>OY728157.1:1281125046-1286125046 GCA_963277665.1 Viscum album | reverse complement strand
GTTGAGTGCGGGATGATGTGATAAGTTCCTTCATAAGTTCATTCATACTAGCTTAAGGTTATTTAACATAATAAATTATTGGTGAAATCAATTCCACCACTCATTCTGGTTCAGGTTCCAGCTCAGGTTCCAGCTCAGTTTCGGGTTTCGCCATTGATGTGCGTACATATTCTGTTATAAATTCTATTTAGATCTCTAGGTTTTTCACTTTATCTATATTCCTATGAAACTGAGAATACTTTTCATTGTAAACATTTTCTTGCACTAGAGATTGGTTAGTCCATGCATAATAATCATAATTTTAATACACCATGAATGAATAATATTTTTTCATTAGTTTTTGAAATTTATGATTTTTTGTTTTTTTTTTGTTTTAATTAAAGGAAAATTATTTACAAAAAGTGAATAAAAATATTGAAAAAAAATTATCTTGGTTCCCCGGCAATGGCACCAATTTGATGAAGCGTTGTTGTGTGCACTCTCAAAAATATTTATAACTAAGTGTAGCATAAGGGCTGACCTAGGTCGTTCTCTTGAGGGGCCTTTTCAGTTATTCACTCACTTAATCTAATTCACTTATGAAGTAATTATTTTGTTTGTTTTAGGTATTGTGAAATAAATATAATAATTGAAATAAAAAATAATAGGAAACTAACATTCAATTATTAATTACCAAGCAATGCTAAACAGAATAGAATTATAGAAGAAAGGAAGTTCTCCTGAGAGAATATTCAGGGAGCACCTTCATTGGCCAGATTCAAATATTCATTGTGTACGCACTCCATCTTATAGTTGAACACCTTATTCTACACCAGTTATGAATGAAAATTATAATTAGCAATCTCCAAGCACACCCTCCATCCACCTGTTCAATCTAGGGAAAATGGTTGTAGATTAAGAAGTTACTATTTAGACAACCATAGTGATGATTACACCCACTATAAATTATCCTTAGAATTAACTAGAAGATTATTAAAAACATGGTCTTGGATTCAAGAACCTGATTACTCCCTCATGATATTTCTCGGATTAGTTACTCATGATCATTAGTATTATAGTTCAAATGGTAATATGAGAGGAAGAAAAGAGGGTGAATCAGGAGACACAAAAATAAAAACAATGCATGAATTTATTAGAAATGTAAATTACAATTAAAAACTAAAAATAAAGAAAAGAAATAAATTAAAAATATTGGGGGAAGATTTTCAGGCAGCCTCCCTCAGTGGATATCTCCTCCTTGGTTCCTTGAAGGAATGAATGGAGAATGGGATGCTTTGGGAAGGAGGTGAGGGCCTCCTTTTATAGGAAGAATTTGACCCCTGAAATTTACGCGTTGTAGACCCCATAAATGACCTCTTCACGAGTTACACAATTAATAAATGTTTTACATAAATATATTGGCCATCTTTTCCCCAAATGTAAGAAAAATTGGAAACCGTATAAAGGTTTTATGAATTTTTTATTTTTGGTTTCTATTTCTGGACGAAGCTTCGAGGATGGTTCCTCCAAACGTATGTCATTTAAATGCCACCTTATTGATTTTCAAACATCCCCAAAACTCCATCCTGGTTGTTCCTAGATGTCCTCGTCCCATCCCAGGTGGAAAAACCTCATTTTGATGTGTTTAGGCCGCGTTTTGGTTCCGTTAAATTGGTGGTATCCACGTTGTCCGCCCGAAAACATTTCCTTGTTCAATGAATTTTTAGACCCTATAGATGGCCGAATAATCTCCTGGTCCAGAAGACTAAAGTGTAGAAAATAAAATTATGATTATAACAAATATTTAATCATAACATTTGGAATAATATTTTTCATGAAATGGCCAAACTATCCTTGATGTAAAAATCTGTAAATAAATCCAGAATTAGTCATTTTTCACATTTAAGCTCAAAATAACACTAAAACCTAAAAATGTGACAATTACCCATTCAATAACACTATGGTGGGATTATAAACAATTATTTATAGTATAAAATGTAGGAAAATTTATTCTTAATCACTCAAATACAACTATCACCCCCAGATAGTTGGTTTCCCATACTAAGACTTGATATTCTATTAGCACACAACCATTTAAAGAGATAGATTATGTTACATTATCCTTTTTTATTTGTTCCACTTAATGTTAATAAATTCATTAATAATTAATTTAAAAATATCATTTTCCACATTATATCACATCACCATTTCTTCAATGATCGATTTATTTAAGGAAATACGAAATCCAAGACCACAACTTCATAGAATTACAACCTCAACATTGCATCCCATCATGCTTAAACCCCATGAGTTATTCATTTATTCACCTATTTAACAACATTACTACAATCCATATTTCTTATTTTTCAGGAAAAATGTTCTAAACTACCCGAACATAAGGTACTCAATAGTGCAGTAGATGAACTACATGTCGAGTCTTTTGTACTTATAGTAGGAGAGTAAAATCATCAAACCATGAGGAGCTAAAAATCGAAAGAATGTGGAATACATAACACTCCATCACCTCCCATAGAATTCATGTATCCTAAAACATCTTTCATTATCAAGAGTTAAGGAAAGGAAAAAAGATAAGAAAATATATTGAAGTATTCAACCATCTTTTAAAACAATTGTATGCCCATATTTAACCCATTTTATCATTTATTGTGTCCTATTATGAACCACATGCATAAAATGATGCATCTCGACAACCCTGGTGTCAACATATTCCCAATCAATTAATAATTCCTCCCCCATGCACCACAACAACCATATAGGCTCGACCATCCCTTGGTCACACTGCATTTGGGCCTCCCTTCCCCCATAACTACAATAACCCTCAAGGCTCAGCCATATCACATGTAGCAGGGAAAAAATTCTACCAGGATGTTGGTCTTAAAATAAGGCGCTAAACCTTCAAACACAACAAGCTCTCATGGATCTAAGGAATATGGAATTTGACATTTACAAGAATGATGGAAACCCATTCCCTACAAGTTCATTATCTTTTATCACAGAACCCATTATTATTCTATCGCGTATTAACCGATTAATTATCGGTGGTTCCAAATACAAAAAACCTATGCCACAATCTATCACATCTATCAAAAATTAATTTTACAAGGCATTATTACATTTACCAATCAGCATCAATATTCTTCAGGTTCATTAACCAATTAATTTCAATGTTTACACTTGAATCAATTTGATTAACATCAAATTACAACAATAACTAGATTCATCATACATGCCTCCTTATTATTTTATATAATTAATTATTAATTAATTACAACTTTCTTTTCATTACAAATTTTCATCAAGATAATCACGATAAAAATATATTCACATATATATCACACTATCAATGAAATGAATTGGAAAACGGTTATCATAGTAAAATAATGAAACATTTATAGGTCATAAATATCAATTCATTAATCCAGTTAAAATATATAATTATGTCAATTTCATTTAGACCCAAGGGGGTAAACTATGATAAATTTATAATTTTAGGTTATTAAATATATAATAATTGATTCCACTACATCAAAAGGTTGTCGACATTCTTTGTACAAGATTATATCAACACAAAGAATCCTGATCACCTATTACGTAACAACTACATCAACCCAAGGATGCTACAACACAACTACATCGACAAACAACTATGAAACCCTCTTAGGAAGATGGAGATAAAGTTCCATCACATTGGAAAAAGGATTTGGATAAAAGTGATCGTAGAAACCACTACAAAATGAAGGAAATTCACAGCAAGGATCATGGTGGGTCACTGTGGATCAAAGATGGATATAGAAGGTGGATTCCAGTCGAAGGGATCTTGAAAACACCAAGGATTATACTACTGGGTCTCCTAGAATGATAAGGAGATGGGGAATGAACATCTATATGGTTTCACAACCAATGAATTTGGACATTTTTAGTACATTACAAAATTGGGAGATTGAATGATGTGTAATACCCTTTAACATCATGTAATTCCTCGAGGCCGGTTTTCACTAAAAGAATAATCACCTCTTTTATTTTTTTTCAATCCTTGAAATATTATGTTACATGAATCCCACATTCATTCTATGTTATTATTCACGACATGATAACCATACATGCTTCTAGCCTCCAGAAACTGAACTACTCTAGATTTCCTTCGACCATCATCTGATCTCTAGTGGATTTGGGAACGTGTAAAGGGTTGATCCACATTGATCCAGGCCCTTTCATTAGATAAATCAAAAAACATTATCATCCATGATATTCCAAAAAAAGACAAAGAATAAATAGAAAGGGGTGGTGCTTTATCAAAACATCCACCACATTAGATACTTATCAGGGCTCTCACTACAATAGGAGCTCATCCTGTTCATCAAAGGACCAATGTGAAACCATGAAAAAACCACAAAAATCATTTATACACTCTCCCCTGGTAGGTACATCTCAAAATAGAGCAATCCAAATCAAGAGAATGATAAAGACATCTCACAAATTGTAAATATTATAACCATAAAAATGTTATAGGAAAAGATATAGATATAAAAAACTCAGGGTAATGAGTTAGTATTTATGACTCATGTTCCCAGGTACTCTCCTCCATGCCACTATGCATCCATATGATATGAACTCAGGGGATATCCATCCCCTGAAACACCTTCCCCTGGTGGAACTATATATCTATAGTTCACTCCTAAATTGTTTAATCATCATTATCATCAACCACACCCAAATATATGATGTGATATTCATCACAAATATGAAGATAGAGTTGTGTCACTGGAAAACATTAGGTATCCAACTCATCTGTAGTGGTATCACAATCTGATATTCCATGGCTCCATCACAAGCAACACCTCAAACGGCCCAAGAAACCGGGGACAAATATTACTCCCATGATCCAACCTTCACTTCCCACAATGGGAAACCATCACCCAGAACACATGATCCCCAACCTCAAACTCCAAATGTCTCACCCAATGATAAACATGGGATTTATAGAGATAATGTACTACCTTATCCTCTCAAGAATCATGTGAACCATCTCTATCATATTCTGTACCTATTAAAGACTAATAATTGCATATTTTTTAATCATTTTCTAGCATAAGGGAGAACAAAATGGTCACCCATACAAGGCTTAATATGGCTCCATACTGATGGTTGAGGGAAAAATATTGAAGTTAGAAAACTATACAAATGGTAGGTGCCTCATCCACAAACCTCTGAAATCAAGGACACAAGATAGAAACATGTATTTATGAGTATGGATGGTTTACCCCATTTGACCATTCATCTACAAATGAAAATCATTGATAATGTATAGATGAGAACAAAAATAATTTTGGATACCTCTCCACACCCTAGAGGTAAAATGATACTCTATGACAAAAATGATCATCCATGGGACTGAATGGACTCTCACCACCACCTCCAGATAGTAATTTGACAAAACCACCATCGAGATCGACTCCTTAATCATTATAAAGTTGGATGATTTTATCAAACGATCCACCACCATCCATATAGTGTCGTAGAATATCAGAAAACGAGGTCAACTGGTAAAAAATTCCATTGATATTTCTAACAACTTAAACAGAGGAATATCTAATGTCAAGGGTAAATGACAAGGAACACGTTGTTTGGCCATAACCTTCTAGAATACCAAACATCAGGACACAAACTCTTTAACTACATGCTTCAAACCAGGACTTAAAAACTAACCACATATGGCATGATTCATCATTATCACACCAGGATGTAAATCCAATGGTGAACTATAGAACACTATGAGAACCATATCACACAATGTGTAAGGAACAAAAATCCTTACCTGAAACGAAAACCAGTGTTATTCTTCATCAACCCAAATATACGAGGCCTCTTCAAAAACAACACATAATCATTGTAACTCCACCCCATTATCTGCCAACTGCAACTCCTCCACCTACTGCATTAGAGATTACGTCACCATCCACTAGAAAAGGCAACCTCTACCCTAATGTTTCCCATATTAATATGTAATGTTGAATGTTAATCCATTACTCTTCATGAATTACATGATTCATTCAATAAAACACTACTCAACTTACTTCCAAATGCATCAGTCACAACATTTCCAGTTCTATGTGTATATGAAATCATGAATTCATAATCTAGAATAAACTTCATCCACTGATTTTTACATAAGTTCAAGTCATGTTGGGAGAAAATATACCAGGGGGTCTTATGATTAGTGAATACCAAAAATTGATCTATGGGGAGGTAATTTATCCAAAACATCAAGGAAAAAAGAACCACTACAAACTCGATATCTTGGGTGTCATAGTTATGTTCATGGGGATTTAACTGCCTATAGCCACAAAAAATGACTAATCTATACTACTTCCAAACATAGCCCAAAAAAAGATGCAAAGAATCATACAAACCCCCAAATGAACACATTCAACAAGAAGAAAAATAACTAGATCACTGAACAACATATCCATCATATATTAGAAAGATATATAACACTAATTATTTTATAATAACACATGAACCTTTCGAGTCAATACTGTTAGAGGAGTCACAACCAAAGTTAAATCGGTTATGAACCTCTTGTAATATCATTAAAGACCAAAGAATCATTTCACCACTACCACTATTTTAGGAGATTACCAATAAAAATCATCATCTATCTTCGAAGGATTCATAGCTACTCCCTAATGGGATACAACATACCCCAAGAAAATAACTTCTCTATCCAAAAACTCAGATTTTGAAAAAATTTCAAATAGTTTCTGACAAGGAATAAATCTCAAAATTGTTCATAGGTTCTCTTTATGATCCTACTCGAACATGGATTACACAAGTATTTCATCTATTAAAATCACCAAGAACTTATCTAGAAACTTATGGAACATGATGTTCATTTACCCCATCAACACAGCTAGAGATTTCATAACACCTAATGTCAGCACAACAAACTCATATTTCCCCTAATGGTAACGAAAACTAGTCTTTAAGATATCAGCATCCTTTACCCACATTTTATGATATCTTGAGTGCAAATCGATCTTTGAGAACCAACATGCACACTTCATTTGATCGAAAAAATCATCAATCGATGAAATAGAATATTATTTTTACAATATCACATGTTTCATGTAATGATAAATGTTATAATACTGCAAACATCTGTCATCCTTCTTTATGAACATAACTATCTCACCATAGAGTGACACACTCAGCCAAACATACAAACCCCAAAGAAGACCATCAATCTGTATACACAACTATCACAACCCATAAGGCACCATCCAATATGATGAAAACATTATAGGATACAAACCAATATTTAGTTCAATCCCAAACTCGATCTATCCTCATGGAGGTAACAATACGACCTCTACTGAAAATAAATCTTGGTACACTTATAAGATTATGGGAACCACTGAATAATTATACACCAATAATCTCAACATTATCTTAGAAATCATGTATGATAATGATGGAGAACTCTTTTGATCCATTTGATGGTCTTGCACACTAAAATACACTATTTTTTTCATCAACATCAAAAAACAGAACCATCCTCTTGAAGAACCCCATGATAGAAATCTTTGAATAATTATAATACATATAAACGATGATGTCATATTTTTGTATCCATAAACATATGAAATCAACCCAAGATAGATGTTTCCCTAGATCTAGCTCATAGTTTCTACATAATTCAAACAATTAAACAAGGGATCCAACATGGGTGGTAAATTTAAAGGGAACTGTATGCCTATATAACTCAAGTACCAAATCATGCAATTGAGAATGTTATATAAAGGAGTGTGTCACTATTGGATCAAAAAAAGTACTCAACTATGTATAAAACATGAAAACAGTACCTTGAACAATGTTTGGATGGAATGGTGCTGGAAATGCTAAAGCAAGAAGCTGACAACGACCTCCCCCACGTCCACTCTGACTGTTCTAATGACCACCTCTATTTCCGAAATATATTCTCTTAGGATGGGGAGCAACCCAGTTATGTTATTTCCCTATCTAATTTACTCTCTCCTCATCCAAATCATGATAAACATGTTTCTACATCCGTGTTTGGAATTACCTCAATTGAGGAACCTGAAGCGGTAAAAATGGTTTTTGTTAACTGCTCACAATTTTTGGGAACTCCTTCTATTAATGACCTAAGGATCAACAAGAAAAAATTGAGCTTGATCCCATGGAATAGGTTTGATAGAAACTTCCTGGATAGAAATAATACATTGATTGTTGGGGCCAACCCCCGAACAATCAGAAGCACTTTAGTACGGACAAATGGGAACCTCATATCACTCCTCTTATTTGTGAGGAATCATGAAGACTCCTCTCGTGTGATAATCTAGTTAGAAATAATATCTTCTCAATCATATATTTTCTTTACAACACCTTAAGAAACATAATCAACATAAACAAGGTGACTTGGTGCTAGATCATTGGACACAAAACTTCCACGAAATGCCTTGCAATGTCCTCCTATTCCGACAATAGGTCTTATTCATGTTACATTGGGTTCTTGAAATAGATTCCTTGATCTCTCGCATTAGATCACCCATGCCAAAGGTTATATAGGTCCTAGTGATTTTCATCCATCTCGGTTGAAGGAAGAAACTCAGATCTGAACTACTCTCAATACTCCTTCCATGAGACTATTAATTCCTCACAATCCCCAATGAATGAGAACCAATACATCCTCACTACCCAAACTGCATTGTCAAAGCCAATGAAACCGAGTTCTCTTTCTGCGCATGGATTAATCAAAATCCATCTCATCCTTTCTAAAAAACTCTTATGTGACTATATATGGGAAAATCCCTCATTCCTCTACTGACTCTGGCACTGAAACTCTCAAGGTCTCCTCCTCCATGTTTCACATTCATCAACCACTACACCTTGTTAATCTACTGGCACAACCTACTGAATATCCTCCATAAAAACATGATGGGGACATTGAAGTAGAAAAATTCCTTAAAAATAACAAATAGTTAGATCTCATAAACCTAGAGTATTGATGAAAATAATATTAATTAATTGTTTTCTTTTATTCATTTTACGTCATCCTGTCCCAAGGTCTACCTATTCAAATATAGGTGTATAGAAGAATGATGCAAGATACATTCTCGAGCCTCTCTCTACAACTAATTTCACCTCCTTCAGTAGCCACTATAATATTAATGTTTCATGCATCAGATCAATGCGACCCCTAAATACATGTTCCTCAGTCAGTGTCACATGTTTACATTGCTTGCAAAACATAGCTGACTCTATTGCCCGACTAACCCATGAAGCATCACATATGCCTAAATCCAAACTATATCCTATCAATCAACATACATTTGATATCACTCTATCATGCCCCTCACAAAAATGTGTATCCCTACTAGGATGTTAATGGGAGAAGGGAGATAGTGACCCCCCGAGTCTCTCCTTTAATAGGCCCCAGGTAGGTGACATGCACCGAGGGTATAATAAACATGTATATGGGAGGCATTACACTAAAAGAGAAACACATGCTTAATAGAGAGATAAGATAGACACAAACTAACTCCAAATCAAACTATATTATAATGGAAACAAATGTAAATGAATGTAAATTAATTCATTAACAACTACAAATTAAAGGGAAATCTATAATTACAACAAGAAATTAAGGATGACAGCGACCACGAAGACCAAACAACTCCCACAACCCACCATCTAGTAGTAACCAGCCCGACCTCAAACATTCTCTAACTGACATGAAATATATTTTATATATTTATAGGGTGTGAATAATACTATAATCGCTAGGGCCCTCCACAAATCCTCTCATCCAAAAGCAAACACCACATGCTAAAGAATAGTAAAAACATAAGTGAAACCCACACATCACCAAAACATGTATACTAAGATTACAACCTCACCGTGGTCACTCTATATACGTATCATATAAAAGAGCATGTTATATAATAAATAATATCAAGGGTGTCCCACTGCCACTTCCCCACATGGTTTTTTACTTTTCCCCGAAATCACATGCCATGACCATCTCTCTTTAAAAAAGGCTAGCCCACAGACACCTTGTAGAAGCACCACCACATGCACATTATACAACCCACCACCACGTCCATATAATCAAAAGTTACCAAGTATCTTGTAGGATCTACCAAATCTCACGTAATGTGAATCTTATGTTGGTTATTATAAGTCAATCCATCATAGACAACACACTGAGTTATGATCTTCTAGCCATCACAAATTATTCACGTGATAACTATAATAGTCCTTAGAAAACTATATCCAGGTTAAAAATGTTTAAATAATCACCAACCATTATAGTCTCCTATACAAATATATGGGGAAAAATAACCACCATTAATACCAGCACAAGAAACTACCAACAAAGGAGAAAGGATCCAAAGGTGGTAACTAGCCATCTATCCTTAGACTGAGATTTTGGGGAAAACACCCACATGGATTAGAATCCATGAGGTGTCAATTTCCCTAACTCAAAGGGTAGATTAGCATATAGTATCACAAATATTCAATGATATAATAATGATAAGAACCATAAAATGAGAATAACCTAGTGATTGAATCAACTATAAATATTATATCTCAGTCTACAGTCTAATATTTCTAAGACTATATATCCTATAAGAACACCACAATTTAAAGATATAAATTATGTTACAGTATCAATTTTTTTTCAGTTTCACTTCATGTTCATTAATTCATTAATCATTTGTTCACCATTATCATTTCACACATTACATTACATTACCGTTTCAACAAAAATCCATTCCCTCGAGCCATTAGAATATTTATCCCACTAATTTTCCTAATTAAATCCTTAGTATTTCATCCTAGTATGATCCAACCACAATGGGTGTATGATATATTAATTTATTTTAAAAAATTAATAAATTACATATTTATAGGTATTCTAGAAAAACATTATAAACTCCCCAATCATAAGGGGATCTATACTATGAGGATATGATCAACCCATTGAGCCTTTTCCAAATATAGAAAGAGAGTAAACTAATTTATACATGATGAGATAAACATGGAAATAACCTAGAATACTCTATATATATTCACGTCCCATTGGAAGAGAGTAACCAAACACATCCATCTACATAAATTAGTTTGTAAATGAATGAATAAAAACAAAAATCAGATCTAAAAAGCATACAACTTTAATAAAAATGGTTAATCCCACCTTAATAACATTCATTTATCTATCTTGTCCTCTTAGACACCGCGTACATAAACTAATGCATCTCGCCAGCTAGAATTCAACTACAATAATAAAAATTGGGCCCCCATTCCACATGTAGTATAACAAACCACCAAGCACATCCATCCTAGTCCCACATCACATCTACACCTTCCTACCCCCACAATAAGAATGTCCCTACTGGATCAGCCATATCACAAGAAATAGGGAACAATCAATCAAACAAGCTATTGGTCTTAAAAATGCATCCATCCTTAACCCACATTGATCTCTCATGGCTCCAAAGCATATGGCGTTGGGGATTTTCAAGCATGATGGGAAATAATGAACTATAAATTCATTATCTTTTAAGAGAAAATTGGATTCTATTCCCTATGAAATGAACTGATTAATTATAACAGGATTAAACATTCAGAAACCATAGTTAAAAGCTGTCACAATTATATCATTTTTATTAAGATGTTAATATAACATTCCATTAATTATTTTTTCAAAAATAATAAAAATGATTTAGGTTCATTAACCAATTTAATTAAACATGAACATGTTCATAAATTTAATTAACATAAAAATATAACAACAATACCTGAATTCATTAAACATGCCTCTTTAATATTTTAGCCAATTATTTTTCTATTAATTCCATCCTTACATTATTTACAAAATTTCATCTTGAAACAACAGACTAAAATAATGAATTCAAAGATATCAAATTATCTTAATATTCAAGAGGTAAAATGCTTTCACAGAACAAATCAAAAACATCACTAAGAGACCAATAAAAATACTTTAATCATGTTCAAATATTTAAATAGTTCAATTTCATTATGTTCAAAGTGGATAAACCATGATAAATCTATTATATCACATAATTAAATAGAGAAGAATCAAATCCATTACATAAAAAGTTCTCCAAAAATCTTCCCATGCGAATGGATTAATGCAATGGATCGTGTTAACTTCTTTTGAAAAAACTACATCCACCCATGTACGCTGCAACAAAACTGTACCAACAATCAACCAATAAAACTCCATTAGGAACACAAAGATCATGTACCAACGCCTGGAAAAGTTAAACCAGATAAAAATTATTTTTGAGAAACCACTAGAAAATGAAGTAAAATTAAACCATGGATCATGTGGGGTAACCACAGATCGAAGATGGAAGCCCGAGATCAATTCCCATCGAATTCATCTCTAAAAAACTAACAGGACTGCCCCATCACCTAGGACGAGAGGGATGGAAGCAGCAACCATACGGTTTGACAACCTATATGGTCGGAATGATTTAATATATTGAAAATTAACCCCTTTAACCTAATGTAATTCATTGTGGTTGGTTTCTAATGAAAAAACCATCTCATCATCATTTCATTTATTTTTCAATCATCGAAATATTACATGACATGAATCCCACATTCACACTGTGTATGACTTCATGACATGAAATCATTCCCTTCTTCCAACCTCTGGAAACTAATGCACTCCATACTTTCTATGAGCCTCATCTGAGCTCTTCATTTATTTTAAACATGCAAAGGGTCCATCCACACAAACCTAGCCCCTTACAATTATTTTCCAATTTGGATTCCAATTGAAATATGAGATATGTTATCTATTTAAATTAAGTTTAAGTAATTATAAAAATATCATTCTCAACATGTATAAAAGTGGAATCTCATTAAATATTCATTCCTTCCTAAATTTCTATTTCATCATGAAAATTTCCACCATTTCCTTATCTTGTAGTCTGCCACCACTGTATTTATTCGCAGTATATTAGCCTAATCCCACCATATCAATGGGTTCCTCCAAGGTAAATCCTGACTTCTCAACATGGTAACTATTTTTTTCAAAACATATATTCTTTTCCTTATTACATTTACAAAATTAATATTATCATTATTATATTTTGATTTAGGTATTTATTTAGATTTAATTTTATTATAAAATATGAGTAACTATTAACCAACCTTTTCCCTTTTCAAATAGAAAAATAAAGAATATAATTTTTTTTGTGTTGAAAACCACCTAGACAAATTATTATATCTCATTTTTAATCATGTTTCTTTCTTAGGTATTAAACTCTAATAAAATATAACTCAAAAACGTAGATTTATCTTTGTTATATTATTATAATACCATTATATATTCATTATTTTAAAACAAAACCACATTTATAATAATAATCATCCTTTTTTTTATAAAATGTTCTTGTTTAGGCTAGTCTGACAACTTTCATAATAAATTTAATAGGATAATATCATTAATGACAACAAAAAAATAATAAATGAAATTATATGATATTAAAATGTAGATAGTGATTTTATTTTTTTCAATAATGGTAAAACTAATAATTTTGTTCGCATTATTTATTATAATAATCTGTGTTTGTTAAAAATAATTAAATCATGATCATCCCAAAATTAGGCTTTATTTATTAAAACAAAATGATTATTATAATGAAATTATAACCATATAATTTCTATTATGTCATACTATTAGTTAGAGAATAAAACTCGGTGAATAATGATGTAGAACTCCTCTATTATTAATGTAATTCAAAACTATATGAAATATTCTAAAATGATATAGAAAATAGATAATAATTAATTAATATTGATATATATATATATATATAATAATTATTGGTGATGTTTTTAAATGGTAACCGATCTGAAAAATATTCAATTTCAGGAAATTTATATATTATTATACAATATTATAGCTTAAAATTTGTTGTGATAACTACATTATTAGTTTATTTTACAATATTCATTAATTTATGGGAATATAAGTTCATTATCCTTTATATCATTCAAATATATTTTGATTAAAATGGTGTAATTGTGGAAATCATTGTTTTTAAATCAATGCATATTATTTTTTTTATTTAATTTTATTAACATATTTCTTCCATGATTGGAATTGAAAAATTATGATATTATTTTATTAGACATTTTATTCCTTCTTATAGGAAAATGACACATTAATTCAAATCATTTACCATGGTAAATAATGTAACATCACATGTATTTAATAGAATAATTTATTTTAATATATATTAATATCTATGAATATTATATTAATATTAAATTAAATTGGACTATCTTTCTGATAATGTACTCTACTTGCAACAATGGGTTTCTCTGAAATCCTACGTTGCACACAATATTGAGTTATACGGAAAAATAGTACATTAATAATATTAGCATTATAAATGGTAGTTATTTCCTTGGAATATTATTAGAAGGAATGAATAGAAGTAACTACAATATGATTAACCAAAATTTTTTAAATGTTTTTACATTTATCCAAAAAAATTTATAGGCTTAAAATGAGAATGAATCCAATTTTGAACATAAAATACTCTACTATTTTTTATAAGGTCGTTTTACCGCCTTTTGATGGTGAACCCTTTTTAAAACTAGTTTTTGTCACATTTTTATGTTATGTTTGACAAAATAAACTTGTTTTCCGGCATAAAGACGTGAAATTATTGTTTTTTCAATTTTTTTTAATGTTCGGATAAAATTAATATTTTAATGAATAATGAAAAATACTGCATTTTAATTAAAAAAATATTTTTCATCTAATATAATTATATAGTTAGATTTTCCATTTAAATGGTTTTAAAGTGGAACTGAAATATGTTATAATAATTTAATCCAATTTGTTTATTATATGGAATTTCACATTTAAATTGGACTGAAACCCATGTCTATGTTTTGATAATATTTTGTTTCTAAAAACCCGCTTTCTGATTTTGAAAATAAGAATTAATTTTGAATTAATTACTACATTTTCCATGATTTTAATTTTAAAAGTTTATTCAAAATTTGGAATTCTATGGTTCATATTTAGTAACAGTAAACTTTTAGTTTTGTACATTTTGAATATAAACTTCATTAATTATTTCTATTTACCTTGGTTAAAGGTTAAATCATGTAAATATAGGTTAAAAAATAATATAATAATAATTTAAAACTATCATAAAACATGTGTTAATCATACTTGATGAGATATTTCCATCCATTTTCATCCTTGGGTCGATTATAGGGCCCCATGGTGCCACTTTGCTGTGATAATGACATGTTATTACAATTAATTTAATGTAATTAGAAATATAACATAAATATGTATATTTTTACAAAAAAAAATTTAATATATGGTTGTAAAAATAATATATATGACTATAAATAATAATATAAACATAAAAATATTTCCTACATAGTGTTATTTAATTTATAATTTTTATACATTAAACAAATAAATTTATTTATGAAACAATAATGATGCAGATATTACCTTATTAATTATTTAAATGATATTATAAATATTAAAATAAATGTAGTTTGATAATTTTTTATTCCATAATAGAATATTTTGGATGAAATTGAACTATGAGGTATGAGTTATTGCATTTGGTTTTGACGGAATCATGTTTTCAAGACTTTAAAAATATCAATTAAAAAATATTGTCAAAATTGGATTATGTGCTTTAAAAAATAATATCTTACTAAATTATATAATATTCCAAAAAATAATAGATTATGCCAAATGACTTATAAAATGACAAAAAGTTTATTAATGATCCAATTTTTGTTCACTTGGAATTTTATAGTAACTATAGAAACAATATATTTTGAAAAGATAAGAAGACGTGATAAGAGTTAATGTTTTTAACTAAGGGTTAATGCTAAAAGATAAGGATAATTTCTTGACCTAAAAATGTATAAAACAAATTTTTTGACTGTATTTCTACCAATACTCATCTTATCATGTAAATATATCACTTTTTTACAATTTTAATTCAGAAATCAATTTTTAATAAAATAATATTTAAAGACATTCCTAAAGTGCCCCTCCTCCCTCTTATAAAAGGCCTCCCACTCTACCCAGTTATCACACCTCTAAAGCCCCTTGGATCATCAAAAATCTTCTTAAATAATCTCTGAACATCCAAACCATAATACTACAATCCTTTATTTGTGAATAAGGAAAATCAAGAAATTCTTTTGGCTCAAATATAAAGGAGTTACCTGATTTATAGGTAACGTCTTCTCTCATGATATGTTCTCTTATTTTCCTTATCCAACAACCAAAAATCTATTTATTAAATTATTATATAACAGTACCATTATTATAAATATATTATGATATTTTTATTCTAAGGGTTAGACCTAAAATTACACAGACCTCCGTCAAATGGATATGAAAAATATTGTTTCTTTGTACGACGAACAACTACCACACGAACTGATGATTTTTTAGAACTCTACTACCACCTCTCATGGTGTCCATTATGATGGAATTGTATTTTTATATGATACATAATATATTTATATTATCTCTATTCTTTTTTAATTATTATTTTTAAAATACCTTTATGTTTTCCATAATGTATAATAAGAATAATTTTTTAGGATGTGTGGAATACACCCTTCAAAGTGATTTAACTCGTTCATAACATAAATGGAATGTATAAAGGATAGAGTTAATGAAGATATGTAACATATATAAAATATTTATCATACAGATTTTATATAATTCATATGTATCATTTAATTTTCATTCCGTTAATTTTACAAAGAAATGAAAATAGTGTTAATGCGTATGTAAGTGATACCGTCTCTAGGAACGGTGTGTTTCATTTTGTATCACCAAATATTAGTGATATTATAAGTTAATATATACTAGATATATATTATATTTAAATAATTTTTAATATTCTAGAGATGATGGTGTTCTGACTACATGCACAATTCACATCCAAACGAGTTCATTTTCTACTCAAGTTCTGAATATCGAAAAAACCACCAATATGAATTTAAATAAATTTTTAATTTTTATAATAGAATAATATGTATTATAGATCTAATATTAGACATCAGAAATGTTCATAATCAAGAATAAATTAACCTAAGTTTATTATTTAGGAATATATCGAATGAATGAGACAAGTCAGATTTAATGTAAGGGACTTATTCTCAATCTCCTTCTATTGAGCCATTTTTGATGTTCAACAACACCTCCTTTTATACGTGGAATAATAAACCCCTTTGAAAATTAATTTCATTCAAATGGAATCATTTTTCTATAGTTCTCCTTACTAAATGACCCAAATTAATGTTTTTAACATATTCAGTGATGAGGACTCATGTGTCACCATAACCGTCATTTGATATTTAGATTCCTCTAATAGTTTGACTATTTTTAAAGTAAAAGAAACATCTTATTCACTTTTTGTGTTTTCTGGTATTGAAATTTTTTTTAATGTTGATTTACTATTTCAAAATCCTAAAATGATTTCGTGTTATTAAAAATTAAATTTTAAAATTGAATTGTTGATAATTCCAATCTTTATGTTTTATAATTATATAATGGTTGTTATTCATTTGACAGGTGGTTATGTGATGTCCCAAATATGGGTGGTTACCTGAAAAACCAATGATGGTTGGTTACTTGATAAACAATGGATGGTTGTTTGTGTTATAACCTCCAATGCATTAGGTATGGAATTTGGCCATATAACTATTTCATTTAGTGATATGTCTGGATGTTGGATGTATGGATGTAACATTTACATATGTATATGTCCCAAGTTACCTTTATATGTTACATGTTTCTTTATATGGGATTTATGGTATTCTTCTAGATACAAAAAAGGTACACAATTATATTATACTCTGTGATGTAGATTTTCCACTTCATAAAGGTGAATATTATTATTTTACGATAAAGTATTCATGATTTTTATGTTTTCCAAAGACTATCCGTTTTCTTTATTTTTTTATACCTTACTAAGATTTTTATTCTCATACCACACTTTGAAATTTTTATCACATGACCTAAAAAATTATAGAGTCATGCATGGGATGAATGAAAAGTTATACTATTAAAACATGAAATGATACCATGTTTGTTTTAAAGAGTTTTTGATTTATAAAAAAAAAATTTCTTATTAGAAGTGTATAATTGTGATATTTAGGTTTCTATGTATGATTTATGACCTAATAATATAAATAAATTAAAATGAAATGATCCTCAATGTGAATTACATTCCATTTTTGACTTATCTAAAGATTAAGTAATGTATATATTTGGGCCTTTATATTTGGTACCAGAGGTCTGTTTAGATAGTTTTAGGAGTTATAATGTTGTTAGTAGAATATACATAAATATTTTTTCATTTTAGTCATATTTAAATTAAATATCTATTTAATGTAACTATGTTTCTTCATCTAAGATGTGTTTTTTCATAATGGATTTACATAGAGGAAATATGGAAGATGTGCTAGAAAGGAACATAGAGGGAAATGATCCTCCAAATCAAAATCCTAATACAGTTGGAATATGAACTAAATAGTTTTTGGTTTTGTTTACATATGGTATTTTGGTATATTATAAATGTCTGGAAGGACATTAAAATCCATTAATTATTTTTTTGGAAACCATAAAAGAAAAGAAACTATATGGAATGTTTTTTAATAGTGAATTTCGGTTGCATGAAATTTCATTACATGGTCATATTGTTTCTAAATATGGAAGTGATATTAACCCTTATAGAAAAAATTATTGAAGAGTTTCCAATACCTACAAATAAAACATAGAATCGTAGATTCCTTGGATTTGTGGGATATAATTAACAGTTTGTGGAAAACACTTCTCGGTTATCTAGACCACCAACTAAGCTAACACATAAGGGATAAAAGTTCATTTGAAATAAATATTTTAATGATATTTTTATGGAACTAAAATGATGATTTGTAAATGCACCAGTATTTCCCCTAAATTCAATGAAATGGTGAATATGTTTTCTATAATGATGCATTATTTAAAATATTTGGTTGTGTCCTAATACAAAATGTTTAGGTAATTAATTATATTTCATGTCATTTAAAACATAATGAGTTAAATTAAGATACACATGATTTTGAATTAGCTGCTGTTTTTTTACATTAAAATTTTGGGGGAATCATATTTATATCATAAGGTCTGAAATATATATTGATCATGGAATAATGACGTATATATTCACTCCAAAAGAATAAAAACCCGATAGAGGAGACATCTGGAATTGATCAAGGATTATGATTACATGAACCATTTCCATCCAAGAAAGTCATATAAAATAGCTAATATGTCGATTTGAAAGAGTAATGCTAATCAACCATGATACATTTGGAATGATATCCTTTAGTTTATAATTTGATGAATTTTGGGTTAGAAGTAGTTTTTATAGGGAATTCCTAATTCTTTTATCAAGTGGTAGTGAAATCATTTTTATCTGAAAAAATTATGCTAGAGGAGAAAGAAGATAGTGAGTTATAGAAAATAATAAAATTGGTTCAGTAGGGTATGTTACCTGAATTTAACATTGATAAAGATTGTGTTTAAAGGTTTTGAAAGAGATTATGAGTTCTTTATGATACATAGTTGAATAAAGAGTTGTAATGTGATGCTCATTGTTCTATTTTTGCAGTTCATCTTGGATGTACTAAGATTTACAATGATCATTGGGAGTAACATTGGTGGGATATAAAGAAAATAGATATTTCTGAAATTATTTTTATGTGTTTTACTAGTCAATATGTTAAAGAATGATGACAGTTTTTTGAAAGGTATTATTTAGTGTTTTCTAGTTCCATAGTGGAAATGAAAAAATATATCCTCTTATTTTGTAGTGCGATTAAAAAATACATATCTAGGTTACAAATGAATCTAGGTTATTATTGATTAATTGACCATGTTTTTTCATTTGCATCATATTTGAGATAATCTTCCTCAAAAATCTCGATTTTATGTTAAACTGATATTCAGATTACTTGGAGTTCCCAAACCATTATATTTGACCATGATCCAAGGTTCAAATCTAACTTTAGGAAAGGCCTTCAGAAGTCCTTTGAAACTAAATAATTTTTAGTACATCTTTTCATCCTTAATTAGAGGGGTAGTCCGAACATACCACTCAATCATAGGATGATATGATACAAGCTTATTCAATGGATTAAAAGGAAAGTTGGTACAAATATCATTAATTTGTTGAGATTTCAAATAATAACAATTTTAATTCTAATATATAGATGGATCCATTTGACACATTATTACGAAAGTGGTCTCGAAGTATAACTTTCTGGGATGAAATAGGTGGAAAGAAGTGGACGAGACTAAAATTGGAAGAAGAGATGGATAAAAAATTTAGATGATTTAGAAGATATTGAAGATATATCTGTGTAAAATGAATATTTATGCAGATAAATGGTGGATGGATCTCTCTTTATTGGTAGGTGACCATGTCATTATAATTCTATACTAATGAAATAGTGTTATGTGATTTTCTATGAAGGGAAAGCTATGTCTGCTGTTCATTAGACCCTATAAAATCTTGAAGTAAGATGGATCAATTTCCTAATGGGTGGAATTACCTCATTTTATATCCCAGGTATACAATTTTTTTCATGTTTTAATGTTGGAATGTATATTCTAGATCTGTCACATATTTTGAGTCCATAGGTAGTTTCATTGGAAGGGAATCTTCCTTATGGGGAACAAAAAGTACCGATTCTTGACGGCGTAGAGAAAGTGTTGCAGAATATGTTGATTCATCAGGTAATAGTTTTTTGAAAAAAAACATGATTGAAGAGGTAATATGGTAATCTGGAAATGTTATGGTAGGGAAATACCCTCAATTTTTTGATAAGTAAATAAAATTACAGGGACACAATTTCTAAAATAGTGAAGGATGTAACATCCCATATATTTATAGAATAATAAATTTTCATATACATTAATAATTTTGAATAAGATAATAATGTAATATTGAAGAGGAATTTTTTTTTGATAATGTACGTGATAAACAAAAATAAGTTCGTCTGAAATCTTACATTGCACACAACCTTGACTTATATAGAAAAATAATATAAAAATATTAATTTAATTTTAAACGGTAGTTAACTCCTTGCAATTATTTTAGATGGAATGAAGAGAACTAACTGAAATATTAGTATAGATGTTTTTTAGATTTTGTTACATTTTTCCAAAAAAATTGTAGGATTAAAATGAGATGGGATCTAATTTGAAGAAAAAACAATTCTCTAATATTTTTTGAAAATTCCATTTTAAATATTTTTTAGGGTGAACCCTATTTAAATCTTGTTTTTTGTAAAATTTTTTATTTTCAATTTTACAAAATAAACCTCTTATTTCAAATAAGGACATCAAAAAGTACTCTAGTTGAAATTTTGGTATATTTTTTTATAAAATTCTTATTTTAATTAATAATAAAAAAATTGCATTTTAATTTAGAGATTACTTTCCATAAAATATATTAATATAGTTAGATATTAATTTTAATTGGTTTAAAAATTTAATTATAATTTTTTTAATTTAATCTATATTGGTAATTATATGTATTTTTATAGATAAATTGGACATAAACTGATGTCAATATTTTGATAGTTTTTAATTCATAAAAAACATTCTTTTGTGTTTTGACAATGAGCCTTAATATTAAAATAATTTCTAAAATTTCTATAAATTTAATTTAGAATAATGAATTACATATTGGGAATCATAACAACCAAATTTTGTAAATAGGTACCTTTTATTTTTTGGACATTACAAATAGTAACATCCGAATTTATTTCAATTTACTATGGTTAAAGGGTATATAATGTTACTAAGTGTAGACAAATAATATAATATTAATATTAAACTATGCTAAATTTTGTCCTAATAATATTTTATAAGAAATATCAGTCTATTAGAATTCTTGGGTCGATTTAGACACCCCATGGAACCACTTGGGGGTGATAACAACATGTTAGAATAATGAATTTAACGTAGAGAGAAATATAAAACAAACAAGTATAATTTAAAAAAAATCAATATATGGTTATATAACTCATATTTGTGACTATAAATAATCATTTTAATTATAAATCATCTTGATAAATCATGGTATTTTATTTATAATTTGTATATATTAAATAAATAAATTTATTAATGACACAATGATGATGTTGTTGTTACCTTATTAATGAAATATGCAATTAATGATATTATAAATATTAAAATAAATGTAAGTTGATAATTTTGACTCCATAAATGAATAATTTTAGATGAAATTGACATGTGTGATATTATATTATGCATTTCATTGATGCAATCAAGTTTTTAGGAAATTAAAAAAACAATTACTAAATTGTGTCAAAATTAACATTAATGAGTTTTAAAAACAAATATTATTTTATTAAATGACATAACAGTCTTAAAATCCATGATTCTACAAACTGACATATATAATGTTACAAATGTGAATAATTATCCAATTTTTGTTCTCTTAATTTAATAGAAACTATAGTAACCATATATTATGAAAATACAAGAAGACATGGTAAGAGTCAATGTTTTTAACTAAGGGTTAAGTAAAAAAGACAAGGTTAATTTTGTCTCCTAAACATGTCTAAAACCTATTGGTTGAGATTATTTAGACCCACCACCATATTTTACATTGAATATATCAAATTATAAATAGTATAATTCAAAAATAAATTTGGAATAAAATAATATTTCAAAACATTCCTCAAGTGCCCCTCCTCCGTCTTATAAAAGGCCACAACCTATACCAACATACTTACACTTATCAAGCCCCTAGTATCATCCAAATTCTTCTTGAATAATCTCTTAATATCCATCCATTACTCCTAGAATCCTTAACATGGGCATAATTCAATTCATGAAATCATTTTTTGCTCATATCAATTGAATTTACCCGATTTAGAGGTAATGTCCTCTCTGAAGCTCCATTCATTTATTTTCCATCTCCAACCCCCTAATCTCTTTTTATTACAATTTTTTTTCTAAAAGAAGTATCATAAAAATACGAGGATGTTGTTATGATATTATGTTTCCAAAAAACTCACACACACATCCATCTAATAGATATAGAACATACTATTTCTCTGTATGATGAACTACTACCTCATGAAACAATGATTGTTCAATTTTCATATACCACCACCCATGGTGGTCAATATTATGGAACTATATTTATATATCATATATATAATATTCACATTGTCTCAATTATTCTTTATATTTAATTTACAACATACCATTATGCATTCCATAATGTGTAAATACGATAATTTCATTTGAGGACGTTAAGACTACCGCCAACTCAAAGAGATATGAATCATTCAGGCCATAATTGAAACATATAAAGGATGGAGTTAATGAACTTATGTAACATATGTAACATATAAAATATACTAAAATTATAGTTTACCTTTGTGTCATTTATTTTTCATTCCTTTAATATGAAAAAGAAATGAAAGTATCGTTCGTGCATACGCATAACCTACCATCCCCATGAACGGTGCATTTCATTACTTATCTCCAAATATTATGGATATTATAAATACATATATACTATATTTATATTATTTTTAAATGATTAATAATATTAGGGAGATGGTGTAATTTTTTCTACATGGACAGTTTACATCAAAATGAGTTCATTATCCACTCAAGTGCCGAATATCATCAAAACAAACCATATGAACATAAATAATTTTGTAATTTTTAATAAATGATAATATGTAATATAAAATGTATAATAAACATGATTAATGTTTTAGATAATGTTGAAATTAACCTATATTTATTATTCAAAAATATAATGAATTTACGAGACATGTTAGATTCAAGGTATGGGACTTCCTCGCAATCTCATTTCATTGAAGAATATTTTGATATTATACACCACCTTATTTTATATGGTTTTTAATAAACCCCATTTAATTTGAATTTAATTCATAGGGAATCACATTTCTATGATGCATTTAATAAATGAAAAAATGATCTTTTTATGGTATGCAACGACCACGACTCCTCCACCGTCGTAACAGTTCATTGATTTTGGGATTCCTATATAATCCATAATGTTTCTAAAATGAAAAGAAATATATTATACCATTTTTTGTGTGTTATGGGATTTAAAATGGTGTTGAAATTGTATTTACTATTTCAATATCCTGAAATGATTTCCTATGATTGCAAAGGAGATGTTATGAGTGAAATGTTGATAATTTCAATCCTTATGTGTTATAATTATATAATGGAACCTAGATATTTTATGGGTGACTATGTGATAAAGCAAATAATATTGGTTTAAAGATAAACCATTTATTAGAGGTTTTGTGTTAATCCAAAGATGGGTTGTAAAGTTATAACCTCCAATGCATTGGTTATGGACGTCGGTCGTATGGCTATTCAATTTAGTGATATGTGTGGATGTCTATTGTATGGTAATTATATTTAAATATGATTATGTCCCAATTAAAATTTACACGCTATATTTTTATTTCTATTGGAATTATGGTAATATTTTTTAAAAATATCATAATAAATGAGATTATATTCAGTGATGTATGTCCAATACTTCTCAAAGGTGAGAGGTTATAGTTTATGATAAAGAATACATGGTTTACATGTTTTCCGGAGACTAATAATTTTAGTTCATTGTGCATCCCTTACAAATATTTTTATTCTTATACTATGATTTGAAATATTTTTTACTGGATTTAAAGAAGAATAGACTCATGGATGGGATCAATGAAATGTTATACTGAAAAAACATAAAATGATTCCATAATTTTTTAAAGATTTTTTTTATGAAAAAATCGATAGTGATTAGAGGTGTCTAATTATAATATTTATGGCTACATGTGTCATTTACGAACTAATAATCTAATTCTCTATACCTGAAAATATCCTCACAGTGAAGTAATGTCAATTGTTTAATTTTTTTAATATTAAGTTGTGTTTATCGTAGGGTCTTTATAAATATCTTCTTAAAAAATTATTACATCATTGAGAAGAATTATCATCGTATTTAATGATTTTTTCACCACCTTGTCTATAATTCTCATCCCTAAAAAGATGAGCTTCATATTGGGATACCTAATTATGAGTTATCTCATGTGACCTTTACATTATTTTTTCTTCGATTTATAAGGTAAATTATTTTACATTCTAGATCTTTATCATAGGTATTTAAATATTTTATTTTATTTATTTTTTTCATATCGATATAAACTATTGCACATTCCAAATTAAATAACATTTGGAAACCTTTTCATCTCATTTTAATGGATTTATAAATGATAATTCATTTATATTTATTTTCTATACCAATATTTCGAATAACCTTTTAAAAAAATGTCATTTTAAAGTGACACCAAACATGTTATTTTATAAAAATGTCATAAATGTTTTTTAGAAACACTTTAATGTTTTAATTTTAATCCATATCTAAAAATAGATTTATTTCTGTAGAAATTTACTATTAGGAATTACCCTAAAAATTATATTATTATTTTTTGTTGATTAAACTCATAGAAATCCATTTTTAACATTTTCATTCTTATACAATAAATGTTTATGATTTCACATTCAATTCCATTATTATAGAAACACTCGATATTTATTTACATTAATTTATATTTTTCTCCTCGATATCATACATCTATTTGTTCGTTAAATTATTTACATAACAATGTTCACTTCATAAAAAATAAATGTATATAATAGAAGCTATGTTATCATTATTAGAGGGTATTTACCTTATTTTAATGAATATATTATAATAGAAATTTATTTTACACACTTATACAATGTTAATATTACTGATGGAATGATGAATATTTTCCTTAAATGATTCCATTTAATTTTATATTGAAACAATTTTCATTTTTTTGGTTTTTTAGGCTGGATGATTGATTTTTTATCGTACAAATATGTAATGATGCTGATGATGGTTGAGATCCTATATGTCTATTAAATGAATTAGTTTGTATATAATTATAAATAGATAGTCAATCATGATAATAATTAATTTATTATAGAGGAGTGGGAATAATGAGTTTTCTCACATGTTTATGAATAAACATAATGAGTTTGTTTATTGAGGCCTGACTATGATGAGTTATGTCACAAGTGATTATTATAATAATGGTTGTTCTATATTTTATTTTATTTTAAATTTTATTCCATATTTATATGATCATTTTATTGTCTAGGAAGAAGATACATTTTATCTTTACACATTTATTCTTATTATATTAACTATGTTATTCTCTCATTCATCCTGAACTTTTGTACATGCTTTTATATTTCATTGATTCATCTCATAAAACGTCACAAGGAAAATTTCTTGACTCATGACCATTGATCAGTGATTTTATGGATGTTAGAGTTTTATATACAGTGATTACACTATTTTCACATATGCTACGCAGTTATAATAATTGAGCGGTATCGATAGTTTTTACAATTATTGAGAATTTCAGATCACGTGTTTTGAGGCATCATTATCATAATTATATTATTTGTTGTATCATATATTATGTTGTATCTTGTGTATAGAATTTGATGGAGGTGTTGATGATTTTTTTGGAATTTAAATTTTCTTAAATATGTGAAACAATATAAATTAATTGAAAAATAACTCGTTTATTTACATTAATCTTGTTTTATATTCCAAGAAATCAATATAACTAAAGTATGATAATAATTTTATTTAATAAGAATAATTATTTATGTAATGTAATTATGATATGATGAAATATATGGGGTGAAATATCACATACCTGTTTAAGGGTATCATAAATCAGTTTGATATAAGTTATATCATATTTTAATTATTATTATGGGAGTTTTGAAGTATCAAGATATGATAATAATAATTTAAGAGGTTATGTTTGATTATTTATAACAACCCTGCTCTTTATTTCATATTAATACATGTTTTATAAAACAAAATTATACTTAATTAAACCTCGATGATCAAAAAACATAGTGTATATTAGAATTGAATACATTAAATATCAACATTTAACAAGGGATACAATAAATTATTAAACATTTATATGACATGATCCTAATATTCCAGAAAACATATATCTATATGAGAAAACTCAAGGAAAAACATAACAAATGCGTGAGAAATAATGAATATTAAGGTAATTAAAATTTCTTAACATAAAGAAGACGATACATGTTAGACAATAAGAATATTAATAGAAAATAAAATGTGAAGGAATCATAAACATGAATAGTGAAACAAGACATTTCATGGTTATCATAAATGAAACATGGGAAATGTGGAAAAAATTAAAACACTACCTCATAAACATAAATCAAATGTTAAATCATCCAAGAATTCATGGTGGAAAATTTTCTATAAAGGAATATGGGAATCCCTTATCCCAAAATAATTTATCATGATACTAAACATTAACCAATGCATTAGAGCGATAACCAGACCCCCCATCATATTAATTTCATTATCATTATTAAGTGTTCAACATCGATCATAAATCATAGATTCATTAATTATCATTTTTATTCCATGATTAATTAGGGTGGAATAAGTAAATTTATTTCTAAAATCATTATTTATTTGTGAATAAAGGTGAATACACATGATAGAAAAATGGGTTTGGTATTCCCCACACAATAACATCATTATGGAAAATAACGATGCAATTTTGGCAGCATCAAGATTTTATATAAAATATCATAAAAATAGATGATGAGAGACAAAGGAGTATATAAACATTTAATCAAAAAATCGTTAGTAATTTTTACATGTAAATACAATCCCCAACATTAAGAAAAGGAAATGTAATGCATAATTTCATAATGAAACTTCCATAAATAAGAGAAGGTGAAGAACCCTTATGATATTTCAGCATAGTAACTTATTAGGTAAGGGAAAAAATTGGGGAGGATAAAGGACCCCTTATTAAAAAAACCTCTAATGGAAAGATAGGGAATGAATATAAATTAATTAAAATATTACCATTTTATTTTTCAATAACTAATTTCAAAGAAGTTTCTTGCATTTTAATGGTGGAGAGGAAAGTCCTTTACCAAATTTTAGCATGGTAATGGTTGTACATAACTGTTCGTAGAAGGATAAATGTTATTTAAATGAGAAATCATAATTTATAAATAATTTGTACAGTATGGAGAATATGGGAGAACATATATGAAAATAATTAAATGGAAACTAAATGTCATAACATAAAAGGAGTGCTTGATAAAATAGGAGAGTGGAAGATCCCTTACTTGAGTTAATTACTACAAAAGCATTGAATGGGATTCTTGAGAGCATGGGCGTTCCTAGGGTGGACTCTTGAGCGTCAAGGGAAAATTTTGATTGTTCTCAAAGGAATTTTAGTGTAGATAAATGGGATCTTGTTCGTTTTTTTAAAGGAAATGAGAGGGATTTATTCATTATTTAGGTTTTGGGCTACACACAATAGAATTTCAAAACCACAAAACATTCGTGGATTTTCCTAGAGTTTTAAAAAAATGGGATTGCTTAAAAATATATTATAATCCTAAGGATCGGATATAATAAAATAATTCATTTTCTTATATAGAGGTGATTCATACTCCTTAAGAAATAATTTTAATACCTTATAATATATTACATGTTTTGAAGGATTCATAATGGATTCTTGAAATAAATAAAATAAACATAAAATAAAATTATTTCAAATATAAAACATATATTCAGTCATGTATACTTTTTATATTATTTAACATACAACCTCTTAGTCATTATTATATCAAAATACACAAAGTATATTTATATTGTATTTGGTTTTCACCTGAAAAGTTTAATTTATCAAAAAAAATAGTAAAATTCATCCTTGGATAATTTCAAGGTTTTTATTCCAATAATAATGGTCATATTTTGTAAATAATTTTATAAATATGTGAATTCTCACTTTTAATATAATAATATCTATTTATTGAAAAGTTTGTTTTTTGACAATAAATGTTTATGACACCTTATAAAAATTATATTTTTGTTCATAAAATTTTATTATCTTTTACCATTAAGAATAATTATATCAAAGTAATATTTCATTAAAATTTTATTTATTTCAAAATTAAATTAATAAATGAAATAAAAATTATAATTTGAAATTTTATATTACTTAAATATAAAATTTGTGTTTTTTTAATAAGTTTTTTTATCAAACTTGTTACATGATCATTTATAATGTAAAATCAATAAGACACAAATATAATCATAATTTTCATGAAATAAAAATAAAAATATTCATATAAATATAGTTACTTTTTTTATAATCTACCTTAAATTGTTTTTACCCTTAACTAACCTATATTCCATTTCCTATGGAAATTAGTATTTACTATATTTACAATTCATATTGTTGAATAATTAAGCTTTTTTTATTACATAATCTCAATTAATATGATCCCAAATATTTAATTGGTTTTATAATAATAATTTCACAATAGGGAATGAATTTCATATAAAATAAAACACGTAAGCATGGTAAAAAACAGTTTTTAGAAAAATCCAATTTTCAATAAAAGGATGATTTTACTTTTACTATAAACTAGTAATATAAATATAATATGAATTCTATAAATTTAATTTAAATAATTTCTTATCAAGGATTATTTTAATTAATTCTTATTGAGAGATATTTTTTATTTTAAAATATTTCTTGAAACAAATGCATTTGAAGCATAAAAATAATCATATAAAAAAATTCGGTATAAATATGATTGAAAACATAATGAGTTAAATTAAATTAAAATGATAATGGTACATTTAAATTAATTAATATATTAGTATAAAAGATAATTTTACATAAAAACAGTAATTTCACTATTCGTTGAAACATATATATTTTCATAAATAATCAAACAATTTACACTATGATAATTATGATATAGTGACATAAAATAATGGATTTAATTTTATCAAATAAAGTTTATATATTTCATATAAAATAATTATAATATTTTTTCATAAAATTAAATAAAAATAATTTTTGAAAAAAAAACAAATCAAAATTTTAAACAAAAATTGATTGATTATTTCAATAATGATTTATAAATATATTTAGGACATATATTTCATAATGTAGTGAATGAAAATCAGATTATTAATTATAATTCAATGGTTAATTAGGTAATATTTAAATAATCATTGTCTGTTTTGGTTTAGGTTTGCTTATCACATTGGATGTTGAACAAAGTTTTCTCTTTTGAAAAGTAGGTCTAATACATTCTTCCCACATATAATAAATTAATTTCTTGCAATTTAATCTTCAAATCAGTAAGAAATGTTTTTAAACATATAAATATCATTATTGAAAATAGAAATTGTAAATGTTGTTAATAAAATATCCCCATATGAAGATAGAAGGGGTTGTATAAAGGTCATCAAACAATCACGTTTCCAAATAGGAGAGAATTTTTGGGAAGTGAAAACATATAAATGAAATAGAAAGATAAAAAAGAACTAATTGAGTTTGGTAGAGGAAATGTTTAAGATAAATCCAATCACCTAAAAACTAGAAATCTATGATAGATAAAATGAACCACAATTTATCATAATATTAATTAATTTTTCTTCAGTATTTTTTCTCTTGAATTAAGTAATAATTTTATCTTAAAAATTAGAACATAAGGAAGTATTAATTTTAAAAAAGTACAACTAATTTTTAAAAAAAATATCATATGTTTCTCTAAAATTTGAGAAATATGGATTATTTTATTTATATACCTGAATCACTAAAATAAAATTATAAAAGATCATATAATACACCAAGTAATAAAAATATATCCCTCCTATATTTAATAAATTCAAAAGGGTTATCATAATCTTGGATAATGCCTTTAAACCATAGTCTAAAAAATTCTAAAAAACCCCAATAGTTTATCATAGATAATTACTCAAATAAATACCCATATATAACACTAATACCATCAAAATTAAGGAGTGTTTTTAATTCCATGGATGTCATATAAAATTATTCAATCAACACAAAAAATTTATGTGAATTCATATAAAATAATCATATCAAGTATATACTCCTAAACCCAAGTTAAACATATCAAAAATCATTGTCTATCACATCAAAATATGAAGATTTTCCCCTTTAACGCATTTCTAAAAATATCATACCTAACATCCATCATAGAAATCATCAAAATAGGTATCAATTATTCAAAATATAAATTTATCCTTAAAATATCATCCAAGGAATATTTATTATTTTACCATAATTAATCACTGATTAGGGGTCATTAATTCCTCAATCATGTATATTCTAAAAAATAACATTATCTGTAAATCACTTTGATTAGTTATTGTAACACCCCAAGAATTAATAGTGTGTTATTTCTTCAAAATAATTCAATAACATGCACTACACGCAACACTGAGTTCAATTACACCATGAATTACCAAAAAAGCCATTCAAAAGAGGTTATGAATAGTATTAACTAAATTTTAAACTTTATATAATCCTTATAATTTTAGAATCCATATTATGAGTTTTTAGACATAATGAAAGAACAAATTCATTTTCAGTATTGCACTGTTACCAACATTTAATGGTGAACACTTTTTAAATAAAATATTTTAAACTTTTTGACTAAATGGGGACATAAAAAAAAATTAAAATGAAACATCCCAGGCTTCCACGGTACACTTTCCTTTGACTAATACAGTAGCGTGTGTTGTACGCAACTTCGAGTTCTAACACACACCACAACCAATCAAACTAGCCATTATGAATAGTAATACCTACTTTTTGAAATTATATATATTTTATATTTCAAAATGGACTTCTTTTTTGGATTCGGAATATCGAATTTAGCCTAAGGTGAAATTTTTGTACTCTTCGGATAACTTTAATATTTTGATGAATAGTGAAAATTACTAAATTTTAATTAAAAAAACTTTTTTAATCAAAATAATTAATAGAGATAAATTATGAATTTTAGTGGTTTTAAAGAATATTTATAATATATTTTTACCATTTAATATAATGTTTGTCATTAGACATAATTTTACAATTAAACCGAACATAAACAAGTGTCAATCTTTTGATAGTTATTATCTCTTAAAAACACGCTTTTTGTTTTGACATTGGGAATTAATATTAAGCTAATTTCTGCCACTTCTGTGTTTTGAATTTAGAAAAATGGATTCCATATTTGGAATCAGGATGTTAAAATTGTGTAAATAGGTAACTTTTATTTTTAGACATTTTGAATAATTACTGCGGTAAATATTTTATTTACCATGGTTAAGGGTAAATCCGGTAAATAAGGGTTAAACAATAATATAATAATAGTACTAAATTACCCTAAAACATGTCCTAGCCTTATTGGTTGATAAATGTTCGGACATAGGCATATTTGGGTCGGTTTTGGGACCCCATGATTCCCCTTGTAGGTGATAGGGACACTTTATTTTAATTAAGTTAAAATAAATAAAAAAATGACACAAACATATATCTTTTAGAAAAACAATTTTTACAAATGGTTATATATGTTGGATTTTAGAATATTAATATTCATTAGAAAGATAAAAATATTTTCTACATAATTATATTTTATTTATAATTTTTAGACATTATATAATTTAATTTATTTATGACACAATGATGATGAATTAATTACTATAATAGAGAAAAATTAAACTAATTGATATTATAAATACCCAAATAAATATAATATGAAACTTTTAATGAATTAAAATAATTTTATAGGATAATATGATATATTATGATTGATTTAATTGACTTTGTTTGAAGTAATCAATCTGTTGTGAGTTTCAAAAAAAACAACTATTGAATAGTGTCAAAATTGACATAAAATAGTTCTTAAAACAAATATTATATTATTAATTGATATTAAATTACTAAAAATATAATGTTCGGACAAGAGACTTATATCATGATTGGTTCATCATTAATGGACCACTTGGGGGTCGCTTGGATGTATATAGTACGTTTACTAACAATATTATATAAAAATACAAAGAGACATTGTAAAAGTGAAACTAATTAACTTAGAGTTAATACTTAAAGATAAGGTTAATATAAGTACCCAAACCTTTCTAAATTCTATTTTATGAGTTGTTTTAGACCCATCCCCACCTTAAAATTTAAATAATCAACTTTGGAGCCATTAGAAACCGAATATGAATTTATTATAAACTATTATTTCTACCTTTTCCAAAGGTGCCCCTCACCCCTCTTATAAAAGGGCACTCCTCCTTCTCATTTCTTCACACTTTCAAAACCTTTTGGTTCGGAAAACCTATGCCCAACTACTCTCCCAACTTCCCTCACAACAAACTAGAGGCCTTAGTTTGATCATAAAGCCAACCTAAGGAGCCCTTTTAATCAAATCAAAAGGAAGAACCCGAATAAGAGGTAATGATTTCACCACCCTTTTCCAAGTTCCTTTCTTCTTCCACTTCTTCTTCCTTTGTTATTACCATTCTAAAATAATAACTCCAGCATCATATACATACTGTGATGTTATTATAAATATGGTACAACCATATTCAGTATTCTATCCACCCTTTGAATAACATGTCACCATACGTGCGTACGTACGGCTTACCGTCTCCACGTCGTGGTGTAATTGTTATTCAATATATTATTATTTGAATGGGTATAATAATGATATGTAACTCATGTAAATAATAAATATAACATGTTAATGATTCTGTATATATGATATAACAACCATTTATATATTATTTCAAAAGAATGATATTGTCGCTCGTGCGTACGTACGGACTACCGTCTCTATGAATGCGATGAGATTCATTCTCCATCGTATCCATTCAAGTATAATTATCATTTGATGATTTAAAAATGATGTTTAAGGACCTGATATCATTATGGTTATGAATAATATACAACCTATCCATTAAAAACATGGCTTATGTATCAAAACATATAAAAGAAAACAAGTAAGTTAACACCCGAAACAACGATAATACTAAGATATTATTATCAAATAAATATTAAAAGGTAATATATGATATCATATTAATGTATATGATTCTTGTATAATTTAATAACAATTATTTCACCATTATACAGGAGGTTAACCTACCCCAACCAAGGAAAATTAGAATGTAAGGGGTTTTCATCTCACTCCTTATTCCCGTGAGATTCATGCCATATTGCCACCATCACCTTTTGTGTGGTGTATGTACAGCCCATAATTATATTCTTTGTGTAATACACTCTTATTTATGGGTATTTACATATTCATAGTATGATACCTCTTTTATGGGTTGTATGTTTCATAAGTTTCCAAATTGGTAAGGGTTATTTCGCAATCTCTTCATTATATGAGGTTGTTTATACGTAATAATCTACTGGGATCTCTTTATCATCCACATCCATGTTTCTTAAAAATGAATTTCAAAACATTTTTACTATTTACTAGAATATTTATTAAAGTTATTTATACCCTTGTTTGACTTTTTATAAGAGGTTTATAAAGGAATAGTTCCGTCTTTTTCCGAACAAGGTTCTTTTTAACCTTTTTGAAAAAATCAAGGTAAGAATGTTTTTTTTAACTTATACGGCAGGTGTGATTATTTTCCGCTGTTATAAAATCGTCAAAGCTTCCCTTACAAGATAATAAGAATATTTTCAAAAAAAATGTTTTATTTCATAAATATAAGACTCTTAAATGATTTCACAATATCAAGAGATATTTTTCTAAAATAGGCTTTTATTTCATCTATGTCAACATCCTTTGATGGATTTTAAGCTTATTTGTAGTTGATTTATTATGATACAAAAAATCCATATTTTATTGATGGTTATGTGATATTTTTGAGTGTGGATAAGTTATTCTTATGTCACTCATGGTTTTTGTTTAGAGTATTGAAATTTCATAAGTTATTTTTGATCCGAATGTTTATGTTATATTTAAACCTTTCATTCAGATGAATGTGTTAGACAAGTATGTTCTGGGTTGGGGACCGGTAAAAGTAAGCCCTCCGGTTCGGTCTCCGGTTGTTAGAGGAACTCCGGTTTGGTCTCCGGTTATTAGAGGAACTCCGGGTTGGTGTCCGGTTATTAGAGGCACTCTGGGTTGGTGTCCGGTTATTAGAGGCACTCCGGGTTGGGTTCTGGTTACAGTTAGCCCCAAGGTCTTGGGAAGAGGCCTTTACAAAGAAATTAAAGTTCATCATTATGCATTCCATCATTATGAAAGTGGTTATTGATTTTTCATGTGATTATTCTATTAGTAGAATATCCATGTGAATAAGTAAATGACATTATTTCATTTTATTTATGCCATACTATGTCGAAAGTTCATGTTTGAAAGGCTTTTGTTTTAGTTATACATTGCCTTAAATGTTTATTCTTATTTATGAAAGTTTCCTCTATATTGTTATCTTTACTGGCCATTTGAGCTCACCTCTTTTCAGTGTTGTATTTTTTCCAGGAAGTGATGATGTAAATTATGAATGACCTGCAGGGATATTATGTGGGGATATGAGTGTGGATTATGGAGACAATATGTTGTTGTAGTAGTTTTTCATTTTATGATATAATGGAAGACTTATGAATATATCTAGTGTTTCCAAGGCTACTAAACCAATCGGTCTCTCGAGATTTTATCTTTCTTGTGATCATACCAATGTTATGTAATAATGCACCGACTCTGGGTAACTAGGGTTGGGGCGTTACAGTTGGTATCCGAGGAAGTTTAGTACAAACCTTGGAAGATAGATTTAGATAAAATCTGATTAGAGCACATATATTTAAGATGAATTTTGAGGATTAGTATAGAAGAACTTCCTAGAATTTTGGTATTGTAGAGATTTTGTGAGTTTTTCGAGAAATACATCCCTGTCTGGATACGAGCAGGTAGAGGCGGCTCTGGCACAAATGTACCTAGGGGTAAAACCCGAAAACACCGCTTTGAGCTAGACTCGAACGGGAACTAGTGCACGACAACGGGTCTTGCTGCACTCTTGGTTACGACACTCCCGGGGGATATGCTTAGGATAACTCTCATTTTCTATTCAAATCATTATGAAGGGTTTATGAGTATATACTTCCTCAGAGGAGACATTTTTATGATTATGGATTATATCCATAAACTATTTAATTTATGTTCTGTGTTTTACAAGTTTGGGATTAGGTATTGTTATTCATAAAATAATCTAATGTATGCCATTGTTTAGAAATGGCTCCCAATAGAAGGAATGAGAACTCTAGCAATGCACATAATACAAAGAGAAAGAAGGATCATATATTTTATGGTCTTAAGCCAGAATTTACAAGAGAAATAGTCTCGCATGTATTATCATCATATGAAGAAATAATATCATGTGTTGATAAGATAAGTAAAGAGTTTACTGAGTCCTATGGCTTGGAAGGGAAGAAAGAGAAGAAAAGGATGGAAGAGAGAAATATGGATAAAGGGAAGAGGGAAAAGAATAATTTTTCCATATGTGATAACTGTGGAAAGAAACACCCTGGAAATTTCCTGAAAGGAATGGGAGCTTGTTATATGTGTGGAGGAAAAGGGCACAAAGTACGTGACTGCAAGGGTAAGAAAATTGTTTCAAATGTACAATGCTTCATTTTCACGGAGTTTGGAAACTACGCGAACCTATGAACCAGTCATCAGACTACGCCACAAATGATGCTATAGGATAATAATCAAGTTCTGATACTACCACAGATGGAGAGGAAATATTAGAGTTCTTATGTTGATTATGTCAATTGAGTGTTGTATCAACAATTTACTTGTTATAATAATTATGGATTACATAAGGATTGTAATGCAGTACTATTTCATTAAGGACATGAGATTGTGTGGAACAAAGAAAAGTGACTCAATAACAGGATACATTTTTGGAAAATATATGGTTGAGAGAATGATAAACCATAATATAGATCTGATACCGATGTAGTGATTTTGGAATAATACATGATTGTTTTGGATAAATTATATTGGATATTCTTGACTACCTTGGAACTGATTAATGATTTGTATATTCCATCATTGTTGGGGTTTAAAACATTTTTGGATTCATGATGTATATCCAGCATTCTATATGGAATAAGGGAGCATGAATGTAATCAATAAGGAATATGGTAATTCAGGATGTTTCAGTGTATTAAAAGAATACATGATGAAGGTATTCATATTCTATTACAGGGTAAAAAGGATCTACATTATGTTTACCTTCCTTATAAATTTTGGACTGTGAGTTTGGACAGAAGTATTTTGGATAGTTCTAGTTTGGATTATTTTGGATTTCCATAAAAGGGCAACCCGGAGGTCAGGCGGCAACCCGTCGCGTCCGGCAAGGCTGCGAGACTTGAACCCGCATCCTAAGGGAGACATGGGTGTATCACCTACCACTGTCCCATGAGATGTCCTGGATTAAATAATGTAGTTTTTTAGAGATCTGGTAGAAGAATTATAAATTCATTTATTTTGGAACCCTGTACGAATAGTATAAATAGAAAAAAAAATTACGTTCTATTATCTTTTAGAGTGAAAGATGAGTTTGTGGTAGAAATTTAATAATGGATAAAACTCTAATTATAAAGTAAGTATATCTCATTATGATCTTAGCCAATCTCAAAAATAAATTCCTCAACATTAATAAAAGGAACATAGAACAAAAATGTTGTCCTAGATGGTACCTTAAATCATCACTAATTTATGGCTTTGGGATTGTTGGCCTTTTCATAGCCATGTTATCTACCACTCTCCATCAGATAATTAATGGTTAGATTTATCTTCCATATCCATATATTCCAACATGGAACCCTAATATGTGTTATTTTCGGTAATATTTATACTTTCCACTCTTTATTTTAAATAGAGGCCTCATTAATTCATTTTTCAATGTGGGATTTCAACTAAGATATTTTGAAACGTCAAAAATGTGTTATCCTAATACCCGATGTTTTGTTGAACTGATGGTATTTCAAATCATAATATATTGATAAATTTAAGGACCTCAATTTTACACTTGTTTGTGATTGTTGACCTCAATCACTACCTATAAATATTTACGTTTTTCCTCCAATTATATGTCTCTAATTTCCAACAATGTTCTCCTAATCGAGATCATAATTTGGTGGTGACCCTTTGATTTCTCTCCTCCTCATATTAAGACTAAATTTTAGTAACCCAATTTCTGATGTGGGTTTTCCCACAAATATATTTTCTATTTTCAACCTTTTATTTTCGAAGAACAATTTCAAATTGCGAGGACACAATTTATTGAAGGAGGGGAGAATGTAACACCCCAAGAATTCATAGTGCGTTATTTCTTCAAAATAATTCAATAACATTCACTACACGTAACACCGAGTTCAAATACACCATGAATTACCAAACAAGCCCTTCAAAAGAGGTTATGAATAGTATTAACTAAATTTTAAACTTTATATAATCCTTATAATTTTAGAATCCATATTATGAGTTTCTTAGACATAATGTAAGAACAAATTCATTTTCAGTATTGCACTTTTACCAACTTTTAATAGTGAACCATTTTTAAATAAAATATTTTAAACTGTTTGACTAAATGGGGACATCAAAAAAAAATTTAAATGAAACATCTTAGGCTTCTACGGTACGCATTCCTTTGAATAATAAAGTAGCGTGTGTTGTACATAACTTCGAGTTCTAACACACACCACAACAAATCAAACTAGCCCTTATGAATAGTAATACCTACTTTTTGAAATTATATATATTTTATATTTCAAAATGGCCTTTATTTTTGGATTCGAAATATCGAATTTAGCCTAAGGTGAAATTTTGGTACTTTTCAGATAACTTTAATATTTTGATGAATAGTGAAAATTACTAAATTTTAATTAAAAACAACTTTTTTAATCAAAATAATTTATAGTGATAAATTATGAATTTGAGTGGTTTTAAAGTATAATTAGAATATATTTTTACCATTTAATATAATTTTGGTCATTGGACATAATTTTACAATTAAACCAAACATAAACAAGTGTCAATCTTTTGATAGTTATTATCTCTTAAAAACACGTTTTTTGTTTTGACAGCGGGAATTAATTTTAAATTAATTTCTGCCACTTCTGTCATTTGATTTTAGAAAAATGGATTCCATATTTGAAATCAGGTTGTTTAAATTGTTTAAATAGGTAAATTTTATTTTTAGACATTTTGAATAATTACTGCGGTAAATATTTTATTTACCATGGTTAAGGGTAAATCCAGTAAATAAGGGTTAAACAATAATATTATAATAATACTAAATTACCCTAAAACGTGTCCTAGACAAATTGGTTGATACATGTTCGGACATAGGCATATTTGGGTCGATTTTGGGACCCAATGATGCCACTTGTAGGTGATAGGGACACTTTATTTTAATTAAGTTAAAATGAATACAAAAATGACACAAGCATATATCTTTTAGAAAAAAAATTTTTACAAAGGGTTATATATGTTGGATTTTAGATTATAAATATTAATTAGAAATATAAAAAGATTTCTTACATAATTATATTTTATTTATAATTTTTATACATTATATAATTTAATTTATTTATGACACAATGATGATGAATTAATTACTATAATAGTGAAAAATTAAAATAATTGATATTATAAATACCCAAATAAATATAATATGAAACTTTTAATGAATTAAAGTAATTTTCTAGGATAATATGATATATTATGATTGATTTAATTGACTTTTTTCGATTTAATCAATCTGTTATGAGTTTCAAAAAAATCAACTATTGAAGAGTGTCAAAATTGACATAAAAGAGTTCTTAAAACAATGATTATATAATTAATTGATATTAAATTACTAAAAATCTACGGTTCGTCCAAGAGACTTATATCATGATAGGTTAATCATTAATGGACCACTTGGGGGTCTCTTGGTTGTATATAGTAAGTTTATTAACCATATTATATAAAAATACAAAGAGACATTGTAAAAGTGAAACTAATTAACTTAGAGTTAATACTTCAAGATAAGGTTAATATATGTAACCAAACCTGTCTAAATTCTATTGGATGTGTTTTTTTCGACCCATCCTCACCTTAAAATTTAAATAATCAACTTTGGAGCCATTCGAAACCGAATATGAATTTATTATAAACTAATATTTCTATCTTTTCCAAAGGTGCCCCTCACCCCTCTTATAAAAGGGCACTCCTCCTTCTCATTTCGTCACACTTTCAAAACATTTTGGTTCGGAAAAACTCTGCCCAAATACTCTCCAAACTTCCCTCACTACAACCTAGAGGCCTTAGCTTGATCAGAAAGCCAACCTAAGGAGCCCTTTTGATCAAATCAAAAGGAAGAAACCGAAGAAGTGGTAATGATTTCACCACCCTTTTCCAAGTTCCATTCTTCTTCCACTTCTTCTTCCTTTGTTATTACCATTCAAAAATAAAAAATACATTATAATATATATACTGTGATGTTATTATAAATATGGTACAACCATATTCAGTATTCTATCCACCCTTTGAATAACATGACACCATACGTGAGTACGTACGGCTTACCGTCTCCACGTCGTGGTGTAATTGTTTTTCAATATATTATTATTTGGATGGGTATAATAATGATATGTAACTCATGTAAATAATAAATATAACATGTTAATGATTCTGTATATATGATATAACAACCATTTATATATTATTTCAAAATAATGATATTGTCGCTCGTGCGTACGTACGGACTACCGTCTCCACGAACTCGATGAGATTCATTCTCTATCGTATCCATTCAAGTATAATTATCATTTGATGATTTAAAAATGATGTTTAAGGACTTGATATCATTCTGGATATGAATAATATACAACCTATCCATTACAAACATGTCTTACATAACAAAACATATAAAAGAAAACAAGTAAGTTAACACCCGAAACAACGATAATACTAAGATATTATTCTCAAATCAATATTAAAAGATCATATATGATATCATATTAATGTATATTATTATTGTATAATTTAATAACAACTATTCCACCATTATACAGGAGGTTAACCTAACCCAACCAAGGAAAAGTACAAGGTAAGGGGTTTTCATCTCACTCCTTATTCCCGTGAGATTCATGCCATATTGCCACCATCACCTTTTGTGTGGTGTATGTACTACCCATAATTATATTCATTGTGTAATACACTCTAATTTATGTGGATTTACATATTCATAGTATTATACCTCTTTCATGGGTTGTATGTTTCATAAGTTACCAAATTGGTAAGGGTTATTTCGCAATCTCTTCATTATCTGATTTTGTTTATACGTAATAATCTACTGGGATCTCTTTATCATCCACATCCATGTTTCTAAAAAATGAATTTCAAAACATTTTTACTATTTACTAGAATATGGATTAAAGTCATTTATACCCTTGTTTGACTTTTTATAATAGGTTTATAAAGGAATCTTTACGTCGTTTTCCAAACAAGGTGCTTTTTAACCTTTTTGAAACAATTAAGGTAAGAATGTTTTTTTAACTTATACGGCGGGTGTGGCTATTTTCCGCCATTATAAAATCGTCAAAGCTTCCCTTACAAGATAATAAGAATATTTTTTAAAAAAATGTTTTATTTCATAAATATAATACTCTTAAATGATTTCAAAATAGAAAGAGATATTTTTCTAAAATAGTCTTTATTTCATCTATGTCAACATCCTTTGATGGATTTTAAGCTTATTTGAAGTTGATTTATTATAATACAAAACATCCATATTTTATTGAAGGTTCTGTGATATTTTTGACTGTGGATAAGTTATTCTTATGTCACTCATGGTTTTTGTTTAGAGTATTGACATTTCATAAGTTATTTGTAATCCGAATGTTTATGTTATATTTCAACCTTTCATTCAGATGAATGTGTTAGACAAGTATGTTTTGGGTTGGGGACCGGTAAAAGTAAGCCCTCCGGTTTGCTCTCCGGTTATTAGAGGAACTCCGGTTTGGTCTCCGGTTATTAGAGGAACTCCGGGTTGGAGTCCGGTTATTAGAGGCACTCCAGGTTGGTGTCCGGTTATTAGAGGCACTCCGGGTTGGGTTCCGGTTACAGTTAGCCCCAAGGTCTTGGGACGAGGTCTTGACAAAGAAATTAAAGTTCAGCATTATGCATTCCATCATTATGAAAGTGGTTATTGATTTTGAATGTGATTATTAGATTAGTAGAATATCCATGTGAATAATTAAATGTCATTATTTCATTTTATTTATGCCATACTATGTTGAAAGTTCATGTTTGAAAGGCTTTTTGTTTAGTTATACATTGCCTTAAATGTTTATTCTTATTTATGAAAGTTTCCTCTATATTGTTATACTTACTAGGCATTTGGGCTCACCTCTTTTTAGTGTTTTATTTTTCCCAGGAAGTGAAGAAGTAAATTATGAATGACCTGCAGGGATATTATGTGGGGATATGAGTGTGAATTATGGAGACAATATGTTGTTGTTGTAGTTTTTCATTTTATGATGTAATGTATTACTTATGAATATATCTAGTGTTTCCAAGGATACTAAACCAATCGGTCTTTCGAGATTTGATCTTTCTTGTTATCATGCCAATGTTATGTAATAATGCACCGACTCTGGATAACTAGGGTCGGGGCGTTACAGTTATCAGTACAATTAAAAATAAATTTAATGTGCTTATTGAAAACTCACAATGGAAAATATATATATATTTTATGATTATTATATCCCAAAAATCATTCATTTAAAAAATATAACTGAATAAATCTAAAATATCATTTTGAAAACACAATAATAATTACACTATAAAAAATTATATAATCCAGGTCCATCCTTAGTCACCATCAATTGAGATAGGCACACTTTCTTATAGTGCAATAATATTTGTACTATATACTATTCATCATCCTCCTCATACTTCTATAGAATCAAATAGTGATTCATGGAACATATGGTGAATTCCATATCCAAGTAATTTATATTGGATTTATAGGAGGGAAAATATTCCATTACTTGGATAACACCAAATTATATTAATGGATGACTGAAAATATTTTCATGAATAACATTTCCACTGACATAAACATGGTATACATAGTTATTTTTCAATGATGCAAAATCATTTTGGGTGGTGAATCAATATTATTAAAGAATATACAAGAGTTATAGTTGGGAATGAATTGAAATACAACATGAAATGTCCTACTCTGATGTAATGATAACAGGTACATCTGGTAACATGATATTTCCTAGCATTGGATATTCCTTGATCCCTTGTTCCTAGGGATTGTTTGTCCTTATCATGCTTCACAACCCTTCTGATTGTGCATTGGTGTAAACAATGGCCATCTTCTTGAAATTTGTGGAATATAATTATATAAGGCATAGTTATATTTTTTTATTTCTATCCATCACTGTATCCATTTTTCTATGAAAATTGGATACCTTATGTAGCATCATCCCACACACAAACCATCTCCTAGTCCCATTGTGAAATTTACCTTGGTAAATCTATCCACACTTGTTGTGTAACAGAATAAATGTACTCTTTCTATTATTTCCTTTTTCAGATGAAATTATTAGATGTTTTTTCTTCCACATTATTGACTTGTTTTGGAATTCAACAATATTCCAGTTATGAATTATAATTTTTTATAGTTGGTTTTTCATAATCATAATATAATCTAATCGAGCTCCCATCCTATTGGGGATCTCTTTTGGGAAATGATGACCTTGTACTTCACATTGGTTGTTCACATAGTTACTCGTTTTCTGTCCATACGTTAGAATAAAGCGAAAAAATTAATGATGATTATTTTTAAACTACTAAACCCATAAACATGAATGCATTGAAATTAAAGGGATAATTTATAATTAAATCTATTTCCTTAAATAATGAATTTATAGGCATTAATCTATTTAATATAAGTTCTATTTCCTAATATATATTCTTATGGAATTTTTTTTGGATTCCCTTAATTAGGGTTCATGATGCGATTATGAATTAACCAGAGCATATCCCCTAGGAGTGTCAAACCTAAAGAGTTTTAAGGCACATTTTAATATATCAAGTTACCTAGAAACTGGCCTACGAAACCTTGTTGATTTTTTCACTCCTAGGTACATCTGTTCCATAACCACATCAACATTTAGTATCTCGAAAGTGATATATTTTCCTAGTAATCCATTTTCTCTATACTTTCCAAAATTTAGGGATGTTTTCTTATAAATAGTCTTATCCCTAAGGTTTTCCATAGAGTTTTTGAATACTAATCTAACTAATAAGTAATCATTTTCTCTGATAAAAAATATAATAACCTTTAACTTTTTTCACATTAATATATGTATTATTTTATAAAATTACACTAAATACTACCCAAAAGATCAAGAACTCTAGTGTATTTGGGAATTATGAACATTGAAAAATAACATATAAAATAGGATACAAATCATTATTGAACATTTTTCTTACATGATCCCAATATTCAAACGAACATAAAACAAAATGGGGTGGCATGGGAAAAAACATAAGAAATGGTAGAGAAATTAATATATTATGGGAATAAACAACGGATAACATTAGGAGATGATACATCTATGAAAATATGAAGATTAATGCGGAATAAAAATTGTTGGAATAATATTCATGAACATTTGTACATTATATATCATGGTAATGATAAATATTACATGGGGATTGTAACACCATAGATGAAAGAAAGGGGAAAATAGAACAAAGACCTATGTTGATACATTATTTCTAGGAAGCCTAATCCCGAAGGGGAGTAAAGAAAACTCCTACCTTCCTAGGATTATGAAGACTCGGTCAACCAAAAATAGGGGGAAACTCAAGGATCTCAAGATCCATCCAGTGGAGGGAGTGGAAGGCCATCAAGTCCTAGTCTCCAAGTCTCAAGAGAATGAGAATAATCCCTCAAATTTTGTAGATCAAAAAGAGGGACTACATGTGCTTACATAGGAGGTGACACCGTTGGAGAAGGATATACTTCCCCGGGTCCGTTTTATGAGGCAGGAACCACGCCAATTGATATGGTTGTTGTTAGGGGAGAGGAGGTGCAAGAGAGAGAACTAGTCCCACCTTCCAAGGTTTGAGTATATGGGATGTATAGGGAGCCAGAAAAAGAGGCTGTGAAAAGGGAATATCCATAGGTATTTCTATTACAATCTGAGGAATAGATGACAATTATAGTGTTATCTATATGTTCTTCTGCTGAGATTACAGAAAGGATGCAGACAAGATTGATTCAAGTAGAAATGAATAATGATTAATGTGATTGGATTTAAAAACAACATGAAACCCTAATTATAGTTTTCAAAAATATGAAAATAGTTGACGAGGAGTTCTATTATGTGTGGTGTAAGATGGATTCTAATTTCAAAGACATTATCCAGGACGACCACAACAAAAATGAAACAATATTTTATGGTAAATTGTTTAAGAAAATTAAATCTAATGGGTTCACGATGGTTTTTAAAAAAAATTATGTTCTATAGTGTTTGATAGATGGGTTGTACTTGTTATTTTCACACATTAACCATAAAAGTAACTTTTAATAAAATACTATTTGATTGCTAAATATAATGTAAAACCCTACGTAAAAAACATAAGTGAAGGATAAATTCACCTAGAGATTATGGTGGAAAATTTACCATAATGGAATCAAGTACACCGCTATCTGAACATCAAATATCATGATTCTGAACATTACTCAATGCATTGGAGCATAATCTGGAAACACCGACCATATTCATTTCATTCTCATGCTTATGTATTCCATATCAATCATAAGACAAGGATTAATTTATCATCATAATTTATTACCCAATTAGGTAGTGTTGAGTAAAAATTTTTAAGTCTCTAATCAATATGTATATGTTTAAAAAGGTGAATACCCATGATAAAAAATGGGTATGGTATTCACTACACAATTTTTTTCATATGGAAAATCACAGTGAAAATTTGGCATAATAATGATGTTACAAATATATTTATAACAATGGTTGATTAGAGAAAAAGGATTTTATAATCATTTAAACATAAAATGGAAATATATATGAACATCTAATACGCGTCTCATCATTATTAAATGGAAATATAATACATAATTTAATAGAGAAACATTAATAGGGAAGAGAAGGTAAGGATTCCCTATGGAATTTTGGCATAGTAACAGCTTAGGTAAGGGTCCAAATGGGGGAGGATAAATTATCCCTCTATCAAATAACATCAAATGGAGAGTTATGGAATGTTTACAAATTTATGAAGATATAACATTTTAAAATTATCGATGTAATGTAAATGAAGTTGATTCAATTTGAAAGAAGGAGAGTACAGTCTGCCACCAAATTTTGGTGTCATTATATGAATGAATAATGATTCATATGAGGGATAAATGAGACTAAAATGGGATACCAATAATTATAAATATAATGGAATTTCAGGGGTAGTTGGTATAAAATATCCCTACATATGAAAATGGCAATTAGATGGCACAACATAAATGGATGGCATGATTAATGAGGAGAGTGGAAGATTCCATTCATAATTATGTGACTTAAAAAGCTTGGGTGGGGATTCTTGAGGTCTTGGGGTGCCTTGGGAGGACTATTGGAATTGTAGGGAAGAGTATGGTCATACTGTAAAGAGTTTGAGTGAAGATAAATGGTACATTGGGTGGGTTTATATTTCAAAGTGGGGTATTTAATTAATATTTATATTTTGGACTCTATATAATAAAATATCCAAAATAACAACCATCCAATTTTTTATGCTGATTATTTCTTCCAAATTGTATTGGCTTATATTATTTTATAAGACCAAGGAAATGAAATAGTAAATTAATTCCCTTTTCTATGTGGCGGTGTGTCATTATCCTGAATAAATGATTTTAGAACCCAAATGAATATTAAATATTTTGGAGTATTGAAAATGGATTTATAAAATAAATAAAATAATGTTTTTGTCACATTGTTTTAAATAGAAAAATTATATTTGGATATTTATACCATTTATAGTATTTATTACATCACTTTTGTGTCATTTTGATTTCATAATATAAAAACTATATTTATATGGTATTTAATTTTTACACAAAATTTCGATAGTCTTAGAATATTATAAAATTTCACAATTGAATTATATCGATGTTATGATTAAAAAATAACTATTATTTTATATATATAATTTTATAAATATATTAATTTTTACATTAAAAAAAATTGTGATCTTTTATTGAAAATAATGGGTTTCGGATAATTATAGTTCTTTAACACCTTAAAAACATTTAGAGAAATAAATTTTTTATGTTCATTTATATATAATAACCACTTTTTTATAATAATATTTAATTAAAATATCACTTATTTCAGAAATTCAATAATTAATAAAATGATATTTCTAAATTGAAATTAAAAATAACATAGAAATATAATTTCTGTTTTATCGTATCTATTTATTATCAAACTTTTTACAAAATCATTTATAAAGTAAAAAAAATATAATTAAGTCATATAATAATATTTTTAATTAAATTTGATTAAAAAAATCATATTATTAGAGTTACTTTGTTTCTAGTCACTTATAAATTATTTTTACACTTAATTTACATATTTTCTATTTACAATGGGAATTAAAATTTTCTAAAATTAGTATTAATATTTATCAAAAAATTATGTTCAGAATATTACATAATATTTATTCAGATGATTGCAAATATGGTATACATTTTTTGAAAAGAAATTCATAGAGTTACATGAATTTAATTTAAAATAAAACATTTAGGTGCGATGAAAAGTATTTTTCAAAAAAAACCATTTTACAAGAAAAATATGATTTATATTTAACTATATAATAGGTAATATAAATATTGATAAGTTATATAAAAATTAACTTTAAATAATTTTTCATTATGACTTCTTTTTATTAAATATATTTAAGGGACATTTTTTATTTTAAAATAGTTTTAAAAACAAATTCATTTGAATCGTAAAAATAAACATCTATAATAATAATGTATATACATGATTTAAAATGAAATTAATAAAATAAAATTAAAGAATTATTATTTTATATTTAATTTCATTTAATAGTATAATGATTCTTTTTAATAAATTAATTTATCAATATAAATGTTAATTTTACATAAAGAACTAAATTTTTACTATATACTAAAACATCTATATTTTCTGAAAAATTACAATCTTTCACCCAATGTAAATTATAATATGATGATATAAAATTAGAGTTCATTATATACAATAAATTTTATAAATATCCTTGAAAATAAAAAAAAATATATTTTTAATAATTTTTTTTTAGAAAACATACAATATAACAATTCCAAAAAATGATATATATTTTTCATATTAATTTATCAATATATTCACGAAATATATTCTGTAAATTAGTTACTCCATTCAATATCTATAATTTTTATATAGAGGTTAAAATGGTAATATTAAAATAATCATTGTTTGTTTGGTTTCAAGGTAGTGTATCACATATGTTATCGAACAAAGTGTTATCTTTTGAAAACATTGGGTGTTAGAGAAGTTGTATGATCAACACATTTTCAGATGAAAAATGTTTTACCAGAGTTTTTTAAGGGGATAATTCTTATAATTAAATATTTTTTATCACTTAACATCTTTTTTATAGTTTATTTTACCTTTTCATTGACATTTTTCTACTATATTAGGAAACATTACATTCGGGAGTAGAGTTGGGAAGAATAAATGGGGAATAAAATTACTATGAATCAATTAAAAAACATTACAAGAACTATGTATCTATGATAGGTTGGGAATCTAATTTGATTCACACGTTTAGTGCTTGTCTTTCTAGACCAGATGGAAAAAACATGCATTGTTTTATATTTATTATAATTTTTAATTTTGGTTGCCTAAAAATTATTGTGTTTCTAATTCCATTGTATTGTTGTTTTATAACAAATTATATTGTTTTCATTGGGTTATAAGAGTTTTTTAGATGATATAATTTTAAATTTCAAAATAAATACATTTGTGTTTTCTTTAAAAATTATTAATTAGGATCTTTTTCTAAGGTGTGTAACAAAATTGAATGAATTCCAGAAATGGGTTAGAAATAAAAAAGGGTTCATGAAATAAAACTATAGAATTCAATTTGGTGTTTTAAAATGAACGTATATTTTCCTTTAAATAACAATTTGAGACTATTCAGAAAAAAAATTAAATATATATAATCCAAAATAATGTCAATATTAAGAGAGTATTTTTTTCATAAATTGGTGGTGGTATTTATTTTTTTGGTAATTAATTTTATGGTTTTACAAAACACCTTTGAGTACACTTAATGATTATAAATCTTACTTTTCTTCTAAATTTGGGTTATTAATGATAGTAAGATGAGCCGGTATCTTATTATAAGAATATATATAGTTTTTATAATAATCTGAAATGAAAATAATGATTTATTACGTGTATTTTTTTCTAATAATATATGATGTGATTGATTTATGATGTTTTCAATATATAATTTTATAAAAGTAATTTGAGAAATTTTAAATGTAAAATATTTATAGTTTTGAAAACTATATTTTTATGTTTTAAATTTTGAAATAATTCTCATCTGATTATATTTATAAAGGGAATATTTCATAGGAGGTGTGGTAAAAAAGAATATGTTTTTATAAAAGAATTTGAGTAGTATTATAAAATTTTAAATAGGAATTTATTTTGACATTTAAATGAGTTAAATTATTTTTTGAATTCAATTATGGTGTTTTATGCACTAATAAGTTATTTTCAAATGTGGTTCAATTTGACATTTTATTTTTTAAAATTATTAATTTCATTATATTAGTTAGATTTTCTTAAATAGAGGTGGATATTTTTAAATAAATATGATTACATAGTGGGGAGGTTTAAATTCTAAATGATTATTGACTTAAGAAATGATCAAAAAATTTCAAATAAAAAAAATATCAATGTGTATTGATTTTTTATAAGGATTTATAGATTATTCTGTGAATATGGATGGTATAAAGATGACTTTTTTATTTTTTCTGGACATTACTTTTCTCATTATTTATGTTCTGACAAATTAACATAATATTATAAAAATGAATAAATTGTTTCAGAAATTATAATATTTCTATTATACCACATAAATGTATTCATGAATGGAATAATTTCATCTTATTTTATGTAACTATTTTTTACGATTTCTTAAATTTTGGTATCGAGGATGTTTATTGGATTTGAGGTTAGTTCTTCTCAGGTTGAAAGCTACCATATCCTTTTTTAGAAAACTCATAGATAATGATTCCTAATGTATCATCACACTTATTCTAGAGGTAATGTTTTTTTATTCATAGTGTTATACATTGGTATTAGTTTTATATTTTACATAACGGAATATATTTCTTAAGGCATGGTTTTTTATTTTAGGTTATTTAAATGGGTTTTCATTGATGTTTGGTTAGGTTATCGATGATGTGTACAACATTTTGTTTATTATTTTTGGATCATCTAGTGTTAATTATTTGATAAAGTGGTCCTAAGTAACTCTAACACAAGAAAAGGAAATATATAATTATAATATTATTGTGGAACATTTATACATTATTAGATTTTAAATTTTCCTAACCAATTCTATTAATACCCATCTGATGGTATCATTTAGAGTGTTACCTCTCCATGACATTATATAGAGATAAAGGGTTTGTAGATTATTATTACAATTTTTATATTGATCTGTATTTGATTCATTGGTGATATAATTTCAGGGTTTTTTATATATTTTGTAGATTCTATTTGGATCTATATTTCCATTGTAGAGCCTTATTTTATAGGGGTTTCTATTCTTCAACCAATCCTAGGAGTTCCGGTTATCCATTATAATTAAATTCAGTAGTGAAATAGAAAAATAGTGGGGTGAATACCATATAAGGTCATCCTTTTTCATAATTCCATATGAATTTTCTATTGATGGACTAATTTTTTCATCATTTATGGTTTCTCTTGTATCAAAAAAATTGGTTTCAGGTGCATTGCTAGACATTATTTTTTGACCTATTATATGGTATCTGAGATTGGTTCTCATTGTTCATTGAGAGATGTGTCCATCATTAATTACTTAATTCATTGTTGTTGGTTTCATGCATTCATTCATTCTTTGTGTTTATGGAGTTCTTGTAATTTTTAAAATAACTTGTTTATAAAGACGATAATCCTAAACCATCTATTGTAGTATGGATTATTATATGGTATTCAAGAGGAAAGAAACAGTACATAGGGAATTCTTATCACAAAGAAAACACATTTATAAAATTGATGTAATATTTTTGCATATTTTTATTCAAACCCTTGTGATTCATGAAAAAATTTCATAAATTAGTGAATAAGTTCATGTTTAGTGATGGTTTTATAGTTTCAACATTGTTAGAGAAAATAGTGTGGCCATCCCCTGAAAATAACCCAATAAATTGTAGTACATCGTTCCCAGTTAGATGATGGTTTTCTAAATTGTATAGACAACCCATTTTATGTCATATATATGTCTCTAGTGATTGGAATTTTGTATGTTCCTTGTATGGTAAACCATGTAGTTTTCCAAAATTTAGACAAATATTACTTTACATAACACAGAATCATAATTATACACAATGGAATACCAAAATCCTCCAATTCAGTCCAAATATTATATATGGATTATCCCTCTTTGTTATTCATATTAAAAGATATTTCAAATGGGATTTCATCAATTTTTTTTATTCTTCTTGGTAATAACCTATAAAATAATTTATCTCCTCTCCTTCGACATTTCCATTTTTAATTTGAAACATATAATGGTCTCAGTGACATGGGGTTGTTTTCCATTTTATTGGATCTTAGAATTACTTATATTTATTATTATAATATCATTTTATATAGTATTGTTTCTATGTTGATGAATTTTTTTGTCTTTATTTTCATATGAATCCTAGTTCAGATAGAATACATCATGGTTAATCCATTAAATTTAATATCTCTAATTGTGTGTTTTTTAAACATTCATTGATATTTTTAAAATGGAAAATAATTATATTTATCTATTTTTTTCATAAATAAGTCTATTTAATGACATTTCAATGCTCTAAATTAACTTTCATATAAATATAGAAAATGATGGGTTTTTGAATGTGCTAGGGATTTGTCTTTATTTATTTAATTATAAACGGGGATTAGATGGTAATTAAAATGATATTATTTTTTCGTAGATGTCTCATTGATTGAGATGATTTAATGATAGTTATGTGAGTTGGGATTTAATGTGTATTTTATAAAAAATTTCATAATGGTTGTTTCTAATGATTGGATGACACTTTCTATGGTGGTTTTCAAATAATGATTTGACCCTTAATGTTTCCCCATTTTTTCTCCATATAAAATGTATAATATATCCCCATTTGTATAATATATTTTATTATATGAATCATCATGAGTAAAATTGGTACACTAATATTAAGGTTTTTTGAGTTTCATATTGTGTTTTGTTTCATATTTAGTATCATTTTTATTTTTCAGATTTTTATTTCTGATATATAGTTGTATATCATGCCATGAGAGTCATGGATACATGGGATGTACCATTGTCTATGTTTATCTTGTGAATTACATATCTATAACATTGTCCCAATGTAGGATTCAACCCTGAATTGGGTTGTTTTCACCTAGGTAATACTAGGTAATGAAATTCCATGTTATTGAGGAGGTTATGATTTAATATGATTGTGGATTATGTTATACATTATTTGTTAATGTAATATATTTTCCCTAATCACATCAGTTTTCCAGTGGAAATTAGTTCTCAATTGTTCCATGATTATAGTGGAATTTTTATTTTTATAATAGTTGTTATATTTTATTTTAGGTTTGATCATATTATATTATTTCTTTTGATACTATTCATTAAAATGGATAAAATGGTTTAAGCTATTTAAAATGTAATTATAATTATTTATTTTGGTTTCTTCCCTTTCAAGTGGTTAATTTTAAAAGGATCACTTCATAATATGTCTCTCTTATAGAAAATATTTCATCTTTAAAATGATTTTAAAACATTGATTAATTTTGATATTTATTATTTACATAATTATAATGGGACAACATCCTAATAGTTAGATAATTTTTGTATTCATGAAGTACCATGTACAAACATGATTCCCATTTTACATTAGGAATGTGGCATGGAACCTAAAAAAATGATTGGAATTATTGGAACCCACTTAATCAAATCATCTTCATATCATAGGGAAATGTAAAAAAATAACATTGAGCTAAAATTCTATATAGGGTTTACATTTAAAAAATTTAACATGAATAAATGATGAATAACAAATATAAATAGGTAAATAACTAAAAAACATGTAATTCAATCAATAACATGATCATAAAATAATATATAATAAATATGGAAAGGTAAATAATGGAAGACACATAAATTTAACAATAAACTAAGAAATAAATACACCTATAGATAATACCAATGGGAAAATCATGGATTATAATTATAATTTAATTCTCAAATATAAAATTTCTTAATTATTTTATTTCATGATCCCAAGAATCAAGATTCATCTACATTTATGAAGAAGAAAAATAAAGATTAAAACTCCAAGTAAAAACACATTTCATTAGGCCAAGTAATTGGTTTCAAGAGAGTAGTCGATGCATCAAGTTGATATATAATTCTTGTACACTTCCATCACTACAAGTCCAACTCATTCTATCCTTACCCAACCCATGTCGGGTATTGAGCTGTAATAACCCCAAGATCACCTCCATCCAGAAGGGGCGATAAGCGTCAAAGGCCTTAAAAAGTCAAAGATTCCTTTCTATAAGTACTTTAAAACACACACACCCAAACATATTAATGAAAATGATTAGTGGGAGTAAATTAAAATAATATGCTAAATCAATAATGTAAACCAAACATTCATAATATTTAATGCGTAAAAAAGTAAATAGTGTACATTTATAAGTAAAGGGGAAAAATATTTTCCAAACCAGAAATATGTTCCAACCTGACAAAAATGGAAAAGAAAACTATTATGATTACATATCTTCTGAAATTCATTATACAACCACTTTATGTGGTCTAAAGTATTTGGTATCCCTAATAACCCATGTAGTCATAGTTTAATTTTTTTTCATCTGAAGAAGACATGGATTTTACAAAAAAATCCCACTCAGTCGTGAATATACATATATTTATTCGGATGTCCTATGATATGAAGGTAATAAATAAGAGTTACAATAAAAATGAGGAAGATAATATATGTACAAAATAGTAAAATAGAACTTATAAACATAACAAAGAGTGAATGTAACCACGTCCATGAACAAGGGGTTCGGCAGGTTGTGTAGATGAACTGCATATCTATTTGTACCCACATAATAGGAGTGTAGGCACATCCTACCATGAGAAGATACAAATAGAAAACATGTGGCATACCCTACGCATCACCCCCTCTTCTCTAAGAAGAGTATCTAAATACAAGGTTTGGATATAGTACTATATATATATATATCTGTGAGTGTGTGTTTTGAAAAAATAATCCCAAAAGAGAGAGTAAAGGGATCCCCATCATACAGTTCAACCTAATAAAAAAGTCACCATCCATTCCAAATTCCTATCATTGACACCCATCATCTCACATGTCTACCCAGATGTTCTAGTCCATGAAAATACAAGATCCGTCACCATGAAGAAAAATTAATGGGGAATATACGTGATGTAGTGGAACCAAGCCCTGCTTCATCAGGGGTCCACTATTATAGTAACTATAGTTAAATTATAACCATGACAATATAGGGTTACACAGACGTGTCTTGACGACACATTACAGATGTTGATAGGGAGGTTCCATTTAATAGTTAGAGGACTCATGCCCATTCTAATGGGGGATACACTCTATAATTTTATGACTCATGCCCTGGTATGACATGGGGTTATACTCTATTCATCAAGGACCCACACCCTCTCTGATATGGGGTTTCAAAAGGATGTCGAGGACTCATTACATATTACATGGGGGTCCAGTCATGTTATCATGGACATACGCCCTTGTGTGTCATGGGGATTCAACTATAAAGTTAACTAAATAAGAACAACTCCCTTGATGATCGGGAGTTCCACTGTAGCAGTTAGGGAAGTTAACCCTTAAGTGACTGTGTGTTCCACTTTGATCATCGAGGACCCTCTCCATATGTTATTGGGTGGTTCCACTTGGATGAATCATACGGTGATACTACATGATAAAATCAATTAGTGAGGGTCTCCTAAAAAAGATTTGTTCCCATAAAATTCTACACTGTATCTCAAAATCCCAAACGAAGGGTAACAAAAAATTCTACATAGAAAAACACTCAGGAAAATACATTCATTGGAGAAAATATGAGTTCATACAAAGTAGATACAAAAAAATCACATTCCCTCAGAAGCGTTAAAAGGGTAAATGATATGTGAGGGGAGCCACATGATGTGTGGTCCCGATCCACAACTTAGCTGTGACCTTAGATTGCACACAGCTCCATCACATGTATGATTACCTGTTGTGTAGCTGGATTGTATGTTGGTTCCAAACTAATGAGGATCAACTCCATCTCTCTACTTTCCATGTCCATATACTAGAGCATGTGTTAGTGTACATGACTCACTATTCATATACTTAGTTACATTAACATTTTTCTGGCCATTTATTTTCACATGGATCACACTCATGTAATCCTCTACATGGTTTTTCCATCGTGAAATAGTTACATAGTGTGTATGATGGGTACATGTTCTTTCATCCTTAAATTTTCACAAACCCTACCCACTATCACGGAGGGGCTATATTTCATGTTTTTATCTTTGAACATGGAATGTAGTTTGAATTTCTCTACAAATCCCATTTCTTCATATTCCATTTTTCCCATTGAAAATGGTCTCGCTACTTCATATTGGGTGTTATATATAGCCATAAAAGGTGGATATGGCCAAAAATAATAGATTCCATCCATTGTTCAATGGTAACTGGGCTCCATTCATCATCAGGGGTTCATCATATGTATCAAATTACATAATAATTTTAATTTTATTTTCCTCAATCTAGAATCAGTGAAACAAACATAAAAAACATCAAAACACTCCAAAAAATGATAAGATAATCAATCAATTCTTTTTAGGAGATCTCAATGTGGTTTTATGGGTTTGATCCAGCTCAGTATCGCCTGATAAATTCAAACCATGACCACATGGTTCTATTAGTGAAGAATGTGAATAAATACAAGGAGAAACGAATATAATGAATTTTCTAAACATGATTTGCAATTAATTATTGGATAAAAATCTAGAACGGTGAATGTGGGTCAAAAAGAATTGAGTAAAATTCATTTTAAATCTAGTACATTGATGAATTCTCAATTCACAATTATCCCAGATCCATGTATAAGGATGGATATGATCAAAAAAAATTAATCAATGGGCATAAATCCAAATTTAAAGAGTTCTACATAAAATATGGATATATCGTTGATGAATAATGAAGTTTCCAACTATCAAAGGATCTTGTTGTGTTTTTTGTGTCGTGATCTGATCTGATTATGTATTTCATCAATATTCAATGCAATTCACTAATGGATGATGATGGTAAACATCTTTAATTATCATAGTATTGATGCAGCAATCATTAGAGAATTCACCCTAGTGAGATTCTTAAAGACCAATTCACTACATCATTATGAAATAAATAAATAAATAAATAATTTTTTTTTCACTGAACTTACCGCAAATGAGAGAGAAGTACAAAAATCTCACGATGCCCCATTTTAAGAAACATAAAGGGTAATCAACCAATTAAATACTCAACTAGGTTTGTGCAATTCTGATCCATGTATCTATTTAAGAGATTTCCCATTTTCATTAAGAATTTTCACACACAAAATTTTTAATATATATTATAATTTTATAAGAGTAAATCTGAGCACAACAACCCCGGAATCACACGTTGTATCAATATTTAACATTGGAAATATATATAGACCTATTTAAAATTCATAAGAGGCAAAAAAACATGATCTCCACAATATTTCTTCTTTCAATATTTTCTTCACTAAAAAGAAAAAATAATCAAACAACTCAGGATACTAAGCCCACACTTGGATCCATCACTCATAATAACTTCATATCACATTTTAATGCTACAAAAACACATGAACCAATGGGGTGGTCTATCCACATAGGGTCCTCTACTATTTACCCTTGAACACCACCTTGTTCTCCCAAAAGGTGGCTCCATCTGCGATATCTAGCATGGCCTAGTTGATAATGTGTGCGGGTGGGTCTATGAACCTATCTCCTTTGTTTTGAGAAATCAAAGAAGACAAGCACCTGTTCTAGTTATGGGGTATGTTGAGGAATTATGAAACAAATCTAGCCCTCTACAAGATCTCAAATGACCTGATGATCCTCAGGTATAGATTTCATCCCTGGAAAAAAATTAACAATCCTTAACAGGGGAATACAATCATGAAAATGAGGTCTCCCTATTTGAACACCAATGATTTACTATAGATATCATTATAAGAATTATGTCTCATTTGGGTCATCCTCACCCTCTCACAGATTACCTGAACTTTCTTTATCGTTACCTACACCATATATAATCCCACAATTGATTTTCAGCTATCTCTCTATAGTATAAGGGTGACATGTAGTTTCTCCCATATTGGGCCTCAAAATGTTTCATTACTATAGTAGAGTGGTAGCTATTTTTGTTCAAAACCTCTACCAATGGAACACTATTTTACCACTCTGACTAAATTCTCACATGATATCCCTAAATATATCGTCCAACACCTTGATAGAAAACTCGGTATACCAATCATTCTAGGGGTGAATGCTTGTACTCATCCTCATTTGGATCCTCAATGCCTCATGTATGTCATTCAATAATAGTTATATTAATTGCGTGTCATGATTAAAGAAAATATTATATGGAACTTCATTAAGGGGAAAAATTTCCCATATGTACATATACTACAAACTCTCCACCAAAATATGCTCTGTGGTAGCAAGGAAGTGTGCTGACATCATAAGTTGGTCTTCTATCACATAGATGGAGTCATGGATCTCTATTATTTTTAGAATCCCAATCACAAATTATATGAATATTCAATCCAATTTCAACTCCAACTTCATAAGGGGATGTAACCAAACTATCTGAACATGGTGCTCAGCATCCTCCAAATTACTTGTGAGGTACCAAAAGATGCTCTCAACAACACTTCAACTTAGGAATAACCACCACAACTACAATTTAAGGTCTATATACATCTTCCCTAGATAGCTATGTAAATCAAGAGGAGATATGTGCAGATCTCACAGTACCTCCTCTTGCATAATGAATGGAACCATCGTCTATATATATAAAAAGATGACATGATTTCCTCCATTAAAATAACCATCTAGTGAGTTTCTTGTGGATATATTTTCAACATAAATCTCAAAGTAAATTCCTCAATGTAGGGACACACAAACTTGGTTGAGAAAAGAATCAGTCAACAACAATGAAAAATTAAAAGTTGTAACCTCCTACTCCACCACGGTCAGCTGTAATTATGCTAACTTATAATAAAACTCTTGAAAAATTCGATCCCATTAATTCATACTACGGGAATCTTACATAATGTATCCATTCTCGAGATTATATAATATCCCAATGTAATTTCCCATCATGAACTCCAACCTATTTTTAATGCTCAGTTTCAAGTCCATCTATATCAAGACGTACCTAAGAATCCATTGTTCTGAGTAAACTACCGTGTGCTAGCCCAGAAGGTAGTTCCTCAACATCTATTGGGTGATGACTATCTATTACATCTATTTCCCATTATTTTCATAGCTCCACTCAACCAGTTTCAACAACCTATATTAGTACATGAAATCTTCTTTCTACTATATCAACATGCATTCATGCCCATCTCATGTGGATTTTCAATAAACTATATAGTCCATGCCCTCCTCTTGTAGTATTAAATATTTATAACTCTTCATCCTTAACCTCAACTTATTAATTCCCCAATTACTCTACTCAGATAAGGTAAATGACAACCATTTCTACATCATGTTGGTCAAAGAGGAAGAAACACTAAAAAGGTCTTTAAAAACCATCATGTAGTTCCCATAAATGTAAGAATTATAGGATATTATAAAATGTGGTTAGGTGGCTCCCAAAAATGAAATGCATCATTCATTTATTATTCCATGGAAAAACCATGCTCAGGAATTAAATTCTATAAAATGAAAAAAATATATATCTAAAACTACCACATTGAGAGCCTTCCAAATACTTGGTACACTGGAATCAAATATAGAACCATACTAATGTTCTTTGTTTATTCCTACTCTAACACAATGTATATGAGTACATCATCACTGAAGAAAACAATAAAATAGTCCAGGTATGGCTATAAAACATGGTTCATTAAATACATCAACATGTAAAAGGAATTAATCACACTAAAGTGAAACACTAGAATATGTAGTGTCCATATATTATTTATATTTCCAAAATTAGAATATATTCCTCATGAACACTCAACTAGTGGTATGAAAATATAATATCAATCTTCAAGAACCATCTCACACCCAAAAACTGGTCAAATAGGTCTTCAATCCTTAGAAGTGGGTAATAGTTTTTATCATGGCCATGTTCAGGTGAAGATAATTAATGAGAACCCCTAAGATTCCATCCAAATTTCTCAAGAACACCACTACAATGACATAGGAGGACACACTTGTCCTAATGAAACCCTTATATAGAAGGCCATCCAACTAATACTACAACTCCCAGAGCTTGGTTGTTGTCATCTGATATGCCGAAGATGATATCTTAGTGGTTCCATGTTGTATATATAGCGTGAAAACCATCTCCTACATCGTAGGATGAACTAGAATTTTCTTGGGGTACACATGCATTTAATACTCCACATCTGAATGAATAAATAATCTTTAGGAGCCTGACGCACCAAGGGATATACTCGCTAACTTATGGATGATGGGTTTCATCCTCCTACTCATTGAACCCACATATCTCACCGTGAGATCCATCTCACTAGAAAAAGATAATATCATCCTATCTATGGATTGAAATAAGACTTGTCTGCGAGGAAAGTCAATATGTGTTCAAACCATGGATTTCAAATCTATAAACAATATGAAGTCACATGGTACCATCATGATGACCAAAAAGTCCCACGTGAGCCACTCTCGACCATGCAGTATTTCATACATCCATGAGATAAAATATATAAAAGAATAATTAATTGTAAGAACCATAAGAAAAAGCTACTAGTATTGCACCACAACCTGAAACTCTTGAACTTGCACCAGTTTTATAAAGATGATGGGATTATTGGAACATTATTTTTATAATTCTAATAAATTATTAGAATAAACATACTCTAAAGCATTCACCTAATTACGAAACTGTACTATATCCACCATAAACTAACATGGTCTGTCTAGCGGTGGTGGTGGACATATCTCATAGAAATGTTGACCAACCATATCTCGTCTTACACCTCTTCAGGGTGAGTATCCCTTGGGAGAACTTGGCCCTCTCATGGGAGATCCATAATCACATTATTGCATCTAAAATGGATGTTTATCCGCTATCTTACTGTGATGTGAATCAAATCTAGTAACAATGTCTCGTTCTATGTTTCCTCACCCATCACATTTAATGAACCACCCATTTATGGTATTCCCTTGACCTCTGTGATTTAGCTGAACACATACATTATCGAAATCATGGGAGGGTATCCTACATTTAGATCTCGGTGCCTATCATCTACTAGCTGATATTGGGAACTCATCTCTACCATTCCCAATTCGATCTCTATATTTTTGTAATACATCTAACAGAAAGAACTATATCACTAGTGACCCCTCCAATACCCCAACATAAATGGGGATGCACAAAGAACTACAGTGGAACAGATCAATCTATGGGATCCCTTAAAAATATTATGTATTTTTTAGTATCCATCATTGAACATGTCAAAGTATTGCCACATTAGGTATGTGATCCTTGTTACGTACTCATCCACCATCATCCCTCCTTGATGTTTCTCCAGGAGCTCTAAGATCTTAACTGAGCACAAGCAACATGGTTAGTTTCCTGACAAAACATCTACCAGATGATTGGTCATGAGAGTTTTGACTCATCCTGAGTCATGATAATGAGGATCCATCAATTAATAGATTCTCCATTAAAGAAGATAATTTATAGTGAAACCACTTGATGCATTGGGGTACGAACAAGCTTAAAGATACAACCCACCGACTCTAGAGAATCCACTTAAGCCTAAGGATCTGAATCTCCATGGAACTTCTATGGTCTCTTACACAGGAACATTGAGAGTCCACTAAGCCTACGCATGTCCTCATTATTCTCTATTTGACTGATATTTTCCTCAATAGGTGGAGGTGATAATACCTGTCCACAAGGATGATAGGGGTCACTAGATAGACCCTAAACTTATGCCTCCTTTCTCATCAGGTCTTCATCATGATCTGATGATGGTATCCAATATGGAAGTCATTTAATATGAATCCTTGGATTTCTCAAGGCATACCACGGTCAGATGACCATATATATATATATATATATATATATGGGGGAGGTGACTAAAGAATTATAATCAAATGCTCAATTGTATATGATGCATGTACAATAAATCAATGAAACCATTTTCTCACTATTCTGAGACAACAAGAATGTAGTAAAGGTCTTAGTGAATGGGTAAGTTGGTTGACTCACCATCACTAGAATCCATGGCCTAAGAGCCACACTAAATATACTTCACCAAAATTTCCCTAAACCCAACCAACTATTTTAAGGGGAGTAGTCCGAACAATGCCCAAAGGAATAAATTTTTCTGATACCATTCAATCATGACCTGGAAAATGACATGGCCATAGACACAACTACCACATAAAATATTCAATTGAGAAGGGGTTGGGGACAGTCACTGGAGGCATAACTCAAATAAGAAGGCATTTTCCTATGTACATATATGAACAAAGCCATCCTTATCGATGAAAATTTGTAGAGGGATTTAAAGAAACTAATATGAAATAACTATGATGTAATCCATGTATCGATAACCTCTACAATGTATAATAGTATGGGAGTGAATACTGTTAAGTAATACGGAAAAATACACACCCAACCAGAATTATGTCCATACCATGAAAAACTTGAAAAGAAAACAACAAAGAGATACAAGCTCCTGAATTCCAAGATTATACCACCATATGTGGTCCAATGTACTAGGTATCCCTAAGATCCTCTATAGACCAAGCCAACCTCTCCATTATCTTAATATGTCACAACATGTTCTGGAAATTCCAATGAAATATGTATTAAATACATAGAGAGTTGGACACCACAAATGTTGTAGGGGGAGATGTAAGTGATACAATAGGAAGTATAAAGGCAATAGATAAATGTTAATGTAAATGGGATTGTAAAACCTATCTAATATTGAATTCTAAATTGTCCAAGAACATGGGGCTAAAATAGGTGAGTAGATGAATCATACTTCAATTCCTAGGCACCTATACTTGGAGAGTAGACTCATCTATCCATGAGAAGCTAATCACAAAAACCATGTGACATTCCCCTTGTGTATTAGGATCTCTTAGAATAAGAGTAATACAATAAAATCTGTTCAAATTGACTAGTATATATATATATATATACATTAAGTAAAAACAATCCCAAATGAGAGAGTAAAGAGATCTCTATCCCACATATCAGTCAAAAAAAGAAGATTGACTATCTATTCGACACAACCAAAAATGATTCCCAACAACTCACACATCTTTAGAGAGGTATCCTTCCAAGTCAAACCATGCCCATTCTCTGTCCCATATGGTAGAGAGGAACAAAATATATGTAAAGGGCCGGTGAACTAATACATTAGGGTTTTCCACTATGATAGTGTCTATAGAGGACCCTCACCCATTAAAATGGTGGGTTCTGCTCTGGTGTTATGAGGACCCATGACCAATGGTTATATGGGGTTTTACTTGATAGGTAGATGATTGATGACCATGTTTATGTTTTTTTCTACTCTATAGGTCAGGGACCGGGGTGATGGTATGATTAGGGGGTACATCTCAAGTCATAAAGGTCTCACACCCTATCTAATAGGGGGTTCTACTAGAAAATCGAGGACCCGTACCCTAGTACCATAAAGCCGTTCAACTCTATTCTTTGAGGACTGAGACCCTAGTGTTCTAGGGGTTGGGGAACTCAGAAGGAAACTATAGAGTACGTGTACCCATGCTGATGGGGTGTTTCTCTCTAGTGGATGAGGACCTGTTTCATGGTATGATAGGGTGTTCCACTCTGATCATTGAAGATCATGCCGTACCCCAATGGAGGGTTCCACTCTGATCATTGAAGATCGTGCCCTACCCCATTGGGGGGTTCAACATAGAAGTACCCTTTGGTGGTCTTTCCTGATCACTACCATCATTGAGTGTCCCCTAACCAAGAAATGTGCCCAAAATATTCCACATCATATCTTCAAATCCACAATCAAAGGCACAATATCATTCTATTATGAAAAAACATAAGATTGGATGCCCAAAGGAAAAAAATACATAATGAAATAAAGGATAATAGAAACCTGGAATTTTACACATAGGATTTGAAGGGGTACACACTGTGTGAGGGGACCCACACATCATGTGGTCCGGCTCCACTGCCTGGCTATGTTCTCGACCCACACAAGGCTCTATCCCTTCTAGGAGTACACACTTTGTAAGTGGACTGCATAATTTTTCAAGACTAACTAGGACTAGTGCATGTTTATTCTAGTTATGTCAGTGAACATGACCTATGTCTTTACACAGAACCACATGTATTTCTATTTGGGTACGCATAAATGTTCTGGGCCATGTATTCCAACAGATATCTCACATGTGCAAGCCTCCACACTATTTATCCAATGAGGAAAGCGGTACATGACATGTTATCGTGATACACACTGTGTAATCATTAAATTTTGACAAAATATTTCTATCACCAATGAGGGGGATAAACACCATGTATTCATCCTTGAATACAGTGAGTAGTTGGAATTTATCTAGAGATAACATATCATCAGATCTACTTCTGGTGGTTGAAATCTGGTCTCACTACGTCATATCCATCACTGTAAAAATATGAAAATGGTGGATCTAGTCAATAATGATGGTTTCCATCAACCATTCACATGGAATCAGTCTTTGTTCTTTATCAAGGGTTTTTAAAAAAAGCATCATTCTACCACATATTTAACATTGAATTATTTAATCTAAAATCATAGAAACAAAAATTAATGACTGGAAAATACTCTATATATGATTTGGCACCTAACCCAAGCCAGGTCTTGAGCCGAAACTACACCAAGTACGCTACTATAGGCCTAGAGGCGGAAATAAGAACTGAAGAAAAATCTATATTGTGGAGGTATTTCCTTATGAACCAATACTCACGTACACAGCCAAGTAAGTGCAATATTGTTGCGGGGAATGAAATGGAGGATGTAACACTGTGATAAATATACCAAATATGCAATTAACACTAAACTGAACGATGTATAGTAGTGTATACTGAATAATAAAAGGGAAAAATACACACACAAAATAGAAATATTTCATAACGTGAAAAAACATAAATTGAGTAAATAATTGAGAGAGCACAGTTCATGTATCCTAAGATGCATCAACCATACATGTTCCAAGCACCCTCTATCCCTATACTCCTTAGAAAAAAATATAGAGCTATCTTTCATCAATAAAAGACATGATCTTTATTGAGAAAATCCCATGTAGGTGATAGTATATACATACATAGTATATCACCATGAAAAGGTGACATAGGAGAAGTAAGAGATACAAATAAAGATGAAAGAATTGGATAGAACAAGGTATGGTGAATATGTACAACTACACCCAACAAGGGTGTGAATGTAAACTCATCTAAACACAAGGAACTCAAAACACTAAAAAGGTGAAATTATCATCGATTCTTCACAACCAATAGTAGGAATGTTGACACATCCAACCATGAGAATATAGACATAGAAATCATGGGGCATAACCCAAATATCTTATCCTCTCCTAGATGGAGAGTAAAGAAAATACAATATGTGGGTAATGAAATAGGATATATATATATATATATTAATTAAATTACTCCCAAAGAATAGTTTAAGGGGATCTTAATCTCATGCCAAAGTCCAAGAAGATGAGTATCAAGAATTTCCAAAAGAATGTCCATCTGTGATACCAACATCTCATGTGTCAGTCCATGACAGACATGTATAAGGGTCTCAATCCACAAACATTAAGAAAATCTTCTTTTGGCAGTTCCAACTCGCTTGCATAGTTTTATGTCTCATAACAAGAATTTTTCTATGTGGGAAAATCATCATATTTATCCTAATCCCAAAATTTCTTCAAACAATTCCTCGTCATTTTTCCACATAGTAGTGTGGTAACCAAATTTTGAAATTTATCTCATTCCCTAGTAGGAAAGGAGGGTCCAACTCTAGTAGTCATTGAGGAATACAAATTCATAGTCTTATTGGTGGGTATCACTCTAGAATGTAAACAAATAACACCACTGCACAGTCCTACTATAGCGTTATCCATGTGAGACGTTAGGGAAATGCCACTATCTCGACCGGCTGGGGGGTTATGCTTGAAATATGTGATCGGGGAACCCCATCCCAACCCTGCTAGAGGGTATTATTGAAATGTTAAGGACATCCAATAATATGTTATACTAGAGGGAAACATAGAAAGATCATCAGGTAATGCCACTTCCCAATACTACAGGAGGGTATGCCCAGAACTACCATTAGGGAATGCCTCATCTTATCCCATCTTTAGAGTATACCCGATACTACTTTGGTGATTTATTACGACCACTATCATCATCGAGTGTCACCTCATCACGTGAAAAACCCGAAATATTTTACATCATATCCAAAAATCCACTTTTGAGAGAACCATCACCTTCTACATGAAAAAACACCCACGATAGTCATATGTGAGGCCAAAATCCATTTTCAAAAAAAGTACATACAGTGGTTAGAAGTTCTCTAGGAAGTGGACAAGTAATACATGGCATGTGAGGGGACCCATAGGGCATGTTGTCCCTCGTCAATAAATTTACATGTCTTTAGCCTGTATAAGGATCCTATCCCATGTCGTAGAACATGTGGGTGGACTACACATTGTGTTCTAACTATCTTGGACTGGCACCCTATCGTCTGGTCGAGTCAATGTACTCGTACATTGTGTCGGTGTAATTTGGTACATGAAGTTTGATTTCAAATAGGAAGTTACCTATATTTCCAACCAATGTTCTTATACTTTGTACATGGCATGCCTTTGGATGTGTAGTATATCACATGGCTCAAACAAATTTTAAGGAATCAAACTGTGTGTCAATGATGTATAGAACATGAAATCCTTATTGGTTCCCAAACCCTAGCGTCACCACTTAAAATAGGATTCATGATATGTGTTATTCATCCTACATTGCTTGTAGTTGGTATTTTTTTGATTATCCCACAATATATCCTAATAATCATTGATGCTTTTAATTTTGTCAAGACACCTTGGATTTATCCTGGAAACAATCTGAAAATTCTAGATTTGGATGGATAATATAGATCCCCATAATTCCTCATAAAAAATATCATTGTTCATTAAGAGGGGTTTCCCATACATTCCATAGGCCAATGATCATTCATTGCTAGTTAATTGTGATCCAAACCATTGTATTGAGCATCCTTTTATCATGGAGATTTTAAATTTTTTCGTTGATCATTAAATAATGTTTGATTCATCTATCCACCACATATTAGAGTAGCATATCAAGCTCTGCTCACCAGTTAACTACTAAGATGGGAATCATGGGGTTCCATCAGTGATTAATGAGGGAGAAAAAGCACAAGAAACAATGTATTTATGATCATTGTACAAGCATTCTTGTACAATTGATCAAGAATTATCAATTCAGATTAAAAAGAAACTTGTAATGTAAAATTTATGAACTCATGCTGATGAAAACAATAACAATAGGGGAGGTGAGAAAAATATAACATTTGATCTATTCAAAAATTTAGTAAATTGAAATAAAACACTAATTGACAAGCCCTAGCTCAAATTAGACTGATTATTATTGAAGATCTAACTTGCCAAAAAATTATAGAGGAGCCAAGGCACTATTTTCTTTTCCATCCACCTTTATCAAAAGGTTTTTCATTGCATAAACTCAATTCATCAAAGGGATGAGTAAGAGATCTGTACTACTTGTGGGAGAATTATGAGAAAACCCTGGATAATTATCCTAGACCATATACTCATTAAATTTGTATTAGGTCAAAAGTAATTAATTTAATTAATTAATTAATTAGTTAAATCACATAAACATATTGCTCATGAGTAAGGGGTCTGAATGTACCATGAAGAAATTTTTTCACGCAATGGGCAAACATAATGTTCCAAACACAACCGAGGCCTCAGATATTTGATATGATCAACCATTTAATATTTATACTATCTTTATTAATTTAATCATGAATGTGCAATATAAATTTTTTTTAATATTTTTAGGAAATTAATTCTGAGACCACATTTCCTTATAATCAGACACATTATCAGCACTTTTCTCTAGAAATATATTTATAAATATTTCAAATATTAAAAGAAAAAAATAGGGCCTATATAGAATTTACTATTTCAGGATTTTCATCCCTAAAAAGTAAAACTAGGAATAAAAAAACAAGAAACTGAAAATTCATTTGGATATCACTCTCTTGGGAACTCACCTTCATTTTCTTATGATTCCACATCATGCAACCCAATGGGATTGACCATTCATGTATGTTCTTTTGCAGTCATTCCACATTCTTCACCATGTGCTCTGCAAAGGTGGATCCATCTAAGATATCCAGATCACCCTAGTCAATGACGTGAATTGGGTCATGCATGTATATCCTAATCTGCGACACATGGAAGACATCATAAACCCCCTCCAGCTATGGGTGTTGGGAGAGGTGGTAGGAATCCACTCCAAACTCATGCATAATCTCGAACATCCTGATGAAACATGGGGATATGTTTCTACCCTAGAAAAAACCTCAAAATTCCTCATACTAAGGAGACTCTCAATAATATGTGGTGTCCCTACATGAAATACACGGGCCAATAATGGTTATATTCATTTTTTCTTTCTTCTATGGGCCATCATTATCATTTCACAGATGACCTACACATTCTCTATTGTCAAATTCAGCAACTATTGGCCCACAAGAGATGAGTCTCTAATATCTATCCAACATAAGGGAGTCCAATAGGGTATCCCATAGTGGGCCACACAAGGATCCATTATAATGGTAGAGTAGTATCTATTTTTGTATACAAACTCTAAGAATGGAATCTGATCCTCCCTGCTCTAACTGATGTCCATCATGCAATCATTCAATATATCCTCTATTATATAGATAAGGTTCTTGGTCTACCCATCATTCTAGGGGTGAATTTTTATACTCATTTGAAAATATGTCATGAATAAATCTTGTATTCCCATCCACATTTGTTACGTAAACCACACATCACGATCAGAGACAATCATTGAGGGTTCCCCATGAAGGAAAAAAATACCCCATACATAAAACTACAACAAAATCTCTACTGAACTCAGTTCCCATATAGAATGTAAGTAAATTAACATCGTGAGTTTTCTACTATCACATTTATGTAATCGTAGTTCTTTGTTGTGTGTGGAATCCATGTGACAAGTCCATGGATAGGACACCCCATTTCCTCTCAAGGATCTCAAGGGGATGTAAAAAACCTACTAGAACATTGTTCTCTTCTTTCACCTGCTGAATGGTGAGGAACCATGAGATGAAATCATATAAAATTCATCTCATGTCAAACCCTCAAAACTACTACAAAAGGTATCTGTACATATTCCACACACCAGGATGTAAAACTAGGAGATAATTTTGTAACTCCCACATCACCTCATCTAGAATCACAGATGGAAGCATTGTTCTCCCGTGGAACCTAACCCCATGTTTCCCTGCTTCAGATTACTCAATAATTGTATCACTCATGGATATCTAATAATACCCAACCTCACATTTGATTTATCCCTACTTGGACTCATTCACACACTCAAGGTGAGAAGGACTCCACACCATCGATTGTAGAAAATTCGTACCCTCTTTCTACAAAAGTGTTAGCTGAAAGGAAGGTAGATACTCTAAAGCTTTTTGAACATAGAGAGCTTGGGAATGTTTCTTCGGGGAATCAGCTACAATATTTCCCTTCTTGTTGGTATAGAGTATCTATAAGTCATAATTTTGCAGGAACACCACCCCGTGTTATTGCCTCAAGTTCGGGTCTCTCTAAGTGAAGACGTACTGAAGGGTCTGGTGGTCTAAGTAAACCACAAATCACTCTACAAGAAGATAGTGACACCACATACATAGGCAGAATACTAAAACTGCTAGATCCAGGTCATGAGACACATAGTTCTACTCGTGGGGTCTCAACTACCTCAACCCATATGTGATGACCTAATATCTTTTCATCTACATGCAACCGAGCCCAGCTCCCGAGACATCACAATACAAAATGAACTCAGTGACTTAATCTTGGAGTCTCAACACCGAATCACTCATAAACCTATATATCAACCCCTATATGTCTTGCTTCCACTTCTCAGACTAGGTAAATGGAGTTCCCTTCATCAAAAGAATTATAAAAGTGGATTTGATTCCAGATAAGTCCTCCAAGAACCACCTGTAGTACTCCACCAAGTCAAGGAAACTCTACACCTCTAATATATTCTTGGGTGGTTCCTATGAAAGAACAAAATCAATCGTTGTTGGATCCATGGCTAAACCTTTTTCAAAAAATGTCATCACCTTTAATGTGAACCTCATGTATCTTTAAATCACTCTTCAAGAGCATTCCATAAATCAGGTTCTCTATGAGTAATTGTTGGACCATCCTCAAGTGCTCTACATGCACCTCATCTGTAGTAGAGTAGATGGGTATTCCATCGATGAAGATGAAAAAATTATTAAATTATGGTTGGAATACGTGGTTAATTAAATCTATAATGAGTTAAGGGAAATTTGTCACACTAAAATACATCACATGGAACTAATAGATTCATTCAAAACATCTAAAATTCAAATTTCGAATATTATCCGCACAAACCATAATTTTTTTGTAGATGGAACTGAGATAGATTTTGGAGAACCACCACAAACATAAATGAAATGTAAAATAAGTCATCAATCCTCAAAAGGGGTACATGTTCTTTATCATGGCTAGGTTCAGGTGACGATTATCCACAGAAATATTTAAGATCCCATATGACTTTTCATAATCAGAACTCAAGCATCTCAGGGGGGCATACTGGGTCTTATGAAACCTTTAAAACAAAGGCCATCCATATAAAACCACAACTTTGGTAGTTCATTATGTTTAATATGATACGTTGATGATGATATCAGGGTGGTCCTTGGTTGCAAATAAAAAAACTCTATCTCCAACCGTGATGGTTGTATGAGAATTTCCTCAAGGAAGAAGTCCATATAATCCTATAATACTGAAGGAAACAATATTATTGAAGAGAATAATATACCAAGGGTCACAAGTTCCATAAAATGGGTGATAGGATATAACCTCTTGTTCATAGAATCCACTTGTCCTGTCATGGGACCCCTCTCACCAGAAAAGTAGAATTTCATCCGATCAGTGAAAAATTATTTAACATGTCTATAGTGACAATAAATCACATATCAGACCATGAAAATCCAATCCATTCCCATAATTACATAGTACGGTTCCATTGTGATGATGATGATGTTCCACATGAATCACTATCCTCCAAGAGATAGCTCAAATTTTGGGTAGATAAATGATACCAGAGAAGCATTCCATGTAAGAAAAACATTAAAAAGATGTTGTTCTATAATTAATAAAAGGATATCTAACTCTCCCACCAGGTTCCAAGATATAAATGAATCTTTGTAACATGCGTCTACTGATGTTAATGCATGAGTAGAATAAACACAGTTTGTACCTTCAATAATATTTTACATTGTGGGATCGTGGACATCCAAAGCATGTAGCTATCCTCGACCATAACTAGTAGCACCTAGAGTCTGAAATTGGTCACATAGTGGTGGTGGTGGAAGAATATCATAGCATCATCCCCCACCTACAGCTCATCATTCTCTTTTCTATCTCCACCTCCCTAGGGACCACCCGATCCTTACCCGGGAGATACTCAATCATGATGATGTCTATGATCTGGTGATCCATCTGTTATCATCCTGGGATGCCCAAAATCATTTACAAGAGAATTATCTTAACATGTTACCTCGACTATTAAAATAACAACACTAGAAATATCTAGACTTCTCTGATCCTCTTTTCTACCCATGCAATATATGGCCATGTCCCATAGCCTAGTCACGAAGGGGTTTCCTTTTCTGAGATCTCCCATGCCTGCGTGCCTGATGTAGATGGATATGTTCTATTATTACCACTACCAACTCCATCAACGTGAAGTCACTATTAATGAAATCTATCTATCAACAATTCTCACTACAACATCACCCCATATGAGAGGATGCACCGGGGTACTACCCAAGTTCAGATCTCTCTCTAGTGTCCCTACTCAATCATATGTGCCTAAAAGTTAGAGTGATGCATCGTGTAGAGAGAGTATCGTATATGTTATATGAATCTAGTTGTGTACTCATCCACATTCAACCCAATATGCTAATGATGTAGATGCTCCGGAATGAAAACTGAGTGTAAATAGGAGGGGTAGTATTCCTCACGAAACAACTACTAGATGTCATCCCATGAGAGTGTCGACTCACCATGCATTAGTGTAACTATAATCCACCATTACCCAACTACTCCATGGAAATGTCTGGCTACCAAATCCCCTATCTTACATGTCAATGTCTAGATAAGAAAAAAAACGAACCATCGAATCTATCCAGTCCTCTTCCACATGGGGATCTACCTCACTATGGAACAATAATGGTATCTAATGCTAGAACGTGTGATGTGAACATAGCCTATACACATTGTCATCTTTCTCTACTGGGAAAATATGTTGATCAATAGGTTATGGTGATACTACCTTCCCATATGGGGGAAAGGGATCTTGTGATGCACCCTTGATTTTGGCCTCATCGCTCATAGGGTCATCATTGTGAACTGAAGTCAGTATCCTGGTAGACTATCATCATAGAGCCATCCAGAAAGTTATCAAGGAGTATAATGTGCAGATCAACCTATATATATCAACAATAATGGGGATATGAATTAAAAAGGATATTCAAAGACTTAAGACTATATGATTTATGTACCATTGTTCACTATAAAAAATGTATCTAGGTGTTGAGTTGACAAGAAGGTAGTCAGTGTCATAGTGAATGGATATGTCAAATGCCACACCTTCACATGATACCATAGACATAGAGATGAACTCAAGACACTTTGACACTATTTACCTAAACCATCCAAAACATTTTTTCTGAAATTCATAACAATTTACCAACGTATAAACCACCTATGATACTAATTTGTCATGACCCTAACCAAGCCCAGGCTTGAGCCGCAATACCCCAAGCCCACCTCCAAAGGCATGGGGCTGTGTACATGCGTCAAAGTCATAACTATCATTTGGATGAATTTTCTTAAGAATATGTACACACACATACATCCAACTCAATCCAAAAGTTAGTAGGGGAATGAAATAATGGATGAATCCCTTCAATAAATATACCAAATATTCATTGACCACAAAACAAAATTAAGTATGGTAGTGTATAATGAAAAGTAAGAGGATAAAATAAATGTCCAAACCAAAAATAAGTCCCAACCTAAACAAACTAGAAAAGATTCAATATTTGGGAGATACTGGATCATGTATTCCAAGATAAGACTGTTTTCCACTATAAAAGCATACCATATCAATAATATCATCTAAAGTCAAGATTGAACTTCCCTCCTTATGAAAAAGATACGATAGGTGTTTGTAATAGGCCATGAAGGGGTGTTTATATACATAACCAGTTGAACACCATGAAAATGTGAAGGGTGTCAATAAGATATATAACTGAAGAGGAAATAAGTAGATATAACAATTTATGGTAAAATATTGTAGATTAACCCGAAATAGATGGTGAAGGTAAACTCATCCAAACACAACGATCTGAAACGGATGAGAAGATGAACTTCTCATCATGACTTAACTACCTATAGTAAGAGATTAGAATTATCCAACCATGAGAATATATTCATGGAAGAACATGTAATACCCCACACATCATCACCTATCCTAAACTGACTATAACCAAAACCCAGGAAGTTTGTACTGAATTAGTATATATATATATATATACTCATTCAATGAGGATAACATGAGAGTGTTAGAGGATATCCATGTCACAGCTCATCCCATGAAGATGAGTATCCAATAGTTCAAAAAATAAGTCTATATGTGATTCCCTACAAATCACACATATTCCAAGGACACAAATGTCTATGGGAATCAGTAACCACACCATGATATTATCTTCTATGGTGGCACTGCCTCACCCGAAAAATTTTAATTTGCATCACAATAATGTGTATCAGTTGGGAAAACGCCTAATTTATGTGAGTCAAAAGGTTCATCAAAACAAACCTAATCACGATGGTGCGTAGTCAAATTGACACCATTATAAGGATTGGAGACCATGCCAGGTCATGATATGAGGGGACTACTCTGTTAGTCATAAAGGAGTGCCAATACCCAATCCTTGTAGATGGTTCCACACAGGAAGCTCTTCAGGGAATGCCACAACCTAGTCCTACTAGATGATAACCCTAGTGAGTCAACATAGAAACACCATTGCCTAGCAAGGCTGGAGGGTTATAACTATAGGATATCATTATGGAATGCCACTTCCCTGCCTAGCTAGAGGGTAAGCGCAAAATGTTGAGGAACTCCATTGTCCAGTCCTATTGGAGCGTAGCATAGAAAGATCATTGGGGAATTCCCCTGCCTAGTCTTACTAAACTATAATCCCGGAATTATCATTGAGTAATTTCACTACCTATCCTAGCTTTTGGGTAATATAAATACCTCTTTAGTGATTTTGTTTGATTTCTTCTATCATAAGGTTCCGCATCAGTGTGTGCCAAATCCGAAAGACCTCTCATCATATCTCAAAATACTCTATTGAAGGATGCATCACTATCTACATGAAAACCCCTCAATATAGGTATATCATGGCCCAAAATTTTTGTTATAATGTAGTAGAGATAGAGATTTTAAGATCCATAGGAAGAGCTCAAGTATTACTCAACATGTCATGGGACCCATATGGCATGTGGTCTCTTTTCACTACTTGGCCATGCCTCTAGACTGTACATAGATCGAATTCCATGTAGTATAACATTATGTATAGGTATACTATATATCTTTTCATAACAATATATTATTAAGGTCATTCCCTATGGCAGCGTCCATGTACTCAGATCTTGGGTTTGCATACTTTGGTACACAGCGTGTGAGTTCACATGAGATGTTGCCCATGTTTTCAAACCGTGTCTTTGTATATTGTACATGGAATTTCTATAGACAAGTAGTCCATCACAAAACTCATACTCATGAGAAGGAATCACACTGAATGTTAAGAAATTACACATCATTACATCCTTATGGGTTCCTAAACCATAGCGCTGCCACTGGAATGGAGCTACATGACTTGTGTTTTTAACCTAGACTGCATATAGACCATATTTTTTTCACAATATGAGAATTTCTCCAATTATAATTTGTTCTTCCAATATATTAAAACCACGTTGTATTTATCCCAAAAATGATATGAAACACCCGAATCTGGCCGAAAAATGTTGATTCCCATCATTGCTCATATTGAATTACTTCAATTTTTCCAAAAGGGTTTCTCGATGAATTTTCCTCATAGTTGATCTTATATTCCATATAAATCTAGATCCATATAAATATATTTTGCATCCATTTATCACGATGATTCAAGATATATACTCCACTTTGGATATCTTTATTGTTTTTTTGATCCTCCATAAATCCAATAACCCAATCGAGATTGGGATGCCCCAAAACTATCAAACTAGGAAAAATGGGGTTCAATTTGGGAAGACTGTGAAGAACAAGGGTGAAAAGGCACAATTACAAAAGGTTATACAATATTTGGCCAAGAGTTACTTGCAAATCCATCAAGAATAGACAATTAATACTAGAAAGAAACTTATAAAGTAATATCATAGTACATAGGCTAATGTAACAGTATTAAATAGAGGTGAAGATAAAAGAATATCATTCAATATTTTAACCATTTATATAATGTTGATAAATCAATAATTTATGATCCATAACTCAATTTGTTTCCACCTTTGTTTAATAACTTTATCTCCAATGAAATCAGGTGGAGTTTCTATATTCATTTCACATCGATCCACTTTAATCTAAATGTTTGTCGTCACTTGATCATGATCCATAAAAGGGATGATAAAGAGGCATCCAAAAGTGGTAGGAGAATTATGAGACCAACCTATAAAATTACCCTAATCTATATACATATAATCTTTTTAATATGTCACAAGGAATTTAATTAATTAATTAATTAATTTATTAAATCATGTATACACATCGTGAAAGAGAATGGGGTCCTAATATCCTATGTCAACTCTTTTTTATTGCGCCAAGGGTAAACACTATATTATGGACTCAATCGTGGCATCAGATATATGCTATTATCAAAAATTTCAAATTTATGCCATTTTCTTTAATTAACCTCACATATGATACCTGAAATATGTTTAATATTTTTATAATATTAATTCAGATCACACTGGGCACCAGAACCACACTCCGTCTCTGTGCCACTCTCTACAAATATATTTATGATTATTTCAATATCTTATAAGGAATGAATTCTATCTCTAAAATTAGAACTAGGGCCATTAATCCATGTCTCTAACACGATTCCTATATAGGTTTAGGGATTTAATTAGAATTGGTAAAACCAGAAAAAGTCAAACATGGACTATAGGGTCCTTCCATTGAAGAAGAAGAATATAATGAAAGAGGGAAGAACAGAAATAGAGGTTCAAAATTTTTATCCATGATTTATACTCCAATGATCAAGACCGATAAAATCATGTCAGAAAAAAGCAATAAAATTCAATGTAAATCTAGTACTTCTGTGCATGCTCAATCACGAATAGATATATATCTAAGAACAAAGGTGTATCTCCACAAACAATTTAATAAAATAGTGTAAATTTTAAATTTACAAGTCATACCATGATTATGGATTGATCTTTAATGAATAATGTTCTCTCCAATGATATATAAAAGTCATTGAGTTCATTATTCCTCCATCTGATCATATCGGGCATTTCGTTATGTTACATTGTAAATTTCCAATGTAATAGGAATCAAGAGATGTAGAATTCTACCAGGGGTTATGCAGCTAACCATAGAGAATTAACCCTAAGGATATTCATATAGAACAATTCAATAAAACATAATTTAGAAACCTGTTTATTAAAAAATGAATTATTTCATTAAACATACAACCAATGAGAGAGAAGTTTGAACGTCCTCCGTCGACCCATTTTAGGTTAGGCATAGGGTAAAAAGCACATTTTTTTACACAACCATGGTTTGAGGTTTCCTATATGAGCTTCATGTTAAAATTTATAGCATTTTCATTATAAATATGTGTTTGGAAAATTTAAAATAGGTTTAATATTTTTATAAAATAAATTTTAGGCACACCAGGCCTTAAAATCACTCTCTATCTAAGTTCATAACTCATGAAATATATACAGAACGATTTCCAAGTCATATAAGTGAAGATTCTAGGTCTTTGCACATTATTTATATATAGAATGATCCATATAATTCGTGAATCAGTGGTCCTTATCAATAAATATCCCTAAGGCGTAAATTATAATGATTTATCAAAAATTTCATTATTAATCATATAACATTAAATGAAAACACTATAATTAAAAATTTAATACAATATTGGAAGTAATAATATTAATAATAATATAATATATATATATATATATTTAATTTAATTTAAATTCAAAATTTATCATAAGGGAGTATTTCATTCTATGAAATGTAACAATCACCCAAAAAGGTGATATTTTAAGATAATTTACACCTATGGTAATATTTAAATTGTAACCCACTAGAGAGTAAACATGAAAAATCATTTATCATAGTGAAAAAGTATTTATTCATGTTAAATACATCCATGGTGTACTATATGTATCCCATTAAATTGGATAGGATAAAATTAAAAGACATATCTCAGTGAGATGGATATTGAGATGAAGTCCCTTACCTTATGCTTCCCCATTATCGAGAGTTCATTTTCCTCTTTTTTTGTGGTATAAAAAAATTTAATAACTCATGATTGAACTATATTTTTATTTATGATATATCTTATGATCTACTTATAATATATTATCACTCTTACATCAACAAAACATAATTATCACTATTATTGGGGTGGTAATTACATTGTTTACATGTGAATGTTTTTTCAACAATGATCATGATCATGAAAATAGGATATAGATACATCATCATTAGCATGATATTAAATTTAAAAATATTTTTTTTCATTTGATACATCTTTTGAAAAATTCTGGAAAATTTGACATGGAAATGAAATCACATATCTTCTTGGAGATGGTAAAGTCGTACGTATGCACGTTCAATGATATAATTTATAATGGATGAATGAATAAGGAATTGGGTGATAAATTATTTTTCTAAATAAATATCAATATATATTTATCATATTTATTTATTAAATTTTTCCTTATTTCTTCTATGTAATGTTTATGTGAAAAATAAATTACATCATCTTGTGAGGTGGTATTCAGTTGTACACATGCGAAAAGTTATCATATTTTCTACATAATGTAATGTAGGAACGTATATAAAATATTATAATATAATTACTATAATAGTATCATAAATATTATATATAAAAATTTAATAAATCATTGTTTCAAATTTAGAAAAGTGTTTATGGTAAACAAGTTATTTTTATTCACAAGGCGGTAGTCCTCCACACACCTGATCAACGCTTTCATTTCACATTGGATGGAAGTGAATATGTATATTGATTATAAAAATAACATAATAAAAAATTATAATATCTGAGATATTGGTGTTTTTATATTTTAAGTGTTTATAAAAAACAAATAGTTTTAAAATATTAAAGAAACATAACGATTTTCCTTTAGATGATTACATTCTCTCAAAGAAACATTCATTGTATATCCTCATAAGGACCCCAAAGTTGGTTATTTGGGAGGGAATGAACCACTATAATGTGGAAATATATGTTGGGGAGTTTTTTTGGTTGATTATGGTAGATCGATGGTTCTTTATATGTGTATATAAGTGAGGGGATGGTGTTCCCATTTATATTTTAGGAGGATGCTCATTATTTCAAACACCAAAAACTGGTCTATAATCAGAGTTGGCTATAACACTTTGTTCCTAAAATGATGATTATTAATGGCTTGGATGGATGTTAGGTTATATCCACACATTTAAAAAATTAAAAATGGTTGACACATTTCATTCCCTTATCATTTATGTTTACTTACTTTTACCATTTTATTTTTCAGCATTGTAACTAATTTTATTACCCTCTATATTTTATAAATTAATAGAAAAATAAAATTATTTTTATGAGATAATTTTTCCCAATGACTAGGAAAATTAGATAAATTTTTTGAAATACAAAGTATAAATCAGTGGGAAATAAATTAATATACATGTTCATGTAATTTGAAAAACCTTATAATAATCATATCCTCATAAATTAAATTTTTATAATATTTAATAATTTTCATGTTAAAAATATAAAAGGAAAATATTACTTAAATTTAGTTATGATGATTATAGATATATAATCCATATTATCAAATTTAAATCATTGAATATGAAAAATGTATCCCTCAAAATGCGTTGAATTTTTTTATAAGAAATGAATTTTTCAAGAATATGATGATCATATATTAACTATAATAGAAAAAATCATAAATATATGGAATGAAATTAATATATTTATTTATATAATATGTTAATTTAATTAATATAAGTATTCATTATTTTATATTTTAATCGATTAAAATGGATATACATCATTCATTTTTAAATAGAAATATTTTTCAATAAAATATATATTTTTCTAATAAATATAACTTTTACCTTCATACTTTCATATCATAAATTCAGTCAAATGTATATTCAGTAAAATTTTAAAAATATTTTTTATAATTATATTTTATAAATAAAAGATTAATTTTTTTAATAATTCATAAAATATTATTCATTAAATAATAATTATACGAAAAATTTTCAAAAAAACATTCCAAGAATATTTAGAACACAAAACAACAAAATTGATATTCATCTTATAAATGTATAAACTAGTGAAAAGAAATTATATAATATTAAATGAATTAAATTTTTTTATGAAATAATTTTCACTTACTATAATTCAGGCTTGGGGTTCAATGCATCCTAGACTATCAATTAGATAAATATTTTTTTCAATGAAAATATATCATAAATTATCTGGGAGTTATATTTTTCCCTCCAAAAAAAATAATAATATAAATTTTTATTATACATAATTCGAACTAAATAGGGTAATTCTACTTAATATAATCCCGTGGTTCCGAAACTTCATCATCTATTTTATGATTTCATCATAGAACCTTTACTATTTGAGACTTTTGATTCATATATGTATTCTCTCTAGTATCGATGTACTGGATGGTCTTATCTTGGTATGGTTGATCAAAATCAAATTTTATCTCTTTATATGAGATAAAATATGTTGGTTCGTTCATGTAAATATTAAATAATGATATATGAAACACATCATATACATTATAGAAATATATTTTAAATTCCAGTCGATAATCCAAAACTACAATCGTTTAGAAAATTTCAATGGGTCTAATGAACATAGGGTGTAGCATACCTTCCATACCGAACCATATGAAACCCTTATAATGAGATAAATGAAAAAAACAAGATCTAATAGTTGAAATAAAATTCCATTCCAATATTTACCAGTATAAATTTACTTTCTACTATGATTTCTTTAATATGGGTTTGAATAGTTTTTAACTTTTCTATTTTATCCTCTAAAAATTTTGGTAATACAAGATTCCTTTCACCAACTTGAGCAGTACATGTTGGAGTAATTCATCTCATATCATGTACTGATTCATACGACACCATTTGAAAACCTATGATTCCTCCAAGAAAATCGAGAAAATTCCACACCCATTAATCATAATGATTTGATTAAAAATTTGTGGATACATAAAATAAATTATCCCCTGATTTTATATACCAAATACATGAATTCATTGATTATATATTCACCAACACATGTGGAAATATTTTTTTTCATCCAAATATTCTTATTGTCGACGTGATGAACATTAAAGTTATCTTTATTACCCATTATTTCATGAACCCAATGTTCCCTATCTCTATACATATAAAAATATTCATTTCGTTTCAAGATTTTTCAAGGATGATTCTCTCCGTAGTATCCAATATATATAAATTATATTATTATCTTGTTATTCTTTTATGAATTACTTTTTTTACTCATTTGACCTCTAATTTTTTTGATTAACCTTGAACCAATAGGATATATAAAATTCATTATCTATTACATGATGAAAATATTTGAGAGACCATCCCATTCAGATATATGAATTATGTCTTTCCACGAAAAAATCTATATTTAAATACTTATTACAAGTGTAATATGTTCCAAAACTAGATATTTTTTCAAGGTATCCTCAATTTTTAGAAATATATTTTATTCATCTTTTATTTAATTTATTGAACATTATATTAATTTTATTACATTTATTATGGGGGAAATAATTGTTGATGAATATTTCCTTAAATACATATAATTACATCTATTATATTTCTTATACATATCTATTATTTTTTATCAATGACCACCAATGTTTTGGTTTTCCACTAAGATTGTATAATTCCATTATTACCTTTTAATTTTTAACAAATCCCATGGACATTGATATTTTTTCAACAAAATTAATCCATTTCTCAGATCAAACAACATAAATAGTCCCTAAAACTAATGGATACTTCTTTCTCAGGAATCCTTAAATCTTGGGGTAATGAAACAATTAAAAAATTTATAATCCATTTAAAAAACTTTATGTTTCATAACCTCATTATGCTTCCATAATGGCACCATTATCTACTCAGTTCTAATACAAATTGTATTGGCTTGGTCAGTAAAAAAATCTATACAATTTCTACAAGTATTGATACACATAATTCTTATATGTTAAATTAATAAATAGTTGAATACTATAGATTAAAAAATATAATTAATTATTTTAAATAATAATGTACAATTCAAATTATTTTGTAACACATTCCATATGTTTAGAAATAACTCAAAGTAAATCTTCGAAATATACACATTGTTTCTTCAAGAACAATATCATATCTTTTATGATGGATTTTAATGAAAATGTTAATTAACCAAATAATATTCCCAGTGATTATCAAAATAGGTTCACAATAATGCCTGATCTCTTGTACCAGGTAATTATTGAAACAATCTTGAATCCCCTTCTTACGAGTTAATACAACTATATTCAATAATTCCATATCTGTATCTTCATATAGTATACATATAAGGATATATTACTAGTTAATACATATAATAAGCACCTTAATGAAACATTTCGAAATCATTTTATGATAATATATATCCTTATTGATTATTATAAAGACATGTTCCATAATCAATGTTTAATAAATCAGGTCCCCAAGGATTATAATAATCCTATTCTAATAACAACTGTTATTCCCCCAAATCTAGAAACTCGGAGCTAGTGTCTACTTTAATACATTGGCAATAGCTATAATGGATCACTTACCAAAATTCATAATAGATTAGTAGTATTGAAGTACCAGATACATAGTTGATGAAAATTATACATTACAAATAAAAATAGAAGATAATGAGTTTAAATTTCTGAATTCCATTAAATTCATTTAAGGAAATATTATTCATATATTTTGGAATTAAACAATGTAATGGTGATATCAAATTCTCAATGTGGGTCATATATAGCAGAATAAATCATGATTAAATAATGTATATTCAATTGGAAAGGATAATAAACAAAAACATAATTAAATTTAATAAATAACCTGTGCATGAAATATAACATAATCAATATTATTAGGTAAATAACTGAAAATACATGTCATTTAATAAATAAAATGAGAATAAATATCATCCACTGATAATATTAATTGAAAAATGTGATGGATAATAATAATAACTAAATTATAAATGATGAAAATTATAAATTATTTTAAATTATAATATCAACCATAATTATACATATACATTCATTCCATTTCAGAAGACAACATCAAGCTATGTATAAAACCCATTTAATTTGGCTAGTTGGTTTTTCTCATTAGATATGTGGATGCCTGAAGGAGATATAAAATTTATTACCCCACCCTTTACAGAATGTTAAAAATATTATTCATATATTAAATGATAAATTTAATTCCTGAATCATTATTCATTATTATCAAATATCAATTTTGATTAAATGTTATTTATTTATCAATATTTCCCTAACTAAAGAAATAATTGTCAAATTAACCATCATATATAAAAATTTTATACTATTTAAGAAATAATAAAATAAATAATATTGATATTTAATATAAATGAATTATCCATTGAAAAATTATCCCTATAAAGCTATTGTTTCATGATAATTTTAACAATCATAAAAGAAATTGAGATTTTCCATAAATATTAAGATTTTGGTAACTTTTAAATGTAAACCCATCTATGAGTAACCATTTAAATAAAATACTAATCATCATGAGTAATTTATTAAATCATTATAGATATATTATAAGGTAGTATACACACTTAATAAATGTGAATAGGAACATATTGACAAATATTTCTCAATTGAATGATGATTGTGATTAACTCACATACCTTACACTTACTTATAGATTAGAAATAATTACCCTAATATAGAGGATTATAAAATTTCAATGCCTTATAATAAATAAATATTAAAATTTATAATATCTTATATTATCATTTTATAACAGCTTTTCACATTTTTTCTAACTATATTTTATAATAACTATTGTTTAGGGTGTTAATTTTTGTGATGCCTCATGAATTTTTTTTCATGAATGTTCTACATCATGAACATATGATAAATTAAAATCATCAACATATTAATATTAATATTATATATATTATTTGATTTCATTAGCAACAACATTATTTCAATTTAGTAAATTTGGAGATTTGAAATGTGTTACATCACTTCTTAGAGATGTTATGCCTTTTGTACGCATGAGATATGACATCATTTCTTAGTGGGAGAAAGGGTAATTAAGTGGCTGAAGAATTAATAATATATAATAAACATAATTTCATATATTTAATTTATATCATTTACATTTATCATTATTAACATTCATGTAAATTGTATGGGAAAAATTCGATCACATTACTTCGTGACACGATAGTTCTTTTAACACACAAGATACCATTACATATTTGAAACAGAATGGAAGTAAGTTGGAAAATGTGAAATAATAAGCATATAAGTTTAATAATATGATAAATATATATATATACTTATTAATTCAATCATTATATCCCTCCTATATGTTTTTTATATAAAATGAGTTACTTAAATTCATACGAATGTAGTCCACCATACACACAATCAAAAATATTGTTTCCCATTAGAAGGAAGAAAAGAAATATATTTGTTTTGAAATTAACAAAATAACATATTTTTATATGTTAGATAATATTTTTAGTTAATGTTTTGTTTGAATACCTAATTTGATATAGAAAAATAACAATTACATAAAAATAAACTCCTTAAGTTGATTGAATTCCCTTAAAAAACAATTCTTTGGATCTTATCTTTAGGGAACTGGGTTTTGTCATTTGTGAAGAATATGAGATCTAAAATATTCATAATAATATTGAGGAGATATTTTAATAATTTTTTTAATAAAATATATTGAGAGGTGTGATAAAATTAGGATAGGTTTCCCCATTTTATATTTAAGGAGGACAGACATTTTTATAAATACTCAAAGAAATTAAATAATTGTTGTCAACTATCACAAAGAGGCCCACAAAAATTTATAAATAAATGAATATATGGATTATAACGTCAACCCAAAACAAAAAACAAAAAATTGTTTAATAATGTTATTCCATTACCCTATAATTTTAAATACTTTTACGGTTTTAATTTCCACCGTGGTAACATGTTTTTTTAGCCGAGATAATTAAACAATTATTTCTAAAATAAAATGATACTTATTAATATTTTATACCAAATGTCAATAAAAATTAACACAAATTCATATAAATATATTAAATTATTGTCTATAATTATTTCTAACTTATGCTCATCAGACATTCAAAATATTGATTTAAAAATAACATTGTGAATTAATTTGTTATTATTTTTACTATTTATTATGACAAAAAAATAATCTACCCTAATTAAAAGACAACTATTACATGAATTTAAAAAAAAAATTCAAAATTTTATGAAATTATAATCTTATAAGTGGCCCAATTTGTTTAAAATACCTTCAAAATGAGTTGGAAAATGGGTTTTCATGAAATATATTTTTCAACCATAAGATGATATTAAATTACATGTATAAATAATAATAATCATAATATGGATTTATATTAATATATATATAATATATTCATGGAATTTATATCATTCATTATTTAAAATATTTTAATTAACTTAAAATTTTTATATATTATGACTTTTAAATTAGAATATCATTTTGAAATTTTTTTCTAAATGATAACCATTTTACATAAAAAAATGTTATTATTTTTATTTCAATCAAATTATTATTTCATAAATTTTTAATTACAGAAATTATAATACACTATACTATATAAGAAGAATTTTTTCAAAATATACATGTTTGAAAATTCTTAAAATCTTATTTCTTCGATAATATTTCAAAAATTCATTCTTAGCTTATTTTGGCACTATGTGTAAAAAAATTATAATCACCATTTTAAAAAATAAATTTATTCCATGAAATAACATAATTTCTAATATATTGAATTTTAATATAAATTGAACGATCATATATAAAAATTGAGGTTATGGGTTTCATGTATTGCATGTTATCAGAGGGATGTAATTTATAAGAAATAAAATAGATTGTAATGTCTTGGGGTGTTATACATTGCAATAGGCTTGTGTTAGGGAATTACATCCATGGGGAATATGCATGGGGCACACATACCACACTGGGGATTCTATTCCACCCTATAGGTAGGCACCGAAACTTGTGCAGTGGTTGAAAGTGGGTTTTGGACCAATCCTTGCTACCATGGATTGAGCCACAAATTGAAATGATTTGTTTATATGTTATAATTATAGGGAGAAAACATATATGTTGGATTGTATGAATCGATAAATATAGACATGTTTAAATTTTTTTCTTAGGTCCTCTCAATTGGATCATTTTCATCCATGCTATCTGGTAATACCGAGTGTCTTATTCATCGTCATGGTTAAAAATTATAATCGTTGAATCAGTTTCCCACCTTTATCAAGAAATGATTTACATAAAAACATTTATACTTGAAAATTACACTATGAGAAAAAAAAATAGGATTTATTTTTCAGTTATTCATTATAAACAATAATTATGACTGCATTAATGTCATCTTCACCAAGCATATGTAAACATAAATAGACCACCTCGACGACATGTTAATTAAATTTTTTTTCTATCTTGTATATAATCTAGAAAGAAATTATAAGTTATATATTTTAAAAGATATCTATAAAAAGATAAATTTTAAATGATGTTAACTTTTAAACTGGATGTAACACCCCAAGCATTCACGGTACACATCTCTTTAAATAATACAGTAGTGTGTATTGTACGCAAGTTCGAGTTCTAACACACCGTGACTAATCAAAGTATCCATTATGAATAGTAATAACCACTTTTTAAAATTATAGAAATTTTATATTTCAAAATGGACTTCATTTTTGTATTCGTAATATCGAAATTACCCTACGTTGTATTTTTTTTTAATTTTCTGAGAACTTCCAATTTTTTATGAATAGTGAAAAATACTTAAAACAACTTTTTTAATCAAAATAATTTATTGTGATAAATTATAATATTTAGTATTTTTAAAGTATAATTAGAATATATTTTTACCATTTTATCCAATGATGGTCATTAGAATTAATTTAACATTGTAATTGGACATAAACAATTACCAATCATTTGATATAAATTGTTTCTTAAAAACACGCTATTTGTTGTGACGGCGGGAATTAATTATAAAATTAAATAATGAAACTTATATGTTTGGAATTTTTTAAAATAGACATCATTTTTGAATTTGGAATATCAATTATAGCTTAGGGTGAAATTTTGGCATTGTTCTGAAAAACTTCAATTTTTGATGAATAGTGAAACCACTAAGTGGTAGTTAAATAACTAATTTTTGTTTAAATGAAATATTACCACTTCTGTGTATACATGATTTTCATTAATAAGTAAAATTTGGTTCAATGAGATTAAAATAATTGTTGGTGAATAGTGACTTTTAAGTTCTTAATCGCGATTAGAGGTAATTAGTGTAGTTTAAGGTAAAAATAATATTTTAATAATATGAGATGAGCTTGACACATGTCCTACCCTTATTGGATGTGCCATGGCCGACCAAGACAATCCATGGGTCAACTTGGGGACCCCATGGAGCCACTGTAGTTGGAAAATGACATAAATACCTTTTATTTAATGTTAAAGTAAAAAATTACACAAACATTAAATATTTTACTAAAACAATTTTTACATGGGGTTATACAAGTTATATTTTTGACTATAAAAAGTCATTGGAAATCTAAAAATATTTCCTATATCATAGTATTTGTTTTATAATTTTTATACCTTAAATAAATTAAATTATTTATGACATCATTATGATGCAGCGATGACCTCATTATTTAACGATTTTAATAAAATGAAAAGATAATGTACAATCCAAGACTTACACTTCTCAAAAACCTATTGGATGAGTAGATTTCGAACCCTCATCACCTTACCCTAGAATTATATTAGTTTGGGAACTCTAAAATCCGAAACTCATTTTATAATAAAGTGACTTTTCTTTACTTTCCAAGAGTGCCCCTCCTCTCCACTTATAAAAGGCCCCCACCTCTACCACCTTACTCACACTTTCAAATCCTTTTGGATCGGCCAACCTCTGCCCAAATACTCTCCCAACTTCCCTCCCTTACTCCTAGAAGCCTCACTTTGGGCAGAAGTCTTCGCAAGGAATCCTTTGGCTCAAATCAAAAGAGTTACCCAATTTTAAGGTAATGTCTTCTCTTATGTTATTTTGTTTTATTTTTCTTATCCAAACCCCTAAACTATTTTTATTCCTTTCTTTTGTAACAACACCAGTATCCTCAATATAATAGGATGTTGTTATAATGAGTATTCGAGCTACACTTACACACACCTACATCTAATGGTTAAAGAACATACGGTTTCGTGGATGGCGAATTTCTGCCTCACGAAATGATGATTGTTCAACACTCATAAAACACCTTAAAAGGTGGCCATTAAGATGTAACTATATTTATAAATGATATATAATATGTTTATGTTTTACTTAAGGTTCTTTATTTTTCATTTATGGAATACCTTTATTGTTTCCAATATGGGTAAACGCGATATTTTCATTTTAGGAAGTGCGGACTACTGCCCCCTCAATGTGATTTGAATCGTCAATGCCATATGTGGGATGTATAAAGGATGGAGTAAATGATATTATATATTATGTTATACTGGAATTATAATATATCTTTATATCATTATGATTTCATTAAATACTAAATAGAAATGAAAGTAGCATTCATGCGTACGTACGGCTTACCGTCTCCATGAACGGTGCATTTCATTTCTTACCTCTAAACATTATAGAATATTATAAATGCATGTATATACTAGATTTATATGAGATATAATGGATATATCACCACATGAACAACTTGTAATTATAATAATGTTATTTTTGAATCAAGTACCTAAGATCGACAAAATGATCGTTATAATCTTAAATAATTACATAATGTCAATAACATGGTAATAAGGGATATAAAAGGAATAATGAACATGAAAAAGGTTCTTAAGTAAATAGGAATTAACTCTAGTTTATTATTCACGAGGTTAAAGAACAGTTGAGTCAGGACAGGACGCAAGGTAAGGGATCTTCTTAACCCAATTTCCATTCTTTGGGTTAATCTCCTACTTTCAAATTATGTCATGATATTATTATGTCTTATTTTGTATTTTTTACTTTCTTTATGTGTAGATATAGTGAATAAACATAATAGATCTATTTTATTTTAAAAATGATCTTTTTATGGACTTCGTCTCAATCTCCGTTCATTGAGGCATATTTGGTTTTATACACAACATTCTTTTATACGGTGTATAAACCCCTATGAGTTTTATGTTTATTCAAAAGAAATCGTTTTTTATACGAAGCGTTTTACTAAACGACAAAAAGGGAATGTTTTTATTTCCGTACATATGCGGTGACAACGATTTCTCCGCCGCCGTGACCATTATTTTTGTTTCGGCTTCCTCTACAAGCCACCACTTTTTTTTATGAAAAATAAATACAATGTTTTAACTATCTTTTATTTTGGTATTGAAAATGGTTTTGAATGCGTTTTCATTATATCAATGTGTTGTATTGTTATCTTGTGATTGAAATGTGGAAATGTTATGTTTCCTTTATGCATGTTTTATGTGATACGATTATGTTATGGTTTATGAAATGTTTAAACCTATTCATATGAGGAATGAATTGGACTTAATAAGTGACAGGTGGAGCCCGCTATAGCTCCTCGATGCATCGGTAGGTCTCATGAAACAAACTAGTGTCTTGGCACGAGGCCTTGACAAAATCTTATTTGTGGTCTTGGCACGAGGCCTTGGCTACGTGGTTATGATAGTCTGGCATTATGCATTCCATCATTATGAAAGTGGTTATTGATATTGCATGGGATTATTCGATTAGTAGAATATCCATGTGAGTAAGTAAATGGAATAATTTAATTTAATTTTTTCCATATTATGCTAATGTTCAAGTTTAAAAAGGCTTTTGTTTTAGTTATACATTGCCTTAAATGTTAATGATTATTTATGAAAGCTTCCGCAATATTGTTATCCTTACTGAGCGTCTGAGCTCACCCCATTCAATGTTTTAATATCTTCCAGGATGTGAAGAAGTATTTTATGAATGACCTGTAGGGATAGTCAGAAGAGGATATGATTGTGGACTATGGAGACTTTGTTATTGTAGTTTTTCACCTTTTGATGTAATGTATCATTTATGAATGTATCTAGTGTTTCCAAGGCTACTAAACTAATCGGTCTTTCAAGACTTGATCTTTTGTGATAATGAAATTGTTACGAAGTAATGCACCGACTCTGGGTAGCTGGGGTCGGGGCATTACAGTTGGGATCAGAGGCAGTTTAGTACTATCCTTGGAAGCTAGATTTAGATAAACTCTGATTAGAGAACATAGCCCGAAGATAGACTTTGAGGATTAGTATAAAAGAACTTCCTAGAATTTTGGTATTGTAGAGATGTTGTGAGTATTCCGAGCAATACATCACTGTCTGGATACGAGCAGGTAGAGGCGGCTCTGGCACAGATGTACCTAGGGGTAAAACCTGAAAACACCGCTTTGAGCTAGACTCGAACGGGAACTGCTGCATGAAAACGGGCCTTGCTGCACTCTTGGTTACAACACTCCCGGGGGATATGCTTTGGATAATTCTCATTTTCTTTATAAACCACTATGAAGGGTTATGAGTATATACTTCTTCAAAGAAAACATTTTTATGGATTATATCCATAAATAGTTCAACTTATGTTAAGTATCTTACAAGTATGGAATTATGTATTTTGATTCATAAACAAATATACTTTATGCCATTGTTTAGAAATGGTGCCTAGTGGAAGGAATGGAAACTGTATCAATGCACACACACTGTGTAGGGATTTCCCTCCTGCTCAAGATATTATTGTGGAGATGGAGATACAACTGGTGCTGATCAACTTATTACCATACTGGGACAACTGACTCAGGTTATGAATAATAACCTTACTCGTATGGAGCACCCTGATCCACAACGTGGAGGATCAATGTTAGACCGCTTCATGAGGCAACAACCACCAAAATTTAATGGGGGTACAAATCCATTAGTAGCTGAGAAATGGATAAACACCTTAGAGAAAATATTCCACGCCTTGGGGAGTAGCGAAAGGGAGAAGGTTATCATGGCAGTTAACTGCCTCACTGGAGATACTGATCAATGGTGGTCTTTGATTCAAAATACAAAGGAAGATGAAGAAGTATCAAGTATGGAATGGAGATATTTCAAAGATCTTTTCTTAGAAAAATACTTTCCACATGACCATCGAGCAGATATGGAAAGGCAATTTCTCAGTCTGAGGCAGATGGAGGATGAGAATGTCGCAAAGTATGAGGCTAACTTTACAAGGTTAGCGAGGCATGTTGCAGATTATATACGTAACCCGAGAAGTAAGATTGATCGTTTCTTTGATGGGTTAAAACCATTTCTCCGTCGAGCTCCAGTATCACAATATTTCTCAACATACGAAGATATAGTCTAGTTTTCTATCAAGATGGAAAAGGAATTCTCTAAGTATTATGACTTTAAAGAAAAGCAAGAAAAGAATAGATCTTCTGATCAATCTGGAAATGGAAATAAGGGGAAGAAGGGAAGAGTTGAATATCAGTCTTGCTGTAAATGTGGAAAGAAACACCCCGGTACTTGCTTGAAGGGAATGGGAGTCTGTTACAAGTGTGGTGAAAAAGGCCACCAAGCTCATGATTTCAAGGGAAAGAAAGTTGTTGTCAATGTGGAATGCTATAATTGTAGGGAGATGGGACATTATGAAAATGAATGTACTAAGCATCAGGGGAACTTACCTCAGAAGAGGCCAAGGGATCAAGGCCATGCTTATGCTATCACTACTGCTGAGGTTGAAGCTCTGAAAGACGTGGTGGCAGGTAATTTAATGGTTTCCTCAAGTTTAGCAAATGCATTTTTTTATTCTGGATCATCACATTGTTTCATATCTTCCCAATTTGATAAGAAAATTATATATTTCCAATTTTATTTAACAAGACAATTGTCAGTCAAAACTCCTAAGGGAGGTATTATTGCAACAAAGTTTTGTGAATCAGTCCCCATTAAGGCACATAACTGTTCATTATCCGCTGTTCTCATTGTCATACATATGATTGAGTTTGATATAATCCTCGCTATGGATTGGCTTTCGGACTATGATGCAAAGATTTATTGTAAGAAGAAGGGGGTTACAATTTTTGATGTTGATGATAAGGAACACCTTATTTTTAGAGCAGATTGTCACCACCTAATTCTTATTTAGATCCACCACTAGTAGCTCAACTAAATTCAATTATTGGGGAGGAAAAGAATGAAATAACTGAGGGCGAGGGAATTAATGATCAAATAAAAGATGTACCTATTGTGAAAGAATATGAAGATGTGTTTCCGGAAGATTTACCTGGACATCCTCCAGAACGAGAAGTTGAGTTTTCCATTGATTTAATTCCTGGATCAAGGCCAATATCAAAGACCCCTTATAGGATGGCCACTGTGGAATTAGTTGAACTAAAAAAAACTAGAGGAATTGAGTAATAAGGGATTTATTTGCCCTAGTGTTTCTCCATGGGGAGCCCCTGTCCTTTTTGTTAATAAGAAAGATGGATCTAGGAGGTTGTGCATTGACTACATGGAGATCAATGCTATAACAATAAAGAACAAGTATCCCCTACCTCGCATTGATGATTTATTTGACCAATTGCATTGAGCTCAATACTTTTCAAAGATTGACCTTCGATCTGGATACTATCAGTTGTGTGTGAAGAAGGAAGTCATTCTGAAGGCACCATTTCGAACAAGGTACGGGCATTACGAGTTTAAAGTAATTCCTTTTGGATTGACTAATGCACCTTCTGTATTCATGGATCTAATGAATAGAGTTTTCAAGGAATATCTAGATGATTTTGTGGTGGTATTTATTGATGACATCTTAGTGTACTCCAACAGCTATGAAGATCATGAAAATCACTTGCGCATTATCTTGAAAACTCTTAGAAGGCATGAATTATATGGGAAGTTTAACAAGTGTGAATTCTGGCTAACAGAGATTTCATTCCTTGGCCACATTGTCTCTAAGGATGGAATTTCCGTTGATCCCTCTAAGACCAAGGCAATCCAAGAATGGCCAGCACCGACGAGTATAACTGAGGTACGCAGCTTTATTGGTTTGGCATGTTATTATCGACGTTTTGTCCAGAATTTTGCCCGATTGGCTAACCCATTGATGAAGCTCACGCGTAAAGGGGTTAAATTTGTCTGGAAAAAAGAGTGTGAAGAATGTTTTGAAGAACTGATGAGAAGATTAGTCAATGCTCTTATATTGACTCTACCATCAGGGAATGATGGGTTCGTTATTTATAGTGATACATCAATGAAAAGACTTGGTTGTGTCCTTATGCAGAATGATAGGGTTATTGCTTATGCATCACGATAGCTAAAAATTCATGAGCAGAACTATCCAACTCATGATCTTGAGTTAGCTACTGTAATCTTTTCCCTAAAGATATGGAGACATTATCTCTATGGTGAAAATGTGAGATATATACCGATCACAAGAGTTTGAAATATATTTTCTCAAAAAAAGAACTCAACATGAGGCAAAGACGATGGCTTTAACTACTCAAGGATTATGATTGCACGATACACTACCACCCAGGGAAGGCAAATAAGGTTGAAGATGCTTTGAGTAGAAAATATCATAGAGTTTTGAACATGATGAGAGTTGAAAGGGATCCTATTTTCATGGATCTAGTAAAGATGGATATGGGAATCACCATGGAGGGTGAAACATCAAAACTATTTCAGATGGTTGCCAAACCATCTTTACTAGAAAGGATAAAGAGTTATCAGTCCGATGATGAAGTGTTGAAAAAGAAGATTAAAGCTGTGAATGATGGGCGGTTGAGTGACTTTGTTTATGAAGATGGAATTTTGAAATTTGGGAGGATACTTTGTGTTCCCGATATACCTGATTTAAAGTGGGAATTGTTAGATGATGCTCATAGTTCCAATTTCTCTATACCCCCTGGGAGAACAAAAATGTATAGAGATTTAAAGGGAAATTTTTGGTGGGATAACATGAAAAGGGATATTGACGATTTTGTGTTAAGATGTATGGTTTTCCAACAAGTGAAAGCTAGAAGGCAACATCCTGGTGGAGTATTGCAACCTCTTCCCATACCTGAGTGGAAATGGGATAATATTACAATGGATTTTGTCATGGGACTACCAAAGAATCCTAGAAGAAATGACGCAATATGGGTCATTGTTGATCATCTCACGAAGTCAGCACATTTTCTTGCTATAAGGGAAGATCTGCCACTTGATCGTCTAGCAAGACTATATATTAATGAAGTTGTAAGAATTCATGGAGTACCCCTGTCTATTGTCTCGGATCGTGATCCCCGCTTTACATCAAGACTCTGTAAAAGTCATCAGAAGGCCTTCGATACTGAACTTCATTTGAGCACTGCTTACCACCCTCAAATAGACGGACAATCAGAAAGAACTATTCAAACCTTAGAAGACATGTTGAGATCATGATCACTTGACTGTCAAGGAATGTGGGATCAATATTTACCTCTAGTAGAATTTTCCTATAACAATAGCTTCCATTCAAGTATTCGGATGGCACCATATGAAGCGTTATACGGAAAGAGAGGTCGCACACAAACCTGTTGGGATGAAGTTGGTGAAAGAAAACTTGTAGGCCCAGAACTGGTGGAGGAAACGATGGAAAAGGTGAAGGTAATCCAAAACCACATCAAAGCAGCTCAACGTAGGCAGAAGAGCTATGCTGACAATCGAAGGAAGGATTTGGAGTTTCAGGCAGGAGATCATGTTTCCTTGAAGGTATCACCATGGAAGGGAGTTATACGTTTCGGTAAGAAGGGTAAATTGAGTCCCAGGTACATCGGACCCTTCGAAATTCTAGAATGAATTGGGGTTGTAGATTACCATTTGGCAATGCCGCCAAGTCTCTCCAAAGTTCATGATGTATTCCACGTATCACTGTTGAGAAAATACATGCCCGACCCAACGCATGTACTCACCTATGAGGAATTAGAACTGGAACCCGATCTTTCTTATTGTGAAGAACCTGTCAGGATTCTTGATACAAGAGAACAAGTGATGAGAAACCGGACGACTCATCTCGTAAAAGTTCTATGGATAAACCATAAGATGGAGGAGGCAACGTGGGAACCCGAGGAACTTATGATGAAGAATCACCCGAGTTTTTTATACAGTGATATTATATGAAATTTCGAGGACGAAATTATTTGAAGTAGGGGAGAATGTAACACCCCATGCTTTCACGGTACACATCTCTTTGAATAATATAGTAGTGTGTATTGTACGCAAGTTCGAGTTCTAACACACCACGACTAATCAAAGTAGCAGTTATGAATAGTAACAACCACTTTTTAAAATTATAGATATTTTATATTTCAAAATGGACTTCATTTTTGTATTCGTAATATCGAAATTACCCTATGTTGTATTTTTTGTAATTTTCTGAGAACTTCCAATTTTTTATGAACAGTGAAAATTACTTAAAAAAACTTTTTTAATCAAAATAATTTATTGTGATAAATTATAATATTTAGTATTTTTAAATTATAATTAGAATATATTTTTACCATTTTATCCAATGATGGTCATTAGAATTAATTTATCATTGAAATTGGACATAAACAATTGCTAATCTTTTGATATTATTTGTTTCTTAAAAACACGCTATTTGTTGTGACAGCGGGAATTAATTATAAAATTAATTAATGAAACTCATATGTTTGGAATTTTGTAAAATATACATCAATTTTGAATTCGGAATATCAATTATATCTTAGGGTGAAATTTTGGCATTGTTCTGAAAAACTTCAATTTTTGATGAATAGTGAAACCACTAAGTGGTAGTTAACTAACTGATTTTTCATTTAAATGAAATATTACCACTTCTGTGTTTTGATTTTCAAAAATCTTACATACATGATTTTCATTAAGAAGTAAAATGTGGTTCAATTAGATTAAAATAATTTTTTCTGAATAGTAACTTTTAAGTTCTTAATCGCGATTAGAGGTAATTAGTGTAGTTTAAGGTAAAAATAATGTTTTAATAATATGAGATGAGCTTAACACATGTCCTACCCTCATTGGATGTGCCATGGCCGACCATGAAAATCCATGGGTCAACTTGGGGACCCAATGGAGCCACTTTAGTTGGAAAATGACCTAAATACCTTTTATTTAATGTTAAAGTAAAAAATGACACAAACATTAAATGTTTTACTAAAACAATTTTTACATGGGGTTATACAAGTCATATTTTTTACTATAAATAGTAATTGGAAATCTAAAAATATTTCCTATATAATAGTATTTTTTTTATAATTTTTATACATTAAATAAATTAAATTATTTATGACATCATTATGATGCAACAATGACCTCATTATTTAACGATTTTAATAAAATGAAACGATAATGTACAATCCAGGGCTTACACTTGTCAAAAACCTATTGGATGAGTATATTTCGAACCCTTATCACCTTAACCTAGAATTATATTAGTGTGGGAACTCTAAAATCCGAAACTCATTTTATAATAAAGTGACTTTTCTTTACTTTCCAAGAGTGCCCCTCCTCTCCACTTATAAAAGGCCCCCACCTCTACCACCTTACTCACACATTCAAAGCCTTTTGGCTCGGCCAACCTCTGCCCAAATACTCTCCCAACTTCCCTCCCTTACTCCTAGAAGACTCAATTTGTGAAGAAGTCTTCCCAAGGAAGCCTTTGTCACAAATCAAAAGAGTTACCCAATTTTAAAACTAATGTCTTTTCTTATGTTATTTTGTTTTATTTTTCTTATCCAAACCCTTAAACTCTTTTTATTCCTTTATTTTGTAACAACACCAGTATCCTCAGTATACTTGGATGTTGTTATAATGAGTATTCGAGCTACACTTACACACACTTACATCTAATGGTTAAAGAACATATGGTTTCTGTGGATGGCGAATTTCTGCCTCACGAAACGATGATTGTTCAACACTCATAAAACACCTTCAAAGGTGGTCATTAAGATGTCACTCTTTTTATAAATGATATATAATATGTTTACGTTTTACTTAAGGTTCTTTATTTTTCATTTATGTCATACCTTTATTGATTTCATTATGGGTAAATGCGATATTTTCATTTTAGGAAGTGCGGACTACCGCCCCCTCAAAGTGATTTGAATCGTTAATTCCATATGTGGGATGTATAAAGGATGGAGTAAATGATATTATATATGATGTTATACTGGAATTATAATATTCCTTTATATCATTATTATTTCATTAAATACTAAATAGAAATGAAAGTAGCGTTCATGCGTATGTACGGCTTACCCTCTCCATGAACGGTGCATTTCATTTCATACCTCTAAACGTTATGGAATATTATAAATGCATGTATATACTGGATATATATGAGATATAATGGATATATCACCACATGAACAACTTGTAATTATAAGAATGTTATTTTTTACTCAAGTACCTAAGATCGACAAAATGACTGTTATAAACTTAAATAATTACATAATGTTCATAACATGGTAATAAGGGATATAAAATGAATAATGAACATGAAAAAGGTTCCTAAGTAAATAGGAAATAACTCTAGTTTATTATTCAGTAGGTTAAAGAATGGTCGAGTCAGGACAGGACGCAAGGTAAGGGAACTTCTTAACCCAATTTCCATTCTTTGGGTTAATCTCCTACATTCAAATTATGTCATGATATTATTATGTCTTATTTTGTATTTTTAATTTTTTTATGTGTAACTATAGTGAATACACATAATAGATCTATTTTTTTTAAACATGATCTTTTTAAGGAATTCGTCTCAATCTCTTTTCATTGAGGCATATTTGGTTTAATACACAACTTTCTTTTATACGGTGTATAAATCCCTATGACTTTTATGTTTATTCAAAAGGAATCTTTTTTATATGAAGCGTTTTACTAAACAACAAAAGGTAATGTTTTTCTTTCCGTACATATGCGGCGACAACGACTTCTCCACCGCCGTGACCATTATTTGAGTTTCAGCTTCCTCTATAAGCCATCACTTTTTTTTATGAAAAATAAATACAATGTTTTAACATTCTTTTATTTTGGTATTGAAAATGGTTTTGAAAGTGTTTTCATTATATCAATGTGTTTTATTGTTATCTTGTGATTGAAATGTGGAAATGTTATGTTTCCTTTATGCATGTTTTATGTGATACAATTATGTTATGTTTTATGAAATGTTTAAACCTATTCATATGAGGAATGCATTGGACATAATAAGTGACTGGTGGAGCCCGCTATAGCTCCTCGATGCATCGGTAGGTCTCATGAGACAAACTAGTGTCTTGGCATGAGTCCTTGACGAAATCTTATTTGTGGTCTTGGCACGAGGCCTTGGATACGTGGTTTTGATAGTCTGGCATTATGCATTCCATCATTATGAAAGTGGTTATTGATATTTCATGGGATTATTCGATTAGTAGAATATCAATGTGAGTAAGTAAATGGCATTATTTAATTCTATTTTCCCATATTATGCTAAAGTTCAAGTTTAAAAAGGCTTTTGTTTTAGTTATACATTGCCTTAAATGTTAACGATTATTTATGAACTTACTGAGCATCTGAGCTCACCCCTTTCAATGTTTTAATATTTTCCAGGATGTGAAGAAGTATTTTATGAATGACCTGTAGGGATAGTCAGAAGATGATATGAGTGTGGACTATGGAGACTTTGTTATTGTAGTTTTTCACCTTCTAATGTAATTTAACATTTATGAATGTATCTAGTGTTTCCAAGGCCACTAAACTAATCGGTCTTTCGAGACTTGATCTTTTGTGATCATGCCAATGTTACGAAGGAATGCACCGACTCTGGGTAGCTGGGGTCGGGGTGTTACACAAGATGAAAACCTTCAACAATGGGTTTCATAATCGATATCAATGGATTCCAAAATCAATAATATTCTCTTCATGGAAAATATTTTTCATTAATAGTCACCCATAATTAATGCTCATTTTCCCATTTCATCTGGATATACTAGTTCATTCAATATAGGTATATTTTAATATATATACCACATAGATCTAGAACTAATAGAACCATCATAATTATTGTAGGGGCTGGTCTTAGATTCATATATTCATCTATTATATATATATATTTAGTTTCTTCAATAAAAATGGGAATGATGTAAATTTATCTGAATATATTACATAATTATAAATACATCATTAGGTCACTACCATTTCATACATTAATAGGAAATTACAATGAAAATCGATTAAATGAGATTACTATAAGATTTTTATAATCATATCATGTACCATAAATTTGAATTGTATTTTTTAGTCAGACACTATGGGTAATGAACATTCATTTTCCACACTATAATATTAATTTAACTCTTTCTCTCCTCACCTAATTTGTAAAAAAATCACATCAATTCTCTATTAAATCCTCTATTTATAAATTTATTAGAATTACAATATATGTTTTACATTGTACTAGTAAACAATTATAAATCGTAATGGACGGGTAAAAGGCATAATTTTATTTAATTTTGGTTAAAACCACTATATTATGAAAGGAAAACTCAATTTTAATCAGGATTATAAATATATATTTTTAAAAAATATATATAAAATATATTTATAAATAATTTTTCCCTTATTATTATTATTTATAGAGTGTAAATAAAAAATATTCAGAAAGAGAACATAATAATATCTTTACAAATGAAGAATGAATGGAAGAAGAGAAATATCTTGAAAGTATTAAACCTATATCATCGGAAAACTAACATTAAAATTTTAATAGTAATATAAACATGATGTATAGTAATATGACTAATAGATTAATAAATTTACCTATTAAAGTATAAAAAATCTAGGTATCTCTTAAATGAAAATATGATGCATTTGTCACGGAATATGTAAATAAATGATAAATTAAGTGTTAGTATTTTTTTTGAAATCTAAATACATATTTAAAATTTTATATTTAATTTATTTCTTTAAAATGAACATAATTTTCATAAAATATACTCATGAATTAATATTTTCTTTTATTACAATTAAAAGAAAATTTAATGAGAGTAATATTTTTTTCAATGTGATAGAAAATCAGCTATAATATTAAACTAATTATGTTTTTAATTGATGATCATAATAAAAAAATTATCATATATAGAAAATTATTTCTCTAAAATAGATCCAATTTTTTAATTCTATTCATTGAATATTTATTGTTGTTAATGATTTAGAATTTTTTTAAAAAATTTATTTTTTAAAATATTATAAAATTTAATTTTTTTAAATAATACCGTATTTATGTGACATCATAAATACATAAGTATCATATAAAATTTAATAAAATAATTTTAGCCTAAAATTATGATATTATAAAATATTTTTTTTATAAAAATTAATTCATAACATGTAAATAATAATTTCTCTCATGATAAGTATGAAAATCATTGTCAGTGTCGATATAGTGTTTGCGCAGTAATAACAAAGTCAAATTTGGTTCCTCACATATAAAAATTTATTGATAACAATTATAGTCATGGTTATTTTTAAGTATTTAGATTAATTCATTTTTTTGGATAATATTTTCTAATTTTATAGTTATATACCATCAATTTTACCCAAATTCCAGTGAAATACTTGTGTAAGGAAGGAGAAGTCAAATTAAAAAATTAATGAAGTTATCGTGACATGGATATGAATAAATATAATTAATTAATAGTTATAATAAATTATAATTAACCAAAATATATTATTTTCATGGTTAGAAAATTTTTTTAATTTTTATATTTGAAAACATTAATTCTAATTCCTATAAAACGTTGATGTAGTGCTTGTGCAAGAAGATGAAAAATCAATAAAAAAATTTATTTAAAATTATAAGAACCAATAAATGACCCAAAATACATAGAAAAATAAATGATCATTTTTATATATCAGCAAAATTTGTCCAAGAGTCTAATTAATGAACATTTGGAGCTAGATAGATATGATTAAATCCCTTATAGCATTGTGTTGAAAACAAATTCGAACTCTTCACACTATTGATTTTAATTAGTATAATTTTTTAATATATCATATTCTAGAAGATACATTAGGCCATAATTTTTAATTTTAAATATAATGAACTTAAAATATTATTGTAATTTTTTTAACATTTAGTGAATATGTAATTTCCTTAATGGATTGTAGAACGATGATGGAGTAATTATATTATTAGCGAACAAAACAAATAAATGATATTAAAAATATTAAAATACATATATTTTGATATAATTAAGATGATCCATGAATTATCTAGATAAATATGATGTTTATATAATGTTATATTTTTTTGTGAATTTTAATCATTGTATTTATGTTTTTAAGTTCATAGTTATGAATAGTGTTTAATTTTACAAATATTATTCTTGTAAATTTATTATTTTATTAAATTATTAAAAAATACTAAAAAATCATAAATTATACTGAATATGATAATATTATCTAATAGAGTTTTTATCCCTTTTGAAGTCTCTAACTATATTTTTGACTTATAATATTTTAATATTATAAATAATCCTTATGATTCCCCTCACCTAAATTATATTAGGACACCTATTCCATCACACAATTTCATCTCATTAAGCCTTATTTTCCAACTATCAATTTCCAAATTCATTTCACATAATCCCTAAAAACATTTTAGTGTTATAGGTCCCAAAAAAATAAAACATTCATGTAATACAAAGAGTTTTAAAAGCAGAAGAATTAAATATTTAATATCCCCTTTTGTTTTTTTAATTTTCTTTCAATTTATTTTCTACTGTTATCATTCCTAAAATAATCTTTCAAAAAATTAATGATAAATATATTATATTATATATAAAATGATTTTATTATTTTATAGGGAAATCCACCCCAAAATCCCTTATTTTATCTTTTTATTTTTAAAATGAAAGAATCGTCTCTACGGTGCCGATTTATAACCTTAATGGAAGGCAAGTTTCCATTTTACAATTCTGCCTTCATGGTTAGTCATGAAAAAATTGTTATGGTCAAAAAATTCTATAATATATCTATTAAAAATTATTTAATGTTTTTAACTGGTATATATAAATAATATTAATTAATAAGAGAAAACTAGTTTGGGATGTTCGATAAAATGCCCAAATGATCTAAATGGATATCATTATCTCATTATCTAATGAATCATCCTCATATCTAGAAATAAAATTATATATAATAACTTTGAATATTTTTTATGTTCAAACCTAACATATAATATAAAAAATAGTAAAATATACATACTTTTGATGATTTTTCATACATGTAAATTAATCATGAAAACTGTGGAAACAAAAACTCCCAGAACAAAAAAATTGATTATTATAAGTCCTCAAAAGGCAATAAATGAAAATAATACATCAAATAAATGTTGAATTTGTTCTGAAATAAATTTTTAATTAATATAAATTTTCTATATTGGAATTTAATTTTAATTTAATAAAACTGATTGATATAAGGTAAGGTGATTTTTGAACCCAATTTCTATTCTGTGGTTTATTCCTCTTTTATGAAACATTTTAGTGTGGATGTTCATATTACATTCAAAATATATATAATTTATTTCTCTTTATCTTTTATTTTATGGTATATAAATTTTAAAAAATGATTTTATGAAGAATAAAAATAATTTTCCACAATAAGTCATCATTCTAATGTAAAAAATAGATTTCTCTCAAGAATTATTTGATAATTTTATTAGATTATTTATATTTTTTTGAACACTATCTATTGAATCTTATGATTAAATGGGATTGATATTTTATTATATAATCTTGAATATTTTTTTAAATGGTTTATGATCAATTAGAAAATTTATGTATTATTTTGATACTATTTACTATATTACTCAAAGTTGTTAGTGATTATGTTTGCTGATTGGGGAATGCTATTTTCATTTCATATGTATATATAGTTATTTTTTCAACACATTAATATTAGTACTGAATTTTACTTACTATGTGACCTGTAGGGACCACTATATCCCCTCAATACATCTGTATGTCTCATGAGAAAAACTATATTGGGATTTGGCCAAGGCCTTACCCATTTATATTCATATATCATGGAAGACGCTTCAATGGAATGTTTTAGATATCCATTATTATTCATCCCATCATTATGATATGAAAAATAGATAGTCCAAGTTATTATTTGACTAGTATAAAATACATGTTTAAGTTTAATTCAAATATGATAATTTATATAGAATTATTTAATAATATTTTATTCCTTCCATATTATCCAAAAAATATTTTTAAATTGTATTTATTTTTATATTTTTACCTAACCTGATTGATTATGATTATTGATGTTCACGTCCAATATATTTATTACCCTTAAAAAGAATCTATTCTCACACCTTGTTTATGATTTATTTTTTACAAGAATGTGGAGATATATATTTTGAAAAAATCTTAGGGTTAATCAAGAACATTAATGGTGTTTTCGATTTAGTTTTTATGTTCTTTTTTTTTATTTCAATGTAATAATGTAACATTTATACTTGAATATGATTTTCCAAATATACTATACTATTTAGTCTTTTAGGATGTCAACGCTTGTTCTTAGTAATAATGTAATAATGTGAGGCAACTACTCCGCGCAACTAGGGTTGGGATATTTATAATTGGTATCAGATAAGGTTTTGTAGAAAAATCTGAAAATAGATTTAGTTAAATAATATATTAGCGATATATAAACCTATAACTCACATTGAGAATATTACCATACTATCCATGCTTTTGATTTTGAGATTATCTATAACTAATATTCATTATTCATTAATTATTTAAATAGTTTTGTTTCATACATTATGTTTTATAAAGATACAATCTAATATAGTGTTTTCCATTGTTAATAAGTGGTGCCTAGTTGAATGAATGGAAATCATATCAACGAACATATTCCATGTAGGGATATTATTTATATTAAAGATAATGATTTTGGAGTTAATCAGAAAATGTTGTTGAGGAAATTATAACTATACTGGGAAAAATTACTCATGTTATGAGAAATAAAATTATCCTTATAGAACAACCTTATACACAATGCGGTGTAACAATGTTAAACTGATTTATACAGTTTCAACCTCTATCATTGAATGGAACTACAAACAAATTTGTAATTGTTAAATAGATTTGTTTCGTAGAGAATATATTTCTAACCATTAGAAGAAATTAATGATATAATTTTATACGGTTATTTTATCATCTATTGGGTGATAAAGTTCAATGGTAGTCATTAATTCAATACACTATAGAGGAGTAAAAAACTAAAAACAAGTAATGGAAAGATAATAAGAAAATTTTAATTGAAAAATAATTCCCATTGGAACAAGAAGGTGATATTTAGAGGAAATTGAAGTGTCTAAGGTAGAGATAGAATGAAAAAATTTCCAAATATGAGGAAAACATTACTAGGATATCACTGTATGCCATAGACAACATATATAAGACAAAGAGACTGAATGGTCATTTCATTGATGTACTGAAACCAATCCTCCAAGAGGAACTAGTCTTGAAATCAATATAATCATATAAGGTTATATTAAATTGCTTTATCAAGATAGATAAATATTTATCCAAGACGGATTGTTGTAGTAAAATACAAGAGAAGAAAATTATGGACGATAAAAAATTGATAAGTTTAAGAAATTAGATTTAATTTTCCACATGTGATAATTATAGGAATAAAATCCTTGGTACATGACATAATGAATTTTGAGTTCTATACAAATGTGGAGATAATGGAAACCATGAACATTATTTTAAGGGAAGGAAAGAAGCTTCATATGTAAAATGCTTCAACTATATGGATATTGTTCAGTACACAAATTAATTCCCTATGCATCAAGGTAATATAGTTTAGATAAAGAAAAGGGATCAAGGATAGGCTTATAATTATAATATAGTAAAAGTTGAATAAATAATAAATTTTATTAGAGTCATTAATTATGTTTTGTTATTATATTTATAATGATAATGAGATATATAGGGATTTTACTAAAGTATTTCTTGTTTAAGGAAATATAATCTTGTAAATAATAATGAAAGTAATCCACAGAATCCATAATGTGGTAAGTTTATATTCATGAAACAAAAACGAATTGGAAATGATAACCTAGATTATTTTTTTTATTTTGAGATAATAATAAATGGTAATGGGGTATTACTAGTGGCCATGAAATTGTTTAGTGATCTGATGATTAATTTTGTGCATGAATTTTTAGAAGTTTGTATTTAATTAATATATCTAACTACCTTATATTATAATTTTAGAATCATGGATGTTTTCATTTTGGTTTAAAGATGATCAAGGTATTTAAATATTTTGTATGTGATCATAAGAGATACATTATGTTGTTTTGGAAACCAATATTATGTTAAGTAAATTTTGTTCTAAATATTTTGTCTTTTCACTTGTATATATAAATTTTGGATGGGTATTAAGGATAAATAATTATTGAATAGATTAAGGATATTATTTATTAAGATTTATGTATGATTTATCATATAAGATAAATTGTGATAAAAATTTTAATTTCCATAAACAATTAAATGCAAAAGGATTGAATAATGAGTTATGGGAAAAATTCATCCCGAATATCCATATTTTGGGTTTAATAAATACAATAGTGATATATATAATAACTACCAAAAGACGATATTATGAGATGGAAAGGAATTAGGTAAGATTGTTTTCTCAAGTGATTATTTAGATATTAAATGAAATCCTTAAATATAGGAAAATTGTTTTGGAAATAATAAACATTATATGATAAATATTATTTCTGAAAAATCAATGGACTTTTAAAAACTAAAAAATTTATGGTTGTGTGATGGTAGACTTTAAATAGACCATATTCATTACCCCTCTATATCTGAACATGACAGTTTGTTTTCTTTTGCATACCCATGTTATCACATCCCACTAATGTTCTCTTATAAGGAAATCTTATTCGTTTGTGACCTTTGAATATAAAGTTCCATATTATTAATAATATATTTTATTAACCATATTTCCATTTTGGGATTCCCACATTGTAATTTCAAGAATCAATAATTTATTTTTGTATGCATTTTCAAATTGAGAGGACAAAATTTATTGAAAGGGATATTTTAATGACCCAAAAATATACCAATTTAATTTACCTTCATATAATTATTTTATATTGTATAGATAACATAAAATCCCACATATAACATAATTAAACGATTAAAAATTCAGAATTAAGGAAATAAGAGATGTTCCAATAAATTGATGAAACTTATACTGATAGAATAGTACCGTGAGAGTTGGAATAGTAACATGCCCATTAAAAATAATAATATGACCAATAGAATAGTAAATTAACATATTAAAATATAAATAATATTTAGGTGTCTCATAAATAAAAATATGATATAATTATCATGGAATTAATGAATAAATAATATATTAAGTGTTGGTTTTTTGTGGAATATAAATCCTTATTTCCAATATTATAATTTATTTATTGAATTAATAGTAATTCCATTTTCATAGAATATAATAATGAATTAATATTCTATTTAATTATAATTTTAAGATGATTTTATAATATTATAATTAATTTTTCAATGTGCCATAAAATTGGTTATAACCATAAAATTCATATTTTTTTAATAAATGATGATTTTATTAAATTCATCCTAAATATAATTTATTTCTATAAAATGGAGTCTGTTTTCAAATTATACATGTCATAAAATTGTTAGGATATAATTTTGAGCTAATTTTGAAAATAGTAAATTTTTCTCGAATAAAAAAAATACAACTTTTTAAAATGTATTTTTATTTCATCATCAATACATAGTTATGATATAAATTTTTTTTTTAAAGGTTGGGGCCGAAGCCTCATTTTTATTAATAAAGCAAAGCAAAGACCTCTTTTAACTGGGTAGAGGGAGACCCATTACATAGCCCGAAGGCCCAGTGGGCTTGAAGCCCATTACATAGCCCGTAGGCCCAAATTTTTGGCCAAATTCCTATTCTGTGAATAGTAACCCAGCTGCTACAGTACCCACTACAGTAGCGCCACCGCTACAGTACCCTGCCGCCGCTACAGTACCCGCCGATCAACAGTACCGCCGCTGCTACAGTATCCGCTACAGTACTGCTACAGTACCTGCGCCCAATGGGTTTTGAACCCCCATTTTTCATGTAGTATTACGGGGTGCTTACCACTAAGCCAAACCCCAACTACAAGTAGTTATGATATAATATTTAATATACATATGAAATTTATAAATTAAGATATAATAATACATATTTTTTACATAAAGATTCATAACATGTAATTTATAATTTTAATCATACTGTGTAAAAAAATCTTTTTATTTGCTGACATAGTGCCTACATTGTATTGGAAAAGTCAAATAACATTCCATATAAAAAATAATTGATTGATAAAAGGTCATCTCAAGAATTTTTTATTTATAATTAAGTGTAATTGTTTTTTGGATTATTTTTTATAATTTTATATATATATAACATTAATCTAATTCTAATGATTGTGAAATTCCAACACAATTCTAGATAAGTCAAATTAACATGTTTAAGAATATGTCTTGACATGGATATGAGTAAATAGACATAATTAAAAAAATATAAAATATAAATAAGTACGTAAATAAAATGTATGATATTAATTTATTTTTAATTTTTATTTAATATATTATTAACATTAATGTCTATCCAGTGTTGATGAAGTTCTTCTACAAGAAGAAACAAATCAATAAAATGATTTTAATTAAAATTATAAAAACTATTAAATAACCAAAAACAATGAAAAATAATACAGTTTGATTATATATCAACTAGTTATTTTCCAATGGTCATATTAATGATCATTTGAAGTAATATGGACTTGATTAATAATTTTATAATATTTAATTTTAAAATAAAATGAAACATTTATCACTATAGATATTATTTCATACAGTACATTGATGTATCGTTTTCCAAAAGTAATATTCAACCATATATATTAAATTAAATGATATAAAATATATCATTTATATATAACTTTATCATTAATTTTTAGGAAATAAATAATTACCCTAATTTCTAGTATAATGATGATGTAGTAATTATTTAATTAATAAAAAAGAATCAAAGAAAAGTTATGAAAATAAAAAAATAATTATAATTTCAGAAAATTAGGATCATCAATGAATTATATTGATATATTTTAATATTTTATGATATAATAAAATATTTTTATCCTATTTTATTTTTTATCTTCATATTTTTAAATTCATTATTATGATTAATGTTTTATTTGAAAAAAAAAATTATATTCCTGGATATATTATTTTATAGAATTATTTAAAAATACAAAAAATCTTGAATATGACTAGAAATGATAATATTCAATCAAAATGAACTCCCCTATAAATTATATTTCATTTTAATGTATTTAACCATATTTTTTCCAATTACATTTTAATATTATAAGTAATTCTTATGCTTCCCCTCACCTCAATTAAAAAAAGACTCTTCCTTTTCAAACAATTTCATCATCTGAATCCTTTTTTATTTAATATCCTCTAAAAAATTCCAGTATCCTCATCCAAAGAATAATTATATTATTTTTGGTGTCACAAAAATACACCATCCAAGTCCCCTAAGGTGGTTCTCAATATGATGAATTCATGAGGAAAAATCTCATTTCGTTCTTTTGATTTTCTTTAAATTTCTTATCTTTTCTTATCATTACCTCAAATAAAATATATAAATATTAATAATAAATAAAATATTATATATATATATATATATATAATTTTAATGTATTAATGGGATATCAATCATCAAACCCCTTTTCTATCCTTTTTTTCTAAAAATGAAAGCATCGTCTATGTGTTGCAGGTTTTCTAATTTCATTGATGACGGGTTTTAATTTTCCAATTCAACCATGAAGGTCAGTCATAACTCCAATTTTTGGTAAGAAAATACTATAATATATCTTTTAAAATTTATTTAATTTTTTTGAACCAATATATATAATATTAATTAATATTACCAATCTAGTTCAGGATGATTGAAAAGACCCAAAATTAATCTAAATGGTTATCGTTAATGCATTGTTGAATGAATCACCATCATATCTAGAAGTAAAATTACATATAAAAACAATTAAAATTATGGAAGTTAAATAAATAATAAAAAACTAAAATATTGATAAATATTCCCTTTTGAAATGATTTTTTATCATGTAATCAAATCTGAAAAAACATAGAATTGAACACTCTCAGAATAAAGAAATTTAATCTTATAACTCATAAAAAACACTACAAATAAACATAATAAAATTATAATAAATAAAAAAATATTTAGGAGGTTTTGATTTAAATTTTTGATGAATATAATTTCTATATCAAGAACATTTAGTGGACGTGCATAACACTTTCAGACATAGGATAATGGAATTCTCGAACCTAATTTCCTTTCCTTGGGTTATTTTTCTTTCATGCCATATTTCATGGTGGATTTTATTCATATATTACTAAAATTTAATTTGATTTTACCTAACTTATATGTTTTGTGATTTACATGTCACAATAATATTTTATGACCAATTAAAAATTATTTTCCAAAAGAACTCTTCTTTTCGATGTTAAAATGAAATTTCTCTCAATAATCACTCAATGATTTTATTATAGTATTTTATGCTATTGAAAATAACTCTATTGAACATTATTATTAATTGGAATTTATATTTCATGATATCATCTACCATAATTTTATTAAATTTCTTATCATCAGTTTGAATATTGATGTTGTATCTTGATACCATTCTCCATATTACATAGAATTGATAATGATTATTTTTATTGGTTGGGGAAAGTTATTTAAAATATGGTTGTACATATTTATTTGTTTCAACACTTTGATATGAGGGATTCATTTAACATATTATGTTTTGTATGGGGCCCCTTATATCCCCTCAATTTATAGGTAGGTCTCATGGGACAAAACCAATTGGGATTTGGGTGAGGCCTTAGTCATTTATTTCAAGATTTCGTAGTTATTCCCTCGATGAGATGTTTTAGATTTCAGTTATTATAAATTCTATCATTAGGATATTAGTAATTCACAATCCACTTAAATACTTTACTATTAGAAAATCTATGTTTATGATTCCTTCTCATGTGATTATATATATTAAATTATTCAATTGACTTTTCTTCTTTGTAAATTTTAATAGAATATTTTTTAATTTATTAGCCATTCAGTTTTTTTATGTTTATCTATGATAGCATACACTATATTTCTTAACATTACAAATCATACACTATAACCAATTTCGTATTTTTTTATTTTCTCCCTGGATATAAAGATATATATTATGAATGAATTAAGGGGTCAATCTTGGAGATTGTTGTTGTTTCTAATGGATTTTCTATGATGTTTTTCATTTCTATGTATTAATGTAACATTGGTGTTTGTATCTAGTTTTCCAAATATATGAAACATTTTTGTCCTTTGAGATTTGATCATATGTTCTTAATACATATGTATTAAAGCAAGGCTCCAGCTCCTGGCAATAGGGGTTATGATCATTACAACATATGTATGAGATGCTTGTTATTTATATCATAGTTTATAGTTTCCAAGACCATTTTAATATATGGTAAATATTATTTAATTATCATGATGGGAATTATTTTTATAAAAACATTATTTATAGTTTTTAATAACCATATTTTATAATGAAATTATATTTGAAGAATTCAAATAATCAAACAGATTTTTTATGAGGGAAATGTGTTTCCAACACTGGAATACTTTTTCTATAAAAGTTTGTTATATGATTTTTATTTAAATGTTTCCATTTTTATTAAATTTATCTTTTTATAAATGGAATGTTCATTATAAAATTTTAAAGGATATTCATAATTATATATATGTCCATACACTATGTTCTTCAAATAATTTCAATTATTTTTTATTAATTCACTTGTTTATGATTAATTTTTCATGAAGTGTTTATAATTGATTTAATTGATTTTGTGGATTTTATTTAAATGTATATATTTAAACAGTGGTTCCATTAGCTACACATGCTATATAAGAAAACCGCTCAGGGACTTGAAATGAAACTGAATTTAATGTTTGATTATTTTCATTTTTAAAATTCATTTAATTTGATGGTTTTGAAATTTAGTTATAATATATTTATAATGAGAGAGGGTTGCTTTAGAAAATGTTCTATTTTCAAATTTTGAATATGGGTATCAAATTTGATGATGAAGAATGGGGAGCGAATCTAAGGAACTCAATGAGATAATCTCTTAAATTATATAATGTTATTGAATTCATATATTTCTTATGTTCATTCTTTTGTCATTATATTAAATATAAAAGTTATTATTATAATTTTTTTTAAAATTTATGAAGAGGAAATTAATATTTTATTTCATAGTTTATTGTTTTTAAAATAAAATCCTTTTTTTAATAGATATTTCTCGTAAATGTTTTGAACATTATTTCATATGGTTTTTTAATCAATCCACTTATAAATTTGGGGAAATTAATTATTATATCAATTGTTTTATATTTTTCATTAAATGAACTATTTTTAAAAACATATTAATGTATTTAAATGAAAATTATTTTAACTATAGTTTTATAAAACATTTTATATGAATTTTTATGCTAACCCTAAATTTGAAAATGATTTATACAGGTTTAATAGAAGTCTTGATTGGTTTTAGTGTCATTTAATGATCCAGATTGAGTAAATCCTGATAATTTTTTGTAGATTATTTGTATAAAAATATGATATGTTATATGATTTTTCCAAATCCAAAAAAATAAAAAATATCCTTATGTGTGTAAAGGAAAATAAAATTATGTATTAAAATAATTATAATATATATATATATATATCAGTTTATCACTGAATCCAGGAGTGTGGGTATCGTGCCATTAAATTTGAGTATTATTTTTCCTCTATCAAACATGAGAGTCCATCCTCACCATACAAGGTTGATAATTTATTTTACATTTTAATTATGTTGGTTAATCCAAATATTGATGTATACATACACTTTTGGTATCTTTTGTTGACATTTTTAAAATATTGATTTATAAATCACTATAGTGTGTTCATTAACATAAAATATAAAGTAGTAACATTAAAATAATTCAGAAAATATAATTATTTATGAACATATTTAATGACCTTATTCATTAATGTAAAATTTAGATATTAATCATGCATAGTGTGTAGGCCCGATCTAATAAAAATAATTACATGAAATTTTATCTATCATTCAATATTCCTTCAATGGTGATCATTTTCTCTATTAGGTATTATAGAGACCCATATATTTCATATATAAATATTACATTTTATTAGATGAATATTTACTACATAAAATTACAATCCCCACCATCACTATAATTGTTTAATATCTTTAGAAAAAATAGATACATAAATAACTAGAACACAAATGGTCTAAATCATCTCCCTAACTATAATTCAAAAAAAAGTATTTTATTAATCATATAATGGTAAAATCATTTCCACATATAGAAGGTAAAAGATATCATAATAAATAGTGACATAATATACATTGTAAGTGTAAACATGGTAGAATTCAATTACTATAAAAACATAAAATTACCATAATGGATTGAGAATAAGAAGTTAACCAATAAGACCTTACATTATAATTTTTATATCATAAACACCAGTCCTAGAATAAATATTGGTAATTAATGTTACATGAGTCATAAAAGAATCAAATAACATGTACCATAGTAGTGTATCATTAGAATAATATCATTTCATAATAGAGTGGAATAATGTACTATATAATCATAATCATATAAATAAAATATATATATAATAAATAGCGATACATTATATATTTTTTCTTGGGATAAACACTATTGTTCCTATATCAACTTTGTATAACCTCATTTCTATCCTCTTTTAGTCATTAGAGGACCTCTCATGTCCATTATTTTAGGTATGTGACAAATTAATGTGTAACCTATTAGTGAGTGGGATTAACACTCTTGTATCCTTTAATCTCGTAAAAAATTAGCCATTAAATAATTCATTGGAGGGATATATAATTCGAGGTCCACCAATAACATACTCATAATCGATTCACATATATTGCAAATGACTATTAAAAATTCACTATGTAATAATTACATAATTCATATAAATAAAATGTTTTGATAAACATCTAATCATCATAATCACAAATCTACCATAGTGGTAATAATGGTGGTATAAAAGTATCATATTTGAAGTGAAGTACAATTAAAATCAAGTATACCAGCATAAATGATAAATATATATAAATAATTATTTGAACATTTTTTTAGGAAAACACCCTTTTTATTTTGAAATTAGATATTTTACATCAACAAATTTCAAAAATATTAGTCAAAAAATTTCATTTAAAAATAAAATGACCAAATTATAATTGATTCTTCAAATTATTGAGGGTTCATTGCAGAATTAAATTTTTTCAAACATGTTATATTAAAATTAATATTCCTTTTACATTATGAGTAAAACATAAAATGTACCATATTACAAATGTAAAATTAAGATTCCATTTAATTTTCACTATATATATATATATTGTTTTTCATAAATGGATAAAAATAAATATAAAATAATATTGATATTAAATTTAAAATAGTCATGAAAAAAATTATAAAAAAATATGCACATGTGAAAAAAGAATCTTGAATAAATCATAAATAATGTCTATTTTTAATAAAAAAAATATTCTCATTAATTTAAATTCTAAAGAGTAGATAATGTTTCTAATATATAAAAATTATATGAATAAATTGAGTATATTGAAATTAAATGTGTTTAGAAGAAAATGATCATATTATTTTATTCGATGTAAATTCAATGACAAATGATCCACTGTAAGGTGAGATTGAATCATAAATAAGAAACTCCTTTAGTATCTTTTGAATTGTAATTTCCATAGATAAATAACATAAAATTTAAAAATATATATCATGATAATTACTATAATTAGAATATATATATTAATGATCCTTTATACATACATCCTAATAGTAGATATGTGCTTAATAATACAAGTGTCATAAAGAATTATATTCCCAATTGGTAATATCCAAATCAAAACAATAAAATAGTGATAACATTATATGGATAAAAAAACACCCAAAATATTCATGAGGATAACCATAAAATATTTTCATGGTTATTATATACACCACATTTAAGAAATAAGTGGTTACCATGATATATGTCTCACAAAAATAAAAGTGAGATCATAAATCCCCCTCTGTCATGATTGAATTTTATTTAAAATGATGTAAAATATGTAATTGTAAATTTCAATTTATTATATTTATATTAAAAAAATTACATAAATATACTATCATGTATTAGTCTCTTATAACATTTCAACACCCATTTAATAATTTTTCATTATTAAAATCATCATATTAGGGAATTTACTATTACAATTTTCTTGAATTTTTTGTTGAGAAAGTCACAATACATGTAATTTTATGTTGGATTCACCATATAAAGAATTTAAATAATTATTTAATTTTAATATACATTAATTATATACAAATTTACAAATATACCATAATGGTATAGAAAATAAAATTATTTACACAGTTTAGGTAGATGGAATGTTGTACGTATGCATGAACAAAATTTTCATTTTATATTGAAAATAAGTAAAAAAATATAAATTAAATTTTATAATTAATTTAAAAAAATTATGCAATAAATTATATATATATATATATATCAAATATATAATTATTATTATCCAAATGAAAAAAACTAATCATATCACATTGTGGAGATGTATTTGAACACATACAAATGAGTGCAGTAATCATCATCCAATTGATGGGAACATGAGAAGTTAGATATGAAATTATAATTATTGAAGAAAAATTAAGTCATAATTATCATATATAAATATTAAACAAATTATAAAAACAACCCCTGAAAATATGTTGATGAAATGTGAATTGTGTTGCTTTTTTAAGGTTGTAGTACACATAGACACACTAGTGATTCATTAAATACACATTTGAATCATCATAGGTTTGATAATAGAGATTATATAATAATAATAAAATATAACTATTTCAAAAATACATTATTTTTTATTTTATTATGAATACCATTGATTTATTGATGTTTGACCCATAAATAAAATTTAATATGTCGTGTAAGATTGTTACATCCTCTTTAACAGACTTCCTTTAGATTCTTCCTTATATAACCAAAGAAGACCAGAACTAATAATTAATGGATTGGGAATTTTATATTATAAATGGATATGTTTTTTTCAATATAAGCTGCTAAAAGTGGTGTATGGAATAGAGTGGAGGGGTGTCCATTAATCTAGGGAGGAGAAAAAAACATAGAATTTTATAATTGATTAAATTATAAATATGTATTATCCTGGTAATATTATTCACATTATCCTATAATTCTATTTTCATATTATATTGGTTCCTAATATAAACATAAAATTTTATTTCTACTTGAGTAATTTTAAATTTTACCCTTATCTCTATGTTTAACATTTCGTAAACCTATTTTAACCATAAATGTGATAACATATTTTTTATATTTTTACTATCAATTATGTAAATCATTTTAGTTGAAATTATTAAACAATATTAATTATTATAATATAAAATATTTAATATATTTAATAATGTTCAATTCAGTGATTTTGATGAATATAAATTAAATATTATCCCATAAAATATAATGAAAAAATGTTTTTCCAATAAATGATTTCTTATGTATAGAATATTTTAATAAAAATTTATCAAATAAAATTGATTATAATTAATGATTATGGATATTCAATAACATAAATATACTAATTTTTTATTCTAATAAGCCTAATTTAAATGTTGTCATTTAAAATTCTTGAAACCAGAAGAATTTTTTCCAAAAAATTCTTAAAATTTCAATATTAATCAAGAAAATACTAATCTTATAAAATTTATAAAATTTCACTATAATGAAATAGGAATTCTTGATTTCATAAATAATTATAATCTTTAAAGATACATTATTTATATTTTACTTTATTTTATTCTAAAAAATATATATATAACATTTTTCTAGCATAAGTTGTTTTTTAAAGAAAATAATGAATTTAATAAAAATTTAGTACAAAATTATCAAAAAAATTTAATTATTAGAAAACATTATAATTAATTTTTATAAATTTTGGTATTATATTTCACACACCCACTATAATATAGGGGTTATAATAGTATATAATAATATATTTCATATAGTGCTGGTGTTGTGTGTATACAAAGCTATAATAGAAATTGAATTTAATTAAAGAAAAATAAAACATAAAATATAAGGGTGTTACAGTATCCCACATTTAGATGAATATATAGGAAAAAGTTACATCATATTGATATAAAAAATTAGGATATATCTATCATCACATCATCATGTACATAAGTAGCTTCATAAAATTATTTATTAGCCACAAAAAACATTAACTAAGAGAGTTGTTTTGTTCTATAACACATTCCCTATATGATCAATGATTAATAGTAGTTGTTTATTATATGAACAACCATGATCAAATGGTATAAACATTTATTTCTATACATTTGAATGTTTAGGTTTGTACTTACATAGGATTGATAAACGAAACACATTGTGAATTTTGAGAAATGTACAGTTGAAATACCAAGGAATATGAAATTTTCCCTACTCAATCATGAATATAAAATGAATAAATATTTCATAGTATTATATTTAAAATATTTTTGAATATTATGATATTATTACATTGTAATATTCTTAGTAATATCTTTAAACCATCTTTGAATTTTGGATTTAAAAACTGATTTCTGTAATTACATTTCAGTTGACTCTGAACTTCAATGATGAAATGTTGAATATCACTAAAATTCATAGATATTGTGTTAAAAAAATCTCTTCCCAATATAATTCATTCTACCTCCCTATACAACACAATGGAGTTCTACAATTCATTCTAACAAGGTGTTCATAATGATCGATCTGATTTTTCAACTTAATAATATATTGTTAAGAGAAGTTGATTAGAGGAATGTTTTGATCCCAAAAACCATGGAATTTAATAGATAAAGATCTCATCATATCCTCTAATGATTTAATTGTTACATCAATACAAATATAGATATTACTATGATTAGTAGTACTGAAATATAACATCTAATCTAGATATTGCTGGAATCATCACCATATCATTAGACAAAACTGAAGATAAATGTCCTATGTAATCGAATGTGGTACACTTTGAATCCTTATTAAATACTTAATATATATCAAATAATTTTAAAAATGAAGGAAATATTATCATATTATAGTATAATATGATGACTTTTCAATGATATTAACAACAATATAAAGGTGATTATAGCTTATTATATTTTTAGGAGTCTAAAGAATAAATACTAGGTGTGGTTTTTGTATTTATTTTCTAGTTTGTGTAATGTTTGTAACATCAAGTTATACTTCAATATCTAATTCTTACCTTCCTAACATACTGAGAAATTAGATAAATACTCAACAGAATTTATTTTCATGTTTACCCAACATATATAATCCTTCATATCACTCTTCAACTTCATATGTACATAGTGAATTTAGAATGATGAGTTTTCTGCTTCTAAAAAACCATTTCTTCCTGACTTATAATTATGAGACACATTTTGAGTTCCCAAAACATAACAATCCATCAAAAATAATAATGAAATTATAAAAATTAATCACATTCTATTTATTATCTATATTTGCCTCTATTCATTCAATAATTATAACTTGAATTGAATGTTTAAAAATACATTGAGATGGATAATATTTATCCACTACCTTTATGATTTCAATATCCATCAATTGGAAATAATAAAATATTTTATCGTTTGTGATCATTATCCTACATAATGTTTCATGAATTGTTTGACTCATACCCGAATTGCCTGAAGGCCAACCTTTTTATTGATTTTTGATAAACCCCTTTCAATGGATGAGGTGAACCTTTACACAGCCCACAAGCTTAGTGATTATATTTCCTATAAGCTTATGAGAAATTACATGACCCTAAGATCATAGGGAATTCAAGAAGAATATAACTACATGGAACTGCCCCTCCCAAGCATTATTATTGTGATGGTAGCTCTCCACCTTTGCATAAAAGTCTGGATTAGCTTCCCATGCAATCAGAGGCTTGTCCCCCCAGAATATTCAATCACCTATATTCATCTATTTTCATTTTAATATAAATATAAATATTTTAGAATTAGTATATACTCCTCCACATAATCTAATTAAATAATTTAACTATGTCTTAAATGAAATAATTACTACAACTAACTCTAAATCATGATTTCTGTAATGTTTCTCAAGGACCATCAATATTTATGAGGGATAAGCTCTCACAATATTATTCATCATGATATCACATCCCAGACATTTCTATTATGTGTCACTATAAGTCACAAACCTTTCACTACTATAGGGTAATTTATAACATTTGTGTTCACTAACCTCTGATTTAGACCCATGAAATTTTTCACACATTAAAATATCTAATATGTAATCAATCCCTTTTGAGTTAACATGGTGAGTAGAATTAATATACATAAGAAAATTTTTAAAATTATAATTATAATATCTCACCAATAATGAAAAATAAATCTCTCAGTCACAACAGTTGGTCAAAGATATTGATTAATACCATCAATATTTTATGGAACAAGTGGTATTGCCTCAAGTGAGATTATATGACAAAAAATGAAATATATAGTAGTAGAAAATCAAACATAGTTAACATTTCTAGAAAATTATCCATCTTTATTATATATAGTAGAGTTAAAAGGTTAACTTCATTCTTTCCATTTCTTTTATAATATACAATTATATAATAAATAAAGGATACCAAAACATGATTATAGTAATATCCACACAAGTAATACATTATATACAAGAACAAAAAAGGGGAATTAATAAAAAATGTAATATCCATATATTCATATTGTCCATAGTATATAAGTAATGTTGTTTTGGGTAAGTATTCACTTCTTAACCTCAATTGATATTATCCCGATCAGAGATCAATCATGTAAATATATAGAGATCCTCATAATATATAGAAAAAAACAACAATATGATGGATACCCATGATGTAGATATTTTTTTATTTTTGATAATAAAAATACATACACATTGATCAATTGTTCTTCATAATAAAAAAATAGGTGCACCGAATGGTGACACACTTGGGAAAATGAATCACTTACCAAGATTCTCTTAGACTTTCTCCAAAAATACATATAGCTCATTAAATTTAATTCAATATTGTCATAATCAAATAGTAATATCAATATTTATGAGTTATACTGAAAACATGACTTCATGTTTCAGAGGAATAATAGAAAATACGACTGAAAAATCATTAAAAATTCACATCGCATAAAACATGAAAAGAGTTGTGTTTTTCTCTAAGCATATGAATAACCTTATTCTTATCCACCAATGAATGTTTTTTCAATTATCACTATGTTATATCTTAATTTCGTATATGTTATATCCCATGATTTATAAAAATTGTTAATAATGGAAATTTTAAATGACCCAACAATACATCAGGGAAGGAATACCATGGTGTTCAATCATATCCCACTCATATTGCACCAATGATAATAGATTTAATAAAAAGTCTGCCCAATTTATATTTTTTACCACTATGTTTATCTACTACATAACCAAATTCACAATATATTTTCAATTCATGAATTTTTTTTCCATGAAATCTAAAATATTTTTCTATCGTAATATTGTTTATTCACCTATACATTGTCTTAACTCTATGAGTTCCAAATAACATTTTCTCATCCTTTTTCCAAAACATACTTATCCTTACTCTAATATATATAATAGTAAATCATACATTTTATATATAAATATAACATATTATTATATTATTATCTATTACAAAACATTAGGATACACACAAGAAATATAATGCTTTTGTGTCTTATCACACATAGATTAAATATCACCAAAAACATAAATGTTACACATAATCTTCCACTTTTTACATCACAACAATAATCCTTCTTGTACACATACGAGTTAAAAAAATTCAAATATTAGGGAGAGTAAATACTAAAAAATGAGAATCTCAAAATATTAGCAATGATAAACAATCCAGATATCAATGATCACCTAAGCATTAAATGAGAATAATGTTATTAGAATACATGAATAATATTTTAAAACAATTGATAATAATTTTTAGAAAGGTAAAATTTTTAATTAAATAAATCATAGAGGTTAATAAGAAATATATAAAGAATGAATAAATAAACATGCACCCTGAGTGAATATTGTATTGTGTATTTTCATATCCTTACATAGTGGAAGAATGTGTGTTATAATTAAAATTATCATAGAAATATTAGGTTGAGGTTACCCCAATACCATCATTGAATGGTAGGTGTTGGCTAGACACTCTTTTATATGATTTTTTAATTGGAAAATATCCCTTTTATCATCCTTTTATCTCCATATTACCTCTACTAGACCTTATTTGAGCATTGGATAACCTTATAAGTACCCTTTTTTGTACAGGGAACACCAACCATGTGACCTTTTCTCTCATAAAACAATAATATATACCGATGTTTTTATGGGACATATAATTCTAGGGAAAACAATGAAATATTTAAATTCCATTCATATGTATTCCACGTGGCCATAAGACATTAATTACCACATCATAAGATAACAAATTGAAAATAAATGTGTTTTATAAACATCTCATTCCGTTTTTATAAACCATCAAGATAAATAATATGAATTGTATTATAAAATCATATACATTATGAAAAATACATATAATAAAGTATCTCATAAAAATTGAACAATTCCTTCAAGATATCACAAAAATATTTTTGAGGAAAATATGCTTTTCACTTTGAATTCATATAATTAAAATATTAAAATACCCCAAATACTAAGGAAATATTTTGAAAAAAATAAACATGAAAAATTTAAAAGTAATCTTAAACTCATTGAGATTGGATGAGGGAGATATATTTCATTCATGTCATCTATGTTAATAAACAATTTATTTTGTATTTTCATTAAAAATAAACAAGTATCTTAAACGGTAAACTATAAGAAGATTCCATTGACATTTTATTTAAAGAAAAACATGGAAAGAAATTAAAATAATCAATCATTGGAGAGATGTAAATATAATATTGGATTAAATTTAATTACAACATGAACATGGAAGAAAATTATTTTATTACAAATAAGACATATATATTGTTTTTTATTAAAATAATTTGATCACTTTATGTAATAACCAGTGGAAATTTTTTAATATGTTTTGAAAATTCACTAAATAAAAATAGAATGATAAAGTTAAATGTTTCATTCAAAATATGATCATATAATTTCTTTCAATATTAATTCACGAAGAAACAATCCAGATTAAAATTAGATAGAATAACAAAATCCATTAAAACAATAGGAATTTTTTAATCATAAGACCAATGAAATAATAACATCCAATAAAAAGTTAAAAGTAATTATAGTAATGAAATTTAGGATATTACATTTAAATGGGGATTTATATTGACATAAATAATTATATAGGTACATAATAAATCATATGTACCTAAGAACACAATTATAGGCAAAAAACCATTTCAACTTTGGTAATCTCTGAATCAAATCACCATAAAAGGGATAACCGAATATGTCTTTATAAATCCCCAAAAAATTTAATATAATACTCTTAATATACATTCATGGTTATTAAATAAACTAGATTAGAAATACGGGTGAATATGGCATATGTCTCACAATAATAAAATTTAGAGGAGAAATAACCTTACCTCATGTTTGAGTTTCATGAAAATTTCACAAAAATACAGTGCAATAAATTTAAATAAATTATACATCTATAAAATATGAAATTAAATAGGTAAAAAATTAAATATAATCCACATATAAAATTTCAATACATATTATTCAATAATTCTTAATTAAAATCATCATTTCGTGGGTAGAAATTGTTTCATTTTTTGGGATGTTTTATAGTATGTGTACATTGATTTATGTTACCTTGTATGCATATATATAATAAAGATTTGAAATTAATATTTATTTATTATATTTAATTTTAGAATCATCTATTAAATTTTTTGATAAATAAATACTTTAAACCATTCCTAAATATGATAGGCCATACGTATACATGTAAATTGTTATGATTTTCTAAAAATAAAAAGGAAATACATATTAATATTATTTTTTAATTATTGAAAAAAAAATTGTCATAAATAACTTATACTCTTTTTAAATAAGTTTTTATTTCCATTCAACTAAATTAGAAATAACCATTTAATCACATCTTTTCAACGATGTGGTAGTACACACATATATAAGAGTGACATTGTCATTTTTAACTTAACTGGAAGGTCAATAGGTAGATACTATATTATAATGAAAAAAATTAATTGTATGAAAAATATCTTATATAAAAAATAAACCTATCATAATACTCATCCATAAAAGATGGTTATGTAAAATGGATTATATCTCTACATGGATCCAGTTGTCCAAGCATACATACAAGTGATGCATTCACTACTAATTCAATGGAATAAGGGTGGATAATTGGATTTCAAATATAATAATTAAATTTAATTATATTTATGAAAAAACAATTTATTTATTTTGTTATTAATATCATATATTTTTAGGAGATAAAATATGTAATAAAATAAAATACTTAGCATATGATGATAACTTATTCTTTTGTAGACCTCCATTGGATCCTTCATGAAGGATCCTTTGAGTGGTATTTTAAGAAGTATTTAAACCATAATTCTAGTATAATTAAATTAAAAAGTTTATTAGGTATATTTAGTTTGGCCTATGAGGCTAAATATGTTGTCATGAAGAGAGAAGAGGGGTGTGCTTTTATAAGTTGGGGAGTAGAAACACATGAAATTTCAATAAATATACAACTATAAAAATAATATTTCTATGTAAAATTCTTTCGTATGTCCAGTTTCACATTGGTGAAATAATATATAGTCTAAATATTTCAATCGAATATTATTTAGACTTTCTTAATTGTATATTTAAGAATTATCTCTTAGTGTTTCACCATGTAGTCATATTTTCACCCAACCACGATAACCAATATTTACTTTTTAAATATAAATTATTACTAAACATTTAATTGAACGTATTACATAATATAAATTATACGCATTAAACAATTATAATTAATTTAATCAAATTGAATTCAGTGATGTGGATGAATTTAATATAAAATCTTACATGCAAAACTAGATAAAATGTGGTTATCCAGAGAAAAAGTATTCATAAGTACATAATGTTTTTATGCCCAAATAAAAAATAAAATTTATTCCACTGAACATAACAATAATTTTCATAATATTAATAAGAAAATTCATTTTTTAAACATTTTGGAATCAAATTTTAACATTTTAAATTCTATAAAAAATATTATTGTAGCAAAAATAGTATTTATCAATATTCATTGGAAAACAATCTTTTTAAAAAATTATGTTAATTTAACTCTAAGATGATATTAACATGCAGTTTTAAAAAATAAATTTTATTATGAAGATAACATTTTATAAATTTGGTGAATATTAATTATATAATATTATCCGAAAATAAATAAAAAAATCTTGAAAAAAGTATTTTTTTAGGAATTTTATGGCTACATAAAATGATTTTTTATTTATTAATAAAATTTTTTAATATAAAAATAATGTTTATATTAATTAAAAATTTGGTTTATTATTATTCATAATTCTAATATAATGACTAATTCATAACGTTATCTTATATTGTTTTTATCTAACCTTGTGGAAGTATGTATCAAAATATATCAATGAAATTAATTTTTTTGATGTAAATTATATAATAAAATATATCAGTGTTTTATGTAGTTTTTGGTTTACCAAAGTATATATTTATAAATGGGGTAGGTGGTAATGATTTATAAATAACCATTTCTACCTTTTTATACTAATCAAACGCACAAAATTTATCTTTTTGTTTTTTTACGTCTCTTACAGGTGAAAATCTAAAATCATTTCTTTTGTATTTCTATATATATCTTTAACAATTTATAAATCATTATGTATTAAATTTTCAAATGATATAAAAGCATTCAAGATCCTTTCTTGATCATTAACCATTATTAAAAGGCTAAATATGTCTCCATAGAGACACAAAATTTTTTTTTTTTTACATTTTAGGAAATTTGATCATATATTATTGATCTATGATTTTTCATAAATTCATAGATTCATATCAACCATAAATTATATTTTTTATATATACTCGTACACAAATATTTCAATTATATCTTTTCAAATCATTTTCTCCTCTTATTTATATTATGAATATATAAAGGAATAATGAACTTCCCCGTTAGACGTCTTTATCATATCACATTGTAAAGAATTATCTTTATAATTTGTACCTTAAAATAAATATATTGGTCTACACATCACCCAATATAATGATCCATCAAATTAAATAGATCATAAATATTTTTTACTATACTAGAAACATAGGAATTATTCCTTGAGTTCATTATATTCATTACTTTTTCCTAATAAAGTAACTACTTAAAACATCCTCTTATAAAGGAATATTATTTGTCATGGGTAATATTTATTGTAGATACCTTGCACCTATATATTTAAATAATTCTTAGATTGTTCATCATATACATCACCACCTATGAATATCTTTGGACACATTATGTTCTGGTTCTCAAATTCTCAAGACAAAAAACGTAGTGGATGCTTTCCCATGATAATTCTTTCCATAAATTTATATATGGGGAACCAATTTCATCAGGAAATTGAATTTATTTAATTCAATATGAAACTATATTAAGGTATTCTTTATTCCATTTAATTACACTTCTTTAGATTTGTCATTTTATATAGAACTATTATCAGGATTCATCATTACATGTGTAATGATAATAAAAAAAATTTATCCAATTTTATATCAATTGAATCCTTACCTATGAGCATGAGGACTATTGTGTAGAATAAATGAGAAAATATTATAAGAAATCATGTTATATTCTAAATTCCATTAGGTGATTCACAAATTCCATGAATTTCAACCCCAATTTCATTCACCATGTCAAATAATGAATCAATAGATTCATTAGATTTTATAATCATATCCTTAGAAATATTTAATATAACATTAATTTTTAATCACATATATTTGATTAACCTATATATAATATTATAAAAATTTCACATTATGGTTTCCAATATCATATACATCAGTTTTATGTATATTATAACAGATAAGGCCCTCCCAATCATTCTAGTTTGTAAAATAATGATTAAATGTTTTAGATCTCATTATATCTAATACCTATATAAGTTGAATCTTTTTGTGATATAAATATTTACATCCATAAAAAATGATTGTAAATTAGGATGCTTTAAATTTTTTAATAGTTGATATGTATGCCCCTGAAATACTGCAATCCCTTATAAAATATACATTTGATTAATTACAATGGAGGAGAATCCAGAAATTTGGAAATTTTTTATCTATTAAAACTAATTATTCCCATATAATGATTATACACTTATATTGTCTAGATAGTGTTTTTTGATTTTACAAGGATGAAATCAATGAATTTCATTCCTGATTACTAAGACCTGATTATCTCTAAAAAATTAAATTTATAATAGATATATCATGTAATGACAGACAAAATAATTTTTCTACATTCACCTATAAGAGGTCATTCCATAGAACATTCCTATATTTTTTATTTGGGTACAAGTATTCAATAATAAAAATTGTTTTATTTAGAACATATAGAGTCTTGATAGGCCATCATTGTTAAGAACAATAAAAAACAATAGAATCACAAATATCCTCATAATAAATAATTCATTACAAAACCTTATGATCTCACTCAATATTAGTGAATAAATAATCGTATTACCCCTATATGGTGTTGTAATATGGCCCTCTTCCATATGTAAAATGCTATTTACTCTGATCTTCTTTAATTTTTTACTTAAATATGTATTTTTGTATATTTTATATTAAAAAATGTGAAACATATATCTCTTGGTCATAGGAAGATAATTATATATTTCCCACACCAAATGAAATTTATTTTTCATTTGTTTATAGGGAAAAGTCCCCCTTAATAATTTTAATTTTCTGATGTAATCTCCTATTGGAAATAAAAAATGTTTGCCTCAAATAAAAGAAGATCAAACATATTTTTTATATGATGGTCCACCATGTCATTGTGAATTATATAAAGGGTGTCTTGGATTCCTTGGGTTTAGTGACATCAAAACTATCGTAATATGTATTTTGTTAAAAAATTAAAAAACAAAAAATATTATCAATTTATAAAAATCATGTTGTTAAATTTTAGCATAAGAAATGATAAAAATATCTAAAATTAAACCTTTAATGTAATATATTCCTCAAGACATGTGAAAACACATCACAACCATAACATGATTCACCATTCAACTGAAACAACTTACATAAATCCAATTATAATGAATTTCATCCATTTCATTAAATCTCAAAAAACCCATGGGAGGTAAATTTTATACCACACACTACATAGAACATTATATTGTGGTTTTAACTTGTCTATCAAAAAAATAAATACCACCATGCATAGTTTAGATCATGTGCATACAAACCCAACATTTATACTTCTCCAATATGAAAATTTGTCATCAAAAACAATTTATAGTCATTTTTTACCTTTTCCTTTTTGTAGATATTTTTTTATCATTATGTTATTTCATCCTTTCCTAGTTCACATCCAGAAAAAAATCACCAATTGAGACACCACTAAATACAACATCATAAATCTGGTAAACTCACTGCAGAGTTCCACTATTACTTGTATTACATCTATATTTCCTCTAAACACATATATTTATTTTATTATGAATCAATATGAATTATCTATGAGTATTAGATACAGTCCACCAATTTTTTTAACAAACAAAATTAATAATAATTCCCATGTGTTTTTATAGAATGGGTATTTTAATGATAATTTTACATTACCATTCAAAATAATGAAATAAAAATAAATAAAAAATTTATTATGATATATTCTCTTATCATTAAAATAATTAAAATATATTTATATTACATCTTATTTAGATTCTGGACAAATTATCATCATAAATACTATTCAAACCATAAGGAAAATGATTTTATGATATGTGTAATGGTAGAACTCATGTTCATTTTGAAATTAGTATCCATCCAAGTGAGGATACTATTTACATTATTAAATTAATTTATTTTAATGTTCTAGTTAAATTATTTAGAAAAAAATAAGAAATAGTGTGATTAAAACAACTATTATTTTTTATATATTATTTAAAAATCCATCGTGAAATTATGAATATCATAAAAACGTTAATTGATTTAATATATGTCTTATAATGAAATAGAATATCCAAATTTAATATATAGGATTAACTGAAGTGCATGATTTTAGGTATATCTATAACACTTAAACATGATTTTTAGATGAATATATATTATATTATTAAAACCATTACCCTCATTTTGTTCTATAATTATAAAAAATTATTAATTTGAAAAGATATTTGGATCTTATTATTAGATGTTGTAATTTATATAGAATTAGAAAGAATGGAATATGTAACTTTCATGGATATAATTTTTTTCCTTGCAGATGAAGGAAGCCTCTATCATTATCATTATCAATTTTAGAGGTTTAATAAATGGTAGAAGCAAGTTATTATGTATAAAACAAGGGTTAAAAAAATATCACACATTCAAATTTTTTATCATATAAGTACAGTTATATATTATAACTCTTCACCTTTCAAAAAATCAACATACACACTAAAAGAATCGAGGACTATTCATATTTATTTGAGAGATACATTTATAAATATTCATGTTAGGTAAGGTTTTATCTCTTTTAAATTCATTCATATAAATGATCGACAATAAGATATAATAGTTATTTAATTGTAAGAATTTATGTTTCTTGTTATAATGATAAATCTTGGTATGATGGTATTTTTATAGATAAATATTTATGAACTATATTCTTCTAATATTTTAGTTTTTTGGGAAGGTTTCAAGTTTTAATAATTTTTGTAATCTAAAAGGGGTAAGGTTATCTACGTTACGACTTGAACAACAGATTATTATAGAATCCAATATTTTTTATTACAAAATGGTGTATTGATCATAAATTCTTGGGTCATTGAAAATTAAAATTGAATAAATTATTTGATTTATTATTTATCAAATAATTATCCACATAAATTTTTTCTGTTTTATCTAAGATAATAAGGAAATACTAGAGTTAAAATTAAACATGATTGAACAATTCCAAAGGTGTTATATTCTAAAAAATTGTTCTTTGAATCATATAAATATATCTCTACATGGTATTATATTTATAAAAAATATTTAATGTGTTGTTAATGAATTAATCAACTCTTCAATTTTTTATTACAAAGGAACAAATTTTCTATAAATATGGGTTGTCAGATTGAGAAAAAATATGTTATATAACAACTATTTGACACAATATTTAGACAAAAAATAAATTAAGAATCTTTTGATAATGATATTTTTTAAGTCCCTTTAAAGACACATTACCATTGTAATGTTTCCATGATATTATATCGAAATATGATTCATGGACATTTATATCACTTCTATTGATGTTTAATACCACATTGAGGATTGTATCGAGGGAAAACTGAACCAAATTGACTAATTTTGGGTTGATCAAATGAAATTTAGGAAAAAGGGATAATGTTTTTGAAATATTGTGTTTCATAAATGGAAGGTAGAATGTCATGTAATGATTCGTTATGTGATTTCATCAATATCGCCTGATACCACACACTTATTGAGTTTTTAGCCTATAAATAACACATCATTGCCCATTTAAGGGATCTGGCTGTTGGAATTTTTGAACAATAATACGTTTAAAAACAATTATGTTTCAAAAAACTCATATAATGGGACTCTATTTGAATTCATCATTCAATATAAAATATTATATTAGTGTGAATTTATCATCTCCTCACATGCATTCATTCAAGTCATAATTGTTAAAAATTAATATAAAACCCAACGATAAGGTATTTTAATTCCTATCACATTTTCATTAACTATAGGATATGAAATATCCATTGATAATACACCTTAGTATTTGATGGGGAGTGTCTCTGATTGTTACTCCTCCTGATGTAGGTGTGTATGGTCCACTAATTATCCCATAACTCTCACAGAACACTTTTGTTCATTTATAATGTGTATGAAATAATCATAGACTTCTCAAGGGAACCAGCATAAGTCTACATTACAATCCATACATTATTTAGAAGCATAATACAAAATAAATACTCCACTAATAATTCTATCATGTTTCTCATATAAGGCATCATCAACATAATATGATAAAATACATCATACCATATGTTATAAAACTATGATTCCTTATGTCACGATCCATCATTCTTCATGTTATGAGCATGATATTCATCATTTGGTGTGAATTCAATGTCCTAAATATTTCTAGCAGCCCATAGTGTAATGCCCACACCCTCCATTAATGTCAAATCATATATTACACAAGTGTCCTTTCTATATAATGTTAAATTCCACGGGGTGGTCCTACCACATCAGTTAAAATTTTTTACTCAAAATATATGGGGTTTCAATTGAATATTATACTATAATTTAAAGGGAGCCTCTTTGGGGTTCAATCATGATAATAAACTTACTTCATCATAACCATTAGAGGTGGTATCGTCGACAACTGATCATCTTCATACAGCTTACCAAACCCCATGAAATGCATTTAAAAACTATCCATGATACACTATAATATAGGTAATACCCCACCACATGTACAATATTTTCTCACCTAGGAATTATTTGGATGTTTGGATATGTACCCCCTGGAACAAATCATCTGACCTGCCCATATGTGATGACAGTATATTGAAGAATCCAATTGGGACATCATGAGCCCCCTACAAGGGTAATGTCTGTGTAGATCAATATCATGGGTAATGAGAAAAACATTTATAATATGATGATCTTAGAAAACCCCCACCATCAAAAAACCAAACATACCCCTTGGTGCGATTCTAGGGTTCAATTTTTGATGCAACTGAGATGGCTAATGTGATGAAATAAGAAGCATTTTATATAAGAATAGGGTATCTCCACAAAATACATGTTAGAAGGAGATGCCACATGTGAAGAGTGTGAGATGAATTATGTGAAAGGAATAATAATCACACATAATGATTAATTTATCTCTTTAACCACACATTAAAAGAAGATCATAAGATTATTACCTTGTGTGATTGGAACATGATTCGTTAAATGATGTTCTGTGATTTCATTATTTTATGACTATATGTTTCATTATGGGATAATCATTGGTTTCCTTGTCTGAAAAATCAATATATTACTATATTTTTGTGCCTAGGATGCCATTGGAAAATATCCTTTGACTCATTATATGATGAATATAACCCAATTTAAAAAAACTGATTTCCTTATGGTCCCACTTGAGAATGATATTTATAGATACCCATGGTATCCAATAATATAGTATGTTTTTATGACTCACCTTATATAATAAATTGTGTTATTCTTGTTAATAAAACTAGTTATGTAAATAACTAGTGTACAGATGATGATAGTACCAGGACTTTTATTCATAATAATGTATTAAATATATGAGGCAGACATAAAATAGAAAATGAAATCCATTTAGTAATTTATGGAATGATAATAAAATACACCATCTTCCTATAAAATTAAAATAACAAGAAATATCTACTTTGGTGGGGATATGACTCTTTCCTTTCAAAATCATGAATGATTTCATTATGTATCATTGAATACTATGATTCAGATATATGGTGTGATAGAGGATGTCGTAATAGAGGGTCGTAGAAGAAAATAATGTCGACCTCACTGTGTATCCTATATCGATTGGTATTTATAATATCATTAATGTAAGGGATTTAGGGGATTCATGATAAAAATAATGGTGAAACTGACATAAATAAACTATTCTTCAACAGTTAGAGGTTGAGTAAAATTATGCTTCACCATAATAATACATCACTAAAGATGGCCCTCTGAGGAATTGACATTATTTTCAATATAAAAATGGTGGAATTAAAATAAATCTTTTATAAATAAAAATAAAAATATGTTTAGTGATTTCTGCCAGCAAACAAGAACATACACGGGGGAACTAGAACAAAACATGAGGAAATACATTATAATTACATGCCTGATGGGAAAAATCTATCTCTTGTGGTTTCCAAGAACCCTTTACCAATATAGAAGAAAAAAATAGAGGATGGACCAAAAAAACCATACAAATATTAATGTCTAGGAGGGTTTCATCCCCACATTTGAGAAAGCTCTGGATGACCTAGTGGTTATGGAACCATGTTGACTTCACTAAAAAAGGAAGCATGATGTGTAATTTGCCCCATAAAAATTACCTAAAGAATATATTATGATATTCATTAACATGAATAAATTTATGTTCTATTCCCATATTTATATAAGGTATTGGATATTAAGGGTGTAGATAGCATAGTTACTACTTGACAGTTTCCAATGATAGATCTGACCACCTGATGATACTAATAACATACGGTGACCTACATGATGATGACCATATCAGTATAATAACTACATCATCTTACTAGGTCCAAAATATATGATACACACAATGGGGTAATTACACAAAACATTCCCAAAATTATTCCACCAAAATATTTATTTTTTCTTGCCCACCATCGATGCATCCCTTGCATTCTACACCACCGCAATGGGAGAGGTGTTTACAAGGATGGGATGGAGATAGTAGTGACCCATCGATCATGATGATTCTACTCTCAAACTAACTATAACCACTAAAATATATCATAGAGTTCCTCCCCTAGTGAAAATTTATATTATTGAGGAAAAATCCTTAACACCAAAAAATTTCATTGAGGTCCATCATGTGCACTGTAATGATGACACGTTGAAGATACTCCTCAGAGTAGAGGGTATTTATTCCATATTATTTTTCTTCCCCAAAATGATGACATCAATGCCAATATAAATTATTTTCGTGAGTCTCATAATCCCAAATAGAAATAGTGTCTAATTCTTAACTAGATGCAGGATAAAGTTTTAAAAAATATTCAATACTAATACATCATAATCTGGGATGATTAATGATTCTTTTATGACATTTTTTTCTCTACTGACATATATAGCGATAGAAACCTATAATATTATAATTTATATTATAGAAGTTAAATTATAAAATGTCTCAATTTTACCCTATAATTTAATTTATTTATATGCCATTCATGATTCAGTCAGCGGATAACAGGTGAAACATTCTCTATCACTATCAGTATTGTTTCTCTCTACATCTACAAAGAGAGTTAGAGAGACATCAGGGACTCATTTGGATTTTTATTTTTGGAAAAAAATTCAATAGAACCATGTTTTCATGAATACTATTCTCAACATTAAGACGTTATAGATACTATATCTCACATTAATCTGGATATTACTCTTTGTTTACATCCACCAGACACATACTCTCTTAAAGAAACAATGCCTCGTATGATGTTTTTATAGTACAAGGACAAGATGAAAAGTGGTTCTGAATAACATACACCCTCAACATCCCATGTATCTTATATAAGTTCTTGGTGTGAAAATTAATTATACTATGTTATTTATCTATAAAATTACGATTAATGTGTTTTGGAATAAATTTCTACTAACCAATTACATGAAATGTTATGGCCACCTACATACAATCACTTCAGAATCCTAGAAATTCATACTGAAACTAAAATATCATGAATCTGAATAAAACTAGTGTGAATTTAAAACAATCATTAATGAAGTAATCTCATCTAACCAAATGATCCTTTACCAAATTCATTCCATTTAATAGATTTTTTGAAAGGATCATCTCACCCCACATCTAATGGACCAGTATCCAGACTCTAATTCTAATCACAAGAGATTCTAGTGATCCTATACTGAAATAATTTCCATTATACATAAAATAATTTAAGAAAAATATCCCCATTTTTAGATAATATAATACAATAAAAATAAGGATTTATAATTTAGTATACCTTTACAGCAATGGAACATCCCTTATAGTTCATCTTCTGATAATGTTAGTGGCCATAAACCATTGACCACTAATAAATGAATGTACTCACAATAAATCCTCATGTTGATAATGTTAATGTTGACTTATTTTAGGATTACATGGATGACATGTCATGGGTGGAAAATTGTCCTAAGTGAAATATCAGACATATACTCACACCTATTATAACTAAAAGCTTATGGGCATATACATTTATAATGATATAGCATTCTAATGTTCCACCAATCGACCCGCATAACGAAAAATATTTTTTTGAATCGTCGTATGCTCTAGAAAAATTAGGGGATATTGAATAAGATTATAGGAAGATTATCTTATTCCATGATCATGAGGTCCAAAATACTCCTATTTTGAGGATCAGTGGAGTATATCTTAATTTGTGTCAAGATACACAGGATAACCCCCACCATGACACATACATGATACTTATAATTAATAGTCCCCAATCAATTAACTAGGGATGTATCTAGTGGGTCCACCCATCTGATCAAGGAAAAATGTGGGGTTTCATCTCTCCAAAATCACTACCGGACGTACCACATTATCTTTTATATGGTGGGACAATATGATTTCATATAATGGGATTATTATCTCTTTTCCTCCCAATTTATTAAAAAATAGGGGAAAACCTCATGGGGAAGCCCCCTATAATGACATAATATTTTGTCTCAACAATGTAATTAAACAATTTATTAATAAAAATCCTCAATATATCCTATCCATAGGATGCAAGTATCATGGATTGATCAAGTCTAAGATTGTAAATTTAAGAAACACACTCATCACTTCTATAAATGGTACTAGTTACAATGAACACCATTCTCATTTCACATATCAATATGTAGTAATGTCATTTTCACTAAATTAGATTGAGTTATCAATGATGTTGTTCATTTTATAGGCTTTGTTTGGTCTTCCGTTCATTATATACAGTCATCAGGCATAATGGTCCATCAAAAGCTATGAGGATCTTTAACAATGGTTTAAATACAAGTTTAGTTGAACCCTACACAAAATGAGTGTCTCTGACCTCTCTAATTTAATTATGTGAGCTAATGTCTATTTCCAAACCATTATTTATTTCTATAAAAGGGTTGACCTATTTTCATGACAATACACTCTAGAAGGAATATTAATTGTATATGAAAATGAGAACTATCTAGAAAGTTGTTGTTCTTCCTCTTATATCCTTTATGTATTAAGGTGTATATTAAAATCTTATTAAAGTATATAAAAACATCAATAAATCCATGTCGTGGGATACGAAAAAATCTCAATAATTACCCCATATCTTCTATAAATGCGTTGAAATGTAAAAAAACTTCTATTATAAGGAATTTGTCCCCTCAATAGATCATTCTCTAATAAAACATGAAATATACCTCATCATGAATAGAATTAAATTGATAATATTACCAATAGTACCCATAAAGTCCATGAACCCATAATACCATTAAAATAATTTATTAACACTCTTATTCAACTACTAGGATGAGAATTTAACATTATTTATCATCTATTTCAGGGATAGAAACTCTTATGGACATCAGAAAATGAGGATGCTATACATTTATAACTTAATGAACTACAAAACTATTTAAACTAACATATAATTCTTTTATAAAATTTCAATGTGAGTTTTATCATCATGGAATGGATTCATGTCATATTCAACCATATCCTAGAGTAATGAGGAAACCATCTAATTAATTTCACATTAATATCCAATACTCATGATAGCGATGAAGGTTTTTTGTAATATAAGTTGGTCTATGAGAAAGGACATCACAATTTCATTAATTTTCTATCAATGTAATTGATCAATTGAACACATTATATCATTCATTCCACATATAATAAGATAGAACCATCCCCAATTAGTTCACCAAAAGATAAACCATCAGCTTCACATACCTTAATGGATTTAAATATATATTTTTTTTAAACATGGGAAATTTGGTGACATAGACAATTCGAAATATATATTCCACCCTTATCATATACATTACCCACAAACTCGGAAAATTTCCCTAAAAATTTCATATTATAGAAGAGTCTTATCATAAATTAAATGAGTACATTTTTATCCTTGGAATCTTGCTGTTAAACATATGTGTTCATCTAGGAGCTAAAAAATGTTAATTAAACCATCTTCTAACTTAATACTCCTTCTTTCGAGGAAATAGGAAATGGCCCTCTGAAATGCACAATGATCTGGGCATTATACTTGAAAATATTTCAATACTAATATGTAAAAATAGTATGTTTTAATCAGATAATAATATGATAAACACTTCGGGAATTAAACCTCCAATATGAGTCTATGGATAATTTGATTGGATTATCATCTAGTATCGGGAACACAAAACGTGGATCAACTGGTTTCATATACACAATAGGTGATGTTGTCTAATACTAGCCTGGTACCATCACAAAAACTATTTGACCATCAATGATTCATATTTAGGAGAAACCTCTTAGGTAAAAACACATGCACTTAGATCATATTTTAGGTTTTTTAAAGATCATCCATATTATTTCATCTTTTGTATAAATCCTTGATGTGAAATTCCCATCTGATGAACTTTATGAAGCCATCATTGAGGCATTGAATATTCTTCATGAGTTTTAAATTAATAGAGTAATGAATTAATTATATATTATACAGGTAGATGGGAATAATGATTTCATGATAGTCACATATCTATCGATTCAGATATTATGGTGCCCTCATTCAATGGAACGTCACTCCAATACTCTTACAAAATATCACGTTTATAAAAGTAAATTACGGTTTGGTGGACACTACATTCATGATCAATATCATCCTGATGAAGATGCTCTAAAATCTAGTATTTAAATAGATTTTTCCAGGCATATCAAACATGAATATTTAGCTATATTGAAAGGGAATGATAAAGAAACCTGAATTTATCTAGTTAAAGAACAATTTTTTTTAAATTTTTATAAAAAATTGAGATTATGGTTTCCTCAAAATACAATACTATCAATAGATTAAAATGAGGGACATTGTTGTACTTTCATGAAGTCTTGAATTCACTGAATCGTATTTACATCAAATACACCCTCAGTGGTTGAGTTGGTGTTCCTAATAGTTAGACTACAATATTCAACTCATTCATATTTCATTACCTTAATATGTGTTATTACAAGAAGGGGGAAACTCCAGGTATAGGATAATAAGCATGTGACTACCCATAATGACTTGATAATTTCCTCAACAGATACCTAGCTAAACATTAAGATAGTTTTTCTCTCGTATATACATCATATAAATGTGACATATCAAGTTATTAGTAATAATTTATTTATTCCCATGAATAAGGATTGTACCCATATCAATTATTCCTCTCTAAATGGATAGGTTCTTTTAAATCCTCAAAATTCCACTCCCATCACATACTAACAATTTTGGAATATGATTAAAATATAGGTTCTACACAGTTTCTATCATATGGTAGGATATATCCATTGATCATCAAACAAAGTATGTTATTTTGACATCAAATGTGGACTACAATGAAATGGAATGGATAGGATTATATCCCTAGACTTGGTAACAAAGTATTCCAATGATTAAGAATGTAATTAGCATTGTCATGAATATTAATTCTCCATAAATAAGAAAATAACATCACATCAAATATATATGTTCCCATAACAGCATCTATTCAAAATATTCCATGTTCTTTTACTTAGTATTTTTTATATTAAAATCCTATTTCCATTGAAGAAATATATTTATGCCATTATAGATGAGATAAAATAGGTAAACCTTATTAACAATGATTCTCTAAGGCTGAAATTGAAAAGTATTTTAATTTCACATAGTGATGAAGAGAATTATGTTTCATTCATGATGATCCTTCATGATGTAATTTTTTATAATCACTGGATGATTTTAAGGATTTTTCCTTATGTACTAATCAATATTATTATCATTCCTATTTTCAATAAATGAATCTAATATTTATCTAGAAATTCGTATCCCACAAATGGTTTTATATTCAATATTAATGTCGATAAGTTAATCAAATAAAATTTTTGTATGGATGACCAATATCACATATAAGTAGCCAACATGATCCCAATCAAGAAATTATAGAATTTTCAAGGATAGTATTGACTATATAAACTCAAACCCCTTTCTTTTATAGATGATTTCTTATAGTCGTTTCAATATTTTTTGAATGACACAACAACATCCTTCCATGATCTTTCTTTATATAATTTTATTCCACGTATAGCCAAATATGGATGGATAATGAATAATAATATGTCATTGTATTCATGGTTGCTCAGGAAACCAATTATTCTATAATTATTTCATTTGGAATGAATAATGCTGGAGAATATTTCTAGTACAACATGAATCAGAAAATAATGCCTCTCCAAAAAATGGTGGAATTTACGTGAAACATAGTGTCTAAATGACAACAAATCCAAGAACTAATTAATAATATTGAAAATTTCATAATCATGTTTTCTTCCCATTTCTTATAAATAAACCCCTTGAATTTTTTAATAATGGTTCCATTTGTGATTTTCACCAATTCAATGTCTGTTATATAGAAGAATCGAGATTTACCAAGAGAATATCAATGAAATCTGTTAAATCCTCCATCCATCATATATCTATATACTATAAGGTCTCCAATTCTATATGGATTACATTTTATGCTTTTTAGATAATATAGATAAAAATATAATCAAGTATTTATGGTTATTTAATATGAAGTCACCCTGAAATGGGATAAATAATTTTAAACCATGTTGGATTATATCATGCAGTGTCTGTTATGTCAAACATTTCCAATAAAAAAAATTATTGGAATCCTTTGTTCTTATTTAGGAAAACACTACAACATTTCCCAAATACACTTTTCTCCCATATGAAAAATAAAGGAATAATGATAAATCATTATTAGCATGGGCCAATGATACTCGATATTGAGTCAAAATATTTATCCACTCTCACTGGCTTCCATTCCATGGTCCTCCCGATCCAAAAGAAATGAAAATAACTACAATAATATATTCTCTAACATATATCGCTTTTCATCCAATAGATGTATATCCTAAAATATTCTATATTGAAAAGAATATTATCATGATATGATTTGATACATTAGCATTTCCTCATTAGGTTCGTAACTTCAAAGGATATAAAGGAAAAAATAGATTATTTCCCTATCTTGAACACATCTTCAGAGTTGATTACCCGTGTTGTAAAATCCCTGTAATATGATAATATTTTCCTAAACAATGAAACTCTATGATGAATGATTAAAATTGGTGATTCATCCATAATCCTATTTTGGATAAATCTCAATAAGGATAGCCTTTAATTTTTATTCATCACCCACTCAATAGAAATTATAACATAATACTTCGTATTTAATGAGGGATGTAATAATATTGAGACTAAGAATAACTCCTTGAAATTGGTCTCATGTTTTCCCTTGATACTGATGTTCATTTATTTCATTACAAATGTGACTGTAACATGGACATTACGTAAATAATTGGTGACTACACTATTCAAAAAAACCGCAAATCATCCCCTTATTATAGTACACATGGATGGTAATGGTTCAACACACCTATAAACCAATCATATCCCCTGTCTTTATGTCATGGAATGATCAATGATATTATATATATTGATAGAATTCATCACTCATGGATCATGATTAAGAAAACCTCATATCTATTGGATCATTTTAATTTGATTTCCCCTATCATCTAGGATAATGAAATTCAAATGTTATTCAACACCCTTCTACATCCTCCTTGGTAGGTCCCTCTAGTACGATCACGATAGAATAAGAATCATATCTATTTACTCCCCTAATTTATTACATCCAATATTAAACAATATCATTAGATTGATCATTTTCTATGAAAATCCACAATTGTGTGGTGAATTTTAATCATTCTGGTGTCCAAAACACAGGGAAGGTAAACTATACAAACAATTCCAATTAGATAATTTCCAATTTCATTCATGGAAATGATATTCCTTGGTTCTTATAGAAGGATAATACAATTTAAAATATGTTTCATTAATCTATATGGATCCTTTCTTATCAAATTTGGAAATTGGGATACTTTTGTGTATAATGATTTGTGGCTTAATGTAATTCAGCATGAAAAATCATGCATGCAATAATCATCCAAACATTCTACATCATCTGGTGTATAATATAAATTCTACAAAAAAAATTTTTACGTTCATTGATTAGGGAAAAAACTACATGTTTCTATACAATCCAAAAATTTCCTAAACGTGTGTGTTCATCAATTATACAATTTATTTGTTTTCAATGTGTTCAGAATATATCCACTCATGGAGCTCAAGACCTTTTCTAATATTCAGTTTATAAAATACCACATCATCTATCAGTTTGAGACAACCACACCATTCTCCTGGACAATAGATCCAACAATCAAACTAGCAAACTAATTATGTTGTAAACAATATACAACCTCCAATATAACCATACATACAAATAACATGAATACTGGAATATAGAGATGGAGGTATTTCGAAAAATCCTCATTTACATTCCACAGAATATGGTTGACTCTAAAAAAACTTGTATGGTTGAAAATATATATATTTACATGTTTGAATAAAAGATTATGAAATCAAATTCCACCAATGAAAATACATATTAAATGGTGTTTGTAATATATGAATTTCACCCAGATAAGATTAATCTTTTATCCCTCTCAATAGCCATCAATAATGATTCGACAAAAAAAATTGTCCAAACTTTTTTTAGTCAATCTAGAATACCTCGAAGAGTATTTGATCCATTAATAATAAAACCTTGAGGTCCATCAATTAATAATAATCAAAGGATTTAAAAATATTCCCCCTTCTCCACTACCTTTAATATGATTTTTTGTCTCTATTGATAACATGAAAGGTACCTTGATGGAAAATACTGACAATAAAATGTAAAAATATGTGGTTAAAATTCACATTAGTATGAATCTAATAAATAGAATTCCTATTTTTTTGCGCATAATGTTTTACTCTAAAGTTTATCATCATCACCACATAATGTTTGACATCATTGTAAATGTCTAAATATTAATACATTAAATTGCATATTAATTTTCAATTTCACAAGATCTCAAAAAAATAAAACACTGATGCCCATTAGACATAAGTTCAATCTACATAGAATATGTCCTATAAAAACCCTAAAATAAATGAAATATGGATCCAATAGAAAAATAATAAATTTCATTGCTATTGTTTTTCTTCACGATGGATATATTGTATAACCATATCATCATTATCACTTAGTGGATATCCAATCAATTTATTGCTAGTATCATAATACACTATTACCAAAAATAATGTGTGACCTTATTCAATTATCCAAATATTTGTAAGGATTCAAATATTTTCTTTGTAAACCTATCATCAATTAGAACCTAATTTACCTCACTCAATATCATTGATAGGATCTCTCTTTATTATGATCCCTCTCACATACTAACATTGAGATGTCAATACTTTAATTAAATGAGTTTAGCCCTATCCTATGTTGATATGAGCAATTATGTTATAAATACATTGTGTCCTAACACCAATAGTATTGAACTCTAGATAAAAAAACTTATTAGTTTCCCTCGCACAATTTGTATTCTTTGACAAGGATCACACCCAATCATTATTTTCTGAATTAACTCCCCTATAGTGATGCAAAATCACCCATAATTCATAACTCTAATAAAGGGAACACATCATAGAGAATATATAGTAGAAACATGAATTGTCTCATGTTTCTAATCATGGAAAGATATCAACCATAATTTTATTACAAATACCATAATGATATGATGGTATAACATTGGTTTTGAACGTAGTCAACATACATCATCAACAATTTTAATTCACCATTTTGTAGTCCTGATTTAAAGAGTCACAATTTACTCCCCCCTACACCTTTATTTAATTAGATTTAGGTAATCACTATTAATGTTAAAACTCTATTTAATTAACAAATTTTGGTAATTTAATTAATTCTTTTTGGACCATTCCCTAATCAAATTCTGCTAAATATGGGTCACATCCAATGGTCAATAAACAATTTTGACCCCAACATTTATGTTAATGTTTTTGTGCCCTCATGGGACATGTGATATCTTCTCCTTCTCATTATTTCCTAAAAATGGACAACATGTTGTTATGGGGGTTAATTTATTTTTCCCAAATATTTTATATCAATGTCATGCTTTTGATCAAGAATCATGTTTATTGTATGACCTATATGACTATAAAATACAAAACACCATATGATCCTTGAATCATTAACCTAATATCATTACACACCCTTTGATATTATTATTGTATAAATAGACTATAAAATCAATATAGGGTTATATCTACCTTTCATTTTAGACAAGAAAATAAACCACAATGTCAAATATATTCAGCATTAAAATTTACCAAACCATCTTCATTCTCAAAGAGCAACCGTAAATGGTTTGTATGAATACCTTGCTGAATAAAATTAATATGAATGTTGTTATTCCTTATGATATTATGTTAGAATATTTATTATATCTCTTTACCAATTTATTGTATACTTTATGGAATATTCCATACGAATAGGCTTAAAAAATATCATACTTTTCATCCACACCTAAGAGAATGCCTATGTTTATTTTTTCATCAAAAACGCTCCACATTTTAGAACTACATGTGTCATGATTCTTATTCCATGGAATAAATTCTACAATTAACATATCAAATTCTATGTTAATCCACATAAACATTATTCATTTAATTCTTTCTTTTAGTTATGAAACTTTTCTCAATTTCTATCAGGTTTCATCCCACCATATTCACCAAATATAATATTCCATCCACACCTTTATTTTTTATGTTAGTGAAATCAGTGACTAGGTATTTTAAAACCAATACGTACTAGTTACATGATTCTAATTTCATAGAATATATAGTGATACATGGGTCTTCTATTTTGGCCACGACCACAATCCTCACATATCATCCATGCTAACATCAAATTGGAATCTATATTTTGTTATTTTTTATCCCTTCTACACAGTAAGGTTTTTTATATCTATATAGATGTTTTATATTCTCTATGACACCAATATTCTAATTATACTTTAGTCAAAGTGTTAAAACATTAATGAATTTTAATTATCCCACACAAACAAATATTTATGTTAGAATGTGATATTTATAATTCACATTTGGTTTTCATCACCATTAGGTTATGCATAAAAAATCCCACAAAAAATGCATCATGATATCAAAATAGTGTACATATTATTAAGATATGGATTTTAATTTACCTCAGATACCCATACCACATTTGGTTCGTATAGGAATCCTGGCATTTCTAGCCATCTCAACTCACATGTTATGAGTTTTATGAAATTAATCATTAAATATACGTGAAAATGTGTTATAATACATATGTATTAGAAACACATTGTCCACACATTATGAAAATAAATCATGTTCCCTTATTATTGATTTCAGTTCACCATAGGAAAAAGTTTTTCTAAGTCACATAATGTTTTCCTTTTACCAATTATAATATGGCGTATTTGACCTATGGGCTGTAAAACAGACATCAAACTAGTATAATTTTATGTTTAATATAGTAAAAATATAAACACCAGTATATTCATGGGTAATTTTGTGAACATTGAACCTTATACTAGAAATTTGTGATTACAAAAAACATAATAAAACCCGAATGAAAGAGGAAGACAGTATCACTAGACTAAAAAAAATTATAGTGAATCCAAATTAAAATTCAAGCCTAAAATCACCATGTTATATCATTTCACATACTAGAACAGAGATATATTGTAGATTAAAAATTCATAATGCTTTGTGGGTTGACATTTTAGTTATAGAAAATTCCCAGCTACAGTTGATGGACCCTCGAATGTAGGTAAAAGATATAAAAACTTCTTCCTCTCGTTCCCCTATATTTCTAGATATTTTTTAAAACAACATAATATATATTACTCTCCATATGAAATTAAAAATTTGAGTTAAGGTTCTATATGATGATATAAAAATGCATGATCTTACTGTCCAAGATCCATGCCGCTAAATTTAGGCGCACCTCATTATGGTTCTTCTATATTCTTATTAGGTAAACAATTTATGTTAAGTATCCAATTTCCACTATATTATTGAAACATATTCCATTAGTCTAATCATAATAATGTTAAACTATATGTTCCTATAAAAACATTTTTTCCAAAAATTGGCATTCCATATTACATTATGTTTTTAAAACTCCAGATATGAAAATAGCATTCCCATTTCAATCAAAGAATCGTTACATTATATTTGTTCCCTTTGACACTTAATATCATATGAATCATCCTTTATATCTCTCATTCTTATTAGAGTTTATATTTTTATGATTATATATTGTTAAAATCATCCCTAGTCTAATACCCACAACCTCAAATGAAATTTACTCCATGGTCCAACAAAGATAAAATTATAATTTATTATCATGTAAAAAAATGGTCCTCCTCAAGTAATGGTTGATTCATTCCCCCAAGCCTATTATAGTTCTATAATCCCATAAATCCCTATCCAGTTCATTGATATACACAACACATGATAGTGTGACCCTAATGTTCTCATACCACTATATGTTATTTTACTCAATCTCTTAGATTTCCCCATATTGTAAGAAAAGATTATTCAAAAATTCATTATAAAATGAATTTCACTATAGTGATGGAACCAAAACTCAAAATTCCATCCCCTCATTTATTTTTCACATCGTAGAGGGATTTTGGAGGACACATGATGGGCCCCATGATTAGAAGTCATGGTAAAAAAGTCAACTCTAATTTTGTCATCAATTCTTCATGATATGTTAGTGGAACCCATGTTTTAAATATAATAAAAAATAATCCTTATACAATTAGTTTAATCTCTGATAATTCATATTATAAAAGGAATAATTCAAATTTCTCCACACCATTTTTATGAATAGGGTTCATAACACACTCGAGGTCACACTCTAAAAACAATTTGTAGGTTTTTGGATTGAATTGGTTATATGGAATCATGCATAACTAGTATTACCATTTTATTAGGTTATTTTGGGTGGTGACACATCACACAAACTACATTCCATTTAGCAATTTTAATACTCTTGAATAAAATGAGTATCCATCCATTGCCCATTTATTAATAGACAGTTTATCTTAAATGAGTTTATGAGTTTTGGGATTGTTTCGTCACTACCACCATTGAGATTCCCCCTTCTCATCCTCAAAATAAGACAATAAACTATTAATACAATTCCTCCTACTCATGTAGTTAATAATCCCAGTTTCATAAATATTGTAGGACTGAAAACTATTTTATAGTATGGTCCTCATGCAATAGGGAAAGACCTATTCAGAATTATTCTCCATTAATACGTCACATTTAATACTAGACATCTACTGTACCCTATACAAGACTAAATGTTTCTTGATTCCCATTCCCATGGATACATATTTCCACCTTGACCTAAAATTATTGGATTAGATATTAACCAAATATTTCAATTGATTTTTCCTATACTACATCACTATAAACCTATAATCTTTTACTGGTTAAGGATGCATAAACATAAAATTCCTCAACCACATGTTCCTAGAATCCTGATATGAAATGTTACATCATGGTTTAAGAATCAAGATCTAAAACAATAGTTATAAACTTATGTGAATTTAAATAGAAAATTATTCCCCTAATTCATGTCATGATTTTTTATGGCCCCATTTTCCTCAAAAAAATACATGGATTAATTTTCTAGATCAATGATGTTAAAAAATCTATTACATGTTTTAGATAAAAAATAAAATGGAAAGACAATCAGTCTCAATTAAAAGACATTAAATTGAACTCTCACATTGTTAAATTAATGAAACCATAAATTATGAAAATATCCAATCATGATATGTCCCCACCATAGAGAATAAATTTACCAAATTATTGAATGTTTCACCATGTTACACACATATTTTTTCACTAGTATTCATGTTCACCATTATTTGGGTATATATCCTCGATATACGTAACAATTGATATTGAAACTTTATGAGTAATGAACAGTTAATGAGATTATCAATCCATTCCCAACACACTCCCCCCCCCCAAATTGGATTAACATCAACCTTTGTGAGTAAATTAACACCCCAATATTGATGGAAAATTACTCTAATGTCCCATATCATGTATGGAGTATACCGATAGTAGAAATAATCTTCATAATATCTGATGGAATACCCTATAGTGATTTACCAATAATCTAATTACCCACATCCCATTTTTGGTAGATATATCATAGAGGATATCATAAACACTATTATACTATATGCCATACTTTGAATTTGGCCAATGGTAATCCGTAGAATATCTACAACATTAACCCATGGGTTTAGAATCATTGTGTCCAAATTAAATCAACATCACGTTGTATTTATTCATTAGAAATTATAATCACATTTTTTTGTACCCTCATTCATCATACACATTGATAGAGTATAAACTCTTAGAATCATACATACCGAACTCTCACATTTTCATAGGATCCTATATTTATCAAAGTGACATTCTCACCCCTTCCCATTAAACATGTTATAGACCTTTCATGATTTTAAGTGATACATTTATTATCTCATATTTATCACACTTATCATGCATCATGTAAGAAAATGTAATTTTAATTTATTTCTTTATAAAATCCATCAAAGTTAAAAATACAGAAACAGAAAATCTAATGCGTTATATATTAATTTCATGATGAAATATACTTGGGGACATATTGATGTCAAACCCAATCCTTTAAAATAAATTCCCCACTTGTTTCATCCAAGGTCATGTATTTCTTTATATTGAGTATCATATGGAATGGATATTCAATAACTTATCACCATGTTGATATATCTAGTATCTTATCATTAGAACATGGATAAACCTTATCTATAAATATAAACGTATTATATCTCTCATCACCATAAAAAACCCTGTTTTATACGGCCTGATTTGAGCTATCACTAATCTCTGTTATTTTATCCTCTAGGTGGCTGAAAATAAATTATTTATAAAATATATTGGACCTCTATTGGTGTATTACCTCTACATTATACATGATCTCATGTTCTTTTACTCTATGAGAGCTTGATCCCTTAGTGATGGACTCAATGCTAGTAGTTTCAATGTTTTGGAACTCACATAACTCCCTCTATGATATCAAGTTATCATAGGGAGTGAGAATAACAAAATATTCAACACTTATTTTCCTTAGGATCACCAATCAGTGACTAATAGATTTCACATATTCCATCAACTGGATTGATGGTATATTGTATAAGATATAATAGTTTCCCCATTAAACATTTCATTTAATCGCCTATTTCTCCTTAGATATTCCCATTACAGAGTCATACACCCCCAATATATCATATTTATACTAATTATATGAATCAATTACTCATGTTGTGAGGATGTGGTATGAAATCATATCTAAAGGGTTGGGATTCCAACCGAGGTAGAGGGATAGATCAATAACATCCTATTTTTTTGGATGGTGACTACAATATTACTCTCCAAAATCTATTGTATCCCCTAACACATAATCTGTGGTATTTGGAAAATAATGTGGCACCATAGAAGGTTATTTATGAGTGAGAAGTACCTTAAGTGACTCCCCATAATTATTATACTTGAAGTACCACCTTCTCTATCATTTGCGAAAATCAGTACGATTTAATTTCCATGGGATGAGAAAAAGTTCACCATGAACTAATGACACATATTTCACTCTTAGAAATGGAAGTGTATTTGTTATGGGGACACTGAATACCATGGTCAGAAATTACAATAATTTGGAAACCCTAATGGTTCTATGGTATATTTTTTTTGTTTTCAACTCTAATAGGTTTCACAATTCAATTCTTCAAAATCATTGATAGAAATCCCACACTAGACTCTGCATAAATTTCAACATGATAAGTTGGATCATCACTCAAGAGTTCAAAGAATAAATTATATGGTATATAATATACATGACTTGATATAGAAAATGGAAATTTTATTTCCTTGTCATTGGATAGTTGATTTTTCTTCTAAGTATGATGATGAACATTGTCGATTTCTCAATCAATCCCCTCAAATTCAAGAGCCTACAATACCCATACAAAATATCCACAACATACCTTATCATCACATAAAGTCCATGGTTTAAAAATAAATGGTTTTTTAGAATCCTCCACTTACTCCATGTTTTCCCAATTAGGCATTGATCAGAACGAAAACATTTTTAAACTCCGAGAGTGATAAGAAACCATTATTCTACAAGACCTAGGATTTTTTACTTACATTACAAGAGTTATTTTTATTTATTGGTGGTTGGGGTAACCCCCATAAAAACCATTTTTTTGTTCTTACATTGGAATCAACCAAATAATATTATCTCTATGTCACATCATCTCTCATCTCGATCTCTTATAATTCCATGAGGGGCAGAATGTGAAGGAATAATTAACCGCATTAATCATGGATTTCACCAGGCATTGATATTAGGTCATCTTCCACATTTTGGTGATGTATTTATTGATTGGATTGAAATTATTTAATATTACTTGAAATAAATATGGTATGATCTAGGAACGTTCCCATATCTATATTTAGTTTTGTATAAGATTTATGCTTTTCGGAGGATGAAATACATAATTTATTGTTGTTTTCTCTAAAAAATTCAATCCCCGGTCAAAAAATGAAATTATATGGTATATTTCATTCTATAAAATATTATTTTCTGATTGAATCATATGTGAAAATTATTAATAAGTGTAGTTATGGGATTAATATAGAAAAATATATGACAAAATATTTAGAGTTTATGAAATACATATTTGAATGAATTAATATCAGAATGTATCATAACATATCCTTATGTGAGATCATCAATAAATAGATAATCTAAATCCATGATATTCCATAAGACTATAATTAAAACTTCTACTAATTTTTTATGGACACAACATTTAGACAAAATTATAAATCTATAACCTTTCACAATATGGAATTTTACCAACTCATGTAACTAAGGATGTAAATAGCTTTCAACATGTAATAATCATCACTGAATTACCTCAAATGAGTCTCTCAATGAATTCTAATCTATTTAAAATTCATTTTTGGTAAATTATATCCATAAAAAATATATTCCAAACTAGTTTCATAGGTATGATGAAGATCTATGATTCTGGTGATAGAAATTATTTAGGAAAATTGTATCTGGGACACCCAGGAGGGCCACATGTTATGGAGACTCTGGTCAGACATCACACAATTAATCTCAATACCATCACATTTTGAATAACTTCTTTCATTTTCCTCCATTAGTTTCATTCTTTTAATAATCATTGTTTTAAAAACGATATGTTTAGTGATCCCTACATCCACTCGATCAAGACATACCAACTCAATATCCTTACAAAGGCCTCATATCATGGTATTCATGAAAAACATAATTATATGATCAATGGTCAATGAAATATTCATGATAGTTACTCTTTGTTTCTTTGGGTTGTGATTACTACTTCCAAACGTTGGTAGTATGTCCATAAGCCCACATTAATTTCAATAAACTCCCAAGAATCACAATGGTCCCCTCACCAGGTATGTTCCCAAATAATTTACAAACCATCATGATCCACCCATTTGGACATACTAACTAGGACACCAAATATGTCAACCACACACTACAGAATAGGATTTATTTTTTTTAACATTGATAACCTTTACCTAAGATTTTAAACTACATATCTACCTATTTGATGCACATTGGATTCTCATGGGTAGAGTCAAAGTATACCCATGTTGAATGCATGAGATGAACCCCATCATTTGGGTTTAACAATTTTTAAACATCTAACCATCCACTAAGATTTCACGTTCCATGAAATTTGTTTACTTAACAAATAAATTTAGTCTATATGGTAAGGTAAAACTCTATTAAATAAAATGGTTCCCAAAAAATAAAAAGATTTTTATTTATATTTTATAGAAACATAAGCATGATTAATCTTGGATGTGGAGTATTAATTTTACCATAATTAATATATTCACCATCAAATATGGTCATGCCAAAGGCCAAACATATAAATAGATCTTTCAAAACCCCTTACAATTCAAGAAATAAGACTATTCCTAACATTATATTGTAGTGAGTCCCTATGTTGATAAATAATATGTTCCCTCTAAATAATTACAAGCATATGTGTATCTATTCCAATTATACATTAATATAAAACTAACTTATTTATGAAAATCATATTTTTTTAGTGTTCCCAATAGATATTAAACATTGAACCCCCATATGTACTTAGTTTAAGCGGGTCCCTATATTGCATGATGACCCCAATAGGTCCTATTTTATGATCCACAGACACCCCACCAAATAAAAAAAAAACCCAAACCCACGGTGATGAACTTAGAGTACCATAAGTGAAGAGAATAATATTCTATATTTGATATGAATAACAATACTGAGTTATATGGAATGGATATCCCTATATATTTCTTAAGAGAACCTTATGCCCTATATGATGGTAGGGAGACACCTTATATATTGACCATATAAATCATATTTTAAAAAAAATATATTATTTCAACGTCATTCTCATGGGGGAAGATCAAATGACTCATATCTTATATAATAAGAACTTGATTTATATAGTGATCATTTATAGTGTCCTTATGTGATATTAAGCAACTAACCATGTTACAATCACAATATTTATCATCTAATGATCATGACTTTATTCTAGTAAAATGATTTGGGTTCCTTGAGAAAATATACTCAAATACCATATGTTGTGGGTGTATTTTTCATTTTGTAAAAAATACTAAATGGATAGGTTTTTGATACTATGAATCAAGGAAAAAAAATCATAGTATTTCCATAAAATCCCTAAAGAGGAATGAATTTCAATATTTCTAATGTACCCATAAATATCTCAAGCTGAATGATAAATAGTCCTATCAACTGATGGTGTTTGACCTATAGGGGAATGCGATGATGTAATAAAAATGTTCAACTAGATTATAATCCTTGTAAAAATATTCATGAGCAGTTAATAAATCGTTGAGGGGTCCTCGAAAATGAAATTAAATTCATGGAAAAATATTATTTCATCCCATAATCCCATTCCAATCAAGGAGCCAACAATATCATCCATTTTAGTGATTTTCTCCCACTCCTCGAATGTGTAAATGCAAGGTAAAAGGATCAAAACCATCAACTGTACAATCTGATAACACCATATTGGAAATCCCATTTTAATTTGTTGTAAAAACATTGATCATCGAAATATATAATATAATATTATGAATGGGTATTTAATTTCTAAATTATTTTATAAACGTTTAAAATTTATGTATTGAACTATATATCGTTTCAGAGCTTCCATTGAATGTTATTTATATATATGTAATTATATATTGAGGAAATTGGTAAAGATCACGAAAAATAATATTTTGTTATGTTACGTTTTATTGATATACAGTTATTTCATTTATTTTGAATATTGATAATGACTTTCACAAATAGAAATTTTTTTCAGTAACCAATAATGAAAAATGATTATTTGAGAATTATTTTATAATGAATGTAATTTGAAATGGAAATAATAATGTTTATGTAACATCTAATAAAAATAATATTTCAATAATGGTATAAAATATATAATTTTTACTTGAAAAATACTCAATTAATTTTGAGTAATTTGAAGACAGAGTTAAAAATGGAAAATAGTATTTGGGAAGGTGATAAACATAAGGTGACATGAATATTAAATGATTATATTACATTATCATTGGAGATCATGAAATATTATTTAATTATATAAATTTATCAATAATAAATTTTTGTTTAATCATTATGTAATAGAATTTCATTCAATTTTATAATTGATAGATAAAACATATCATGTTTTATTTTCATTAATAGTAACTTGAGTTGATTTCAATATGACATAAATTAATTTGTCTATAATGTTCGTAATGGAAAATATTGGTAATAAAAGATTTATTTGAAATATCTTATCCTTTAGATATAACAGGTCTTAAAATTAATTTTAATCATTATTACTACAGAGATAGGTTTTGAATAACTCAACATGTTTCAATTAAATTCTCAATATAAGTTCATTACAAAATTATTCAATTGATTATATCACCATGAAATTGAAATTTTGATAACAACATATGAATTAATAATATTAAATAAATTTTATTTTATTATTAATATCTTTAACATGGTATAGATGGTGTAAGTAATGACACGCTAAAAATAATGATAAAAATGATGAGTTAATAATTCTAAAATATATATAATATTTATACAAATCATTCTTAATTACTAAAAATTAAAATTAGAAAAAAAAAAGAAATGATAAAAAAACAAAAAAGCATTATATTTCTATTGGAAAATAGTCTATATTCATACTTATTGATCACAATGGATTAAGTATTCTGTAAAATAATAAAATAGGTTATTAAAAAAATACAACTCTAGAGTTATTATAGAACAACCATAGTTACAGTTTACTTCATAATTCAAATTCTCAAAGTGTTTTTGTTTTGTAGTATATAATATTATATGGCTAATGATTGAACTAAATAATGAAAAAACATATATATGTTACTTATAGAATAATATCATATAATGTTAATTAGAATCAGAATAAATAGGTTAAATAAGAGTTTTATTGGTTATAGGTGGAGAAATATCATATACATTAAAGCTAAAAATTTCCCCCAATAAAATGATAAAAGTCTTTAAATAACATAAAATAAAAATTTAATTAATTATGAATCTTTAATTATATTATTTTCATTTTAAAGTGTTCTTTCAAGGAAATTATTTTTTTATAAACATAATAATTAATGGTTGAATAATTATTTTTTTAATCAGTAATAAAATAATGAAATTCAAGTTTTTCCATTAATACTAAATTAAATTGAGGAAAATGTTTCTAGGGTTGTGTCTAAGGAATGTTAAAAAATGAGTACTTCGTCTAAGAAGGATGATAAATAATTGATGGGTATTTTATTTTCAATGTTAAATCATAATAAACATAATATACAAGAAGAATATAAAAATTTTATTTTTATAATTTAATATAATTCACTTAATGATTAAATAATTTATTTTTATGAGAAATGTTATAAGGTATGAATGGTAATAAAATTCATCATTACTTATGAATGATATCAATAAATGAAAATTTATGTTTCAAAAATATCTATATAAAGGGTTGTGATTTTGTTATAGATAACAATAATATAGTTGCATTGATTCTAGATTATGAATAGGAGGATGTTATTACCCCACAAATAACTCTATCTATATGTTTCTATTTAACCCCTTTAATTTCATTTTTCCCATGATCAAATATATTTCAATATTAATTTAATATTAATTCCATATTTCTATTTAATTATTAATAATTTATTTATTATTAATGTGTATTCAATGGAAAAATATTACTTATTTAAAATTAATAAAATATAGTGACAAAAATTTATATATATGTTACGTTTTTATTCTTATTTATGTAATCAATATTTTATTTTATTATTTTAATGTACATGTTTTACATTACGTGTTTCAAATATTATTTTAAATTTTATCTAATATTAAATTAATTTTGTAATATTTCAAAAAATAGTTTTTTTTAAAATAATCATATATTGTATAATATTATTATGTATAATATTGTTTGATGATATCTATTTCATGGAGTTATTTTAATAGTTTTTTCATATTATAATTATTTAGATGTTTAATAAAAATTTGAAAAGAATTCCACAAAATATTGAACATATGAAAATGATGAATCATATAAAATTTATGTTGATACGTAAAATAGTTGTGGCATTAATCAAAATTTTTTATGTATCAATGTATGAGTTAATGAAAAATGTTTATTAGAATTTGGATAACCAATTATGAGTTTTTCAAAAATATAAACTTTCTTCAAGATTTTGTTTTTGTCATAAATAGTATCACTTACTTATATCCATGATAATTAGGTTCTGGTGTCTTTCGTATTTTTAAAGAGATATTAAAACCCTTGAAATATTTAGTTTATCATAAATCCTCTAAATATGGGGAAGAGTCTCCTGATCAAACAATATTAAACCCCAATGTTATTTCATTATCAATATAAACTATTTGTCAACCCATCCAATTGGGAATTTTTTTTATTTCAATGGGATGAAGACATCATTAATGGGAAAATAGTCTATATTGACTTAATTGTGTGCAAAAAATTCATCGATTCTATACCTATATGTAATTAAATTATATTTTTAATATATATCACTATAAAATTAGTATTTCAAGGTTGAATCATTTTAATAATTCATTCTAGATGATCTATACATAATTAAAATATTATGAAATCATTGTATATAGATCAAATACATGCTCATGTTTTGAATGAAAACATCTTATCATGAACAACCATCAAATAATATCTCCTTAAGAATACTCTATTAAGAATATAATCATATGAAATTGTTAAAATAACTTTATATATTGTTTAAGTGCTCGTACTAAACATATATAATGCATCATTTTATTTTTTCATCTGAAATTTTGAACACCATAATTCATTCTGATTTTTGAATTTGAAAAATTAACATTATTTGATGCATGAAATGAAAATATGAATTGGAAAATAAATGGATTGAACCATTCATAAAAAAATAGAAGCCATATATTTTTTTAGTTGTGGAAAAAATTAAATATTAGAGGAATTATTTATATAAAATGAGAAGAATATAGAGAACTAGAATAATTATTTACACAACCAGTCCTCTAATATAATACTTTTATTTTCAATTTTCTTTTATAATCATTTATTTTCTTGATCACAATTCATAAATATTTTTAAATTAATTTCATGAATATGATTATTTTTTAAATGGTAGTCTCTTCTCATTTCCCAATTTTTTTATATCACCCTTAATATATGTTTTTTGAGGATATTAAGGAACACACATAAAAAGAAAAAGAAGTAGATTTGAGTTGATTCCATAGAGACATCTTCAATATAAAATTTCTCTCACACAAAAGGAAATTTTTCCCCAAAAATCGCTATTATATCCTAGGGTAATGTGTTTTGATAAACTTGTTGTAGTTGGTATACTAGGAATTATTTTCATATCTAACTTATTAAATATTTTTAGTTGTTTTTGTTTATTTTATTCATTTCCAAATCCTCATTGATGAGTTGTAAGCTCTTTTCATTTTATTAGAGATTAATAGGAATGGACAGAATTTTGTACTAATATAGATTAAAAAACCACAACGTTAATGTTTGTGGTCATGTTGGAATAAAATAGATCAAAAAATTAATATATTTTTATCCATTAAATTGAGATGTATTATATTGTAGTTGAATTAGTTTCAATATGTAATGGTGTCAGTTGAAATATATAGAGACTTATACACCATAAAGACTATCCTATTTTAAAATAGTATTCTATTGATTTGGAAGATGATTCTTTTTACACCAATACATAACAGAACAAACTAAAAAATAAAGGTAAATAAGAAGACTGCACTGGGATTGTGAAAACTATGACACTAAATTATTGGAGAAAATTTATTAAGGACCTTTTGGTTCTATAGTTTCAACTCATGGAACTTTTTTGTCAATATTATTCACCAAAGTGTGTATGAAAATATAATTTTAATGATTTAATGTTCTAGAAATATCAATGTTATCGTGAAACTACTAATAAGTCATTATAAAATACCCATGATGGATACTACAAGATTAATTTAGACCATTTTTATTTATACCCCTATATCATTCTTAAAATTTAGCCACACTATATAAGAAATAATCACAAGAAAATATAGGTCCTATATAAAAATATTTGATAATCCTCAAGAATATAATAACGGGTGAAGAAAAAAAAATGTCTCTAAGAGATACATTACAAAATACATGCTCAATTTGGAAGGCTATTTGAGGAGAATAATAAGGGTTATTTAAATTCCAACGAATAGTGAATCCTATGGTTTGGGTGGAAATGAATTTTCTATTGTTTTCACTTATCCATCATCATATAGTAAATGTTCAAGACTGCCCACTTGGTCAAATCCATATTCCATTGAAATAATAATGTCTATCAATGGTATAAATGTCAAGAACCAACCAAAATACCTTAGTACAATGTTACTATATCATATCCTAACACATCCTGAGGGGATTCTAGTTCCCCATGTGTTGGTGAATAGAAACTAGAATCATATAATACATTGAAGGGAATATTTTTTAAAACAGATTTAAGATAATGAAAAAATGTAAATATCCAAATAAATAAAATATTTCAAGTTAAACACTAAAAATGAAACCACATAACATGTGGAACAAATCCCCATTATTCACCTTCATCAATATATTTTCCCACAGATCAAGCACATGTACCACCTCAAAGTGGTCATTTCTATTTTCCCCAGTCCTAGAATAAAAAAATCTAAACATTTTAAAAGAAAAATATAGGGTGAGAAATAAAAGGGAGAGTAGGATATCACCTATTGTTCTACAATGAATTCCAAAAAAATAGAACAATTTAATATTTCAAATTCAATAAAATAAGGCATGGTATTTAATTTCTATATTATAAAAGAAAAATTATTTCAAAACAACATAACAAATATATACAATGAAATCAAAAAATGAGCATTTTTTATAAACAATTTATGTATAGAAGCAGGCATGAATAAAACAGTTCTATAAATGATGACATGTGTAATCATGTCAAAAAAACAAATAAACATAATCATTATATTTAAGGTACATTAGTTTCTAACTATAATATAATCATACATATAATTATTTATCACAAAATTAGTATGAATTCGCACTTATCAATCATCATTACAACATAACTATCTGTTCCCATATCCCAAAGTCTCAATCCATTGGGAAAATAAATCAATGCTCCAATTGATTAACCATAATGAAAAATCATGATTAACATGGTTTGGTTACATTATATTCACCAATCAATTATTTAGGTGTTATATGCATCATATGAATTTATTACGTACCTAATAACTACTCAAGGTCTCATTTCCTTCAAATAATTAATAAATATTACATGGTAAAACTACTAATTTAAAATCATTAAATTATTAACAATTCAATTACAAAAATTCATGTTCAACATGCCTTTTCAATTTAAAAACCAAATAATATTTTTTTTCTTCCAATTCATCCCTTTTAAAATAAATATTCACTTTAAGAGAAATTTTCTATAGTCCATGTCGGTTTCTTTTATCAAATATACACTTTCTTCAAGACTTAATTTTTTCTCAAAATCCACTCAACAATTTTAATTTTATTAAAATACGACGGTGTTCACAATATTTATACCATTTTTATATTAAAAATGAAATAATCTAAAATCTAGGATTTTGAATCCATTAGAAAAACATTTCAGATCAACAAATTTATATAGGGTTACAATAATAGGTTAATGCACTATGAAACCATCTACAAAAAATAACACAATCAAATTAACACTCGTAATGGAACAAACCTATAAAAAAATACATATAGGAGGATAATAAATCAACCATTGAATAAATATCCATCATATAAAAGATTAGATCCATCCTAAACATAATGATATATCAATTTATAATTAAAATATTAGGATGATAGGGGAATCCAAACTATAGTAGATTTACTTTTCTTGAGGAGACCGAATGTGTCACTATATTTTCGATCTACAATTTGAAGAGGTTGGAAAAGCCAATTTTACAACTTGATAACATCTAGATAATAAGGAATCTTATTACAGTAAAATGTGTTTTATTAGTGGTCAAACCAAGGGTCCCTATATTTTTAATAAAATTTTTGTGGGATTTATAAACCCTTTCTCGTGTTTTCTAGGTTGGTTCGTATGGTTATTTGTAACTATGTGCCCTATTCATAAACCATAATAAGGATCTATAAGGGGTGCATCATTTAGAAAATTAGTTTCTGTAATTGTATGAACACTATGAAAACCATCACAATTAAATGGTGAATTCATTTGATGGATAGACTCATGATTTTTACAAACCATCCAGCCCACTTTCTGTGGATCAACATGGGGTGTATGGTTTTTTGTGCCCAACAGCACAATGTATCCCCACCAGATATTTTGAGAAATATATTTTTTAAAATTATTTTTATTTATTTAATATTCACGAATTACATGAAACACCCAGATAAATTTTCATCCAACAAAACAATATAGTTATCTTTGCGTAATTCCATTATGATATATTCTTCTCTCACAAACACCATATTAAGTTTTTGTCACATAAAAAATTACTTTAAAAGAAAAATGACACTAAAATAAAATATTTTTTTTTAATATTTTAGTTATCACCATGACACTGTAATGTAGGTTGCGAATAGTTTTAACTAAATAAAGAATATATATGCATTAAAAATAAATATAAAATGAATTCTTTGGTTAATAATGTTTTTGTAGATTGAAATTGAAATCATGAGAATATATATGAAATATTTTTTTAAAAACTATTTTTTGAAGAAAAACATGTCTTATCTTAATAATTCTAGTAAATCACTTTTAATGAATGATTTTATTGATATATATATATATATATATTAAAATGTTTTTAAATTCATCTTATGTGTTTTCTAGGAATGAGACAAGAATGAATCCAATTTTATTCTCAAAATAATATTTTTCAAAAGATCATGTTTATTGTACTTTGGAACATAATTTAAAATTTCCTTTTTTTCACTTATATGAAATATATTTGAAAATATGATTTTTTTAAATCATCATAAAAATTTTATATTAGAGTGAATTTATTATAGTTTTCATATATGTTTTTTTTCAATAAATAGTGAAAACACTTGTATTTATCAACTACATCGATTTCTATTAAAGCATTCAATAAAAACCAAATTGTTATAATAAGGGTTAAAAGAAAAAACTGTTTCATTAATATTTTTATTATAACAATTATGGTCATTTAAATGACATTCATATTTAAATATGATAAAAAAATTATTTAACTGTTTGATGGTGTTCTCTTTTAAAATCTCACATTATCATTGTGTCTGTGGGTTCAAAATTAAATTATGATTTTAAAAATGATTGAACGTAATGTTGAAAAATGGATTACATATATGTAATAATAATATTTTATATTTTATAATAATTTAAACATGTATTTTAACTATAGATAATATAAAAAATATTAATTAGTAATTACCGTGGTTAAGGATAAAATGGGTTTTCTGAGCGGTTAAACTATAAAATCATGATTTATGTGAAAAATAACCATTTTTAAAACAAATATGATGGACATATTTAAAGAAAATAAACTTTAATATCTTTTAATGACCCTTTTTGGATTATTTTTTTCTGTAATAAATGTGGATACACATTATTCTTTTCAAAAATTCCATGTGTGTCCACTCTGCCACTTACAAATGTAATCGCCACCTCCACTCCCCTTCATAATTCCAAAACCAATTGGATAATATAAAAATTGAAAATTAATTTCTATAATTACAGTTTATCATCCTAGGATCCATGGTTTGGCTAAAAATACAATCAAGAAAGGCTTTTGTGAAAATAAAAACAAGTTTTCTAAAGAAGAAGTAACATTTTTAACTGAGCAATTTATTTTATTTCTCGATCAAATTAATTCAATTATTAATAAAACAGAATAATATGATAACATTAATATCTTCTATATATGTAGATTTTTTATGTTAATATAGTGTCTAACCACCATATACTACTACCTCAAATGGGAATCAAAACATTTGGTCATGTGTATGGTTGACAATGGCCTTACGAGTCGATGTAACTCGTTTTTCATTAACAACTCTCACAAATTGATATAATTATGGATTTAATTTTTATATAATATATTTAGGAAATTATTAATCATTTCATACTATAATAAAGAACATACCTTAATACTACCCCGTGGGTTTGGAAATAACAATGTCACTCATGTTTATAGTGGACTATTGCCTCACAAACTATAGTGATATCTTATTCATTTATGTTTTACATGGATATAAATATTGGTATATTAAATGAATTAAAATGAAAATTTTATCATATTAATAATAATTTAATTATTATATCACATATAACCTCCTAATTTCCATTCTGTGGGGGATGCGATAACATCATTCCTGTTTATGGTGGGTTAGCACCTCTCTATGTGATGAGATTATTTTATAAATTTTTTTCAACATAAGGTAAGTATGGTAACGTTAATTAAGATATTTGACATATATGTAATTAAAATATTATTTTAATATATTATATACATTTCTTTCAGTCACTCAATTTTAAAAATGGAAATAGAGATCATGCATACATACGACCTACAGTCTCTGTTAATAGTGTATATCATTTTCAATCACTCACATTTATGGATAACTATAAAAACAAATATTTTAAATATAGTTTTAATTTATATCATTTTAAAAAAATTATTTTATAGGTACATAATCAATGTAATATAACTGAAAATACAAAATCAATTCATACACAAAAAACAAAGAAATTATTGATCGAAACATGATTTTAACATGGAATTGTAAATAAACTGTTAAAAAAAGTTCATAATTAAGTCATTAATTTTATTATATATGTATATATGAATTTATAATAGATTTATAATAATATTATACTTATTATTAATTATGATCTAATGTATACTAATAATTCGTTAATTAACCTCATGGTTATCTACCATACATTTATTTTCAATAAGACATATGTCATTATCAAACCATGTTTCCAAAATATGGGGTATATAATACCAATTAATATTTTTTATCATTATTATATTGAAAATTTTGGAGATTTACATATTAATTTGAGGATCTACCATTCATGTAGTTTATGTTTAAAAAGATACAAAAGTGGTAAGTGAATTATGTGAAAAATTTCTTTTTTGGGACATAAGTTATGATTTGGGACAATCATATACAAGGAGTTGTGTATAAGACCACTATTACTTATTATATCATGAATATTTATATTTTAATTATATTACAATTTTCATTTTATGTTTATTTTAATGGTTCCTATGATTAAAAGATACCAGAGTGGTAATGGTTTTACATTACAATATCAACGTCTTTTTGGTTTATTTATGATTATGAATTCTATGATGATATCTTATTATATATTTATAATGAAATCCCTAAAATCTATAGTCTAATAGATATTTCATAAAAATATTTTTTTATTTAATTATTAAATATTTTTTTACTAATAATTCCAAAATAATGTCTTGACAAAAATTTTATCTATTTCTCTCTTCTGTCAAAACCTTTTTTCTTCCATATACATATTTTTTAAAACACTTATTATTTTTACATTCCATGAATGATTTATTGAATAATTTTTAAAAATTTCTATTATTTCTAAAAATAATATTAATGTTAATATTATTTTCATTTTACAAGCAAGGGCCATTTGGCATTTATTGAAAATATGAAATAAATCATTTTTTTACATTTATGGAATAAACAAAATTTCTCCGAGTCAGGGATATTTTGAGAATAAATAAATGTTTAAATTTTTTCATAGTTATTTTAAATAATATTAAATTCAATATTATTTTATGAATTTTTAATCTTAATAAAGAGATTTTTCAAAATTTGTTTTTTTTCTCAAGATACATTCGATGTGATCGTTCCTTAAAAAACTAATTCTATCTATGCTGAAATCCATTGATGTTACATAACCATTAATGGGGATATAATCCAATGATTCCATAATTATTATTTCTTTGTATGTGTTATTTTTATGATGGAAATATTTTTATAAGATCCTTTTTTTTCATAGGTTATACTGTAATGAAAGGTTTTATGAAACTCAATTATTTTCATGGGTTCTTATATTATGAATGCTTTATGAAATATATTTGTTTTATTAGTTTTGGTAAGATTATTTCCTTAAGATATAGTGGAACAACAATTTATGAGTTTAATTATGTGATGGGTGGGACCTATATTGGCGTCCAATGATTTGGGTAGATATTGATATCTCATGAGATGTATAGGAGTAGAATGGGAGTGAACACAGTTCAGTAAGTGAAATTGCCTACTATGGTTGTTTTGGGAGTAATCTGTGACTACTTGATTATGTGTATTCCACTATACCAGGTATTATGTAAATGTTATTCTCTCGTGGATCTTGATCATTTATTTTCATATGAATAATTTCTTATGAAAATTTTTTTTATGTGACTCACTATATTTAACATTGATATATATATTATGGGTTTCATAAGTTATTATCATGATCTCATACCCATATGATCATTTTATTTTTCATATATGACAAGTTTTTTATATTTCTATTCACTATATTATGATGACATGTATCAAATATGTGAAATATTAGAAAGTTTTCAGTCATGATAAAATTTGTGAGAGATAGTTTAGAGATCTTGTGAACTAGTTTTAGATGTTTCCCGGTTTCCAATATCACTATACCAATATGATCCTCAAGATTGTGTTTGTGAAATGATATGAATATTAATCCAAAAATATGTAATATTTATGACTGATAAATCATGGGTTTCAAAAGTTGGTATAATATTAAAGGTTTGGTTAACCATCTGAAACTGTGATTAGAACAATATTTTTCAGTTCCATTAGTATAATTTTAATTATATGAGAATTTATTATTTTATGTTCAATAATGGATTGTGGTTTCTTAAAAAATATATCCCTATTTGGATACTACATGTAGACATTGTTTTAGAATGGATATAACTAGGGTTAATAATTATTATGAATGCACATTGGGCATGAATCGGGTTTTGTCTGGTACATGAATTGAGGTCTTACTGAACACATGATTTAATCACCCAAACAATATTATTTGGGAATTATAGATCTCCCTTTGACCCATAATTATGTATTAGAATAATATCATATTTTAGGCCAATATTTTAGTAGATTTTAAAATAAAATGTTATGATTTATAAATTCTATAAGTAAATATTCATGATTATGTAGTTCCAAATTTGAATAGTTTTACTAAAATTATGATTATTAAGTTTATTCAATAAACGAAACTAGAAGAAACTAGGTCTTTTTTGAAAGTGACAAACAATATTTTTATAAGAAACCAAATGTGATGACAATTAGACTGAAGTATATTTTTATTATATCTAATTATTTATCATGATATTTCATTAATAACATTCAAATTAACCCACTATATGACAGACAAATGAAGATAAATATATAGTTCATTAAGGGTTAATATGGTGGAGACTATGTAGGAAAGAATATTAAAATTCCTATATTTGAAGAATGTGGGATGATGTACTCAATAGAATGTATTGAATTAATGATAAGATGTGTTTAGTGTAAAAAATGAATCAAATGTTGTAATTTCCTTGGAAAATGAAGTTATTTGTTTAAAAAATGGATGAGAATAATTGGATTAATATGGAATCATATATCGATGAATTTTATAAATGTGGAAAATAATGTCATTATAATAATAAAAGCTGGAGGGAGAAATATTATGATGGGAATCAACATAGTGTTAAGATTAAGGGTTATTGTTTTGTAGATGAAGTGAAAATGAAAGATATAGGTAGTTATTGGTTCTTAGAAAAATATTTTTTATGTTAGAAATTTGAATAATAATTAAATTGAGTTTTTAAATATTAAGACACAGTTATTATTTTATATTGAATAAATGAAGAATTGATGTATATGATGGGGAGGAATAGTTAATGGTTTCGAAATTAAGTGGGATGACTGAAGTGTTTGTGTGAATTAAATAATTGTTGTATATAAATCAATATATATATATATATATATGCATTGTTATATATGATTTTTCCATTAAGTATTTAAAAGAATGTTTCTAATTGTACAGATGAGATAGACAATTTACTTAATGAAACTATGATATTTTATGGAAAACATGATTAAGGGATGATAACCATTAATATGTTTGAGTTGTTGAGGAAATTTTGTTTGTATTGGTTAAATATATGATTTATTTGGATAATGTATACATGGTTGTATTAAATACCCTCAAACTAATTAATTATTAGCAGACACATTGGTATGTGTTATCATTGAAAGAGTTTACAATATTCGAGGATTTAATGGATATAATCTATAATATGTTGTATTATTTAAGGAATGAAAAATCAGGTATGTTTTTATTGATGTTTTATTGTAACTATCGTCATTGACATGCTTCATGAAAATATATGACCATGGTATTCATGTCATTCATATTTGACAACTATGATGTACTAATTAACATTTTTGGTATTAATTGTTTTTTTTTGAAACTCAGGGACCTTATTTTCAATTTTTTTCTCTTGGAAGGGTCATAAGGTTAAATATATAAGGAATGGTTTAAGTTTAACTTTGGATGAATTATTTGATATTAATGTACTATATCACCATATGAATATTTATGCATATTAGATATCCAGTTCTAACCATTTTATAGTGATAACATGATATTGAGGGAATTAATTATCATTATATAAGGGATCTTGTGATCCATTACTAATATTGAAAAAAAAAATTAATCTTCATTTCATGGAGTAATATTATAAGTGTAAATTGAATGAACCACAACCAAACGAAAGATTTTTTATTACGATATAAATGATTGTTATAAACTAGGTGTATTGATCATTATGAAATTCTTGCTTATATTAGGATGATCACCTATTAATTTTCATATTTTTTTAATATGTATCATGTACATGATGAGTTCCACATATCTTTTATATGAATGTAAATATCACATTGATAACATCTATTAATCTAAATGGGAGTACCATTTGAACCTGATCTTTCATATGAGGATTAGCGAGTGATGATTCCAGATCATACACATAATGTGATATGAAACAATACCACTCACCTGGTAAAAGTTTTCTGAAAAATTAACTAACTTTTAGAATCAATGTGAGAACATAATGATTAAATGATACATAACTATCCTCATTTTTTTACCAAATTTTCCATTTTTTGAAAGAGAAATTTATTTTTTGGGGTAACACTGTTACACCGTGAGATTTTGTGGATTTGATTCAAATTAATTAATTTTTTTATACACTATGTCACTCATAACCCTATATTTTAATTGAATCCCATAAAAACATATTTTCTCTTGGACTACATAAATTTCATGTTTATCATTCATCACACATAAAGTTGATGATATTCTTTGATTCATGCAACCTAGTATTTAATGTAAACTTGATATACTATTAAATTATTATTATTTCATATGATAGTTATCGTCTACGTATTAGAATTGAGGGTATGAATATGATGAAAAGAATTATGAAAATTAAATGTTAACACATAAATATTAAATTATTACTTTTGTCACAAATTATTTATAAATGAAAATAAAAACTATATGAGAATAAAGGAAATTATCGTATTTAAAACTATATTTAAGCACACAAATGTTTTTTGTCTTAAAAAATATAATAATAAAATTTTTCAATGACTTAAATGAAATATAGGTATTGTTTATAAAATTAAATATCTTAAAATTAATCTACTTTTTTATAGGCATGGTATTTAATTAAATAAGGTTTTATTTTTAAAACAATGTTTTTTAAAAAATATCTTTATTATATTTCATGAAGTTATATTTAAAATTATTTTTTTCCACATTAAACAATTAATTAAAATATTTAAAATATTATTTTTGAAAGATAAATTCAATATAATCTTAAGATGAATTTTTTAAAACTTTTTGGATATGATAAATTTTTTATTCAATAATGAAAAGGGCATGTTTTTATTTTGAATTTTTATTTTATAATATAATTTAATAACCTCAATAATATTTTTAAGATTCTAATAGATGTATAAATAGATCAAAAGTATATTTAATAATAAAATTTATGATTTTATAATTAGTTTCATATATAATTTCAATATAACTTGTTTATAACATTTTGTGAAGTACTCTTTGGGAAAACGAATTTTTCATCGCTTCTACCGGATTTAATCAAAATTAAAATATTACAATCAGAATAAATGAATTCAGCAAAAATATATTAGATATTTTGATTAATAATAATTAATAATATCTAATAATTTCATCTTAATTTTAGAACATATTAAATATTACAACCTTTACTAACTAATTTATGTGGTTAATGCTAAAATTTCTTTATATGTGGTTAAACTAAAAGGGTGGGGTGTAAAATAACAATACATTTTTTAAAAAATCATTTGGATGAAAATATTTCTTCAATATAACCTAATAGGATATATTAATGATTTTTTTTAAATTTTTGGACAATGGAAAATGTTGGTACACTTTATTATTGTTAAAAATTCCATTTTGTCCCCACCCCCACGTATAAAAGGAAACTCCCTCTCATATACTCAACACACATAAAAACTATATTTTATGAAAATTATTTATAAAATAACCTCATTAATTACCTCTCAATATTTTAAAATGATCATTTTTATCATCGATCCATCCTAGTAAGACATTCACTGCAAATGTGCATAATATTATCAATGAAGAGGCATTGTGTTTAACCAGGTTTTTAACTTTATTTCTCTACTCAACGCATTCATATCATATAAAATAATTATTATATAACAAGAAAAATTTATTCCTCATATATTTATTTTTTTATTTGTGATCTAAACCCATGTCCTCCTCCCTCCAATGGGATAAAAACTATTGATTGTGTTGCTACTAGACTACTGCCTAATGAGACAATGCTTTTTTTCCATCAACACCACCAATTTCTATATATAATTATGGATATAATATATATATATATATACTATATAATTATTCCAATATAATTATAATTCCATATATAACTTCTTACTTCCTATCTTGTTCAATAATAATAATGAAAATCTTGTGTTTGATGGACTATTGTCTGGTGAATGGATGCATTTTATTTTTTTAATTCCTATTTTAAATGGATTTTAATAAGGTTAGATTATATTAATATATATTATATATTTATAATACTTATACATTATATGTTATTATATAATATATACTTTATTATTTTCATTTTCAGGGGATACGATAATGGTGTTCATTTATAAATGGACTACCACCTCGTGAAGTAAAGTGATTAATTTTTTCACAAACACATTACATACATGGTTGGTAATCATGGTAAATATAATGACTATTTGGGATATATATTATATAAAAATATAATTTAATGGTAATATTTTATTTTACTATCTTACATTTTATCCTTTTAGTGGATGTAATGTTCATGCGTACATATGACTTTCCCTCCCTATGAACGATGGATTTCAATTTACATATCTAACATTTAAATATTTATCTAAATATATATAGTGATCCCATGTTATATTTATGTCATGGTTATAATTCCTATGATTATGGGTGAACTATCAATGCAATAGGACAAAATATAACAAATCAAAACCTACAAGAAAAAGATGTAGTTATTGACCAAAATGTGACATTAGCAAGTAATTTTTAATCAACATGAAATGAAAACACATACATAAATTATATATGGTATGATATATTTATGTATATTTTATAACTTATTTATATTACACGTATATTTACTCTAATGGTAGAATGAACGTGTCAGAATGATGTTGAAACTTAGGGTATGGGATTTTCATCTCATTTTTATTTTATATGAGAGAAATTCAATTGTCACCATGGGATATTTTATTTGGTTTATATAGTAAAAATTAAATTTCATTAAAATTAATAAACATTAAATAATGTGTATTTATATATAAATTTTTAGATATATGATTTTTGGGTTTATAGTTCAAAATTTGCTGAAGCCAGAATGGATTTCTATCTGAAATTTTCTTCATTGAGATATAATTTCTCTAATACAACTATCTTATTATTTGATGATCATTTAATACCCAACTAAAATTTTATTTTGTTAATATAATTAGTTTAATTATATAAAATTTTTCCTTTGATTTTATTCATTAATGGGTGTTATGGATCAAAATATACAATAGTGGAAAATGTCGAATTTTACATTTTAATTTCATACCAAGAATTTTCTATGATTATTATATTGATGATGAAATGATATGATACATTTCTATATAAATACATGAATTTTATAATACTCTATTAATTTCATGAATATACATTTTTTCATTTCATTTTTCCATTCTTTATGTAATCAAGTGACCAAAATATTATTTTTATGAAAAAGTATATTTCATTCTATCTTCAGTCAAATACCATATTTATTATATATACACATTTTCTCAAAATATTTTCAAAAATATTTTTACATTGATAAAATTATTTATTAAATTATATTTATTCTTGTTTAATTTTTTAAATTTTCTCTAACATGAATCTTCATGTCAATTTTCAAACCAGAAGTATTTGGATTTAACATAAAATGTGAATGAAATATTTTTTTAACATGTACAACAGCAATGGAATTTTCCAAAATCATGACTATTATACTTATTGGATTACCATTTATATTTATTTAATGATATTTTCAATTAAATGTACTTCCAAAATGTTTTATGATTTCTTTGTTTTAAATTGGATATTTTTAATTAATGGTTAGTTTCCTTATGAATCATTTCAAGTGATTTTCCATTCTAATTAGTTCACCATCAAAGATGGAATCCTTTAATTTTACTAAACAATTACTACAGATATGAAAAAATGATACCATATTTGTTATTTCTATTTTTAACTATGTTTACGATGGCATTATTTTTATGAAACTATTTTGATGTCATTGGGTTTTGCTATGATAAATAGTTCAATGATCAACTTCATTTATGGTTTTTGGTAAGATGATTGATTTATGATACCCATTTATTTATAGGGGTTCAATATGATATTTTTACCTTATCATGTATCACACATGTGTATTACTTTCATTATGTGATTGTTGGGACCTATATCTACCACCAATTCAATGGGTAATGATTGATATATCATTAGAAAAAATATCACTACAATGGGGTGTGTGACTGGTTCAGTATTGTAATATAACAACTATGATATTACTAGGTTCAAACATTGACTACTATGATGGTTTTGGTATTGAACCCATTCTACATTAATAGCCTTTTAAATGAGAAGTTAATACTATAGAAATTTATTTTTTAATGTGTATTACACTATTCTATATCTTATGTCAATGATATGCTCCCTTGGCGCTTTCCATTTGGTTTCCTTTTGATTCATGTCATTTAAAATTCCAATATTTATGAGATGAATAATTTTTTTTCTCGGTAATATGATGGGTGTGGTGTTCAAATTTTATTATCCTATTCTCCTGCCCTTATTCTCATGTTAGGATTATATTTTTAACTTATATACTATTACTAAACATCCAATATCACCCATTCATTTTTATATTTTACCTAGGTTATGAATATGTGTATTATATGTTACATGTCAATGAATTTTGTTATTTATTATAAATTATGTGGGAGAAGATGTAGAAATTTTATGAATAATTTTTTTATTTTCTTTTCTTGCAATGTCATAATACTTGTATGATCATCATGAATGTGTTTGTGTAATGAAATGAATACTTATATTAAAATATGTAATATCAATGTATGAAAATCTTGTGTTTATATATATAGTGTTACCTAACAATGTTTGAACCATTAATTTCCCCCAAAACATCAAAAAAATTTAATCCTCACCCAAAACAACCCAATACAAAAAATATAAAAAATTTGTGACAATAAAAACCTAAAACCACGGAATTGGATATCACAGCCACCCCACTATAAACACACCTATCCTAGAAATAATCTAATAATATTCCATATCAATGAGATGAGGCCACTACTCTTTCACCATATTCTTATACTCCTATAAGTAATATAATTCAGGATCATGTTTTCAAGGAAAATGTGCTCAATGTTTTTTCATCTAATAAAGCACGATTTTATTAGTATAAAAAATCAATAGTAGACACTTAGTGATAGCTAAATTGGGTTCAACATAATGATACTTCTATTTACTAGCATTATAAATGTCATAATGATTCTATATTAGTTTCAATAAATGATCCACATTTTGTATCATTGTAAACATTGTTAGTAAGGATAAATTGAATGCCAAACTACTAGTCCCCTTAGTAATCTCAAAAATAACTGACAATATCGAAACATGATTAACATAAATTCATTCATTAAGAAATACAACATAGTAGAAATTTTAAATACCCCTCATTCACCAACAAAAAACTCTAAACACCAAAAAGGTTGATTAGAAGAAGATTTATATAGGATTTGTTCCATCACTATTATTTGATTAATCAACTAAATCATCAATGTCATATCTTTGACTAATATCCATCCATTCAGGGAATTAATACCAATATCTATCCACTATAGATGACATTAATAAATCAATAGGTTAAAGGCCTTAACCTCTTCATCTAAATAGTATACTAGTGACTATTATTATTAGAAAATCCAATGAGTTCAAAATTCTCTTCCCATGATCCACCAATGTCAATATTATAGTAAGAAATATGTCTTCCTTGACATGTATAGATAATTCTATCTGACCACACGTATATGGTTGTTATTCCATTTTCAATCTGACATGGTTACCCAATTCCTTAAAGAGGCCCCTCAAAAATTTCAAAGAGAATAGTGCATCCATATCAGAATATATACCCTATAGGACACCAATCAATATGAAAATCAATTTCATAGAGATAAATCCCAAATCATTAACATTCGATGCATCTTGAACTGTTAAAATGTGATAATATTTGGTTAGTTTATTTATTATTACTCGTATCATATTTTTTTCTTATGGGGTACCTAAAAATACAAACATTAAATCCATATCAATTCCATCCCACTTTTATTTTAGTATATGATGGGTATAATCCAAAGATTCATGATACCAGTGCTCAACTAGGACCTTCAAAATTTTATAATAGTAGGAAATAAATTTTTAGATTTGAAACCTCATCCCTAAACACCAATATTGTCATCGTATATCATTGATATTCTTCATGGTCGCATGTTGTACCGCCCATTAAGAAATATTGAAACCCCACATCACACCGTTTATTACTACAAATGGTACAATGTTACAGTTTGGAAAAAAATTGATATCCATATAGTAGATAAACAACTTAACAAAGATCTACTAACTATTTTCTTAGTTCCTAATTAAACTGAATTAATTATCAAGATGATTTCCCAAAAGAATATTCTTTTTAGTAGAACAAATAAATTAAACATTTGTGAAGATAAACATAGTAACATACACCAATACATTCTAATGATACTGTGAAAAGGGAGTCATCATATTCCATACATCTAATGAATCATTCATGAACTATTTTTTAATAATTATACTCAATGAATTATTTATGAATTTACCATTCCCAATGTTCTAGTATATGTCAGAATAAAATAGAAGCAAGTACTCATCCTAACATCCCTACTCAGTGTTAAACTCTTTTTGAGATAGGATAAAACTCATGATATATTGGAATGGATAAATGGTAAACCACTCTACATATTGTTAGTGGAACAAAATTATAATATAATACATCATGGAAGAAATCTAAATAGAATGAGTTTTATGGTTCTTGTCTCTGGATTATGCATTCTAAAACCTTAGGCTACTATCTGATCCCCATGAATAGGAATTTAACACAAATCGATGCCTCTTGCATAAAAAAATACCACATAGAACTTCCCATCATTTGGATGACTTAATAACATAATAGAAGTCAAAATATCTTTTAAAACATCAAATTAACATTGAAAATTCAAATACCATACGAACATCACTCCTTTATGAGTGAGAGTTGTTCATTTAAGATTCCAGCTTCATGAAATGTTTCATGTACCTGCTATAATACAACACCAACCATAAGAATATCAAAATCCATAAAACATAATCATTCTTGAAATGATAAAAAATACCTTGTTTTTATTCCACATTCTGTATAAAAATAAATTCCGATATCTATATTTTACATTTCAAATGTTTCACATAATGTTGGTGATCTCTCAATATTTCTAGATTCCACTCAGATGATGTACATAATCCTCTTTCGTATTGTTTTATAACATATTATATGTGATAAATAACAAGATTAAAAATTTTAGGATCTCATTTGATATCTTGTTCAATAGTTATATTAAAGACAATTAATAATTGGTTCGAAAAAATGTCATGTTAGGGTACTAATAATGGGCATACATACTGTTGAAGGAAGTCTTCATGATGTCATATTAATTAATATTCAGATGTTGATAATGATACTAAAGATCAATCATTGAAAACCTCTTCTCACATTTTATCAAGTAAAATAAATCATCAATATATGGCACCATATAATTTTCATTCACCGTAATGAAAATTATTTTTTTATAATAAACATGATGGTGAAGTTATCAAACATACATTATTAGAATAAAAATAATATCCCCATAATTTCATAGAATCATGAATATAAATCCTTTTTCTAACAATTCATCTGGAGATGTTTTATACAGATTCAATTATACCAGTCCCATATTGTAAGTAGTAATATACAATAGATAAGTTCCAGGTACTAAATTAATGGAAAATCTACATTCTATATCTCTGGGAAACCCAAAAAATTATATGGAAACATATTTGGTAATTTAAATACTACTTGAAGAATAAAGTCATTAAAATTGTCCTAATGAACATCAAAATTAAAGACTGATATTACCATTCCCAAATCTGAAAAAGAATATCCATCTAAACTCGACCTCAGGGTCCCATTTACTTTGAAAAATATGATAGACCCCATTAGGAGCAGCTATGGAGACATACTAAAGATACCTCTCAATATGGGACATATGAGTAATCATCCAATCCATTTTAATATATTGTGTAATTGGATATTTTTCTAGAATCATCAACATTCTAAGTGATCTCAAACATTAATAGAGATAAACAAAATTATTTATATCAGTGACCCTTGAATTTCTTCATTATGAGGGAAAAAAATTCTATTCATTATATAAGAAAAAAACTATATATGATTGTTTTGAAATCCAAAAAATAATAATTCAATGTAAATGAATGATGTTCACTCGTATAAAATTAATCATCCACTAAAGATAAAAATATATTTGTGGAACCACTCATTATTTCGAAACATACTACAAATTTCATTGGAAAATAATTTGCTTCATGAAAAAAAATTATTCCAGATGCCAAGGGAACGAGCCCATTAGTTATTCAATAAAGTGATTAAACCCAAGTACATTTAGTAAGTGATGATCCTATTCTAGAACCTGGAGTTGAAAAAATGTGAAATAACATCTACAAGTGACCAACAAATCTACAGATTCCAGTTATCCTGGGGGCATCCCTACAAATCCATTTTAAATGCCTATATGTGACACATTTAATGATATTTATAGGTCATATTCTTGTATGGTCATAAGATCTTGAAAATTTTATTGTTAAAAAATAACTTTTGTCTCATGAAAGACTCAATTTCCTTTAATGGAACTAATATAATAACAATTGATTGTAAGAGGAACTCCTATCAATCGTTACATAATAGTGAGATAAATCTAAAAAATCCACCGTCTATCATGAATATTCACATACAATGTGAGAAGCACTAGGAGAGTATGAGAAAAAATATTAGATTGAATACCAATCTAAAATATTCTATATTTCAATATCATATTCTTCATAACATTAGGTGAAAACTAATCTAGTTCATTAAAACGGTTCTAATACTGATTTCGGATCCTATCACCATTATTGAGATATATAAAATCCATGGACTTTTCCTAGTACCTTGATTATTGATAATACTACTCTGTGATAAGATCTTTATTGTCCTTACCCTCATGCACCACATGTTCCAGGAATGTTACCGTCGAGTACCATCATTTCCAACAATGTCCCTAAATCTTGAATATAGAACACTTCACCATTATATATTTTTGAATTTGTATGAACTCGAAAAGGATCTTGATATTTTTCATCTCATCCTTATTATCTTGAGGATCCATTGAGTGTTGTAAAGATTATGGGTTTTATTTGAGAATATATTTATCATAATCTATATCTTAATCCCATCAATGATCTATTACTAGAGCCTGAATGAGAATGGGTGCAAACACTTGTCCACAATTTTGGATTCCACGAACAAAATCTAAAGAGTAATATTGAAAAATAGAGGATTCTCTCAATTTGGTTCACCATAAGCTATCTCAAGTGGCCTTTTAAAAAGTCATAAAATATTCATGATGATAAAAACCATTAATAGATAATATTGAGAACATCAGAAAGGAAAATAATTTCACTATATCTATCATGATACATCGGATTTTTAAAAAGAATGAATATACCTTTATATTATATCCCAATTCTAGTTTTATATTTAAAAACACTATAATAAAATAAAAGTATTATTCAAATTCCATTATCCAAAACACACATTGTTGGATAAGGCTCTATAAAATGAGATATAGCCATAGACTTACTCATAAATAGCTTAAATTTCTGAAAAAACCACCCTCTACTTACAAGGACATCCCATATTTGATACAACAAAGTTATATGCTTACCTCAATGCCCTAGTAAATGATACTTGTTATGGTCCTACAGGATAAAATAGGGTATTGTCATTCTAAAAATATTGGTAACTATCTCTTGACAACATATCAAACCGCAAAGGGGGACATTCTCCCAATGCATAGATGGGAAGAATAAAAATCAGTACATAGTTGGTATGCTCAAAAAGCCTTAGGGAAAAATTACAATATGAACATTGATAAATTAATAACCAAAAGTGTACTTTTTCAAAAGTAACAACACTGTATGATAAAAAATACCAAAAAAAACATATATAACAAGTCAATAACCTATCCATTTAAACCTCCATCGCTCTATTATTATAGTAATCATGAATAACTACCACATACATGTCATGCTTTCATATTCCCTAATCCTATCATAACAAAATCATGATACACATTATTAAAATTGTAGGGTATCATCTAAACATCCAATATTGATTTCACCAAGTGTTATATTATCAATTCTCTAATTATTATATAAATTATTCATTTAATTTATATAAAAAATTTGAATTTAATTGAATTTAGTTTTTTGAAAACAATACACGATTTCAAATAAAAATATATAAGATGTATTGTAACAAAAAATAAATCAAAATTTTGGATAAAATAGTTATATAATGTATATGGATTAAATAAAATACATTTGTAAAAAATGGAAAGAGTTATAAAGTTGAAAAAATTGTGCAAAATGGTTTTAATCTTTGAGTTATGTTAGTTTCAAGATATAAGATCTTTATATTTCTCAATCATCATCACTTATAATGTGAAAATATTTCATTTTCAACAATAATACTCATTTTGAAAATAGAATAAATGGTTTTCATAATGTTAATTATTTTTCAAATGAAAATTCAATTAAATATAATTTTCTCTTCCTTAAACATCAAATAATATCATCAAATTCAAATTTTAATTCTGGTATTAATTTGTTTAATAATTTATAAAACCACTCTAATTCCATTGAAATTCAAGGGTTTTCCAAATATCCATTACCATTTCAAATTAGACATCAAATCATCTCAATTATTGGTTTTTAAATCAATTAAAAAATAATTTTTGAAAATATAAACAAATTTTTGGTTTCAATTTTAGGATAAAGCCTAGTTGAACCACCAACCATTAATCACATGAAAAAATTGACTGCCATAATGGGAAATTACAACAACATCTAAAGGAATAAGATATCACTATATCAACCCTAGAATCAAAATCCATTAAAAAATGATTAAGTCAAAAAATAAAATGGAAATCTATCACACTCTAATATTTAGTAAAGTAGTTATTTTTAGAAACTAAATTATAGGAGATTATCATACAATAATAACATTAAATATAATCACTATTTCATTGATGCATAAAGTGACGATGTCGGAGGATTAAATTTCACCACTGAAGAGCATTAAAATACCATGTAAAATTATTAGGGTCAATTTGTTTGATTTGGTTTTAAACCTATATTCCCATGATGTTTAATAAGAAACTCAGTGGAATTAAAAACCATATACATGGTTTCTAAGGCAGGCCTCATGTTTAGTAGTAATTGCACACCCTCAATGGACATCTTGATGTGGTGCATCGTATTAAAATTGAATTAGTTTATAAATGATCAAATGGTGCGAAGACGTGAAATCTAAGCATTTAGGGATTTTAGGTATTATTAAATGGTTTGAAAAAACCATGAACACCCATCTAGTGTCCTAACAAAGGGAATATATTTTGATGATCCAAACCTCATGGTTTTCCCAAACTATTTACCAACCATTCACATCCAAAAAAACTACTCAAATTTTTCATCCAATCCTACCAAAATCATATGAAAATACCCAAAAAGTATATCAAATCAACTGTAACAAATTAGCTGATTGAAATTGGACGTTTCAAGAACAATATCAAATTCTACACACTAAGGATTACCCACATGATAACAATTAGTAGTGAGCCTTGTAAATTCCATTTTTTATATTTTTATATTTCTCAATCTATATCACATCATCACACCATATCCAAAAATATCTAATTACACTAATATGTGATACAAAAACAATATAAATTCTCATTTTAGTATCTATTAGATCACCACCTCTGAATGGACATATAAATTCTATTGGGCCTTTTACATAATGTAATTTTATACCTAATTTATAGTTCAAGGAAAATATTGCGGATCAAATTTTTCAATCAATCAATTATATAATTGACAACCAATATCCATGTAGTCAATGATTATTGAATGAAAAAATAATAATAAACCTATATTGAATATAATGGGATTCAATCAATAGTGATAGAGTGTGTGTGAGTTGTTTTCCATAACCTCCATCACTTGACCAAGATTGTTTTGATATCATATTGAATGGTGTTCAAATTAAAAATATGTGGATAGAATTTAGTTAGGATAAAAAAAATAATATAATAGTACATTTGATTGAATTCAATCTGTTACACTCATGAAACTAAAATAAATAGTTCATATAATTTTTGAAGATGAATATGGATAATGGAATCTGTAGAAATTACCATGATATCCATAATGAAAACAAAAATAGTATTATTTATATGTTAAAAATATTACACGATCAATATTAAGTTATATAAATTTTAATGATAAATAGTTAGATGATTTCATTGTTCATGTAAATAATATTTTATAATTTATTTGAAGATATAATGAAAATTATGAAAATTATACCACCTTGATGAATCCGAGGAGAACCGTCTTTTTTAAATTTTTATGTAATGGTTTTATCAATTTAGGATCAACCCATGGATGTGTGAAGCCTAAAAGTAATGTTTTTGATTAATAGTGTTATGATAAGATGGTAAAATCTAATGGTAAATAGTAAATAATAAATAAGACTCAATAATGAATGCATTACCAAAATAAATTTTTTTTTCAATAATGTTCCATAAAGAAGAAACTAATGATAAAGATAATTCCATGGAAATTTCATAATTAACATCTTTATTCAAAATAACTATATATTTACGAACATCTTAATATAGAGGTGAGCTAAAACATAAATGTTTTAATTATCGAAATTTTGTCCTTTTTTTAGTAGCATACCCTTTTAAGAATTAGTAATATGATAAGGATGATAATAATAAAGCATCGTATTGGAATATCATAAAGGATAATCAAATATCTAGAGGATGATTCATTGATTTCCAAAAAAATTATAAAAAAACATTATATAAATTTTTTCCCTACATATGCCACTTATAATGTTTTATATTGTGAATGATAAAAAGATGATATGGGGATTGAGGTGAAACAAAATTTATCGAAATAAAAAACATTTCTAAAAAATCATAACGTGTAAAGTTAAAAAGATAATAGTAATGAAAATTAAGATATAAATTTGGAGATACCAAATTATTTTCACCTTGTAGTTGAGATCATTGTGTGCCTAAAATAGTGTAGAAGAGTTGATAGAGAGAAGAAATCACTATAAATAGAGAATGATTCATCATGTTTTCCCATTATTAGGGAAAACATGTATACATTAGGGAGATTTAAATTGATTTTGAATGAAATTTAGAGTATTTTAATTTATATTATATATAAATAGAAAATATTGTTGTGAAAAATAAAATAATAATTATTAAGAAAAATTTGGATGTGATGGATCTCGATATAAATATATTTGGAAATAAAAACTACTTATGGAAATAAAATGCAATTAACTTAAAATATATAGAGAATATGATTGGTGAGAGATCCACGAATTTGATAAATAATACAATGATACTAGGTAGCCTGAATATTTTTATATGATAACACTTAAAATTATATTGAACACTTGAAATTTAAATTACAATTATGGTGGTAGTCAAGAGGAAAATAATATTTTGATATGTCATTTATAAAGTTGAACACAACTATTGTTACATTAGATTAAATTGGATAACATTATGTTATGTATGTTGTGTTGGAATAGAAATAATACTTAGGGTATGGATAAGGCACTGGTAATGGTAAATGAGAATTCCTATAATTAGTAATCTGTTTTAATATATTAGGGTATATATAAAAATAAGGAAATCCATGAAAATATTTTTATGAACATAGATTCTAGGTGATGATAATTTATATGGAAGGAAGATGTAGGTTTTTTAGATTCTATCGGAATATAGAGTATGTGAACTACTATAATCATTGTCATCCATAATTAATTTTTGGTGATATATTGAGGGGGATCAAATCTAATATTCCAATTCGACAACTTAGAGAACATTCAAAAGGGATAAAATAATTTAATATATTGTTTGATTTTATTTAGAATATTTTTTTAGTTATGATCAACCATGAATCTAAAAAAAATCATTTCCATTCAATATGAGAAACATATGAAAATGGAATGAAATAAATCATTTTGAGTGGTATAATAAAAAACATGAAATTATAGATGTGGAAGATTACATGGAATAATGATGGGAAATTTTTTGGATAATTTATTGTCAGTTTTCATCAAACATGATTTGGAACATAAATATTTTAATGAAATCAAACAATATGATAATATATCATTTAATTTTATAAAATTATATAGAAGTAAATATGCAAGGAGTGTAATATTCCAAAATTAAAAAATTTAAATCGATTAATGTACACTTTTTCTATGGGTGGTGGTATTATCATGACGTGGATAACTAGGGCCCTCCATGTTGGTGGAATGAAAAATTTCACTCCCCAAGCCCACCTAAAATAGGCCATGAGATGGTGACTACTGTTGACTAGTCATATCACACACTTGAGATTACATAGCCTATGGTACTCACACACACAATCATCTCCAAAATACACACATAATGTTTAATGGTAAAGTAAAAAAAGATTCTTAAAATTCATAAAAAAACCATATTCCACATCACATCATGAAAATATATGGGAATGCCTTAAGGGAAAAATACCAAAACCCTAAAAAAGGAAAATAGTCTCACATGCTTGTATGTATGAGACTTATTTCAAGTGAACAACCAATAATGAACCACATCATGTGTAGCTCCAAAATTACTCACCTAATCCCATTCCACATAGCCTTCCATAAAATGGACTATCATTATCATAATACATGAAATGTGTCGTCACATTCCATTCTTGGGTGAGTATATAAATAAACATTTGGACACCCTGAAATCATCAAACATATATCAGTGGTACCATAGTTAACTCATAATCCCAAATTCAATTCAATTATTATTCAATAGTAAATAATAATAAATCTTATATACATGTGATGTACAAAAATTCTTAGAGTATGTTCACAACGATTCTTCCATCAAAGGATCATGTTCAAGGCTTCATGTAATTATCATTCGGTATAACTCACATTGTGAGTGTATTAAGAGTAATGGTTATCATCTAATCATTTATTATTATACTGATATTATAAAAACAATATGGTATAAATCAATTGTTTTTTTATTAATATATTTGTTATATCACCCAATCCCTATGGTTTTTTTCTAAATCATTCAGGGATAACCCACCTTGAAAGGGGTAAAACCTCATGGTCTGTAGGTCATGTGAATCCATACCCAACTTATTGGGGAATAAATTATTGAGTATCATACCATTGGAAACATGGAGGGATTATTGAATGTAACGTCTCAACCCCAGTTACCGAGAGTCGGTGAATTATTACATAACATTGTCATGATATAAGGAATCATGTACCAAAAGACCAATAAGTTTAGTAGCATTGGAAGTATTAGATACATACTAAACTTTTAGATGACACCATGAAATAAAAAAACAACATTATGTCTCCTTTTAAAACTCTTATATCACATATCTTATTTATGTAGGTTAATAGTAATATACTTCTTTGTATCCAAGAAAAAATATTACATAAGAAAGGGGTGAGATCAGATGCTCATTAAGGATAACAATATAGTGGAAACTTTTAAAAATAAGCATAAAAATTTAAGGAATTGTATAAGACTAATACAAATTCCATTAAAACATAAACATAAGAATAATTTAGTAAAGATAAAACCAATAATTCTTTTTACTTGTTCGCATGGATATTCTACTAGTCGAATAATCACATGTAATATCAATAGCCAATTTCATAATGATAGATTGCATAATGTCGGACATCATAACGACATAGTCAAGGCCTTGTTCCATGACTAAAAATAAGATATTTCTATGGCCTTTTTCAAAGACACTAGTTTGTCTAATGAGACCTACTTTTGATTCTAGGAGAAATAGTGGGCCCCACCCGTCACTTACTAAGTCCAATGCATTCCTCATATGAAAAGGATGAAATATAACATAAAAATTATTATTAAAACATGAATACATAATGTTAATTCTTTAACCATAAATTGTGATTGGAATAAAAATATCACATCCTCAGTCAAACATAAGGAAAAAAACTTTAATATAATATGGAATATTTTATCTTAATATATCAAATTTTTAATAAGTGTAAAATCCCTCAATGGATGTTGACATATATGAAATGAAAAATATTTGAAAGAAATATCTATTTTGATTTTGAAATCATTTAAGAGTTTTTTAATTTTAATAGAAAATATTTATTTTCAAAATATTCTTATAATATTTTAAGGGAAGCTTCGAAAGTGATATAATGGCATAAAATATCCGCACTCACGGTATAAGTTCAAAAAACATTCTGTCCAAATTTTTTTCGAAAAGGTTATAAAGGACCTTGTTTAGAAAAAAATAGAATGATTACATTATCAAAATATAATAAAAAGACAAACAAGGGTATAAAAGATGTTAACCGATATTCTATACAATAGTTCAAATTTTTCAAAATTCATTATTAAGAAACATGGATGTGGATGATAAAGAGTTCCAAGTAAATAATCACTAATAAAAAAACACGGATAATAAAGAGATTGTATAACTAACACTCACCTTCTACTTTTCCTTGATTGAGGGTACGTTAACCTCTTGTATAATAGTTTAATCATGGTTATTAAATTATTCTAGAACTACATATATAAATATGATATCATATATGATCCCTTAATATTTCATTGTTAATAATATTTTAGTAAGATCATTATTTTGTGTGCTAACTGATTCATTTTTCTTTAAATTCCAGGTTATGTAAGCCATGTTTTTTAAAGATAAGATGTATTTCATTCTTATTCATAGTGATATTATTTTCTTAAACATTATTTGTAATCATAAAATGAAAAATATTCTTGAATGTTTATGATGGGGAATGAATTCATCGCAATCGTGGAGACGGTAATCCGTACTTATGTACGAGCGACAATATCATTTTATTGATGGAACAATTTTTTGTAATCAGATGGTATATCAAATATAGTGAATCCTTAACATGTAATTTTTATTATTTACATCATTTATACTCAGTATTATATCCATCCTAATAATGAAGTGTTTGAATAAAAATCTACACCATGATGTGAAGACGGTAAGTCGTATGCACGCACGTGTGGTGACTTGTCATTCATATGATGCATAGGATATTGAATATGGCACTACCATATTTATAATAACATCAAAATATGTATATATTAATGATTTTATTATTTTGGTATGGAATCAACAAAGAAAGAGGTTGTGGATTAAGAAACGAACATTAAAGTGGAGGTGAAATTATTACCTCTTCTTCAGGTGTTTGTTTTTGAGTTGATCAAAATGGATCATTAGGATTGATTTCTGATCAAAGTATGGACTAAAGGTCTATGTGATGTTAGTTGGGAGGATATTCGAGTTGCGGTTGGCTGAGACAAATGGCTATGGAAGTGTGAGTTTTGGTGAAGGTGAAGTACACTTTTATAAGAGAGGTGAGGGTCAATTTATGAAAAGCTTGAAATAATATTTTATTATAAAATAATATAAATTTTATAATGGATCCAAAATGATTTATTTATAGGTTGAGGTGGTTATGGGTCATAAAAATATCAACCAATAAGTTTTTTATAGGTTTCAGTCACCATATAAGCCTTATCTTTTAGATTTAACTCTTAGTTAAATAGTTTAACTTTTACCATGTATTCTTATATTATTATAATAAATGGTTAATAATATTACTATAAAATTCCAGAAAAAAAAAGTGTTTAATTATATATATCTAACATTATCTAAATCCTTTTTCCAAACATTATATTTTTAGGAAAATTATACCAATTAATTCTATTGTATTTGTTTTAAAAACCCGTTAATGTGAATTTGGACACAATTTGGTATTTTAATTTTTTGAAAGTCATTAAAACATTATCACTTATAAAAAATTTATTTAATAAACAGAATCATGTCATGTTAACCTCAAATATTAGTGAAATTCATCAATAGTATCAATTGAAATTTATTTGGATATTTACAATATCAATTATTTAAATCACTGATTAATAAAGAAATTACTACATCAAAAATGTGTGATAAATAATTTTTTTAATGAATAAAAATAATAAATAAAATTCCATTATTTAGGAAATATTTTTAGGTTTCTAATAAATATTTATGATCTAATTTATCTTATGAATAACCCTATATGAAAAATGGTTTAGTTATTAAAATTTCAATCTAACACTTTTAACTCTTTTATAAATAAAACAATAATAAATGTCCTAATCCAATCCAAGTGGACCAATAGAGTCCTATTTTATTCCTAAGGATTATTTTTGTTGAAATACACTTAACCGATATAATTATGGCATGTTTTAAGGTAATTATAATATTAATTTATACCGTTAATTGCCATATTTACTTCTAACCGTGTTAAATAAAAGTCAAAAGTAAAAATCCACCTAAAATTATATTCATATTATTGAACCACATTTTACTTTATGATGTTAAACATGTCTCTAAGATTTTTGAAGTTCAATTCACAGAATCATTAAACTTACAATTTATGAAAATTTTCAAATTCTCCTAAAAGGTGGGTAAAAGACTGTAAAAAATTCAATAAAATTGTATATATCTAATATTGTTATAAGATGAATCCAATGAATTAAATTGAACATATATAGGTATTTTGTATCTATTTTTACTTAATATAAATTTTAATAAAATAAGTAATTATTTATATAAAAATTTGGTTTTTAATAATAACTTAGTGTTTTCACTATTCATCAAAAATTGAATGATTTTAGAAAAATCCAAAAAATTCACCCTAAGATAATTTTGAAATTCCAAATCCAAAATTGAAGTCCTTTTGGAAAAATAAAAATTTTAAAATTTTAAAATGTGGGTATTACTATTCATAACAGCTAGTTTGATTGGTCATGGGGTGTTAAAACTCCAAGTTGCATGCAACACAAGATATTGTATTATTCAAATAGAAGTGTACCATGGAAGCATGGGGTGTTACATTCTTCCCTCCTTCAAATAATTCCATCCCCAAAATTTCTATAATATTACTGCATAAAACGATTTGAGTGGTTATTTATAATAACTTCATCAGGTTCCCATGTTTCCTCTTCCATCTTATGGTTTCTCCTTGGAACATTCAATAGACGATTCATCCGGTTTCTCAGTACTTGTTCTCTAGTGTCAAGAATATTTAAAGACACTTCACAATAAGGTAGATCGGGTTCTAGTTATATTTCTTCATATATGAGTACATATGTTGGGATGGGCATGTATTTTCATAACAGTGATATGTGGAACATATCGTGAACTTTGGAGAGACTTGGTGGCATTTGCAAATGGTAAGCTACAACTCTAATTCATTCTAGAATTTCGAAACGTCCAATTTACCTAGGTCTCAATTTACCGTTCATACCAAATCATAAAACACCCTTTCAAGGATATACCATTAAGAAAACATGACCTCCTACTTGAAATTCAAAATCCTTGCTATGGTTATATGATTAGATCTTTTTCCTACTTTGATATTTTTTGATGTGGGTTTGGAAAACCATCACTTTTTCCATTGTTTCCTCCACAAGTTCTGGGCTAACAAGATTCCTTTCACCAACATCATCCCAACAACTTTGTCACGACCCGTCCTCGGGGCCATGCTGTGACTACCCCAACCCGCCTTCCATAGTCCAGGGGCTGGCGACTAGCACCAAGGCGTAATTCCCTATAAAAAGGGAAGGAATTGCCTTTGTAATGTAAAAAAACACCACAGAGCAAGTAAGTAGTAGAAATAAACACTAAGTAAAAACTAGGTACAACAGTTAGTGTGAAAAAGTAAGTGGGATAGAATACAAAGCCAAACTGAGAGTAATGTACAACTATAAAGGGAAAACAACAACTAAAAGTAAAGTCACAGCCTCGAGCCGTCCACTGGAAGTCCCACCTGAAGGGTGGGTACAGATATCCTCCACAGCTCCTCGGGTCCAGTAGTCTACTCCGTGTATGTCCCACCCAATGGTCCACCTCCAGGTACCGACCTACTCTGCAAGCCTCAACCACGATCAACGATGCCCGTCGTCTGTAACCAACGCAATTTGGTGTGGGAAAAACCCGTGAAGGGGTGAGTATAAGCTACTCAGTAGGGACCCCAAGACCCCCGAAGGTCTCCCAGAATCCACAAAGGATAATCCACAAAGGAAAGATATAGTCACAAAGTAACATCCGACACTACTTAGGTATATGCCCATACATATACCTAAGTCATCAATTCCAATTTTCTCCTACCTCCGAGCCCAAGTTCGATCACATCCACACATGAAATTTCAACCCGATCCACACTGGAAAGCATAACGTAATGCACATAGGAAGCAAGTCAAGATTCATCTCACATAGGTATACACCTTCGTATGACTATAGAGATGATCAGATATAGCCACTAATTTGTCAAAGCCGTCGGACCCACACCGGATCTATAGGTACTAACCCCCGCAATGACCCACATAGGATCGATAGGTACTAACCCACGCAATGACCCACACAGGATCGATAGGTACTAACCCCTACAATGACCCACACAGGATCACACCCACACAGGATCTTTAGGCGCTGGCCCACATAGGATGATTGAGCGCTGACCCACACCGGGATATAACCCACATAGGATCAGTAGTACTGATCCTCGTAGGATCGCTGAGTGTTGTAGTCATCGTCGTCGAATCCACGGAGGATTTCTTCACAGTCGTCATCGTCGTCGCAGTCACAGCCAGCTCTAGCGTTCCCGCACACAGCAAGCTCGTTCAGGAGGGTTTGCTCCATGAGCCGAGGGGCTGATACATCAACTGACACATAGTCCGGAGTTGATGTATCCAAAAGTTCCATATCGACATCATGAACTCATTGTCGTAGAGGGTGCGTCAATCAGACATCCGGTCTGAGAGATATTGGCTTTTTCGTCCAGGGGCCCGGTTGGTTTTTAAGTCAAAACCAACCGAACTGTCCTCCACCTGGATCCAATCCTCGAGCGTAGTAAGCCAAAAGGTCCGTCTCACTAAGAGGAATCAAACAAAGTTGACGACACTTCAATCAGACATCCGAAGCTCATGTTATAAGCGTTTATGCTCCGAGGGCCCAGTTGGTTTTGTGTACGAACCAACCTGGCTGAACCCAATGTTCTTCGAAACCCAGAGTTTAATATACCGAAATGACCGCCTCGATCCAATGATTGTATCTCATCTGACGGTGCATCAATCAGAGGTCCACAACTCATGTTATGGACAGAATACCGAAAGAGGTTCGGTATTAGGGGGTTCGGGCCCGGCGCGATACCCCTAGGGTCGGCCCGAAACGGGTGTGGGTTCGGACCGCTTGAGCGCGGCCAGGCCCGGCCCGGCGCGCTGGCGCAGCCAGTGGGTGGGCGGCTCGGTTGTAACGGCCGAGCGGTGAAGGGGGGGCACGCTGCCCCCCCCCCCCCCGCGTTGAGAACTTGCAGCCCCCATGTGGGGGGCCGAACCTGCTAGCTGACCGGGGGTTACGAACCCTAATTTTTACCCTAACCGACTGGCCTGCTCTGGCCAGCCGGCTGCTGCCTCCACGGGAGCGGTGCTGACCGGTCCCCCTACTCCGACGCCGGCGGCCCGGAACTGGCCGGCGGTCTCCATGCTCAACCACGGCCTTAGTCTGTCCGGCGCGGCACGATTGTGTCACGCCCCTCCGCCGTGGCCTTTCTCTGGCTGTGGCGCTTTTGTATTTCTCCAGCGTGGCGCGACCGCGCCACATCATTAGTTCGTCTTCAACGGCGCGGCGCGACGGCGCCGGTTCTCCCCCTTTCTTTAATATTTCTGTGCGGTGCTTTAGCACTGCATTGCCATGTTCGCACCGAAAACAACATCCAACAACCAAATTGGTGAGGAGGGTCGGTCATGTTCGTGCGGTCCGACACCCTCCCATTATTGCGGTATCAGGAAGCTCCAATAGAATTGATGAAAGGCAATGAAAGAATTCACAAAAAACAATTAAAATAAATCCCTACCTCATCGAATTCGATGAGCGAGGATTCATCATGGAAAAACACATCGCAGAAGAAGGCATGGAGGAAGGGGGATCATCGCGTCGTGGAAGAAGCATCACAGAAGAAGCATCGCGGAAGAAGCGTCGTTGATTTCCGAGGATCCAGCGTTCTTCGCATTCTTCACGTTCTTCACGTTCTTTGCGAGGATGAGAAGATCTTCAAGAGCCTAAGTGAAATCTCCCTAGCCTATCAACAACACCAGCCTAATAAAAAATAAGAGTTGTCTTATTTTTATTTCACAAGTCTTGCGTTTTGAAAATTCAAAAACGAAAGAAACAATTAAGTGAATTAATTGGAACGCTTAAACTGCCACAATAATTAGGAATTTCTTAACGAGAATAAACTCAAGGGTTGACTTCATTAAATAGGGGGGTTTCGGGTGCGTTACATAAGAAGAAAATAAATGGTGGGGCTCATGTGGGCCCCACCTCACAAATATCATACCAAGTGGGTAGGATATTGTGGGTCCCACATCATCCACTTAACTAAAGTTAAGAAAAATAAAATAAAAATCGGTCGCACCACTTTTATTTTATTCCTTAACTTAACCCCAAAAATTAAAAACCACACCCGAGAAAATGCAACTCTAGAAAAGGTGTTTCTAAGCAAATATCGGCCCTGCTATTCCATCGGTGCCCTCAGAATTCGATTCTGAGCACCGTTTCAAAAGTTAGAAAAACCTGCTTGTTCTTTCACTGAACGTACCCGACCTAAATTTTGGAAATAGATTTCAGGCACATCGGGCCTCGGAATCGGGTTCTGTCAGAAACTGCGTTCTTGTAAAATTCCCAAGAAAATTAAGAAAAAAATTTCCTTGAAATTTTCGGGCCTTTACATCACTCCCACCTTAGGGATTTATGTCCCCGTAAAAATACATCAAAACTAGGGAAACAAATGAAGGTAATGAGAACGCATCTGAGCCTGCCACTCCCAAGTGCTCTCATGGAGGTTCCCGTGCTGACATCTGATGTACACTAGAGGAATCAACCATCCATGTAGGACGTTCTCCTGTCGATCCTCAATCTCCACCGGGACCTCCGCAAATTTCGCACCAACATCAACATGCAGCTCCCCATGGTCAATGATATGTGTCGGGTCGTGAATTTATCTCCTCAGCTGAGATACGTGGAAGACGCCGTGCACCCGGTACAACTGAGGAGGTAGAGCCATACGATAAGCCACCTCGCCAATCCTACTGAGGACCTGTAATGGTCCGATGAAGCACGGAGATAACTTGTCGCCTCATCCAAATATCTGTAATCCACGTTGAGATGAGACCTGCAAGAAGACATGGTGGCCATCCTAGAACTCTAGTGGCCTCCGTCTCCTGTCAGCATAAGAATTCTGCCAGCTTTGAGCTGTCCTCATCCACTCCTGGATTACCTGGACCTTCACTTTCATGGCCTGGACCATCTCCAGTCCCACAAGTGCTGACTCCCCAGGGTTTGTCCAGCACAGAGGAGATCTATAAGTTTGGTCTTACAACGCCTTGTATGGTGCCATCTCGATGGTGGATTGGTAGTTGTGGTTGTACGTGAACACCACCAATGGTAGGTGGTCCTCCCAGCTGCAACCAAAGTCGAGAACACATGCGCGGAGCATGTCTTCGAGAGTCTGAATGGTCCTCTCTGTCTGACCATCCGTCTGAGGGTGAAAGGCGGTGCTCAGAAGTAGTTGCATCCTAAACGCCTCCTACAACCCCTTCCAAAGCCATGAATTAAAGCGATCATCTCGATCAGAGACGATAGATGATGGAACAACATGAAGCCGTACAATCTTATGAATGTAGAGACGTCCCAAGCTCTCCACGAAGTCCTTCTTTCTGATGGGTAAGAAGTGAGATTACATGGTGAGTCGGTCGACAATCACCTATATGGAGTCGTGACCCCTGGAAGTGCGTGGAAGTCCAGTCACGAAGTCCATAGATATGTCATCCCACTTCCACTATGGGACCTCCAAGGGTTGTACCAAGCCTGCTGGTACCTGGTGCTCTGCCTTCACCTACTACTAGGCGAGGCATCGGGATACGAACTCTGCCACAACCTTCTTCAGGCTTGACCACCGTGTTGTCGTCTGAGATCCTAGTACATCTTCGCCACTCTAGGATGTACCGCCAAAGGGGAAGTGTGAAACTCTCTCAGCACCTCCTCTTGTAAATCAAATAGTACCAATTTACGTCTTCTGGAAAGGACGATGTGCTCTCCTCCTATAGAGAAACCATCAGGTGCATGTCGTGAGGATATATGTGCATGCCGCATCTCATAGTCAGCGTCCCCATGCTGTGCCTCTCTGATCCGCTGCAGTAGTGGAGGAGTGATGGTGAGTGACTGAAGGAAGGTTGTTCCATCTCTATCCACAAATGATATCTACAAAGCGGCTAGATGCTATGTTGCCTCCCCAAGTAGCTGAATGCCCATCCTCCTACTGAGAGCATCGAATACTACATTCCCCTTCCCAGGATTATAGAATATCTCAAAGTCATAGTCCTAGAGGAACTCAATCCATCACCGCTGTCTCAGGTTCGGGTCCTTCTGAGAGAAGATGTACCTGAGACTCTGATGGTCAGAATATACTGTAAAGCGCTCACCCACCAGATAGTGTCGCCATGTCTTCATAGCGAAGACCACTACTGCTAACTCCAGGTCATGGGTAGCTTAGTTCTGCTCATGCGGCCTCAACTGACGTGATCCATAGGCGATCACTACCCTCCCCTGCATCAAGACACATCTGAGTCCGGTCCATGATGCATCACAGTAGACTACTTAACCTACTCCCTCCTCCAGTAGCCTCAAGATAGGTGCGCTGGTCAATCTCTGTCTCAGCTCCTGGAAGCTCTGTTGAAATCTTTCTGACCACACAAAGGGTTTCCCCTTCTTCATCAAAGCTGAGAGTGGTGCCACAACTCTGGAGAAGTCTGGCACAAATCTCTGGTAGTATCCAGCTAGTCCCAAGAATCTCCGCACCTCCGTCATGCTCCTGGGTGGCTCCCAAGCTTGCACTGCCTCGATCTTCGCAGGATCCTCCGCAACTCCCGCCTCATAGATTAAGTGTCCCATGAAGTGGACCTCACGTAACCAGAACTGACACTTCGAGAGCTTTCCATAAATTTAGTGCTCTATGAGTGTGTCTAGTACCACCCGCAAGTGGTAGGCGTGCTCCTCCTCAGTGGCTGAGTATATAAAAATGTCGTCAATGAAGACCACAACAAGTCGATCAAGGTATGGCTGAAAGATCCTATTCATGAGGCCCATGAACACTTTTGGAGCATTGGTTACACCGAATGGAATAACCAAAAACTCATTGTGGCCATAACGACATCTGAATGACGTCTTCTGCACGTCCTCGTCCCGAACTCTGAGCTGATGAAGGCCTGACATGAGGTCTATCTTCGAGAACCACTGTGCTCCCTTGAGCTGATTGAATAGGTCGTCAATCCTTGGGAGTGGATACTTTTTCCTCATGGTCACCTGGTTCAGGCGACGATAGTCGACACAAAGTCTCAAGCTCCCGTCCGCCTTCTTGGCGAACAATATCGGGGAAGCCCAGGGTGAAACACTGGGTTGGATGAATCCCTTGCCATGCAAGTCCTCCAACTGTACCTGTAGCTCTCGAAGCTCGGAGGGAACCATACAATATCTTGGGGTGGATAATGGGGCTGTCCCGGGGTATAGATCAATATAAAAGTCTACCTCTCTATGAGGAGGTGGTCATGGAACGTCGTCGGGGAAAACGTCCGCATACTGATCCACCACTGCAGGAAAACTAGGACTTCGCACGTCAACTACCCCTAAGATGAGGCTAGCCAACTGATGAGTGATGGGTTGTCCTCTCTTCTTCGAGAGTCCATCCTGTGCTGCAAAGGCTCCCATCTCGCCATTGAAGGTGAACCTGCTCCCGTCGGTGCGTACACATTGCACCTTGCGCCTAATAGAATCAATCTGAGCATGTACTGTAGATAACCAATCCATGCCAAATATGGCGTCGTAAGGCATCGACGGCACTACAAAAAGATCCCAGCCGAAGCTCTCGCCTCCTAGAGTAAGCTCACACTGCCGGCACAAGTGCGTAACCGTCGAGTCTACTCCCGTAGGAGTCTCTAGCCGTGAAGATCGAGCCAGTGGATCTGTCGGAATCTACGAGCTCCGAACAAGGGAAGCAGCTATGAAAGAATTACTCGCTCCTATGTCAATAAGAACTGCAGCAAGGGTGTAATAGACAAAGATAGTACCTTGAATCATCTCAGGCGCGCCGTGGTCATAGGCCTATACTGCCTGGAGCTATGTCTGTCTCTGCCCGCCAGCTCCATGTGGTCGGGGTGGACCTCCTGGTGGTGGTGGTGGTAGAGCCTCAAAGCATCGCCCACCACCTATTTCTTAGCCAGCTCCTCTGTCTCATCCACATGCTCCCTGCAGACCGCCACGGTCGACCTTCTACCTCTGCCTGGGTGGGCCCTCAACTGTCTGCTACTCCTCGGCACGACGGGTCAGGAAGTCATGAGCCATGTGGCCCAGCCCACCGCATGCATAGCACTGTGTGCCTCTCGAATGACTGGCTCCGTGCTGTGTGCCTGGCACTGTTGAGCCAGTGTCCTGAGGTTTTCTGCCTGAGGGTCTAGTCTTCTTATACCGATGAGTCATCCATCGACTTCCTTCTACAGAAGAATCTACTACGTGCTGCCCTGCGCTAGGTCTCGCTGCTGATTTAGGCTCAGCAAGGATTCTCTCGATTAGAAGGGCTCTCTCCTGTACCCCTTCATATTTCAGAATGCTGAGGGAGATCAGCGGTGCCCTGATCTCATGCCTCAATCCCTACTCAATGGTCTGGGCCCGGAAGAATGGGTCCCGTACCATGTTTGTCGAGTAGTGCGAGAGATCGGTAAATCTCGTCGAGTACTGGGGGACCGTCAAGCTGCGTTATGGCTGCTATAGAAGCTCCTGGATGCGCACCGAACAGAGGGTGGCTGGGACGAACTCCGAGTGGAAGAGGCTGTCAATGTCCATCCAGAGGAGAGATGCCTCATCCTACACAGAGAGAATCATGCTCCACTATCTTCCTGTTGCCGCGTGCAGGAGGCTCGCTGTGAGGAGCACCATGAGGTCTGCTGGTGTAATCACTAACATGAAAACCCGTACAACAGACTCCCACCAATCCTCCACTGCCTGAGGGTCCTTCTTTCCATGGAACCTGGTTGGTCGCTGGTGCTGAAACTCTTGCAGTGCACTAAGGCGATGTGCATTGTCAGTGGCTGGAGCTGGTAGCATTGGTGTCTCGACGGGTAGAGGTACCGCCGGTGCCTCTACTGTCAAAGGGTCATGTGTCGAGGCCTCGCCGCTCGGTGGGTTGTTGTCACGTACAACGCTCAGAACCCTAGATGGATGTCGTCGTGGGGCCATCCTAAAAATAAACAGGTGCACCATGGTCAAACAGTATGCCTGGTGAGCTGACACAAATTAATCACAATGAAAACATGAAACACACCTGCAATCAATGTTTTTGTGCATTAAGTCGGAAATCAGAAGTCAGGGTCCTGGTGTACGGATACGTTGGCCACCGCACCAATGCTGGACTCCCTGGACTGATGACCACACTAAATACTATTAACAGTATTGTTTCACATAGAAAAAGATCAGAGTCCAATGTTCTGCAGTAGAACTGAACTCCTCTGATACCAATTTGTCACGACCCGTCCTGGGGGCCGTGCCGTGACTACCCAAAGCCCGCCTTACATAGGCCATGGGATGGCGACTAGAACCAAGGTGTAATTCAAGGTAAAAAGGGAAGGAATTGCCTTTGTAAAGTAAAAAAACACCATAGAGGATGTAAGAAGTAGAATTAAACACTAAGTAAAAACTGGGTACAACAGTATGTGCGGAAAAGTAAGTGGGCCAGAATACAAACACAAAATGAAAGTAAATTAAAACTGGAAAGGGAAAACAGCAACTGAAAGTAAAGTCGCAGCCTCGTGCCGTCCAATGGAAGTACCACTTGAAGGGTGGGTACAGATAGCCTCCACAGCTCCTCGGGTCCAGCCTTCCGCTCCGTGTACATCCTGCCCAATGGTCCACCTCCAGGTACCGACCTTCTCCGCAAGCCTCAACCATGATCAGTGCTGCCCGTCGTCTACAACCTACACAACGTGGTGCGGGCAAAGCCCATGCAGGGGTGATTATTAGCTACTCAGTAAGGACCCCGAGACCCCCGAATGTATCCCAGAATCCAAAGAGGATAATCCAAAAAGTAAAGATACAATCACAAAGTAACATCCGACTATACTTAGGTATATTCCCATACATATACCTAAGTCATCAATTCCAGTTTCCTCCAACCTCCGAGCACAAGTTCGATCACATCCACACAAGAAATCGCAACATGATCTACACAAGAATGCATAACTTAATCCACACAGGAAAGCAAGTCAAGATTCAGCTCACACAGGTATACTTCTTCGTATGACGATTGAGATGATCTGATATAGACACTTATTCATCTAAGCTGTCGGACCCACACAGGATCGATAGGTACTAACCCTCGCACTGACCCACACAGGATCGATAGGTACTAACCACTGCAATGTCCCACATAGGATCGATATTTAGTAACCCCTACAATGACCCACACAGGATCAGACCCACACAGGATCTGTAGGCACTGGCCCACACAGGACCGCTGAGCGCTGACCCACACAGGATCTGACCCAGACATGATCGGTAGCACTGGTCCACATAGGATCGCCGAGTGCTGTAGTTGTTGTCATCAAATCCACGGAAGATTTTTGAACTGCCGTCATCGTCGTCGCAGTCGCAACTAGCTCTAGGGTTCCCGCACACAGCAAGCTCGTTCGGGAGGGTCCGCTCCACGAGCCTAGGGGCTGATACATCAACTGAAACATAGTCTGGAGTTGATGTACTCAAAAGTTCCGTATTGACAACAAGAACTCAATGTCACAGATGGCACGTCAATCGGACGCCTGGTCTGAGAGTTATTGGCTTTTTCATTCTAGGGGCCCGATTGGTTTTTATGTCAGAACCAACCCGACCGTACTCCTCCTAAGTCAAAACCTCGAGCGGAGTAAGCCAAAAGGGATGTCTCACTACGAATAATCGAACAATTTCGACGACACGTCAATCGGACCTCCAGAGCTCAAGTTTTAAGCATTTCTGCTCCGGGGGCCCGGTTGGTTTTGTGTACGAATCAACCCGGCCAAACCCAATGTTCTTCGAAACCGTAACTGTAATATACCGAAATGACGGTCTTGATCCAAAGATCGCATCACAGCTGACGGTGAATCGATCAGAGGTCCACAACCCATGTTATGTACAGAAGACCGAAAGAGGTTCGGTATGTATGACTACATTCATATATTATCTCATGTTTCCAAATATGTTTTCCATGCAATTAACAATCACAGTTATCCATATACATAACTTTTTCCAACACTAACCCAATTTTTTCAATGAACCATATGAGTAATTGTTTGGTAGGAAACAATTATTGAATAAACTAATGTTGTTAAGTTTCCCATGTTTAATCCATGTTAATGGAAAACAGTTGTACATATTTTTCATGAGTTATAAAGAAGTTATATCTCATGAATGTAAAACTGGAGGAAATGTAACTAATATTTCAATAACGATATGTATATTATTTACAACATATTATATATTAGTGTTTTCGAGTTTTATAATAAATAATCGGAATTATTAACCATATATGATGACACACATTGATATTGAAATGGTGGAAATCATGAAACTATTCTAGATGGAGGAGAATATTTTCATATCCTTATTATTGATTATGAAAATTCAAGTAATCTTGAGGTCATGGAGTGATGATTTTATATGTTTTGAAGACCTAGAGTTCTATTTTGGACTAAAAATATTATTTGATATAGTAGAAAAGGGGTATAAAACTGAAGTATCCAAAGAATTTCACATAATAATAGATTTATATAATATGGTGAACAAAACATAGTTTAGGTTTTATATCCATAAATGTTAGATTGTGTCAATAAATTAAAAATAATATTGATAAATATTTTTTGTAGCATCCATGATTGAAAAATATAGGTATTGTGTGCCATATCATCAAGGAAAATTTGTATAATATTAAGTAGTCATTAGAAATTTTTTCCACGAAGGATAATTGTATTACTATCAAGAAAAGTAATCCTTTACTATGTTCTTGTAGTACATGAATGATTTTTTTGGAGTGAATTATTTCATGAAATCATTTTATATTTTCTTTAATATTCAAATATATATTTCTATGAAATTTGATTCAAAATTGGATGAATATTAATGGAGACCTAACTAAAAAGGGTTAGTGACTATAATTTCTATTACAGCGTATACTCAATAGGTATAAGAGTTGATATTTCTTCCTTTTCTAACAAATTAAAAGTTTTTAGTCAAAAAAATACATTCAAGAGTAAGTGTGATGATTTTCATGATACCTATTAAAAAAATGCTGATTTAATGATTTATTAAGTGTACCGTACAAACTTCATTGACAAAGGGTTGTTGGGTTAATTTTAATTAATGTAGGGTTAATTTAGAATTTATAATACAGTTAGGTATGTTGTACTCTCTCAACGCCCATTTAATCCTATAATGAGTTTTTAGATAACCATCATATGGAATGAATGATATAAAATATTTATTGATACAATTTTTTTTAATTTGGTTGTTTAAATGTATTATTTAATGAAAAATATCAATTCTAAAACAATATTGAATTAAAATTTTTCATTATTGAATTTAATATGATTTTAGAGGAATTATGTCACGGTTTAATGGGTTACAATATAAATTTTAATATAATGACTTATGTAGATTAAACTACAACATGAATAACATATCAAGTGAAATCAGAGTACAATTATATTTAGAAATTAGTTTTATTTTGGTAACATATAAGATCTTGAAAATAAATTTATAGAAATTGGATGATAATTTAATAAAAAAAACAACATTGAATAATTTAATTCAACAAATGTTATAATAATTTTTTATAATTTAATGTAGAGGCATGGCATAAAAAAATTATTTGTTTCAAAATCTAATGTGTCTTCATATATATTTTTACTGGATTCATTCTTGTAGAATTATTGAGCTCATATAAACAAAACCAACCATCGATTTCATTATGCTAGATGATTATACTAAATGGTAATTAGAAATCAATGGATTATATCCCTTTATATCATCCAAAACATTTCACTAACTCATAGAAGAATCCAATTTGGAAAATTTCATGATATTTCCATGAATATATAATAGACCACATTAGAATAAATATAGGAGATAAAAAAGTGAATCATCTGAGAGATATTACAAATTTTCTAAGGAACATTTTCTTGGATACTGCGGTGTGTAATAAAGGTTCAAAAAAAGTACATATTATCGAGGATCATTATATTTGAGAAGTGAAGAATATTTTATTTTTTCAATCAAAACATTAATATTTTAATCATGTATTCATGAAATATTCCTTCCCCATTCCTTGTACAATTTTATTTAAATTAGAATTTGGTTACTATGCTTTCAACTAATATAAACTATTAAATATCCACCTTGTAATAATGGTTAGTAAACTATGTAAAATCCCTTGTGTATGTGTATAATATTTTAGTCTCTATATCATATATTTACATTGCCTAAATGAATTTCCAAACTCACGAATCATCAGTGGAAAAATGGTCTATTTGTATTGTTTTGTTTATAATATATTCAACCCTTTTAATGGAGATATAAACTCTTCGAGGATATTCACATGTAATTAGTTAATTTTTGATTATATCGTCTTGGAAAATTACTTACTATATCAGTTTTCATTCAATTGATTAAATAGTATTTTGAATAGATCTATTTTTTCATTTAATAAATCAGATGAAAAACTCGTTTAAATAATCATTGGTAAGGTATGTAGGCTTTGGATTAATTGGATTGATTTATATATACAATAACATATCATTGATGTTTATTAAATATTGAAAAATTATATTCATGTTCTTAATGGTTGGATGTCCTTCAAAAAACCTGAAAAGTGGAATATATTAACTAATGTAATAGAAATAAATCTGTTAATCTAATAAATATATTTAAAATATTTAACATGAGTAATTGGAAGCAAATATTGAATAGTGTCTATAAAAAAATATATGAAATCCATGAAGGTGAAATGATGTTGAAGGATTAATAGTTATAAACATATATGGATCAAATTTTATATACCAATATCATAGAAACTAAATTAGTGGATGATTTTTATTTTTGAATAATATAGATTGTATGATTTATTTAGTGATAGAGATGAATTCTTAATTATTCTAATTATAGGAAAACATTAATTGGAATTCTCCAAGACAAATTATTTTCAAATTTGTTTATCTATTTTGGATCATGAATTGGATGAGTGGACCGGAAAAAACTCCACTATATTCAAATCATTTATAATATAACAAGATGTTCAAGTATATTGAGAAACAAGAGATTAAAAATGTAAAATTCAGTTATAAAATTAATAGTTTGCAGTCATGGTGATAAAGATAAGTCTTATATGTAATAAACCTACTTAAAAGAAATTATAATGGAATTTGATCAATTTATCTCTTTATAATTCAATGGAATGGAGGATGGTATTTGTAAATAGAGAGGTAAAATACCATTTAAAATCTTTTATATTGAAATTCTTGGTAGGTGTTCAATTGTATTCCATGGGAATAAATAAGAAAAATTTAATTTTTATCATCCCAAATAATCACATGGGGAAACTATGATTGTCAATCACAAAACTAGAGTAATTTTAATTATTGATAAATGGAAGGTGTTGGTTCTATGTTCAACAGAATTGTGTGATGGTGGGAGATATATTAAATTTTATTTTAATTATTATTTCCGGAATCCATGAATGGGGCTCAAGTATGTCATGATTATAATTAATTTATATAATTTATTATGTAATGAATACATGGTTTTATGAAATTTATTATTTTATAAATGTTTATCATCCATAATGAACAATTCATATTTCCTTCATTGTTCTATGAGGATCGAAGGAGAGAATGTAAAATATGGATATTTTTTAATATTATTTCACAAATTAATTTAATTACTGTAATCCTTTATTTCCTTTCACATAAAAATTAAATATAAATAATTTTTGATAATATATCCATTGATTTGACATATATAAGATGAAAATAACTCTAATTTAGTAATAAAAGATGTTTTTGTTATAAACTAGAATTTAACCACATTTTAATAGAGTCATTATTTTTAGAACAAATTTCAAAAAATATATATAATTTATTTTGAAAAATAAAATAATATTTTTAAATTTTAATATCAAAAATTACTTTGGGTTAAATTTTGGGATTTTTCTATGATGTTTCATTTTTTGATTTATAGTGAAAAATAATGAATTCTAATTCAAAACATCTTTTGTATAATATATATATATATATATTAATATTGTATTAATGTATAATTAGATCAATTTTACATCAATTAATATAATTTATGTCATTGTAACCAATTTCACAATGATATTGGATATTAAAACATTTCAAACTATTGGAATCATTTTCATTAAAAACCCGCTTTCTCGGCATGTCGTTGAGATTAATTTAATATTAATATGGGAATAATATATATTTATTGTGTGGATTAATGTATTATGTAATTTTAATCAGAATAATTTGTGTTTAATAATATATTATACTTAGTTTTTGACCTAAAATATTATAGAATGTTATTAAAAATAATTACAATGACTAAAATAAAACATAGTTTAACAATGAACTAAACCATAAACATAATCACAAAAAATGAAAAATATATTTATAAATCATTTTTTATTCATATTTCTACCATATCCTCCATTTTATTATATTTGGAAATTTGTTGAGCCACATTATACAAAAAAACATGGGTTGAATTCCATTTTAAAAAATTAAATAGAATGTCAATAGTTCTCCACTATAAAAAGGTAATAACCCTGCCCACATATTCCCACCTATACTCCCATATGGCTTTAGAATAATCATATAAAATATCCTCCTAAAAAACCCTAAATTTATCCTAGAATCCCTTATTTTCTCATAAACCCAATCAAGGATTCCCTTTGCTGAAAACGAAGAGGAGTTACACAAATATGAGCTAACATCCTTCCACACATTATTTTGTCATACACTCATTCATCAACCCCAAAATATTTTTATTCCACGATTATAAAATAACCTCAATATATTTAATATAATGAGACAATTTTATTATATGGTTTTGACTTATAGTTACGCATACTTCCATCTAGTGGGTAACGAACTTACCATTCATGTCTAAGGAGGATTATCGCCCCACGAGACGATGTTGTTCATTTTTTCCTTTACCACCTCCAAAGTGTGGAAATTATGATGAAAAAACTATGTTTATATGATATCTATTATATTTAAATTTCATTTTTATGTGGTGTTACATAAATCATACATTCCTTTTTTCCATTTTTTGTAAATTTGATAACCATGTTTGTGGACGTGTGGAGTACCGCCTCTTCAAAGTTATGGGATTCGTTCACACATAATAAAGAATTTATTAAAGATGGGTTTATTATAATTATATAAAATATATAAAATAATAATTATACTCTAATTTTAATATATATATATTTTATCATTTACATTTCTTCATTTCAGTACAATAATAAAATAAAAATTGTTTTCATTCGTACATACGGAATGTTCTCTTCATGAATAGTGTATTTTATTTCATATTTATATAGATTATAGTTTAATATAAATAGTAATATACAAAATATACATGTAATGTTTTAAATTATATATCTATGTAAATCATGGTCTATGTATGATTATCAAGAATAAAAATTAAAAACATATATGATAAACAACATGGACATTACCTAAAACATAACATTAACATGGAATTGTTAATAAATACAAAATTTAATTTTGTAATTAAGTCAAATATGTTAATTGATATAAAATTATGGTTATATGGAAGATTTATAATAAATATTATATTTTATATATAGGATGTTCGAATGTGTATGAATAAATTCAAGAATTAAGGTAAGGGAATTCCATCTTAGTTTTTTATTTCTGTTAGAGACATTTCATATTAAAAAATCGCTACTTTTGTTTCATTTATATACATACCTATTTAATCACATATAATTTATCTAATTTATTTAATGATATTAAAATGATTAATTGATTTTTTTTCTTTCTTGGGGATCTCAATTGTAATGTTACTCATATGGTAAGGGTTTTCTCAACTAACATTTATTTCTATGAGACAGGTGCCTTATTAAACACCCATTTCAATTGTGTGGTGTATATATATATAATGAATGTATACAATTATACTTGTAAATATATTTATGCATTTTTATATATACATTTTATTATATTTATTTCATGGGTTTTATGGTTTCAAATATACCAAATCTGAGATGTAATTTTTTCTCATTTTTCCTCATTAGAAATTCAAGCCATTTTATGACCCTATATATTTATATGGGGTGTATATGCTCCCCATTGCAATGTTATATAATTAATATAATTCAATTAATGATATTTTATTATTTATTTAAATTTTATCATTAATTGGTATTATGATTCAAGGTTACCAACGTGGTTACAATTTATCAGAAAAAATTCAGTATTTTTCATAAATTTGTATGATTATGAATCCATTGATAAAATATTATGTGCCATATCTTAGTAAAACTAGTAAAATTTTGATCATATATTATTCAATTATATCTTAATTTATTTGTACCATTTTCCACTGTATGGTTCTAAAGATAATTACGGATTTGTTTTAAAAAATATGACATTATTTCTCTTACTGGTTGAATATACTTGTGCTTTCAAAAATGTGTTTTATAATATTGATTACAATAAGTTTTTAATATTATCCTATGTTGTTTGTGAAATTATTTTATTGATGTTTTCAATTTTTATAATGATTTTAAATAAATATTATTGATTTTTCTGATCAATGTACTTTTCGATACATTTTATGGTACAAAAAGAATGTTTTGTATGTACAAACATACACATCATCATGAAATTTTTTTTCATAAGGTGTATATAGTTAGATAATAAATATATTTTTAATTAAATTGATTCCTAATATTCATTATAATTTTTTATAAAGGGATTCAAAAATGTTTTATTTTTAAATACTATTTTCAATACATTCTTTTTTTTAAACAGGTTTTATCATTGAAAATGATTTCAAATACTTCATTATTTATTAAAAATATATCAAATATGTTTTAATATTTTAATATGTGATTTGAAGACTTATTTAGTATTTCTAAATGTTTTTTAAATGGCATTTTATTCTAAAATTTTTAATGCTTTCTTCATGAGTTTTGAAGGAGTTTTAAAATAAAATGCTTTCAGAAAAATTTTCATTTTTCCTTTATATATTTTCATTTTGATTTTACTAGAAAAAAATTTTCAATATTTTTATATGAAAAGAATTTTTTTCAAATTGTGAAATATATTATCCTCAGGACATGTTTAAAAAAAATTAGATTTATTTTTGTAATAAAATTATTTTTAAATTTTTTTCTAGAAATGTATTTGAAAAAATTTATATTTTCCATAATAAATTTTCCATAGAGAATTTAAATATAATTCCCCATCAAATATGACAAAACGTGTAAATGATTATTCGTTACTAGGGATATATTACAATAATAACATTCATATTCTTTACATAATTGTTTATGTTTTTAGGAAATGATATTTGTGAAACCCATATCATTTCCACGATTTATATGATTTTAAAACATTATTTTCTTCACAGGATATTATTTGATGAAATGATTAAGAAACCGATAACTTTAACAATATTTCTGTTATGATTAAAGGTTTACGATATCCATTTCATTCCATGGGTTATGATATGATTATTTTGAAACCAATAACTTTTTATGGGTAATGATATGATCAATGTATTATTATCATGTCGAATATGTACGTATAAATTTTTAATTAGATAGGTTGGGAGTTTATATATCTAAAATTCATTGGATAATGATTATTATATGATGTGATAGTGATTGGAATAAATTCGATGGGATTGATCCACTATGGGATATTTGAAAACTAGATCCATTGTGGATGATAGGGAAAATCATTCCACGATTAGAAGATAGAGAAACTCTATCCACTATGGGAAGATGAGGAAACCAAATACCATATAAGTAAGGGATTGTGACTGGTCATGGTGGGGTTCCATGACAAGTAAGTGTTTTCCCCATCAAGTGCCCTTATAGGTTTTTGGAAATGAGCCATTAATTATAGAGAATTATTTTATATAATTTTTTTCACTCTATAGGACTATGCCTTCAACCAATTTTACACTCTCATGACACATGTTCTTTGATTTCCTTATGATTCAGGGATAAAAAAACTATAAATGTTTTTTCCATGAAATATTCTTTTGATGATTGATATATAGGGTATGATCTTCTATTTTTTTTATTGTGTTATCACACCCTTATGCTCATTTTTTTAATTTCATATTTCCCTTATTTACCTATAATTAATATATGAGATCAACCCTTCCATAAGTTTCAATCACCAGTTATGGATAAATGTTTCAATTTGGATTACTAAAGGGTAAGATTATTAAGGTAGATCTTCATGATATTTCACCAAGTTCAATGATTATGTTTCCCTATGTGAAAGTACAACAATCTATTATAGTCAACTAGTATACAATTTTGTAATGTGATGAATATTCATCTAAATTTATGTAATATCCACTTATGATAAGCACAGGTCATTATAATTGGTATGAAAGGGTTGGTTTATTCATCCTTTAGAAATGAGGATGAGAAATAATTAGAGAGATTTTTTGGGATATTTTGATAGATATGTCTAGTAATTTTTATTAAGATAAGACTATTGTGCCTTAGATTTAAAACAAGGTATCACAATTTTGTCATAATATAATTGATTTTCACTGATTATGTTATTTTAAATGATGATATGTGATTATCACACAATGACTTCAGATTTTATTAAATTATGGTTACCATAATGAATTGGTTTATAATTAAATATGAATGATAATTTACTGATGGAATGTCAAATGGGTTGGTGATTACAGTGAAGGATGTTTTGATCGTTCCTATTTAGTTTTCACAGAATATGATTAATAACATATACCTTAACCAACTCTCAGACTCACCAATGAAGAGAATGAAAATGTTTTTTGATAGTTCTATTAATAGAGTCCATGAAAGAATGAAGATCAAATTTCCATTGTGGAAATTTTTTGGACATAATCAACCAAGTGAATGTATTAAAAGAAGTATAAGATTATTTGAATGTGGAAATTATGGACACAATTGATGTAACTTAATAGAGAAAATGAATATTTTATTTAACTCAATACAAGGGAATATTTTCATCCCTATGGTATTATAAAACTTTTATTGGTTTATGTAGAGAAATTTGGGGTGTTATTCATATCAAAACCCTAAAATCAATTCTAGAAATGTTACTCAACAAATTTGTATGAGTAATGGTTTTGTTTTTGAAAATGATGATAACACGAATGAGATATGAATGGAATGTGACTTTTTATTGTATTATTTATAATAATTATTAATTTGAGTTTGATGAATATTACAACAATATTCATATATAATATTTCTAAAATGTTTTATTAAGTAATATGAGGATGATTCCATGTTAATGGCTTAAGGATGAGGTGGAATAATCGACGTTTTTATATATTTGGATTCAAGAATTATGAATTGTGAAATTTATAAGTATTGTTCTTTTTATGTTTTTTATTAAATATTTACCAGAATACGTTAAATGGTACTGATGGACCAGAAAACATATTTAATAGAAATGTGATATTCATGGGGAACACATGATTTATGGAATGATTACAATTAATTTGTTCTTAATGATTTGATAATGATATTTGGATAAATTATATTTTGGATATTAATAAGTAAATTGGATGGTAACGATTATCTTTGAACTAATTAAGGATTTATTGACATTGTATTCTATGTTATCATGGATGAGGTTTAAAAAATTTGTTTGGATACAAATAATATATGAAATAAACTTTAGAATAATGAAACATACATGATTTCAGAAATGATTTCATGTAATATATGTTATTAACATGTTTCAAGAGATTACATAAAGAATGTATTCACTTATCTCTTATGAAGCAAGAGAGAAAAAAATTATATCATATAGGGGATCAATTCTAAGTATGTTTTGAGAAATATAGTGACCTTTTTCTAAATATTGAGACTTGATACTTTCGGAAGGGCTATAAGGTTAACTATTTATAGAATGTGTAAGTTAATATTTGGATGAAACTTGTGAGATTAAAGAAATATTTAACCATATATGGATTTATCTATGTTGGATAACCTGTTCAATTTTTAAAAAAAAATTATAATTAATGGATTTATTGAATTTTATATCATTAAATTTATTGATATCATGATCTGATAATGATTCGTCATTTAAAAATTCACCTTTATTTCATCAAATAAAAGATTTAATGGAAATTGTTTAGGTAAAATCCCTAGGGGGAGATTGTGCTTATGAGATTCAATGGAATCAAGTAAGTATATTTTCTCTAAAATATTCTTCAACATTATGGGAAGGTTCTTGAAATAATATTTTTTTGTTTCCATATTTTTTTATGATATCAATGACATTTTTCAATGATCCTTTGGTTACAGATTTATGATCGTTAATTTTATCCTAACGATGTTTTCAATCACTCTCTATTGGAAACGGATAGTATGAATTCTCTTCCATATCCAATGTTTCTATTTCTACATATGTTATTTTATGAGGAGTACTAGTTATGAGTTACTTTGTGTAACCATTATGGTTCAAATATCCCCTTATTAATGTGTGTAGTAGTATTAATTTTTATGAGGCTTGTTTCTTTAGAAGGAATAATCATATTAATCCTTTGATAACACATATTAATTTTGAGGTAGAAATTTATTTCATTTGGGGAAGAATGTTACGTCCTGAGGTGTTGTGATTTTTTTTTCATAAAAATTTTTACCTTTTAAGTATTTTATTCATTTTACGCAAAAATATTATAATTTTTTTATAAGAAACAACTATGAATGGATTGTTTTATATGAAAAACCAAGGTATGCTTTCACAACATAAAAACATAGATTATAATTTGGTTTACGAAGCATTATTTTTTGTCTTGTATTAAATAAAATACCAAGTACCATCTATATATTTCATTTAATGCATGTCCTAGTTTTACCAAACTAAAATATACTATTAATATAATTATTAAAATATTTGTATTTGGATTGAAGAATTATGAATTGTGAAATGTATAAGAACTATAACTTTTATGTTTTTTACTAAATATTTACACGAATATGTTAAATGGTTTTGATGGAATAAAAAACTTATTTAATGGAAATTTGATTTTCATAACATTAATTTTCATTAAATGTAATAACTTCTTTTGTGTATCTATGGATAATCACCTCCTCGAAGCGATGTGATTAATTAAAAATTTACATATAATTTATTAAGGATGGGGAATGAAAAATTATATTACATATATGAAATAATAATGATAATAGAATGATAATATATATCTATATAATTTACTTTCTTTCTTTTAATACAAAAATAAATGGGAAAGAGCTTTGAATCATATATATTACCTATTGTCTCCCTGAACTGTGTATGTCATTTCATTTTTCATTATTTTTTTTAGGTTTTTATAAAAAAAATTAATATATATATATATATAATTATATATAATGTTTAAAATTACATAAATAATTAAATCATGATCTATAAATATATATTTAGTTAATTAAAAGGCAATTTTTTTAATATTTTTCCCCATTTTTATGAAATTTAATATATTTAACATCCATTAAGGATTTAAAAAACATTCAAAAAAAATAAATATAAATGAAAAAAAATATTTTACACTAACAAACCTCTAAAAGGGAATGAGTAATTGAAAGAAATTATGAGAGAATTGTTTAATATATTTGAATAAATAAATATATTAATTTTTATTATAGATTTTTTATTAATTTCCTCTATTTTAAAAGGATTCAAACACTTCTGATATTTATAATCAATTATATGAGAAGGGGAATAAATTTTTAGTCTCGTCTTCTAATATATATTTAGTATAGACAACTTTTTAATGAATTTGTATTCTAAATATAGTTATTCTTTTTCATATAGATGATGATTTAATTTTTAGAGCTTCCTTTTAGAATCAAAGAATATAAAATCACCATTTATAGACCAGATCTATTGTCTTCTCGGAGAATCTTGATATTTTAATCAATTAAAACAACATTCCATGTCTAAAATATATACAAATTAATTTCCCAATTGGTATATTCCTGGTTATTCTTATTTTATTTACTATTTAATATATTTTATATTGATTTATTATAGCTACATGAGCTATTATTTATGTTCTATTTTTTCATTTCGTTATACTCACTCCTCATTTATTATAAATACGCTATACATATTTTTTTTCTAATTTTATGAATTATAATTAATTTGTCATAATCTCTTTATGAAATAAAATCTACTATTATTTCTGTATTAATTCATGGTCAACGGAATTTATTTATTTTTAGTAATATATATAATATTTAATCTATATTTAATCAATTATAATTCAAATATAAAAATAAAAACCAATATACAGAATAAAAACCACAGATAATGTATTTAATTATAGCATTGTTTATTTTAATCAATCCAAATGCCAAAAATTCAAGGATTTAAATCTCATTGATTCGAAAAACCTGACAAATTTATATTTTGAAAATATAAATAAAATTGTTAAAATACTACACACAGTTGAGTTATTTATTTTCCCTATTGTATAATATTTTAGATATTGTATAACATCATAAAATGAATTTTTCAATTATTTCCTTAAGTTTCAGGTAGGTCTTAATTAATCCCTATGAAAAAAATATTATTCTAATATTATATACTATTAATACACTAAAACACAATAAAATCATTAAAAATATTTTTATTTAATCATGCATAAATATTTTCAACATATAATTTAGTCTCGATCTACTATATGATTAAAAATATTGGAATATTATATTATATAATATATTATTCCTCTAAAATATATTTTTATTACCATAATAATACACGATTTCAACTATATATTGAATTTTTAAATCTATTAAATAAATCACTCCTTTAGACCTTATAATAATATTCTAGAATGATCCTTCCATATGAAACATTTTTTTCAATTTAATTTATGTCTCATGGTCAAAATATTACCTTTTCAATTTTTCATAAGAAAATCAATCCACTATAACTACAAATTTATTTTTCCATAACACATTTTAGTCATGGTAGAATAATTTGAATTAAATGGTCATTAATGACCAAACATTTATAAATGATACTCTATTTTTAAATGAGTAAATTTTTTATTATGAAATGAATTTATAGAAGTTAAATGAATAAACTAATTATTTTGAACAACTACATAGTATTTCAAAATTAATATAATGATATGCATCATAATTGTTGATAACGTAGGCATTGACCACTGTTCGTATGACTTGTATATATAATGTGTGATGACAAATCTAAATCAACATAAATGAAAGATGTAACGGTATAGAACAGTAGGATCACAATTTATAAATCTTATTTACAGAAACATCAATGGGAGATAACATCACTAGAATTTTCACTTAAATAATCACATTCCAAGATACAATAACTAAATTAGAAATGAAATGGTTTCCATGAGTTGTTCTAACTAATCCATATCATATCCCAAACTGTTTATGATAAACCACCACAAACAAAATCTCCAAATTGAATACCATACCCTTAGAGAATTAACTTATGTAATAAGGATTTGTTCCTCTATACCATAATATTATGAATTTTTATGAATTAATTTTCCTTAAAATAATTAATTTATTTGTACTTTTATTATTAAATTATAATAAAAATATAATAGATTCTATAAAATGTATATTTTGATTCGATAAAAAATTTGGATTTTTATGAAATATTGAAATTCAATCAAAACAGAATTTATGAAGAATTCAATAATTTTGGAAATTCAATTTAATATAGTTAATTATTTATATGAAATACTATTTATTATGAATTCAAAAAAATATTAGGGTTAGAAAATTACCATTGTAAAAAAACAAAAAAAATTCCATAGATGAATTTTTTAGATAAAATTATACATTCTAATATATAGAAATTTTTTGAGTTAAAATGAATTTAATTTCTTGATTAATCATTTCAAAATTTACACATAGTTATTTTTTACTAATTATTAATGACAATAATATTTTTATGGGTAAATTAAATATGGTATAAATGAATCGTTTGTTGTATTAAATAATAATGTCTGATAAGTAATGTAACAAGTTCCATAAAAGGTTTCTATAACCAAATATATATGTTGCCTTTAAAATAATGTGTCTTTTAGTTTATTTTATTTTATATTATACTTTTAATGAATCATCCCACACATATATTATATTTTAACATATTAAATACAATTCATTGTAAACATGACTCACTTCCACATCGCCAATGTTATTAAATTAATGAGATTTTTTAATGGTTTCAAATAAGGAAAACAACTCCACCGTAATATAATAAATTTGAAAAAAACATTTTATGTTTTGTGGTTTTTATTTCATTATCATATAGATTCTATAACCTCAGTTTGAAAATTATTAATGAACTATCATCTAGGTTGCAATAAAAACCCACTAAAACTCACATTTATCTTTACTCAAAACACTCTAACAAGGAAATTAATCTGACGTTACCACTATATATTTGTCCCATTCTGTTCCAAAACACTTAATAATCTCCTCTTAAGCTTTCAAAATCACCCTCTCAAGAAAAAGGAACATCTCCTTCTCTACTTTTTCATGCTCCTACTTTATGTTATTCTTTATTTTTAATTTATTCATGTTGGAAAATATTTTTAGGCATCTCTATTACATCTATTATTATACAAATGTAATTTTATATTACTTTATCTCTCATCAATACCATCCATGAATTATTAGGTACCCCCATTTTGATGAAAACAATATGCTACAATTTTTCAAGAGAAATCTTGTTTATTGTAAATACCATCTCCCTTTTCCCTTGAAAGAGAATTTCTTCAAAACCATATTTGAATCATCACATTAGTCATGGAAATGGTTCATGATAAAAACCTTATTTATATATCACATAAAATATTATTTTTTAAATTCAAAATAACATAATGTTTTTAACCCATTGGTAATAACAACCCCATAATCTGGCTAAAAAATTTACTATTTCAAGTACCAATACAAAAAAATCAGAATACCAGATGGGCATTTACATAGGGTTTAACATGGAAATTGAAATGGTGTATGTAGGATAGAATATGTGTGTGTGGGTGGGGGGGGGGGGTTAATCGGGGATCATCATAGAGTCTAGAATAAGAATACCTTGACAGACACTCTATCAGTAGTGTGGACAGCGAGGTGATCACTCAATGGCTCCAGTGGTTGAGACATGGCATGTGAGAATGGGCGATGGTTGTTGCTGGGTGGGTTTAATGAGTTTCTGGGAAGTGAATGGATCAGTGTTGAGTGTCTATGGTGTCATGAAGTGGGGGAAATTTCATTAGGTAAAAAATATACTGTCCTCAATACCAAAAACATGTCATATCAAAAAAGGCATAAGGGTAGTGACACCCATAATTTCAAAGATAAAATATTGGGAAGGTTTACATGGTATGGAATCTTCCATTGGTACCAAAAACTATGCACCTCTATACATTGAAATTTCAGATTTGATGTCATGTAAGTCTGGGAGCTAGGTCAAATTTATCAAATATGGTGGGGGAATGCTCTATTGGTGTCAAGTATTTTTGTACTTTAGGTAAATTCACTTATTCCATGTTCCTACTCTGCCTAGGGGTTATATATTAGTTCCCTCTTTAATAAAATAAAAATAAGATATTAAAAAACAAATAATTAAATATACAAGGCTCTTAGGATTTTTTTCTCTGAAAAATTCACATTCCCTTTATGAAAAATTATTTAGGGAACAGAAATTCACAGAAAAATATTATAATAGAGAATATATTGTGGAAATAATAGACTAAAACCTGTAAATTCATAAGTTCAATAATTCATGCTATTTATGAGTTATCCCTTCATTTTTCATGGGATCCTATTTTGGTGATTATTATTTTTAAAATAGCCATCCCAAATATTCCATTTATTCTAATCAATAACTAGGAATTGGGAGAACCAAGTCATCATCAAAAGCGACAAAAAATGTAATGAATTCTAAATTGAACTGTCTAATGTAAAGTCTTGGAATTTACATGGATTTTTTTTCTTAAATACATGGGAATTTTAAGAATCTGATATAACTAAAGGCATGTGATTCCGAGGCCCAGTGCACCCGAAATCTATTTCTGTAGTTTTTTTCGGGTACGTTCAGTAAACGTAATAGCGGAATTTTATAACTTTTGAACCGGTTCTCGTAATTAAAATCTGAGGGCACCGTTTAACTCGCAGCGCCAATATTCACTTATGGAGACATTCACCCCGATGATAGATGGTCAGGAATAAAAGACAGATTTTTGGTTTTTATGTAAAAATAAAAAAATAATGTGAGCTACAAATTATTTTATTTGAGATGGAATTTGGTGTGATGTGGTTAAAAACTCCTCTTGGAGGTAGGAGGTGGGACCACCGAACCTTACCCTTCCATGAGATGTTATGGTTGCGTGGCCCACCCGAACATTACCTCCCATGAGAGGATTAATGTGGTGGGCACCACCCGGGCTTTTAACCCCATGAAACTCCCCATTAAAGTGGAGAAACCCTCAAACTCCAATTAATATATCGGAGCCTCATCAACTCCCCTTTATTTAATTTGTGCCAACAATTCACATTAAATAGGTGGAAAATATCTAATTAATGTAATTTTACATTTTAATTTCATGATAATATATAAAATAATAGAAAACTAATATTAATTTTGGCTTCACATTTCTCTCTTTGGGGAGATTTTGAGAAGAGAGTTTGGGAGAAAAAGGAGTTCTCTAACGAAGAACGCTCTTCCCAATGAAGAACGAATAACACCGACCCTCTTCGAACTACTCTCTCGCACACCTACAGTTGTGGAGCATCATCCAAAGCCGACACAACTCGAGATTGGATGTTTGCATCGAACGTGACGAACGTCAATCTTCTTTTTCTTCATTCCATGACTCTGTCAATGAACGATGACCAACAATAAAAGGTAGGGGGTTTATTAATTGATGATGTTTTCCTTTTCTTATCTTATTCAAATGGTAAGAAAGGAATTTTTTGCGGATATGTTCTTTTTCATCTGCTTTTCTTGATGAGCCAAGTGATAACTCTCTAAAAGTAGAGGGTGCGGGCTAACCTAACATGGACCGACATCCTCTGTCGATTTTTCTTTCTTGTGGTGTTCTTTATCATGGCGACGAAACTACGACAAGGTGACAAAGGAAATGACGAAAAAGGTCACGCTACCCGTTCTCTCCAAGAATCATGCCACCCCTGTAGCGCTCTGGTGCTCCTGGCCGAATAAGGATGGCTCGCTCCGGCTCAGCCTTCCGGCCTTCCAGCCTACAGGCCTCCCAGTTGCTCGACCTCTGTGCGCGCCCCACTGGCCTCCCTGAACCGTCCACCTTTCTGCGCACCGCCCTCCAAGCTGACCGCTTTGAAAAAGATGAAAATGATGTTTTAAAATAAAGTTCAATTTTATTAACAATGAACCAAAAATACAACTTCTTCTAAAAATTCCAAAAATTAACCTTTTGATAATTTTAACCTTATATATTCAAATATAGAGTTTATTTTGGAGATTAAAATTTACAAAATTGACAATATATGGTATTAAAATATATGTTCCAATAAAAGGCAACAAAACTCGGTCAAACATATAACATAAGTCTATTCATTATTATCTATAGAGTAATAATATCATGTTGTTACATATAAAGAAATAAAAATAACAAAAATTATTATAAAATTAATGCATTTGAATGTATTGGTCTGTTACATTCTCTCCATATTAATTAAATTTTTTCCCTACAATTTAATATTGATCTCTGTAATTGGAGAATTGATAATTGGAAATAAAATTATTGGGAAAAAACCTATCATAAATATGGTTAAGAACACATATTCAAAATAAGCGGTAAATTAAAATTTGAATTTAATAAAAAAGCTAGGTTTTTAAAATAATATCATTGGTGAAACCATTGATATTGAGGAAAAATTAAACTACCATATTCTGATGTAGAGTAATAGGGAAAATGATCACCTGAAAGTTAATGAACACAATGAAAAAAACTAGAGTTCTGAAGAAGGTCTTTCAAATCATCAAAAATGATTAATATAGGAAATAAATTGTTTTATAACCATTTTCCTAGAGTTGATTAATTATTTCACTCAACAGAAATGCATGTATATATAGTTACATCATAGGTTTCTATGTAATGAATTCAATATAAAACATTTGTTGTTCCTTGAACTATTTATACATAATCTCTTAGAATAGGTTCAATTATATTATTATGTAATACATAAATATCTAAAACCCTTTCTTATGTTCTACATAAATCATTTAAAAATGGTTAAAATTATTAACCATCTATGTTTAATGATCAAAAACATTTTAAATAGATATCTGATAGTTAGTAGAATCTAAATTAATTTGTTTATGTCAATCATTTCTTTATCCAGGATACATTTCCTCAATATTAGAAATATATTAACAGATATATTTCCCTCAACCATGTGACTTCAAAAATTTTATCATGATAATGATTCACTTTTCTTTGTGCAATTCATCATATGATCTAAAATCCATAGTGAAATAGTGCTATCTTGGAATTTGAATATATTTTGTAACTACTATAACCACTACATTGTTGAAATTTTTTTCAATAACATAATTATTGAATCCAAATACAAGAACATTAATCATTACTCCTTTGTTGTATCAATAACATATGCACAAATTTGATCCATTCACTACTTTTTTGGTATATTATCATGGAACTTGTGCAATTAATTTGTATAGTTCCACATATCCATAAATTTGAAGCATATAAAATTAGAAAATCATATTAGGTCATTGAAACTATGAGAATGGTGGCCTTTCCTCCACACAAAACTCAAACTCCATTCCTTTTTTAGAATTTACTAAATTAATTTCATCCCCAAGTATCACATTTTGAAAAAACCTTTTCTCCATTCATTCCTTTTATCCCCAATTATTAATACTTTCCTCTTCTTATCGTTCATACCATTAGTTATATATGACATTAATACATCATTGTTTATGTTAAAATAACATTAAAAGTTTCTAATATATGAATAAAATGTTTGATCCACCAGGGCCCTTCATATAATTGGCATAACCCCTTCAATGAAATAGTGAATATTTCATTCCAGGTATCCTATGAAGTCATTATCATATGTTACTAAACATGTAATTTAAGTTTCATACTCCACATCACATTCTTTATATTTTTATTTAGACTAAGAAAATATCTCTTCATTTTAATTTTTTTCTCTTGGGGAAAGTAATTATCAAAAAAATGTCACCTTAAAATAATTTTATTCCACGAGATTATCTATTTTTTCCTCCCATGTATTATAGATTAATAAACACCATTTACTATCATCATCTTTTATAAAATACAATGAAATTTAAACCTTTTTCCTTTCACCACATCGCAAAGGTGAAAATATATATTCCAAATACATTCTACATTTCGAAAATATTATCAAATCATTAGTCGCACTAATGTATGGTGTAATATTTCACATAAAGTGATCTAATATAAGAGAGTCTCATTATAGAACACATTTCCCCATCCGAGAAAGGATAATTTTCATGACTTTATTAAGATGTTTTAATATATCATTAACATTTTTAGTTATAATAAAAGCTATATCCGCTTCCACCATAGATTTTTTTTTTCATTGGATATGATTATTTATACTGCTCTTCATTCCAGGTTACATCTCTAAATAATGTAATATAATGGATTATATTCCATTATTATGAAACATAATTTCTAGTCCCAAAACATGTGAGATACATAAGATAAATTGAAAAAATTATTCATAAATAATCGTTAAATAATAAAAAATGTTTCGTTGATATGTTTATATATATGTATCTTCAATTTATAACAATGGGTTATGTTCCTTAATCTTTGTATTAGAATATTATTTCCTATTATGCTACTAAAATCCCTTAGATACCAAATATAATACCAAGACCATTTATGCCTAAAGTTTGAGCATTACATTATAACAGTTTCATGATTACAAGGAAGAAACCCCTAATGTGTATAATATTATATCTACTTTGGAAAAATATAACATTCATGATATCAATTTTATATTGTGAAAATCAAAGAAAACATAATACATAACAAATAAAAATAAAAAAAATCCTTGAAACTTGTTCCAAGAATTTATCTTCATATCTAGGGACTGGAAAAAACATGGTTGAGATAAAATGCTCTGTAAGGGTATGCGTACAACAGACATAGTCATGAATCAATATTAATGAACAATATTGAAATGTAATTAACTAATAACATGTTCCATTTAATCAATAAGATAATAATAATAAATATGGAAAGGTAATATTCTATAAACACAATCTATTTAATCAATATTTTGAGAATAATACATATTAGTTCAAATGATAACTAATCAAATACTCACATGGAATAAAAATAACTAAATTCGTGATGATGGAATTCATAATTATGGATATCTAAAACATACCATTGAGGATAAATTCTAAGAATATTATAAGATTAAAGAATCATGAAAATAATCTAATACTATCAAGGCTTTGTTCTATGAATCTAATATAATCAAGTCTTTATACCATGAACACAATAATGGCAAGGATTCACTCCATGAATCAAATACATTAGAGCCTTAATTCTAGGAATATAATACATTCAATTTTTTATTCCATAAATCTAATACTATCAAAGTGAAGATTTTATGTAAATTTGGTGTATGTTTTAGGGAATAATCAAATCTATGATAAATGATATGGTTATTTAATAGAAATGTAATGAATAAAAATTGATTACAACAAATTGATTGTTTCCAGATAATGCTAAAAAACCCCAAATAATGTGATATTCTAAAGATATTTTTTAAGCACATTATTTAAGAAAATAATCATTAAATATTCAATAGTGTCCCATACAACTTTGAAACATTGGAATCGTAATAGCCATGACAGAATAACATAAAATGAAACATGGAATATCTATAGAATAAAAATATTCTTGATATAAAATGTAAAAGGTAATTATATACACCATATAAAACAAACTAGTTTTATAAAATGAAAATATTCTCTAATGAAATTAAATTGAGATAAAATCGCATGACTTGAGTCCGACTATTCACATGTGTCTTTATCTCTCCATTTTTCAGGTAAATACATTTGTTTTTCCTCAAAGGGATTTAATATATTTATTTCTCTACAAGTTGATGCATTAATGTAGATTAGAAATATTTTTTTAGACTATTTGGGTAGATTTTAGATGAGCCAATGTGGCTTAAGATATGTGAGGAAGGTGAAGATGGAATGTTGTTTTATAGTGGAGGGGAGAGGAATTATCTTAAATAAGAAAATTTATAGAGTATTTTGAGGTATCCATTAAATAATGTGTTTAAAAGATGGACAAATATTATATTAAAGTGAAATTATAGTCAATCCAAATACATCCCACATAAAAATAAGTGAAATTTTAAAACATTGACCCTTAGTTTCTTGGTTTCCTTATATTTTCCATCTCACTTTTTCATTTAGGTAACTAGTTTTGAAACCTATGTAATTTAAAAATAAAATAAAAATTAATGAGACATTTTGTATAAAATATATACACTCTTAATAAGAACTATTATATATAATTTAGAATATGAAATTATCACGTGTGTTGGAAATTAATTTTCAAACAGGTGCATCCGCAAAAACACTTTTTTATCCCAGACCGTGAAAATAATGTTTTCAAAATATTTGAATCAATATGTAAATTATAAAAGATTAATAGATTTATTACATGAATATATTTGGTAATTATTAACAAATAAAAATGAATTAGCATAAAATAGTATTTTTATTAATTTTAAATAATTTAATAAAATTTCATTTCTTATAAAATAACATTCATGTCAATTTTAGCATTATTTATTCAATATTAATTTAAATGTATAAAAATTATGATGGAATTTAAATATATTCATTTCATTTTATTTAACCGGATATATTCATCTAATGATAATAATTTAACACAATAATATTTTCAGCTTGCTTTACTTTTAATGTTTTTAGTGTCATTTATCTTATTTAATTATTAACCAAATAATATATTCATCAACATTTATTTTATAATTAATATAAGTATATCATGTCCCAAAATTAATATTAAATTAAATTGATAAAAAATTATTTACCTTTAAAAACATGGTTTATAACCATAACTATTTTCCATCTTCTATAATCTATCTATATATATATATATGTTAATGGTAAAAAATGTTTTTTTGTCTCTGTCATTAGATAAATTATTATATGAAGAAATTTCCGGAAAATGTGTACCTATAACTCCTAAAATTATACAGAATAGGGTATGTGGTTGAATTAAGTGAATAAATGGAAATTTTTACAAGTTTTTTGGTCATTAAAGCCAATAAGATTAATGTTCAGTCACTTGTTTGGATTAATTTTTCAATATTCATTATAATTTATTTTAGTTAATTTAACTAATATTTTTTGTTAAAAACTAATTTGATAATATTAGACTATATATATAATACATATTAAAACATTTTATCTACACTATTTAATATTCAATTCATTTAGGTGGAATCATTATGGTTGAAGAAAATTCTACAAATGTTGCGAGAATATGAGGTTTTTAGAGTTTAAATGTTAAAATTTTTATTTTTTATTTATTTATAAATTAAACCTTAAAATGATTCTAATGATCTATATTTGGTTAAAAGTTATGTAATTTATTTTTTTTTACTTAATTTTTTTTAAAATAAATTAATAATTATATAGATGGGATGGATTTTTTCATAAAAAAGGCTATATTTTTCACCATTCATCAAAATATGAAACTTCATAGAAAAATGTAAAATATACATCATAAAATAATTTTGACATTATCAATTCAAATATGAATTTAATTTTTATAAATAAATTTTATAAATTTTTCATCATTTTGTTTTAAAATAGTTGTTCCATTGAAAGGTGGTAAAGTTCATCATTTTATGTAACGTAAGCTAACTCATCGATTTGTGTGAATTATGCTTAACATGGGGTTTAATATAACTAAATATAGAAAAAAATCATCAAAAATGAAAATATTTTAATTTATGGGGGTTTTAAAATTAGTTCCATATAGTGGCCAATTGTCCTTTGTATGGGATGTTAGATTCATGTGATGTCCAAAGATTTTATATATTGATTTTTATGGTTCTTTAAGGAATCAAATATATGATTATGGATGTTTGTTTATCCATAGTGAATGAGGTTAGATGTTAAAAAATTCTAGATGGGAGACATTGGGGATTTTGAGATGTGACTCGTTATATTAGTTTGTCAATTTCTATAGTTTTTAGTACATCACATTCTTGAGATATGTTCTTGTATATAACGTTATCTCTAGAGAGGGGATTGTATATGAATATATATGTATTATTGAATGGAAATAAAATTTAAATTTTCCCATATTTATTGATTACATGTTTGAGGGTTTTGATTTGGTATATAGTGAGGCTTAGTGATGTAGTGGGAATTCTGAATGTGAAGAAAATTGAACTAGTTTTGTTGTGATAAATATAACATGAACGAGGGACTTCTTGAAAATTATATTATGTGAGAAATAGTAGAATTAATGATATGTGACTTGTTGTGGTCTGATACCTGTTTATTATCAATGTGTAACTAGGGTGTATCCCTAACCAATATTTGATGTGACTGCCATTGATGAATATTAAGCACTGTTGTGAGAGAGGATAGTTATATACTCTCATATATAGGAAAGGAGTTTGAGTTATGTTTATCATATGGTGTATGGGGTTATGTATGACCCAATATTATCCATATTAACATGATATTTGAGATTGGATAGAAAGTGTCATCTTTGGATGACATGTGGGGTCTGGTGATAATCTGGGGTTCATGTCAAGGTGGTGATGATAATTTATGGTGCTGGAATGAAAATCCTTCCATGTGTCTTGATTATTCTAGGTGGGCTGTCTGTTTAGTAAATTAGGGATTGTAGGGGTTGTAATAACATTAAGAGTTAATGTGATTTATGTGGGGTTCTATGGATCATTAGTCTTTAGAATATATGTAGTTGAACCATTGTATTTTGATAAAGCTCATAGGAGAATCACAATTTTGACAGGATCAATTATATGTACCCTGCAGAAAAGTTTGAGAATGTCTTTTATAAAAGGCAAAAAATGTTAATAATTTATTTTTATTTTATCATACCTTATAAAAAAATATATTATAAATCAAGATCAATATTATTATGAAAAAAAAATAAAAAAATATAGCATGAAACTATGTATTACACTTCATTGATTTTTTACTCTAGTCTAAATACCCCAAAATCATTAATTTTATAGTTTGGATAATATCCTGTTTAAATAGGATGGTATAGAAACATTACATGATTCATAGGCCTATAATAACAAGGCCAAACAGATTAGTAGAAGGCCAATATGCACATTGTATATTATAAGACCTGAAGGCCCAAAGACCAACAATACATGAACTATCATATCCTATCACCTATTTCACTAAAAGATCCTTTATAACCACCTCGAATGGATGATCATAAAATATTACCACATTATTATTTTCATGGTTCCTAGTACCAATTTAATTATTTCATTTCCCCCTCTTTGTCCTCAATCTGGTTAACTTATCTCTAGTGGATACAAAATTACATAATTACTCTTCTAGGGAATACCCTTCTGTGCTCTAGTATAATTGTTCCATGGCCCTAAAACCCATGTTTAGATGGACTAGGGTGTCCTGGAGGGTCTATGAACATAATTAATAAGTTTTACTAAAGGAAATGTTCTCCAATGGCCGAAATATGTGTCTCATAGTCCTAAATCAGATTAATAGTTGGGATAGTACTGTAACTTCTACAATAACCACTATTATAAAGAATACATTAACAATGATATTCTATCATGTTTGGTTTTAAACTAATAAATTAAAAAATTTGTTTTATTGGGTTTTTCATTCAATAACCACCCAAAAATAAATTTATTATTACTCACACATGATGAATACATCCAATAAATGTCCATCAATAAATAAGGGATAATAAAATCAAAATAATTAAATCTTTAAAACTAGAAAATACATAGGATCATCATGAACCATGGAGATCACCGACAGAAATGGGAAAAATAAATTTCCTATGAAAATAATGAAATGATTAATCATATTGTGAGATATAAAATGAAGAATATGGAATGTTGAAGTATAAATTAAGAAGTTCGAATGGAATGAATTAGTTTATTGTGGCTACATATATGAAACAACTAAGGTCATAAAAAATATGGTTAATGCAAGTATGGTTATAGGATATAATTGATTCAAAAAGTTATAAAAATGTATTGTATGGTTATAAGATTTTTTTTACTAATAGTCTCTATATATAAAAAATAACAAAATAAGAATATAATATTTAATTAAATTTTATTATTATATAAATATTTCTTAATGGGATTAATGATCCTATTAATGATTGACATGATAAAATAAAAGAAACAATTTAGTATAAATATATTGAAAAAATAAAATTAATAGGATATCTATAAAAATTATTTAAATATAAATTAATTTGAAATATGATTTAGAACATAGAAATATTAAAAATAATATATTTTTTCAATAATGGACGTTTATCATTAAACGTAAAATTTTCATCTCAATGAAAAGTATATAAATTGTAAAAATATGGTTTAGATACATTTTATTTATTTTTAATTTATCATGTAAAAATTATCTTAGGGTGAATGTTTTTATGTTTTTTAAAAACAGATGATTTTTTGGTGAATAGTATAAAATTTACAATATTGAAAAAAACTGTCACATTTAGAACAATTTGATAATATAAGAATGACTTAAATATTTTTTATATTCTTATATAATTATTTAGTTATATGTATAAAAAATTATTTAAAATTAATATGTCATGTTTTTAAAACCATTTTATATTGTATTCGAAATATATAGGCAATATTTTACACTAAAAAATAATTCATGCACTTATACTTAAGAATTATGTTTCTACACTTAAGTACATTAAATATAAAATATATATGTAATTTTTTATATCAACAATTTCATGATACATAATAATTTAAATTTAATTTTTTCCATAAAATTATGAATACTAACATTAAAGATAATGTCCCAAATGTCGGTAAAACTATTATTTTGAAAGATATATATTTTTAATACTGTGTAATTTTTATCAGAAAAATATAATTTGGTCAAATATAACTAATTAATTTAAAATAATTATAATAAATTATTTAAATAAATAACCATGCATATAATTACAAGTCAATACTAAGTAAGATTAATAATACATAGGGGTAAGACTATCATTTTTTTAAAACATTTTCTCTACATATAAAACATATTAATTTTGATGTTAATTTTATATCAATTAAAAATTAATTTTGATTTATTATTGAATATATAAATTTTTTAAATACGTGAACATCATAATATGTGTCAATCTATATGTTTTAGAGCATAAGTTTCTTGGATAAAATCTACTTACCTTTGTACAATAAAACATTTATAAGATTAAAAATATAAGATAAAATGACATCAAACATGTTTAAAAATTCTCTTTAAAAACTTAATTTTGGATTAATATAAAAAATATCACCCACAAATCTATTATTAACCACCTTTTAATCTTCTTACCCTTGAATAGTTTCATTCCATTATTGTGAAATAATTGGTACTCATAAAAGATTTATTTCCTTCGTATAAAAAATGGGATACTTGATGCACGTAGTGCCACAACCATTTCTTAAAATTCATATATAAAACTCTTCCATTTGTATCCTCCTAAATTAATCCCCTTTTTTCATAAGTCTCTAGTATCAATTAGATATCCAAATCCATTTATTTTCAATGATTCTTTATATAGATAGTTCAATTTCCCAAAGTGAGTCTTACTTAATCCTTAATTTAATTCATATTCATTCTATTCGAAACTTCCCTAAATATATAAAAATTATTACCTTAGCATCATTATCATACTAATTTATTGAAAATTTAATAGAACTATCATTACTTCTTCCTTCCCATCCACTTAGAAATTATAATGAATGTCAATTGTGTATTTTGGGAACTACTGCCTCCAATAAATAACATTGTTTCATTTTTAATCGTGATTTTATTTTTTATAAAATCCACATAAAAATGGTTCATAAACATATAAATATAAATAATATCATTAATTTTTTATTATAATTATATTATATACATTATTAACCATACTCACCCATTGAGTTATAATCCGTTCCTGTTTGAGTGGGTTAAACCACCTACATGATGTACATAATAAAACTCTATCAATGATGAATATGGGAACATAAATACTAATAATAATATTATTTAGTAATAATATAATGATTTTATTCTAGTTCTATAAATTTTATATTTTTTCCCTTAACCAACCAAGCATGTATAGTTAGAAGCAATGATTCTGACCATTTATTAGGAAGAAATAAAAATTACAGATAAGAGGTGGATGGGGTCAAACAAACATATGTCATCATCCACCTAACACATTCTTATATATCATAGTAGGACAAATCTTTTCCATAATCAGATTCACTAGCAGGTTCCCACTCAGATTGAGATTTATCCTGATTAAAAATGTCTGAGTCCATCTTCCTGTACATCTTTGATGATGATCTGGTAGACACGTTCCTTGGAAGGTTAGAATAATCCTTTAGTGGTAGCCAATTTGAGGGAATAACAGTAAAACCCCCACTATCATTCATCTTTTCCTTACCACTCAAGATTACCTCCTTGAATGATGCACATTCACCACTACTCAAAGCCTTAATAGGGGTGTCAATCCCCCTTTCATACTCAGAAACATTCCCCCATTTCATTGATAATACAGAATATTGAAAGAGTTTCTGAATTTCCATGTGGATGTCAACATAATGTTGTGCATCATTCTGGTCAGAGAAATCAACCTGAGAGTGATCAGTGGCAATCAATCCCGAAGACTGTGTATCCTCTTTAACAAAATCAACATGCGGGGCTGAGGGGTCACAATTAGCTTTCTCATAAGATACATCCATCAATAGACCCTTTACCTTAAGCACATGAGAGTCATGATCACTAACCACAATGGAAACTTATTCCTTTGTTTCATCAACTCCATGATCAATGGTCTTTGACAAGTCTGCATCATTCATCCTTGACTTCCTTCAGTAGAGCTTTGCAGGATGACCCCTCATTCCACACTCCTCACATGTAACATTCTTCTGACATGTCTCCAATGAGTGTCCAACAACCATACAATCATTGATGAAAAGAGGTTTTATTTTATATTCAATATCATTTTTAATGTTATCGGAATGAGTAGAAAGAGTGAACATGTCAAAAAAAGTAAAGCTAAGATCAACCCCCACCAGTAACCTAGAAAAGTGACCAAATCAGACATCTTCATTATCCTTATCAAGTTGAATAGGAGTCCCAATTGATGAGGCAATGTCAAACAAAATACACTGATTCCAAATAACCCAATTGAGACAGTGAAGACAATCCCAAACCTGAGAAATGACATTTCATGCACACAAGACATTAATGTCCACAGAACGTTCTTATAGATAAATCCAACCATGTTTCAATAGTAGGGTCCCAATCCTCCAAGCATTAAGCTTCAAGTCATATTATGGAAACCGGAAATTAAAAAATCCCAGACCAGGAGAGAAGCATTTCCAATTAATGAAACCCCATATAATCGAGGTTTGGAAAATCAAATCATCATTCTTCTAGGGGTTTTCACCTTTAGGTAACAAAATCCGTGCAATCAAAGAGTTTTCCACAAGTTTTAGTCTCTCTGCAAGCACTACATGATTACCTCCAACATGAAATGATGAACCCTTATGGAGAATCCAACCATGACCAGAGTCACCGCATATAATAATATCCATATTTTCATCCCACAATGATTCAAACTCCTTCAGACCATATGGTAATCGCGACTTGCCATGGTTTGAATTCCCACCATCAGTAGGTTGATGCAGAACATCCTCGGATCTAGTGAAGATACATGGAATCAGACGAGGGCCACCCATAAATTTCCACATGTCGTTAGATATATTAGGTATATAAAGAGCCTAAGGATTACTATCCTAAATGCGGGTTTTCAGTGCATTCGTAGGGATGTGGGTATCACTAGAACACCGCAGTTCCTATGTCACTTCATCGGATCTATCAGGTAAATCTTAAATGAAGTGGTGAGAGGCCGAGGCAAGAGTCAATGACACCTCCTTAATAATTTTTGATAAACATACAATTTCATATTATGTATCATAATTACCTTAAATTTCATGTTGTTTAATGTTATATTACATGTTTTCCCTCTCATGTAGTTTTGACTAAAAAATTTTAATTGTTGTGAGTGTTTTTTTGTCTCAGATGCCAATTCCTCGAAACATGATTATGTTATACATCATTATTTTTATTTTTTAGTTTAATTACTAACCATTTTATATTTCATATCATTATTATATCATTATTAATAATATTTAATGATCCATTATAAATTATATCTTTCAAGGGTTTTTATCTGAATGTTTCTAACGTCGTGTGTGTTATTTGTCTCTACTTTTAATTTAATGAGACATGTTTGGTATTGTTCACCATATATTATTTTAAATGGATCATTAAATTAAATTTTTATTTAGTGTATAATTAACGTATTATATATCATTATGTTGTAATTTCTCCATTTCCCACTAATTTTTTATTGATTATTATATTACCATAAAGGTAAGGGTGTTTTCACCACAATTTCATTTCATTGAAATTTGATTTGTATACACTAAAGTTTTTAATTTTATATAAATATATATATATATAATATCTATTTATTTATATAAAATTATTATAAAAATAAATCAAAATGGGTGATTAATGTTATATAAATCCATCCCTACATTTTCAAGCCAAATTAACCTCGGTTATAGGATTGTTTTTTCATTAAAAGTCATTCATCTATGCATATACTATATTTTTACACTATTTGAATGAAATTAATATAGATATACCTACATAAATTTATTTTGGAAATTATTACCTTATCAATATACCATTAATACATATAGTGTTAGTATGACTAATTTTTACATATAATGATATTGAATTTAATAAATAGTGAAATTTTGACAATTAATATACTCATTCATTTAATATGAATGATTAATGATTGCTAATGATTGTTTTTATGTATTTTATAGTTTATTAATCAATTTATAAGATTATATTTTAATTAATTATTAATGTCATATTCCCATAATATCCCATTGATGAATCTATTGGAATCATTAGAAAAACTAGCTTGGGTGCGTTGCTGTAGAGTTTACAAAAAAAACATATCATAGACACAAGGCCATGAATATAAAATACCGATCCATAATATAATTATATTTTACCGTATGGAATGGAATTTTCGTTTGGTAATTATTCCTTACAACTCTATAGAACAAGGTATTTTCATTAATGATATCATTTGATTTATATTATTATCCATGGATGTATTATGAAATAGTTTAATTCAATTATAGAAGTAATTTTTTATCTATTCCCACCATACTATTTATGATCATATTATAATTAGTAATTTTATTCTATTACTATGACTTATGTTTTTCCCTTATTCAGTGTCTAACACACCCTTATTATTTATCCATATTACTATTTTATAAGGAAAAGTATTACATATCATATGCATAGAATAATAGCATTAGTGGAGACTTCTTGTGATTTGTAGAAAACTTATTATGGATGTTGTATCATATTTAGTGGTAAAATTTACCATTTTTTCATTAAGACACATGAGATATTATATAAAAAATAAAACTATAATACTATATACCTAAAAGGTCATACAAATGAATGCGACATAAAAAAATTTGTGATATAGTATAAATTAAGGGTAAAAATCATGTCACTCAGTTATTTATGAAAATGGTCTATAATGATGGTTTTATTAGCACCAGAATATGTATTTCTGGTCAGGTGTGTCACAGTTTTTTATTAATTATAGAAAAGGGTGTGGTCATTAATGTCATTTTAGGAATGGTTCAGATCTAGGATCCTCCAAGGGATGGTAATGTATATTTCACTGAGAATATAATGCGATTAAGGGTTTAAATATTGTAACAGATGACATCATTATAGTGATATGGTAATTGATAGGGTGGTATTGAGTTTGTGTATAAATTAATGTAATAAACTAACATGAGAAAAAAAATATAATTTTTGTGATATGTGAAATGCATCATTATTATCATGGATTCTGGTGAGATGTAAGTTGGGTGAGTAGTATATAGTGATTATTAATGAATAAATAGAGTGACTAAACTATAGTGAATGGGGGGATAGATATGTTAAAATTTTCTCAATGGACTTGGTGGAGTCTCTAATTGGATTGAATGTGAATGACCATTTATAGTTTGAATGGTGGTTAATATTGAGTTATATCAATTGGTAATACATGTTGAGATGAAGTATTATCGATTCAATTAGATTGTTAATGAGTGGGGTGGAGTTGTAAAATTTTACCATAGTGAAAGCCCCAAGATGTGTATTTATTCATGAAATACTTGTGGTTTATGTGTATTAGTGACCGAATGATGGTTAGTATTAGGATAGATAATTTTCATTGATGGATGATGAGGGAAATATATAGTGGGGATCATGATTTTTTTTATTATAACACAACATTAATTTAGGTGTAATTTAAGTAGAGATAATATTTTGTCTGTTTAGGTGACGAACCCATAAGATGTTGTAGTTTTATATGGGTTCTTAGATTCAAGGGGCTAGTTTATGGTAGGTAACTATGAAATAAAAAAATATGAGTACCAAAATATTATAAATAGTTAATGTTAGTAGGTTAGGTAATTATCTATAATAGTGCATTTGGATAGAGTCAACTATAATACTATACTGTGTGTTTTTATAAACAGACTAGTAGGTTGATCAAGATGGTGTAATATCATTGTTGATAGCCAATACAATGACATGTTTATTAAGGTGGGGAGATGTGATTGAGATTTAGACAATGTTTTGTGGCTTTAGATTATGATTTTTATAGTTATGTTATTCTTAAGTGTGAAATCATGTGAGTGATCATTTATTTAGGAAAAGTGATATTAGTCATTGATTTATGATGTTAGTTAATTTTAAATTCATAATTTTTTGCTGGGATTAGACCATCATCATTGAGTTTGTGGAATTAATCATTATCATTATGTCAGGGAAAATTGCGTCATAGAAATGGATTCTCTATGGGGTACCTGATGGTGTGTTTTTCATAGGGCAGATCATGATTTCATAGATGAGAATAAATGTGTGTCAATTAATGAATGACTTGCATGGTTAGGGAGATGGGATATAAGAATAGGGTATTTGAAGAAGTATTTTTTGTTTTATTTTTATTCCATAATTTCCATAACCAGTAGTATACATGGAATTAGATTGGGAATTGAGGGTTTAGTGACTAGAGTGTTACATGTATAATGTGTGTGGAAAATTCCCTAGGAAAAGAATAATTATGTTGTAGAAGTTAAAATGGTTAAACCTGATTCATGTTTATGTAGTGGTAATTAAACCATGTTCCAATTTCATAAAAATGAAAACCAATTTGATTCATTCGATTTATATTGTGAATTTGAAATTTGGAACATATTTTATATTTTTAGATGTAGTTTGTAGAGGTTTTATCTATAATGATGAAGGCCCAAATCATGTATCAAGTTACTAAAGGAGGAAAACAATCAATTTACTGTCTATAGAGGTCTATCATCTACCCAATCAGAGTGAAATGCATAACCGATGGTAGTTCCAAGGGAACACACTCCTAATCTGGGACCTCCTGGTGTATAGTTAATTTTAAAAAGTACTCAATAATCCATTGACTATCTGCTGATATTTTACTGGGTACCCAAGTGTGCCTTGTTTATTTAAACAATGGAATATTTTTTATTGTATTTAATATTAAACATGCTTTATGTTTTTAATTTTATTTATTTAATAGAAGAAAAAGGAGATCCACACATTATAGTCTCATATTTGTCCATTTGTTAACTATTGATTTATGATAATTGATCGATTTTTATTCAATGATCATGTTTAACTCTCGGGTATTCCTTCTTCACTCTAATTTCTTATCAGATGATTTCTCTCACGATTATTATAATGATCATATTATTATGTAATTATTATTATTATTATACTCACTCATGAGTTATTGATTCGTGACCCTTATTTTCCTCTAACTATGATTTTATCTCACCCATTCTCTTTGATTTATATCCTGAAGAGACTACATGTACTTAGGGGAACATGATCATTATAAGGATAAATAGTATGTTTTTAAAGGAATAATAATGTTTTATTATGTACACATTATGTATTTTCCTAATTTATAAAATACACAAAACCTTTGGATCCTAGATTTTTAACACTATAATGTTGATTATATTTAAAATTATTTAATAATAATGTAATAAAAGTGGGGGCTCTATATTATGATAGGTGTATTAGCCTAATTTTAGAAGAATATTAGACTATTTGAGGGAGGTTGTCATAGGGGTAGGCCTTGAGAAACTTTGAGTTAAATTAGAGGAACCGTTCTAGTAAGTTTGTTAGTGGGGTGAGTGTTACACATTCATTAGAATATGTTATATAGATGGGAACTCCATGGAAAGGATTTATGTATTTTTTGGTAATCATTCCAAGGACCTAGTTGGACCTTTGGAGTGACATTGATCATATGTTTCCCCTAATGTGATTTATATATTGTGTCATCAAATCTTTTTAATTAATTTATGTGTTTGTTATATTATTTTAGGCGATTCAATAAACATTGTGAATTGGGCGTACAACCTAGTAATTAGAAATTCAATAGGGGAACTCTTTAAGGGAATCCTGATAATGTTACTGCTTAGTAAACTTTTAAAGTTCTTTTTACACATTCTATATTATATTCAAATAATGGAATTATTAAAACATATTGGTATCCATGAATCAAATAGAAGAATTTTTTATGTGTTCCTAAGATGCCAAGCATGGAAATATATATTACATAGGATGAGTTAATAACCAATTTAACCCTTGTGTTATGTGAAATTTTTGACATGATTTACTAATTATGTATTCAACTTAGGGAATGACATGTCTTCTATGCAGTCTTTTTCTTGGTAAAATAAATAGATGTAGATTGTATGATTTGAGAGATCATTCCCTCCATTAATATAAGATATAATTTTATGGTGAACTAATAAACTATTCTAAAAATAGTGGAACAATATATTATGTTATGATATATGTGTAACTAGAAGGGATACCTTTTTATCAATGGTGATTCCTAATAAAGATGAATGGTTTGTTCTCTAGGATGGATATAAATCTATCCGTGGATGTATTTCGATGTGTATTGGTTTCTCATGTCAACCATATAATTAAAAATGTAATGGGATGGAAGTTTTTATATTGTCTTGGTGATTATAAGAACCATTGTTGTGCATAAGGGATGAGTTAGGTATTGTGAGAGCTATCCCATTAATAAATTTCGTGGGATATGAATTCATGTAAAAAATGGAATAAGTATGACTACACCCATGTTTGTTTCATGATAGATAATATGTTAACCATGTGTGGTTTGTAAAATAGTTTGATCTTAGATCTTGTGATTTATCTGTGATGCTCCATGATGATTTTGGGTGTGGAGTTGGATGTGTTATACAGGTTGGAGATGATATCTCCTAAAATGGTTCTGATGTGGAACTTTAAACATGATTCCTCTTAGGTAACTTGTAATGTGTGTTATACACGATGCCTATCAGGGACCTCAGAGATATGGAATGTGCATGATGAATCCTTGAATGATGGTCATGTTTTAACAATATGAGATTCTTTTTCATCTGGATATTGATCTCATTCCTAGTCATTATTGTTTGGAAATGTTTATGGACACCCTAAGAATAGTTTAATCAATTAAGGTCAATCATTTATTACTTAGATAACACAAATGGTTGCGATTGGTATTATGATTATATTTTATTATTTATTCATTAATATAATATCACATTGGCCATACATTATATATAATTGTAATATTTGGGAAACCATTATTCCAAGCATAATAAGCTTCACCCACACCATAATCTTATGTCCTCAATACTCAAGTAACTGACCACATATCATGATTAAAGGTGTGGTTAAGATAGACGTCCAACATTGGATGGTTAATATGGGAATATTAGTAAGATTCATGTTAATGGACTTGAGTCTAGGTTTTTTCTATATTATGTTTTTTATTTGGGTATAGGTAATATATTATCCACCCATGGGATGTTTTATTTATTTATTCTAGACTCATGAGATATTTTGATACCTCATTATTTTAAAGAAAGTGCTATTTTTTATTTTATTTTGAAATTTAAATGTGTTGTTACTTTAGTTTTATTTATGTCATGTTTACTACGTATATGTTACCTAAACTATGTTTCATGGACATATTTACAAGTGGTTATAGTGTATCCAAAGAACCAAAAGAGACCCAAAATGCTAGTCAGTGGGCTTCGTTATAAAATGTGGCATCCTTCCTGTCACATATCACTCCTATGTGTACAAAATCAATTTCTAATTATCTATATAAAAATTTGATTATATATGGTGATGAAGTTGGAAATATTAATATAGAATATACTTATCGATGTATATTATACTTGTTAACTAAATTCAGGCCATGTTAAGATACATTTTCACTCTATGGTAGATTATATTTTTTATCTCAAATATTTATTATTCTATTCTACACATATTTATAGAGAATTTACCTTATCTATATCTATTTTTTGGAGATAAGAATACTATAAAATCATGTTTATAATACATAACACACCCCCATATAAAATTAATTCCATAATATTTTTTAAAATTTGAAGATTATAATTTAATTCCCAGGACATTAGTGAAAATGTAGTGTAATGGTAATGATTGGGGTTAATACCGCATGGAAAAAACATAATTCATGAAATTATATATAAAATAAAATATATCTCATAATTTCATAAATATGAATAATTAAAAAAATTTATTACTCTAAACACATTTTTAAACAACCATAACCAAATCAATGGTATGAGAATGAATTTTAAATGGATTATATTTTGACCTATATAAACATATATCATTTATTAAATACATTTAATTTAATAATTTCAATATATTGGAATAAATTTTCATTAAAATGATAAATATCAACCATTACTTTTTTAACCATTTTAACTCCCATTATTAAAGGAAAAATGATATATCAATGTAAATTTTGTTTCAATATTATTTATGAAACATTGATTCAAATTATAATCATTGTTATATCCATTAAAAATATTCTTTCTCCACCATTATTAAAAAATTCACACAACATATCTTATAATGAATGAAATCAATTTTAACTCTTAATATGATTACTAATTGGATGCTAAGTGGATAAAACTAATAGAATGATGAAAAAAGATCAGAAGTAGTTTATTTTCCAATTGTTCTCATTGGATGAATTATATATATGGTAATTTTGGGAATATATTTTGAAATGTTTTGAGAAGTTTTTAAGGTAATCTATTAAAAAAATATCATAACAAATTTTAGTATATTGTTGATATTTCAGGGAATTTTGAGTTATTTGATAGAGCGAAAATATAAGAAATATTTATTTATTAAAAAATAATTCACTATATTTTTTCAAATTTGGTTGGAATAATAAGAGGTGAATCATTTTTAATTATATTTTAGGAGTTGAAGAATTAATTGATAGATTAAGTAATGAAGGGTTTTGGTCAATATATTAATCTTTATAACTATTTTAAGAAATCATTTTTTGGTTTTTAAATAATGTGTTTTCTAGAAAGTGGGTAGGGTAATGTATTCTAGATAAAATTATTATGCCATGAACGAATAAAATCATTTATTATAGAACATAATAATATTCATTTCATAAAAATAATTTTTTTTGAATTCATGAAAATTAAAAGTTAAGTATTTATGAGATATATAATTAGTTAAGAAGTGATTTTATGATATATTTTTGATTTGATATACATTAAATATTAATAATATATTACTCTATGATTGAATGGATATATATGTAGTATAAATATTTAAATACTTTTAAATTTTCTTTTGAATTGATAAATTAATAAAATATTGAACACGACTACTATAAATAGTATTGAGAACAAATAGATTGGTAACATGTGGCAAGAATAACAATATTTGTTTTCTTGATATAAAATGTTTTTATTAAAAAAAAGATAATATGAAAAAATACAATTTTAGAAAAATATATAATAGTTAGAAAAACTATTTAACATCATAATTTTTAAGGGAAATATTATTTCAACTTTCTCAAAATAAATAACTATTAAACATAAAGATTTATTTTAAAAGGAAAGCTACATAGAAAAATGATCAATAATGTAGTGAAATTATTTATTTTGAACCCAATATTATAAATTACAAATGATGCATGTCATTCTATCCTTGTCGTGAATTTTTTGAGTTGGGGGATAAGAGGAAGTAGTGATCCTTGTACATGGAATTGATCAGTTCCTAATAATTGTATTCACTCAAGAATATATTAGTGAATTCTAGGTATATTATTACATTATTAGTGTATGACCATTTTATGTATAATTTTTTGGGAGACCAGGGGAAATCTATTTCTACATTCATAGTACTGTCATTATTTACATTTTAATTAATATTTTTCTTAAATATTTATATTAAATTATTCTAATAAACATGATAAATGGAAAAATTGTTTACCAAATTTTATATAACCCCATTCACCCCAAACCACTTTGGTTATTTCAGACATTAGTGGTTATAATAATTGTTATTATAATTGAAAGTGTACTATTTAAGGAATCATTCAAAATGGATTTTTTGAAATATATAACATTATTAACATAAAGTTATTTATAATATTTGGTTGAATAAGTTATCACATATATAAGAATATCATTAGATCCCATTTCAATTCCCTCAATGTGTTTTTATTCTCTAATACTACACATGGAATATATGTAAGTTATCCTATTGAGTTATATGTAAAAAAAGTATTATAGTCGTTTGGGTGATGATGTAAAGGAATAAAATAATTTATTCTGAGTACTATTAAATTATTTATACTTGTGGTTAATAAGTTAAATAAAAAATAAAAAATAATGGGATAATATTTTCAATATTTATGAATAAGATAAAAATTTCAAGAATAACATATTATTCTCTTTCACTTTAAAATTGATGTTTATGAATTATACATTATTGAGAACATGATCATTTTTTTCTATCCATTCACTATGTTTTTTAGATTCATAAGAGGGACTGGAGATTAAATCAAGGGTCAAAAAATGTTTTAAGAATATCCTTATAAATCTCATCTGTTGTGTAATCCAAAGGTATTGACAGTTTAGGAATAGGGTTTGGTGGAGTTATATTTTAATAATATTTACAGTATCAAGGTACCATATAAGATTATTTGGAAGTCATAAGGTATGAAATGTAACTCATATTATGTAATGGATATAATGTGATAAATAATCCTTAGATATATCATTAGTAATTTGTTAAATTTATTGGTGATTAATTTCAATCATAATTTTCTTTTATGTGAAAATGATGATAATGTATATTTTAGGTAAAACTAAAATTAGTACAAGTTATGTATGGAAACATTGTCCAAATGGTAATAGGTTCTACGAAATAACCAAAATTATAACATAGTGATTTTATTTTCTAATAAAATATTCATCCAATGTTTCCCTTATAAGGTATGTCAAATATTAAGAACAATCTATAAAGTGCTTTCAATATTTTTGACTTATGAGTAAGAATGAGGAAAATGATAATTTTTGTTTAGATGAAGGTAAAAAAAATTCAAATATTATTTCAAAAATTCAATTATGGAAATAATGGTAATGTTTCAATCTAAAAGATATGAAAAATATTAACAATAATTAGTAGTTGATTTTAAAGTTGATACTAAAGGAACTAGATAAATATAATTAAATGCATAAAAATATTATTAGACTATTTAAATAATCATATTAATATATCGATCAACACAAATAGATAATTACTCATCCATATATTCTTCTAGAAGGAAAACAATTTATACCAGAAGGAAAATATGAATTTTTTAAGGTAAAAAAAAATTAAGAACAAGAAAATTTAATCAATAACCTTGATTCCTTGTTACACGAATAAGGAAAAATAATTAAATTTATAAAATAATATTTTGTTCACATAAATAATAAATTATACGTCTAATTAAAAAATATAATCCATAATAACAAGCTATAATTTGTAATGTAATCAAATGAGGAAGTATGATAATTAGTTAAAAGATGCCATAAAAATATAAATATTTTATATAATGGTCAAAAAAAAATTGGTATTTGTTTTACTTTAATCAAGAGAATAATAATCTAATACTAATATATCAACTGATATCTCATCTCAATCAATATTTCCTTAAATGAAAAAAATATTAATGACAAGGATATCATTGATAATATTACACATAATAAATGGAAAAGCAATTAAAATAAATATATATGTTAATGAGTGTATGTCCCATGTGTTGGTAAATGTAATCAGGTTTAATAATATTAAAAAACATGGTGTTAGAACAATTTTCATTGATACTAATGTTACTTTAAAATAATTATTATTTATAAGGATTATTTATTATGATTATTAATAAAAAATATAAAAAAAACTATTTTTGGATGGTCTTCGATAAAATATATTTAGTTTGTGTAAACATTGACACATATATTTAATAGAAATGTATTTTTGAATAATGGAAATTTTAGAGATTTATATAAACAATTATTGAGGACTAAAGGAAATATTTGTCAAGTATAAAAAAATTGAAATCTTTTTTCCATATAGTAGAGGAGTAAATCGATTTTTCGAATGAAAAACCCAAAAATATATATAAAAAATAATGAAAAATATATTAATAATTAATTATTTATAGATGATTCTAGTATAATAACACGTCTAATATTCATTGAAACAAAGATAAAATGTGATGGGATTATTAAAAGATACCAAAATTATGATAATGTAAAAAAAAATGAATGATCATAACATAATGATCATAAAATGGTATAAAATATAGTACTATTGATATTAATAATTATATGGATTAATACAGAATAACACAAGATTTATCATTAGGAAGAACAATATTAAAACCAATATATTCTAAGAATGGGATACAACGTGAATAATATAGTGAATACATAAGTCGTTTCAAGTGATTTTTTAAGGATGAATTTGAAGGAAGTATGGGATGTAGCCGTTTCATTGAAAAAATCACATTTATAAGTATCATGATAAATAATAAACCTTAATATATTTTAATTGGTATATATATATATATATCATGTTAAAAATAAAGAGTTGCATCCCAAAAATTGATGGGACAGATGATAAATAATGTTATGAATCAAATAAAGGCATGTATATTTGTTATTAATCCTAGAAAAATAAAACAATTTATTAAAGAAGATATTACATTATATTTTTTTGAAAATTTATTGGAAATTCATTGGATAGAAATATAAAAAAAATGAAATATAAATTCGAAGGAAATTGCAAAAGGGGGATATTATCTTCAAAAAAATTGATGATCCTTAATGAATGTTACTTGATGAATATTATAAGTATTAATCTAATGAAACATTCCGGTTGATGTGATTTTTTCATCAAATAATAGATAATCATGAAAAAATTGATTAATGAAAGAAAATTAGTGACCAATATACTCTAGAAAAAACATGGTGAATGAGTATTGTTAAGAAGAAGATGTTGTTATAGATGGAGGTAGTATATTTTGAACATGTGAAAAAGGATGAATCATGAGTTTAATCCATGAATGAAGAGAATGATCAAATTGGAAAATAAAAAAACATTGGTTATAATTAAGAAAACAACTAGACATAGTATCATTTGAACAAAATATGTTTTCAATTATAATTTATTAAACAAGGTAATGTGGTATAGAATAATGAAAGGTTGGGTTATAATTTTTATATTGAAATTTAATGAATAGATGGTGAAAGTTTTATTTCTCTAGAAATGAGAAATCACTAAACCCATATATTATTAAGCATTAAAATTCAATGAATGTTATTAATTCATGAAATTGATTTGATGATGAAAATATTAAATTTAGTTCATAAAGAGGAGGTTTACAGTGAACAATCAGTGGGTTTTCAATGTGGTGATGATAAAACAATGGTATATTATCTCAATAATTGTATATATGGAATAAATTTTAGACCATTATCATGGTCTACTTAACTGAATTCATAATTCAAAATATTGGAATTCATTAGATGTGGTGTATCATGAAACCTCTACATAAAAAACATGAAGGAATATTATTTCATGAAACATGTATTTGTTACTTATATTTTATTACGTATACCTAAGAATGTTTTTTGAGTTATATTGATGAAAACATATTGACAATATATATTAAAATGTAAATATTTAACGAACTCCATAATTTTATTAATATCGAAGTAAATAAAAAATGTGAGTATAATTCCAACTCTGAATATAAATATGATAAAGATCAATTAAATGTGTCTGAGATATAACAATGAAAAATAATTTCAAGTCCAACAACTATAAGACATATTATTAGTAATTATAAGGATAGAAAATACGTTGTTGTGGAATTACTCCAGATAATTAATGGAATCATGAAATATTTGATAGAAATTAAACAACGCATTAGTTAAAAAATATGTATGGATCTAATGATTTTATGAAATCTTTATAATGTTAATCTTATGGATATAAATAGATTATACTCTATGAATTATGTACCAATTATTATTGGCTAGTATATGATATAAAAATGAAAAGATAATTATTTTTATATTCATATAAAAATTTGTATGGTGAAAATTTGGATAGAAACATTAGAAATAATTATTATTATTTATTGAAAATAAGAGTATATGTTTCCATAAAAAGAGATAGGAAACTACTCTAGTCAGTGTAGCTGAATTAGAGTATATCCTGATGATAATTTCATGTTCTCAAATTATTTTTTTATGAACCAATTATAATAACACGGTGATGATTTGAATATTCTTATTATAATTTTGTCTGAGAGTAAATGTAAAAGTGGTCATATTAATAATCTGGTACAACATTCAATCACTAAGAAATTTATAATTTGATACTAATTTTTTAAATAATATTTGTACAGTATATTTTTGATATTGGATAAAATTGGTAAAAATTATACGTTGTAACTATTTTTAGAAAAAAATTCTATACTAGTATTAGGGAAACATAATATGAATATAAGTGTTTAATTCACATTTAATTATTATAAAGCCTTTAAATTTTCACAATCCCTATATGTGTCTAATTATAAATATATATTAATCCACAAATAAAATTATGAAGAATTAAGCCTTTGGGTTTATTATTTCTGACAGAGAGGTCATATAATGAGTGAAACTGAAATGAGAAGATGTAGAACATGAATAAGTTCTAGTATGATTTTTACAACTTGATTTAGAAAACAATTGACACTTATTATGAGGTGAATATTTAAATTTATAATTTGTCTGTTTTCGATATAATTTTTTTTGTGGGATATAATATATAGGTGATTCTATAGTGAAATTATAGTTTCATGGATGCTATTTTTGTTTGCTGGAATATATATTTTAAAACTAAATGTAAGAATATACATATTTCATAAATTCAATTTTTTTATACCAAAATTATTTGACATAGAGAAGGGTTAATAGATGAGGTAATCTATTTCAATTCGTATTTTTGGAGATATTTTAAATAATCGATAAATAATATTATAATGAAATCAGAAATGTAAATCAATTAAAATTTGCGGAATATTGAAACCTATGATGATTTAAATAAAGGAATTATGTAATGAGTTCAAAACTACATTAATATGTTATTATATTTCATTAATGGTTGATTTATTGTTTTTTATTATCATGAAAACGATTAAATAGTTTTTTATGTTTTTTGATATTTATTCCATTAATAAATCAAAAATACATCATAATAAAAAAAAATTACACTGTGGTTATCTCAAGATGTTATGGAGTATAAGGTTGGGTGGAAACCCAAATAATATGATTCTGTACTGAAACAATACACTGTGATATTTTCATGTGTAATCAGAATCAAAATAATATGAATAGCTTCATTGAGTGAATATTAGGAATTTAATAAATATGAAGAAGATAAAAGGAGAAATCAGTTTGGTTTGTATATTATTATTTCTAAATGGTACCATAAAATAATATGATGATTATTTAAGATGGATTTTTTAGGATAAGTGTGTTGGGTTGTGAATTTTAGAAAACGTGACTCAGATGAATAGGGAGGATATTATTTATTATTGAATAAATTACATTACCCGATTAATATTCAAAAAAATTTATTGACATTATCATTTTAATTACAAAAAAAATAATGGGTATAATTTTAAGGATATAGATGTTGTTAAGCCTATATTTACTTTGTGATATAAGATATAGAGTACATCTAAACATAATTAAGTACAATAAACTATGATTTATTTAATATATTTAAATTTTATAGATTTGAATATTTCTCAAATATATAATAATTTAATTAAATTTACAAAAAATTATATCATCTATTAGGGATGTTTTCAAAACTATCTTGGAAGATACATGTTATAAAATAATGACTTATTTTTTTAAAGGTATTAGGGAGTTTATTTAATGTTTTATCATGATGATAATATATAAAATTTTTAAAAGAGAAATAAACAAGAGATAAACTATTATACAACATACTCTATCTAAATGTATCCCCCTGGGAAGGAAAAGGATAAAGAGAGATAATGATGCATGTATCACACTTAAAATAGTCTACGGGTTGGTAATAAGCACCATGGGTATATAAATCACTCCTATTGGTGGAATTACCCTCACTAATGATTAAATTAAAAAGACATAAGATTAGAACAACCACCATGAAACTAGTACTAATAATAAATAAAATATAAATATTATTATATGAATGGAGGGACATACAACTGTGAAAATAGAAAAAGGCAATGAAATTCGTTTGTAGCAACCCTAAATCTCCCAAAACTCTTGAAAAACTCTATAAACTAATAAAGTCCATCTTGATCACTAAAAATGAATTTTTAACTTTAACAATAGTTGATATATAAATAGGGTGAGAATAATATTTCTTCTAAGTAGGTTCCTCCTTGAAAATTATCTTTTACAATATAAAAAAACATTATAATTCCAAAAGAATAAAAAAAATGAAACTAACTCATCACCAAAATAGGATAACTATTCACTTCACATCTTCTACATACATCAGTCACTAATTATCACATTACAGTAATAATAAAATATCCAACCATAAGATAAAAGTAAAGGTATCCCTTTAAAACATCCCTTCTTGATTGTCTCTCTACCCCTACATAAAAAATCTTGATCTATATCTATCAAATAGTAAATTGTCCCTATGACATTTTGGAAGCTATATCATATCTTGCACCATGTCCATTACATAATCTCATAATCACAAACAATGCATTATTTTCATCACATCATCTAATCATCCACAACATATCTCAAAATAGAAACCACCTAATTTTCAATATCCCCCACGTCTAGTGTAATGCCTCACCCTAATTGTGGGAGTCAGTGCATTATTTTAATATATTGGCATGATAATAAAGAATCATGTCCTGAAAGACCGATCAGTTTAGTATTCTTGGAAAATATATTACATACATGAACATTAAATTACACATTAGAAAATAAAACATAGCATAAATGATTCATTGATAACTCCATTAATATCTTATCTCAACCCTTACTATCAATCATAAAATACTTCTTCACATCAGGGGAGAACTAAAAAATAAAAATGGGTGCACTCAGATGCTCAGTAAGGATAAAAAAATAGCAGAAAATTCATAAATAACTATAAATCTTTAAGGCAATGTGTTAGACTAGAAAAAAATTCATTTAAACATAAACTTCAGCATAATATTGAAATGATAAAATAAAATAATTCCATTTACTTATTCGTATGGATATTGTAATTGTTTAATAATCACATGAAATATCAATAGCCACTTTCATAATGATGGAATCAATAATGCCAGACTTCATAACCACATAGTCAAGGACTTGTGCCAAGACTACATATTATATTTTGTCAAGGCCTTGTGCTAATACACTAATTTGTCTCATGAGAATGACCAATGCATCTAAGAGCTATAGAGGGATCCACCCATCAATGCATTCCTCATATGAAAATGTATAAGCATAACATTAACATTCATATTAAAACTATAATACAAAATATCAATACTTTACCCATAAACCCTGAATAGTATAAAAATAAAACACCTATAGTCAAACATATCACAAAACCGTCAATTCAATATTGACGGTTTTTATCATAATAAATCAACTTCAAAAAAGATTAAAATCCATCAATTGATGTCAATATAGATGAAAATGATTTATAAAAATCTTTGAGAGAAATATCTGTTTTTCTTAAAAACATTTAAAAGTCACACAACTTAGAAATGAATGAAATTAAAGAAATTTTCTAATCAAACTGTCCCAAACAACTTTTTTACTTTTGAATGGAATTAACATTGTAAAAAAATTCATGTCCATATACATAAATCCTTAAAACGATTTTGAAAACATGGACACTAATGAGAATGTTTTAGAAGAATAAATATTTAATATATTTAAAATAATGTTTTAGTAAAAATTACATTAAAATAAGTCCTTTTAAAACTATTTCATGAAACATTTTCATGGATAATAAATATTTCCCAGAAGATACTTACGTAAAAAAACATCGGATAATAAAAAGATTATGAAATTAACCCTTACATGGTACTTTTCATTAGTTGAGTGTAACACCCCAGGTAAATAAAGAATAAAGAATTTTCATATTTATTATTATTTTCAAATTAAATACTAATTTTACTTTTAAGGTTTTGCTATGTTCGATAGCATACCCGATATGAAACAATGAGTTTCTTTGAAATCTTACGTTGCGCACTAGTAATATAATAATATTATTCTAAATGGTAGTTAACACGTAGCCGTTGTATTGGAGGGAAAGAATAGAAATAACTAAAATATTATTATATATGTTTTATAAATGTTTTTTCATTTATCCAATAAAAGATAAAGGCTTAAAATAAGAAAATAATTCAATTTTAGGCATAGATACTCTAATATTCACTAAAAGGTCGAACTATCGCCTTTTGATGGCAAACCCTCTTTAAATTTAGATTTGGTCACTTTTATACATTCTATTGGACCAAATAAAACTATTCGTTAGAATCGGGACATCATGATTTACTTTTTGTAAATTTTTGGTATTTTTCTGATAAAGTTTATTTTTTAATGAATAGTGAAAACTGTTGTATTTTAATTCAAAACCTCTTTATAATATAATTTACTTGTATGATTAGATTATATTTTGAATTGGTTTTAAAGTCCAATTAGAATATATTTTTACCATTTAATCCAATTTTGGTCATGGGAATTAATTTCACTTCGAAATTGGACTTAAACTAGTGTCTAGCTTTTGATACATATTGTTTCATAAAAACACGCTATTTATTTTGACAGCGGGATATAATTATTAAATTAATTAATGAAAATTATATTGTTTGAATTTTGTAAATTATAAATCATTTTTGAATTCGGAATATCATATATATCTTAGGGTGAATTTTTGGTATTTTTTTGAAAAACATCAATTTTTGATGAATAGTGAAACCACTAAGTGGTACTTAAAAAACTGACTTTTTTGTTTAAATGAAATTTTCCCACCACTGTGTTTTGAATTTTAAAAATCTGACAGACATGGTTGTCATTAGGATGTAAAATGTGGTACAATGGGATTAAAATAATTTTTTGGTAAATAATATCTTTTATGTTTTTAATAGCTATTAGAGGTAATTAGTGTAGTTTAAGGTAAAAATAATGTTTTAATAATATGAAATGACCTTGAAACATGTCCTAACCCTATTGGACGAGTCATGTCAGACCAATACAACCCATGGGTCGATTTTTTGGACCCCATGGAGCCACTTGGGTATGATAATGAAATTAATGCCTTTTATTTAAAGTAAAAGTAAAAATGACACAAACATGTATTGTTTTAGTAACACAATTTTTATATGGGATTATACAAGTCATATTTTTTACTATAAATAGTAATTGGAATGATAAAAATATTTCCTACATCATAATAATTTTTTATAATTTTTATACATTAAAACAAATAACGTATTTATGACACCATTATGATGCAGTGATTACCTCGTTTTTTAACGATTTAAATAAAATGAAAAGATAATGTACAATATAAGACATACACTTTTAAAAAACCTATTATATGGGTGGATTTAGAACTCTTATCACATTATCCTATAAATATATAATTTTGGGACCTTTTAAATCCGAAAATCATTTTATAATAAAGTAACCTTTTATAACTTTCCAAGAGTGCCCCTCCTCTCCTCTTATAAAAGGCCCCCACCTCTACCGCCATACCCAAACCCCTCAAGCCTTTGTCTTGGCCAAACCCTGCCCATTTTGTCTCTAAACATCCCTCTATTACTCCTCGAATCCTCACTTTGGGAATACGTCTTCCCAAGGATGCCTTTGAGGTCAAATCAAAAGAGTTACCCGTTTTAATGGTAGTGTCTTCCCTTGTGTTCTTATGTTTTATTTTGCTTCTCCAACCCCCTAAACTAATTTTATTCCATTATTTTGTAACAAATAAAGTATATTAAATATACTAGGATGTTGTTATGATAATTATTATAGCTATAAATACACACACCTTTGTCTAATGGTTAAAAAACATATTGTTTCTGTGGTTGGTGATTTTATGCCTCACGAAACGTTTATTGTTCAATCTTTTTTAACACATTTCATGGTGTCCATTAAGATGTATCTATATTTATATATGATATATAATATGTTTATGTTTTAATTAAGCTTCTGTATTTTTCATTTATGGCATACCTTTATGTTTTCCATTATGGGTAAACGCGATATCTTCCTTTTAGGAAGTGCGGACTACCGCCCCCTCAAAGTGATTTGATTTGTTAATACCAAATGTTGTATGTATGAAGGATAGATTTAATTATATTAAATATGATATTTTACTGGAATTATAATATATCTTTATATAATTATTATTTCTTTCCATTAAAGTATGAGATAGAAATGAAAGTAGCATTCATGCGTACATACGGCTTACCGTCTTCATGAACGGTGCATTTCATTTCTTATCCCCAAATATAATGTACTATTATAAGTACATATATATATAATGGATATATATTGATGTATGTTACATATAAATTATTAATATAATTATGGAAATTAAAATATACATATCTCTCATTTAGTTTTAATTCCATTAATATGACATAGAAATGAAAGTAGCTTTCATGCGTACGTACGACTTACCGTCTCCATGAACGGTGCATTTCATTTATTACCTCTAAATGATTATGTAATATTATAAATGCATGTATATACTAGATATATAGGATATATATGGAATCTACATCATGAATATCATTCTTGAGATAATGGATATTTGACTACGTGAATAACTTGTAAATATAAGAAGTTCACTTTTGACTCAAGTACCAAATATCGACAAAATGACCGTTATTAACTAAAATGACTACATAATGTTCATAACATGGTAATAAGTTATATAAAAGGAATAATTAACTTTAAAAAGTCTCTTAAGCCCAGTATAAATTAACTCAAGTTTATTATTCAGGACATTAATGAACGATCGAGTCAAGTCGGACTCGAGGTAAGGGACTTCATCTCAATCTTCCTTCATTGAGGCATATTTCATTTTATACATAATGTTCTTTTATACGGTGTATAAACACCTTTGACTTTTACTTCTATACAAAAGAAATATTTTTCTACGAATCGTTTTACTAAATGACAAAAAGTAATGTTTCTTTTAACATACGCGGTGACAACGACCTTTTCTGCCACTACGAGTATTTTTTGGCCTTTGGCTTCCTTAATAAGTTGTAATGTTTTTAAAATGAAATAAATACCATATACTCTTTTATGTATTTTGGCATTGAAAATGGTTTTTATAATGGATTTGTTATGTCAATATATTTATGTGATATATGGTGATAAAAGTGTGGAAATGTTTTCTTTCCATTATATTTGTTTTATGTCTTATGATTTTATAATGGTACTTCGACATTTGACGGGTGGTTTCGTGATAAACCGTATGACGGGTGTTTCCGTGAATACCAGTATGGGTGGTTAGGTTATAACTTCTAATGCATTGGATATGGAAGTCGACCGTATGGCTATTCCATTATGTGATATGTGTGGAAGTCGACCGTATGGTTATTCCACAAAGTATGTTTATGTCCCATGTTACCTTTATATGTTATATGTTATTTATATGGGTTTTATGGTAATATTTTGGTTAAAAAGGTTAAGTAATGATATTTTTTTCAGTGAAGAGTTTTTACTACTTTATAATGGTGAAAAGCAATACTTTGATAAAGTATTCTTGGTTTATTGGTTGTTTTGAAAAACTAACAGTTTTCCTTCTTTGTGTATCCCTTACTGAGATTTTTATGCTCACCCCATGTTTTTTTGAAATGTTTTTAATAGGACTTAATATGGAATAGGGTCAAGGATGGGATCAAGTAAAATTCATGATATCTAAAACATCGAACTATACATGTTTCTTTTTAAGAGTTTTTATTTTATGGAATCTTACTAGAAGTGTCTACTTTGTAATCTTTTAATATGTAATAGTTAAGTCCTAATTCTCTAAAAAATAAACCTGAAAATATCCTCAATGTGAATTATTAATTTAATTCAATATTATGTAAGGTTTATGGTCGGGTCTTTATCATTGGTATCAGAGGTCCTTTTAGACAACTATAGGAGTTATAAAAATATTAAATTATAAAATAATTTATGGTATGATTGAAATGTTATAGCATTTAAAGATTACCATGTTTTTTGGCCTAAGATATTTCTGTGTTACGAATGGTTTTTCATAGTGGAAATAGAACAGCTTCTATGGGAAAGAATACAGTGGGAAATGACCTTTCAAATCAGTATCCTGAGATGGTCAGAATCCGAACTAAACAGTTTGTTGCAGTGATGGCTCAGTTGACTCAAGAATTGCAATGAAGATTGGTGAATGCTCCAGTTTTGGCACTTCCTTTCATGAATTGTGAGTTTTTTATATACAGTGATGCTTTTTTGAAGGGACTCGGTTGTGTCCTTATGCAGAATGATCAGGTAATTGCATATGCTTCATATCAGTTGAAAACTCATGAGATAATTACCATACACATTAATTGGAATTAGCTGCTGTTGTTTTTTCTCTAAAAATTTTGAGGCATCATTTGTATGGAGTAAAATGTGAAATATATACTCATCACAAAATTTTAAATTATATATTCACTCAGAAAGAATTGAACATGACACAGAGGAGATGGCTAGAATTAATCAAGGATTATTATTGTACAATTCATTACCATCTGGGAAAAGCAAATAAAGTGGATGATTATTTGAGTCGAAAATGTAATGCTTCATTAACCATGCTACGTTTGGAACGAGATCCTTTGGTTTTTGATTTGATGAACTTTGGAATTGATGTTATTGGTGTAGAACGTTCTTCTGTTTTGTTTCAGGTATCAGTGAGATCATCTCTATCAGACAGAATTAAGAAAGCGTAGAAGAAAGATACTGGGTTCCAGAAAAAGGTAGAGCTGGTTAAGAAGGGTAAGTTGCCGGAATTTAATATTGATAATGATTGTCTTTTGAGGTTTGAGAAGAGATTATGTGTTCTTAGTGATTCACAGTTGAAGAATGAGTTGTTATGTGAGGATCATAGTTCCCCATTTTCAGTTCATCCTGGCTGTACTAAGATGTACAGAGATCTTCGGGCGTTTTACTGGTGGGATGGAATGAAAAGTGATATTGCTGATTTTACTATAAAGTGTTTGACTTGTCAGTAGGTTAAAGAAGAGTGTCAGTTACCGAAATGGTTACTTCAGCCTTTACCTATTCCAGAGTGGAAATGGGAAAATATATCTGTGTACTTTGTTGTGGGATTACAGAAGACATCTCGAGGTAAAAATGCAATATGGGTTATTGTTGATCGCTTGACTAAATCTTCTCAATTCCTTCCTATTAGAGATACTTTCTATCGAGATCAACTTTCTAGATTGTATCTTAAAGAGATAGTAAGTTTTTATGGAGTTCTCTTATCCATTGTTTTTTATCGTGATCCCAGGTTTACTTCTAACTTTTGGAAAGGCCTTCAGAAGTCATTGGGTACTGAATTAAATTTTAGTACATCTTTTCATCCTCAATCAGATGGGCAGTCAGAACAAAAAATTTAGAAACTGGAGGATATTCTACGTTCTTGTTCAATGGATTATCAGGGAATTTGGGACCAACATCTTTCTTTGGTTGAATTTTCATACAATAACAGTTTTCATTCCAGTATACATATGGCACCGTTTGAGGCATTATATGGTAAACGGTGTTGAAATCCATCTTTTGTGGATGAAGTGGGTGAAAGAAATATGATGGGACTAGAATTGGTATAATAGATGGCAGAAAAAGTTCAGTTGATTCAGAAACACATGAGAACAGCTCAGAGTAGACAGAAAAGTTATGCGGATAACCGGAGGAAGGATCAATATTTCGAGGTTGGTGATCATGTTTTTCTCAATGTTTCACCATGGAAATGTGTGATGCGATTTGGTAAGAAAGGAAAGCTGAGTCCAGGGTTCATTGGACCATTTGAAATTCTGGAGAAAGTTTGATCAGTTGCATACAGAGTGGAATTACCTCCGAGTTTTTCTCAGGTACATAATGTTTTTCATGTTTCGATGTTGAAAAAGTATATACCAGATCCATCTCATATATTGAGCCCAGAGGTAGTTCAGTTGGAAGAGAATCATTCTTATGAAGAACAACCAGTCCAGATTCTTGACCATAGAGAGAAAGTGTTTCAGAATAAGTTAATTACCATGTAAAGGTTTTATGGAAAAACCATATAGTTGAAGAGGCAATGGGGGAATCTGAAAATGCTATGATGGATAAATACCCCCACATATTTTAATAAGTGAATAAAATTGCAAAGATGCAATTCCAAAAAGGGTGGAAGGATGTAACATCCCAGGTAAGTAATGAATTATGAATTTTCATACTTATTAAATTTTCGAATTAAATATTAATTTTACTTTAATGGGTTTTCTATGTTCGATAGCGTAACTGATACGCAACAATGAGTTTCTTTGAAATCTTACGTTGCACACTAGTAATATAATAATATTATTTTAAATTGTAGTTAACATGTAGTCGTTTTATTGGCGGGAAAGAATAGAAATAACTAGAAAATGATTATATATGTTTTTTAAATGTTTTTACATTTATCCAATAAAAGAGAAAGGCTTAAAATAAGAAAATAATCCAATTTTAGGCATAGATACTCTAATATTCACTAAAAGGTCGAACTATCGCCATTTGATGGTGAACCCTCTTTAAATTTTGTTCTGGTCACCCTTATAAATTCTATTGGACCAAATAAAACTCTTCATTAGAATCGGGATGTCAGTATTTACATTGTGTAAATTTTTGGTATTTTTCTGATAAAGTTCTTTATTTAATGAATAGTGAAAATTTTTGTATTTTAATTCAAAACCACTTTATAATGTAATTTACTTATATGATTAGATTATATTTTGAATTGGTTTTAAAGTTCAATTAGAATATATTTTTACCATTTAATCCAATTTTGGCCATTGGAATTAATTTCACTTTGAAATTGGACTTAAACTAGTGTCAATCATTTGATACATATTGTTTCATAAAAACACGCTATTTATTTTTACAATGGGATTTAATTATTAAATTAATTAATGCAACTTATATGTTTTTAATTTTTTAAAATAGGCATCATTTTTAAATTCGGAATATCAAATATAGCTTAGGGTGAATTTTTGGTATTTTTCTGAAAAACTTCAATTTTGATGAATAGTAAAACCACTAAGTGGTATTTTAAAAACTGATTTTTTTTGTTTCAATTAAATTTTCCCACCTCTGTGTTTTGAATTTAAAAATTTCGACATACGTGTTTGTCATTAGGATGTAAAATTTGGTTCAATGGGATTAAAATAATTTTTGGTGAATAGTATCTTTTAAGTTTTTAATCATGATTAGAGGTAATTAGTGTAGTTTAAGGTAAAAATAATGTATTAATAATATGAAATGACCATAAAACTTGTCCTCACCCTATTGGATGAGTCATGGCCGACCAAGAAAACCCATGGGTCTATTTTGGGGACCCCATGGAGCCACTTGTGTAAGATAATGACATTAATCCCTTTTATTTAAAGTTAATGTAAAAATGACATAAACAAGTATTGTTTTACTAAAACAATTTTTACATGGGGTTATACAAGTCATATATTTGACTATAAATATTCATTGGAAAGATAACGCAATTTCATACATCATAGTATTTTTTTAATAATTTTTATACATTATATAAATTAATGTATTTAGGACACCATGACGATGCACCGATTACCTTATTTTATAACGATTTAAATAAAATGAAAAGATAATGTAAACTATAAGACCTAAACTTGTAAAAAACCTACTAGATGGGTTGATTTATAACTCCTATCACCTTATCCTCTAAATTTATAATTTTGGGACCTTTTAAATTCGAAAATAAATTTATAATAAAGTAACCTTTTATAACATTCTAAGAGTGCCCCTCCTCTTCTCTTCTTAATGGCCCCCACCTCTACCACCTTACCCACACCTCTCAAGCATTTGGATCGGCCAAACCATACCCATGTTGTCTCTGAACATCCATCTCTTACTCCTAGAAGCCTCACTTTGGGATAAAGTCTTCCCAAGGAAGCCTTTGAGCTCAAATCAAAAAGTGTTACCCGTTTTAAAGGTATTGTCTTCTCTTGTGTTCTTATGTATTATTTTTCTTCTCCAACACCCTAAACTCTTTTTACATCTTTTTTTTGTAACAAAACCAGTATATTAAATGTACTAGGATATTTTTATGCGAAGTATTAGAGCTACACCTACACACACCTTCGTTTAATGGTTAAAGAACATACTGATCTATGGTTGGTGGTTTTCTGCCTCATGAAACGATGATTGTTCAATATTCATTTAACACCTTTCATGGTGGCAATTAAGATGTCACAATACTTATATATGATATATACTATTTTTATGTTTTACTTAATCTTATGTATTTTTCATTTATGGAATAATTATATGGTTTTCATTATTGGTAAACACGATATCTTCATTTTAAGAAGTGCGGACTACCGCCCCCTAAAAGTGATTTGATTAGTTAATACCATATGTGGTACGAATAAAGGATATATTTAATGATATTATATATGATATTATAATTTAATTATAATATACCTTTATATAATTATTATTTCTTTCCATTAAAGTATGAGATATAAATGAAAGTAGCGTTCATCCGTGCGTACGGCTTACCATCTCCATGAACGGTGCATTTCATTTCTTATCCCCAAATATAATGTACTATTATAAGTACATATATATTGGATATATATGATGTATGTTACATATAAATGATTAATATAATTCTGGAATTAAAATATACAACTCTCTCATTTAGTTTTAATTCCATTAATATGACATAGAAATGAAAGTATCTTTCATGCGTACGTATGACTTACCGTCTCCATGAATGGTGCATTTCATTTCTTAACTCTAAATGGTTATGTAATATTATAAATGAATTTATATACTGGATATATATATGATATATATGGAATCTACATCATGCTTATCATTCTTGAGATAATGGATATTTGACTACGTGAAAAACTTGTAAATATAAGAAGTTCACTTTTGACTCAAGTGCCAAATAGCGACAAAATGACTATTATTAACTTAAATGACTAGATAATTTTCATAAAATGGTAATAAGTGATATAAAAGAAATAATTAACTTGAAAAAGGATCTTAAGAAAATAGAAATTAACTCAAGTTTATTATTCAGGACATTAATGAACGATCGAGTCAGGTCGGACCCGAGGTAAGGGACTTCTTCTCAATATTCTTTCATTGAGGAATATTTCATTTTATACACAACTTTCATTTATACAGTGTATAAACCCCTTTGAATTTTAATTTTATACAAAAGGAATATTTTTCTATGAAGCATTTTACTAAACGACAAAAAGGAATGTTTCATTTAACGTACGCGGTGACAACGACCTTTTCTGCAGCCGCGAGTATTTTTTGGTCTTTGGCTTCCTCAATAAGCCGTATTGTTTTTAAAATGAAATAAATACCATATACTCTTTTATTTATATTGGTATTGAAATTGGTTTTTATAATGGATTTTTTGTGTCAATATATTTATGTGATATATTGTGATCAATTTGTGGAAATTTTTTCTTTCAATTATATTTGTTTTATGTCTTATGATTTTATAATGGTACTTGGAAATTTGACGGGTGGTTACGTGATAAACAATATGACAGGTGGTGTCGTGAATACCAGGATGGGTGGTTATGTCATAACCTCCAATGCATTGGGTATGGATGTCGGATGTATGGCTATTCCATTAAGTGATATGTGTGAAAGTCAACCGTATGGTTATTCCAATTAAGTATGTTTATGTCCCAAGTTACCTTTATATGTTATGTGTTCTTTATATGGGTTTTATGGTAATATTTTGGTTATAAAAGGGTATGTAATGATCTTTTATACAGTGAAGAGTTTTTACTACTTTATAAAGGTGAAAATTATTACTTTGATAATGTATTCTTGGTTTACTTGTTGTTTTGAAAAACTAACAGTTTTCCTTATTTGGGTATCCCTTAATGAGCTTTTTATTCTCACCCCAAGTTTTTTTGAAATGTTTTTCACAGGACTTAATGTGGAATAGGGACAAGGATGGGATGAAGGAAAAGTCATGATATCTAAAACATGGAACTAGGCATGTTTCTTTTCAAGTGTTTTTATTTTATGGAAACGTAGTAGAAGTGTCTACTTCATAATCTTTAGAGATGTAATAGTTATGTTCTAATTCTCTAAAACTCTAAACTTGAAAAGATCCTCAATGTGAATTATTCATTTAATTCAATATTAAGTAAGGTTTACGGTCGGGGCTTTATATTGAGGGTATGTTTATCCTTCTGTATAATGACCATAGTAAGTTATTAAATTATACCATACCCATATTAATAATTATTATATCATATATGATTCATTTATGACACTATAATACCCATTTGATAATAATTTTCATGTTAAATTAATATTTTGGGTAATAATTGCTTTCTTTATTGCACGTGTTTTAACTTGTTACTATTGATTGAATCAAATAGATCATGATTTAAATACATATATTATATAAATTATGATTTATATATCATATATATTTAAAATATAAATATGTATAATAGACATATATATGAAATAGAAAACACCGTTTATGGAGACGGTTGGTCGTATGTACGCATAAACGTTGTTTCTGTTGTCATATTTTATTGAATGGTATTATATGAATAAGATATATGTAAGTACATATATACATACATGTATCTAGTATTATTATTATGTCATATATTACATAATTATTAATGATATATATTTTTATAATCATCGTTGAATGGTAAATGTGGAAATGAATCTCATTGCCTCGTGGAGACGGTAATCCGTACGTACACACGAGCGACAATATCATTTATTGATTGTGAAATCGTATGCAATTGGATGTTATATAATATATATATTGTCACTAATATGTAATATTTAGTACTTATATCTGTTATAATGATTATTATACCCATCCAAATAATGATGTTTTTGAATAACAAACTACACCATGATGTGTAGACCGTAATCTGTTTGTATGCACGTATGGTGACTTCATCATTTATATGATGGATAGAATAATGAATATGGTTGTACCATTTTTATAGTAACATTTTAATATATAGAATATACTGTATTTGTTATTTTATAATTGAATCAATAAATAAATATTATGTGTAAGAAGAAAAGAACATGAAAGTGGTGATGAAATATTTACCTCTTCTTAGGGTTCTTCCATTTGATTTGATCGAGAGGGCTCTGTAGGCTAGCTTTATGGCTAATATAAGGCCTATTGGATGAAGGGAGTAATGTTGGGAGGATATTTGAGCAGTGTTTGGCCAAGAAAAATTGATTTGGAGGTGTCAAATTAACAGAAGTGTAAGTACCCTTTTGTAAGGGAGGTGATGGTCACTTTAGGAAAAGCTTCAAATATTATTTTGTATTAAAATTATTTTCGGCTTCTAATGGAACAAAACTGATTTATTTATAGGATAAGGTGGGTATGGGTCGAAAAATACTCAACCAATTGGTTTTACATAGTATTGCCTCATCATATTAACCTTACCTTATAGATTTAACTCTTAGTTAAATCGTTTGACATTTACCATGTTTTTTGTATTTTTATATTATATGCTTAATAAACATAATATAAAATTCCAAGAGAACATCAATAGGTTCATTAATGACATATATAATATTATTAAGACCCTTTGTCCGAAACTTAGAATTTTATAAATATTATATCAACCAATAATATAGTATTTGTTTTAAAAAATCAATTATTTCAATTTTGACTTTATTTAATAAATTATTTTTTTAAAGTCTTAACAACAGTATTACTTATAAATAAGTTCATGAGTCCAATCCTAACAAGTAATAGTAACATATAAAATTAATTTAATTTATCAAAAGCCTCGAATTTCATTTATTTGGATATTTATAATAACAATTGTTTTAATAATTCATTATAATGGTAATTACTATGTCATCATTGTGTCATAAATAAATTAATTTATATAATTTCTAAAAATTATAAATAAAATATAATTATTTAGGAAACATTTTTATCTTTTCAATGAATATTTATAGTCGAATTTATATTAATTATAACCTTATATTAAAAAAGGTTTAGTTATTAAACTTTGAATTTAAATATTTTTTATTCTTCTATAAATAAAATAATAATAAATGTCCTAATCTAATCCTAGTGGAACAAAGAGGATGATATTTAATTCATAATGTTGTTTTTGGTATAATTATAATTATACAATATAATTAGGAGAAGTTTTAGGGTAATTATGATATCATTTTTACCCTTAATTACCCTATTTACTTTTAACTGGCTAAATAAAATTCGAAAGTTACTATTCACCAAAAAAATTCATCTAATTGAACAACATTTTACTTATTGATATTAACCTTGTCTCTCAGAATTTTGAAATTCTACTCATAGAAGCGATAAAAATAAGTTTTATACAAATTTGAAAATGCTCTTATAAGGTGGGTAAAAGAGGGTAAAATGTTCGATAAAATTATATATATACATAAAATTATAATAAAATTATTCCAATGAATTGTGTTGAACATATATAGTAAGTATGTATCTATTTTTACCTAAAATAAAACTAATTATTTAAAAAATTATTTAAAAAAATACGGTTATATATAATAACACAGTATTTTTAAATATTTATTGAAAATTGATAGTTTTCGGAATAATACCTAATCCTTACCCTAAGGTAATTTTGATATTCTGAGTTAAAAAATGTACTTTATTTTACTAAGTTGAAAACATAGATGTTGAATTTATTAATTTAGAATTAATTCTCATTGTCAAAACCAAAAAGTGGTTTTTAAAAAGTAAAAACTGTTAAAATATTGACATGTGTTTATGTAAAATTTAAATTTGAAATTACTTATAATGACCTATATTGTATTAAATGATAAAAATATATTCTAATTATACTTTCAAACCTTTACAATGAATAATTTATCACTATAAATTATTTCTATTAAAAAAAGATGTTTTCAGTTAAAAAATAGTATTTTCACTATTCATCAACATATGAAAGTTATCAGAAAATTATCAAAAAATTATCTAAACTAAATTTTATTGTCCTGCTTATAAATAAAATTTGATTTTCATTAAATTGAATATATAAAATTTGCAAATATTGGTTTTATAATGGGTTCGCCATTAAAAGGTATTAACATTGCATTTTTTGAAAGATGCTTCTTTTATCTGAAAAATGAATTTATTCTTATATTATGTCAAAGAAACACATAATATGAATTTTAAAATTATATAAAGTATATAAGATTGAAAATGAAGTTATTACTATTCATAACCTCTTTTTGATCGGTTAGTGTGGGAAGTTGTGTTGTGCTAAAACTTGGTGTTGCGTGTAGCGCAAGCTATTGAATAACTTTAATGAGATAATGTACTATGAAATCATGAGGTGTTACATTCTCCCCTCTATAAATTAATTGAATCCTCGCAAATTAAAATTGTTCATTGAAATTAAATGGTCAGAAATAGAAAATTACCTTTATGGAAAACCCAGATTAGAAATTAGGTTAATAAACTTTATTCTTTATAAGATGGAACGGAAAATGAAAAAGTCACCACCAAATTATGATCTCGATTAAAAGAACATCGGTGGAAATTAAAGTCACATAATTGGAGGAAAACATATATATTTATAGTGAGTGATTGAGGCCATCAATCACAATCAAGTGTCAAATTTAAGGCCTCAAAGCCATCAATCTATGATGATGTAAAATATCATCGGTTCAACAAAACATATGGTATTAGGGTAACACATTTCTGGTTTTATGATCCCTTCCATAAAGATTAATAATTATTTTATTCTTAGTATAATAGGAAAAATATACATACCTATATATATATATATACTAGACATGTAGAGTTTATTCCTTCTACTAATTCCTACCACAAACTCATCTTTCACTCCAAAAGAAAATAGAATTCAAAATATTATATTTATGCTAATAATATTGGGTTCTAAAAAAGGAATTTTTGATTTATCTTTCAGACCATTTAAAAAAACTACATTATACAAACTAGGACATCACGTAGACAAGTGGTAGGAGATGCACCCGTGTCGCTCTTCAGTTATAGGTTCAAGTCTCGTGGCCTGGCCGGATGTGACAGTTTGTCACCTAACCTCTGGGTTATCCTTTTATGATAATTCAAAAATAATCTCAAGAAATGATTTAACCTGACCAATAGTATCCAATGTCAAACATAATGGATTCCAACCTTTAAACTTATCCAAAATACTTGTGTCCAAACTCACAGTTCAAAATTTATAAGGAAGGTAAACACAATGATGATCATTTTTTCCAAGTAAGAACATGTGAATACCATAATCATGTATTCATTTAAAACAATATAACACCCTGAATTAACATAAATCCTTATTGATTACATTCATGTTCCCATATTCCTTATAGAATACTGGATATATTCTTTCTATCAATAAATGTTATAAACTCCAACAATGTTGAAATAAATATACCATTATCCAAATCCAAGGATGCCAATAATACCAAATATAATTTATCCAAATCAATAATCTCTTATTCCAAAATCAGTGCCATAGTTTCAGGACCATATTAAAGTTTATCTTTCTCCCAAGAATATATATTCAAAAAATTTAACCTAACATTTAATCACTTTTCATGGTTCCACACAATCTCAAGCCCTTAATAAAACTTTATTGCAATGTAATCCTTATATACTATATAATTCTTATGAAATGTACATCATTAGTACAACTCAAATGACAAAATACTTTAATGACAAGATAAGAACTCATAATCCCTCTTCTTTATCTTCGGTTGAATCATAACATGATTATTATACAATAACAGCATTTTGGGTATACTTTGATGATTGGGACAGTGATTCACGTAGTGTCTCAACTCATTCTAGATAAAGCATTATACATTTGAAACCTTGTTCTTACCCCTACAATCACGTATTTTGTGTCCTTTTTCCCTACACATATAACAAACTCTCATTCCCATCAAGGATTTACAAATGTGATTCTTTCCACACTTATCACATATTGGAAATTCCTTCATTCCCTTTTTCCCTTTATCCACCATTCTCTCTTCCATCCTTTTCTTCTCTTGCTTCCTTTCAAATCCATAGGACTCAGAAAATTCATTACATATCTTATTAACTCAGGATATTATTTCATCATATGATGAGGATATATGGTAGACTATTTCTATTTTAAACATTGTATTAATACCATGAATGATATGATCCTTCATAATCATTCGATCAAGCGTATTGCTAGAATTATCATTTCTCCTACTAGGCGCCAGTTCTAAACAATGAAATACAATAGGTTTCTTTATGAATCACAATGCATAAGTCCAAACTTTTAAAATACCTAACGTAAATAGAAAACATTATGCATATAATATATAATCATAAAATTTATTCTTTGAGAATGTATTTACTCATAAATCCTTCATAATGGCTTGTAATGAAAATATGAATTATCCTAAGAATATCCCCTAGGAGTGTCGTAACCATGAGTGCAACAAGGCTCGTTGTCGTGCACCAGTTCTCGTTCGAGTATAGCTCAAATCAGTGTTTTTGGATTTTACCCATAGGTACATCTATGACAGTGCCTCCACTACCTTCTTGTATCTATATTGGGATATATTCTTAGAAAATAGAAAAAATATCAACAGTTCCAAAATTCTAGGAAGTTCTTCTATACTTATCCACAAAGTTCATCTTACGATAATGTTCTCTAATTAGGGATTTTCTATATATAGTTTCCATGTATATTTCCCAAAATCATATGATACCAACTATAAATCCTGACACCAATTATGGGGGTCAGTGAATTACGTTAATATATTGGTATGATAACAAGGAATCAAGGCTTGAAAGACCGATCTATTTAGCAGTCTTGGAAAATTAATTACAAACATGAACATTACATTAAACATTAGAAAATAATACACAAAATACATTTTCCATTGATAACACCATTAATCCCTTATCTTAACCCTGATTATCAATCATAAAATACTTCTTCACATCATGTAAAATATAAATCATAGAAAGCGGTGAGCTCAGATGCTCAGTAAGGATAAAAAAATAGCAGAAATTTCATAAATAAGTATAAAAATTTAATGAAATGTATTTGACTAAAATAAAATCCTTTTAAACTAATAAATCATCACAATATGGAAAAGATAATATCAAAAAATTCCATTTACATATTTGAATGGATATTCTGCTAGTCTAATAATCACATGCAATATCAATAGCCACTTTCATAATGATGAAATGAAAACTCCATACTTCATAACCACGTTGTCAAGGCCTTGTTCCAAGACTAAAAATAAAATTTTGTCAAGGCCTTGTGCCAAGATACTAGTTGGTACCATGATACCTATTGATGCATCGAGGAGCTATAGCAGGCTCCACCTATCAGTTACTATGTCCAATGTATTCCTCATATGAAAATGTTTAAACATAAAATAAATATTCATATTAAAACTATCATACGAAATGAAAATAATTTATCCATAAACCATGAATGGTATAAAAATAACACATTCAAAATCATTCATATCACAAAACCTATAATAAAATCTATAATATTTGTATCATAATAAATCAACATAAAAAACTTTAAAATCCATAAAGGGATGTTGATATAGATGAAAATGATTTGTAAAAAACATATAGAGAAATATCCATTTTTCATAAAAACATTCAAAAGTGGAACAATTTAGAAAGGAAGAAATTTAAAGATATTTTTGAATAAAAGTGTACCATACAACTTTGAGTATTTTTAAAGGAAATAAAATTTTAAAAACATTCAGGTCCGTAGAAATAAATCCACAAAACCCATTTTGAAAACTTGGACACTAATGAGAATGTTTTAGAAGAATAAATATTTAAACATTTAAAATGATGTTTTAGTAAAAATTCCTCTAAAATAATCCATTTGAAAAATCATTCATGAAACATGGACATGGATAAAAAATATGTCCCAGTAGATACTTACGTAAAAACAACCTCATATAAATAAAGAGATTGTCAAATTAACCCTTACCTTATACTTTCCATTAGTCGAGGGTACGTTTAACCTCGTATATATAGACTGTAGTATGTTATTAAATTATACCAGAACCGTATTAATATTTATGATATAATACAAGATTCATATATTACTATATACTTCCAATTTAATAATAATTTCCATGTTAAATTAACATTTTCCATAATAATCACTTTCTTTGTTGTACGTGTTTTAACTTGTTACTCTTGATGGTATCACTTAGATCATGATTTAAATACTTTATAGAATATAAAAAATGATTTATATATAATATATATTTATAATATAAATATGTATAATTGGAATATATATGAAATGGAAAACATTGTTTATGGAGACTGTAGGCCGTACGTACGCAAAAATGCAGTTTCCGTTTTCATATCATATGGAATGAAACTAATTGAATAAGATATATGTATGTAAATTAATATATATATATATATATATTATCATTATTATGTGATTAATTACATACTTATTAATGATATATATATTTATAATCAACGTTGAATGGTGACCGTGGAAATAAATCTCATTGTGTCGTGGAGACGGTTATCCGTACGTACGCACTAGCGACAATATCATTATATTGATGGTGAAATCATATGTTATTGGATGGTATATATTATATAAAGAATAATTAACATGTTATATTTATTATTTAAATTAGTTATAATTATTATTATACCCATCCAAATAATGATGTGATTGAATAACAAACTACACCACGACGTGGAGACGGTAATCCGTACGTACACACGTGTGGTGACTTCGTCATTAATAGGATGGATGGAGTAATGAATATGGTTTTTACATTTTTATTATAACATCATAGTATATAGAAGATACTGGAGTTATTATTTTATAATGGAAAAAATAAAGAAAGAGGAAGTGTATGAAGAAAAGAACATGAAAGAGGTGATAAAATATTTACCTCTTCTTCGAGTTCTTCCTTTTGATTTGAGTAAAAGGGAACCATAAGATGGATTTCTAACCAATGTAATTACTCTAGGATGAAGGGAGGAAAGTTGGTAGGATATTTGTGCAAGGGTTGTCCGAGCCAAATGGCATCTGAGGTGTGAAATTATATGAAGGGGAAGTACCCATTTATAAGAGATTTGAGGGTCACTTTTGGAAAAGCATGAAATATTATTTATTAATAAAATAATCTACTGTTTATAATGGATTAAAAATGATTTATTTATAGTATAAGGTGGGGATGGGTCAAAAACCTCTCAATAATAGGTTTTAGACAGGTTTTTTGCATCATTATAACTTAATCATTTAGATTTAACTCTTAGTTAAACAGTTTGACATTTACCATGTCTCTTTGTATTTTTATATTATATCGTTAATAAAAATACTATAAACATAAAATAGAACCCCAATATGTTTAATAATGACATATATAATATTATTAAGTCCCATTGGATGAACTGTATATTTTTCGGAATATTATATATCTACCAATAATATAGTTTTTTTCTTAAAAACTCAATTTTGTCAATTTTGACATTATTTATTAAATGATTTTTGTTAAAGTCCTATCAACATTATTACTTAGAAATAAATTCATAGGTTTAATCCTAACATGAAATAGTAACTTATGAAATTTTTTAATTCATCAAATGTCTCAAAATACATTTATTTGGATATTTATAATATCAATTATTTCAATATTAAATTATTAAGTTAATTACTACGTCATCATTGTGTCATAAATTAATTAAATTATTTATTGTATAGAAATTATAAATAAAATACAATTATGTATGAAATATTTTTAGACTTATAATTAATATTTATAGTCGAATTTATATTATGTATAACACTATATTAAAAATGGTTTAGTTATTAAACTTTGAATTTAACTCTTTTAACTATTCTTTAAATAAAAAAATAATAAATGTCCAAATCTAATACATGTGGACCAAATAGTGTCATATTTAAGTCCTAAGGTTATTTCTAGCCGAATTATACTTATCCAATAGAATTAAGACATGTCTTAGGTTATTTATGACATCATTTTTACCCTTAATTAATTATTTAATTTTAACCAGTGTAAATAATTGTCAAAAGGTAATCTTTACCAAAAATTATTTTTGTCTTATTGTACCACATTTTACATACAAATATTAACTGTGTCTCCTTGATTTTTGAAATTCAACTCATAGAAGTGGAAAAATTATGTCTTATACAAATTTTTAAATGCTTCGAGTTGGAGGGTAAAAGACTGTAAAATGTTCGATAAAATTTTATATATATTATCTCATTATAAAATTACTCCAATGAATTCAGTTGAAAATATATAGATATTATGTACATATTTTGACTTTAAATAAATTAAAATAAAATAACACGTTATTTAAATAAAAAGGCGTTTTTATATAATAACGTATTGTTTTTTTATATTAATCAAAAGTTGCAAGTTTTCAAAAAAAATACCAAAAATTTACCCTAAGCTAATTTCGATATTCGAAATCCGAAAATACAATATATTTTACCAAATAAAAAACATAGATGTTTCATTTTTTAATTTAAAATAAATTCCATTGTCAATACCAAAAAGTAGGTTTTTAAAAAGTAAAAACTATTAAAATATTTACATGTGTTTATGTCAAATTTAAATGTGAATTTACTTATAATGACATAAATTCTGTTAAATGGTAAAAATAAAATCTAATTATACTTCTTATTCATTCAAATGCATAATTTATCAATATAAATTATTTTTATTAAAAATAGTTGTTTTCAATTAAAACATTTTCTTTTTAACTATTCATCAAAATAAGACAGTTTTCAGAAAATCACCAAAAAATTATCAAAACTAAATTTTTATGTCCCTCTTCAAAATAAAATTTTAATTAAATTAAATTTAATATATATAAGTGTAAAATATTGGTTTTAAAAAGGGTTATCCATTAATAGGTGGTAAAATTTCATTTTCTTAAAAATACTTTTATATAAAAATTAATTTGTTATTATATTATCTAAGGAACACATAATATTAGTGATAAAATCATATACAGTATATAAGATTCAAAATTTAGTCAAAAATATTAATAATCACATTTTTTAACATTTAGTGAGGTAAGTTGTGGTGCGCTCGAACTCGGTGTTGCGTGTAGCGCAAACTATTGATTTAATATAGTGTGATAATGTACTATGAAATCATGAGGTGTTACATTCTCTCATCCTTCTATAAATTGTGACTTCACAATTTAAAATTGTTCTTCAAAAAATAATGTTTAAAAAAATACCTTTGTGGAAAACCCACATCGGAAATTGGGTTAAAAAAATTTATTCTTAATAAGAGGGAAATGGAAATGAAAAAGACACCACCAAATTACGATCTCGATTAAGAGAACATTGGTGGAAATTATAGACACATAATTGGAGGAAAACATAAATATTTATAGGGGTGATTGAGTTCATCAATCGCAAACAAGTGTAATAATGAGGGCCTCAAAGCCATTAATATAAGATGATGAAAAATATCATCGGTTCAACAAAACATATGGTATTAGGGGAACACATTTTTGGTTTTAATATCCCTTACCTAATATTTAATGATTTATGTATTCATATAATAAGAGGAATATATCTATATATATATATACTTGACATGTATAGTTTCATCCTTCAACTAATTCCAACCACAAACTCATCCTTCACTCCAAAAGATAATAGAATTCCAAAATATTCTATTTATCATTATTGTATAGGGTTATAAAAAAGTAATTTATAATTAATATGCCAGACCTTTTAAACAAACTACATTATAAAAATCGGGACATCATGTAGGCCAGTGGTAGCTGATTCACCCTTGTCACTCTTTGGTTATAGGATCAAGTCTCGTGGCCTTTCCTGACATGATTGGTTGTCACCCGACCTCCAGGTTATATTTTATGAAAATTAAAAAATAATATCAAGACATGATTTAATGTTAAAAATAGTATCCAATTTCAACCTTAATCCATTCCATCTTTTAGACTTATCCAAAATACTTTTGTCCAAACTCGCAGTCCAAAATTTATATGGAAGGTAAAAAATTGAAGATCCTTTTTCCACGTAATAACATATGAATACCTTTATTATATATTCTTTTAAAACACTTTAACACCCTGAATTAAAATAAATTTTTATTGATTACATTTATGCTCCCTTATTCTTTATTGAATACTGGATATACTTCTTCTATCCATAAATGTTATAAAATAAAACAATGATGGAAAAAACAAACCATTAACATGTTCCACGGATGTCAATAATATCCATTATAATTTACCCAAATCAATATTCACTTATTCCAAAATCAATACCTCAGTATCCGAACTATATTAAATTTTATCTTTATCTCAACCATATATTTTCCAAAAATGTAACATGAAATTGTGTCACTATCTTGGTTCCACACAATTTCATGTCCTTAATGAAATAGTACTACAGTACAATCCTTATATATTCTACAATTTTTATAACATTTAAATCATTAATACAATATTAAATGAAAAAATAAATTAATAACAACATAAGAACTCGTCATCATTCCTCTTCATCTTTGGATGTATCATAACTTGTTTGTTATCCAATAGTAGAATTTGGGGTATACTCTGATGATTTAGACATTGATTCGCGTAGTGTCTTAACTCTTTGAAGATAAAGCATTGTACATTTGAATCCTTTTTATCACCCTTTCAATCACGTAGTTGGTGTCCTTTTTCTCCACACTTATAATATACTCTCATTCCCGTCAAGCATTTAACATGGTGGTTTTTTACACAATTTTCACATATGGAATAATCCTTCTTTCCCTTATTCCCTTCATCCATAATTCTATCTTCCATCCTTTTCTTCACTTTCTTCCTTTTAAATCCATAGGACATAGAAAATTTTTTACTTATCTCATTAATACATGATACTATTTATTCATAAGATGAGGATACGTGGGAGACTATTTCCCTTATAAATGATGCCTTAATACAATGAAATATATTATCCTTCTTAATCATTCGATCAATCATATTGATGGAATTTGTATCCCTTCTACTATGTTCCATTTCTATAGAGTGGCATACACTAGGTTAGTTTCTGAATAGCAATGCATAATTCCAAACTTGTAAAATACCTAACATAAATTGAAAATTTTATGCATATAATCTATAATCATAAAATATATTCTTTGAGAAAGTATTTATTCTTAAATCCTTTATAATGGATTGTAATGAAAATGTGATTTATCCTAAGAATAACCCCCAAGAGTGTCGTAACCAAGAGTGCAGCAAGGCCCGTTGTCGTGCACCATTTTTTATTAGAGTCTATCCGAAAGAGGATTTTTTTTGAATTTCACACTAGTTACATTTGTGCCACAACCACCTCTACCTTCTTGTATCCAGACAAGGATGTATTTCTTTTAGAACTCAAAAATTCTCTATAGTACCAAAACACTAGGATGTTCTTCTATACCAATCCTCAATGTCCATCTTAGGATAATGTTTTCTAATCAGTGTTTTTCCAAATCTAGTTTCCAAGGATATTTCCAAACTTCCTCTGATACCAACTGTAAAGCCCCGAACCCAGTTATACGAGTCAGTGCATTATTTGAATACATTGGCATGATTATAAGGAATCATTTCTTAAAAGACCGATCGGTTTATAGTCATCGATAATAGATTACATATAGGAAAATCACATAACAAATTATAAAATAAAACACAACACAAATTATCCTTTGAGAACACCATTAATCCCTTAGCATAACCCTACTTATCAATCATAAAATACTTATTTCCATCCTAGAAAATGAAAGAAAACATTGAAAGGGCTGAGCTCAGAGGCTCAGTAAGGATAAAAATATAGCGAAAATTTCATGTATAAGCATTAACATTTAAGGGAATGTATTAGACTAAACCAAATTCATTTTAATCATAAACATTAACATAATATGGAAAAAATAATACAAATATTTCCATTTAATTTTTTCGTGGATATTATACTATTTGAATAATCACATTCAATATCAATAGCCACATTCAGAATGATGGAATTCATAATGCCAGACTTCATTACCACATAGTCATGGTCTTGTGCCCAGACTACAAATAATATTTTTTCAAGACCTTATGCCAAGACACTAGTTTGTCTCATGATACCTACCGATGTATCGAGGAGCCATAGTGGGCTTCACTCGTCACTTACTAAGTCCAATTCATTCCTTATATGAAAAAGGTTTAAACATAACATAAACATTCATATTAAAACATGCATTTGAAATGTCAGTAAAATATTCACAAACCATTAATGGTATAAAAATAACACATCCATAGTCATACATATCACAAAACCTTTAATAAAATATAGTAGATTTTTATCATAATAAATCAACTTCAAACACGTTTAAAATATATAAAGAGATATTGATATAGATGAAAATGATTTGTAAAAATATTTGAGAGAAATATCATTTTTCCATACAAACATTTAAAAGTCACACAATTTAGAATAGAAGAAATTTAATGACATTTGTTAGTCAAAGCATCTCATACCCCTTTGAATCTTTTGAGAGGAATTAAAATTTTAAAAAAATTCATGTTTGTATAAATAAATCCTTTAAAACCATTTTGAAAGCATGGACACTAATGAGAATGACATAGAAGAAAAAATATTTAAAACATTTTAATTGATTTTTTTGTAGAATTTTTGATAAAAAATCACTTTGAAAATATTTCATGAAACATAGGTAGGGATAATAAATATTTTATAGTAGCTACTTACATAAAAACAACCTCGGATAATAAAGAGATTGTGAAATTAACCCTTATATTGTACTTTTTTTAGTTGAGGATAAGATTAACCTCGTGTATAAAGACCGTAGTATGTTATTAAATTATAACTAAACCATATTAATATTTATTATATCATACATGATTAATTTATGACTTTATACTACTCATTTAATAATAATGTTCATGTTAAATTAACATTTTAGGTAATAATCTCTTTTTTTATCGTATGTGTTTTAACTTTGTACTCTTGATTGTATCACTTAGATTATGATTTAAATACTTCCAGAATATAAAAATTATTTATATAGTATATATATTTAGAATATAAATATGTATAATAGACATATTTATGAAATGAAAAAGGAAATTTTTGTCGAAGGTAGGTCATACATACGCATATACACAGTTTCTGTTTTCATATCAATCGAACGGAACTATGTGAATAAGATATATGTAAGTACATAAGTAAATAGATATAGATATATATTTATTTATTTATCTATCAGGAAGAAATATTATGTCATATTATACATAGTGATTAATGATATTTATTTTTATAATCATTGTTGAGTTGTGAACATGGAAGTGAATATCATCACGTCCTGGAGACGGCAATCCATATGTACGTACGTGCGACAATATCATTATATTGATGGTGAAATCGTATGTAATTGGATGGTATATCATATATAAAAAATCATTAACATGTTATATTTATTATTTATATCAGTTATACTAATTATTATACACCTCCAAATAAATAAGTGTTTCAATAACAAATTACACCACGACGTGGAGACGGAAATTTGTACATGTACATGTATGGTGACTTCGTCATTTATAGGATAGATAGAGTAATGAATATGGTTGTACCATTTTTATTAAAATATAATAGTATATAGAAGATACTGAAGTTGTTATTTTATAATGGAAACAATAATTAATGAGGAAGTGGAAGAAGAAAAGAACTTGGAAGAGGTGATGAAATATTTACCTCTTCTTCGGGTTCATCCTTTTGATTTGATCAAAAGGGCTCCGTTGGATTGATTTATGACACAAGTAAAGCCTCTAGTATTAAGGGAGGAAAGTTTGGAGGATAATTTGTTAGGTTTTGGCCGAGCCAAATGGCTTTAGAGGTGTGAAATTAAGAGAATGTGTAGTAACTTTTTATAACTGAGTGGAGGGTCACTTTAGGAAAAGCTTTAAATATTATTTTATATTAAACTTATTTTGGATCTATAATGGATCCAAAACGACTTATTTCTAATATATGGTATGGATGGGTCGAAAAATACTGAACCAATATGTTTTAGACAGGTTTAGGTCATCATATTAACTTTATCTTCTAGATTTAAATTGTAGTTAAATAGTTTGACATTTACCACGTCTCTTTGTATTTTTATATTATATGGTTTATAAACCTAGTATAAACATCCACAAGAACCCCAATAGGTTTATTAATGATATATATAATATTATTAAGGCCCTTTTGTCGATCCATAGGTTTTTAGGAATATTATATCAACAAATAATGTAGTATTTGTCTTAAAAACTCAATTATGTCAATTTTGACATAATTTTATAAATGATTTTTTCTAAAGTCCATACAACTTTATTTCATAGAAATAAACTCATATATTCAATACTAACATGTAATATTAACCTAGAAAATTAGTTTAATTAATAAAAAGTCTCAAATAACATTTATTTGGATATTTATAATATCAATTATTTTAATATTTCATTATTAAGGTAATTACTGACTCATCATTCTATCATAAATATATTAAATTATTTAAGGAATAAAAATTATAAATAAAATATAATTATGTAGGAAATTTCTTTATCTTTCTAATGAACATTTATACTCGAATTTATTTTATTTATAACCCTATATTAAAAATGCTTAATAATTAAACCTTGAATTTAACTCTTTTAACTCTTCTTTAAATAAAATAATAATAAATGTCCTAATCTAATACCAGATGACAAAATAGGATTATATTTTATTAAAGAGGTTTTTTTTGTTCGAATTATACTTATCCTGTAGAATTAAGACATGTGTTTTGGTAATTATAATATCATTTTTTAACCTTAATTATCCTATTTACTTTTAATCGTGGCAAATAAAAGTCAAAAGTTATTATTCACCAAAAATTATTTTCATCTAATTAAACCAAATTTTACTTACTGATATTAAATGTGTCTCTTATATTGCTGAAAATATACTCACAGAAGTTGTAAAATTATGTTTTATTCAAATTTTCAAATGCTCTTCGAAGGTGGGTAAAAGATGGTAAAATGTTCGATAAAAGATTACATATATAAACTTATTGTAAAATGATAGTAATGAATTAAGTTGAAAATATATCGGTATTATGTATCTATTTTTACCTACACTAAACTAAAATAAACTATATCATTATTTAAAAAAATGTCAGTTTTATATAATAACGATATGTTTTTTCACTATTCCTCAAAAATCTAATGTTGTCATAAAAATACCAACAATTGACCCTAAGGTGATTTTTCTATTATGAATTCAAATATTAATTCTATTTTACAAAATTAAGAACATAGAAATTTCATTTATTAATTTAAAATTAATTGTCGTTGTCAAAACCAAAAAACAGGTTTTCAAAAAGTAAAAACTATCAAAAGATTGACATATGTTTATGTCAAATATAAATATGAAATTACATATAATGACCTACATTGTATTAAATGATAAAAATATAATCCATATATACTTCCAAACCATTCAAATGCATAATTTAGCCCTATATATTTTTTAGATTAAAAAAATTTGTTTTCAATTAAAACATAGTATTTTTCACTATTCATCAAAATATGCAAGTTAAAAAAAATGTACAAAAAATTTATCTAAATTAATTTTTATGTAACTATTAAAAGGAAAAAATTAATTTTAATTATATTGAATATATAAAAGTATTAAATATTGTTTTTAAAAAGGGTTTTCCATTAATGGGCGGTAAAATTGCATTTTTAAAAAAATACATCATTTATCAAAAAAATAAATTTTCTCATATATTATATCTAAGAAATACATAATATGAATGTTAGATTTATATAGAGTATATAAGATTCAAAATGTAGATAATACTATTTATAATATCTTTTTGAACAGTTACTATTGTAAGTTGTGGGGTGGTCGAACTCGGTGTTGTATGTAGCGCAAGCTATTGAATTACTTTAATGAGATAACGTACTGGGAAATCCTGGGGTGTTAAATTGTTGTTTAGTATGACATGTTAGGTTTGAATAAATTAATTTTTCTTGAATTTATAATGGTTTTATGAATTTAACAAAAACAAAATACCATATAGAGTAAAATTCGACATAAAATTGTTTTTGAAAAAAAATATTATATTATTAATTGATATTATATTCCTAAAAATATATGGTTCAAAAAAAGGACTTAAATAATATTATACATGTCATTAATGAACCACATTAGGTTCACTTTAATATTTATAGTATGTTTATTAACCTATAATATAAAAATACAAAGAGACATGGTAAAGGTCAAACTATTTAAGTAAGAGTTAATTCTAAAAGATAAGGTTAATAGGATGACCTAAACCATTCTAAAACTTATTGGTTGAGATTTTTTATACCCCTACCCAACTTATCCTTTAAATAATTCATTTTTTATCGAATAGAAACAAAAAATTATTTTATTATAAAGGAATATTTCATGTTTTTTCTAAAGTGACTCTCACCTCTCTTATAAAAGGGAACCTCCCCTTCAATCAAATTAACATTTTCAAATCCATTTGGCTCATCCAACCCATGCCCTAATAAATTATAAATTTTCCTACCTTAATCCAAGAGACCTTCCATTAGTCATAAATCTTACCTAAGGATCCCTTTTTATAAAATCAAAATGAATAACCCGAAAAAGAGGTAAATATTTCATCACCACTTTCAAGTTCTTTTCTTCATCCACTTCCTATTTCATTATTGTTTCCATTCTAAAATAAAAAATTTACTATCTTCTACATAATGTGATGTTATTATAAAAATGGTACAACCATATTCATTATTCTATCCATCCTATAAATGACAAAGTCACCATACATGCGTACGTGCGGATTACCGGCTCCATGTCGTGGTGTCGTTTTTTATTGAAACACATCATAATAGGATGGGTATAATAATAAGTATAAATTTTGTAAATAATAAATATAACATGATAATTATTCTGTATATATGATATAACATCCAATTAAATATTATTTGAATATCAAAAGAATGGTATTGTCTCTCGTGCGTACGTACAGATTAGTTAAATATATTTGCACGATTATAAGGAATCATGTCCCGAAGGACCGATTGTCTTAGTAGTCTTGGAAAATAGATTACATAAATGTATGTAACATTACACAATATGAAATAAAACACAACATGAATGATACTCTGAGAACACCATTAATCCTCTAGGTTAACCCTGCTTATCAATCATAATACACTTCTTGGAATCCTGGGAAAATAAAACATAAGAAAGGGGTGAGCTCAAACACTCAGTATGGATAACAATAAAGATGAAATTTCATAGATAAGAATAAACATTTAAGGAAATGTATTAGACTAAAAAATAATACTTTTAATCTTGAACTATATCATAATATGGTAAATATAAAATCACATTATTTAATTTACTTTTTCGCATGGATATTCTACTTGTCGAATAGTAACATGCAATATCAATATCCACATTCATAATGAGGGAATGAATAATTCTAGACTTCATAACCACTTAGTAAAGGCCTTGTTCCAAGACTAAGAATACTATTTTGTGAATGCCTTGTTCCAAGACACTAGTTTGTCTCATGAGACCTACCGATGCATCGAGAGCTATAGCGGGCTTCACCCATCACTTACTAAGTCCAATTTATTCCACATATGAAAAGGTTTAAACATAACATAAACATTATTATTAAAACTACCATACTAAATGTCAGTAATTTATCCACAAACAAGGAATGGTATAAAAATAACACTTCCACATTCAAACATATCACAAAACATTCAATACAATATAGATGATTTGTATCATAATAAATCAACTTCAAACAAGATTAAAATCCATCATGGGGTGTTGATATAGTTGAAAATGATCTGTAAAAATCTTTGAGAGAGATATCCATTTTCCATAAAAACATTTAAATCCACACAATTTTGAAAGGAAGACATATAAAGACATTTATGAATCAATTTTGCCCAATACGACTTTAAAAGTTTTGAATGTAATTATCATTTTAAAAAAAGTTATGTCCATGTAAATAAATCCATAAAACCCTTTTTGAAAACATGGAATTTAATGAGAATGATTTATAAGAATAAATATTTAAACATTTAAAATGATGTTTTAGTAAAACGTCCCTTAAAATATCCCTTTGAAAACACTTTAATGAAACATGGATATGGATAATAAATATGTCCCAGTAGATACGTACATAAAACCAACCTTAGATAATAAAGAGATTGTGAAATTAACCCTTACCTGGTACATTCTTTTAGTTGATGGTACGTTTATGCTCATGTATAAAGACCATATTATGTTATTAAATTATACCATAATGATATTAATATTTATGATATCATACATGATTCATTTATGACTTTATACTAACAATTTAATAATAATTCACAGGTTAAATTAACATTATCGGTAATAATCGCTTTCTTTATCATTTGTGTTTTAACTTGTTACTCTTGATTGTATCACATAGATCATAATTTGAATACTTCCAGAATATAAAACATGATTTATATATTATATATATTTAGAATATAAATATGTATAATACACATATATATGAAATGGAAAACACAGTTTATGGGAGCGGTAGGCCATACGTACGCATAAACGTTTTTGTTGTCTTCAAATCATATTGAATGGAACTAAATGAATAAGATATATGTAAGTACATATATATATATAGTAGAATTATTATGTCATATATTACTTACTTATTAATTATATAGATATTTATAATCATCCTTGAATTGAGAACGTGGAAATGAATCACATCTCATCATGGAGACGGTAATCCGTACGTACACACAAGTGACAATATCATTATATTGATGGAAAATAATATGTAATTTGATGTTATATCATATATACAGAATCATTAACATGATATTTTTATTATTTAAATCATTAATACTTACTATTATACCCATTAAAAATAAAGTGTTTGAATAACAAACTAAACCACGACATGGAGACGGTAATCCGTATGTATGCACGTACAGTGACTTCGTCATTTATAGGATAAATAGAGTAATGAATATAAATGCACCATTTTTATAATAAAATCATAGTATATAGAATATAATTGAGGTATTATTTTATAATGGAAATAATAAAGAAAGAGTAAGTGGAAGAAGAAAAGAACTTGAAAGAGGTGATGAAATATATACCTCTTATTCGGGTTCTTCATTTTGATTTGATCAGAAGGGCTCTATAGGGAGTCTTTCTGACCAATGGAAGGGCTCTAGGAAGAAGGTAGGAATGTTGGTAGGATATTTTTTCAGGGTTTGGATTAGCCAAAAAGATATTTTGGTGTGAAATTAAGAGAATGGGAAGTAACTTTTTATAAGAGAGGTGACGGACAATTTAGGAATGCTGAAAATATTATTTTGTAATAAAATCATATTCGGTATATCATGGATCCAAAATGATTTATTTCTAGGATAAGGTGGGGATGGGTCTAAAAACACTCCACCAATATGTTTTATATTGGTTTAGTTCATCATATTATCCCTATATATTATATTTAACTCTTAGTTAAATAGTTTGACATCGAACATGTATCATTCTATTTTTATATTATACTGTTAATAAACATAATGCAGTCTTCAATGAGAAACCCAATAGGTTCATTAATGAAATATATAATATTATTAAGGTCCTTTGGAGGAACCATTGAGTTTTTAGGAATATTATAGCAAAAAATAGTATAGTACTTGTTTTAAAAACTCTATTAGGTCAATTTTTTCATTATTTAATAAATTATATTTGTTAAATTCCTAAAAACATAATATCTTCTATATAATTTCATTTATTCAATACTAACATGTCACACATACCTATACAATTATTTTCATTCATCAAAAGTCTAAAATAACATTTTTTGATATTTATAATATCAAATATTTTAAAATTTCATTATTAAGGTAATTACTACGTCATCATTGTGTCATAAATAAATTACACTATATAATATTGAATAATTATAAATAAACTATTTTTTTTAGGAAATATTTTTATCTCTATAATGAATATTTATATTCAAATTTATATTATGTATTACCCTATATTAAAAATTGTTTAGTTATTAAACATTGAATTTAACTCTTTAAACTTATTTTTCAATAAAATAATAATAAATCTCATATTCTAATACAAGTGGAACAAAAAGGATCATATTTTATTACTCATGTTTTCTTAGGTCGAATTATACTTATCTGATAGAATTTGGATATGTGTTCGTGTAATTATGATATTATTTTTACCATTAATTACACTATTTACTTTTAAACGTGGCAAAACATGTCAAATGTTATTATTAACCAAAAATTAATTTCATCTTATTAAACAACATTTTAAATAATAATATTATCCATGTCTCTCAGATTGTTGATATTCAACTCATAGATGCGGTAAAATTATGTTTTATACAAATTTTCAAATGCTCATAAAAGGTGGGTAAAAGACGGTAAAATGTTATATAAACTTTTATATATATAAACATATTATAAAATGACTCCAAAGAATTAATTTGAACATATATAGATATTATGTATCTATTTTAACCAAAAATAAATTAAAATAAAATAAAAAATTCTTTAAATAAATAGTAGGCATCATATAATAACGCAGTGTTTTCACTATTCATCAAAATTGAATGCTTTCAAAAAAATACCAAAAACTAACCCTAAGATAATTTTGATATTAGGAATTAAAAAATGAAGTCTATTTTTCCAAATTCAAATAATATAAGTTTCATTTATTAATTAAAAATTATTTTTCATTGTCAAAACAAAAAAGCTTGTTTTTAAAAAGTAAAAACAATCAGATGATTCACATGTGTTTATGTCAAATTTAAATGTGAAATTACATATAATGACCTAAATTGTGCTAAATGATAAAAAAAATAATATAATTATACTTCCAAACCCTCAAAATTCAAAATTTATCACTATAAATTGTTTATATTAAATAAATTCAATTAAAACATAATACATTTTAGTGTTCATCAAAATATGAATGTCATCCGAAAAGTACCAAAAATTTATCTAAACTAATGTTTATGTCATTCCTCAATGGAAAAAATTAATTTAGTTATATTTTCGTGAATGGTCTGAAGGCCTGAATTTTTATTGATTTTTGATAACCCCCCTTTCAAGAGATGTGGGGAAACCTTAACAAGGCCCGTATGCTCAGAAATTACATGGCTCATAGGCTTAAAAGATTAAATGACCCCAAGGTCTTAGAAAATTTAACTAGACTATCTACAAAGAACTGCCCCTCCCCATCACCTGCATCCTGATAGTAGCTCTGCACCATTGCATGACCGTCTGGCTAGGCATTCTGTGCAAGCACAGGATTGTACTGATGGCCTAGCCATACCCTCTCATTCTGACAATCCATTTTTCTCTGCAATTTAATTTAATTATATTTAATATATAAAAGTGTCAAATATTGGTTTCAAAAAGGGTACTCCATTAAAAGGCGATAAAATTCCATTTTTTTAAAAAATACTTATTTTACCTCAATAAATTAATTTGTTCATATATTGTGCCTAAGAAACACATAATATGAATGTTAAAATTATATAGAGTATATAAGATTCAAAATGCAATTAATACTATTCATAATCTCTTTTTGAATTGTTAGTGTGGTATGTTGTGGTGCGGTTGAACTCGGTGTGGTGTGATGCACAAACTATTTAATTACATTAATGATATAACATACTATAAAATCTTAGGGTGTAATATTCTTTTTTAATATGACATGTTACGGTTGATTAAATGAATTTTTTTCGATATGATAATGATCTTTTGAATTTAACAAAAACAAAATACTAAATAGAGGAAAATTTGACATAAAAGAGTTTTGATACAAAAATATTCTATTATTAATTGATATTATATTCATAAAATTCTACGGTTCAGAAGAAAATCTAAAATAATATTATATATGTCATTAATGAACCACTTTATATTCTCTTGGACGTTTATAGTATGTTTATTTACCCTATAATATAAAAAAACATAGAGACATGGTAAATGTCATTCTATTTAACTAAGAATTAAATATAAAAGATAAGGTTAATATGATGACCTAAACCTATATAAAACTTATTAGATGTGATATTTTTGACCCATAGCCAACTTATCCTTTAAATAAATAATTTTGGATCAATTAGAAACCGAAAATGATTTTATTATAGAATAATATTTCCATATTTTCTTAAAGTGACCCTTAACTCTCTTATAAAAGAGAACCTCCACTTCTCACAAATTCACATCTTACAAGCCATTAGGATCGGCCAAAACCTACCCATATAACCTCAAAACTATCCTCCCTTCATTCTAGAGGCCTTATTTTAGTCATAAATCCCACCTAAGTATCCCTTTTGATCAAATGAAAAGGAAAAACCAGAAGAAGAGGTAAACATTTCATCACCTCTTTCAAGTTATCTTCTTCTTCCACTTCAACTTTCATTGTTGTTTCCATTATAAATTTAATAACTCCAATATCTTCTATGTAATGTGATGTTTTTATAAAAATAGTACAACCATATTCATTATTCTAATCATCCGATAAATGACAAAGTCACCATACGTGCGTACATACGGATTATCATCTCCACGTCATGGTGTAGTTTGTTATTCAAACACATGATCACTGGATGGGTATAATAATGAGTATAAATGGGGTAAATAATAAATAAAACATGATAATTATTATTTATATATGATATACCATCAAATTTTATATTATTTTAATATCAAAATAATGATATTGTCGTTGGTGCGTCTGTACGGATTATTTTAATACATCTGCATGATTGTGAGGAATCCAGTCCCGAAGGACTGATCTGTTTAGTAGTGTTGGAAAATAGATTACATAAATTAATGTTACATTATAAATTAAAAAATAAGACACAACATGAATAATCTTTTTAGAATGACATTAACCCCTAGCTTAACCCTACTTATCAATCATAATACACTTCTTGGAATCCATGGAAACTAAAACATTACGAAAGGGGTGAGCTCAAATGCGCAGTAAGGATAACAATATAGCCGAAATTTAATAAATTAGAATAAAAATTTAATGTAATATATTAGACTAAAACAAAATCCTTTTAAACATAAACATAAAATAATATGGCAATGATAAAATCATATAATTCCATTTAAATACACGGATGGATATTATACTAGTCGAATAATCTCATGAAATATCAATAACCACTTTCATAATGATGGAATGCATAATGGCAGACTTCATGACCACATATTCAAGGCCTTGTGCGAAGACTAAAAATATGATTTTTTCAAAGCCTTGTTCCAAGACACTATTTTGTCTAATGAGATCTACCGATGCATTGAGGAGCTAAAGCGAGTTCCACTCGCCACTTACTAAGTCCAATGCGTTCATCATATGAAATGATTTAAACAAAACATAAATATTCATATTAAAACCAGCATACAAAATTTTAGTACATTATCCATAAACCATGAATGGTATAAAAATAACACATCCACATTCAAACATATCACAAAACATTCGATACAATATTGAATATTTATATTATAATAAATAAAATTTAAACAATTTTAAAATACATCAAGGGATGTTGATATAGATGAAAATGATTTGGAAAAATATTTTAGAGAAATATCTATTTTTCATAAAAACATTTAAAAGTCACACAATTTAGATAGGAATACATTTGAAGAATTTTTTTAATGATATTTCTTTATACAACTTTTAAACAATTAAAGGAATTAACATTTTAAAAATATTGATGTCTATATAAATGAATCCTTAAAACCCATTTTGAAAACATGGAAACTAATGAGAATGATTTAGAAGAATAAATATTTAAAACATTTATAATGATGTTTTAGTAAAAAGTGCATTAAATATAATCCATTTTTAAACTCTTTCATGAAACATTGACAAGGATCATAAATTTTTCCCATAAGATACTTACGTAAAAACAACATCAGAAAATAAAGAGATTGTGAAATTAACCCTTAACTTATACTTTCGTTTAGTTGAGAGTACGTTTAACCTCTTGTATAAATACGGTAGTATGTTATCAAATTATACCAGAACCATATTAATATTTTTGATACCATAAATGATTCATTTATGACTTTATACTACCCTTTTAATTATAATTTCCAAGTTAAATTAACATTAAGGGTAATAATCTCTTTCCTTAATGTACGTGTTTTAACTTGTTACTCATGATTGTATAACATAGATCAAGATTTAAATACTTCAGGAATATAAAAAAATATTTATGTATCATATATATTTATAATATTAATAGTTATAGTAGACACATATACGAATTGGGAAACACTGTTTATCGGGACGGTTGGTCGTACGTATGCATAAACGTTGTGTCCATTTTCATATCGTATGGATCAAAACTAAGTGAATAATATATATGTATGTAAACACACACACATATATATATATATATATTTCCAGAAGCATTCATATGTCAAATATTACATAATTATTAATGATATATATTTTTATAATCATCTTGGAATGGTGAACATTGAAATTAATCTAATCGTGTCGTGGAGATGATAATTCGTATGTACGCACGAGCGACAATATCATTATATTTATGGTTAAATAGTATATAATTGAATGGTATATCATATATATAGAATCATTAAAATATTATATTTATTATATACATCAGTTATACCGATTATTAAACCCTTCCAAATAATGAGGTGTTTGAATAACAAACTACACTACAACGTGGAGACAGTAATCCATACGTACACACGTATGGTGACTTCCGAATTTCTAGGATGAATAGATTAATGAATATAGTTGTACCATTTTTATAATAACATCAAAGTATATAGAAGATACTGGATTTTATATTTTATAATCGAATCAATAAAAAAAGAGGATATGGATGAAGAAAAGAACTTGAAAGAGATGACGAAATATTTAGATCTTCTTCAAGTTCTTGCTTTTGATTTGATAAAAAGGGATCCATATGTTGTCTTTATGACCAAAGTAAGCACTCTATGATTATGGAAGGATAGTTGGGAGGATATTTGGGCTAGGGATGGCCGAGCCAAATGTCTTTGCAGGTGTAAAATTAAGAGAAGGGTAAGTTCCCTTTTCTAAGAGAGGTGAGGATCACTTTAGGAAAAGCATAAAATATTATTCTATAATAATATAATGTTATGTTTCAAATGGATTCAAAATAATTTATTTCTATGATAAGTTTGTTATGGGTCTAAATCCACTCAACTAATAGGTTTTTTGGAAATTTTAGTTCATCATATTAACCTTATCTTTTAGATTTAACTCTTAGTTAAATAGTTTGACATTTACCATGTCTCTTTGTATTTTTATATTATATGTTTAATAAACATAATATAAACATCCAAGAGAACACCAAAATGTTAAATTATTTCATATATAATATTTTTAAGGCACTATGGCTGAACCTTTATTTTTTAGGAATATTATATAAACCAATAATATAGTATTTTTTTCTAAAAATCAATTATTTCAATTTTGACATTATTTAATAAATTATTATTCATAAACTCTTCAAAACGTTATTACTTATAAATAAATTTATATGTTCTATCCTAACATTTCATATTAACCTAGAAAATTAGTGTAATTCATCAAAAGTCTCAAATGACATTTATTTGGATATTTATAATCAAATCCAATTTTGAAAAGAGGGTCATATTTTATTCCTAAGGTTGTTTTTGGACGAATTATACTTATCCAATAGAATTAGTGCATGTGTTAGGGTAATTATGATATCATTTTTACCCTAAATTAAACTATTTACATTTAACTGTAGAAAATAAAAGTCAAAAGTTATTATTCCCCAAAAATTAATTTCATTGTATTGATCCACATTTAACGTACTTAAATTTTCCATGTCTTTAAGATTACTGAAATTCAACTCAGAGAAGCGTAAAAATTATGTTTTATACAAATTTGCAAATGCTCCTAGAAGGTGGTTAAAAGACGGTAACATGGTTGATTCAATTTTATATATATAAACATATTATAAAACTACTACAATGAATTAATTTGAACATATATATATATATTATGTAACTATTTTGAAATAAAAAATTAAAATAAAATAAATAAATATTTAAATAAAAAGTCGGTTTTATATAATAACGCAGTGTTTTTCACTATTCATCAAAAATTGAACATTTTCATAAAAATACAAAAATTTACCCTATGCTAATTTTGATATTAAAAATTAAAAAAAGAAGTATGTTTTACCAAATTCAAAACATATAACTTTCATTTATTAATTTTAAATTAATTTCTATTGTGAAAACCAAAAATCGGGTTTCTAAAAAGTAAAAACTATCCTAAGATTTACTAGTGTTTATGTCAAATTTAAAAGTGAAATTACTTTTATTGACCTACATTGTATTAAATGATAAAAATATAATATAACTATACTTCCAAACCATTAAAATGCATCATTCAGCAATGTAAATTTTTTATATTAAATTTTTTTTTTAAATTAAAACATTGTTTTTTTACTATTCATCAAAATATGAAAGTTATCAGAAAATTATCAAAAATTTATCTAAACAAAATTTTTTATGTCATAATTCAAAATAAAAATTATTTTAATTATATTGAATATATTAAAGTGTCAAATATGTGTTTTAAAAAGGGTTCTCCATTAAAAGACGGTAAAATTGAATTTTTTTTAAAATTACTTCTTTTATCTAAAAAATGAATTTGTTCTTATATTGTATCTATGAAACACATAATATTAATTTTAACATATATAGAGTATATAAGACTCAAAATGCAATTAATACTATTCACACCTGCTTTTTGAATGGTTAGTGTGGTATGTTGTGGTGCGGTCGAACACAATGTTCTGTGTAGCGCAAGCTATTGAATTACTTTAATGAGATGACGTATTATGAAATCTTGGGGTGTTACATATTGTATTTGATCAATATTAATTAATCCATGAATGCTTAAACATGAGATAAATATATAGACCTATATTTTATGTGTAGTATTTTTTGATATTATATAGATTATTTTTCACAATTGGTGCAGAGATGGAATGTGATTCTGAGGGCTAGTGTCCCCTGAATAAATGTTTGTAATATAACAAATATTTACATTATCTTGCTTGCAATTTTTCCCTAGAAAAGTCGAATAAATTCCAAATGGGGCTCAGATCCGAAATTCTAGGAACAATTGAATTAATAATGTGTATTTTACCATAGGAATGAGATAATATTGTTTGGAATGTCCAGTTTGTGAAAAAGTTATGATTGAATTTACTAAATAAAATAAATGAAACATTTTTTTAATTTTTATTTATTTTGACTCACTAACTAAATTATCATATAATTAAATAGCTATATTATTTCCCTATGATATAATACTTAAACTATAGAAATTTAAAAAATAGTTGGCAATCATTCTTGGTGAATGATGATGGGTTCAGATCAGGTCATGGACAGTTATTCCAATTCAGATCATGGATCTATTCAATGATGGAATCACAACTATTATTCATTAATGATCGATCCAAACACCAAGTAAGATGTTATTCCTAGTTTTCCATCTCGTTTTTTAATCCCAGATGAATGCAGATTAATTCCACAAAAGGCGTGATATGTACATCATTTTGGGATTTAATTAGATGAAATTGTTAATTTTTCTAATCCTCATTGTTTGTCCTCTTCTACAATAATAGATCATTGATAAAATAAATTTCTTATGTACATTTCCCATGTGTTATGTCCTTTTTATTTCTTCTTACATTATTCACATGTTCATCATGGGTATTTTATTTTTTCCCCTGGATTGATGAATACCTTGTAATTGATCATTGTATGTCCTTTCTTCAACGCAGTAGATCAATACCACATATCCAGATCAAGATTGATGGTCAGATCGAGGTAACACAATTGTGGTGGAGGATTGTATGTTGATCTAAATTGATTTTTGGGTTCCATTCATCCTAGGTTTTGATGCGTGACAATGATGGATTGATTAGGTGGTCAATATTTCTAATGATCAACATTTAAATAGACAAGAAGAATCATATTAAAAATGTTCTCATGAGAGAGGCCACTCATGTGACATTTAGGGAGATATGAAAGAGATCCAAATGTATATGTAAATTCTAGAGAAACAGGACATGCATTTCAGTATTAAAAACCATGTGGATCCCACGAGATGTTATTCTAGGGTTCTAGCTGATGTTAAATATCAAACATCATTTGACATAGACACAAGTCATGTGATCCCCTTCGTGAGGATTGTAATGTACTATAAAATGTACACGAACAAACGAAAAAATGAATGTCCATGTAGCATGCTGTATTCTTCTACACAGACATAACCATGCATACATTGTCTTGTTCATGGACACATCCACTATACATGTACACGGAAATATGATAAGGTAATAAATTTGTGTGTCTTTACACCACATGTAAATCTCCAACACAATGATTATTTTTATATTTACATACCATGTGAGGTTTTTCAACAGTAGAAGTCTTGGAGATAGTTCGAAACACCATTGCATTCAAGTAAATTTCATGTACCCCCATTAAAGAGAGGGTTTAAAACATATTTACCTCATACTGGACTATTCTTGGTTGATCATGTTCCCTTTGTCAATTCCATTGAGGTTAAAGTGTAGAATTATAACCACATCTCAATATTCTAATCCCTATAAAGGTCGAGTCTTAGATAGATTTGAAATTACCCTTTATAAGACTACAGTGAGATATGATACCATCCTAATTCCCTAGATTGTATCTCTTGAATTAAAATGACCTATCTATACAGTTCAATGATCCTCCATCTAGCAGGCCATATCAATGTGGTTTGTGGTATCATTGACATATGATCCCTACAGATCAGGTTGATGAATATTCGGTTCGTGTTGTCCCCTAGTGTATCTAGGGATTCCCCCCTATCTGAGTGTTAAGGTCTTCATAGACCAGAGAACATTAATGGATGGGTCATAATAATCTATAACTCTTCTTTGAATATATCTAATTGAAACATGGATCATTGAGTGGATTCTTTTAGGACGACCATTTAATTGAGATTAATAATGTGGATGAATGTTTATTATGAATGCTTGGTTTCATTGTGTATAACATGAGTATATTTGGTTGTTTTTTTATACATTTATTGTCTTATTATGAGTTGAGCTGATAATTCTTGGTGATTCATGTTTAATGTTTTTAGGGTGTCCTGCTCGGTATTGATATACTCACCCACACATAATATTTCCCCACACGTTTCTTTTGTAAAGACCCAAAAAAATTACCTATATATTTCTTTAAAATATTTTGGATTATTACGAGTCTAAGAAAATTGATGGAATGTGATTCCGAGGAACGGTGTGCCCGAAGTAAGTTTCTTATATTTTTTTAAGGTAAGATTCCTTAAACATGCGTGCATCATTATTCATATTTTAAACCGATGGACTGATTAAAAATCTGATGGAACCATTGAATTCAGACCAACAAGATTCTCTTGAGGGATGCATCACTTCAACCGCAGTGAGTTGGGAGAAAAAGTATGTTTTGGATTATACAGAAAAATATTAAAAGAACATAACATGTTATTTTATTACTTTTTCTCCAGTGGTTGAGTGGTGGTTGTGGGGACCGGTTACTTGACAATCCAATTAATGTCTTGACTCATCAACTTTGTAACTCCACCATTGTGAAATAAAGGAGGTTCATTAATTCATTTAATTAACCTCATTAATTCCTCAATGTGTTACCCTCCTTCCCCCCACCATTTTATATGGAGCTTGAGGGGGGTTTTGGCATGGATTCTTTAAGTGAGGAAACTCTGGTGAAGTTTTGTGGTAACAACCACCAAATGAGAATGGATGCTTGGGAAAAAAAGATCTGGGATTGACGAACACCGACGACTCCATATAACATGGATGCTCCTCTGGCCACAAACGTGACACCACCAACAGTTCTTGAGGTAGGGGATTTACGTTCTCTGATGTTCCCCCTCTTCATATTCTTGAAAAATATAATGAACGCGTACCAATCGACTAATGGGTAGATATGTGTCTCATATAATCATGTGGGTTGTTGTTAAAGGGTCTTAAATTCAGGGATTACTCTTCCTTTTGATTATTATTATTCATCCTCGTGTTTAAAATGCTAACACGGAGGGCGCGGGCCGAAAACAACATGGCCTACACTCTCTACTAATGTTTTCCTTGGTGCGTTCTTTAGGGACGAACATCAAACGTGGTAGCAATGTTTATTTTGGGGTTGCAAAACAACGACATCATCTCGAGAGGACTATAGGAACGTCTATAAGGATGAACGGACCACCAGAGCTTACCCGATGGCATGTGGAAGAAGCGGCTGCATGGCACTGGTGTGGAAGAGATGGAGACTTATTCCGGTGGATGTTAGCTGTGACCAGAAACCACCGGTCACGGTGGAAGAGTGGCACTGCTCAATGCCGCAATGGTTGGACGAGCGGCCGATAGCTGCCAGCCGTAGAGGTAGAGGTGGTGCACCATCACATTCTATGGTTAAGGAAGTTTTAATGAGCCGCAGGGGACCCTCCTCCTATGGTTCCAATGGGTGATGAGGAAGTTCCTCCAATTAATGGAGTTGAACGGCTTCTTTGAGCCGTTTGGGTCTAGCAGACCGCACGGGTCGCGCAAGCCAGTGGTCCAGACTAAATGGTGGGCCACGTCCTGCCGACGGGCCGAGCTGAGTCAGACCCAGACTGGTCCGAGTCCAACCCGGACCTGGCCGAGTCCTGCCCGGACCAAGTTGGGTCGGGCCGGGTCGGACCTGATCCAGACCCCTCTGGCTCCCACAAACACTTAAAGGGAAATATCTTGCAAACTAGATGTCCGTTGGACAAACGTTCTATGGTTCTTGGATCCTTGGAGATAGAAAGTACTTTTGAGATACGCCACATGTGTTATTTATAATTTTTGTGTACCTCTGGGTTGGATTTTCTGTGAATCCAACCGGTCCCTTGGCACTAAAATGTAAATAACTTATAGATAGGGTTTCTGGTTGACGTGTTGTCTATTGCATTGGAACCCTTGTAATGTGATGCATCATTGAGTTACTTTTTCGTTGGACTTTGTGTCGATTGAAATATGACTGATGGTTTGAGTATTATTTCTCCCATAATCAAGCGTACATTGAGTGAAAATTCATTGGCTAGGAATAAGGTGGAGGTTGGAGATAGATCATGCTGAGGTTAGTACTGAGTGATCCTGTGTGGGTCAGTGACATAGTAATCTTGTGTGAATCAGATCCTATGTCGGTCAACACTCAGTGATCCAATGTGGGTATGTGCATACCATTCTTATGTGGGTCAGATCCTTTGTGGGTCTACTTTCAGCAATCTTGTCTAGGTCAGCGCATACTGATCCTATGTAGGTCAGATACTATGTGGTTCCGCAGGGGTTATTATATATCGACTTCGGGTGGGTCGGATCCCATGTGGGTCTTGAGTGGGGTTGTACCTATCGATCATGTGTGGTTCTGTCTTCGTATGGTCTGCAACAGTGGCTCTTGATAGAATCATATGACCTATCTTCGTGACTTTCCATTTTTACTTATATACATCACATATACCTGGTTTGACTTGGGTTTAATGCTTTGTGCATTGTGATTAAGATCATGTTTTTTTGTTTCTCTTTTGTAAAATTCTGAGAGATCTTCGGGGGTCTAAGGGACCCTACTGGGTATTGTAACACTCACCCATGCATGGGCTTGGCCTCCACCCTATTTTATTTTGTGAGAATGATGAGCAGCTTGGCTGGGACTTGAGGAATCCAAGACTAGGTGGTACACAGAGGATATAGGATTATGTGGAGAGCATTGAAGATGAGCTATTCACGCCCTTTAGGTAGGATCCTTGGTGGAGGATTCAAGGAGATTTTTTTATGTTTCAGTTGTTATTGTACCTTTCAGTTGGGATTTTATTATATATCGTTATACATTCAGTACACTCCTTTACTACTACTGTTTTACATCATGGTTTTATCTTATTGTATTTTTAAATAGTGTGTTTTTACAAGTTTAAAGCCAATTCCTTCTCATTTTAGGGATATGATTTTCTACTGGTAGTCACCAACACCTGGCCTATGGAAGGAGGTCTTGGGTTAGTCACGGAATGGGTCTCGAGGGACGGGTTGTGAAAAAGTGGTATAAGAGGAGTTGATTCTATCAAAGAACTAGGACTCTGTTATTTTTTAAATGGAGAAATAGTGTTATGTTTTTTGAGTTTGGTTTTCAGTTTGGGGAGTCTTGTGTTGGGGTGGCGACCGATGTATTCATACCCAAGGACCCTGAATTTCGATTTTAGACTCGGTGCAAGAAAACATAGATTGCGTGTGTTTTGGAAATGATTTTACTTTAATCTCTTTTGATTTAGCACACGAGGTATAACTTATTGACTGTGTTTCACCTATTTATTTTCAGGATTCCACCGTGTAGACAACCAACCAAATTCTTGAGAGAGTACCTGATATGATACCACTAATTGACGAGTCTTAGGTGTAGGTCCCTCTTAATGTGGTAGCTCCTACGGGTGGGGCACAAGTAGCACCACAACCTGTTGGGAAGTAGATGCCACCGTCCGTACTAGAAGACATTGTATGATAACGTTGCTCATTGGACAAGTTTGAAAGATAGTGGCCTCTGAGGTTTTGAAGCTAGATAGATCCCCAGGAAGCTGAGGACTGGCTAGAGGATGTGGCTAGATTTTTTCTCTTGGTTGAGACACCAGTAGAGAAAATGGTTATCCAAGCTGTTAGCCTATTCAAGGGCACACTAGAGATATGGTGGATCCTGATGCTCGAGACATAGGATGAGATGATCCTCACCTTGAAAAACATTGAAAGCCTCTTTTGTGAGGAGATTGTCCCAACGACACTACGGTAAGTGTGTATCCAGTATCCTCATTACAAACTGTAGGGAATCTTATCAATGACCATGTACATGGTGAGATTCACTGACCTCTCATGCTACTCCACCAACGTGGTACAAGAAACATTCTTCAGGGACCGAACCTTTGAGAAGGGTCTCTAGCGAGAGATCATAGCTTTGTTGATATCCATGAATATCCCATCACAGACTAGAGTGATCGAGCAAGCATTGTTGGAGAAGAGCTTCATAGCTGAGGAGGCACTGATGGTGAGAGCCACAACCAATTACAGGTAGTCAATTCCTCTGCCTAAGGCAGTAAACAAATGAATCATAGGTCCAAGATGGCTAAACCCACTCGTGGATGACCTCGCATCATAGGGTCAGAGGTTTGGAGATCACAAGGTAGAGAAGGTCACTTGGGAGGCATGATGTGCTTCCTAGGCGGTGGGCAGGGCCACATGGCTCGTGACTGCCCGAACAATTATATGGAATTTCATAACATAGTTAGGGGACCATCGAGGCAGTGGTAGCGATTCGAGAGGGGAGATCTGCATGCGGGGGACAAGTAGAAGAGCAGGTCATGCAGAAAGTGGTGGGCAACGGTTTTAGGTTCTACTGGCAAAACCACAAAGTGGTCCACCCTAACCATGGGGAGCAAGTGGACAAGGGTGATCACAGTTTCAGAAAGCTGGGCCCTATGACCACGATGCTCTAATGATGATTAGTGGTATGAACTGTATCTATTACAGCATAGCTACAATACTTATAGACCCAAGTTCCAATCACTCTTTCATTTCCACGGCACTCGTTCATATCTCAAATATTCCGATGGAGATGTTGGATAGATCCTTGTGATTTGATACTCATATGGGAGAAGATTTGACAATTCCACAATACTACAGATAGTGTGACCTCACTATAGGAGGTGAGTGATTTGGCTGGGATCTCATAGTAGAAGAGTCGAGGCCTTACAATGTCATCTTGGGTATGTACTGCTTATCTTCATCCCATGCTTAGATCGAATGTTTTCGGCACATTGTGTGGTGTGTCCTTGAGGATGAGATCAAATTTACCATCACATGTTACAAGGAAACCTTTTCAACACATGATGGACAATATCAGAAGATGGTTCCACAAATTATACATCAATTGGATAGAATCACCCACTGAGAAGTTGATGTGAGGAGTCAATGTTCTCATGTACTGGTGGACTAGTATGCTGATGTCTTTATTGATGATGTTTTGGGACTACCTCCGTGCAGAGAGGTGGAATTTTACATCAACCGGTAACTCAAGATGACAACGATATATACAGTAGCATAACTAATGGATCCCATGAAATTTTGGGTGTTGCAGGTATAGTTAGAGGACATGCAGGGAAAGGAGTTCGTAAGGCCCAGTGTTTCTCCATAGTCATCCCCAATCTTGTTTTCCAAAATGGATGATGGGATCTTGAGGCTTTTTGTGGACTATCGGTGCATGAACCATATGTCCAGGAAGAACATGTATCCACTCTCGAGGATTGATGATCTATTCAACCAGCTAAAGGGAGCTAGATGGTTTTTGAAAATAGACCTTAGATTAGGCTACCATCAGCTCAAAGTATGGGATGAGGACATTCCAAATACAACCTCCAGATGTCGGTATGGCCATTACTAGTTCATGGTGATGTCGTTCGTCATGATCAATGCTCCGATAGTGTTCATGGGGCTCATGAAAAGGATCTTCCAGCCATACCACAATTTATTCATGGTGGTCTTCATTGACAAAAACATGATATACTTTTCATTAGGGGAGAATCACATCACGCACCAATAGAGGGTCCTGAAGACACTCTGAGAACAGTGGTTTTATATAAATCTCCCAATATTCTAGCTCAGGATACGAGAATTCCACATCCTCGGGCACATTGTCTCAAAGGCCAGAGTTGATGGGGATCTGGAGAAGATGGTTGAGGTTCTTTCATGGGAACCACCCGGTAGTGTGACCGAAGTTCGGAGTTTCTGGGTATTGGTTGGGTACTACCAGAGATTTGTACCTAACATCACCAGGGTAGTTGCACCATTTTTATCCTTGACGGAGAAGGTATTGCCTTTCTTGTGGATAAGTAAGTGCCATTAGAGTTTCCAGAAGCTGATGAATTGACTGACGAGTGCCCCCATATTGAGGTTACTAGAGTAGGGTGTTAGGAAAATAGTCTACTGAGATGCATTAAAGTCCGGACTAGGTTGTGTCCTGGTGAAGGAGTGATTAGTTATAGCCTAAGGCTCATGGTAGTTGAGACAAAACTAGAAAAAACTACGATACACATTACCTGGAAATAGGTGTAGTGGTCTTTTCCTAGAAATGTGGTGACACTACATGATGGGTGAATTGTTTGCTATTTACTATGATCACAAGAGTATCATGTATATATTCTCACAGAAAGACATAAACCTAAGACAACTAAGATGTAAAGAGTTCCACCATGACTATGACTTTGATATATTCTATACTCTTGGGAATTGGAACGTAGTAGTAGACGCACTCAATAAGAGGTCAGGTCTACTGCTTCTGAGTGAGGTGAATGAGCATCTAGCCATGTTGCAGATATCCATCGCGTATAGAGTGGAAGAAAATTACCTCTAGTATATGACTGTCATTCCCCAACTTCTTTAGTGAGATTGGGAGGCACAACATGGGGATGTACACATTGAGGCCCAACGCGTACAGATATAATCATGACAAGATTCTGATAGATATTTTAAAGGAGGGCAGCATGTTGTAAATTTTAAAGGACTCACAGTGGTACTAGTGATTCTAATATAGTATGTGTTGAGAGATTTCTATAATTCCCCTTTAGTGGTATATCCTAGATTGATGAAGAGGTAACATGACCTCCAGCATCTATACTGGTTTTTAGTGATGATGAAAGTAGTGGAAGAGTTTGTATCCTGATGCCTCATTTTTCAGCAAGTTATGGTCGAGCATCAGGTACAAGTTTTCTTAGCTCAACCACATGTGGTACTAGAGTAGAAGTGGGATGGTATCTCCATGGATTTCAGGACAGTTCTACTAGTACGTCCATGGGCCACGATTCCATTTGGGTGATTGTAGACCGACCCACCATGTTGGCCCACTTCTTACCCATCTCAGAGTAGGGATCAGTAGATAACATCAGATTACTATAAGTGCATGAGATAGTGCGACTTCACAGAGTGTTATTGGAAATCATCTCAGATCACAAAAAACGTTTTACATCCCAATTGTGGAAGGGATTTCAGGAGGCCATCCGAGCTCAGTTATGTATGAGCATTGCATTTCACCCTCAGATAGAAGGTCAGACAGAGCGGACCATACTAATACTCAAGGACATGCTTCATTCATGTGTCATCGATTTTGGATCCATTTGGGAGGACAAAATACCCCTACTAGAGTTTTCTTAGAACAAAAGTTATCACTACACAATCGGAATAACACCATTTGAGGCCTTATAAGGGCAACCATGCAGATTACCTCCTTGCTGGACCGACCTAGAGGAGTCAACACTTTTGGGTCAAGAATTAGTATAGTCTACCATGAAGAAGGTGGTGATTATACAAGAGCGGAGGAAGAATACACAGAGCTGGTATAAGTCTTATGCTGACATGAGATAGAAACCCTTGGAGTGTGAGAAGGGATACCATGTCTTCCTAAACGTCTCACCCCAATGGGGAATACATAGGTTTGTTTGAGGCATTAAGCTATCTCTGAGGTTGGTCCATGCTTTCCAGATCCTCATAAGAGTAGGCGACATGTCATACCATCTATTTCTTCCACCATATATGCACCATGTGAAAACTTTATTCCATATGTCACAACTGAGGAGATGTGTGCATGATCCTTCACATGTTTTTAACTGGGGAGAGTTGGACTTCGACGATGGGGTAACATTTGCAGAGTTCCCAGTGGAGATAGAGGATTTACATGAGCAGTTCCCTCATGAAAAGATGATTACTCTAGTGAGAGTTCATTGGAAGCACATAAATCTCAAACAGAGAACATGGGAGCGAGAGGCACATATGTGTTCTTAGTAACCCCATTTGTTATTCTAGCTTTTTTTAGTTTTCGATGAAATATTCCCTATGTTGGGGATATTATAAAGTCCCAAAAAATACTAAATAATTCTTTTTAATATTTGGGATTATAACGAGTATGAAAAAATTGATATTGAATGATTTTGAGGCCCATTGTTCCCGAAATGAATTTCTAGACATTTTTAAGGTATGTTAAGTAAACGCGCTGGTGAAATTTTCTATATTTTTAACTAGTGGTCAGATTAAAAATCATAGGTCACCATTGAATCAGAAGTTCCCTGATTTGTTTAATTGAAGCATCACTTCAATTGTATTGGGTCTGGAGAAATTATAGTTTTAGGGCATTACAAAAAATAATAAAATAACATGACAAGTTATTTTATATATTTTTCTCCAATGGATAAGCAATGGTGGTGAGGACTGGTGACTTTTCAATCTAATTAATGGGTTGACTCATCTAATGCGTAACTCCACTGTTGTGACTTAAAATAGGTTCATTAATTTAATTACTAAACCTCATTAATTCCTCAATTTGTTTCTCAACATCCCCCTATTATATAAATGGATCTCGTGGTGGGGTTTTGGCATTGCTTCATCAAGAGAGGAAACTCTGGCAATGTTTTGTGGAAACATCCACCGATGGTGGAAGAAAGGTCGAGCGACAACGATATGGGATCGACGAAAGATGACGACTCCATACAACCTGGACACTCCTCAGGCCGAAACCACAACACCTCCACAGGATGTCAAGCTAGGGGGGGTTACATGCTTTGATGTTCCTTATATTCCCATTTTTTAAAAATATATTGATTCTGAGCCAAATGACTAACAGGATGATCTGCATCTCATCTAATCAGGTGGTTGGTTTTTGTGGGTCTAAAATTTAGGTATTATTCATCCTTTTGATTATTATTATTCTTCCTCATGTTTAAAATGCTAATGTGGAGGGCACGAGCTGAAACCAACAAGATCCGAACCCTCTACTAAACTATTCATTTTTGCGTTCTTCATGGTGGAAAAATGAACATGGCAACAAGGCATATTTTAGGGCTATGAAATGACAGCAATATACTGAGAGGACCGTTAGTGCATCTAAAAGAAAGTACAGACCACCAGAGATCATTCCATTACTATTGTAGTTTTATATGGTGGTTTCATCTTGATGTGGTCTTGTATTGTGTGTTTGTATAGGTTTAAATGAAATCCCTTCCCATTTCTGGGATACTCCTTTTCGGTGCTAGTCACCATCCCCTTTTTTATGGAAGGTGGGATTGGGGTAGTCACGGCACAAGCCCCGAGGGATGGGTCGTAACATCATGAATTATGGAAATGATGACAATTTAATGGTGTCTTTTTTGGATAAAGAGTGGTTAGAGAATAGATGGAGCTTCTCAGACTCATGAGTTTTACCTTGAGATTTCATTTTACTTAGTTTGTTCCTTTGTAGCAGGTTGAACTCTTTACAGTTTTTGGTTTGGCTATTATTTCGACTCTTTTTCATCATTCATTAAATTAATTTCATAATTAGTTGTGGGATTTTAGTCGTATGAATTCATCTGTTTGATTTGTTATATATTTCATCATTTTTTGGGCATGTATATTTGTTCGTGTGTACATGTACTTTTGGCTAATACCTCCCAATTTTGAGAATTTCCTACTCGATGTTGGTCACTAGACCTTGACATATTGGAGGTGGTAACATGGTAATCCTGGGATAGACCTTGGTGGTTTAGGTCATGAATGATTTATATTATAGGCTTGTCAATTTTACATTAGCACAAGAGTCAGTGAGAATAGTCTGGGCAATAGTGTTTAGTGTTTCAAGTCCTTATTTTGGTCTAGGGACTCTATTATTAGTTCAAAATTAGATATATCCATCCACCAAGTCTTTTACCACTCTTTTTTTGATAGGGTAAATTTAAACATTGTTTTTAGGGAAAATGTTGGTTCATTCATCACAAATTAATAATTGTGTTTTTAGTGTCGTTATTGAGTTATCACTGAATATATAATCTCTTGAATGTTGTACATCTTGTTTCATTTCATGATTCCTTCATATAGAAACTAATCCATGATTCCTCTTCATGATCTTGATAATGACCAACCTTGTGATGAGGCATCAGGACATTGATATGTACCAATGAGAGAATATCTATGTATTTTACCAGTTATACCACCAACTATTGAGTATAATGTGGTGTTGGAAGTACTAGGTTAGGATGACCACAATGTGTGCATGTTTCATAGGTTTTTATGGCAGTGAACCCCCATGTTTAATAGTCATGCTGAAAAAAAGTGGATGAGGACTGGATAGAGTTAGTCACTCACATTTTTCACTGTGTGAGGATTCATATACATCATATGTTGGTCCTCAAGTAGAGTCTCTGTCAGAACTATGTTGTCAGATTGTAGTTTTCGTTGGCCTAGTCCCATGACGAGTCACCTCTATTAAGGTTAGACTTTTAAAATATCATTTTGGAGGAGTTCTATCCCACCATGTTGTGATCAGTATGTATACAAGACATTTTACATTAGCATACAAGCCATTTGAATATGGGATTGTACTCAAAAATGATTATTGTTCTCTCTTTGTACTCATTAGATATGGTGGAAGATCATTTCATCAGAGTTTAGAGTATTGACCTGGTACTATGATGGGAGATCCAGGCTTCAGTTATATCCCATTAAATTCATTCGAATGCTAGGGTTCTTGAGAACGGTTTGGTAGTGGAAATATTTTTGAAGAAATGGAACTGACATTGGGTTCTAGTATTGGGATCCCAATAGATGATGCCTTGGGGTCAGGTAGTTTATGGTTGTCATAGGGATCCTAGCATGTCCAATGCATTGATAGGTGATCCTATGTCATTGGTTTGGCGGTGAGGGGCTATCGGTGTGGCTTGAATCATCCACGAGAGAGGAATCTTTTCTCTTGAAATGATCATGCACATATTACTTGGTATTTTATAACCCTTCAAATAACTGATCATGCGGTAGTCGAGGGACCTCTAGTATAAAGAAAGAGGCAGAAGCAGTGTGTTCCAAAGTTTAGCAGATGTGATTGAGGGGTCGGTAGGGTAGTATGAGATCGTTGGAGGTCCGTCCTTTTACCACCACCACCTTCATGTGGTCTGAAATATGATTAGGAAGCTAGTGTAAAATGATATTGCAATCTTTTATCTATAGATTCCTCTGAACCTGAGGCTCTAGGGATGATACGATGTATGATCTATGAATTTTATATATTAGTTGTAGTATTGAAAAACCCATAAATTATTAATTACTTCATTTCTACATCTCTTTTTTAATATTTTGAGAATCTGGTTTATCCATTGCCTTGACCCTTGTGATTGGAGAGTCCAACATGTGTTGACCTAGCGATGACACAATTGTGCTAATAGTGAAATCTGATTCATGGAGGAGATAGGTTTATAAGGGATATCTTCTATCTATTGATTGGGCCTTATGAAATCATTTTATGTGTAGACTATCTATCCATAGTTCGTGCCAATATTTACTATTTTAGATAGAGAATAATGTGTGTCCATTATGATGGATTGAGGTTTTCCTTTTTTGTAGAAAAGGAAACCATGTATGAATTGGATGATCATGGTCATAGGAGAGTGAAATCAATTACTCACAATTATTATTGCATAAATATTAGAGAAGTGGATACTTTTGGAAATCCGTTTTCTGTAGTGGCAGTGGAGTATAAGTATGTAATTATTGAACAAATACTAGGTTTTACCCCCCCTTGAGAGATAGGATTTTGAAGAGAAATGCATATTAGGATGACACTGATTTCTTCACAAGCATATTTGATGGCTCCCATGGAGCTTCGAGAGATGATGGGGAAATAGGAGTACTTGCAAGAGAATGTATTTGTGAGACCAAATGATTCCCCCAAGGTAGCACCAATGTTGTTTTTCATGAATGAGGAAAGGATAATTAGGTTAAGTGTGGATTAAAAATGCTTAAATAAGGTTACTGTGAAGAATAAGTATCAAAACTAAGGTTTGATGGTCAATTTTATCTGTTGAGAGGTATTTATTGGTTCTCAATTATTGAACTCAATTCGAGAAATCTCTAGCTTCGAGTATATGATTATGATATTCCAATGATAGAATTTAAATTTTTTTATGTCATTGTATGTACATAGTGATTATATTTGTCACAGAGAATTCCCCATCAATGTTCATGGGATTAATGAATTGGATCATTCAGCCTTTCTCATACCATTTATGGTAGTCTTTATTTGTAAAATCCTAGTGTATTTGGTGTCCGAGAAGTAGAACATGAGACACATGGGAATGGATCTTGAAACAAAATAAGAGAAAAAATATTTATAGGAAACTCTCAAAGTGCTAGTTTTGGATTCTAGAGGTCATCTTTCTAGGACACAACATCTCAGTGTCTATATTTGAAGTGGATCCAACAATGGTTAAGGTAGTGCATCCTTGGGAGCCACTGAAGAGTGTCACCAGATTTCGATGATTCCTTGTGTGGTAAGGGTACTATCCAAGGTATTTAACCATACATTAAATATTGGTATAACCCTTGACATCATTGAATCATGTTTGGAAACCTTTTATGTGGATGAAGCAGTTCATTCATTTCTTTTTGAAGCTGATTCATAGATCAATCAATGCTCCCATATTTCTAATTTCTAAGGTAGGGTGTTTAGTACATTGTGTCCTTAGATGCATCAAGGAACAGTTCTGTTTATGTTCTTATGGATAAAAGATAACCATTTATTTTTTTTCACATCATCTAGTAACACATGATTTGAAAAAATCTGACCCAACTTCTTGAGTTAGTAACTATAGTCTTCTAAATAAATTTTTATGTGAAGAAAATATCTGATGGGTGAGTGGTTTATCGTTTAATCTTATCATAAGAGTCTCAGGTATATATTCTCACAACATTACCTTAACATGATAAATATTAAATTTCTAGATTTCATGTAGGACTATTTCATTGAGATTGTTTATACTGTTGTGAAAGGGGACATGGAGGAATATGCTCTCAACATGAGATCATGTTATCAATTGTTGAACAAGGTGTCAGAAAAGTTAGCCTCGTTTTATTTGTCCTTAATGAAAATGGAAATTTCTTCATATATTTAGTTTATATTTTTCACCCCACCTCTTTTTTAGTGTTTTAGGGATTTTCAGAATGGAGATACAGATCATGAGACCATATGCCCTCAAATATCTATCATGAACCATATGGGTATTCTGAAGGTGGGGTGCATGTTATCCCATTCTGGGGACAAATGATGTTTCCTTTGACATTTATGAAGTGTGTTATATGGTATTTTCCTACATCCCCTTTGGTGGTACATCTAGGTGTGGAAATAATGTACTATGTCCCCTAATGTCAGTTCTTGTGGCAATACATAAACAAGGGAGTTGCAGTGTTTGTCTCTTAGTGACCCACTTGTTAGTATGTGATATCGTAGCACTATGTTATAATGGTATTAACATGTAAATCTAGAGGATATGATTCCATTTGGGTGATCATAGACTGATTCACCATATCAACCCACTTCCTAGCTATTCAAGATTATATATCAGTAGAGAGACTGGGAAGCCTCTATGTGCATAAGATAGTTTGACACCAAAGAGTCCCCTATATGATTGTATCTAACTATGGTTCTCACATCAAATATAGATTATGGAAGGTTATATAAGAGTCTTTTAAGACACATTTAAACTTGATCACTATTTCTCTCCCTAGAAATATGACCTGATAGAGTGACACATTTAGGTATTGGATGAAATATTACAGTCTGTCATGTTGGAATTTATTTATAGATGGGACGATCAGCTACACACGAGTGATTTTGAGTACAAGAATAGCTACAATTCCACCATTGGTATGAAACCATCCAAAATTTTTTATGGGATACCCTATGGGTCACCACATTTTTTGACTGATCTTGCTGAGTCAGAAATCATGGTCATGGAGTTGCTGTTAACTAGTTTATAGAAGGTTCATATCATCTAGAAAATGATGTGGACTGCATAGAGACATCATAAGTCTAATGTGGACCAGTGATAAAGACATCTAGAGTTTGAGGAGTGAGACCATGTGTTCTTGAGACTCACACAAATACATTGATTGAGGAGATTTGGTCGTAGCACCATGTTATCTCCCAGATTCAATAGCCCCCTCCAGATAGTGAAAAATGTTGATGGTGTGAAAAAACACTTAGCTTTACTACCACAGTTGGACTAAGTTCATGACATCTTCCACATGTTGGTGTTGAGGTGGTATTTTAACAAACCATTACACGTTATCATCTTGGGAGAGATGGACATCAATGATGGAGCAACCTTTGTAGAGTACCCATTTCAGATCAAGGATCAGTAAGAGAGGCTCATCTATAGTCATTTGATTCCCCTTGTGTGTGTCTGGAAAAAGGATGGGAGTCATTAGGAGATAAATTAAGAATGGGATACCCAGATGCAAGCTCATAACCCTCTTATATTTTAGTAGTTTTTTTCTCTTTTTGGGATAAAAATTCCAATCATGGGGAGAATGTAATGAATTGGATTTTTTTGTAGTATTTTTTGATATTATATTTATTATTTTGAAGGAATGGATCTAAGAGGAAAATTGATTATGATTCCCAGTGTTCTGGATAAAATTCATGGAATATTTTAAATATATTAAATATCACACAAAATTAGTTTCAATGAAAATGTAGAATAACTCTCAAATGAGGGCCCGAATTATAAATCTACGGTAATTGTTGAATTCATAATGCATGCCCTACCCAAGATGTTGGTCTTCAAAAAAATCAGTGAAAATTTACTAGAAGGAATAATAATATATAATAAATTAAATAATTTTATTTATTTATTCAGTTTGAAGAATATACTCAATTACCCTTTAAGTATAAGACTATAGGATTTCCCTATGCTTGGATTCTCAAACAATGTTGGAAACATAACCATTTATCATCGACAGTCGATCAAAATTCCAATTAGGATACATTATCTTGATAAACTATTCAATTTCACAATCTCAAATGAATTAGGATAAGTTACATGATAATATTTAATTGAAACATCTTTAGTATAGTTAGATAGATGGAATTCTAATATATTTTTTTGTTTAGTACTCATCATTCGTACTCATCTATGATAATGTATCGAGTCTAAAATAACAATGGATTAGATCCATTCCTCATGTATTGTGAAATGTTGATTTATCCCCCTATTAATGATAGGATAATCATAGGTATTTCATTTTTCCCCTGGTTTGATGAATAATAGATATTTTATAGTTTTGTGACAATCCGTCAATGTAATTGATCAACACCGCAGGTGAGGTTCGAGATATATGGTGTGGTCGAGGTGTGATGATGGTGGTAGAAGATTTGATATGGATCAGAACAAATCTGTGCGGTCCGTTCTTCATAATTTTTAATGAACTTAATTGATGGATAAAAGAGGATATTTTCAAGTGGAATCGAGTTATGATTTTATTTGATCGATGTTGGAAAGATCCATAAAAAGAGTGATATAATATTCATGTTTTTGTGGTGTCTCCAGCGAAGCATAAGAACATGTGGAATATATCCCAATGGATAAATAAATTCTAATAAATCATGGAATGTATTTTTGGATGACACACTATGTTGTCCGTTAGCTATGGTTCTAGGGTTTTGGTAGATGTTAAATACCACATGACATTTGTATCGGACACACACCATGTGGCCCCTTTCATGGGGCTCAGTGTGATCTTTGGAGAGGACCCAAACCAAGGAAAAATTGCATGGCCAAGTGAAATGTTTTGTACATGGAAACAAAAAAGTCTAGTTGTACATGAGCCACTACATGAACACAACCACAATACACATAATTATCCAGATGACACGGTCATGATGTCATGTGTCTGTAAATGTCGTGTACTTCTTCTAAACAATGTGTATTTTGATATATACTTGACATGTGAGGTTTTTCAACATAGTAAAACTTTGGCATATATTGAAACACTCTATACCCCTGGAACATTCCATGTACCCCCCCTTCAACAGTGTTTGTATCTCTTCATTTCAGAAGTTTGGACCAGTATAGGTTAACCATGTTCCCTTATAATTTTTCCTTCAGGGTATAGTAAAGAACGAAATCCACAACATATTATTGTGATACCATATCAAGGTCAAGAATTATATAGAGTTTTATTTTACCTCCATGATGGAAGAATATGATCTAATATCATTTGTTTAACCAATATGGGTTTTTTGGAAACAGGTTAAACACCACCCCCCCCCCCCCCCGAGTAGGGCACTGATCCTCTATCTGGTAGGCTGAATCAGTGGGGTTTGTGGTGTTGTTGACATATTATACCCTACATATTGGGTTGATCAAGAGTGGTTTTGTGGTGTCTTATAGTGGTTCAAGGCCTAACCCCCTATTAGAGTATCGAGGTATTCAAATATCATAGAGCATTCTTGAGAGAAGCCAAATTATGTGTACATCTTCATTGAGTTTCTACAATAGAAGAATCACTCATGGGTTGGATTATTCAGTGATAATAACTTCTTTAGTATGAATCATATGGCTGATAGTTAGTTGTGACTGGCAGGTGGAAAAAGTTATTTCTTGAGGACATATGGGTGTTTCTTTTACAAATTTATTTTCATATATTGTATTTACAACAATATACTATGTGCTTCATGTTTAGTTATTTGGGGGTGTCCTAATGGGTATTGTTATACTCACCCAGGCATTGGATTTTCCCACAATTGTCATTTCTTAGGTATATCAAGACCCATTTTACGGTGTCTTTATGGGACATTAAGTAGTCATATCATAGCAGGGGCATGTCATACTGAGGTTTTCTACTATGAGATTTCAATTTACTTAGTTGGAAAATTTGGAGGAGGTTATATTATTTATATTTTATGGGTCATATTATATTAGGGACAATTTTCATCATTTAGTATTTTAATTTTTTACTCTATTATAGGATCATAGATGTATGCATTCATTAGTTCATATTGTTTTACATTTCATCACTGTGTGGGATTAGATATATATGTGTGTGTTCATGTAATTTAGGCTAATTCCACATAGTTGTGGCACATACCTACTCGACATTGGTTATCTGCCCTAGTTATATAGGATGTGGACTTAGGTTAGTCCCGAGTCAGACCTCGACTGATCCGGACTTTAATGTACAAATAATAATCCATAGGTTACTATATATAAAGATACATGTGTTTGAAATAACCACATTACATTCTATCTATCCAAAAAAAATTAAAGAAAGGTGAACAAAATGAATACAAAAAAATAAAATCTACCTAGGGAATGGAGTAGTGATATAGTGGGTAGTCATCCATTCTTTTCTCACTATCCTCGATGATGGGGAATGAAGCCTCTTAGAGTCCACTGGGTGGTAGTCTCCTAACTAAAATTGGCGGGTTATCATATGAAATCATAAACCAATCTGAAAATATATAGCTCACAACCATGATAAGGGTAAACTATTATCCCCAGACTCACTTACTAATAACATTTCCTTAGAATCTTTGTTACCTCTTCTACTTCTCGGGTATCAAATAAAACTACAAGCATCAAGTCCATTAAATTACTTAATTTAAAATTAATTAATAATTATAATTATAATTTGAAATATTAAAACATTATTCATATAAACAATCTTCCAACAACATTATTAAATGTGTTTGGGTAAAAATATGGTCTTCTAGGACTCAGGATAAGATTACACATTTAATATAAAATCAAATATAAGAGCATCATAATGTGTTTCATAGTTGGAAGTAGATCATATTAGTTACATATGACATTCATCCCATCATGTTTGAATTAAGGATGAAGTGAGAACTAACGAACAAACCTTGATCTATACTCATTCCAACCTTCTCATGTAATCCTAGACTCGACTACACATAATATCATATATTTTTTCCAATGAAAAGATCATTATACAATAACATGGTTACAAAATCAACACCATAACCATAACCTCATGTCTTCATCACATCCTTGTGCATACCCACTCGTTATTCCAACCAAAAATAGTAATCCATCAACCACATCAAGGAAAAAATCCATAGAGCATAAATAAAAATTAAATGTATTGTTCCACACCTAATAAAGAAATACATTGAAAAATATAATAATTAATTCTAGAGTTTCTCATATAAAACCCATTGATTTAATCAATCATTAAATTTTAATTTTTTCTTTATTAAATCAATTAATGATTCGTAGTCCACAACTTCCTTACCAATACAAATTTACATTGATAAATATTGTTTAATTAATACAACATACTTCATTAAGATTCCCTTTTATATATCAATAATCTTGATGGAAATTAATCATTCCTCATTAAGTATAATAAAAGAATTACCATATTTATGTTTTAATTTAGTTTCCAACCATATCATATATAGGTAAATAAAATTAATTTTTTTCAAACTATTAAATATTAAGAGACAATAATGAACACATTCAATTATATTTCCCCTACTAATAATTTAATCAATGCCTCAAGAATTAATAAATTTTGTTTTTTTAATTTCCATTTAAATTATAACATTCCAAGAATTATATGAAATATTTATAATTATAGTATATTAAGTGGTTTAACACTCAATCAATCCACTATTTATAAAAACCTCTAGAATACTTTTATAAAAATTATCCTTATTCTACTATATGAAAATAATTATTTACACTTTGTTCTGATGAAATTATATTTTATAAAATATTTTTATCAATGGGAAGTGATATATCATCTAACTATATTTTTTCAATTATTAATAATATTTTTATTTATATATATTTATTTCCATTTAAAATTTGTAGATTCTAATATAATCACAATTATCAACACCATGTAATATTATTTATAATTATATTCTACAAAATAAATAACATAATAAAATAAACATAATCTATAAGAAATAAACTCCTAATTAATTTCTTGGAAAAATAACATTTCATCAACAAATAACACTGCAAGTATTTCATTTTCCCAAACCATTAAAATTCCTATACTGTCATATAAACTGTTATCTTGTTATTCTTTCTAGATTACTTTCTAAAATATGGATAATAATATCAATATAAATATGGTATTATAAAGAATATAAAAATCATATATCTAAGGTATGACTAATGATATGTATCAGATCCCCTGCTTGAATATTTTATTTGTAAATCACTGCACCCAAAATAGATAAGAGTGTAAGATTTCATCAACCTTGAAAAAAATGGTTTGTAAGTATGTGATGCCTCAAATTATTATTTCCAAGTCTTGTGAATTTTAATAATTTGGTTTTTAGATCCCTAAAAAATGAGAAAAAAACATAGATACTCAAATAATCAAAATAAAATAATTTTTATTAAACATGGATATCTTTTGAGGATTCTACTAAAACATTCCCAGGGGAAATTAATTTCACATTACATCTATTTAAAATAAATAAACTCATCCAAAAAATATATGTAAAGACATACCAGAAAAAACATATAACTCCACAATATCTTAGTCAAGTTAAAACCCAAACTTTCAAGTTGTCCTATATAATATTGTAACACCACACGCTTCCATGGTATGCTTCTCTTTGAATAATACAATATCATGTGTTGTACGCAACCTCGAGTTCTAACATACCAAAACCAAATCAAACTATCTGTTATGAATTATAATACCCACTTTTTGAAATTTTATAAATTTTATCTTTCAAAATGGACTTCATTTTTTGATTTGGAGTATCTAAATTAGCTTACAGAGAATATTTTGGTATTTTTCTGAAAACTTTCAATTTTTGATGAATAGTAACAAAACTGAGTTTTTGTTTAAAACCCAATTTTACTAAATAATTATTTATTTAATTTAAATTTATTTTCGGTAAAAATAGATACATAATACTTATATAAGTTCAATTTAATTCATTGGTGTCAGTTTATAATAATTTTAGATATATAAAAATTTTATTGAACTTTTTACCGTAATTTACCCACCTTCTAGGAGAATTTAAAAAATCACATAAAACATAATTCTACTACTTCAGTGAGTGAAATTTCAAAAATCCAAGGCAAATGATTGATATCAGTATGGAAAATGTGTTTCAATAAGATGAAAATAATTTTTGGTGAATGTTAACTTTTTACTTTTTTCCATGGTTAAAAGTATATAGGGTAATTAAGGGTAAAAATGTTATTATTATTTCCCTAAAACATGTAATAATTATATTAGATAAGTATAATTCTACCAAAAAGACATAGGAATAAAATATGAACCTTTTTTTTCACAAGGATTAGATTAGGACATTTATTATTATTATATTTTAAAAAAAGTTAAAAGAGTTAAAATCAATGTTTAATAACTATAACATTTTTAATATATGGTTATAAATAATATAAATTCAGATAAAAATATTAATTAGAAATATAAACATATTTCCTACATAACGGTATTTTATTTATAATTTTTATAAATTAAATAAATTAATTTATTTATTACACAATTATGATGCAACAATTACTAAATTAATGGAATATTAAAATAATTGATATTATAACTATTAAAATAAATTTTATTTGAGTCTTTTTATAAATTAAACTAATTTTCTATGATAATATGACATATTATGGTTGGTTAGATGAATTTTGTTCGAAGTAATAATGCTTTTTTGAATTTAGAAAAAACAAAATACCAAATAGTGTCAAAATTGACATTAAAGATTTTGTAAAACAAATATTATATACGGATGCTACTTACTCCTCTGTGAGTTGCAATCGGGAAGTGGCTGGAGATAAAGGGGGCCACTCCATCTCGTCTTTAGTGCAAGAAAAAGGACCCCCGGGGAATTGTATAAGAATTCATAGACCATATTCTCCGAGGAAGGGAGAAAGCTCTCTCCCTCTATTGACTCATGTGATGGATGGGGCCGAGGATAATGGGGAATATATCACCATAAAACACATGAAGGCCAAGGATAGTGGTCTATCCAATGCTAATGAAGCTGACTCAGATGAGACCCCTCAGTCTCCCACAGAGATAAAAGAAGAGGATAAAATCCAGAGGATCGCACATGATAGGATGTCAAAAGGGAAGCTAAAGCTTATTGATGTTGGGGACTATTCGGTTAATATGGGAAGGGAGACAAAGACATGAAGACATTACTCATACCTTCCCAAACCGATGACTACCCGAGCGGCTGGAAAGGAAATACACATTAGGGAGCCTGACCAACGATCCTTCCATGACAAGGTGGAGGAGTCTAAATGTGACAAGCGTGAGGATCCTAACCGGTCTAGGGTCATAGGGGAATCAAAGGATGTACATGAGGAGCCAAGGAAGGAGGAGGTGGACCAGGAGCTTCTCCTTCATTCTGTATAGGAGATAGTGGATAATCATTTTACTGTCAACATTCCAATGGAGGAAGCTGATAGAATGTATTCCATATCACTGCAAGTTGACCTTAATGAAGAGAAAGCTGGTTGGATTAGCAGGCAAGACCAGATCTTAGCTTGCGGGATCAATGAGAAGAAAATAACCCTGGACGAATACATTCAGGCTTGGGATAAAATGGCTGACCATTTCGAGGATCTCAACAAAGACAACCCCAATGAAAAGGTAACTTCAATATCATGGATCGTACATAGGTTGCTTAATTCAAAACATTTAAAGTTTATTTTGGAATAGTTCGGTAACCTTTTATGAGGTTTGACATGCAGTTGGCTTATAATATGGTTCAATCACTTTACCTCAATGTGAAATCTTTTATAAGAATTTAAATTGGAAGAAAGGGAGTGGTTTTCGACCCATCCACATCTTAGCCTTTACGTAATATATTTTGGAGCCATTAGAAACCAAAATTTATTCTGTTATAAAATAATATTTCTAGCTTTTCCTATGGTTCCTCTCACCCCTCTTATAAAAGGGCACTCTTCCTTCTCTCTAATTCACACCTTTAAGACCATTTCACTCAGACAAAACTAGACCAAATTCCCACTATACAATCCAAACATAATCCTAGAGGACTTACTTTAGTCAGAAGGCTAACCTAAGGGGCCCTTATGATTAAATCAAAAGGTATAACCCGAGGAAGATGTAATTATATCATCACCTCTTTCAAGTTCCTTTCCTCTTCCACGTCATCTTTTTTCGTTGTTTCTAATATAAAATAATAACTCCAGTATCTTCTATTTAATTTGATATTATTATAAATATGGTACAACTATATTCATTATTCTATCCATCCTTCGAATGACATGTCACCATACGTGCGTTCATACGGCTTACCGCCTCACGTCGTAGTGTAATTGTTATTCAATTCATTATTATTTGGATGGGTATACTAATGATGTCTAATTTATGTAAATAATAAATATAAATTTATACTGATTCTGTATTTATGATATAACATTAAATTATATATTATTTTAATATCAAAATAATGATATTGTCGCTCGTGCGTACGTACTGATTATCGTCTCCACGAACGCGATGAGATTCATTCCCCTTCATATCCATTCAAGAATAATCTTCATTACATGATTAAAAATAATGTTTAAATAATTAATTTCATACTAAATATGAAAAAGATACATCCTATCCATAACAAAAAATACTAATCATAAAAAGGAAAATTAATCAGTTAACACCCGGAACAAAGATAATACTAAAATATTATTAACAAAGAAATATTAAAAGATCATATATGATATAATATTAATGTATATGATTCTTTAATAATTTAATAACCATTATTTCCTCATTATACTGGATGTTAACCTACCCTAAACCATGGAAAAGTAAAAGCTAAGGTTTAATTATACAACCACTTCATTATTCAAGGTTTTTTATATGTAATTATCTGTTGGGACCTCTTTATCATCCACATCCATGTTTTCCTAAAAATATTCCAAAATATTTTTACTACTTAGTAGACTATAGGTTAAATTCGTTTATACCCTTATTTGAACTTATATGTTTTAATGGAATCTTTCCGTCATTTTCCAAACAAGTAAATTTTTAACATTTTTTACAAAATTAAGGTGAGAATGTTTTTTAACTTATACGGTGGGTGAGGCTATTTTCCACCGTTATAACATCGGTGATTCTTCCCTTACAAGATTATAAGAATATTTTTCAAAATAAATTTTTTCTTAAATGATATCAAAATAGAATGATATATTTCGCTCAAAAAAGGTTTTGATTTCATCTACGTCAACATCCATTGGTGGATTTTAAGCTTATTTGAAGATGATTTATTATGATACAAAACTTCCATATTGTAAGGAGGGTTTTGTGATATTTTTGACTATATATGTGTTATTTTTACACCATTAATGGTTTATGGATAATGTATTGACATTTCATATGATAGTTTCAATACAAATGTTTATGTTATGTTTAAATCTTTTCTTTTGAGGAATGCATTGGAATTAGTAAGTGACGGGTGAAGCCTACTATAGATCCTCAGTGCATCGGTAGGTCTCATGAGAAAAACTTGTGTCTTGGTATAATACCTTGAAAAAGTCTTATTTGTAGTCTGGGAACAAGGTTTTGACTATGTAGTTATGAAATTCTGGCATTATGGATTCCATCATTATGAAAGTGGCTACGGATATTGCATGTGATTATTCGACTTGTATAATATCCATGTGAGTAAGTAATTGGCATTATTTTGATTTATATTTCCTATATTATGATGAAGTTTATATTGAAAAGGATTTTGTTTTAGTTTTATACATTGCCTTAAATGATTATGTTTATTTATGAAGGCTTACCCTATATTGTTATCCCCATTGAGCATCTGAGCTCACCCCTCTCTATGTTTTATTTCTTCCATGATGCGAAGAAGAATATTATGACAAACCTGTAGTGATAGTCTATGGGATCTCAGTGTGTTCTATGGAAACAATGTTGTTTTGTTTTTCTATTTTATGATGTAATTTAATCATTATGAATGTATCCTATACTTCCAAAGAAACTAATCTAATCGGACTTTTGAGACATGATCTTTTGTGAGTATTCCAATGTTATGCAATAATGTACCGACTCTTGGTAACTATGGTTAGGGCATTAAAATTATCATTAAAGACAACAAATCTCAGTTCTCTCTCTACGTATAATAAAAACTGAGGCTATCCCCACCTCCTCAATCCTAAACACTATTTCATTATCTAGAATAAGGCCCTTTGACACAACATACAGTATTTCTGGAACCCTCATAGTGTCCTCCTCCATAAATTTTCATCATCAACCATAAATCAGTGGTTATTTTATAACACATCTCATTGAACATCATATAACAAAAATTATGAGGTTCTACGTGAGTCCATTCATGAAAAATTTAAATAATAGGTACTCCAAACAATGGACATATATTATTTATGCTTAATTAGTAAAATTATTTCTAAAATTTTCTCATTTTCTATTTACTTCATAAATAGGAACATAAAATTATGAAACATAATCCTTTCATTGGTATCTATCTCTAAAGACGAATAAACCCCCATAACATGATAACTAAACATGATGGTAAAAGCATAAAATCACATGGAATGATAAAATCATGTGTCCCAGATGGCCATCCTTATTTATACAACATACTAATCCCAAATAATACAGTATTCCGACCAATTGATGCAGTTTATACTGATCTCTTAGGCCTGGTGTGATGGATATTAATTTTAGTATAAGGACTTGTTTTACGTATTCTGTAATTTAAATCAATATATTCTTCACTGGCCCATGTTTATATATGCCTTAGTTCAGGTAAAGAGGATGCTTTCTATTTTTTCATTAATTTATTTTCATCATTGTAATTAGAATAAATTTTCCTTATATTGTGGATTATATTTAAGAATGATGTTGGTTGTGCATATAAATTTCATTAGGATGTAGTTGTGGCCTTTTGGGATGGAATTCCTCTAAATTAATTCTCTCATACAATTTGAGTCTTTTATGGACATGATAATATGAATAGATGGGAAGCTTCAACCATCATGATGCATTATTTTCCCTAATGTTTCTCAAAACCATGTGTGAGAGTCAATGATGGACAAATCAGTCAATATCATGGTATGGTGGAAGTGTTACCTTGATTTGAATTCTTATTGTATCTCTGTTTATAATGAAATATGATATCTTGATTCTTGAGAGATGTTATGTGGTGATAATTTCAAACACATGAATGTAATGCAATGTAACTTTGGTAAATTGTAATTGGAATGACAAATCCATATAGCATTTTCATGAGTGTATACCTTTTATATAATAGTTTATTAATAATTTGGAAAAATATAAAGGTAGATAAATTATATTGTAAAAGCATCGTGCTTGTAATATGAATATATTAATATTTTAAGGTGGGATCCTAAATTTTCATATTATGAGTATTAATATTAACTTCTTAATAATCTGGGTAGATCTATGTTAGTTGAATTAAATTAATAGGATGAAAGAATATATATTGTCTATATGTTGTAATTATCTTGAGAAGTATCATAAATAGGAAATATAAGATATCATGCATATAATTTTTTAACATTTCAATTGAATTAAAATGAAAAATGGTTTTATTTTAAATTAAAGTGGTAGTAATTATTAAAATTTTGGATTAAATGATGGATTTAATTTTTAATATTTTTATTCAACATAGTTATTTAATTAATAATGATCTTATCAATGTTGATCCTTTTTGGTATCCTATTTTCATAAATGAATAATTTTATTTCATTAGTAAAACACAAATTTATTTTAAAATTATTTTTTTCAAATGTTGTTGAAGTTGTTTTATAAAGTGTATTTTTATAAATATCATGTAATAAATAAATTGTTAATTTTTTTCATTTAAATGTGTTTTTAAGATAATTTTTTTTAAAAGAGTCTTAGTGAAAAAGATTCTTTATGATTTTTAAATTTAACATGATTTAATATGAGATATTTTGATACATGCCTAATAAGAAAAGAATAAATTAATAGAATGATTTTGCTTTAAAATACTTAACAAGAAGAATGTGGTGAATTATTTTATGTAATATATCAACGATTATCAATATATTCTTAAGAATGAATGATAATATACTCAAGATCACGACCTATTAAGAATTATATATTGTTAATATATTGGATTAAATTTTTTAGTATGATAAATAGAAGTAAATTCTGAAAAGTTTTCAATTTCTATGTCAGGAATGTATAATATTATTGAAGTATAATATATAATATTTTTTTTATAATATATGAAATAATTTTAGTCTTATTTAAATATTTTAATGTGATTTCTTTTTAAAGTATTTCATTTTTTAGTGTTGTTTAATTATAATTTATTTATATTCATTTCTTACTCATGTTCTTTATAAATATGTGGAAATTGACATGATTATGTGATGTGACAAGGGAATTAGTGTCATTGTTGTGTGATAAATATTCTAATATCTTTTATTGGTTTATTTTTTGGGATAAATTTTTTGATATCTTATTGATGTAGATACTTTATTTTCCTCTTAGTGATATGTAATATTAATGGACATATTTCTTTATTAGTGGAATCACCCATATGAGATTATTTTTTAAACTATTTTAAAGAGATGTAGTACATTATGTTGTTATTATCTGGACTAGTTATTGGGTTCCAAATATACATATAACCATGAGTGGTATGTCATGCGATGGTATATTTATTCACTATCCCATGACTCCCCTTATAGATTTTAACATTGATTTTAAAAGATAATAATTGTTTGAGAGGTATATAATTTAATGGTTTGGATTTTTCCCAAGATGAATTTTTTAATTATAGGGTGTCTAGTTGTTCATTAGAAATTTCGTAAATGTAATTATCCTTTTGAAATTAATTTATAATTTACTCAACGACTAAAATATAGTTTTACAACTTATGTTAGTGATTTAAATGACTTAGTATTTTATTTGTAAATTAATTTGGATGTTTTAAAATTATTATGTTGTTTGGGGATGTGTTTTACTATTCTAGATGTGATAATAAAAAAATTTCAAGAAGATTAGTTAAATTAATGAAAAATGTATTATTTTTAATAAATTATTTACCTTTACACATGAAATTGATGTTTTTTGAGGGTAATGTGGAATTATCAATGGGTACATATAGGTATGATATTATTTACTAGTGTTGTATAAGGATAAGGGTGAGTTTATAAGGCCCATATAATGATAATACAGTGATTACATGTGTTTTGAAAGGGTAGTTTGATAGTTATCAGGGTTAGTTAAAGATAACCCTCATTCTTCCTAAAATACATAAGGGTAAGATAAACACAATGTAAGGGCAATATTGATCTCCCATAAACTCTGTAAATGAGGAATCCTTTATCTTAATCCTATATAAGGGATAAATTCATTATGCATTAATGTTACTCCAAATTTCTTCCACTCACAAATAGGTAACTAGCTACATAATGGTAAAATAATTTTACTATTATAGAGTGCATGCCTTCATTGTATGGGTATAGTAAATTTCATAAATACACTATATATCTTTTTTTAACTCATCGATGATTTTTTAAATCTAATTAATGGAATTAGCTAGGGAAATTATCTATTTTGAATATATTAATTATTTTAAATAAAATCAATAAACATAGTTAAATTTGTAATATATAAATTTTTTTATGGAATCAATTTTAATATGGAATTAATGAGAAATGATTTTTCTTATGGAAATGATTTAGTAGTATTCATAATGGTATATTTTTGAATTTTAGAAGAAATTACCTTCACTCATTTTAGTATCTCTATATTTCCCATGAGTTATGTTCATCCAAAACTCCACTGTTAAAGATTTTCAATCCTTCTAGGAAATATTTTGAAGCCTCTCCTACATCCAAGCATTTATTTTCTAGGTTGAGGGAATCATTATTTATCCTTAGTTTTGGTAGAAATACCATATAAAGAAAATATACTTATAGTTTATATGATACAAATCCTTCTTTATACCATATAAATAAGAAATTAACGTTCTTTAAATTCATATTTTTATAGAAATTAAATAAAACATAATATTTATAGAAAAAATTGTATTTATTTTTGAAATATAAATAATTCATAAAAATTAATACATTGTTCATTTCATTTTTCCCATATTATACAATTTAAATGTTATTATATAAACATTCATCATAAAATTAGTTTCTATAATATCTTTTTGTTTATTTATAGACTATTTTCAGCCATTTCCCATCTAAAATGAATTTTTATTACTTTATACTAGAAAATAATAGAATTAATTTTTTCCAAATTTAGAAATTTTATTATTTTTTGGATTTTTCATATGATAATTATCGTCTAGTGAACTTTTTATAATTTTTTTGAAATTATTGTTTTTTTATGAATATTAGAAAATGAAAATTTTCGTTGAAAACTACCTATTTGTTTCAAGAATTTAAAATGTTTTATTTTATTATAAATACAATTTAAAAGAAAATTTAGTTTAATTATATTACTAATAATCTAATTTTGGTCATTAGAATTGTATTTATGTTTATTTTTTTGTATAAAATAGTTGATACTTCAATAAACATTTTTTCTTGAAAAAATATTTTCCTCAAATTTTGCATGATTAATTTTGAAATAAATTCTTAAACTTCTATGAATTTACTTTGATAAAATCGATACCATATTTATAATCACTATGATTACATTTTTAAATAATTTACTTTTTATCATTATTAATAGTAACCGTGACAATTATTTATCACCTCCATAAGGGTAAAATGGGTAAAAACATGGATAAAACATCGAGACATGGTCACTAAATCAACATAATACCATAATTTATTCAATTTGATCATATAATCCTGACCATATATATAAAAAATTGAAAAATATGTATTTTTTGTCCCATTTCCCCGTGATAATAACATTTATTACATTTAATATAAAGAAACTATAAAAAATGTAACTCTATTTCCAGTAATATCTCTAAATGTTTTACATAATGATAAAAACATGATAATTTTGGTTATAAATTTTTATTAAAATTTTGATATAATTATTTATCATGGAAATTTATTTCTAATCATTAGTTACAAGAATATTTTATTAAATTCTACTCAATGCTGACATAGTTCTTCTGCAAGTACTAGAAAAATCATGATAATTATTTTAGAAACACTAAATGTAATATTTTTTTGGTGGTTTATATATCCAAAAACAATTATATACTATTAAAATGTTTTTTTAAATTTAAAATTTCTACATTTAAAATAAATTTCTATCTTGATGTCATAAAGTCAAATTAGATTAATTGTGTGAAAATGAAATTAATGATATTTTATAACATATAATATATTTATAAATTATTAAAATATTATAAAGATATTAAAAGAAGAAAATTATGATGATAAATTTTCCAAAATTTCACGACCGATACATTTTGACCTGATTTTTAACATATATATAAAATTATAACCCCTAATTATAAATATTTTTTAATATAGTTATGGTAAATATCAGTAAATTATGGGGTTAAACCAAAGTTTATTGATTAAAATGACCAAAAATCCTATAAAAAATCACTGGATGATCATATTTACCACAGATAATATTTTTCATATAATTAATGTTTATTTATAATCATTACACTTGAGAAATACATTAATTTTTTTTAAAATATTAAGTAATTACTATTGATAACATTACCTCCCATATAAAAGGATACTTCATATCTCATTTCATTACATCTTATTTTTCCATATAGCTCAATAAATAGTTAAAAAATAATATTTTAAATATCTATAGACATGAAATTGAGTTTATTTTATTCTTAAAATATCACATTATGGTTCCATAAGTGGGGATCAAAACGAGGCTAACCGACGAAGATGTAATCTTCCCACCAAAACTATTTCAATTTATTTATTATTCTACATCATTAAAATATATGGTATTCATTACAAAATAATAACTTCTTTATCATAAATATATAAAACTTTTATTATCATTTTGGGACAACCATTATTCACTCTCTTATCTATTAAATTGTAAATTAATGTATCACTCAAGTGTACTTGTGCACTACTACCTATGCATTGTGATACCGTTCATTTTACATAAACATACATCATTAATGGTTATTACTTTGGTTTTGATTGATATAAATGATATTTTTTTTAAACATAACGTTCTATAATTATAATATCATAACTACTTTTGTACCATCAAATCCATTGGAAAACTGAAATGTCGCCCTTGATTATGTGTTACGAACTCAATAAAGATATTTGATTCTTTTTTAAATTCAACATCACATGTATTTGAATAGGAATTTTTATACTTATTATATATGATATTTATTAAATTATTATTATTTTTTAATTTTTAAATCTTATATAACTTTCTTTCATTCCATATATGAAAATGTGAATATAGGGATTATGCCTACATACGGCATACCATCTCTACATGCGGGGTAATTCATTTCTATATCAATTGCTTGTATTGAAAAATATATGTCAACATATATAATGACTATATGTGATACGTATATCATGATTATAAATATGGATATTTTTTTAAAATGATCAATATATGAGGATCATATATACAAACAAAAATTCTAATCAAAAATGAAATAATTAACAATATGAAACAACAATTGTAATTGGGAGTTACTACAAAATGGTTGTTCAAATGATATAAGTGGAACATATTAGATTATATAATTATATAAATGACATTGATATATAATTATATTAAATTTGAAATTATTATATTAGAGGATAGAGTAATTTCAATGAAATTTGACCTTGATGTAAGGTATTTTTTCTCTTTTTCTCTTCATTGAGGCATGTTTACTGTTATGAACTAAATATCTCTAACATGTTTTATATTTGACCCATTTTACATATTATATCATGAATTATACATAATTAATGGTATGTTGTAATTAAATTCAAATTGTTTTATTAATTTTTATTTGACATCAATATTACTATTTGTTAAGGGTATTATGTTACAATGCCATTATTTGTAGAGATTATTAACAATTTTTTTTAAGATGATGGACTTTTATAACCTAACTATCCAGAATTACATGAATTGTATTCTAATATCTTTATTTATAGAGATTTTATGTTTCCTTTCATTTTACCCACTTTTTGAACATAGGATACTAAATGATTATTTTTAAGTAAAACTATCTTTATTTCTCTCTTTGTTCGAAAATACTTTTTCCTCCCAATCCACATTTTATAAAAATGTTTTGAATTTTTTTTCAATATTATAATACTCTAGCTCATATTAATTTTTACACAATATTTAATTTTTCAAAAAATGATTAAAAATAATCTTATTTTTGTTTTTCAATTGAGATATTTTTTACTTTAAATATGTGAAATGGATCATTTTTATTAACATAGATATAATGAACTGAATATTCTACAATCATGACCAATCAACATTATCAAAATTAATTTATAATTATTCATATTTGTTTTTAACAAAAATATTTTATATAATATTTTGTAATTTTTTACTTTATAAAAATTTATATCAAAATTAAAATTGTATTTTCCATATGAAAATTTCCATGTCATCGTTAAATGGAAATTTTATCCATGATAAAATAATTAGAAGCTAATTATTCTTTTGGTGAGTATAATCCAATAGAAATATCTATATTATTTTATGGTATGGTTTATAACTATGATAAAAATTTATTTATGAATCTATTTTCATTTATTTGGATTATGATATGATGAAATGATGAAAATTTTATGAAAAACAATTATTTTCCATAAGTTATTCCATGATAAATTGCTTAAATTTTTATGAAAACAATTTATGATCCATTAATTTTGATACTATTAATGTTTTTCTATCATTATTCACTCATTCACACAGTTATTATTAACTTTCATGTTGTATATGAGTTTTATTTAAATCCAATGAATTGGTTAATGATATATATCTCATGAGATTATAAATTATAGAATAGGAAGTGTACCTAGTTCAATATGAGACTTGTTAATCTATGATTGTCATAGAGTTAATCATGAATAATGATATGATGTAATGGGTACTAAAAAAATCCTCTATGATAGTGTTGAAGGTGACCCTTGTCTAATGAAATGATTTTCTATGCATATTTGTATTCTAAGAAAATATGTATTTTGAAAATGTCATGGTCTCCTAACTCATATTCATTGATTCCATTATGATTCATGTCTTGTGATATTTCTTACATTTTTCATTGACACATACCCTTATCCTCATGTTATGGTTAAGTGATCATTGATATCCAAATTATTTACCCTTACTATTAGATTAACATTTATCATTTTTCCTCTCCCAGGTAATGAGAAAATGTTTTAAATATGAAATAGATAATAAAGGTGTTAATTATAAATATGTTATTGGGATATGATTTATATCACTTATGAATAAGTTGTGTATGTGTCAAAATTTTTAAATACACTAAAATTTTATGATTTTATCCTGAATAATAATTTTTTGTACTGAATATTCTTCAAATTAAATGTAATTTTTTATATTAAAAGAATTGGTATCTACAATTTGTATAAAATAATGGATTCTGAACCATTGGAATCTATTATTAGAAAAAATTCGATATCACCATATGGATAATTTCATCTACAAGATAACATCCTTAATTTCTGGTAATATAAATATTTTTTTGTTTTTTTATCACAATGATTATTATTTTTTACACATTGAATTTTAGTTTTAGTAAGGGAATTAAGATGGATCTATTAAGTTGATGAAGTTATTAGATTGTTAAAATATTGAAGTATCATAATTTATAATGGTAATATTAATTCCACTATGTCATGAGAACATTAAAGGAATGTTAATTCTTTTACTCAATGATTTGATGTTGAATTCATAGTAAAAACTCCAAATGGTATGATGATGAAATCCCAATATTATGATTCTTCTTTCATTGAGGTTTGTAGAAATTTTATTCCTACAAAACTCATTTTCTCCCCCAATTTAAATTTTATACCATCATAAAAATGGATTAGATTTATTTATATAAATCCCACATCAATTTTATTCAAATGGATGTCACATTATTCTGAATCAATATATGATCAATTATTAGTAAAATAAAAAACAAAAACACCCAATTGAAATTACATCCATTATATGGGTCTTGATTACTATTAAAATGTTTTTATTATATCATATGGTCATGGATAATCATTACATAAAATATATTAAAATTATAAGAGATTTTGTTGATGTTTTTTCACGTACAATTTCCTAGTATTAATCCAAATCATGAGGTTGGGTTTCAATGTAACACATACATAGTGATTCAACTGTTTTAAATAAAAAATATATAATTAAACCAATGGAGTTGCAATAATTACAGAACAAACTCTTGGAGAATCCTAAAAAATGATTTATTTGGACCATTATTCCACATTATGGTGCATATGTTCCTTTTTTGAATAAGAAAGATGGATCGATATGACTCTATATGTATTTTTAAGAAGTTAACTAAATAAAAAACATTAATAATTATCTTATTACACACATTGATGATTTTTTGAACAATAATGTGGAGTTTAATATTTTCCATTCATGGCATTTTAACTAAATAATATCAATTTTATTGTAAAATGTGAATACATACCTATGTAATCTTTTCCTAATAGGTATGGATAATATTATTTTATTGTGATTTCATTTTATCTCACTAGTCCCGCCATATATTAATAAATCTAATGAATAAAAAATATTATAGAGTATCCTGAATAGTTTTTTTGTAATCACTATTGATTACATTATTATATATTCCATGCCTAAGGAAGGGAATAATGATAACTAAAGGATCTATCTGAATAAACAACAGAAGGGGTAGTTGTAAGAAAAATTTAGCAGGTGTAATGCTTATCTATAATATGTATTATTTTTGGTCAAATAATTTCAATTGAATGAAAATCAGTGAATTTTTTAAATATTGACGTTTATTAATGTTGGCCTAGACCACCACTATGACTGTGATCCATATATATCATGGTTTGTTTTGATATTATCAATTCTTGGTAGATGATTTTTCTTGTCTACCTAATCTACTCAACATGTTATCTTAGATGGGATACAAGTTCCTTTGTATAGATGAATGTGAAAAAATCTTAAACTCATTAGAATGTTTGTCTGCTCACATGTGATTACCCTACACTATAGTGGAGAAGTGCTTATTGTATATAGTGATGCATCAAAGGAGGGACTAATATGCTTCCTCATATGGAAATACATGTTGATATCTTATGCCTCATAATAAATAATGGTATATGAGAATAATTTAAAAAATCATAATCATGATTTATTTGTAGTAATTATTTTATTAATGATATAAAAACATTATCATTATGGAAACCAGAAAGTTATATATATTTATTATAAAAGATTAATGTATATATCCACTATAAAATAGTTTAATTTAAACTGGAAATTATAATTGCAATTTATTAAAAGTTATGAAAACTCCATAAATTACCCCTATTCGAAGGAAAAGTAGGTAGAAGAGAATTTGAGTAGAAAGAAACGTGCGAAAAAATCTATTATGAGGATAATAAATTTACAGATAATTATATAATTGAAAAAAATTTATCTGGACATCCATAAAAGGATAAATCCTATATTTTTCAAATGGGTATTCAACAATCTATCTTTGTAGAGGAATAAAAGGAGTATGTAGAGTAGAAAATGAAGGCGTGAAATGTTAATGAGATCAACCATGTCTATGATAGAGTGATAAGGTTAAAAAACCATGTATATATTCCAACCATATCATACATAAAGGATCTATTGGATGAAGCTCATAGTTCATAATTCTCTATTCATCCTAGAGGTTTAAATACATAGAGAGATTTGTATGACTATTTCTAGTTGGAAAACAAGAATAGATATATTATAGAGTATGATCTTATTATTTTCATTTTCATCTGGTTAAGGATTAGAGAAAAATATCTACGGTGATATTTCAATGATTTCCCATAAAAGAATGGATATGGGAAACAAAACCATTTATTTTTTCATATGACTCCCTAAAACATCTAATGTCTATAATTACATTTGATTTTTAGTAAATCTCCATTCAATGTTAGAACAATTAATTTCAGTCATAGAATATTTCTCTATTTATCATATTTCAGGATTATACAATAAGTGTTCATTTTTGTTAGAGTACAACATTATATTGATTCTAAATGGGATATGAGGTTTACATTGAAATTCTACTAAAATGTTAAGAAAGTTTTTGTTTCTAGGTTTTTCTATAGTGATTTCTATCAACATAAAATAGATGACTAGTTTAAAAGAACCACTCATGTTATATAGGATATTGTTTGTTCTATTTATATATATTTATATGTTGGATGGGATCAAAACCATCATCTAAAAGTGTTTTCATACAACAATAGCTTTCACTCAATCATTATAATGGATCCTTATAAATCCCTCTATGTGAAAATGTGTCGGACTCCAATGTGATAGGTTGATGTTATAGAAGGAAATGTTTTTGAACTTGAGATATATATGGAAATTTTATAAAATGTTAGATCTTTTCAGCATAACATCATGGTATCTCGGACAAGAAAGAAATATTATATATAAAATATTCTATAGAATATTAGTTTTGATAGAAGTGAGGAGGTATTTTTATGAATTTATCTTCCAAATAAGTTTTTGATATTCACAATTAATGGAATTTTGTGCCCTTGGAATATTGTAATCTTAATTATTCTTGATTGGGTATAGATGATATATTATTACTTTTATCTTCCACTTAACCACTTATATTTTTTCAATGTGATCCAGGTATCTCTCTAGAAAAATTATGTCCCAAATAAATAAAATTTAACTAACTCATATATTTTATTTTTTGATCATGATCGTTCCAATGATGAACAACCACTATAAATTTTGAAACATAGGGAAAATGGTCAATGAATTAAGATAACTAATGATATTAATGATCTTGAGAGGAATCTGAAATTTGAAGAAGATATATATGACCCAAATGATGTCATGAATGTGGGAAATCCTAATTTTTTTATTGTAGTTATTTTATTTGAAATGATAATTTAATTACATAGGGGGTTGAATGTATCACTCTAAGATTTTTTGATAAATATCCCTTTAAATTTATTAAATTTATTTTATATTTAGAAACAAATAAAAAAATGAGTATGAATGAATCATAATTTCGTATACAATTAAAACATATCCAATATGTATGATTAGTTAATAGAAATAATTATTTTAAATGAATATATTTATAGAGGATTTATATGATGAAAATTTATAGATAAATATGTACTAAATTTTAATCATTTCATCATAATTATCAAAATTATTATTCCGGAAATAATGGTTTTTATTGAGTTTGATGAGAAAATAATATAATTTCATTATTCCACTATATAGTAATTTATTTTTCTTTTGAAATCGTCATATCAAAATTAGATTCATGTTAATTTTATTTTATTGTTATGAAAATGCATCTTATTTTATTGAATAGTGGAAAATAGAGGATTGTAATTAAAAACATTCAACTTGTTTCAATAATTTTAAATGGTTCACTTTTTCATGAAATTGGATGTATTATTATATTAATATTATCAATCATATTGGCTTAATTTAATGAGATATTATTAAATAAATATAAAATAAATTTCATCAATATTATTCGTTAATATTGACTAATTTAATTTATTAATATTAAATTCCATTATGGTCATAAAATTAGTTTTTTATTAACTTAAATCCCTTATATTTAATTGTTCTTTATTTTCATTTTTGATTAATTGGTCACAAAAAAATTCATTTGTAAAATATAATTTCATAATTTTTTATTCTCACAAATTAACTCTATTTCAACTACAAGGTGACAACTATCATAGTAATATTAATAGTATATCGTTGTCTAGTAATACCAAGGCTTCTGTGTGACGTAATTAATAAAAGGAACATAATGTTCTATTCATCACATGATAAAATTTGTGTTGTGTGTGATCCATGATAAACTATGTATTTCATGTAACATAATATATTAATGAATATTATTTAATTTAGATGAACATATTCCTTAAAATCATCGGATGTTACAATATACCTCCTTAAAATTAATTTATCATTTAAATTAATCAGGGTTATCAAAGGATTAAAAATCATATAATATCATTATTGACACCCACATAATACAAATGTATAGTAAAAATCCCCTAGAAAAGGGAAAGTGGTAAAAAATAATGGACACGAAATGTCTTCCATAATTAGGCTTCCATATCATGATAACATAAGTGGGAAATTAAAATATGGATTTGGAAGGAAAATGAAATTCTTATGGACTAGAATAGAGTGGTAGAAAAAATGGTAAATAGAATGTCAATTATAATAGAACATCAAGCCAAATAGGTGTGGAAAATGTCATGGATATCATCAAAAACATGTAAATAAGACAACATTTTATTTCAATAGAATTTTACTATAGATGAAACATTACTTCAACATATATACTAAGATATTGTAGAAATATAATTATGTGATGAGTATAGATTCATCCATTATTAAATTTAAACAAAAATATAATTATTTCACCAGATGATGAGTATCCGTGATGATTTCATCACTCTGAAAGAACTAATGTTGAATTTAAAAGACCACATTATCATAAAAGGGATTATAATATGTTCCATCTATCTTAAAAATTTATCAAAACATAAATGGTTAGACCATTCTATGACATTTATAATAATGATAAATCATTCTTCTGATACACTAATTATTCAATGTAAACCCCAATTTTCAAACAAGACCATTTAATAAAAAACTATAATAAAAATTCCTCAAACATTTCTTCTCTATGTTTGAAAACCAATGATTATAATGTTTTATCATATATTCATCCCTGATAAATTAATTATTATTTTTCAAATAAAATCACATATGTCTCTGTAATAAACAAAATCATTACTTATAAAAAATTTCAAGCACACCAGGACATTATCTACTCTAATGGAAGGGTGGAAATCTTTTATCATTTTTTAGTCATTTTTTCATGCCCCACCTACATACATGATGCAATGAGTTATCACCCAATATACAGTTTTTCTGCTTTTTTCTTGCTAATGGAAAATAAATACTTCTAAAAACAATTTAGTTTGATTATTGGGGTTATAAATACCTGAGTCCAAAAAAATTATCAAGAAATTTCTTTAATATCCTCTAAAAATTTAACTTCATAAAAAACATAAATGGGGTGTCTATGACATTGAAATCAAAATAGTAAAATTATGGTATAAATTAATCTTAATATATCCTCACATAACATCCAAGTCTCTATGGATATATAAATCTAAAATTTATGCCAACTAAAATATCAAAGAACCCACACTCCCTAATACTATAAGAAAATCCATAACATTACATTCTTTTCCTGGATATCGATAATTATGAGAGAATTTATTTTCAAAATCAAAAGGAAAAAATGGATAACTTATATCATAGAGGACCTCGTAGATTTATATTCTTATATAAATTCAAAAAGTCATACATAAACAATTATTATTATTTTTAATGAGAATTTTTCCCACTTAACATATTATTTATCAAATTAATGCACTGCCATCTCCCATATGAAATCCCTCCTTGTCATAAGTCATTCAACATCATTTATTTATAACACAAGGAAAAGAAAACTATAGAAGGTTGAGATCTAATTCCAAGTAATTGTGAACATAATTATTAGAAATTGAATGTCATCAATGAGAATAAGAAGGGCATAAGGGATTAATGAAATAAAAAAAGTTCATGATTGAATCAGAAAGGTACAAAAAAACATAAATATATGGATCTTAAAATAGGAAAATATGGAAAACACATTAGACAATATAATCAATTATCATGATCCATGTGATATCAATATCAGTATTGAGAAACATTATAAACTCATGACAAGAAACTATAACACTTTTTGGAAACATGGATCATTACTTCCATAAAATCATTTCAAACCCCTTTAAAAACAGTTAATTATGAATAAACATACTACCAACTACCAACATTATCATTACCCAATGCATTAGAGTTCTCTAAGGGTCCTACCTCGTGCTATCTAGGTTACCCAATCATGTAGAATGTAATGGGATCACTAGGACCTATGTAGTTTTCCCCACCATAAAAGCCGTAATGGGATCACATACTATATATAAAATTCCCCATCATGTAAGATGTAAAAGAACCAAAAAAATTGAAAAAACTAATAGAAAATCATAATTTCTTTTACAAATTCACTACTCTTGGAAATGAAATGTGAATCATGTCAATCACTATGAAACACAAATAATTCATTGAAAATAAATGGGTTACTTCACTATATCTTGGATAAATTATTATCCCATTGAAAATTAATAGGTTCCATAACCATCTCATTGAAATATGTTTATCCCATGGAATAGAAATGGGTTCTACAACAATATCATTGAAACATGGTTATCATATAAAAAATAAACTAATTCCATAACAATAAAATTGAAACGTGATTAACAAAATGAAAAAAATATGGCTTCATAAAAATATCATTAGTTCATAATAAAACCATGGAAAATAAATAGGTCTCATGAATAACTATTTGAAAAAAGAATAACCTGTACAAAATAGACGGGTTCAAAATCAATCTCTTTGAATTGCGGTTATCCTATGGAAAAGAAACAGGATTCATAACAAGCTCTTGGAAAAATCATAATTCAAGAATTGAAATAAATTATTTGGTATAAATACCTTATATCACTAGTTTATGATAAGTACAAATAGGGTTTTTTTACTTTGATTAATGTGAATTCTCATAAAAGTCCATTATAAACATTCTTTATGAAATTAATATTAAATATTCAAAAGTGTCACATTCCCCATTGAAACATTTTAATTACAATACCCATGAATGAACTGTTTTAAATGTACATTATAATATAATTAGAAAAAGGTGTTGGATTATATAACAAGTCCATGTATCAGTATATACACCTCATAAGAAAAGATAGGTGTAAAATGTAACAAACGTCTCAAAGAAAGAAAATTATGAAAAAATTACTTTACCACTTTGGTAATTATGAAATAGTAAACCACATGAATGTGATATAATAAAATTGATATGTAAATACCTATAAATTAATTAATAAGAATCATAAAATTCATTCAGGGGTATTATATAAACCATAAAACAAATAGAATATTTGAATATGGAATATATATCACAGAAATAAAAGTGAGATGAGAAAAACACTTACATCATAAGTAGTTATTGAATCATGAGATATATAAAATAAGAAAATCAATTTAAACCACTAATATCATGAGAAACGTAAATTATAGGATATAACATTTTATAGGGAATTACTCACAGAATATAAATGTAATTAGATGCATATTATTAAATAAGTCTTTGTTGAACGAAAATTGAGATAAAACCCCTTATAATGGTGGTAACAACAAAATCAAAAACACCAAAAGTAATAAAAATGAAATAAAATTTTCAAAATAATGAATATAAAATAATTTATTATATAATATATGAAAATTGTTTGTAGATAAACCACATAAAATAATTATTTTATGAATATGGCATTTGTCTCACAAATGTAAAAAGTGAGAAGAAAATCCATTAAATTTAGTCAGTTTTGTCATTATTTTCTACTATATTCTTGAATAATAAACATATTACACTTATTTAATATATTAGAATTCATTTAAAAATTATTATTTATAATATTTAACTTTTAAATAATTTATATAGAATTACTTATCTAATAATGTTTAAGTCAGATGTTTTGAACATATTCGGCTTATATATCACAATTGGAATTGATGGGGAGACTATGGTAAATGAGGCTATTATCTAAAAATATAAATAATAATAAAAATGAAATAATTATCATATTTTTAAATTATTTATAATATAAAAATAAAATAGGAAATATGGATATGAAAAATGAACCAACATTACGATCATGGAGACTTTATGTCATATAAACGCATGAGTAATGTTCCCATTTTTCAATAATCATTATGTAAAGAAGTTAAGTAAATTTTATCATTATATTATTACCATTATATCATAAATACAATATTAATTAATTATATATACTCATTTATATATCATTCTCATGATGTGGTTATGAAAAAGTAATAATCACATTATTTTGAGGGGGTGGTAGTCCACACATACCCGAACGACATTATCACGTTCTAGTGTGTGAAACGAAAAGAGGGAAAATGATATTTTATATGAAAATATTGGAAATTATTTCATGACTGTCCTGAATATTTCATTTATTTAAAATATTATTATTAAAAACATTTTTAATGAATTCCATGTAATGTGAGAATGTAGCACATCTCTTTTTAAAGGTGGTAGTCCACATGTCCACAAATGATGTTATCATATTCTTGAAAAATTGAAATCATGATGGTATGTGTTATATAAAAACTAAATAATTATAATTAAATAATAAAACCAATAGATATCATATAAAAAATCATGTACATCAAAATTCCCAATCATATGTGGTGGTAAAAATAAAAAGAACGAAATCTTTTCATGAGGCTGAACTTCACCGCACCCATTAACAACAATTTCCTTACACATCTGATAGAGGTGTGTATAGGTATAGGTAGAATACAAATCATAAATAAATATAAATATATTTTTCATAATTATTTTATTATGTAATCATAGAATAATTACAATTTAAGTGGGTCGATAAATAAATAAAACAAAACTGATGTTGAATAATGGTACATCATCTTGGGGTAAGTCCTTTTGGTTTGGACCAAAGGACATCCATGGTTTATTTTTTCAAAAATTTAAACATTATATAATAATATGATTTATTTTGGGAGTTTATTTATTAGAGGTTTTGTATGATCAAAATGGTTTTGAGAGATATTAAGTGAAGGCGGAAGTGAATATCTATTTATCTATGTGGAAGAGGACACACATGATATTTTGGAAAAGAATTTTATGCACACCACATTTAGTCAAAAATTTATTATTATATAACATTATAGGTTTTATGATGTAACTTTTTTCATTAAACAGTTTTAGGAATTTTTATTCTCATTTTTACACATTATTATATGAGTAAATCATTAATTAAAATCGTATTTACGATATTCGCTTCAATTAAATTCAACAGTACTGATTTATATTTGTTATCACAATTATGTTTTACTATACTAGAAATCATTAATTAAGATTATTAAAAATATTAAGTATATATTTAAATATTCTAATCATATATGTGTCATAATTTCCTTTAATATTAATCTTATAGATACAAAGATAATATTGGGGTTTTAAAGAAATTTAGTATAAATGTTTGAAAGTTTTTATATCCAATTTCAGTGTGAAATTGAATCTAATTTTATAAATTAGATTTAATTTTATAAAATTTATCTAATTAAATTTTAAAATGAATTAAAAGAAAATCAATATATGATTTATATGAAAAATATTTATCAATTGAAATCTAATATTTTTCAATATTCAACAAAAACTGAAACATCTCAAAAAAATTCATAAAATTCACTCAAAGTATATTTTGATATTATTATTTCAAAAAATTTGTTTATTTTTTCAAATTTCTTTTATAAATGGTCCAAAATCTAGTTTTGAAGCAAGTGCACCCTTAAAAGGTGGTAAAACAATATAATTAAAATATTCTTGTTTTTATGTCGAAAATTGGATAAATTTTTATATTACGACAATAATAATTAATTGATGAATTTAAAAAACATGTTAAATATATATATTATAAATTTCATTGATATATTTCTTTATTAGTGATTAATTTAATTTACTAAGACAACATTCTTTTCTGGTCATCAAAACAGTATTTCATAAATACATATCATCTATATTCAATTGGTCTTTATTATCATTTCCAAATAATTGGAAACCAAAGAATTATTTTGTAAACTATAATTTCATAATTTATTTAATCTCTCTTATTTAATTCGTTATAATAGGTATTTGATAATTATCATAAGAATATTAATATTATAATATTTTCAACTAAGAGTATGGCTTGTTCGTAATAAAAGTCATTAAAGGAACACAATGTTGCAAACAACACAAGATAAACGTGTTGTTCCCTGTGATTCAATATAAAATTATTATTAAATGTAACAAAATATATTAATTATTTTAAATTAAATTTAAAAAATTATAATCCATAATATCATGGGATATTACAATGATTATGTAACTACCATTCTTCACCCTCTTTTCTAAGAACTATGATGTGAATCTGTCTCTCATGCCTATGTATTGAATTTCACCTCCATACTACGATAAAATTAATTTTCCATCACCATATTTCATTAAATTTTATTATGAAGTGTATAATTTTTACACTTGATATTTATATCCCAAATATTATTTTTCAATCATAACACTAAATCCACCTTATTATAATCTGATTTTTTCAATGACAATGATGTCACTAGAGAATATGTGTGGGGTACCACCTCTAAAAAGTTATGTTATTAATTTTTTTATTTCACTTCACATTGATGGTAGTAAGGATATATTTAATGAATATATATAATACATATGACACATTTTTATTTTGTAATGCTGACTTATTATTTATCCTTCATTATTTCAATTTTATTAAATGTGGAAAATTTTTCATGAATAAATAAAGTCTAACACCCCTAAATTATAAAATATTAACATTTTATTGAACATCATATTTTAAATTAAATATCCAACAAAAACTAGACATGAAATATGTCTCGTTAATTTTAATCCCTTTGATATCTTTTGAAACATGAAATCCCAACTCTAAATGAACTGAAATATAATATTCTACTATAACCTAGCCATAAAATTGGAATGTATGAATAATATAAAATATCATATGAACATTATAGATATATATATTTATAAGAAATAATATAACAACCATTATAATAACAACAAATATTTTCTGAAAACATTATTTTTTTGAAAACATTGTTCAATCACGATTTTCGCACATAATTTCAAATTAAATTTTCAACATTTAGAAATTTTATTTGGAAAAATAAACTTTATTTTTCTAATAAACATATTAAATTAATATCAGGGTTTACTTTAATGATTTTTTAAAAGATTTAATTTATTGAGGAATAATGAAAAATAAATAATTTTATTTGAAGACATTATTTCCTTTGAAATTGTTTTTATGTAAAATTGTATTATAAATTGTCCAAAAATTAAAATTAGTTAAATAATATATGAATTATTAAAATTTATGTCATTTTAATCATATTCATACTAAATTATAATAATAATACATTGTATACTTTTTTTCATTTTGTCTTTCAAAACCTACCTTTTTGTCATGAATATGGGCTAAATTTTAAATTATTTTATTCAAAATCTATTATTTTGATATTTGAAATGAAGATTATGTATTTTTAATCCATAATATATATAGATTTTAAAAAGTTAAAATTTATTTTTGAGTAAAATTAAAAGTGAAAATGGGGAAAATTATGATTAAGGAAAAAATGGATTTATCTTGGAGTGAACTACAATTTAAATTGTTAAAATTACCAAAATCATGTATAAAATATAATATATTGAAAAATTGTGAAATTATAACATCTATTTTATATAATGGTTTATTATTGGTTCAATGTGACATGAACGTTGTTTGTAAAAATTGAATCTTTTAATAAATTAAATGTATGCCACTCACCACACCAATGACAGGTTACCGTCTATCGTCTCTTAATCACACCATAAAACCCATTTATTTCAAAAAAAACCATTCCATACCACTTTATATTTCTATAAATTCATCCTAAAATCCATATTTATCGCAATAAATCAATAAAATTGAGGATTTTGGAACAAACGTTGGGGGAATAACTGAGGAATTGGCAATGTTCTTCAACAAGAATTTTTATCACATTTCTTTATCCACTTCAATAAATTGACATTAATAAATGATGTCATAATAGACACAGAATATTTAATTTACATAAATGTTTTTATTATAAGGAAATGAACTAAAATTATCCCATCATCCATCAAATGGGTTTCCTAATCATCATTTGTGTGTATCTAAAACTACCATCTTGCAAATTATTGTCATTAATTTTTCCATTACCACTTATAACTATTTACTATTATGATGGATATAATATATATAATATATTATTGTATTTAAATAATATTAATATCTACTGTTTCATTATACCATTTTTTTACTTTCAATTTTGTAAAGGATTATGAAAATCTTACTCATGTGTACGGTGGATCACCACCTCGTGAATAAATGTGATTCGTCTGAAACTAAAAATTTATATTGAATGTAATAATGATAAATTTAATTAATATATGTGATATAAATTATATAATTATTATATTCATTAAATATTTAACCTTTTTAAAATATATTATATATCATTTTTATTCTTACCTTTTCACTAATTGGAATGTGAGAACATAGTTCGTGTGTATGTGGACTAATATCTTCAAAGAGGGTTAAGACTCATTCTTCATCACCACATCACATTGATGAAATATATAATTATATTGAAATAAATAATAAGGACTATATTTTATTCTGACCATTTTTTAATGATAAAAAATTTCCTTCCTCTTTTCCATAATAATCAATGAAAATGAAAATGTTATTCCTGTATACATACGATCTACTATCTCCATGATTGTAATATATTAAATTTTCCATAACCATTTTTACTTATTAGTTTTAATAGTTGTATTGATGTATTAATTTGATAATTAATTAATTATTATTATTATGTAGATAATTTAACTATATAATATAAATAATAATGTAATATTTCATGATGACACACATATGAGAAAATAAGCTAATTAACCACCAAAACATATAAAATATTTAATGATTATTAACTTACACATGATTGGATGTTATAAATGGATAATATATGATATTATAAATTTTAATATGGTTCTTTTATAACTCAATAAATATTTAAACCCACTAAAAAAGATTTTATAACATGTTCAACGAAAAATAAGAATGAGTATATGGATATCTTCTCAATTCTATTTCATTAGGGAATATTATACTGTTATGAACCTATTTTATTTTATTTTGTGTATATACATCCACATTGACATGTTATATCATGATTAATTAATAATTTATCATATTTTATTTATCAATTTGAATTATTTCATCCATGGTTATTTTAATTAAAAATTACCAATTTGTATGTATATTCATAACTAAATTTCTTTTCATTGGGTTATATTACATTTTCATTTCCAATAATATTATAAAATTATGCGCATATTTAATTTTAATTAATTTATTTTGCGTTTAAATTTTTTTTATGTATTCTTATTTTTGATACCCATAATTAAATCAACTATTGATTCTTAATTCAATGTTACGATCATTGTAAGGGTATAGTTGACAATCTCTTTCTAACCGTAATTGATTATTCTTTAATTTTAGATGATGAAATTATTTTATAATTTTCTAATAAAATCATTTTACTTTATTCTTCTATTTTTAATCATGATAAATTCATTTAATAAAATCATTGTTCCTCTATTTTATTCATAATGCATTATGAAAATATTTTTTAAGGAAATCTGACTGTAATTTGTATATCATTCAGAAATAATGTTTCTTCCAAAACCATGTTTTCTAAATTATTAATCTCACCTTTTAAAAAAGAATCAAAATGTATTATTAAAAAATTTAACCATTCTTTATTTTTATAAAAAATAATGAATGTAATATTTTTTCATTTTTTGAACAAGTCACTTCTCAAACAATTTTATTATACAAAAGTAAATGTTATTTTTAAACTAAACTTTATAAATGGATAAACCTCTTTCATAACAATCATTTCATTTAAGAAGCCTATTAATTTTAAAAATTATTCATTTTAACATTTCTTTCCTAATATTCTACATATTCATTGGTATTTTAAATATTATTTTCAAATAAATGTATTTTCAAAATGTCGGGTGTTTTAAATGGTGATTTTCAAAAAGAAAAGAATAATTTTCTCAAAAATGTGTTTTAAGATAATATATGTTATTTCAATTAATAAATAAAAAACCTCATTTATATTATATATACTAAATTAGGGATATATTGTATTGATAACATAATGATACTCCCTCTGAATGGTTTTGGATAATTTTGATTAAGGATCATACCAAAATTCACTAACTTGATTCATTTTTGTAGTTAATAACTTTTTCAATCAAATTCTACCTTACCTAGGATCATTGGAGATGAATTTTCCATGAAATATCCACATCATTTATCATGTATATATTTATTAACTAACCCATATATCATTTATACAAATTGTGTTCTACATTGAATGTCATTTGATTGAATATGGAAATACTGATTAATATGTATTATTTAGTTAATAAATCAATTTGATGATATGAGACACTATTTATGAATTAATTATTTTATTCAATATAAGATGAATTATTTGTGTATGAAATACATGGGTGTGACTTGTTTTAGACTCCCCCCGATGCATCAGTAGTCACAAGGGAAAAATTAGTTGGCTAGTCGATCTATGATAATTGGGCTTCGACAAATTAGTATTAAACTGAATTTTCGATATATCATGACTGTATATTCATCATGTTCATGGGAAACATAACAACCAATAATTAACCATTTCCTTCATCACCAATTCAATTTTAATATCTAATTTATTATTGATATGATACTATCTCTGGTGAAAAATCAATATCAGTTTAGTGATTAAATGGAATGTGATTTCATTAATTTACAATCCCATATTGATTATACATAATCTAGTGATTTTAATACAATTATATATTAAATATAATTTTTTTAGATATTTACTATTTTTTTATTATTATAGTCCAATTTTTTATATAAACATGTTTTTCGTTATTTACCATGCCCTGTTGATTATGCACATTGATTCATGATAACATCCATTTTACATAACCATAACTACGAAATTGAGCTCAAAAATATTCAATTTTCATTACTAGGAATCCATACATATTAATATGATTGATATAGAAGTATATTTTATAGTTAATAATGTTTTTCTCAAAAAACATTGCCATGAATTTTTTATATTCAAATGTAATGAAAGACTCTTTTATGCATCTATATTTCCAAGTCAAATAAATTATTCAGTCCTCTAGGTTGTGATTCCTTGTATATTATACCAATGTATTAAATTAGGAATCAAATATTGGATACTGAGGTCAGGGTATCTATATTTGGTACTACATGAATTTTAGTATAATCCTTGGGAATTAGATAATAGAATGCATATATATATATATGTATACATAAGACTATAATATAGTTTTTGGATAACTAAAAAATATATACTAATTATAGATATTATTTTCCCCTTAAAATACATCCATGTATCGATAAAAAAAAGGTGGATGTGGTTCCAGAATATATATACATAGGGTTAATAACTAAAAAAAGGTGCATTAGGATTAACATGATAATCACCTTTTGCATGATAATGGGCCTTAATGCACACCTGGTTTGACACACTCGATATATTTTCCTTGGATAATTATCATTTTCATTAAAAAAAATTATGATGGATATGAATATATAGAGATAATGAATAAACTATGTTAATCCTAAGGTATCTTATAGTGAACAAATGTACCTCAAAGGCAGAGTAAAATAGATTACATGTTAAAAATATGGGAATAAATCATTGAATTGTGGAGGAAAATTCATGAGTATGAGGGGAGGAAATAAATCTCAACTAATAGATCAATTTATTGTTCTTTGTCATAAATGTGGTTAAATAAGAAATTTTCCATGTTAATTCACTCATATAAATATTAAATCCATTGCAATGGAATGACCTATGTAGAAATAAAATTGTGGACTTATTTATTTTAATTAAAAAATTATATTATAGAAGTATTTTTACCTATTGTATTTTAGTATAATAATCATAAAACACTAAAGGATTTTGATACAAATATAAATCATGTATTTCTACATCAACTTAAGATTTATGGATACTACTATGGTTAAATGAGTTTAATATTGATCACAAGTTAAAAATCATAAACACCCATTTTGAAAATTTATGCGGTATGAATATATCATGATTAGGGATATTTGTGGAAAACATTTATAGGAATAAAAACCATTGGTATAGAGTATGAAGAAGTAAAAATGATTTCTAGGAAGAATTCATTTACATTTTATACACATACTTTAAGAGGTATTTATAACCTTTAAGTTTTATATTATCTATAAGTATATTTTAATAATAGTAAAATATGATTGTAAAAAAATTTATGAAAATTTATGTTTTATTAGAAACCTTATTAAAAATTTTATTTAATAATAAATATTATTTAAGCATATTGATAATATTTTTTGTGACATTTATAGGAATTATATTAATATATTTTAGAAAAAAGGTAAACCTATATGTTAGCTGACAACCCTTATGATGCAATAAGGCCATGGGGATTGAACCAATTATATAAGGAATATAATGGTTTAGCGCCTAACACTGTCATACACGATTTCCTTGTAAATATGTCATTGTTTTTGGTTAAATGATACGAAAAAATAATGATCAAATAGTCGTGTTAATTTTTAGGATTTGATATTCATGCATTACATTGAATACCATGTGTAAACATTGTTGATATTGGAAAATAAGTAGAGACATAAAGAAAGACTTCTCACTCTGTTAAGGATCTTATAATCCATTAAATGTAAATTTTAGTGGTTCAGGATTAGAAATTAATTTTTGGATATTAATTACAAGGAGAAAATCAATAAATGGGAATTTATCAAATCACCACCAAAGGATTAATTTTTTATTATTAAATAGAAAAATAACATGTAGATATATTTTGTTATATTATTATATAGTAAAATAACACCTCACCTATATGAAAGGGACATTAAAATAATGTTTTATACTAATACAATAATTCACAATTACTCCAATTCTCTATTAAATAATAAAAAATTTATGCTTTTCATGCTCTTAAATTTCCATTTATCTTTCAATGGTTTGGGATCAACGACATCAATCACTCTCTATAATTACTATACATTTGATTCATGTCTATATCTTCACATCCCATTAGTGTTATTTTATTTATAATCCAATTTAGGTTTTATTTTATATGATCTTCTTACATCATTTTATATCATATTTATTAGATTTTTTATTTACTCTTTGATAATGTTGGTTTTCAAAAATAAAATTTTCAATTATCAAACCCCTGATTAGAAATAGCAAGAATAAATTATGAGGAAAAAATTTATGTAATTTTTAGAGAATTTTTCACCATAAATTATAAAATAAAAACATTGTATTAGTTGGAATATGCGACATACAACACCAATCTTGACCTACCTATAAAATATTTTAATTTCAATTTAATCCATTGAATGGCTTGTTGAACACCCAACCCTGACTCTAAATGAAATATAATATTATAAACTATAATAAACTATTTATTAAATTAGAATAATTAATATTACTAAATAAATTATGGAATTAATGGATAATTATTTAATAAAAATAAAATAATAATCACTTAAATATATAAGGAATTTTTTCTAATAAAATTGTATATTTTTGTAATAGTTGATATAGTCACGCATTATGCACAGAATTTATAATTCATTTTAACCCTTATATAAATTTTATTTATAGAAACATGAATTATTTTTGAAACTATAATATAAAATTTTTCATCTAGTTATTTTTTAATATTTTTTAAAAATATTTCATTTTTTGTAGAGTAATAAAAAATACCAGATTTCAATTGAAACCCGTCATTTTTTTAAGTTATAAATAGTATCAAATGATTTTTTAAATTTATTAAAAAGTAAAACTATGTGAATAATATATAATTAAATCCAATTTAGTTCATTTTAATAGTTTTAATATTCAATTTTGATATAAAATACTTATAAACATTAGAATACGTTCTCTTTAAAAACATGATTTCTGATAATGTATACGGGATTGATTTTATTTTAAAATGTCTTACTACTATGAATAGAATTTTGATAAATGTATTCAATATTTGGAATAATAATAATTTATATTATATAATATTTCTTATAAAATATTTAACCATATTGAATAGTGAAAAATGAAAAAACAAACTATAGTTAAGGTCAAAATTGATTTAAAAGGGGTTATTCTAAATATATTAGAATAAAAACAACATAAAAATTGAATAAAATCTATTTTATGAACATATTTAGACCTTATAACTCATATGATATATACTTATCTATTATCTGATCCTTGTGAAATGATAAAAACATGATAATAATTGAATATTTTCAAAAAATACAAGTGTGCCACTCACATAACCTATAAAAGGCCACCCCCATTCTTCTATTACTAACACCATGAAACCATTTTTGGATAATAAATACACAAATACCTTTCCTAAATACCTAAAATAATCCTATAATCCTTATTTTGGGCAAAAAATAATTTTTTTATGGATTTTGGTGAAAACCTATGTAAGAAACTCATGGAAGAAGTTACCTTCTTCAAAAAAAACTTTTATCTTATTTTTTCATCAATCTCCATATATTATCATTAATCCATTATGAAAAAATTAATTTACTATATTATTTATAAAATTATGTTTTAATAAATATATCATGACCTATTTCCTTTTCCACTTCCATCAAAGGGTTTCAAAATCATTTTTTATGTGTGGGCTGTAGACCCACATCACAAATCGATATCATTCATTTTTCTATTACCATATCACAAAATTTTGTGTGATAATAGATATAAAGTATATCTACGATATTTATGACATAATAAATCCTCTAGATTCATTATATCATATTTAAATTTTATATTACGTTACTAAGGGATGTGACAATGTTGATGCTATGTACAATAGCCTATCACCTCGTAAAATGATGTGATTCATATTTCACTAAAACACTGCATGGAATAAAATAAGGATAAAGTTAATGAATATATGTGATATAAATTATTTAATTATTATATAAATAAATTTTTTGTAATTATAAAAAGATATTATATATCATTTTCATTCTTACCTTTTCACTCACTGAATGATGATATGATCTTCCTTGTACGTGTGGACAACCACCTTCAGCAAATGTTGTGACTCTTTTTTCATCTCCAAGTAACAAATTTGATATATATAATTATATTTAATGAAATATTACGGTATACATGATATGATTATATTTTAATAATTATAATATATTACTTACCTTCTTTCAATAATGTTCATTGATAAATGGAAAAGTTACTCATGTGTATATACATCCAAACATCTCTGTGATTTTAACATTGTACATTTTTTATAACCATATATAATGATTGATTTTAATGTATAATTGATGTGTAAATATGATAACCATGTCATGATTTTTATTATTTATATTATGTGACTATATAGTATATGCATGAACTGGATCTTTTATGTTGGAACGTACATTATAAAACATGTTAATTAACACAAAAAACAATGAAAACAACGAAATAATACTATTAAGAAAGTGATAAGATTTTATAAATGGATAACACGTGATATTATAAATATTTTTATTTTTATTGAATAAGTTAATATCATTGTTCAAACCATTATAAATGAAGTTAAATCATGTTCACCCAAAATGAAGCGTGAGTTAAAGAATTTTTTTCTCAATTGTATTTGATTGAAGAATATTCTACTATTATGCACCTAGTTTATTTTATATGTTGTGTATACTACCCATGAGATGATATATCATTTTCAATCAATTATTCATTTTATTCTATGTTTAAATTTTAGTATTTCATCCATGTTTGTTTCAATATTAAAATTCCATGTCGTAAATAATTCCATAACTCAATTTATTTTCATTAGGTCATATTACTACAACGATGACATTGATATTTTATATTATGTGTGTAAAATATTTTTATTATATTATGATTATTTTAAAATTTTGTTATGTTGATTTATAACTTATTCATCTAATAAATTCGATGATTATTTTTCACTTAAACATTACTATCATTGTAATGGTTTATTTCGCAATCGTATTTAAATCAAGATTGTTTAATCATGAAATTAATTAAAGGGGATTTACTAGATAAATGAATAATAAACCAATTTCATTTTGTTCTCATCTATTTATTCATGATATATTCAATTAATAGTTACAATTAGAACTATTTTTATATCCCATCAAAGTTAAATACCCTCAGATGTTGAGTAAATCAAAATATGACTGACTAAAACTACGACCCCTTATGATCCTTTTTAATTATTATAAAACACCCTTTTCATCCATTATCATAAAATATTATTCGATTAAAAGAAAGAATTCATGTAACCATGAAATTTTATTTGTTTCACCTACATTGGTCTATATCCAAGTAGAAAACAACATGAATGTGTTGGTTTACTAAATCTTCAAAATATAACTACTGTAAAAAGTTCGAAGTTTAATCCCAATCCATCCAAGTTTATAACCAATAAAAATTTTAAATCTCATTTCTCTATTAAAAAAATTCTCACTAATCCTTCATGTGGCACTTTTTCTATTTCCTTTAATTGAATGATTTAATCCTCATTTGGTCCATCATTAAGATTCTATTTTACTCACTTTATGAATACCAATTTACCATATATTTACTAGGAAATCCCTTCTCATTAAAATGATTTTTATATTTAAAAAATCAATATTCTAACATTTTCTAAAAATCCCTTACTCTTCCCAATAATATCATAATTTAATGATTCTGCCAACTCTATAGAAGCTCAACAGCTTCACAAATCTCAATAATTTAAAAAATATTACTATATTCATAAATCTCACAACATTCAGGATTCTTACACTGTTCTTGATGCATATAAATATCTTGATGCTCAAGGCTTTCCAGAAGATTACATATCCTTCTCAAAATTCATTTACCCACAAAAAATAAGATCACATGAAGTGTTGTGTGAAAGAATAATATTTCAAGAACCACCTTTGAGAAATCATTACATTTGGATTTTTTAATAAATCATTTTTCATAATGTGGGGGGGAAATGGCTATTTATAGGCACATACTACCCATGAGGAATTCAATGACACGAATGCCTTTTTCTTTAACCACTACATTATTTTTCATGGATCTCCATGCCTTCGTAAAATTTGACAAGTATATTCCCATTCGTGAAACTTCTCACAATCATATATAGTATCATATTTTCCTCAAACTCAACCAAATTTCACGAATCACCAAACCATAGTGAAACAACAAAAATTATGAAGCACCATACCTTAAGAAAAATAAAATATATTCACTAATTCCTTGTTTTTTTAAATATCTATATAGCTTCAATAGTATCTATTTCATTGGATTAGATCATATCAAACATACTTTATCAACAACCTCTCTATAATTCCATAATTAAACTTAAAAACATACATTTTCAATAAAAAAATTCTACCCAAATACAATGAATGGTATCTTGAGGGATTTTCCCCCCAAAAATATCTACCTTTGGGATTATTAAATGCTTGTCGCCTTTGTGATACCTATTTAAATCTTATTCCATCATATATAAAATTATCTTCTTATGATCCCATATATTGATCAATGATTTACCAAACAAATAATCTAAGCCCAAAAATTCCATGATCAATATGAGAAATAAGGTTATCATGATAATATCATCAATGAATCACTTCACTCCTAATATTTTCAACATATTTCATCACAAAACCCAATTAACATGATATATAACCTTTGATCAACCATCTTTAGGATTTTTAGATTTAAAACACCACCTACTTCACTGGCTCCCTTATCAGTTTCTCCACCTATCAGGATCATGATTATTTTCTACAACATAGATTATAAACACAATGGTTAATCCATTTTGGCAGTAATAGTGTAATAAAAACATATCAACATATAAGGGAAACACATAACATTTCTTGCTGAGAGGGGGTCCAACATCCACAATTTCTCAAGTATAAGGATTGTAATAAACTATAAGATTCATATGATTCTACTCAAATTTAACATTGGGTAAGGCCTTCATCCCAATGTCTTGATCCTTTAGTTATGTAGGGATATACTCTAACATCAGAAGTCCATGCTCGACATTCTACATGATAAAATGATAGTTTTTAATGTGGTTTATTCATGCGTGATGGACTGAAATTTTAATAAGTTTTATAGAACTGGAATTATTATAGATTGTTATGATAGTAGAATTAATATCAACTCTTATACTAGGAAGCTAATACACTATATAGAGTAACTATATGTACTCTTAAGTGGCCACAATGTATTCAGCTTCTACACTTCTCAATGAAATTAAATTTTCATTTCATTATTATTACGATAATACATAATCCACCACAATATAACTCAACACAAGACATTTATTTTCTACCATATTTTCATCCAACCCATTATATATTTTTATTTCTATATAACTCGTGCATATATTTATCATTTCATAAAAAAAACAAAATATTTATATGCACTTGATATACCAAATTATTATTTTTAAAAAAATTAAATTGATTTTTTTAGGTATCATTGATGCAGTGATATATTTATTGTGGAAAAAATATCATGCCCTATTGATTTCATATACAACTGACGTCCAATGATCATCTTATATTCTGAGAAAACAAGTGCATTTTCCTCTTCATCTCATGATAGTTTCAGCTGTACGGAAATCAGAGTCCCCATATCCTTGTATTTTTCTATTCCAAATCCTCATAAAGCCTCCATGGAATATTTATATTGATATATGAATTATTAACTCCTCCATTATGTCCATTGTGAACTAAGGAAAAAATGTCATTTCAACAATCATTGAAAATTTGTACACACTTTTCATTATTTTTATAAAATATTGGCATTTTTCATTATATGATCCACCAAATATTGTGTCAGGAACATGTATAATCACCATAATCCATGGATTATTTTCCAATTTTGCAGATCAATTTTAATCAAATCTACCATGATGAAACCCAATATTCTTTAAAAAATGATCAAGTCTCAAATACTGCACTCTAAACATTCGCTTCAACCCATATAGAACCTTCTTTAGCTGAAAATCGTTGTTATCATATTAATAAATATGAATTTCCTCGAGGTTCTCAATATTTGCTTCTATTTATAGAAATCAATTCTAAAAAATTTACATGACATCCATTCATAAAACATTATATTTCCTTTTAATTAATATAAATATAAATTTAAAAATAATTTTTATCCTTGAATGAATTCAATGTTTTTAATCAAGAATGATCTCCTCAATCTGGGAGTATACCTTTCACAGTAGTCTCTATTTTTTCTAAACATCAATCCATATTCATTTAGTTTGTTCTAAAATAACAAATTGTTCCCAATGAAATTCATATATCCCCATCTCCAAAAAATCTCTCATGCATGATTCGTAGATATGTGATGAATTCATTTGAATAATCATTTTTCACTTATACCCCCTATTTCTCACCTCCTCATCACTTTCATCATGAAACTATTCCCGGTTTTGTTGAATATTTTGTTCGTTATATTCTATAGTGACATCATTACATTCAACTAATTTTCCAAGAAACTTTGTGGTGAAATCATATTCATTTATTTGTCCTAAATATCTATGGAATACCCCCTCATATCCACTTGATTCAAATAACCCTCAATTCTACTAATTGAGATTAAAAAACTCACACAAATGATTCAAAGCTATTTCAATGTTCTATTATTTCCATACCACCACTCATAAAAAGCCTTTTCTTCATTAAAACAAAATATATCCGCATTAGATATTTTGAATGATGTCAATACTACTTCCATTCATAATTTTACTAGACTGTCCTTTTCAATATGAATTTTTCTCCCCAGGTTGTTTACGATCCAATTTATAATCATAACCACACTATTTTGATGAGGAGTTCTCACCGCCAAAACATGATTTTGTATCTTGTATTTCTCTAAATAATAATCCACATGGATATTTTTTAATTCCATATAATTATAATTAGGAAACATTGTAATCATCTATCATTGACTCATTTCGGACTCCCTCCAAAAAAATTATGCAACTTAACTCATTGGAGTTTTGTGAAATGAAAAATACCTATGTTATTATACTAAAATTGTAAATTAAAAGGACATAATACCAATTCTTGTGAAAAGATATTAGCGAGATATTTCAACATACATCATCATGCACAAATTTAAGAACTATGATTCATTTTTTTTCTTCAGACATATTTGTCTTTAGGATAAGCATCCCTTATTGAAAAGAATCACAGGTGTGAGTTTGATTGTGTGATAACATTCAGAGGACTCTAGTTGTATAAAATTTGACAATAACATTCGAGGATGGTTAACAAAGTTGTCTGAGGTATTTATGCCGCAATCATGTTTCATACTTATTGTATAGAAAGCGCATATCTTCTTCTACAGAAGAAATTTAGATATTTACCTTTCTATATTGTCTCTCTAAAACAAGTGTACTGTGTTTTTATTTGACGATAAAAAATATATCGATATATATTTTATCATTTCTTGAGTCACAAAATGGACTAGCAGTTTCCAATTTTTGACAAAGAACTTTGATAACCATGAAATCTGCCCATAACATATATTTTCCCCCAAATATCAATTTTCATGATCCATAAACCATAAGAAAATCATTTTTTACATACATGGAAACACCCACCCAATAATATTTAATTCCTAGAGTAAAATCAATATTTCATGTTATATGGGAGGTGGGTCCACCATCAAGGATTTATAAACCATCACAATCAGATACATTAGGGGAAATATCTATACCCATTTTGGGTCAGTTATATTCTTTTTAGATCTATATCTTTGTATACATCCTCTTATATACTGATAATCATGATCTTCCTTGGAGTATGATGGAACAATTTCATCTTGCGAATAAGAAAATTGATGTTTTGTTTTCAAATAAATTCATGATTCATTGAGTTAATTCTTACAAAAACTGTTATTTTTCTATAGAACATTCCTCTACATTGTTGATGAGAAATATCGACCCATGTGTCTGAATCCTTTACACCAAAATAGTGACCATTAAAATCATTCACGTAATATTGGACTCCCTGTAGCTACCTTTTTTCTCTTGTTTTAATTGATATCTTTTGGATATGGAATTTAAATTTTTATAATCTCCCATATATCTATAATACTATCACATTATACGAGGTTTATTAATTTACATTATAGTAGGAACAGTGAGTTCATGGGTTTTACGATTCTTATTATTATGATTTATACAAAAATCAATTCTCAACCAAGTAGTGGGTCACATTATTTTTACATTAATATCAATATATTTCCCTTTTCAATCAATCCGTATACCATTCTTTTCATTTGGATAGAAATGATTATTTTGTCCTACTAGACCTATATACTCTCCTTTTATCTTATTTGTTTAATCAATAATATACATTTCCATTATAATAATATGATTCAAAAGTCTCTCTTAAATTATTAATTTAATTTTCATGACCAAAACTACATATTCATGCTATTTGATACATTTTATTTTCCATGTTTCTATTTTCGGAAAACTATTAATCCTAATTTTCTATTCTTTAATATTGATCTTATACTCAATGACCATTTTTGAGTTATATGGAATTGAAGAGTTATTATTTTCAATTTATTCCTCTAGATCTGACTTATAACTTTCATTATTTTGAATATAAACTTTTTAACAATGATCCACAATGTTTCCCTTAATTACATGGGATCTCAAAAAATATATCTCCTCAAAAGAAACTTCTAATTCAGATGGGAGATAAACTCTTAATAAGACTTCTCCATCTTTATTTTTTCATTCATCCTTTATCTATGAGATACTTAAATCTACAGCCATTGAATTTTATTCATATTCTTTGTATTTATCCATATCTTTAACCTATTTTTATCATTATCTATCAATTTTTTATGGATTAATATTATTCTTTTTGATGAACCTTATACAAAAAATTTCATTCCCATTCACATAGGCTGAATATTTTTTGTTGGGATTTTTTCTTCATCCTCATCATCACCATTATGAATATTAGAGGAACATGATGTAATATATCTAACATTTTTTCAATGAAATAAATCAGGATAAATATTCTCTTAGAATTTTCCTTTTCAACTTTTTGGATTTGATGAATGGAATTAAATGACCTCCTCAATCTCTTCATATTCTTATCCATAATCATTGTCGAGCTTCATCATGGCCTTGATATCCACCACATTGGATATAACATTTTCTAATAACTCAATATATCCATTTCTAATGTTGTATATATGAGACAAGAGTACTATACAAGATATTTAGTGTCGTCTCCTTTAGATGTTTATCTTCCAGTATAGGGACATTCATATTTAATAAAGGCTAAAATTTTCTCCCAATGCACATAACAATATTTACAGCTTCAACCGTTTCTCAAAGAACAAGCATGTATTCCATAAAAACAATCACTCAGTCAAATAATGAATCTACAGACTCATTTTGGTTTATTAATGGTCCCCATATTTGTTCCACATAACATGTAATTTTTATTCTCTTAATTTTTAATCACCTTCATCGATATTTACTAGTTCTTCCACATTTCATCTGTAGACTTAAATGACATCACCATTTTTAGATATAATTGAAAAATGATCCTCCTAAAAAATTTATTCCTCTATAATTATAATCATATTCCATCCAGTATGCTTCTAATAAAGCACCACATTCCACACTAGGTAAAAAACCTAGAGTTGTTGATGTAAAAAAATATATACATACTGATTGAAATTAGTGTTTCATCAGACACATATATAAATGAATGATGTTTTAATCAAACATTTGAATCCTTTATTGATGTAAAATCTCTGTTAATTGACTTTAAATAGAAACACTAAAATTAACTTTTCACGCTTGTACTAATTATTATCCAAACTAGGTTAAATAAAATAAATGTGGGGTGAATTAGTGTATGAAATACTAAAACTATCACCCCTTGTGATATTGTTTCATCATTAAAAAACAATCATTTAACACTTTAAGATAATAATTAATGATAATGTATTAAATCATTTCATGATATAGTACAATTTTACATAGATCACTTGTGATGGGAAATGTCCAAGGTGCATTCAAATGAAATGTTCAAATGAATTATATCGATAAACGAACACATTTGTTACAATGATTGAAGTATACTAACTATCCCTTCTAGTCTATAATCAATCAAAATTTGAAAGATCACATGCATGTCAACTAATATGTCCTCTCTTATCCTTCATTTGTTTTTTGATTTTTTCCTTAATTCAATATGATTTACACTCCATATGGGAATCATTATGTTTTATTTACATCCACTTGAATAGTACCACACTGCCACATATTTATTGGGAGATACCTCATTTATTGAATGAAATTAACTTTTTTTTTAAAAAAATTAACCATTTTGTAACTAAATAAATATTTACTATAATATCATACTTTTATAACGGTCATAATTATCATGAAGTGCATTACGTTTACAGAGATCATGACTTCCATGAAGAATTCTAACTTATTGAGTGTTGCTACATTTGTGAGGATCCTAAATTTTTAAAAGAAAAATAGTTCTTGATCCTCATAAAATTCATGATTATCACACTGTTTGTGATTCTCATTTATATACCAAATATAACATAGCTTTCCTGAACTTCCTTTCAAATTTGAAAAGATTTTCTTAGGAAAACTATCATGCAAGAAAAATCACTAACAAATCATATTCACAAATTAAGAACTCTAGATTTTTGTTTAGGAATTTTTATTACATATGAGTGGGTATAAGAATATTAATATGTGTTTACTTCCTATAAAAATGATTTGATATTCTCCAATACCATTTGTTCAAGCTCTTTATTATTGTTTGTGAAGCTTCCTTCCTTTTCAAATTCATTGAGATTTTTTTTGTCATTTAGATTTCCATATTTTCATTCTACTCATAAAATTTTTGTGAACCCAAATACCTTCCTGAGAAACCAAACCTTCAAGAAGCAGTATAACTATTTGATTTTTTATACTTCTTATAAGGAATCAATTATTTCAGCTATATATTTTCTGTAAGATCCTGATTTTTGGAAAGGTATTTTTTATTGTGTTTTGGGTTGAAGCCTTTGTTTTCGGGGATTTTAAATGTTTCCTGAACGTGTGACCAGACTTGGGGGTGTTCTGGGGGCTTGGGGCATAGTAGAAGTAAAATCTGGGCAAGACAAGCCTGGGAGCATGGCAACGAAAACCGTGCGGTGTGCCTAGGCTAAACTGTGCGACCCTTCCTCTTGCGGACAGAAGCATGCACATAGTTTGCACACATTTTGACAAATCGTGCGGATAAAGCGTGCGATCCCTCCTCCTCCATGATGTGGCATGCACATAGTTTGCAGATGGTTTTACAAATCGTGCGGACAAACCGTACAACCACTTAATGTTTGAAAAAATTACAAAAATTGCCACTCCGGGCTTTTAAACCCCAACTCAGAATTTCCCTTCATTTCATCCCCTCCCAACACTAGCGATGAACCTGGCAAACCCAAGCTTCCCAAGGGTGGTTCTACTTTGATTCTATGGAGTTTTTGGTGCTGTTGGTTGTGGATAGAAGCTCCGGGTAAGGCTAATCCCATCCTTGGTTCTATTTTTAGTTTAGGGTTTGTATCTTCTCTCTCCCTTTCCGATGCTCTAAAATCGTACCTTTTGGATGAGTTTTAGGTTGAAGCTCCAATGGTTGGTTGGATCAAGGTCTAAGGACTTGATTAAGAGTGTGTTCAACCACGGTTTTGAGGTAGGTGGTCAACATGTGATATCCCATAGTTATTTGGTTATTTGTGCATGTTTAGTTGTGTTCATGCTTTCATTCGGTTATGTTTTGGATAAAAATGGCATGTTTGGTAACAATGGTGTTTAAACTGGAAAATGAGGACTGTAACGATCCTTGTGGGATGTGTTGGGATAGACTTGACCTAATTGGGTACATCCATGGGATGTGCTGGCTATTCCCGGATTTAGGGATTGATATAAAACAAGTGACCTTGTTATAATGAATTTTAGATCCCTTGGTAAATATATTGGTATGATTGGTTGAACATTGAATATAAGTTAGGTGATGCACCTAGGCTTGGAAATAACCTAAGGGTTAAGTGGAATGGGTAAAATGGTTGATTCATGGGAATGATGAATGGGTTAAATGGGATAATGTTTAAACCGATTAAAGACCATAATGGGATATATTATGGGATTAATGTTGAATTCTTAGTGATGTAGGAATAACACATGGGAATTGGGTAAATGGTTAAATGTTGTCAAATGGTAATGTGTTAATGGGTTAATGCATGATGTGGATTTCCACGTGGGTTTTTGTGAATAGTGTTTGCCGAAGGGCAATGGTTTGGATGGTTGATGGTTACTTATATATAAGCATGTGCACATGGATTCGTAGAGTGGGGTATGACTTGAGGATATATGCCCACAGGTCAAGTAAAGACAGAGGTTCTAATCTCCACCCTAAATTCACAAAGGGTACTTAGGTTCTATTCCTATAATGGTTGCATCCACCGGACTGAGGCTTTGAGGTGAGGTTATGGTTGCTATGAGGGGTTAGTCCTAGGGAGATAGGATAACGATGTGTTTACCCTCTTGCATGTGATTGTTGGAATTAGACCCATGTAACATAATGTATGTTATTATCCCATGGAATGTGATGAAATGGTAAATGGTAAGAATTGGTGTGTAATGAATGGTAATGGAAATTGGAATGACTTTGGCAATAAACTTGTTAAGGGAACATTAATTAATTACTTGGAAATTATTATTCATATTCCTTTTGCATGAAATACCTGTTCTTACAGGACATATTGTAGACATCGTTGGTGGTGGCCTACTGAGTTTTACTCAAACCCTGATCTGGCTGCATTTGGGTAACCCAGTAGACTTCATGTTTACAGGTCAAGAGAAGGGAAAGGGTCCTTGCTAGATTGTTGAGTGGACATGGGTAGCACTTGATGGAGGATCCAGACTTGGTGTCGGGACCATTTTGGGGATTTTTGTTGTTGTCCTCGTTTGGGGCCTTTGATCACTTTTTCACCTGTAGTATGACATGTAATATTTTCTTGTTGGAAATGGTTATACATGTTCAATGGTTATTGGTTATTATTTCTTCCATTTAGTTATTTTTGTTGTGGATTAATCTGATTAAAAGGGGTTATAGTCTCCCCACTTGACATCGTATACCCCTACTGCTAGTTGGTATCCTTTATCATACAGGGAGGCGCGCGTAAGGTCATGTAACCACCCGGCTCGGAGCACTTCTTTAGTGGCTTCCGGGTTAGGGACGTTACAAAGTGGTATCATAGGAGGTCATTCTTATATTTCTCTGAGGTCATGTTATTTGGGATTGGTATCCAAGGGCTAAGAAGTTTTGGGCCTTGGTAATGATCTCATGCTTGAGAGTAGCTTACCCATGTATGGGGGAAACCCAAAATCCCACTAGATGGGAAATGATGTTCTTGATTGTTTTATTTTACAGTTGATGATATTTCACTGTTGGGTGATGCACATGTGGTTTGATGTGATTTTTTTATGAAGTTTGGATAGTGGCCTCAACGGTACAAGGATTTTCATTCATGCATCATTATAGGCACCTTGGGAGATAAGTGACATGCATTGTGTTATGCACACACACGGGTTGGCTGTGTGAGGAAGGAAAGTAGGGTGCATCATGAATTTCATGAAACCAAGAAATAATGAGAAGAATGAAATAAAACAAGTGGTTAAATGATGTTTAATGGAGAAATAGGCTTTGCAAAAAGTTGTAAAATTTCATTAGGATTGTATGTGAAAAGGGTTGTTGTAGCTAGTAAAGATATTTTGATGGACTCATGAATGTTTATGGTATGCGTGCTAAATTTCCTACATGGCATTGTAGAGAAATTCCACCACGACATCGGTTACCTGTTGGGAAATAGGAGGGTGTTGCTGAGAACACTCCTCTAGTAGAGGAGCATGAAAATGTGGCGATCAGTAAAGGTAGAGAAGACAAATTCCCAGAGAACATGACTCACCATATGCAGATGATGGATCGAGACCCAGGGCGGGTTGCACTAAGTTTTTTTGATCTAACCAGAGAGCTCCAACTGTAGTACCCTCCGACATTCACTGGAGAGGGTGGGGGGCAGAGGCAGCGGAGTTTTGGTTAGAGTCTGTCCAGATGATACTAGATCATCTAGAGACCCATGTCGAAAAGCGGGTGAAGCTAGCCACTTATATGTTGCGGGGACAGGCTAGGCATTGGTGGGACATTCAGGATCATATTGAGCAGGCTGGGGGAATGTCATGGAAGGGTTTTCAGGAAATGTTTCTGGAGCATTTCTACCTAGATACCTCGAGACAGTAGCAGGCAGCAGAGTTTATGAGCCTGACTCGGGGATCGCTATCAGTGATGTACTTAGTCACTTCACTAATTTGAGATGCTTTGTCCCAGTCTTAGCAGGGGATGAGGTAGCAATTACAAGGAGTGTCCAGGTTGGGCTGAGGCACGAGATCAGGTCTCATGTAAAAATCTTCCTCTAGAAGAGGTTCGTAGAGGAATTAGATCAGGCACTGATCTTGGAAGGAAACATGAAGGGAGATTCGGGTAGTATGCTTGTGGTGTCAGTGGGACAAATGAGTGGTGCAGCTACCGAAGGTCGAAAGCAACTCCAAGAGAGCTCATTGCATGGTTGATGTGTGGAAAGTGGCTAGAAGAGGGGGTCAGCCTCTCAAACTGGAAATCAGGTGTTGCTATCAGTGCTGTAGGATGGGGCATATGTGTGGTCAGTGTCCTCGACCACCAGTCGAGTGCCGTTCGTGCGGCCTGTTGCCACATGTGCAGATGTTCTACAGAAAACCTTAACAGGTGGGCCAGTATGATAGTGGAAGGTAGGTACCAGATATGGTATGGGGATAAGTTTCTCATATCAGGTAGGCAGTTGGAGCTCCATGGGCGGTACTGGCAGACGCGGTGGACGTTGAACTCTAGAGAAAGATCGCTCATGCTACCAGGGCAGTGCAGCGCAGGGCGTTCAGGCTGGAGCCCAGGGTAGAGGGGCAAGTCAGCATCAGGCAGTTCATTTTGTACCTAGTTATGGTGAGGCTAGACAATCAACTATTCAAGGTACGAACCTTGTAGCTTTTAGATTTTCTAGTGAGTTGTTTGACACATGTTCCAAACACTCTTTTATCTCCTCTCAACATGTGGTAGCGCTGGGTTCACCAGTGGAGTGTGGGGTGATGTCAATTGACACTCTGTTGGGGGTACGGGTGGAGGATATCAAGTAGTGAAAGGGATGTTCCTTGGATGTTGGTGGGTGTCATTTTCTATGGGAGTTGTTCATTCTCGAGATGTCAGGGTTTGTCCTAATCCAAAGGATGGATTGGTTGGTGTTGTATCGGGCGCACATAAACTGTAACCATCGTAGAGTATCCTTCAGGTCGCTTGATGGTGACACTTATGTCCACCGTGGAGAATGGGATGTTTGGGCAGGTTGTGTTGGTCAGTTTTGTCAATAGATGAGTGGACTCACAGCTCGAGTGGCATGTCTCATGCTTGATGACAATGCAAGAGGGGATCAGTCAGTTTTCCCTCCTCTAGTGGATTGGTTTCAGGACATGTTTCCTTAGGATTTCTCGGTGTTACTCCCTGAGAGGGATGTTGAGTTCACAATAGATTTGCTGCTGGGCGTGGAGGTAGTTTCAATCCTGCTATACCGAATGTCACCAGCAGAACTCCAGGAACTGAAGGTTCAACTTGAGGAGTTGGAGCGTAAGGGGTTTATCCATCCTAGTACATCTACTTGGGAATCTCCCATGCTTTTTGCTAAAAATGTTGATGGGTTGTTGAGGCCGTGCATTGACTATCAATGGTTGAATCAGATGATAGTGAAAAACTAGTACCCTCTTCCTAGAATCGATGACCTGTTTGATCAGTTGAGGGGTGCATCAGTGTTTTCAATGATTGATCTCAGGTCGAGCTATCACTAGTTGAAGGTGAGGTCCTCCGACATATTCTGGATAGCATTCCGAAGTCGGTACGAGTTGTTTGAGATTATGGTAATGCCTTTCATATTGACCAATGCAATGGCGATGTTCATGGATTTGATTACCGGATCGTCCATCCCTATCTAGATCAGTTTGTGGTTGTCTTTGTTGACGATATCGTAGTGTACGTGAAAACTCAAAACGATCATGCCCAACATCTTGAAATAATCTTGGGTATGATAAGAGAGCACCAGCTATATTCCAATCTATCCAAGTGTCAATTCTGGACAGGTGTGGTTCATTTTCTGGGTAACATCATCTCAGAGGGAGGTGTGTCAGTGGATCAAGAAAAAGTGCAGGCGGTTGTATCTTGGGAGTAGCCCAAGAGTGATTCTGATGTTCAGAGTTTTCTGGGTTTGGCCAAGTATTACCGAAGGTTCATTCAGTATTTCTATCACTTGGAAACACCAATTTCGGGCATCACCAAGAAGGGAATCAGGTTCGAATGGTCTAAGGCTTGTGAGAATGACTTCCAAGAGTTGAAGAAGCGGCTAACAACCTCCCCTATCGTGATCTTACCTGAGCCGGGTAAGAAGTACATCATGTTTTTTGATGCATCTGGAATCATACATGGGGTTGTGTTCGTGCAGGATGAGCGGGATGTGGCTTATGGGTCAAGGCAGTTGAGAACCCATGAGAAGAACTATCCATCTCCTGACCTTGAGTTGGCTGTAGTAGTGTACACCTTGAAGTGTTGGAGGAACTATCTGTTGGGGGAACTGTTTACCATGTTTACCGACCATAAGAGTTTAAATTACATATTCTAACAGTGGGATTTGAATATTCTGCAGTGAAGATGGGTTGAATATCCCCAGTCTTTTGACTTCGAGTTGGTGTAAATTCTGGGAAAGGGAAACAGTGTTTATGTTGCTCTGAGTAGGAAGGTTCAGAATCAGGGGGTTTAGGAGTACAGCACGGAGTTGAAGGTGATGGCTTTGTTTGCCGAGATACACCTAGAGGTGCAGCAGGAGAATGGTCAGGTCACCCTTGATTCCTTAACGATGGAGTAGATGCTTTTAAGTCTATTTAATGAAGTTAATCTTGACGATCCTAAGTGTTTGATCATGATGGAAAAGATTATAGGTGGGGAGCTACCTTCTGGAAAGTCCATCGGTGGGGATGGTGTTGTTCGTGTTCATGATCATGAGGTTATGCCAAAGTGTGTGCATGTGGAATTGATATGTGAATTCCATGCATCAAAGTGGGAAGTGCATCCTGGTTTGACCAAGATGTACCGTGATCTCCAAAGGTAGTTTTTTTGGCCTAGGATGAAGAAGGAAGTTGTGGGCTTTTTGGCATGGTGCCTTGCCTGTCAGCAGGTAAAGGCCTAGTATCAATGCCCATGTGGTTTGTTATATCCATTGACCATTACATAATGGAAGTGGGATGATGTGACAATGGATTTTGTCGTGGGTCTTCCGAGGATTCCACAGAAGAATGATTCAATTAGGGTGTTTTTGGATTAGTTAACGAGAGTGACTCATTTATTACCGATTCAGGAGACCCTTATAGTCGACCAGTTGAGTGAGATTTATGCTCTGGAAATAGTGCGGTTTCATGGGGTGCTTCAGACCATTGTTTCAAACCGAGATCCTCATTTCACATCACGTTTCTGGAAAGGGTTGCAGAAGGTGCTTTGTATGTAGGTGTTTTTGAGTACGGATTTCCACCCGTAGATGGACGGACAGTCGAAGCATACGATCCATGTGTTGGAAGACATGTTAAGAGCTTGTGTCTTGGAAATTTGTGGTTTTTTGGAGAGACACCTTTTGTTTGTTGAGTTTTCCTACAACACCATTTTTCATGCTACGATTTAGATGGCACTGTTTGAGGCACTCTACAGGAGGCCATGTAGATCTCTGTTGTGTTGGCTAGAGACCGATGAATCCGAGTTGTTGGGGCTAAGTCTCATACAAGAGACTTCAGAGAGAGTTGAGTTGATCAGGAAGTGGATGGCTATAGATCAGAGTAGGTAGAAGTAATATGCAGATCGGAGGCGTAGACCTCTTGAGTTTGGGGTGGGTGATAAAGTGTTTATTTGGGTTTCGCCATGGTTGGGTCACCATTTGATATGAATGCAGGGTAAGTTAGCACCCAGGTATGTGGGACATTTTCAGATTGCGGAGAGGATCGGACCAGTGTCTTGATGATTGGATCATCCACAGCAATATGGGGGAATACATGATGTGTTTCATGTGTCGCAGCTCCGACAGTATTTCCCTGACCCATCTCACGTGGTTAATGTTGAGGATGTGGAGCTTGAGACTAATGCGTCCTTTGAGGATCATCCGGTTCATGTGGTGGATCGTAGTGAAAAGGTCTTGTGAGGCAAGGTTGTTCCATTAGTGTGAGTTCTATGGCAGCATGGAAATTTTCCCGAAGAAACATGGGAGTCGTAATCAGATATGCGGGCTATGTGGCCAGAACTCTTCTCATCGGTGGAGCAATGAGGCTTGGGAACTCGGCTCGAGGGCGAGCCTTTATAAGGTGGGGAGATTGTAAGATCCTTGTTTTTAGAAAGGAATATTTTAATCGTGTTTTGGGTTGAACCCATTGTTTTCAGGGCATTGAAATGTTTCCTGAATGAGTGAGAGACTTTGGAGTAGTTCTCGGGGATCGGGGCACGGAAGAAGGAAAATCAGGGCAAGACAGGCCAGGGTGCACGACATGCGCACGACCGGAAAAACCGTGCGGCCTACCCAGGCTAAACCGTGTGACCCTTCCTCCTATGGATAGAATCATGCACACAGTTTGCGCATGGTTTTCTAAACCATGTGGATAAATTGTCTGATCCCTCCCTCTCTGGGTAGTTTCATGCTTACGGTTTGCGCCCAGTTTTCCAAATCGTGCAGACAAACCGTGTGGCCACATAATGTTGGGAAAAATTAAAAAAAATTTCCACTCCAGGCTTTTAAACACCAACTTAGGATTTCCCTCATTTCATCCCCTCACAGCCCTAGCGACGAACTTGGCTGACCCAAGCTTCTCAAGGGTGGTTTTCCTTTGATTATAAAGAGTTTTCGGTGCTGTTGGTTGCAGAACGATGCTCCGGGTAAGGCTAATCCCATCCTTGGTTCTATTTTCGGTTTAGGGTTTGTATCTCCTCTCCCTCTCGTTCTGAAGCTCTAAAACCCATAATTTTGGGTGAGTTTTATGATTAAGCTCCAAAGGATGGCTGGATCAATGTCTAAGGACACGATTGAGAGTGCGTTCAACCTCGATTTTGAGGTAGGTGGTCTACAAGTGATATCCCATAATTATTTGGGTATTTGTGCATGTTTAGTTGTGTTATTTATTTCTTTTGGTTATGTTTTGGATAAAATAAGAATGTTTTGTAATAATGGTGTTTAAAATGGAAAATGGGAGCCCTCACGATCCTAGTGGGATGTGTTGGGATAGACTTGACCTAATTGGGGCCATCCGTGGGATGTTTCGGATTTTCTTGGATTTAGGGATTGATATTAAACAAGTGACCATGTTGTAATAAATTGTAGAGCCCTTTGTAAATATGTTGGCATGATTGGTTGAACTTGGAATAGAAGTTAGGTGATACACCTAGGCTTGGAAATAAGATTATGGTAAAGTGGAATGGGTTAAATTGTTGATTCATGGGAATGATGAAGGGGTTAAATGGGTTAATGTGTAAACCGATTAAAGACCATAATGGGATAGATTATGGGTTTAATGATTAATGCTTAGAGAGATAGGAATAACACATGGGAATTGGGTAAATGGTTAAATGTTGTGAAATGGAAATGTGTTAATGGGTTAAGGCATGATGTGGATTCCCATGTGGGTTGTTGTGAATAGTGTTTTACGAAGTGAAATGGTTAGGATGGTCGATGGTTACATATATATAATCATGTGCACATGGCTCCGTAGAGTGGGGTATGACTTGAAGATCTATTCCCACGAGTCGATTGAAGAATTAATTTCTAATATCCATCCTAAATGAATAGGTTAGAAAAGGGGACTGAGGGTCTATTCTTCTAACAGTTGCATCCACCCGGGCTGAGGCTTCGAGGAGAGGTTACAGTTATTATGAGGGGTTAGTCATATTAATATAGGTTAGTGATGTGTTTACCCTCTTGCATGTGATTGTTGGCCTCAGACCTATGAAATATAATGTATGTGATTAACCCATGGAATGTGATGAATTGGTAAATGGTAATAATGGGTTTGTAATGAATGGTAATAGAAATGGGAATGACTTTTGCTCTGAACATGTTAATGGAAAAATAATTAATTACATGGAAATTATCATTCAGATTCCTTTTTCATACACAACATGTTCATACTGGATATATTCTAGACATAGTTGGTGGTGGCCTACTGAGTTGTACTCACACCCTGCTTGGGCCGCTGTTGGGTACCCGAGAAGACTTCATCTTTGCAGGTCATGAGGAGGGAAAGGGTCTGTGCTAGATAGTTTAGTGGACATGGGTAGCACTAGGCGGGGGATCCAAACATTGAGTCGGGGCCATTTTGAGGCTTTTGGATGTTTTCCTCGTTTGGGGCCTTTGTTCACTTTTTCACCTATAGTATGACATGACATATTTTATTGTTGAAATGGTTATACATGTTCCTTGATTATTGGTTGTTGTTTCTACCATTTGGTTATTTCTATTGTGGCTTAATCTGATAAAAAGGGGGTATAGTATCCCCACATGACTCTGTAGACCCCCGCTGTAAGTCAATAGCCTTTGGCGTACGGGGAGGCACGCTTAAGGTCATGTAACCACCATGCTCGGAGCACCGGTTTAGTGGCTTCTGGTTCGGGGACGTTACGTTTTCCAACATAACTTGTCAATAATCTATCTAGAACTCAACAAATATTATTGGAAACAATATTATTTGAAAACATAATCCATAGAAAAACACTACAAAGATACATTAGGTTTATTTTTACCAACATCTTTGGTGCATAAACGTTTTGGGAAATTTATTTTAAGAAAATACGAAATCATTTTTCTGTTCTATTGGAAATATGTTTTATTACAAAATAATGTATTATAAAAATGATTCCAAATTTTTTTAACCCTTTCAAAATGATTTATTAAATAATTTTTAACCCATTTATACTTTTTTTAAAAATCTACGGAATCATCTTGTATTTTTCTAATCAAGGTAGTTTAATAACCTTTTTACAATGTAAATATAATGTTATTCTTAAATTTTATAGTATGTATGGATTACCAGCTGTAATGAGAATCATTTCTTTGAAGCTTACTCTATATGTTTAGAATGATCTCTAAAATTAAAGTGTTATTAAAAATATTATATAAATTCATATATTTATTAAAATTATTATTCAAAGTAATGGATTTTTAAATATTTTATGTTCTAAATTGTGACTTTAAAAAATAAATAGATATTTTCATCAAGAATATTTTTAGATAAGTTTTATGGTTTTTATATTCACAAAGGACAATAAACATTCATTTTACAAATACTCCACTAGGGATAGGTTCTATTGATTATATCTTGATTCTCCCTATATATCGTTTATCATTTTCAACCAATGATAGTGTAGACAATCAATTCAATGAATAATTTTTTTTGTAAATAATTTCACATTAAATGATATTTTTCGATAATAATTGGATGTTAAATTTCCTATAAATATCAATATAATAAGAAATGTATATGATTATTCATTAAACATTGTTTAATTTACACATATGGGGTTTTATAATGAAGGTAATTTTGTTATCTGTGGAAATATTTATTATTAAAAATTCTTAATACAATACATAAATATGATGATTCTTATAATAGTTTATGAATTAAATTAATTATTCAATATATGATAAATGATTTTGAACTGCAATACATTTGTTGTTTTTTAGTTATTTATCTTACCATATTTATTATTTTAGTGAATTTTTTTGGAATGTGTGTTAAGTTATTTACCATTCCATCTTTATTATTTTCATTGATTTGTGATATCTTCCATTATAATTAACCCTTAGAAATTAATTGTTCTCACCATTATTCTATTTCCTTTAATAGGAATCAATGATGTTTAATATTATTAATATGAGTGGATATGATATAGGGAATGTAGTTATTCTTGAGAAAAATTAGATTTAATTTGAATAATGAAATTTAATGGAAGACTAGTTTGTGTGTGTCTATTTTACAAAGATAGCTAAATTGTTTTTTCTATTGGGATTTGATTACATTTATCATATGTCAATGTATGAATGTAGGTGCCAACATTGGGCTACTAGGTCTGGGGCCGCTATATATGTGCAACAGAATCGATTAATGTTGCAAATTATTAATGTATCTCTTCCTTTTATGGTTTAATATAAATCAATGAAAAATAAATAAAAAATAATATTAATATCATGGTTAGAATTTTTAAGATCATGAAAACCATGATCAACTTAAAAGGATTAGAACTACATAACTCAAATTCTTACAAAAATTAAATGGTTTACACCAAGATACTGTGAATTTAACAACAATTTATTAATAAAATTGCTTTTGAAATGTAAATAGTGATTAATATTTTCTATTATATATTTATATATGTCTATATTATGGGAATGTTCTAAATTAAAATTTATTATATTAGTGGTTAGAATTATTTTTAAGTCATTCGAACTTTAGTTATGAGACTTTGTCTTAATTTCAAATCATGGATGCATATTTAATGATATACAAATAATATTTGTTATATGAAGTATATACTACCCCTTTTATATGTTATATCATGTATCCTTCATATTTTTTAATGTCCCCATTAAATTTTTTTCATCCATGTGGATTTGACAAGAATGTTTCCAAGTGATAAGGGGATTATGTACCAATCACATTATTTATCATAATTTTTTTATTTATTTTCTAATGATGTAATTTTATGACATATATCTCAATAATTGTATCACCATGATATTTTAGAATATAATTTTATTTTGGATAATGTGTTTGATCGGAAACACCAAGCATAGATAATCCATTGATTTTATAATATTAATAACATAGTCATTAAATTTTCATGTAATAATAGTATTTTATTATTTTGGATATATATATATATACATATTAACAAGTAAATATACATTTTGTATAAATTTTTTTCTAATATTCAACAAGTTTTTAGTAATGTAATATAAATCCTCAAAAAACTATTTTCTTCAAAATGATATTTATTTCTTCTCATGAAAAATATTATAATTAATTTTGGAAAATTTGGAAAATTTTATGGGATATATATAAATTAATATATTAAATAAGAATTGAAAATTTATTATGGGGTGAAATTTTGGGACTTTTTAGAAAAAGATTATTCTATACGGGAAATCGAAAAATATAGATTTTTGAAAAATAATAATTTATTTTCCAAAAATATTAATTGAGAAGATCCATTATATTTTGAATATGATATTATGTAAAATAATTATTATCTATATATATTTAATCCTACTTATTACATTGGAATCATCCTTTTATTGGATTATATTATAAGTATACTTTTAGGTTTCAAAACAAGTTATTATGGAAACCATTTTTTATTTGAATAATATTTATCCATTTTAATAAGTCAGAAAAACCTTAATTTGTATTTTTTAAAATAATATTTATATTTTATATTAGTAAATATTAATTTATATTCACAAAATTATTGTTATTATTTATTGATTTAATATAAAATCAACTTTTACTTTAAAAATAATCTTCTTGAAAACCATCATTTTTATCATGTTACCAAGTTCAATATTAAATTAATTATCTCCAGTACTATGAATGGAATTTAGTAAAATGTAATATATAATAGAAAAAATATATATTTATAGTATCTAATACGGTAGTACTTTTTTTAGAATAATTAATAATGAAAATTGTTAAAAATAATTATCATGATTACGGTAAAAATGAGTTTACTGGGGGTTAAAAATGAAAAGAGTCAAAATGACCTAAAAACGTGTATAAAATCAATTTGGGTGGAAATATTTTGACCTTATAAGGTATAAGAATCAATAATTATATATTTTGAGCCTTTTGGTATGTGAAAAGATAGGTTACACCTTATTATTTTTAAAATTTTCAAGTGAGCCACTCACATCACTTATAAAAGGTCGGCCTCTATCCTATACTATTCACTCCATAAAACCCATTTTTCTCATTAAAAACGTCCCAAATGACATAATTAATTCCATAAAAATATCCCCAAGCCCTAATTTTGACCATAAAGTCATCCAAATAAGTGTTTTGGTGTAAAAATAAAGAGGTTTTCTTGAAGAAGTGGTACCATGCTTAATCAAGAATTATTAATTTATTTCTTCTTTTACCTCTTCAAATATTGTGAAATAGATATTAAATAATAAGATAAATATCTAATTTTTTTATATTATTATTACAAGAATTTAATGACGTAAATCCTTATCTTAATATATCAAATTCAGTATGAAATCTGCATTCGTGTTACAGCGGACTACCACCTCGCGAACCGATGTCATTTGTTTTCAATCATTGAATTTCATAGATTATTATAATGATATTATATATATATCATATGTATCATATTTTTACTTCTAAAGTTATTATATCACATATTCAGTCTTACTTTATAATCCCATGGAGATACGATTAAATCGCTCATCTATACGGAAGACTACGGCTTCACAAAGTGATTTGATTAATTTTTCAGTAATTCTTTACATGGAAGGTAATAATGAAAAATATAAACAGTATATGTTACATATATATGAAATAATTATGATATTAAATACATATTAATCATAATTAAATAAATATTATATGATTTTAATTTTTATACTAAAAAATTGATAACGTCATTTGTGCGCACTTTTGGATGATCACCTATATGAAGAAATATAATTATTTTTTCATATAAAAATAAGATTGATGATATATATAAGAATATTAAAATAATTTATATGGTATTTTGGATATTATTACAATTAAATAATGATAATATATATATTATCTTATGTGTACAATGGTCGTTGAAAAATGGAAATGTTACTCATGCATATATACAGCCCACCATCTCAATGATTATATCATAGTTCCATAGTCAAAACCAAATTTCATGATATAATTTAAAAATATAATTGATGTATAAATATGAAAAATATTTCAGTATTATTTTTCTATATATTTGATTTAACGACATCTTTTTCCATGGTTAAGACACTAAATCTATTTAGAGACAATGAACTGAATGTCCTCAATACTATCAACATGGAATTAACTAATTATGTATATAAATATTTCATTAAAAATAAATAAAATAAATTATTTATTAATAAATTATTAGTTATATGTAATTTTATTATCAAATAAAATTATGTATACAAACTTATTATACATGATTCAAGTGATACACATGGAAAGTCTAGACTCTATGTAAAGGGTTTCTAGTATCACTTTTTTATTTATGTGACACGTATTCTATATTCCACAAATATTTTATTATGTGGTGTATATAATTATCATTTTACATCTAATAACCTGAATTATTTATAAATCCGCATATTTTATATTTCAATTTTATTTAATTTATTCATGTGAAATTTACTAGAAATTTAACATGTGGTAAATAAATTCATCACTCAATTCCATTTCATTGGATAATAATACTTCTTTAATGACACTCTTATGTAACGATTTTTTACCTCGTGATTTTTTACTAATATTGTATTTACACTTCATTTAGGTGGTTTTACATTTGATACAAATAATAAATTCATCAATTAATTCTCAAATTCACTAGTATGATTTGTCTAAGGGTTATTCATCTCAGATTCTATTTCAATAAGATATACATTTATGACATCGTATTATATTCATTTATGTGGTGTATATAATTATGTTAAATATATTATATAATGAAACTCCATAGGTTTTTCATATTTGAAGTGTAATAGTATTATATACTTTCATAGGGATTACGATTTAATATTTCCTAATTAGTAATGGAATTATGTAATAATAACTTTTATTTTAGGAAAAATTATGTTTAAGGTCCCATTAAGTAATAATATATTATTTTATTTTATTAAAAAAATAAATTTCTTATCCACTGGTTATGAATTTGGTTAACATGTTTTATTTTTTACCTCCATTGGTGATTAATGAAACATCAAAAAGTCATTTATATGTTTTAATAATGTGGTATTTTATTTTGTATCTGGTACGTTCACTTTTATATCCATGTTTTCGAGAATATTTTAGAAATGTTATATTATAAAAATAAATTATTTCATAAATCCATTTTCATTATATTATACATTATTTAATAAAATAAAAAGATATTTCTCATCATTTTCCAAATGGGTCACTTTTGAGTCCCTAATGAAACTTATTTCTAAGAAAATTATTTTCTTAAACATTAATGGAAGTAATTTATTTTCATATTGTAATTTCCATTATTTTTATGGTTTATTCCTTTATATGATTCCATGTTTTTTTAATATAAAATAATTTTCAAATAATTTTTAAATATATTTTCAAAATGAAATGGATATTTTAATTAAAAATGTTATGATGATAATATAATGATACTTCCATTCATGAGTATCAAAATAAAAATTTGGAAATTACTTATAAAAAGGGGATATTTTATAATTGTGGAATTATTATTATTTCATTTTATGGATTTATATTTTTTCAAATATATTGGATGTGAACCATTTTCATTTACATGGGTTAATCATGTTTCAAAAATATTGTTATGGATCCCACTTATTTTTCAAGATTCTATCATGTTTTAATGATATAGTTATGGAATAAATTTATTTTCCATGAGTTAATTTCATTTCAATGATATTTTCTTGGAACCCATTTATTTTTTATTGGTTCTTCATGTTTCCATGATATTGTTATGAAACCCATTTATTTTCCACAAGTTAATAATGTTTCAAGGTTGTGATCATGGAACCCATTTCATTTACATGGGTTAATAATGTATCAAATATGTTGTTATGGAACTTGTTTCTATTTCATGGGTTAATAATGTTTGAAATATATTATTATGAAATCCATTTATTTTCCATGGATTAATTTTTTTTCAAACATATTTTAATGGTAGCCATTTCTATTCAACATTTTAGTCATTTTCTGAAAATAATAATGGGTTTTTTGATGAGTGTATGAGAAATTAATATTTTATGTACATCATTTCATTATTGGTACATGAAAATTGTTGAAGAATATCATTGTGACAATATAGTGTCAGGTGATCCCATTGTAGATTATATGATAGTTGAACCCAAATAGAGTCAGGTGTTCCCTATATAGCTTATATGAGGGTTGCACCCAAACAGCATCGGGTGATCCCAGTATACCTTATGTTATGGGTTCCCCCAAATTTCATTTCAATGCATTAGATGATGAGAATATTGTTTAAAATATTATATTATATGTTGTTCATTTAGATATTCCAATTTTAAAGGTTTTATAAGGGTTCTATGATGATGAATCTACAAGATACCAACATGTTTTTTTTATGGATGAAATGGGTCAAAATATTTCCATTCATCAAGACTGATATGATTGGATCATGATTATTGATCCTATGTTTCTTTATTTTTAAAAATCTATATTCCATGTCTTCATATTTTTTGATCTAGTTATTAATGTCTATGAGATAACATACTTCTTTATCATTCATTTATATTATGTCATTATACCCTCATACTCATCTTATTACCGTTGATTAAAATCAATTATTAATTCTTATGTCTACTGTTACTGAGTATTTATGGTCACCATTATTATGGTTTCTTTTTCCCTATATTATGAATAATTATTTTTAACGATCTATATATATAAGGTACTCATATGGATGCTGATGATGACTTAAAATGATATAGGAAAATCATGGTTATGTGGGAGAAAATATCATTTAATGAAAATGGTATTGTATATTTATTTGTTATTCATAATTCTATAAAATATACGCCTATATTGACCTTGAGAATGTATGTGTTCCAATATTCCATTTTTATTCATGGGAGGGGATTTACATTGTACAATTGAATTGGGTTGTATTTGGAATTCATGTTTTGGAATGTGGGGAACATTTGTTTTTTTATATTTGATGTCATATTGGGTTCTTTATCAACCCTCAAAAGGGGGTTAATATTTATAAAAAATTAAATATCATTTAGTAATGGTAATGTTTCAACACCATATTCAAGAGTCTGGGTTCAAGGATGTTTTAGTTTGTATCATAATATGGTTCAGTTAACATTAGATATTACGATATATTTATATCAGTTTATCAAAATATTATTGGATTCCATTATAATCCTATATATTAAAGAATATCAGAAGTTAAATTTCATAGATACCCCTTGAAGGTTTTATGTGATGATATCAAAATGTCATTAATGGCAATTTGGGTGAAAATTTATTTTCTTGATGTACATGTAATGATTCAGTTCATTGTGAATTATTCCACTAAATTGTATTAAAATACGTTTTAAATTATTGATAGCTTTTTTATTTTATCAGATCTTACATATTTAGGTAATTTTGGGAACACATGTTTTATCTTATATATGACAATGGTATAGAAAATTTATTTGTTGACTATACGATTTTTGTTATTTAAGAATAAGATCACCATATTTTTGGGATAGTAAGATGAAGGGTATGATGTAAAACATGAATATAAAAAACTCTTTAATGTTTTGTTTGTTAATGTTATTTGGGATAAAGGGTAATTAATAAATGGAATTCTTTTGTTTTAAATTTGGATGATCTTGTTGAATTTCAGATATTAATGTAATATTTAATCATATGAAGGTTTATTACATTTTGGAATTGTATTATCATGTTCTAATAATTTTTTATTTTATATTGTCTAAAAAAGATAGAATTATAATTATTATCCATTTTATTAATATTTGGACATTTAAAAGCGGTTTTTTAGTGCTTTGAACATTTAAAATTCATAATGAATACTCATTATTTCCTATAAATTTGGGATTTGGGTTAAAATTGATTAAATAGAAGAATTTCACTTATCAAATAAGTGTATTTATTTTTTTCTAAGTCCAAATGGATTGTAACTCCTCAATCCATGAAAAAGGATATTGAAACAAATTATTTTCCTATTATAATTATTTTTTTGGATATCAATAATATTTTTCATGCCACTTTAATTTATGGTTTGTTGGTTGTTAACATTCCCTTGATAATTCATGTTATTGTGATCAATGATTTCTATCACTCTCAATTATTTTTTATGCTTTTATTAAATTTTTATTTCATTAATTACCACCATTTTTCTCAAATCTGGATACATAGTATATATCATTCTAGATGGAACCCATACATTTTTCTCTCTTACTAAGAGTATGTTTTATCAAACATTTTTTTTTCTCCACATTAGAATTTTTTTCAAATGTAGAACCATTTATTACTGAGTTTTTGTTCATGTTGTGATGTCAAAAACAATTAAATGTTTTGGGATGTGACACTATGAGACTTTAAAAATAAAACTATTCCTTATGGGATATTTGGCATGGAACACCGAGCAGAAATGACTCGTGAGATATATTACTGTTATAACCTAGCTCTTAAATAGGTGGTTATGAATAATATTAGATACATTATGGATATCATATATATATATATATATCCTAATATATTAAATTTTTTATAAATTTTATTAACTAATAAACCAATTTTTTGTAAATTAGTTTTATTCTTCAATGAAATGTTATCATAAAAATGATTTCTTTTCAATTTCAGGAAGAAATATTTTAAATTTTTTTGGAGAATTTATAAAATTTATTTGATAAAATTAACCATTTTTTTGTATTCTTCAAATCAAAATTAAAAGGGTTAAAATTTTTGTATTTTTTAGATAATATTACTTTTTCAATGAATAGTTTAAAATAATGATTTTTTAATCTATCATATCATTGAAATAAATTTTGTAATTGAAAATTATTGTTATGTTTTGAATATAATTTGAGGTAAAATATGTAACGCCCAGACACTAGTTACCCAAAGTTGGTTCATTATTACGTAACATTGGCATTATCACAAAATATCAAGTTTCGAAACAACGATTAGTTTAGTAGCTTTGGAAAAACTAGATACATTCATAAATGTTACATTAAATCATAAAGTGAAAAACTAAAACAACATAGTCTCCATAGTCCACACCAATATCTCCTTTAGACTATCTCTGCAGGCCAGTCATAAAATATTTCTTCACATCCTGGGAAAAATAAAACATAGAAAGGGGTGGAATCAGATGCCCTGTAAGGATAATAATATAGCGGAAGAATTCATAAATAAATATAAACAGTTAAGGTAATGTATAACTAAAACAAAAGCCTTTCAAACTAAAAGTTCAGCATAATATGGAAAAAGTAAAATGAAATAACATCATTTACTTATTCAAATGGATATTTTACTGGTCGAATAATCACATGCAATATCAATAAGCACTTTCATAATGATGGAATGCATAATCCCAGACTATCATAACCATGTATCCAAGGAATATTTCAAAGACTACAAAGAATATTTTGTCATGGCCTCGTGCCAATACACTAGTTTGTCTCATGAGACCTACCGATGCATCGAGGAGCTATAGCAGGCTCCACCCATGACATAATAAGTCAAATTCATTCCTTATATGAAAAGGTTTAAACATATCATAAACCATAACATAATTGTATCACATAAAACATGCATAATTGAAACATAAAATTTCCACATTTCAATCACAATATATCAATACAACACATTGATATAATAAAAACACTATCAAAACCATTTTCAATACCAAAATAAAAGAAAATTAAAACTTTTGCATTTATTTTTAATTTAAAAAAAATTATGGATTGTAGAGGAAGCTAAAACTCAAATAATGGTCACGGCGATGTAGAAGTCGTTGTCGCTGCATACGTAAGACAAAACATTTATTTTGTAGTTTAGTAAAAATGATTCGTATAAAAATATTCCTTTTTAATAAATGTAAAATTCAAAGGCATTTATACACCGTATAAAAGAAAGTTGTGTATAAAACAAAATATGCCTCAATGAAAGGAGATTGAGATTAAGTCCATCACCTTGTGTCTGAATTGACTCGATCATTCTTTAATCTCCAAAATAATAAACTAGAGTAAATTTCTACTTTCTTAAGAACCTTTTTCATGTTCATTATTCCTTTTATATAACATATTACTATGTTATGAACATTATGTGATTATTTAAGTTAATAACGGTCATTTTGTGGTTCTTTGGTACTTGAGTAAAAAATAAAATTCTTATAATTACAAGTTGTTGATGTGGTAAAATATCCATTATATCCAGAATTATATTAATGATTTAGGTATCATATATATCATATATATCCATTATATAAATGCATTTATAATAATACATAACATTTATAGGTAAGAAATGAAATGCACCGTTCATGAAGACGGTAAGCCGTACGTATGCATGAACGCTACATTCATTTCTATTTCATATTTAATGGAATCAAATAATAATGATATAAATTTATATTATAATTCCAGTATAATATAATATATAATATCATTTACTCCATCCTTTATACATCCCACATATGGCAGTAACGATTCAAATCACATTGAGGGGGCGGTAGTCCACACTTCCTAAAATGAAGTAATCACGTTTACCCATAATAGAAATCATAATGGTATGCCATAAATGAAAAATACAGAAGCATGATGGAAACATAAAAATAATATATATCATATTTAAATATAGTGAAATCTTAATATCTACCATGAGAGGTGTTAAAAAATGATTGAACAATCATCGTTTCGTGAGGCAGTAATTCACCACCCATAGAAACAATATGTTTTTAACCGTTAGATAAAGGTTTGTGTAATATTAAATCAAATAATTCACATAAAAAAATTATAGTATATTTAATATATTTGAGTTGTTTCAAAATAAAGGAATAAAAATAGTTTAAGTGGGTGGATAAGCAAAATAAAACAAAAGAACATAAGAGAAGACATTACCTTAATACCCTGTAACTCTTTTTGATTTGAGATAAAGGCTTCCTTGGGAAGATGTATACCAAAATTGAGGCTTCTAGGAGTAATAGAGGGAAGTTTATAGATTATTTGGGCAGAGGTTGTCCGAGAAAAATGGATTTGAAGGTGTAAATAAGGTGGTATAGGTGGGTGAATTTTATAAGAGGGGAGGAGGGGCACTCTTGGAAAGTCATGAAATGATACTTTATTATGAAATTATTTTCAGATTTTTAAGGTCCCACAATGATATATTTCTAGGATAAGGTGATTAGGGTTCTAAATATACCTATACAATAGGTTTTATACAATTGTATGTCTTATATTTTACCTTATCTTTTCATTTTATTTAAATTTTTTATTAATGAGGTAATCGTTGCATCATCATGGTGTCATAAATAAATTTATTTATTTAATGCCGAAAAATTATAAAAAAATTACCATTATGTAGGAAATCTTTTTATATTTCCAATTAATATTTATAGTTAAAATTTTCACTTATATAACCCCATGTAATAATTGATTTAGTAAAACAACACATGTTTGTGACAATTTTATTTTTACTTTAAATAAAAATTTATTAATGTCATTTTCTTACCCATGTGCCTCCATGGGGTCCCCAAGTTGACACATGGATTGTCTTGGTCGTCCATGATGCATCCAATAAGGGTAGGACAAGTGTAAAGGTAATTGAATATTATTATAACATTATATTTACCTTAAATTACACTAATTACCTTTAATCGCAATTAATAGAACTTAAAAGTTACTATTCACCAAAAATTGTTTTAATCCCATTGAACCACATTTTAATTCCTAATTACAATGATGTATTTCGGATTTTTGAAATTCAAATGACATAGGTGTTAAAATTTCATTTAAACGAAGAATCTGTTTTTTAACTACCACTTAGTGGTTTCACTATTCATAAAAAATTGATGTTTTTCAGAAAAATACCAAAAATTCACCCTAAACTATAATTGATATTCCAAATTAAAAAATGATGTCTATTTTTCACAATTCCAATCATATAAGTTGAAATAATTAATTTAATTATTAATTATTGTTGACAAAACAAATAGCGTGTTTTTAAAAAACAATATCAATAAAAAGATTGACAATTGTTTATGTCCAATTTCAAAGTGATATTAATTCTAATGACCACCATTGGATAAAATGGGGAAATTATATTTTAATTATACTTTAAAACCAATAAATAGTATAATTTGTCACTATAAATTATTTTCATTAAAAATGTTGTTTTTTATGTATTTTTCACTATTCATCGAAAATTGTAAGTTCTTGGAAAATTACAAAAAATTCAACATAGGATAATTTTGATATTCCAAATACAAAAATGAAGTCCATTTTGAAATATATAATTGATATAATTTCAAAAAGTATGTATTACTATTCATAACAGCTACTTTCATTGGTCGTGGTGTGTTAGAACTCGAGTTTGCGTACAACACACACTGCTCTATTATTCAAAGTGAAGTATAGAATTGAGGCTTGGGGTGTTACATTCTCCCCTCCTTCAATAAATTTCATCTTCACAATTTTAAATTTTTCTTTGAAAATAAAAGGTTGAAAATAGAAAATACCTTTGTGGAAAACCCACGTGGAAAATAGGGTTAATAAAAATATAACTTTAAAAGAATAAAAGAGAAGTACAAAGGTCACCCGAGATAGCCCATACTAGGATTCTATGAAAACATGGATATGGAGGAGAAAAAAAATCATGGTCTGATGGAGGGTTGTAGAAAACAGATTATGATAAAATTAACTACATGAAAATCACAAACTTGTGATTGGTTAAACGGTCTTTGATTCCTTAGTAGGAAATGTTATCCGAGAACATTTTTTTTTGTTTTAAGATACCTTTCCTAAAGTTGAGGGATTGTTTTAAGAGATTTTCTAAGAACGTAAGGAAATATACTTACTTGTCATGTAGACTTCCATTATTTAATAATTTTTTACCACAAACCCATCTTTTACTCCAAATGGTAATAGAACTCTAAAATATTATATTTTTCCTAATCGTACAAGGTTCAAAATATTAACACATAACATTTAGATTAGGAAAACAATTTTTTAAAAACCAGAAAATTCCTATAGGCTAGTGGTAGGCAATAAAGTCCTTTCACACTATGGTTGTGGGTGAGAATCCTACAGCCTTTTCCTATGCAACGAGTTATCCCCCAACCTGAAGGTTGTCATTTTCTTAAAACTATAGTATTATAATATTCCAAAAATAATCTTCAAAAATGTTTTAACCTTAAACAATACTATCCAAAGATATTCATAATCCATTCCAACCTTTATAGTTATCCAAAATAACTATATCCAAACTATCTCTAAAAGGTCTCTAAATTCCAAAAATCCATTTTAACATCTGATTTCCCAAAAAAAGTAAAGTTTCTCTTATTGTCACATACTAAATATATGATTACCTTCATCATATTAAAACCTTAATGAAAACAACAAGTACAACAGTAAAATCCTTATATATATCACATTATTCTTATAACCATAATATAATCCTGGAGTCCAAAAGAACCAATACATTAATTATTCCACTTCAACTGTAGTAACAACATAAGATTGGCCTTGATGCCTTTGTCCTTTTCTTTGGTAAGTTTCCATGATGGTTAGGACATTAATTTTCATAATGCATCATTTCCCTACAATTTTAGCATTCAACATTGGTAGCATCTTTCTTTCCCTTGCAATCATGAGCCTGGTGACCTTTTTCCCCACAATTATAGAAAACTCCCAGTAGTTTTAGCCAAGTACCGGGGTGATTCATACCACAATTATCGCATAATGGAAAATCCTTCTTTCCCTTTTCCCCTTTATCTGTCTCTTGATCCATCGTTCTCTTCGTCACATGCTTTACTTTATTGTCATAATATTTAGAGAATTCATTTCCCGTCATAATAGCACATGAGACTATGTCTTTGTATAATAAGAAGGATTGTGAGACCAATACTCGACGGAGAAACGGTTTTAACCCATCAATGAAACAATAAATCTTAATTCATGGGTTACATATATAATTTGCAGCATACCTCGCTATCCTTGTAAATTTAGCCCCATACATTGCGACATTCTCAACCTCATTTTGCCTTAGACTCATAAATTGCCTTTCCATATATGCTCGATGGTCATGAGTAAAGTATTTTTCTAAGAAAATCTCTTTAAAATCTCTACATTCCGAACTTGATACTTTATATTCCATTTTATTTTAAATCAATGACCCCCATTGATCAGCATCTCTAGTGAGGCGGTAAAATTCCATGGAAACTTTTTCACTTTCACTACTACCTAATGCCTAAAATATTTTTCTAGGGAATTTATCCATTTCTCAACTACTAATGGATTTCTACTCCCATTGAATGTTGGTGGTTTTTCCTCATGAAGGGGTCTAACATTGACCCTCCATATTGCAGATCAGGGTTCTCTATACGAGTAAGTTTATTATTCATAACATGAGTGAGTTGTTCTAGTATGGTGATAAGTTGGTCACCACTAGTTGTATCACCAGCTCCACTATAATTTTCTTGACCATGAGGGAAATCCCTACATGGAGTTCATGCATTGATACGGTTTCCATTTCTTCCACTAGGATCCATTTCTAAACAATGGCATAAACATGATCAATTTATGAATCAAAATATATAATTCTAGACTTGTAAAACAGTTAACATAAATTGAACAGTTTATGGATATAATCCATAATCATAAAAAAAATTCTTTGAGGAACTATATAATCCTAAACCCTTTATAATGGTATGTAATGAAAATGATAATTTTCTTAACCATATCCCTCAGGAGTTTCATAACCAAGATTGCATCATGGCCCGTTGTCGTGCACCAGTTCCCATTCGAGTCTACCTCAATGCGGTTTTTTCAGGGTTTACCCCTTGGTACATCTGTGCCAGAGCTGCCACTACCTATTCGTATCCATACAGGGATGTATTTCTCAGAAAACTCACAAAATCTCTATAATACCAAAATTCTAGGAAGTTATTCTATACTAATCCTCATAATATAACATAGGGCTGTGTGCTCTAATCTGAGTTTATTTAAATCTAGTTTCCAAGGTTAGTACAAAATTGTCTCTAATACCAACTATAACGCCCCGACCCTAGTTGCCCAGTGTCGGTGCCTTATTACGTCACATTGGCATGATCACAAAAGATCAAGTCTCAAAAGACTGATTAGTTTAGTATCCTTAGAAACACTAGACACATTCATAAATTTTACGTTACATCATAATGTTAAAAACAACAATAACATAGTCTCCACAGTCCACAACCATATCCCCTTCAGACTATTCCTGAAGGTCAGTCATAAAATATTTCTTCACATCCTGAGAAAAATAAAACATAGAAATGGGTGATCTCAGATTCTCAGTAAGGTTAAAAATATAGCGGAAGCTTTCATAAATAAACATAATCATTTAAGGCATTGTGTAACTGAAACAAAAGCCTTTTAAACTTGAAGTTCAGAATAATGTGGAAAAAGTAAATTGAAATAATTTTATTTACTTATTCACATGGATATTCTACTGGTCGAATAACTACATGCAATATCAATAACCACTTTCATAATGATGGAATGCATAAAGCAAGACTATCATAACCACATAGCCAAGGCCACGTGCCAAGACTACAAATAAGATTTTTTCAAGGCCTCATGCCAAGACACTAGTTTGTCTCATGAGACCTACTAATACATCTAAAAGCTATAGTGGGATCCACCTGTCACATACTAAGTCCAATGCATTCCTTATATGAAAAGGTTTAAACATATCATAAACCATTACATAATCGTATCACATAAAACATGCATAAGGGAAACAGAAAAATTCCACATTTCAATCACATGATATCAATACAACACCTTGATATAATAAAAACACTATCAAAAACATTTTCAATACCATAAATAAAAAAAAATTAAAACATTGTTATTTATTTTTCATTTAAAAAAAGTTATGGCTTGTAGAGGAATCCGAAACTCAAATAATGGTCGCAGCGACAGAGAATTCGTTGTCACTGTATATGTAAGACAAAACATCCATTTTTTAGTTTAACAAAAACTCTTCGTATAAAAATATTCCTTTTGAATTAACGTAAAAGTCAACGGGGTTTATAAACCGTATAAAAGAAAGTTGTGTATAAAACAAAATATGCCTCAATGAAAGGAGATTGAGACGAAGTCCCTTACCTTGTGTCCGACTTGACTCAATCATTCTTTAATCTCCTCAATAATAAACTAGAGTTAATTTAAACTTTCTTAAGGACCATTTTAAATTTCATTATTCCTTTTATGTAACTTATTACCATGTTATGAACATTATGTAATTATTAAAGTTAATAACGGTCGTTTTGTCGATCTTTGGACTTGAGTAAATAATAAACTTCTTATAATTACAAGTTGTTCATGTGGTAAAATATCCATGATATCATGAATTGTATTCATTATGTAGAAATCATATATATCATATATATCCATTATATAAATGCATTTATAATATTACATAACATATAGTGGTAAGAAATGAAATGCACCGTTCATGGAGACGGTAAGCCGTACATACGCATTAACGCTACTTTCATTTCTATTTCGTATTTAATGGAATGAAATCATAATGAAATAAATTTATATTATAATTCCTGTATAATATAATATATAATATCATTTAATACATCCTTTATACGTCCCACATATGACATTAATGATTAAAATAACTTTGAGGGGGCGGTAGTCCACACTTCCTAAAATGAAATTATCGCTTTTACCCATAATTAAAATGATAAAGGTATTCTATAAATAAAAAATAAAGAAGCATAAGTGAAACATAAACCTAATATATATCATATATAAATATAGTGACATCTTAATGGACACCATGAGAGGTGTTAAAAGAATATTGAACAATCATCGTTTTGTGAGGCAGAAATTCACCACCCACAGAAACAGTATGTTCTTTAACCATTAATCGAAGGTGTGTGTAGGTGTAAATCAAGTAATTCTCATAACAACATCCTATTATATTTAATATACTGGTGTATTTACAAAAGAACAGAATAAAAATAGATTAAGGGGTTGGATATGAAAAATAAAACAAAAGAAGATAAGAGAAGACATTACCTTAAAACCGGGTAACTCTTTTTGATTTGAGCCAAAGGCTTCCTTGGGAAGACGTCTGACCAAAGTGAGGATTATAGGATTAAGAGAGGGAAGTTTAAAGATTATTTGGGAAGATTTTTGACTAGCCAAATGGATTTTATGGTGTGAATAAGGTGGTAGAGGTGGGGGCCTTTTATAAGAGGAGAGGAGGGGCACTCTTGGAATGTCATGAAATGTTACTATATTATGAAATGTTTTTCTGATTTTAAGGTCCCACAATGATATATTTAGAGGATAAGTTGGGAAGGGTTAAAAATATACCCATCCAATAGGTTTTAGACAAGGTTATGTCTTAAATGTAGCCTTATCTTTTCATTTTATTTAAATTCCTCATTAATGAGGTAATCACTGCATTATTATGGTGTCATAAATAAATTTATTTATTTAATGCCTAAAAATTATAAAAAAATTACTATGACATAGGAAATCATTTTATCTTTCCAATAAATATTTATAGTCGAATAGTTAACTTATATAACCCAATGTAATAATTGTTTTAGTAAAACAACACATGTTTGTGACAATTTTATTTTTACTTTAAATAAAAAGTTATTAATGTCATTTTCTTACCCATGTGGCTCCATGGGGTCCTCAAGTTGACCCATGGATTTTCATGGTACGATATGACTCATCCAATAAGGGTAGGACATGTGTAAAGCTAATTTAATATTATTATAACATTATATTTACCTTAAATTACATAATTACCTTTAATCGCGATTAATAGAACTTAAAAGTTACTATTAACCAAAAATTAGTTCAATCACATTGAACAAAATTTTACTCCCTAATGAAAATGATGTATGTCAGATTTTTTATATTCAAATCACAGAGGTGGTAAAATTTCATTTAAACGAAAAATCAGTTTTTTAACTACCACTTAGTGGTTTCTCTATTCATCAAAAATTGAAGTTTTTCTGAAAAATACCAAAAATTCACCCTAATATATAATTGATATTTCGAATTCAAAAATGTTGTCTATTTTAAAAAATTACAAAAATATAATTTGAATTAATTGATTTAATAATTAATTCCCGTTGTCAAAACAAATACCGTGTTTTTATGAAATAATAGCAATCAAAAGATTGACAATTGTTTATGTTCAATTTCAAGGTGAAATTAATTAAAATGACCACCATTAGATAAAATGGTTATATTATATTCTAATTATACTTTAAAACCACTCAATATTATAATTTATCAGTATAAATTATATTGATGAAAAAAAAAATTAAGTATTATTCACTATTCATTGAAAATTGGAAGTTCTTAGAAAATTACAAAAAAAATAAACTTAGGATAATTTATATATTCCTAATACAAAAATGAAGTCAATTTTGAAATATAAAATTTACATAATTTCAAAAAGTGGGTATTACTATTTCATAATGGCTACATTGATTGGTCGCGGTGTATTAGAACTCGAGATTCCGTATAACACACGATGCTCTATTATTCAAAGAGAAGCGTACAATGGAAGCTTGGGGTGTTAAAAAATATGTATTATTTAGTTATATTTAATCAACCCAATTTTATATCGATCAACATTATATTATATTCTATTATAATTAATTTTTTGGGATTTAAAATGAGTTTATATGAAAATTGTTTTAAAGCGAATAGAATTTCTCATTATTTTGTTTATTAAAAAACCTATAATGATACTTTTTTATAAATTAAAATTATATATTATATAAAATTAATTAATAATTTATATTCATAAATGTATTATTATTTTCCATAGAGTTAATATAAATCATATTTTTCTTGAAAAAATAATCTTTTTCAAAACCCATTGTTTTTTCATGTATATAGGATTAATAATAAATGAAATGTTTTCAATTAAATAAATTCAAATTATTAAAAATGAATTATGTATTTTTAATAATATTAATTTAAATTATCTAATAATTTCAACATAATTTTTTACCATACTAAATAGTGAAAAAAATAAAAAAAAATCATCCAAGTTTTCAAAAAATGGGTTTACCTATGCTAAATATAAATTTATAATTGTTAAAATGACCAATTAATGTGTAATGATATAATATTTTTCATTTTGGATCCATTTTTCATTTTAAAATTAAGGTTACAACTTTTTATCATAAAAAATTATTTGTGTTCCACTCACCTCAATTATAAAAGGTCGCCCCTTCTTTATGTCATATTCACACATTAAAAGATTTATTTGGTGTCCAATACCTTCCCAAATATCTTCCATGCATACGTAAGAAAATTCTACCGCCCTTATTTTTTCATACTTCTTACCTAATATTTATTTTAGTAAAAACCTAATGAGTTTTTCAGAAGAATAATTATCGTTCTTAACTAAGAATTTTTTATTTCTTCTTCAAACTCCTACAAATAATTAGTAATTATGGTTATATAATAACACTAGTAGCTCCAATATGCATATATTTAATTATGTTAATTTAATTAACTAAATAAAACTCATCTTCTTTCAAATGGAATATGAAATCATCATTCATGTGTACGACGAACTACATCTTTGGGAACCAATGAATTGTTGTTCCATCATAACCATTTCTGGATTGTTATAATGATGGATTAAAAGTATATATATATATTTATTTATTTAATATATTTATAAATATTCAGTCACAAAAACAAATCTACCTTCTTATTATCCATTCCATGTGTGGTACAATAAAATCACTCATGTGTACGGCAGAATACCACCTAGCGAAGCGATGTGATTCGTTTTTCCGTAACAATTTACATGGATGTTAATAAGGGAAAATGTAATGAATATATATGATATAAATGACATAATTTTAATATTATGTCTTATTTATAATTATTAAATATATAATATTTAGTTTTATTTATTACATATAAAAAATGATAATAGTGTTTGTGTGTACGTGTGGAATACCGCCTCCACGAAGCGATATGATTCTGTTTTCATCCCCAAATCAAAATGTTGATATATATAAGTATATATAAATAAATAATATGTTATTTATTAAATATCTATAATTCATTATTGATAAAATATTATATACCTTGTTTCAATAATAATCATTGAAAAATGAAAATGTTACTCATGAGAACATATGGCCTACGATCTCATGGATTGTAATGTAGTACTTTATGATAACCATATATTATGAGGTATTTTAAAAGAATAATTTTTTAACATGTTATATATTTCATTATCATTATCCTAGATTTTTTAAAGAATGTCTAAATTTTCCATGGTCAGTATTAGAAATTTTTTTTGAAACTATGAAGAGATTATCGTCAAAAAAAATATAATGTGGAACTAATTGATTAAGCATATGAATGTGTCATTAAAAAGAAAGAAACTAAATTATAAATTAATAAAATATTAATCCTATATAATGTTATCAAAAATAAAAAAAATTTATATAATCTTATTATATTGATTTATAAGTACACCCATGGAAATTCTGGACTCGAGGTGTTCAATTTTTATTTCTGTGAGACATATTCCATATTCACCACTATTTTTTATTATGGTAACTGTATACTAAAAATTTTAAATGTAATAAAACAAATTATTTTTAAATTATGGTACTTTATGTTTCTATTTTAATAATTTCATTCAGGGGGAATTGTCATGAAATTTACCGTGTTTTAAAGAATTTCCTAACTCAATTTCATTTTATTATTTAAGAATACTTCTTCATTGATGCTCTGATGAAATTATTAAATGTATAATGTATTATAATTATATAATGATGTATTAAATATTATTTTATTTTGTTTTACATTTTATACACAAAATATATTCACTTATTAAAACAATTATTAAATGGTATGATTTTATTAAGCGTTTATCATATCAATTTTTCTATCTTTGAGACATACATTTATGATATGCACCTATATTAATTTTTTAGGATATATACATCTCATTGAAATTTTTTAAAAAAAAATATTTATTTTCATGATATTTATAGTTTAATAAAGTTTTATGTTTTCATGGGGAGTTTGGTGGAAAAGTAACCATTGTGTTTAAGGATTCATTTTACAATTATCTTTCTTTATAGATTGTTTATGTTCAAGGTTACATTAAAAGATATCATATGCTCTTATTTTTATGGACCACATATAATAAATCTCGAATGGTTAAGAAAGTGTTTGAAACTTTTAATTTCTATTTCCTTCTTTATTGACTAAATAAACATCATGATATTCTTTTGTTGGAGATAGTGATCTCGTTTTTTCTTTTAGATCGAGAATCATTCTATTCCACATCTATTTTTCCAAAAAAATCTGAAATATTTTCAAAAAATATTATTTTGTAAAAATAAATTATTTCCCAATTTCATTTAACAGGATCTTTTTACATATTTTAAATGTCTTTGAAAGTAAATATCTTAATTTTTTTAAAATTTGTCTATTCTTACAACCTTTTAAAAAAAATTTGAAGATAAATTTTTAGCATATATGATATTAATGGATTTCCCCAAAAATTTATATATTATTTTCCTTGAAGCTTCCTTTTTTATTTTCCAGTTTTTTTTTTTAAAACTAAATTTATTTTAAGAATATTTTGTTAATTGTTTGTTTTTAAAGGTGAATCTTAAAAAGAAAGAGACATATTACTAAAAAAATGTTTACTGTGTTCTTATATGGAAAATTACATTCACCAATATTGATAAACCTTATTGTTGGTTATAATCTAATGAGGATATTTTTTAATGAAACAATCCTCATTTGTTTATTTTTATGTATTAATATTTATTCAAGGAGTTTTGTAGTGAATATATTTTTTTTTCATAAGGTAATATTATTTCAATGATATTTAATGTAACTAGTTTATTTCCCACGGGTTAACCATGATTCAAAGAGATAGTTATGTAATGGCTATCATTTCTAGGAGTAAATCATTATTTAATTTCATAAACATGAAACCCATTTATTTCAATTGTTTTATAAGATTTAAATGAGATTATTATGGAACATTTCCCTTTTCTTTGGGTTAATCATGATTCAAATAGATTATCATAGAACCCATTTCCTTTCTAGAAGTTAATTTTGTTTCAAATATATAGTTATAGATCCCATTTCTTCTCAATAGGTTAATCGTGCTTCAAATAGATTATTATGGAACCCATTTCTTTTATATGGGATAATAAGATTTCAAATTTATTGTCCTAGAACCCATTTAATTTCAATTTCTTAGTCATGTTATGAAAAGAATAAAGCTTCTTTTATTAGTTTATGATTAAATGATTTCACTAGGAACTTTATTATTTGAATGGTACATTTAAATTAGTGCTTAACATTGGAGTTCCTATATAGGGTCAGGTGATCCCATTATACCTTATACAATGGGTGCACCCAAATAGTAGTGGGTGAGCCTGATATAACTTATAAAATGGGTGTGCCCAAATATACTAAGTGAGATTAATATAGATTATATGATGGGTTTACCCCGATAGTGATCTAATTAGTTAGGTGATGATTATTTATATGCAAATTGTTATGGGTAAGTTTTTCCTAAGTTTATTCCTATTTTAGGGCTATTTATGGGTTTTTTGATGATGGTTACCATAGATACCAACAGGTTATGGTTATACTTGATATGGGTTAAAATGTTTAATTTTATCAAGATTCATGTCACATGGATCATGATTAATGATTTAGATTTTTCATGCCTTTTCTAAAACCCTTATTCAATTATTCCATTATATATAATAATAGTGTTTTTTGTGTACGAGTTCATTTTAATTATTCTCATGGACATAAAATAAGCCATCATAATTATATTTTTCACACTAATGATATTCAATTATTTATTATTATGTTTACACTAATTGGTAATTTGATATCAACATTCATATGTTTTCTTTTTTACATAGGTTACTGAGAATGATGTTGATTTAATTATGTCTATAAGGTTTTCATATGGATTATAATGGTGATTATTTAATGTGAAATAAGATAATCCATGTTAAGTGGGAGAAATTATCATTTCATGATATGAGTACTATTTATGTAATTGATATTCATAATTATAAAAAACAACAAACCTAAATGGTCTTTCTGAATATAAGAGATCGAGTATTTCATTTGGATAACTAATGTTTTTGATTTATAAAAATTTATGTCACCATAATCTGTATCAATAATGAAAAAGTAAATAATGTTTTTTTGTGACTGGATATTGGAATGTGGATTCATAGTTTTTATAAGAATCCTATAAATTTTAGTTTTCCCTAATAATTTATAGGTATTTTATCTTTTCATTTATGTACACCATTTTTTATAAATCAATATACCGAATTATTCTTTTCAGGAAATACCAACTTTATTTTTCAATTTAGTGTAAAATTTGTTTTCATCCAAATCCTTGTTTTTTGAAACGATTTTCAAGATATTTTTGTTGATGTCTTATGATTGGTTAATGTTCTTTTTTCACATGATTAAAATATTAATAAAAGGTGTAAATTTTTACTTCTTATAATTTTTAAATGTGGTACTCTTGGTTTTTATCAATTATGTGAATGAAATCTATGATTTCACATACATGTCATGAAAATAATTTCTCATTATCATGTCCGATTAATGTTTTAGATATTCCATTATATATTTCCAAATTTATTTTCATGGAAAATTTTACCCATAACACTTGTGAAATTTTTAGATTCTAAATGTGTGTTCTGACAATGAAGTGGATAATTTTTTAAAGAGATTTTCAAACAGAACATTTGAATGAATTTTCATAGAAGACAAAATCCATTAATGATACTAATTCATTAAAAATGATATGGTCCAATGATAACATAATTATTATTTTTATTTATGGATTGTATAACGACCCATACATTAAAAACATTTTTAGTTCTTCAAAATTGAAGTACACTTATTACAACATATAACAAAACCATGAAAAGACCATATATGTATAGAGTCTTTAGAAATTGGGAAACATAAACAACTGGTTCATAAAGCGTCTACACTGTCTCCCATTTATTTCATCATATCTATAGTCCCTTTTGGAATATCTTACTTAATAACCTTCTTACTAACCTGGGGAAAGAAAACATACAAAAGGGTGAGCTAAAATACTTAGTAAGGGTAAACAAAAGAAATATCAATCACATCATATTCATAAGAACGTAACATTTTGGAAATATTACCCTGAAAAAGAGATTGTAATTTCATAACATGGGATAAATCATGGCATTGAAGTGTAATCACAATAATCATAAATTAAAACATGAGGCTTTGTGTCATACACACATAATCATAGAGAATCATTTATTATTGGTCAATACTCATTACCAATACTATCTTAGTGGACAAAGTCCATTTCTGAACCGAGTTCACTCCTCATTTCAGTCCAGTTTCACTAAACCGGTTTAACCTGCCGTTCCATCCATGTCTATCTCATGTGATATAAAATCTTTAACAAATGCATTGGAGGGAGATATATGTCCCACCCATCTCATAATGATACCATTCTTATGTGTGCCACAAAATCATAAACCATATATCATAGCGTAACCCATGTAATAAAAATGGGATTCCTAAACATCGTGACATCATAAAACAATTCAAATAAAATAAATGAATTCAAAAAAATAATTCCATCACAACATAATCAAATCAATGTAATAATAGGGATAGAAACAGAACCCTATATTATCTTAGATGGAAAATAATTTTGATAAAACACTTGAACTCCATTCTTGAGGAAAATATCATTTCTAATTCAAAAACACATTCCTTTCTTATCATGTCATAAAATTATAAACTAAAATAAGTTGATTAAAATTAAACATGAAAACTTGTAAAAGAAGATTCTTCGAAGTAATGTTTTAAAAATCTATTCATGTCGTATAAGTTAAAAAACATTCTTCTTGTACTTTTGTCGGAAAAGTCAAAAATTACCTCCTACGAAAAACGACAAAAGATTCCTTTCATATATTTTACTAAAAACTAACAAAATGGTAAAATTGGATTTAAAAAATTTTAGGTGGATGGTTAAAATACAACATATTGAGGAAAAATGGATGTGGATGATAAAATACACCCCAGTAAATACCAAAGAATAAACAATCTCAGATAAAAATGAGATTGTGATATTTTCCCTTACCTTAGGTCCAATTTGCTTCGTAAGTGTCCGAACCTCCTATATAATTATATAATAATGTTATTGACATATTCCAGAATCGTACTTATTTTTATAATATCATATATCGTCATATTCTTAGCTTCTTATTAGTAATATTTCATTACTACTTGTTATTCGGGTGTTTATTACTTTTTGTGCTTATGCATGTTTTGGCGAATAAATTCTTATTATTCTTTTTGGGTTATAGATACCTAATTTCCAGAATAGTATTAGTGTAATATATTTCATTTTCATTCATTCAATTCATTTATATAATCATTATGAAATTAAGATCATGTAGAAGGAGTCACATCACATCGTGGAGATGGTATTCCGTATGTACGCACGAGCGATGATATAGTTCCAATGATCGTGAAATTGTAATGAACTGTACATATACTATTTCAGAATCAATATCAAATTGAAATAATACTTTATAGCTATTATTTACAACATTATACCCATCAATGTAAGGTGGTGGTGGAAAATAGATTACACCACGGCGTGGAGACGATATTCTGTACGTACACACGTGCGGTGATTTCGTTTTCCATAGGATAGATATATTGTGAAATAGGGTTGTTTCGTAATTATAATAACATATCCGTATATGAGTGATACTGATGTTATTACTTAATAATTAAACAACAAAATAAGATGAAGTAGAAGAAGAAATAAAGTTGAAAGAATTAGTAACAGACATTACCTCTTCTTTAAAGCGTCTCTTTGAGACCTCCTTTTATAGAACTAAAATTGGTCTTTAAAAAATACCAGCACCTCGAGGATGTATCTAGGTAAGTGTAGAGGATAAATTGGAAGGGGTTGACAGAGCTTGATGGCTCAATGTGGTGTGAGGAAGAGAGGGAGGAGGTGCCCTTTTATAAGGGAGGAGAGGGGGCACCTTTGGAAAAACTAAAAATATTATTTTATTATAAAGTCATATTCGGTTTTAAATAGCTCCAAATTGATTTATTTTGAAGCTAAGGAGGCGATGGGTCGAAATAATCTCATCCAATAGAATTTGGAAAAGTTTAGGTTCCTATTTTAGCCTTATCATTTAGATTTAACATTAAGGTAAATAATTTTACTTTTACCATGTCATCTTGTTTTCTTACACTATAAGGTTAATAAACATACTATAACAAGCCAAACGAACCCCAAGTTGTTTATTATTAATATATATAAACATATAAAAGTAATTTGTCCAATCCGTAGATTTTTAGGTATAAAATAACAATTGATAATATAATATTTGTTTTAAAAACTATTTTATGTCAATTTAGATACTATTTGGTAATTGATTTTTGTGAAAATCAAAACAGAATGATTAGTTCGAAAAAAGATAATTAAATCAATACTAACATGTAATATTAACATAGAATATTATTTTAATTCATGAAAAGTCTCAAATTAAATATATTTCTGTATTTATAACATCAATTATTTCAATATTTCATTAATAAGAAAATTATTGTATCATCTTTGTGTCATTAATAAATTAAAAAATTTAATTTCTAAAAATTAAAAATAAAATACCATTATGTAGGAAATATGTTCAAATTTCTAATGAATATTTATAGTAGAATTTAACTTATGTATACCCCTATATTAACAATTATTTACTTATTAAAGGTTGATTTTAACTATTTTAACCCTTCTTTAAATAAATTAATAATAAATGTCCTAATCTAATACAAGTGGACCCGAATGGTCATATTTTATTTATAAGGTTGTTTTTGGTCGAATTATATTTATCCCATAGAATTATCACATGTTTTAGGGTAATAATAATAACATTTTTACCCTTAATTACCATATTTACTTTTAACTGTGGTAAATAAAAGTAAAAAGTTACTATTCACCAAAAATTATTTTCATCTCATTGAACCACATTTTACTTACTGATATCAACCGTGTCTCTCAGATTTTTTTAAATCCCCTCATAGAAGTGATAAATTTATGTTTTATGTAAATTTGCAAATTCTCATAAGAGGTGGGTAAAAGACGGTGAAAAGTTAAATAAATTTTTTTATATCTAAAATTATTATAAAATTACTCCAATGAATAACATTGAACTTATATAGGTATTATGTATCAATTTTGACCTCAAATAAATTTATATAAAATAAATAATTATTTAAATAAAAAGTCGATTTTTTAAATTATAACCCAGTGTTTTCACTATTCATCAAAAATTGAAAGTTTTCAGAAAAATTCCAAAATTTCACCCTATTAAAATTTCGATATTCCTAATCCAAAAATGAAGTAAATTTTGAAAAATAAAATTTACAAAATTTCAAAAAGTTGGTATTACTATTCATAACGTTTAGTTTTAAAAATATTTTAATAGCATATCGTTGTTTAGTGAAACTCGGTATTGCGTATGACGCAAGCTATCGAGGAAGGTCACGATTGTGTGTAAAGCAAGCCAAGCTAGTGTTGTGTGTAGTGAAATATTCCTTTGCTGATTTATATAACATAAAAACCAGATATTTCTCACAAAAGTCTCCGGTGTTACATTCTACCCCCCTCAAAATTAATTTTTCCCTCGAAATTCGTCACTTGTAACAAATAGATGAGGATACCTCTCCCTCATCATATCCTCGAGCTCCCACGTAGCTTCTTCTAATTGGTGGTTCCTCCATAAAACATTCACCAAGCGAGTTGTCTTGATCCGTAGGACTTTTTCTCTACGATTCAGAATCTCTATCGGTTGTTCTACATAAGAAAGATCTTGTTCCAGCGGTAAAAATTATGAGATGAGTACATGTGAAGGATCAGGTATTTACTTTCTCAGGGGAGATACATGGAACACATTGTGAACATGAGAGTGATTCGGTGGAAGCACCAATCGGTATGCTACCTTCCCAACACGATCCAGTATTCCGAAAGGTCTGATATACTTGGGGCTCAACTTTCCCTTCTTTCCAATTCTCATGACCCCCTTCCAGGGAGATATTCATAAAAACACTTTATCACCCACTTCAAACTCTAGGTATTTTCTTCGGTTACTGGCATAACTTTTCTATCGACTCTGAGCTGCTCTTATGTGTTGTTGAATAGATCAGACCTTTTCTGCCATCTCATCAACAAGATCAGGTCCTAATAGCTTTCATTCCCCAACTTCATCCCAGCAAGTTAGAGTCCTGCATTTCGTTCCATAAGGAGATTTATAAGGATCCATATGAATAATGGAGTGAAAGCTATAAATATAAAAAAATTCCACCAAATGTAGGTGTTGATCCCAACCACCTTTGAAATCCATAAAGCAAGCTCTCAACATATCTTCTAGAGTTTGAATCATCCTCTCAGACTGACCGTTTTTTTGAGGATGATAAGCAGTGCTGAACTCAACTCTGTATCCAGAGTATGCTAAAGAGTTCGCTAGAACTCTGAGGTAAACCTCAGATCCTGATCAGATAGAATAGAAAGTGGTACTCTGTGTAATATTACCACTTCCTTTACATATATCCTGGCAAGCTGATCCAAAGATAAATCCTCTCTAATAGCAATGAAGTGTGAAGACTTTGTAAGACGGTCATCTATGACCCAGATAGCATTATTGCCTTTGGATGTTTTAGGATGTCTGGTGACAAAGTCTATAGTGATGTTTTCCCATTTCCATTCGGGTATGGGTAATGGTTGTAACATTCCCTTAGACTTATGTCTCTCAGCTTTAACATGCTGAAAAACCAAGCATCGAGAGACATATTCAGCAACATCTCCTTTCATGCCATCCCACCAGAAGTACTCTTTCAGGTCCCTATACATATTCGTGCTTCTAGGATGAATAGATAATGAAGAAATATTAGCCTCATCCAGCAGCTCATTTAATTTGGGGATGGGAGGAACACAAACCCGATTCCTGAACTTTATTATCCCATCACAATCAAGGTTGAATTCAGGAACATTTCTCACCTTATTTTGTAACTCTACATCTTCTTTCTGTGCCTATTTAATCTTCACATGTATATATGGTTGAACATTCCTTTAAGAAAGATAAGATTTTCCCCTTCCATTATAATTCTAAGATCCATCCATTGTAACTCCATAAATATTGGATCTTTTGTGATCCTCATCATGGATAAACTGGCATGGTCTTGCCAACTTAATGCATCTTCCACCTTGTTTTCTTTCCTAGGGTGGTAATGGATTGAGAAGTCGTAATCCTTAATTAGCTCCAACCATCTTATGTGGCGCATATTTAGCTCCTTTTGTGTGAAAATATACTTTAAACAGTTTTGATCAGTATAAATGTCACACCTTTATCCATAAAGATAATGCCTCCAAATCTTTAATGAAAAGATTACCGCAGCTAACTCCAAATCATGAGTTGGGTAATTTTTCTCATTGATTTTCAACTGTCGTGAGGCATAAGCTATCACTATATCATTTTTCATGAGAACACACCCCAATCCCTTCTTGGATGCATAACTATAGATCAAAAACCTTTCTCCACTACAAGGAAGTGTGAGTATAGGTGCACTGGATAACCTTATTTTCAACTCCTTGAAATTATCTTCACATTCCTCCGTCCAAACAAACTTAACTCCTTTCCGAGTCAACATGGTCAGTGTCTTAGATAATCAGGAAAAATATTTCACAAACCATCGATAATATACAGCCAAACCAAGAAAACTTTGGATCTCAGTTACTTTTGTTGGTCTCGACCATCTTTCGATAACCTCTATTTTGTTGGATCCACAGATATCCCCTCTTTTGTGATTATGTGACCCAAAAATTCAACTTTTTGAATCCAAAATTCACACTTTCTAAATTTGGAATAAAGCTTCTCATTTATCTGGATCTTCAATATAATTCTCAAGTGATCTTCATGTTATTTCTTTCTCTTTGAATAGACAGGAATATCGTCTATAAAGACTAACACAAACTGATCAAGATATTCTCTAAAGACTCTATTCATTAGATCCATGAAGATAGTAGGGGCATTAGTAAGACCAAATGGCATCACTATAAATTCATAGTGTCCATACCTTGTACGGAAAGACGTCTTTGGTATATCCTCCCTTTTGACCCTTAATTGATGATACCCTGAATGAAGATCAATCTTGGAAAAGTATCCAGCTCCGCGTAGTTGGTCAAATAAGTCATCAATGCGGGGAGAGGATATTTGTTCTAGATAGTTATATTGTTAATTTCTCGATAATCAATGCAGAGTCTCATTGATCAATCTTTCTTATTAACAAACAGAACAGGTGCTCCCTAAGGTTATGCAGTAGTGCGTATGAACCCCTTATCAAGACTCTCTTGGAGTTGCTTCTTCAATTCATGCAACTCTATTGGGGCCATTCTATAAGGTGTCTTAGAAATAGGCATAGCACCCGGTATGAGTTCTATTGAAAATTCAACTTCACGATTTGGTGGAAGACCCGAAAATTCCTCTGGAAAGACATCATCAAACTCCCGTACAATGGGAATATTCTTAATCGTGAGTTTCTCACCAACCATTTGAGATAAATAACCTTCATTTAGTGGAATCAATACCCATAAGATGGAAGAAATTTCCACTAGAAGGTTATGTTCATCCTTGCATCGATAGATGATCATTGATTGATTTGGAATATGAAATGTGACTTCCCTTATTTGGAAATTGATATGATCTCCATATAAAGAAATCCAATCCATGCCATAAATCACAACAAATTACACTATCGGAAGGATCACATGATTTGCAGGAAGCACTTTCTCACAAACTTCAATCAGATAAGAATTATAAACTTTTGATGCAACTGTTGTGCCATTAGGGTTTGTCACAACTAACTCAACATCTAATTTTTGAGGTAATACGTTGATACCCTTAGAAAATTCTTCAGAAATAAAAGAGTGGGTGGATCCAGAATCAAATAAAACATTTTCTACATTAGAGTGGATGGTAAGTGTACCTTTCACCACTTCTTTTTCATACTCCACATCGCTGATAGAAATTTCATGTGTGTTTCCTTTGTCTTTAGCCTTAATAGTTTGTTGATGTCGACCATCATCATCAACACTTGGATTTGGGAATTTATTAGAATAATTCCCCATCTCCTTGCACTTGTAACACTGAAGTGTAGGAGGTGCACTCTGTGTAGCCTTTTATTTGTTCGCATCACTAGAAATATTCATCCCATCATTACGGCATTCAAATGCCAGATGACCTTCCTCTCCACATTTGAAACATTTACATGTCCCTTTAAGAAAACTCCCTCCATGATTCCTTCCACACTTTTAGTATAAGGGAATACTCATCTTCTTTTCAGTTTGCTCTTTAGATTTTCTTTTGAATTCCATTTTCCTCTTCTTATCAAACCCATATGACTGATGGGTTACTCCAATCTCCATCTCAACTTTGAGAGAACATTGAACGAGTTCCTCATAGTTATTGAAGTCCCTTAGGGCTAATGCCCTTTGAAGACTTGGTTTTAAGCCACTAAAGAATCGATCGATCTTATTCTCAGGTTGGATAATAATACCAGAAGAATACCAAGAAAGTCTTGTAAAATATGCGTCGTAGGTACCAACAAATTCATCATCCTTTTTCTTTAGTTCAAGAAACTCCTTATCCATATTTGTTCAAAGAATATGCAGGAAGTAATTATTGAAAAATATGATCTTGAACTCGTCCCATTCAATAGACTCAATTTCATCTCTTTGCCTCGTATTCATGATAAGATTACACTATTGATAAGCATCACCTTTTAAATGATACACTGCTAAGATGACTTTATCATGTTCAGAACTTTGAAGAACTGAAAATATTTTTTCCATAGTACTATTGCATTGTTCAGAAACTAATGGATCAGTAGACTCGCTGAATGAAGGTGGACGCTGACTCATGAATGATTCAACAGAATGTTGCTCCTTCCTTTGCTCGTTTGGAAGATCTGCATAATTCATAGCTTGAGAAAGTTGTGTGAGAATGGCTACAAGATTTTTCATTCCAGCTCCCATAATGTTTGGTTTCTCTGGGGGACAATCATTTCATTTCCCATCGCATTCCGCATTAACATGGTTCCTTCCGGTTCTATCCATTGAATAAAACCAAGAATAATAGTGCGAGAAACAATAATTATAATAGAAAAAACACATAATCAAGAATAAAATTTCACACTTAAGGTCTTATCATAGGTTTTTCATGGCCATTTTTAATAGACTAATATTGTGTTCTATGCTTAGACTTATCCTTAGGATTCTTACTAAGGCTTTCACATCCTAGTTTCCAAAGGATGACTATACCTTTCCTTTAATACCAACTATAATGACCCATACTTTACATACATTGTTAGTACATCCAAATTGAAGTACACTTATTACAACATATAACAAAACCATGAAAGGACCGTATAGGTATAGTGTCTTTAGAAACTGGGAAACATAAACAACAGGTTCATAAAGCGTCTACACTGTCTCCCATTTATTTCACCATATCTATAGTCCCTTTTGGAATATCTTACTTAATAACCTTATTCTTGAACTGGGGAAAGAAAACATACAAAAGGGTGATCTCAAATGCTCAGTAAGGGTAAACAAAAGAAATATCCATCACATCATATTCATAAGAACATAACATTTTGGAAATCTTACCCTGCAAAGGAAATCATAATTTCATAACATGGGATAAATCATGGCAGTGAAGTATAATCACAATAATCATAACATAAAATATTAATATTTTTGGAATATACACATAATCATAGAGAATCATTTCTTATTAGTCAAGACTCATTTCCAAGAATTTCTTAGTAGACAAAGTCCATTTCTGAAATGAGTTCACTCCCCATTTCAGTCCTGTTTCACTGAAAAGGTTTAACCTGCTGTTCCAGCCATGTCTATCTCATGAGATATAAAATATTTACCCAATGCATTGGGGGGATATATAGGTCGCACCCATCTAATAATGATACCATTCTTATGTGTGCCACAAAATCATAAACCATACATCATAGCATAACCCATGTAATAAAAATGGGATTCTTAAACATCGTGACATCATAAAACAATTCATATAAGATAAAGGAATTCATAAAAATAATTCCATCACAACATAATCAAATTAATTAATAATATGGGTAGAAATAGAACCCTTTATAATCTTAGATGGAAAATAATTTTGATAAAACACTTGAACTCCATTCTTGAGGAAAATATCCTTTCTACTTCAAAAACACTTTTCCTTTCTTAACATGTCGTACAATTCTAAACTAAATGAAGTTGATTAAAAATAAACATCACGACTTGTAAAAGAATCTTCTTGGAAATAATATTTTAAAAATCCATTCATTCCATATAAGTTAAAAAAACATTCTTCTCGTACTTTTGTCGGAAAAGTCAAAAAGTACATCGTACAAAAAACGACAAAAGATTCCTTTCATATCTTTTACTAAAAACTCACGAAAGGGTAAAATGGGATTTAAAAAATTGTATGTGGATGGAAATAATATTACATATTGAGGAAACATGGATGTGGATGATAAAATACACCCCGGTATATACCAAAGTATAAACAATCTCAAATAAAAATGAGATTGTGATATTTTCCCTTACCTTAGGTCCAATTTTCTTCGTAAGTGTCCGAACCTACTGTATAATGATTTAAATATTGTTATTGACTTATTCCATAATCATACTTATTTTTATTATATCATATATGGTCATATTATTAACTTCTTATTAGTAATATTTCATTACTACTTGTTATTCGGGTGTTTATTACTATTTGTTCTTATGCGTGTTTTGAAGAATAAATTCTTATTCTTCTTTTTGGGTTATAGATACCTCATTTACAGAATGGTATTAGTGTAATATATAGCATTTTAATTCATTAAATTCATATATATAATCATTATTCAATGAAGATCATGTAGAACGAGTCGCATCACATCGTGGAGACGGTATTCCATACATACGCACGAGCGTTGATATTGTTCACATGATCGTGAAATTGTAATGGAGTGTATGTATACTATTTAAGAATGAATATCTCGTTACAATAATAATTTATAGTTATTATTTACACCATTATACACATCCTAGTAATGTGGTTATGGAAAATAGAATACACCACGACGTGCAGACGGTATTCCGTACGTACACACGCGCGGTGATTTCATTTTCGGTAGGATGGATATATGGTGAAATAGGGTTGTTTCATAATTATAATAACATATAAGTATATTAGTGATACTGATGTTATTACTTCATAATGAAACAAATAAATAAGAAGAAGTGGAAGAAGAAATAAATTTGAAAGAATCGGTAATGGACATTACCTCTTCTTTAAAGCACCTCTTTGAGACCTCCTTTTAGGGAAATAAAATTGGTCTTTGAAGAATACCAGGACCTCTAGGATGTTTCTAGGGAATTGGAGAGGAGAAATTGGCAGGTATTGACTGATCTTGAAGGATCAATGTTGTGTGAGAAAGAGAGGGAGGAGGTGCCCTTTTATAAGGGAGGAGAGGGGCACCTTTGGAAAAACTAAAAATATTATTTTATTATAAAGTCATTTTCGGTTTTAAATAGCTAAAAATTGATTTATTTCAAATATAAGGTGGGGATGGGTCTAAATACTCTCTTCCAATATAATTTAGACAAGTTTAGGTTCCTATTTTAACAGTATCATTTAGATTTAACTTTTAGTTAAATAATTTTTCTTTTACGGTGTCTTCTTGTTTTCTTATACTATAAAGTTAATAAACTTACTATAACAAGCCAAACGAACCCCAAGATGTTTATTATTAATATATATAACCTTATCTAAGTCCTTTTCCAATACTTAGATTTTTATAAATAAAATAACAATTTATAATATAATATTTGTTTTAAAAACTATTTTATGTCAATTTTGATACTATTTGGAAATTGATTTTTGTGAAAATAATAACAAAAATAATAGTTCGAATAAAGTAAATTAAATCAATAATAACATGTCATATGAACATATAATATTATTTTTATTCATAAAAAGTCTCAAATTAAATTTTTTTGGTTATTTATAACATCAATTATGTCAATATTTCATTAATAAGATAATTACTGCATTATCTTTGCGACATAAATAAATTAAATTATTTAATGTCTAAATTTTTTGAATAAAATACCATTATGTAGGAAATCTTTTTATCTTTTTAATGAATATTTATATTCGAATTTATCGTATGTATAAATCTATCTTAAAAATTATTTACTTATTAAACTTTGATTTTAACTATTTTAAACCTTCTTTAAATAAATTAATAATAAATGTCCTAATCTAATCCAAGTTGGCCAAAATGGTCATATTTTATTCCTACGGTTTTTTTTTGTCAAATTAAACTTATCCAATAGAATTAATACATGTGTTAGGGTAATAATAATATAATTTTTACCCTTAATTATCCTATTTACTTTTAACCGTGGTAAATAAAAGTAAGAAGTTACTATTCACCAAAAATTATTTTCATCTCATCGAACCACATTTTACTTACTGACATCAACCGTGTCTCTAGGATTTTTTAAATTCCAATAAAAAAAGTTGTAAAATTATGTTTTATGTAAATTTGAAGATTCTCCTAAAAGGTGGGTAAAAGACGGTGAAAAGTTCAATAAAATTTTTATATATCTGAAGTTATTATAAAATTACACCAATGAATTAAATTGAACATATATAGGTATTATGTATCAATTTCGACCGAAAATGATTTTAAATAAAATAAATTGTTATTTAAATAAAAAGTCGGTTTTTTAAATAGTAACCTAGTGTTTTCACTATTCATCAAAAATTGAAAGTTTTCAGAAAAATACCAAAATTTCACCCTAGGCTAATTTCGATATTCCAAATCCAAAAATGAAGTCAATTTTGAAAAATAAAATTTACAAAATTTTAAAAAGTGGGTATTACTATTCATAACGGCTAGTTTTAATAATATTTTAATAGCATATCGTTGTTTAGTGAAACTCGGTATTGCGTACGTCACAAGCTGTCGAGGAAGGTCGTGATTGTGTGTAAAGCAAGACAAGCTACTATTGTGTGTAGTGAAAGATTCCTTTGATGATTTATATAACATAAAAACAAAATATTTCTCATAAAAGTATCGGGTGTCACAGTTTGTTATTTTATTGATAATGTGTTTATGAAATTTATTTTTTAAAATGGGTTATGCTATGGTGAAATAAAGAAATGTTTATGAAATCAAATTATTTTTCCTTGGTAAAGCTATGATGAAATTTTGAAATATTTATTTCACCAATTACTATTTCATAGACAATAATATTTATATAAAAATTATGATACTGTGGAAAACATATGTATTGTTTTTATTAGGTAATAGGTGGTCTTATAATTATATATACCTCTAGTGCAGTTCATAATGATAGATATCTCATTATATAATAAAGAATGTAATTAGGAGTGAACCTAGATCAGTAAGGGACATTGTCTTGTGGGATAATCATTGGAGTGAACATTGACTAATGATTTGATGGAACTGAGAGTGAACCCACTAAATTGTGACGGTTTGTTTTATTATACTTGAATAAATAATTATTTTTTAAAACTACATGGATTCCAAAAAAACATATGTCATATTCCAATATTTTCCCTCATTGATCGTGTTATTTGATTCCTTTATCATTAAGGACTTAGTGACTTCCAACATCTTTTCTATGACACAATATTATGATCAATGGTATTCATGGTTTGGTTTTTAAATGTTAAACCCATTTCTACATACCAGTATTCTCATTTTATACATATGTAATCATTGATATCTCCCTTATTTCCCCTTTCTGAGCCTCTTCTAGAACCCTTACTTATATTTCATATCTCTAGGTTATGACGAATTTTTATTAGAATTACACATCTGAAATGGTAGTTACTTATGGAAATATTATACGTAGATGATTTAACTCACCTAATTATAAGATGTTTATGTATCCATGTTTCCAAATAAACTAAAACAATAAAATTATAGCTTTTATACTTACGTTATATATTGAATACTAAACCAATAAGTTGTCATATTACTATATGAAAATTATGGGTCACTATAATGACTTACTCATGTCTTGGAGTGAATTATATCCACTCCAAGAATAGTTTATTTCTACCATGTATCTAATATTCACATAGAAAACCCCACAAGTCACACTCATTGAAATGCGAGTAAAATTAAATTATCATAATGAACTTGAGAAAGGAAATTACAAATCCCATTACACCATGTTATGTCATCACCTAAGAAAAAATCAGGAAAAAAACCATTCTATCATTTTATTCCATCTATAGAGTTTTCTTTCAAATCCCATCATCGAAAACTCTACAAAATTGACCTCTAAATGATATATTGGGGATCCCAAGATAGTTACACGAATATAATCCATGGAGAAATTCTAAAACAACCTGAACCCACCAAAATGTGATATAATCTCTCTCATGATGCCCACGGACTATAGAAATTTCCATTCATATAAGCTAAAAATTACACAACTATAAACAAATTATATACAATGACCTTCTCATTTCATATAAAATTCTATATAATGGTTTACTATTATTTAATTATCCTTCCTCCCCTAATCTTTAACTCTAAAGACGTTTTATGTAGTCATTTTGGATGTTCTATGTTGTTACATTAGATACCTCTCAAATTATTCACATTACAAATAATCAAAACTAGACAGAAAAGGGATCATTTACCCCTAAGAAATTAACACTCTTTTAGGAGATACCTCACAAATAAGATTGATGGGGTCCCAATCAATATAACACTATGATAAATGTCATAGATAATAAGACTAAAAAATATCAATTAATTCAACAGAAAGTTGAATATTTAAACAAAAAATTAAAAAAAATTGAAAAATAAAAACATAAAATTTTTTAATCAACAACTCATATTAACATGTACTCTCCTCCCTGACATCATACCACCATATAATTCACACTATGTGAATAAAAAACCCATAAAACATTCTCCCAATGATTCATGTCACATGGATAATGATTAATGATTTAGTTTTTTCTTGCCTTTTCTAAAACCCCTATTCAATTATTCCATTATATATAATACTAGTGTTTTTTGTGTACGAGTTCATTTTAATTATTCTCTTGGACATAAAATAAGTCATCATACTTAAATTTTTCACACTAGTGATATTCAATTATTTATTATTATGTTTACACTAATTGGTAATTTGATATCAACATTAATATGTTTTCGTTTTTACATAGGTTACTAAGAATGATGTTGATTTAATTATGTCTATAAGGTTTTCATATGGATTATAATGGTGATTATTTAATGTGAAATAATATAATCTATGTTAAGTGGGATAAATTATCATTTCATGATATGAGTACTATTTATTTAATTGATATTCATAATTATAAAAATCTACAAACCTAAAAGGTCTTTCTGAATATAAGAGATCCAGTATTTCATTTGGATAACTAATGTTTTCGATTTATAAAAATTTATTTCCCCGTAATCTGTATCAACAATGAAAAAGTAAATAATGATTTTTAGTCATTGGATATGGGAGTGTGGATTCTTAGATTTTATAAGAATCCTATAAATTTTACTTTACCATAATAATTTATATGTATTTTACATTTTCATTTAAGTTCACCATTTTTTATAAATCAATATACCGAATTATTCTTTTTAGGAAATACCAACTTTATTTGTCAATTTAGTGTAAAATTTGTTTTCATCCAAATCCTTGTTTTTTGAAACGATTTTCAAGAAAGTTTTGTTGATGTCTTATGATTGGTTAATGTTCTTTTTTCACATGATTAAAATATTAATCAAAGGTGTTAATTTTTACTTCTTATAATTTTTAAATGTTGTACTCTTGGTTTTTATCAAATATATGAATGAAATCTATGATTTCACATACAGGTCAAGAAAATAATTTTCAATTTTCATGACCGATTAATGTTTTAGATATTCCATTATATATTTCCAAATTTATTTTCACGGAAAATTTTACCCAGAACACTTGTGAAATTTTTAGATTCTAAATGTGTGTTTTGAAAATGAAATGGATAATTTTTTAAAGAGATTTTAAAACAGAACATTTGAATGAATTTTCATAGAAGAAAAAATCCTTTAATGTTACTAATTCATTAAAAATGATATGGTCCAATGATAACATACTTATTATTTTTCTTTATGTTTTGTATAATGAACAATACATTACATACATTTTCAGTACTTCAATATTGAAGTACACTTATTACAACATATAAAAAAACCATGAAAGGACCGTATATGTATAGAGTCTTTAGAAATTGGGAAACATAAACAACTGGTTCATAATGTGTCTACACTGTCTCCCATTTATTTCATCATATCTATAGTCCCTTTTGGCATATCTTACTTAAAAAACTTCTTACTGACCTGGGGAACGAAAACATACAAAAGGTTGAGCTCAAATGCTCAGTAAGGGTAAACAAAAAAATATCAATCACAACATATTCATAAGAACGTAACATTTTGGAAATATTACCCTGCAAAAGAGATCATAATTTCATAACATGGGATAAATCATGGCAGTGAAGTGTAATCACAATAATAATAACATAAATCATGAAGCTTTGTGTCATACACACATAATCATAGAGAATCATTTCTTATTAGTCAATACTCATTACTAAGACTATCTTAGTGGACAAAGTCCATTTCTGATCCGAGTTCACTCCTCATTTCAGTCCTGTTTCACTGAACCGGTTTAACCTTCCATTCCATCCATGTCTATCTCATGTGATATAAAATCTTTACCAAATGCATTGTAGGGAGATATAGGTCCCACCCATCTCATAATGATACCATTCTTATGTGTGTCACAAAATCATAAACCATATATCATAGCATAACCCATGTAATAAAAATGGGATTCCTAAACATCGTGACATCATAAAACAATTCAAATAAGATAAATGAATTCAAAAAAATAATTCCATCACAACATAATCATATCAATGTAATAATAGGGATAGAAACAGAACCCTATATTATCTTAGATGGAAAATAATTTTGATAAAACACTTGAACTCCATTCTTGAGGAAAATATCATTTCTAATTCAAAAACACTTTTCTTTATTATCATGTCATACAATTCTAAACTAAAATAAGATGATTAAAATTAAACTTGAAAACTTTTAAAAGAAGATTCATCGAAGTAATGTTTTTAAAATCTATTCTTGCTGTATAAGTTAAAAAATCATTCGTCTCGTACTTTTGTCGGAAAAGTCAAAAATTACCTCGTACGAAAAACGACAAAAGATTCCTTTCATATCTTTTTCTAAAAACTCACCGAATGGTAAAATTGGATTTAAACAATTTTAGGTGGATGGTTAAAATATTACATATTGAGGAAACATGGATGTGGATGATAAAATACACCCCAGTAAATACCAAAGTATAAACAATCTCAGATAAAAATGAGATTGTGATATTTTCCCTTACATTAGGTCCAATTTGCTTCATAAGTGTCCGAACCTCCTACATAATGATATAATAATGTTATTGACATATTCTAGAATCATAATTATTATTATAATATCATATATGGTCATATTCTTAGCTTCTTATTAGTAATATTTCATTACTACTTGTTATTCAGGTGTTTATTACTTTTTGTGCTTATGCGTGTTTTGTCGAATAAATTCTTATTATTCTTTTTGGGTTATAGATACCTCATTTCATGAATGGTATTAGTGTAATATATTTCATTTTCATTCATTCAATTCATTTATATATTCATTATTCAATGAAGATCACGTAGAACGAGTCGCATCACATCGTGGAGACGGTATTCCGTACGTACGCACGAGCGATGATATAGTTCCAATGATCGTGAAATTGTAATGAAGTGTATGTATACTATTTCAGAATCAATATCACTTTACAATAATAATTTATAGTAATTATTTACACCATTATACCCATCCATGTAAGGTGGTGGTGGAAAATAGATTACACCACGGCGTGGAGACGGTATTCCGTACGTACACACGCGTAGTGATTTCGTTATTCGTAGGATGGATATATTGTGAAATAGGGTTGTTTCATACATATAATAACATATCAATATATGATTGATACTGATGTTATTACCTCATAATTAAATAACTAAATAAGGAGAAGTGGAAGAAGAAATAAAGTTGAATGAATCGGTAACATACATTACCTTTTCTTTAAAGCGCCTCTTTGAGACCTCCGTTAATAGAACTAAAATTGGTCTTTGAAAAAGACCAGAACCTCTAGGATGTATCTAGGGAAGTGGAGAGGATAAATTGGAAGGGGTTGACCGAGCTAGAAGGCTCAATGTGGTGTGAGGAGGAGAGGGAGGAGGTTCCCTTTTATAAGGGAGGAGAGGGGGAACCTTTGGAAAAACTAAAAATATTATTTTATTATAAAGTCATATTTGGTTTTAAATAGCTCCAAATTGATTTATTTCGAAGCTAAGGAGGGGATGGGTCGAAATAATCTCATCCAATAGAATTTTGACAAGTTTAGGTTCCTATTTTAACCTTATCATTTAGATTTAACATTAAGTTAAATAATTTTACTTTTACCATGTCTTCTTGTTTTCTTACACTATAAGGTTAATAAAAATACAATAACAAGCCAAAAGAACCCCAAGTTGTTTATTATTAATATATATAACCTTATAAAAGTCATTTGGCCGATACTTAGATTTTTAGGAATAAAATAACAATTAATAATATAATATTTGTTTTAAAAAATATTTTATGTCAATTTTGATACTATTTGGTAATTGATTTTTGTGAAAATCATAACAGAAAGATTAGTTCAAAAAAAGAGAATTAAATCAATACTAACATGTAATATTAAGATAGAATATTATTTTAATTCATAAAAAGTCTCAAATTACATATATTTTGGTATTTATAACATCAATTATTTCAATATTTCATTAATAAGATAATTACTGTATCATCTTTGTGTCATTAAAAATTAAATAATTTAATGTCTATAAATTACAAATAAAATACCATTATGTAGGAAATCGTTTTAAATTTCTAATGAATATTTATAGTCGAATATATCTTATGTATACCCCTATATTAACAATTATTTACTTATTAATCGTTGATTTTAACTATTTTAACCCTTCTTTAAATAAATTAATAATAAATGTCCTAATCTAATCCAAGTGGATCTGAATGGTCATATTTTATTTATAAGGTTGTTTTTGGTCGAATTAAATTTATCCAATAGAATTAGGACATGTGATAGGGTAATAATAATATCATTTTTACCCTTAATTACCCTATTTACTTTTAACTGCGGTAAATAAAAGTAAAAAGTTACTATTCACAAAAAATTATTTTCATCTCATTGAACCACATTTTACTTACTGACATCAACTGTGTCTCTCATATTTTTTTAATTCCCCTCACAGAAGTGGTAAAATTATGTTTTATGTAAATTATCAAATTCTCATAAGAGGTGTGTAAAAGACGGTGAAAAGTTCAATAAAATTTTTATATATCTAAAATTATTATAAAAATAATCCAATGAATTACAAAGAACTCATATAGGGATTATGTATCAATTTTGACCTAAATTAAATTTATATAAAATAAATAATTATTTAAATAAAAATTTGATTTTTAAAATTGTAACCTAGAGTTTTCACTATTCTTCAAAAATTGAAAGTTTTCAGAAAAATTCCAAAATTTCACCCTATGCTAATTTTGATATTCCTAATCCAAAAATGAAGTCAATTTTGAAAAATAAAATTTACAAAATTTCAAAAAGTGTGTATTACTATTCATAACGGCTTGTTTTAATAATATTTTAATAGCATATCGTTGTTTAGTGAAACTCGGTATTGCGTACGACGCAACCTATCGAGGAAGGTCACGATTGTGTGTAAAGAAATCCAAGCTAGTGTTGTGTATAGTGAAATATTCCTTTGCTGATTTATATAACATAAAGACCAAATATTTCTCATAAAAGTCTCCGGTGTTACATTCTACCCCCCTCAAAATTAATTTTTCCCTCAATATTCGTCACTTGTAACAAACAGATGAGGACACCTCTCCCTCATCATATCCTCGAGCTCCCATGTAGCTTCTTATAATTGGTGGTTCCTCCATAAAACATTCACCAAGCGAGTTGTCTTGTTCCGTAGGACTTTTTCACTATGATTCGGAATCTCCATCGGCTGTTCTACATAAGAAAGATCTTGTTCCAGCGGTATAACTTCTGAGATGAGTACATGTGAAGGATCAGGTATGTACTTTCTCAGGAGAGATGCATGGGACACATCGTGAACTTGAAAGTGATTCGGTGGAAGTGCCAATAGGTAAGCTACCTTCCCAACACGATCCAGTATTCTGAAAAGACCGATATACTTGGGGCTCAACATTCCCTTCTTTCCAAATCTCATGACCCCCTTCCAGGGAGATATTCATAAAAACACTATATCACCCACTTCAAAATCTAAGTCTTTTCTTTGGTTGCTAGCATAAATTTTCTATCGATTCTGAGCTGCTCTTATGTGTTGTTGAATAGATCAAAACTTTTCTGCCATCTCATCAACAAGATCAGGTCCTAATAGATTTCTTTCCCAAACTTCATCCCAACAAGTTGGAGTCCTGCATTTCGTTCCATAAGGAGATTTATAAGGAGCCATCTGAATAATGGAGTGAAAGCTATTATTATAAGAAAATTCCACCAAAGGTAGGTGATGATCCCAAACACCTTTGAAATCCATAAAGCAAGCTCTCAACATAGCTTCTAGAGTTTGAATCATCCTCTCAGACTGACCGTTTGTCTGAGGATGATAAGCAGTGATGAACTCAACTCTGTATCCAGAGTATGCTAAAGAGTTCACCAGAACTTTGAGGTAAACCGCGGATCCCGATCAGATAGAATAGAAAGTGGTACTCCGTGTAATCTTACCACTTCCTTTACATATATCCTGGAAAGCTGATCCAAATAGAAATCCTCTCTAATAGCAATGAAGTGTGAAGACTTTGTAAGACGATCAACTATGACCCAAATAGAATTATTTCCTTTGGATTTTTTAGGAAGTCCGGTGACAAAGTCTATAGTGATTTTTTCCCATTTCCGTTTGGGTATGGGTAATGGTTGTAACATTCCCTTAGACTTCTGTCTCTCAGCTTTAACTTGCTAACAAACCGAGCATCGAGAGACATATTCAGCTACATCTCCTTTCATGCCATCCCACCAAAAGTACTCTTTCAGGTCCCCATACATCTCGTGCTTCTAGGATGAATAGAGAATGAAGAACTATGAGCCTCATCCAGCAGCTCCATTAATTCGAAGATGGGAGGAACACAAACCCGATTCCTGAACTTTATTATCCCATCACAATCAAGGTTGAATTCAGGAATATTTCTCACCTTCTTTTGTAACTCTACATCTTCTTTCTGTGCCTATTTAATCTTAACATGTATAGATGGTTGAACATTCATTTAAGAAAGATAATATTTTCCCCTTCCATTATAATTCTAATATCCATCCTTTGTAAATCCATAAATATTTGATCTTTTGTGATCCTCATCAGGGATAAACTGGCATGGTCTTGTCGACTTAATACTTCTGCCACCTTGTTTTCTTTCCCAGGGTGGTAATGGATTGAGTAGTCGTAATCCTTAATTAGCTCCAACCATATTATTTGGAGCATATTTAGCCCCCTTTGTGTGAAAATATACTTTAAACAGTTATGATCAGTATAAATGTCACACCTTTATCCATAAAGATAATGCCTCCAAATCTTTAATGAAAATATTACCACAGCTAACTCCAAATCATGAGTTGGGTAATTTTGCTCATGGATTTTCAACTGTCATGAGGCATAAGCTATCACTATATCATTTTGCATGAGAACACACCCCAATCCCTTCTTGGATGCATCACTGTAGATCTAAAACCTTTCTTCACTACAAGGAAGTGTGAGTACAGGTGCACTCGATAACCTTCTTTTCAACTCCTTGAAATTATCTTCACATTCCTACGCCCAAACAAACATAACTCCTTTCCGAGTCAACTTGATGAGTGTATTAGATTATCGGGAAAAATATTTCACAAAACATCTATAATATACATCCAAACCAAGAAAACTTCGGATCTCAGTAACTTTTGTTGGTCTCGACCATCTTTCGATAACCTCTATTTTTGCTGGATCCACAGATATCCCCTCTTTTGAGATTATGTGACCCAAAAATGCAACTTTTTGAAGCCAAAATTCACACTTGGTAAATTTGGCATAAATATTCTCCTTTATCTGGATCTTCAGTATAATTCTCAAGTTATCTTCATGTTATTCCTTTATCTTTGAATAGGAAAGAATATCGTCTATAAAGACTACCACAAACTGATCAAGATATTCTCTAAAGACTCTATTCATTATATCCATGAAATAGCAGGGGCATTAGTAATACCAAATGGCATCATTATAAATTCATAGTTTCCATACCTTGTACGGAAAGCCGTCTTTGGTATATCCTCCCTTTTGACCCTTAATTGATGATACCCTTAATGAAGATCAATCTTTGAAAAGTATTCAGCTCCGCGTAGTTGGTCAAATAAGTCATCAATGCATGGGAGAGGATATATGTTCTAGATAGTGATCTTGTTAAGTTCCGATAATCAATGCATAGTCTCATTGATCCATCTTTCTTCTTATCAAACAGAACCGGTGCTCCCTAAGGTGACGCACTAGGGCGTATAAACCCCTTATCAAGATTCTCTTGGAGTTGCTTCTTCAATTCCTACAAATCTATTGGGGCAATTCTATAAAGTGTCTTTGAAATAGGCAATGCACACGATACGAGTTCTATTGAAAACTCAACATCACGATTTGGTGGAAGACCCTAAAATTCCTCTGGAAAGACATCATAAAACTCCCGTACAATGGGAATATTCTTAATCATGAGTTTCTCACCAACCATTTGAGATAAATAACATTCATTTAGTGGAATCAATACCCATAAGATGGAAGAAATTTCCAATAGAAGGTTATGTTCATTCTTGCATCGATAGACGATCATAGATTGATTTGGAATATGAAATGTGACTTCCCTTCTTTGGAAATTGATATGATCTCCATATAAATAAATCCAATCTATTCCATGAATCACATCAAATTACACTATCGGAAGGATCACATGATTTGCAGGAAGATCTTTCTCACAAACATCAATCGGAGAAGAATTATAAACTTTTGATGCGACAGTTGTGCCATTAGGGTTTGTCACAGCTAACTCAACATCTAATTTTTGAGGTAATACGGTGATACCCTTAGAAAATTCTTCATAAATAAAAGAGTGGGTGGATCCAAAATCAAATAAAACATTTGCTACTTTAGAGTTTATGGTAAGTGTACCTTTCACCAATTCTTTTTCGTACTCCACATCACTGATAGAAATTGCATGTTTCTTTCCTATATCTTTAGCCTTAATAGTTTGTTGATGTTGACCATCATCATCAACCCTTGGATTTGGGGATTGATTGGAATAATGCCCCATCTCCTTGCACTTGTAACATTGATGTGTAGGAGGTGCACTCTGTGTAGCCTTTTCTTTGTTCGCATCACTAGAAATATTCTTCCCATCATTGCGGCATTCAAATGCCCGATAACCTTCCTTTCCACATTTGAAACATTTACATGTCCCTTTAAGACAACTCCCTCCATGTTTCCTTCCAAACTTTTAGTATAAGTTAATACTCATCTTCTTTTTAGTGTGCTCTTTAGATTTTCATTTGAATTCCATTTTCCTCTTCATATCAAACCCATATGACTGATGGGTTACTCCAATCTCCATCTCAACTTTGAGAGCACATTGAACGATTTCCTCATAGCTATTGAAGTCCCTTAGGGCTAATTCCCTTAGAAGACTTGGTTTTAAGCCACTAAATAATCGATCGATCTTACTCTCAGGTTGGATAATAATATCAGAAGCATACCATGAAAGTCTTGTAAAATTTGCTTCGTAGGTACCAAAAAATTCATCATCCTTTTTCATTAGTTCATGAAACTACTTATCCATCTTTGATCGAAGAATACGAGGGAAGTAATTATTGAAAAATATGTTCTTGAACTCGTCCCATTCCATAGACTCAATTTTATCTCTTTCCCTCATATTCTTGATAAGATTACACCATTGATAAGCATCACCTTCCAAATGATACACTGCTAAAATGGATTTATCATGTTCAGAACATTGAAGAACTGAAAATAGTTTTTCTGTAGTATTAATGCATTGTTCAGCAACTAATGGATCAGTAGACCCGCTGAATGAAGGTGGACGCTGCCTCATGAAGGATTCAACAGAAGGTTCTCCTTCCTTTTCTCGTTTAGAAGATCTGCATGATTCATAGGTTGAGAAAGTTTTGTGAACATGGATACAAGATTTTTCATTCCAGCTCCCATAATGTTTGGTTGCTCAGGGGGACAATCATTTCATTGCCCATCGCACTCCGCATTAACACGGTTCCTTCAGGTTCCAGCCATTGACTAAAACCAATAAGAATAGCATGAGCAACACTAATTATAATAGGAAAAACACATAATCAAGAATAAAATTTCACACTTATGGTCTTATCATAGGTTTTTCATGGCCATTTTTAAAAGACTAATATTGTTTTCTATGCTTAGACTTATCCTTAGGATTCTTACTAAGGCTTTCACATTCTAGTTTCCAAATGTTGACTATACCTTTCCTTTGATACCAACTATAACGACCCATACTTTACATACATTGTTAGTACATCCAAATTAAAGTACACTTATTACAACATATAACAAAACCATGAAAGGACCATATAGGTATAGTGTCTTTAGAAACTGGGAAACATAAACAACAGGTTCATAAAGCATCTACACTCTCTCCCATTTATTTCATCATATCTATAGTCCCTTTTGGAATATCTTACTAAATAACCTTCTTCATGAACTGGGGAAAGAAAACATACAAAAGGGTGATCTCAAATTCTCAGTAAGGGTAAAAAAAAGAAATATCAATCACATCATATTCATAAGAACATAACATTTTGGAAATCTTACCCTACAAAGGAGATCATAATTTCATAACATGGGATAAATCATGGCAGTGAAGTGTAATCACAATAATCATAACATAAAACATTATGCTTTTTGGCATATACACATAATCATAGAGAATCATTTCTTATTAGTCAAGACTCATGGCCAAGACTATCTTAGTGGACAAAGTCCATTTCTAAAATAAGTTCACTCTTCGTTTCAGTCCTGTTTCACTAAACCGGTTTAACCTACTATTCTAGCCATGTCTATCTCATGAGATATAAAATATTTACCCAGTACATTGGGGGGAGATATAGGTCCCACCCATCTCATAATGATACCATTCTTATGTGTTCCACAAAATCATAAACCATACATCATATCATAACCCATGTAATAAAAATGGGATTCTTAAACATCATGACATCATAAAACAATTCATATAAGATAAAGTAATTCATAAAAATAATTCCATCACAACATAATTAAATTAATGTAATAATATGGATAGAAATAGAACCCTTTATTATCTTAGATGAAAAATAATTTTGATAAAACACTTGAACTCCATTCTTGAGGAAAATAACCTTTCTACTTCAAAAACACATTTCCTTTCTTAACATGTTGTACAATTCTAAACTAAATGAAGTTGATTGAAAATAATTATGAAAACTTGTAAAATAATATTCTTGGAAATAATGTTTTAAAAATCCATTCATTCCATATGAGTTAAAAAAACATTCTTCTCGTAATTTTGTCGGAAAAGTCAAAAAGTGCCTCGTACAAAAAACGAAAAAAGATTCCATTCATATCTTTTACTAAAAACTCACCGAAGGGTAAAATTGGATTTAAAAAATTGTAGGTGGATGGAAATAATATTAAATATTGAGGAAAGATGGATGTGGATGATAAAATACACCCCAGTATATACCAAAGTATAAACAATCTCGGATAAAAATGAGATTGTGATATTTTCTCTTACCTTAGGTCCAATTTTCTTCATAAGTGTCCGAACTTACTGTATAATGATTTAAATAATGTTATTGACTTATTCCAGAAACATAATTATTTTTATGATATCATATATGTTCATATTATTAACTTCTTATTAGTAATATTTCAATACTACTTGTTATTCGGGTGTTTATTACTATTTGTTCTTATGCGTGTTTTGTCGAATAAATTCTTATTCTTCTTTTTGGGTTATAGATACCTCATTTACAGAATGGTATTAGTGTAATATAAATCATTTTCATTCATTAAATTCATATATATATAATCATTATGAAATGAAGATCATGTAGAACGAGTCGCATCACAGCGTGGAGACGGTATTCCGTACATACGCACGAGCGATGATATCGTTCCCATGATCGTGAAATTGTAATGGAGTGTATGTATAATATTTCAGAATCAATATCACTTTAAAATAATAATTTATTGTTATTGTTTACACCATTATACCCATCCTAGTAATGTGGTGGTGGAAAATAGAATACACCACGACGTGGAGACGGTATTCCATACTTACACACGCGCGGTGATTTCATTTTCGGTAGGATGGATATATGGTGAAATAGGGTTGTTTCATAATTATTATAACATATCAGTATATTAGTGATACTGATGTTATTACTTAATAATGAAACAAATAAATAATAAGAAGTGGAAGAAGAAATAAAGTTGAAAGAATCGGTAATGGACATTACCTCTTCTTTAAAGCGCCTCTTTGAGACCTCCTTTTAGGGCAATAAAATTGATCTTTGAAGAAGACCAGGATCTCTAGGATGTTTCTAGGGAAGTGGAGAGGAGAAATTGTTAGGGATTGACCAATCTTGAAGGCTCAAAGTTGTGTGATAAAGAGAGGGAGGAGGTGCCCTTTTATAAGGGAGGAGAGGGCACCTTTGGAAAAACTAAAAATATTATTTTATTATAAAGTCATTTTCAGTTTTAAATAGCTCAAACTTGATTTATTTCAAAGCTAATGTGGGGATGGGTCTAAAGACTCTCTTAAAATATAATTTAGACAAGTTTAGGTTCCTATTTTAACCTTATCATTTAGATTTAACTTTTAGTTAAATAATTTTACTTTTACGGTGTCTTCTTGTTTTCTTACACTATACAGTTAATAAACTTACTATAACAAGACAAACGAACCCAAAGTTGTTTATTATTAATATATATAACCTTATTTAAGTCATTTGGCCGATCCTTAGATTTTTAGAAATAAAATAACAATTAATAATATAATATTTGTTTTAAAAACTATTTTATGTCAATTTTGATACTATTTGGAAATTGATTTTTGTGAAACTCATAACAGAAATAATAGTTCGAAAAAAGTAAAATAAATTAATACTAACATGTCATATTAACATAGAATATTATTTTAATTCATAAAAAGTCTCAAATTACATTTATTTGGGTATTTATAACATCAATTATGTCAATATTTCATTAATAAGATAATTACTGCATCATCTTTGCGTCATAAATAAATTAAATTATATAATGTCTAAAAATTAAGAATAAAATACCATTATGTAGGAAATATTTTTATCTTTGTAATGAATATTTATAGTCTAATTTATTGTATCTATAAAACTATATTAAAATTTTTTACTTATCAAACATTGATTTTAACTATTTTAACCCTTCTTAAAATAAATTAATAATAAATGTCCTAATCTAATCCAAGTGGGCCTAAATGGTCATATTTTATTCCTAAGGATGTTTTTGTTACAAATTACACTTATCCAATAGAATTAACACATGTGTTAGGGTAATAATAATATCATTTTTACCCTTAATTATCCTATTTACTTTTAACCGAGGTAAATAAAAGTAATATGTTACTATTCACCAAAAATTATTTTCATCTCATCGAACCACATTTTACATGATGACATCAACCGTGTCTCTCAGATTTTTGAAATTCCAATCACAAAAGCGGTAAAATTATGTTTTATGTAAATTTTCAAATTCTCCTAAGAGGTGGGTAAAAGACGATTAAAAGTTCAATAAAATTTTTATATATCTAAAATTATTATAAAATCAATCCAATGAATTACATTGAACTTATATAGGTATTATGTATCAATTTTGACCAAAAATAATTTTAAATAAAATAAATTATTATTTAAATAAAAAGTCTGTTTTTTCAATAGTAACCTAGTGTTTTCACTATTCATAAAAAATTGAATGTTTTCAGAAAAATACCAAAACTTTACCCTAGACTAATTTCTCTATTCCGAATCAAAAAATGAAGTCAATTTTGAAAAATTAAATTTACAAAATTTCAAAAAGTAGGTATTACTATTCATAACGGCTTGTTTTAATAATATTTTAATAGCATATCGTTGTTTAGTGAAACTCGATATTGCGTACGACGCAAGCTGTCGAGGAATGTCGTGATTGCGTGTAATGTAAGCCAAGCTAGTGTTGTGTGTAGTGAAAGATTACTTTGATGATTTATATAACTTAATAAAAAAATATTTCTCATAAAAGTATCGGGTGTTACAGTTTGTTATTTTATTGATAATGTGTTTATGTAATTTATTTTTTTCAATGGGTTATGCAATGGTGAAATAAGGAAATGTTTATGAAATCAAATTCATTTTACTTGGTAAAGCTATGATAAAATTTTGAAATGTTTATTTCACCTATTACTATTTCATAGACAGTAATATTTATATATAAATTATGATACTGTGGAAAACATATGTATTGTTTTTATTATGTAATAGGTGGTCCTATAATTATATATACCTCTAATACAGTTCATAATGATAGATATCTCATTATATAATAAAGAATGTATTTAGGAGTGAACCTAGATCAGTAAGGGACATTGTCTGGTGGGATAATCATTGGAGTGAACATTGACTAATGATTTGATGGAACTGATAGTGAACCCACAAAATTGTGATGGTTTGTTTTGTGATACTTGACTAAATAATTATTTTTTAAAACTACATGGATTCCAAAAAACATATGTCATATTCCAATATTTTCCCTCATTGATCGTGTTATTTGATTCCATTATCATTAAGGACTTAGTGACTTCCAAAATCTTTTCTATGACACAATATTATGATCAATGGTATTCATGGTTTGGTTTTTAAATGTTAAACTCATTTCTACATACCATTATTCTCATTTTATACATATGTGATCATTGATATCTCCCTTAATTCCCGTTTCTGAGCCTCTTCTATAACCCTTACTTATATTTCATATCTCTAGGTTATGACGAATTTTTATTAGAATTACACATCTGAAATGGTAGTTACATATGGAAATATTAGACGTAGATGATTTAACTCACCTAATTATAAGTTGTTTATGTATCCATGTTTCCAAAAAAAAATAAAACATTAAAATTAAAGCTTTTATCCTTGTGTTATATATTGAATACTAAACCAATAAGTTTTCATATTACTATATGAAAATTATGGGTCACTATAATGACTTACTCATGTCTTGGAGTGAATTATATCCACTCCAAGAATAGTTTATTTCTACCATGTATCTAATATTCACATAGAAAACCCCACAAGTAACACTCATTGAAATAAAAGTAAAATTAAATTATCATAATGAACTCGAGAAAGGAAATTCCAAATCCCATTACACCATGTTATGTCATCACCTAAGAAAAAATCAGGAAAAAAACCATTCTATCATTTTATTCCGTTTATATAGTTTTCTTTCAAATCTCATCATCGAAAACTCTACAAAATTGACCTCTAAATGATATATTGGGGATCCCGAGATAGTTACATGAATATAATCCATGGAGAAATTATAAAAAATTCTGAACCCACCAAAATGTGATATAATCTCTCTCATCATGACCAAGGACTATAGATATTTCCATCCCTATAAGCTAAAAATTACACAACTATAAAAAAATTATATACAATGACCTTCTCATTTCATATAAAATTATATATAATGGTTTACTATTATTTAATTATCCCTCCTCCCGTAATCTTTAACTCTAAAGACTATTTATGTAGTCAGTTTGGATGTTTTATGCTGTTACATTAGATGCCTCTCAAATTATTCTCATTACAAATAATCAAAACTAGACCGAAAGGGGATCATTTAACCCTAAGAAATTAACACTCTTTTAGGAGATACCCCACAAACAAGAATGAGGGGGTCCCAATGAATATTACACTATGATAAATGTCATAGATAATAAGACTAAAAAAATATCAATTAATTCAACAGAATGTTGAATATTTAAACAAAATGTAAAAACCAAATTGAAAAATAAAAACATAAAATTTTTTAATCAACAACTCATATTCAAATGTACTCTCCTCCCTGACATCATACCACCATATACTACAAACTATGTGAATAACAAACCCATAAAACATTCTCCCAATGATCCAAAATATTAATTTTAATATCTAATAACAATTCATAATCCAAAATATCTAAATATCCTTAATTAATATTGTAATAAATTTCATTAAGAATAAACTAATTTTGAGACTCATTAAAGAGATTTTGGATACTATCCAGCTATAATGTAACTTCCAACTGATACACCACCCCACCATACCACTACAAAACCATAAAATGAGAAATGAACCAGGTAATAATATTACACCATAGACTAATACTCCACTACACATAACATGGATAAACCATTAAGAACATGTGGTAACTAACCACACACTATAATGGTCTCTTTTATTGGTACTTATTTGTGTCTTTATTGTATTTATCCCCATAGTTATTCTCTCAAACGTTCTAAACATTTTAATTCATTCTCTCCATAATGTTTGGACAGAGGAGTTGTATCCCCACAACAATAGACCCTCGAAATTAAATAATACTAGGCCACTCAGAGAACACCATAAATAGATCTATTTCAATATATGAATGAAATATATTTCTATAAAAAAAAATAAGAGATATAGAATTATCCATTATCCACTAAAAGCTAGAATAGGAGCCTAAAATATTTTCTCTAGTTTCTAGATGATTTTTTTGTTTGACTAATTCAATTGAGGATGGAGGGAGTTTTTATGGTTAAATAGGACGAAAAATGTTGTTTAAATCCTCTCCAGAATCACAATGTTAATTGAGAATCCCAATCATATGTAATTTTCAATGGTACATCGTGAATCTGCACCACATTATCTATATATCTTTTAGATAAAAATACAAGGATCCAAACTCCCTTATTTATAGAAAATGAGATTTCATTGTAAATTAATCCATAATCACATAAATAAGAACACATGATCTTCAGTATCATGGTATACCTATGATAAAATCCTATAATATTTCATGACATGTCATATTGGGAACATCCAATGGCAGCAAAAAATAACATGGAACCTAATTCTGTCCCTTTAGTAATTGACAAACTATGAATAATAATAATAAATTCACTATGGTATGATTCAGCCCAAAAATCAAGATTAATCCCATCAAGGTATGATACGTAATTGAAATTCCCTGAGAAAGCTAGATAGTTGATTAATTAATCTCATAGAGGTCCTCCTCTAGAAAAATATAAAAAATATAAATCATCTTCTAAACTATCATCTAATGTTGATCAACTATTGACCATCCCTCTAGAGAAACATCGTGGATGACACAAACCCGCATGTCCTCTAACTCTGAGACACTACACTAAGACTCATCTACCCACCCAACAAATGATGATGGAATATTCATTTAAAACTCGAAACCCCAACCACCCACCTACTTAGCATCAAAATGTACTACAAAAAGACAACCCCATACCCTTCCAATCATTTCTAAAATGATGATAAAATCTTCTTATTAATACATATTCCTCACAATTTTAACCACATTCCCATTCCCTTGGGTTTATGAGAACAAAAATTCATAGACATAGAGAAACTATGATTCTATTGATTTTTGTAGATTCAGATCATACAAAGTGAAAACACACCATGGATTCATCTGATATGTGAAGACCACAAAGAACATACTTATGATGTAATATTTATATATATTCATATAAAAAGACAGTTGTTTCAATCTCAAAATCAGTGGTGGAATTTTTAAACACATGACTATATAACGGATCACCCTGTATGATAGCACTACATTCTAAGGAACAAATACCCAAACAAAATAATAAACATAATGTGTCAATTAACAACCAGAAGATTACTGCCTCCCCTGAAGACTAAATCACCAGAGCACTATTTAACCCAGACTTTTAGTAGTTGAATGTATCCTAAAACTATGAAATCCATGAGAATACATGTTCACTCTCGATCATGGTTGTAAACGGTTAAATTACATGAGTGAATACTTACATGAGCCTTTGATAATATCTTTTGAGAACATTACACATGTGATCTGCAATAACATTAACTATCCCTTCCCACGTAACAACATCCCTGATCTTCAATGGATCCAATGTAACCCCATTCATGACACTAGGTATCTATATAATTTAAACTCTTATCTGAAAAAAATTAACTTTTATATCCCCCATTATAGATAGATCTGTAGAGGGACTTATAGAATAGACATGTGGTGATCGGAAATCTCCCAATATAAGCATTAGTATATATGGACTTATTCCATGAACATGACAACAAACTAATATTGGAAGTCATGTAATACTTAAATTACAAGTCCTAGGAATAAAAAATGGAAATTATTTAAATTGACATGAATTAATTTTAACTATAATTTCAAATAATGACACATGGAATCCTTCTTCATGATTTCCCCCTTTTTAACACTAATATTTTGTCATATAGACCACATATCAATATTTCAATACCATACATATATCTTTTAACTATTTGGTAGGTCACAAATACATTGAAGTTTGTAATGGTTCATTACTATCACATGGTTCTACCTTCAGTAGTATATACACTATCACATATCATAGTCCTCCTTTGAAAACATCATAAAAACACCCCATTGAAACCCACTATGTTAGATAAATCCCTTATGAATTAGAAAATTAACTAACATCCACATATCCCATATCTAAGATAATATCATCTATGAAGTATCCATTTAAATTAGTGATTCACCATGCTACAACGTTATCCCAAACACAAAATCACATCATGGGTAAAATCTACATCCACCATGAGAAACATCATTGAACTCATCCAAGACACTTGGTCACTCCACTACCCTCATCTACACCATATCAAATGATAATGTTTATAAATAAGATATTAATGGATATTAACATATAAAATTCTATTTTATGATAAAATATTGAAACAAACAACACATGTTATACCTCCACATCATGGAACTTGAAACATCTCCAAAATAAAAAAAATAACTGTGAGAATAGAATATAAACAGCCAAAGATCACTTCATATAGTTATATCAGAAGATGGAAAAGGACCATATATGATCGATTATTCCCCATCATCATCTCAAAAACCCATCACACATTAAGTAGGCTTCTTTGGCCTTTATATAGTATAGCCAACACGAAGGGAACTAAAAGCCTCTCTAAGTTGAGCCTCTAGGAATTGACCAAGGTTGGTGTATTATATGAGTGTGACCCTCCAGAATAAAAAAAATAAATTTATGTATGATTTTAAGAAATGGTACCATTGATGATATATGGTCCCTTTGTTATTGGAATTTCAATTACATGATGTTTTCCACATATGACTCCCCTACCAAACTAAAGAATACAACCTCAAAAAATTTTCACTACCTTATAATCCTGAGGTAGATGGACATAATGGGGACTTCCTCTCCCAAATCCATCTCCAAATGGTGAAATATATTCCTTACTTCTCAGATGGAAATATGGAATCTGCGGAAACTACTAATTATGGTGATGAAATGGAGAAGGAAAAATCACCCAAATATGACACACAATGATGGTCGGGTACAATAATTTATAAAAATCATGACTCCCATAAGAAAAACACATTGATTTAGTTCTCCTTGTAGGATAATAGAAATGTTTAGACAAAGGTAAATGAGAGGAATAAATTTATTTTGGCAGACACACAACCTGGTGAAACCATGAGATCCCCAACACTAGTGAAATATAGTCAATATCCATTCTCCTTGATGAACTCAGATGTCTCCATTATATAGATTATATTTGATAAGAATGCATATTCATAATCAGCTGGGTATAATTATTTAGCCAAAGAATATAGGAAACATATATTGGATGACTTTAAATCATATCATGTATGGAATCGCCTATAATTAATGGTGACCTCTAAAATCTATATTTTAAAATAGTCCAATAAGAAATCAAATAATATATGTAAACCTTATCCTATTCTACCACACACTCATAATCCCCTACTGAATAGTGACCAAATCCAACCTTTTCACCACACCCATCATTAATGAATGAAACGTCACATAAAGAAACCTCTATAAATTATCCTATGAAAAATATAACTTATTCTACTCCCTGAGATATTGGTTCCATCATAGGTGGGTTGTTCCAAAAATCTGACTAATGGATAGTATAACCTAATACTAATCCCTAGTTAAGATCATGTAGAAATTGATCTTGAGATCATCCATCCAGAACATTATATCTAGACCTAATATTCCCCCCCCATAAAGAGTCATAACCTAAATTTTGAAATTTCACAATATCATCTATGATAAATCCTTATCCTCGGTGAAGTTAACCCACCAACGGTCCAGTAGATATCCATATTGAACCCCACCAACCAAAAACATGTTGGGAAGGTGGGCATCCTACACCAATTTATCAAGACTAAATCTCCTAATCATATACTAAAAAATTTATTTAGTCAAAATAATTTTACTAGAATCATTTAATTTCAACAAAAATAACTCATTTCAAACACAAAAACAAACAACGATGATGAATTTACTTATCCTAGTTCTCTCCCAAGAAAGACTAAACAATTAACATGGTGGTTCGGTAATATCATAGTCCTCACATTTGAACACATTATGGAGGTATAATATTTGTGTTCAATGTGGTTTATCTAGCATACATCACACACTAATATTAATTTGTGTTGTTACACTACAAACCCATGAAATCCACACTATCTCATAACTCTAATATCTATCCTCACTCATTATACAAAATCTCAGATCACACTATTTCGTGAACTAACCCATTGGGAACCCCTCATGGGTCAGTATTGAAGATGAGAATAAAACCAGAGGGTGACATTCAATAACCCCATGGTTAGATACTATCACTAAGGTTATAAAACAAAAAAATGGGAGGGTTTCCATCATTTATCCAAGGAATACATATGTATTGCCACTGATCAAAACAATGATAAAAATAAACCTATATCCACAATGTATGAATATATGGGAAAAATGAAAGTCTATAAAAATAACAATGTATTCCAAAGGAAGCAATTCCATAACCAATCTCATTCGCCAACCATGTTTTCTTTAGATTGTTAACCAAACACACCCTGTCAACCAAAAAATCAATATATATATATATGGGTGAGGAAAATAGTATACATATGGATATCATGGTTAATATTTCACTTGAAAATGTTAAAGGGTAAAAAATTAATTAGTGAGCAAATAAAATAACTAAAAAGAACATTTCATGTCATCTTCCAACCAACCACAATAAGGATCACTCTCTAACTAATTTATCAAAGGATTGTAAAGTAATATTAAATAATTTAATAAAAGGTACCCAAACACATATTCCCAATGAATTTATCACCATCACAACCCAATATAAATTATTGTATTCTCAAAATTTCCCCCACCCTCACACACAATAATGCTTTACAACACAATGTCCCATATTACGTCACTAACATCATTTAACAACCATATAACTATGATCTCTTGTCCACTACTACATTACATTTATCACTATGACATTTTGTGATATATCTTTTTCATGTTAACATGAGATTTTATATAATTATTTTTTCATTAAAAACTGAGTCAATATTTCATTATATGAAACCCTCTGTTTCGATTGTGTTACATGCAATATCATGCTTAAACTGTATTTCATGAAATAGTGAGTTTAAAAAAATGTGACACATTATTTAAATATTATTATTTAATATAACTGTTATCACGTAGACATTATAATGTAGCTAATTAATAGTATATACTAAATCATGAAGATAGATTTATTACATATGTTTATAAAATGAATTCATTGATAACAATTAAATTATATATGAAAATATACAATTATTTGAAAACAATACAGATATTTTTTTGAGAAAATATATATTAGAAAAGAAAACAATAGTTTATATATTATATTAACAAACCCCATTTTGAGGAAGTATTTTAATGAAATTTATATATTATATATTCAATTAAATATTTAATATTTATTTTATGTGTTTTCTAGATTATAGGTATGAAAAAAAATTCAATTTTACACTTAAAAACAATATTATAAAACAGTATTATTTCCTTTTGTGAAATATTTATACAATTATTTTTTTTTAACCTTTTCAAAAATTTATATTAAAAAATAAAAAATAATTCTTTATATAATTATATGATATTTGTTTTTCTTAATTTTTTTTTGATTTCTTATACAATTTTTTTTCAAATGAATAATGAAAAATACTAAATTTGAAAATAAAAATGTATTTTCAATAAAATTATTAATAAAGTAAAAGTTCAATTTAAAATTACTTTAACGTAAATGTAGTTAAATTATATATCTATTAATATAATTTATGAAAATTTATACAATTTATTATTGATATTTTATATGAAAACATTGTTTATTTTTGAAAATTTGCTCTTCGAAAACAATATTTCTCGTTGAGTGTGTATGATTAATTTTAAATAATATTTTCCCAATTATTTTAATTGAATATTAATAAAGGTATTCTGTAGTTATAATTGGAATAATTTATACAATATCATATTTTCAACAATATTTTTTAAAAAAAATAAATTTTGAAAAGAGTAAAATTTAATTACTGTACTAATGTTAAAAATGGGATTATTTGGGGTAAAACTAAAACAATAAGGATTAAACTAAATTTTTTTATAAATTATATTTTATAGAAACATTTATACCATATAATATTTATATTTATATAATAATCCATTTTTTATTCCATTTGTAATGTTAAAAATGTGGGTAGACATTTTTCTTTTCAAAATATTTCAACTATGCCACTCACATCAGTTATAAATTACCACCCCATATACGCTCTTCTTCCCACAGTAAAACATTTTGTTTCTAAAAATAAATACCCAATTAAACTTAAATGTTACATTATCTAATCATGGAATCCTTATTTTTTTAATAAATCCATCATATGAAGGATTCTGGTTCAAACTAAAGAAGGTTACCCGTATAAGAGGCAGTGTTATTCAACGAGCTGTTTTTTTTGTTTTTTTTCTTCCACCTCATTGAATTATGATTAAACAATAAATATATATTAAAATACATATAATAAATAACCAATTACTTTATTATTTTATATTAGTGACCGAAAACCATTTCCACTTCTATAAAATGGGAAATAAATTCATCATTAGATTGTACGGTGGGCTACCACAATGCAAACTGATGTCATTCATTTTCCTTATACCACCTATCATGGTTTGTTATTATCATTGATATAAATTCTATATATTTTATTTATAGAATAAATATTACTTTATATTCATTATTTGATATATATATTTTTACTTTCTACCTAGTATGGTATACGACAGTGTCACTCGTGTGTACTACACACTACCATCACACGAAGAAATGTGATTTGTTTACTATAATTATGTACATGGAAAATAATGAGGAAAATTAAATTTAATATAAGGAAAATAATTATTATATTAATTATATATTTTTAATTATTAAAACATAATATATCAATTTCATTCTTACCTTCTCACTCACTGAAAGATGATAACGTTGTTTGTGTACGAGTGGAATGCCACCTTCATGATGTGATGTGTCTCTATTTTCATCACCAAACCACATAGATGATATTAATAAGTATATTTAAAAAAATTATATGGTAAATAAGATATTACTATAATTATTTAATGGTAATATATTTCTTATCTATTTTCTAAAATGATGGTTGAAAATTGAATCGTTACTAATGAGTATGTTTTTCCTACCATATAAATGATCAAAAGGTATGTAATTGTTCAAAACCATCATTCATGATTGGTATTAAAAGTATTAATGATGTAAAAATATGATAAATATTATAATTTTTTTAATTTTTATTTTATTTATCCATGATTTTTTAAGAGGTTCAAAAATTAAAAAACAAAAAATATATAAAAACTAAATATGTTACTAATAGTACGTGCGTTTAAGACTGAATTTTTTTATTAAAATGTAATGAATGGATTTAGAAAAATCATAAGTGGATTTATATTTGTATTTTTAGTTATATAAAATATTTATGATAATCTAATTATGATTTTAGATACGGATTGAATGAGTGTGATGGACGTTGAAATGTATAGTAAAGGGTTTCTAGTCTCGCATATATTTCTAAAAGATATATAGAAATTAACCAATCATTTTTTATGGTGTATATAATTCTCCATTTAAATTTTATATCATAAATCTATTCCTTTCAATTATATTCATATTTCAATTTTATTTTTATCTCCTTTTTGTGCTTACCATTTTAAATATCCGTAATGTCATTTGGGATTTCCTTGTTACTTTTTTTTCAATGATATACATTTCAAATTACCCGTGTATTTATTTGATATGGTGTAAAACCTATCAATTAATTTATTTGTTTGATTAATCTATAAATAGTCTTGGATATTAACATTTCCATTTATTTATCACTATTTCATGGGGTTTACAGTTCAAAAGTTACCAAAGGGATAAGGTATTTTTGCATAAATTTTCTTTTTTGAGACATATGATTATGTTATGCACCTAACCTTATTTACATGGTGTGTATAAAGACCCTTAAATATTAATAACCATTAATTTATTTATCCCAATGATATTTTAGGTTTATTTTAATGATTTTATATCTTTTGGATTATGATTCAATGTTTTCAAGTTGTTAATGTTTTTATGTTACAATTTCATCACTTATTGGATTGTTAGTGATCATATTATTTGTTATATAATATTTTGATAGATATCCAATGAAACTCATGATTAATATTATACAATATTAATTTTATGAGAAAATATTTTTTCCATTCATTTTTTTCTCATTAAGTGTTCCAATGTTAAAAAGGAATTATTTTAAGTAAAATTACGTTTTCGGTTGAAAATGAATTTTCAACTGAAACCTTTATTTCTAAAAATGTTATTCAAATTTATTTTATTATAATTCAAATTATTTATTAAATACATGTATACCCATGATTTACTTTTTATAAACATTTCAAATAGTAATTATCTTTTATTTTTAAAAAACAAATTTTGGTTTTACCGAAATGTGAAATGAATCATTATATTAATGTGTAGAAAATGAATAGAATTTCCCTCCATCATCAACATCGTTTTCCATTAATAATATTTTATAAGTTAACATGTTTATTTTAAAATAAAATAATTTTCCATATTTCAATGTTTGAAATAGTTTTTTCAATAATGAAATGATATTTTCCACATAAAATGATTTATTTTTTAGAATTGTTTATATGCTCTCCACAATATTTTTGAAGAATAGTTTTTCAAAAAATACTTTTAATTTTTTGTTATAAAATGTGATTTTCCTTGAAATTAGATTTTTCATATCGAATTTTATTTTTGATTTTTCTTTCAAAATCACTTTTTATCTATGGTTTCATCATTTGATGTTACTTATGTGTTTCTTGGTAAATAATTCAATGATACAATTCGAATTCTTTTTAAGAAGAATTTAGGATTATGATGAAATGATATTAACTAAACATGTCTCTTTTTTCCAGTTTATACTATGATAAAATACTTACAAAACCTAATTTTTTTCTGGGTTATGATTTAATGAAATGATGAAATGATTATGAAACCATCTTATTTTCATCATTTTATATTGTGATGAATAATTTATAAAATCCATTTTTTTCATTGGTTATGATATGAGGAATGTTTTATTATCTTATATAATATATATGAAATTTTTTAATTATGTGATGGTGGTTTTATTAAATCCAAGGCTGGTTGTTATTTTATCACCGAGGAATGTGGTTGTATTATAACCCAATATTGGGGGGATGTATATCTCCCTCTAATAAATTGGATGAAGATTTATATATCATGATATATAAATGACTATAATGGGTATTAAAATTAGTTAAATGAGGGACTTTGTCTATTATGATGGTATTGGGAGTGAAACATGACTACCATGATGGTTTCTGACTCAACCTGTTCTACTATGAGGATGTGTCTTTCATTTGGGATGGTGGTTCATTCTACCAAGGAAATTAATCCACCTATGGAATACCCTAATTGGTTTTGTAAATGAGCCATTAATAGTAAGTAAATTATTTTTTATACTTAGGTGTATGGCACAATTCAATTACTCTATCCAACATTAGGATATCATGGATCATGTTCGTTGATTTACTAATGATTCATGTTATATGATCGATTAATAATTATTTCATTACTCATAATTCCAAAATTTGATATATCAAGTATGGTTTTCATCTGTTATTTTCAGGTTCTAATACCATTTTGTTCATGCTTTGATTAGATATCTCCCCTTTTACCCTCATTTAGCATCTACTATCACCCTTTGTTTTTATTCCATTCATCATGTTATGTAGAATGGATATTGTTGTTTGTGTTTATGAAGCGTACTAAAGGGGGAGATATTATGGGAGATAGTGAAGATATTTTCTCAAATTAAGAGCCTTATGATCCAATATTACAAAGGCACTATACTATTATGATCATATATCATGTGTTTATATAGTGGTTTGAATAATCATCCAAAATGATGTAATATTCATGTATACAAATATTGGGTCTCTATAATTATTATTTGAGGAATGGGTTGGTTAACATTTTGGAATCTAGGTTGATATAAATTTAGTGAGATCCATATTTATATTTCTAAAGATATATATAGTGATTTCTAAAAGGATAATTATTATTACGAGGTAAAGTATAGTAAAATGTCTCATAACTTTGGGAAATAACATAGTTAGTGGTTTCCAAGAAATTATGTAACATCTCGACCTGAACCACCGGGTCTGAGTGGGATACTCTATGACATTATATTAATCTCCCATTATAAATAATAGGGTGAATGATAGGGAGGTTATAAATACATATTAGTAGAGAATATAACCTCTATATCATGTCATGTGACTGATAAATAATAACGTCAATATATAAATAACAGTCAGATTACATGATTATTGACACTTTAATTCATTACACGTGCTGAAAAGATTATGAAGATTATCCCAATTATAATAAAGGTGAGGAGTCATATGAATGAAAAATTGAACTCACCTAGAATTTTAAAGTTCTCACTATAACTGCGCACTAGAAGAGTCATGCACGCCCCTGTACAAATTACATAAGGCCCACCAACACTGAATAAGGTAACTACATAGGGTACATATTATAGTGAACTATGTTATCTAAATCCACTAACCAAGGTCCCATGATTTATTATAAAAAGGACCATGTGGAACCACATTTGAAGGACTAGATTAAGGGCTTTCCCAATTGTTTTTTTCTATTGTTTTCCATCACCCAAAAAATTCCTTTCCCACACAGGCCTACTCTATAAAAACAACATCCATATCCTCACAGTTCTTATGCAAAAAAACTCTTACATTATAAACTATAACATATAAAAAATTACTAATATGACATCTTTTAGTCCACCAATTACAGGGCTCTCCTTCCATTTGATTCATTATCTATGAGTGAGAAAATCAAAGCTTTTAGTGATGTAATGGACATGAAATCCATTTTAAGAGACACATAATTTGGTCTCTCATTTAGATATGCATTCCATCGTTCAAATAAGACCTCCACATTTCCTACATAATACGTATAGTCCTCATGGTGTATATAGATATGCCTACTAATGGCCACGAGGACCCCAACAATGGGTTATTTTTCTGGACCATCCTGGCCTTAGGTGTAATAACAACATACATGCCCTTAACTCACTATGATTAAGCCTTGGGACCTCTAGTTTTGAGTGTGTGAGAGGATCTATATTTCCTTTGCCATTTAGGGTTACATTCTTATCCCCCTCTATTTCCCAGTAACCAGTCACCTTGGTATCACATCTATAGTAAACAAATATACATTCATGCAGGAGGTGTCACACTTTCTCCTATTTTCTTATTGAGTCGTATCCAAGAGTTGATATGACTATCCGTGTTACCAAAACAAAATAGGATATAGGGACCTCAAGTCCCTCAACACACCTATGGGAATAGTATATGAAATCTAGAGAGGAGAACAATTCCAGAGCTCTATGTTCCCCATTTCTATCAGGCCCATGCCTGATCCACTAGTGGAAAAGGTAGATTGTGTGGGTTCTTAGATCTACCTCTTCCACATGTTTCTCAAAATAAGAATGACTAATATAGATTTACATATTGTAGGTGATCAATAAAGTTTCATGATCCCAAGCATTTAGGCCTTCTCCATAGGCGTAATCCTTGACCTATGTTTGTCCTTCAATGTGTATGTGCCAACCAAACCTCCAAATCTTCATTAGTTCAGAAATTAATCATAGATCCATTCATTATTTAATCCTAATATATAATTTAATCCCTAAAATAAATTCTCAATCCTCTAAGAAAACCATATTTCCATAAGAGAAAAACCATTAGAGGGCCACCATATGCATGGTTCCACAAAAATAAACTACATGGGATTTGATTCATATCCCAATGGGATACATTGGAAGCCTACATGAGGTCCAATCCCAAAAATGCAAATAAAAAATAATTCTCTATGAATTGCATTCCGAGTACGGTCATGTATTACATGGGAGATCATACACCTACTAGGTTCCTTTGGTCACCTCGACATAAATCCCATAAAAAATTGACTACGAACAGTTCTCTTGGATGTCCATTCCATAATATGTCTAAGTGAATGACTTAATTTTCATTAAAAGACAATAAAATGTTTGTTATGTAATGTAAAGACACGTAAAAATCAAGGGAAATTTTTTCATATTTTTCTTAGGAATTTTGCAATAACGCAGTTTCTGACGGCACCTGATTCCGAGGCCCGATGTGCCCGGAATAAATTTCCAAAGTTTGGCTCAGGTACGTTCAGTGAATGAACGAGCGGGAATTTCTAACATTTGAACCGGTGTCCGGAATCGAATTCTGAGGGCACCGATGAACTCGCAGCGCCGATATTCTCTTAAGGAGACCTTTTCCGAGGTTGCGTTTTATGCGAGTTGAGAGTTAGTTTTGGGGGAAATTAAATGAAGTTAAATAAATTATGGAAACACAATTTATTTGTATCCATGTTGGTTATATCCTCCCAAAGGGAGTTAGAGGTGGGACCCACATCCACTTATCCTCCCTTGAGAGGATTATGTGTGGTGGGGCCCACACGAACCCTAACTCCTCAACTCCCCATTAAACTCCCAATAACTCCACTCAATTTAATTTTGACATCTTGAGTTTTAATTTAGATGAGTTATTGTTTTTCAAACTTTTGAAATTCAAAGTGGTTTAGTTGTGTAAATAAAATAAGGTTTAAGCTTATTTTATTTTGCTTAGTTTCCTTTGCCACATTGAGAGGATTGGGGTGCTTTCTTCTTCTTCTTCAAACCACGACGAAGAACGCGAAGAACACTTAGGCTCCGTCGAAAAACACTGTCACGTGTCGTCTCTTCTCTTCCTCGCAGCCGGTGTGTTTTCGAAGATCGACGAAGCCGCTTCTTCGATCTTCTTCCCGTGTCAACGAAAGGAGACACCGCTTCCTCCTCAGACTTTCTCCGTCAGCTTACGATGCTTCTCCAACAACGTACCTCTTCGGACGTACCTCGACGTCAACGGAATCTATGTTCGATTCCCGCGACGCCCGACCTCCGCGACGCTTGTCTTTCGCGCCTTGTTGACGTGCTCCGCACTTGAAACTGAGGTAGGGGATTATTGTTATTATATTTAATTAGTTCTGTTCTTGATTCTGGCATGACAAATTTCGTGGTTATCGACTTTTTGTTAACGAATAATGCGAGGGGTCCGGTCCACACAAACAAGGCCAACCCTCCTCCTTAATTGTTAAATGTTTCCTTTGTGGTTAGTACGAAGGACCGTGGTGCCGTTTCACCATGTGGTTACATACGAAACATATGCGCGGCGCCGTCGTGCCACGCCTTGGAATGGAATTCCAGGACGCGACGCCGTCGCGCCGCGTCGAAGGAAACCGAGGACGACGCGGCCGGAACGGGGCCGCGGTGGAGGGCCGCGGTGCCATCGCACCGCGCTGGATGACAAAGGCCGCAGCCGGTTCCGGGCCACGGTGGAACAAGGTGACCGGCGGCCAGTCGGGCCACCGGTGTCGGAAGCCGGAAAGGGACCGGCCTTGCCGGTCCCGTTGAGAAGGAACCGGCCGGCCATGTCGGGCCGGCCGGAAGTGGGAAAGTCGGGGGAATTTAATTCCCCCGGCCAGCATAAAAACGGCCCCCCATAATGAGGGGGCCACGATTTAACAAAAGGGGTCAGGCGCCCCCTGTTCTCAATCATCTCAGCCGAAGGCCAAGCTGGCAGCGCGCCCAGCGCGCTGCCTTGAGCTGGACCGGCGCGCCTAGGCGGTCTGCCAGGCCGGGCCGAGTCCAGCCGGGCTGATTCCAGCCGGGCCGCCCCGCCCCGGGCCGGGTAGACCCAGTCCGGGGCGGGTCGACCCGGTTCGGGCCAATCGGGGGGTCTCAGACCGGGTTAGCTCGGGCCCGAAACCCCCGATACCGAACTGTTTGGGTTCAAATGCCCATAACTCGGGCTACAGACCTCCAAACGACGCGCCGTCAGCGGAGATGTGATCCTTGGATCGAGACAGTCGTTTTGGTATATCGCACTCAAGGTTTTGGAATACTTTGAGTTCGGCCGAATAGGTTCGTACACGAAATCAACCGGGCCCTCGGAGCAGAAACGCTCATATCTCGAGATACGGACGTCCGAATGACGTGCCGTCAGCTTTGTTGAGTTCCTCTTAGTGAGACGGATCTTTTGGAACTCTCCGCCCGAGGTTTGGACGTAGGTGTAGTACGATCGGGTTGGTTTTTCCTTAAAAACCAACCACGCCCCGGAACGGAAAAGCCAATAACTCTCAGACAGGGCGTCCGATTGACGCGTCGTCTGTTGCATTGAGTTCCTGTTGACGATACAGAACTTTTGGAAACATCAAATCTGGACTTTGGGGAAGTTTATGTATCAGCCTCTCGGCTCGTGGAGTGGACCCTCCCAAACGAGCTTGCTGTGTGCGGGATCCCTAGAGCTGGTTGCGACTGCTACTGTGAGTGCGACGACGAATGTGCAGAAATCCTTAGTGGATTCGATTATGACGACTACAACACTCAGCGATCCTGTGTGGATCTGTGATATCGATCCTCTGTGGGTCCGATCCTGTGTGGCTCAGCCCTCAACGGTCCTGTGTGAACCAGCGCCTACAGATCATGTGTGGGTCCGATCCTGTGTGGGTCTTTGCGGCGGTTAGTACCTATCGATCCTTTGTGGGTTCGATGACTTAGATAGATCAGTGATCATCTCTACCGTCTTTTGAAGAAGTATACCTGTGTGAGATGAATCTTGTTTACTTTCATGTATGGATTGTGTTGTACTATCCAGTGTGGATTACTTTTTTCTTCCTTTGTGGAATACGTATACATTCCTGTGTGGACTGAGTTGTACTTGGGCTCGGAGGTTGGAGCGTATTGAAATGATGACTTAGGTATATGTATGGGCATATACCTAGGCAGTGTCGGTTGTTACTTCATTTTTGTATCTTTCCTTTGTGGTTTATCCTTTGTGGATTTTGAGAGACCTTCGGGGGTCTCGGGGTCCCTACTGAGTAGCTTATACTCACCCCTGCACGGGTTATGCCCGCACTATGATGTGTTGGTTGCAGACAACGGACAGCGTTGATTGTGGTTGAGGCTCGCAGAGCAGGACGGTACCTAGAGGTGGACCACTGGGCGGGACGTGCTCGGAGCGGACGGCGGAACCCGAGGAGCAGTGGAGCTATCTGTACCCACCCTTCAGGTGGGATTTCCAGTGGACAGCTCGGTGTAGTGGCTTTTACTTTATAGTTGTTGTTTTCCCTTTCGAGTTGTACTTTACTTTCAGTTTGGGTTTGTATACTGGCCCATTTACATTTCCACACTTTCAATTGTACTATATTTTTTCTTAGTGTTTACTTTTCCGCTTGCTTACTCTGTGGTTCTTGTTTACTTTAAAAAGGCAATGCCTTCCCTTTTTACCGATATTTATGCCTTGGTGCTAGTCGCCAGCCACTGGCCTATTGAAGGCGGGCTTGGGGTAGTCACGACACGGGCCCCGAGGGTGGGTCGTGACAAATTGGTATCAGTGGAGTTCGGTTCTACCACGAACTCTGATCTTTTCTATGTGAATCAATAGTATTTAGCGTATTGAGTGTGGTTATCAGTCCAGGGAGTCCAGTTTTGGTGCGTCGGCCGACGTATCCGTACACCAGGACCCTGACGTCTGATTTCCGACTTAATGCACGAAAACATTGATTGCGTGTGTGCTTGAAGTTTTCTTTGTGATTACTTGGTATCAGCTCACCAGGTATACTGTTCTGACCGTGGCGCACTTGTTTCGTTTTCAGGATGGCCCCACGATGGCAGCCAGCTAGGGTTCCGAGAGTCGAGCGTCATAACAGCCCACCGAGCGACAAGGCCTCAGTGCAGTGCCCTTTGTCAGCAGTGGCACCGGCGGTAGCACTACCCACCGAGCCCCCGATTCTTCCAGCACCAGCCGCTGACGATGCACGTCGCCTCAGCGCACAACATGAGTTTCAGCGCCAGCGACCGCCCAGGTTTCGTGGGGAGACGGACCCCCAGGCAGCCGAGGACTGGCTAGAGGCAGTCGTACAAGTTTTCAGGCTAGTGAGGACACCAGCAGACCTCATGGTGATCCTCGCTGCGAGCCTACTGCACGCAGCAGCGGGCCGATGGTGGAGCTTGATGCTCCAGGTGCACGATGAGGCATCTCCACACTAGAAAGACTTTGAGAGCCTCTTCCTCTCAGAGTTTTTCCCAGCCACCCTCCGTGCGGTGCACATAAAGGAGCTTCTTCAGCTGCGGCAGGGCAGCATGACGGTCGCTCAGTACTTGGTGAGATTTACCGATCTCTCATTATACTTGACCGACATGGTACATGACCCATTCTTCCGGGCCCGGACCTTTGAGCAGGGTTTGAGACACGAGATCAGGGCATCGCTGATCTTCCTTAGCATTCCGACTCAGACAGGAGTACTGGAGCAGACCCTTTTGATCGAGAGCTTTCTTGTTGAGTCTACACCAGCGCTGCGACCCACCGCAGGGAGGCACGTGGCAGAGTCATCTGCAGCAGGCAGTCGACGGATGGCTCAGGGGTCCAGGCAGACCAGACCCTCAGGAAGACGACCTCAGGACACTGGCTCAGCAGTGCAGGGCACACAACGCGGAGCCAGTCTTTTGAGAGGCAGACATTGCTACTCGTGCGACGGGCAGGGCCATATGGCTCGTGACTGCCCAACCAGCCATGCCGAGGAGCAGCAGACGGTTGATGGACCACCGAGGCAGAGGGTCGACCGTGGCAGTCCGCAGGGGGGAGTCGGACGCGGCAGTGGAGCTGGCCGAGCAGCATGTGGTGGGCGAAGCTTTGAGGCTCTACCACCACCACCACCAGGATGTCCACCTCTACCGCAGGGAGCTGGCAGGAAGAGACATGCACAGCTCCAGGCAGCGGAGGCCTACGACCACGACGTTCCAGAGATGATTCGAGGTACTATCTGTGTCAACTCCACCCTTGCTTCAGTACTACTAGACAAAGGAGCGAGTAACTCTTTCATAGTCGCTGCCCTTGTTCGGGGCTTGGAGATTTCGACAGAGCCGTTGGCTCGATCCTTACGGCTAGAGACTCCTATGGGAGCAGACTCGACGATTAGGCACTGGTGCCGACAGTGTGAGCTTACTCTAGGAGGCGAGAGCTTCGGCTGGGATCTTCGTGTAGCAGCGTCGAGGCCTTACGACGTCATCTTGGGCATGGATTGGTTATCTATGGTCCATGCACAGATTTACTGTTTTAGGCGCAAGGTGCGATGTGTACGCACCGACGAGAGCAGGTTCACCTTCACCGGTGAGAAGGGAGCCTTTACAACACAGGATGGACTTCTGCAGAGGAGAGGATAGCCTATCACTCATCAGTTGGCTAGCCCCATCCTAGGAGCTGTTGACGTGCGGAGTCCTGGTTTTCCTGCAGTGGTGGATCAGTTTACGGACGTTTTCCCCGACGACGTTCCAGGGCTACCTCCTCGCAGAGAGGTAGACTTTTATATTGACATGTACCCCGGGACAGCTCTGATATCAACTCCAGCATATCGGATGGCCCCCGCCGAGCTTCGAGAGCTACGGTTACAGTTGGAGGACTTACAGGGCAAGGGGTTCATCCGACCCAGTGTTTCACCCTGGGATTCCATGATTTTTTTCGCAAAGAAGGCAGACGGGAGCATGCCACTTTGTGTCGACTATCGTCGCCTAAACCAGGTGATAGTGAGGAACAAGTATCCGCTAATGAGGATTGATGACCTCTTTGATCAGCTCACGGGAGCACGATGGTTCTCAAAGATAGACCTCAGGTCAGGCTATCATCAGCTCAGAGTTAGAGATGAGGACGTGCAGAAGACGGCCTTCAGATTTCGGTATGGCCACTATGAATTCTTGGTTATGCCCTTTGGTGTGACCAATGTTCTAGTAGTGTTCATGTCCCTCATGAACAGAATATTTCATCCATACCTCGATCGATTTGTCGTGGTCTTCATCGACGACATTCTGATTTACTCGACGATTGAGGAGGAGCACGCCTACCACTTACGGGTTGTACTAGACACACTCCAGGAGCACCAGCTTTATGGTATGCTCTCGAAGTGCCAGTTCTGGATACGTGAGGTCCACTTCTTGGGACATGTCATATCTAAGGCGGGAGTTGCAGTGGATCCTGTGAATATCAAGGCAGTGTTATCTTGGGAGCCACCCACGAGCGTGACAGTGGTTCGGAGTTCCTTGGGACTAGCCGGATACTATCAGAGATTCGTTCCAGACTTCTCTAGAGTTGCGGCACCACTCTCAGCATTGATGAAGAAGGGGAATCCATTCCTGTGGATAGACATATGTCAGCAGAGCTTCCAAGAGCAGAGACAGAGATTGACCAGCACACCTATCTTGAGGTTGCCTGAGGATGGAGTAGGGTGCGTAGTCTACTGCGATGCATCAAGGACCGGACTCAGATGTGTCCTGATGCCGGAGCGGGCAGTGATCGCCTATGGATCACGTCATTTGAGGCTGCATGAGCATAACTACGCTACCCATGACCTGGAGTTAGCAGTAGTGGTCTTCGCTCTGAAGACATGGCGACACTACCTGATGGGCGAGCGCTTTACAGTATTTTCTGACCATCAGCGTCTCAGGTACATCTTCTCGCAGAAGGACCTGAACCCGAGACAGCGGTGATGGCTCGAGTTCCTCCAGGACTATGACATTGAGATATTCTATACTCCTGGGAAGGGTAACGTGGTAGCTGATGCCCTCAGCAGGAGGACGGGCATTCAGCTACTTCAGGAGGCGACGGAGCAGCTATCCTCTTTGGAGATATCCTTCGTGGATAGAGATGGAGCAGCCTTCCTTCAGTCTCTCGTAGTCACTCCTCCACTTCTACAGTGGGTCAGAGAGGCACAGCGTGGGGATGCTGACTGTGAGATGCGGCATGCACAGATATCCTCAGGACAGGTACCTGATGGTTTTTCTTTTGGAGCAGAGCACGACATCCTTTTCAGAGGACGTACCATGGTACCAGTCGCTATTCGAGAGGAGGTGCTGAGAGAGTTTCACACTTCTCCTTTGGGGGTACATCCTGGAGTGGCGAATATGTATCAGGATCTCCGACGACAGCACTGGTGGCCGGGCATGAAGAAGGTTGTGGCAGAGTTCGTTTCTCGATGCCTCACCTGCCAGCAGGTGAAGGCAGAGCATCAGGTAACAACAAGCTTGGTAGAGCCCTTGGAGGTTCCGGAGTGGAAGTGGGATGGGATATCTATGGACTTCGTGAATGGACTTCCACGCACTTCCAGAGGTCACGACTCCATCTGGGTGATTGTCGACCGACTCACCAAGTCGGCTCACTTCTTACCCATCCAAGAGCAGGGCTCAGTGGAGAGCTTGGGACGTCTTTACGTTCAGGAGATTGTACAGCTTCACGGTGTGACATCTTCTATCGTCTTCGATCGAGATGCTCGCTTTACTTCCCGGCTTTGGAAGGGATTATAGGAGGCGTTCGGGACGTAGCTACGTCTGAGCACAGCCTTCCACCCTCAGACAGATGGTCAGATGGAGTGGACCATTCAGACTCTCGAGGACATTTTCCGCACATGTGTCCTCGACTTTGGTCGTAGCTGGGAGAACCGCCTACCCTTGGTGGAGTTTTCGTACAACAACAGCTTCCACTCCACCATTGGGATGGCACCATATGAGGCGTTGTACGGCCGACCTTGTAGATCTCCTTTGTGCTGGACAGACCCTGGGGAGTCAGCACTTGTGGGTCCAGAGATGGTCCAGGCCACGACAGAGAATTTTCAGGTCATCCAAGAGCGGATGAGGACAGCTCAGAGCCGGCAGAAGTCTTATGTTGACAGGAGGCGGAGGCCACTGGAGTTTGAGGATGGTGACCACGTCTTCTTGCGGGTCTCACCTCGACATGGTATACAGAGATTTGGCCGAGGCAACAAGTTATCTTCACGCTTCATCAGACCTTCCAGGTCTTGAGTAGGATAGGAGAGGTGGCTTATCACCTGGCTCTACCACCACAGTTGCACCGGGTGCATGACGTCATCCACGTGTCTCAGCTGAGGAGATATGTGCACGACCCGACACACATCATTTACCATGGTGAGCTTGACGTTGACGATGGGGCGACTTTTACGGAGATCCTGGTGGAGATCGAGGGTCGACAAGAGAGGGTCCTACGTGGACGGTCGATTCCTCTAGTACGCATCAGATGGTAGCACGGGAATCTCCAGGAGAGCACTTGGGAGCGGGAGGCTCTGATGCGTGCTCAGTACCCTCATTTGCTTCCCTAGTTTTGATGTATCTTTACGGGGACGTAAAGCCCTGAGTTGGGAGTAATGTAAAGACCCGTAAAATTCATAGGAAATTTTTTCTTAATTTGCTTTGGAATATTACATGAATGCGGTTTCTGACGGCACCTGATTCTGAGGCCCTGTGTGCCCGGAATCAATTTCCGAAGTTTTGCTCAGGTACGTTCAGTGAACGAATGAGAGGGAATTTCTAACTTTTGAACCAGTGCCCGGAATCGAATTCTGAGGGCACCGATGAACTCGCATCGTCGATATTCGCTTAAGGGGACCTTTTCTGAGGTTGCGTTTTATGCGGGTTGAGAATTTGTTTTGGGGGAAATTAAATGAAGTTAAATAAATTGTGGAAACACAATTTATTTTTATCCATGTTGGTTATATCCTCCCAAAGGGAGTTAGAGGAGGGACCCACATCCACTTAACATCACATGAGATGATTAAGTGTGGTGGGGCCAACACGAACGCTAACTCCTCAACTCCCCTTTAAACTCCCAATAACTCCACTCAATTTAATTTTGACAACTTGAGTTTTAATTGAGATGAGTTATTGTTTTTCAAACTTTTGAATTTCAAAGTGGTTTAGATGTGTAAATAAAATAAGGCTTAAGCTTTTTTTTTTGGTTAATTTCCTTTGCCACCTTGAGAGGATTGGGGATATTTCTTCTTCTTCTTCAAACCACGATGATGAACGCGAAGAACACTTAGGCTCCGATGAAGAACGTCGTCACGTGCCGTCTCTTCTCTTCCTTGCAGCCGGTGTGTTTCCAAAGATCGAAAAAGCCGCTTCTTCGATCTTCTTATCGTGTCAACGAAAGGAGACACCGCTTCCTCCTCGGACTTTATCTGTCAGCTTATGAATCTTCTCCAGCGACGTACCTCTTTGGACGCACCTCGACGTCAACGGAATCGACGTTTGATTCCAGCGATGCCCGACCTCCGTGACGCTAGTCTTCCGCGGCTTGTTGACGTGCTCCGCACTAGAAACCGAGGTAGGGGATTATTGTTATTTTATTTAATTATTTCCGTTATTGATTATGGCATGACAAATTTCGTGGTTATCGACTTTTTGTTAATGAATAATGCGAGGGGGCCAGTCCGCACAAACACGGCCGACCCTCCTCTTTAATTCTTAAATGTTTCCTTTGTGGCTAGTACGAAGGATCGTGGTGTCGTCGTACCACGCGGTTACATGCGGAACATATGTGCGGTGCCGCCGTTCCGCGCCGTGGAAAGGAATTCCAGGACGCGACGCCGTCTCGCCGTGTCGAAGGAAACCGAGGACGCCGCAGCCGGAACGGGGCCGCGGTGGAGGGGCGTGGTGCCGTCACACCGTGCCAGACGAAAAAGCCCACGGCCGGTTCCGGACCACGACGGAACAAGGTGACCAGCGGCCAGCCGGGCCGCCGGTGTCGGAAGCTGGAAAGGGACCGGCCTTGCCGGTCCCATTGAGAAGGAACCGGCCGGACAGGTCGGGCCGGCTGGAAGTGGGAAAGCCAGGGGAATTAAATTCTCCCGGCCAGCATAAAAAAGGCCCCCCATAATGAGGGGGGTCGCGGTTTCACAAAAGGGAGGCAGGCGCCCCCCGTTCTCAATTAGCTCGGCCGAAGGCCGAGCTGGCAGCGCGCCCAGCGCGCTGACTTGTGCCGGACCGGCGCACCTGGCCGGTCTGCCAGGCTGGGCCGGGCAATGCCGGGTCGGGTCGACCCTGTCCGGGGCGGGTCGCCCCGGTTCGGGCCAACCGGGGGGTCTCAGGCCGGGTCAGCCCGGCCCCGAAACCCCCGATACCGAACTGTTTGGGTTTAAATGACCATAACTCGGGCTACGGACCTCCAAACGACGTGCCGTCACCGGCGATGCGATCCTTGGATCAAGACGGTCGTTTCGGTATATCGCACTCAAGGTTTTTGAATACTTTGTGTTCGGACGGGTTGGTTCGTACAGGAAACCAACCGAGCCCTCAGAGCGGAAACGCTCATATCTCGAGCTACGGACGTCCGAATGACGTGCCGTCAGCTTTGTTGAGTACCTATTAGTGAGACGGATCTTTTGGCCCTCTCCGACCGAGGTTTGGATGCAGGTGGATTATGGTCGGTTTGGTTTTTCCTTAAAACCCAACCGGGCCCCTGGAACGAAAAAGCCAATAACTCTCAGACCGGGCGTCCGATTGACGCGCCATCTGTTGCGTTGAGTTCTTGTTGACGATACGTAACTTTTGGATACATAAACTCTGGACTTTGTGACAGTTGGTGTATCAGCCTCTTGGCTCGTGGAGCAGACCCTCCCGAACGAGCTTGTTGTGTGCGGGAACCCTAGAGCTGGCTGCGACTGTTACTATGACTGCGACGACGACTGTGCAAAAATCCTTAGTGGATTCGATGATAAAGACTACAGAACTCAGCGATCATGTGTCGATCAGTGCTACCGATCCTGTGTGGGTCCGATCCTATGTGGGCCAGCGCTCAGCGGTCCTGTGTGAACCAGTACCTACAGATCCTGTGTGGGTCTGATCCTGTGTGGGTCTTTGCGGGGGTTAGTACCTATCGATCCTTTGTGGGTCCGACGACTTAGATGGATCAGTGATCATCTCTATCATCTTTCGAAGAAGTATACATTTGTGAGCTGAATCCTGTTTTCTTTACTGTGTGGATTGTGTTGTACTATCCTGTGTGGATTACTTTTTCCTTCCTGTGTGGAATACGTATACTTTCTTATGTGGACTGAGTTGTACTTGGGCTCAGAGGTTGGAGCATATTGAAATGATGACTTAGGTATATGTATGGGCATATACCTAAGCAGTGTCGGTTGTTACTTTATGTTTGTATCTTTCCTTTTGGTTTATCCTTTTTGAATTTTGAGAGACCTTCGGGGATCTCGGGGTCCCTACTGAGTAGCTTATACTCACCCCTGCACGAGCTATGCCCGCACTACGTTGTGTTGGTTGCAGACGATGAACAGCGTTGATCGTGGTTGAGGCTCGTAGAGCAGGACGGTACCTGGAGGTGGACAACTGGGCAGGACGTTCTCAGAGCGGACAGTGGAACCCAAGGAGCAATGGAGCTATCTGTACCCACCCTTCAGGTGGGATTTCCAGTGGACAGCTCGGTGTAGCGGCTTTTAGTTTACAGTTGTTGTTTTCCCTTTCATGTTGTACATTACTTTCAGTTTGGGATTGTATACTGGCCCATTTACTTTTCCGCACTTTCAGTTGTACTCTGTTTATACTTAGTGTTTACTTTTCCGCTTGTTTACTCCGTGGTGCTTGTTTTCCTTACAAAGGCAATGCCTTCCCTTTTTACCGGGATTTACGCCTTGGTGCTAGTCGCCAGCCCCTGGCCTATGGAAGGCGGGCTTGGGGTAGTCACGGCACGGGCCCCGAGGGCGGGTCGTGACATGTATTGTTATGTTTCATTAAACTATGCAAGTTCTAATTCTGTTCACGATGATATATAGGAATCCCATTTCATGGGTCCAATCCTAATATCAAAAAAAATCATATCACTGTATCATGATAGTCTCTAGTTCTCCCCACGGCATGGCTTAAAACTAGAATAATAATAACAATAATAAAAGAATCTAAAATCTATACATGAAAGTGTTCCATTGATTGAGAACCGTGGATATTTAAAAATATATCCATTGATGAAGAACCTTCTATTTATACAAATGATTCTAAATTTATTACATATTAATAATTTATTATTAATTAAAGGGATAACTACATGAGACATGGGTGTTCATGAAGGATTCATGAACATATCTTAAATAATTAAGAGAGTTTCAGAGTAGGAAACAATTACCCCCAAAATGAGGTAATGAGCCTGGACTCCCATCCTATCCGTCAATGTGAGTTCTTAAGTATCGGTGTCCAAGTAACCTGATGAGCACATGCCTTTTGAAATTAGGTACATGATTCATCATAGAAATGAGTACTGTTGAGGAGGAAAAAACACTAACCCAAACCAACCAAGAATTCTAGTTTCCTCATCTAGCAGAGTCCAAATAATCACACTTTTCATGTTTAGTGGAAAACCATGAGTAGATGTGGACACCTTCCGACATATATCAAGCCTTCAAGCTATTTTTTAGGCAATGCCCAGAGATTTCATTCGGAATAATATAGTGATAATTATGGGGAAGACCCAATTTTGTACCCCCACTCCAGAGTAATTTTAGTATCTTTTATATTGAAAATGATAATATGATTAGTCACACATCACTAATCCATCCATGAAATGAGAATGTATCCCCATTCCCTTTGGATATTTTAGCAATATAGTCTTGATAAAGATTAAGGGGATGACCAAATTATATACTCACATACTAAAAACATTCCATCTATAATAACAAAAACCACAGTGGAAGAGAGATGGATAAAAAAATATTTCCCCAGACAGGGAGGTACTCATCAACATGTCATCTCATAGTTTTTACAATCCTTTACTCTCTTCTGGGAGTGTCATGGGCCAAATCTTCCAACGATGTATGGAAAACTAGATCATGTCTATACCCCCATTCAAAAAGTAGGTAATCAACTTATTCTAATGTCCAATTAGATGTAGAAACAAAACCATTCTAAACCTCTAAAAGAATATCAAGAAATTTTAGTAGCTATAATTGAGCTTTTTAATCAAGCTTCCATTACTGATATCCAATTTCATGAGAAATAATTACCAATTACTCTAATGTGGGAACCAAAAATAAGACTCACCCAAGTTGACTAGATAATTAAGATAAGATCAACTATCTTTTTCGACATAATTATAGAGTACATGAAGCCCTCAAATGTTTATCTTTTGAATCCCAATAAGCGGGGGGCTTTGCCCCCCCCCCCCCCCCCCGCGCGCTGCCTCTGTGCGGCGCCAGGCCGCCGCGCCGCCGTGCCGCCGGCCGGCCGGGCCGGGTCGGACCCGGGTCGGGTCGACCCGGTTCGGGCCGACCCAGGGGGGGGGGGGGTTCGGGCCGGGTCGGCCCGGACCCGGACCCCCCGTTTCGAATCAGTTTCGGTCTTTTGTCCATAACATGAGCCACGGACCTCCGATTGACGAACCATATGCGGAAACGCGATCCTTGGATCAAGACGGTCGTTTCGGTATATCACAATCAAGGTTTTGGAACACATTGAGTTCGGCCGGGTTGGTTCGTTCACGAAACCAACCGGGCCTTCGGAGAAGAAACGCTCATATCTTGAGCTACGGACTTCCGATTGACGTACCGTCAGCTTTGTTGTGTTCCTCATAGTGAGAAGGTTCTTTTGGCATGTTCCGCCCAAGGTTTGGACGCAGGTGGAGTACGGTCGGGTTGGTTTTGCCTTAAAAACCAACAGGGCCCCGGGGACGAAAATGCCAATAACTCTCAGACCGGGCCTCCGATCGACGTGTCGTCTGTTGCGTTGAGTTCCTGTTGACGATACAGAAGTTTTGGATACATCAACTATGTACTTTGTGACAGTTGATGTATCATCCTCTCGGCTCGTGGAGCGGATCCTCCGAACGAGCTTGCTGTGTGGGGGAACCCTAGTGCTGGCTGCGACTGTTACTGTGACTGCTACTGCTACTGCTACTGTGACTGCGACGACGACAGTACAGAGATCCTGTGTGGATTCGATGACGACGACTTCAGCACTCAGCAATCCTACGTGGATCAGTGCTATAGGTCCTGTGTGGGCCCGATCCTGTGTGGGTCCGATCCTTTGTGGGTCTTTGCGCTCAGTGGTCCTGTGTGAACCAGCGCCTACAGGTCCTACGTGGGCCCAATCCTGTGTGGGTCTTTTGCGGGGGTTAGTTACCTATCGATCCTTCGTGGGTCCGACGACTTAGATGGATCAGAGATCATCTTTATCGTCTTTTGAAGAAGTATACCTGTGTCAGCTGAATCCTGTTGCTTTCCTGTGTGGATTGTTTTGTGCTATCCTGTGTGGATTACGTTTTGCTTTCCTGTGTGGAATACGTTTACTTTCCTGTGTGGACTGATTTGTACTTGGGATCGGAGGTTGGAGCGTATTTGAAATTCATGACATAGGTATTTGTATGGGCATATACCTAAGCAGTGTCCGTTGTTACTTCGTGATTGTACCTTTCTTCGTGGTTTATCCTTTGTGGATTTTGAGTGATCTTCAGGGGTATCGGGGTCCCTACTGAGTAGCTTATACTCACCCCTGCACGGGATTTGCCCGCACTATGTTGTGTTGGTTGCAGACGACGGACAGCGTTGATCTTAGCTGAGGCTTGCAGAGCAGGACGGTACCTGGATGTGGACCACTGGGCGGGACGTGCTCGGAGCGGACGACGGGACCCGTGGAGCGGTGGAGCTATATGTACCCACCCTTCAGGTGGGATTTCCAGTGGATAGCTTGGTGTAGCGGCTTTTACTTTTCAGTTACTGTTTTCCCTTTCGAGTTGTACTTTACTTTCAGTTTGGGTTTGTATACTGGCTCATTTACTTTTCCCCACTTTCAGTTGTACTCTTCTTTTACTTAGTTTCTACTTTTCGCTTGCTTACTCTGAGGTGTTTGTTTACTTTACAAAGGCAATGACTTCCCTTTTTACTGGGATTTACGCCTTGGTGCTAGTCGCCAGCCCCTGGCCTATGGAAGGCGGGCTTGGGGTAGTCACGGCACGGACCCCGAGGGCGGGTCATGACAAATTGGTATCAGAGGAGTTCGGTTCTACCGCGAACTCTGATCTTTTCTATGTGAAGCAATAATGTTTAGCGTATTGAGTGTGGTTATCAGTCCAGGGAGTCCAGTATTGGTGTGGTGGCCGACGTATCCGTACACCAGGACCATGACATCTGATTTTCGAATTAATGAACGAAAACCTTTATTGCGTGTGTGTTTCAAGTTTTCTTTGTGATTACTTATATCAGCTCACCAGGTATACTGTTCTGACCGTGGCGCACCTGTTTCCTTTTCAGGATGGCCCCACGACGGAAGCCAGCTAGGGTTCCGAGAGTCGAGCGTGACGACAGCCCACCGAGCGACGAGGCCTCGGTGCAGGGCCCTTTGTCAGCAGTGGCATCGGCAGTAGCTCTACCCGCCGAGCCACCGATGCTTCCAGCACCAGCCGCTGACGATGCAGGTCGCCTCAGCGCACTGCATGAGTTTCAGCGCCAGTGACCACCCAGGTTTCGCGGGGAGACGGATCCCCAGGCAGCAGAGGACTGGCTGGAGGCAGTTGTACGAGTGTTTAGCCTAGTGAGGACACTAGCTGACCTCATGGTGATCCTCGCTGCGAGTCTACTACACGTAGCAGCAGGACGATGGTGGAGCTTGATGCTCCAGGTGCACGATGAGGCATCTCTACTTTGGACGGACTTTGAGAGCCTCTTCCACTCGGAGTTCGTCCCAGCCACCCTTCGTGTGGTGCATATCCAGGGGCTTCTTCAGCTGCGGCATGGCAGCATGACGGTCGCTCAGTACTCAGCGAGATTTACTGATCTCTCGCGCTACTCGACCGACATGGTACGAGACCCATTCTTCCAGGCCCGGACCTTCGAGCAGGGTTTGAGACACGAGATCAGGGCATCGATGATCTCCCTCAGCATACCGACTCAGACAGGAGTACTGGAGCGGGCTCTTCTGATCGAGAGCTTTCTTGCTGAGTCTACACCAGCGCAGCGACCCACCGCAGGGCGGCACGTGGCAGAGTCATCGACAGCAGGCAGTCGACGGATGACTCAGGGGTCCAGGCAGACCAGACCTTCGGGCAGACGACCTCAGGGAACTGGCTCAACAGTGCGGGGCACACAGCGAGGAGCCAGTCTTTCGAGAGGCAGACAGTGCTACTCGTGCGGCGGGCAGGGCCACATGGCTCGTGACTGCCCGACCCGCCGTGCTGAGAAGCAGCAGTCGGTTGATGGACCACCGAGGCAGAGGCAGAGGGTCAGCCGTGGCGGTCCGCAGGGATGAGGCGGACGAGGCAGAGGAGCTGGACGAGCATCCGGTGGTGGGCGACGCTTTGAGGCTCTACCACCACCACCACCAGGAGGTCCACCCCGACCACAGGGAGCTGGCGGGCAGAGACATGCACAGCTCCAGGAAGCAGAGGCCTACGACCACGGCGCACCCGAGATGATTTGAGGTACTATCTGTGTCTATTCCACCCTTTCTACAGTTCTTATAGACACAGGAGCGAGTCACTCTTTCATAGCCGGTGCCCTTGTTCGGAGCTCGGAGATTCCGACAGAGCTGTTGGCTCGATCCTTACGGCTAGAGACTCCTACGGGGGCAGACTCGACGATTACGCACTGGTGCCGGCAGTGTGAGCTTACTCTAGGAGGCGAGAGCTTCGGCTGGGATCTTCTTGTAGTAGCATCGAGGCCATACGACGTCATCTTGGGCATGGATTGGCTATCTACGGTCCATGCATAGATTGACTGTTTTAGGCGCAAGGTGCGTTGTGTACGCACCGACGGGATCAGGTTCACCTTCACCGGCGAGAAGGGAGCCTTAGCAGCATAGGACGGACTTCCGCGGAGGAGAGGACAGCCCATTACTCATCAGTTAGCTAGCCTCATCCTTGGAGCAGTTGACGTGTGGAGTCCTGGTTTTCCTGCAGTGGTGGATCAGTTTGCGGACGTTTTTCCCGACGACGTTCCAGGGCTACCTCTTCGCAGAGAGGTAGACATTTATATTTAATTGTACCCCTGGACAGCCCCGATATCCACTCCAGCATATCGGATGGCCCCCGCCGAGCTTCGAGAGCTACGAGTATAGTTGGAGGACTTGCAGGGCAAGGGGTTCATCCGACCCAGTGTTTCACCCTGGGCTTCCCCGATATTATTCGCCAAGAAGGGGGACGGGAGCTTGCGACTTTGTGTTGACTATCGTCGCCTGAACCAGTTGACAGTGAGGAACAAGTATCCGCTACCGAGGATTGATGATCTCTTTGATCAGCTCAAGGGATCACGGTGGTTCTCGAAGATAGACCTCAGGTCAGGCTATCATCAGCTCAGAGTCAGAGACGAGGATGTGCAGAAGACAGCCTTCAGATGTCGGTATGGCCACTATGAGTTCTTGGTTATGCCTTTCGGTGTAACCAATGCTCCAGCAGTGTTCATGGCTCTCATGAACAGGATCTTTCATCCATACCTCGATCGGTTTGTCGTGGTCTTCATCGACAACATTCTGATTTACTCTACGAATGAGGAGGAGCACGCCTATCACTTGCGAGTTGTACTAGACACACTCCGAGGGCACCAGCTTTATGGTAAACTCTCGAAGTTCCAGTTCTGGATATGTGAGTTCCACTTCTTGGGACACGTTATCTCTGAGGCGGGAGTTGCAGTGGATCCTGCGAAGATTGAGGCGGTGTTATCTTGGGAGCCACCCAGGAGCGTGACTGAGGTTCAGAGTTTCTTGGGACTAGATGGATTCTATCAGAGATTCGTGCCAGACTTCTCTAGAGTTGCGGAATCACTCACCGCTTTGATGAAGAATGGGAAACCCTTCGTGTGGTCAGACAGATGTCAGCAGAGCTTCCAGGAGCTGAGACAGAGATTGACCAGCACACCTATCTTGAGGTTGCCTGAGGAGGGAGTAGGGTATGTAGTTTACTGTGACGCATCAGGGACCGGACTCGGATGTGTTCTGATGCAAGAGCGGGCAGTGATCGCTTATGGATCACGTCAGTTGAGGCCGCATGAGCAGAACTACGCTACCAATGACCTGGAGTTAGCAGTAGTGGTCTTCGCTCTGAAGACATGGCGACACTACCTGATGGGCGAGCGCTTTACAGTCTTTTACGATCATCAGAGTCTCAGGTATATCTTCTCGCAGAAGGACCTGAACCTAAGACAGCGGCGATGGCTCGAGTTCCTCCAGGACTATGACTTTGAGATATTCTATACTCCTGGGAAGGGGAACGTAGTAGCCGATGCCCTTAGCAGGAGGACGGGCATTCAGTTACTTGAGGTGGCGACGGAGCAGCTAGCCTCTTTGCAGATATCCTTCATGGATAGAGATGGAGCAGCCTTCCTTCAGTCTCTCACAGTCACTCCTCCACTACTGCAGTGAGTCAGGGAGGCACAGCGTGGGGACGCTGACTGTGAGACACGGCGTGCACAGATATCCTCGGGACAGACATCTGATGGTTTCTCCCTTGGAGCAGAGCACGACATCCTTTTCAGAGGACGTACCATGGTACCAGTCGCTTTGCGAGAGGAAGTGCTGAGAGAGTTTAACACTTCTCCTTTGGTGGTACATCCTGGAGTGGCGAAGATGTACCAGGACCTCAGACGACAGCACTGGTGGCCGGGCATGATGAAGGCAGTAGCAGAGTTTGTTTCTCGATGCCTCACCTGTCAGCAGGTGAAGGCAGAGCATCAGGTACCAGCAGGCTTGGTACAGCCCTTGGAGGTTCCGGAGTGGAAGTGGGATGACATATCTATGGACTTCGTGACTGGACTTCCACACACTTCCAGAGGTCACGACTCCATCTGGGTGATTGTTGACCGACTCACCAAGTCGGCACACTTCTTACCCATTAGAGAGCAGGGCTCAGTGGAGAGTTTGGGACGTCTCTACGTTCAGGAGATTGTGCGGCTCCACGGTGTGCCATCATCTATCGTCTCCGATCGAGATGCTCGCTTTACTTCCTGGATTTGGAAGGGGTTACAGGAGGCGTTCGGGACGCAGCTACGTCTGAGCATAGCCTTTCACCCTCAGACGGATGGTCAGACGGAGAGGACCATTCAGACTCTCGCGGACATGCTCCGCGCATGTGTCCTCGACTTTGGTCGTAGCTGGGAGGACCACCTACCCTTGGTGGAGTTTGCGTACAACAACAGCTACCACTCCACCATCAGGATGGAACCATACAAGGAATTGTACGGCCGACCTTGTAGATCACCTTTATGCTGGACAGACCCTGGAGAGTCAGCACTAGTGGGAACTGAGATGGTCTAGGCCACGATAGAGAAGGTCCAGGTCATCCAGGAGCGGATGAGGACAGCACAGAGCCGGCAGAAGTCATACGCTGACAGGAGGCGGAGGCCACTGGAGTTCGAGGATGGCGACCACGTCTTCTTGCGGGTCTCACCTCGACGTGGTATTCAGAGATTCGGCTGAGGCAGCAAGTTATCTCCGCGCTTCGTCGGACCCTTCCAGGTCCTTAGCAGGATTGGTGAAGTGGCTTATCGCCTGGCTCTACCACCTCAGTTGCACCGGGTGCACGACGTCTTCCACGTGTCTCAGCTGAGGAGATACGTGCACGACCCGACGCACATCATTTACCATGGGGAGCTTGACGTTGATGATGGGGAGACTTTTACAGAGGTCTCGGTGGAGATAGAGGAGCGACAGGAGCGGGTCCTGCGTGGGTGATCGATTCCTCTTGTGCGCATCAGATGGCAGCACGGGAATCTCCAGGAGAGCACATGGGGTCGGAAGGCTCATATGCGTGCTAAGTACCCTCATTTGTTTCCCTAGTTTTTGATGTATCTTTACGGGGACGTAAAGCCCTGAGGTGGGAGTAATGTAAAGACCCGTAAAATTCAAGGAAAATTTTTTCTTAATTTTCTTTAGAATTTTACAAGAGCGCGGTTTCAGACGGCACCTGATTCCGAGGCCCGGAGTGCCCAGAATCAAATTCCGAAGTTTGGCTCGGGTACGTTCAGTAAACGAACGAGCGGGAATTTCTAACTTTTGATCCGGTGCTCGGAATTGAAATCCGAGGGCACCGATGATCTCGCAGTGCCGATATTCGCTTAAGGAGACCTTTTTCGAGGTTGCGTTTATTTCGGGATGAGAGTTAGTTTTTGGGAGTTTAGAATAAGTTAAATAAAAATTGTGGATTACATATTTTTATTTAAACTTATTAGATAACTTCTCTCAAAGGAAGTTAGGGGTGGGACCCACACCCACTTAACCTCCCTTGAGAGGATTAAGTGTGGTGGGGCCCACACGAACCCTAAACATTTCATCTTCTCCCAACTCCCTTAACCCCTCTTTAAATGACATGAGTTTTTTTTAATTTTGGAGTTATTCTTTTTGAATATCAAACCTTTGAAATTCTTTTGTTAAGTTTGTGATTAAAATAAGCTCTTATCTTATTTTGTTGGGTTAGAACTCTTTAGCCATCTTGAGAGCTTTTGAGAGTTTTTCTTTCTTCTTCAAACTTTGAGGAAGAACGCTCAAGCTTGACGAAGAACGCTCAAGTTCCGACGAAGAACGTCGCTCCTCTCTTCTTCGTCTTCCGTGTCAACGAAAGGGAACGTCGCTTCCTCCTTGGACTCCCTTCGTCGGTATACGAAGATTTGCCAACGACGTACCTCTTCGGACGTACCTCATCGTCATCGGATTTGACGAACGACTACCGCGACGCCCGACCTCCGCGACGTTGTCTTCCGCGGGACGTTGAAAAATCGTCGAACCTATACCCAAGGTAGTGGTTGTTGTTATTTGTTTATTTATTTATCCGTGTTCGTGGTTCTTTCATGACTAACGTAAGGTTTTTAAATAAGTGTTATTGTTTAACGTGAGGGGGCCGGACCGCATGAACACGGCCGAACCCCCTCCTTCGTTCTTGTTGATATATCTTGCGGGTGGAAACAAGGTGGCGTGCTGCTGTCGCACCACGTGGATAATCACACGATTATTTTTGCACAGCGCCATCGTGTCGCGTCGTGGAAGGATCTTCAAGAACGCGACGCCGTCGCGCCGCATCGAAGGAAATCAAATGGCACGGCGGAGGGGCGCGGTGCCGTCGCACCGCGCCAGACGACAAACACCGCGGCCGGTTCTGGGCCGCGGAGGGACGAGAAGACCGGCGGCCGGGCCGCCGGCGTCGGAAGCCGGAAAGGGGACCAGATTTTCCGGTCCCGTTGGAGAAAACCGTCCGGCAGTTGGCCGGCCGGAAGGTCAAAAGGCGGGGGAAATAAATTCTCCCTGCTAGCTTAAAACCCCCCCCTCATTTATGAGGGGGGCGGTTTCCTTGAGGGGGGGGGGGGTGGCAGGCAGCCCCCGGTTTTTCCACGAAGCAGGCCCCCAGGAGGGGGGCCGTTGTTGACATAAGGGCGCGACATAATGCCGCGCCGCCTTTCCAAGAAGCGGGGGGCTTTGCCCCCCCCCCCCCCCCCCCCGCGCGCTGCCTCCGTGCGGCGCCAGGCCACCGCGCTGCCGCCGCCAGGCCACCGCGCCGCCGGCCGGCCGGGTCGGGTCGACCCGGTTCTGGCCGACCCAGGGGGGTTCGGGCCGGGTCGGCCCGGACCCGGACCCCCCGTTTCGAATCAGTTTCGGTCTTTTGGCCATAACTTGAGCCACGGACCACCGATCGACGAACCATCTAGGGCAACGCGATGCTTAGATCGAGACGGTCGTTTCGGTATATCGCACTCAAGGTTTCGGAACACTTTGAGTTCGGCCGGGTTGGTTCGTTCACGAAACCAACCGGGCCTTCGGAGCGGAAACACTCATATCATGAGCTACGGACGTCCGATTGACGTACCGTCGGCTTTGTTGTGTTCCTCTTAGTGAGACGGTTCTTTTGGCATGCTCCGCCCGAGGTTTGGACGCAGGTGGAGTACGGTCGGGATGGTTTTGCCTTAAAACCCAACCGGGCCCCGGGGACGAAAATGCCAATAACTCTCAGACCGGGCGTCTGATCGACACGTCGTCTTTTGCGTTGAGTTCCTGTTGACGATACGGAACTTTTGGATACATCAACTCTGGACTTTGTGACAGTTGATGTATCAGCCTCTCGGCTCGTGGAGCGGATCCTCCGAACGAGCTTGCTGTGTGCGAGAACCCTAGTGCTGGCTGCGACTGTTACTGTGACTGCTACTGCTACTGCTACTGTGACTGCGACAATGACAGTACAGAGATCCTGTGTGGATTCGACGACGACGACTTCAGCACTCAACAATCCTACGTGGATCAGTGCTACAAGTCTTGTGTGGGCCCGATCCTGTGTGTGTCCGATCCTGTGTGGGTCTTTGCGCTCGGCGGTCCTGTGTGAACCAGCGCCTACAGGTTCTACGTGGGCCCGATCCTATGTGGGTCTTTTGCGGGGGTTAGTTACCTATCGATCCTTCGTGGGTCCGACGACTTAGATGGATCAGAGATCATCTTTATCGTCTTTTGAAGATGTATACTTGTGTGAGCTGAATCCTGTTGCTTTCCTGTGTGGATTGTTTTGTGCTATCCTGTGTGGATTACGTTTTGCTTTCCTGTGTGGAATACGTTTACTTTCCTGTGTGGACTGAGTTGTACTTGTGCTCGGAGGTTGGAGCGTATTTGAAATTGATGACTTAGGTATATGTATGGGCATATACCTAAGCAGTGTCGGTTGTTACTTCGTGATTGTACCTTTCTTCGTGGTTTATCCTTTGTGGATTTTGAGAGATATTCAGGGGTCTCGGGGTCCCTACTGGGTAGCTTATACTCACCCCTGCACGGGCTTTGCCCGCACTACGTTGTGTTGGTTGCAGACGACGGACAACGTTGATCTTAGCTGAGGCTTGCAGAGCAGGACAGTACCTGGAGGTGGGCCACTGGGCGGGACGTGCTCGGAGCGGACGGCGGGACCCGTGGAGCGGTAGAGCTATCTGTACCCACCCATCAGGTGGGATTTCCAGTGGACAGCTCAGTGTAGCGGCTTTTACTTTTCAGTTGTTGTTTTCCCTTTCGAGTTGTACTTTACTTTCAGTTTGGGTTTGTATACTAGCCCATTTACTTTTCCCCACTTTCAGTTATACTCTGCTTTTACTTAGTGTTTACTTTTCGCTTGCTTACTCTGAGGTGTTTGTTTACTTTACAAAGGCAATGCCTTCCCTTTTTACCGGGATTTACGCCTTGGTGCTAGTCGCCAGCCACTGGCCTATGGAAGGCGGGCTTGGGGTAGTCACAGCACGGACCCCGAGGGCGGGTCGTGACAGATCATATCTCCCACATAAACCTACATCACTTCCAAAAATAGATTAAAATAGTTAAAACAACTTGTAAGAGGGAATTTCATGACCACATTATGCAGTAGGAGGTGGTTTACCATTGAAGTTCAATCGATGTTTCTCAAACATAGCCGCAGCTAGTGGCTTGGTCAAAATATCACCCACTTGATCATCTATCCCCACATGATCAAATTTAATCATACCATGTTCAACATCCTCCTTGATGAAGTGATATATGATTTCAAATTGTTTCACATGATATTAGTCAATAGTATTCTTTAGAAGATCAATTTCATACATTTTATCATAGTGAATTACCATTGGTTGTTTCACCTCATCACCAATGTCAGTCAGTTACTACTTCATCCATTGTAGCTGAGTGAAATATTTTGTTGCAGAGATATCTTCCTCCTTCCACAATACTAAAATAAGTACTTTCCTATTTCATTATCATCATTCCCATGAATTTTTTCACAAGATAGAATACTCCACCACTGGTGGAAATGCTATCAACTACATCTCTCACCCAGTCAACATTAGAAAATTCACATAGTTCACTATCTATTCTTGTAGTAAATATTAGCCCATAATTATATTTACATTGAATTCCCCTCATGACTCTTTTCACTGCTGCCATATGATCATACATTATATTATCCTAAATACGGGCCACAAGGCATGTTGCAAAGACATTATATGGTGGGGTCACCATCAAGTACAGTAGGATTCCATTTATTATTATGTACATTGTGGGATCTACAGAAGTCCCTTTCTCATTCTTGAAAAGCATTGTTCCAAACACAATTAGAGTCGAAATTGGTTTTGATTCATGCATATTTAACTTCATCAAAATATATCTTACATTATATTCCTATGAAATGAAAGTGTAATCATTCTTATAAATCACCTGCAATAGTAAAAAGTAGGTGTGTTCACAAATCATGGACATTTCAAATTTTTTTTTCAAATGACCTGAAAATACATCCACTAATCTCTATCTTCGTCTAGTTAAAATAATATAATCCACATATTCCAATACCATGAACTGAACCATTTGAGAATTATTTAAATATATATTGGTATCCAATCTTCCTCTTTTAAACTCAGGATTTCATAGATAGGATTTCAACCGAGAGTACCATGCCCATGGTGCCTATTTCAGACCCTAGAGATCTTTCTTTAATTTTCAAACCATCAAATCATTATTGCCATGTATTAACCCCATAGGTTGTTTAATTTAGAATTCATCTACCAAGACACCATTTAGTAATGTTGTATTAACGTCCATTTTATACACTTTATAACCTTTTTGGATTAACATTGCAAGAAACAGGCTAATTGACTTAATTCTCACTACTGGAGAAAATGTCTCCTAAACATCAACACCTTGAATTTTTTTAATATACATTATAGACCATGTTCATCGTACTTCTAATCTCACTTCTAACCTCTTCAAAAAAATTTAAAAATTCTACTTCATACCAATCACATTGTTATGTTTGTGTCTTTTCACTAGATCACAAGTCTAATTTTTATCAATTTGATACAACTCATTATTTATTGCTTTCACCAAGACTCATACTTTTTAGGCTTTTCAAACGAGGATGGTTCCACAACTGATAGAAGTGAAAATTTTTCATTATTACTCACTCTCCTTGTATATGTAGGTGAAATATTATCCTCAAAAATGTTAGAATGATCAAAATCTACTCTTTAATTTCACGTTTGGGATTCAAATGAATTCTCTAATTCTATGGATTCCACTTCTCATTCATCTTTTGAGTCAATGTCATGATACGAATCCATAGAGTTTTATACACCTTTCATTACCTCCGTATTTAAATTTGTTCTATCTTCATATTATTCCTCATCTTATATCACTTCATCATCTTCATTCCATGAAAAATTTGTGTATTTATCTTAAATGATATTACCATCACTACTTTCCATAATTCTTCCTAAGTTCTTATTTTAAAAAAATTAGGAATTTTCCATCATTGAATATGTAATAAATATTCCTTTATCTGCATTTTATCCATACATACCTTGATTTCATTATTTGTTTTAGATGAAACAATTTCTTGTAAAAACATAAATATTTTTCAAATAGGGATTCCTTCTATGAAAAAATTCATATGTTTTTATTCTATCACCAACATATAGACCTGTTTGATTTTTAATATACACCATAGCATGTACTACCTCTTTCTAGTAATGTTAAGGAATACGACTCTCGATCAGCATAGTTCCATCCTGGTTGTTTAGCTATTGATTCTTGCACTCAATAAATCCATTTTTCTATGGAGTTCACACATCATCCACTTCATGTTGTATCCCATGATTCTCCAGGTAATTTTCAAATTCAATGGATGTGTATTATCCTCCATTGGAAGACAAACGGACTTTGATCTTCCATGATGTATCATTCTCAACGATTCAACGATAGGTATTCATGTAATCAATCACTTTTCACTTCATGTGTATAACGATCACAGATTTCATCCATCGTTAATTATCTATGAAAAAAACAATGTACCTTTCTCCATGTTTTATGGAAACATTTATTAGACTGCATACATTTTTATGGATGAGGTCAATGACATTAGACACAATTTTATTCTTTGTCTAGTAGGAACAATAAACCAGTTTCAGTAGCATGATAGTATCACATGACTTTTAGTGTTTATGCTTCCGATTAAGGATATCCATTACTATCTTAACATAGATATATTTTCCAGGTATTCTTGATTTATGTGCCCCGATATCTGATTCCATAAGTTATTTTCCTTTCCAACAGTTAGGTTTCAAATGTTCTCGTTGTTACCAACATGATATATGTTTCCATCTATTCTACAGTCATTCATGAGAAAATTCTCAGACATTCAACATGTATTACAACCATTCTGATTGAATTTCACAATAATACCTAAGTCATAGAGTTTACTCACAATATCAATATTGAGATGTATAATGTCCACATAAAGGACTCCATTATTAATTACCTCTCTATTATCTAGCTCGGTACTTCCACTTCATTTTATCTTCAAAGAAACATTTTTATAGAACCTCACTGTTCCGTTAATATTTTTTCATGACATTCGGCAATAGTTATGCATTATCCATCATGAGGGATGAACATCTAATTTTAAGAATCTAGTTATTATTGTTCTTTGTAGCTTTTAGGGCTACTTTGGTATGATTCAATTTTTTTATCTTCCTATTTTCTTTCCTTGAGATATTCGATTTAGTGTCAAAAACTGATGGCCTTTCAATTATCTCTTCCATCTATATGGGTTATTCATATTGAAATTCTTCTTCTAGATGAGAAAATGTGTTTGAAATAACAACAATATCTTCTTGAAAAACATTAACTTGTCTCTGACTTCAGTATGAGTTGTCCATGTGATTCCTTTACCTAGAATAAATAGATTTTTGGTGGAAGATAGAACAACAAAAAAATATCCACAATTATTTTTTCTTTTGAAGGAAGTAGAATATATATGTTTTCTCCTTTATTAAACTCTAATCCCTCCACCATTCACATAGATCCTTGCGTCTTCAAAAAATGAATTGGTGTTACCCAAATATCGATAAAAATTATACTTCACAAAACGAAATGTCTTCTCACATTTACTTTTCCTCAAGCCTTATTTTTTGGGATAAATGTTTGTATTATTTTCATTCCTAACTTCTCAAGGATAGTATTCTGTTCTCTTTTTAGATTGATTTGAGAGTCTCTTTTTTGGAGCATATTGTGACCTTTCAACATGATCAACATTCAACTTGCATTTATTCTAGTCCACTTTATTTATTGTATCTGAAGTTCAAACATAATATCTAATTTTTCTATTTCCCATACATTTGGGTCATCAAAAACTCAGAATCCTATCAAATCCATCGAAACCATGTTTTTTTCTCTCCAGCAACTCAAAATCTAAGAACCATCAAAATAGAATTTTAATCTTTGATTTTTTTGAATTGGATTCACTCTCAAGATTAATCCTAAAAGTAAAAACATCCTCCTCATGACTCCCAATAGTTTTGGACATTTATTCTAGTATGGAGGGGAGGAAATTTATGACCTTTTACTGATCTTAAATTTTCATCATCAGTTATACTACATCAGTTGTTCATTCATGTAATTTAGACTGTAATTTCACAAATTATCCCTATAATTCAATTTATGATTCATGCTGATCATCATTTTTTGATTATTATTCTATAATTTCTTTATACTTATTTCAACTCTTACATTTTATCATAATACTTCCAACAACATCCTTATGTTGAAACTCTAGATTAGTATTAGTTGTCTACAGATTATCTCTATTATTATATTATAATGGCTCTAATATTCCAATGGTGGCCATCATTGAAGAAAGTTTTCCAAATTTAAATTTTGGTTCCTCTACCTCATAGAAATCATTTTTTACATATTCGTCTTCACAAAAAAATCCATTTTTTGTATTTTATTGGAAAATTTAATGTTTTCCTTTTTGAAAAATATTTTCTAAGGCGTCTCCATGTTCGAAACATCACTCTCTTCATCATCATGTATTTTAGAGAACTGGGAGGAAATGTTCCCAGCTTTTCCATAATGAAAACAAGCTAGAGGTAGTTTTCCTTTAAATTGTCATTTTTCCTTCTAGAGATTATTAGTAATGAGTGAAATCATTTATTTTTCCTCATCATCATCACCAATATATCTTGAAACAATCAGTTTTTATATGGAAGTTTATTTTATGTCCTTGATCACATGAGTAATAGCTTCTTCTAGTTCTATTCTCATTTCATATATTTATATATTCTTCATAAAATCATACACCGAGACTGTGGAGTGACCTCCATTCCCAAGGGATGACCCCGTTACATTGTAAAGAGGTTAATGTAATCTCAATATTTTATTTACTATGTTAATGACTTTGATTTAATTTCCCTGACCATGAATTGCTCCTATAACTTCAGTAATTCGATTGAAAAATGAGTATGTATTCTCATCAGGGTGCATCATCAGATCGTCATACTTGTGCTTAAATAGTTGAAGTTTCACCTCCTTTTTTGTATCTCCTTTATAAATATTCTCTATTTTATCCCACATTGACTTGGAAGACTTGAAACTCATTACCATTAGATAAATCACATCTGAAAGAGCTATATTGGGAAAATTCTATACTTTCACATCAACATAATGAAATTTCTTATTTGTATCAGTCATTGAATGTATTGTATAATGAGTTACGTGTATTCATTACATAGTGGAAAATAAGACATCCATTAAAAGTGATCTCCAGATAGATCTCCTCCTGGTTTTCCATATCATAAAATAACATCTATCGAAGAGGGGAATTCCCCTAAAATTGACTGGATTCTACAAGACAGCAGAAGACATATTCAACAACAACAACCATTACACATTGATACCACTTGAAGGACCCTGTAACACCCTAATAAGGTATGGGTGAATTAGGATGTAATATTTTTATTTTAAATGGATGGATCTTTTTCACATGTTGGTAGGAACCAGTTAAACCTATCTAAGGAGGAAGTTTAGAAAACAACCAATCACAGGAAAAGAAATGACTGAATCATTTTACTTGGTTCACCACTAAGGGCTGTTTCTAAAGAGAATCAACCAATAGTGTGTGAGTTATACAAAAAATCACTAATATTCACTTGTTGTTGATTACAAGACTTTAGCTCAGTCAGATTGTGGAAGGAGCACTACCTGTACAAGGTTTTAGGGATAACACACTATGTCCATCAGATCACATCTAATGACTCCCCTTACTCACTGCATTGGGATAATAATTAATCAATTTATCGACATTAAGGTCACTTCAATGGTTTAACATTAAATCCAGCATCCTTAAATTTCAATGGATGATTTGTTAAAGTCCTATTATTTCCCACATATGTAATTTACTTTCTAGAACATTGATATTTTAGCCTAATTAATTTCAAAAACTGACTTGGTCAATTTTTATACATCCTTGTGTGTTATGAATACCACTTTACCTCCACTATGTACTGAGTAGAGGGTATGGTTCACTACTCACCTCCTCCACAAACCACTACTATTTTCACATACCATGCAGTTCCTCTGCAAAATTCCAGGCTATGTCTGCTGACTTACTCAATTTACTACATTGCTCCTCTGTGTACTACTCATCTCATTTGCATACCATCTAGATAAATGTACTGCCTTTATATACAGTGTACTATGAGATCTTCATCATTAAACCACTCTATCTTCCTCGGATGTTTTTTCTTTATGATGGTGGTTCTCTCTGAGTATCATATTCTCCTACATGAACCACTTCATACATCTCTGGATTTCTTCCTGATATTTTAATACCCAATCCCTCTCTTAAAAAAAGGGGATAACTACTCATTATATAAGACATAATGTATATGAATAATATGATAATCCATGATTTATCGAATATTTAATTTTGACACAGCCTCCACCACATACAATTTCATGAACTACAGAAAACATGCGATCCTTCAGCATTCTTCATACCACACTCATTCACTGCAAAACGTAGCTATAAACCATTTTCAGTTCTATGAACTACTTCATGTATCATTCCTACTACCAGGTACGCAATAGTGAACCATTCTCAGAACATGGTACACAATCCATGTTTCAAGGTATGTGGTTCCATTATTTTTTTGATAATATTTTTTTTTTGCATTCAATTCACTCCTATGTCAAAAACCTTCATTTTCCAATATCAATCTCTTAATTTTGAGGCAAAAAAATTAGGAAAACATTGGGAAACTATAACACCATCATTACTTCTTCTGGAATAAACTCTATGATCCATTTTTGTGAAATCTCCTAGATCACCCATTAGAGGATTGACAACAAATACATATCATACTCTATTTATAGCCAAGAACAACCTAGGTTCCAATAATTTGATTTGATTCCTTCAAGGAGGAAAACAAAATATTAAAAATATGAAATAGGACCTTTACCTTTATGATCTTGTTTCATAATTTTCCATTAACTAGAGTAAATCATTTATCTGCTTTGGTAATTTAATTATATTAATTACAAGATCCCAACTTCTAAATGAACTATGAATACAAGAAGGCTCTATGCCCCTGAAAAATCTATGAGTTCCTCTTTTCATGAGAAGACCTAAAGCTAGATATTTAATCAAAACCATTGCTCAAATAACTAATCAACTCTTGTCTTAGAATGGTGTGTCTTTTTTATAAGGATATTTAGATTAGTTTGGTTAAACAAACTATTGTCTCTATGATTGTACACTCATTTACGGTTATAAATGACACATATATCTTTTCAAACACAGGAATATCTAAATTAATATCTTTTTTAGGACTGGCATCATATTGGAAAGAAAAGTGGTCACAATTTCTTGGGTATCATAATAAAAACCCATTGACATGGGTGGCCAAGAAATTAAAAATCTCATATTTTGATGAGACATTGCATAACAAGTTCACTTGAATCCACCTCTACAAAGATTTCATGGCTCTCAGATTTCTATTTAATATATATGTTGAAAATTTGAATAACAGAAGCAACTTATACTTGGGATCTTCAATTTTTATAGCAATAAAAACATCTTTTATGATCATCATATCTCATTCTCATTGGATCACGTGAAAAGATTCTACTCTAAATTTTTAGCTTGAAAACTAGATCAGAACACCGCCTATCAACATGGGTGATATAAAAATCTCTCTTTGGAACCAGTATCCCAATTCATTATTTTCTAGCCTCTACCACTACATATTTACCTGATGACATGCAGAGCTAGCTGCAAAATTATATATTTTTATGGTATAAGGACATACTTACATATGAAATGACCAAGAATGTAATTATATACTCCAAAATATTTTATCAATCATGTCTGAATAATAATGAAGATCATTCATGGATCAATAAAATTGATAAACCATTGATCACACCATCTAGACTAATTAAAATTTGTAGGATTTCTCACAATAAGCTTCCTAATGATGACTATTTACTAATTTGCTCATTTTATTTTTCTCCATGTGAAGGTCATGAAATAAGAATAGTGAAAAAATCTATCATTTGTCCCAATATTGTTATACAGCCCTCGCATATTGGAAGGAACTCCGGGAAATTTTTTGAGATACTTATTCCTAATATCCCAAATGTCTCTAACCTACTAAATTTTTTATCGTCGTCCAATCCTTCCCTCATGTTAAGAACTTGTTTTTATCTGATGTTGTTGAATATTTACAATTTATCTGCAAAAAAAACTGAATAAAATCCCACATGGTCACAATGCTAGCCGAATGTAAATGTCTTTGGTTGGTCTCATCATTGCATTGAAAGGATAAAATGATATTAAAATTGAAAAATGATGCAACTCGATGTGGGAACACCCTATTCTCAGACAAATAATAATTAATTGTAATTATATACAATATTTTGGACTACCTGAAGTGTTCTGGAAGCCCCCATTCATAGCTGGGTTATAATTAATGTTGATAGAGCTTCTAAGGGAATCCTCAGTCCATCTGGTTATGGAATTTTTTTAGAGATCATAATGATAAAATAATTGGATACTAATTTTAATCTTTTGGGGTTTCCTCCTCTTTAGATGTTGATTTATGTTGTGTAATCCATGATGTTCATTATGGAACTATCAAAGTACTAGATGACATTTGGCTTGAAATTGATTCTATCATCGTTTTTCATGACATATGGAATGTAATGATTTTTTTAACTCGGCGACTCATTGCATGATGGATTAAATGTGTCACATCTCTTTCAGGGGGAAACTACATTTTCACTCGTGAGTATTGAGAATAAAACAAGGATGAGGATAATCCAAGGAACAACAAAATCAAAAAATATCTCAAATGACATGAGGACTTAACTCTAGACTCTAATACTTATTATGAAAGATATTTCAATAAGATACAATCTTTTTGTCTCTCGTTAGTTTCACTATTTTCAATAAATTTATGTTTTCTGATTGTTCCAAGACACTCTATTTAATAAAATGTCCATAATGAAATGCATGGACCTGGTAGCATGTCCATGAGATTATGTGAGTGCCTGATTTCATGTCCTTAACTTAATGAGTAAACATTATTCTATTTATCAATGTTCATAATTTTATAATATGATGTGTATTGTACATATAAATGTTTTATACATATGTTATTCTCTCCTGTATCTTGTTATTTTAATATTATATAATTCGCATCATATGAGCTATCATTATTTATTACATCAATTCTGATTATTATTATTGATATGAAAGGTATGGTTTTCAAATGTTTTTCCCATATACTTACATAATTATTTATATTTTATGCTTACTTATCTCCTTTTTTACCATTATGGAATATTTTGGCCCACCATTTATTATGTTTCCTTTCCCAAGGTTGTGTAGTAAGATTTTATATGGGGTATTTCTATGAGAAGTACTATATGATAAGATATTTGTGGGGAAAATTGAATTTTTATCATCATAATTGAATATTGTGATCCCTGCTCCCAAAGGCACTACACTATTAGGGTCCTTTGTCATCTTATTTTATACTTTTCTAAAAATTCAAATAAAAAGATGTAACATCATTTTTGAGAAGCCTCGGTCTTTATAGATCAAATCAATGGAATGGTTCAGTGAACCTTTTTATACTATGATAATAATACCATAGTGAGTTCCTAGGGGATATTTCTAATTATATTTCTATGGACCAATTAGGAAAAGTCTATGAAAAAGTTAATGTATACGAAAATTTCCTTGAGATTTTATAAAGAATAGATCGATTAGTTTCCATGAATCAAATACCTTTTAGGATACTATAATTTGATGTCGATATAGAATAGATTTATATAGGGGTATCAACCATAAAAAATTCTTTTTTTGTTGACTTCATTGGGAACTGGTGAAAAATAATGAGCCTTGATATATGCCCAGATTGACACTCACTAGGCATATGATTCAAAATTGTCCAATCTTTTTAAAAACCATAATGAAGGATTTAAATTGATGATTACAATGAATATACTAGGATGAAATAATGTGTCATATATTTAAAAGGTATACTTATGATTTATACATCGTAAAAGTGATATTTTTGTTATTATATGGTTTTCCCTAATGATTATTGTTCCTCGCACTATGTTTTTTGTTTTAGTTAATGTATGGAACCCAAAGGATCTATGTTAATGAGTACAACAACAGATTATTAAATGATTCCCATCCTAATAAACCAAAAGTTATAGGAGATGGAATAAATACATCATTTTTATAACCAATCATCTTTCTCTATCAAGGAATCATGGTGATCTTTGAAATGATCAAAGGAGGAAACAACATTTTTTAATCATTTATATAGAAATTTCCACCTTATTTTTGTAAAATGGTTGATCCAATAGATTTAGAGAAATTTATATATACCACAGAAAATAAATTCTTCATTCTCTATTATTCATATCCTGAAAAAAATTTGGCCACCTATCACTTGGAAGGAGAAGTGAATCAATAACCGTCTTTTATCAAGAATTCAAGGAAATATGATGAAATTTAATCCATGGGTTGGGATGAGTTCATGATATTATTTTTTAGTAATTAAATTCCTCATATTCAACATAAAAAATGGGGATTGGATTTCTCCATCAATCTCAAGGTAATGTTATTAATATAAGGCTATTATTCGAAGGTAGCTCTAAAACCTTGGATAGAAGAAAATGAAATTTCATATTAATGAAAATGTGTGCAAATTTATATGGATGGAATTATCTTAAGGGGACTACTAAATTTTTTTAGACTATAAGGAAATGTCATCGAGTGGATCAATACTAATGAAATGGTAATAAAGTGAAATCTCTACAAAATGCACCTCTTAGAACTTATTGTTATAAATTTATGGAGTCTTTAAATTATGTGAATCGATGTCCCAGGGTTGATGTTCATGAATAAAGTTAGAAAGTTGGTAATAGTAATGGTTATACTAATAATAATTAAGAGACTATGAATGAAATATTATTTTAAATAGGTTCTACAGAATAAGATAAGGAACCCTAATTAATGGATCAAAAATAAGGTAAAATAATTGAATTTTTTATGAGTTTGGATTTATAAATTATGTTTATTTGGATTGTGGAATCTATACATTTTTTTATTATATTTTTTCATGATGTTTTTGAAATCATTTGTTGAAATATTCATGTTACCTATAAAAATGATTGAATGGAATGGTGATATATTGATTAAGGGTGGATAACCCTTACTTTATTCATCAGTGTAATACAATTGTGTTTTATTTTGATGAATTGATTATTGATATAATGTAAATTTGTTAGTACCAATTACCTTGGAATTTATTGAGTAGTTTTTTTACAATGTGGATTATGCAATCAATAGAGGTGTTTACAATATTTAGAGATTTCAGAAATTTATAAAACAATCTATTTTTCGTTATGGAATGAAAAATCATGTTTTTTTCATTATGTTTTTATGGAAATTCTAGTCATTTCCAGGCACATGATGAAGGTATTCACAATTTTTCTATACGAAAATAAATATCCACTTTATATGGGATATTAATGTTATGTTTATTTTAGAAACATTATTTATAAAGCTTAAATTATAATCTTTTGAATGGGTTATAAGTATAACCAGTCATGGAATGGTTCAAGTTGAACATTTGGATGATATTTTAGAGATTAATTCATTGTATAAATATTTTTTCAAATTTTATGGCCATTGATAGTTTTTTTCACTTGTTATAAAAGAAAAGGATTATCATTATATTATAGATTTTATTTTTTTCTTGTGATTCAGGAATTAAAAAACAACTTCATTTCCCATAGTTGGTGATAAACTGTAAATTTATCTCGTCACAACCAATGGGTGATATTGTACTTATGAAATGAAATGAAATCCTGTAAGTCCACGAAAATTATCCATTATTCGAAATTGGCGCTTTGATAGAAAATTTTAATCATCATTTTTTCTGGTATCAAATAACTTTTTCAGAAATCATTGGGTTATGGCATTATGATCCTTAAGATTGTCCTAAAATGTTCTTTATCACTCTCCATTAGTATTTGGGTGTTAATTTCCTCTTCTATGTCAATATTTTTACTTCCCACCCATGTTATTCATTGAGGAAAGCTAGATATGTGTTACATTGGGTAACCATTATATTTCCAATATTCCATTTTTAAGTGAAGTTTTAGTATCCAATTTTAATATGTGGGTATCTATGAAAATAACATTCATGTTTTAAACCATTTATAACCTAGATTATTTTTTAATGTCAAATTCATTTTATTGGTGGTATAATGTAACACCCCATGTTTTTATGACTATTTTTCTTTTAAATAAATAAAAAATCATTAATAGCTTCTGTTTCATGCTACTGTATGAAAATTTTGATTTATATAAAACACCAAGTTGATATTTCACTACCTAAAAAACTGAAACTGGGTTATGGTACATGCAACACTATGTTAGTCTTTTGTTACATAGAATACCTTGTTCCCTTAATAGAATGTGATACACACAAGTCCATGTTTTATTGGGCTATAATATACTATTATTAATTATATTTAAAATCATAGTTATCAACTATCCATTGGAATGATAAGAATGAAAAAACATATAAAAATTTTTAAACTATGTTTACAAATTTTTATATAGGAATTTTGGTGATGAATTAATTATAAATGAAATTAAAACCCTTTTTTAAGGAAATACTTTTCCGAGATAACTATTTTATTCTCATAAGGGTGTTTTATTTGATCAAATTTTCAAAAATACGTTTTTATTATTTTAATGAAATTTATATATTATGTATTCAATAATATTTTGAATATTCATATTATATTTTTTCTATATAACTTATAAGAATAAATGTAATTACACACATAAAACAATATTTTTTTCTAAAAAATAGTTTATCACCTTTTATAATGCACTTATATTAAAACTAAATTATTCAAAATTTTATAAACACTAATTTATAAATTAAATAAAATTTTAAAATGCGGAATAACAACATTTTAATATGGTGAATTATTGAAATTTTTTTGGAGAAGATTCATTATTTGAAATATAGTGAAAATACTCAAATTTAAATGAAAATTAACGTTTTCATTTAATTTTTTTATAAATATAAAATATATTTTAAATTTGTTTTATTTTATAATTAATTAAATAATAAATCACTAAATCTAATTTAGGTCAAGGGAATCAATTTTACATTGAAATTTGATGGAAAAATATTTCAATCTTTTGAACATTTCACTTTAAAAACCAGTTGTCTCGTCCCGTCTACTAGATTTGATTCTAAATTAATTTTTTCCAATTCTAGGGGTGGAATGATTAAAAATGGATTATTTATTTTGAATTTAAAAAATTTATAAATTTAATATGTCCAATATAATTTTTTTTACAAAAACAATCAATGAAAATAGTTAAAATTAGTAACGATAATTATTAAAGAAAATGAGTTTACTAAGGGACCAAACATTAAAATTAAGGGGATAATGACCTATAAAATTTTCCAAAATAAATTTTATAGCCATATATATAAATTATAAATTCTATTGTAGATAATTTTCTTTTATTTAATCCATATGATGTGGAAAAAATATGTGTCTGATTTTCAAATTAAAAAATTAATAGGTTTTCCACTCACATCCATTATAAAGGGAAACGTCATCTTACCATCTATTAGCATCTAAAAAACAAATTAATTTAGAAAATACCTTCCAAAATTAAATCTACACTAATATCCTCACATCCTATAATATTTTATTTGGGTAGAAATCTAACCAACGAAGGCCTTTGGTGAAAACCAAAAGAAGATACCCAAATAAGAGGAAACATTCATCAACCAATGTTTTTGTATTATATCTTCCTGAAAAACAATAAATTATTTTTATATAATTATAATATAATGGCCACTATATAATATATATATTGATATGTCATAATTATAGTGGTTATACTGAAAATCACACACATTCCCATCAAATGCGTTATGAAATCCTTCTTCATGTGTCCAGCGGACAACCTCCTCGCAAAGTAAGGTCATTCTTTTTTCCATTAACACCATTAAATGATGGAAATAAATATGTAAATACTTTTTCTGTATTATATATTGGATATTTATGGTTACATTATACATATTTAGTAATTTTATAAAACGTATCTTTAAGATTTCTATTTTTTGGAATATGATAACGTTGTTTGTGTGAAGATATCTAAATGGAATTTTTTTATTTATTTTATATAACATATCTTCAATGATTCTGTAAGTGAAGTTATCAAAATAGAAATTTAATATAGTTATTTACCTTTCCATATTAACTATTCCATATCTAATCAAGATTGTAAATTTATTGATTAATTGGAATGTGTTCTTAGATATTATCCTTACCATATTGACTATTATATATTGATTATTTTCCATTTTATCATTATTCATTCTACTATAGTTAATTCTTATTGATAGTTTGAGCTCACCCTTATTTTTTTCTCTTCCAATGAATTCACGTTTTGTACATTGAATGATATTTAGGGATATGATAGAGGGATTATTTATATTCTCCAAAAAAATAATTTTCTAATTATTATATTTAAATGAAATATAGAAATGATGTATTTTTCAAGATTAGTAAGACTAATAAACTATTTTTTCTATTAAGATGTGATTGGTTGTATCTTATGAAAATTTAATAATGTAGAAACTAGATCCAAGTTACTGGGGTTAGGGTCGTTATTGTTGGTATCAAAGGATTATTAGTAGAAACCGTTGTTACTAGATTAAGGATAACATAAATTCGGGATAATTACCTTATATAAGACATTGAGGATAAGTGTATAACTACTACATAAAGAACTGTTTTAGAAAATATAATCTTATTTTTCCTAGAAATACTTTCTTGTACCGATACTACACGTGTAAATTATTCAAGAAAATATGTAACTAGGGGTAATATCGTTGAAAAATGTTCTTTAGGCTTGCCTCTAGCCATACCTAATACAAAATAATAGGTCATACTACGTACTTGGTTTGAATCTCCAAGAAGATATGATTTTGATAATTCATATTTTCTTTAAAAAAATTATAAAGGATTTGAATAGATAATGAGAATGAAATACCAATATTAAAAACAATGTGTACTAGTTTGAAAATTGAGAGCCTTAGTGAAATATAAAAAACATTTATGTGTTAAAAATAATGGAGTAAACCAATGAATTACTGTGGAAAAATGAATATTATGAATGAAGGAAATTAATTTCATCCGAGGTATTTTGGGATAAATTTATTAGAAAACAACCTCTTGGTTTGGTATATGAAAATTTTAATTGAGAAGGAATTCCCATTCATTTTTTGAAATTAATTTTAAAGATATATGTATCCATTATGGTTATTATTTATTATTATGTTGAGGGAATTATTTTTTATTACGATCTCAAGAATGTTGTTAGAATTATTTTATAATGGTTAAATAAAGATGACCATTCTTATTCTTGTTGAAAACCCATCGCATTCAGCAAGGCCGTATTGCTTAAACCCATAACCGAAGGAAAATAAGGTTTTAAGAACATCTACTTGATAACATGATGTTTTAATTAACATTTACTTATTTGACGAATAAATATTAATGATGATCCTATGGTGTTACTATTGAGGCTTAGAGACTAATGTATTATATTTAATAAAATTTGGTAAACATTTTGGTTTTGAAAAAATGTTAGAGATAAAATTTAAAACATTTCAGTATTTTGTGTATATAATGATCTGTTAAAGTGAATTTAGTTTTTCACATATAAAAAATTAAATTTTTGGATATTTATTTCTTTGATAGGTAGATGAATGGAAATTGACTAATTAGCAACCAAATGATGAAATTAAGCTTATGAAATAAATATATATCATGTAAGAATATTTCTTTAAATTTGTAGAGAGTAATATAATTTATAAATATGATTAATGATATGTTGAAACTTGAAATTTATCCTATTATCTTCCTATATTATGAATCATCGATGTTTTGAATCATTACATATATTTTGTTTTTAGGTCCTTGAATTTATATTTGATTATTCACTTTCTTATGATCAATGATCTCTATCAATCTATATAATTATTTTCACTATTATTCCTTGTCCATATCTTCACCATGTAATAATTTTGTCCCACATAGATACCTAGTGATGTGTTATTCCATATGAATTTATGCACTCCCCCTACTCTCTTATTTAGAGAGTGTTTTATTATCTTTATTTACGAAGTGACTATTCGAAAAAGTAATTTTTAAATATAAAATCCTTGATTTTGGAGACTAAGATAATATTTTATGGATGGTATTTATTTAATGTGGGGATAATTAAACACACCAAAATTATAAATGAATAACATTTTATTCCATAGCATTTGTGATATGCAACACTGAGTATAAAAAACTTATAATATATATTTTTTAAATTCGATCTCTTCGATATCTTGTAGATTACGTAACCCCAAGCCTATATGAACTATAAAATATTTTGCAATTATACAGTAGAAATTAAATTTGGGGAACTGAATATTACTGGAACACACTTGTTGTGAGGTGTGGAAAAAACAATGAAATACCATAAAGGTGATGTATGAGTCCTAACTTTTATTTCATTCTCCAAAGAATAGAATTTTAATCTAGGTGTCACTTGTGAAGATAAAAATAAATTTTATTATGGATTTATGGAAATAATTCACTTTTTGATTTTTAGTGAACTTATAATGAGATAGAAGTGATTAGGTTCTGGTTGGGATTTCCATTTTGAAATTTCTTCATTGTTTTTAATGAAGAAATGAATATTTTGGTTTTAGATTAAATTATTTAAATTAATTATATAAAAAATTATTATTTGATTCACCTTTAGTTTGTTTACATATACAATTGTATAAATATATAAGTGGAATACTTTTAATTAATCTATAATTACCAAATCTGCACATGAGCCTCAACCCAGTTGGTGAGCATTTGGAAAGAGAATCTAAGAGACCCGAGATAAAATCCGTGTGGTGGTATATTGCAAGGAACCTATTGTGTTATAGTAGTTGGAACTATAATACGTACTTTTAGGTACTATATTAGTTGTAAATATTCATCGGTTTGGGCCTTCAAACCACCATTTTGGTTCTCACGTCCTTCAAGGACTTTAGGCCACCCAAGGTCATCGAGCTAGTTTGTCTGTTCGACATACTCATGGACTTCGTGCCACCCCAAGACAATCAGTCCATAATAAGGCCTTTGGTCCACCTGAAAATATAGATACAACAGAATTATTACAAGGATATGCTAGACATATTACAAGGAACAATGCTCCATATGAAAAATCAGGGCAGAAACATTCACCAGAGTATAGCTAAACAGATATGGAAGACTAAGAGGGTATAAAATTTCCATCTGTTCCAAGATTGTGCATCTCTACATAGGAAAACTATCCAACAAACCATGAAAAGGTGTAGAGTTGACATCGCTATATTTAATAGGGATTGATGTTACATTCCATCTTGTTTTAGTTTATTTCACAAGAACTACAAGTCATGTAATGTGTCACTTAATACTTAGGACCTTGTAAGGGTTCCACCTAATCCATTGAAAATGGGATTATAAAAAATCAATAAAATTAGAATACCTTCAGGCCATTCAGGTAGGAAGGAAACACAAAATATGTTATTAATTTTCCTAAAAATAATTAAATTTTCATATCATCATATCATCATATGTTTTCAAAATCACTATACCTCTACCTTAGTTTATTTTCATTAAAAATTTACCAATTGGTGTAATAAATAAAAAATTCAATTAAGGGTAGAATAATATTTTAAATAAATTCCATTTAACATTTCAGATTAAATTAATTTTTTTATCATATTTAATTTAAATTAATAAATAAATTAATTTGAAACCCATTATTTTAAATCAAATGAATGATCTTGATTTTAAAACATTAAAAAACTCAAACATCACAAAATTTGTTCTTACAGCCCTTCCCCCAAACACTAAGGATTCATCCCCTCCATACGTTAACCGATCATCAAAATAGAAAGTAAATAATCCTTGAAAAATTGAGAAATATCATGGAAGGAAAGGTGGAATGGTGCCTCCCCTTCTTGGCAATGGATCTTCTCATTGGTGGTGGTGAGTGATTTTCCTTTATCTCTGATTGAATGAGATTGTTTGATATGATTTGGGAAGGAGGACCTCTCATATTTTTTTAGGCTGGAATTTTCATTCAAATGGTTCCATGTATTACAACCATTAACTGGATAGTTCACTTATGGAATCCATCATTAAAGTTGTTCATAAATGTATTACACATTTCCCCTCCAAATTTCATCATATTTGGACATGTTTATAGATAGTTATTCCCATTTTACACAAATAAGTTCATCTTTCTAGACAGACTCTCGATATTCCATGTCTTCTGTTTCAGATGCATTCATGTCCATGAAAATAGACTATTCAAACATTTATGGCTTCATAAATGGTATTCTTAAATGGATTGTACATTTCTACTCCGAATTTCATCATTTTTTGTCTCTCTAGTCAGTAAATACAGTTCGAACATCAAAATTCCCCAGATCTATGTACTTTTTTTAAGACCCGAAATTTGATCCATTATTGGGCTTCCAAATGAGGGTTTAGATTTTTATCCAAAAGGGAATGATATAGACCAAAAATAAAATAATCCAAAAAAATAATCACAAAAATTGTATCAATGATTTAAATGTTATGATCAAAATATCAAAATCATTAAATTCAATTTCAATTCTAGAATTATGAGAATTTTATATTTTACAAAATTTTTGTTCTATAAATCAAATATCATATTTTATATTAAAATATTGAAATCCAAGAGTTTTATCATTGAAAATAATGAATAAATAATACAAATTTGAAAAAATAAATTGCACTTTATTTTTTACATTATAACCCCACATTAAACCATGATTTTACTCAAGCATGAATTCTTAATGAGGAGTTAAATATGAAACTAATGTTTAAAATATTCAAATATCAATGCAATAAAATCAAATAATTATCAATATAAAATAAAATTTTCAAATTATACATAAAATATAAATTCCATTTCCCATATTTCATGAAAATAGTCAATTCATGTATTTTTATTTTCCCATTTGAAAAATGAATGATATTCTCTTTCAATTAACTCAAGCTATTCAATTCATTATTATTAAACAATCTAAATCATGATATACGTTACATTTCAATATTTTCCGTCATCAATCATTATACAATTAAAAAAGTGTTAATGTCATATCATGATGAAATTCTTATTAACTATAGTATTGTAAAATAACTACATTCTCCAAATTGTAAATAAAAAAACAAATAAAATCACGAGGGCATGCAATCAAGGTTAAAATATCAGTGATTATTCAGGTTGGTTGGACTTGATGTTAAAAATTAAAGCTCATGGAGAACTATAATCTCTTAATGAATAAAACATGTTATTCAATGTAAAAGTTTCATGAAATTATCCCATTAAATTTACATTAACTCCCAACATCCTCAACATCGAATGTAATTATTGTGATTATTTTAAGATTAATGAATAGTTTTCCCCCCTCTTGAATATATCTTTTTTTTAGTTTTATACTTTTTTTCTATTTTAGATTTAATTTAATTTTTCAATTTTATCAAAAGTTATAATTAGAATAAAACTCACATCCAACACATTACCACGTAATATAAAACAAATAGTTTTAGTATTGGTGAATTATTTTACCTTAATCACTTCTAATTTTTCCCATTTTTTGGTTCCGTTATCATTTTAAAATTTTTATACTCAAGATGATAAAACCTATATTAATATGAAAAATTCCAAAAGATTTACAATTACCACAATAAGGAACCACACACTTCATCTTTAAAATTATAATGATCTCATTTACCATTAATCCATTCACCATCATACATCATATTTAAATTATCATTAAATTATTATATGTATGGTAGGAATGGATAAAAATTGATTGAAACATTAAACATCCCTAACAATTCCATTCATGGTTTCTATAAGCTAAAGAAAGATTGATGTAATGGAGGTATCGTAAGGATATGTTCATTATCAAAATACTACTTAATCATTTTAAATTTGTTTTATAATATTCATAGTTTTGACAAGTTCGAATGAAAGTTTTCATCAATGACCTGTTCCAATAAACTCAACAAATATGCTCAAGAATAAAAAAGAATTACATGGCCTTTAAATATTCCTAGGAATGGAATATATGATTTGGGACAATCAATCAAAGAATTATTAACAATAAAATAATAAATTCACATAAATTTCATATATTCAATGAATGAGAAATGGTTGGAAAATTTCATATACATGAATCTACCAATTTCCTCAAATCATGATTCCTAATTTTAATAACTACAACTCACAATAATAATTAAATTCACTATTTTACTCATCAAATTTCATTAATATTGAAATATAAAATATGGGATCATTTCTTTATTAAAAAACACATCTAACCTATATTTTTAATGTAAAGAATAATTTATGTTTAGGAAATAAATTTTTTTCTTGAAGCTTATAATATGGTTTGTAAAAATTGTAGGGAGTTTAAAAGATAATCATAAAAGGTGAGAACCCTTTTGACTTAATGATTTTGGTCCACTTTGTATTATTCTTAAAAATTCTTTGTGGTTTCCGTCCATGATGGTTCTTGAAAAATAAAAACCACTCGTACTGGTGTGAGTACCATTCCATTAAATCTCATATAGTTGATATAAGATCTAATTGAATCCAAAACACAAAATAAATCTATGAATCTTGGTTTTCCTTTCAGAAAAACATTTTGTTAATTTTTTTGGATCAGCCTCACCTCATGGAAATAAATCTATAGATGTGTTAGAGATATTTGACATCCTCTATCAATTTTTGATGTAAAATTCAATTTAACTTCTACAGACTATTCCCATTAACAGTGAATAAGTATCCCCCATCTTTTTGTAATCATCAATGGAACCAAAAGGATGTACATTAGTTACAATAAAATGTCATTCCCACCAAGAATGTCGATTACATGGAATTAACTTCATTCTAGAATTGTAGAGTAGAACATTGTTTCCATGATTAAATTTATTTGGGTTAATTAGTTTGTCATGTTTCACCGTAGTTCATTATTTATAAATTCTCACATTTTTTAAATACTGGATTTTGATTTATTCTATCTTCTATTACTGATTTTTTTCATTTTTATATATTTCTATCCAAATCCAAATTCACCTTTTTTATATCCTAGTATGTTTGGTTCTTCAATTCCACTAATCGGTGGAATATTTTTCCATTAATCAACCAATATGGTCTTATACAAATGGGTGTCCTGTATGTTGCCTTGTTTTTATAAAAAGTCTCTCTAAGGCTTTGGAACTAATAATTTTGGAATGGTTTTTTTTCTCAGAAATTACATTAATATCCTATTTGGAAACCTGAGCGGAGGAATTTTTTTTGGTATGGTAAGGTGTAAACGTATTTTGGTGCACCATAAATTTTTTTATCATATAATTCATTATTATTTTTCAATATTGTGTTTCTCAGTCACTGATGATGTCCCTTGTCACTCCAAACGTACAAAAAATGTTTTCCCTAACAAAATCTTGTACAAAATCTGTATTATCAGTGTTGGTGGATTTTAATTCCACCAATTTAGATATTAAATGAATATAAGGTAAAATATAATATATCTCAAATTACATGGGAAAAGTGTACCATAAGCTCAATTCCCCAAACAAAGAACATTTCTCAAAAAAAAATTGGATTTCGGGAACATCCTGTATCTTTGAAATGTTTTGAGAAAATGTACACTTTTAACATTTTTATAATAATCTACAACATATTTAAAAAATATGGGCTAATAGATGCCATGTTTCAAATCATTATTAGCCATTATTTAATGTCCAAAACTCCCTCCATAGGAAATTGTATGTAAAAATAGAAAAGTAATCGATTTCTATTTTTTGGGAAATATATTCTTATGACATGGTTATTGATAATTTTCCAGAGAAAGGGGTATTCCTAGATAAAACATATAGATTCATCATTTTGTTTTTGATTATGATGGGAATGAATGGAATAAGTTACCTGAGATATAGTAAAATAATTTATTATATCATTATACCATGTTACTTCATTCTCCATAATGTAGAGATGATCTCCAAGCATGTGATGATTGAGTGAGATAAACTCTATAATTTTTTCAGCGGTGTTCAGTAGCCTACTATAGTGAGTTTTCACTTGGTTTTCAACACCCTTTTGTCTTTAATCATCAGATTGAACTCCTACTAGAGTAGTAATTATCTCACCATCATAGGTTTGTCATATTACTTCATCATCAAATACCTTAGTGTTGTATGATCATAAAATATCAACACTTTAGTTCCATGAAAATATGACCTGAATTTATATAATGAAAAGACAATGAAAAGAAACTCCTTCTCAGTTATTATGTAATTTAATTGAGGGGCATACAAGTTTTTTTAACCCATGATTTTTTCACTTTGGGATTTCCATCAATTATTTGTGAGAGAACCACTCCATTAGCTTGATTTTATTCATCATAAATTAACTCTACTAGATGTTCCCAATTTGGGGGAAATATTAATGGTTGGGTAGAAAACATTTTCTTCAACTCATCAAATTGATTCATTCTTTTTTCATTAAAAACAATGTATATCTATTTTAAGTGAAATCTTGAATGTGGAAGGAAAATCTCACTAAAATCATTGATTAATCTAGCATAAAATCCCACATTCCCTAGAAATGATCTTATGTGTCTCACATAAGTAGGATATGGAAAATAATTAATCTCGTCAATTTTATATTTAGCCACCTCAATTACCTTTTTTGAATTTACCTGTCATTTTACTAGTCGTTTTATATCTATGAAGTGACACTTTTCAATGTTTGAAAAAAAATTCACTATACATGTATTCAAAATTTTATCATCATTTTTGAGGAAATTATTAGTTTAATTCAATAGGATAGTAAATATATTGACAAATAACTCTAGTAAGTCTTCTATTTGATCAAATAATATTCTTACCATACTTCTCTAGAATGTATCTAGGAGATTGAATAATCAAAAATTCATCATCTTTTATGAAAATGACATAAAAGGATAGGAGAAGTTTTCCATATATTGGTCTTATGGGGAAATTGAAACCATAAAATGTCTACAAAATCCATCCAAAAAGCACTAATGTGTTCTACATTCTATCCACTCTAATATTTGATCAAGGAATGGATTTGGGAAATGAAATTTTTAGGTGACATGGTTTATCCTTTTGTATTAAAACATACCCTCCAACTATTTTAGGCTCTCATGGGTATTATGTCATTATTATCATTTTCCACTATGGTGAAGTTGTTTTTCTTTGGAACCATATGGATGGGGATAACCCATTAGGAGTCAAAATTTGGGTAAATTATGTTATCTGAAAATAATTTTTCAGCTTCCTTCTTTACGACTTCTGTGATGGTGGTGTTTAAAATCCAATAACGCTTCCTAAAAGGGTGAGATTCCAATTCTAAAAAGATTATATGTGAGAATAATCTAGTTGTGTTACTAGTTTTATCTCATAAACTCAATCCTATGGCTTCTAATTTTCTTTTTATAAGTTCAATCACTGTTTGGTCCTGGGTTCTAGATATGTTATTCACAATGATCACAGAGAACATTTCTACCTTCAGTCGATATATATTTATAATCTCTATGGGTGGGTCTCTGTTAAAGACTATGTTTTAGTTATATTTATAATAATCAATTCAAATTTCCTATCTCAAAATCACGAACTCCCTCGACAAAGGGTATCATATCATATTCTTCCAGAAAATTATCAACTAATTCAGAGGTGATTTTAAAATTTGTAGATTTTGGAATTCACTCTCCTTTAATTGTGTGATGGTATGAAGCCAAAATTTTATGATTCATAACTAAATAATAAATGGGATCACTAACATCTTACATGGGAAATTATAAAAAGGGAACAATTGTTTGATGGGTTTTGTTTTTTTTCAAGGGCATTAATGGTAACTTTTCTATCTCCTAGCTCCGTATTCAAGGATACATAATGCACAGTGATTATTCTTTTGTCTATTTTGGGAATGGTATTCCAAAAATTATGTTTTAATATATTGGTTAATTTTCTTTCTCCATGATTAGTACATATAATTTTTCAAAAAATAGGTGTCCTTCAACTCCCACTAGTGCATCTTCCTCAACTCCATCTAGAAAAATAGTGGATCATTTTCTTTGTTGGACAAAACCAATTATGGTCTTCAATTCACATATTTTCAATGATGAAAATACAAAACTAGACATTACATTTTTGTAAGAACCATGGTCTCCCAAAGAATCAAAAAAATTAAATAACCCACTATGCATGGAATAGAATGTGTCCCTATATTATAACATTTTTGAGTAAAGGTTGGATGAACAAGGTTGATACACTCTTTCTGAATATAATTCTTTCATCCTCAACATAATTCATTCTTTTGGAAAATATTTCTTAAATAAACAGCCCATGTATTTTTATTTTCTGATTTATCCCAGTAAGTGAATTATGATATTAACTTTTAAAAAGGTTTCATGGATATCTTTTTGAATTTGTTCTTATTGAGCATTTTATGATTGATTCGGTGAAAAAGGAAATGATAGCTTATTGTCTATTTTCTACCATTGTGTCTTTTTCACTCATGTTCTTGTATTCATTTTTGGGGTGGATGAGTGTTTCTTTATGTTTCTTGGAAAAATCATTATTAGTTGAATTAGGTGGTGGAATATCATTGTGACATCAAGTTGTGATTTCGCCGACATTCTCTTGGGATTAGTGATAATTTGTGTTGGGATATTACTATTATTCATTGTCAGATGGTTCATATGGATATTAAATTTGTTGTCCAAAATTTTCACTATCTTTATCAGCTCCACAAACTCCATTTTATGGTGCTTATTTTGAGAACATATTATGGTCTGTTCGTAATTATTATTTTGGAAAAATTGTGGTTGAAAATTTGGGTGTTATTGGAAGGAATTCTTGTAAGTTAGTTGGAATAGTGCATGTTTCTGATATTAATGTTAAAAAGGAGGGTTTTTTTGTTCTATTAACCATAGAATCTTTGTGGGGTTTCCCCTTATCTCAATTTTTTATTATTTACAAATTGTATTTTCACAAATGAAACTACAAGAAGCTTATATTCCATGTATCTCAACACATTGATCAGTGTAATGATTGAGTGACCAACATAATCCACATATATGAGGTGGGGATGGTTTTTCACTCAGTTTCTTAATGGTCATTTTTAATAGTATGCTCATTAATTCATAAATTTTATTTTCACTGAGAGGTGATTAGTTAGTAGTCATTACCTCTTATATACCTCCTTTTCTAAAGCATCATGTCCCAAATTGATGTGAATTCTTTTCTATCTTCTTAATTAGACTAAAAGCTTATATGGGCGATTTTTTAATTAAATATCATATAGAGGATGAATCCAAAAACTTCTTATCGTTGTCGGGTGATACATGGAAGAAGAATACTAGTATGTTGTTCTCACACACTGTTTGATGAGGGAGTCTTTTACTTACGCTTCTCAAACCATTCCTATTACTCATAAAGAGTATCACTGGTAGCTTTTAGAATTGTTTATAACTCCTTCCTAATTTATATTCATTAGGAGGATGGGAAAACATTTCAATAAATGTTTTTGTAGAAAATCACATCATTGGATTTCTCTAGTTTGTAAGTTATAAAATCATCTTAGATATGCCCCCTTGTGAAAAATGAAATGCATTGATCTTTAATTGATCCTCAACTACTCCTCTAAATTTGGGACATGAACATACAAATCTGAATTCGTGAATGTGTTGATTAGAATATTAACATACAATGATATGAAATTTGGGTATCACGGGAATTGGTTTAATTTGTAAATCAAATTCATTGTGTGAAATCTTGGTTAATTGAGTCTTCTAGGTTGGAAAATACATGGCACAATAGTCTCACAAGGATTTTAGGTGGTCATGTACAACTAGCGGTGGTTCTGAATGAACACTTGAATCTCAAAAAAATCTAAAAAACTATTTTCAACATAGGAATTCATATGTTTATTTAATAATGTTCTCTCAATATCAGGATCAGAATAGATTTGTTCCTCGTCAAATGTCCTAGTAATTCACATTTACACTTTCTTCCTAGCAGTTAAAATTGTTTTGACACACAAATATAATGAGGTGTGGAAAAAATAATGAAACCCACAAAATGTTTTGTATGATTGGTAGCCAAAAATTTATTCTCCAATTAGGAATTATTTAATAATTTTATTACTTATGGAGACAAAAATATCATGTTTTAATGATTTATGAAAAAAGTGATTTTTTGAAGTTTGGTGAATTTGTAATGAGAGATAAGTGATTGGATTACGGTTGGGTTTTCTATCTTTTATGTCATCATAGTTCATGGAAAAAATTGAATATTTAGTTTTTATATTAAAATATTTTAATTAATTTAATATCAGTTGTTTATTTGATTCACCTTTGGTTTATTTATATTTCATTGTGTATAAATAACAGTGGACTACCTTTAATTAGTTATGAAATACCAAATATGGTATCGATTTTCCCTACCTATTTAAAATATCCTATTGTAATTTATTCACATGTTTTATTAATATCAAAACCACTCCCTTACATGAATTTCTTTAAAAAAATACATTTGGGTTAAAAAACATAAATCTAGTAATTGTATAATAATACATTAAATTATTGAAATTTAATATTTAAGAATAAATTAAAATAAAATTATTTTTTATTAAAATGCCATTATAAATTAAATTTAAAGCATTAATATAAAATCATTTAATTTTCTTGACTAGAAAACATTAAAAAAACACTACAAAATTAGATTCCCCTCCCCTTCACTTTATCATTATGGATTCAACCCCTATATTCAATAAGGTATCAATGAATTAGAATGTTGACAAGACATGAAAAAAATTATAAACAGTGAGGAATAAAATGACTTAGGGGGCCTCCTCTACTTTTTAGTCGATCTTCTTATGGTCCATGGTGAGTAAATTTCCTTTACTCTAGTTGGAATGGGACGGATTGGAATCATTCAGGAAGGAGGATCTCTCCTCCTTTTATAGGCTGTAATTTCCATTCAAAAGTTTTCATCTATTTGTCCAATTAAATTGCATATTAACTTATAGAATCGTTCATTACTATTTTCAATAAAAGTATTTCGCATATCCCCTTCACATTTCATCATATTTTCCATGTTTAGAGTGTGTTATTCACAATTTCCATTGAGAATTTAATCATCCTAGGTAGACTCTTTATATTCCATATCTCTATTTTCCTATGAAATAATGCCCGTGAAAACAATAAATTCATGCCTGGACTTCTTCATGAAAGTTATTTATCAATATCTTTCACATTTCCCCTAAATAGTTTAGTGTTGTTGGGATATTTAATAAGTATATACCAACAATAAAAAATCTCCAGATCTATGAATACTGTAAAGAGTTTGGTGTGAGAATTTTGAAATCCTCTAGTTCAGTGCAGGAGACAGTGTCTGTGTGATTAAAATATACAGAGTACACACACTGCTTGAAACATAAGTAAAAAAATCACTGAGAGAGAGTGGATATGTGTTTGGAATTCTCAAGTGATTATCAGTGCATCTCTGGTCTCTTTGGATAAGACAGAAATGCTTCCGAGTCCTTCTATGGTTTTTGTGTTTAAAAACAGAGTGTCGTGATCTGGCTTGGTGTCCTTCATGAGTGAAGATGTTCTCTGGATTCCAGTTTACTTTATGTTTTCTTCAGTAGAGTTGGATTGAATGCATGAGAAAATTCAATCTCTGAAGATCCTGAAATATTATTCTTTGCAATCATGCTTAGGTTGGGTTTTTTTGTTCTGTATAGTGCACTCGGGTTTCTTATGTTGTTGCGTGCGTGTCTTGATCTTGGGAACTCTTCTCTTTTTCTTCACAATGCATGATCTTTAGACGATAGGTTCCATATGTGTCTTACCTCGTACCTCATACTATGTCTACAAGAAAACCTCAATTATGTCACTGCATTAAATTCATCAAATATGACTGTCAAAAAGTTACATTGAAAGACGATAAAATAGGTTAAGAAATGATGTATTAGTATGTAATACAAACATTGTCTCTTTCACAGTCTCTCCTTCATGATGTCTCCTTCATGGTGTCTCCATCACAGTGTCTGCATCATGGTGTCTGAGTCGCGGTGTCTTGTTAAAGGTGTCCTTCTCACGGTGTCTTGCTAATGGTGTCTGGAACTTAGAATAACAATGTTTCTGGCTTGCGGTGTCTGTTTTTAGTGTCTTGCTTACAGCATCACGGTGTCAGGATTACTATGTCTGACCTCATGGTGTCAAGCATCGTAGTGTCTTGTACTTAGGCAACTAACTTTATTCAGACTTAAACAATAATATTCATAAAATGAATTGAGATTAACCATTATAAATTATGAGATAACTTGAAACATAAATAAACATAATTGATATGAGTTGTGAGATTTGTGGTCAGTAATAAGATTTGTAATTAGCATTGAGATTTTTGATCATTAAAACATGATTAATACATGAGGAGTCCAACAATATCCCCCTTTTTGATGATCACAAATCAAGAACAGTTAAAGGGTAAATTGAATGCAGTTAAAGAGAAAATAACATATTGAATAACAGATAACTTCCCACTTTTTCTCCCCCTTTTGGGATTATCAAAATGTAGAAATCATAGAGGGAAAATAGTGTATATGTCATTAAAAGTGATCAGAGTACAACATAAAGTAGAAATACAAAACTCAATGACATCCCCATAAAAAAGGCACTTGTCTTCTTTAGGAAGTGGCCTTCTCTTTGCCATTATCAACATTCGAAGAGGAAGCCATAGGGCAGTTGCTGATATGGAAGAAGGCATAGACGTGGTAGAAAAAGAAGGTAAAGGTAGACCTTCGATGATAGAGGGAGCCAATGTAGGAGTAGTAGACGATCTGGGTCGTTGCTGGTCAAGAATGACAGGCATGATCTGACTAAGAGCATGGCCAACAAACATGGTTATTGAGGGTAAGGCAGAGGTAAAAGTAGGTTGTCCAAGTTTGAGAGGAGCAGCCGCTAGAGCAACAATGGCTATACATTGAACATGAAGATATGGTCTCAGATTTTTAATGATGTCTGCAATAATCTCTCCACCATATTTCATGGCCTTTTCAATGTCATATTTGTTTTCCATGAATTTTTCCAACAATATGGTAAACTAGGTTAGCTTCTGGACTTGGGTTATGAAGGCATGGGTTACAGGAGGAATTATAAGATTCTCTACAAGGTATTCGATGTGGTTGGTCATATCAGTCTTTGTGAAATTATGGTTGAAATAGAAGTCCACGTTCATAGAGATCTCATTCTGGGCATCATTGGAAATTTTGGAATGAATTTGCACAAGGTCAAGAACTATATCACTGTTCTTGATAACTTCAGATAAAGAAGTCACATTGAATCCACTTAAATCATTCTAAATCTCTCCTTGGACTATCTATCATAGAAAACAACTATCCAATGAAAGAGTGGTGGATTGACTAGAAGAAGTAGAAGCTTTGATAGTTATGGTCTGAGACATGAGCTGTTTCGTGAACTTTTGAAGATAGCCAGTATACTCATCTGTGAGATTATTATCGTTCTCCACAAGCTCTCTCATGTGTTGAAACATGTGTTTATGCTTTTCTATAATACTTTCATCAAAGGATAAGAGGTATGGATGAATCTGGGACACAATATCTCTAGAAATATGAGAAACAGTAGGTTCAGAAGAATCAGGAGCATGCTCTGATCTGGAATGCAATTCTCTCTGTAGGTCTTCAACCACGCTTTTCAGAGTTGCTACTTCATTACTGAGAAAATTGTTTTCAACCCTTACATCTTAAATTTCATGAATCATGTTGCGTTGAATGTACCATACAATCTTTTCTAAAAGTAGTGAGGCATATTCCTGACTCAGTTTGGACACATGTCACGACTCGTCCTCGGGGCCCGTGTCGTGACTACCCTAAGCCCGCCTTCCATAAGTCAGGGGCTGGCGACTATCACCAAGGCGTAAGTCCCAGTAAAAAGGGAAGGCATTGCCTTTGTAAAGTAAACATGCACCACATAGTAAGAAAGTGGAAAATTAAACACTAAGTAAAAACAGAGTACAACTGAAAGTTTGGAAAAGTAAATGGGCCAGTATACAAACCCAAACTGAAAGTAAAGTACAACTCAAAAGGGAAAACAACAACTACAAAGTAAAAGCCGCTATGCTGAGCTGTCTACTGGAGATCCCACCTAAAGGGTGGGTACAAATAGCTCCACCGCTCCTCGGGTCCCGCCGTCCACTCCGAGCACGTCCCGCCCAGTGGTCCACCTCCAGGTACCGTCCTGCTCTGTGATCCTCAACCACGATCAACGTTGTCTGTCGTCTGCAACCAACACAACATAGTGCGGGAATAGCCCGTGTAGGGGTGAGTATAAGATACTTAGTAGGGACCCCGAGACCCCCGAAGGACTCCCAAAATCCAAAAAGGATAAACCACAAAGGAAAGATACAATCACGAAGTAACATCTGACACTACATAGGTATATGCTTATACATATACCTAAGTCATCATTTCAATACGCTCCAACCTCCGAGCCCAGGTACAACTCAGTCCACACAGGAAAGTGTACGTATTCCACACAGGAAGCAAAAAAGTAATCCATATAGGATAGTACAACAAAATCCACACAGGAAAGCAAACATGATTCAGCTCACACATGTATACTTCTTAGAAAGACGATAGATATGATCATTGATCTATCTAAGTCATCGGACCCACAAAGGATCGATAGGTACTAACCCCCGCAAAGACCCACATAGTATCGGACCCACACAGGATCTGTAGGCACTGGTTCACACAGGACCGCTGAGCGCTAACCCACACAGGATCGGTAGCACTGAACCACATAGGATTGCTGAGTGTTGTAGTCGTCGTCGTCAAATCCACTAAGGATCTCTGCACAATCGTCGTCGTAGTCACAGTAGTAGTCGCAACCAGCTCTAGGGTTCCTGCACACATCAAGCTCGTTCGGGAGGGTCCACTCCACGAGCCGAGAGGATGATACATCAAATTACACAAAGTCCAGAGTTGATGTATCCAAAATTTCCGTATCGTCAACAGGAACTCAACGCAACAGACGCCGCGTCAATCAGACGCCCAGTCTGTGAGTTATTGGCTTTTCCGTTCCAGGGGCCCGGTTGGTTTTTAAGGAAAAACCAACCCGACCGTACTCCACCTGCGTCCAAACCTCGGGCGGAGAGTGCCAAAAGATCCGTCTCACTAAGAGGAACTGAACAAAGCTGACGGCACGTCAATCGGACGTCCGTAGCTCAAGATATGAGTGTTTCCGCTCCGAGGGCCCGGTTGGTTTCGTGTACGAACCAACCCTGCCGAACTCAAAGTATTCCGAATCCTTGAGTGCGATATACCGAAACGACCGTCTCGATCCAAGGATCACATCTCCGCCAACGGCGCATCGTTTGGAGGTTCGTAGCCCGAGTTATGGGCATTTGAACCTAAGCAGTTCGGTGTTGGGGGTTTCAGGCCCGGGCTGACCCGGCCCGAGACCCCCCGGCTGGCCCGAACCAGGTCGACCCGCCCCGGCCAGGGTCGGCCCGGCACGGCGCGGCCCGGCTGGCTGCAGTCCGACCCCGTGAAGCCCGGCCCGGCGTGGCCCGGCCCGGCCCGGCCTGGTGGACCGGCCGGGCGCGCTGCCTTCTCGGCCTTCGGCCGAGTTGATTGAGAACGAGGGGCACATGCCCCCCTTTTGTGAAACCCCCCCCCCTCATAATGGGGGGCCGTTTCGGCTGGCCGGGGGAATTAAATTCCCCCGTATTTCTTCATTCTGGCCGGCCTGACTTGGCCGGCCGGCTCCCTCTCAACGGGACCGGCAAGGCCGGTCCCCTTCCGGCTTCCGATACTGGTGGCCCGGCTAGCCGCCGGTCACGAAGCTCTGCCGCGGCCCGGAACCGTCCGCGGCCCTTGTCGTCCGGCATGGTGCGACGGCACCGCGCCCCTCCACCGCGGCCCCATTCCGGCCACGGCGCCTTCGACTTCCCTCGACTCGACACGACGGCGTCACATTCTTGAATCTCTTTCCACGGCATGGCGCGACGGTGCCTCGCGTATCTTCCGCAATATACCGTGTGGTGCGACGACACCATGTTTTCTCGTATCAACCTCAAGAAACCATCACGAAAAAAAAGGAGGAGGGTCGGCCGTGTTTTTGCAGTCCGACCCCCTCGCGTTATTCGATAAAAAACTGTTTTAATCCACGATCATCACCAAGTTGGTATTCACGAACAATTAAATTAATAAAACCCCTACCCCGGTTTCAAGAGCGGAGCATGCCAACAAGCCGCGAAAGACAAACATCGCGGAGGTCGGGTGTCACGGTAATCGTACGTTGATTCTGTTGACGTCGAGGTGCGTCCAAAGAGGTACATCACTGGTGAAGCTTCGTAAGCTGATGAAGAAAGTCCGAGGAGGAAGCGGCGTCTCCTTTCGTTGACACGGGAAGAAGATCGAAATAATCGGCTTCGTCAATCTTCGGAAACACACCGGCTACGAAGAAGAGAAGCGGCGTTCTTCGTCGGAGATTAATTGTTCTTTGTGTTCTTCGTCAAGGTTGATGAAGATGCAGAGAGAGCTTCCCAAAACCTCTCAAGGTGGGAAAGGATACTAACCAAAATAAAATAAGCTTAAATCTTATTTTATTTACACAACTAAACCACTTGAATTTCAAAAGTTTGAAATTAAAACAACTCAACTCAACTAATAACCCATGTTGTCAAGATTAATTAGAGAGGAGTTATTGGGAGTTTAAAGGGGAGATGAAGTGTTAGGGTTCGTGTGGGACCCACCACACTTAATCCTCTCAAGGGAAGTTATGTGGATGTGGGTCCCACCCCTAACTCCCTTTGGGAGGACTTAACCAACATGGTTAAAAATAAATTGTGATTCCACAATTTATTTAACTTCATTTAACTTCCCCAAAACAAACTTTCATTCCGCATAAAACGCAACTTCAGAAAAGGTCTCCTTAAGCGAATATCAGCGCTGCGAGTTCATCGGTGCCCTCGGAATTCGATTCCGGGCACCGGTTCAAAAGTTAGAAATTCCCGCTCGTTCGTTCACTGAACGTACCCGAGCCAAACTTCAGAAATTGATTCCGGGCACACCGGGCCTCGGAATCAGCTGTCGTCAGAAACCACGCTCTTGAAAAATTCCAAATAAAATTAAGAAAAAAATTTCCGTGAATTTTACGGGTCTTTACATTACTCCCACCTCAGGGATTTACATCCCCATAAAGATACATCAAAACTAGAGAAACAAATGAGGGTACTGAGCACGCATCTGAGCCTCCCTCTCCCAAGTGCTCTCCTGGAGATTTCCGTGCTTCCATCTGATGCACACTAGAGGAATCGGCCGTCCACGTAGGACCCGCTCTTGGCGATCCTCGATCTCCACCGGAACCTCCGTAAAAGTCTCCCCCTCGTCAACGTCAAGCTCCCCATGGTCAATGATGTGCGTCGGGTCATGCACGTATCTCCTTAGCTGAGATACGTGGAAGACGTCGTGCACCCGGTGCAACTGAGGTGGTAGAGCCCGACGATAAGCCACCTCTCCAATCCTGCTAAGGACCCAGAATGGTCTGATGAAGCGCGGAGATAACTTGACGCCTCGGCCAAATCTCCGTATACCACGTCGAGGTGAGACCTGCAAGAACATGTGGTCTCCATCATCAAACTCCAGTGGCCTCCACCTCCTGTCAGCATAAGACTTCTGCCGGCTCTGAGCTGTCCGCATCTGCTCCTGGATGACCTGGACCTTCTCTGTCGTGGCCTGGACCATCTCCGGTCCCACAAGTGCTGACTCCCCAGGGTCTGTCCAGCACAAAATAGATCTACATGGTCGGTCGTACAATGCCTCGTATGGTGCCATCCCGATGGTGGAGTGGTAGCTGTTGTTGTACGCGAACTCCACCAAGGGTAGCTGGTCCTCCAAGATACGACCAAAGTCGAGGACACATGCACAGAGCATGTCCTTGAGAGTCCAAATGGTCCTCTCCGTCTGACCATCCGTCTAAGGGTGAAAGGCTGTGCTCAGACGTAGCTGCGTCCCAAACGCCTCCTGCAATCCCTTCCACAGCCAGGAAGTAAAACGAGCATCTAGATCTGAGACGATAGATGATGGCACACCGTGAAGCCGAACCATCTCCTGAAAGTAAAGACATCCCAAGCTCTCCACTAAGACCTGCTCTCTGATGGGTAAGAAGTGTGCCGACTTGGTGAGTCGGTCGACAATCACCTAGATGGAGTCGTGACCTCTGGAAGTGCGTGGAAGTCCAGTCACGAAGTCCATAGATATCCCGTCCCACTTCCACTCCGGGACCTCCAAGGGTTGTACCAAGCCTGCTGGTACCTGGTGCTCAGCCTTCACCTGCTGGTAGGTGAGGTATCGAGAAACGAACTCTGCCACAGCCTTCTTCATGCCTGGCCACCAGTGCTGTCGTCTGAGATCCTGGTACATCTTTGCCACTCCAGGATGTACCGCCAAAGGAGAAGTGTGAAACTCTCTCAGCACCTCCTTCCATAACCCGACTGGTACCATGGTACGTCCTCTGAAAAGGATGTCGTGCTCTGCTCCAAAGGATAAACCATCAGGTGCATATCCTGAGGATATCTGTGCACGCCGCGTCTCACAGTCAGCGTCCCCTCGTTGTGCCTCTCTGACTCGCTACAGTAGTGGAGGAGTGACTGTGAGAGACTGAGAGAAGGCTGATCCATCTCTATCCATGAAGGATATCTGCAAAGAGGCTAACTACTATGTCGCCTCCTCAAGTAGCTGAATGCTCGTCCTCCTACTGAGGGCATCGGCTACTATGTTCCCCTTGCTAGGAGTATAGACTATCTCAAAGTCATAGTCCTGGAGGAACTCAAGCCATCGCCACTGTCTTAGATTCAGGTCTTTCTGTGAGAAGATATACCTGAGACTCTGATGATCAGAAAAGACTGTAAAGCGCTCACCCATCAGGTAGTGTCGCCATGTCTTCAGAGCGAAGACCACTGCTTCTAACTCCAGGTCATGGGTAGCGTAGTTCTACTCATGCAGCCTCAACTGACATGATCCATAGGCGATCACTTCCCTCTCTTGCATCAGGACACATCCGAGTCCGGTCCCTGATGCATCACAGTAGACTACGTACCCTACTCCCTCCTCAGGAAACCTCAAGATAGGTGCGCTAGTCAATCTCTGTCTCAGCACCTGGAAGCTCTGCTGACATCTGTCTGACCACACGAAGGGTTTCCCCTTCTTCCTCAAAGCTGAGAGTGTTTCCGCAACTCTAGATAAGTCTGGAAAAAATCTCTGGTAGTATCCAGCTAGTCCCATGAAACTCCGCACCTCTTTCACGCTCCTGGGTGGCTCCCAAGCTAACACTGCCTCGATCTTCGCAGGATTCCCTGCAACTCCAACCTCATTGATGACGTGTCCCAATAAGTGGACCTCACGTATCCAGAACTACCACTTCATGAGCTTCCCATAATGCTGGTGCTCTCGGATTGTCTCTAGTACAACCCGTAAGTTGTAGGCGTGCTCCTCCTCAGTCGTCGAGTAATTCAAAATGTCGTCGATGAAGATCACGACAAATCGATCGAGGTATGGCTGAAAGATCCTGTTCATGAGGGCCATGAACACGGCTGGAGCATTGGTTACGCCGAAGGGCATAACCATGAACTCATAGTGGCCATACCGACATCTGAAGGCCGTCTTCTGCACGTCCTCGTCTCTAACTCTGAGCTGATGATAGACTAACCTGAGGTATATCTTCGAGAACCACCGTGCTCCCATGAGCTGATCAAAGAGGTCATCAATCCTCAGTAACGGATACTTGTTCCCCTCTGTCACCTGGTTCAGGAGACGATAGTCGACACAAAGTTGGAAGCTACCATCCGCCTTCTTAGCAAACAAAATCGGGGAAGCCCAGGGTGAAACACTAGGTCAGATGCACCCCTTGCCCTGCAAGTCCTCCAACTGTACCGGTAGCTCTCGAAGCTCGGCGGGGGCCATCCAATATGCTGGAGTCGATATCGGGGATGTCCCGGGGTACATGTCAATATAAAATTCTACCTCTCTACGAGGAGGTAGCCCTGGAATGTCTTCAGGGAAGACGTCCGCAAACTGATCCACCACTGCAGGAAAACCAGGACTCCGTACGTCAACTGATCCTAGGATGAGGCCAGCCAACTGATGAGTGATGGGCTATCCTCTCCTCCGCGGAATTCCATCCTGTGCTGCTAAGGCTCCCTTCTCGCTGGTGAAGGTGAACCTGCTCCTGTCCGTGCATACACATCACACCTTGCGCCTAAAACAGTCAATCTGAGCATGGACCATAGATAACCAATCCATGCCCAAGACGACGTCGTAAGGCCTCGACGCTGCTACAAGAAGATCCCAGCCGAAGCTCTCGCCTCCTAGAGTAAGCTCACACTACCAGAACTAGTGCGTAATCGTCGAGTTTTCTCCCGTAGAAGTCTCTAGCCATAAGGATCGAGCCAACGGCTCTGTCGGAATCTCCGAGCTCCGAACAAGGGAGGTGGCTATGAAAAAGTGACTCGCTCATGTGTCTATAAGAACTGCAGCAAGGGTGGAATAGACACAGATGGTACCTCGAATCATCTCTGGCGCACCGTGGTCATAGGACTCTGCTGCCTGGAGCTGTGCCTGTCTCTGCCCGCCAGCTCCATGTGGTCGGGGTGGACCTCCTGGTGGTGGTGGTGGTAGAGCCTCAAAGCGTCGCCCACCACCTGCTGCTCGGCCAACTCCTCTGCCTCGTCTTCCTCCTCATTGAGGACCGCCACGGTAGACCCTCTGCCTCTACCTCGGTGGTCCCTCAACCATCTACTGCTCCTCGGCACGGCGGGTTTGTGCAGTCACGAGCCATGTGGCCCTGCCCGCCGCACGAGTAGCACTGTCTGCCTCTCGAAAGACTGGTTCTGTGCTGTGTGCCCCGCACTACTGAGCCAGTGTCCTGAGGTCATCTGGCTGAGGGTCTGGTCTGCCTGGACCCCTGAGTCATCTGTCGACTGCCTGCTGCAGATGAATCTGCCACGTGCCGCCCTGCGGTGGGTCGCGGTGCTGGTGTAGACTCATCAAGAAAGATCTCGATCAAAAGGGCCCTCTCCAGTACTCCCGTATGAGTCGGAATGCTGAGGGAGATCAGTGATGCCCTGATCTCGTGTCTCAATCCCTGCTCGAAGGTCCGAGCCCGGAACAATGGGTCCCGTACCATGTCGGTCGAGTAGCGCGAGAGATCGGTAAATCTCACCGAGTACTGAGCGACCGTCCTGCTGCCCTGCCGCAGCTGAAAAAGCTCCTGAATGCGCACCGCACAGAGGGTGGCTGGGATGAACTCTGAGCGGAAGAGGCTCTCAAAGTCCATCCACAGTAGAGATGCATCATCATGCACCTGGAGCATCAAGCTCTACCATCGGCCCGCTGTTGCGTGCAGTAGGCTCGCAGCGAGGATCACCATGAGGTCTTCTGGTGTCCTCACTAGCCTGAAAACTCGTACGACTGCCTCTAGCAAGTCCTCGGCTGCCTGGGGGTCCTTCTCCCCACGAAACCTGGGTGGTCGCTGGCGCTGAAACCCATGCAGCGTGCTGAGGCGACGTGCATCGTCAGCGGCTGGTGCTGGAAGTATCAGTGGCTCGGCGGGTAGTGCTACCGTCGGTGCCACTGCAGACAAAGGGCCCTGCACCGAGGCCTCGTCGCTCGGTGGGATGTCATCACGCTCGACTCTCGGAACCCTAGCTGGCTGCCGTCGGGGGGCCATCCTGAAAAGGAAACAGGTGCACCACGGTCAGAACAGAATACCTGGTGATCTGACACAAGTAATCACAAAAAAAACTTGAAACACAAATGCAATCAATGTTTTCGTGCATTAAGTCGGAAATCAAAAGTCAGGGTCCTGGTGTACGGATATGTCGGCCCCCGCACCAACACTGGACTCCCTGGCTGATAACCACATTCAATACGCTAAACACTATTTCTTCACATAGAAAAGATCAGAGTTCGCAGTAGAACCGAACTCCTTTGATACCAATTTGTCACGACCCATCCTCGGGGCCCGTTCCGTGACTACCCCAAGCCCGCCTTCCATAGGCCAGGGGCTGGCGACTAGAACCATGGCGTAAATACCAGTAAAAAGGGAAGGAATTGCCTTTATAAAGTAAAAAAGCACCACAGAGTAAGAAAGCAGAATAGTAAACACTATGTAAAAACAGAGTACAACTGAAAGTGAGGAAAAGTAAATGGGCCAGTATACAAACCCAAACTGAAAGTAAAGTACACCTTGAAAGGGAAAACAGCAACTGTAAAGTAAAAGCTGCTACACTGAGCTGTCCACTGGAGAACCCACTTGAATGGTGGGTACAGATAGCTCAACCGCTCCTCGGGTCCCGCCGTCCGCTCCGAGCACGTCCCGCCCAGTGGTCCACCTCCAGGTACCGTCCTGCTCTGTGAGCCTCAACCATGATCAACAATGTCCGTCGTCTGCAACCAACACAACGTAGTGCAGGCATAGCCCGTGCAGGGGTGAGTATAAGCTACTCAGTAGAGACCCCGAGGCCCCCGAAGGTCTCCCAAAATCCACAAATAATAAACCACAACAGAAAGATACAATCATGAAGTAACATCCGACACTGCTTAGGTATATGCCCATACATATACCTAAGTCATCATTTCAATACGCTCCAACATCCGAGCCCAATTACAACTCAGTCCACACATGAAAGTATACGTATTCCACACAGGATGCAAAAAGTAATCCACACAGGATATTACAACACAATCCACACAGGAAAGCAAACAGGATTCAGATCACACATGTATACTTCTTCGAAAGACGATAGAGATGATCACATATCCATCTAAGTCGTCGGACCCACAAAGGATCGATAAGTACTAACCCCCGCAAAGACCCACACAGGATCGGACCCACACAGGATCTGTAGGCGCTGGTTCAAACAGGACCGCTGAGCGCTGAACCACACAGGATCGGACCCACACAAGATCGGTAATACTGATCCACACAGGATCGCTGAGTGTTGTAGTCGTCGTCGTCGAATCCACTAAGGATCTCTGCACAGTCGTCGTCGTAGTCACAGTAGCAGTCGCAGCCAGCTCTAGGGTTCCCGCACACAGCAAGCTCGTTCGGGAGGGTCTGCTCCACGAGCGGAGAGGCTGATACATCAACTATCACAAAGTCCAGCGTTGATGTATCCAAAAGTTCCGTATCATCAACAGGAACTCAACGCAACAGATGGCGCGTCAATCGGACGCCCGATCTGTGAGTTATTGGCTTTTCCGTTCGAGGGGCCCGGTTGGTTTTTAAGGCAAAACCAACCCGACCGTACTTCACCTGTGTCCAAACCTCGGGCGGAGAGTGCCAAAAGATCTGTCTCACTACGAGGAACTCAACGAAGCTGACGGCACGTCAATCGGACGTCTGTAGCTCAAGATATGAGTGTTTCCGCTCCGAGGGCCCAGTTGGTTTCGTGTACGAACCAACCCATCCGAACTCAAAGTATTCGGAAACCTTGAGTGCGATATACCGAAACGACCGCCTCAATCCAAGGATCGCATCTCCGCTGACGGAGCGTCGTTTAGAGGTCTGTAGCCCGATTTATGGGAATTTGAACCTAAGCAGTTTGGCATCGGGGGTTTCGGGCCGGGGCCGACCCGGCCCGAGACCCCCCGGCTGGCCCGAACCGGGTCGACCCGCCCCGGACAGGGTCGGCCCGGTCCGGCATGGCCCAGCCCGGCGGGGTGCGGCCCGGTGGGGCGCGGCCCGGCCCGGCTCGGCCCGGCCCGGCGTGGCGGGCCGGCTCAAGGCAGCGCGCTGGGCGCGCTGCCAGCTCGGCCTTCGGCCGAGCTGATTGAGAACGGGGTGCGCCTGCCCCCCTTTTGTGAAACTGCAGCCCCCCTCATAATGGAGGGCCATTTCAGCTGGCCGGGGGAATTAAATTCCCCCGGATTTATTCATTCCGTCCGGCCCGACTTGGCCGGCCAGCTCCCTCTCAGCGGGACCGGCAAGGCCGGTCCCCTTCCAGCTTCCGATACCGGCGGCCCAGCTGGCCGTCGGTCACCAAGCTCCGTCGTGGCCCGGAACCGTCTGCGGCCCTTGTCGTCCAGCGCGGTGTGACGGCACCGCGCCCCTCCGCCGCGGCCCCGTTCCGGCCGCGGCGCCTTCGACTTCCCTCGACGCGACGCGACGACGTCACGTTCTTCAATGTCTTTCCACGGCGCGGCACGACGGCGCCGCGCATATCTTCCGCAATATACTGCGTGGTGCGACGACACCACGTTTTCTCGTATCAACCTCAATAAACCATCACGAAAAAAGGAGGAGGGTCGGCCGTGTTTTTGCGGTCCGACCCCCTCGCGTTATTCGATAACAAAAAGGGTTTTAATCCACAATCATCACCAAGTTGGCATTCACGAACATTTAAATAAATAAAACCCCTACCTCGGTTTCAAGAGCGGAGCACGCCAACAAGCCACGGAAGACAAGCGTCGTGGAGGTCGGGCGTCGCGATAATCGTACGTCGATTCCGTTGACGTCGAGGTGCGTCTGAAGAGGTTCGTCGCTGGTGAAGCTTCGTAAGCTGACGAAGAAAGTCCGAGGAGGAAGCGGCGTCTCCTTTCGTCGACACGGGAAGAAGATCGAGAGAAGCGGCGTCGTCGATCTTCGGAAACACACCGGCTACGAATAAGAGAAGCGGTGTTCTTCGTCGGAGCTTAAGTGTTCTTCGTGTTCTTCATCAAGGTTGAAGAAGATGAAGATAGAGCTTCCCAAAACCTCTCAAGCTAGAAAAGGATACTAACCAAAATAAAATAAGCTTAAAGCTTATTTTATTTACACAACTAAACCACTTGAATTTCAAAAGTTTGAAATTAAAACAACTCAACACAATTAATAACCCAAGTTTTCATCATTAATTAGAGAGGAGTTATTGGGTGTTTAAAGGGGAGATGAAGTGTTAGGGTTCGTGTGGGCCCCACCAAACTTAATCCTTTCAAGGGAGGTTAAGTGGATGTGGGTCCCACCCCTAACTCCCTTTGGGAGGACTTAACCAACATGGTTAAAAATAAATTGTGTTTCCACAATTTATTTAACTTCATTTAACTTCCCCAAAACTAACTTTCATTCCGCATAAAAATCAACTTCGGAAAAGGCTCCTTAAGTGAATATCGGCGTTGCGAGTTCATCGGTGCCCTCATAATTCGATTCCGGGCACCGGTTCAAAAGTTAGAAATTCCCGCTTGTTCGTTCACAAAAACGTACCCGAGCCAAACTTCAGAAATTGATTCTGGGCACACTGGGCCTCAGAATCAGGTGCCGTCAGAAACTGCGCTCTTGCAAAATTCAAAATAAAATTAAGAAAAAAAATTCCGTGAATTTTACGGGTCTTTACATCACAAGACAAGGTTGATAGGACATAAGTTTCTCCACTCCTGCGATGATAGTGTCACCAAAATAATTCAAAAAATCATTGACGACAGAAGATTGCTGATCAGGTAAAGGTTCAGGAGCAGGAAGTGGTAAAGGTGCAGGATCAGGTGCTGGTTCAAGTTGAGATTCATGTTGAGGTTCAGGGTGTGTGACTGACTTCAATTATAATAGAGATGAAAGATCAATCCCAGTTGTAGTAACATGTTGGGATTCACTCACATCATAGAAGCTGGGGAATATATACTGAGTGTACACGGAATATGACTCAGTTGGTTGAGATGCTTCAACAGACTTAGCTTCACAAGTCTCTATATTTTGAGGATCCTCCCCCTTAATATGTTCTTCCTTTTCAAGACCTTGAGGCTCAAGTACTTTTTCTAAATCCACTGGTTCATCTCTAATTTTCTTAGCCAGTTCTTGCCTAGCCAACCTAAAGGCTATCTCTATCCTCTCATCAGCAGAGGGTATAATCTCAAGAACAGATTGTTCCATAGGAAGGACATCTAGATTAGCTTCTTGGATATTAGGGAGTTATTTTTGAGTTGCTTATTGCAAAATAAGAAGTTATACTACTATAGACCCTTCCATGGCTTGCTGCTCAGATTATGGGAAAACTAATTCTCTTACAGCCTCATTTTTAGTTTCTAGATTGGATTCCTTTCTAGGGGCAGGAGGTTCTTCTTCCATAACAATAGAAGGAACAACAATCCATTATTTCTCAACAACAAAGTCTTCCATGTGAGTTACTTCATCTACCTCTTCCTCTTCTTCATCATCTTATAAATAATAAACAACTTTATCTTGTTCCAAACCATGATAAGAAATGTCATTTGGCCTTTTTGGATAACCCACAGGATTATACATCTCATAAATCTTATCATTATCTTTAACCCATTATTTCTTCTAGGGGTTCTAGGTTATTTTCATCCTATTAACGGTAGTTTTATATAAACAATATTCATAATACAATAGTACTTCTTTATTGGGTCTAACTACTCCTTTGGAAACAAGTATGGCTAAAATCATCCTAGAGTTGAAAAAAGTGGAGGATTTGGATGTGACCTTGATCAATTCACATATATGGTGAATAATTTATTTACACAGATTGATTTTTGTGTCCATTATTCATAAGATGAATTAAGAACACGTACTGATACTTTAAGATAGAAAAGTCACATTTCCTTGGACTAATCGGATTTTGAACTAATTTGAACAATAGCCTTGTCTCTCCATCAAATTCACCAGCTATAGACCTTCTCTTGGTGCCATTTCTAGTTAGGGTTTCCAAAGCATTTTCCAGGTCAAAGAAATTAGTTGTAGGTGGGGGTCTCTATGATAATCATCACAAATCCCTTCATGAGGTATTCTAAGGCATGCATCCCTGCTCCTTGAAGAGAATGATCATCTTTGTCCATTGACCCAACTCCTCACAACATAGCTTTCACCAGAATCAAAATAAAACTGTACATACTGATAGATCTGAGTTACAATACATGGATAAATGGGTCTATAATTCTTAGAGAACCATTATAACCAGCCATGTTTTCTTTATACTTTCCGGACTAAAGACTTGCTAGAGAAGAGCCCCTCAGGGGAAAAAATTTTCTCAGGAAGGAAAGGGAGATTTACAAGGTTTGGATTCAAGGGTCCTTCAGGAACCAACATCCGTGATATCTTCTATTTCTTCAATCTGTGCTTCTCAGGTGTGGATGAAGATGGAAGCTTCATCCTTGGCATTCATCGAAGGTTGAGAGAGAGAGAGATAGAGGGTTTCTAGGTTGAAAAAGTTGGGAAGGAGTGATTGAGAGAGAGTTCGGGTGAAGAATCGAGTGAAACACTTTTGTTTTATCATTTGGGAATGTCAATCGTCACAAAAGTAAAAACCCGAGAATGTAAAATGTGGTGAAATAAAAATTACCGTGATATGGATTAATAGAAATCATAAATAATTTTCACGGGGAGACATTGAATGGTCGTTATGGTGTGATGGTAAACAGTTGTCAAGGTGAGACAGTTAGTGGCCGTCACAATGAGATAGTGAATGGTCAGTTCTGTCACGGTGAGATAGTAAGTAAACTGTTCGGTCACCTTTAGATAGTAAATGACAGACCATGAATAGAAAGTGCTAACAGTGAGACCATAAATATGAGAGATAATAACTGAGAAATAATGAACATGAAACAGTAAAGTAAAATATAGTAAAATATTAAACAATAAGACCAATTAGATATATATTTGTAATTGATCATGCCAAGATCATGTATGATGTAATCTATTCTCTCATAATTTTAATGGTTTAGTGAATATATCAGCATGTTGATATTCCGTGCCAATAAATTCCATAGTAATATCACCTTTTTGATAATGATCTCTCAAAAAGTAATGTCGTACATCAATATGTTTTTTCCTAGAATGTGAAACAGGATTTTATGAAAGGTTAATATCACTTGTGTTGTCACAATTTAATATTACATGTATGAATTGATATCCATAATCTTGTAAAGTGTGTTTCATCCACAAATTGTGTGCACAAAATCTTCCAACAACTATGTATTCAGATTCTACCATAGATAATGAAACTGAATTTTGTTTCTTACTACACCATGATACTAGTGACTTGCCAAAAATATAACATGTCCCCGGGGTGCTTTTTCTATCTAACTTTCATCCACCGAAGTAAATATCAGAATAACTAACTAGTTCAAATTATTTTTATTTAGGATAGCATAGTCTTATATTGGGTGTATTCTTGAGGTATTTGAAAATTCTATTTACAACATTTAAATGATATTCTTTAGGGTTCTCATGAAAATGAGCACACATACACACACTAAACTTAATGTGAAGACGACAAGCAGTTAAGTAGAGTAGGCTTCCAATCCTTCCTCTATAAGTGTTTTGATCAACAGATTTTCCATCTTCATCAAGATCCAGCTTACAGGTGGTACTAATAAGAGTGTCACTACTTTTAGTGATATCCAATCCAAAACGTTTGAGAATATCTCTTGTGTATTTACATTGATTTAAAACAATTCCATCATTATTTTGAAAGATTTCAAATCCAAGAAAGAATTTTAGTTCTCCCTTTAAACTCATTTCAAATTCGTTTTGCATCATTTTTGAAAAATCCATACATAATGAATTTTTTGAAGATCCAAAAATAATATCATCTACATATATTTGAACAACTAAAACATCCTTATAAATTTTTTTTATGGAAAGTGTCGGATCAGATATTCCTTCTGTAAAATCTTTGGAAATAAGAAAAGTACATAATCTATCATACGAAGCTCTTGGAGATCACATTAAAGCATATAATGCTTTTGATAGTTCAAAAATATGATTTAGAAAATGAGGGTTTGTATATCCAGGGGGTTGTTCAAAAAAACAACCTCAGCTATAAGCCCATTTAAGAATGCACTCTCAACATCCATTTGATATAGTTTAAAATTTAGATGTGTGGAATAAGAAAGTAGAATTATAATCACTTCATGTCAGGATACTGGAGGAATATTCTACTCATATTCAATTCCTTCTTCTTGACTTTAGCCTTGTGCAACTAATCTGGTCTTATTCCAATCTATATTTCTAGCTTCATCTACCTTATTTCTAAACACCCATTTAGTGCCTATGGTGAATGTGTTATTGGGACTATCAATAAGTTTCTAGAATTGGTTTCTTTCAAACTGATTGTGTTCTTCTTGCATAGACATTACCAAGAATTCATCATCGATGGAATCATCAATGTTTTTAGGTTCATGTTGTGACAAGAAGGCTTGATGTTCAACCTAATTTCTAAGAGAAGTTCTAGTTTGTGTTCCATTCTCTAAGTATCATACAACAACATCTAAAGGATGATTCTTTAGAATCCTAGAAGATCTAGTAAAGGTAGGACTCGAAATTTCAGGTTCATCTATATGTTTGGGTTCATTAGGAGCAGATTCTAAAATATTTCCAAAACTGGTTGTCTTTATAGCAGCTTCATTGATTTTATCATTATGTTTTAGAATAGACAAATCTTCTTCATGATTTTCAAGAGAAGGTTTAGATTCATGTGGATCAGATTCATCAAATTTTATGTGAACATATTCATCCACACATTTGGTTCTTTTATTAAAGACACTATAGGATTTTCTAGAGAGAGAATATCCTAGATAGATTCCTTCATCACTTTTAGAAGAAAACATGTGAATATTATCCTTGGTATTAAGAATAAAGACATTGCAATCGAATACTCTAATTTAATTAAATTTTGGCTTTCTTTGGTTCTAGAGTTCATAAGGGGTCCTTTCTGGAATTGGTCTAATCGAGACTCTATTGATAATATCACAAGCTGTATTTATAACTTCAACCCAAAAATAAATAGATAATTCAAATTCACTAAGAATTGTTCTAGAAATTTCTTTATGGGTTCTATTTCTTCTTTCTACTACACCATTTTGTTGCGGTGTTCTGGGGGCATAGAAATTATGATTATAACCATTTTGTGAGAAAATGGATTCAAACTCTTGATTTTCAAACTCACAGCCATGATCACTTCTTAAAGATTTAATTTTAAGGCCACTAAGACATTCTAAAAACTTGGTATTCATAGTAAAATAAGAGAATTCTTCACTTTTGTGAGCCATGAAGAAGTTCTAGGTATATCTAGAGAAATCATATACTAGAACATAAACATAGTGCTTCCCATTTAAACTAGAAACTTTAGAAGTTCCAAACAATTCCATGTGAACCAACTTGAGAGGTTGAGAAGTTGAAACTACTTTCTTTGATTTAAATAAAACGTTATGTTGTTTTCCTTTCTGATAGAGATTACAAACATTTTTAGTTTGAAATTGAAGTTTGAGTAGGTCTCTAACTAAATTATTCCTAGTTATTTTTCTAAGTGAATGAACATTGAAATGTCTTAATCATATATGGAAAAGCCAAGATTATTTATGAAAATCATATAAACATGTAACATTTTGTTTAGATAATGAATTCAAATCAACTGCATAAACATTTTCATTTCTTAAAGCAGAAAATACTAAAACATTTTTATAATTAAAAACATAAAAATAATCATTTTGAAATTTAACATTGAAACCGTCATCACACAACTGAGAAATACATAAAAATTTGAATTTAAGTCCACCAACAAATGACATTTAGAAATTAAAACTGAATTTGTGTTACCAATCTTTCTTAGTCCGATGATCATTCCTTTAGAGTTATCACAAAAGGTGACATATCCTCCATCAACTTTGAATAAGATTTTGAAGCATGAGAAGTCTCCTGTCGTGTGTCTTAAACATCCACTTTCCATGTACAATATCTTCCTATAGGAACTCTTTAAGCAGGTCTCCTACAAAACAGTTTTAGATGGAAAATGATTTTGGATCCCAGATTTTCTTGGGTCATGATAGGTTAGCAAGAAAATCTTTAGGTACCCAAATTTGTCTTATGGGTCTCATATAATTTACAGAATCAATAGATTTTTAAATATGAACCTTATTTTATCTATAACTATGTGAATAACTAGTTGAAGCATATGAATTTCCCAAACTGGAACAAGAAGCATTGTGTCCAGATTTAGAAATAAATTTATTTTTGGTAATTTGTCTCTGTCCAGGATGATATCCCAATCCAGTAGTATAATTTTGTTCCACTTGTTTACCTATCATTTGAGTTAGAGTATTCTTTCAATTTGTGAATTTCTCTAAGCCTTTCCTTAATTGCTCATTAGACAATTTCAGTTCAGTATTTTCTATAAAGATTTGAGCATTCTTTTCCTTTTCAATATCAAGGGAAGATTTAACAGTGTTGGAAAAAGCATGATATTTATTTAAGGCTTTATACATGTCATTAAGTTCAATAAAGGTCCCTTCTAACATTTTAAACTATTCAAATAATTCTTCTCCAGTCATATTCTCAGATTCAGAATTAGAATTAGAATAATAATAATTTAAGGCAGGAGCATCAAATTTTACGTCAGATGTGTTTGTCATAAAACACATGTTAGTTTTGTGAGAGTCTTTATCCTTAGTAGAATCAGATTCACTTAAACTGTCTTCCGAAGCACTTCAAGTTTCTTTCATTGATTTTTTATACTTACTATCCTTATAATCATATTTCTTTTTGATGTTTAATTATGGACAGTCAACATTAATGTGAACTTTTCTCTTGCATTCATAGTAGACATCTTCATCACTCCTATCAGGATTTTTCTTGTCGTTATTCCAATGAACTTTGTCGTCATATTTTCCTTTGTAGTTTTATTTTCTGAAAAATTTCTTCTTTCTATAGAACTTATTAAATATTTTGGCTATCTGATACATTTCAGCACCACTGTCAGAAGCTGAACATTCTCTTGTTGAGCTTTCAGTAGGTATGTGAATTTTCTCCTTGTCCTTGCACTTTGAGGCAGTAGACTTAAATGCCACTGACTTCCTCTTTGGATCATAATCTTCCTCCTTGTTTAATTTAAGATCATCATCATACATCATCATCTTACCAATTGATTATTTAATAGGTAGAGTACCAATATCACAGGATTCTCTAATCGAAACAGATGTGCCTCTCCATTTTTATACTAGACATCTTAGTATTCTCATGATTTTCTCCATTCCGGGAACAACTTTTCCATGTGAGCTCATAGTGTTGACAATCTCATTGAACCTGAGATATATGTCAGAAATAAGTTCATCAGACATCATTTTAAAATTATCAAACTTAATAGTATAAATATTCAATCTCATTTCCTTAACACTGGTTGTTCCTTTATGAGAAACACCCAAAGTATCCCATATTTCATAAGTTTTTTTACAAGCAGATATTCGATTAAATTCTTGAATATCCTAAAGAAAAATACAAAGCATACATTTCATTTCAATTATTACGGTATGAAGCCTTAGTAGTTTCATCCAAAGTAGTTCTTTTAGTTTCTGGAATTTAATATTGAGTCTCTATAGAAGTCTAGATGTCAAATCACATTCTCTCCAAATGAATTTTCATTTTTAGCTTCCACTGGGCATAATTTGTACCATTAAAGAAAGGTGTTCTGTTGGTAGCAGCACCTTATAGTCTATTGTCCATAGATAGATTTTATCATTATATTTAAATAGATAAAATTTAGTACTAAATGAAATTTAAGATCCTTAAGATACAACTAAAATCACCATTGAAAAACAGAATGTTTCGAAATCTTTTTAATAATAATCAACCTCTGATAGAAAATGTTGGTCGAAGTGGATACTCAAGAGGGGGGTGAATTGAGTTCCAATCAAAATTTTCGGTTAACATTTTTTGTTTTAAAATCCCACATTTAAAAATACTAAGTTAAACTTTAGTGAATTTATATTACAATAAAAGGTCAGTTAGGTTCTCAAGAGATTGATTAGTTCTCAGTTAATTCAATCTGAAGATTAATTAACTTTTGAATCTAACCTAATGCTTTACAGTGCATAAAAAACATTCTAGTCTAACTATCAAAGTAACATTAAAAAAGTTTCATATTTCAAAGTAATTATTAGGTGAATATAATATATAAAATATATTTTAGATTTAATCTAAGATGCATAGAAGATATAACAAAGAGGTTTAGTCTCAAGCCGAGACATAGTCCTCTCAAATTTATATAAATTTGATCCACACCGTAGACCGAGGTAAACAATAGTACAGACACTGTCCATGCCACGTAGGGACCTCATCCATAGTTTTTGTGGGTAAAAAAAAAACTAATGACCAGGCCACCCAGGGACCTCTTCAACAATTTTCATTGTAAACAAGATTAAAGAGTTTGGTGTGAGAATTTTGAAATCCTCCAGTTCAGCGCATGAGTCAGTGTTTGTATAATATACATAGTACACAAACTGCTCTAAATAAAAGTAAAATAATAACTAAGAGAGAGTAGATATGAGTTTATAATTCTCTATTTATTAGCAGTGTAACTCTGGACTCTTTGGATAAGAGAAAAATGCTTCTAAGTCCTTATTTGGTTTTTGTGTTGAAAAATTGAGTTTCATGATTCAGCTCGGTAACCTTCACGAGTGAAGATGTTCTCTAGATTCTAGTTTACATTGTGTGTTCTTCAGTAGAGTTGGATTGCATGCATGATACAATGCTTTCTCTGAAGAACATGCAATATTTTTCATCGCAATCGTGCTCAGGATTAGTTTTTTTTTGTTCTGTATAGTGCACTCGAGTTTCTTATGTTGTCGCATGTGTGTCATTCTCTTGGGAACTCTTCTCTTTATCTTCACAATTCATGACCTTTAGCTGATAGGTTCCATATGTTTCTTACCTCGTACCTCGTAAAATGTCTACAAGGAAACATTAATTATGTTAGTTCATTAAAGTCATCAAATATGACCATTAAAAAGTTAGATTGAAAGATGACTAAATAGGTTAAGAAATAGTGTCACAGTATGTCATGCAAATAGTTTCTCCTTTATAGTGTCTCCTTCATAGTGTCTCCATCACGGTGTCTCCTTCACGGTGCCTGTGTTGTGGTGTTTGAGTCACGGTGTCTTGTTCACAGTGTCTTGCTCACGGTGTCTTGCTCACGGTGTCTAGAACATATACAAACAAAGTGTCTGTCTTGGGGTATCTGTTCATAGCGTCTTGCTTACAACATCATGGTGTTAGGTTTACTATGTCTGGCATACTGTGTATGACTTCACGGTTTCAAGCTTCATGGTGTCTTGTACTTAGGAAAACAACCGTATTCAGACTTAAACAGTAATATGCATAAAATGAATTAAGCATAACCATTATAAAGTATGAGATGACTTGAAACATAAATACACATAATTGATAAGATTTATGAGATTAGTGATCATTAATTAAATTTTTAATTAGTATTGATATTTTTGATCATTAAAACTTGATTAATACAATAGGAGTCCAATAAATAGTTTTCATGGCCCAAATTGTGAGATATTATTGTGCATCAAAATGGTGGATTTAGCTTTGGGTCCATAAAGGAATGTTGAATCCCAAATATCAAGGAATAATTCCAAAAAATCACTTCTATTGAATTAATAATTTTAATTATATGGGTAATATAACAATGTGATTAAAATATTTCAATATTACATACTTAAGAAATTTTTATATGTTATCTCATTTTCATTCTATAATTTAAATTTTCCATTATTTGAATAAAACAACGAATTCTATGGGTTTTATCAAAAAAAATCATGAATAACTCATTATAATTTGAATAAAAAATAAACATATTTTTTCTATTAATTACTAACTAAATTTTGAAAATTATGGATATATTTTGATTAAAAATAATATAATAATATTTGAAAAGAAAATGTAATATTTTAGGAGAACATTTTTATTTATAAAAATTATTTTTCCATACATAGTGAACATAATTTGAAAATAATGCTTACCACTATTATATAATTTATTTTTAAAAATTAAATTAATTTAAGAACTAAAAATTATATGTGGTTCGTAAATCCCTCAAGGTATCATTGGAGCGTTTTTTAGATGATTCTGTTTGTTGACAAAGTGGACATTTGTGTTTTGATTGTTGATAAGGAAAACCATGACATACAAATTTGTTGAAAAATGGGATTTCATGGTGGCATGTCGTGTTCAAAGGGTTGTGGTTAATGATCCATGTTTGATTCAAGAACGTTGACAAAGGAATGGATGATTTGGATGTGGTACCAAAGAAGCAGATACTAGCTGGAACCGTTTTCTAGTGCTTGCCATATCTTTGGGCCTCAAAATCGACAAATGAAGAAACGTGGTTTATGGAAATGGTACTTGCACACTGTGTATTTTAAGGAGAGGAAACTTTTGCATCTAATGTTTTTGAAGATAATAAGATCAAAATATGGAAAAGGGATAAGGGTCGTGCATGGTTTGGGTTAGGTCGCACAAGTGACTAGAACGGCAGAGACAAGCGGCAGAGACTTGCGTGCCGAGACTTGCGCGCTGAGGGGAGACATGCGTGTCATCGCGCAGGGTTCCAAATGCCTATAAATATGGGTCAACACCTCCTCATTCTACAAATGTTCAAGACATATAGAAAATTAGAGGTCCTGTCACGCAGGTTTGGTGGTTGCGCAATAGGTGGTGGGTCATGCAATTATAAGTTGTGTGACAGGTGATAGTTGCACGCCATTATTGGTTTGGGCATTAAAGGGTGTGCGTCAGGAAAGTTTGGATTTTCAGAAGCTTTTGTTTCACAAGTGGTTGAGGAGGGCTTGTGTTCCAGTTTTGACATGCGCACTGAGACTTGTGCACCGGCTTAGATAAGGGTGCCAAGTAAGGTTGTTTCCCGGCAGTAGTTCAGGGCTACGTGGAAGCTGGAACATTTCCTGATACTCTCGGTGCAAAGAGAGATTCATCTATGGGTGAACATTTGACTTCAATAGAGCATATACATACAACAGAGGATGTATTCATTAGTAATAATGAAGAGACCTACAGGTCTATAAACTATGAGTGGATCCTTTCCAGAGTTCTGAGCAAAGGAAGAGGAAGAAGGTGATCATCACTACTAGGAGTGACCCAGAGAGGTAGAAACTGGGAGTGACCCTTGGTAAAGTAGTGAGCTAACCCTAAACTTTGTAAAGGCAGTGAGCCTGGGAATATATGTGACCGATATTGAACCTTGTAAACAGTAGTGTCCTTATAGTGGATTTGGTACATCAACACATCGTCAGTGTATGATCCTTTGATGTATCCTAGTGAGGGAGAACCAAGTAAAAATTATTTTTTCACGTGCATCCTTTACATTCTGTTTATATTGTGCAATGGGAATGAGAGAGAGGATTGTTTTTATTAAAAATGAAACAAGATCAGAACAAGGATTATTTTTAAATTAGTCACACCATGATTCACCCCTCCCCCCCCCCTCAGGGTATTCAGCCTTGGGGACGTCACAATTGGTATCAGAGAGAATGGGTGATATTAGTTCTTCACTTAATGGAGGTCACTAATCATAAAGGGATTCATATCTTCAATGGGAACAATTTTCATCTATGGAAGAATTAGAGGAAACACAACTTCTGATCTTTGGGAATAGATGTACTCACAGTAGCAATGCATGGTATAACATCAGACATCAACAGTGGGGAATTATTAGAATCTAAGGATAGAGAGTTGGATGTTGATGCCAAAGTAATCAATGCCTTTGGGGGAGCCCTATCCAATACAATATATAAAAATGTGATGTCCTGAAAAACATCACATTCCATGTGGGAAAAGCAAGTGAATATATATGAAGGAGATACAAAATTCAGAGGGGCAACCCTGGAAGTCCTATGGAACATGTATGAAAATCTGAGAATGAGCTCGAATGAATCTATTGATGCATTTTTCAATAGGGTAAATGTTGTTGTGGAAGACATGTAGGTTCTTGGAGAAATCATCTGAGATATAAAAATTGTGATGTGTAACTTAAAGAAACTTCCACCTCAGTTTAATCTGAAAGTTTCAGTTTTGGAAGATAAAGACCTGAGAGAGCTGACAATGGATTACCTCCACAGTACACTTCTTGCATATGAAATGATAAATGATGATAACGATGCTATGGAAATAGTGAAAATACAAATAAGTAGAATTTAAAGCCATGAAGAAGCTCGCCATTGAATACTCTCAAGAATAAGAAGTGATTGATCAGGTGATGTCATTCCTTTCTTCAAATATGCAAAGAGGAAAAAGAAAGTTTAAAGGGAAACTTCCACTAACATGCTTTCAATGTGGAATGGTTGGTAATTTGGAGACAAGGTTCCTCAAAAAGATTCAAGAAGAAAATGATGAAGGTGAAGTTAAAATTTCCATGAAGAATCCTTCAGCCTGTGTGAATGGGAACAAGCAGTTCAAGAGAAATTTCTTCAAGAAGAAGAATATTCATTCATAAGAAATAGATAGTTCAGATGAGTCTGAGGTTGAAGAGGTTGAGGAGATTGATAATTGCAAAGATTGTGGAGAAAATTCTATGGTTGTAGTCATCGGTAGTTATCAAGAGAAGAATGAAATCAAAGGTGATGATGAAGAACAAGAAGTTGAAGAAAGACTAGATATGGATGCTATGTTACATGCTACTCATGAGGAGATAGATGTTTGGAGAGCCAATGAAAAGAAAACTAACAATGTTGTTCGTGATGCCAAACTCTATATGCACCATCAAGAAGAAGAGAAGTCTGAGTTGACGGAAGAAATTGAATAACTCGAGTTATCAACACCATAAAACCCATAATCAGTTAGTGAGAATAAGATCAAGATTGAAGAACAGAAAAGGGAGATCGATGGTGTGAATATAAATGTGAAATATCATGTTAAGTGTATCGAATAAAATGAAGAAGATGTGGTCAGTCTACGAAGAAAAATGAAGGATCAAGAAAATCACTTGACCTGCAATGTGATATCATGAAAGAAGGCCATTTAGAGGACAGATAAGACGATCAAGAAGGTTAGTAGTTCAGCAGGAAAGAAGAAGAAATTGAGCTCAAACATTAAGGCTGATTCAGGGCTTGATCAGAAGAAAAATCTGTGACAATTGAAGTTAGACCGCAAGAAGCTCTCCCCAGATTGAAGGTTGATATAGGCACAAAGAAGAATCAGAACATTCAGATATCCCAAGGAGAAACTTGTAGTACCAAAGTAACAAGAAGGAATACACATTATATCAGGTGTTATTTTTTCGGAAATATGGGACATTTATAGTATGTGGGTTACACAGACAAGAGATATCCAAGGGAAGAAGAACAAAGGTGGAAGAAAAATAGAGAATGATTCTCTAAAACATATTTTGAAGGAAACTGTTTTTTGTGAAGAGGATTTGGGCACATGGCCAGATATTTCACATCAATCATACATAGTAATTTTCCGAAACAAAACCCAAGCATTCGGAAGCAGCAAATTAGGGAATCGACAAGTGAGCTGAAAACACAAAATCTATATGCAGCTCTATAGGATGAAGCTGGTCCATCACACTCCAGAGAATATCAAACTCTCTTAACCATACTGAGTGTGATGTCGAAGACATGGATCAAAAAGAAAAAGGATGAGAAGGTAGTAGTTGTAGAAATTACCCTCAGAGCATCAAATCGTTCAGGAGTATGGATCCTTGATAGTGGTTTCACATCCCATATGATAGGTAACAAGGATCTCATTAAGGGCATCATGTATGACAGAGAAAGAGTTTTCAAATTTGTGAATGATGATGGGTTGAAGATTATTGGTTCTGAAAATGCTAAATTTGGGAGAAAATAAATGAGACGTGATGATATCTTGGTTGTAGAGGGTCGTAGTCATAACTTTCTCAGTGTGAGTCAACTATGTGACTCTGGGCACTCTATCCGATTTACCAAGAAGATGTGTGTTTTGAAAGTAAAAGATGGAGAAGTTGTTCTACAAGGGAAAATGACAAAAGGAAATCTTTCCCTTATAAGTGGAGAAGAAGATATGTGTCTTTTATCCATAGAGGATGAAAACAAGTTGTGGCATAAGAGACTTTGTCATCTATGCCAACCATATCTGTGAGATCTTTTGAACTGTGATGCAGATAGAGACCTTCCCAAATTATCACGTGATCGTACTCATACGTGCGATGCTTTCCAAAAAGGTAATATCATCAGAAAGACATACAATACAAAGGAACAAAAATCAACTAGAGTGGATGAATTGGTGCTTGATGATGTTTGTGGACCGATCTCACCACGACCAATAAATGGGAAAAGGTACTATGTCCTTTTCATTGATGATCATAGCAGAATGGCTTGGGTATTTGTCATTACCCATAATCCAGAAGTGTTCAGTTGTATTAAGTAGTATAAGAGGTAATCAGAAACAATGCTTGGGGGGAAAATTCTGATGTTTCGTACTGATAATGGTACAGAATTCACAAATAGTCAAGTCAAAGAAAATCTCGAGAATCACAGGATAAGGAATCCAATTTCATCAGTGAGAACTCCCCAACAGAATGGGGTAGTTGAATGGAGAAATAAAATCATCAGAAACATGGCCCAAACAATGCTTATTGAAAAAGACCGACCAGAGAAATTTTTGAAGGAAGCATTTTTGACATCGGCCTATATTTCTAACAGGGCTCTGTTGTGTCCAAAAGAAGACAAGATTCATTTTAAAATGTGGTATGGAAAAAAACCAACATTGAATTACTTTCAAATCTTTGGAAGTAAGTGTTTCATTCTCAACAAAGAAAACCACATGATGTTTTAGTCACAAGGAGATGCAGGGATATTCCTTGGCTACTCAGGTAAAAGCAAAGCATATAAATGATTCAAAAAAAGGCTAGGAAAATTGTTGATAGTAATGATGTCACGATAGTTAAAAATGAACAGAATACTCAAAGACCTAGTGAACAGTTTCTGGATGTGAGCTATGAAGAGATAAGAAACACAGGGGGAGTAGAAGTGGCTGAGGTTTACTTAGATGAATATATTGATGATGAGCAAGAGGAAAAAAGTTCTTGTGTCTACAAGGAAGCCAAAGTGTCGAGCTAAAATTGAAATGCAGAATATCATTAGTGATCAGATAGCTCTAGTTCAGACAAGAACAATGAAGTCACTGCAGTAGGAGTCTTTCCTATCTCAGGTGGAGCCAAAATTCATTACTGATGAAGTTGAAGATGAAAACTGGGATTAGTCTATGAATGAATAGCTTGATTAGATTGAGAAGAACCAGACATGGGAGATTTTTTTGAGACCAGCCGATAAGAATTTCATTGGAACTTAATGGGTCTTTTGCAACAAGTTGAATGAATATGGTGTAGTGGTCCGAAACAAAGCATGACTAGTTTGCAAAGGATACTCCCAGATATAGGGAATATATTTTGATGAGACAATTGCACCGGTTGCAAGGCTGGATACAATAAGATTATTTTTAGCCATAGTAGTGCAAATAATCTTCAAAGTGTTGTAGATGGATGTCAAATCTACATTTATAAATGGGGTTCTAGAATAAGTAGTGTAAATTTTGTATCCAGATGGTTTTTTCATTCATGAGGATGAGAACAAATCTTGAAGGGTGAAGAAGGCGATGTATGGTATGAAACAAGTAACAAGACCATGGTACTCAAGGCTTGATCAGTACTTGAAGAAGCTTGGTTTCCAGAGTGGGGAGTTGATTACAATCTTTATTTTAGAAATGATAGTAATCAAAGGATGATGGTGTTGGTGTATGTCGATGACATAATATTTGGCGGATCAGATGAAGCTCAGTGAAAAATGTTTTCTGATTTCATTAAAACTGAGTTTGAAATGTCAATGATTTGAGAGCTAACATGTTTTCTTGGTCTACAACTGACACAAGGAAGTAATGGAAATTTCATTTCTCATTCCAAATATGCCAAGGAGGTTCTAAGAGGGATTAGAATGGAAAATTCAATGGAAATGAAGACTCCAGTGGATACCAGGACGAAACTGTCCAATGATAAGGATAGAAAGGAGGTTAATATCATAGAATACATGAAAATTATTGGGAGTTAGTTGTAATTCACCTCAACAAGGCCTGACATTGTTTTCTCCACATGCCACGCAGCAAGATATCAGAGTAATCCAAAGGAAATCCACATGCTCATAGTAAAAAATAATACTTAGGTATATCTAAGGCACTGTGGATATCAGTCTAATGTTTAATGGAAAATCTCAATAAGTGTTATTGGGTTACAAAGATGCAGATTGGGCCGGATCAGTAGATGACAGAAAATCAACGTCAGGAGGTGCACTAAATCTTGGTGGATTGTGTATTTCATTGATAATCAAGAAGAAAGGTTGCATTTCATTGAGCACAATGGAAGCTGAGTATATTGTTGCTACTCAAGCATGCACACAGTTATTTTGGATGAAATAGCAGGTTGAAGATATGGGTGTTGAAGTGAAGTCTCCGATCGGAATCCAGTGCGATAACTCAAGTGCTATAAATCTCAGAAAAACTCTCGTCCATCACTCAAGGACAAAGAACTTTGAGATAAAGTATCATTTTTTCAAGGAGAAGGTTGAGAAAGTAATTGTGATGTTGGAGTATGTGCCTACAGAAATACAAGTTAGAGACATTAAGATAAAGGCCTTACCCAAAGATGATTTTGAAAGGCATTGACTGGATCTGGGAGTTCAGTCGACTCCCTGCACTTAAAAGGGTGTTGATGTAAGCCCCCCCTCTCCCCGGGGTATGATGTGTTTTTCCTTAATGTACTGGTATGTGTTCTCTACTCTGTTACATATTTCAAAATAGTGACCTTTGGGTTCATTGAAAAGGGGGGGGGAACAGTGATTGTCCAAGGGGGATATAGTGTGCTATTTGAGAAATCAGGACAGATAGGGGAGAAGCTGATAGGTGGAGTAGTCAGATAGAGGGAGTTAAAGGAGAAGACAGATAGGGGAGAATATTAAATTTGATGATTCTAGAAGTGATTGATCAAAGAATAGATATCATGACAGCAGAGGATCGTGATAAAACTATAAGAGTGGTGTTAGAATGTGGTAAGAATATTTTCAAAAATTGGTATCAGTTTGGTGTCAATAGTGGGTGTCATAGTTGAAGTAATTCATTGATGAACTTTTCATTTACTCTTGTTTCACACACCGAGCACTACTCATGTGGGCATAGATTATATGTTGACTAAATCCTTAATTGCAATCAGAATCACAATAGGTGATTGGTGGCTGAAGAATTTGCGATGTATCATTTTATGGAAGAATTTTCAACAAACCCAAAGGGGGATATTGTTGAGCCTAAATCCTGCAAGGTATCATTGAAGCATTTTTGAGGTGATTGTGTTTGTTGAAAAAGTGGAAATCTATGTTGTGATTGTTGATAAAGAAAACCATGACATACCAATTTTTTTAGAAAGGGGATTTCATGGTGTAATTTCGAGTTCAAAGGTTTGTGGTTAAGGATTCATGTTTGATTCATGAACATTGACAATGGAATAGGTGATCTAGAGGCAGTACAGAAAGAGCAGATACTAGGTGGAGCCGTTTTCTAATGTTTTCCAAATTTCTGGGACTGAAAATCGATAAATGAAGTAAAGTGGTTTTTGTCAAAGGGACATTCGCGCAGTTTATTTGAAGGAGAGGAAACTTTCACGCCTAATGTTTTTCAAGATTAGAACATCAAAATATGGAAAAGGGATAAGGGTCGGACAAGTTTTGGGTTAGGTCACGTAAGTGACTAGAGAGGCAGAGACAAGGGGTAGAGACATGCGCACCGAGACTTGCGTGCTGAGGGGAGACATGCGCGCTGTCATGCAGGGTGTCCAAATGCCTATAAATACCAGTCGACCCATCCTCATTTTGCATGAGTTTAAGACTAAGCGAAAATCAGAGCTCCCATCATGCAGGTGTGGTGGTCACGCAAGTGGTGGTGGGTCATGCAAGTATAAGTTGTGCGATAAGTGATAGTTTTGTGCCGTTATTGGTTTGGGCGTTAAAGGGTGTGAATCGCATAGGTTTGGATTTGCATAATCATTTATGGCACAAGTGATTGAGAAGGACTTTCATGCCAATTTTGACTTGCGCGCCAAGACTTGCGCACTGGCTTAGAAAAGGGCCCCAAGTAAGCTTGTTTCACAATAGTAGTTCAGGGCTGCGTGGAAGCTGGAAGATTGGCTGATACTCTCAGTGCAAAGAGAGTGTCATCTATGGGTGAAAGTTGGACTTCAACAGATCATATACATACAATGGATGATTCATTCATTAGTAATAATGAAGAGACCTACAGTTCTATAAACAGTGAGTGGATCCTTTCTAGATCAGTGAGCCAAGGAAGAGGAATAAGGTGATCCTCTCCACCAGTAGTGAGCCAGAAAGAGAGAAACTGGGAGTGACCCTTAGATAAGCAATGAGATGACCCTAAACATTGTAAAGTCAGTGAGCCTGGGAATAAAAGTGATCTATTCCAAACCTTGTAAACAGTAGTGTGCTTATAGTGGATTTGGTACATTGTCACATTGGTGGTGTTTTCTCCTTGGACGTAGCCCAGTGAGTGTGAACCAAGTAAAAATTGTTGTGTCCTTTGCATGCTTTACTTTCTGTTTATATTGTGAAACAGGAAAGAGAGACATGGGTCTTTTTCTTAATAGAGAAACAAGATCATAACAATCTTTAATTTCAAATTAGTCATAACTTGATTCACCCCCCAGGGTATTTATCCTTTAGGTCATAACAATTTAAAATTAGGTTATAATTATTGTTTTAGATTTTTCTAAAAATTCTTATTTTTCGATGACTAGTTAAAAATAAATATTTATATTTAAAACCACGATTTCATTTGAATAATTTACAATGATAAAATGTATTTTAAATTTGATTTAATTTAAAATTAATTCAATTATATTAAAAATTATCTAATTTAGGTCATTTGAATAATTTTTATATTGAATTTTAAAAAAAAACTTCTATACTTATGATAATTTTCTCTTTGAAAACCTTATTTTTTATCTTGTCTATGGGTATAATTTTAAATGGGATTCTACCATATATGTTAATTTAATATTAAAAAACTAATTCCATATTTGGAATGAGAATATTTAATAATATATAACAATATCAAATTAATTTTTCATCATTAAGAAATGTAAAAGGAGTAGACATTTAGTTTCTGAAGATACGATGAAACCTTATTTACTTGTGGTAAATTAAGAGGATATGCATTAAATAACATACCAAATCATAAAAAGTGTATTTTATAGAAATATTTGACCCATATATATATCCTATTATTTTCAATAATAAACCATTTTTTCATCATGTGACAAGATAAAAACATGGTTTTAATTAATTAATTTAATAAATTACATGTGTGTCTTCTCTTATACTTATAAAAGTACAATCAATGTCCTCCACTATTAACATATAAAAGTCTATTTTTCTGTTAATACTAGTAAAAATATCTTCTTAAATACCCTCTAAACAACATAAATCTCTTTCATGATCCAAATTCAAGCCCATGATTTCTTCTAGTGAAAACAAAAACATGTTTCCAGAAGAATATATAATGTTTATAAACAATCTTTTATTTATTCTTATTAAACCTCTGTAAAATATTACTATACCATGATAATATAATAAAATTATTATCATACATAAAATAAGTTTTTTTATGTTAATTTAATGACCTATTATAATCCCCTATTTCATCAAATGGTAAATGAAACCGCCGTTCGTGAGTATGAAAGACTACCGCCTCATGAACCAATGTAAATCATTTTTCATCACCACATTTATGGATGGATATAATGGTAGATTTTAATCATGTGTTTTATATTTATAATTTTGTAAAACCCCACCCCTACCACATTGGCTTGAGGAGGCGGTGAGGGCTACATGGCCTTAAGCGACGTTCCCAAGACGCCAAAGGCTGTAAATAAATGCTGAGGGCTTCAAGATCAAGTGGGGGAATGATTTAGCATCAAGACAAAACGAACCAAACCATCCACTAATAGAAACTATATGATGCATGTCAATTAAAATACCCAACCATGCATTCTCAAAAGTCAACCAAGTTGTTCCACAACACAACTCAAAACTAATAAAACTAAACATGTCCACACAACATCAGAGTAAACTACGGAAACCAAACAACCAAACACCACAAGCCATGAAACCAACATAGCTCCATGCCATGATCCAAGCTTCAAGCTCCACCATGGGATCACAATGCTCCACTAATGGAAGGTGAGGCTATACCTTTTCCAACAACACGGTAAAAAACATCTCTAAAGACACCACAATGCTTAAGCAGGGGGTGAGTACTAAAACTCAGTAGGATTTTCCCAAATGACATCCCTACATACTCTACTAAGATAAAATCATTAGAAAATTTATATAAAACAGTTTATATAAATTAAATCACAAGTGAATCCATTTTCATAAGCCAAACATGCCCTTACCAAGACATCACACCCAAACCAAGAAACCAAGGGAAAACCAACGAAACATGCCACAAGCCATCTCATCATTTACATGTTAGCACAACTACTTCCATCTTGCAAAGTAATGCACAAAAACAACCAAAGAGGTGGGACATCCACCCAACATGTTCACCGATTTACACCAAAACAATCAAAATAGTGGGACTTCCTCCCAACCCGTTCACCCATTTACAACTAGAGGTACTTACTGACCACTACTCATATGGTGGTTCATCTGACCACTATCCATCCCCATGTTATAGTGAGACTTCCCACCCACTTCCGTACAACATTTCAACCAAACCAAACCAAGCATAAACCCACCATGGTCATAAAAACATTCAATCAACCAATTCCATTGCATATCAATCCACTTCAATAAATCCCCCATTTATTGAAAACCATTTTCTATGCCCAACAAAATTTCAACAAAACAACCCTTTTATTGAAAACACTTGCATCAATCATTTTTAAAAATCAACCATATCATCCCATTTTAAAATATTCATTTTAAAATCCCAAAGAATAGCATTTCACCATAAAACAACCTTTTCCCCAAAAATCCCCAAAACATCACTCAAGGGATTTCCAATCTATTTCTCATAACAATTCCCAATTAATTTTCAGAACAAAAATTAATTGTAACAAGGAACCACTAGTTCTAACCATGTGGAGTTGAGTGATAATCCACCTACCTTTAGGGTTCCCAAGAAATTGACCCACGAACAACCGTGCCTCAAATCTGGCGAACACACCACTGAAACCTCTCTAGATCCCTTTCCCTAACATCCACATGCCTTAATATTAACATATAAGGCAACTAAAACCTTATAAATACACACAAAAAGTGTAGATATAGAAAAACACGAAAGGTAGGGATGTAGATCTAGAGGAAAACACAAGAGAAACAAGAGGATAGACTTACCAAGGAGAAACCACCTTCAAACTACCTTGAAACCACATTGAAAAGCTTCCAATTCGAGTGGGAGAGAACCCTTAACCCCTAAGAATCCAATATAACGAGTGAGGCTCGAGTGGGAGGAATATTGGATTGTTTTAGGTTAATCCTGAGGAAGCCCAAAACATATAACCATATTTTTAAGTGGCCACATGGTTATCCCACGGGGTTTGGAAAACCGTGCGCTAACTGTGAACATGCTACTTCCTCAGGACCAAGGGTCCATATGGTTTCCTCACACGGTTTGGAAAACCGTGCAACGGCCATACAAAGTCTATTGTCTCCCCTCCATGGTTTCCTGGAGAACCCCCATGGTTTCCACAAACCGTGCTCAAACTGTGCACCCCTTTAAAAGACTCAAAACTCATCCAAAACCATTCCAAACTCTCCCATCCTCTTCCCAACTCATCCCATTAAATTTAAACAAATAAAAATTCATAAATAAAGTCCACATACCTCAAAACGGGTTTATTACATTCTCCCCACCATTGGACTTTCTGTCCTTAGAAAGTAGTGAACCTGCCCTTTGCTGAAAGAGCTCAGGCCACTGCTCGGCCATATCGTTCTCCCGCTCCCAAGTCCCCTCTTGAATATGACCATGTTTCCACAAAATATGAACTAAACTGATGCTTTTACCATGAAATACTTTCTCTTGCCTATCCACAACCCGCACTTGCACGTGCACCAACGATGCATCTGATTCTATCTCAACATGATCCCATCGAATCACATGGTCACGATTCAGATGATACTTTTTCAACTACGTCACATGAAACACATTGTGCACCACAGTAGACCAAGGTGGAAAAGCCAAAAGATAATCCACCTCACCAACCCACTCAAGAATATCAAAATACCTAATATACCTCGGAGACAACCTTCCCTGCTTCCCAAACAAACGATTTCCAAACCTAGGGGAGATCCTCAAGAACACATGATCACTCACCTCGAACGACAATGGCTGTCGACGAAGATCCAAAAACGATTTCTGACGACATTGAGCCATCTCCATCCACTTTCATATCAAATTGATATTCTCCGTAGTCTCCTGGACAAGCCTCAGTCCAACCATTGAGGACTCACCCATTTCCACCCAACATAGTGGAGAATGACATGGTCGCCCATACAATGCTTCAAACGGAGCCATATGTATGGATGATGGATAACTGTTATTATATGAGAACTCAAACAATGAAAAGTGATCCTCCCATGAGAAACTAAAATTCATGACACAAGCTCGAAACATATCCTTCAGAGTTTTTATCGTTCTCTCGGATTGACCATCTGTCTGAGGGTGATACGCCATACTCATCATCAACTGTGTCATAAGGGATTGCTGCAAGGATTTCCAAAAACGAAATGTAAACCTCAGATCGATATTCGATACAATTGAAACCGGACCACCATGCCTCTTTAACACCTCCCTTATATAGATTTTGGAAAGATCCTCCACCGTATGAGATTCAGGAATCGGGATGAAATGGGCCGACTTCGTTAGCCGATCCACTATCACCCAAATGGTGTTGTGCTTTCTGACCGTTCATGGGAGGCTTGTGACAAAATCTGTCACTATCTTCTCCCACTTCCAAACAAGGATTGGTAAAGACTGCAACATTCCCAATAGCCTCTGATGCTCTGCCTTGACCTACTGACAAGTCCAGCATATCGAAACAATCTCAACCACACTTATTTTCATACTAGCCCACCTAAACTGTAGTTTCAACGCTTTATACATTTTCTTAATTCCATGATGAATAGCCCACATGGAATGATTATACACCCTGAGAAGATCCTCTTAACAAGAAACTGGTACAACCATCCGATTCCGAAAACACAAAACTGAATCTTCATTCAGTTTCCTACCCTCAATGGTCTCCCCACCATTGAGTCTCGACCCCATGGTCACACACTCAGGATCATATATCTGTGCCTTTCTTACGAGGCCAACCATGTCAAGAATCAACAAAACTGGAAAATAAACTGCTCTATCACCCTGGTCCTCACATTCCAACTACAATTCAGTTATAACTGACATCAATTTCCATTGGTATGATGCCTATTTTACCACCTGAGCATATGATTTTCTACTTAATGCATCCTCCACTGAATTTACCTTACCCGATGTGTACATAAAGTCAAAATAAAACATCTGGAGATATTCTATCCATCTTCTTTGCCTCATGTTCAAATTTCTTTGTGTGAGAAAATGTGTTTCAAGCTCTTATGATATGTATATACCGTGAATTTCTCACCGAAGAGATAATGAAACCATAATTTCAAAGAATATACCACTACTTCCAACTCCAAATCATGAGTTTGGAAGTTGTTGTCATGCACTCTTAACAGCTATGAGCCATATGCAACCACATGATTCCCTTTCTTGAGAACGCACCCGAATCCAAATCCTGATGCATTGCAATACATCACGTACCCTTTTCCTAATTTTGGAAAAACCATGATTGGTGTTGATGTAAGATGACCCTTTAGATCTTCGAAACACTGTTGACACCGGTCATTCCACTGGAATGGAACAATCTTTCTTGCCAAAGCTATCATCGGTGAAGCCAAACGTGAAAAATCATGAAAAAAATGCCGATAATACCCAGCTATACCAAGAAAATATTGTATCTAAAAAACATTCTTTAGCGGCTGACATGATATTACAACCTCTATATTTTCCGGATCCACTAAAACACCTCTTTTAGAAATCACATGGTAAAGAAAACGAACTTCCTCTATCCAAAATTTACACTTTGACAATTTGGCATACAATCGATGATCCCTCAAAATCCCCAGCACTGTCGCCAAGTGCTGCTCATGCTCGACCCTTGTATTTGAATACACCAGAATATCATCTACAAACACCACCACAAATGAGTCCAAATATCTCTAAAATATCTGATTCATCAATTCCATTAACACTCCTGGCGTATTCGTTTGACCAAAGGGCATAACCACATATTCATAATAGCCATATCTATTATGAATGCTATTTTAGGAATATCCTCCTTCTTCACCCGCAATTGATGATATCCTGACCTCAGGTCGGTCATGGAGAACCACTGGGCTCCCCTAGACTAGTCGAAGAAATCATCAATTTGTGGATGTGGATATCTATTCTTTATTGTAACTTGGATAAGTCTTCAATAATCAACACATAGCCTCAAAGTTCCATCTGCCTTTTTCCCATACAACACCGGCGCTTCCCACAAATATGTTCTAGGATGAATAAACCCTTTGTTTTCTTATCTCTTCCAACGGGATTTTCAATTCCCGCAATCTAGCTGGTGCCATCCGATAATACGGAAGTGAGATAGGACTGTTCCCTGGAAGGAGATCAATTGCATACTCCACTTATCTTAAAAAAGATAATTGAAATAATTCTTCAGGAAAAACATCCATGAACTGATCCACCACTTCCATAGGAACACTCTGCTCAACACCATCTAATGATTCCAACAACTAAACCACCAACTGATTTGATAACGTACCCACTTCTGGTTCCAACAAACCTGTTTCACCCTTCCTTTCATGCATCTCTCCTCTAAAGAGATGTCTAACACCATCGTGTGTCATATAATTTATTGTTCACGCATCAAAATCGATGGGGGCCTTAAAATCCACTAGCCAACCCATTCCTAGGATTACATCATATCCATCCATCTCAAGTATTGAGAAATTGCACACTATCTCAACCTCGCCGACAACGATACAACATTCTCTACAAAAGAAGGCTCGACACTCTCTTAAACCCAAAGGAGTTTGAAGTTTCAAAACCGAGGGCGTCATTTCTACCCTTAAACCCACCAAATCAACCACACATGCAGCAATAAAAGAGTGTGAAGCACCTGTATCAAACATCACTTGCATCAAGGATGAATTTAAAAGAATAGTACCTCGCACTGTGGATGGTCCTGACTGATCATCCACCACAACATGCTCATATATGAACACATGTTTTATTGCCACACTCCGCTCTTTATTGCTCTGCTGAGGCGTCGTGGTATTCCGAGAATCACCATAACCCACTTTACTCTACTGATGAGGGATGTGATGTTGTCCCCATCCCGTTGAAGCATACAACGTCTTAGATCCCTGAGGAGTGTCACACACCCCCGAACTTGGAGAATTTTGTCAATAAAGCTACATATTCCCCATATACCTACAATTATGAAATGCTCGAGGTTGTGTCGTACAATCCCACATGATGTGGTTCGTAGAACCACACTGAAAACATCCCGGCTTGCTCTCGGACATCAGAGGAAGATTTATCGATCATTCCGTCAGATTATATGCCATATTCCCAACCTGGGGATAAGTTTCCCTCCTTCTCTTGAACCCAACGTTAGAGTTACTACTATTCCCCATGGGTACCACCATGCTTCCGCCACCTAGAGCTCCCAACAGATCCCGCTCCGCCACCGAGGATCTATTCACAATCTTTTTGTAATCATCTATACATAGCACCACTATCTTTGAATGGATTTCATTCCTTAATATCACTTCAAAGATCCCTGCCTTCAACGACGTGCTACCTACCACCTCGGGTAAAAACCACACTAAGTTAATAAACATAGCTGCATATTCCATCACATACATAAGATCTTGCTTCAAACAAAAGAAATCAGTCATACACTGAATTCTGAACGTATGTGGGTAGAATTGTTTATTAAACAATTCCTCAATGCCTTCCCACATCATATCGTAGTCCATCCCTGCATGGACTACCAACTCCCACCACTAAAGGGCAAGATCTTCCAACATATATGTGTCCAACATCACTTTTAACTCTACCAGAGTTCCTATGAACTCAAAGATCTTGTTCATTCTATTCAACCATTCTTATTCCCTCTGTAGCTCTGAATCATCCCTGACGATGGGTGGATTCTGCTTTTAAAACTGAACCACATGATCCACATGCCTTGGTTAATCCACTTTGTTTCCACTTTCCACGTCTTGGAATGCTTGCACTATGCTTTTCCCTAGCTGCTGGTTCACCTGAGGCTCAGGTGCTACCACATTCTCAGTAGCCTCCTCCGGTTGGTCATTATGACGCCTACCCAGTTCCATTTCTATAAACAAAAAACAAACAACCATGAGTATAACTTTCGTAGAAATCATGAAGTCCCATTTCAAAATCACATTAGAGAACACTATCAAAACAAGGCTTTCTAGTAGTTCACATTTTCCACATGTGCCATGTTTTACCATTTTGAAAACCAAACCATTTTAAAAATACCAATTTATTCACATTTCAATTTCACACATTCATATCACATCATAAATCATTATATCTCAATGAAATATGCATTCTCATGGGAAGTAATTTCTACCATGCATCCCATGCTCATCTCATTGGCTACACCCATGACAATGAGATAACCAATGCCTATAAGTGTCTCCAAAAAAACTTATATACCCAACACCCTGGTAACTTTAATTTCAGCATTAAAAGGTTAACTTTGTCCTTTTATACTATACTTTCCATGTTCTGACAATCTTATGCCTCGCTACCATCCCGACTAAAGGAATGTAACAGAACAAATGAGAACACAAAATCTAAGAATCAACTCGAAAGGACCAAACAAACTGATACCACTTGTAACACCCGATCGCTACCTCATTGTCATGAGGAGGCGGTGAGGGCTATGTGTCCTTAAGTAATGTTCCCAAGACGCCCAAGGCTAGCAATAAATGTTGAGGGCTTCAAGATAAATATGGGCAATGATTTTCCCTAATAAAAAACCAACAAAATCATCCACAAATAACCACTTTATGACGCATGTCAATTCAAATACCCAACCATGCATTTCCATAATTCATCCATGTTGTTCCACAACACAATTCAAAACTAATACAACTAGACATGTTCACAAAACATCAGAGTACACTACAGAAACTAAACATCCAAACACTACAATCCATGACACCACCACATCTCTACGCCAATCTCCATGAATCATGCTCTACCAAGGGATCACAATTCTTTACTAAAGGAGGGTGATGACTTACCTTTTCCCACGTCATGGTACACGACATCTGCAAAGACACCACAGTGCCAAAGTAGGGGGTGAGTTCTAAAACTCAGTAGGATTACCCAAAATGACTTCACTACACACACCACTATGATAAAACAATTAGAAAATTTATATAAAATAGTTTATATAAATTAAATCACAAGTGAAACAATTTTCATAAGCCAATCATTCCCTTACCAAGCTGTCACACCCAAAATGAGAAACCAAGGGAAATCCAACCAAACATGCCACATGCCATCTCATCAAATACACGTTAGCACAACAACTTCCATCTTGCAACACAATGAACAACAATCAACCAAAATAGTGGGTATTCCTCCCAATCCGTTCACCCATTCACACCAAAACAATCAAAATGGTGGGTCTTCTGCCCAACCCGTTCACACATTCACAACTAGCGATACTTCTGACCACTACTAATTTGGTGGTTCTTATGACCACTATCCATCCTAATTTTATAGTGAGACTTCCCGCCCACTTCCATACAACATTTCAACCAAACCAAACCAAGAATAAACCCACCAAGGTCACAATGACATGTAATCAACCAATTTCATTTCGTATCAATCCACTTCAATAAATCACCCATTTTTTGAAAACCATTTCCCATTACCAAAAACATTTCAATAAAACAACCCTTTTATTTAAAACCCTTTCCATAAATCATTTTCACAAATCAAAAATATCATCCTGTTTTAAAATTTTCATTTTAAAATCCACTAAAGTAGCATTTTACCATAAAACACCCTTTTTCTAAAAAATCCCCAAAACATCACCCATGGCTTTTCCAACCAATTTCGTATAACAATTCACAATTAATTTTCAGCACAAAAATTAATTGTAACAAGGAACCACTAGTTCTAACCATGTGGAGTCGAGAGAATCCACCTACCTTTAGGGTTCAAGAGAAATCGACCCACGAACAACTGCACCTCAAATCCAGTGAACGCAGCACCGAAAAATCACTAGATCCCTTTCTCTAACATCCACAAAACATAATATTAACATTCAATGAAACCACAACCATATATCTAAACACAAAAATTGTAGATCTAGAAAACATCTAAAGAGAGGGATTTAGATCGAGAGGAAAACACAAGATAAATAAGGGGAGAGACGTACCAGAGAGAAACCACTATCAAACCTCCTTGAAACCCCATTGATGTGCTTCCAAATCGAGTGGGAGAGCACCCATGACCCCTGAGAATCCAAAAACCTGAGTGAGGCTCGATTGGGAAGAAGATTGGAGTGTTTTAGATTAAGACCGAGGGAGCCTGGAACTTATAACCCTATTTTTAAGTGGTCGCATGGTTTGCCCGCATGATTTGGAAAACCGTGTGCTAACCGTGCGCACGCTACTGCCTCGAGAGAAAGGGTCCCGGGGTTACCTCACAATGTTTGGAAAATCGTGCTCCAGCTGTGCGAAGCCTACTGTCTCCCCTACATAGTTTTCTAGAGAACCCGCACGGTTTACACTAACCGTGCTCAAACCGTGCACCCCTTTAAAAGGCTCCAGACTCATCCAAAACCATTCCAAATCTCCCAACCTCTTCTCTACTCATCCCATTCACATTAAACACATAACAATGCATAAAAAAGGCCCCATACCTCAAACAGGGGGTAATAAAATATTATTATATGTATTTTATTTTAACATCATTTATAACTTCTTGTTTTCTATTCCATTTGCAATACGGTAATGTTGCTTGTGTATATAATGGACTTCCACCTTGAAAACCAATGTGATTCGTTTTCATACATAAGATTTTCATGGAAGGTAACAAGGATATATTTTATCAGAAGCATTTATATGTAAGAAATTATATTTATTATTAAAACAATTTATATGACTCACTTACTCAACATTTCTCCCATTGAGTAAATGAAAATGTCCATCATGTGTATGTACAACATAACTCTTCCAAAAAGCAATGTGATCCATTATCTATGTTCAAATTTAAATACCAATTCAAAAATTAAATTTAATAAAAATATGAATTTTATAAAATTAATATATCATCCTTTAGATGATGTAACTATATAATATGCACAATTACTAAAACATTCTTAAAAAATTATAAATGAAAAAGCATGGCAACTAACACGTGAATAAATGTAAATAAAGAATTATTTTAATTATAAAAGGTTCGTTAATGTTATTAGAGGATAAATTATGTTATTATAAATATGGATATGGTTCTGTAATAAATTAATAACATTATTAAAACAATTATACATTATTTTGAAGCACGTTCACCCAAAGAATATTTGAGGTAGCGGTCTTCATCTCAATTTCTCTTCATTGTGTCATATTGAAAAGATATTCATCATATTTATTTTAAATAGTGTATATAAATTCAATTAAATAGTTCATATCATCATTAGTTGATAATTTATAGTTTTTATGTTTCAATTTGAATTATTTCATTCAAGGGTATTTAACAACAAAATTAAAAAGTGAAAATGTATTTCATGACATAATTTGTTTTCATTGTAATATATTAACATTTAATTATCATTGACATTCAATGAATTATTATTTATGGGATTTTTAATATATTTTTTATACATAAAGTTTTTTATGAGGAATTAAAATTTATACACATAAACAATTCATTGGTTAATTCTCACATAAACGTTATAATATTTGTAAGGGTTTATTTCACAACAACATTTTAATCAGTATTTTTTAAGGCTGAATTTAAGTATAACAACATTTTTATGATCATTGGATAATTAAAAATACATAATTATCTTCTCCTATGGTAATTAATTAATCTTTCAATTAATATTTATGCATTTTTACTCTTTTGTACTGAAATTTAATAATAAACCATTTCAAAAAAAATCTAATTTCATTTCACTCTTCAGTTCGAAATCCATATTCTTTCAAAACCATTTATTCTAAAAAATGTTTTGAAAAATGTTTTTAACATTATAAAATGGGTTTATTAAAATCATTTTTATCCATTTTGGAACTTTTTAAATTTTTTTTATAAGTAATCTTTACATTCATTTTCATATAATGCCTCTTTGTATTTTAATGAAAATGTAGATTAAATCATTATTTTAACATGTATGGAATGTATTGAATTCTATGGCTTGATGACCAATCAATGATTTAATGATTAAATTTTATGTTTCAAAGTTAAATTTAATATGAAATTATTTCCATAATATTTTACTAACCTAGAGTTTTTTTATTATAATATTTTAAATTTGAAAATTATATTTTCATCAGGAATGTTTTTATTGAAATTTTTAGAGAATTTATATTCATCAAAAACAAAAACCAATTATTTTACTTAATATCCTCTTGGGGTATGATGTATTGATACCATACCTATTATTCCAATGGATGTTTTATGTTCATTTTTACTATGAAAAGTGTGTACATTCACCTAATTGATTAATTTTCTAGTCATTTACTATCCCTTGTAATATTCACTTTACAATGATCATTGGACATTAAATGTCCATTAAATACCCCTAATATTTATCATAGATATGTCTATTCCTTAAATATTATAGCATTCCTATATATAGTTTTCAACATTTAAATGTTTTTTTTATCCCTGAAAATATGGATAAATATATCTTCTCAACATACTATAGACATTTAATGATAATGAACATTGTTCATAAATTAACTTAATTATTTGATATATGATGAAATATTTGGACATATAGTGATGGTTAGGGCCCTAAATTATATAGATCCTTAATACATCAATGATATCATTAAGAGAATCGGTAATGTATAATTAATTTGGTTTTTTAAACATAGTTTTAAGCATTATTTTGAAAGGTCTTGACATCAGAGTTATCATGATGCCTGATAACACGACTTATAATAACTAAAATATCCGTTATTGAAATTTAAGTTATGAATATTCATGATATTTTTTCACTAACAATATCTCTATATTTGTATCATTCACCATTATTTATTAAATTTCATGTATTTTCAGTTCTTTAACTGTCCATATTATTTATACTATATCTATTCATGATAGTAACATTTTTAATGGAACGTGTGATTAGTTATTTACCATTCTGTATTTATTATTACTTATCTATTCCTGAAAGTCAAGTTATAAAAAATTCTTTTGTGTTCAGTTATTTACCATTCCATATTGATTATTACTAATCTATTTAGGAGTGTAATGTTACTTAAATGGAATTTGTTTTTTTAATTTACCTTCCCATATTGATTATTCTTTATATATTCGTTATAGTCATTTTATTGATTAAATTGGAAGTGTGATTAGATATTAACCATTTTTTTCTTTCCTATGAATCCAAGAAGTGTAATATGAATGATATGAAATTATATACTTGGTAAAATAATGATATTCTAAAAAACATATACTGTAACTTTTATATTCAATAGTAATAATGGAATCATGTACATGTCATGTTTACATTGACAGTTGACCTCCTCATTCCTTCAAGATGGGGTTCCTTACATATTATTTCTATGAAATAATATATAAATTGCCTCCAGATTACTAGGGTCGGCATCATTAAACTGATTATGAATTATTTATAGTTTATATGAAGGATTTTTTTATCATCACCAATGTGATTAAATTATCATGATTACTAGTTAATATGTAATTCAAGGAAAGATATTTCTACATCCATGAATAATAAAATATCGTCATAATAATGGAATTAAAAATTTAAAAATACAATACTATGTTTAATAAAATAAGCTATGTATGGTCAGATATATTCATGTAAAGCCTTGGACAATTTTTCAAAAAACATAGAAGTTACTCACTTTGGGAAAAAAGTGTTAGTGTTACCAACAGATATATATTTGGAACTGATTATCAGGCATTTTAATTTATAACTACATAATATATTTCACATTTGGATTTTATAATTATAAAGGTCATAAATATCTTACCATATTTGGGTGATAAATATCGTTATAATGAAATATTGGTTGATAATATCATTAAAAATATTTTAATAGAATCATATTTTATATTATAAACAGCTAATGACACATATAAAATTACACAGTTGATCTAAGATGGTATTATTATAACTCAAATGTATCTTTGGAGAATATTTATTTTAGATTCTAAAAAAATGAGTAATATAACATGAGTAGTTTTTTCTTCAATATATACTATTTCTAAAAAATCATATTCGTAGAAAAAAATTAAATTCACTAAGATGAATAAATAAATAATTGAGGCCATAACATGTTCTTATAAATAAATTTTTTATAAAGTTACCCATCTATCAAAGAGAATGAATAAAATATTTTGAATGAAGATTATAGATATATGTTTTATAAAAATAATGTATAAATGATTGATATGTAATATTATTCAGATATGATATGTTATGAGTGAAAGGGGAATGAAATATAAGACCAGATATTCCTATGAATAATAGGAATTATATGAAGGATAGATATTTGAATAATTTATATAATAATTTTTTCAATTAGAGTCAAATATATTTTGACACATATAGTGAAAGTGGACGCGATAGCTCTTTTGATAGTTCATCTAATAGTGATAGTGAAAATCAAAAGAGTATTTGTATCATTATAGGAATTATTATTAACATAAACTACTTAATGTATAAGTTATCTTATGAAAACATTTTTAATATAAATTTGAATGTAAATGATCATCACTCAGAAATGATAATAATTAAATATCTTTAGATAAGGAATATTGTTTATCCAATAGAGATAAAAATTTAACTATCATTGAATATGTTTTTATGTTTTCTAATTTTATAAAAACGAAAAATCTTAATGTTACTAAAAATATTAAAATTATAAGGAAAACCTTTATAAATAAGAATCCATTACTTCTATACAAACATAATATATTTAAAATCATAATTTATAATTGGAAAATTATACAAATTATAATAAAAATGAAGATGAGGATTTAGATACAAAAATTAAATTCTTTGTTTTTATGTCTGAAAATATTATATTAAATTTTACCTTTGAGAAGGAAAATTTTGAGATAAATTATATAAAAATTTACCATCATATAAATACTTATAGGATTGGTTTTAATTTTGAAAACCTTTGTTTAAAAAAAAAGCAATCTTTATAATTCCCCTATTGTAATAAAATGTTATAGCCTTTCCTATTGAAAAAATAGATTTTGTCAAAATAATGTTAAATACACTGGTTTTTATAAGGATTATTTTTTTGTGGTATATATTTTTTACAATATAAAATTATTAGAGAGAAAAGGATACTAAAAAAATTTATCTAATAATGTTAATCCCATGCATGTTTGGGTAGAAAAATTCTTCATTATATAATTTCTATAAAATAATAAGCATACAAACAACCTCAATATAAGTATATTGATTGTGGTTATTCCCATAACATTATTGAAAATAATATATTCTTCTAGTCTATCATTAAATTGAAATATGGTAATATATATTTTAGTGATAATGATCAAGGATAAATATATGGTATTGGTAATAATATAATTCATCGAAAAAAAGAATTTAAAATCATTTATATATTTCAATATATAAAAAATATATATTAAGATAAGCCAATTATGTTATGAGGGATACCTTATGAACATCAAGAATGGTAAATTTACAATTAACTGCACAGAAGATAATTTTATAATTTTTACTGATAGGAATGAGAATGTATACTCATGTAATATATAAAACCTTAAGGGGAAATATCCCCCTTGACTTAGTGAAAATGAATATCGATTTTAGTTGTGGAAATATAAGGTTAGGGAATTGTAATGTAAGAACATTAGTGAACCATTATTTGGATGGAATAGTTAGTGTCCTATAATAAAATTTTTTTAACTCTTCACATGTTTATAATCCTTATCAATTAGAAATGAAACATATGTTGAGTTTTAATTCTATTAGTGAATTTTCAAATTATAAATCTCTATAGGTATTGAACATGGAATAATTTATTCATAATCAAAAAAGAATTATTTTTTTAAAATACTATTCATATTTTTTAGAAGATGACTACACTAGATACACAAGGTTTTATTTTATATAAAAAACAATAATCATTTTCCTATTTTAAAAATTACGCATCTTTTATTTAAATTGATAAAAGTAAACCTTTGATGACTAGAAATAGTTATCAGGGATAAGAATCTGGAAATTCTAAAAATTAAATTATCTTTTGGAAATATTGTTTAATAAATAACTTAGCTTTGCCTATAACTCTTCTGAAAAATGTTGTAGTTTAATAATGAAATAAAATTCTTCAAGATTTTACTAGAAGAAAATTTAGTTATTTCTAAATTGTTTTATATTTTGGGGAAGAAAAAGTTTGTACTACCTACTATATCAGAAACTGAGTTTGATAATGACTTTTAGTACTAATACTCATTATGATTTTTGTATATGATTAAAAACAACACATTTTTTACTTCATTGTTTTTGGATGCAAAGAATTAATTCTTAATACTAAATATAATTTACACCTAATTCATACATGGAAATATTTTCAATCTATTATACAACTAGAAAGGTCAATATAGTCAATAATATAAAAAAATAATTACCATTGGGGAAATAATGCTGGACATTTTTAAGAAATTAATCCTTTTGTTTCCAAACAACCCAAACCAAAATCTTCAAATTTTTTCTAGAACTATTATTCTACCAATTTCGGAATATTATTTGTATGAGAGATGAACTAAATAAATTCTTTATTAATTATTACCTCAAGAAACAAATAAACAAAAGTTTAAGATAGAATCTTTAAAAATATAATATTTTTTAAAATCTCAAGGAATCAACCCCAAGATATTATCATTTATGATATAGAACAACTAGTTAGTACAAGAATTTTATTAAGAAATGAAATTGAACATTTTGAGTTTTTATCACAATTAAAGCCAAAAACACTGGATGAATCTTTATATGATAATTATTTGATAAACTAAATGTAGGATAAAATCAACAAGTTTAAGAGAAATAATGTTTTTACTTTAGTTTATTGTCTTAATGATTCACCTATAATTCTTGAAAAATTTGTTTTTTGAAATAAATGTTATAAAAAAGTGAAATAGTGATAAATAAATATATAATTGTAGAAAAGGATCATAGTTATAAATAATGTATTCAATATGAAGAAACATTAATAATAATATCTAGACATTAATATATTGTTATACATCTATTATATATAGAATTTCAAAATTTCAAATTTTTTTCATAGTCAATGTTATGCGTGATTTTCATAATTGATAAGTACATGATGAATTAAATGAAGAACAACCCATAGTTTTGAAAACCCAAAATCTCTTGATCATGTTTTTAGACTAACTAAGGCCATATATAAACAAAAACAATCCCCTAGATCATTGTATGATATATTAACTTTATTATTGTTACAAAATAATTTTATTAATGGAGTTGCATATCAAAAGCATATTGATAAAAAGGATTAAAAGGATAATATCATTATTTATATTTATGTAAGTAAATTTTTATTTTTTTTTATTATAAAAAAACTATTATTGCTTCATTTTCTGTTTATAAGAAATATGATATTGAGATTAACATGATTGGTGAACTAACTTTTTCGTTGGTTTTCACAATCATGAAAAATGAGAAAGAACTTTTATATCACCACATAAGTTTATAAAATATATTTCTAGAAATATTAGATATAATAATACAAAATTATTATTTTAAATATATCATATCCTCATAGACTATTTAAATTTATGAATCTAGAAAAATGGTTTATGAAAAAAGATTTAGATTAATGAATGATATCATATTGTAAATAACTTCTAGAATTCCAGATTTAATAATATTTGAATTTTCTATGTGAAATGCATAATTAAAATCCGAAATAGTCGCATATTAATGTTGTAAAATAATTTTTTTTATTAAAGGATCTATGGATCTTAGTTTGTTTTAGTTTTCTATAAATTATTTTCAATGAAATTTTTTTTAGTTACTAACATTGGTTGCTGCATAATGAAAATAAAAGGTAAATTTGTAACTATTCATATCTTAAGTGATGCTTTAGTTTATTGGTCTTGAAAGTGTAAATATTATGTAGCAATTTTCACTATTGAACAAAAATATGGGATAACTACTGTCTATTTTTCTCAAGTGTTGTATATGAAACACACACTCTTTATTTTTGGCTTGCGTTTTAGAAAATCACCAATATTTTGAGATAATGAAAGTGACATAACATTATGTCAAAACCCATAACATCACTCATGAGATAAAGACATGTATATAATACATATTTTCCTGCAAAATCACACAAAAAATAGATATTATTTTACAATTTATAAGATCACAAGAAAAACATGATTATTATTTTAAAATACCCAATAAATTATCATAGATTATTATAAAATAAACAAAATCTAGGAATAGTAAATTACAAATTATCATTCATATCTACCTCTTGTTAAAAAAATTAATTATAGTAATAAACATTTTTAAAATAAGGGACTACATATTTTATATGTTTCATAATTTTTCAGCTGAATTTTTTCAAACAATATATTTGTTAAAAATTTAATAAAAAATTTTATGTAAACTTTTTTACAACAATATTTTTTCCAATATATTATTATGAAAAAATTACTATTAGAAATTTATAAAAAATATTGGTTACATGTTCTTTGAAAAAAACTTTTTTATAAATTTATTTTCAAAAATATTTTATTTTAAATTATTCAAACAAATAATTTCCTAGAAATTCAGTAAAAGGAATTTAGATGAAATTATAAAAAAAACTATTTCTTAAGATATTTCATGGGTAAATTTTTTTCCAAATTTTTCAAACAATTTTTTTTAAAAAAAAATTAAAATATTGAACTATGTTGTTAAATTTTTTCGAATTCTAGTTTTTTCAAAATATTTAGAAATTTTTTATTAAATTTTTATTTAGTTTGTAAGTTATTTTTAAAGGACTCAAAGAATATAATATTTCTAAATAAAAATTTTAGTAAAATCATGTAAATTTGTTATATAAATGAGGTACATTAAAAATATAATTTTTATATATACATGTTCTTGTATAAAATATATATTGTTTTTAAAAAGTATATTTTTTTTAAAAAATATCTGATCTATTTCACTAAAATTCCAACCCATAAATATTACTTCCATAATAATAATAAAAACACGAGTTCATAGATGCTTTTTCATATATTTTTTCATCCATTGAGTAATATAATTGTTAAATCCTAATCAATTGGATCTATATAATATGAAGAGTCTCGCGCTGAAGACTATATATATGAGCAGTGGGATATACCATATGTCTCCCTACTTCTTTCTACTTAGAGCACTCTTTCCATTATTTTCCTACTATATGATCATTTAATGATTATATAATATTCTAATTGTATTACTCAAGTAATATTTCTAGTTTACTTTTAGGGAGGTAATAACTGACCAAGAAATAATGGTTTTTTAAATTTGAATCTATATTAATGAGTGTGACAATCTTTCAAGATTGTAATCACTATCAGTATAGAAATATGAGTTTGAAATACATTATCCATAATGGGTAAGGAATTATTATTAATTTGATGAGTTTTCTGAATAAGATTTTGTGAATGTTATATCATTTTAGTCGGATAGAGAAAATAATAATATAATTATAAAGAAGGTCACATAATTGGTCGAAAATCTTTTGGAAAGAGTGGCTAGTGGAATAACATGAAAATTTACAAAGTAGGAGAAATTTTGAATTATAAAAAGATAAAAAATATATTTTCTACTTTGATAAAAAGGTAGAAAAGGATTTCATGTCTGCTTGGAAAACCATATTGTTGCAGTCTAAAACAAAAAATTATTTATCAGAAAAAATATGATCATGATAAATTAACGGTTCTTGATATTTATGTATTATATTTCCATTCGAAAATTAGGATATTCAATCAAGTGAAATATGTGTTAAGTATCATGGGGGTAGAGGAGGATTGTTCAATAAATTTTAGTATTGTTATATATGTGATTGTTAAAGAAAATTATTGGTTAATTTCCTTAATTTTATGAAAATTAAGAATTTTACCACCTTGGTGAGGGATAAGATCTATTTGATTAGATAAGAGACAACTTCTCTGATGAACATTTTAACACCCCAATAATTGTGGAGGAAATTTCACATTAAAATGTTTGTCTAAATTACATAACGATGGTTAATGAAATGTTTACAAAAATTATGAGTAGACATGGTGGTGTTCTAGTGGTTTAGGATATGAAGGAAATAGAAATTTTGGACATCTTATTCTTATTTCATAGTTTTCTCTATTTTAGTAATAAAAATGGCCACAAACTATGTTATCTAGCTGGAGTGGAACTTTGTTTAGAAAACTATACTAGGGGGGATGGACAAACTATATAGTTATGGACTAACTCATTCCACATGTTTGGTTCATGGTTTTTTAAACAGTGAAGCCTCCCAGGTTACTTTGTGACAAGGAGCCCACCTGGATAGAATCTCACACACGATTAGTGCACAGCTTGGATAACTGTATGGACAAACAGTGTACTCCCTTAAAATGTAGAATTTTACAATTGGGAATCCTCAATATTTCCTGTGGTTTACCCAATTTCTTCCCTCATTTATTCTCTTGAAACCCTAGTGATCAATCTAAACTCCCAAACATTTCCCATGGTTGATCTCCTTCGTTTCTATTCCATTAGGACTACCATTGGGTGAAGATCATTATTCTAGGTAAATCATAATCTTTTGGTCCTTCTATTTTCTGAAATTGAGCTCATAGATTTTTTATTCATCTTATAAAGTCCTAAAACCTAATTTTTATAGTGTATCATATGTTAGAGTTTTGATGGTTAATCAAATCAGAATCATGTGATATGGTTATGAAATTGTTATTCTATAGAATCATGGTAGTTAGTATAGAAGCTATATCCCATAGTCTTTATGTATGGTTTATGTGTATGTGATTGTGCATTTGTGTTTCCTTTTTGTGAAATTGATTATATAGTATGCTTTTCAAAAAAGGTTGGATAAGTGATGGATTACAACCCCCATAGTCCTTGTGGGATGTATTGAGATTTGTTGGACCCATTATAGGGTTTCCCATGGGGTGAACCATTACCCACACATGGAAAATGGGAATGTCTAGCATTGAATTGATTTGTAATGAATTAGATCCCCTGATATTTTTATTTAAATGATGGTTTAGGGAATAAAATAGAACTAAAGGGAAATGTGTATTGTTGTTAACATGTCATAAGTGGTTATTTGGTTGAAAGTGAATGGGCAAAATGAACTGTGGATTTTAATGGGACAATCATGTTGATTCTAATGCATGAATTTAATAAATGTGTAAATTGGGTTATGACTTATAAATGAGAATGTGTATATGGGGAAATTCAAAATGCTAGTTATGTATCATGTGAAATATGAATTTTAAAGGATATGTGTATTACTTGATTATTGATTTTTGGAATGCCTTGTGTAATGAATGTTTATTAATTCAGGTGTTCATGGTATGGTATTTTGTGGGATATTATACTGAGGCTCCTCCCATTGCTTGGTTTGGACTGAGGTCCTAAACCCCAACCCAATAATTTAATGGTTTCGGAGGAAGATTGAGTGTATGGGCCCCTAATGGTTTCATTGGACGAAACTAACCGAACCGAGTCGACAAGGTATGTTTGAAGTAATTGTTATGAAATTTTTCCACTATTAAGACTAGAATATGAATTATCCCCTTATGCATATAAATTGGCCAACATTGGACATTTTTTTATAAATGAAAATTTCTAACCAATGGGTCCAATGATGTAATGGTTTAAGTAAACTTGATTTTCAAAATTACACATGGTTTACTTTAACATAATATATTATTTATTTCAGAATAACATACACTATCATTTTAGAAAGAATATTTTGTACACACCATTAATGGTGTACTAGTAAGTTCTAGTCATTCCCTAGACAGGCCTCCATTAGGTACCCAAGAAAACTTCACATTTTCATGTCAAGATAAGGGAATGAGACCCATGATAAAGGGAAAATTTGGGCTTCAGATGCACATCGTTGAGGGATATGAACATTGATTCAGTACCAATTATGGAGATTCTTTTGTTATCATTATTTTGTGGTTTTCGTTACATTTGAAAATATATTACATTACATGGGATGTTTTCATTGATCCTGGTATTGTACCCAATTTTGATAATATTGGTAATTCTTATTCTTTTGTTTATTGGTTGTGGATTCTTTTATTTTCTGATTATATGTTATGTATTACACTAAAAAATTTATATTCACTACATGTACGCTTTTAGACCCTCTATAATAGTTAGAAGCCTCTACAGTGTGCGGAGGTGCACCTATGGTCATGTGATGACTTAACTCAGGGCCCTAGAATAGTGGCCTTCATGTTGGGGAAGTTACAAGGTGGTGTTAGAGTGGTTCTTTTATATTTCCTTGCTATTATTGAATGGAATATGGAATATTAAGATATTTTAAGGTTTTGGAAATGATATTGTGAATTGGAGTGTCTAACCCATGTATGAGGGAAAACATAATTACCCAAGGTTGTATAATTGGACTTAATGTGTGTTGTTATATTTGATTGATATTTCACTACTGATAGATACACATGTTGTGTGATGTGACTATATCATTATGTTTTTTTCTCATGGAGGGAATGAAATGAGGTTGCTTGTACATGCATAATTTTAGTTACCTAGGGATTTAGGTGGCATGCATCATGGTAAGCACACATGGTAAAAATGTCCAAGACAGTAGGGATAAAATTTTGTTTCATTTTATTTGAAAATGTGAACATAGTAGTTTTTAATAAGGATAATGAAAATTTATTAATGGAAATAATGGTCAAGAATAGTGATAATGAAGTTATAGAATGTGATAAAATTTGGTTGTGTTAATTTTTTGTGTTGGTAAGAGGGCCAATTGAGGTAGTTTTATGTTGTAAGGGTAAAATGGATCAAAAGGGCATATAATGAAACAGTTCTTACTATGTTAGTTGGTTTACTCCATGTTGACCATGAACTGAGGTAGGGATGGCTAATGGTAGTGGAATTGGTTTGGTGATGTCTTTTGGTTTAATATTTGTGTGGACTGTTTTTATGGAAATTGGATAACATAATTTTGTGAAACCGTGGAATTTTTATGTTATGTGTTCCAGATGAGTGTTTTTCATTATATGAAGATTTCATCATGGCCTTGTGTTCCTGATGAGTGAAAAGGGTATATTACAGAGAACACTTCTTATATGGTGGGTTGAAAAATCATGGTGGTTTAGGGTAATAGTAGGAAGACTAATTTAATTATAACATCTCTCATTTTATGTAGATGATTAAAGGACACCTTGGGAAGGTTGCGTCGAGAATGTTTGAGATGAATAAGGATTTTTTAGCTATTACACTATCAATATTTTTTTAGAGAGGGAGGACTTGATGTAGCTGAGACTTGTATAGAGTTTATTTAGGAAATTATTGATCACTTAGAGACTCCTTTTTGGAAGAGATTCAAGATGGAATATTAAATAATGCAGGTCAAGGAAAATAATTGGTGGAATGTTTCAGTGTAGAATCATTAGGTTGATGTTATGTTGTGGGAATATTTACAGGTTATATTTTAGAGCATTTCTATCTAGAGACCTTGAGGTTGGAAAAGACTACATTGATTATGAGGTAATCCTATGGGTCAATGTTTGTGATGGAGTATGATAGATGCTTTACTGAATTAAAAATCTATGTTTTGGAATCGGAAGCGGATGTGGAAACTATGATGTTAAACCTCTAAGTTGTACGTGAACATCAGTTCATGTCATAAGAAAATATAATCTATTTAAAGATGGTTATTGAATTGGTGGATTTGGCCTTTTTTCATAATCAAACCTCAAGGATAATTTTGGTGATGTGAGTGCAATTCTACTTGGGAAATCTATTGGTGTGGAATTTGATGGTAGTAAGTGACACTTCAAGAGTTTAAACCAATAAAGTGGTGGATTATGTACTTAGAAAAGAGAACCAAAACATATTGGGTACTGAATGTATTTTCTTTTATCAGTGTGGCTAGAAGAGGATCATTTGTGAATAGTGTCACATGCTACTAGTTGAGTGTCGAGCGTGATGAGGTTTGAGGTTTGAGGCATGTGAATAGGATCTATAGGAACCCTTGATAGATGAGTACTAATGAAGGATAGATACTGATGAAGAGTACATGAAATGGGGTAAGTTACCCCACACAAGAATGGTATTTGGGGCTCTGATTTCCATACCATTCATGGTAATGGATATTGTACTGTATTAAGAGGGCATCCATATAAGAAAGGTTTTCTAGTATAACAAAATCAAACTAGAGCTTGTGGTACAAGGGTAGTGAAAAAATTATGTCGTTCAGTCTGCACATAGAGGTAGAGTGGCGAGACCATTAATAGTATGAGGTATGAATTTTTTTTCCTCAACACATTCTAGTATTTTATTTGAAATAGGTTCTTTATATTCTCTAATATCCTTTCAATTTATAACAGTATTGGTCTTATTAGTGAAACATGTTCATAGGGGAATCTCAATCGATACACTATTAGGGGTACGAGTTGAAAATATTGTTATGTTTAAGTGGTGTTCTCCTAAGGTAAGTGAGTACCAATTTCGTTGGGTCTTTTAAGTGCTAGAGATTTCAGGTATGGGTATAATTTTGGTAAGGTATTGGATAGAATTATAATAAGACCATATTTTATGTTACCACCGTAAGGTGATGTTCACATCTCTTGAGGGAAACAATTATGTCCATCGTGATTAATGGGATATTTTCATAGTTCAGGCAAGGATAGTCTGTTAGTAGTTTGGTAAGCTCACAGCCCTGGTGGCATTTCTTGTGCTTAATGATGGGTAAGTAAAACATTTTTCTTCCCTCATGTGGTTGATCGGTTTTAGAATATGTTTTCTTTAGAATTATTTATGTCATCACATATGTGAGATATTGAAATCAAAATAGATTTTCTTTAGGGGAAAGAATGATTTTCTATTCTACCATACCGAATGGTTACAAAAAACTCCAATATCATAAAACGTAGTTGGAGGAATTGGACAACAAAGGGTTTATCCATCTGATTACATCACCTTTGAGTTTTCTAGATCTATTTTCCAAGAAGGATGATGGAACATTATTATTGGTTGTTAATTATATAAAGCTGAATCAGATGTAAATAATGAATAGATACACTATTCCATGTATTGATAATATTTTTAACCATATGATGTGATTCAGGGTTTTCTATGATTGATTTGAGATCAGGGTGTCATCAGCTGAGGATGAAACCATTCGATATTACATAGACTAAATTCTAGAGTTTGTATGGATTAAATGAGTTTTTTATTCAATTCAGTTTGACCAATGTGTCGGTATTTTTTATGTTTAAAATGAACCAAATATTCCAACAATACCTGGATCAATTTGTAGTTGTTTTTGTACATGACATAGTATTGTACTCAAAAACATATAGAAATCATGGCAAACATCGTGACATCGTTATCATTTAACTAAGAGGGAATAATATATATTACGTTATATTAAAATTTAATTTCACGATTTCTTATGTACAATTCATGGGCCACATCATCATAGAGGAAGGTGTGTTTATGGGCATGGAGAAATTTTGTGTTATTAAATCATTGGAGTATCCCAAGAATTTTTATGATGTATAGTGTTTTCTATGAAAGGATTCCTATTACTGAATGATCTTTACGGATTTTTCACTTTTGGTAGAAACTATTTTGGGTTTTTATAAATTATGAATCATGTTTTAAGGGTATGCAACATTTTAGAATACTTTTGAGGAGTTATGTGGTTGACTGTCACACAAATTATGATCTGAACTGTGTCTTGTACGGAGTATACTTTATTTTGTGAGGTATAAATTTTTTGTTTTGGGGTAGCTTTGATGTATGATTATTAGGTTGTTTCATATGGTTCATGGAAGTTGAGGCCTCATGAATGAAATTTCCATACACATTACCCTATATAGGACACTATACTCTATGAAATAATGTTTTAGAAGCTTTACTTATTGTTACATGTGATTATTATGTATAAAGATCATAAAAAACACATGAATATAATATCAAAATAGGATTTGAATTTCAAAAAATGAATATGGCATGATTACATGCAGTTCCTCAATTATGGGTTGGTTTACATGTTTTGAAATAGAAATAGTGTTACAGATGATTTGTGTTGGATGACTCAAACTCAGGTTGTTCAAGAATCCATTTCTACGTGGAAACATATGACGTTTTTTTCTAATATGAATTTGATGTTATTGGATGAGACAGAGTTGATGAACCATTTATCCTTGGAATTTGATTCAACACTCTTCAGTTGGCTCCAGGAGATTCGGTGTGAGGATTCATAGTTATGGAAATTATTATTGGTAGGGATTCACCATCTAGTATGATTGTTGGTGATAATGTGGTCATTTATGTTTTTCCATGTTTTTATTCCAACATGTATCTATAAAGAATTTCTGTCCGAGTTCCATGACTCAAAGTGGGAGGTGCATCCTTGATTGATAAAAATGTATCATGGTCTTCATAGGTAGTATTGGTAGCCAGGAATGAAGAAGAAAGTTTCATGTTTCTTGGTGTGATACCTTACCTTCCTTCATGTGAAGGACAAGAATCAATGATAAATGGTTTGTTTCTTCCATTAACCACTTCGGAATGGATTTGGGATGATTCGATAGTGTATTTTTTTGTGAGTCTACTGAGGATATTTTAAAAGAATGATGAAATCTGGGTAGTCATAGATTGGATGACGAAGGAGGAAAATTTCTTAGAGATTTAAGACACCTTCCCCACAAATCAGCTGGGTGACTTGTATGATCGATAAATAGTTTAGTTTCTAAGGGTTATGTGAAAAATAGTCTCAAATTATGATCCATGGGATACTTCACACTTCTCATAGAGATTAGAAAAAACACTCAGGATAAAGGTGTTTTTGAGTATAGATTTCCACCCTTAAATGGATGGGTAGTTAGAGCATAATATTTAGGTATTATATGACATTGTTTTGTATTATATAAAATATGTTGGTGGATTGTGGAAGAATTATCTGGAAAATATTGAGTTCCCCTAAAAAATAGTTACTAAGATAAGATTTATATGGAACTGTAAGATGTTATTTAAGCGGGATAGGTAGATCTTCATTATGTTATATGGAGGCTGGGGAATTCATTTTTTCAGGGTGGAGTCTCATGAAGTAGATGTTGGAGTAGATTCAATTGATTCTAAAACAAATGGATTTGACTCAGAGTAGTAATATGTCATATGTCAAACAATGTCATTTCCCTCTTGAGATTATGGTCGGTGAATTCGTGTTTCATCGAGTGTCTCTAAGGTTGGGTCACCATCAGATTCGAAAACATGGTAGGTTGGAATCCTTGTATGTGGTACCATTTGAAATTGTTGATAGAATAAGGTAGGTGGCCTACTAATTGGCTCTTTTGTATTGGTATAGTTTTATGCACGATATCTTTCATTTGACAAAAATTCTATAGTTTCAACCTAACCTATATCATGTGAATGATATTGGGGATTTTGAGCTTTAGGCTGATGCATATGGTTCATATTGTTGATTATATTTAAAAATATTAGTGGTAGATGTATATTCTTTTGATTCAAGTTATGTTTCATCTTGATAATGTTTAGGAAGAAACATGAAAGAGATATTCAGATATGTAGGCACATTCACCCAACCTCTTTACTTTAGAGGTTCATTTATGCATGGGAGTGTGACTAGACGATGATCTTTATAAGGTGGGTAGGTTGTACGTTACTATATGTTCTCATTTATATTTTGGTCTTAATACCTTAATGGTGGTTAGTGGAATGTTTATTATGTGTGTGAGGAGGATTGTGGGAGTTTTGGGGTATATGGAATTAATGAAAGAGGAGATATGGAAATCCTTTACTTTTTTCATGGTTGGAAAATAGTTATTGATAATTATCTTCCCAAATTTTTCTATTTAGGAGGTGGGTTTCATGGTTTAGTAAAATGCTGAAGGGGTGTGGAAAAACTGTGTGGTCTTATGCAGAGTTATTCGATATTGTTGGTGCAAAATTTTTCTATCCATGTAGGCTCCCCAGATAACCAAGTGACTTAGAGTCTTCTTGTAAAGAGGCCGACATAGATTCTTGAGAATCAAGTGGAAAAACTGTGTACCCCATTAAAAAGTGTAATTTTTCATTTCCCCCCTAATTATTTAATTGTTCAACCAAAATTTTCACCCCATTTCTTCTCCAGCAACACTAGTTATGATCCTAAACTCTCAATTCTTCCCTACGGCCAATCTACTTCATTTCTATTCCTTCTAGAGTGTCGTTGTGTGTGGAATGAAGCTCCGAGTGATTTGTATGATTGTTTTCTATCTATTTTCTAGATTATGGATTATATAATTTTTATTCTTATTCCAATTCCCATAAACCCACTTTTATAGAAGATATTTGGTTGGCGATTTGAATGGTATTATTTCCAATGTGACTTTCAGGGTGAAGAGAGTGTTTATCTTTAGAATCGATGTAGGTAATCTGTAAGTTATATATAATAATCTTGATGTCTGGTTTATGCATATGTGTTTTTTATTTCGTGTTTTCTTATTGTGCAATTGATTCTTTAGTATGATTTTGTAAATTGTTTGGATAAGGGAAGGATAGAAGCACTCATGATCCCCTTTGGATTCTTGTGATTGATTGGACCAATTATAGGGCCATCCATGTGTTGTTCCATTTCCCAAACAAGGAAAATGTTAATATTGATGGTAGAATTAATTTTTAATGAATTAGAGCCCTTAATTTTATTTTGAAATGTTGTATTGGGGTAATAAATGAAATGAATGTTAATTATTTCTAGTTTTTGAGATGGAATTAGGGGTTGTTTGTAGTAATATGGATGGGTTAAATGAATTTGGTATTGTTAATGGATAGTCTTTTTAACTCTAAGGGATATAAATAATAAACGGGTTAATTTTATTTTGACTTGTAAATGAGAATTTGTAAATGGGATAAATAATAATGATTGTTATGTATCAAATGAACTATGAATTTTGAATGATGCATGTATTCCTTGATAATGTCTTGATGGAATTCCTTGTGTAATAAATGTTTGTAAAATCATGTTCACATAGTTGGGTGGTGTGTTGGATATTGGACTAAGGCTCCTATTAGGGTTTGGGTTGGACTGAGTCTCTACATCCCACCACTAGAATGCATGTTTTAGCGTGTTAGACTATTTATCAAGGCCAATAATTTTTACATTGGATTAAACCATCAGGAAAAAGGATACAAGGTATGGGTGATGTAATTGATATGAAATGTATCCTTTGGTGAGATGAAGAAGTTGACTTATCCCGTAATGCAAAGAAATTGTACATCAAAAGATGTAATGTTATAAATGAAAATAATTAACCCATGGATAAAATGATGAAATGGTTTATGTGAAAATGATTATACAAAAGCACCCAAATTAATTTTTTTTATTTTTTTATTTTTTTCATAAATACATAAATTATCTATTTAGACTAGATATTCAATATACACCATTAGTGGTGGCCTACTGAGTTTTACTCACACCATTCTGGGTCCTCTGTCGGTAACCTATGCAAACAGCATGGTTGGACCATTGGAATGGGGAAATTGTTCTATGATATATGTATGATTTTGTCATGGGATGCCTATGGATGAGGGATATGGACATGATGTAATGACTTGTATCGGGGATTTTTAGATTCTTTATTTCAGGGTTTTCATTACACATAACATAGTCTGATATTATATGGAAAGTTTACATTGGTTGTGGGCTTGTACCCAGATTTTGAAATGTTGGTAATGCTTGTTCTTTTGTTTTTTGGTTGTTTATACATTTATTTCATGATTATTTACTATGTATTGCTCTAAAAAAGTGGTTATATTATCCTAGGGTAATCATTTGGACCCTCGCTACCATTCTATAGCCTCTAGTATGTGTAGATGCATGCTGGAGGTCTTGTAACAACTCAACTCGGGGAACATGTGTAGTGGCCTAAATGTTGGGGATGTTAAAAAAGTGATAAATAAATCTATATAAAATTAATTTTTAAAAAAATTGAACAAACAAGAATCTAAAAGAAGAGTAAAAAACTCAAAAGGTAATTTATAGAAAATAAATAATGTCGATGAATTTCTTCATATTACAAGGAAGAAGCACAAGAAAATGTTAGATAGAAGCATTTGTTACTTATTTAAAAAAGAAGTATGTTATGACTCTCGAAGGCTATTATTGTCATTTATATTAGGTGTAATCCTTAAAAAATAAGGAAACCATTTATCATTATCAAGAGGGAGGAAGATAGATGAATAATAAGAAGGCATACAATGAATGGATTGAATTTTTTTCTATGGATTTCCATAAAAAATGTGTTCATTTAATAAAGGGTTGAAGCGGATATAAAGAGAAAATTTTCAATGACAAATATTCCAAATAAATAATCTATTTGAGCATATATAAGTACAATAAGTTCCAATTTATATTACATCTTGGGAATTAGATATAATTAATGATTGTTTAGTTTTAGTTTCTCATGATCTACCAAAATATCCAATGAAATGAGCTAGTAAATATTCTACTTTGATAGTTATAACTCTATTTTATGGACAAAAGGGATGAAGATGAAATATCATATTGTTGAATATATTCAAAATTAGTCAAAAATTAATGACATTTTAGAATCACAATCATCATTTTAATTGGAAACTACATGAGAGGTGTTTACATAGATAATTTTGATGAAAAATAGTCACCATATGATGTTCAATATTCTAAAATTAAAACATCAAAAAAAAATTGTCGAATTATGGTGATGGTGGTGGTGGTTGTGGTGATGGAGGTGATTCTTTTTATGCTGATTATAGTGGTATTAGTGTTGATGGAATGTTATTTGTTTAAAATTTTTATGGTGTTGATGTTTCTATAAAATCAGAACCTCATATACCACCAAGACGATCTCAACCTAGTGTTTATATGATACAATAAATTATTCCCATAATAATTATAATCAAGGATTGTAAATGGACTTTTATTTCTGATTTAATGCAATTCATAGGTTGTATTATATTATCGAATTTTTTCTATATATTCATGATAGATATAGGTTCTTAGAAGGTAAATTTGAGATTTTTGAACAAAAAATAGTGAAATAAATTTTTGAACTCGTAATCCAAAATGATGATTATTTTATATATCATAAAAAAAAGTTGAAAATATGATATAATAATTTTGACACAATATATTCTTTTGATCATAGAAATTAAAAATGATCGGAAATATTATCATCAAATATTGGAGAGAATATGATTAGATTATTAAATAGCTTTAAAGTCACCTAGACATTTGGATAATGTAGTAGATTATATATCAAGGAAAAATTATAACCTAAAATTCCTTTTAATGAATCAAGATGAAAAATATTATAAACTAGAAAAATATTTTGGAACTTTTTCCTAAAAATTATACAATTTGATGAATGATAGAATGATTCATGAAACTAATCAATGAGAGAGTTTTATAGTTTGGACACTAGAAGAAGAAGAGTTAATGTTTAAATATGAGTGTGGTAGTTCGTCAATAAACTCTCACTAATATTTCTAAATTTCAAGAATTAGAAGAAGATAACATAGTTTTAAAGTGTGGTAATAAAAAAATTTGGATTATGAAGAAGAAATTATAAATATGAATTAAATCTTGGAAAATATAGAAAATTATCTCCAAGATTTCAGGTATAAGAAGATGATCATAAATAATATCACAAATAAATAATGATATTACTTCATTAAATCTTGGGAAATTATTTTTTATTAACTAAATTGTTTACATTTTTAATTTATTTTTAGGAATGAGTTTTGTTTCTAATTTTTTCATGATTGTTTCCAATTTAATTAGTTATGAAATTTTATTATTTTATAATGAATTTTAATAAAAAAATGTGTGTTTTGTTTCTAAATTTTTTCCCACATGTTTCCAATTTAATTAGTTATGACATTCTATTATTTTATAATGAATTTTTAAAAAGATGAATAATTATTATTTTATACAAAATTTTTTTTCATTATCATTTTAGGAACACTATCGTTAAACACATCTTTTAAAAAAAATAGATGTTTAGAATTGTGTATAAATTTTGAAGAGAAAAGTTCTAAACATTTTTTTGAATGGTTATAAGGTTCATAAATCAATAATAAAGGGGGAGAAATATAAAAAGGAAAAATAGAATGGAATAAAGAAACCTCTAAGAAATATGTAAAATATAATTCATTTGAGATGTTGGGTATTTTGGTTTACTATAATTAGTTTTTGTCTTTCAAAAAGATATGTTTTTCAATTATCTAAGAAAGGATTATTGTTGAGTAAAAATAATACATTTCAACACTTAGTAACGTGATTTTGAAAATTGCAACAAATTTATATAAATATATTTATTTCACTAAATGTTAAACTTATAGAGTCCTAAGAATGTTTCTTCAGAATAACATTTTTCTAGATAGAGGAATTATAGAATCATCATATAGTATAATTTTCCGTAATTTGTTTTATATTTCCTATACAACATATGGAAGATCATAAATGTCTATGAAAAAGTGTTATAAAATCACTGAATTCAAAATATATCTAATTTTAATTGGATGAATATATATTGAGCTTATCCAAAAAAAAAATTTAATATAGAATTAGACATGTTTTCTATATTTACATTTATTTAACCTTCCATATAATGATAATTTATTTTTCTAGATGAACATATTATTTTATATGGGATAGAATATTGTAAAATTATGATGCTTTATAAGCTTACGATCATCAAGTTAACATGTCGTGTTTTAAAAAACTAATTTTCGTTGAGTTTGTTTAAGCCAGCATTGAGATTTATAGTTATAACCCTAAGAGTTTTTCCTATTAATATAATCTTTACTCAATAATGTGGAATATTTTTCTTCAAAAATTATCAATAGTTATTATAAAGAGTTTTTGTCATCTTGTTTCTTTGAGGGCACATTTCCATAATATTTTTCAGATTCATTTTAATAAGGCATCTATTAGAGGATTATTTTTAATTTCATCACTAACTTTTGTGATTTGAAATTGTATGTTTTATTTTATTGGTCAATGGATTTTTTGGATTTAAGGACAATGGTTTGAAAAATCACCGAGATAACAGGTGTATAAGGATATGAATAGAGAGTTGTTCTGATATTTTTGATTGAGGGTTTTATTATGTTAGGAAACATAATTTTATGTCATTTGAATCAATTGATAGATAAATTCATGGTTTTTTAATTCCATGATAATTCAATTGAATGTGTAAAATATTTTATAATAATTTTTTTATATATCACTTTTATAAATGTTTTTAACTTATTTTTATAAGATTATTATTGCTCGATGTGATCTATATAAAATTTTCATTTGTTAAAACAATTTTTTAGTTTGAAAATTATAAATTTTCATACTATCGTTTTACATATCTAAAATCGAATGGATTTTTCAGTAGTTATTTTTAATAGGTTTTGTAATTTTTAGGTATTTTTTCATAAACAACAATCCCCCCCTCATTTTGTAATTTGTGTACCCTTATTATCCCAAAATGGAATAGTTGTTGGATATTTAACATGATAATATACATATAAATAAAGAAGATGAAATATATTAGAATTAAAATATAGATAAAAAGATATATATAGAAAGGAGTGAAAAAAAGTAAATTATATACCGGGAAAATTAAAAGGGTGAAAGGGAAGTTTTATAATGAAGTGTTTGTGTAGTTAGCCAATGTCAAAGGCTAAACATGTAACTCCCTAATAAATTCAAATAGTAAATTTCTATTTTTTTTATAATTTATAACATATATTTTATTTAATTAAAATCCTTGAAATAAATATAATAATAATAATAGTAACAATAATTAAGAGAAAACATAAATTTGTTTAAGTAAATATATTCTACGAATATATGAATTTTTATTTTGTTTATGTTTTTCATTTTTTATATAAATTATATGGGATTTTAATTATTTATTTATAAATATATATTATTATAATTATATAAAAATGTGTGTTTTATTTAATATATATGTTTGTGTGTGTGTTTTATTTATCATATATATACAAATGTTCTTAACTATAAATCATTACCTAATTATATATATATATATATATTATTGTTTTTTAAAAATTGAAGACATTTTATTAATTGGTTTGTAAAGAAAATCCACAATTTTTTTTAAAAAATTATGTAAAAGTGTTTTAAAAAATTGAAATGGATGAACTAAATAATAAATAATATATTATTATAATATTATACTGAAAAAATGATGGGGAGTATAACATGTTGGAATAAAATTTGAAAAGTTAAAAAACCCATTTGAAGGAAGACATGACCCACAGAAAGATGAAAAAAAGGCGAACATAATATATCATTATTTATAGATAAACATATGATATACATAAATATAATAAAATATGACCTGTGAGGTAAGTGATTCTTTTGTTGGATTTTTTAAAACATCATAATAACTTAACTTATCTGAGATGTTTTCAAACAATCATTTTTTTAAAATTTGGAAAAAGTATTACCTTATGGTTAGAAAACACCACTCAAACCACTCTCTGGGTTTATGTTCTTAAGAAAGAACTCAATTTCCATTCCCCATTCGTTTCCACTATCAATTAATGGTTTATTATTTTCAGTCATTAAATTTCTCAATATCATATTTTTTTCTATGTAAATATTACAATGGTTTATTTTTAAAATATTATTTTTGGTTTTACGTTAGGTGAATTATTTTTTCTAATGTTTCTTTATTTGGAAATTTATTTTGGTATGGAATTATTTCCTGCTTATCAATTTATGCTTATGGTTATTTTTTTATAAATGTTTTAAATTTTTGGGTTAATGTATGATATTCAGAAAAGGTATTCATATATATACATATATATAAATATATATAATAAATCATGTCTATTTATATAACATAGTAATTATCGAATGATAATGGTTTTTTATTTTGAATGTTTATATCTACATCTTATTGTTTACTAGGGTGTGTTTTTAGCAAATTTTGGTTGTTACATATATATGTGTATATATATTTATACATATACACATATATAACATTCTATTTTCTATATATATATGTGAGTAAAGGATTTTTTACCTAAACATTATTTCTAAAACTTTGGTATTTGCAGGTACAATTTAGTGTTTTCCAAAATTGTTATTATTTTAAAATGATGATATATATATATAAGTGTGTATATATATATGCATATATACATAAAAATATTAATCTATTTCAGTACATGTATATATAAAGGGTTCATATTTTAAAAACATAGTTCCAAAAACCTATGGTTGTAAGGGATTTATGTTTTAAATTTTTTCAATCCATACAAATATATATATGTATAAATATATATTCATATACAGATATATGCATATACATAAACATGTTTAAGTATATCTAAAATCACTTATTTAGTTTTGGAAGATATAATAGTTATTTTTATACATTTAATTATTTATAAAATATATGTAAAATTCTATTTCTAATTATCACCTTGTTTACAAAATTTTATGTCTTCCTTGATAATTCTTATTATTTTATGTGGAATTATAAGGTTATCTATTATTTTATGTGAAAAACTGCATCTTCATCCACTAAAATTTCATTCATGAATATGAATGGGCATCATCTAGCTCATTTGTCTCATTCCACACATTAAGAGATTATACACACACTTATTTCATTTTCCATACAATTATAGTTTTCAAATAGTAATAGTTACTAAATGTATGTAATTCTCTAATATGGTTTTAGAAAATTATTTTAATGTCGTTTTTATGAAATTTTATATGAAAAAAATATTTTATTGATAAGAAAATAATATTCTGTATGATTTTTAGAAATGTTTTTTCTAAGAACTGAGAAATATAGTTACATAGAAAATGTTTTTTTAAGGAATAGGTATGATGATTGTTATGATATGTGGAGTGAACCTGCAATAATTAAGGGAACTTTCTTCCACATGAGTTATATCTTGTAACCTTACATTATAGTTTAATAAATATGGTTTTCTAAGTATCATAGAATAATCTACTAGAAATTTATTATTTTTATTGGATAATTCTCAAATGATTTTTTAAATAATTATTTTATGATAGAAGTATTACAGAAATATAAAAATATCCAATGATTTGAGAATTTTACTTTTATTTATTTGTATTTGAATGTAATTTATACAATATATCATTTCAAAATTTTCTTTAAAGGTTTGCTTTATCATTTTTAAAGACCCCCTTACTGGGCATAATTACTGTTCACCCTATGTATTATAGTCACTTTTATAGGTTTAGAAAATTTTCTATGATGAATATATATTTTGTAATAAGTGCGTTGAAGAATCATCATTTATTAAATTTAAAAGATTTTGTAGTTTTGATGGAATTAATTTTTTGTATCAACTTCCCTAAAACCTAGACCGGTAAAATATCTTGATATGTAATTTAAATGTTTTAAATTTATTATATTCATTTTATAAAAAATGCATAGCATTTATATGGGTGGAGTCTAGTAGCTCGAGATCGGGTCTTTATAGTTGGTATCAAATCAAGGATCTAAATAATCTTCTAAAATTAGAACAAATTAAAAAAAATTATTCTCATGTCACATTCTTTTACTTGTGTGTACAAATGAATTTTGGGGACACAATTAAATTAAGGGGGGAGAATGTAACACCCCAAAAAATCCAAATAGTAATATTATATTTTTATTATAATTTAAATGAAATGTTTTATTTAATTAATAATTTTAAATAGAGGTATTAATAATAATAATAACAATAATTAAGGGAAAACATAATTTGTCAAGTTAATATATTCTATAAATATATGAGTTTATGTTATGATTATGTTTCATATTTTTTATATAGATTATACGTGACTTAATGTATATGTTTATAAATACATATAATTCTAATTATATATATATTCATATGTTTTATTTAGTTCAAATATATATATTTATGTGTGTGTTTCTAAATATAAATCATTACATTACTATAAATATATATATTATTTTATTAGTTTGTATAAATTGAAAATTATTTATTAATGGGTTTTGTTTTGAAAACCACATATTTTTTAAATAACATTAAACAGTTTAAAAATTTTAAACGATTTAAATAAATATTAAATAATATATTATTGTAATATTATATTGTCTAAAATGAGGTGGATGAGTGATATGTTGGGTCAAAATTGAAAAATTCAAAAAACCCAGTTCATATAAGACATGCCTTGTGTAAAGATGGACTAAAAATGATCAAGAAAATATATCATTTAATATAAAAAATTATTGAATATAAATAATAATAATAATAAATTATCTATGATCTGTGTCATTATTTAGTCATGTTTTTGAAAAAAATATAACTTATCATTACTAAGATGTTTTCACAGCATAATTTTTTTATAAATTTGGAAAACTCTTCTCTAGTTAGAAAAAAACACCAAAACCACATGTTGGGTTCATGTTCTTAAGCTTGTTCCATATTTCCATTCCCCATACATTTTAACTATTTTGTAAATGAAATTTATTTTTAGTCCTTCAATTACTCTAAATCATATTTCCTTATGATTAAATATTACTATTATTTATTTCAAAACTATGATTTCCTATTTTTCATAAGGGAAATAAATGTTTTCAGCTTTTTTTATTTGACAACATATTTCGATAAGATATTATTTTATACCTATAGATTTATGTTTTAGTTTATTGTTTCGTAACAATTTTATATTTTTTGTTCAAATAATGTTGTATGCCAAGGTAAACATATATATATATATAATCATATATATTAATATAATGTAGACTTTTTATAATGATAAGTGTTCTGTTGTTTTAAATGTTTATCTCCAAATATTATTGTTTGGAAAGGTGTGTTTTTATCAAATTATGTTTTATAAATATATTTGTTTATATATATGTTTATATATATAGAAATATATAACATACTATCTTCTATGTGTGGGTATATATGTATATGTATATATATATATATATGAGTTATGGGTTTATAACCAAATCAATATTTGTAAAACATTTGTATGTGTGGGTTAATTTTAGTTTTTCAAAAAAAAATTATTTTTTACAAAGGTGATAAATATATATAGATAAGTGTGTATACATACATATATACCCATATATATCAATCCGTTATGGTACATGTATATATAAAGGGTTCCTTTTTAAAAAACTAATTCCTAAAACTTACAGTTGTTAGGGATTTATGTTTTAAAAGTTTTCAATCCATATATAAATATATGTGTATATATAGACACACACACACTAGAATATATATATATATATGAATTAGTATAAACATTTTTAATTACAGCTAACATTCTTTATTTGGTTTCAGATGTAATAAATGGTATTTTCATGCATCGAATTAATATTTAAAATTTATATAAATGTTTGTTTCCAATAATCAACTTGTTTAGAAAAATAAATCAATTACTTGATAATTATTATTGTTTTATATACAATTATATATTGAGGTATTATTTTATGTGAAAACATTAATCTACATCCCTTAACATGCCATGCAAGAAAACCTATGTTTGTCATCTATCTCATATGTTATATTCAATGAATCATGAGATTATGAACAAACTTATTTCATTTTTTATACAATTACAATTTTAAAAAAATAATAGTTACTACAAGCATGGGATATTATTAAATGGTTCTAAAATACTCTTTGAAGGCAATGATTATGAAATATTATAATAAAAAATCATTTTCTTGAAAAAAATCTATCATGTGTAAGTTATTTAGAAATGGTTTGGGTCAAGCATAGAAAGGTAGTTCCATAGAAAATGGTTTCTTTAAATTTAATAATATTATGAATCGGATGGTATAGGGAAGGAACCCATAAAAATTATGGGTACCTAGTTCCACATGAGCTAAGTGTAGTATATTAACGTTATGGATTTTTAATTATCATATTCCAAGTATCATAGAATAATCCTACAAAACATTATTATTTTTAAAAAGTAATTACCCAATTATTTTCCATATATAATAATTTTTATGAAATATGTAATTCATAAATATAAATTTTTTTAATAATTTGGAAATTTTATTTTGATTTTTTTTATTTGAATATAATTTTTTCAAAAGTACATTTTGAGTTAATATTATTTAAATTTTTTCTTTATCCTTTTTTCAAAACAACCATACAGGGAATAAATAATACTCACCCTGCTTATTATAACTGATTTTACAGGTTGGGAAATTTTTTTGTGATGAATATAAATTGTGGATGTAGTGTGCTGAAGATTAATCATTTGTTAAATATAATATTTTTTACAGTTATGTTCGGATGAATTTTTTTTAATTATCTAAGACCAAGACGACTAAAATATCATAATATTTAATTCAAATGTTTTGTATTTATTATGTGTCCTCTACAGAAATGAAAAACATTTATATAGGCTATTTATAGTAACTCGGGCTCAGGTCTTTATAAAATAAGTCCATTTATACTATTATAATCCCATGTCAAAGGTGTGACATTTTCTTTGTTGTTATGTTTATTTTTATAATGGTAGTGAAGAAATATTTTTTAAGGACTGGTATCAAAGTAAATTAAGTGATCCTTAAAATTAAATTGGTACCCTAAAATCACATTTAAATCATCTATTGATAATAATTATTTGGGTAAGATGATAGTGTGTAATTCATGTTCCATTGTTGTTGTCACCACATTGGGGGGGTACCAATTAAACATTTTTGGAGCATTTTTTTAATGTTTATGTGGATGAAAAGATATATTAAACAATGTGTTACCATTAATCATGAGAATTTGATTTAAAAATTGGAAAAAAGAATAAAATTTAACATACCTCAATTCACTACCCATGATCATAGTCTATTTCCCTCATGGGTCAAAAAAATGTGCACTAATAATAATTATATTTTTTCTATGAAGGATCATGAAAATATTTTTGGCATGGATCAAGGAAAATAATATTACTGATGTTTTCATACCAAAAATGTGTAAATGGTTTTCTAATAAACTACATTTAAATGTTATCGCATTTTCTATGTATGAAATTAACATTAATACATTTTATACCAATGATTGAGTTGATGAATGTATGATATTAAATAGTAAGGTAATATTCATAGATAAATCAATTTATTTTTTTGGATAAAAATTTAACAACCCCATATCCACATAAATTTATAATATTAGAGGAATTTAATTGATATTTATATTGATTAAATGAAAATATGAGTGATATAATTTAATGATAACTTTATTAAGGTAAAAGTAATTTTAGGAATGATGAATTTAGTTTCACCTTGGAAGACCTAAATGGATTAGTTTATATGAATGGTGTTTTTATCAAGGAAACTCATTCCAAATATTATTTATATATTTTTATACATAAAAAAATTCATGGTATGTGGTTAGGAAAGAAAAAAAATTATACAAATTTTTGATAAAAATATTAATGGATTTTTTATCGTATGTGATATGAATCCATCTATTACAAAAAAATTTAAGGATATTTATGACCAAAAAATAATTATTTGTTAATTCATAAAAAATGATCATCAATATGGGAAATGGGAAAACAATCCATTAATATATACATTAGTTTCTAATACATTTATTATTTTCTAACACTTTGAATTTATTCATCATCAAATTATTTCAAACCCAAAATGATTTTTTAAAATGTTAGTGGTATAAAAAATATTAAAAAATTATTGAATTTATTTTTTAATAGATTTATGATATATATATATGATTAATTTATATAAAAAGCATATTACATTATTTGAATATGAAAAAATATATGGTTATGATCCAATACATTTTTACATTAAAATTATAACAAGTTAATTATTAATCCTTTTTATCAATATCAATTTAATTATTCATTAATATTTACCTATTATGTTTTAATACAACATCATAAGTTTATAATTTTTAAAATAAAATTCATTTTTCACTTATAATTTTATATGAACTATTTTTTAATTAAATTATATAAATATAACAAAATATAATGGTGATTATTCTTCTCCCAGAGAGAAAAGTCATCTGATGTAGGTAAACATGGTTTCCTTGTTTACCAATTTAATACATTGTTCATATTAATATTTTTTTTATGAATGTTACTTTTAATGATAAAATTAATCACATTAGAGATTATTATTATTGATTTTGGAATGTAATAGAATTTCAATGGGTCATCATAATTAGTATCTTACATATTGAGTGGAGGTGTTTTGCCAATATATCTTGAAATCCTTTTTGGGATACTATATCAATGAATATTAACTTCCATAAAAATATAGTAGTTTAGCAATTGTTAATCACTTTTAATGATAGTATATTTCCTTCAGTTGACCTAAAAATTACATTTTTGTGTATAATATTACATATATGAGATTTTAGTGTTTGTCTTATGTCACAATGTGAAAGAAAAATTTTATACCTATAATAACCTTTTAAAAAATAATATTTATGATGTGAAAAAATTATTTTAATCCCCTTAAAAATCCAAACATTTAAAAATAGTTAGTAGATAATATAAAGTATAATAATTATATAGTGAGTAAAATAATAAATATATAATATATGTCATACCAAATATAAATTTTTAATTATTTCATTTATTAATTATTTATGATAATATAAATCAATGAGATCATGCTAAAAATTCGTTGAATATAGTATAAAACCTAAAAATATTCCATTGAGGATGTTTGTTATTACTATAAATAATGAATACTAATAAATAATTACAGTTAAGTGATACATCATATGATATAGAGTAGTTTTTCCATAACACTCTACCTAATCTAGATTTAAAATTATATGGATCGAGAATAAAATATGGAATATCAAACTAATGAATCACAAGAACAAGTTGAGAGAATTATAAAAATTTTGATGAGTTATTTTTCTAAATTAATATTTTAAATTTTAAATTTTCAAATTTATTTTTTAAAAATCAATATGCATTTTTTATCGAGTAAAATATACCTCAAGAACCATTATACATTCGTCTGGGAAGGTGATACTTATAAAATAATTTTTAAAGGATGTTGAATGAGTCAATATATAATAATTTGAGGAATATGTAACTATTAAGAATGTTTTATAATGTATTAATTATGGTTTAAGGGGTAAATATAAAAAAATATTTAGAAAAATAAGTTAAATGATATGGTTGAGTTAATCAATAAGTATATTGTAATCATGAATAAAATTAGCATTTAGTGACGTGGTGAAATATTATCATGTAGGTAATCATACTCTAACACCTCCTTGTTTTTTCAGGACTATACTATGTGTTATAATTGGAGTATTATAATGATTTAATTGTAGAATACAATATGTTAAATCATATAGAGAATTGAAAATATTAACCATAAATTATTTCAAATTACATGATGTCGAAACAAAATAAAATATTAATCCATCAATTATAGTTTTATATTCTAATGATACAGTGGAGAAATTTAATGAAGTGTAAAACAATTTATTTTATAAGATATTAGAATCATAAAATGTTTTATGAATATTGTATAAATAATATGTATTTTCATTAATTTAAATATATTTTTATTTTTATTATGAATATAGCATTAAATTAAATTATATTAACTAAAAAATTCAATATTTTATTGTCAAATATATCATGCTTGTGGCCATTCAAATTCTACATGCCATTCATATGATGGAATTTATAAATTATCAAAGATTTATTTTATAATGGAATGATATTATTATTTATTTATGACTATAGACATTTTAGGATGAAATTATATAGAGCCTATATTTACAATGTATTACAAGGAAAAATATGTTACTAATGTGTTATGAATGGAAGTGTTGAATGTTTTTTAATCTATAATTTAAAAAAATGATTTATTTATCATATTTATATTATGTTTAATGATATTATTGTTAATCTATGTTTATTTACTCTATTATAATTTTAATTTAATCAATATTGATTTATGGATTTGTTGATCCATGTTTTATTTTTCCAGTAATATTGGGTCTAAAAATTTACACCATAAAAAATGATATGTTGTCACTGAATAGTCATTAAAAATTTATAAATTAGTTCATTCAATAAAATAGTTTGGGTGTTTTGTGCCAAGAATATTGATATGGCTATTTAAGAAACTATGCATTATTTTAATCACGTTTTATATGTTTGAAATTATCTTTTATAGATTTTATACTGAAGATCAATATAATAAAAGTATAATAAACCATTATAGTGATAGTCATAGATAAGTCCACTCATTTATTTACATTAAATATTTACAACCCTATCTCAATATTTAATTATTATATTAGAGAATTTATCATATAAGGGATATTTATTAAATTAAATTAAATATATTGTAATAGTATATAACTTGATTTAGGGTATTATTAATGTTAAGAATGATTAATTATGATTCACCTTGGCAGACCTGAAAGGATTATGTCACAAAGATGACAATTTTCTCAGAGATATTGTTTCCTAATACGATTCAAATATTTCTGAACAATTAAATTATTTAACATAGGTTGTAATGAAGGAAACAATAAATACAATTTTTTTTAAAAAATATAGATGTATTTTTTTACTTATGTTAGAGGCATCCATATATAACAAAAATATTAATGGATAACTATGACCAAAAAATAATATTAGTTTATTTTATACAAAATTATCATAAAGATCATATGTGAGAGAAAAATCCTTTAATATAGATATATGTTTCAAATATATGTAATATTTTCTAACACTTTGGATTATTTAATCATCAACTTCATTCAATACCCCAAATTTTATTTCAAAAATGGTTGTGGTCTAAAAAAATATTGACTAAAAAGGACTCATTTTAATTTTCATTATTATGATATAATATATATATACATACATATTATTCATAAATAATAAAAAATGGAAATTAAGACATTTGAATGTGAAGAAATTATTTGACTTAGATATTCTCAAATACATTTATAAAATAAAATTATAAAACATTAATTATTATTATTTCTTATTAATGTGTTTTTTATTATTCATTAATATTTATTTCTCTTAATTTCATTTATTTTAATATGTTTAAACATTTTAAATTCCGATTTATTTATTTAGTTATTATTATGTATTATTTTTATGTAAATTATAAAAATATACCAAACTTGAAATATGATTCCTATTAACTAAGATCGAAATAGCATCTAAAGCGAGTACAGATGGGGTCAATGTTTACCAATTATATTCATATTTCATTGTAAATGTAGAGAATGTGGGATAATTTTTATGATAATAGTAATCCTATTAGTGATAATGATAAGAGGTGTGGGAGTTTCATGGATGTTCAATAGAATAACATGATTAATGTATTACATCTTATGGGAGGTATTTAATCTATATATCATGAAATCTATTTTGGGAGACCATATGGATAAACCATAACTCACTTAAAAATATATTAGCTTTTCAATTTTTAAACACATTATATTATCATATATTTTTCTATATACACCTAATAAAAAAAAATTATGTTATTAATACTAGTGATATGAGGTTATAGTAGTTTTCCTATATCACAAATTTGATGAAATTTTTTATACCTATAGTAACAAAAAATATATTTTTTTGGGGAAAGAAGATTGAAAATTTCTTTGAAACCTTTTTATTTCCTGATATATGATATTAGTTTGGATCTATTAAAAAGAAAACTATATTAATGGTAAGTAAAATAATTTATATTTCATTAATAACATAAGAAATATTTATTTTTTTATTTATCAATTTATTAAATATTTATTGTAATAAAATTAAAGGAGATCTATCTAAGAGATCAAGGAAAATTGTATACACAATAATGAAATTTCCATATATGGATTCTATTATTTTTAGAAAAAATCTGTACAAATAAATAATTATAGTTAACAGTTAATTCATATGATACAGAAAAGAATTTCACTCCATATCTACCCTATAAACATAAAAAAATAAATTTTTTTATTAATACCAAATATAAATATCAAATTGATTTATTTTTATAGTAGTTCAGTGGATCATAATAGTTTAATTAGTAATTTTTCAAAATTTTAGTTTTCATAATTGATTCTACTAATAGATTTTAGAAAAATCATTATAAATTTTCCATCAACTTATTTTTTCCCCAATGATCATTATATATGAATCTATAAAGGAAATATCTACAAATAGAGGATAAACCATTCAATATATAATTATTCGAGGATACTGTGACCATTAATAAGGTTTTGGAGTGTATTAATTTTTTTATTAGGAGGAAAACATAAATAGAGAAAAGTATTGACATGAAAAATAAAATATAAGAGGTGGATGAGTTAATAAAGGAGAATATTAGTAAAATTATTTAATTAGTGTTTTCTGACATGAAGAAATAATATCATGTAGAGAATTCCAATCTATCACCTCCATGTTTTTCTAGGCATTTAAATTATGTTATACATAGAGTTTTCCAATTATTATATCATTGAATATGGAACCATAATTTTTATGGAGTAATGGAATTTTCCCCCATAAATTAGATTTTATTACTTTAGGGTGAAAACATATTAAAATATTGGTACATAGACTATAGTTTCATATTATAATAATATAATGGAAAAAATTAGATGGAGTATCAATTGTTTATTTTGTATGAAGTAGATTCATACTTTTTTATTAATTTAGTGTACATAATAATTTTATTTATTAAATTCATTTTTAGTTTAATTTTATCTTGAAAATAAATATTAATTGAAATAATAAAAAAATTAAATATTATATAGTAAACTATACCAATATTTTCATTGTTAAAAATTTATATTACATTCATTTGATATTTTTTAAATGTTTTCAATGATTTATATTTAATTGGAATTTTATTATTAGTTTTCAATGAATATGAAAATTATATGAAGAAATAATAAAATATATATTTTTAGTAATTATTCAATGGAAAAAAATATTCTTAACATAGTATGCATTTAAGGTTATAATTTTTTTATATTTCATATTTAATATTTTTTTAGGTTTATTTATCAAATATGTATATATATATATATGTATTATGGTGAGTGATATTATTATTTAACAAACTCTTCACACTATTTTCATTGAAAAATTCGTTGATATTTATTTGTGGATTTAGGGATCCATGTTTTATTATAACATAAGTACAGAATGGGTCACACGAAAAGCAACAAAATATACCTTTAAAACACATTATTTGATAAAATATTATGTGATCAGTGTTTTTTCATCCCGAATTAAAAAAATAGAGATTTTATTTTATTAATGAAATGAAGAAAAATTTACAAAAATAAAATTTCAATTGTTATTATTTTCGAATTGGATTATTGTTTTCAATAGAAACCAGATATTGTGTACTTTCAATCCACAAGATAACAGTATGTATTATATATACTCTTTAGAAGGTATCATACATAATAAATTAAAAAAGATTTATTCTTAAAAAGTCTTATTATTTAATTCTTTAAAATTAATTTATAAATACTATGTAGATTTATTTTTTAAAACATAATATAAGTAAATAATGAAATGTGATTCACAATAGTCTATCATTCAAAAATTACGAAAATAAATATATTTTTGAAAAATATATGTTATTTATTATAAAACAAATTATTTAAATTGGTTATTTAATAAAAAGGTTAATTTTGATTGTAATAAAAAAAATTCAAGGTGGTAAGGGATGGGTCCCGAGTCTCCGGGTTCACTCTCCCCTCGTGTTAGGGTTTCCCAACGCTGCTGCTCCCTCCCTCTCATCTCCCTCTCATGGTGAGAGTACTCCAGCATTCCTAATCTTTCCTCTCCCCTTGTCCCCTTTCTCTCCTTTTTTTCCTGATTCGTCCACTTGGATTTGATGGAGCTATGGTCCCCCTAGGAATCTCTCCTTCCCTAGATTCTTCAGCTTCCCTCTCTCTAGGTTTTCGATCTCGGTTCCCTCTTCCTCATTCCTTTCTTCCAGTTGTCGGTTTTATTCTCTGTTTCCCCTAGGGTTTCAATCCCAGTGTTACTCTTTCTCATTCCTTTCCCTCGGCCGCATCATCTATGCTCTGATCTCACATTCTATCGCTCCTCTCCTGGTCAGGGTTAGAGCGATGGATACTCAGTGGTTTTGGGCAATGTGGTTTTGCAGTCGTGGGGATTCCCTATAGGGTTTCATCCCCAGTTTCCATCATAGTTCTCTCCCTGGTGTCACTGTTTCTGGTTCCTTTAGGGTTTCCTTCCCAATTCTTTTTTGCTTCTATACGGGTTTTTTTTGGATTTCTGTTATTTGTGAAAGATTTTGACGATTGTTTGGTGATGGTTCTATTCATGGTTATACATTTTATGTGTTGAGATAGACTTATTGATCTCTGACATGCAGTGTTTGGATGATAGTGTCGACGGTGTTCATTGTATGTCGATGATGAAAGTGGTGTTTTTCGATGGTTTTTAGTTTTTGTGGGGATGATGTTGTAGATTTACGACAGCCTCGATGGTCTTGGTATGGTGTGATGGAGTCCGGTTTCAATTTCCGGTGTGGTTGTTTGCGGCCACCGGGGTGCTTACGATGGGGATGTGATGATGATTGATGTAATATGACTACAATATGGTCGATGGACTCGACGTTTCTGATGGTGGTGACTCATGGCTCAAAACTCGCAGCACAAGGTTTTTGTTGTTTCTGTTCTCAGGTGTAGGGTATTTTGGTACTTTGTGTTTTTGTTGATGTTATGGTGAATTGCAAATTTGATGTTGGTTTCTGGCGGTTCCTCGCTGGCGTTATTCTGGTCTGGAGTTTCGTTTTGGTTGGTTATGGGAGTGACGATGGACTTCAATGATGACGGGATGGACGTGGATGACAGGATGGTAGTGTCGTGTGGTGCATCATGATGGCAGGTGATGTGAATCCCTAAGTGGTGTTTGTTTCGGATTTGCAATTCAAATTTGAATTTTGAATATTGTGGCGCAGGATTTGAATTTTATCTGGTTTGAATCTATTTGTTTTTGAATTAGATATTGTCCTACATTTTATGGTGGTTTTTGATATTGGGTTGGATCTGTTGTATGTGAGTTGTGGTTGTGAGGTTCCCACTAACCCAAAAAGCGGGTTATTCAAAAAATGAAAAAAATATGAATTCGGAGGGAAAAAAAATTGTTCAATATTTTTTGTCAATATTAATGTGTGTATATAGATTGTGTTCATTATATTCATTGATTTACATTTAATATAATCAACACAGGAGAAACCACATCACTAAAAAAGGTTAAAATTTTCAAATATATTAATATTTATATAATATTTCACTGAAAAAGATGTCAACTGCTTCCTCTATGTGTGTTTCTTTTTACAACACTTAATTATACTCATAAAATAACTTCCAAAAATTATTATTATTGTGATTCAATTTTTTTGGTTTTTTAATTAAATATTTTATTTCTATTTTAAATACATTTAATCAAATTTTAATTATATATAATATTTTAACATTTTTTAAATTAATTTTTATATAAAATGTTTCGACATCAATGAATATAATTATATTGAAAATGTTTTAATTTTCATATATATTTTTATATTCTATTATTTATTGCAATAACATGTTTTAAACAAAAATTATTTTGTTTTATGGGATTTCCTGATATATTAATAAATTATCTCATCAACATTAGTTAATATAATAACGAGAATAAAAATTAATTTACTACATTAGTTAAACTATTAACCAATGGGGTAGGAAAATGTTAAATCTGTTAGGTTCATAATCCGCATGAAATCCAACTAGTTATTTAAATTAAATGATTCTTTATAAGTTATTTTACATAATTAATGAGTAATATGGGATAAAAAATTGGTTATAAGAAGTCGTTATTTTTACCATGAAGTTGATCAATAATAAAGGTATACATGATATTGTTTTTAATAAAAGATTATATTATTGAATGATATAGATTCCATGAATTGAGTTATTAGTGTTTCCAGTTATTGTTAATACATCAAAACATTTTCAACAACTGAATTTCATTGAAACATAGTCTAATTTTGATAATTTAAATGATTTGATGACCATTTTAATGTCTATAATGAATCTATAATATGTTTTAATTTATAAAGTTAAATCTTACATGTATTTTTATTTTTCAATAAAAACAATAAAACAATGGGAGTGATCATTTCATAGTGTTCCTATATATGATTAATATTTGTTGACGAAAATACTAATAACATTGTAATATTTATGTCCAAATAATGACTTGGTTCTTTAAATATTGGGTTGCTTGATCTGATACATCACAACATGATGTTCACCCCATAATGACCATGTAATTATTTTTCATGTTCTTTATGGTTGGTATGGGAATGGGGGTTTCCCCATGAAGGAAATAAATATAATTAATTAAGGCATTGATTATGGTTTAATTTTTTGGTTTATATTGTAATGGTTCCTTAATAAAGGATTATTTGATGTAACAGAGGGGAGGTTGGACAATAATGGATGATGTTTTACTGTTAATTAAAATACATTGACCGAGTGTTGACGGTCATGATGTTTTTCTACTCCATAGTTTATTTATAATTTCAGAAAACATACTAAAAAGTAATTGTTCATTCAATAATGTATCTAGAAAATTTGTCTATTTTTAATTATGTTTCTTCGAAACAACTTGGTCACACTACTATGCACTTTTTGTGTCATTAAAATAATGTTCATTATATTGTTTACTTGTTCACTCCATGATATTTTCCCAAATCCAATATTTATGTTCTTTTATGATATATAATCATAAAAGAATCACGTTACACTCCAAAATTTTATGACATTTAAATATATCACTTGTGAATAGAATTTATTGATTGATAAAATTGATCGAATTCATTTTCTAAAAGTTCAAAGGGAAAATTTATTTTAAAATTTGATGTTGAAATTAAAATTTTCAATGAATAAGGTAACTATTGTGAACAAAGGGTGATATAATAGTAAGTGAAAAAAATTGTCCATGATGGCAAGAATATGAGAGGAGAGTTAAGTGGAAGATTATTGTAAAGAAGAATGGGAAATCATAGAAGAAATATAGGAAATGATTATCATAATTCATTGACGATAATCCTTAGATAGTGAAGATATAAGGATTACTTCTAAAAAAATGTATTGAAGTTGATCATGTTGACTTCCAAATCTAATCCTTTTTTTGAAATAATAGTTGTATCAACACAAAAAGACTTATTTTATTAATAAGAATCAGGTATTGGTTGGTTTATATGATGTGTGAAACTCATATATTTTTATAAATTTTTTTCTTTAAATAATTTTATTTCCTTAGTATCGTGTATTACATGTAGTCAAGAGTTTAAAAGAACCACGATACACCCTTGGTATAAAATTACCATTATAACCTAGAAATTAGTTTACTGTGAATAAGTCTAACTAACTTATGAAAATGCTTTCGGAATTTATTGGCCATCATTTATTTATAGAAAATACAAAACAATTAGATATTATTATTTTGAGTGAAGAACCATTGGTAATTAAATTATTGAGATATATATTATATATAACTAATAAAATAGTTTTATATTTATCCAATGGAAATTTTATTCATATGGTATGAATAAACCCTATTTTATGTGTAAAACCCTATATTTTTTTAATGGGTAATTTTACACCTTAGAATGGAGAAACCCTTTTAAATTTTTATTTTGGTAAATTAATAATTTTTATATTAAAAAAGAAAAAATTTATTATTAAATGGATATAAAAATTTAAATATGATGAATTTCTAAAATATTTCTTATAAAATTAATATTTTGATTAATTATAAAAATACACTTAATTTTATGTCAAAACAAATTTTTTTCATCAAAATTATTTATATACATAAATTATAATATTGAATGGTTTGGATGTATAAATAAAATATATTTGTATCATTAAATATAATTTATTTCATTTGCATTAATTTTTCATTGAATTTATATTTAAATCATTTCATTCTTTTATAATGTTATAGTTTCTAAAACTCATTCGACCTTTTTGAAAATGTGATTAATTTTAAATTAATTACTTCAACTTATTTAATTTAAATTTTTAAAAATTTACTCCATATTTTTTACCAGTATATCAAAATTATGTAAATATATTTATTTTATTTTTGGGCATTATGAATAGTAACTTCTATAATTTTTTTTAATATTGAAAAATGGAAAACCTGGTAATTAAGGGTAAGAATACTATTTTATAATTACCCTAACAGTTCCCTTAGGGTCATTGAATGAATTTTTTTATGAAAATCATTCTTGGATCGAAATGGTATCCATTTAAATCCACTTGGAAGAGATTAGGACATTTAATTTATTTTATCTGAATAAATTTAAATATTACTCTATCAAATAATAATAACAAAATAAGTTTTATTTAAGGTTATACAAAAGATAAATTTGACAATAAATACAAATTTGAAAGCTAAAATGTTTTCCTTTATCCTGCTAATTTATTCGCAACTTTTTGGAAACAAATAATTACCTTAATAGATTATACATTAACGATGCAGAAATTATTTAATTGATCAAAAATTAATAATATCCATTTTATTAAAATCATAATACCCATTAAAAGATCCAAACACTTGACCAAATCTTATTTTTCGAGTATATCTCAACCTTAATCATCCAAGCATTGAGTTATGGACCATTTGGTGCGTTATAGTTGGGATTAGGTCATATATTTAATTTTATTTAAAGTGATGTTAATGTTGTTCCCTTCATAATTTAATAAGTATAACATTTTAAATATTATATTTTTCATAAGATAAATCCAGCTAAAAGAATTCTTCACAAATATTGTATATTTATTTTTATTGTATTATTAAATTTTTATTTTTTATTCAACATATAATCATATTAAATAATTACACACAAATGTTTTATTGATTATTTTATACAGATAAATATCAAATAAATGTTATTAAAAATATTAAAGTAAATATTATATAAATTAATTAACATTTATAATGAATTTTATAGATTACCGTGATCTCCTAGGAATATAAATAATTTTTTTTAAAGATGTATTTTCATAATAATTTTTTTTTTAAAAACATTGAATTTAATAGTTTCAAAACTGATTCTATTGATTATGTTTCAAAATAATGATTTATTCAATTATTTTAAAATCATTAAACACTTTTTAAAATATATAATAATTATGATATGATATAAAATTATCAAATTTATTTATTTATGGTCTAATTTACATCAAAAAACTATATATTTTACCCTATTAATATTGAATTCATTATTATCCTAGTTAAAAATTAAATAGAATGAATAAGTGTTAATTAAAATTATATGGTTTAAATTGATTGAAAAACATGTCCAAAAATTATTTTTTCTATGATATTAAAAACCTACCTCATCACATATTCTAAATTTGGTTATTTTTTAGGTATTTGGGTAGGTTTTAATTTTATTATAAATTATTATTTATGTTGTTTCCAAATGTGCCCCTAACATCAATTATAAAAGGGAACCTCCTCTGTCACCTCTTTACTTCAATTCAAGGCATAGATCTTGTCCATACCCTTAATATGAACTTCTAAAATTCCTTATTTACATTCAATAGGTTCTATTCATCTTCAACGACCAACTCTAGAGATCTATAAAGAGATTTAGAGGAAGCACATCGAGGAAGATGTAATCTCTTCTACCGATTCTTTCAAACATAATTATTCTTCCACTACATATTCATTAGTATTTCAATATAATGTAATGAGATAATTATCACCCTTATACTGATATCTTATTATAATTATGAAACAACTTTATTCTAACTTATATCCATCCTACAAAAAAATGAAAACACCACGCATGTGTACGTATGACTTACCGTCTATATGTCGTGGAGTAATATATTTTTCACCACGACCTTAATTGGATTTGTATAATGATGGAAATAATAACAATATATTATTATTATTACATGATACTTATTATTAAATATTATACACTATCCTATTCAATACTATTAAATGATTATGGGACTGATATCGTCGCTCATTCGTACGTATGGCCTACCATCTCTATGATGTGATGCATTTCATTCTACATGATATTCATAAAACCACAATTATATACATGAATTAAATAAATAAATATGATATATATTATAATAATTTAATTCTATAAATTATTTAACTATAACCTATGTAGTGGAACATGGTCTTATCTGAAAAAACATGTATAATAACATAATATAGTTAATATCTGGATAACATGTGGCATTGGAATGTTTCTAACAAACTGATAATAATATAATCATATATAATTTCACAAAAATTAATATGATTCTGGAATAATAGAATCAAATTATTTAAATATTTATACATGAGGATTAGAAACATATTAAGGACACCATACCTAAGGTAAGAGATAATTTTGCAATCCCTATATTAACCATGATTTTTTATACATATGTATTTACATAGGTATATTGACCACCCACACCTATGTTTCCAAAGTTTATAATATTATTTACATTCTTATACATTCTTTTAAGGATAATTTTCCCCTTTGGTAAATTTCTATTAAACATTATTAAAGGAATATTTTTTCATAATTCAATTCTAGGTACTTTATGACTTTTCCTAAAAAAGTATCAGGAGATTGTTTTTAACGTGTACGACATGAATGAATCTTTACACTTTCATAACATCATATTTTCAGAAAGATTACATTAAATTATTTATATTTTATTTTAAAGTGAAATTTTTATTTCTTTATATTATAGCATTTTGAGAAAATATTTTTTTTTGAAAAAGATAGTACATTTTCTAAAAGAATTAATTTCAAGTGTTTTATCAAAATTATTTTTCCATCAAAGATTAAGGATGTATTTCAAGTAATCTATCATTGTTATTCTTATGTTTGATTCGGTTTATGATGTAATTATATTTATGAAATAAATTTTTCTAAACGAATTATGATATGAATGAATGATGTTTAATAGACCAATTTTATTCATTGGGTTATGCTTTAATGAATGATTTTTTTCATGTCACAAGTAATAATGATTTCATTATTATATGTCTCGGTCCAATATCATCTCTCAATGCATTGGGTAAATATTTATATCTCATGTGATTTACATGACTAGAATAATATGTAAATTTGTATTAGTTGTACAGGGATGGAATGACAAGTAATCTCTTTTCAGTAACGGACATTTTTATCTAGGATTGTATTGTCGATGAACCATGACATACATGAAATTATTTTCGATGCTTATGTGTATTCCAAAACAATAATGTATTACGTTTTGAATTTTTGGATTAGGTTCATTAATTCTTATAAACTTTTATCTCATAACGTTATATCATGATCTTCCATATGCAGGTTAAGACTTCCAAATGTTATGTTCTTAAGTAATATGATTATAATATGGTTGATATTTCCCTTTTTTAGCCTTACTAATCATTTGAGGTCAAATTTTCATATGTTTATTTTCGACATGTCATGAATAATGGTATTAAGTATGATATGTCAAAAAAATTTCTAATTATAAAGAAATCAGAAATAGATAATTTAAATATTTAATGAACCAGTTGTTTATGCTTCCATGATTCTAAAGACCCTATTCATATACGGTCCTGTCATGGATTTATTATGAATTATATTAAATAAATATCATATTTGAAGTAACATCAATGTAAGTAAATTATGGTTCATTATATGATGTCTCTAATTACTAAATTGTAGAGTTTTAATGATCAAATAAGGGAGTTTTAGGACTAATTAAAATGATAGAATCTCAAATAATCTTCATGGTTCAAGAAGGCTAATATATTTGTTTCTTTAAATAAGATACTCAAACTATGTGCTAGAAAATGTTTCCTATCTTGTGAAATTTTTACACAAATGAGATCATGGAAAAACCCCAATTCTTTAATATATCTGGTAATTCTAGTGGATTTCATGGAAATGGATAATCCAACCTTAACCCAAAGTTGTAGTTATTGGTTTGAATATAAAATTTTATACATCTTATTGTTATTAGTTTTTTGTTTGCTTATGGGTATGAAATCACAAAACTGACATATTTTACATCAAATGGTATGTTAGGGAGGTTGAAATATTTTGGATAACTTTTTTTTATTATACTAGATGATGATGAAGTTTGATTGGGGGAAGAATAATGAAATATCATTATTCAATGATTCACCTCCCTATAAGAATGACAACTTTTGGACCACAATATGTTTTTTTTGTGCCACAATAATTGGATTCTATTTAGTTTGTTTCCTTAATAAAATTTCAATTTTCCATGTTTTTATAAGTAGTTATCGATTCACATTATTATTGATTACTCTGAAATTTTTTTCATAATATATTTTACAAATTTAATTCATATAAAAGGATTTCACACATTTGGAATGAAATATTACTAAATTTAGAATGAAATAATAATGTTTTTCTTTCTTCCATACTGTATGTAAGTGTTTAACATTTTAACTAGAGGTTTTACACAAATTTTATAGGTGTTGTAACGAATCTAGAAAATAATAAAAATATTTGGATTAGTGGGTGTGTGAGGAATGAAATGATATCCTCAATTATAAGGGTATTATATAATTTTTATTGGGATGAATACATTAAAATAAATATGGGATTAGAAAAAAGTATTATTAACCAGAATTAAATAGTTTTGTATGGGAAAAATCAATTGAGAATTCCAAATTTCAAGATAATCGTTTGATAGATATAGAGTTATTGCATGAATTCTTCACTATACTTAAAAAAATAGTCATCCTAATTAAATGTTATGGATAAAATCTTTAGTATTAAATAATAGTCAAGATGTAAATTTTCTTGTATATATGTATATTTTATACAATGTTTTTCTCGTCATAAAGATCATGATTCGAATAAATTTCTTCTGGATAAAATGAGTATAACTTTAGTGGCATATGAAATGAGGAGATGTAATTTTTCTATTATTAATAGTAATTTTGATAAGAAAATTGTTTTCCTTAAATTTAAGAATGTTATGATATACATGTAGGTCAATGAATAATGTAAATAGATAGCTTTGGATAACGATATCAATGTGATGTTTTAAAATTTCATGTCACTCACCTATATGAATTTCTAAAAAGGTAATGTTCGATGTCATGGTAAGATTACTTGGGATTATTTTATATGTGTGAAAATTGTAAATTATTTATGAATTTTTCAATATAAGATAATGAATAAATTAATGAATAGGATGTGTCATAATAGAAGATCTCTAGGGATAAATTCTTTTAATTTAGCACGAAAAATCAACCATCTAATAGAAAATAAAATAAATTTTATAATTTCATAGTGACTAGTTTTTATATTTGAGGAATTGAAATATGGTGATATTGAATATGATGGTGATTTATCATTTATCAATCATCGTGTGAAGTTATCAATTAACATGGTGAATGAAGAAGTGTTTCTTAAGGATGGGGATAAAACTAACGTGGGCACGGAATTAATTCTAAAGATAGATATTATGAAGTATAATGTTAGAAAATATAAATTTTATCATGGGAATAAGAATCCAGGAAAATTATCTTAAATATCAATTTAGATTAACAAATTACAAAAGTAAATAGAACGTTATTCAGTGAAATAAGTGGAATGTATTATTATCTAACTTTCCAATGGGAATATATTTAATTATGGAATAAATAATTTAATTAAATAACTATAAAAAATATTTTAATTATAATTTAAAGTATTTTGAGGTTGAAGACCAATTAAATAAGATATAGTTGGATATTAAAAGAAATATATTTATAATGATGAGGAATGCTTCGTATTCAGTGAAAGAATTACTAAAACAAAAAAGAGTGTTGATGGTCAATAAAATTAACAAAAACCAGATTATATTGAAGAAATGAGTTATAAAACTATGGATATGATGACTAATGGAGTCATAGATTCAATACTAAATATGATAAAATAGAAGGGTATGTAGATTAAAGTTGTAACACATCCATATTTTAAAGGATAAAAATTAATTTTTATATGGTATATAAAATTCTAAAATAAGAATATATGAAAATTCAATACCCATGTACTCTAGGAAATTCTTTTTTTACTAAATTAAATTTTTGTTACACCTTTCACAAAACACAATAATAACTTTTAACAAACCACGATAAACTATATATATTATTTTTTGAACATGACTGTTATATCCTAGATATTAAAATTAGTGGAATCAATAAGCATAAACAAATATTTTAAACAATTATGGATTCCTATTTTATACAAATAAAATATATTTATAAAAAAGTATTGAATTTTAGTTAAAATAATTATATGCGTCAAAAATATTTTTTTCTCCAAAAACTTTTATTAATGTTATATGTGAAAAAATAGTAAAATAAAATTATTATTATTTTATATAATTTATTTGAAAAAATAAAATTACTTTTTTAATCAAAATTACATAATTATATAAGAGTAAATTTATGGTTTTTTAAAGATAAGTTTCCCAATTAATAGTGAAAATAATAGTTTTTATTGAAATGTGGATTGTTCAGTTAAAACACTATAATGAAACATTATATTTTAATTTTTTTTAGAGTGAAATTTGTTTGAAAATATATTTATTAATTCCATTTATGTCATTAGAATAAATTTAGTATTAAATCATTATGTTAATACATTATTTAATTATGGATATTTTTTCATTAGAATCCCTCTTTTTCATATCATATGTAGGTTAAATATTATATTCAATTTTGAAAAATATGTGAAAGGAATTAGGAAAAAGGTTTTCCATATTTTGCATCACAATAATTAACATTCCATTATATTTTAATCATAATTTTTATTCATAATGAATGGTAAAGAAGGTAAAAATTAATTACCACAATTAAGGGAAAAACGTTTTTACCTAAGAGCTAATATAAAAATATAACGGTTAAAATGTACCAAAACATCTATAATTCTTATTTTATGGTACTATTTCTACCTAATCTAATCCATGTTTCAATAATTATCCATTTTTTGGCCTTCAGGAATGGGAAAATGTGGTTAACACTATTTTATTTTTAAAAATAAATTTGTGTCTTCTCCTACATTTATAAAAGGCCACTTACTCCCCTCCACCATTATCACTTAAAATTACCATTCTTTTCAAGAATCACAATCCAAATATATTTCTTAAATCCATCCACATATCTTATATTTCATAAATTCGGTATGAAACACTCTTACGAAGCCTTTAGATTTAAACATAAAAAGGATCTTTGAAGAACTTGTCAAATTCAAAAACATGCATATTTCGTTTATTTATAATTACACCATAATAAAATATTTTTCGAAAAATATAATATAATAAAAATTTGATTATATATACTAGTATATAATGACATTAATTTAATAACATATATCCATCTCAACTACCATAAAATATACAACAAAACACTTGAATATGCGTATGGTGGACTACCACCTCCAATGAGATATGATTAATTTTTTTATTACGGTTTATATAGATGGTAATAAAGATATAGTTAATTAATATATATCATATTTATGACATAATATATTGTTTTAAATAAAATTTACCTACTAAATTATTACCTTCCAATCCAATAGAAAATAATCACATCTCTCATCTGTAGGTCAGGACAACCGCCACCACATAGTAGTATAGAATCTGTTTGATTTTATATTTTTATTTATGGAATTAATGATCTATTTTTTAATATAATTTCAACATATAACATTATAATGATTATATAATGTATAATTAATATTTTTTCATTCCGTTCCATCCATTGTTTAAATGGAAACATTGTTCATGTGTTTGTACAACCTACCATGTCTATGATCGGTGCATTTAATTTTCTATTTGGAAATTTTTTGAATCACTAAAATACAAATATATTTAATATATATATTAATTATAATATTTTCATTTTGGATTTTATTTATCCATAATCAATTTCGAAGGACCAAAATTTTCGAAACAAAACCTATATGAGAAAGAATCAATTATCACCTAAAACTCTGATTTGAACAAATATTTCTTAATAAACATGTCATAAAATAAAATAAGTTAATAAAACATGAAAATAAATATATTATACTTGGGGTTTTATATATTTATAATATATATATATATATAATAAATTAGTTACCTGCACATATGGAGGGGATTAGACCTGAGGTAAGGGTTTCTCATCCCACTTTTACTTTCGTGGGACATATGTAATATTCTCTAATTATTTATATTTTGTTGTATATATACTGAAAATTTAATATGTTATATCATGAATAAATTCACCTCAATTTTATTTAATGTTTCATTTGATGTAATTTCTCTCATGGGGATTACGATTCAATAGTTACAAAATATGTAACATTTAATTTTACAATCTCATCGTTTGTCGAGATTTTTTATGATTAAACTTTCGATGATGGCCTCTCATTAACTTATAGCTTATATTAAAATGATAGAAGGTTGTTTTCAAAGAAATAGTTTTCATAATATTATATAAATTTTTGGTTTTTCAAATTTATATTCAATGTGAATAGGATAGTTTACTAAATAATGTTTAAATAGATTTTTTATGGTATTTCTATTCATAAACGACATAAAATATTATTTTCCATATGCTTCACTCAGAATATGTTGTAATTATACAATATATATTATTTATATATGTGGTTTATGAAAATTTTGACTGAGGATCTATTATTTTTATTCCATTCATTATATTACTTAAAATTGTTTCAAATTATGTCTTTTGAATAGAGAAATTATTATCATTTTTTATTCTAGTTTTTCAATATGAATGTTTATGCTAAAAATGATTCACCACTTTTATATGAGGAAACATAATATTTAGTATGTAGTGGTAATAAACTAACATATCCCCTTTATTTTCGATTCGGATCACAATACAATCTCCCATGGGTTTTCGAGTGATGCCATACCCATTTAGGTATGATATCTTGGAACGAGAGACTGACTATATAGTTATGTCATCCATCATTATGCATTCATTCATTATGATATTAGTTAATAATTATAAATGTGATTATTATATTATTTATAATATCCAAATTTTATGATTCAAGATCATGTAATTATTTATATTGAATTATTTGATACTCATTTAGTCCTTCCATATAATGCTGAAGTAGCTGATTAAATTTATTATTTATTAGTTATTTAAAATTTCTTATTGAAAAATATTTATTTATTAATGTTTTATTTCACTATATAAATACCCTTACTCAGATTTAGATCTCACGAAATTATTTTGTTTCCATTCCCTAGGGTCCTATGAAGTGTTTTATGATAGATAATCAGGGATATTTTTAACTGAATAATGGTGTACTCAAATAAAAAACAATGTTTTATTTTATTTTATTAAATTTAATATGTTACTCTACTGTGTATCAACATTATTAAAACTACCAAAATATCCATCCCTTTGGGGCATTATCACTTGTATCTAGTTCCAATATAATAATGTAACCATTGTCCCTGAGATACTAGGTTCATGGTCTTTACAATGGGTGTGAGATAATGTTCAGTAAAGAACATGGGAACTTGATTTAAGGAAACATGGATTTCGGAATATAATTTTTTGACTGAATTTGTGTATATATTTATGGGAAAATCATAATCTTTTGGGGAGAATGTTATTATGTTGTTTTTCCTAGAAATACATTGCTATACGGTCACTAAACATAGAATTTTTTATAAAAAACATGTATGTAGGGGTAATAACTCCAAAAAAGGAACATAGATCATGAGTTGATAAATACATGGAACATGAAAAAAAATAATTACTATATACCATATTTGACATTGTTTTGGAATATTATTATATTATATAATATTTTATTTACAAACCATTATAAAGAATATTAAAATATATTAATTATTATAAAAATATTACTATAAAATCAGTATTATGATTTTGATATTATCCATGTGTGATTTTCTAAATCAATTTTATGTATTTAATTTGTTTGGGGATTATACATTATGTTTCATAATATTAGGATCTAATCTAGATTATGAAATTATTAATAAATGAATCATAGAAGAAGGAATGAATAATATATAAATTCATCAACCTCATGTATAGATTCCCCTCTTGGTAAAGATAATGAATTTATCGATACATATACCATTGGAACTGATCAAATTATATCTATATTAGGGAAACTGACTCGGGTTATGAGCAATAACATTGTGTGTATGTATAATCCTTCTGATCCACCATATGGTGTAACATTTTTAGAAGACTTTATGAGTCAAAAACGTCCATTATTTAATGATTCTAAAACTCTGTTTGTATCATATAAGTAAATATGTTACTTATTGAAAATATTTATTAATTTGGGATGAAATGAAATGGATAAAGTTCTCACTATATTTTATCATCTCTCAAGAGATGCAGATCAATTGTTGTAATTGATTCAAAAAATTAATGATGAAGAAAAAATAGAAAATATTTAATGTAATTATTTTACATTACTATTATTGTAAAATTATTTCCCATATGACCAAATATTAGATATAGAGAGACAATTCTAGCATATAATACAAAAAGAAGATAAAAATGTCACTAATTATATAGAAAACATTATTTGGATAGAAATTCCTCTTACAAAATACAAATATAATAAAAATATAAATATTTATCATTTCTCTAATTTCCTTATGAAAATTCATTGAATGTCACTAGTATCTAAAACATTCTTTCATATAAGGATATATTAATATTTGTATCAATAAAGATAAATAATTATCCAAGTTTTATGATTTAAATTGGATGTAATATAAGAATATTTAGGCAGACAAAAATATTGATAACCGGAATCCGGGGAATAAATAATTTCCACCCTTGTGATAATTGTTGAAATAAACATCATGGTAATTTCATGATGGGAATGGGAGTTTTATAATGGTGTGGAGTTCAAGAACACCATGATCATGATTTTAAGTGAAATAAATATATACACAATATTCAATTATTAAAATGTAATAATATGTGGATCTTCAGAAGTGAATCTCCCAAGAATCATTGTAATATACTCTAGAAAAATAGATCATATCAATGTCAAGCTTATCCAAATTATATAACAAAATTTTAATGATTAAAGTGCATGCATATTACAATTTATGAATTTTTTTACAAAATTTTATTATCAATGATATTATTATTATTATAATCATAAAACATAAATGGACTAAATAGTATTGTATTTTTTATATTGATTTGAAGACATATTTTGAATGGTAAATATGGCCATGAAATGTGACATAGAAGGTTGTGAATTTTTTTTTAAAACACATGACTGAGGGAGGATGACCATTTATATATACCTGATGTTGAGATAGTAATGATAAATATTTTTTTTTGGATATTGCAAGTGTTGTTGAATTTTTTTCAGATTTAATGGTTTAGATTATCTTTCCTTGAGTATACTAGATTTATAGAATTATTGCATAAATTGAATTATTTTATATTTTATTTAAGGAATAATAAATAAAATTGTAAGAATGAATGTTTTCATCAATGATTTATGGTGATCAAGGTTTTAAAATATTTATTATAGAAATCAAGATGTACATTATGATGTTTGGGGAATAAAATGATATGTTGAATTTGGAAATTTAGTTAAATTACTTCTAAATTATTGGACTTTGAATTTGTGTAAAGAAACTGTGGATTACTTTTAAGGTTAACTATTTATAAAATGGATCAGGGAAATCATCATAGTTAATGTTGAGGTTTTTAGTATTAATTTATAACTAGATAACTTATGCTAAATATTTTTTTCATGGAAGATATGTTGAGATAGGAGGAATGAGTTTTAATTTTTTATGACCCATTATGTTGTCATGTACTCGAATGCCACTTAGTAGTTCCCAAATCCTAGTTCTCCACATGGATTCAAGGGAATATAACTGAATGACAGAGGCTTTCGACTACCAGTGAAGGACTAACGTGTGTTTTTGGGTAAACTATGCCCTCATTACCAGTGTTTATCATAGGTTAAAACCTATAAAAATTAGAGATAAGTAGTTGAAGTAATATATGTAAACCAAATATACATCAAAAGAAGACATTAGTATCAAAAAACTAAACAACTAATAATCATATAGAAAATATTATGATGATGTTTCATATATCTAAAATATTCAGAAACATGGATACATGTAGAAGACAATAATTCTATATAAATGTACCAAAAGGAAATAAAAATAAATCTACGATATCCAGAGATCAATATCAGTTATCTGCTACCAACTCTATCTTTTGAAATCATGAAATCAACTGTCTGAAGCAACACACTTCCCTTTATCAAAAATTACATACATATGATCTTCCAAGGAACCAATGGCACTCATATTGGGTGTGAGCAAAATATTTGTATGCCATAACTAATAGTTTCTATAACATCATGTCAATGTTATATAAACATAAATATTGTGAATGTATGCATATATAAAAGTAATGAAGTACATTAATGTACATACCCAAGTACCTACTTCAGCACTCGGCTCGTGTCTGAACATGTATCCAATTAATTAATTAATTAATTATGTTCCAGTTTTTATATTTACAGCATGTGAGGTATTTACCGCACTAACATACCCTCATGATAGTAATAGTAATGTTTCTATGATTTATAAAGGAAACCTATTTAATATTAATAATAAAGGTTATCCATGTTAATGAATAAGGAATCCAAGAACTCAAGGGTCTCCAACATAGTAGTAACTATAAACGTCGTAAGGGAGTAGAGTGTAATCCACGGATCATCACCCAAGGAATTATAAAATGGTGATTCTATCTAAGTCTAATGAATAATTCATAAGTATAAAGGGATAACCTATGGCTAGTCCCAGAAACATAACTGAGGATCTTCATGTTTGAGAAATCAATGTGAGATCTGAGGATTTCATCCAAGGCATCGAGTAACGGTATAAGGGTCTCAAAAAAGGAAATCAACATCCTTGAATAAGAATGGATCTCACTAGAATTAAAAAAAATATAATTGATAATATGTGAACAAACGTGAGTTTCACCAATCCTATACATATTTCAAGGTTCATATGTAGTTAGAATCCTCATATTTAATTCATTTAATAAATTAATACATTTCATATATAAGCCATTTATTATTTCATATGGTTTTTGTCATTGAATTCCATTAGAGTGACAAGGCTAGATGAGTATTAAACCACTATTTAATTTTTTTGGGTAAGGTAATTTTAATATAGTCCAGTCTGATACCATCCATTAAACATGGAAATATGTACTATGGATGTAAAACCAAGAAACTCAAATGAAATCAATTCATTTAATTCACTATCAACCAACATACAAGCCAATTTACCATTTATCATTGATTAATCATGTTGAGTACATACCTTAGGTGGGTTAAGGGAAAGAAACCCATATAATGGAAAATCATTTGAATTGTTATAATAAATTAATAAAGGGTGGATTAACATTATCCGGTCCAAAACTATGTAGACCTGAATGATGGCACAAACAAAAGTGTTAAAACAATAAAGACACAATTATGGAAAATCATCCTACATGGGGAAATCAAGGTTGTGGATTTAACCATAATAATATAATTAAATATATTACTAGAGTCTTAGATTATAGTTATAATGACTTTAATGAAGGCATATAAATTAAACATATGACATCCAATGAAATATGAGTAAGGACAGAATAACTTATAAATAAAAAAACATGAGGGATGAGTTATAGACGACCTACGTTAGGCTTATAAGAATCTATTTCCTATATATTACCCATGGTATAGCCTAGACTGGAAGTTATGTGAAGAATTTATCAATTCTGGGAAATTGGGGCAAATGAGTCTTCAATTAAATAGAGTCGTTGATAGGAAAAAGAATGAAAAAGATTAAAAAGGTATTGATAACATACTGGGTAATATCCAACCAGATGAACAATGATCAATTTAGAGATTTTAGGGTGATCCAATATCAATTCCACTTTTAGAGGGAGTTTCGATTAAAGAGGGGGAATGGGAGGGGGTTAATCTACTAGAATGAGAATGGGGTTTGAGAAAATAGGATTAACATTTCAGTTAAGCATAAAATGGTAAAATCATCCAAAAATGTCCTTCAAATAGTTTGGGTGCAAGGTTATCCAAATGGTGTGCCAACTATGCATAGTCTACCATAGGAAATGGGTTCCATCAAAATTAAGCATCATGTTAAGGTTGCACATATAGGGAAGCCGTATTCCAACTATGAGAAAACCCAATTCAATTTTTTCACTAATTTTTTGGGCTATCTTACAGCCCAAATTTCATTATCTAGAAAAAAAATCACATATTTTTCTATTGTCCAGCTATTTTTTTAACTAACTGTGTGGCATGTATTTCATGGATTAAGGTAACCGTTAAATGATCATTTTACACCCCAAAAACATGGCACAGAAATCAAACAAGCCTCATACTCCGGCCTCCCTCCCCAAAGACTCATCTTATACATGGTCATGATACCATTACACACATAATAGTGGTAAAGACCAGACTTAGGGAGCCTTCATTTTCTGGTCAATGATGCATATATGGTACTCCTTAGAAGAAGCATCGATATCTAACTTAATTCCATCAGGACCAAAATTATGATATTGACCGGCATAATAATAGTGAATTGGTGAATTATAGAAGCCGTTTTGCATGGAATGGTACCTATGAGGTTGTAATAATCAATTGGATATCATCCAAAAATCCCTGTGATAGATTCCCTTTCCTTTTTATCCGTGTTTACCCTAACCTAGTTGAGATCCGGAAGAAAACATGATCCAAAACATCTACCTCTAGTGGTCATCAATGGAGACCTCCATATAAGTTTTGTGTATCCGGAGTATTAGACATATTCTTTTTGATAAGATTAACATAGTCTAATGTATACATCATACGAAAAAGAGCTAGTTGTGTTTCATCTCCAACCTATATCCATTATTGGGGTGAAAGACATGAACTACAATAATATTCCTCAAAATATGCCTTTTCAATTGTTGCCTAAATGATAATATTATATGAAAATTCGATGTTAGAGATATGATTATCCAATGAAATACTGAAATCAAGGATTAATTCATGGAGCATGTCCTTTGAAACCTGTATTATCCGTTCTGATTTTCCATAATTCTAATGGTTAAAACCTGTGCTAAAATGAACATGTGTATCAATATATTTTTCCTATACTTATAAAATTGTGATGTGAAATGAGAATCCCCATCTAAAATGATAGTACGGGGGACCCCAGGTAGTCGAATGATATCATAGACAAACAATATTCATGGATCATCAACAGAGAAAGTATCCCTAACTAGAATGATGTGGTATATATTTTTTATTTGGTCAATGACAACACATTGAGCCTCCCTACCTCTGAAAGACCTGGTTAAAATTACAACAAATTCCATGGGAACATATTACCATTACAATTACAAGATTAAATGTATCAGAATAAATACTAAAGGTATCTAGTGCTCCACCTTCACTCACTGATAGGTGGAACACCATGTGATAATTCCTACTAACTAACGTTTCATCTTAATCCACCAATACTGGCATTGTAAGTCTCATTACATTTTGGAAATTCCTAGAGAACTACCCACTATGAATTGTGTGTCTCTACCATTCATTCAAATCTCATATATGATGGATCCAAGACATTTCTATGTAAATTTATGATATAATCTCTTTCCATATTCCAATCTATAGGTGGGCCTATTCTTGAAATACTCTCACAAAGATCCAATCCCTTAGGAACTGAAAATTTTTTACTCTTCAAATCCTTAAGGAGGGAAGAGGTAAGTGTTAAGGATAAGAGATTGGAATACTCATGACTGTCGTAAGACACAATATGCAGCTCAGAAAATAGTTCCATATTTTTTTTATCCCTACATTCCCATATGGCATGTGCCATAATTTTTCGACTTAGCGAATCTACAACTACATTTCATTTTACAGACATATAATAAAGATAAAAATTTGAGGTAATGAATATATTCATCCAATTTTCACTATCTAATTTATAATTCATGCATTCAAAAGATATATTTTTGGTTCTTCTAGTCTTTATACACCATAAATAGTCACTCATATAAAATTTTCTTTTAACAGTGCTAAAACAGACTTTAATTATTACTAGAGAAGGGATAACATTGATATTGAGACTAAAAGATCAAGTATTTTTTCAACACTAAAAAATTACTGATAAATTACCCTATTACCAGCTATTTCTAAAGAACTAACAAATGCGACATTTATCAATTCTTAGAGAAGTAATGACAAATGGTTACTTTTTTAGTGCATGTAAAATTTATGTTAATGGTGTCCTTTATCAGTTCATTTTAAAGAAGTAATAATGGATCCCTTTATAAACACTTATAAACCCAATAATAAAGGGGCATACTATAGTGTGTTATAATATCACACTACAACACCAATGCAGTGTGTTGTAAGAACACACTACAGCACCAAAAACACCACAAAATCAGAAAAATCAAGAATAAATAATGAATTTAAACAATGAAAAAAATATATAGGGTTTCTTTCTAGGTTTTGGCATTGTGATGTGAGTTTTAATCTAAAATGATACTTATATATGGAATAATCCCATATTTAGTCATACCAATCACACAATGAATCTAACTGAGTTTTGTTTGATTGTTATGCAACTCGAGGGACTTATGGATCATTTTCCTAGAGTATCAAAATAATCCCAGTGCGTTTTCTCAGTTTTGAGTACATCACTTTTTCTTATTACAATAATGTCATTTTAAAATGGAAAATTTAAATTTGACCGATACAATCAAACTAATGTTCCAGATTTATGTGATACTAATTCATATATGTCACATATGACATATGAATGGTTTTCCTAAATTATAATGACAATCCGAGCATGTTTGTTGGTTTTTTAGTGGGTGACACTTTTCAAACTAAAATGTTGATTTTAAACTGATAACAGACACATTGAATCATACTGGACACATAATATATAAGATTGATGTGGAACTAATTAATACATCCCAAAAATAACATATGGATCATTTTACAAAAGTATCTAAACAATCAAAATGTGTTGGCTCAGTTTTGACTAGGTGAGTTGTCCTTTTAAATAAAATTGATGTTAGTTTAAAATAAAAAGACACACATGGACTGATATCGGTCACATTGTGAAACAGATTGAAGAACAACTTACTCTTACAATTCTTAAATGACTTATGGATCATTTTCAAAAAGTATCAAAAAAACATGAATGTGTTTACCCAGTTTGGAGTATGTCAATTTTTTTACTAAAATATCACTTAAAACTGCAAACATGCACATTGACTCATACCAATCACATCATGTATTGGTTTGACAGGAGAATTATTATTTCACATAACAAATTAATTATTAATCAATTAATTAAAATATAAAGAAGATCCCTGTTCATTTTCTTGGTTTTACGTGAATGAAATTTCCTTAACTAAACTGTTGATTTTCAACAGATAATGGACACTTTGATTTATACAAGGCACATTGTTAATTATATTGAGGTACAACTAATTCATACGTGATTTAAATGACTTATTATTCATTTAACTAAAGTATCAAAGCAATATTAATTTTTTTTCTTATAATTTAGTAGGCCAGTTCTCCCTTTAATTAAAATTTATGACATTTTTAAACAAATTGATTCACTTGGATTCATATCGTTCACAACACTAATATGGTTGAGGTATGACTATTTCCTACAAATATTAAATGACTTAATGATAATTTTCATAATGTATCAAAATAATTTGAATGAATTTTCTCAATTTGGTTATGTCACATGTCTTTTTTGTTAAAATTGATGTTGTTTTTAGATAAAAAGATGTACATAGAGTCATACCAATCAAAATTTGTGTGCATTGATGTAAGTATGATTCCTACACATCTAAAATTACTCTTGGATCATTTTACTAAGTATAAAAATAAAACAAATGTATTTTATTAGTTTTTAGTATGTTACTTTTTTTTAATAAAATGTCAATTTAAACATGAAACACGTAATTTGACCGATATAGATCACATCTGGTAACAGTTTGAGGTGAGAATGAATCATACATGTAAAAATGAAATATGAATCAATATACTAAATTATAAATAAAATATATTTTATTTTTATTTTTTTAATGTGACCATAATATTTTGAACTAATCTATCAATTTTAAAGTGATAAAAAAACATTGAGGCATAGTGGTCACACCTTGCGTTGAATTGAGGTGCATCTGACTCATATATGTCTCAAATAATTTATATATTGATTCCCTAAAGTATCAAAATAATACGAATATATTTTCCAAATTTTGAGTATTTCAGTTTTTCTTTTTACTAAAATTAATGTTAATTTTAAATAAAAATATGCACAAAGAGTCAAACTAGTCACACAATGTGTCAGTTTTAGGTGTGGCTAATTCACATTGCAGACTCTCAAAATAATCTAAACTGTCAAAGGTACGATGTTTCCATTTCATTTATATGTCAAATTTACAACAAAGAATATTGATATTATTGTATTAGATGAAAAATACTTCTCATTGTTGAAAGTTAGAAGATTAGTGGAATTTAAAAAAAGAAATTTTTTTATCTAATAACAGTGAATCCATATAAAATTATGTTACTTAGAGAAAAAAAGGAAGTGAATATTGAAAATGTAGTCCCATTTCTAGAAATAACAATTTTAACTCCTTTGTGGATTTTTTTTAGATAGTTGAATGAAATATATGACTTCCCAAACGATCTGTGAAAAAAATAAATAGGTATTAGTAAAAATTATAAGGAAATTAACTCCCAAATAGTAAATAAAATGATTAAAAAATTAATTAATTAATAATATGGAATTCACATTTCTTGATGGTTGTATGGAAGATTGATGCTTCTAAAAATTGTCATTATCTCAGTTACATGCTCGAAATCCAATCTGTCATTATCCTGGTCAGCTTTGAAAAAAACCACCCCAACTCGAGCAAAATAATCCACATGTACATGAAAACAACTATTATATTCTTTTTAATAAAAATAGGTAAATTAGACATAAATATTTAACTATACAATATATATATATGGAAAATTATTTTACTATGAAAACATTGCTGACCACAGGCATATGGTGATGGTAAAACAAGAATGGTGATAATAATGTAAATAGATCTCCCGAAACAAGTAATCAATGAGTGAGGAGGATAAAGAGAAAATAAGATATATTGGATAAATGGTTTGAATTGTCGATAGATTTTAAATAAATCATATTGGGTTCATAAAATATTTATTTCATATAATGAATAAATAAATACACATAAGATATTCATTATGATAGTTGAATGCCTCCCATTTGTGAGAATTACATACATGGTAATCATAGATTCCTAAGGGTGGAACCAATAAAGAAATGTTATGTACTGATCCTTTTTTAGATTGATTCAACTAAAACATACAAAGTATTTATTATAAGTGTGATTAAATAGATAAAGTTATTTTTCTGATGTATTAATGTGTGGGATATCATTTGAAATATAGTTATAATTTTTCATCTTTAATAAATACAACCAATGCTAAAATCAATGAATAAAATTTCATTGGTTATTGGAAAGTTTATGTGAAAACAGAAAGGAGTTTGACTCTACAAGAACCCTCATTTTTTTCCAATTCAATGCTAAATTATTTGGAGAGACTAACAAGGATGATAATTGTATCAAATATATGCATGAGGATATTGATCTAAATAAGAATAATGTGATATTTGGATAGTTATCTGAATAAAAACAATGAAGGCTTCTTATATATCATGTTTTTTCATATAATTTTATAAAAATTCCATCAGTGTAAAAATACAAAAGTTTTGTATTTAATTTTTACCTAATTCTATAAAACTCATAACATAAAAGGTTATCGTAATGAATTATATTGAAACATTTTTTTGTTTCATGTAATTGAGATGGTCACATCTGTGGGGAATCATATTACCACTTGAGGGAATTAAAAATGGATTAAATTTTGTGTTATAAAACATAAAATTCAACATAATTATGAATCCATAGTGAACATAACATATCATTAAATTACTATATCAAAACTAATAAAGTTTATTTAAACAAGGATTCTAATGGTGTAAAGATTTTATCCCAGAAAAATAATTATAGTTTCAAAAAAAATATTATACTAAAACTTATTTATTAAATTTTCATCTATTGATGTAAATATTTTTTGAAAATTAGTTAAATATATTTCTATAAGATTTATTCTTCAATGATTAAAAATATGCCATAAATTTTAAATAATATAAAACTTTTCTGATTAAATAATTTACTTTTCAAATATTATATCCAATTTTAAATAATCTTGACCAATCCGACAGGATTGACAACAATAAATTATATCTACACTATAATATTTTTCTACACCACATATTGAAACAATATTTAATTATGTAACCAAAATAATACTAAGGTTTTTTCTATAAAATGACTTATTATAATTGATTATTTTATCAATATATTGCAATAACTAAAATCAAAATATAAATTATATTTTATAGAAAAATCGGTTCTTCCATTATAATGTAGTTCAAGGATTATCGATCCTTTTCCCTATTTTATTTTTATTTTTATAGAATTTAAGTGTTATTATTTAAATTTGAATTGAAATATTTAAAAAATAAAAACATAAAATATTATATTTTTTCAAGTATTAGTTATTTAAATAAGACATAAAATAAAATATATGTAATGTTTTCTCTCATCTCATTTACAGATTCATCAGAATCATTTGATTGTTACTTTTCAGAAGTGACCCCAAAATCTATCCCAAGACTCATGAAATATTTCATAGTAATCCAAAATAAATTTAATAACTTACACCATATTTAAGTTCTCATTATCTCGGAAAAAGATTCATCAACAAATAATAATATAGTTTTTCTGATGTGTTGACATTTCATCATCAATTTTTTTGAAACAACATTCAGAATTACCTATCAAATAGAAGGGGATAACATTATATTTTAGATCCTCCGAATCCATTCCTCTAAGTTCCAATTGTTTCGTAACATAATATAATCCCACAATGATGTTAGATATTTCATCATCCCAGTCATTTCCAATGTAATTTTCCATTCCAATGATAATGCTGGCTATTATATGGATGAATTTACTAAAATTTAATGATTAAAAATAAGTAGATATCATAGAATATAGGTATATGGGTCCTAATACACCTCACAAAAACATGACCAAACATTGGGTCTGATATAGTTATTGTCACATAGTAACAATTATGTCCCAAGGAGTCCCACATGATATCAGGGAAGGCAATACATTAATATATTTAAAAAACAATGAATTTATTTTTGTTTTATTATAGGATAGTGAATAAATAAATTTTGGGATATGAGGATGTGGGATAGTAAGGTTTTGTGGAAATCTTGGGGATATTAGGGATATTGAAAACCCTATATTTCATTTGATTGATGGTTGTGTTCTTCCCTTAAATTTTTCGATACATGGATTTTAACCTTGGAATAGTTGTATCCTTTATTTTAGCTTGGTTTAGTGGTTGGATTAGACAATGGGGAGCACTGGTTTTAGGTCGCTTCCATGAAAAGCTTCAAACATCGTTAAATGGTTTGTGATGGTTATGGTTCTTAAAATATATGATGACACTTTTATCAACGATTCAAAAAAAACAATTGAGAAAGATAACTATAATTAACACTATGTTAATAAGCTCTAATAAAATGAATCTTTATCTGTACTTTTTTGTGTTGATAAATACATACAATACTATAAAATATGATAATAATTTTTTGAAAATGTTTCATTATTATATATAATTATTATACTTGTAATAAAAAATTTAATAAAATAATAATTTTATAATTCGTTGAATATATATTTATTTATTGATTAATAAATTAATTAATTTAAAAATAAATATTTATATCATTATATATATTTATACATTTATATATATACTAATATGGTGAATATATTTATTGTCTAAATATTTTTTTATAATTTTATAATTATTTATTTATAGTTATATAAATATATTTAAGACGGATATTATTTTATTATTTATAATTACAAATTATAAAAATGGTGAATATACCATTATAAATATATTTATTTATAAATTTTTTTACAGATGTATTTGTAACATTAATAAAATATATTAAATCTTAAGTTCATGCATTTTAAAATTGAGTAAAATTGATTAATTAAAAATGAATACAATATTGAAAATAGTGATAAGTTTGATTAATATAAATCATAAAATAATGGATATATATGGAACTAAATATGTATACATATTAAAAATATTAAAACATAGTAAATAAATATAAATAATGTAAATATTATAAATTGATTAAATTCCAAATAAATTTTTCTATATGCCTATTTGTATAAAAATAAATGAATTACATATATATAAAATCAATATAATATTTTTTATCTATGTTATAATTTGTAAAATTAATCAAATATCAATTATGTCCATTAAATGATGTAATTAGTTAGTTTTTTTAATTCATATTAATTTTTAATTATAAACCATTATTCACTAAAAAAGTTACTATATAAAATAAATCATAAATAATATTCTATATTATATAAATAAAATTTATATTCATTAATATTTCTCTCTATATATAATATATATTATTTATTAACATTATAAATAATCATCTAATTAGTAAAATGTTCAATATTTTTCTCAGTTTACTTGTTTATAAATTTAATTTGTATATTTTTCATTTTTCTTTTATCAATAAATATAATACATACTATTTATTACTATTTCTAAATTATAAAATGTATAATCAATCACTTATTTTTTATCAATAATTATTTAATTAATAAAATTTGTAATATTTTTTACGAAAAAATAATTTTTTTATTTAATAATTTCATATAATTTATTCATACATTATAAATACTAATAAAGAACTGATAAAGGATTACATCATGAGGGATAAAAATATAGTGCGGATAAAGGGTAACCTTTATCACCTATAAAAAGGGCTTATTAAGGGTTAAATTTATGAGTGCATTATTTTTCACCGATAATGATGTAATTTATTAGAACTTTTTTTTAACACTGATAAATACCAGTGTTGTTAAATGGATGTTTTTTAGTAGTTTTCTCACCCAACATAGATCTTCTCCAGCAACATAAGTCATGGACAACTTCTACGGGCTCTAGGTCAAGAATCATGAAATATATCTCATGCATCCTCAACCGTTGAGATCTATATGAAATGAAATTAAAATACTTCCTCAGAATTACTCTAAAACAGACTCTATATGCATCACAGAAAATGGTATAGCCTCTTCTGGGATCAAGTAGAATCAAAATATTTTCCAAGACTAGCATCCCTTTAATCTCCAGAAAGGCTTTCTCATGCTCTATTGACCATAGAAACATAACACCCTTCATTTTAATATAAGTAAGAGGAGATGAAAGGAATTAGGGGTACTAAATAAAATTCATGGAATAACAAGCCAACCCCAAGAAAAATTATATATTAAATACATTCTTGGGATTCTCCCAAAAACCCACAACACTAACCTTCTCTGGATCCACTGAGACTACGGATGTTGAGATAATATGACCCAAAAAGTGAACATTGTAGATCTAGAATTGGAATGTATCAAAATTTCCATACAGTTGATGCTCCCATAGTGTAGTAAAAATGATCTTAAGATGATTATTAGGATCACTACGAGTGTGAGAGTACACCAATGTTTCATCAAAAAATATTAAGCCAAAGGAATGTAGATAGGGATCGAATACCCATTTCATCAGATCCCTGAAACGATGACGTGTTTGTGAGACTGAACGACAGAATGAGGCACCCATACAAACCATACCTACAATGGGAAGATATATGATGTATATCTGATAGCCTAAATCTCACCTGATGATAGACCGATCTCAAATAGATCTTAGAGAACACCATATCTCCTCATAGTTGGTCAATGAGGTCATCTATATACGGAATTGTATACCAATTATTGGTTGAATTCTAGTTCAACCATCTATAATCCAATCATAGATGAATGGTTTCAACCTTTATCTTTGAGAAAAGTTAGGGTGACCCCCAAGAGAAAGTATAGAGCTGTCTAAAACATTTTTCTAACATTTCCTCCAATATCCACATAAGATCCAAGAGATTAGTAGGTTACATATTGATTGGAAGAATGGACATTAGATATACTCCTGGAAAAATATTGATCGTAAAATCTACCACACTCATTGGAGGTAAACTAGAAAAAGTCATAATAATGAAATCTCATAAATGACATCATATTAGATGAAATTGAGTCTGGCATAATCTTTAATCCTCCATGATGATATTATCAATCTAGGTGATCAGTCTACCAAGCCCATGATGCCCTATTCTTGTTCTGCTAGCATAGATGGGCCACTCTCCCTTGTGTAGAAAATGGATTCCCTCTGGTGATGTAAATGATACCTTGTGGTGATAGAAATCAATATAGGAAAAATAATAAGCCAAAAAATCCATCCCAAAAGGACATTAAATCCAATCATATTGATTACAAAGAGAACACAAAAGAATGTGTATCTACCAACCTCAAGGGGATAGTCCCTACACCAGTGTATACCCTGTGGCATTAGTCCCAATTGTTTATCGAGGGGAATTACTTCATACTAAGATTATATTTCTATCCTAAGAAATTATGTGATAGATAAATATATGCAAGAGTGTGTAGCACCAGTATTAAAAAGTACTATAGTGGAGGCTACTGGGATATTTCCATATACTGTAGACAATCATATGACCTGATCAATGGGTATTGACTATAATGCTTGTAACTGACCTATTTTATGTACCTTTAAAATAGTTAGACTATCTAAATTAAAATTTCTCTACTAGAAATGATAGTGATCAGAAGCCTATCTACTACATCCACAACCTTCTTCTTAGACATTCCTTCATGTGTAACTCCAACTCACCACCTGATGCGGTGTAAAAGAACCATCCCCTGAAGGGGGAGCAGATGTGGAACCTCTTCCAATTGAAGCTGAAGTAATGGTTTGAGATAATCTATAATTATTCCAAATATGGATTCAATCCTTGAACTCCATAAGATCTCTATCAAACCAAATCTTTAGGTTCACCAATATTCCAAACAAGTGTAACAACACAGATCTACCATCATTGGTACTTTGGCTGCCACTGGCTAGATAAGAAACATCAAGGGATATCTTTATAATAATGGAAGAACTACTTTACAACCTTTCCACTAGTTCTATATACATGGTTATGTCACCATAATTTAGTATCATCCTAATGATGTGATCCTAAACGACTATTTATAATAATGTATCTCGGAAAATTTCATTCCCCTAAGCATGGACGGCATACTGAAGCCCATACATGATTGTATAGAACGTCAAATATCATCACTATATATAAGTGGTGTAGAGAATTATAACTCAATGAAATATGATGAATACTCCATGGATGGAATGTAAGCCTTCTTCAGAGACATTAACTCTCAAGCTCAGTCATATCTCTGTAGCTGAGGAAAGAAGTATTCATAGAATGATTTCTGGAAATCAGCCTATACAATGAATTGATGAAGACTAGCCTCAGTAATCATATTTCACTATCACATGGATGAATCATGTATCGCGTAAGTAACAGGTATAATCATATGCTCTAGATGTGAATCTAGATGCAAAAAGATAGACATGGTGGCCTATATACAAGACTCAGCAACCTGTATATTTTCATTCCTTAAGAATGTAGGAGGATGATGATGCTAGAACTCATGAGTCAGATAATCTTTCATAGGTTCACATCATGGAGCACCATGCATGGACTTCATGAGACATGGGAATATACCATGAAATATATAATCAATTCCTAGATTAGGTACAAGAAGTTATTTACCATGTGGCACTCCTATATGTAAGGCCAGTGGAGCAAGGCCCCACATGTCTAGAGAATGGTTGTCACAACCCTCATGGAACATGACAAGATGATGGCGTGGTAACATTGGTCTACAAATTCCAAGAACACATCTCAGAACATGCTTTTAGAAGATAGATAGCAACACTAGAGGAAGTTAGAAATGAGAAATGAATCACTACACATGTTATAATACACAAAATACCCACTTTGAATGCTACATATTGGAATGTTCTAAAGTATAATCTATAGGGGTTCTAGTAGAAGAAGGGTCAACTATACCATGCCATTTATTTTACTGTCAACCATTTCATTAAAGTCAGTCAACTTCAAATTGACAATTTTCATTTTTTGATTTACATATGTCTAGTTTTATACTGAATCAATCATCATTCCTAGTGAATCAGGTCCCATTCACCTCATCACAAAAATAGAATTCCATTCGATTTTAATCTAATGGGGTGAGTTGGTAAATTACCAATTGCAACCCAAGAGGACCTATAACACCTGATGAATTGAAATTGATAATCCCTCACTAAAAACCAAATAGTTGAATAAGAATATATATAATCCTCTCTCAACAATCAGTGTCATTCCAAGCAATGAAAAGTAGTTAAATACACTACTATTTTATATAAATATGCATTACATGCTAATTCTATGTGCTTTTAATGATGCCTGTAACAATGCTCCATGCCCTAATATCATTAATCCAAAGATGAAATAATATCCTAAATCAGAAAAATTATTAATCGCACCACATAACATTGAGTAACCCAATGGATAAATGATATCAACTATAATTTGAAAAAGAATATACAAACAATTATTATTTAAAAAACTTGTCATTTACCCCAAATATGTGCTTGCAACACCCAATCATGGATTGTAACCAAGTTCGAAGTGTAATTAATTTGTAATCTAGTGTATGAAAATTGTAAAGAAAGAATTTAACTTCGATGATATCACTTTTTGATTTCCTAGACATGTATTCCACTTATTAGTTCCCTAAGCCTAGTTGGCCTCATCGCCTCAAGTTTATCTCACCAAATGCCAAAGGCTTCTGACTAGCAGTGAGGGACTAATGCATGTACATCTGGAGACTACGCACTAATTACCAGAGTAAATTTCATTATATAACATATAAAAATAGTTTATAATTCAGAAAATAAAAATAATTAAACATAATACAAAGTATAAGTTGTCGTGAAAAAAAAACATTCAACAGAAAATGATCTTCATAAGATAATGAATATAAGTCATGTATATATAAAGAGGGAAAATGTGGATAAAAGTAGAAGAAAAACATGTTATACGATAATACAATAAATAAATAAAAACTATCCCAAGCATCATGTGCATAAATTTGATCATCTGTTACCAGATCCATCCAAATCAAACAAGAAATCAATTCTCTAAAGATACATTCTCCCAATTTCCATCACATTTGTACATATGAAGATCATAGGTACTAATGGAATCCCGATATGGGGTATGAAAAATCCCATTAATCCACCATAAAAATGTTTATTACATCATTTCCATGTAATGTAAACTAAAACAATGTGAAATCATGCATATATAAAAGTAAAGCAATAAAGTAATTTAAATACCCAAGTACCTACGTCATCCCTCATATAGTGTTTGATCATGTAACAAGTTTATTAATTATCTGTGTTCCAATTTATATATATTATTCACATGTGGAATAGAATACACTAACATCACCCCATGGTTTTAATAGTAAAGGTTCAATGATGTAACAACAAAACCTGTTTAATATTGTTTATGAATGTTCTCCAAGGTAATGACCAAGGAAATTGAGACCTCATGGGTCCCCAAATTTGTAGTAACAATAACATAGAAAAGGGTTAAGAGTGTAATCCAAGGATTATCGTCAAAGGAATTACAAAGTAATGAATCAGACAATGTCCAAGGAATACATCCAAGGTAAAATGGGATAAAATATAGCCAGGACCAAGGATATAATCAAGGCACCTCATGTCTGTAGAATCCATTGTAGATCCAATAATTTTATCTAAATAATCAAATAATAGTAATGGAGGGATCCTAGTGTGGCATACTAGGATCCAATAATAGTTATGGATCGGGTTCAATGGTGGGTCTCGACTAATGCAACTAGAATCCTTGAATTATAATGGAATCCCTAAGCATTGGCATTCCCTTTGGAATCAGTGAACAATACCCATTATAACCAATTCTATTGATATTTCAAGGTACATATGCTATTATTCACCATACATTTAATTCTTTTAATAAATTAGGACATTTTATTCTCAACCCATTTAATATGTCAGAAGGTCATGTCATTGCTTTTCTTAGTGTGATAAGTCCAATTAGGCATGCGACCACTATTTAATCTAGTTAGGTCACATTCATTAAATATTTTTCTCTCTCATACCTTTCCTTAAACTAGGAAAAGTGTGATATAGAATTGGAACAGAACCATTAAATTACATTCCATTCATCCAAGTCATATTTAACAAACATACTTGAAAATATAGCATTTTATATTTAATAATCAATTCAATCACTTACCATAGGTGGGTCAAGTGGAAAAAACACATATAAGGGATAAAAATTCGCATTTAAATAGTAATTTATGAAATGATATATTAATATTATCAAGGTTAGACATAGGCACACCGAAAGAGTGGCATAGACACAAGTGTCAGAAACTAAAAACTCAAATATGGGCAATCACCATACATGGGTTAATCCGTATTGTGGATGTATCCATCAAAAAATAATTACATATAGGTTATGATTATTAAAATATACTTATAATTGCTACATTAATAGAATATAAACTCATTAGATGACACCCAATGGATTATCATGATGACCCAAAAATTTATAGAATTTTGAAACTTGTGCTTAGAGATATAGAACACATTCCTTAGGCTCTGTCCTCATCCAATATTACTCTATAGTTTGGCTTGTATTGGAGGATATCTAAAGAACATATCAATACCGTAAAATAAGAACATATGAGCCAACATATAAATATCTTCCTTGATAGGAATAAGAAATGACAGAATAATAATGAATCGAAAACATACTTGTATAGTTTCAATGAGATGAACAATGATCTATTCAGAGTTCATACAGAGTGTTGGGATCAATTTTTATTTTAGTGGGATTTTTTGCATAAAAAGGGTGGAGGGATGTGTTTCAGTCTGCTGGAATGAGTTTGGGAGGAGGGAAAATTGTTTTGAAAATTCATTTATGTGTAAAATAGGAAAATCATCAAAAAATGACATTTTTATATATTCGCTGCACATTTAGTCAACCCGAGCACCAACTGTGAATGGTATTCAGTGGGAAAGGGGAACCCACATGGTTAGGCCTCCTTGTCTGGGAAACCATTTGATAACTATAAAAACCCCTTGAAAATTTTTCAATAATTTTTTCCATGGTTGTGTGACCTAAATCATATGGTCTAGGAATATCGGGTGCCCCTTATTTACCCATTATTGATCTCTTTTATGATTAAATTAATTATGTGTCTAAACTTAGAGGGTTTAAACTAACCATAATACAAGGATCTTCCACCCCTAAATGTGCGATATTAACTTTAATCAGGCATCAAAACCCTTGATACCTCAATGAACTCATTATTCATCCATATTATGTCCATAAAAAATTATACCAAAATTGAAAGTATCCATTACAGAGTGAAAAACTGAGTTGTTACACACATTAACAGTTAATCTTAGTTCCTGAGGCATAAAAATAACATTTAGATATTCTTTTAATATATTAATAAATGTTTTTTGAAGTGATGAAATAATAACTAAATGAAGATATTGTTCCATTTAAATATTAAGATATCAAGTAAATAAATTTTTTTATTTTCGCATTCTAGATCATAAAAAATGTTAGTATAGTACCATCACTTCTCATGAATAAATAGTATTTTGAGTAATCACATATTTATATAATTTTGGTTTTGAATTTTATAGTTAGAAATGACTTTTTTTTGTTCATTGAGCTCTATCACTCTCCATCATTATTTGTTCTTTTCTTCTATGTCCATATCTTCAAATCTCACCAATGTCTTCCTACATGAAAACTAAAAAATGTTTTATTATATGTGAACTTCATACTACATTTTCAATCTAATAAACTAGATATTATTTTAACCCTTTTTTATGTGGAATTCTATAAAATTTATTTTCAAATTTCAACCCCTTGAATATCATAATCAATTTGAAATTGAGTTGATAAATTTTATTTAAGGGAGTAGGATTTGACATCATGAGATTTTAAAAGTAGAAAATTATGTTTGATAGAATATACTATATGAAACATCATTATTATATGATAATTTAATACCTTAATTCATTAATAAATATTAATTATTTATAAATTAAAATTTTAAATTACATGCATAGCAAAAAACATTGGGTTTTAAGATATCGTGACATACTATAAATATTATTATTTAAAAAAGGATGTTATAATCTATCCATAAAAAATGGTGGTATGAATATTTAAAACTAAAATATGAAAAAATAATTATTATTTTATATGAATAATAATAATGGTAAATTAGTACGTAATTTTTTGTAAATCATTATAAGCTTCGAAAACACATTTTTCTCAAAAAAATGATATTTTTTTGACAATTAATAAAATGAATTGTTTCTACAATTTTAGATTTTATATTTGAAAAAATGAATTTAAATTTAGTTATATATATTTAAAAATTATTTTAGGGTAAATTAGAGGTATTTTTTTCAAAATAATTATATTATGATTAATTGTGGAAAATACTTAATGTTATCGAAAAATTTATTTTTCGTTTAAATGATTTATAATTGAAAATTTTGTTTTAGATGGTTTAAAAAGTAAATATAGTTTAACTATATATTTATTAATATAATTAAGTATATTTACATGAATTTAATATTAGATTTTTATATTAAAACATTATATGCTCATGAAATGTTTGTTTTTGGAAACCCTCTTTTTCATCGCTTATGTGGGTTTAACATTAAATTTAATCTCTGCAATTATGTTAATGGAATTTAAAAAAATGGATTCTATATTATAAATATTTATAATTATTATTATTTAATGAGTTCATATTTATTTTTTTCCTTAATTAATACTAAAAATAATAAAATGGTATTTACCATAGTTATGTTAAAAAGAGTTTACCAGGATGCAAACCTAAAATGTTATGGATTAAAAATAAAAAAACAAGAAAAATGCATATTTTATATAAATATTTAGAGCCAATATTATCCATAACACTTTATGATTAATTTTTTTATAATTTTTTCTATTGAAAAACATGGGTATCGATTTTTTTTCAATATTCCATGTATATCCTCTCCCCCACTAATAAAAGGCCACCCCCTCTCCTCACCTCTTAAGACATACCATGAACATTGATTCATCCAATACTTACCATAGTATATTATCTAAATTTTTCCACATATAATATAGGAATTTTTATAATAATCCCTCCTACAGAGGCTTTAGGTATAAACCTATATATTCTTTCCGAAAAAGAGGTACATTTTTTAAAAGTGGGTATTTGTTTTATTTGTTCTTCTAACTCTATAAAATATTATTCCCATCTGATAGTACAATAACAATATTATATACTATTTAGTTTTATTTTAATATTATATTTTCAAATCTTATATCCATAACCACTTCTATCAAATGGAAATTGAAACCATTGATGATGTGTACGATGAACTACCACATTGCGAACCGATATAATTCATTTTCCATCACCATCTTTAAAGAATAGATATAATTAAGGATTAATAATATTTATGTTATATTTATTAAATTATTTTGTTTATATAATTATGATAGCATGTATACCTTATTGCATTTTTTTCCATGTTGGTATATGCTAATAACGATCATGTGTATGATAGACTACCACCTAACAAAGTTTTGTGAATCTGTTTTCACATAAGATTTTCAAGGAAGGTGGTAAGGATAAATCAAATGAATATATGTTATATTTAAGTCATAATGAAAATTATGTATATATAATATCACATTTAACTTCTTAACATAAAATCATTGTAAAATAATAAGGTCGCTTGTGCGTACGTGTTGAGTACGACCTCCACGTAGCGATATGAAATATTTTTTATTTTATTTCGAAATCTATGGTAATAAGGATTGATTTTAATAATATAAATTATATATATAACATATTAAAGATTATATATAGGTAAATTAATGTAATTTTACATTTTTTAAATATTTTAGGAAAATGGAAATTGTGTTTATGTGTATATATGACATACCATCTCTATGAATAATGTAATGAATTTTAAATATTAAAATTTTATAGATTACAATAAATACATATATAATGAATATATATGATATTTAAATCATTTATTATATTATATATATTATTCAACAAAGATCAATATAAAAGTACCTAAATTACCGATGCATAAAATTCATTAAAAATGATGTAATTATCACAAGAAAAATTGATTTTAACAATGAATTTTTAATAAAAGAGTCTTAAAAGAATATATGTAAATAGTATATTAAATGAGATATGTTATTAAGGATATTTAGTACATTTATAATGAATCTATATATATTATCCAGATGGTAGAGACATGTTCGATGGAAATAGGACTAAAGGTAAGGGTTTCCCATCTAACATTTACTTTTGTGAGACATGTATCGTATTCGCCTCCTAGTTCTTGAATTAGATATATATACATCCACATTGATATTTTATATCATGAATAACAATATGTAAAAGGTTTTTATTGTTTAATATAATGTTATATATTTCATGGGGCTTACGATTCACATGCAACCAATGTGGTGAGGCTTTATTTTATAATCTCATCATTTATTTGGATTATTTGTGATTAAATTTTTTATGATAAAATATTGTGATATATCTCAAAAGAATCCTATTAATTGTATTAACATATTTTTATTGATGATATTTTCACATAATATTCACATTTTCGTCACTTTGGTAGAAAATATAATTTATATGATGCATTTAAGAAAACAAATCTACATTTCTCGTTTGGGTCAAAAATCCATTTCACTTATATGTCAATGTTTTCTAAAATAATTTGAATTTTTTTAAACAAATTTCCAAATTATTTGTAAAATAAATTTCACCCTTGAAAGGATTTTTACAAAATTATTTCAATGGAATAATCATATCATTTTTTGAATAAGGTTATTTTTAAAGTTTTACCAAAAAATATGAAAGAAATATTTTTTTACACAATCATATTAAATATAATTTATTATTATCACTATCATTCATTACATTGAATCATACGTCATAATTTTACATTGATATTTTAAAATAAAATATATTCCCTATTATTATATACATTTTTAGTTTTTAAAACTGACTTTCAAAATGAAAAGAATATTTTCATTAATATTGTTTTAAATTATAATTTCATAGTAATTCAATTTAACAAAAAATCAAGATTCGTCATATTTTTCTCTAAGAATTTGTTCTATTTATTCTATTGTTAATATTTCCATTGATGATTTATGATATTTTAGACTCGGGATGTAGAATTTTGATACCATTCTTGATATTAATCTAAATGGTTTATTATTATGTTTGTTGTTTTGGAATGCATTAATATTTTATTTGATGGTTATTTAATTTAAATGTTTATGATGATTATGTTTCACCAATTTCATATGTAGAACAAATTGGACTTATGACATAATGGGTGGGACCTGCAATTACTCTTCGATGCATCAGGAGTCTCATGAGATAAACTAACTTTGGTTATAGGATGAAGCCTTTTTTATTTATCTAATATGTTTTTTCTTGAAGCTTTATAAATATTTTTTGATGTCTTGAATTATCTATACACTCATTAATATATTAGTAATTTATATTCTATATGATTATTCAATTTGATAGAATATACATAGTTAATTTTACTGATCATATAATTATTTATATGGAATTATTTGATCATTGTTTATTCCTTCAATATTCATATCACATAATTGATTAAGTGTTATTTTTATCAATTATTTACCTTTAAATATTTATTATTCATTATATATTCATGATATATTCTATTTTACACATACCCATATTTATTTTATAGATCACACTTTTCTTATGATGAATTTCCCTAGGATGCGAGGATGGTTTATATGATTGATATGTTTGGATAAATAAAAGGTAATACTAGATTAATAAAATAAAATAATATGTTGTATATTATTTTTTCATTTTCAATATGATATTAATGTAAATTTCTAGTTTTACAAAACTAGTAAACTATTCAGTCATTTGGGATGTGATCTCTATTATCTAGTTACAATGTATAATGTAAGCAACGATTGTAGACTATGTGTTAAAGGTATTTAAAATTTTTTATTATAACATGAGGGAAAATATTTCAGGAAGACAACAAAATTAATTTCTTTTTAAATGCATCTTAAATCATTTGATTTAAAAGGAGAAACAATGGAAGTGTCATGGCCTGGACTACAAGTAATTTATTTGAAAAATGTTTATTAGGTTTATATTGTTAGTTATATTGTCTTAGTAGACATGTTTCATGGTATTTTGTTTTTCTAATTTCAGATATTAAAAAATTCTACAATTTTTTAGGATTTATTTTAGGGGGAATGAATCTACTCAAATGATTTTTTTAAAAAAATCTAATAAATTAGTTTTTTATGTAACGAATCAGTTTCAGGATCTGAATACATTATATGGGTTATGTGATTAGTATGTCCGCATATATGAATTATTCATTATTATTTTCCTACAACAATTTTTTAAGATAAATTATATAATATTTTATTAGAATAAAGAGAATGTAAAGTAGAATTAATTAGTAGTTACTCACTACTATAATTTGGAACCATACATACAAATCTACCCTAATAGATTATAAAACCATTGGTATAGGTTAACTATATAATATATTTCTAGCGATCCATTGTTATAGGTATAGCATAGGTTCCCTATACTAATGGTTTTACAAAACTATTGGTATTAGTCCCAATAATTTGAGTACCCATAAAAATAGTCTTCCAATACCATTGGTGTAAACCTATAACAACGGTTTTTTGAACTAATGGTATAAGTTACTCATTTTTTAATTATTTATTTAATAAAATAAAATTAAATACTACAATATTTAAATTAATATAAAATTTATATATATATTTTCTAGCTATGTTCACAAAATACATTATAATAGAGTCATTAATTTAGTATAGTGTATGTGGGGGATTCTTAGGGTCAAAACTCACAAATCCTTGTTTTACAATACCTATAAAAATGGTTTTCCCAAACTGTTGGTATTGTTAATTCGCATTCATCACATATACCAAAGTATGGGTAACCATTGATATAGGTCTATACCAACAGAACATAACTTAATGACCCTCAAACCATAGGTATTTGAAATACCATTTGTTTGAGGGGTTAAACCAATGGGGACAACCATTTTTATTTCATTTTTACCCATTGGTGACTATTTACTTGAAATCAAATCAAAATAATCACCCATGGGAACTTAAATGTTGGTGATCATCACACTTGAAAAGTGGAAGGAGGATTGTTAAACAATTCAACTAGTATAGAGAATGAAGATTAATATTTTCCAATGACTGGGAATTTAAAATAAAAGTATTCTTCTCAATATATATTATTGAGGGAAGATTTAGTCTGTGAGGACTTTTTATGATGGTTTTAAAAAATATATCATCTGTATATCTCATCTTTTTGTTGAAGGGAAATGATGTGATATTTTAGAAATATAGATATGCAGTGAGGATATTGATGTCTAGATGGGTTATGACTTGAGGAAAACGGATAAAGTGAAATCTATTTCAAATATAAGACATGGAAATTAATAGCACTTGAACATTAATAATGACAAGTGTGTTCTAGTTTAAGTGAGACTTGATGATTCATTAAATTTATATATATCACAAATATTTTTCATGAAAGACAACAACATTCATAAAAATGGTTCCCTAATAATTGAAGAATGTAGTTATGAAGTACATAGAAGCCATTAGAAATTATTGGATCCAATATATATAATAAAATAATTTTATTCATAAATATGAATGAAATAGTTGTCTCAAATAGATAAGATCATTGAATTTTTATAGATATAAGAATTTATAAAGGTGATACAATTTCAAGCGAACAATATAAATGTTCTCAAAACATTAATAGGGTGAAGTGTATTGAAAAGGAAGTATCTTTGTTATGTAATGATGTTAAAGTTGAAAAGATAGAAGGTTTTCATAATTTTAAATTAGCGTTAAACAATTATGTGGATGATCAAGTACATTTTTTGTAAAAGGGGGTCTTTTTTACCCTTCCATGGATGTTGATGCATAAAATTTAATATGCACTGGTAAGATTTAAATGTATGGTGTTTCTTCCATTATCATATTATCTTGTGGTTTTTTGAATCAAATGATGAAAATTAATAAAAATTTAAATAATATGTATTTTCATTTGGTTGAGAATATATTTAGTGTAATTTCTCTCAAAAATTAAAAGTTATGAATTCAAAAATATTTATGTGACAGTGAAATACATGAATTATTCTAATGTGTTAATTGATTATATATGTATGAATATAGTTTGGAATATTTACAAAAACTATTTTAAGTGCATGTGGATTTTAAATATATTTTGACGAATTTATTAAAATGTATATGTTAGTCAAACTAATGAATAACATTGATATTTTTATTTAGAGTCATTGTTTCCAACATAATTCTTACTGATGTGGGATTAGATGAATTTAATAATGATTCATTGATCACATATAAGGGTTAATTATAGTGAATTATTGATTATAAAAACAAAAGTGGTAGATTTTAGTGACTATATAGTAATATGATATTGAAGGTAACCTAGAAGGTGGTTATGCAAAGGGAGAAGATTGATTAATAATCGAAAATAGAATTTGATATAGGATGATGGAGTTGTCTTTTATTATAAAAAATTGAAATAATTTTCTTTCATTATCAAGTTTTATAACTTCTCAATTAATATCGGGTTTCTTCTGTCACGCAAAAGACTTACGCATATAAGAGAAGTAGAGAGAGAACCTTGCGTGAAAATCATTCCTTTTGAAATTAAATACCATGTAAATATTATGGTGTAACTGCAAGAAATATAAGGGTTTTGTGAAAAATACATTTTGAAAAAAATTTATCTTGCATAAAACTCCAAAATCTTGCGCATAGGGGTTAGTGTTCAGTGCAAGTTTTAGAATATGATTCTACTAAACATTAAACATCCAGTTGGTATGATCATTGAATTAAATGGAACTAAATGAGGACTTTCATGAATAGTATCATTTTGGATAGAGAAAAAGACTTCAATTAAAATCTATTGAATAGACCTACATGTCGATATACTATGTAAGACTCCTCCCAAGGGAGTGAGCTAGAGAGAGTCAATAGATGTGTTTTGAGGGATGTAGTGTGCTATACCTGAAATCTTACAAAGGAAGTTTTTTTTTCATAAAGAGTGACTATGTCTAGAGTATTTTTATCCATTAATAGTAAATATTATTTGACATTGGTATTACCTAAAACCTATTAGTTTATGTTCATTAGACTAGCCTTTAGTGTTGAACCATGTAAAATTATTGTGGCATCTCTTGGAATGTGATTTTTTGTTTTCTGAACATTGTAATCATACATGTGTAACATGTTACTAAAAATGTGGGAATAAGATCCATCAGCATAAATAAAATATTTTACACCACAATTCACCCCTCCCCACTCAAGGTGTTTCTAGGTCCTACAGATTTGTGAATCATACCGTTAGGGAATATGTCACACCATAATTTTTCTTTGTAGGATTAAAATTTGTTGAATTTATGTCAGATAATATTGTAATTATTATAACCATTCATTAAAATAAAATTTTTCCCAATGTTGTTCATCGGGATATTAAAATCAAGTATAAATGGTCAATCCATTATATTTTTTTTGTTTGGTATAAGAAATGAGCATTCACTGCGAGTGATTGATTTATTTAAGAAAAATATTAATTACACTTAAATGGGTTAGGTTTCATTGTACAATTATATGAATGAAGAGTATTATTATATATGAAAGAGGAGGATATAACCTAAAGGATTATTTTTTAAGAACATTATCACGTCTTAAAGTTGATTTCCATGAAGTATTAGAGGTCACCTATTTTTGGGGAATTTCAGAGTCCACATTACAATAGAGGTTATCATACCACAATGTTTCTAAAATCTGTGATGGGTTATAAGTTATCTACTTTAAAAGATACATGGTTACATCATTGTGATCCTATTTAAACCTTGAAAATCATATCCATTCTAATGTTTACATGGAAACATCTTTATGATTTCAAAATAGTTTTTTAAAGAGTAATGATAATGTCTATTCATAGATGTCTTATTGGATACTCTAACTTAATATATTAATTCCATAAAACATACATATGATGCTGAAAAGATGTAATTAATTAAATTGATTAATTTAATGATTGAATGTAAAATAGGAAATTAGATTATTTTTATTGGAATTTGAAATTCTAATTTTAAATAAGTCGGGTTATCTAACAAAATAAGTGTGATATAAGAGTTAGTGTAAAAAAGGATCAATAATTGAATAATGTTCATTGAGAGATATAAATAGAATACACTTATAGAAGAATAATGACTACTAAATATCATGAGTCATTTATGATTAATGTTTCAATAGTGAGTATATGTATAAGGCCCCAACCTTAAACCTTACTTAATCTTGAGTTATTACAAGATTACACATTGAGGATCTTTTCAGGTTTATAGTTTTAGAGAATTAGGAAATAACTATTACATCTCAAAAGATTACAAAGTAGAAAGTTCTACTAAGTTTCCATAAAATATAAACTCATAAAAAGAAACATGTATAGTTCCATGTTTTAGGTAGCATTACTTTCCCTTGATCCCATCCTTGACACTATTCCATGTTAAGTCCTGTGAAAAACATTTCAAAAACTTGGGATGAGCATAAAAAGCTCAGTAAGGGATACACAAAGAATGAAACTGTTAGTTTTTAAAAACAACAAGTAAACCATGTATAGTTTATCAAAGTAATACTTTTCACCTTTTCGAAGTAGTAAAAACACTTCACTGAATAAAAGTTCATTACTTACCCTTCTGTAACAAAAAGATTACCATAAAACCCATATAAAGATCACATAACATATAAAGGTAACTTGGGACATAAACATACTTAAGTGGAATAACCATATGGTCGACTTCCACACATATCACTTAATGGAATAGACATTCAGCCAACTTCCATACATACTTAATTGAATAGCCATACGGCTGACTTCCATACCCAATGCATTGGAGGTTATAACGTAACCACCTGCCCTGGTATTCACGGCACCACCCGTCATATGGTTTATCACGTAACCACCCGTAAAATTTTCATGTACCATCATTACACATAAAATATTGAAAATATAAACATTTCAATAACAACATTTCATTTGCAACCAGATATTGAATTAATCTATCCATTTTCAAATACCATTTAAAGGAGATTTTTGAATCAAAGTGTCCCATACCACTTTGAATATTTTAATGGAATTATAATTTTAAAACATTAATGTCCATATAAATAAATACTGAAAACCATTTTGAAAACATGGACATTAAAGATAGCGATTTAGAATAATAAATCTTTAAAACATATGAAACGATATTTTTGTTAAATAGTTTTTAACAAAATGAGAGACTCTTGAATACAAATAATAGCGGAGTAACTTTTAATCTGAACTTTATAATATCATGAGAATAAAGGGATTCATGATATAATATGTCAAAGGATAGTATACACACCATATAAGCGTGAATTGGTTCATAACAACAATGAAGTCTAAAAAGAAATGAAAAATGAGATGAAATCCATTATAAAGAAGGTATCCTTAAATTAAGGATAAATCAATCTCATAATTATGTGTGACAAATATAAATACACCCAATATAAGTGGATATTAAGTGTAAAACAATAAAAGGTTATTCACACATATTAAAAGGATGGAATATTCAATAACTACATGTTGAACCCAAAGAAATCGAAATTGGGTTAAGAAGTTTCCTTGGTAAAATTCGACAGCCTAACAGTGTCACATAAAATTTTACAAAAAGGGTTGATGAGAGAGATAAAGGGGATCTCATCACTTGGACATAAAATTTACATAAATAAGGATATAGGAGAACATATCCCAACATAATAGTATGTGAATTAAAAGACATAACAAAAGAAGTATTTTAAAAAAAGGAGGGTGAAAGGTCCCTTTACCGAGTTGGGTAACTTTCGAAATGTACACCCCTTAGAAGAAGTTTCATACAATGAAGATGTAAATACCCATAAATGAAATTATACTACACAAAGTGTATAATAATGGGCATTAAATACACCACTCAATGGAAATAGTGGCAAACGTAGCATAAATGTCATGTGAATAAAAGTGAGATGAAAAATCCCTTACGAAAACTCGGCAGCATAACGACGCCACTTAAAACATACAAAAATGGATTGATGAGATAAAATAGAGTCTCTCATCATATTAACATAAAGTTTACTGAAATAGGAATATAAAATAACATCCCCCAACATAACAAATAGGAGCTTAAAAGAAGTTACATAAAGGAGAGTACTTAAAAAGAAAGAGAGAGGTTAGATCTCTTACGAAAATTCGGCAGCCTAACGGCGCCACTCAAAACATCCAAAATGGATTTATGAGAGAGAATAGGGTGTCTCATCATATGAACGTAAAAATTATAGTAAGGTTAATATAAAAGAACATCCCAATAACACGAAAGAAGAGCTTTAAAAGGAATGACATAAAAGAGCGTACTTAAAATGAAAGAGAGGAGTATGATCCCTTACCTCGGGTCCGACATGACTCGACCGTTCTTTAATCTCCTGAATAATAAACTTGAGTTTATTTGTACGTGATTAAGAACTTTTTTCAAGGTTATTATTCCTTTTATATCACTTATTTCCATGTTATAAGCATTATGTTATCATTAAGTTAATAATGTTTGTTTTGTTGATATTTGGTTCTTAAGTCGAAAGTGGACTTCTTACAATTACATGTTGTTCATGTGGTCAAAGGTTATTTATATCCAGAATGACATTACTGGTTTGGATATCATATATATCCAGAATATAAATGTATTTATAATATCACATAATCATTTAGAGGAAAGAAATGAAATGCACCATTCATGGAGACGGTAAGCCGTACGTACGCATGAACGCTACTTTCATTTCTATGTAATATTATTGAAATTAAAACTATATGAGAGGTATGTATATTTTAATTCCAGAATTATATTAATCATTTAGATGTAACATACATCATATATATCCATTATATATATGTACTCATAATAATACATTACATTTGGGGATAAGAAATGAAATGCACCGTTCATGGAGACGGTAAGCCGTACGTATGCATGAACGCTACTTTCATTTCTATCTCATACATTAATGGAAAGAAAATAATAATGATATAAAGGTATATTATAATTCCATTATAGCATCATATATAATAATTTTAAATCCATCCTTTATACGTCTCACATATGGCATTAACGAATCACATCACTTTGAGGGGGCGGTAGTCCGCACTTCCTTAAATGAAGATATCGTGTTTACCCATAATGGAAACCATAAAGGTAATCCATAAATGAAAAATGCAGAAGTTTAAGTAAAAAATAAAAATATTATATATCATATATAAGTATAGTTTCATCTTAATGTCCACCCTTGAAGGTGATAAAATAATGTTGAACATTCATCGTTTCGGGAGGCAGAAATTCACCATCCATAGAAACAGTATGTTCTTTAACCATTATATGTAGGTGTGTGTACGTGTAGCTCGAATACTTATTATAAAAACATCCTAGTATATTTTAGATACTTGAGTTGTTACAAAATAAATGAATAAAAAAAATTAGTTTGTTGGAGAAGCAAAATAAAACAAAAGGACTCAAGTGAAGACATTACCTTAAAATCGGGTAACTCTCTTAGATTTGAGCTCAAAGGCTTCCTTGGAAATAATTATGCCCAATGTTAGGATTCAAGGATTAAGAGAGGGATGTGGAGAGACAGAATGGGCAGGGGTTGGCCGAGCCAAAGGCTTTTGAAGTATGGGTAAGGTGGTAGAGGTGGGGGCCTTTTATAAGAGGAGAGGAGGGGCACTCTTGGAAAGGTATAAAATGTAACTTTATTTCCAAATGATTTTAGTATTTTAATAGTCCCACATTGATGTGTTTCGAGGCTAAGGAGATAAGGGTTCTAAATACATAAATCCAATAGTTTTTGGACATGTGTAGGGCTTAGATTTTACATTATCTTTCCATTTTATTTAAATCCATTATTAATGAGGTAATGGCTGCATCATCATTATGTCATAAATAATTTAATTTATGTAATGTCTAAAAATTATAAAAAAATTATAATGATGTAGGAAATCGTTTTATATTTCCATGTAATATTTATAGTCAAAAATCTGACTATTATAACTCCATGTAAAAACTATTTTAGTAAAACAACTCATGTTTGTGTCATTTTTATTTTAACATTAAATAAAAAGTTATTTATGTCATTTCCTCACCAAAGTGGCTCCATGGGGTCCCCAAGTTGACCCATGGCTTGTCTTGGTCGTCCATGACACATCCAATGAGGTTAGGACATGTTTCAAGTTCATTTCATATTATTAAAACATTATTTTTACCTTAAACTACACTAATTACCTCTAATCGCGATTAAAAACTTAATAAGTTACTATTCACCAAATAATTACTTTAATCTCATTGAACCACATTTTACTTCTTAATGAAAACCATGTATGTTGGATTTTTGAAATTCAAAACACAGAAGTGCTAAAATTTCATTTAAACGAAAAATCAGTTTATATAAGTACCACTTAGTGGTTTCACTATTCATCAAAAATTGAAGTTTTTCAGAAAAATACCAAAAATTCACCCTCAGCTATATTTGATATTCCGAATTCAAAAATGAAGTATATTTTACAAAATTCAAAACATATAAGTCACATTAATTAATTTAATAATTAATTCCCGCTTGCATGACAAATAGCGTGTTTTTATGAAACAATAAGTATCAAAAGATTGACACTAGATTAAGTCCGATTTCAAAGTGAAATTAATTCCAATGACCACTATTGGATTTAATGGTAAAAATATATTCTAATTTCACTTTAAAACAAATTCAAAAGTTAATATAATCATATAAATATATTATATTAAAAAGAGGTTTTGAATTAAAATACAACATTTTACACTATTCATTAAAAATGAACGTTATCGGAAAAATACCAAAAATTAACCCAAGGTAAATTTCAATGTCCCAATCATAAATAATATGTTTATTTTGAAAAATAGAGATTATAAAATTGTCAAAAAGTGGATTTAAAAGGGGTTCTCCATCAGAAGGCGGTTAATCGACCTTTTAAAGAATAATAGAATGTTTACGCTTAAAAACTGGATTCATTTGCATTTTTAATCCTCTATCATTTATTGTACAGAGTAAAAATATTTGACAAACATAAATAATCATTTTTAGTTAGTTCTGTTCATTCCCGCCATTACAACGGCTAGGCGTTAACTACCATTTAAAATAGTATTATTTTATTATTAGAGTGCAACGTAAGATTCTCAAGAAATGCGTTGTTGTGTATTGGGTACGCCATCGAGCATAGCATCCCCTTTAAATTAATATTAATATTTTATTCACAAATATGGATAAATATAAAGATTTTATATTCTTTATTTACCTGGGGTGTTACATCCTTCCCCCCTTTTGGGAATTGCGTCCTCACAATTTTAAAATTGGGCTTGGAAACATCCTAGAATGTCCCACATCAGAACAAGAGTCGGTAAAACAATCACTTAAAAATAAAGAAAGATAAGTACAAAGGTCACCCGAGTTAACCCATACTAGGATTCCAAGTATGAAAATATGGACATGGAAGAAAAAAACAAAGGGTCATGTTCTGATGGAGAGTGATAGAAAACATGTTTAGGAGAAAGTTAACCACAAGAAAATCACAAACTTATGATGGGTTAAACGGTATTCGATTCCCCAGTAGGAAAAGTTAATAGAAAATTTTTTTGTTTTAAGATACTTTTTTTAGGAATTTATTCATAAGGAAACATATTCACTTATCATGTTGACATTCAACTTTTATTATATTCCTTACACAAACTCATATTTTCTCCAAAAGACGAGTATTTAGGAAGTCTTGTTCACATTAAGAGTACTATAATCAACTTCTATAGAATCAACTAATCCACAAAAGATAACTATATACATCCCATGCCTTTAGACTTTAACCAAATCCAAAACCAAAAAGGTTAGTACAAGATCAGATAATTCAGAAAAAGATAACCCTTTATAAAAATAAAATCTATTCTTAATCTCCAAAATTTGTCCAACAAAACCCAAAGTTCAATGAAGACCATTCGATAATTTTGTCCACAAAATTCTTCAAAGTAAACCAAACTAAGATTGAAACCCAAATATTTGAAGGATTTAGTCACATAGTCTTCCAAGTTAAATCGTAACATTTATCTCCAAACAACATCAGTTTCTCTTAATTTCTCGTATTGAAAAGTAATTAATCTAATCACATATCCTCCATGATAGGTTAATAAATATCCATAGATAACCCAAAATCAACTTACTCTTAATTCATAAAATCATTTAACTAAAAATAATCAGTCAAACTAACAAGGGACTTCACGTAGTCCAGTGGTAGGCGATAAATAGCAGTTGCACTTTGGTTGTGGGTTCGATTCCCGCAGCTTTGTCTGACGCGACGGGTTGTCACACGGTCTGCGTGTTGTCCTTTTTCCAAAACTATATAATTCTCAAATCATTCCCCAAAAAGAGATAAAATCATCAAAAAATAACCATAACATAATTTAACCTCAATTTTATCTCAAGCCTTTCACTTCCATCATAACATATAGTAACCCATAATTACCTCAAAAGTAAGGATCATATAAACCCAAATGGTTCTTTATAAGTATGTCCACAAAAGAACAGATAACTATTCATTGAATAAAATTTTCATATATTAAACATCAGGGTTACACATACCATAAAAAGTCTTCTAATGTAACCCCATCATCAAAAGAGACTTAATACTCTTAAGAATTTCACCATAACACTTGAAGCCCTTATATATTGACATCTTACTCATTCAACGTTCTTCATGATCCATTAACCATTCCTTTCCAACTTATTCAGAAATACATCTTTCCTACAAACAAAATCATGAATCGTATCCTAAGATTCCAAAATAGGAAAACAATAGTTATGAAATAATCCATACCTTTGATTGGTCATTTTCAGTTTCTTCATCCTCAATCAGAATGGCATTAGGTATTGGTAAACGACAATTTGTACGATCTTGGTGATCCCATTCACGAAACTTCTTCATAGGACATGTGTTTGCATAATGACCATTCACACCACATTTAAAACATTCAATTGATCCCTCAGAAAGAACTTCTTTCCCTTTCCCCGAGTCAACTGGATGCTTCCTTTTTCCATGGAAGGTTCTTGCTTTATGACCTTCATTTCCACATCTATAGCATATTTATGTCCCTTTAAAACATTTTCCTAGGTGTTTCTTTCCACAGTTTTGACACATAGGTTTTTGAACACACTTACCCTTATGATTATTACCTGTAGTTCCACAAGGATTTCTTTCTCGCATATATGATGCCTTAGAGAAATCACCAAGGTTTTGGTGGTCAATCATGACTCCAGATAGTTGGTTGAGGATAATCACAAGAGTTCTCATTGCAGCTTCCATATCATTCAATCGCTTTCTCAAAAAACTGTCTTAGTTTCCTTCACATCCACTATTACATTGGTGCCTGCTAGATCCAGCCATTTACTAAAACCAAAAAGGTTAGTGTGAGTATATCAACAAAACCATCATGTACTAATGAGGAAGATAAACACTAAGATATACTTACTCATTCACTTTATCTAAAACTAGGACTCTTTCTGAAATCCTAACCATTATGGTAATGTCACTTATACTTAAAGAATACTCTAACCTCTAAAGTTATCTAAACCGACCTCTGATACCAACTATAAGGCACCAGCCTTAAACCTTACTTAATATTGAGTTATTACAAGATTACACATTGAGGATCTTTTCAGGTTTAGAGTTTTAGAGAATTAGGAAATAACTATTACATCTCAAAAGATTACAAAGTAGAAACTTCTACTAAGTTTCCATAAAATAAAAACTCATAAAAAGAAACATGTCTAGTTCCATGTTTTAGGTAGCATGACTTTCCCTTTATCCCATCCTTGACACTATTCCACGTTAAGTCCTGTGAAAAACATTTCAAATACTTGGGATGAGCATAAAAATATCAGTAAGGGATACACAAAGAATGAAACTGTTAGTTTTTCAAAACAACAATTAAACCATGTATACTTTATCAAAGTAATAATTTTCACCTTTTCGAAGTAGTAAAAAATCTTCACTGAATAAAAGTTCATTACTTACCCTTCTGTAACCAAAAGATTACCATAAAACCCATATAATGTTAACATGGGACATAAACATAATTAAGTGGAATAACCATAAGGTCGACTTCCACACATATCACTTAATGGAATAGCCATTCGGCCAACTTCAATACATACTTAATGGAATAGCCATACGGCCGACTTCCATACCCAATGCATTGGAGGTTATAACGTAACCACCCGTCCTGGTATTCACGGCACCACCTGTCATATGGTTTATCACGTAACCACCCATAAAATGTCCAAGTACCATCATTACACATAAAATATTGAAAATATTAACATTTCAATAACAACATTTCATTTTCAATCACAATAAGTAATTCCCAGATATTGAATTAATCTATCCATTTTCAAAGACCATTTAAAAGTGATTTTTGAATCAAAGTGTCCCATACCACTTTGAAGCTTTTAATGGAATTATAATTTAAAAATATTGATGTCCATATAAATAAATACTGAAAACCCTTTTGAAAACATGGTCATTAAAGATAACGATTTAGAATAATAAATCATTAAAACATTTAAAATAATATTTTTGTTAAATAGTTTTTAACAAAATGAGAGACTCTTGAATACAAATAATAGAGTAATAACATTTAATCCGAACATTATAATATCATGAGAATAAAGGGATTCATGATATAATATTTCAAAGGACAGTATACACACCATATAAGAGTGAATAGGTGCATAACAACAATGAAGTCTCAAAAGAACTGTAAAATGAGATGAAATCCATTATAAAGAAGGTATCCTTAAATTAAGGATAAATAAATATCATAATATTGTTTGAAAAATATAAATACACTCAATATAAGTGGATATTAAGTGTAAAACAATCAAAGGTTATTCACACATATTCAAAGGATGGCATATTCAATAACTACATGTTGAACCCAAAGAAATCGAAATTGGGTTAAGAAGTTCCCTTTGTAAAATTCGACAGCCTAACGACATCACATAAAATTTTACAAAAAGGGTTGATGAGAGAGATAGAGGGTATCTCATCACTTGGAAATAAAATTTACATAAGTAAGGATATAGAAGATCATATCCCAGCATAATAGTATGTGAATTAAAAGGCATAACAAAAGAAGTCTTTTAAAAATAGGAGGGTGAAAGGTCCCCTTACCGAGTTGGGTAACATTCGAAAAGTACACCCCATAGAAGAAGGGTCATACAATGAAGATGTAAATACCCATAAATGAAATTATACTAAACAAAGTGTATAATAATGGGAATTACATACACCACTCAAAGGAAATAGTGGAAAACATATCATAAATGTCATGTGAATAAAAGTGAGATGAAAAATCCCTTACGAAAACTCCGCAGCCTAACAGCGCCACTTAAAACATACAAAAATGGATTCATGAGATCAAATAGTGTCTCTCATCATATTAACATAAAGTTTACAGAAAAAGGAATATAAAATAACATCCCCCAACATAACAAAGTGGAGCTTAAAAGAAGTGACATAAAGGAGAGTACTTAAAAAAGAAAGAGAGAGGTTAGATCTCTTACGAAAATTTGGAAGCCTAACGACGCCACTCAAAACTTCCAAAATTAATTGATGAGAGAGAATAGGGTGTATCATCATATGAAAATAAAAATTACAGTAAGATTAATATAATAGATCATCCCAATAACAAGGAAGATGATCTTTAAAATGAATGACATAAAAGAGCGTACTTAAAAAGAAAGAGAGGAGTATGATCCCTTACCTCAGGTCCGACTTGACTCGATCGTTCTTTAATCTCCTGAATAATAAACTTGAGTTAATTTATACTTGATTAAGAACCTTTTACAAGCTTATTATTCCTTTTATATCACTTATTTCCATGTTATAAACATTATTTAATCATTAAGTTAATAATGTTTGTTTTGTTGATATTTGGTTCTTAAGTCGAAAATGGACTTCTTACGATTACATGTTGTTCGTGTGGTCAAAGGTTATTTATATCCAGAATGACATTCTTGATTTGGATATCATATATATCCAGAATATACATGTATTTATGATATCACATAATCATTTATAAGAAAGAAATGAAATGCACCGTTCATGGAGACGGTAAGCCGTACGTACGCATGAACGCTACTTTCATTTCTATGTCAAATTAATGGAATTAAAACTATATGAGAGGTATGTATATTTTAATTCCAAAATTATATTAATCTTTTAGATTTAACATACATCATATATATCCATTATATATATGTACTCATAATAATACATTACATTTGGGGATAAGAAATGAAATGCACCGTTCATGGAGACGGTAAGCTGTACGTATGCATGAACGCTACTTTCATTTCTATATCATACTTTAATGGAAAGAAAATAATATTGATATAAATAGATATTATAATTCTTGTATAACATCATATATAATAACTTTAAATCCATCCTTTATACATCCCACATATGGAATTAACGAATCACATCACTTTGAGGGGGCGGTAGTCCGCACTTCCTTAATTGAAGATATCGCATTTACCCATAATGGAAACCATAAAATTATTCCATAAATGAAAAATACAGAAGCATAAGTAAAACATAAACATATTATATATCGTATATAAGTATAGTGTCATCTTAATGGCCACCCTTGAAGGTGTTAAAAGAATTTTGAACAATCATCATTTCGGGAGGCAGAAATTCGACATCCACGGAAACAGTATGTTCTTTAACCATTATATGTAGGTGTGTGTAAGTGTAGCTCGAATCCTTATTATAACAACATCATAGTATATTGAAGATACTGGAGTTGTTACAAAAGAAATAAATAAAAAGTTTTTAGGGGGTTGGAGAAGCAAATTAAAACAAAAGGACTGAAGTGAAGACATTACCTTAAAATCAGGTAACTCTCTTAGATTTGGGATCAAAGGCTTCTATAGAAAGACTTTTTCCCATAGTGAGGCTTCAAGGAGTAATATAGGGATGTGGAGAGACAAAATGGGCTGGGTTTGGCCGAGACAAAGGCTTTTGAAGTGTGGATAAGGAGGTAGAGGTGGGGGCATTTTATAAGAGGAGAGGAGGGGCACTCTTGGAAATGTATAAAATGTAACTTTATTTTCAAATGAGTTTCGGATTTTAATGGTCCCACATTGATGTGTTTCGAGGATAAGGTTATAAGGGTTCGAAATCCACCCATCCAATAGGTTTTGGACATGTGGTGGTCTTAGATTTTACATTATCTTTCCATTTTATTTAAATCCGTTATTAATGAGGTAATCGCTGCATCATCATGATGTCATAAATAATTTAATTTATTTAAAGTCCAAAAATTATAAAAAAAATATAATTATGTAGAAAATCGTTTTAGCTTTCTAATTAATATTTATAGACAAAAATATGACTAGTATAACCCCATGTAAAAATTATTTTAGTAGAACAACTCATGTTTGTGTCATTTTTATTTTAACATTAAATAAAAAGTTATTTATGTCATTTCCCAACCAAAGTGGATCCATGGGGTCCCCAAGTTGACTCATGGATTTTATTGGTCGACCATGAAACATCCAATGAGGTTATGACATGTGTCAAGTTTATTTCATATTATTAAAACATTATTTTTACCTTAAACTACACTAATTACCTCTAATCGCGATTAAAAACTTAATAAGTTACTATTCACCAAAAAATTATTTTAATTCCATTGAACCACATTTTACTTCTTAATGACAACCATGTATGTTTGATTTTCTAAATTCAAAACACATAAGTGGTAAAATTTCATTTAAATGAATAATCAGTTTTTATAAGTACCACTTAGTGGTTTCACTATTCATCAAAAATTGAAGTTTTTCAGAAAAATACCAAAAATTCACCCTAAGCTATATTTGATATTCCGAATTCAAAAATGAAGTCTATTTTAAAAAATTCAAAACATATAAGTCACATTAATTAATTTAATAATTAATTCCTATTTTCCTGACAAATAGCGTGTTTTTATGATACAATAAGTATCAAAAGATTGACAGTAGTTTACGTCCGATTTCAAAGTGAAATTAATTCCAACGACAACTATTGGATTTAATTGTAAAAATATATTCTAATTTCACTTTAAAACTTATTCAAAAGATAATGTAATCATATAAATAAATTATATTAAAAAGAGGTTTTGAATTAAAATACAACATTTTACACTATTCATTAAAAATGAACTTTATCGGAAATATACCAAAAATTAACCCAAGGTAAATTTCAATGTCCCAATCATAAATAATATGTTTACTTTGAAAAATAGATCTTATAAAATTTTCAAAAAGTGGATTTAGAAGGGGTTCACCATCAAAAGGCGGTTAATCGACCTTTTAAAGATTATTAGAATGTTTACGCTTAAAAACTGGATTCATTTGCATTTTTAATCCTCTAACATTTATTGTACAGAGTAAAAATATTTGACAAACATATATAATTATTTTTTAGTTAGTTCTGTTCATTCCCGCTATTACAACGGCAAGGCGTTAACTACCATTTAAAATAATATTATTTTATTATTAGAGTGCAATGTAAGATTCCCAAGAAACTCGTTGTTGCGTATTGGGTACGCCATCAAGCATAGCATCTCCTTTAAAGTAATATTAATATTTTATTCAAAAATATGGATAAATATAAATATGTTATATTCTTTATTTACATGGGGTGTTACAATATGAGGTTTTGTGTCGAATGAGATATACTAAAGTTGTTTTTTGGTGATTTATTGAGTTATTCCTTATTTTTTAATGATGAAAGGATTTTTTTTCAGATTAATAAATATCTGTTAATGAAGGAATATGTTATTTAAGGGAAAAATAAGTGTTTAATATCAGAATATTAGATTATTTTGTGTTTGAAAAACAAAAGATGAGGAGATACATTGTTGGGAGTGACAGTAAAGACTGTTAATGGTTTGAGAAGAGGTAAATTTTTATTTCCATAAATGTGTTTCATAAATCCTAAAAAATCACTTCGTAATTTATGGGGTAATTTTTAAACACTAATTCAAGTATTGAACATGATCATTCTTATATATATTTTTATTGCCTGGGATTTTATGGTGATGGATAATTAAATTTCATACCAAGGATATAATAATTATTTTTTAATGGTGATCATTTTACATCATTGTTTTATACTTTATTTTTTGGTATTTTAAAATGAAATCATTAATCTATGATCATTAAAATAAAAATATTTAGTGATGCTAAAAAAATATTGGTGGTAATTTTTTTATCCTCATAAAAAGTGACAAAGGATGATTGCTGAATGAATTATAAAATATTTGTATTCATTGATTCTCCCCCACCCCTTAGTGATTACTCATTGTGGGAATTAAAAAAATTGTATTAACTACAATAATAACTAACAAGGTAAAAAATACAACTAAATACTATATATTTTTTATCTTGTCTATTTAGTTAATAAATGATACAATCAATAGTTTATATAAATAGTTTATGAATTAAATTTTTATAATGTTATATATTATATAATTTCATGAAAATATATTTTAAAATAAATTTGAAAACCTAATTTCCAATAGTGAATGTAAAATAATTTGTTATTATATTCTTGTATGGACGTTAAAATTACAGTGAAATTTATATAAAAATATACATATTACCCCATATGACTAAAATAACTAGTTTTCAAATTTTATAATATTGGAAATAAAATGAATATTTTTTATATATATATTCACACATGTATTAAAATACCTATGATTTTATTAGTTAAATTATTATATATAAGTATGAATTTTATATTAGATATTATGTGGATAACTAATATCACTGAATAATTATGTTACAAACTAAAAACAATTAGGACTATGATAGACTATTTGTACACTGATTAGTAAAGAAAACTAGATATAAATGTTGTTATTATATATTAAAATTTCTAAAATAAAATGATTATACTTTAAAATTAATCACATATATCACATTTTAATATTTTTATTTAATAATATGTAAATAATTTACAATGTATGTTAAAAAAATTCAAATTTTCTTTTAGAGATTGAAAAACTAATGAGTGGAAACCAGGTTGAGATATAGTATTTTTGATGTGGTTTAATTTAATAATATTGTTTTATTTTTTTTTTAATTACCATAACATATACATCCATAAATAATATTTTTATATATATATTTTCAAATAATATGTTATATTTTTTTTAAATATTATCTCACATTAATTTTTTTCCAACTTTTTTAAATATACATGACATAATTGGAGTTTAAAATAATATTAACTTGAGGATTATTATAAAATTTTAGTAAACTAGTTGACTGACAGACTAAAAATTAAAATTTTATTTCCAAAAACTTGTAGGAAATGTGAGAAACCGCACAACCCAAAGCACAAACCCAAACACGATGGGAGGAACTCATAAAAAAGACATCATCTAAACAACCACAAACCTAATAGCCCCCCATAGGACTACATATCATAATAAATGTAATCATCTCTGCATCCCACACAAGAGTCCCCTTCTACCGTAACTGATTCCCACTCAGAGGCTGACTTCTCCTTCCTCAAGAGATTATTACTTTACTCCAGTTTCATCATATGGTCTAGTAAAGGCTGAACTATGCATGTTTTTATAATCAAGTAGTCCTTCTTGAAGGCAAGAATCACACCTTTGTCCCGTTTAAGGGATGATCTAGTACGCACCAGTCGCTGAAGGTATTAGTAGTATTTCCTTGTTCGTCTTCATGGTGTTGAAGATATAGTGTCTTCACACTCAGTTATCCTTTTATTCCCGTTTTGAACAATGTCACTGTATTTATGGTTGACTGGACAACTCATATTTCCTTTATTCCCTCCAGAAACCTTTCTCCCCTTCTAATCATCATACTTGTAACCAGTAGCATTCCCTCTCTTAGGCTCTGGTGTGTTGCTATCCATCAAGGCAAGACACACCACTACATTAACAGCCACTTCCCCATCCATAAAAAAATCCTCTTGTCCCAGCCTTTCAGCACTGTGCCCTTATATATAGGGCCCATTTGTATCATCATCGATCATAGAAACAGTCTCCAAACCCTCTTCAGATATTCCTTCCGAATGACCTTCGAACCTTTTGGATATCGCGAGGAAGGGCCTGGCCGGAGGGTCTAAACATCTAGAACCCCTGCCACTGTTGGGACTGGCCACTCCCGAATTAGCTCCCTTTCTCCCCATCCTCTATGCCTTCACCGTATTCTCCCCATCCACTTTCGGCTCCAACCAAATCTCCTTGTAAACTAGACCGTACTCATGCCGAGAAATGTGGTCAGATAAGTCCACACAATCCTACTGCAACCTGTTGAAAACCTCCACAACCGTCGGGTTAGCCTAGTTTGTCATAGAACTTGGATTTCCAGATGCATGAAAATCCACAATTGTCACCTTATGAGCATCATCAAAAAGGTCCTTCACCATAGGATTTGACGGAGATCCCCTAGATTTGGACCCCGAAGCTTCTTATCCAGACCAGACACCAAACCTACCTCCGAGTCCTTACCCGGAGCGACATCCCCTTCTCTTGCAACCACCTGCTTCCCCTTATGTGTAGCCTCTGACGAAGGAGTAGAGATTCTCCTATGGAAGACCCTCCAAATGGTGACCCAACAGTTTGCAGGATGTGCAGTACTATGTCCAATTATCGTAAACCACTCGTTGCTTCCACCTGTAATCCAATCAAATAGTAATACATACATATTCAAAGGGAAAATGAGAAGCATCTATTTCAACGCATACATGGGGATTAACCGGATGACACACAACCTCGATGTTTCTATCATAACATTGATACCTTCCAACGAGGTTGCCTATAATTCGAATCATAGAAGGGTTCTAGAAAGGAAGAGGAAGGTTTAGAAAACTAACCCATACCGTCGTAGTAGGAGAATCACGCTTCATGTGCAAATGAAATGACAACCATAGAAGAAATAAATGGAATCTTTTGAAGCTATAGGAGACCTCGACTAAGCCTTGATGAGATCCACCTCCAATTCAAACCGAATCATGATATGGTGGTTGTCGAGCATGACGACAATATCTCTTTCCTGAAGATCCCGAAATCAGAAAATGAAATGGTCAAAATTATCAAATGAAGGTCTCTTGTTCTTGAGAAGAGAAATCAGTGTGTGATTCAAGTGTGCTAAGGTTTCCGCAAACTCAGAGGATGAGAGATGAAGATTAGGAAGGCCATCAAGTAGGTCTAGGACCTTCAGGTTTAATAGAACTTCCGATAACAGAGAATGAAATTCAGGGTTTGAAAAAGGTCAGAAAACCCCTACTCACCCCAGGGGCGACGACTCCCCTTCCCCCACCAGAGGGGTAGGAGTCTCTACAGGCGCAATCGTCACCGAGGAGCAGAGGTCACCCCGAAGGGCTCGGGTTTTTCGAGTTCCCTTCGAGGGATACTGAGTTAGTGAAAACTGAATACCTTTTTCTATATAATTCCATTAGTTTTGTATTATGTATCAATTTTTTAAAATTTTGAACAAAATAGTAAATTTTATGAGGTGTAACTATAGATCATTTAATAGAAACATAATGTATCAAAGCATGAGAGTGATGTTGGTTTATCTTCTAGACATAACATGCATTATCCTATGTAATAACATCGTTTAAGGATTATAGATAACACATATTTTTATATAATATTTCCAACTATTTTTTTTAGAAAAGTACAAAAGAATAATAAAATATAAGATTCATGGTGGATTAATTAATGGAAAAAATGTTTACAGAATTTGAAACAACTAATTATAATACTTTTACTATAACATGAAGGCAATCGATGAAGCATCTAACATATGAGTTAGATGAAAAGTGTGGAATATATTTCATTATAAATAATCATTCTATCATAAACTCCTAAAACAAAATACCATGTTCAAATATAAAAGAAAGTGAAAATAATAGGGCACCCAAAAATATCATGGGGACTATTTGAGAATTCTATATGGAGTTCTAGTTTTAGTTGACATTGATGACTAGAAAATAATGTGAAAATGCTATTTTTATATTTTAGCATCACCTCTAACATTTACATTTTAAGGTTCTATGATTTCCATGAAGAATATCCACTTTAAGTCATATGGATAAATAATAAACTATAATAAATTAATCCATGCTTAATATAGTAGTCAAATTGTGGATAATCTCCTAAAATCCATATCATCTCCAATGACTATATTTCTAAATGGTTAGATTACCCAATCAATATAAATTACCAAGGTGGTCTCATTTGGAATATTGAATAGTATGGATTGGTATGGATAAATTCATTAAAAATGTAGTATTCTATGTCTTAAACGATCTATATTATCATAATGCCTCTTTTTATTTGTTTTTCTAATTTTTTTCATTGAGTAGTCAATTTTATTTCTTACTATCATTTCATATTATTCAATACATTTTCCTTAATTATTATCCTTTTATATTCATTTCAAAATGGCGTTAGGATCCCATATATTACATTTAGAATTCCTCCATCTATTTTTTATCGATAAAGATGTCATAGGGATGAGGAGTTTTAATTTTCGAATAATATGATCCAATAATTTTTATTATCAATGTCATATCACCAACCAATGATTAGATCAACAAAATCTTATTAATAAAAACGTTTACATACATTTAAAAAAAAATGGTAAAATTATGTACATATTCTTTTTCATATCTTCGTATTATATCCTCTAACTTATTTGGGATGAAATAGGATAAGTTCTAGAGGTAATAATTTTTTTTATTTATAAAATTGGTGACTATATGTATATTATTAACGAATAATTTAACATTTATATTATAATATACTTCAAGACATAATTTTAATTTATTTATCGATTTTAATTTAGAATATAATATTTCATCGTTTAGATATAAATTAAATCCAATGAATTTTCAATTCTTATAGATTAATTAAGTTATAAATTAAATTGGATTTTAAAATATAGTGGTAGTTAAAAAAAAGAATATATTTATCTTTATAAAAATCATATTTATGGATATGATAATTTTTTAAATTATTAATATTATGATTCTCTATATAATTTTTTTAATATCACACATTACTTTTTCATGAATCTAATATTTTTTAATTTGATTTATAATTTTTAATATGATGGCTAGTTAAGAGTATTTATCTATATTTTCAATTCACCCCTCTCAACTTGACAGTTTTCTACCCTGGAAAACATGTTTTATTAGATCTATTCTTTTAGTATTTACAAACTCTAATACATTAATGGAAACGATTCAATCGAGGTATACCATTTTTATTTTAAAAACAATTTATCTATTTCTATTCCTTTTTATATTATTTGTTTTTATTTGAACTAATTATTAATACTAGATGTACCTTATGGAATCTTTTCTTGTCTCTATAATGATACACGGTTGGTATTTCATTCCTAGAACATACTTGATTCAGAAGAAGGATTTAAAATCATTTCCTCTAAATAAATGATAGTATTTCAACTAATATTGTCTACATATCACCGAAAGATTAAAACCATATCTATGATAAGAACATCACATAATTTTATCCACAATAATAATGACAATACATCTAAAAATTAACTAATTTCTTCCCAATATAAAACCATACATCAGTAACAACTACAAATATATTGAAATGTATCTATAGAAAAAAAATTCACCCATGGTGGGAATACCCTATCTAACACATTACCATATCATTAGATAATCATACATTCTTCTATCAACGACATAAAAAACATTCCCAATAAATGATATCACAATTCCATTACATGGAATTAATATCATATAAACCATTAATCATTTTAGTGATTTTAGAAAAAATAAATTAATCCCATAAACCATTGTACAATAATAATAATAGTATCATAATCATTCCAAAATCCATTATCACCATTTAAACACCCTAACCTCTATACATAAATCTACATAACACTAGTCAACATCCTTAAAAAACCTCTGATCACATCACAAATTGTTTACCACTACATAATATCCTCATCATCCCATTAGTCATTTGATTTCATATTTCCAATAACATTTACCCACATTTGCAAACAAATATCATAAATATTAATGTTAAAATTCCACAATACATCAACCATGCATATAGTGAAATAATTAAATTCTATAGAATACCAATTTAAGGATCCCCCATTACTTTTTCAAAATTCAGATCATTAATTTTATCCAATTCATACCGTCCAATGACCAAATGTATTATCTTACTGTTAGTTCATTATTCCATATTGGTTTAATTTTCAACCCACGTATATTTTTATAATTAAATTTAATTAACAAATAACTTCATGGTAATCTCAATAATAACATATCACTATTTCAACTAAACTATAAAAATCAACCTAAAATGATAAAATAATGTTTTAATTACTTCCTTGATATATGATTTGATCATAGTAGTAAAAAATACAATGTTAAAATTTTCAATATATAAACATTCTCCTTGATAGTTTGAAAAAAATATATAATTAATCAAAATATATACTATTAAATAATCACAAGGATATATGGATGAAGAAGTGACAATAAAGGTTTTCATTGACTAATGCAGATTCAGACTCTCAGAGTATGGATATTCATAGATCAATAATTAGGTTCTCTATAGAATCAAATTAATTATTTTTGGGCTAACAAAAACAATAAAAATATAGGTTAAATTTAATGGAATATATGAAACTAATATTTTTTATATTCAAAAGTTGATTCACAAATATCATTGTGCAATGTACTATGTTATTGTGGGATAATGACTACTTTTCCAGGAATCTAAAAATCACAATACAATCCCCATTTACTAATAATAGAATACATAAACCCCAAATTTCATATATAATGGTATCTCATAGTATTATAATTAAATGTATATTTTTTCCTCAATGGCTAAATACCATTAATTTGTCAAACAAGTTTACAATTAACATCAATTCATATAACCACATTCATTCTTAATTTTATAGATCTATATATTATCTCAGGGAGACATGAATAAAACCATGACACAATCTAACAACCCCTTTTGAATCATGGCTGTAAACTATTTCATAATAAATTGAAAATATAGCTTAACAACCCTCCTCAAAATATCTTATCATGAAACTAAATTCCATACCATATCACTATATTATATAATATAGTCCATAAACCCATAATTAGAAATAAAAAATTTAATAATGTTGCCACTATGGTCAGTAGTCGCACTATTTATCAAGATTCAACACATGGAAATGTCATCTAACCTAAAAAAACAAAGAATAAGGCATTGATTTAAAATGTTAGTTTTATTTAATGTAAAATTCCCCATTAACATCAACCACTCACCTTATTATTTTCTCCAACACTTTAAAATATATATACACTCAATATAATGAATGAGTTGAAAGCCAGGTCCTTTACATTTCTATACCTAATAACAACAGTAAAATAAAAGGAAGTTAAGATTAGATGGACTTGATGAATAATATATCATTATCTTCTATATCAATGGAATATTGGAATTGGAAATTTTTTCTTAAAAATTATTCATTATTATTAAGGGGCCTAGGAATATTGATGTAGAAGTAACATGGGTTCATTCAGTGATAGTCATTTTTATGATTTTTCCTTGAATAAACCTCTATCATTGGTGAAGTTATTGATCATATTATTCATTAAAGTCGTAATATTTATCAAATTAAATAAAAATAAGAAAAATGTAAATAATTATTTTAATAGTGTTTAGTACAAATGGTGGTACCTACTCCTTAATATATTTAGCATGAGTTTGAGAAAAATATTTCCACTAGTAAACAAAACTGGGTATAATATAGAATATCTATATATATTTATATATATTAAAGAACACAACGGATTGATAACTCATAAAAATGACTTTATAAATCCTAATGATTTCTTCATACATGATCCAACAAAAATAGATTCACTCTTTAAAATCCTAATAAATATTTAGGATGGTTTATTATATTGGCTTCTACCAGTTTTGAAGTGATCTCTAGAACAACCTACAAATAGCACATTCAATGATTCTATATTCTGTCATAGCAGTGCATCAATGTAGTTCTTTTAGAGTCATTATATTAAAAATTTCCATATTATGGTAACCAACCTCTCTCAATTTTCTCCATCGTCCTCTTCTTCTTCCTCGACACATGGTATTTCTCTTCATTAATGTTGTTAGCCTATTATACTAATCCTCAAAACAAAGATATTATTCACACAATAGATTCAGTATCCTATTATCATTTCCCATCAATATATAATCTTATTATTCTTCATTTTTTTCACAAGTTTTTTATTAATATTTTTCATATTTTTTTATAGAAAATAATCATTGATTTCTAGAATTCAAATCATGTCATTATTAATATAGAAGAAGTCCTCTAGTTTCTAATTTAAATTTATAATTTTTAGAATCTAATAATAGACAATTGATTTAAATCATCATTTGGTTTTTAAAAATATCACAGCATTCCTCCATAAACTCCATATGTAAAATAATATATGTATGTATGGAATCATATGTTGTTACGGAATGTCACATCTCAATACGGTGTCTGTGAATCTCAAAATACAAGAAAAAATTTTGCTTTTATTTAATTATTTGATATTTTCAGGGAATGGATCACCTAATCATGTTGTCATCTTCTTAAAACAACATTAATAAAAAAAATAATGTTTCATTATTTTACAACATGTAATTTGATTTTCATATCCATTTCTGTAATTTTCCTTAATTCAAAAAAAATCTATAATAAGGCTAAATGGCCCATTAAATATTCTATAATTCCATATTCTTTCTATATATCATGTCTCTATAATGACTAGTTATATTTTCATATTACTCTTAAAATTTCTGCTAACTGAATCATGGAAACTCATCAGATGAATCTTACACACTATCCTAATGACCGTTATAGTTTGAATATTTATCCAAATATCTAGTCATAGATTATAGTTACTCTCACATAAGAGTAATTTTATTCTAAAGCTCTGTGTTCTTTGTAATATCATCATTGTTCACATCAATAACCCATTAGAAATTGGGGGATGAATATTATTAAATATTAGGGTGATTATTACAAAATAAAAACATATACATTGACACTCGATAATAATTTCAAATAATTAAATATATTATTAAATATTTATTAAGTGTTACTTTTATGAAATCAACTAAATGGATCTTCAGATCCCTTGTATTTTTTAGTTTTAAAATTCACTACTAGAATAACATTGAATTATGTAACACTCCTTTGGTAATCTCATGACATAGTCAATTTTTTTACTTGAATGTTGAAATGAAACTTATGAATAGTTTTGATGAATATTATCCTCATGGGGTGTCTCCAATACATTGGTATATTTTACCTTCATAATGTCGAAATGAATTTTACCGAACCACATAATTACTCAAATGAATTTGGTAATAACTTGACCTAGCTTAACACCATATAGGTAGCCAGACATGTCGGTCACATGGCCTCATGTGCATCTCCACATATACTATGGGGTTTCTGACTAGTAGTGATGGTCTCAGGAGGTGATATTGGGTAGGTTGTACCCTCATATCATAGTTCTAAAATTATATTATCATAAAATAAACATAGTATAAACAGAATTAGTAAATAAAGATGTGGAAATGAAGTGGAGGAATAATATATCTATTGAATATAAAAATGTCCAATTCCAATACTATATAATGATCAATGGAATGTAATGTGTTATTGTATGTTATAGGCAGTACAATATATAAAAAAATAAAAGAAAAACCCAATATCCAACTCCCCAAGCATCTCGATCTTGAGCCCAACATTTTCCTGTCGAGCCCTAGTGTACACAGTTCAATACATATAATTAATCCAAATAGCTACTAGAATATATGAATAATAGGAAACAGTAGTGAAGTGGTAGGCCAAGTAGGTAGTGATATATAAATAAGTGTAGGTAATCCCCCATGGTGTCTAGCCCATTCAGAATCGTGCAATACAAATTATGAGGTTTGTTGTATATATTAAATATTGAGTGATTAAAAATTAATAATAGAAACTTGGTATGGGTTCCTAAAGGGACGTCCATACCATACCACCTTCGGCAGCCTATATAGGATGTCTGAAAATTATACTCATATTAGGGAGAATATATATATATATATATTCATGGTCTAATAGTAACATGTAAAACCTAAGAGGTCATACCCTTATGATTATTATTGGCTTTTGGTATAAATCACATGTCACCACATAAGTGTTCCCATAGAGTAATGGAAAAATATCAACTAAATGAATAATACATAATAATAATGAGGGACACATATAATGTGATTCCACTATCTAATTGACATAAATGATAAACAATCATTCAAATACAGGTGTGGAGTCCTGCACCTGTCCATGACGATCATATCAGAATCCCAAGGGTCATGTAGGAAACATCTAATATGACATAATACCTTGAGTCCATCCAAGGAAACTCATAAGACTTCCCCTATATTAGTCAACAATTTTAACTCTGATTTTGTTCTAATTATATCACTGAGGGGACTGGGTCTCACCTAAGGCATGACATAAACATCTTTCCAATAGGTACATCCTCAATTACTTCCTTGTGGAACTATCCTCACTCATGTGCATAATAAACCCCACTCGGTAAGATCACACATGGAAAATCAATGTATCCATCTTGATGCATCGAGTAATAACCCACTGAGTACAGTGAGTCAATCCATGAAATCCTTTACTCTGTTCTCCAGTTCTCTCCTAGCTCGTATCGAATAATCCATATCCACCATGGAATATATCACAAGAAAATTCATTTTTAATTTCATGCCAACAAGGAATCATCTCAATATCACTTTCTTACCATTTAATCCCGTTATTCAATTTCAAAAAATCAACAGTGGAACAATTTTTATTGCAAGGTAGTAAAAATTATCATAAGTATATCATTAACAAAAAGAACAACGTTTAAACAATCTCATGTCAGAACATGAAATTTAATATAACTATGTGACAATTTTATCATTTAATCAATATTTGTAATTTAATACATACAAAAATACAACAGTTTATATAGAAATCCAATAAGAACTTAATAATAGCAAAGCATGTTGAAGAGGCATATGCTATTACACATGAGTCTAAACAGTAAGAATAAAACATGTTCGTTGTCAAAGAGATCCAATTCGTGGAACATTACTTGTTATAAACCTATTCATTAAATTTAACAACATAATGTATGGTTAAACACATCTCATAGAATGAGGAAACATAGTCTATTTAGGTTTGTACACCCGTATCATAAGTCATTTTTGCAGAATAAGATTTAACCCGTAAAGGGGATTCCAAAGGGTTGAGAGGACCATATGACCGGATTTTTCTACAAGAGAGGGTCACCACAAAAATAGAAATTCATTTCGGTCATTTTGATAAGATAAAGGATCTCTTATAAGGTTTTATTTTAAGGGCTAATTAACCTACATGGTTAAATTTTAAATGAAGGGGGATAATCCATTTAAGAACATCAAGAAGGTCAAGCCCCAAACATTCCATTTAAACTAATAGATTGTGAAAAACAAACACAATGTATTAAAATGGGGTAATTTTCCACATAACAAGCACAAAGAAGAAGGCATGAAGAAATACCATGAAATTTGTCAAAGAAAACTAGAAATCATAAAAAATGAATGTGAGTTTTCGAAGATAGTGATCATTTGTTTGAGGGGGTTTGTTATAAAATAATGAGTTTGTTATCAACAAATCATTTATCATAACAATTCATTCCATTCAATGATCTTAATTAAATTAAAAGATAATTTATTCTAAAAACTACACAATAATAATTAAATCCTATGAATGGTGTGGAGGACATAAATTAAAGAATTGTTAAATTTAAGGGCCAAGGTAACAGAATCCAACCTCAAGAAGTATACCAAACCTATCATATGGATTATATGACCTTTTTTATAGCAACGGTCACCCCACACATTCACACACATAAATTCCAATATATATTTACATACCACTTAATAATATGTACACATTCCTCCTATTGTTATATAACACGTAGATGGAGTATATATATGTGTGTGTGTGTGTGTACCTATGTGTGTGTGTGTGTGGGAAAACCTTCATGGAGTCATCAAATGCACTACAAACTCTACTAGAAACTCAAAAACATTGCGGCAAGGGCCATGCACTCAAATTAAATTACTAGGATCCCAAAAACTAATGAATCCCCAAATCTAAATTGGGATACATTAAATAATTAAGGAAACCTTGACCCCATATCGATAACGGAAGACCAAGATGATCTGAGCCACTTCAGCTTTAGTGGTTCTTGCCGACCTATAAACCTATAATTTTTGATAAGCCTATATCACAAACTAACAACGGAAGAACACTAAATATCTGTCAATCTGTAACTCTAGAATTTCGGCAACACCTCACCTATCACAGAAAGATAGAAAATTCAAAACCGATATAGGAGATAGGAGAAGAGGACCTTACCTCCAGGATCCAAAGAGAAATTGTGATGGATTTTAGAGAAAACAGAAATAGAAGAGGGACCACTGAAGATAGGGCATTACACCTAAATGAAATGGGGGATGCATGTTTTGCGAGGAAGGGGTGACCCGTTTGTGTTTCAAATAACCCAAAAAATAATATAAAAATAATAACCAATAGAATAACATTATTAATAATAATATTATTATTATCATTAAAATATTTCATTATTATTTCATTTATTTTTCATTTATCCTCAATTAATTTATTTCTAATTTATTTTAAATTTAATAAATTTTAATTTCTTTAAAAACACATCTATTAAAGGTGTTCCCACTCTCAGAATTTTGTTTTGAAACATGTTTTAAAAAATGGCCGATCCATTAAACCCAATAATTAAAATTCACTTGGAATTTTCATTTGGTCCAAAACACTGGTCATTACAACCCACCCCCTAGAAAATATTATCCCCACGAAACCATATGGAAAAAAGAACACATCATCAAACCTAGGATTGTCGTGAAGCTTTGTTCTAATGGTCGCTTTTCATTTCCAAATTCTCAACGCACCTTTAAACACTTTTAAGAAGGGCTATCAAAAGAAAATTCATTGGTCCATTTCCTAAAGAAATCATTGAAATGGTTCTTACCTAAGCTCGTTTATCTAAAGACAAGATCTTGTATCATCTCATTAATAATCCAACTAGAAGTGTTCTTCACCAATGTTCTTTTTCATTATGAAAGAAATAGTTCAAATACGCGACATTTCAATTGTTGGAATTACCTACAAAGAACACCTCTAAGAATTTTAGCAATGCTTCCAGCATGATTTCATTAGTAATGAAAACAATTTTACATATGAGGTTATAATAGAGACTCAATCGAACGAAAATTTTAATCCCTTTTGACCTATCCAAAATAGGTCATGCATGTATTCATTGAAAAGACACTACCAACCCTTACACCACTCTCACCTTAAACTGGAAACGTTATCAAAATAGTTCCACACCGTCCATGTTCAATAGAAAGATGTAAAATAGGTGAATCGACTCCAGTTGACTTTTTTTCGAGAGACTCAGCTTAGACGGCCATTGTATTCTCAACAGAACTACAATGACATCCTCCAATGCATCTTCTGTTTATAGTAGAGATGCACATCGAAGTCCATAATGGACTTCTGTTGATGTTCTTTGATCAAATGCCTCACCTTCAATCCCAATGAAAAGTCCAGGATAACCACAGATTGACATGGATAGTGTATAAGAAACTAACCTAGGTAGTTCATTCTCCATGTTTAAGAGTGATACATTAGTAAGAATCTATGACTCCAACATTAGATTAGTGACTGAGCCAAGAGCATTATCTGCATAGCAGTTGAGTCAAATGAAATGGTAGATGTTAGAGGGTATTTCCATCATATTCCAACTCAATAACCCATGTGTCACACAACAATAAACAAGCATACACTATGGGAAAAACGATCTTTTGCGACAGGATTTTTGCGACGGGAATAAATCCCATCGCAAAACGTACGTCCAAGAGGGTATTTGCAATGGGGGGGTAACAACCCGTTGCAAATAACCGATTACTTGCGACGGGATTTCCTGTCCCATCGAAAAAAGTTTGGCGCGGGTAGCACGCCAAACTGCTTGAAGGCTATTTGCGACGGGGGGATCCCTCCGTCGCAAATACCCGACGGATATTAATAGCTTTTTGCGATGGGATGTCCTCCCGTCGCAAAAGGTGTGTCGGTAGGGTTTATTTGCGACAGGACCCATCGCAAATAACATTTTAACCTCCGATAGTAATTAATGCAAGCGTAGGTATTAGTGACGGGTCCCATCGTAAAAGATACTATTTGCGACGGGTAACCCGTCGAAAATAGTCCTGCAGCAAATAATCTAACCTATATATACCTTCATCTATTTTTTTTCTCAATCCTCTCAATTTCTAGATCTTGTTTCTGTGTGAACTCTGATTTCAGAGGGAAAATTTTTCTAAGTTAATTTTTTGGTCACGAAGAAGTTGTAAAGCCGTCTATGTCAATAGAAAATCATGTTTAAATGTATTTATGTTTTATTTAATTTATCATTTATTTCAAATTTTTATGTTAATTTTTATTATTGGTAATTAGTTGTAATTAAATTGAATTTAAATTGTTTTGTCATGATTATTTATTTGTACTAATAAATTGAAATTTTTAGAATTAATTTTTAATAATTAGTAGTAATTAGAAATTATTAACGATAATTAGTAATGTATATAATTAATTTTTAGTAATAAATAATAATAAATAATAATAATTAGAAATAAATTTTAATAAATATTAAAAATTATTAACAATTATTAATAAATAGTAATAAATAGTAATAATGGGTAATAAATATTAAAAAATTGTAATAATTAGTAATAAATTGTTAAAATTAGTAATAAATTGTAATAATTAGCAATAAATTGTAATAATTGGTAATAAATTGTTATAATTAGTAATAAATTGTAATAAATTGTATTAATTAGTAATAAATTTTAATAATTAGTAATAAATTGTAATAATTAGTAATAAATTGTAATAAATTGTATTAATTAGTAATAAATTATATTAATTAGTAATAAATTGTAATAATTAGAAATAAATTGTAATAGATAGTAATAAATTATAATAATTATTAAAAAATGTAAGAATTAGTAATAAATTATAATAATAAGTAATAAAGTGTAATAATTAGTAATAAAGTGTAATAAATAGTAATAAATATTAATAATTAGTAATAAACTATAATAATTAGTAATAAACATTAATAATTTGTAATAAACATTAATAATTACTAATAAATTGTAATAATTAATAATAAATTGTAATAATCAGTAATAAACTGTAATAATTAGTAATAAACATTAATAATTACTAATAAATTCTAATAACTACTAATAAATTGTAATAATTAGTAATAATTAGTAATATTTATTAATAAATATTAATAATTAGTAATAATTAGAAATAATTAGTAATAATTAGTAATAAATAGTATTAAATAGTAATAAATAGTAATAATTGGTAATAATTAATAATAATTAGTAATAATTAGTAGTAATTAGTAGTAATTTGTAATAATTAGTAGTATTTAGTACTAATTTGTAGTAATTAGTAATAATTAGTAATAATTAGTCATAATTAGTAATAAATGGTAATAATTAGTAATAATTAGTAATAATTAGTAATAATTAGTAATAATTAGTAATAATTAGTAATAATTCTTAATAATTAGTAATAATTAGTAATAATTAGTAATAATTATTAATAAATAGTTATAATTACTAATAATTAGTAATAATTAGTAATAATTAAAAATAATTAGTAGTAATTAAGAATAATTAGCAATATTTAAGAATAAATAGGAATAATTAGCAGTAAATAGGAATAATTAGCAATAATTAGTAATAATTAAGAATAATTAGAAATAATTAAGAATAATTAGCAATGATTAGGAATAATTAGCAATAATTATGAATAATTAGCAGTAATTAGGAATAATTAGCAATATTCAAGAATAAATAGAAATAATTAGAAATAATTAGAAAAAATTAGGTATAATTAGCAATAATTGGGAATAATTGACAATAATTAAGAATAATTCGCAATAATTAGGAATAATTAGAAAAAATTAGTAATATTTATTAATAAATACTAATAATTAGTAATAAATATAAATAATTAGTAATAATAAGTAATAAATTGTAATAATTAGTATTACTTAGTAATAATTAGAAATAATTATTAATAAATAGTAATAATTTGTAATAAATAGTAATAAAGAGAAAAAATAAGTAATAATTAGTAATAATTAGTAATAATTAGGATTAATTAGTAATAATTAGTAATTATTAATAATAATTAGAAATAATTACTAATAATTAGTAATAATTAGGAATAATTAGTAATTATTAGCAATAATTAAGAATAATTAGCAATAATTAGGAATAAATAGGAATAAATAGGAACAATTAAGAATAATCAGAAATAATTAGGAATAATTAGGAATAATTAACAATAATTAGGAATAATTAGGAATAATTAAGAATAATTAGAAATAATTAAGAATAATTAGCAAGAATTATGAATAATTAGAAATAATTACGAATAATTTGCAATAATTAGCAATAATTAGGAATAATTAGCAATAATTGGGAATAATTAGCAATAATTAGGAATAATTAGCAATAATTATGAATAATTAGAAATAATTAGGAATAATTACAAATAATTAACAATAATTAGCAATAATTAGCAATAAATACCAATAATTAGCAATATTTTGCAATAATTAGCAATAATTATCATTAAATAGAAATAATTAGCAATAATTAGTAATAAATAGTAATAATTAACAATAATTAGTAATAGTTAGTAATAATTAGAAATAATTAGTATTAATTAGTAATAATTAGTAATAATTAGTAATAAATACTAATAATTAGGAATAATTAGGAATAATAAGGAATAAATAGTAATACATAGGAATAATTAGCAATAATTAGCAATAATTAGCAATAATTTGGAATAATTATCAATAATTTGGAATAATTAGCAATATTTAGAAATAATTTGGAATTGATAGCAATAATTAATAATAATTAGAAATAATTAGCAATAATTAAGAATAATTACCAATAATTAGCAATATTTATAAATAAATACTAATAATTAGTATTAATTAGTAATAATTAGTATTAAATAGTAATAATTAGTAATAATTAGTAATAAATAGTAGTAAAATTTAATAATTAGTAATAATTAGTAATAATTAGTAATAATTAGTAGTAATTACTAGTAATTAGTAATAATTAGGAATAATTAAGAACAATTAGTAATAATTAGTAATAATTAGTAATAATTATTTCTAATTAGTAATAAATAGTAATAATTTGTTACGAACTGTTAGGAATAGTTAGAAAGAAATTTTAATAAATTTTTATAAATTTTAAGAATATGGCACAATTTTTAGTGGATTGACGGCACTCCTTTTGCTCAATGACTTTTCTCCTTCTAACTCTCACCAACTCAAAACAATGAGAAAAATGAGATGCAATATAGGGATGCTCAATCCCGTATGCAAGATATTGGATATGCATTCATATGATCACATTTTTATAATGTTTTCAGGCGGTGACAGTTGGAAGAAGACGATTCATTGACGAAAAGGGGGATCTTTTGTCTGAAGGCTGATTTAATTGCATCATTATCACACTAAAATCACAATGATAAATGCGGTCGGAGATATGCATATTCATTCTCATGAATGAGCCGTCAGCCAAAAGAGGAGCCGTCAATCCACTGGAAATTGTGTAGCCCTTAATTAATGGTAATTATTATGAAGTATTAGTAATTAGTTACTTTTTTCAGATAGTGTTTTTATAATTTCAAATTATTCAAAATTGTTGATTATTTTATATTTTTTAGAAAAACATGGAATAATCGGTCATTACTAGATGATCGCGGTTAGATAAATCAGCGTAGAAATCCAAATGGTTCTGGTTTAAATCCTGTAAATATTGAGGGTGTTGATGATTTATTAGCATTTTCATCATCAAATCCAAAATATGTTTCAGAAGACACAATTAAGTTTCCTTGTAAAAAATGTGCTCTGAGAACGTTTGACACAATGGACAAGGTTGGGGGACATCTCTTGCAGTTTGGTTTTCAACCAGATTATGTTTTTTATTATCAAAATGGTGAACGTAGTTCTAGAGAAGATAATAATAACTTGATTTCAGCTCCATCATTGTTCCAAAATTTAGTACATCATGTTGCAGGTCTATGTCTTCAACAAACTGAAACTCACGATGATATCAATTTAACTCCTGAGTTGGCACCTTTTGAATTTTATGAGTTGTTGAGGTCTGCTGAGGATGAATTATATCTTAATTGCAAGATAAGAAAATTAGAAGCGGTTTCAAAATTTAGGCAATTAAATTAGATAAATCAATGTCAAAAAACTGTTTTGATCAGATATTTTCTTTGGTTAAAACATTATTACCTGAAAGAAATGTGTTTCTTGTAAAATACTATGAGAGAAAGAGTATGGTTTGTAATCTAAGAATTATTTATCGAAAGATTCATGCACGTGAAAATGATTGCATCATATATTCTAGTGATGATGAGTCGTTGGATATTTGTCCCACATGTGGACAATCGAGGTATAAAGAAGCTCAACTAGGTAAGTCTAGATCGATTCATGTAAAACCGTTGAGATATTTCCCCCTAACACCTAGGCTATAATGTTTATTTATGTCTCATAACTCAGCGCCAATGATGTCATGGAACAAAACCAATATTTCAACCAGTATAAGCTTGAATCATCCATCTGATGGAGATTTATTGAAACTTTTTAATCGTATGTATCCGTTTTTAGCTTTAAAATCCTAAAACGTGTGATTGGGTCTTTCTACTGACAATTTCTATCCATTTGGTTCTTACGATAGTCAGTATTCATGTTGACCTGTCTTTATAACTCCGTACAAACTACCTCCATGGTTGTTGATGATGGATACCTATATCTTTTTGACCTTATTAATCCCAGGATATTCAAAAAAGATTATTGATTTTTATTTGAAACCATTGATTGATGAGTTAAATGAATTGTGGGGTAATGGTGTTAGTACATATGATGTTGTTGCGAAACAAGATTTCACATTAATAAGATGCATTGATGTGAACGATTAGTAATTTTTCGGTATATTGTGTGTTATCTTGCTAGAGTACACATGGTCCGAAATCATGTCTTTACTGTATGAAAGACAACAAAGATTTTATGCTCAAAAATGAAAAAAAAACCTTTCTATTATGACTTTCATCGCATATTTCGTCCAACCGATCATCATTATCGAAGGAACAAATCTCATTTTAGAAAATGAAAAATTCAAAGGGATGAACCTGCAAAAATGATCCCTGGTACAGAGTTAAAATCAGTTGTATTTTTATTACCTCTCATCATATTGGGGCCAATAGTAAACGAACAGAAAATTAATGGCTTTAGGAAAGATCATAATTGGATAAAAGGAAGATTTTTTTCGGATATCCCATTTTATTATGATTTGTTGGTCCTCTACATATTGGATGTCAGGAATATTGAGAAGAACTTCTTTGATAATTTATTTCATATAGTTTTGGATACACCAGGTAAGACCAAACATACTATAAAAGCACGATTAGATCATGCCAAAATTTTCAGGTGACTAGAATTTGAAATATTTGAAAATGTCAGATCAGAGAGGTCGATGAAGCCAAAAGCATCTTATACACTATCCAAAGAGTTTCACTTATAATTTTGTTAGTGGATTGCAGATTTGAGACTTCCAGATGGCTATGCTACAAATTAGGGCAGATGTGTTAAGAATGGGCATATTAACGGATTAAAAAGTCATGATTATTATGTTATAATGGAAAGAATTATGTCGATTGGATTCTGAGGGCTATTGAATTATATGATTTGGGATTTGAAAACATACATATCATATTTTTTCGAGACATCTGTGCAGTGACAACATGCTATGACACGCTATGAAAACTGGAAGAATATGTTGTTATAATTATATGTACCCTGGAAAAAATCTTTCCACCTGCTTTCTTTAACTCAATGAAATATCTGATATTACATTTTCCACATAGAATCTAAATATAGAGGTCTAGTATAGATTCAATGGATGTACCCATTCAAGATATGCATTTAAAAATTGATCAAAAAAGTACATAAAAAAGCATCAGTTCATTGTTCAATTGTTGAAACTTATTTATAAGATTAAATTGCATTTTTGTGCTCTCACTATTTTGAATCTGAATATCCCTAAAAACAAAACAACATGCGATGGAACGAGGGAAATTTTAATGATTAAATGGACAATCAATTATCAGTTTTTAATCAGCCAAATCTTGGCTTCGGTGGAGTTCAAGAACGATGGCTTTAAGATGATGAACATCACAAAGCTCATACATATGTTCTGATCAACTGTGAAGAAATGAAAAAATTTGAATTCTGAGTGCATATATCACTTATTTTATAATTTCTATTACAATATGTAAACTTATTTTATTTGTAGGTTATATGATAATCATATCAAGAAACAACTTCCACAAATTATAGCAGTTTATCTTGAAGAACGCAGATTAAAAAAATTCTCAATGGTTTCAAAAACTGGTAATATAAATTATTTATAGTTTAATATCAATTCAATTTTACTATTTATTATATTGATAATTGTTTTAAAAATATTCAGGTGTCTCAACAAGCAGATAAAATTGATAAGCTATTGTGTATATTGAGTAACCCACCATCCAAAATGGTTAAATCTTATAATGCATATGTGGTGAATGATTTTCGATTTCATACACGTGCATATGGGGAATCAAAAATAAACTATTAATATTGGAGTTTGTTTAAGAGGATCACATCATAGAGAAACTGATGTTAACTTTTACATCATTCTGGATGAAATTATTGAGCTATGTTATCTTGGATAGAATTACATAATGATGTATTTATGTCAGTGGTTGAATACTGAGAGAGGATTTTATGTTCATTCGACTCATAGAATTATTGATATTAAATATAAAAGTCTTCTTGCAGTAAATGAACCATTTTTACTAGCTCAACAGGCACATCAAATTTATTACGCAAAGTAATGTGCTATTTCAAACGACCCGAGTTATTGGTGGAGCATAAAAAAATTGAAATCCCGGGAAAATAAATTTAGTCAAACTGAATGTGGTTCTGCTGAAGTGGAAGGAATTGAAATTTTTCATGATACTACTCAAAATCTATCTTATTCACAAAGAAACGTGAATATCGATGATGAAACCCCATAATTAAGGGTCGATGGTGATGAAGATGTTAATGATGTTAAAAATTAATTTTAAATGACAAGGGATGGTGAAAGTGAAACTCATATGGATATTGATGATGCCGAGGAGGAATATGCAGACATTGATATCGTCAGATATGAAGATGATGATGTATATGAACATTGACATAGTTAAATGTTGGTTATGATAATAACTAATATATATCTATAAATGATAGTTATTTTCAACTATCTGCTAACAACAATAATTTTGTGTTTCAGATGGATCCTGATCTATTTTGCGAGTTGCAGGAGGATGATCTACCTTTTGGAGGAGGGGGATGTGGGAGCATCTGACCCTTAGCCTACTAGTGGTTTAGGAGGTACAAGGAGGGTGTACGGTCTTGCACAACCGATGATTCCTAACCCTATCCTCGAGTGATTTCCACGTCTTTACTTCGATCCCTGCACATGAAGGTATGATAAACTGTATATTTTAGTTAGATTTTTCATTAATTTATTTATATATAAACTAATTGTATGATTATTTATTCTTTTTTCACAGTTTTGCGCATGTTGTTGTTCGACTGGGGAGCACTATCTTGTGTAATTATTTTTCTAAGACATTGATCACATGGGAACAGATTCTCGTTGATGTACAGCTCTCCATGTAAAATCATTGGCTGGTACTTATATAAATAATATTTATTTTGAAATATATTTTATTAATAACATGATATTATAAATTAATTTTAGGGGTTATGGAATCCCATCGATGATAGCATGTGTGAGACTATCCATGTAGCATTGGAGGGGTCTATGTGCGAGAGTTTGCATCAGTATTTGCACAATTTGAGAAAGATGTCCATTAAGAAAGTAGGAGCGACATTATTTGATGAGTCGTGTAGAGCCCACCGACTAGAGTACATTTCATCTCAGGTTTTGGATGGATTATGTGCACACTGGTTGCGTGGTGAATTTTAGAGGAGGTCTTCATTGGGTCGGAAGAACCGGGGGAGACAGGAGGTGACACATCGAGCTGGTAGCCGTACATTTAGTAGGCATAGAGATCATCTTGTAAGTATTTTTTTAATATTTTATATAACATGAAATATAAAAAGTTTATTTTATATTCATATAGGTATTCAAGCTTCCCGATGTTACAAAGTACGATGTTTATCGGAAGATGTACAGTGATCCAGCCACCAGAGAGATTAGAGGTGATCGTCCGCATCGAATTGTGGTTCGTCTTATTTTTTTCGGTTTGAAAATTAACAGCATATAAAATTTTCACAATTTTAATTTAAAATTTTCACAATTTTAATTTAAAATTTGAATTGAAGGAGCTGTATGAGGTTGAGACCTCTCAGATAGAGGATGAGAGACAGGACGAGGCGACTGATCAGACCAGTGCACACCGTTTCAGCAAGGCAGCATGGATGCAGGTGACTCAGTATAGCTTTGATAAAGGCCAAGTAGTTGGTATCAGCCCTCATTTGACTTTTGATACTTATTATGGTACTGCTGTGATGTCATCGTCCAGATCTAGAGGAGCTCATGGAGAGTCATCATCATCTTCCTCACAGTATCAGGAGCAGTTATGAGCTCAGAATGACCTTATAGGGAGATTGCAGAAGCAGCAAGAAGAGATGTTTCAATAGCAGCGGTAGAAGATGTAGCAGCACGAAGAGGAGATATGTCGATAGTAGTAGCAGCATCCATATTATATGGAGTACATACTTAATCTAACTCGTAGTTTGGGGATGGAGTTTCCTCCACCATCTCTTTCAACTCCTCCACCTCCTTCATAAGACAACCGGCCCATTGATTTTTTATGTTAAACACATTTTATTTTAATATTTGTTGTGATTTAAACTATTTACAGTTTTTGCCTTTTATATTGGTGCGGATATTAGATAATTTAATTTTTAATATTTTATTATTTTGTTTTTTGAATATTGAGAGTTTTAATAATTTTAGTAATTTTTATTTTTTTATTATTTTAATAATATTAATATTATTGTTTCATTAAACATAATTTTATTAAATATATTTTTTCAGTATTATATTTTTTAATGTTTTTTTATTTTACTAATAATAATAATAATAATATTTTATAATTTAATTATATTTTTTGTGAATATTGAGAATTTTAAAATATTTTTATTTTAATAATTTTAATAATATTAAAATTAACTTGTCAATAATCATAATTTTATTAAATTTATTTTTTTGAAATTTTTTTACTCTTTGCAACGGGATCTGTTGCGACGAGTTCCCATCATATGTAGTTTAAATATATATTTTTTAAAAAGTATTTGTGAAGAGATTTAGGTCCCATCACAAAAAGTATTTGTGATGGGCTCGTCGCAAATAGTATAAATCTATTTTTTAAAAAAATTATTTTCTATGGGATTAGGGGTCGGTCGCACATACTTTTTGCGACGGGACCGTCTAAAATAACATTTTTATGATGCAGTTTTCTTCAATGGGATATTTGCGACGGGACCCCGTTGCAAAAACTTATTTATGACAGGAACCTGTCGCAAATAACCCATCACAAAAACCTATAATTCAGGTAGTGGTATATAATTAACACACATCCATCATTCAACACATAACATATTTCGAAGCAATTCCAATATCATTCAGACATTAGATTAGCATATAACCAGTGCTCTCAGAATTTATCAAGAACGATGTCAATATAGGGGACATGCTCATCACCTAACGAAATATTCTCTGAGGATTGAACGGTTTCTAGTTAATCCTACCCAAATATGAGAATAAGGATATTCAAATCATAATCGAACAACATTAAAGACGAAACGTAGAATCACCTTCCGACGCACCATCATTAACTAATCATAATCCTTCACCACCTGAGGCGTCACTTGATCGTTCAAGATTTACCATCGATTTCCATCCAACACCAATGTAGTTTCTCATGGGTTACACGCACATCCAACCACATTCATGTCATGCTACAGAGTAGACACCAATATAAAGAAATCTTCCAAGCCCCACGGGCATTAAAGTGAGATCAAACATTATCAAATAGTCCTCTTTGGTTGTGTACCTTGTTCATGGAAGGACACCTTCACCAGATATAACATGATTCACCCTACCATAAGAGTGTTTCAGAAACTGATAGAATAGAAATAGTAAACTCCCACAATCTTACTAGGTCATATTCAACGTAAATTGAATATGTGAAATGCCTTTTTTCACACTAATAAAAATAAAGGCAATAGAAAAGGAATACCAAACTGAACAGACCAGCATGTCAAAACACTTGATTCTCAAGAAAGACCTCTTGAGCATTGGGCTGAACTTGTTCATTTAACAGTCACTTCAGTCTACTCTGATTATGTCCCAAGACCATTCATAACAGCATAACTGTCAACAATGTAAAAAAAATCAATCGATTTTTTACATCATTTATAACTAGAAAGGCACCATAGATATGAACGCACAATACCCTATGGTTTTAGAGACAAATGATACATCCATGATTCTATTCGTAGGAAATAATCCCAATGAAATATAGCATCCAAAGTCCGGATTAGAAAATTGGCTCAAGTAGTTCAATATCATATGTCTGTTAAATAGAAGTATTGCCTCTCATGTTTACTAATGAAAAAGAAATATCATCTCATATTTTTCCCCCAAAATTTTATTTTCCCACACTAAAACAGATGAGGGTAACTCTACTTCATTACTTCCTCTGATTCCCATGTTGCCTCATCGAACATTTGGTTTTGCCGTAATACCTTGACGAGGGGAATTATCATGTTTCCTAGAACTTTTTCCCTACGATCTATGATCTTCACCATAATATCTTCATAGGTGAGTTCATTCTTTAATGGTACCACCTCTGGATTGAGTAGATGTGATGGTTTAGGTATTTACTTCCTTAACAGTGATACATGGAATAAATCATGTACTTATGATTGGTTAGGTGGGAGTTCTAGTCGATATTGCACTGGTCTAATATGGTCAAGGATCTCAAAAGGGAAAATTTAACTTGGAATAAGATTTTCATTATTAAAAAATATCATAACTCTCTTCCATAGTGATATATAGAGGAATACCATGTTTCCAATATAAAACTCTAGGTCTCATCAATGATTATCAGCATAGCTCTTTTGGCAACTCTGGGTATCTTCAATGTGTGGTTGGATATACATAACTTTCTTCACCATTTATTCAACCATTTATGGACCTAGATGCTTTCTCCCCCCAAAATTCTTCCCCACATGTTGGTGTTCTGCACCGCTTCCCATAAAGGGAGTCATAAGGAGGCATTTGTATTATTGAGTGGAAACTATTTTTATAAGAGAACTCAACAAGAGGAAGATGTTGATCCCATCATCCTTTTATGTTCATTAATAATTCTCTCAACATGTCCTCAAGTGTTTGGATCGTCCACTCAGATTGGCCATCCGTTTGAGTATGATAAGCCATACTAAAGTATAGATCATTATTTAGACAGTGTAGGAGAATATTCCAAATCATATAGGTGAATCTTAAATCTCAATTAGATACTATATACACTGGTACTCTATGAATCCTTACCACTACTCAGATGTATATTTGTTCGAGTTGATCCAATGATAAATCCTGTTGAATTACAATGAATTGTGCAGTCTTTGTAAGACGATCCACAACAACCTAGAAAACATTGTTTCCTTTCGATGTATTTAGAAGTCCAGTAAAAAATTATATTGGAAGTTCTCCCATTTCTACGTTGTTATGGGAATTGGTTGAATTACCCCCTTAGACTTCTACCTCACAACATTCAGTTGCTGACATACCGAGAACATTGATGTATACTCTGCGTTATCCTTCTTTATGTTATCCCACAAAAAATTCTCTCAGTGATCTCAATTAATATTTGTGTTTCCTGGGTGAATAAAAAAAATTAAACTATCGGAATAATCCGAAATTTCATTCATTAACATTAAATTTGATTGACTGCAATTTCTTGACCCATATCTCAAAATTACTTCTTCATTAACATTGAACTCTGAGGATTTCCTATTTCTGATAGTTTCCACTTTCTTCAATATTCCTACATCATCCTTTTGATAATACCTTAACATTTCCAAATGATATGTTTGAGTAATCATTTCTGAATGGATTAATGATTTACCCTTCTTTATGATTCCCATGTCCATATTCATCAAATCTACGAAGATTTTATCATTTTCAATTTTCATAAACGATATAATCGCTGGGACCTTTCTACATAGAGAATCTACCACCATGTTCTCTTTCCAAGGGTGTTAATGTATTTATAATTCATAGTCAATGATCAACTCTAAACATCTTTATTGGTGTATGTTCAACTCTTTCTATGGGAATATATACTTGAGTCTTTTTTTATCCTTTTTTAATTCACACTTCTCCCCAAAGCAGTAATTTTCCACATTTTTTAAAACTAAGATTACTACAACCAAATCTATATCATGTGTTGGATAGTGTTTCTCAAGAAATTTCAATTTCTATGAATCATAAGCCATTATTTTGTCATTTTTCATCAACACACACCCCATTCCCATATTTTAAGCATCACTAAATTCCAGAAAATGTTATCCACTTATTGGTAGTGTGAACAAGGGAGATTTGATAAGCCTCCTTATCAAATCTTTGATTCTCTCTTCACATTCATTATTCCAATAAAATGTAACTCCATTTTATGTTATATTTTTTCAAGCAATTGACAATCATGGGAAATTACTAACAAATTAATGATAATTTCCAGCTAACCCTAGGAAGCTACAGATATTTGTCACTGATGTTGGCCTCTATTGTCCCTCAATAGCATTTGTCTTGGAGGTATCCAATAATATCCCATTTCTTCTCATGATATGACCCAAGAATGAGACCTCCTTCAACCATAACTCACACTTACTATAGTTTTCATAGATCTTCTCATTTTGAAAGGTCTCTAGTATAGTGCATAGATACTCCTCATGTTCCTCCTTGGTTTTGGATGTATATTAGAATATAGTCTCTAAAGACAACCACAAATTTTTTGAGGTAATATCTAATGATTCTATTTATCATGTACATGAAGATTTCTAGTGAATTAGTGAGTCTGAATGGCATTACTATGAACTCTATGTGCCCAAACCTTGAATGAAAGGTAGTCCTGGGGGTATCCTTCTTCTTCACCCTTACATGGTAATATCATGAATGAATAACCACCTAAGAGATGTATTGTGAACCATGTAGCTGATATAACAAGTCATCAGTTCATAAAAAGAGATACATGTTCTTTATTGTAATTTTTCAAAGATCATTATAATAAATGGAAAGGCCCATTGAACCATACTTTATCTTGATGAAGAGGACTGGTGCACCCCATTGTATAGAACATGGGTGTATAATCCGATTATCCAGATTCTCATGTAGTTTTTTCTTTATCTACTTAACCTTCACAACATTCATTATATACAGAGTCATAGATAATGTAAATGCCTTAGATATAATATCAATAAAAAATTAAAATCTCTTCTATGTGGAAGACCAGTAAATTCCTTGGGAATCACTTTAAAGAATTCCTAAAAAATATGCTTGTCTTCATGGATTGATGATTCTTTAGAATCCATCATCTGAGAAAGATACACATGCTCATAGGGTAGGAATATCCACAATTGAGATGATGGCGCTAAATAATATTCATCCTCCTCCTTGCCCTTGTATAGAATCAGGGGTTTACTTGCCATATAGAGGGTGATTTACCTCTCATGGGAATTTATTTTGTCTCTTTATAGTAAAGTAAAACCCATGCCAAGTATTGAATAAAATTCCAACGTAGAGAATATGACGTGGTTATCTGGGAAGTTCATTCCAAAAATTGTCATAGAGGAGTTGTATTCTTGAGATGCAATAATTTCCTCATTTTCCGTTCTCACCTACATCTGTATTTTAATGATTTGTGGTGGTTTTGGGATTATTATATTCATCTTTTGGGATATAAATGAATACATAGAACCAGAATAAAAATTTACATTCTCTATTCATGAATGAATAACAAGTGTACCAATCACCACGTTGTTTTCAAGTTTTTCTTTGGTACTAGTGAGGAAAAATCATGACCATGTTTCTTTGGAGGTTATTAGTTGCCTCTAAAAATCTGTGTCTTAGGTCACTAGTTTGAAAAGTTACATGGTTCATTGTAGTTTAAGCAATGAACAATGCATTGAGGGTTGAATTGAGTATTCCTCTTCTATATCATAGTAGTGGGTTTTTCTTGCCGATAGTTAATCTTCAGGTGCCATTCTCTTCCACACCTAGATAATTTCCTCACCCTGACGATTCAAATTCCAAGGATCTTCTTTTCGCACCTTTGGAAATTGGGGTGCTGGAATTTTTTTAGCACCATTGAATTATCCATCATACCCCCGGATTTAAAGTACACTTTCTACATCATATCCCTATGATTACCCTAAGTTTATTAGATGTATATTTCATATTTGGGGGAACATCAAAATATTCCCTCAAAGCTATCTAAGCCATAGATCACAAGGTCATTCGGTAGGTTACGTTGTATCCCAACAAAAAATCGGTCAACCTCTCATTCGGGGGTAATGTCAAACCTGGAAGAGTATCATGAAATCCTTTTGAAGTTTTACTCATATGCTCTGATGAATTCATCATCATTTTTAACGAGGTAATGGAAGTCCCTTTCCATCTTTAGTCAGAAGGTTACTGGAAAATATTTAACGAAAAACATTTCCCAAAATCCTTCGATTCCAATAATTCGATCTCTCCCTCATGATTCCTTATTTTGATCAATGTCCACCATTGATCTACTTCACCCTCAATATGGAAATAATCCATAAGAACATTATATTTTTTTTATAACATTTAATGTTGAAGAAGATCGTCTTAATTGAGTTAATCCATTTTTCAGTGATTGAGGTATTATGTGGTCCATTGAATGTAGGATGACATTGTCACAAGAATCTGTCGATTTTGGCTTGTTCTTTCTTAGGGGGGTTATAAATTTCCTTTTTTACCATTTATTCTATTAAAAAGTATGGTTAACCAAGAGAATATCATGAAAATGTTTTCAATTCCCACTCCCATCAGATTAGGATCTCATTAGAACATTCGTCACTTTGATATTCGCATCAGTTATTAGCATGAGTCCTCCTATTGCTGACCATTGGATGGAATAAAAGGAAATTTAGGGTTACCACATATGGTTAGTCTAATGAAAAAAAGGGATAACTGATAAATTACATTTATTTCCTTAACTTATGAATTTATAGGATTTAATCTTTGTTATCCATGATCTACATTCCAACATATATTCTTAGAGGCATTTTTTATTCCCTTAATAATGGTTCATACTAAGATTATGAATTTACCAAACCATATCTACCGTGAGTTTTGAACGAATAGTGTAGCATGTCCCATTTTAATTAACCAATTCCCATTTGATTCTAGCTCCTAATAGTGTTTTTCGGGTTTACCCTTAGATACATCTATGTCTGAGACACCTCTACTTGTTCATATCTAGACATGGATTCATTTTCATGAAAAACCACTTAATCTATACTCACAAAACTTCTTGGATGTTTTTATTATACTTAGTCTTATCCCAATGTCTTTTACTTGGGTTTTATAATTCTAGTCCCAAAAATAACTATACCTATAATTTTTTACCAACAATAAAAACCCTAGTCATTATTACTAACATAAGCATGATTTATTACACATACATGCACTTACATTCACTCTGAGGATAGAGAGGACTAGGTTCCTGCGAAATTATGAACATTCCATAAAAACTTATAATGTGAAATAAAACATCCTTATTTCATACTTCTTTGACATTCCCAACTCATTCATTCATATATAAAACTACATGGGATAACCTGAGGACATACATAAGAATGGGATGAGCTATAAAGCTCAGTAAGAGAGTAAACAACGTATAACATTAAGAATACTGTTATTTATGGGAACTATGTATATTAATAGAGAACAAAATAAACATGAATATAAAGGCATTATGTATCATTATTATCCTAACATGGAAATGTGGCAACAACATTTAACATGATATTTACATGATCCAAGGATCATTGCACATGGAGCACTAGTAAACCCTCATTGAAATTGATTTATAATGAGTAAAAACTCATTTAATATGAAATATAATGAGTTAAAACTCATTGAACATGATGTATCAAGATACTATTTGATACCCAATGCATTGGATCACTATTAGGGCACACCCATTATAAACATTTCATTCCATGCATAAGTGTGCCACATAGATCATACAACATTGATTCACTAAACATCACAATTTATTCCACAAATAAGATATGTGTCATACATAAATGTATATCCATAATCAACATGTACATGTTCAAATGGTGAATACCCTTTATAGATAAATGGCTATGGTATTCACTTACACGATGATTTTAGCATGGTAAATTTTGGTCTCACTTCAGGAGCATAACAATGTCAAATAGAAAGTGTAAAATGGGTTCATGAGAGAGAAATGGGTGTCTAATAATTTATAAATGAAAAGGAAAACAAGGGGGTAATGGAACATAATATCAAAAATATAAAATGTAATTTTTTGCGTAATATAAAATAATATCATGAATGCAAAGGAGGAGAGAAAAATCCCTTAACGAATTTTGGCATTGTGATGGGTGTACATCGAAGGAATTAATTAGAGAAAAAGGGGTCTATGATAATTCAAAAACTAAGGAGGGAATAATAGGGGAGGTGTTAGATCATTCCCCAATATTTTTAATTGAAAATAAATGGTCATAACTATATAAGGAAACATGGACATTAATATAGAAGTAATTGAAGCGATGATCCCTTACTTGGAAGTGTGGTCCCAAAGGACTGGGAGGGCATGAGAAAGGCTTATTGGGGACTTGGGGATACTTGGGAGGATTATATAGAGATTATTATAGATTTTTTCCAAGAACCAAATGGTTTTAATGATGATTAAGGGGAGAATGAGTGGGTTTATATAGGAAAGGGGAGGGAATTCGATATTATTTAGGTTTTGGACACTACAGATTAAACTAATCATAACCAAAAAACATACCATGGATTTTTTCCAATGTGAAGTGGAAAACATTAATTTACAAGGTCAATAGATGAAATTCTTAAAATATTAGGGTTTCATAAGTGGAGGCGAGTCACACTCTCAATGAAATAATTTTAAAATGGTAAAATATATTATCAATACTGGAGGGTACACTAGGTATCATAAAATTAATCAAACAAATGAAAAATAACATTATTTTAAATTGAAAACATATATTGGCCGAATATAACTTTTTTATTATTTTATTACATCACTATGGGGTCATTATTATGTCATAAAACACATTATATATTAAAATGGTATTTAATTTTTACGCAAAAATTTGACTATCTCAGAAAATAATGAAAAATTAACTGTTGGATAATTTTTATGTCTCAATTCCAAAAATAATATTAATTTTTTCTAAATAATTTTCTAAATATTTTAGTTTTCACTTTTAAAATAAAAACTGTCATTTATTGAAAATTCATGGGTTTTGAAAAAAACAATTCTCAAACCGTAATAAAAATTACAATTGACTTTATAAAAGTTATACGATCATTAATATTTTAAAATCATAATTTAGTAATAATAATTTTTTTCAATATTTTCTAATTTATAAATACATTATTTCACTATAATAGATTTCTCAATTTAATTTTAAGATTATGTAAAAATACTTCTTTTTTATTTCAAAATATATTATAAGGTAACAATAATAAAATGAATGTATATTATTTATTCTATAAAAATAATGGAAATAATCATAGTTATAGGGTCTTGTTAAATAACCTATTATAACACTCACTTAATACCTTAGGGTAAGGTGTGCGACGGTGACCAACTGTTGGGGTGGCTTGGATAACATTGCTTGGGTAGTAATATCAATTAACTTCAACTTCTCATATATGAAGTTCCATTAAATATTTAAATGTTGATACTTATAATGGGATTTCTTAAGGGAGAATCTCAATGATGCAACCTCCACTTGGAGATATAGAAAATTGTCTTTGTATAGAGTAATTCTACTGGATGAGGCCATCACTTCCTTTATCTGATTAAATTGGATTTGATAAAGTTCTATATTTATACTAATACGTGATCACTGTTAATCAATAATATTAGAAATGTTAAAAAATTCGTAAAGATATTTTAAAATCCAAAAACATAAAACCATGGAAATTTATATTTTTTATATAACCATTTTACATAATAAGAAATTTAATTAGATCAAGTGGAATTTTCATTAACAAACATTTGGGTCGCTACACTACTTGAGTTTAGTAACACATTTCATAGAGTACAAAATTAAATTCAATTTGAAATTGAAAATCATTATATATAAAAACATTTAAGATAAAAAACATGGTCATATATAAATATTTTATTGACATGGTTGGCCACCTATAAATCAATAATGATCTCATACACTTTGTAGTTGGCAGTTGGATCCCATTTAATTGTAACTAGTCGATTTATCCCATGAAATAAATTTCATCAAATAAAAACTAAAAAGACATTAAAATTAGATAACACATTATAGATAAAGATTCTATAGGCATAGAAGCATGTAATTCAATTCAAGGAATAAAATAATGCCAATATGAAACCAATAAATGCAGCTCCATTTCATGGAATATGCATGGAATGAAAATTTCTATGTGACTAATATATTGCATGTAATGGTTTTATGATCCATTCTAGGCCATGGGTAAATTTCCATAAAATATATAAATCGGAATTTGTGGAAATTACACTAGTCACTTAAGGTGAAATCATATTAACTATAATAGTAATCAACAGAAAGAACATTCCCACCCCTGGCCACTTGGTCCCTAATCCAGCTAGAAGCGAGGGACTCTAGAGGTGATAATTGGGAGAATACAACCTTGTATCAGAGTTTCACAGCTGTATAATCATATAAAACATAATATAAAACATAAGTACAATATAAAAATTGAAAAAGTAGTGGATGAACAATATAACGATTGTATACAAAAGTGTGCAATACCAATTCTGAATATTTATGCATATAATTTCATGTTTTACTTTTAGTTATAGTGAGTACAAAATAAAAAAATAGATGTACCCAATGGAAAAATCCTCAATAATGTTTTATATGATCTCAATTATATTCTCACTAATCCCCATGTATGCTGCATCAGATAAGAAATAAATCCAATGTATGGAAATCATGAATGACTACTCGGGTACCCCAGTGTCATGGACGCCTGAGTAGGGGGTGATATATAAACCTTAGTAGTCCAGCACCCATGGTGTATAGCCCAATCAAAATATTGCAATAAAAATTATGAAGTGTACCATTTGTAGTAAATTAATAGTGATGGAAAATTAAAAATAAAAAAATGGTTTGGGTTCTTAAACGGACACCTGTCTCATACCAGCTACCTCAGGTTAAGCTGAAGGTCTTAAAAGTATACCTATTCAATGAATAATATACATTCAAGTGACAATTGTAACATGGAAAACAAATGAGGGAACACCCCCAGCTTTTCCCTGGCTTGGGGTCAATATCCCATATCATCACATAAGTGTTCTAGTAAATTAAGGGATTTATCTCAATGAAATAACAATACATAATAAAAATGAAGGAAAAATCACATATGATTCATCAATCAAATAAAAATGTCAATTATAAAAATTTGGAAAATCATGGTTTGGATTCACATGCCTGTCCTTGGCGATCATATTCAAATCAAATGGGTCATAATGGAAACATCCTGTACAACCAATGCCTTGAGTCCAACCATGAAAACACATAGGGTTTCCTTTGTATCACGCAATAATGGTGTCTCTTTTTCTATGCCAAATATATCTCCTTGGGGAATGGGTACCACTTGATACATGGCATAACAATATTTCCAATAGGTCCATCTTTGGTTTTTCCACAAGGTATCTGGCCTCACACATGAAGATATTAAATCCTACCCATCCATTCCATACCAGGAAATCCAGAGTATCACTCCTAGTGTGTCGAGTAGTAACGCACTGAGCATGGTGTGTCCATCCATGAAATCCTTAACTCGGGATTCATGGTCTATTTCATCTTGTATCAAAATATCCTTATCAAGAAAGTCATATAAGGAACATCAATGCATTTATAATTTCACGTCAATAATGAATCATCTAAATATCACATGCTCACCATTTAATAATTTATTTCATTTTTAATCTAAGAAACAATTGGACAATTTATATTACAAGGTAGTGAACAATATCATAAGTAGATAATAAAAAACAAGAAGAACATTTAATAAATACTATGACATCACATGAAATTTAATATTATTAAGTAACCAACTTAATATTTAATAAACCCTTTAAATTTAATCTAAACAACAAATATGTTGTTTATATAGAAAGGAAATATGCATTTAAACAGGGAAAATAATGGGCAAGAGTCCAAAGCTATTACACATTGGGATAAATAATATGAATAAAACATGTGAAGTTTCAAAGAGATACAATTCAAGGATTATTACTCATTATAAACCTATTAATAATTATTAAGTCATTAAAAATAGTTTAAAAACATCCACTGAATGAGTAAACTTAGGCCATTTAGGTTGGAACACTAAAAAACCTCATTTCAGGAAGGAGAAGATGCCACACCCAAAGTGGTGGTCAGAGGCAAAGCAAACACTCTATGAATGTGTTTTGATGCAAGATAGGATCACTATGGACATTGAAATTCATTCTATATATATGGGACTTTAGAAGTGGAAGTCGCCTACATGGATAGGTTTTGAATTAAGGAGGGTTAAAACATTTAAAAACATTAAGAAGGTGAAGCCCCAAACATGCCATTCTAACAAATGGAGTGTGAAAAATAAATTCATAATATTCAAATGGAAAGAAAACACTCCTCATAAAAATCACTTATAAAAAGGCATAAAAAATACCATGAAATATAGATAAGGAATCATGTAATCGTAAATCATCATTGTGAGTTTTCAAATCTAGTAAACCTTAAGTGGATGGTTTTTTTTAAAATAAAACAATGACTTTGTTATCAACATTTTTTTTATCGAAACTAAAAATTTAATTTAATGATCAAAATTCAATTAAAGGAACATTTATTATAAAAACTAACCAATACTTATTAATATCTAAGAAATTTAAAAATAAAATAACTTATTTCATTATTAAATTGTAGGGGCAAGGAAATGGGATCCTACCCTAGGATGTATACCATGTCGAACACCAATTACATGAAGACCATGATGATTGAAACAACCAATCCAAACATTCTCACACCTAAATTCCAATATATATTTATAATCCCATTATTATGATTTTCACACCCCCTCACCATTAGGGATCATGTTAAAATAGGAAATATATATATTTGTGTCTGTGTGTGGAACATGAGCCTCACCCCATTTGGTGAGGACTCCTTAAGTGCATCCAGGCAAACAGGGATCAAATACAGCTGGAGGTATAATTTCATGGGGGTACTGTAGTAATACAATAGCAGATACTATAGTAGGAACTGTAGCATGTACTATAGCGGGAACAATATTAGGTACTATTTGGCAATGTAGAAGTTGGGAATATTCTTATGTTTGGGCCTTTGGGCCACCGATATGGTCCCTAAGTCCTTTTAGGCCTTTGGGCCTCTGAGGCCTTTAGGTCAGTAAGTCCTTCGGGCCACCTCACAGCCGTCGGGCCACCTTCATGCCTTCAAGGCACCTTATGTTCATATGCAAACCAGGAAACCTACAAGGAACAATCTCTAGAAGGAGGATGAGCATGGAGCTTTCACCATAGCAGATGCTAAACAGATTTCATGAAAGTGAGGGTATGTCACCAACTATTCAGACAAGAATGTTCATGCACAGGAAAGCGTAGCCTAAAATCCATGAGAGGGTGGAGAGATGATTTCATGATAAAGATTCTAGGGAGGAGGAGTTCGAAGTAGTTATTCTGGGTTTTATGTATTGTTTAAAGCCTCAGGCATTGAATTATTCTAAGTCCTACTGGCCATGTAATACATACACCTAAGGGCTTATAAGGGTTCCACCTCACCCCTAGAAAGGTGTATTATCAATAAAAAAGAATAAAGGCCTTCAAGCCATTAGAGGATGTGTGTTTGTGTGTTTGTGTGTTTATACGTATGTGTGTGTGTGTGTGTGAAAGCCTTCCTAGAGTTCCTAAAGGCACCACAAACAGAAATAGATTTACAAGAATGCCACAAGATGGACCCACACAGTCAATCTAAGTTACCAAGAATCCAAAAAATATAGATGTCATGAATATAAATTGAGATACATCAATTAATGAGGGAAACATAGACCTAAAACCAATGATGGTAGACTAAGATGATTTGAACCACTTCACCTCTGGTGACGGTTAATGGAATATAAACCAATGAGTCCAGGGAAACCATTCTGACAACCTAACACTAGAATAAAACAAGAAATTGGTCAACCCCTATCTCTAGGGTTTTAGTTGCACCTCATTGGGCATATAAACATTGAAAAATTCCCAAGAAAAAGAGGAGATGGGAGTAAAGGAACTTACCTCAAGGATTCGAAGGGAAATCAAGAAGGATCTAGGAGAAAGCTGTGAGAGAAGAGAGGTCCATGGAGAGAGATGTATCATGATTAAAGGGGGAGATGGCTAGGTGTCAAGAAATGAGGGATTGAACATTCGGGTTTCATAAATCCTAAAAAATTATTAAATTGTAATAATTAATATATTAATAACAATATTATTATTATTATTTACATTATTATTAACATGTTTAATTATTATTTATTTTATTTTTCATTTAACCTATATTAATTAATTTCAATTATAATTTTAATTTCCTAAAAATTAACACATCGCATAAATGTTTTCCTACTTTGGGAATTGCATTCTAAAACTCAGTTTAAAAGACAACACCTCCAGTAAACAAAAAAATTCAAATTCCCTTATAATTTCCATCCAGTTCAATACATTATTCATTAAAATTTCAGTTTATTTTCTATATTACTTCAAGAATAATTATTTATCAAAAATTATTTTAATTTCATGAGAATTATTTTAGTAGAAATCTCCATGTCATTGTTTTATTTCATATTGTTTAATCTTAGGTTATATTTTTATGCGTTTTTGGGTTTATTTGGGTGTTTTAAAAATATTTGAGGTGTAGAAGACCAATTATTAAGTATATCATGCCATATTTCCTAGTGATAACACACTATATCTCATTCTATAAGGTTCTGTCAGATCATGTTCTTACTGTTTAGTTATGTTGGATGGGGCTCATGATTTGGGATTTAACCCGAGCATGGTCCATTGTGTCATGGTCACGAGATTCAACTATAGAGGTTGTTAGAAAAGGAAACCCACAATATAGGACTACCCATCCACACTAGGGGGAGATAGAACCAGGGGTTATTTAATTATACCATTATTAGGCCTCATGTTGCACGGTTTATATACCCATCAAACATACTATGGTGGGGGTATGCCTCTATTGGGGAAAAGGGACCATGTAGTGGAAGGTATACCTTGATTTCTAATTTTTTTCAGTTTCTAGTTATCCCACTAATAAATTTGTGGGTATTTATCCCCATTAATCACCTTCATCCCCATTTTCCACTCACGGTGATCAAAAAGGGGGTCTCTCTCTCTGTCCCTTTTCTTTAATTCAATTCCAGTCCATCATTGATTTCATATAGTACTTTGAGGTATTTTACTTTATTCCTCTTCCTATATTCTCCTTTCAACCACACCCTTTCTTTTTTATCCAAGAATCTTAGTCACTATATATGCCAGGTTTAGTGTTTTTACAATGTTTAATTATGTGGAATGGGGTTTTTAAGTGATGAAATGGTCATCCCCTCTCTTCATTTGGAGTTATCCATTGATGTTGATGTGTTGTGATTTGTTTTTCCTTGAATATGGTGTGTTTTTTTATAAAATAACCCTTATATTACATTCTATTAATTGGTAGGGTTCTTTAATTTCTTCATTGGAATTATACATGCTTGTTTTACCCCTAGAGGGACTGAAAGTGGTTTAAAAATAAGATTAGTGATTGGTGTGAAAATGGATTTTTATAGATTTCAAATAATTATTTCTGAATTTATATTTTGTGAATTCCTTGTGTTATCAATACATCAATAGTGTTTAATTAAAGAGAAATTCTAATTTTAAATGGGTCTCTTGGAAATGGTTGATTTCAAAATAATTGTCTTTATGGATTGTCAATCCTTATGGTTATTTTAATGTAATATTATGAAAGAGGATTATTTCAAAAATATATAATAATGTACACATTCTTGAATCAAATTAAAAGGATGTTACAGTAGATATTACAATTAATGAGAAGAGTATTATTATTTCAATATTATTTGGAACATATTGACTAAAACCTTATAAAAAAGGGGTCTCTTAAAAAGTCTTTAAAATCTTAAATTGACCATTTTTTCATTTAATAAATCTATATCATTTCCATTATGGGAATTTTCTATATTGTTATAGGATTATATGATTCTTTGAATAAAAATACGGGAAATGGTTTTAAAATTTCAAGGGATTATGATTGAATTTGTGGAATATTTCAAAGTGTTTTATTATTCCTTGTAATGAATTTATTCCTATTATTTATTACCTTAATTTATTGATATTATGGGATCCTATGTAGATATGTAAAATGTATGAATTCATGTTCAACCGTCTTGGCATCTTTCAAATAGTATAATGAAGTTGTATAGTTACACCCTGATAGGGTTTATTCTTATATTACTTGGTGAGACTAAATGAGAAGTTAGGGGGCGTGCTTTAGTTTAATAGTATAGCCCAGTGTGTAATATGATGATCAAATTACTATAATATTCATGTTAGATCCTTGTATGTTTCCCATGATACATAGTACTTTTTGTGAATAATTTCAGGAATATTTTTGCATTACTTGTCAATATACCATATTCATTATTTTTTACTACATAATAAACATTTATTTATTAATCACTTACAATGAATCATTGTATCTTAGAGCCTTTTATTCCTGTATTAGATTCAAATATGTATTTTTCTTTACATTCAAATTTTTTCTAAATTTTTTGGACGATTGATTAATAAAGAGAAGCAGTAATTGTAATATAAATAGTATTTGATAATGTATCTTGAGGTAAATAGTGCAAAAGTGGTTATATTTTGTTATATTAATTTCGAAATCCATATTTTAATTTTTGAATCAAATTTTAATGTAAATATATTAAAAATAATTTTTATTTAAACATATGTATTTAAACCCAATTTTCCTTCATTTTATAAAGTGTTTCTCCCCGGTTTTAGAATTGGAAAATAATGAAAAATGATTCTTTTATCCTTCAATTTTTATATTTAAAAAGTAAAAATCATTTTTCTATATTATGTTCAAACTAAAATTTATGAAATATTTTTTGAAGGTAATTTTATTGACTCCTTGGTGAGATCCTATGGGCATGTTTAGCTCACACCATGTATATTCATCGGTGTGTCGGACTGCATAACGTATCATCGTATTATTTCTAGTGCCTAGGTTTTCAGTTATATTTGTTTTTATTTCGTTCCACTTAAAAATATTGTAGTTATGTTGAGTGGACATGGGTAACATTAATTTTTTCAATCAGTTGATCATGTTTCCATATTTTTATTCCAATATGTTGATGTTTTATTAGCCATGTTGGCCATTTTATAGATTTATTTTTAGATTCTTTCAATTTTCATCTTACTGTCTACGGTGGATGCTTTATTTATTTTATGTTGGGATTGTTTTTTATTTAAATTATTATATATTTTGATTTAATATTTCTTAGTATCAACTTATTTACTTGACATTATTATATAATGTATGGATAAGTCAAGTCAAATTATGTAAAGACCCATAAATTTAAGGGAAATTTTTTCTTAATTTTCTTTGGAATTTTACAAGAGCGCGGTTTCTGACGGCACCTGATTCCGAGGCCCGGAGTGCCCGGAATCAATTTCCGAAGTTTGGCTCGGGTACGTTCAGTGAACGAACGAGCGGGAATTCCTAACTTTTGATCCGGTGCTCTGAATTGAAATCCGAGGGCACCGATGAACTCGCAGCGCCGATTTTCGCTTAAAGAGACCTTTTCGGAAGTTGCGTTTGTTTCTCGATGAATGTTAGTTTTTGGGATATTAGAATAAGTTAAATAAAAATTGTGTTTACATATTTTTATTTAAACTTATTAGTTAACTTCTCTCAAAGGAAGTTAGGGGTGGGACCCACACCCACTTAACCTCCCTTGAGAGGATTAAGTGTGGTGGGGCCCACACGAACCTCTATCTTTACATCTTCCCTCAAACTTCCTTAACCCCTCATTAAATGACATGGGTTATTTAATTTTTGGAGTTAATCTTTTTGAATTTCAAACCTTTGAAATTCTTGTGTTATGTTTTTGATTAAATTAAGCTCTTCTCTCTTTTTTGTTGGGTTAGAACTCTTAGCCAACTTGAGAGCTTTTGAGAGCTTCTTCTTCTTCTTCAAGCTCTGACGAAGAACACGAAGAACGCTCAAGCTCCGACGAAGAACGCTCAAGCTCCGACGAAGAACGCCGCCTCTCTTCTTCGTCTTCCGTGTCAACGAGAGGGAACGCCGCTTCCTCCTCGGACCTTCTTCGTCGGCATACGAAGATTCGCCAACGACGTATCACATCGGACGCACCTCTTCGTCAGCAGATTTGATGAATGACGACCGCGACGCCCGACCTCCGCGACGTCGTCTTCCGCGGAACGTTGACAAATCTTCGAACCTTATACCAAGGTAGGGGTTGTTGATTTATTGTTTAATTATTTCATTCTTGATCGTGGATCTAGCATGTCTAACGTGAGACAATTGAATATTTTAAGTTGTGTTATTATTTAACGTGAGGGGGGCCGGACCCCATGAACACTGCCGAACCCCCTCCATCGTTCATGTTGTTTTATTTTGCGGGTGGAAGCAAGGTGGCGTGGTGCCGTCGCACCATGTAGATAATTGTATGTTTATCTTGCGCGATGTCGTCGCGCGCGCGCCATGGAAGAATCTTCAAGAACGCGACGCCGCCGCGCCGCATCAAGGGAAATCGAAGGCGCGGCGGAGGGGCGCGGTGCCGTCGCACCGCGCCGGACGACGAACACTGCGGCCGGTTCCGGGCCGCGGCGGAACGAGAAGACCGGCGGCCGGGCCGCCGGCGTCGGAAGCCGAAGAGGGGACCGGATTTTCCGGTCCCGTTGGAGAAAACCGGCCGGCAGTTGGCCGGCCGGAAGGTCAAAGGCCGGGGGAATAAATTCCCCCGGCCAGCTCTAAAACCCCCCTCATTTATGAGGGGGGGGGGTTTCTTGAAGGGGGGCAGCCGGCCCCCTGGTTGGCCTCGTTGAAGGCCCCCCACAAGGGGGGGGGGGTTTCCTTGAGGGGGGGCAGAAGGCCCCCCGGTTTCCACACAAACAGGCCCCCCCACGTGGGGGGGGGGGGGGGCGTTTTTAAATCAAGGGCGCGGCATATAGCCGCGCCTCCCCTCAATCAGCGGGGGATTGTTTCCCCCCGCGCTGCCTCCGTGCGGCGCCAGAACGCCGCGCCGCCGCCCAGCCGGCCGGCCGGGCCGGGTCGTACCCGGTTTGGGTCGACCCGGTTCGGGCCGACCCAAGGGGGGTCGGGCCGGGTCGGCCCGGACCCGGACCCTCCCGTTTCGAATCATTTTCGGTCTTTTGGCCATATCCTGAGCCACAGACCTCCGATCGACGAACCGTCTGCGGAAACACGATCCTTGGATCGAGACGGTCGTTTCGGTATATCGCACTCAAGTTTTCGGATTACTTTGAGTTCGGCCGGGTTGGTTCGTTCACGAAACCAACCAGGCCTTCGGAGCGGAAACACTCATATCTTGAGCTACGGACGTCCGATTGACGTGCCGTCAGCTGTGTTGTGTTCCTCATAGTGAGACGAATCTTTTGGCATACTCCGCCCGAGGTTTGGATGCAGTTGGAGTACGGTCGGGTTGGTTTTGCCTTAAAAACCAACCGGGCCCCGGGGACAAAAATGCCAATAACTCTCAGACCGGGCGTCCGATCGACGCGCCCTCTGTTGCGTTGAGTTCCTTTTGACGATATGGAACTTTTGGATACATCAACTATGGACTTTGTGTCAGTTGATGTATCAGCCTCTCGGCTCGTGGAGCGGACCCTCCGAACGAGCTTGCTGTGTGCGGGAACCCTAGTGTTGGCTGCGACTGTTACTGTGACTACTACTACTACTACTGCTACTGTGACTGCGACGACGACAATACAGAGATCCTGTGTGGATTCGACGACGAAGACTACAGAACTCAGCGATCCTACGTGGATCAGTGCTACAGGTCCTATGTGGGCCCGATCCTGTGTGGGTCCGATCCTGTGTGGGTCCTTGCGCTCAGCGGTCCTGTGTGAACCAGCGCCTACAGGTCCTGTGTGGGCCCGATCCTGTGTGGGTCATTGCGGGGGTTAGTTACCTATCGATCCTTCGTGGGTCCGACGACTTAGATGGATCAGAGATCATCTTTATCGTCCTTTGAAGAAGTATACCTGTGTGAGCTGAAATCTGTTGCTTTCCTATGTGGATTGTGTTGTGCAATCCTGTGTGGATTATGTTTTGCTTTCCTGTGTGGAATACGTTTACTTTCCTGTGTGGACTGAGTTGTACTTGGGCTCGGAGGTTGGAGCGTATTTGAAATTGATGACTTAATTATATGTATGGGCATATACCTATGCAGTGTCGGTTATTACTTCGTGTTTGTTCCATTCTTCGTGGTTTATCCTTTGTGGATTTGAGAGACCTTCAGGGGTCTCGGGGTCCCTACCGAGTAGCTTATACTCACCCCTGCACGGGCTTTGGCCGCACTACGTTGTGTTGGTTGCAGACGACGGACATCGTTGACCTTAGCTGAGGCTTGCAGAGCGGGACGGTACCCGGAGGTGGACCACTGGGCGGGACGTGCTCGGAGCGGACGACGGGACCCGTGGAGCAGAGGAGCTATCTGTACCCACCCTTCAGGTGGGATTTCCAGTGGACAGCTCGGAGTTGCGGCTTTTACTTTTCAGTTTCTGTTTTCCCTTTCAAGTTGTACTTTACTTTCAGTTTGGGTTTGTATACTGGCCCATTTACTTTTCCTCACTTTCAGTTGTACTCTGCTTTTGTTTAGTGTTTACTTTCTGCTTGCTTACTCTGTAGTGTTTGTTTACTTTTCAAAGGCAATGCCTTCCCTTTTTAACGGGATTTACGCCTTGGTTCTAGTCGCCAGCCCCTGGCCTATGGAAGGCGGGCTTGGGGTAGTCACGGCACGGACCCCGAGGACGGGTCGTGACAAATTGGTATCAGAGGAGTTCGGTTCTACCGCGAACTCTGATCTTTTCTATGTGAAGCAATAATGTTTAGCGTATTGAGTGTGGTTATCAGTCCAGGGAGTCCAGTGTTGGTGCGGCGGCCGACGTATCCGTACTCCAGGACCCTGACTTTTGATTTCCGACTTAATGCACGAAAACATTGATTGCGTGTGTGTTTCAAAGTTTTCTTTGTGATTTCTTTGTGTCAGCTCACCAGGTATACTGTTTGACCATGGCGCACCTGTTTCCTATTCAGGATGGCCCCACGACGACAGCCAGCTAGGGTTCCGAGAGTCGAATGTGATGACAGCCCACCGAGTGACGAGGCCTCGGTGCAGGGCCCTTTGTCAGCAGTGGCACCGGCGGTAGCACTACCCGCCGAGCCCCCGATGCTTCCAGCAGCAGCTGCTGACGATGCACGTCGCCTCAGCGCACTGCATGAGTTTCAGCGCCAGCGACCGCCCAGGTTTCGCGGGGAGACCGATCCCCAGGCAGCAGAGGATTGGCTGGAGGCTATGGTGGGAGTCTTCAGGCTAGTGGGGACGCCGGCAGACTTCATGGTGATCTTTGCTGCCAGCCTCTTTCAGGCAGCAGCAGGCAGGTGGTAGAGCCACTTGTTTCAGTTTTGCGATGGGATGACCTTCGCATGGGAAGACTTCGAGACCTTCTTCAGGGTGGAGTTTGTGCCAGTAGCTCTACACTCCGAGCGTGTACAGGAGCTTCTGCCTTTGCCGCGTGTTTTTCGATCAGTAGCCGAGTCATCTGTGGGCAGTAGACAGATGATGCAGAGGTCCAGGAGGACCAGACTAGCAGTTGGAAGATCTCGGGTTTTAGGACCGGTGGTGCGGGGCACCCGAGGTGGGGTCAGAGCCAGGCGTGCCAGAATCGGACAATGTTACTCCTGTGGCGGGAAGGGTCACCTGGCACGTGACTGTCCGACTCCTCGTACGATTGATCAGCGGGTGTAAGAGGAGCCACTGAGACAGAAGCAGCGGCGAGTGCTTGAGCAACAGCTGAGTAGTGGACAAGGAAGTAGAGCTCTGAGAGCAGGTGGACAGGAGAGGAACTAGTGGATACGTCCCTTGTACTTCTAGTTCCATTTTTCTACTGTATTCCTGTCTTGTACTATGAGCTGCAATAATAAAAAGACACTTATCTTTGTTTGCTTTACTGTCCTTTTGTTTGATTGATACTGAGTGGTCCCGATTAAACTGTTGACTTGACCCTCACTTGCGAGATTCTTACTGGAGGAAACCCAGTGACCACACACTGATGCCGACAGTGTGACTCAACCCTTGGAGGCGAGAGTAACGGTTGGATCTCTTAGTAGTAGCGTCGAGGCCTTACGACGTCATCCTTGGTATGGATTGGTATCATTCATGTTAGGATTGACTGTATTAGGCAAAGAATGTGGTTCATCCAGGGGATGAGACCAGATTTCTCTTATCGGCAAAGAAGAAATATTGCAGCTCTGGTGGGACCGGAGATGGTCCAGGCCACGTCAGAGAAGGTCCAGGTCATCCAGGAGCAGATGAGGACAGCACAGAGCCGGCAGAAGTCATACGCTGACAGGAGGCGGTGGCCACTAGAGTTCGAGGATGGAGACCACGTCTTCTTGCGGGTCTCACCTCGACATGGTATTCGGAGATTTGGCCGAGGCGGCAAGTTATCTCTGCGCTTCATCGGACCCTTCCAGGTCCTCAACAGGGTTGGTGAGGTGGCTTATCGCCTGGCTCTACCACCTCAGTTGCACCGGGTGCACGACGTCTTCCACGTGTCTCAGCTGTGAAGATACGTGCATGACCCGACACACATCATTGACCATGGGGAGCTTGACATTGACGATGAGGCGACTTTTACGGAGGTCCCGGTGGAGATAGAGGATCGACAGGAGCGGGTCCTGCGTGGGCGATCAATTCCTCTTGTGCGCATCAGATGGCAGCACGGGAATCTCCAGGAGAGCACATGGGAGCGGGAGGCTGAGATGCGTGCTCAGTACCCTCATTTGTTTCCCTAGTATTTGATGTATCTTTACGGGGACGTAAAGCCCTGAGGTGGGAGTAATGTAAAGACCCGTCAAATTCAAGGGAAATTTTTTCTTAATTTTCTTCGGAATTTTACAAGAGCGCGGTTTCTGACGGCACCTGATTCCGAGGCCCGGAGTTCCCGGAATCAATTTCCGAAGTTTGGCTCGGGTACGTTCAGTGAACGAACGAGCGGGAATTCCTAAATTTTGATCCGGTGCTCGGAATTGAAATCCGAGGGCATCGATGAACTCGCAGCACTGATTTTCGCTTAAAGAGACCTTTTCAGAAGTTGCGTTTGTTGCGGGATGAAAGTTAGTTTTTGGGAGATTAGAATAAGTTAAATAAAAATTGTGTTTACATATTTTTATTTAAACTTATTAGTTAACTTCTCTCAAAGGAAGTTAGGGGTGGGACCCACACCCAGTTAACCGCCCTTGAGAGGATTAAGTGTGGTGGGGCCCACACGAACCCCTAACTTTACATCTTACCTCAAACATCCTTAACCCCTCATTAAATGACATGGGTTATTTAATTTTTGGAGTTAATCTTTTTGAATTTCAAACCTTTGAAATTCTTGTGTTATGTTTTTGATTAAATTAAGCTCTTCTCTCTTTTTTGTTGGGTTAGAACTCTTAGCCAACTTGAGAGCTTTTGAGAGCTTCTTCTTCTTCATCAAGCTTTGACGAAGAACACGAAGAACGCTCAAGCTCTGACGAAGAACGCTCAAGCTCCGACGAAGAACGCCGCCTCTCTTCTTCGTCTTCCGTGTCAACGAGAGGGAACGCCGCTTCCTCCTCGGACCTTCTTCGTCGGCATACGAAGATTCGCCAACGACGTATCACATCGGACGCACCTCTTCGTCATCAGATTTGACGAACGATGACCGCGACGCCCGACCTCCGCGACGTCGTCTTCCGCGGAACGTTGACAAATCTTCGAACCATATACCAAGGTAGGGGTTGTTGATTTATTGTTTAATTATTTCATTCTTGATCGTGGATCTAGCATGTCTAACGTGAGACAATTGAATATTTTATGTTGTGTTATTATTTAACGTGAGGGGGGCTGGACCCCATGAACACGGCCGAACCCCCTCCATCGTTCATGTTGTTTTATCTTGCGGGTGGAAGCAAGGTGGCGTGGTGCCGTCGCACCACGCGGATAATTGTATGTTTATCTTGCGCGACGCCGTCGCGCGCGTGCCATGGAAGAATCTTCAAGAACGCGACGACGTCGCGCCGCATCAAGGGAAATCGAAGGCGCGGCGGAGGGGCGCGGTGCCGTCGCACTGCGCCGGACGACGAACACCGCGGCCGGTTCCGGGCCGCGGCTGAACGAGAAGACCGGCGGCCGGGCCGCCGGCGTCGGAAGCCGAAGAGGGGACCGGATTTTCCGGTCCCGTTGGAGAAAACCGGCCGGCAGTTGGCCGGCCGGAAGGTCAAGGGCCGGGGGAATAAATTCCCCCGGCCAGCTCTAAAACCCCCCTCATTTATGAGGGGGAGGGGGCGGTTTTCTTGAAGGGGGGCAGCCGGCCCCCCGGTTGGCCTCGTTGAAGGCCCCCCACGAGTGGGGGGGGGGGGGGCGGCGGTTTCCTTGAGGGGGGGCAGGAGGCCCCCGGTTTCCGCACAAACAGGCCCCCCACGTGGGGGGGGGGGGGGGCGTTTTTAAATCAAGGGCGCGGCATATAGCCGCGCCGCCCCTCAATCAGCGGGGGATTGTTTTCCCCCCCGCGCTGCCTCCGTGCGGCGCCAGGCCGCCGCGGCCGCCACGCCGCCGCGCCGCCGCCTGGCCGGCTGGCCAGGCCAGGTCGGACCCGGGTCGGGTCGACCCGGTTCGGGCCGACCCAGGGGGGGTCGGGCCGGGTCGGCCCGGAACCAGACCCTCCCGTTTCGAATCATTTTCTGTCTTTTGGCCATATCGTGAGCCACGGACCTCCGATCGACGAACCGTCTGCGGAAACGCGATCCTTGGATCGAGACGGTCATTTCGGTATATCGCACTCAAGGTTTCAGATTACTTTGAGTTCGGCCGGGTTGGTTCGTTCACGAAACCAACGGGGCCTTCGGAGCGGAAACGCTCATATCTTGAGCTACGGACGTCTGATTGACGTGCCGTCAGCTGTGTTGTGTTCCTCTTAGTGAGACGGATCTTTTGGCATACTCCGCCCGAGGTTTGGACACAGGTAGAGTACGGTCGGGTTGGTTTTGCCTTAAAAACCAACCGGGCCACGGGGACAAAAATGCCAATAACTCTCAGACCGGGCGTCCGATCGACGCGCCGTCTGTTGCGTTGAGTTCCTGTTAACGATACGGAACCTTTGGATACATAAACTCTTGACTTTGTGTCAGTTGATGTATCAGCCTCTCGGCTCGTGGAGCGGACCCTCCGAACGAGCTTGCTGTGTGCGGGAACCCTAGTGCTGGCTGTGACTGTTACTGTGACTACTACTGCTACTACTGCTACTGTGACTGCGACGACGACAGTACAGAGATCCTGTGTGGATTCGACGACGACGACTACAGCACTCAGCAATCCTACGTGGATCAGTGCTACAGGTCCTATGTGGGCCCGATCCTGTGTGGGTCCGATCCTGTGTGGGTCTTTGCGCTCAGCGGTCCTGTGTGAACCAGCGCCTACAGGTCCTGTGTGGGCCCGATCCTGTGTGGGTCATTGCGGGGGTTAGTTACCTATCGATCCTTCGTGGGTCCGACGACTTAGATGGATCAGAGATCATCTTTATCGTCCTTTGAAAAAGTATACCTGTGTGAGCTGAAATCTGTTGCTTTCCTATGTGGATTGTGTTGTGCAATCCTGTGTGGATTATGTTTTTCTTTCCTTCGTGGAATACGTTTACTTTCTTGTGTGGACTAAGTTGTACTTGGGTTCGGAGGTTGGAGCGTATTTGAAATTGATGACTTAGGTATATGTATGGGCATATACCTAAGCAGTGTCGGTTATTACTTCGTGTTTGTTCCTTTCTTCGTGGTTTATCCTTTATGGAATTGAGAGACCTTCAGGGGTCTCGGGGTCCCTACTGAGTAGCTTATACTCACCCCTGCACGGGCTTTGCCCGCACTACGTTGTGTTGGTTGCAGACGACGGACAGCGTTGACCTTAGCTGAGGCTTGTAGAGCGGGACGGTACCCGGAGGTGGACCACTGGGCGGGACGTGCTCGGAGCGGACGGCGGGACCCGTGGAGCAGAGGAGCTATCTGTACCCACCCTTCTGGTGGGATTTCCAGTGGACAGCTCAGAGTTGCGGCTTTTACTTTTCAGTTGTTGTTTTCCCTTTCGAGTTGTACTTTACTTTCAGTTTGGGTTTGTATACTGGCCCATTTACTTTTCCGCACTTTCAGTTGTACTCTGCTTTTGTTTAGTGTTTACTTTCCGCTTGCTTACTCTGTGGTGTTTTTTTACTTTTCAAAGGCAATGCCTTCCCTTTTTACCGGGATTTACGCCTTGGTGCTAGTCGCCAGCCCCTGGCCTATGGAAGGCGGGCTTGGGGTAGTCACGGCACGGACCCCGAGGGCGGGTCGTGACAAATTATTAGTTATTTATATAGATATTTCTTATTAATATGTAAGGGTTAAACCATTTCTACATACATAATATTGATATCAAAAAAACTAGTTGACAAACCATTGGGATCAGGAATGTTCATTATGGATAGTTTTGGGGTTACCAAGGTGACACGGATGGTCTAATTAGTTTAATTTATTAAAATAGTTTCAAAACCAAGTTCTCAATATGGGAATATATTCTAGAATCACACTTCTCCTATTTCGGCGGTTTGGTGTATTAGAGATTGAATTTCATGGACTTTAGAGGAAGGGGTGGGGAGATCCAATCAAGATATTTCTTCCCATGAACCTTTAGTATTTAGGAAAAGTAGGGTTTTGGATTTTATTTGTATTATTCGAATGGATTAAGATTTATACTGGTGATATTTTGATTATTATTGGCATTATTGAAGTTTACTTTGGGGTTGTTCTTCATATATTGATATGAGAATAGGGAAAAAATCTTAGGTCTATTGGTTTGATTATATATCAACAAATGAAATATATTGACCAAGCATTTAATTTTATAAATGTTTCATGAATTTATTAGTGATCATAAAATCATGAATCCATGTCAAGTTTAGTTCCACATTCATATTGGGTTTTCAATTTAAACACATTTATTTTTGGGGTTCTCATCTGATTATCGGTAATGGTTAAATAATCATTGTGGGTGTTGCAATATAATAGTTTTTTATACTGAAATTTTTAAATAAATTATGTTGTGATCTTTCTTATAAGAACATTATCAAAAAAATATTTCTGTTTCAAAAGGGGATTTCATGAAAATTGTTTTGTATTTTCAATAAGTGCTTGGGAATTTTTCTTAAAATGGATTTTTTTCTTTAGGAAATGCGTTAGAAGTTTATATTATTATAAAATCCCCACAACTTTTTTGTTTAAAAAACTGTTGATAAATTATTTTTAAAAATCATTGACTATCTTTTATTTTTTGTTCAGGAGGGTTCTTCTTTTAAATGAAAATTATAATGTGTTTTAAAATTATATAATCAAAATATCCATTTTAAATAAAGAATAAATTTAATGTTCTTGTGGTTTGTTTATTTCAAATTAATATGGTGGTTTTCCAAACCATGTTTTATTTTTTTTGTTCGTCAGCCATGAAGGGTGTTTAAATAGTGGTTGGTTCAAAACATTTTAAATTTGTAAAACATCGATGTTATTTTTGATATTTTGTTAAAAAACATTCTAAATAAGATGGAATGACAAGAATATTTTTTTTCAAATAAGTTCTTAACATTTAATGGGGTTTTAGGGATCCTTGTTAATAGGTAATTGGTTAAAAAGTGTTATAAAAAAGATTTTTTGTTAATTATAATTCTAATTTTTTTTATCCATAGGTTATTTTGGGATTTATTGATGTGTATTTAATGATATGAATGGATTGGGTGCACATATCATATTGTATACTATAATACTCTAATTAATTGATTAATGAATGTTTGTGTTTTTATCATTTCCACAATACCATTTATCATTTTTGTATCTACCCAGACACTTAATAGAGTGATAGGTGCAGTTTCTTTTTTGGGTATTTTAGTGGTGGTGTATCTTAAAAATATACAGAGAAATCATTTTCCAAAATAATTAACTAGTAACATTGTTTTTTTATTTGGGTCGTATAGGACAACGATCCTTGGTTGAGGGATAGTCATCTATTCTTTTATGTTATGATCAATTTTTAAATTCCCACCCACAATGTTTATGGAAAATATGGTGTTGAGGTGGACTTTATTTTAGAGAATTCCTTACGTACAATTTTCTTTGACTTATTATTTCATTGTGATCATTTTTGTGTTTTTTGATGCTAGATTTATACTAGGATCTATGAATGAGATTAGGATATATGGTTTGAACATTGGATAGCCTAGGGTATGTTCATGGGTAACTAGGATGAGTGGTTACTTCCTAATGGTATGTGGTAGATACCAAGTTGCGACTTCAATTGGGATCTCCCTGAGATGGTGTTCAATATGATTATCTCTCTTTACACTATAATTCTGTTTTATGAAACAAGTATAAAATAGTGTTGTTCCATTTTAATCCATGTTCTTAGCTACTACATGACCTGAATATTTCGGTATGCAATGGATTTGGTGACCATTCATGTAATTATTTTATATTCCTTTGTTTCAAGTTATTTCTAATGGATTTTTGTCATTATTACTTAATTTAGATTTAACTAATTTATTATTGATTGTCTTTAGTTGGTTTTAATTTTTAGTTTCAATTTTTTCAGGTAACATTTGGTAATACTCTCTTTATATAATCTGTTTCATTTTATTCTACCTTTTAGATAAATTCAAAATGGTGGGATACCTATATTAGGTTTTATTTCACTGTAGTTCCTTTTAAATTGTTATAGAATGCATACTATTTGAGTTTTTCTACAACTGTTTAAGGAATCCATTTTATTATTTTGATTAGTGGTTTCAATGAGTAGTTCATGAGGATCAACTTTTTATTTCCTTTTACCTTAGATTCTTTTTTCTTATGGTATTAATTTTTATAGTAGGGATAATTTTGACACCCCATGTCACTATTGTGCTTAATATTATATTATTTTGGTTTATCTTTATGTTCAATTTGTTTAAGTAGTTTTCAATGTTTTTTGGGTGTTTAAGGGAGTTAAGGGCTAGGTCTATATTAGGCCCTGCCATGGGGTAGGGTGAAAACAACATAAAACTCATTCAAGAATCTATTTTGTGAAGTGGTGATAATCCTTATTCTATAGTGATAGAGGAATGAGATTTGGGTTTCTATATGGGGGAGGTGCACTAGACCACGGTTGGGAGCCTAAACCATATTGGATTTCTGGGAATCACATCCACACCACAATTTTCACCATCTATATAGTGTATGGTGGGAAATGGGTGAGAGAACCCTCTTGCATTATGAATCCTTATATTCATGGTCTTGAGATCATACCAGGGGGACCCTCTAAGGGGATTCATCACAATATAGTGTGAGGGACACACCATTGAAGGTATTCTAAGATTTTAGTATTTTTTGAGTTTATAGATATTCCCCACTTTATATTTTAGGTAATTTTCACCTTTCCTCCCCATCCACCACTTAATCCACTTTCAGAGTTCTCAAAGGAGTTATATCCTTCCAAATTTAGTGATTCTAGGCCCCTCATTCCTCTATTTCAATTTCTTCTTTGAGGTATTTTACTTTTTTTTATCATTACATTTTCTCTATATATTATCTTACATTGATTATATTTCTTCCTTGAACCCTGGTTGATGTGTAGGATGGGTTTTGGGTTTGGTATGAGTTTAATGATGTTTCATTGGATATTTAGCGATTGCAATGGGTATTTCACTTCTCAGTTATGCATTAGCTCATAATATGAATTACATTTATTTTTTTCTTGAACGAGTTTAGTGTTTCAATAAAATATCCCTCATATTACTTGTTATAAATTTCGGGATTATTTTTGTTGCTTCCAATGGATTATAAATGTATTTGGTATGCTAAGTGGGAATTAAAATTGGGTTTCAATGAGTTTGTTTCTTTTGATGAAAAGGGATCTGTAGGAAATTCAAATTCTTATTTTTAAATTTATATTTTGTATAAGACATCCGTTTTCATAAATTAACAAGTTATTCTTTGATGAGAAATTAAGATTTTAAAGGAGGTTATTTGAAAGAGATTTCTTAATAGAAGAGTTTTTATATATTTATATCCCTTGTGGTTATTATAATGTAACTCTTAGAAAATAGATCATTTCATCATGGATATCAACTTATTTTTTAATTGTCTTTTGAAAGGATGATTTATATTATATTTCATTGAAAGAGAACTGTCTTGTCATTCCATTATTGATTCGAATGACACGTTTTTCACTATATAAATGATGGGGTTTTCTAAAAAATGTGTCAGACCGTCACATTAGACATTTTTTTATAAATAATCTATATTTTTCACCATATGAGGATTCAATATATTGTTATTTGATTTTGTGACTCTATGGAATTTATGAATTGGAAAATTCATTGTTTATAATGAAAGTGTATGAGGTGAGATGAAACTTATTTTAATGGTTTTTCATATTCCATGTGATGATTTCATTTTTGTTTTTTCTAACCCACATTGATTGATATCAGGGAATACTAATTATCTCAGTAGATGGAAATTATGTGTGATATTAAACCTTTTTGTGTTCACATTGACTATTGATTAGGAATATAGGGCCCTTCAAATGTATATTCTAAAATTACATGGAGAGACCAAAACAGAATACAAGAGGGATGTTACAGTTTCACATTAAAGGCTAGTGATTAATTTGATGATCCTGTTCCAAAAATAATAATTTCAGTTCATAGGTATATTATGATATCTCTTACATCATGTTGGGGATTATTTAGGGGATTCAATTGCATATAATGTTAGAATCCATTGTTCTTGATTTTCTGGTAAGGAACCAACATTGGGTTATTAATCTTTTATTATGCCTCATTAATATCTTGTTTTTAATGATTCTCATATTCAATTCTAGTCAATTTTTTTATTACTTAGTAATTATAACTAAAATGTATTATAATGTATGATTTAAATAGTGTGATGATAATTTTTTTCTAAATGGTATCTAGGAAATGATTTTTGATAATAGAGGCAGAAATTGGTTTTGCTTTCTCTTATTCATTTTGAAAAGCCCATTTTATTATTTTAATGATATTATAAGGTAAATATTTCACTTAATGTATGGTTTTAAAACTAATATATTTTTTTTGTATATGAAAATTTTTAAAAATCATTTCCCAACTAGAAAAAATTCCTATTTCCATGGTTTAAAATCTTGGCAATAGCTCCCAAAAACGCGGTTATAGACTACGACCACAGTTTTGGCCAACCGTGGCAACAATCATCACAACAGTAGGATCCAAATGACCACCAAGATTTTATCCATGGAAATATGCCTCAAAAATAGCCACTGTGGGGATTGACCTATAAGCACAGTCTAAACCGTGGCTATAGCATCAGAAAAGTGTGTTAACTGCCTAAATAAAAAATGCAACTAGGGAGTTTCGATCCCTGTAATAACCCATTACAAACCAGGATACCTACCAATAATCTTCATGACACTTCGGGTATATATATATATATATATATTATGATATATATATATATATATATATATATATTAACATAAATTGTTGGAATAGCCTCAAAACAATGGCGGTTGGTCTTCCCACCAAATTTTTTATGGGAATCTTTTTTCCCACAGAACCACGGGATCCCTGTTGCCGCGGTTTTGGGAAATTGTGGTAATAGGACATCAATAAAATTGGCATATAATCATGGTTTTAATACCGTGGCTATATGTCAGTGGCAATAGCCTCATTTTCAAGTAGTGTTATTTAATGGTTTTAAAATGGGAAATTACTAAAGAATGTTGTTTTTTATTTTATGTCTAGTATTTTAATTGTGAAATAATATTTCATTATTTTTTATTCAACAATATTTATGATCTATTTTGTAAAATTAATTCCATTTAATTATTGTTGAGATGCTACAACCCATGATTATCTCACACATTGTATATTCATTGGTGTGTAGGTGTGTATGTAGCTACCTTGTTTTCTATCTGGTTCTAAATTATTGACTTCTATTTAATGTATTTTATGACTATTCAATGGTCTTTTTGTTATGGTTAGTATCCTTGGGAAATTTTTAGTTATTTGGGATATATATTGAGATTTAATTTTATTTATTCCTTTGGATTAAGATTGTATCACCCACATTGACTACCCAATGAATTTATTTTTGGCTTTCTTTTTTTATTACCTTAATATGAATTGTGTTTGTTGAAATTATTTTTGATTTGAGCTAATATTTTATTTATGTTATACCCTATTTTGATTTATTATTACATAATGGAATCTTATTTATTAAATAAGGATTTCCAATTTATGGAAATTGTATGTTAGATTCTCAGTTGTTTCCACCATGGGTTTGTAATATTATTTGATATATAAATTATTCTAATGTGAAAATTATTAACAATAAAGAGATATTTGATAGATCATGGGGTTATGGAACACTCTTTAGACCTAGTGACTAGAAAAATCAAGTTATGTGTCATGTTGTTTTTGAATAGTTCATTATATTCATCAACTTTTGAATCAAATCAAATAGATTGGAATAGATTTGTGAAATATTAATGTATTTATAATTCTCTTAAACTCAATCTTATGTAGAAATCATCCCCTAAATATTGATTATTAAACAATTAAAGTATCATTTTTATAAATCCTATGATGTATTCATAAAATCATCTAACTTTATATATCATGAAAACTCCATACATATTTTTATGATTTCTAATATAGTCTAATACACAACATTTATTAACTTATTGTGGAGATTTCTTTACAAAATTATTCAAGACTGGACATTTACATGAAGTAAATATATCTAGTAATATGATATAAATTATATTATATTTAATTGTTATCTACAATAACTCTAATTATTATCTTGACTTTCATCAACCTATTTTTCATTTAGGATGGTAAATTAATACTCATCTTCATTAGGCTCTTACTCTATTAGTGATGACATAAAATATTGAATATTTTACACACATATATATTAATAAAACATTATCTCTATTAACCAATTTTTTTTCCCCAATATCCCCCTTTAAATTTTTTCTCAAAACCCCTTTCAATTATAAAGACAATTTTATTCATATGTCATTATTGAAAATATATGAAAAGGTTGTAGTCTAACTTTCAGATTTCTCATCTCATACATATGATTCTAACATGAATTAATATTATATCACATCCTATTTTCTAGAATTTATAACTTGGTTATACTATGAGAAGGATGCAATATCACCTCATTTATCAATGACCTACCAATTAATTAAATATAAGTCTATATGACTATTGATTGTTGTAGAAAACATTTGTGATTAAAATAAGAATCAAATCATTTTATATAAATATTCATCACGTCGTGTTAATCATAGTTTATCTCTACTTAGGGTTTATTCAATATATTTTCTATAAATTTGTTACAATTAATAGTACAAAAACAAGTGAAAAATATTTCATTTTAAGAATATTTTTCAATGTTCAAGCACTCTTTTAGACCAACCATCACACCTCCTTAATAACCATAATTGATAAAATTAATCCATGCATTGGAACATATATTGTGATACATCATATTTATTTTTTAATATGTTTTTTGAAGAAATTATTTATTCAAATGATATTTTTTGGAAACTTGTTTTATTATTTGGTTTGGATCAGGTGATTCACTCCAACGTGTCCTCCTTTTGGTTGTTAAACATTTTAATGATCCAAAATTATTCATTTTTAATATAATTACAATACTCATCCAATAATCCCCCGTACTTTATCACTATCAATTACATACACATAATAAAACAATATTTATGAATATTGTGGAACTCTTTTTATCCTTAGTAAAAGTTGTAAGATTGGATGTATTCTCTCGAATTTGTACTTCCTTTAATTATTTCTTAAAAATATTAATTATGATTTCTGATTTTGATTTTTATAAATATCCAATCATTAGTCTTCATAGGAATCATTCTCATCATTTCGTTTTCAATTGACTACCTATGTGGTAACACCTTCATAGTGCGATCCATAAAATTGTATCTAAATATTTAGGGGATTCTAACTTCTAATTAAATTATTATTATTGATCTAGAAACATTACCATATAGTATCAGAGTTTTTTCTTGGAAACATGAACCTCTCACACAAAATTCCATGAGATTTGGGATTACTCTTTTAGACAAACTCCCTAGAAATTTTTATTCTTCATGTGTTTATTCTTGTACTCCCTGATCATAATTTTTTTCTTTTGCTTTCTTTATCCTTTATTTTTATAAGATCTTAATTAACTATATTAGTTACGAAACCATTATCATTATTGATCTATAATATCACAATTATTTAGTAGAGATTTTCCTATTTGAGTTCATACACAATATTTAATACAATGTATTTTGATGTTAAATATTCAACATATGTCTTTCATGAATTCCAATTTATTTAGAGTTGAACTTTATATCTTTTAGCTATAAAGTGCTATGTCCTAATACAATACCTCTTACAAAAACAAATTCTTTTTTCTCTTTAGAGTTTCTATCCAATAATTCATGATTTTACATAGGAGTGACATATTTTACTACAACTAATAGGTTTAATGATTAGATGTTCAATAACAACAATAATGACTCGTGAATATCTATCTTCCGTATTTTTTGATCACTCAATCAATAAAAAAATACTTATTTTATAGGCATATTCCAACCATAGGTTTTCCTATATCATGGGGAAAATTATCATTACAAGTTATTCAAAACATCCATTAAGTTCGTAATTGTCACGACCCCCTCCCCACAAAGTGTACCCCTCCTGGGCCGGCAATGTGAAAAGGGAGATAATGACCCCCGAGTCCCGCCTCCAGTAGGCCCCGGGTTGGCGACTAGCACCGAGGGTATAATACACACACAAATGGTAGGCATTACCCTCTAAGAGAACACATGCAGAAGAGAGAGATAGAATAGAATCCAACCAACTCCAACTCATAACTGAAATGTAAAAGAAACCCAAGTACATATATGAAATGTCATGCAAAAGTGCTACAACTGAAAGGGGAAACTAAAAGTACCCAAAAGAAAGTAAAACGGCAGCGACCACAAGCCCGAACAGCTCCTCCTCCAACCGCAAGCTAGTAGTAACCAGCTTGATCTCCAACCTGCTCCAAGTGACCTGAAAAACAGTTTATATGTACGTAGGGTGAGTATAACAGTATACTCAGTAGGATCCTCCCCAAGCCTCTCGTGCAAAAGTAAAGAAAGCATGCTAAAGCCCAGTGAACAACAAGTGAAACTAACTCGTCACCTAAACAGGTATACTATGTTCCCAACCTCACCAAGGCTACTCTCACCAAGTAACGCATACAAGAATATAGCATGTAGTAAAGAATATCAAGGGTACCCCGCTACCACTTCCCCACTGGTTTGCCGCTTTGCCCCAACGACATACGTCCTGTGCATCTCTCTCCAAAGGCTTGACCGTATCAACATGGGTCAAGCTCCCCAATCTGCACCTCGTGCACCACAAAGGTTTGCCCGCAGACACCTGGGCTAAGCTCCACACAATCCTCACAACCAAAAGTAACCAGGTAGTTTCCGGGAGCCACCACAGCTCGCATAACGTGTATCATACGTCGGGTATTATACCTCAAGCCATTACAGCCCATACACCGAGTAAGGATCCTCAAGCCATCACAGCCTATACACGTTACACCTATAGTAGTCCATAGGATACTATATCCAGAATATATGTGTGTGAAATAACCACAATCCATTACAGCCCTCTACACACATATATGGGTAAAACTAACCACTGTGCCTACCAGCACTAAGATCTACCAAGAGAAGAGAGCGGGGCCAAAGGGGGTAGTCAGCCATTCAACCTCCCATCAGAATGTTGGGGAAAACACCCCCACAGGGCTCAGAATCCCCGGGGTGTCAGTTGCCCTTACCGACAGGGTGGAGTAGCGTATAGAAACACAAAAAGTACAGAGTATATAAGTAACTCACATCCACACTATGGGAATTACCTAGTCTTAGACACAACTGCAGCTAACGTCTCTCAGACTCCAGGCTGCTACTTCTAAGACTAGGTATCCTATAAGCACACAACCAATTGAAGAGCTTTATTAGATTACTCCATTCTCATTTATCAGTTCCACTGTACATTAGTTAATTATTTAAGCATTAATTAAGATTGAACAATTCCCCATTTAACTGAAATGGCGTTGCTTTCAATACAACTGCTCCTTTTTAAGATTCACATCACCTTTAAATTCTAGCATCTCCATCCCCGTGGATTTTCACCATTTAATCAAACATTCAATACAGAAATACTTTTCCACATTCCCAGGCATTCTAGAAAAACATCCTATGCTTCTAAACACAAAGGAGGCTCAACACGGTGAGTAGATATACTACCCGTCGAGTCTTTGCCGCCTATAGAAAGAGCATAGACCCATCCTCCATCGAGAGGCTAAACACGGAAAGCACGTGGCATACCCCGCGTGTCTTCGCCTCCTTCAGAATGAGGGTAAGAAAGACCAGCTGCCTTTGAGCAGTGGGGAAAAGAAAAGCAGATTAACATTCAAGAAAACCACAAGCAACTAGCAACCACATCCGTCCCATTCCATCAACCCCGGTGTCCTCCCTGACACCCATATGCATAAACCGATGCATCTCGCCACACTAGGCATCATCCGCTGCCACAACTATAAGGCCTCCATGCCTCCACATATCACAACAACCATCCAGGCTCACATCACAGCACAAGCAGCAGGAAAACAAACATCACAAAATGGGCTCTCGGCCCTTTAACAAACAAGAGGGTAACTCAGAACCCTTTTTGAAATTCCCACATAATCTGTTCTCTAAACCATATTGAATTAACAGATTTGTTATTCGTAGGTTCCAATCATGGATACCTAATCAGTAAGCTATCACAATTAAATAACCATGCTTACTTCCCTAATTTGATTATCCTCAAATTAGAACAACTACAACAACGACAACAACCAGATTAATTTACATGCCTCTTTATCTTTAGCCAATTAATCAACAATTAATTCCAACTTTACGTTCATTATCAATTTCAATCATGAAGGAACAACAAAACGAAGAAACATAGATATCACTATATCTAGGAAAACATGAGGCAAACCGTCATTACGGTATAAAGCAACAGCATGCGATCAACCAATAATTTTAATCCGGTTCAAGTATTTAATTAGGTCAATTTCATTGTGATCCAAAGAGATAAATCATACTAATTCTACGATTGAACATATACAATTAGAGAATCCATGAATCCCCTACCTCGAAGAGTTCTTGACGTCCTTTATCCACACAGCAGGTCACGATCCTCCCCTCGCGACAACTTATGTGGAAGAAAGATCGACACAGCTCGGTTGCATCCAACAGAGCGGGACTGATCCTAGGAGTAAGGGTTGTTTGTGAAACTCCAAAGGAAAGGATTGAAAGGTTCTAGAGCCTCTTAGTTAAGAACAAAAGGGAACGAACAAGGGAGAATGATATCTCGTCCCTTTTTAAGATTTAACGAGGTGACGGTTTAAGATCCGGTTAATTCTCCATTAAAAACGGATCGCATTAACCCACGCGGTTTGACCAAGTGAAACATTCCAAGCCTTAGGAATAATTAATATAGGATTTATGGCATTTGAATCGGCCTTAAGATCCCTTAAAATAAGGCTTTAAATGTATTTTACGTCAAAGGAAATGTCAAAAGGGGAAAAACTGTAGGAGTCTGGAAACACTGTTCACCCACCGTTACTGTACATGAAACTGATCTGTGATACTGATCTGTCACACCGATCTGTGAAACTGATCTGTGAAACTGATCTGTCACACCGATCTGTCTCACCGATCTGTCTCACCGATCTGTCTCACCGATCTGTCTCACCGATCTGTCTCACCGATCTGTCTCACCGATCTGTGAAACTGATCTGTCTCACCGATCTGTGAAACTGATCTGTCTCACCGATCTGTGACACTGATCTGTCTCACCGATCTGTGAAACTGATCTGTCTCACCGATCAGTGACACTGATCTGTCTCACTGATCTGTGAAACTGATCTGTCTCACCGATCCGTGAAACTGATCTGTCTCACCGATCTGTGAAACTGATCTGTCTCACCGATCTGTCTCACTGATCTGTGAAACTGATCTGTCTCACCGATCCGTGAAACTGATCTGTCTCACCGATCTGTGAAACTGATCTGTCTCACCGATCTGTGACACTGATCTGTCTCACTGATCTGTTACTGTTCATAAAACTGGAAACACTGTTCACAGAACTAGAAAATTGGCAAAGTGTTGGGGATAAGTCCCCTTGACCTCCCGGAACACCTCCAACACCAACATCTCACAAAGTAATGGACCAGAGAGGTCCGGCCCATTACATTAGATACCTCTCAAAACATTCTCGTCCTCGAGAATTAAAAACCAACCCAGAAGAAAAGAGGGGTCCGAACAACCACCCCATAAGATACCTCTCAGGGGAAAACCACCATGAGTTGTTCGAAAGCTGGAACAAAACTATGACATCCGGGAACAAACAATCCATACCCAAACAATTCATTCACAACATCACATCAAAGGTACATAAATAAAACATGAAAGGTCCAACCACAGAGAAAACATCATTACATGAAAGGAGTTAAACATTAAACAACTCTGGGTACTGAGCACGTATCTGTGACTCACGCTCCCAGGTACTCTCCTCCATGCCACCGTGTCACCACAAGACACGAACTAAAGGAATAGAACGCCCACGCAACACCTTCTCCTTGTGGTCTTGGATCTCCACAGGTCGCTCCTCGAAAGTTTCATCATCATCAATATCGATCTCTCCCCAATCGATAACATGAGATTCATCATGAAGATAATGACGGAGCTGCGATACATGAAAAACATCATGTATCCGACTCATCCGAGGGGGAAGTGCTACTTGATATGCCACAGCTCCAACACGAGCTAACACCTCGAAAGGCCCAACAAAACGGGGAGAAAGCTTACTTCCGCGACCAAACCTTCGCTGCCCACGACGGGGAGTCACCTTCAGAAACACATGATCCCCAACATTAAACTCTAAGGGTCTCCTTCTTTGATCCGCATAAGATTTCTGATGATCTTATGCTATCTTCATCCTCTCACGAATCACTTGAACCATCTCTGTCGTATTCTGCACTAGTTCTGGTCCGAGAATTGCTGACTCTCCGACCCCAGTCCAGCACAACGGAGAACGGCATGGCCGGCCATACAAGGCTTCAAACGACGCCATGCCGATGGTAGAGTGAAAACTATTATTGTAAGCGAACTCTACCAAAGGTAGGTGCTTCACCCATGAACCTCCAAAATCAAGAACACAAGAGCGCAACATGTCTTCAAGAGTTTGGATGGTTCGCTCTGTCTGAACATCCGTTTGAGGATGAAAAGCAGTGCTAAGGCATAGTTGAGAGCCAAAAGAACGCTGGAGACCTCTCCACACCCTCGAGGTAAAACGAGGGTCTCGATCAGAAATGATCATCTTAGGAACTCCGTGAAGCCTCACCACCTCCTCCAGATACTGCCTTGACAAAACCTCCACTGAGCTTGACTCCTTGATTGCTATGAAGTGGGCCGATTTAGTTAAACGATCCACTACCACCCATATAGCATCATGTCCTCCCGGAGCTCGAGGTAAACCTGTAACAAAGTCCATTGAGATGTCCTCCCACTTCCACTGAGGAATCTCTAAGTGCTGGAGAAGACCACCAGGAACACGGTGTTCGGCCTTCACCTTCTGGCAGACTAAACATCGAGACACACATTCCGCAACTGAACGCTTCAGCCCAGGCCACCAAAACTGACTCCTCAAGGATCGATACATCTTCGTCACACCAGGATGTACAGCTAAGGGCGAGCTATGGAACTCTCGGAGAACCGTCTCGCGCATCGCCAAGGGAACAAAAAGCCTATCATGATATAACACTCGGTGTTGTTCATCCTCCGACCAACCATCAGGGGCCTCCCCACAAACAACTCTGTCTCTCAAAACTTCCACCTCTAGATCACCCAACTGAGACTCTTCCACCTTTTGCATCAGGGATGACTGCACCGTCATCTGGAAAAGACAACCTCTTCCTCCAACTTCTCCCATATCAAGATGCAAAGCTGCTAGCTCTTCCATCCCTCTCCAGGAATCACCAGATTCACACAGAACTTCATTACGTGACTTTCGGCTCAGTGCATCAGCAACAACATTTCCCTTCCCAGGTGTATACGATATTTCGAAGTCGTATTCCTGCAAGAACTCCATCCACCGACGCTGCCGCAAGTTCAAATCCCGCTGAGAGAAAACATACCTCAAACTCTTATGATCGGTGAAAACCACAAAGCGCTCTCCAATGAGGTAATGTCTCCACAACTTCAGCGAAAACACCACGGCTGCCAACTCAAGATCATGGGTGGCATAGTTGCGTTCATGGGGACGCAACTGCCGAGACCCATAAGAAACAACTGACCTCTGCTGCATGAGAACACAGCCTAGCCCCAGATGTGAAGCATCACAGAAAACATCAAACTGGACTCCCTCCGTTGGAAGACAAAGGACTGGAGCACTTACCAACTTCTCCTTTAGATACTCGAAATCTGTCTGACACTGATCAGTCCATATGAACGCTTGATCCTTCCTGGTCAAAGCTGTCAGAGGAGTCGCAACTCGGGAGAAATTAGCCACAAACCTCCTATAATAGCCTGCGAGACCAAGGAAACTTCGCACCTCTGACACGGTCTTGGGGGCTGGCCAAGACACCACTGCTTCTATCTTCGAAGGATCCACAGCTACTCCCTGTTGGGACACAACATGTCCCAAGAAACGAACTTCTCGAGCCCAGAACTCACACTTGGACAACTTCCCAAACAACCGATGTTGGCGAAGAACTCCCAAAACAGCTCGTAGATGTTCTGCATGATCTTCTTCAGATGTGGAGTACACAAGGATGTCTTCAATGAAAACCACAACAAACTTGTCCAAGAATTCACGGAACACAGCATTCATCAACCCCATGAAAACAGCTGGAGCATTTGTCACGCCGAATGGCATTACAACAAACTCATAATGCCCATGACGACAGCGGAAAGCAGTCTTCGGGATATCCTCATCCTTTACACGCATCTGATGATATCCTGACCGCAAGTCGATCTTTGAAAACCAACTTGCACCCTTCAGTTGATCAAATAGGTCATCAATCCGCGGGAGAGGATAACGGTTCTTTATTGTCACTTTGTTTAAGCGACGATAATCGACGCACAACCGCAAACTGCCATCAGCCTTTTTCACGAACAAGACTGGTGCACCCCACGGTGACACACTTGGCCGAACAAAACCACACTGCAATAGACCATCGAGCTGAATACGTAACTCTCGTAACTCAGAAGGGGCCATCCTATATGGAGACATAGAGATGGGAGACGCTCCTGGCTGTAGCTCGATCCCAAACTCGATCTTCCGTCGAGGGGGTAAGGATACAACCTCTTCTGGAAAGACATCAGGGTACTCTTCTACGACCCTAGGAAACGCCAGCTGTTGAACCTCTGAAGAACTCAGCATCATCCCAGCCATCATGGATGATAAGGATGAAACTCGTCTATGACTCATCCGAGGATCTCTCTCACCAACAAACACTACTTCCTCTCCATCTTCATCAAAGAAAACGACCTTCTTCCTATAGCAATCCACAATAGCATGCACCGAATACAACCAATCCATGCCGAGGATGACATCATATGGTTGTATTCGTAAACATAGGAAATCTCCCCAAGAGCGGTGCTGCCCCAACACTAGCTCACAGTCTCTACATACTTCAAACAAGCTAGCTCGACCTCCAACTGGCGTAGTCAACGCCAAGGGCACTGGAAGCCTCTCTACCTCAAGTCCCAAAGCGTGGACAAGGGTAGGGGATATAAAGGAGTGTGTCGCTCCTGAATCAAACAAGGCATACACCAAGGTAGAAAACAAGCAAAGGGTACCTCAGACGACGTCTGGCTCGCATGGAGCTGGCAACGCTAGAGCATGAAGCTGACCACGACCACCTCCACGGCCTCTCTGACCCTGATGACGACCACCACCACGGCCGCGCTCTGCTCTCTGAGGACGGGGAGCGTCATGGGGCTGTCCTCTGCCTGCTCCATCTACCCTCTGGTGATCTAAAGCTGGTGCAACCTGCTGCTATTGCCTCGGCTGGAATTGCCTCAACGGAGGAACCTGGAGTGGAGCGCCTGGTGCACGATGACTGCTCTGAAAAGTTGGGCACTCCCGCTGCTGATGACCACGTCCACCACAAGAAAAACAAGCGCCTGATCCCTTGGCATAGGTCTGAGAGTTGCTACCTCCGGAGAAATGAGATGGGAAGGGCTGGGACCTACCCCCAGGTGAACGGAAACTCTTCTGTCCTGAAAACCGGGAACCCCGGACCACAGCTCTGCTTCTTAAGGAATCATGACGATTCCCCTCTCGTGACGATCCGGTCCTAGCCAAAGTCCTCTCAACAACCTCTGCCCTCACCAGCACCTCAAGATATGTCTTCAGCATAAATGGGGTGACCTGGCGCTGGATCTCTGGACGCAAAGCCTCCTCGAAATGCCTCGCCCTGGCCTCATCATCTGGTAACAGGTCTGAAGCATATCGTAGAAGGTTCCTGAAACGGATTCCAAACTCCCGAACACTGGAGCTCCCCTGTCGAAGGGTAAGAAGCTCCTGGCGACTGGATGCCTTCGCAGTCGATGAAAGAAACTCGACTCTAAACCTGCCTCGAAACTCCTCCCATGAGATCGCTGACTCCTCACGATCCTCGAGGAACAAGAACCACCACTGTCTCGCTGCTCCACGCAACATCGTCACAACCAAGGACACCCAGTGTTCCTTCCGAGCACGAATCGAACTGAAGCCTATCTCGACCTCCTCCAACCAGTCTTCTGTGACTGCATCTGAAACAGAGCCCTCGTACTTCTGTAGACTCTGGCGCTGAAACTCTCGGAGTGTCTTCCTCCAAGTGTCATCTTCGTCAACCTCTACCCGGCGGCGATCTGCTGGAACAGCCTGCTGGGCACCTTCTGCGCAAACCTGACGGGGACGCCGACCTGGAGCCATACCTGTAAAATAACAATCGTTAGAGCTCCTAAGCCTGGAATATGGAAGACTCAACATTAATTAATTAATTATTTTGTTTTATTAATTTTAGGTTACCTATCCCAAGGTTTACCCATTCAAACACAGGCGCAAGGAATAATGATGCATGATCCTTTCCTAGGTCTCTACCCTGCAACCAGTATCACTTTGTTTAGTAGCCATCATAAACTTAAAGGTCCGTGCAACAGATCATAGGGGGCCCTGAACGCCTATGTCTCTGCCGGTCTCCAGTGTTTACCCCACTTGCTAAACATGAATGACACCGTTGCCCTACCATCCCATTCATCCTCACCTGTGCCTAACTCCAAACTCCATCCTATCCCTCGACCAGACCACTGATACCACTCTGTCACGACCCCCTCCCCACAAAGTGTACCCCTCCTGGGCCGGCAATGTGAAAAGGGAGATAATGACCCCCGAGTCCCGCCTCCAGTAGGCCCCGGGTTGGCGACTAGCACCGAGGGTATAATACACACACAAATGGGAGGCATTACCCTCTAAGAGAACACATGCAGAAGAGAGAGATAGAATAGAATCCAACCAACTCCAACTCATAACTGAAATGTAAAAGAAACCCAAGTACATATATGAAATGTCATGCAAAAATGCTACAACTGAAAGGGGAAACTAAAAGTACCCAAAAGAAAGTAAAACGGCAGCGACCACAAGCCCGAACAGCTCCTCCTCCAACCGCAAGCTAGTAGTAACCAGCTTGATCTCCAACCTGCTCCAAGTGACCTGAAAAATAGTTTATATGTACGTAGGGTGAGTATAACAGTATACTCAGTAGGATCCTCCCCAAGCCTCTCGTGCAAAAGTAAAGAAAGCATGCTAAAGCCCAGTGAACAACAAGTGAAACTAACTCGTCACCTAAACAGGTATACTATGTTCCCAACCTCACCAAGGCTACTCTCACCAAGTAACGCATACAAGAATATAGCATGTAGTAATGAATATCAAGGGTACCCCGCTACCACTTCCCCACTGGTTTGCCGCTTTGCCCCAACGACATACGTCCTGTGCATCTCTCTCCAAAGGCTTGCCCGTATCAACATGGGTCAAGCTCCCCAATCTGCACCTCGTGCACCACAAAGGTTTGCCCGCAGACACCTGGGCTAAGCTCCACACAATCCTCACAACCAAAAGTAACCAGGTAGTTTCCGGGAGCCACCACAGCTCGCATAACGTGTATCATACGTCGGGTATTATACCTCAAGCCATTACAGCCCATACACCGAGTAAGGATCCTCAAGCCATCACAGCCTATACACGTTACACCTATAGTAGTCCATAGGATACTATATCCAAAATATATGTGTGTGAAATAACCACAAGCCATTACAGCCCTCTACACACATATATGGGTAAAACTAACCACTGTGCCTACCAGCACTAAGATCTACCAAGAGAAGAGAGCGGGGCCAAAGGGGGTAGTCAGCCATTCAACCTCCCATCAGAATGTTGGGGAAAACACCCCCCCCCCCAGGGCTCAGAATCCCCGGGGTGTCAGTTGCCCTTACCGACAGGGTGGAGTAGCGTATAGAAACACAAAAAGTACAGAGTATATAAGTAACTCACATCCACACTATGGGCATTACCTAGTCTTAGACACAACTGCAGCTAACGTCTCTCAGACTCCAGGCTGCTACTTCTAAGACTAGGTATCCTATAAGCACACAACCAATTGAAGAGCTTTATTAGATTACTCCATTCTCATTTATCAGTTCCACTGTACATTAGTTAATTCTTTAAGCATTAATTAAGATTGAACAATTCCCCATTTAACTGAAATGGCGTTGCTTTCAATACAACTGCTCCTTTTTAAGATTCACATCACCTTTAAATTCTAGCATCTCCATCCCCGTGGATTTTCACCATTTAATCAAACATTCAATACAGAAATACTTTTCCACATTCCCAGGCATTCTAGAAAAACATCCTATGCTTCTAAACACAAAGGAGGCTCAACACGGTGAGTAGATATACTACCCGTCGAGTCATTGCCGCCTATAGAAAGAGCATAGACCCATCCTCCATCGAGAGGATAAACACGGAAAGCACGTGGCATACCCCGCGTGTCTTCGCCTCCTTCAGAATGAGGGTAAGCAAGACCAGCTGCCTTGAGCAGTGGGGAAAAGCAAAGCAGATTAACATTCAAGAAAACCACAAGCAACTAGAAACCACATCCGTCCCATTCCATCACCCCTGGTGTCCTCCCTGACACCCATATGCATAAACCGATGCATCTCGCCACACTAGGCATCATCCGCTGCCACAACTATAAGGCCTCCATGCCTCCACATATCACAACAACCATCCAAGCTCACATCACAGCACAAGCAGCAGGAAAACAAACATCACAAAATGGGCTCTCGGCCCTTTAACAAACAAGAGGGTAACTCAGAACCCTTTTTGAAATTCCCACATAATCTGTTCTCTAAACCATATTGAATTAACAGATTTGTTATTCGTAGGTTCCAATCATGGATACCTAATCAGTAAGCTATCACAATTAAATAACCATGCTTACTTCCCTAATTTGATTATCCTCAAATTAGAACAACTACAACAACGACAACAACCAGATTAATTTACATGCCTCTTTATCTTTAGCCAATTAATCAAAAATTAATTCCAGCTTTACGTTCATTATCAATTTCAATCTTGAAGGAACAACAAAACGAAGAAACATAGATATCACTATATCTAGGAAAACATGAGGCAAACCGTCATTACGGTATAAAGCAACAGCATGCGATCAACCAATTATTTTAATCCGGTTCAAGTATTTAATTAGGTCAATTTCATTGTGATCCAAAGAGATAAATCATACTAATTCTACGATTGCACATATACAATTAGAGAAGCCATGAATCCCCTACCTCGAAGAGTTCTTGACGTCCTTTATCCACACAGCAGGTCATGATCCTCCCCTCGCGACAACTTATGTGGAAGAAAGATCGACACAGCTCGGTTGCATCCAACAGAGCGGGACTGATCCTTGGAGTAAGGGTTGTTTGTGCAACTCCAAAAGAAAGGATTGAAAGGTTCTAGCGCCTCTTAGTTAAGAACAAAAGGGAACGAACAAGGGAGAATGATATCTCGTCCCTTTTTAAGATTTAACGAGGTGACGGTTTAAGATCCGGTTAATTCTCCATTAAAAACGGATCGCATTAACCCACGCGGTTTGACCAAGTGAAACATTCCAAGCCTTAGGAATAATTAATATAGGATTTATGGCATTTGAATCGGCCTTAAGAGCCCTTAAAATAAGGCTTTAAATGTATTTTACTTCAAAGGAAATGTCAAAAGGGGCAAAACTGTAGGAGTCTGGAAACACTGTTCACCCACCGTTACTGTACATGAAACTGATCTGTGAAACTGATCTGTCACACCGATCTGTGAAACTGATCTGTGAAACTGATCTGTCACACCGATCTGTCTCACCGATCTGTCTCACCGATCTGTCTCACCGATCTGTCTCACCGATCTGTCTCACCGATCTGTGAAACTGATCTGTCTCACCGATCCGTGAAACAGATCTGTCTCACCGATCTGTGAAACTGATCTGTCTCACCGATCTGTGAAACTGATCTGTCTCACTAATCTGTGAAACTGATCTGTCTCACTGATCTGTTACTGTTCATAAAACTGGAAACACTGTTCACAGAACTAGAAAATTGGCAAAGTGTTGGGGATAAGTCCCCTTGACCTCCCGGAACACCTCCAACACCAACATTTCACAAAGTAATGGACCAGAGAGGTCCGGGCCATTACAGTAATGAATAAAAAATGACATTCTATAGCCAATACTAATTCATGTTAGGTTTTCCAACCTCCACAAGAAGAATAAACATATTTAGTTTAATAGGAATAAGTAGAAAAAAATTTACCTTTTTCTTTAGTCTGGACTTCTCTTCAATTTCAGATGATCTTGACTAAACATCAATAAATTTTCATTAATTTCATTTTATCTTATCTAAGGTTTTTTCAATGTTAATATATTTGGATTTTATCTTACTCAATTATCATTCCATTTCAACAAAATTTTATGGAAGATTATTTCACATATTAACTTGATCTATAAATAAATCTTTGAAATTTTTATTTTTTCAATGTATTTATTCTTATACTCACCGTCATCTCCTTTACAATTCTCCATTAGATTATCCATACTCTATAACATGTTATTTTTATTAATACATGAAACAAGTTCATATTTTAGCACATATTAAGTGTATCTCTCTTCTTCCACCTCATCAATGTTATAAGAGAATTTATTTTTTCAAAATGAGCTATAATGGTCATGTATTTTTTTTAGTATTAACATTATCTAATGAGTCAAAATTTGGAGTTTAATCTTTACCTTCTTCCTCTTTATACATCATATTATTTTACTTCTTCTTAAAGTCTTATTTTTTATGGTGAAACGTTATAGTGTTTTTAGATATCATTTTTTAGAAGTATCCTTATTCCCCATCAATATCAATTTAATAAAATTTAATTTTTGGACATTAAATTGAATGTTGTCCAATTCATCCACAGTTATAATAATTTAGATAAATTATAAATTATTATTTAAATTTTCCTCTTATGATGTATTATTGTAATAAGGGATATGATTATTTCATTCTCTTTTCATAATTCATCATCATATATTGAATCTAATGATTGTCCTTACTTCTTTTTATTTATCTTGAGACCCTTTATTTCCTTAATTTCTATCTCCCCTTTGATCTTATTCATGAATGAATGATCTTTTATGAACAGATAAGTTATCAAATTAATTCAATTGATTAATTTATTTATTAAATATTAACCCATTTTTAGTTATAAGAAACAAAATATCCATAGGGAAGGGAAACGATTGGGTGTGAGTTTGAGAATAAAGAAAATAACATCAAAACAAACAAAAATCACAATCAAATGAGGAGATATAATAAATATTGTAGAATTTTTTTAAACATGTAAGATATGACTCAAAAGAGGTAGACAATAATGAAAGAAGTTTATCTATAATAAAACACATTTTATTATTTGTGAATATACCATGGAAACACAAGAATAATTTTAATATTATGATCATAATTATATTTATTATTCATGTGAGAGTGAACTAAATAAACATAAAATAAAATATACATGTTGGGGTTTTAAAGAAATATGATTGAGAAGGTTAAATTATATATTTTTTCAATGTAAGAGTTCAACATACTCATGAAAAATTATTTGGATTGAAATCAATAATATTAGACAGACAATAAGGGCCTATATCTGCATAAATAATCCCATTGTGTGTTTCTAAATATTATGGTGCCAAAATGAGGCTTGGAGGAAGTATGGAAGGACTTGGCTGATAAAAGAGGTAGGCATAAGAAATTACATGACATTTTATAATTACATATAATGTATGCTAGTTTTACCACATGTATGTTTTCAGGGTTGAACAATGAAAAGGGAATGTGTTTTTTTGTAGAAACTGCACCACATGGATTACATGATGTGAAAGGGGATTACATGTCATGTAAATACCCATTGATGTAAATTTTTTAATGTTTCTCCTACTCAGTTATTCACAAACCATATGGATTAAATGAGTCCTCTCATATTCTAGTGGCCAGTATCTCCCTTCCATGCATTTTGGAGATTCCTTTGATGGGAAATGACTATATATCTTCCATCCTTGATTTGTGGTAATTCGTGGTGAACCATGTTTTGGTGAGAGATGTGACTGGGATCTACAACATTGGTTCATTATTTCGAAAATAACATGGACACCCTTTTTGAGGTAGAGGATTCATTGCTTCTCTATATGTACATGAAATCATAGAGGAATCAAAATTTATTCCATTAGATCCAAATGAAATTAAAATAATAATTACTTGAACCAGATTAAATATTTGGTATCAATCACATTGAGACATTGTTGTTGTGTATCATTGTAATGGTTGGCATCTTGTTATGATTAATTGTGTGATTCTTATAATTTTCGTGTTATTCTTGGATTAGAATTTTGAAATTGGTAAAGAACATAAATAAAAAATTAATTGAAAATTAATTGAATAAAATATTATATAGGCATGTTTAACATATCTATTTTTCATTATAATTTTATGATAATCAATTATAGCATGTGTTCAAGTTTAATTGAAATGGTTAATGAAACTAAACCATGATGGTTCCTATTGATAAAAGAGTTAATGTCATGCTAATTTTTTTTTATTTTCTTGCAGCCTGTGATAGCTTGTCACTTAGGTTTCTCAAAGATGAAACCGGTAAAAAATTAATTAGTTAATTCAATATGGAATTTGAATTGGCTGGGTAATAAAATAAAATACCTTTTAGGGCATGTGTTTTCTTCTTTTTTATAATACCGTAGTTCCACGTGCTTTATAACTGTGATGGCTCATTGTGTTTGAAGGTTAAATACATTAGTTTAGGGCCCAATGCCTTGTTTTTATGTTTATTTCTTAATTATTATGATGTGATTCAGATATGAGATTTGTGATGTGGGGAATGGAGGCAAAGATGTGATGTGGGCCAGCGATGGATGTGCATGTATGGTTGTTTTGGTACGTGGGGTGGGGATTACTAGTTGTTATAATAAAATTTTATGTTTGTTATAGAGAGATGTATCAGGATATGCATGAGGCTATTAGGGAGGCCACATGGTATGATTGAAACGGTTTAAGATGGGATTAACCAATTATATTAAAGCTCATTTTGATAGAATATTTTCTTTTTCTGATATATAGATTTTTTTCTTTATCTTATTTTTATTCCTCAATACTTTATGTGGATGGATGTTCTTATTTGTTAAATTTTTTGGTATTTTAGGATGTTTTCTTAGAGTATCTATTAAAATAGAAAGTGATGTAGTTAAAAGATGAATAAATCTCTAATCCATGGGGTTGGATCACGTTGGGATGCAATGTCGTGGTTATAATTCTGATAATCCATGGACTTAGTTTGGTTCTCCCTAGAGGGCATGTAAACCTATTGTAATACTATTTTAATGTAATGAGTCAAATTAAAATATTTAAGAATTTTTAATGAATTAATTAATGTAAATTTAATATAATGGAAATTAATTAAGTAACATAATGTATCTCTTTATGGGGTTGTATACTTATAGGATGTCTGGTCTTAGTAGTGGTAGTTGGGTGTCAGAGAGACATTAGCTTTAGTTGATTCTGAGACTCAGTTATTCTCATTGTGTGGTTGTGATATATATTATATCATGTAAATATTTTTTTAATAGCTACTCTACCCAACCGGTTAGGGAATCTAAAACCTCGGGGATTCTAATCCATGGGTGTGTTGTTTTCTTTAACATCTCAGTGGGAGGTGGGATGGATGACTACCCCCTTCGACCCACCTCTATTCTCTTGGTAGTTACATGTTCTGTTATACACGGAGGTTAGTTTTACCTATATATGTGTTTATAGGGTAGTAATTCCTTGTGTATATTTTCAAAAACATTTTTATAGATATAGTTTTTAAGGACTAATATAGGTGTAATGTGTGTATGTTCTGATGGATTGAGGTTCTTTACACAGTGTATGGGAAATGATGGATTGAGGTGTAATACTCGACATCTGATACCAGTTATTTGGGTTGTTGTGACTCTCAGATGCCACCTGGTTACTTTTGGTTATGTGTCCATGGTGGTGTGATGCATGTGGATCATATTGAGGGGCATTACACGGGGGTCCATGGGCTAGCCATTTTAGAGAGAGATGCTCAAGATGCACGATGTTGGGGAAGAGTGGAAAAAATATGGTGTACCCTTGTTATTATTTATTATATTATATACTATTTTATGTGATACTTTGTGATATTAGATAGGGATAGGTTGGGAATATAGTATACCTCTTTGGGTGACAAGCTAGATTCACATGCTGATCATTATGATTTAGCACAGTTTCTTTATCTTTTTAACAAGAATATCTAGGGAGTATCCTACTGAGTATACTGTTATACAAACCCTATATATATACTATTTTTACGGTCAATAATAGGATGTTAGAGTTTATCCATGTTACTACTAAATTTGGATTTTACATGATCCGTTTGGGATTCTTGGACACTGTCATCCCTACTTTTTGTTTGGTACATGTTATTTTCATTTTAGTTGTAGTATTATATACCTATCATTACATAGGTAATCATGTATCCTTCCGTTGTTATTATAGTATAAGAATGAGTTGGTTGGTGTCTGCCTTATCTTTCTCTTTCTCATGTGTTATCTTAGAGGATAATTCCTCTCATCCATATATTTATTATACCCTCGGTGTTAGTCACCAACATGGGGCCTACTTGAGGAATAACTCGGGTTTCATTATCTATCTTCTATCATTACCATCCCAATAGAGGTACACATTGTGGGAGGGGGGAATGATAAAGTGGTATTAGAGATATATCTAAGGTATATAATGGAGTTTGGTGTTAGGAACATGTGAGGTTATGTGGGATGGTAGAGAAATAGTTTCATCTTGGTTTAGCAAGCATTGGTTGTCTTAGAAATGTGTATTGGGGGCCCCCCAAAAATTTTTTCACTAACCTTTAACCTTATAATGACTAATAAAATAAATTGTACTGGTTGTAGGGTATAAACCTAGGAAATGACCATGCATCATTATTCTTTATATCTATGTTTGTATGTGTATACCTTGATATATGTTAACATAAAATAAATAATATAAATCTATTAATTTTAAAGTCTTACATATTCTAGGTTTCAGATATCAATTTATTTTTTCATAATTAGGAATGGCTCCAGGTCAATGCCATCACTAGTTTTTCACATATGATGTTTAGCAGGTTGGCACAAAAGATCGCTATAGGGTAAAAGTCGACGATGGCACTTATAGGAGGAAACTCTGAGAGTTTTAGCACTACAGCCTACATAGGTATGAGGGATCCATTTTAGATGAAATCATGGATGACTAGTTAGAGAAGGTTAAGATAGCCTTTAGTTCAGAACATGCTTGGATGGAACACTATGTATTGTTGGCTGTGATGATGTTGTGTGGGGAAGACATAAGTGGTGGTTCTTTTTCCTTGGAGATCATGGGGATTTGATTATGTCTTGAGAAGATTTTTTATACTATTTCATAGTGGAGTTTGTTTCTTTGAATTTGAAGGTCATTACTCTCTAGGAGCTTAATATCCTTCAGCATGGGAGTTCCAATGTATGAGCATTTGGGGTCTATTTTAGGAACATTCTAAGATATTTTTTGGACCTATATCTTGAAGATAAGTCTATGGTGGGGAATTTTGAGGTGGTGTTGCATCCATAGATCTAATAAGAGGTCACCCATTTCTGATAATGATATATCTCATGGTTTTGGAAAGTGTAGAGGTGATCAATAGGATGTTTTCGAGAACCGGATCTTAATGATATGGGAGTCTTTAGGATTCCTCATGTTGCAGATCTGTAGTAAGGGGTTCCCAATATCTAGGACTGAAGATCTCCTGATCTTTTACGGGTCGGTCCCAACCCTAAATGTATCTTTTCCCTAGGGGAATCAAATCATAGAATTATACCATGGGATCAGATGAAAAAAATTTCATGTGTAGTCTAACATGATCACTAGAGAGACTACCCAACCATTCTGATCATTTGGCATGCGCCATTTGTTCAACATTTGGTTCCTGCACTAACACATTTCTAGAAGATATAGTAGTAGAATGTTTTTCTATTTTGGTATCAATAATTAATAGATGGGGTAGTAAAGAGATATATATAGGATGATCCCCTTCCCTAGAGATAAGATCATAGTTATGGAGTTGGTCATTATCATGGTCAAAGAGGTTGCGTAATTGGTCAATTTCAGCTTCACGCTTTGGCATTTCTAGTACCTTGTGAGAGAGGCATTGTTCAAGGTACCATTTTCGTATTTTATACATGGTTATATTCCTTGATTTATCTAGAGGTGACACACTAACTTATATAATCCTCCCTTGTCTTGGGTTTGGGGATTCTATTTGAGAGGATTCCATTTCCCATAGTGATGACTACGTCCTTTGGAGGTCGAGCGAACTTGATTGATGTTTATAAAGACTATGAGTGAATGATGGGGAAGCCCCACTCTTGGGTATATTTCCAATGTTTAAAGATAAAAACATATAAGGTCGTACTCTGCATTAATTAGTTGTACTCAATATAAGATATCATGGATTTTTTCATAAGGCAGGTTGTGTTATTCATTATTGATGGAGGGGCAGTAGGGTTTGTTGGAGAGTGAGACACTTGGATGGGCCAGGGTAATGATTGGTATTTATCATCCTTGATGGGTTATTTGATGTTGAGTTCATAAGAGATTAAATAGTCAGTTTTCTTACGGTTGTAGAAAAGTACCCTGATGTATTTCCATGTGAGTTTGTTGAATTACCACCTCAACAATATAACATGTTTTGGATCGAACTACAGTCATGTGTGTCTCTTATATCTATGTATCCATATAGGATTTAACATTATGAGTTGTGAGAGACACATATATGGCTAATCTTTCTACTATGGTTTGGTTTTTTTCATCCATGTGTGTCACATTGTGGTGCACGAGTTTGGTTTTTAAAGAAGTTTGATTGCAGTTTGTGGTTGTGTATCGATTGTCTTCACTTCAAGCAAGGGACAATAATGAACCACTATCCTCTTCCACTGAATGAAGGTTTATTAAATTAGCTGAAGGGTTAAAATTATTTCTCAAATATATATTTTTCATTCAGTATATCGTCATATGCATGTGAAGGATGTGGATATCCTAAAGAATTTATTCGGTTCTTGTCATGGGCATTATGAGTTTATTGTGATATTGTTTGGTGAATGAAATGCTCCAGTTGTATTCATTAGGTTAATGATGTTTCTGTTATTTGAGTTCGTAAGCATGTTTGGGGTGGTTTTTATTGATATAATCCTTTTATACTACACGCATAAGGAGGATCATGTAGAGAATCTGCATGCCATTTTAGGAGTTCTTTATCATGAGAAGTTGTTTGGGATGTTTTCGAAGTGTGAGTTTTGGGCATGATAATTCTCTTTCATGGGGTATGTTGTATACCAACAGAGAGTATATTTGGATCCATCAAATATAGAAGTAGTCGTGTCATGGAAATATTCGAAGATAGTGGTACAGTAGAAAAGTTTCCTTGGTCATACATGCTATTATAGGAGGTTCTTAGATGATTCCTCTTGGGTTGCGACTCCTCTAACAATATTAACTATAAATTATCACGTCAGGACCCATCCCAAGCTAGGCCTCAAGATTTTACTAACCCAATCTCTCCTATATAGGTCAAGGGATGGAGACAAGAACCGAATACATTACTAAAATCAGGGTGGCCATTTTCTAAAGTACATGTATGTAGGAACCAACAAACACCTCAATGAAATAGTGACAATATATAAAATTTTGAAACATAAATATTTGGATACATCTATCCCAAACCTATGAAAAATAATTTTACTAAGGTAAGAAATGGAAAAACAAATGCCGACCAAATGAAAAGTGAAAATGTTTCTCACCTCTTTAGATAGAGAGGGAATCTTCCAAAAGTAATTTCTTGAATGATCCTCATCCCACCTACGGTAAACACCTAGGTTGATTTCACTCTCTATGCTCTGCCTACCTCAGGTCATCTATGGACTCCATCGAAAGGATTGACATCTTTATAAGACTCAAAATATTTATGGTTGATGCCTATATAGGGGTGAGTATAAGAATACTCAGCTGGTTTCGAAAAAACCCACATAAAAATGGATTTGTTGAAAGGAAACAATTCCCTCAACCTTGATAGATAGAACCCCATCAAGAGATAATATAAATCATGAATCATCCTTTGTTGTACATGACTAGTAAACTAAGTTAATGAAAAATCCCCAACATGATTAAGAAAATGACATTATCTCATATATCATCCAATTAAGAGAGTGAAAGTAAACTCATATAAATATAAGCATCTTGACATGGTGAGAGGATGAACTTCTCATCGATTCATAACCTCCTATAGTAGGACAGAGTAATCATCCAAAAATGAGAATCTAAACACAGAAGGCATGTGGTATAACCCCCCCCCCACATCCTTGCATCCCATGTATGAATTGTAACGAAATGTAAGGTATGAGCATAGAAGTGGTATGTATACTCAGTCATAAAGGGGTTTCAACCAAGAATGTGACAACACAATAAGGGCTCCTAGAGATCACCAAGGTATACTTGTATCAGACATCATGTATCATGAGATTCTGACCTCATATCCAACAATAGGATTATATTGGATTCTCTAATGGTAAACACAAAACTAGGAGAATGCACTCCATGAGCTCTGGCATCACACATATCACCCCTTCGAGAGATACACATCATCTGTAACAGACACAAAATTCCAAGTGGTACATTCAAGAGAATGTTCTCTATAAAAAACAAGATATATGGTCCATCTCTAGTGTTTATCACTATATGATCAACCATAGATATCCTATTCCTTAGGCAAGGCTAAAGAAATATAGTTGACTGGACCTCTCCCCACCACTACCCTTAATTTGAGGGGCTGCTAATCTAAAACATGTACCATGTGAATCTTCACTATGAGATGGATCTAAGGGACCTATGGCTTGACCTAGCCCCATAGTAAATGGATTATTATCTCCAAACTAACTCATGAAACATCTATCACTCTTGTATGGAGTGGCCCCACCGTAGTCCAAAGAGGGAGCACTGGCTTCTATCTTGGTAACGTTCACATCAAGTGGGGGGTTCCTTTCCTCATAACTATATCCCATATCCGAGGGAGATATAAAAACAATGGAGAGCCCTATCACCACTGCTACTCAGATACGAGGGAGTATTACACTATAATTGAGGACTCTTGCACAGGTCCAATAAGGAATTACTACTCCTAGATTGGAGAACCAACACACTAATAGGACAGGAGTGTACCAATCCATGGATTGAGGACCCACACCCTAACCTGTAAGGCGAGTACCACTCATTATATAGGGGTCCCACACTATGGTAGGATAGGGGAGTTCTATCTCTCATAGCTTCTTCACTATGGGGGGCCTGCACCCGGACATGATAGGGGATTACTTACCCTATTCTAGAGGATCCGCTCTCTGAAATGGAATGGGATTACCAAATTTTCCTGAATATAACAAATAGAGGACCCACACTATGGAATAACTGTGGAGTTAACTCCATTTCTAAAAGATGCAGACCGTATCCTAGTTGGGGAGTACCCACTGTACTTATACAACACATATAGAGGAACTATTCCCTAATACACCAAGGGAGTACCAAAAACCAAGATAGAGGACCCTCACTCAATTCAAATAGAGGATTTATTACACTATATAGAAAACAATAATGTAAGGCTCACATACTAGAATGGGAGAAGAGAATTCCTTAGATTTAAGAATGATATAAGGAACCTGTACCCTAAATCATTAGGGGAGCAATAACAGTTCCAAATGTCCATTAACAATTCCCGTCATCTCATGTGTCTACCCCAAACATAGATATCTTGGAAACTAAATAGTCACAACATTAAATGACCCACTTTATCTGCCACTGCCTCACCCACATGGATTTAGGTTTATTTAAAAGGACACTTCTTGGTGGGTAAAGTGTTCATCTTCCATGTGATTCCAAGGATATGACAAAACATTTCAGGTCATAATGAACTCCCCAGAAGTAAAACAACTTAGACGAATGATGTGGGGAGTCTTTTATCTAATAATGTAACTAGTTAACTGAAACTCACACCCTGATAAATGAATCCCCCTAATCACAACCCATGATTTTCACCACTACACAAGAGCCTTGATTGAAATTCCCAACCTCTTACATCATATTCCAAAATATATGTAACCATCAAGATATTCATGAAAACACATTCAGTATAGGCTACTTACAAGCATGAATACAGGTCCCATATAAGAATATATGGAATGCGGAAGACCTTAAGGTGATCCACTAGGAGAACACATCATGCAATGGGATACATGCAACATGTGAGGCCACCTGAGCACTTGGACATATATTCGGTCTACACGGTTTCCATCCCATGTTGTGGTACACAACATGTACTAGTGGTACATAGAGTGTTCAACTACACCTATCCCCTGGATGTGTTGTTTACCTACTACCGTGTATTAGACCCTGCATCATTGAACCTCAGTCTTGTGTTAGTATATGTCCATGCGTTTTCACACAACTTCACAAGCCATGTCCCATAGCCACAGAGATTGTGGAACTGCATGATAGGTAATTCTGTTAGATGATGTGTAGTCCCAAAATACCATCTTCTATAAAAATGTTGGTTGACATTGTGTGTGCTTATGGACTACATGTTGGGTAGATGGTAATTACAGTTGGGAATTTCTTGTAAAATCACCTGATTCACCACGATTCAACCCAAAATTCATTGATCTACCTACCAAGGATCAATAAATATGGAAATTGTGCTATTGAACATTAGAAAAACACAATAATAATGGAATCATGAAAAAAATTCAAAACATCCTATCATGACAGTGAAACACTGAAGCTTCGGTTGAAGAATGATACCAAGAAAACTCTGCTTCTCAATTTCAGGGACTTCATAAAAAGAGATGTTTGACGACACCTCACATTGATGATCTAGATTTTTTATCCATTGGACAAAGAGATAAAGAGAGGGGAGAGGAGGGTCTCCTCTCATTTTTCGAGTTTTCCAAAGTAAAGGGGGATAGAGGGACTTATTTTAGGTATATTTAATTAATTATATTATTAATTTATCCACCACATAATTTCGCTCCACCTCACCTCTCACAAAACCTCTCAGAGAAGAATATTTATGTTCCGCCTATATAAACATGACTTTCTGGACGTAACTAATGCCTTAGAAATTCAATCTATCACTGTTTGATGATGTTATTCCAACATTAATTTGAAACTACATGTGCATGAAAAAATATATTTAAAATTTCTAAAATCACCACTTCAATGCTCTCTGTGCCCCGAATTCATATGCCATCTCGGTTCCTAGCTTCAGAAATATTATTGAAAATATTAATGTGTCTTATAGGCCAAAAATCGGTTCTCTATAGATCATATCTTTTTATGTTCTAATCAGTGTCCGATGGATTTTGAGTATCTGAAGGAGGAGTTAGTCTGTGCTTCAGTTCTTTGATTGCAATTAGAAGGAGTTCAGTTTGATGTTTTTTTGTTATGCTTTATATCTTAGGTTTTTTTGTGTTCTGATGTAGCTATGATCATTCATTTCTTATGGTTTTTGGATGTTGCATCCACATGAGCATAACTATGCCACCTAATATCATGAGTTTGTAGTAGTGGTGTTTTACCTACAGTTGTGGAGATATTACCTCATTTGTAAGTATATTCTAGTCTACACCAACCATAAAATCTAAAGCTATGTTATTGCGCAACAAGACTACAACATGAACAAATGTCAGCAGAGTATGTTATTATGGGATTAGAAATTTTAAATTTCATATACACCTAGAAAAAGTGAATTTCATTTATGGTGCACTTAGTATGATTTTGCATAGTGAAGCAGTGCATGAATCTAGTGGTTCCTAGAGAGTTATGGAAGAACATTAAGCATTGAATCTAGATATGGGAGATGTCAGGGGAAGATTCTTTATATTTCAGATGATGGTACAATCATATCTAGTGCAATGGGTGGAGGAGTCCCAATTCGGGGATCTTGAGTTGGAAGTCTAGAGAGACCAAGTAATTTGTAGTGAGGCCCCTAATGGTTGGTTTCAATATGAACAACACTGAGTATTGTTTTTAGCAGGGATAATTATTCTACTATAAATGCATGATATAGTTCTAAAAAAGATCATTTTTTCACCCTTTGTAGTATATCATCACATGAAAATGTTGTATCGAGATTTGATGGATCAGTTCTGGTTTCATGGGTTGAATCATGTAGTTGAATGGTTTGTGTCTTGATGGTTATTCTCCCAGATGATGAAGGTTGAGCACTGTGTTCCTGGTAGATTTCATCATCCATTATATGTTCCTTAGCAAAATTAGTAGGATATCTCAAAGGACTTTGTTTCCATTTTACCTGGTTATCCGGTAGGCTATAGCATTATAAGGGTGAGAGTGGATCATTTATCAAAATTGGCCCACTTTATAGAAATCAAGGAGTCGAGTATAGTGATGATTTTGTAGAGGAATTATCTAGAGGGGGTTGCGAGACTCTATAGAGTCTCAGGGAAGATAATTTCTAATCAACATTATAATTTTATCTCAGGGGTTTGGAATGGTATACACCATGATTTTGGTTTTTAGATATTACTTAGCACTACATTTCTTCCATAGACGAATGGTCATACATAGAGGACTGTCAATACTCTTGAAGAACAGTTGTGATCTTGTGTCTTGAATTTTTGAGGTTTGCGGTTGAAGAACCAAAAATTGGTAGATTATAGTTATGATAATTGTTTTAACTCCACCATCGGTATGGGATCATTTTAATCCTTGTATGTATTTCATTTCTTGTCTCCTTTGTGATAGATGAGGGTTAGATAGTCGTCAATTCTCGGTCTAGAACTGGTATGAAATACCACAGAGAAGGTTCAGGTTATTCATGAGAGAATGAAGGTTACATAAGATCATCATGAATCCAATGTTTATCATAGGATGATACATATAGAGTTTAATTTAGGGGATCATGTGTTCTTTAGGGTGACTCCCCGTCATGGGGGTGAATTTTTGGTCATAGGAGTAAGCCTACTTCCTTGATTGATGGGAATTTTAAGGTTTTGGATCATGTTGGAGACATGGATTCTCATAAAACACTTCCTCCAAAGATGATCCAGATACACAATGTTTTTCAAGTATCAAATATTCTTCTCTATCATCATGGAGACCCTCACATCATCAATTAATAAGAGATCAATATTGATGATGATTAGACCTTTTATGAGTATCCTATAATGATCCAATACTACTTGGAGAAGTTGTTGCACACGAATATTATCCCCTTGGATCATTTCTATTTGTGGAATTATGGCATGATGGATTATACCTGGGAACATGAGTCACATATACATTCTATGTATCCCAAGATGTTCAATTTTTATCTCTTATCTTGTAATGCTATAAGTTTATTGGGTTTAGACATTTTCTAGTTTATGTGATAGAATTCTCTTGTTTCTTTTTGTGGCTCACTCACATTGAAGAGGTGTCTCCCCTGGGAAAGTATTTAGGAGCTAGTTGTGGTTGTTTTTTTATTTCAGGGTATTCTATAGATGAAGTCGTTAAGATCATGTGTTGAAGAGAGACTTTATAGGTATCTCATGGGGAGGCCATTTGGATGACCCCTTTTCATTTCATATCGAGGTTGGTTTTTGATTCTTTAGGATGATAATGTATTTAGATATATCTAATGTAAGGGACAAGATCAACATGGATTGACCCTTTTTGTGTTTCGAATGACAAAGGTGCTTGGGGGAGGCTCAGAAGATGTTTGGTGGGACTCATTTGCTAAATAAAGGAAATAGGAAGAATTGCACACTATGTTAGAATTACAAATTATTTAAGAATTACACATCGTGTCAGAGTTAAATGTCATTTAAATTAGGATCATAGTTTTTATGTATTTTGGTTTAAATAATGAAAAGGTAATGTGTCATTTGGTGGAAATGAAATACCAAGGATTACATTATGTAAAATGGGATAACATGTCATGTAAATCCCAGATTTTGTACGTTTTATAATGTTTCACCCACTCGGGGTTGTCAAAAACACTATGGTTGTATTGGTTCCTCTTATTTTCAAGCAGCAAGAATATCCCTTCCTTGTGTTCTGGATATTCATTCAAGGGTAATTGATCATCAGTCTTCTATCCTTGACCTATAGCAAGATTACATTGGGTCATTCTCATTTCAAGAACATTGTAACCCTTTTGAAGTAGGGGACTCGTTGCTTCTCTATGTTTAATTGAATTGCAGAGATAGAATTACTTAGCGCCTTGGATCACCCTGAAACCAACCTAATAGTTATTGGAACCATATTAAAGAATTGGTATCGATCACATGGAGATATTTTTATCTTGTAAGATGATAATGATTTTCCATTATATTTCAAGATAGTGTGATATATATGTTGTTCTTGTTATTCAAGGTTTAGCTTGTAAATTATTTTAAAGAATATAGAGCCAAAATTAATTGAGATTTATTTGGCTAAAATATTAATGATGCAGTTTTAATATATCCTTTTTTATTGTAATTTGATGATAATTAATGTATACCGTTATGGATTTTTAATTTAATTATTTAGTAAAACTAAATCATGATGATAAATTTTGATAAAATATTTAAGGTAATGTTAAATTAATTGTTTAATTAGTTTTTTTATAACTTTATAAATAGGTTACCTGCATTTGTAACTTATAAATAATGAATTTTTTTATTCAAGTTGGAATATAAATCCATTGTTTGATAAAATATAATACCTTTGTAGGTTCAAATTCAACTGCTTTCTTCTAAAGGTTAGGGGCCTTATTTTTTCGAGTTGTGACGGATTGCTGTGTGTGAAGGATTAATGCCTTGATTTAGGGCCAAAACCAGGTGACTATGATTGTTTCTTAGTTCTTGTGATGTTCTATATATACAATAATTTTTATGTGGGGCAAGGAGGACCGTATATGATGTGATCTATTGATGGATGAGCCTTGAAGGTTGTTGTGGTATGTGGGTAGGTAGGCCTAGTTATTATTGTAGTAGTTGACACTTGTTATGGTGAGATGTGTCAGGATATTCATATGTGTTTCAAAGAAGACATTGGGGATGATGGAATGGGTTGAATATTGTCTTACAAATTGATATTAAAGCTGGATTCTTATTTGAATCTATTTTTTGGTCGATGGATAGTTTTTTTGTTTATTTTCTTTCATTTCCCCAATTCAAAAGGAAGATTAATTGTATTGGTCGTCCAATATTTTTGGTATCATAGGTTGTTTTCCTAGATTACCAATTAATATGGAAATTAATTATGTTAATAAATGAGTAAATGTTTAACTAATGTGGTTGGATCTTGTTGGGATGTGATAAGGAGGTTATAATTATGAGAAGATGTGGACTTGACATAATTTTTCCTGGATGGCATGGAACCATTTTGTAATGATAATATATTGTAATTTAGGTAATGGAAATGGGTTATTAAGGGATAATGAATTAATTAAAATATTTTTAAATTGATAGAATGGAATTAAATAACATAATTTAGCTCTTTGAATGGTTTTTTACCGTTAGGATATCTTGAATTAGAAGTGGTAGCAAGGAGTCTGAGAGACATTAGCTACCATTGATTTTAAGACTATGTTATGTCTATTGTGTGTTTGCGAGCTAAATTATATAACGTACAAATTTTTTATATTCTACTCCACATTATTTGTTAGGGAAACTAACACTCTAGGGATTCTGAGCCCTATGAAGTGTTTTTTCCTACATCTGAATGAGAGGATGGATGGCTTACTACCCCCTTTGACCCTACTCTCTTCTCATGGTAGATACTTGTGTGGGTATACAAAATAGTTAGTTTTCCAAATATATTTGTGTAGAGGGATAAAATGGATTGTGGTTATTTTCAAAAATATTAATTTTGGATATTGTTTCTTAAGGGATATTATAAGTATAAAAGTTTTATGATATGAAGGCTTGGGGTCCCTTACTCAATGTTTGGGTTGTGATGGCTTGAGATATAATACCTGAAATATGATACACATTATGTGGGACATTGTGGATCCCAAAAACTACATGGTTACTGTTTCTTATGTAGAAGTGGTGGTGTGATTCATGAGGTTCATGTTGTGGTTCTTTTCCCAAGTGTCTGTGGGATATCATTTTCAGAGAGAGATTCTTAGGATGTGTGATGTTGGAGAAGAGAGAAAAACTAGTGGGGAATTAGTGGCAGGTTACACATGATATTCTTTATTATATTATTACTCTTGCATGTGATAAATAGTAAGAGTATCCAGGGTGAAGTTAGGAACCTAGTATACAATCATAGGTGAAAACATAGATTTACATGAAGTTCATTATTATTTAGTATGATTTTGTTGTTCTTTTTCATGAGAGGGTTGGTGGAGGATCCAATTTAATATACTTTTATACTCACCGTACATATATACAATAAAATTTTGTGTTCAGTTGGAGAAGGTTAGAGCTCAGTCTAGTTTCAAATAGCTTGGGGTTTTTAAGAGCTATTTGGGATTCCTGGTTGCTATCATCTTTACTTTTCATTTATTCCTTTTAGTTTTCCTTTCCGTAGTTGTAGTTTTTCATGTCATTACATACATGAACTCTGGATTTCCTTTTATAATTGATTCCAAGCATGAGTTGGTTGGTGTCTATTTTATCTCTCTCATTCTAATGTGTTCCCTTAAAGGGTAATGCATACCATCTATGTGTTTATTATACCCTCAGTTCTAGTCACCAAACAGGGTCCTATTAGAGGTGGGAATCCGGTTTCATCATCCCTCTTCTCCCATTTCTAGCTTAGGAGGTGTACACAGTGTGGGGAGGTTATCATGAAACTAATGAAAAATATAGGTATTCTTTCCTTGGTTCAATTATAATATTTATAGAAAAAATTTAATAGAAAATATTATTAATAGTTTTATCATGATGGAAATTATCAATAATTTATAATTATTTAGTTATTAATTAAATTTCATTCCAATGATTTTGAATTTTGTAATAAAGTTTTCCTATAAAAACAATGGCACAAAAAAAGAAAATAAAAGAATCAATGAAATCTCATTACCCCGGATCAAAACCATATATGATTAATTTTTTATTTAAACAATTCATGAAATTAATTTCAGTTATGAATATAATAGAGAGTGTCCAAGAGGAGGAATAAAATTATTTTGAATAGATTTATCTTCCACTAAATCTTTGTCGCATTATGTAAATCTACCTATTGGTTCTCCCTGCTCTGTCTTGCATCTCTCTATGAGAAAAAAGGTGTCAAAAAAATATGTATTCCTAGTTATATAATTAAAATTTTAATTAATGAATTGTGGAGTATTTTCATAGCCTTATTATCAATGTGGAAGAAACATATTTACATTCATTTCTCTTTCATGTGATATCCATGTGATAATAATTTTTCTCTTTCAATAAATCAATACATGAACAAGATTCTAGCTCCATATGATTATTTACAAACAGATTGTCTCTATTTATTCTCCAAAAATCATAAAATATAAATAAAATATATGGTTTCAGAAAATAGAAACTCATAACACATGAGCCTCTGAACCATCTTGGACAACCTCCTCAGTATCAGCATCCATACAAACATTTAATTTCATCCAACATGAAAAAACATTTAATCCAAAAAATTACCCTGTTCATAATTATTTTACCACTCTATTAATGAAATCCAATTTTTTTTAGTAAATTTACTCGATCCCATGTTTCATTTTCAACGTGTATTACTTGATAATATTTAAAATAGAATGGTTTTGACAATGTCTTATGTATTTGGACATTATCTATCACACAATATCTATGTTATATATTGGATGTAATTTACTCAAAATATTTATAAAACCCACTAAATTTATTTTATAAATAAAACTATAGATATCTCATCATTGATATCATACACTTATAATTATACATTTATTATAATTACTGAGAGTTGTTTGATTCTTGTAGGGTTACTAGTAAATTTAAATATTGATTTTTTTCCAAACACCATCCAAATATAAAATTTCTTCATCGAAAATGGAAGGTTCAGAAGTCCCTTAGAGACATACTTTTCCTTAATATGAACTAAAGGTCCTAAAAATAGATTTTTATCAAATATTAAAAAAAATATTGAAATACATTTCAAACATGGGAAAATACCTTATAAGATATATTGAATCTATGGTGTCTGAGAAATTTTTGGGAAACATTGATTCCATTAATAAAATCCTGATTTTGAATCCATCTAATATTGTTAGATGATATCCAATAGAGATCAAATACTAGTTAAGATCCAAAATTATTCATAACTAGGGGAATTGCTTCGATATTGATTAACTCATGTCGATCACTTTTGATGTTAATTTTTAAAGATCAGTCAATAAATAATATTTGAACTTGGACAGTTATTCCTCATCACTGAGAATGTCTATTCATGGAAATCATTGAATAGTTTTTGAGATTTAAACTGAATATATTTTAATTTTTTTTTACAATAGCCTTTCTAGAAGTAAATATATCACTAAACCTCTTTTAGAAGGGATTCAAAGGCCAGTACTCAACAAATTAAACAATTCCCATTTAAAAGGGAAGTGAGTACAACCATTGAAATATTGAATTTCAAATATTATAGATTTATTATGTTGTATTTTTAGAGCTCAATTTCCCTAGTGACTTTTGACCAAATGTGTAAATATTGAGATGGTTATCTTATAATATATATACAAAAATAAATATTTAAATAGAAAAGGAAGATTTGTGTGCTTTTAAATAATGGGCGTGTCATTTTCTTTAGAGATAAATTTAGAGACATAAATTTTTTGATCTATATGGTAAATTTACTTCTACATTTATTGCAAATTCTTTATTTAAATGTTTCGTCTTCTTATACATGTTAGACAAATCATTTTACAAAATTAATATTCGAAAAAATGTGTGCATATTCATCTATCATGTGTTTTTTCTATCGGTTTTTAATAAATAATATTCAATAGTTGAAGATTATTTTACATATATTGTACATTATTTAATATCATACACATGTTTTAGTTTCTACTAAAAATGTGAATGAAACATATTTTTCCCAATCAATGATGTATTTATTTATATATTGGAGTATCAGCTACTCGGACTTAGTCGTGGTGGTGAAGGAATATCATCTTCTTGGAATAAGATTCAGATATATGGTTCTATGAAAAAAGAACCATAGTGTTTTGTAAAATATTTATTATAATGGTAGAAAATACTTATAATAAGCTGTGTAAGTCCCTGGTATAATGAATTAGGTGGAAAAATCCCCAAGCCTACTGACAGAGTATTGGAAGAGTGGAGTATGGGGTATTTTTTCATGAACCACTATACATCGTCATGTTATTTTCTTTGATTATTTTCATAAATCAATCTTCTTAAAGATAGAAGGAATGTAATCAGTTTATATCAAGAGGGTTATTTTGAAACATTTTATGGTTTTAAATAATTTTAATTCACTCCCACACATCCCATTTTATCTTAATAATAATCATTATGACCTTACATGATTTTCATATGAATGATCACGAGGAGGGTGATATATTATTGTTATATTATATTTACATAACTTTTACACATTTTCATCAAAATAATGTTGAATAAATAATTTATGTTAGTTGTAATGAGATTAGTGACTGATTTAATATTGAGGATATCATTAATGGGTGGTCACTAATGGATTACTTCATGTTTTATTTTTATAATAGAGTTAACGTTCAATTACGTTTGATAGAAATAGTTATGAAAAAAATTATTAACTCCAAATGGTATGTATATCCTTGATAAATAATGATGTATCACAATATCATATGGATTTTTGGGTGATCTGGAATAATGAAATATATACGTAATTATGTATCATGATTCATGATTTTTTTAATAGGTAAATATTGATCATCAGGGGCCTAAAATACTTTTTTTCGCCGTTATATATGTCAAAATGGATATAAATTATTATCATGATGGATTTCATGTTTAGTTTTCTAATGTATCCACAAATTTATGTTGTCATCATAGTGATTGTGTTTCAAATTAACAAATCAATACATTTAATTCCGATTTGAAAGAAATTTTATGTGAAATGATTGGTTAATTGTTATTTTAAGAAATTAACGAATCTTCATGGAGTACTATAAACTATAATAAATTTTGGTAATAAAATGATTCATTTTATATTATTATAATGAATTTCGAATACAATGGAAACTCATTTAATAATTATTGTCACTTCTGTTACTATGATATATGATAAATTTGAATGAAATTTAAATACATTAGAGGAAATTATTTGATATTGGGTGTTAGGTTTTAGGAAATCATTGGATTACCATGGTATTTGGATGAAAAGTCTTTACAATAATTTCATCCAAGAATATAATTGGATTATTACATTTCAAATATTGTATATATGACCATGTGAGTCACTATTTTATTGGGATACATAATGTGATAGATATTTATTAAGACATAGTTTCGAAAAATAGATGACGGATTTTGTTCCGAAATATTTAATAGATTGATGATAGTGCATTCATGGAAAAAATATTTTGTTGATTAGTGACAAAGACCCTTGGAATCTAATGTTAGTGATCAAGTCTACGATGAGTGTTTATATTTTTGGGTAATTAATTATTTGGGAATAAAACAAATTTGGAACTATAATATGTTGGTATATTTGAAATTATTATATAGATAGTAGATGTAAAGTATTTTTTATTGTTAAAAATGTGGTTATCATGCATTATGTTTTTTCATCTTAAATAAGATGTTCATTTCGGTTATGTTTCATGTTCTTCCCTATAATATGATTTATTTAGATTTAGATGTGTTCTACACTTAAAGGTAATTGTATATTATTTGGAATTATTCAATAGAAATAGAGATTTATATTAGTAAGAGTAACGTGATAATATGGAACAATTAAAAAGGAATATTTAGTTTTTGTGGCTTTTGTAAAAAAATTTACTGTTTTTTGGAATCATTTCAGAAGGTTCACATCTCATAGAAAATTTGATCAATCAATGAATCTAGATGTGAATTATGTTTGGGAGGTAGAGACAAGTTCCTAGTCAGTCAAATTTTTTTCTGAACTATATGTACTCACTATATCTTTTTTAAAAATAATATATATGGATCCTTGTATAATAAGTTTCACAGTTAGAAAAACCATGTTTACTGAAAATAATTTTTTGAAATCATTTAAAGCAATAATTTCATATTTAGGTGAATGGTTGCTTAATCCAGGTGTCTAGACTATGTAATAATGTAAATAAACATTAAATGACTTTTAATACCCATATTTACCTCATATGACAATAATTAACACTCTAAACTAACTTTTATTGGTTCTAGGGATTCTTATGGGAGATTTTCTATCTTCTTGACCACACATTTTCAAAATTATCCTTAGGATAAAATGTATTGATAAAGAATTGATGGTATGAGATATTAAATCTCATTATTGTTTTAATCTCACTCTCTCATTATATCTCTAGATGGATATATTCTAGAATATTTCATCCAGATCATTGTAAATTTAGATCGTATTGTTATAAATATTCCATAATTCCCCTATATCATAGTTTGTGATATATGGATGCAATAAGGTATTCCATGAATTTTTCTAAGCCGTATCATATTCTTAGATGTAGTAAAAAATCATAATGAATGTTTTAATGATAATATGCCACTAACTATGACATATGTATCTAATTATCAGTAATTATCCATCAAACCTATAATTTATTGGGGGTATTAATGAATTTATATGATGAGTACATGTTTGTTCATGGGACTAAAATGGGTTTTAATAGTATGAATAAATCACATGTTTCATAATGTATAAGTTAATTCTTTGTCCAATGGTTGCCTCAATGAAGGATATATAGGAGAAAATCACCAATAGATAGTGATTGATCGAGCCTACCTCTGCCCCAAATGATTATAATTAGAGCTCTCCTCCCTTCTCAAATTAAAATAAAGGACACTCACATCCCATTAGAATAAAGAAAAATCTTCCCATTTAAAGGGTGATTCGTATCGAACAATAGATATAAAAAATGAGGGAGTTCGATGGAAACCTCTAAATGTACATCATTAACAATATGTATATTGAATCATGTGGTAGTGATCATAAGTGCATGGTTTAAAAAATGTTTTTATGTTAGTCATATATGGTCCGGGATTCATATAGGGTATATTTTTCAAATTACGTTTATAATTATTATATTACATTGAGTATGTGTTAACAAATACTTAAAAATCCTCTAATGGAATTGAAGATTCACTATGTTGTTTAATTCATTAAATCATGGTAAAAATTAAGAGAATTTAATTTCATCTTTTTCAAATGAGATATATAAAGTAACAATTGGGACGTAGACATTTTCTTAATATTACTATATACAGTATCAAAGGATTTGATTTGATTATCTTGTATGTTGTGAGAGATTGATTATTGAGGCATGGTTTAATCCTTTTCATTCCATTGAGTCAACACATATGATATGGGATATAATATCCTATGGTAGCATAGACACATCTACCCAAAAAAGTTCCTTCTATAAAAAATGTGGTAAAAATTTTTTATAAGAGATGATATCCCAGGTGCTACTGAGTATATCTTATGTAGTAGCTTATAAAAATTTCTGACGGATAAACATGAATTAAGTTAATCTGATGCAAAAAGATATCAGAAGTTTCTATATCCATGTAATTTCATGGATGGGATAATATATCATAGAGTACGAGAGATAATATATGTGATCATGGATATATGATATTAGGTATATCAAAAAATATAAAATTATGATAATTTTGATTTATCTAAATTTAAATTAATAATGGATTTAAATGATTATAAATTATTTATGAATTATCAAAATATGTATTTTTCATTGTTTACTTTATTATAAAATGTCTATAAATTAATTAATAATTATTATTTAGTTAATTAATGATTTATGTAAAATTTAATAAATAAAAATTGAATATATTAATTTGTAATATTAAATACATTTTTAAAATTGTATGGAAAGAATTATAATTTAAATGAAATTCATTTATATAGAAATTTTTATATGAATTAATATTTTTTTTATAAATTAGATAATAAGGATAAGTATAAAAGATTTTATATTAAATTATAAATTGAATGAAATATTTAATATTCATTTTTCAAATCAGTGGCCTTGTTTGAGTAATTATATAAACTATATAAAAAGGTTTTTTTTAAAATATTTGATCAATGTTTAAATGATATTAAATATTGGATATTTTTATTATATAAATATTATACATAATATAATGGGAATATATAACTTTTATAATTCATTTAAATTAATATATTTAAATAAAATTCCAAATAAATGAAAAATATGATTCAGTTAATATTGAGGCTAAGTATGAAGTGATATATATTTATTTAATTATGGATTTCCCAAATGAATGACTAAATTGTAATGTGATTATAATTTATTTATTTAATAATTTTTCATAAATAGTTTACCACATGTTCAAACGCATGAATTGGTCGTTTATTTATTTTATTCAATGTTATATTCTTGAATATAATTAAATTTTTAATGGATATGGACTTATTCTTTAAATAAAGTATTAAACTGCTTCAATAAAATTTTACAAATGCATCTAAGGATTGACATGATAGATTTTCTAATTGATTTATTTTTTTATTCCTTTACTTTGGCTTGTATTAGGTTATGATATTGGATTAAGAAGTTAATTATGATTTATACGTATTACATGTTAGAATTATAATTGAATTAGAGTATTCCCTGATTATATTGCCTTTTAGTACACAGACTTTTATAATTTTGTTAGAGGTGAATTCCTTGTCTATAAAAGTGATGTTTTCCTATCATTCTATCTAAGCATACTCTTATGGGGATTATTGATTTCATATGATTCTAATACATGACATGAATTGAAAAAATTTACCTTATTCATTGGACAAATTTGGATATATATGAATATAGATAGAATCTAAACTCAGTTAGTGGCATAGGATTTGGGTTTTCTATATAGATACACATAATTAAAATTTAAACAAATTGGTTTGGTGGAATGAAATGGTTTCCAAACTAAAACATTTACAATCATGAATACATGTAAAGGGAATATGGTAGATAGGATGGTCATATTAAATTCCCTTTAAAAATTTCTAGTTTTTCATTCCTTCCAAATTTAACCCTTATCAAGACCTTTATCATCCAACTAGGTAGGTCATGATAAATCATGGTTGTAATTTCATAGAATAGTAACACAATATCAACCAGAGTCTGGGAAGCCATGTGACCTTACAAAATCCATCCCATATGATAGAGAATGTTGATGGGTGGTAAGATCCTGAAACCATTAGCGGGTAGACTATACACAAAGTACCATCACATAAAATAAAAAATAAAAAAGAACAATATTATATAACATCATATTATACAAGGGAACAATAAAAAATATTAACTAGTAATAACAACATATATTAAAATTATATAACAAACATGATTCAAGATAACATATATCTGTCATCCAATAATGATCTCAAAATGGGATGTTGATTTATATCATAAATCAACACTAAAAATGGTGGATACATATCCATAACCAAGGTCTCTACTAAGAAATATAACAAAAACTCAATCTAACTAAAATTTCTAGTTATATCATGAAACATACTACCTAAATTTCAAACATAATGATTTCACAAGTTCTGAGGTTCCCTTGTTGGCTGTGAGAATATTACTAAGTAGGGTCATATAATGTTCCCCTTATATGGGATATTATATTTTTATACACATGTATGAAAAATATGAAAGAAGAATACAATCATACATTTCAGAATACATCATTTTAACCTGGCCACCATGAACCATGATCCAATGTGCTTTGGAAAATGAAGAAAACATACATGTTTAACCATTATAGAAACTAAATCAATTCAACCACCGCCCTATCAAACATTGAAAGTCCTGAAAAAAGTCACATGAAAACACATACTATCTAGATACTCCCTTGAAACTCATGAAAATAACCACTTAGATATGGATATCTGATATCCAGATACATTACAATATTTCATTCCACCATACACTCTCTCTAAGTTTAATATCATATTACATCCCATGTCATGTATCATACAAGTTATCTTTCACTATTTGAAGCATCACCCTCAAGCTCATGATGTTCCCTTATATAACCTCCTAGGAAAAATCACAACCATGTCTCATGTTACCACTCTCTCACTCATAGTGAGTCCCCATACCATGTCACAACCATTTCTAATGATACCACCAACTTACTCAGGATGAGGCCACATACCATTTCATAACCCTAATACCCTACTTATACCCACAAACTAATTCTGAGGTCTCATAATATATGTATACAACAATGTTCTTGCAATATAAATAATAAATCAAACTATACATAGAAAATTTAACTCCCATCTGGTTGCACACCCAAAACTAGAACACTGCTTGAGGAAAACAGACATATCTCAGCTACCATATACTTGACCAATCCCAACCCACTAGAGATATCATATAGCTAAATAAATCTCACAATGATCCAATTGTGTAAAAACATTATCTAAAAATGTGGAAGGTAAATATTATGGGTAATTACTCCAATCACTCCGAGGTATCCCATATTCCCAAAAAAATATATTCCATACGTAGTCATTCAATGGAAAATAAATCCAAAATATTTCCAAATCCCATCTCTATTGAAGTGGTACACCTAAGGGAGACCATTTTCCATTTATCCCCTTATGATTCCTGGAATACCCATGCTCACTAGTTACATCACATTCTATCTCTAATGAATTCAATGTACAATTGTTGACCCATAATCCTTTTGAATATTTCCTAGTTAGACACTAATCCAGACCACTACCCAAGGAATTTCCTATTTAGAATCCACTTTAAATAACACCAATACTCATTCTTAAATTCACATAATCTCAGAAAAGGATAAAACCCATTAGGGTTCATCGAATCTAACTAGAATGTGCACTCAATGGTGATATGGCCAACTATCATTCAATTCCCCAGAAAACCATATTTGAAATATTGATTTAACTGTTAAGGTCACTATCACCACCTTTTAAAAAGAAGGTAACACTCTCGATACCATTCTTCATACCATACACACAATCTCATTAAGTAAATGTAAACACATGAAAGAATGTATATAGTTAAGTTTTTATGGGATCACCTATACCCAACATTGAGTTACCGTACTAAATCTGAACTCATCTGATTTAATTCAGTCCCACCCTTTATCATACAATGCACTATCCTGATATTGGGAATATATCTTAACTGATAGGCTATAAATAATTAATTGGGATAATTTGTAAAAATTTTATAAATTAAATTTCTTATTAATACACCACTAAAAACTTATTGATTGGAATATCAAATTCGAAAAAATCAACTGATTACAACTGAAAAACCCATAACATGCCTTTAAATCTCTATTGATCGGAATTATCATTATATGTCACTCATTAAACAAGTAATTTTATCATTATAACACAATTAAGTTTATCAAGAAACATACTTGTAATGAAATTGGATGAAACATAAGTAATTTCACTCTTTTGATTCCTTCATTCCACCACACCAAGAATCCACATATTTCAAGAACACTATATCCATACTATGGAAAAATACAATAAAATCATTAACCATGTTTTTTCCATGATTATAGGATGATAAAGAGTTAGAATACTAAAGGGAAAAAATTGTATAAACATACCATAAATCACTATATATGCTCCCCAAGATCGATCCTACATCAAGGGGATTCAGTGGTTTGGAATAACAAAGAGTATATAGAGTTGGGACGGATAAAATTAAACATAAATTATCCCCTTCCTATTAAAGAACCAAATGGTCCAGATAGTTAAATAAATTAAATGCCACTATTTGAAAAACAATCTTCAACCCATCGAGTACATAACTAGCCTCCACCAAGTACCTAATGTGGAATCAGTCACCCACAATAACTCTTGGGAAGACATAACGTATTCCTCTTGGAATAGGTACATGGTTTCATTTAACCGAATAAATAGTGGTGAATATAGAAATGATTCAATTTTACCACCAAATCATCCTACCCTCGATCACATTAACATACTCTCGGCCGTAAAAAACACACAACTATGTCCAGAAACATCTCTTAGATGTTATATGGCTCTAATATATTTAATTTTAATCCCAATTCATAAAATACGACTACTAGAAAGATTAAAATTCACAATTACTCATAATTCATTGATTCATAGTGGTTTGGGTCATTAAAATATCTCCAACATAACACTAATTTTATACGAGAAGCGCGTAGGTCGATTCCTCGATACTCAATTAACATTTAGAACATTATTCCACTACAGTTTCTTGAGTCTATCTAGTCACTACTTCATTATTCATCTTCATGATACCGATAGAAGGGATTTTATCCAATAATGTGTGTTTTAATCATATAGAGACCACATCATCCTATTAAATGACATGTTAGATTTTGATAATTATTTTACATTCCGCAACACATGAAAAATTATAAATTGAATACCACATGCATTGATTTTCTATGATTGAAACCCTCCCTATAATGAAATCATCCTATCTCCAGAAACCAAATTAAACATCCTAGATCAAATTGAATATAAAAATTAGATTAATATGTCTTATCCACAAAATCATAGCCATGTATATTATTTACTAAATAAAATTATGGAACAAACCACTATCGATGCATCATCACATTATGATTAGTTCTTGGTCAAAATAAGATCCATTAATCACCCACCATAAGATAGTTACCAAAATTGTTTAATAACAGGGTAAGATCATACAATTCACAACAACAATTTTAATCATCATACCCATAATATGGATTTGTAATTAAATTATAGTATAAGGATCCTCCCTTCCATAGGTAGTCACATACCTTCATCTGGCCTAAACCCACAGACTTGATCCTCCATACCAAAAGACAGACAACCCAAGAACATTTTTCATAAAATAACTCCTTTTTTAACCCATGAAACTTACAAAAAGGTTCCTTATTACTATGATATCCTAATTATTGCTTTCTTTTAGGAACAGATCAACAAACTTCATATCTATATTTGATGTGTTTCATCTGTGAGTGCATGGAAAACATTAATCATGAGACTAAATGAAACCCACAAACCTATTACCCATCCACTAACACACAATTCCCAACCACTCCTACTTTAATAGAACAACAACACATCCCTATCATAGAGGATGTCATTATAATGAAGGGTAATAACAAAATCAACCAATTTAGTTATCCCATACATACTATTTCTCATAAACTCAAAAATATAATTGACACATTACTATAATGTCTCGTCCTCTAAAGACTACTACTCATGAGAACTACTCTTCATATCTCATAAACTAAAAACCTAGAGCCATATATCATGGTTCTAAATGACTATGTAAATAACATGAGATTTTTTGGAGATTAGAAATCCCATAAAATATAATGTAGTCCCAGGGATATTTTTGAAAAACAAGGACAATTTTATTTCATTAAGATTTAAATATTTATCCTCTAGAAGTCCATATTTTTTTGAGAGAAGAAAATTTTGATAAATGAAGAAGTGGATAAATTTTCTATGTTGAATTTTTGTTTTAAATATATAAATATTATTCAAACTCACATGAAATAATTTTTATTAAGTGAGGTGAATATTTTTTTGATGTTTTGATAAGTTTTAAATAAGTCTATAGGTGTCTAAAATTACTTTGGAGGCTTTTGAGTTAAGAAGATATAAATTAGATAATTGGCTTGGTGATATAATTTTAATAATCAATCAACTTAAATTTTAAGGTATAATATGAGTTACTACCTAAAAATCAGAAAAGTAAGTATAAAATCATTGTATTTTTAAAGATAAATCATAACAAGATTTGATGATATTATGTGAAATCCAGTTTTAATAAGAGTTTACAAACTAAATAATAATATTTACTATGAATACAGAAAATTGAAATTTTGAAATTTTTAAATTCATATGAGTCTTATTAAATGTATTTAAATTGAATATATAAAATAAAATTGAAAAATAATGAGAATTTATGTCAATATTCTCAATGTATAATTAAATATGAGAAAACCAAAAGAAATGGGATAAATTATATATTTTTCAAGAGGGAAAATTTTGGTTTATATGTGTAACTTTGAAAAGAGTTAGTGAAAATAAAATAATTCCACAAACATATGATTGATATTCTAGTTTTCATAAGATTTATCATGGAAAAATGTCATGTGATTATCAGAGTGTCATATTAAAGTTTTTATTCAAAGGTTTTGTATGATCCATTCAGAGCATCGTATAAGATTCACTTTGTGGGAGATTGAATTTATAATGGGAACTAAAGAGTAATATACTTGGTGAAAAGTGGGAATTATAGAATTTATAAATCAATTATTTTTCAAAACATATATGTAGATACCCGAAGCTTGACGTACATAGATACTACATTACTTTTTCAGAATACATAATACATAACAAAAAAAGACACACAAGGTCTATAATAGTTTAGTGTCTTTGGAAACTTGGAACGTAATCTTCAAATCATGGTGAAAGATCTTCAACATCTCCCATAAAGATCTTCCACTTTTTGTTTCCTTACCTAAACCTTTCTTTTTATCCTGGGGGAAAATAAAACATAAAAAGGGTGAGCTCAAATGCTCATTAAGGTTATGCATGGATAAAATAAAACATACCATATACATTTGAACTTAAAAACATGAACATAATGTTTAAACATCAAAATCTTGAGCAACGACTTAAAACATGGAAGTAAATAAGGCATATATCATAATGGAACATAAATCATGATAACAAAGAATGGGAATAAAACATGTATTTGTGGCATCCATTAATCACGTGTAATGATTTCCATAGTATCCAAGGCATTGCTTCCAAGACCATCTTAGTGGAAAAAGTCCCATTCTGAATCGAGTTCACTCCTCATTTCAGTCCTGTAACACTGAACCGGATTAACATACCATTCCATCCATGTCTATATCATGAGATATAAAATCTTTACCTAATTCATTTGAGGGATATATAGGTCCCTCCCTTCTCATAATGAAATAATTCTTACTTGTGCCACAAAATAAACATACATCATTCATAATAACCCAAGGAATAAAATGGGTTTCATAAACATCATCCCATCATCACATAATTCATATAAAATAAATGGATATCATTTAATAAAATAAAATTGAAACCATGATACTTGAAACATACACATGTGAAATAATGTCATCTTAGATGAAAATGGTTTTGATAAAACACTTGAAATGAATTCTTGAGAAAAATATCCTTTTTTCTTCAAAATGATTTTCTTTTAACAAAATGTCATGAAATTTTATAAGAAAAGGATTTTTTTAAAATAGTCATGAAATATTTTGTAGGAAGATTCATGAAAATATGGCTTTATAAAACCGTAAAAATCCTTTCATGCCGTATGCATTAAAAAAACATTCTTCTCGTACTTTTGTCAGAAAAGTCCAAAAGTACCTTGTAGGGTAAGTAAAAGAAAGATTCCTTCCATACCATGGGGTAAAAGTAAAAATGGGTAAAAAGGACGATAAAAATACATGAATACACTTTTATAATACATGGACATGGATGATATCAATAACCCTAGTAAATAATTACGAATAGGCAATCTCGGATAAAAATGAGATTTGCAAAATTATCCCTTACCTTAGGCCCGATATGCTTCGTACGTATCTGAACCTCCTGTATAATGATTTAAATAATGTCATTTACTTATTAAAGAATCATATTCATTATTATGATATCATATATGTTTCACTTATGACTTTGTATTACCCGTTCTTTTGTAAATTCCATGTTAAAGCAGCGTTTTGGGTAAAATTATTTTATTTATCGTATGTGTTTCGACTTGTCGTTCCTGATATTATTACTTATATCCTGATTTACATAATTAAAGAATTTAAAACATGATTTATATATAATATATATTCATCATATAAATATATATTATAGATCAATAAAAGGAATGAAATACACCATTCATGGAGACGGTAGGCCATAAGTACGCATGAACGCTGTTTTCGTTTCCCTTTTGAATTGAATGGAATTAAGTAAATGACATACATATATATATATACATATATAAATTATCATTATTATGTCATATATTTCATTATTATTCATTATATATACTTTATAATCATTCATGAATGGTTAACATGGAGAGTGAATCTTATCGCGTCGTGGAGACGGTAGTCCGTACGTACGCACGAGCGATGATATCATTCCCAAGAACATGGAATTGTATTAAAGTGTATGTATAATATTACAGAATCAATATCAATTTACAATAATCATATATATTCATTACTTTCACGATTATACCCATCCATGTAAGGTGGTGGTGGAAAATAGATTACACCATGGCGTGGAGACGGTATTCCTTACGTACGCACGCGCGGTGATTTCGTTTTCCGTTGGATGGATAGATGGTGAAATATTTTTGTTTCATACTTATAATAAGTTATCAGTATATTATTGATACTGATGTTATTACCTCATAATGAAACAACTAAAAAAATAAGAAGTGGAAGAATAATTAAAGTTGAATGAATCGGTAATGGATATTACCTCTTCTTTGAAATGGCTCTTTGAGACCTCCACTTAGGGAACTAAAATTGGTCTTTGAAGAATACCAGGACCTCTAGGATATTTCTAGGGAAGTGGGAAAGTGAAATGGGCAGGGGTTTTCCGAGCATGACGGCTCAAATTGGTTTGAGGATGAGTGGGAGGAGGTTCCCTTTTATAAGGGAGGAGAGGAGCACCTTTGGAAATCTTAAAGATATTAATTCATAATAAATCTAACCCCACTTAAAAACCTCCAAAAATGACTCATATTCGAATATAAGATGATATAGGGTTGTAATATCATCAACCAATAAAATTTAGACATGTTAGAAAATTATTTTAAACATTATCAACTTGATTTATCCTTACATAATCAATTTAAATTTATTTGTGGTAATAACATTCTAAATTTAAAATTATAACAAAAAATTACTTATTTGTTGTGAATTGTCCATAATTGGATAATTTATAACATTTTAGACCATATGAATTATATTTATAATTTTTAAATATTTTTGTGATTTTTAATCAATTTTATAATATGTTATTTTTATAAAATAACAATAGTGTCAATTTTGACACTATTGATTTATATGAGTTTAAATAAAATATATACAGAAGATATGTTCGAAATAAAAGCTTTAAAATATTCATAAAAGGACATATGTATCTAGAAAATTAGTGGATCATATTAAATAGTTCATATAATATTTATTTTATTATTTTTAAAACCATTTATTCGGATTATCCCTTAATAAAATAATTACTACAACATTATTGTATAATTATTTAATATACTTATATGTTGCATAAAAATTAAAACTTAAATCCTATGATGAATATAAATCTATTAACTTTCACAATAATACTTTTACTAGAATTTATCATCTTAAAATCACAATTTTTAAATTGTTATATTTATTAAATTATGAAGGTGACAACTTTTGGAATCATTTAAAATAAAATAATATAATTGTCATAATCACTTTTATAAGACTCCAAATGGTTATATATTAAGTAATTAGATTCTTATGAGATAAATATACACTAAAAATAAGTTTCTTCTGGTTTTTGGGCCTTGTAATGGGTATTATGTTTTCAATAAAAACTATATTACTGATTTATCACTTAATAAATAATTTCTGCATCATTAATGTATCACCATTAATGATAATTATTTAATCCCTAAAAAAATCTAAATAAATTATCATGGTGCAGATAATTTTATTAGAGTTCTGGAGACTATTCATGTTTGAAGATTTATGATGTTTATCACTAAATTAAAATTATTATACTTATAAGATTCAAGAGAGAGACATGTTGTCACTTTCTTTGGTTTTAATGATAATTAAATTATTTTCATGGTAAAAAGTCCATAAAATGAATCTAATCAGAGCCTTAGGTGATATGGTTCGACATTTAGTCATCCAATAGAATTTTGTAATTTTTTAGGATAATTTTATAATATTATATTCACCCTTAATTACACGATTTACCTTTAACTATGGTAAATAAAATTTACCGTACTTACTATTCATAATTTCCAAAAATAAAAAGTATCCTATTAACATAATTTGGACCCAATTATTCCAAATATGGAATAATTTTTTTCAAATTCAACACATAGAAGTTTCAGAAATTAAATTAAAATTAATCCCGTTGTCGAATGAAAATGGGTTTTTGTTTAAAACATTGCAAAAGATTGAATTGATTTAACCTACGAATTCAATGAAATACATTATATTAAATGGTAAAAGTATATTCTATTTATAATTTAAAACCATTCAATATTATAATTTTTCCACATAAGTTATTAGGATGAAAAAATTTGTTTTTAATTAAAATATAGCGTGTTTTTACTATTCATTAAAATTTGAAAGTTATCAGAATAATATGAAAATTTTATCCAAGGTAAAATTTTATATCCTGATTCCAAAGAATAATTTTATTTGGTAAAATTGAACTTATAAACATGTCAAAAACTATATTTAATGTGGGTGTGCCATCAAAAGGCGACAAAACAGCATTTTTTTAAAAATACTTATTTTACCCAAAAAATTTATTTTGTTCTTATACCATGTTCTAGAAAATGTGTAAGATGAATAATAATGTTATAAAATTCAAAATTTAGTTAATACTATTTATAACGGCTAGTTCATAATGATATTATAATAATATATCGTTGTATAGTAAAACCCGATACCGGTTACAACACACGCTATCGTGGAAGGTCGCGATTGCGTGTAATGCAATCCAAGTCAGGGATGCGTGTTGTGCAAGCTCCTTTTCGTGTAGCGTACAACGAAAGACATTAATGAAATTAAAAATAATATTTTTCATAAAATCTTGGGGTGTTACAATATGTGTAATTCATTGATGAATTATTTATAGACATTATGGGTTTATATTTTGAATATGTTAAAGAATTTATTTTTGGAAAAAGACCATGAAGATAAAAAAATTGGCATGTTTTGAGATAAAGTGGATTTTACTGTATTAAATATTATTATACTACCACTATGTAGTCTTGGAGAATATAAGAACACTTTTACACCATGTTGAACAATAGTAAGAGTCAATATATTTTTGTTTTAATGCAGTATGATTGTTCACACTGTAAATTGTTTTCCATCATAAATTAACAATATGTTTTATTTTTATTTTTGGGAAATGGTTTGGTTCTTCCATTAAATATTACATCATTATGTGACCGCTGTAATAGTTTATCATCAACTAAATTAAATAATAATGACCTCAAAAAGAAATTATACCATAATTCACATAGATTTAGTTAATAATTTGATTAAAAAATTGAGAAAATTTAATTATTTGGATTTGAGGAATTTAATTTAATATTTCAATTCATCATGAAAAATTTTTTTAGGGTCATTGTTTATATTTTTTTTAAATATATGATTTTAGGTTGAATCGTAAAATATAATTTTTATACAAATACTATCACATCTAGAAAATTATCAGGACATAATAATGACTTTAATGATTACGAATCTTTTTTCCTTCTAAAAATATATATTTAAGAATTAATGTACTGAATTTTAAAATAAAATGATGAAAATATAAATAAATGCTTTATATTTTTGAAATATAAGTAATTTATTTATTCAGATATTTTTTTGATTTTTTCCATATTAATAAAGTATTCAAAAAGTTAATTTTTGTTTTATTATTTTTTAAAATATAAATATGAATTTTTTATTTGACATATTATGACTAATTTTACGGGAATCGATATTATACATTATTTTTATGTAAAATAATTTCAATTCTTAAAATTTTCATTTTTCAAAAAATGATTCCATTTTGCCTTCCAAAATTTTATTAAAAGTAAATCATATGATTTATATAAGTTTAATATTTTAAAATTGATTCCATATTTTTTATTGGTATGATTAATTTTTGTTATTATTTTAAACTAACTTTTTTTTCATAATGAATAGTACCCATGGTAAATATTTATCACCTCAGTTAAGGGTAAAATTAGTAAAAAGGGTTAATATAATGTAATAAGGTTTAAAGTTAACAAAAAAAATTGTTAAATCTAATTTGCTGGATATATTTTACTTTTTTTAGAAATATATTATATAATAAATTTTTTATTATTTACAAGTTTCCTTACCTAATCACGTAGAAAAGGTTACCACCTCCCAGCACTTATTCACACCACATGACCCTCTTATCACACCAAGGAACTATATGAATACATTCCCAACACCCTTTTTATCAACCTATCATTCCTAGAATCATTAAAATACCACTTCATCAAGGTTTAATGAGTATGATAAAAGATATTACTAAAGGAATTCAAAATGTTATTACTGATCTTTATCAAGTTAGATTATTCCTAAACAATATAAAAATATTAAATAACAAGCCTAAAATAATTAGATAAGTATATTTAATATTAAAATAGTTTTTATGTTAATGGTACATAAATTTTAATTATCCTTTCCATCTAATATAAAAATGAAAAAAAAACGGTTGGGCATATATAAGAACTATTATCACCACGTAGGAGTATAATTCATTTATCATCACTGGAGGCTAGGGATTACTCTAAAAATGTAATTTAGTAATATATATAATATCTATGAATATTTATTATTCAACAAATATAATATATCCACAACATTTTTACCCTTCCATCATTTCAAAACTGTTAATGTCACTAGTGCGTATGTGTAAAATACCACCTTAATGAATTAATGTGGTTTTTTTCTTTTAACACCTTATATAGATGATTATAAAATTATGTATAATACATAAATATTATATCCATTAATTTATTATGATTTTTGAGATGATATAGACACTATATAACACCTTTAACCATGGTCAATTTGGGATCATGGTTTTTCTCTTTAGGTATCTCTTAGTATTTTTTCATAACTGTCTCTTTAAGTTATCTTTTGGTCATGGATAATAATATTTTTTATATAAATAATATTTTGTATTGAGGAAAATTGAAGAAAACAGAGAGTATTTTCATAGAAATCCTTTATAGGGGAAAATAGACTAGAGTTTGTGGATGTATTCTAGTTTAAATTAATGGAGTCTTGGTATAAGTGGATTAAATGTTAACAAGGGTTACTAATATGTTGAGAAGATTTAATGGGGGTTGTTTTGTTTAAAGGTCAAATGGGATGAAAACCCATGTTAAGTACATTTACTTGTCATGTAAAGGTATTACACGTTGTGTAATGTTTTGGTGTTTTTAAATAAAATTTACATGAGTTGACTTGTTTTTATTCGTATCCCATAAAAATTAAATACAAAATGTCTAATGACATTACAAATCACATAATTTCATGACCTATTTTTTTATAGTAACTTTACTGGTTTATTTTTCAATTCATTCTATAGTATATCTTCATCTCTTGACCTAGGGCCACCCAAATGCGATTTTGGAGTGCCAACATCCCTTATAGTCATCATGTTTGTTTGAGAAATATATCAAAAATATTTTAAATGCCTTTAACATTAGTTCTTAGGGGTGGTTGTTATTGTATGTGTTGTGTTCATTTCCATATAAGGCTGGAGGTCTATATATTAACCTAAATGTTTGATAATTACCATTTTTATGTAATACTGTTGTTGTTCTGACATACTATGTGCTGATATATATTTAATAATTAATGGGATTATTCATTTATCACATTTTAGATTCAATAGAATTATATCTTGGATTATGGTCACCCATGGGTTGACTGAACCATGAATATAATAAAATTGGCTAACAGATTAAAGTGTTTTTAGTATGGCATGTGACCGTAGGTGATATCTTGTTATGTAATCCCTAAAATGTGGATTACTTTATTATAGATATAACTATTAAATAATATTGATATAAATTCATGTTATATTTGAATGATAAATAGTAATTCACATGATTAACCATTATGATATATGATGTGATATTTTGATAAACATGTTGTTTGAATGGACTCGTATTTCATTATTAAATGCTTATATATCATTCTCATTCCATGAAATTGCACAATTATGTGCTATAATGCTCAAATAAAGTGGATCACCACTGGATATTTCACAATTATATGCAATAATGGTAATATTGTGTGGGCTTGGCCCACTCCCGTGCTATAATTCGTATAGAGAATGGGCTACGCTCAGTCTTATTATTAAATTCCTATAAGGATTTTACCTGGATGTTATAATTATTTTTTGGATTTGACCTATATTTTTGTGATTAGACCATGGTTATATGGTGATGGTTAGCATGGTCATAATACATGATCCGATATATTCTAGAATGGCTCAAAATAATATTATTTTAACATGGTTATATTGTTGTGGTTGGTATGGTCATAGGACATGCTAAAATATAATCTTTCATAGAGTTGAAGTATGTTTTATTGTATTTTATTAATTTTTGAATTAATTAATATAATAATTTATTGTTTTATTTCTTACACCTCTTATTATACTGGTTGGTTTTGACATGGTAGGGTAGACCTACTTCGTAATACTGATGTCTTATTAAGGATTCCTTTTGGTACCTGAGTAGATTACATTGATGTATGTGTGTAAAAATGAAAATGACCTTTTAGTTGAACTATTTTTTACTGGATAGGATAGAGTTTGTTTATGGGACTAAAATGGGGTTCGAGACCATGGAACATTGAGTCTTTATTTGAATATACTAGTATTTTACTTATATGTTTTATTGAATTACATTTAGTTACATTCTAGCACATCATTATATTACTCCATTATAATATATTATTTTATTTAGTTGGATTTTAGTGGTTTCTCCCACTATGTCTTTAATTTTATTTTAATTGGTTATTTTATTTAATTATTATTCTACAACATTTCATACTAAGGAGAAGGGTATTAATATAAAATATTTCACACCATCGATACTAGTCACAAGCTTCTGGTGTATGAGGAGGTGTTCATTGTTGTCTTATGACCAAAAAATTTCGGCCATGTGAGAGAATTCTAGATTAGGGGATGTTAAAAAGTGGTATTAAAGGAGTAGTTTTTCTTTTCTTATGCTTTACTATTCTGTAAAATTAGAATGGAGACTATAATGTGTGTGGGCATGGTAATGATCTTGTGCAAGGGAGTATATAACCAATGTATGGGTGGAAATATGAGTACATGGGGATGAGATTGTTGGTTATGTTGTATTCTTGTTATAGTTGATGTTATTTAAAATTATGTGATTCACATGTAGTGTGAGTTTGTAGTTTCATAATGTTAATTTTTCTTCATATTTATACACATGGATCAGAATGGTGTGATGTGAGTTGAATGTCATCATAATAGGCACATAGGGGTATATTGATATGTCTTATTCATGATAAGGTTATATCTAATTTTTCATGTCATGTATACATATATGTTGAACTATGTTATGATATATCTATTTCACTAAAAAACTAAAATTAGTTGATGTATCATTAAAAAAACATTTAATCAATGTTTCAAGAGGCCAAGATTCTAGGGTTTTCTATTTTAGTGAAATATTGAGTTTGAATTTATTTCCAAGTAGTTCTCTATGTTGTGTATTGTATTATAGAGAAAAATCACCCTCATCACCTTTGACAAGCTCATCTGTAGAGTGGACATTAACAAACACCTAATGATGGTAACTATAGCTTCCTGTAGTTATTTAGGATCATCACATTATTTTCTATATGATATTTTTTCAAATGTTTTGGGATTTTTTTGTAGAATTATTGGATGGTTATTATCCATCAACATATCATTGGGAGTGTGTTCATATAATATCAAACATTGAAAGGTGTTTTCTCTATATATTGGTGGTTATCATTTCTTCTGGGAACCATTCAAGAAGGAAATGAAATTATTTGAATATATTCTTCGAATGGATTGGTTATTTCTATACCAATATCTTATCATATATTATAGGAGGATATTTACCTTTCTCTCTCTAGAAAGAGGTAGTTATTTTCACTTAGGTGAGTGGGATAATCATGTTGGTCTTGCCGAACCAATTTAGTATAGATATTATTTTCTCATGGATCATATAGTAGGTAATTATCTCAATAACGGAAGAATATAGCATGATTTCATTCCTATAATTGTAGAACATTTTTAGGATGTGTTTCCTAAGAAGTTCTACAACTTATTCCTTGAGTTAGGGATAGAGTTCATATTCTAGTTGGTGTCGAGAGTAGATCTTGTTTCTATCCCAACTTATGGAATAACAGTAGTATAGCTTCAGGAGATGAAGGTTTTCTTTGAAGATATAGAATCTAAATACCTGTATGGTTGAGAATATCTCCTTATAGTTCATAAATTTTCTTCACCAAGAAGGATAATTGGATTTTGCACTTATGGATGGATTATCGAAGGTTGAACCAGATTATGGTCAAGAACTATTATCCTCTTCAATGCATTAATGATATTTTTGATCAGTTGAGTGTTTCTGAGATCTTCTTCATGATCGATTTTATATCTGGTTACTACTAGTAAAGGGTGAGACTGATGGACATACCTCACAAAACTCTCAGGAGCAGTTATGTCTTGTATGAATTTGTAGTGATGTCATTTGGGATTAAAAACACACTAGACAAATTCACGTCCTAATTGAATATAATCATTCATCAATTTTTGGATTATTTGGTGGTAGTTTATTTGGATCAAATAGTTGTTAAATACATGTCAGATGATGATCTTTCAAAACATCTTGGAATCATACTGAGTATATTGAGAGAGCATCAGCTTTATGTGAAGCTAACCAAATTCAGTTTCTAGGTTAACAACATGAACTTATTGGGACATGTCATCATAGAGGTAGGGGTTTTAATGGACCTATATAAGGCTACAACCATGGTAAAATGGGAATACCCATATATCGTCTTAAAAATATAAATATTTATTGGGAAATTAGGTTATTACAGGAACTTTATCTAGGATTTCCCTCATTTGGCATCACCAATGTCTAGGCTTACAAATAAAGGGGTCATGTTTCTTAGGTATAATGTTAGTGATAACTATTTTCTATATTTTAAAGGTAGGATGAACTTATCACTTATCATCAACCTACTTGTGTAGGGTAAATCATATATCATGTACTATGATGGATCATGAGTTTGACCAAAAGTATATCAAATGTAGGAGGATGAAGTGGTTGATTATGGCTCTCGACAGTAGATACCACATGAGAGGAATTAACCTACTCATAATCTAGAGATATAGGTATTGGTAAATTCTGTGAGACATTGGAGAAAATATATTATTTGTGATAGGTTAGTGGTATACACCAAAAACAAGAGCCTTCGTTATACCTTTTCTCAATGAGACTGAATTCTTCAGTGAAAAATGTGGTTCGATTTGACATTGAATTTTATTATACATCAGTCAATGGAATCATTTTTTACAAAAATTGAATTTAAATAAACATTAATATTCAGTTTGGGAGTCTTGTGATGAGTGGAAGATAGTGGCCCTTTTGCAAACATGCAACTGGATGTTAAGGATGTCTCCAAAAAAGGTAGCTTTATCTTCAACGTATATTATTCCCATGAATTTGGTAAGTATTTAGACTTAGAAGATTTCAGATCTAGAGAGCTCAATTATAAGTGAAATTCTATATGGTGGGGATACACCATCAATGTTATCTCATAGTAGTATAAATTTAATTATTTTTTAGGTCGATTATGGGTTTCGGTGGGCCTATAAGAGGAGATAATGAGGTAATATTATCCTTCTAGATGGGAGGTGCATCCAGAATTGACAATGATGTATTCTAATATTAATATATAGAACTAGTGTTATGGATTGAAAAAGGGGGTTTCAATCTTCACCACAATATGTTTCACTTTTTATGTGGTGAAAGACAAGCATCACATGCCAGCTAGGCTTTTCTAGCCTTTTCCCAATCTTGATTAGAAATGGGATGATGTCATAATAAATTTTATGATAGAATTACCTAGGAAAAATAGAAAGAATAAAATTGTACGGGATTTTATGGATCAATTGACTAAGGTATCTAACTTAATATTTAATAGGTAAACCATTAATATTAATGATCTGGGAAGTCCTTATGTGAACATGGAAGTTCAGTTTCACAGTCTTCCATGGTTTATTATTTTTTATAGAGACCCTCGTTTCACATAAAATTTATACAACGGTATTTTATGGATCTTTGAACATGGGTTGTTCTTAGCACAACCCATAATCCTAATACTGGTGGTTAATCTAAGTGGACTCTTTTGATTCATTAGGATATGTTATGAGCCTTTATTTTGGATTTTAGTGGTTCATGGAAGAAACAAATGGAATTCATGGAATTTAAATATAATAATAGAATCCATATATCAATCCAAAAGGATTTTTTGGAGGATTTTATCTTCAGTTTTCTATTTTTCCCTTTTCTGGATAGAGGTGGGTGAGTCAGCACTAGTTGTTCTAGTATAATGTTGGACACATCATAATGAATTAGTTGATCAGACATCATTTCATGACAACATAGAGTTGACATAAATCCTATTTTAAAAATTATAGATGAACTCTAGCATTCAAATATTGTCATTATGTTCTCCTTCCGGTGTCACCGAGGTTGGGAAAACATTGTGTTCGGAAAGAGGGAAAGATGGTGTCTAGGTTTTTCGGGTCATTTGAGATAGAGTAAAGGGTCGGTCTAGTGGCATGCCATTTATCCCAAACCATGTTCTACAGTTCCATGCATGACATATTCCACATGTCATAGCCCTATATATTTCATCTAGAACATTCCCACATGATAGAAATTTAATAAATAAACTTTTTCTGATGTGTCCTTTGAGGATAATTTGATATTGGTTTTGTATCATAGTGAGAAATATATTCAAGGAGGGGAAAAATTGTTGGTTCAACTATAGTGGGATCATGGGAGAGATTGAGAGGATACATGGGAGAGAGATTCTGATAAGAGAACACAATAAATATACTTTTTCACTGATACATCAAAATGATTCTAATAGTAGCCCATACACGTATAGATATATGGTTGATAGGTTGTATGATCCTGTCTTTTTCCAAGTATGTATGTATTTGTGTTTTTAAGTATTCATTTATATAACAACCATGATCTTTATTTTACATTGATACCTGATTTAATACAAAAAATTACAATTAATACAACCTAGATTATTTGTAATTCTTTTGTCTTTGGGTACTATGTACATAGATAACAACCTAAAAAAATAAAACAAGAGCATTATTGAAAAATTCCTTAACATGGCCTCAATAAAAACATCATGGGATAACCTGGGGACATATATAAGAAATGGGTGATATATACATCCAGGTATGGGAATAAACAATGCATAAAATTATGAAATTAATTAATGTTAGACAATATGCATAAAGGAGTGAATATAAGAAACATGAATAATGAGACAAGATATAGCATGATAATCCTAAAGGTGGCTTGAGAAATGTGGAAATATCCGAAAACACTGCATCATAAACCAATTTCAAGGCTAAATGAAAAGGTGTCATAATGGAAATAGTGACAAAATAGAAACAGGTTCACTCCTGATCCCAACATTACATCTCATGAGACTAAACATTACCCAATTCATTACAATGAAATATAATTTTGGGAGCACCCATCAATTTTATTTAAATAACATGCTTAAGTGTGTCACATAAATCATGCAACATGGATCCATTCATCATCATAATTTATTTTAAATAAATGTCATAACTCGTCCCATGTGGGGCCCGTGCTTCCACTCCCCATGCCCACGTCTAATAGGCCAGTGGATGGTTACTAGAACTGAGTAGAAATATCACTATCATGAGTGGCATTTCCTAAGTACATGTACAAACACACACATCTCCAAGAAAAAAAAAACTTAAATTTAAAAACCACTAAGGAACAAAATGCATGCATAAAACAAAACCTAACCAATAGAGTACATCAAAATTAAAGTGCAGAATGTAAAACTATTCGAGAATAAAAGAACACGAAAACATGATTATGAAAACTGCAAAGTCTAACCTGTAAGAACAAAGAGGAAATGGGATATCTGATCATAGCTATAGGAACACCATGGCCTATAGGGAACTCAAAAAGCTCGGTCTGGTCCTGGTCCTCCATAGAGTCCGTCAGAAGGTCGCTCGTTTGCACAAGATGTGACACAGGAGGGACACGCTCGTGCAAGGGTGACTATAACATTACTAAGTTGAGGAATCCAAAAACCACAATGTAATACAAAATGTTAGGTATTGTCATATCTATATAGTATAAGCCTACCGAACATATATAAAGAGAAACAAAATCCAAATATAATCAAAATTAAGACCTTTAGTCTAGAGACATGTCACACAACCGCATACTGACCATAGGGATTCAGTTCAAGGGTTACACAAAGCATGTTTCTATGAGAACTCACTCCACGAGTGTGATGGATCTAATTACATGCATCCAATAAGTATTGTTCTTCATGAATGGTCATGAGATATAGATATATTCATTTCGGGAAAACACACTTATGAGTGGGGAAAGATCACAATACAAAGATGAGGATCATTTTTAGGGCCTTGGAAGATACCACAACTCATATGGACTCACCTTCTATGAATAGGATGAGTATCAAATAAGATTATTCACATCAATACATGAATCTACCTATGGTCAAGAAATGATATAGTATCTCCTCCTGAGCCTCTCGGATGGATATCTAACTCTATATCATAAAGTCTTGCAGAAGAGATCATATTTCTAAGGATAAAAAAGATATCTGACCTTCAGGGGAATGAGAAAAAAGGGGAACTAAACCAAATGAAACCTTTCAAAGAACCATTGGAAAAGAAGATCAAGTAATCACTGATAAGTACACGGTGTGTAGAAGTGTCACACGATTTGTCTTCTGACATTGGTTACTGCCCGAGTACAACTCCCTATGTCATAAGGCTTGTCGTGTAAAATGAAACAAGATAGCATGTAGAAGGATCACATGCTATGTTAAAGTATATGGGGTCTACTCTATTTATTATTGTCAAGTGCCCGTACCGAGCCTCAACCCATGTATGATAACTCGTGTATTTAGAACATGGGGTGACCCACAATACTAGCCTCATATAGCCCTGTGGTGGAGTACATGATATGTACTCCACCCCGTGTTCGTGTATCGTTTGATATACAATGTCGAACCCCATGCAAGGACCCAGACTCGGTGTCTACACTACATGTTTCCTATGAATCTAGCCACCACTAGGTGGGGCACACATGGCTTGTCTCCCTAGAGGCATGTCAGGTTTTTCATCGCCAGCAACACGCAAACCCTAGCCTCCGACATAGGTCCACATGGCATGTTCATCGGGATACTAGCTGTGTGTTAGGGAAATTTCAAGAATTGTGAACCTACTTTTCCATGCCTTGGGTACTCTTTCGTTCAATGATCCGGTCGTTCAACCAAAATAAATATCTAGATTAAAGGTCACCCTGCCATTCTAATGATGTTTTGGGAGGTTTTGGGTGATTGATCGGCCCCAAAAACACATTTTGGGCATCCACACAAAGAGTGGTCAAAGAATGATTTCTCCTGAACTAGGGAGATTCATATACCACCGTTTCTTTCATACCTCCTTTGAGTCGTCGTGATGTCAGATCTCTAATTTTGGATCATTTAATTATGAAACAGATGTTTAATGATTAGATGATCATAACCCCGTAAAGAACGCCAAGAATGCATGGTTAAGTGGAGGAAGAAAACAAATAAAAAAAGCAGGATGCAACTCCTCCATCATTTGTCACAATGTCTATTCTCTCTAATTTGATGGATTAAATAGGGTGAATCAAAAAATAATCCATCAATTATCATAAATCAATTTCCTGAATCAAACCCCAAAAGAAATGGAAAATAACACCCCCTACAAGAATGCATGATCCGCAAAACAACCAATTTGTTAGTTGATCTGCGTTCATCATTAAATCAATGAATAAGGAAGACATAAATCAAAATTACAAACCCCTAGCCTAATTGGGTTTAATTACAATCTCTGCATTGTGTTCGTTTTCATGGTTTTTCGAATCCAAGATGTGTTGATCGATTATGTCGTTGTCGTCCGCCAATGGGTTCCCCTCTAATGATTCTATGGAAATATTCAATTCATGGGGATATGTAGCTTACCCTATTAATATTCCATATGTAGGTATTTAAAGGGGAAGTATTTAGGTAATTTAATAAAAATGAATCATTGAACATAAATCATTTTCCAATTTATATTATTTCCTTTAAAAACTCCAAAAACACTCTTTTGTAGATGACCCACACCAGTCGATGTTAGGCCCTGCCTAAGGTAAAGTCACCTCTCTAAATGCCATGGTGCTCTCAAGATTCTGATTCAGGCACCTATTCTAATGTTCTTCCACTTTTTTAGAATGAATTCTTGTGCACACTGTTCAAAAGATTAATTTATTTCAAACATTTATTTACGGAATTCTGGGCCTCAGAATCGCATGCCGTTGAAAATCCTAGTCTCAAAATAATTCTATATAATACATAAAATAAATTCATGGAAAATCTGAGAAATTATATTCTCCCCACCTTAGTGATTTATGTCCATGAAAATCGAAAGCAATGATAATTAAAAAGATTTGGGTACTGTGAACAGATCTGAGCCTCCTAATCCCATTTTCTCTCCTAAAGGTTCTTGGGCTACCATTACATGTGCACCAAGAAAAACGGTCAACCACAAAGGATATTCACTTTCTGATCCTCGATCTCTAATAGGTACTCAGCAAAGGTTGCACTGTCATCGATGTATAGCTTTCCCCTGTCGATGATGTGTGATGGGTCATGCACGTACCTCTTCAGCTATGACACGTAGAAGATATCATGTACTGGGTGAAACTATAGCGGTAGAGCTAGGAAGTACACCACCTGACCAACCCTGAGAAGTATCTGGAAAGGATTGATGAACCTCAGAGATAGCTTGTCTCCCCTTCCAAATCTTTTTAACCCACATTGAGGTTATACCCTAAGGAAGACATGGTCTCCCTCCTCGAACTCCAGAGGTCGCCATCGATTGTCAGGATAAGACTTATACAGGATTTTTTAAGTCTTCATCTGCTCCTCGATGGTCTGGACCTTCACTATGGTGGCTCACACAATCTTTGGACCCATGAGTGTTGACTGTCTGAGATCGGGCAAAAAAAATGGTGACCGACAAGGTCACCCCTACAAGGCCTCAAGCTATGCCATGCCAATGGAGGGGTGGTGGATATTATTGTATGAAAACCCCACCAGTGGTAAGCGGTCCTCTCAACTATAAAAAAAGTCCAAGATACATGCACACAATATTTTCTCCAAATCATTAATGGTCCTCTCTGTCCGACCATAGGTCGGGGGATGGAATTTCATGCTCAAGCATAGATGAGTCGCAAACACCTCATGCAGTTCCTTCCACAAATAGGATGTGAATTGGGAATCATGATCTGAGACTATCATTGAAGGGACTCCATGAAGCCGAACTTTCCCCTGTATGTAGAGGCATCTCAAGCTCTCTACAAAAGTCTGCTCCCTGATGGAAAGAAGTGGGCCGACTTGGTGAGTCGGTCAACAACGAACCTGATGGAATCATACCCCTTAGACCTTCGGGGTAAGCCTATCATGAAGTACATTTATATTCCATCCCAAATCCACCATGGAACTTCTAGGGGTGAGATAATGCCGCTATAAACTGGTGCTCTGCCTTCACCTACTGGAATGTAAGGCATCAAGAAACAAACTTTGATACTGCCTTCTTCATGCCTGACTAATAGAATTGTCGTTGGAGATCCATGTACATTTTTTCCACTCTAGGATGTACTGCCAAGAGGGATTCATGAAACATCCTCAGGACCTCCTCCCGAAACACCACTATTACAACAAGGCATCCTTTGATGAGAATAATGTACTCCCTATCTGGATAATATACATCAGGATCATGTCCAGTGTATAACTAAACACATAAAGCCTCATAGCTGAAATCCCCTAGTTGTTACTCACTATCTCGTTGTAGGAGTTGAGGGGTGACAACCATCAATTTTAGGTAAGTTCAATCCTCTCTATCCATGAATAATAACTATAACGAGGGAAACTATTCGGTCAACTCACTCAACAACTATGAGATCGATCTCATACTAAGAGAATCTACTACCTTTTTCCCCTTTACATGAGTATAGATGATCTCAAAATCATATTCCTGGAGAAACTATATCCAACACATAAGTCTAATATTTATTGGTTTCTATGAGAATATGTATTAGAGGCTCTTAGGGTCAGATTAAATGATAAATTTCTCTCCCATATGGTTGTGTCAAGACATCATCAACATGAAAACTACCACTGCCAACTCAAGATCATGGGACACATAGTTCTAATCATGTGGCCTAAGATGACATGAACCATAAGCATTCACTACATTTACCTTCATCAAGACACATTAAAGTTAGTTCACTGATGCATCGTAGTACACTATGTACTCGACACCCTCCTCCAGCAATCTAAAAATCAGGTCACTCGTCGAACTCTGCCTCATCTTCTCAAAATCATGCTGGCACTTTTCAATCCACATGAAGGGTTTCCCCTTCTTAGTTAATGATATCATCAGTGCATATATCTGGGAGAAATAAGGAATGAATATCAGGTAATATCCTACCAATCCAATGATGATCTACACCTCCTTTACACTCTGTAGTGGATCCCATGATATTATTGACTCCACCATAGCCTGATTCATTGCTACTTTATCTACTGAGATGAAATTCCTCAGAAATTGGATTTCATAAATCCAGAACTATCACTTTGAATAATTCCCGTAATGCGGGTGCTCTCATTGTATTTCTAGAACCAACTGCAGGTGCCTCGCATGCTCCTCCTCTGACACTAAGTCCACAAGGATGTAATCGATGAAGACCACTATGAACCGGTCCATGTATGGTTGGAAGAGCCAGTTTATAAGTCCCATGAACACTATGGGGGCATTATTCACATCAAAAGGCATCACCAAGTACCAATAGAGATTATAGAGGCATCTAAAATCTGTCTTCGGTATATCCTCATCCCATACTCATAACTGGTGGTAACCATAAAAAAGGTCAACATTCAAGAAGCACTATTATCCTCTCAACTGATCAAAGAGGATTTTTATGCTCAATAGTGGATACTTGTTCTTCAACAATAGCTAGTTCAGGTACCGGTAATCCACACACAAACCCAAACTTTTATCTTCCTTCAGGATTAACAAAACTAGGGCCGCCCAGTGTGAAATTATGTTTCACACAAACAACTTTCTCTACAAATCATCTAACTACACCCTCATCTCATGCTTCTATGCGTGAGCCATATGATATGCAGGTGAGGTTATTAGTGTCATCCTGGGCTAAAAGTCAAGGCAAAATTCGATCTCTCGACGGGGAGGTATTTCTAGAACATATTTAGTAAAAAAATCATCGTACTCCACCATAACATTCTAGGAACTGGAAGATCACAACATCTTCTTCTTCGAGGGAAAGGCTATAAAAATCCTGATTGATCGACTACACCCTCCTATGCATGTGCCCATTCTGTACTTCCTGGGTCTCCTTTTCACCTATAAAGGAAATCATCCTCCCATTCCTATGGACACACCACACCCTTTGCCTAATGTATTCAATCTTGAAATGGACCAAAGATAACCAATTCATATTGAGAATGTTGTCGTAAGGCCTCGACGCTTCCACCAAAAGGTTCCAACAGACACTCTCACCTACAAGGGAAAGATCACATTGTCTTCAATGATGCGTGATCATCAAGTCCTTTCCCATATATATCTCCAAGCATAAGGTCCAAGTCGAAGGCTCTGTCAGAATCTCATGGCATCACACAAGAAATTAGGTCAGGAAGGAATAACTGGAACCTATGTCTATAAGTACGAAATATAAGGTAAAAAAGACACAAAACCTACCACGTATCATCCCTATAGTCCCTGGTTCACATGCCTCAACCACATACAGTTGTCCCTGTGCTCCCTGATCCTAGTGTGGACATCTTGGAGATGGAGGTACATGTAGATCAAAGCATCTGGAACCACCTACAACTCGCCCCGCTCCTCTGCCACATTTGCCGCCTGACGAGTCTATCTGCTCTACTCTCTGTCACTTCCTCAGTGGCACATGCACTGCCTCTCTGTCAGCAGATCAATTGGTCGGAAAATCTCCAGTGACATGTCCCCTACCATCGTACAAGTATCATCACCTCTTCCTAGGCTTACTGAATCCATCCTAATATCCTTAGACAATTGTTCCCTTGTCTTGGGTGCACCTGAGACGTCTCCCACATCTTGATCCATGTGCCTGACGTCGGCTCCCTACTACCGAGGTCTCCACAACTGTCTGCCTCTTACTGAATGATTTCAGCTTTCTCTACTCTTCCAAGAAACTCTCGATAACCATATCTAGCCCAAGCACGCAACATAAGTCGAAAATCATAGAGGTATGACACTAGCTCAGATGTCTCATCGTAGACCTCGCTCGAATCTCTATGCTATGAAGTACTAATCCCTTACCATATACATCGATAAACTAAGGAGTTTTTTGAACCTTTATGAATATTCATTTTCATCAGACTACCCTTGTGAAGCTGAAGAAACTCTTGGATATGTACGAATCTCAACATAACTGGAGGAAACCCGTCCCCAAAGACTCATTAAAACTCCACCCACGGATGAGTCTCCACATCATGAGTCTGTGTGGTCAAACTCCACCATTGTCTCCCTGTAACCTAGAGACGGATCACTCTTAGGATCACCATCTGGTATACTGGTGTCCTCACTAGATAAAAATTCTAGTCACTACCTCAAGCAAGTACTCAACTGCCTGAGGTTTCGGCTCACCTCGGAACCTGAGGGGTCTCTGTCTCTGGAACTCATAGAGCTTTCTCAACCTATTCCCCCTCATTTATTGGTACTTCAGGTACCATGAGCTTCTCTACTGGTGGTGTTATAAAAGGTCCACCACCTAGAGGTATCACCTGGGCAATTGGTCCATGTATCGAAGCCTTGTCACTGAGGGGGTCATCCTTGTGACCGCACTGCTCAATCTTAGTGGGTATGTGTCACAAAGGAATCTTGTAAAGAAACAAGATGTATAATGGTTAACGAGTATAAATGGATAAGTGACACAAAGGACACGGAAAACGTAACCCATTCATATATGATTCATGTATAATTATTTTACTTCCCCATAGATAGTGTTTTCATGTACCATGTCAAAAAGTAGGTTATGAGAGTCATGTTGTATTGATACATCAGCCGCCCACACCAACACTGGAGTGTCTTGCCTAAAAGCTGAGCTCTAAATAGTTAAAATTGTTTCCCTAAACGAAAATCACAGTCTCATGTTACTATGGTGGAACTGATAACCTCCCTATGATACAACTCTGTCACGATCCATCCCAATGGGCAGATTCCACGACTCCCCAAGCCCACCTCTAATAGGTCAGGGGCTAGTGACTAGCATCGAGTAGGCATATCACTAATATGGGAGGCATTGCATATGTACTAGTACATACACACACACATCTCTAAGACCTCAAATGATGAGATGTAAAAACCACTAAGGTACAAAATTCATTCATAAAAATAAACATAAAAAATAGAGTACAAAATAAGTAATGTGGAGAAAGTAAAACTTGACGAGAATACCATCCAAGAAAAGAAAGAGTTTACAAACTACAAATTCCAACCTGTAAGCACAAGGAGGTACTATGAACTCTGCTCATAGCCGTAGGAACACACCATCCTATAGGGAATACAGAAATCTCGGTCTGGTTCTGGTCCACCCTGGACTCCATCAAAAGGTTTCTCATTTTCACTAGACACGACACGTGTGGGAAAAGACCATATAGGGGTGAGTATAAAAAACACAATATAAGACCTCAAAAACCACAAAAATACAAAATGTTAAGGTACAATCATATCTACATAGTATATATCTATTAAACATATTGAAAAAGAAAAACAATCAAAACTCAGAACTATAGTCAAGAGGCAAGTCATAAAACTATATACCACCCCTAGGGATTCAATTCGGAGGTTCCATGAAGAACTAGTCTGGGAGAACTCACTCCACAAGCCTGATAGCTATGATGAAATCCGTCTAAGAATTACTATTCATCAGGAATGATTATGAGAGATAGATAACCATATTCTTGGATAACACACTCTTAAGTGAAAAAAGATCAAGATATACAGATGAGGATCACATCCAGTGCCTTGAAAAATACCGCGAATCATCCGGATTCACCTGCTAAGTAGAGGATAAGCGTCCTATAATTGCAATCATGTCGATACCTGACTCTACCTAGGGTCATGAAAAGAAAGAGGATCTTGCCCTGATCCTCTATCAGGGATACCTAACTCTATCTCAGGAAGTATTCATGAAGGGATCATACTCTTATGGATGGGAATGATACCTGGCCCTCAGGGAAATGATAATAAGGTTTACTAACCCAAACCAAACATTTCCAAGAAATAGTGGACAAGAAGCTCAAGCCATGTAATGAGAAGTGAAGAGCATTTAGAAGTGTCCCACGCCATGTCTACTGATTCTAGATACTGCCCGGGTACAACGACCAGTGTCGTAAGGCTTGTCTTGTAAAATGCAAGTACAAGGCATGTAGAAAAAGACACACGTTGTGTCAAAGTATCTGGGGTCCGATCCACATATAATGCCCAGGTTCCTGTACAGGGCCTCAAACCATGGGGAAAACCTATGTAATTGGAAAACAGAGTGACCCATGTTACTGGCCTCAAATGAAAGTGTGGTGGAGTACATGGAATATACTCCACCCAGTGTCTGAGTATCATCCATTATACCTACCAAACCCCATGTAAGGACCCAATTCCATGTGATAGTGGTCACACGCTGTGTCTACATTTTGTAACGCTTGAGACTCCAGTTGCTGATGGGTGGGGACCATATCTCATGTCTCCCAGGAGGCACACAATTTTATTCATCGCATGTAGTGTGAAAACCCTAGCCTCCGACACTGGTCCACACATCGTGTTCATCAGTATAAATGCCATGTGTTCTATAAATTTTCAGAATTGGGATCTAGCTCTTCCACGCCTCGAGTACTCCTCCGATCTTCGATCCGGTCATCTGATCATAATGAAACTTCATATCCATGGTCACTCATTCATGTTACAGATGTTTTAGGAGGTTTCATGTGTTTGATTGGCTCCAAAAACACGTTTTTACCATCCACGCGATGAACGGTCGAATAACAATTTATCCCAAACTAGGGTGATTCATCGTCCTCCATCGCCTTCATAGCTCTATTTAGTCGCTTTGAAATCGGATCTCCAATTTGGGATATTGCGTAGAGAAATGGATTCTCAACGTTCAGATGTTCATAACCTCATGAATAATGTGAAGAACACAGGGTTAAAAAGAGGAAAAAATCAATAAACAAAAGAAGAACACATCTCGGTCATCCTTCATCACGGCGTCAATTTTCCCTTGTTAGAAGGATTAAATAGGTTTAATCAAAATATAATCTAACAATTATCATAAATCAATCTCTGAAAAAAACCCCAAAATAAATGGAAAATAACACCCTCCCGTAAGAATGCATGATCCTCAGATAAACCTATTCATGGGTAGATACGTGTTTTTCATTTAATCAAAGAATGGGAAAGAACTAAATCAAAATAACAAAACCCCTACCATGATTTGGTTGAATAAAATCACCACGTCACGTTCATTTCTGTGGTTCATTGAATCATAGATGCATTAATCGATTGCATTGTCGTCATCCACCAACAAGTACTCCTCTAATGCTCCAATAGCAATCCTCAATTTGCAGGGTTATGAGGCTAACCCTGTGAACATTCCATAATAAGTTATTTAAAGGGGTGGAATTAGGACATTGTGTAAAAATGAAACATTTAAAATAAATTAATTGTCTATTTACTTTTTTTCCTTTAAAAATTTTAAAAGCTAATATTTGCAGATGACCCGCACTGGTCAAAGTAGGCCCACCTATAGTAAGGTGAATTCATTGAATGCAAGGGTGACCTTGGATTTCTAACTTGGGAACCCGTTTAAATGTTATTCAACTTTTTTGTGAAATGGCTCGCACACATGGTTTAAAAGTTTTATTTATTTCCAACATTTATTCCGGGAACTCTAGGCTTTGGAATCACACGCCGTCGAAAACCATGGTCTTTAAATAATTCCATATAACACATAAAAATAATACACAGAAAATTTGAGACATTAAAATAATTTTTTTTAGAATAAAGTCATTTATGTCAAATCCCAAACAATTATATTTTTATAATGTTGAAAACCATAGATAGGAAATTGGTATGGTATTCCCTAAAAAAATTTTCATGGAAAATCTCAGTAAAATTTCAGTAGCATTATAATGTCAATTATAAATTGATAAAATGGGTTGATGAGAGAGAAAATGGGCCTCTTATAATGAATACATAAAATTACCAATAATCCAGACATGGAATAACATATCCCAACATTATGAATTAGAAATATAAGGAATAAGATATTAAATAAAACATAATATAATATAGAAGGTGAGGATCCCTTATTGAAGTTCGACATGGTATTAGGTGTACATAAAAGATCAGCGGAGGATTAATGAATATGAAAATGGAGGTCTCATATTTTTTAAATCAAATGTAACATAATCATAATATAGTATAAAATATACCAATATTAAAACATAGAAACTACGTATCATCACAAAAAATAAGTGCTTGAATGAAAATGAGAAGAGATAAATCCCATACATGAGTATGCAACACCAAATTCGTGTGGGGGGGGGGGATTCATGAGAGGTTGAGGATGATTCAAGAAGACTCTATATAGTGGAGGGAAGATAATTTATATTCTCTAAGGAATTTTAGTGAAGCAAAATTAGATATTGTGTGGGTTTATATCAGAAATGAGTAGGGTTTCTTTGTTATTTATGTTTTTGACTCTATATAATAAAATAAACAAAACTATAGTTTGTTAAATGGTTATTGAACATAATTGTTGTAACATGCGAATGGTTTTAATTATTTTATACATTTAATATCTAAATATAATAAAATAATGTCATTTATTAGATGTAATTGACTCACACTCTTAATGAAATGATTTCATAACCATAAAATATATTAATGGTTTCAAAGGACTCATAATGTCTTTATAAAATTAATAAAATAAACATAAAATTACATTATTTTAATAGTAAAAAATATATATCATCTTCTATACCCTTTATATTATAATTATTTCACCATCAGGTTATTAGGATTTCATAAAACAGACTGTATATTTATAACGTATTTAATTTTTACCCGAAAATTTTACTATCTCATAATTTTTTGAATAATTCGCCTTTGGATAATTTCAATGTTCTAATACCTTAAATAAAATTCATTTAATATAAATATTTTATTAAATAGGGTAATTTTCACTTTTAAAATAGAAATTTAGTTTTATTGAGAAATGATGGGTTTTATGACAATAACAGGTTTTTAACCCTTATAAAAATTAATTTTGTATTCAGAAAAGTTATATGATACATTATATAAAATAAATTTTTCTTAAAATAGTATTTTATAATAATATTTTATAATATCATTATTTATTTATAATTTCAATTAATTTATCAAAATAAATTCATTAATATATTTCAAATATTATCAAAAAAAATAATATTTTTGTTTTATTTTATTGAAACCAATTCCATTTATAAAATATATATAATAAGATGAAATATATTCATAATTATATGAAAAATAATTTACATACTCATAATGCTATGGTATTGATACATATCCTTTTAATACACCTAAAAATTATCTAAGATTAAGGTGTACGATAGTGAGACTTTCATGGGGAGTTCACTATCATGGGGAGGTTCGACATACATGGTTTTGGTCATCATCTCAATGAGATTAAAATTCTATCGTTAAGTATTTATATAATGAAAAAGATGTTGGATACAATATTGGGATTGTTCAAGGGAAACCCCTAGTGATTTTATCTCCCTTATAATCTCTAATAAATGGGCATTATACGGTACGATCCTATGGGTTGAGGTCATCATTTCCTTTTTCTGTGTCAAATGGATTTTTTAAAACCCTATATTGATACTAATCATGTGATCACTTATCCATGGATATATTATCAATGGTAATGATAGTTAATAGTAATTTAAATATAATTGGATATAATAAAACAAAATAATTTCACAAGTTTTCTATGACGATATTACATAATATGACATTTAATTAAATCAAAAGATGAATTCTATTTATAATATTATGGGTTGTTTCAATCTTCCCCACATAAGAAATTTATCTGTCTAAATTTTCTTTACCCATACAAAAATAGAGGAGGGTAAATCTGTCTCATCACTTCCACTAGTTCCCACAATGATTCTTCAAATATGGGGCAATTATGCATCACTTTGATCAGGCACATTGTCTTATTATGTTGAACATTGTCTATACAATCTATGAACATAACACAATTCTCCTCTTTTTATATATCTCTATACATTGGTACCATCTTTTTATTTAGTATATGTGAGGGGTATAGTTTGTAATTTCTCAAAAGGTATATATATAATACATCATCTACTTGAGATCGTTTATGTGGGAGTGTAAGTCGGCAGACCACCACTCAGATGTGATCAGGGTCCTCAAATGGGGTGATGAATCATAGACTAACATTTCCCTTCATCAAAAATATCATCCTTTTATTCCATGTATATATTTGGATGTGTATAATGTCACTAACATCAAACCTTTGGTCTCTTATATGATTGTCATCATAAAACTATGTCGACTCTAAGAAGCTTTTATGTTCTGTTGAAGGGTCGTTATATTTTCTACCATTTTATTTACCATTTAACAAAATAGTATTTTTCCCCCTACTTAATTCAACGAGTAGGTGTTCTGAACCTCTTCCCATAAAAGGATTTATAGGAATCTGTATGTATGCTTCAGTGGAAACTATTATTTTATCAGAACTCAACTATTGGAAGATGTTGATCCCATCCTTCTTTTATGTGACTTTATCATGCTCCATACATGTCGCAAAGATTCTAGATATTCTGATCATATTGGACATCAATGTGATGATGATAGGCCAAACTAAAGTTCAGATATGTTTTTATAGCATGTTGGAGAAGTTTCCATAACATGGAGGTGAATCTCAAATCTCGATCGGATATAATCGATAGTGTTACTCTATACAGCCTTACAATCTCTTTGATTTGGATCCCTGAAAGATGATCTAAAGAGGAATCCTCCCAAATCCCAATGAAGGGTATAGTCTTTGTATGATGATCCACCATAACACAAATATCATTTTTTTATCTTGATGTATTCGGATGTCTGGTGACAAAGTACATGGTGATGTTTCCCCATTTCCATATAGGTATGGTAAATGGTTGCATCATCCCTTTATATTTTTTGCGTTACACCTTTACATGCTGAGATACATGAAATCATGATGTATAATATATGATCTCTTTATTCATATTGTCCCAAAAATACTGTTCTCATAGATTTTGATACATCATTTTGCTTCAATGATGGATAGAGAAGGTTGAACAATGTGCATCATCCTAGAGTTATACCTTAACATAGGATTTAATGATACACACAGTCTTAACCCAAATCTTACAATACATTCATTATAAACTTTGAACACAAAGGATTTCCCAATTCATAAAGTTTCCATTGTCTTCTGAATTCCCGCATCATCTCTTCGAGAATCTTTTTTCCTCTCCATAAGATGCAGTTGTGCAATAATTTGTGAAGGGATTTATTATGCTTGTTCTGTTATTATTCACATGTCTATCCTTTTAAAATCTAAGAAGATTTAATCTCTCTAAATTCTAAAAAATGATATAATTGCTGGATCATTTCTTCTTAGAGAATCAACATCATTATTCTCTTAACTAGTATGGTAGTGGATTGAGTAGTGATAGTTATTGATTAGTTCAAAATATCATCAAAGGTTCATATTCTACTCTTTATGAGTAAATATACACTTAAGGATTTTATAATCCTTATATATTACAAAAATCTCCAAAAAGTGAAAATTTCACCATATTTTCAAAGTGAAAATAACCAATTACAACTCCAAATCATGTTTTGTATGGTTCTGTTCATAAAATTTTGATGTCCTTGAATCATAAGATATCACATTTTCATTCTTTATTAACACACCGCCCAAGCCCATCTTCGAAGCATCACTGAATACCACGAAACGTTCTCCACTAGTGGGAAGGGTGAGCACACATTCAGTGATGAACCTTCAATTCACCACTTAGAATCTATCATTTCATTCATCATTCAAATAAAACTATACCCCATTCTGAGTTATCTTGGTTATAGGATTTTATAATCATAAGAATTTTTTCACAAATCAGTGATAGTAACCATAAAATCCAAAGAAACTATAGATATCAATTATATATGTTTCCCTTGACCATCCATTAATCTCTTATTATTTTTAAGGTTATATAGATGTCCAATTCTGTGTGATTAAATGCCCCTATAACAGGAAATCCTTCAACCAAAACCCACATTTCCTACACCTTTCATAATTATTCTATTTTTCAATGTGATTAGCATAGTGCTATGATGATCTTCATGCTCCTTCTGGGTTTTAGAGTATATTAGAATATCATATTCCAATACTTCCATTAATTTTTCAAGGTAATATTTAAATACTATATTAATCTAATAAATGAATATTTCTAGAGAATCAGTGAGTCCAGATAGAATTTATATGAACTCAATGTGCACATACATTGTACAAAAAGACTTCTTAAAGATATCTTCCTTCCTAATCCATACTTGATAATAACCCTATTAATATCTACCATAGATAAGTATTGATCTCTCTATAGATGATTGAACAAGTCATCAATTTGGGGTAGATGATACTTTTTCATTATCATGATCATGTTGAGATCATGATAATCAATGAAAAGGCACATTGATCCATCCTTCTTCTTGAAGAAGAGGACTGGTGCACCAAATACTGACACAATTGGGCATATAAAACCTTTATCTAGATTCTCAAGTAATTGATTCTTCATATCCTAATGTTCTACAACATCCATTGAATATAGAGTATGGGATAGTTTCAATTCACAACATATAAAATCAATTTAAAATTCAACCTCTCAACTTGGAGGAAGATAATGAAATTACTTAAGAAACACATCAGTATATTCCCCAACAATAGGTATATCATTGTGGATGGTTCTTTCCTTAGGATAAATCATTTTATCTATATAAGAATAATTTTTGGGAAACAATATATATTCTTGAGATGTCATTACTAAATACGATTCATCCTCCTCTGGGAACATGTATAAAATTAGGGGTTGATTCCCAATATATACATCAATTTATATCATGTGGAAATTAATGTTCACTCCATATAGGGGGAAAAATCCATGCCCAAAATTACATCAAATTACACAAAAGGGAGTATGAAAATGATAACTAAGAATTTCAACTAGAAAATTTTGACTGGGGGGAGTTAAACACATGGGATGAAATAGTTTCCCCATTTCCCTTTTTCAATGGCAACTATACCTCCATGATTTGTGGTGGTTTTTGAACAGTTCTACTAATATATTGTTATATGAAGAAATGCGTACAACCAGAATCAAAAAGTATGTTTGATATTTTTGAATGAATACCTAGAGTACCTGTCATAACATAATTATTGAGATCCACATCAGTAGTTGTGAAAACATAATCTCACCCTAGCTACCTTCAATTTTTTTGGTCATATCTAAATAAACATCGATCAGTGTGTTGTTTTGCGAAGTGCACTGGTTCCTTTCATTTGAAGCAATGAATAATGTATTACAAAATAATAAAAGCATTCCATTCATTCATCCCATTATTGGGTTTATCCTATAAGTAATTTCTAGCATAGTGTCCTTCCTTCCCACACCTAAGGAATTTTCACATTCCCCTTAGGAAATTTCTGGGTTTCGTCTTTTAATACCATTGATAAGTGGGATGTCGAAATTTCATGGAACCATTATATTTCTCAATTGGACGGCTATAATTAACCTCTACTATCCACTTCTTATCCCTTTGATACCATTGGGATTCATCGATCTCCATTTCAAATTTGAGGGAACATAAGAAATTTTTATCACAGCTATGAAAGTCATAGTACTCCAAGGCATTCCATGGAAAATGTTTTATCCTAACAAAGAAGTATTAAACCCTAAATTCATTGGTAAAAACTAGCCAAGTAATACCATGATTGTCGTGTGTTGTTTTTCCCAAATTCCCTGATAGATTCGTCATCATTTTTCATGGGGTAAAGTAAATGCCTTTCTATTTTATATCAGACACCAGAAGAGAAATATTTATCAAAAAACATTTTTCAAAATTCCATCCACCCAATCACTTTAATCTCTTAATTAGGCTTGATATTCTTGATCAATTTCAACCAATGATTAACCTCTCCATCAATATAATAATCATCCAGTATAACCTTCCATTACTTAGAAAATTGTAGGATGAATGTGATCTTTTCAATAGAGTTGATCCATTATTTCATGGTTAAGGGATCAGAAAATCCATTGAAAGTTAGTGAACTTTGTCACATAAAACACTAAATTGTATCTTTTCCTCTTTTAGGGTATTTGGATCCTCCTTCTTATCCAGGGTTATATTCATATTTTGAGGCAATTGAGAGAGTTTCATTATAAATATTTTGATTCTAACACTGATCGAGTTAGGTATTTTATTTGGGAAATCACACCATTTCATACCATGTTAATTGTTTTACTGATTTCTCTTATTTATGGCCATTGTCTATAATAAACGAAAAACGAGGGATGAGTAAAAAATTAAACAAATAAATTATAATCCAATGATATTATAGGGATATCTTATAAATTACAGGTATTTATTTAATTATGAATTTCATGGCCTCAATTTATGTTATCCTTGACCTATTTCCTATCATAGACTCTTATAGGATTTATTTCTTCCAATAATAATGTTTAGTATTAAGTTTTTGAATTTACCAAAGTATATCCCCTAGGAGTGTCAATCTAGGTTTGCAAAAAATCTTGTTCTGTGTATTAGGTTAACCTGAGTTATGGTCGATGCATCATATCATTGTTTTTACCAATAGGTTCATCAATTCCAGAACCACAACCACTTATAGTATACATACAAGGATTTATTTTATAAATAAACCAATTACTTTTTACTTACTAAAAATAGGGATTATTTCTTTTACTTTGACATATCCCAAAGGCTTTATCTAGAGTTTTCTAATCATAGTCACAAAAATCACTAAACCTTTCCATTGATACCATCTAAGAAAACCCTACACTTTATTTAAAATTAATACATTATTTATTACATAAAATTAGACTTAATTAAACATTAAAGTTTAATAAGTATATTTTATTAGCTTACTAGGTAAAAAAGATAAAAACATAAAACTTTAAAGTGATTTCTTCATTGAATACTTCTTTCATATTCTCGCACATAAAACTGCATGAGATAAACCGGGGATATACATACAAAAGTGGGTGAAAAATAAATCCCAATAAGTGGATAAAAAAGGAATAATATGATGAAATTAAAACATTTTAGACAATACGAAAAAAATAAGGGAGTATAATAAACATGAACAATGAGACATGATATAAATGATAATCATAAATGCCAGATAGGAAATTTGGAAACATCGTAAAACATTGCACCGTATGCATAGGTCAAATAAAATTTTCAAGGCGTCATAATGGAAAATTACAATAATGTAATTAGGTACACTACTTATTACTACATTAAGTCTCAGGAAACTAAACATACCCAATGAATTTTAGCAATATAAAACATTGGGCACACCCATCCCTTTATTTTCGTTATCATGCTTAAGTATACCACATAGATAATAAAACATGGATTCATAAATCATAAGAGTGTTGAATAAATACATTTAATACCCCTTTAAAATAACTATATGTGTATAAATTTGAATACCCTTGATAGTAAAAGGGTATGGTTTCACTATACACTTTTTTTGGCATTGATAATAGCAGGGATATTTTAGTAGCATACTAGTGCCACATAAAAATTTATAAAACTAGTTGATGAGATTGATATGGTTATCTCATCATTTGTAAACTAAATGGGTGGTAATATGGAAAATTATGTACATATACCGACATTTGGAATTTCAATATAGAACTCATAAGATAATAAATAAACTTTAATAAAGAAGAGAAGGTGAGGATCCTTTACATAATTTCAAGATGGTAATGAGTGTTCAAATAGGATCATGGGGGCCTTAAAGAGAGTGAAAAGGGGGACATAATCATTTATAAATCAAATGTAAAATAAGGTTAATGTGGATGAAAATATCCCCATATAAAAAAATGGAAGCTAAGAAGCATATAAAAAAAGAAGTGCTTGAATAGAAATGAGAAGAGAGGAATCCCTTACTTGAGTGTGTGACACTAATATTCTTGGTTGGAACTTCTTAAGAGACTAGGGCACCATGGTAGGACTATAGATAGTGTGGGTAATAATATGGAAGTGGTACGAAGAGTTTGAGTGAAGAGAAATTGGAGCTTGGGTAGGTTTATATAGGAAACGAGGGGGATATCTTTATTATTTAGGTTTTGGACTCTACATTATAAAATCACAAAAACTAAAAAATCATTCCACAATTTTTTATAATGTTTAAATCCAAATGGGAGTATTTCTCATAATTTTAAATTTCCATGGGACGAATGTAATAAAATAATTACATTTATTATGTTGAGGTTAGTCTCACTTTTAATGAACTGATTTTAATACCATAAAATATATTTATGGTTTTAGAGGATTCATAATGGATTTAAAAAAATATAAAAAAAAACAAAAAATTAATATATATTAATTTTCAAAAACATATTTGGTCATGTATACCCTTTTTATCTTTTATTACATCACTATTGGGTCATTATGATGTTATAAAACATAGTGTATATTTATCAGGTATTTAATATTTACATGAAAATTCAACTATCTCAAAAAATTATAAAAAATTCACCATTGGATAATTTTAATTCTTTGATTCCAAAAATAATATTAATTTTATAAAAATAGTTTTCTATATATGTTCATTTTAAATTTTATAATAGTAATAAAAAATTATTGAGAAATGTCTTGTTTTTTTGCAATAACTGTTTTTGAACCATTAAAAATTACATTTGTTTTCATCAAAATAATATGATCATTTATATATAATAAAAAATTATTTCATCACAATATTTTATTAAAATATTATTATTATTTTACAAAAATTCCTTAATGAATCAATAAAAATTCATTTTTTGAATATAAATATTACTAAAAAATACTACATGTGTTTTATTGTATAGAAATTAAAATAATTTATAAAGAATCTATAATAGGATAAATATATATATATAATTATTTAAAAAAAATTTAATAATCATAATTCATGGTTATTGATACATATCTCTTTAATTCACCAGAAAACACCCTAAGAGTAATGTCTTGAATAATGATACTTTCATGGGGTGGTTTCAGCATACATGGTAAGGGTCGTTATCTTGAGAATCTTGAACATCTCCCGTAAAAGATATTGTACATGCTTAAGTTGATGGATATCATTCTGATATTGGTAAAGGGAAATCCCTAGTGATACTATCTCCTTTGTAAGCTCTAATCAATGGGATTCATAGGGTATGATACTACGAGTTGAGGCCATCACTTCCATTATCTGTGTTAATTGGATTTTCTAAACCCATATATTCATACTATTCTTGTGATCAATGTTGAACAACAATATTACTAATGGTAATGATACATAAACGTCCTTGAAATCGAATTGGATATAATGAAACAAAATAATTACATGTGGTTTCTATAAAAATATTACATAATAAGACATTTAATTAAATCAAATGGTTATATTATTTATTACTGTTCAAGAAGTTATAGTTTCATTCAACTCATTTCCATCATGGATGTTTATTATTTCAATAAAATTATCATTGGTTTGCGATTAATCATGAGGAAACCAGATAGGGTACGCATAGAAACCCTTTTTGGGGGAAATGACCAAATAATAGTGGATTTATTCTTCTTCTAATTAATGGAGTCTAAGTATAAATGGGATAAATATAAAAAAGGATTCTTGGAAAGATGAGAATATTTAATGAAATTTGATTTTATATAAAGGGAAAATGGGTTGAAATACCCTCTGCATAATATTTAAACGTTGTGTAAGTGGATTACTCATAATGTGAAGTTCAAATGTTTTTAAAAAATAAATCATAGGCAAGAGGTTTTTTTATATTCCATTAAAAATATTTACAAGTCATGTAACTATATTACATGTCGTTATTTCACCGACCTTATATTTTAATGTATTTATTATGGTTGATAGTTAATTTCATTCCACAATCGTTATTCTTATATCCACCTAGGGGGAACCTATAAGAAATTCTATATTTACAAATCCCCTTCTAGACATCCCCTTTATTTATGAAATCTCTGGAACCTATTTATAATCAGATACACCTTCCTTATCATGGGATCCATATATAAAAATCATTTAATTCTTCATTGGTTAGGGTAGAGGGTCTAAATATTAACCTTATGGTTTGAAAATTTCCATGTTTATGCAATATTTTCATTGAACCAATGTAGCATGTTCCCTAATCAATTAAATAATGGATGGTATTATTCCTTGATATTTTTTTCTACATTTACTTCTATCCTAGAATATGGTCACCCATGGGGTGAGTGAATCATAAATATAAATGATTTGGATAATTTATTAAATTTAGTTTATCACGACATGTGACTGTATTTGATTTATTATTATAGTATCCTAAGATTGTGTCTTATTTTCTTATTGGTATAACGGCTAATAAATTGTGATATAAATTCAAGTGATATTAGAAAGAAAAATGGTTATTTATATAATTAACCCTTGAGATATATGATGTGATATTTTAATACACTTGTTGTATGATAGGATTTATGTTCCATGTTGTAACTCATATATATCAAGCTCAGCCCTGCAACATGCACACTTATGCTGTAATGATAATATTGACTAGGCTCAGCCTTGTACCATATTGTAATGATTATAAAGATTGGGATATTCATAGTCTCATGATAAAAATCGTATAGGGAATTAGGTCGTATGTTGTAATAATTATCGACATTGTACCAAAATTGTAACGCCCCGACCCTAGTTACCCAGAGTCGGTGCCTTATTACATAACATTGGCATTATCACAAGTAATATCAAATCTTGAAAGACCAATTGGTTTAGTAGCCTTGGAAACACTAGATATATTCACAAGTCTTACATTACATCATAAAATGAAAAACTACTACAACAACATATTGTCTCCATAATCCACACTCATATCCCCACATAATATCCTTACAGGTCATTCATAATTTACTTCTTCACTTCCTGGGAAAAATAATACACTGAAAAGAGGTGAGCTCAAATTCCCAGTAAGGATAACAATATAAAGGAAACTTTCATAAATAATAATAAACATTTAAGGCAGTGTATAACTAAAAAAAAGCCTTTCAAACTTGAACTTTAAACATAGTATGGCATAAATAAAATGAAATAATTCCATTTACTTATTCACATGGATTTTATACTAATCGAATAATCACATGAAAAATCAATAACCACTTTCATAATGATGGAATGCATAATTCTGAACTTTAATTTCTTTGTCAAGGCCTCGTCCCAAGACCTTGGGGCTAACTGTAACCGGAACCCAACCCGGAGTGCCTCTAATAACCAGACACCAACCCGGAGTGCCTCTAATAACCGAAGACCAAACCGGAGTTCCTCTAATAACCGGAGACCAAACCGGAGTTCCTCTAATAACCGGAGACCAAACCGGAGGGATTAATTTTACCGGTCCCCAACCCGGAACATACTTGTCTAACACATTCATCTGAATGAAAGGTTGAAATATAACATAAAAATTCGGATTAAAAATAACTTATAAAATGTCAATACTTAAAACAAAAACCATGAGTGACATAAGAATAACTTTTCCACATTCAAAAATATCAAAAAACCTTCAATAAAATGGGGATGTTTTTTAACATAAGAAATCAACTTCAAATAAGCTTAAAATCCATCAAAGGATGTTGACATAGATGAAATCCAAACTATTCTAGAGAAATATCTCTTTTTTTTAAATCATTTTAAAAGTAACATAATTATAAAATAATAAATTCAATTTGGAAATATTCTTATAAGATTTTAAGGGAAGCTTTGGCGATTTTATAATGGCGGTAAATAGCCACACCCACCGTATAAGTTAAAAAAACATTCTTACCTTAAATTTGTCGAAAAGGTTAAAAGTGCCTTGTTTGGAAAACAACGGAAATATTCCTTTATAAACACATAAGGGTATAAATGACTTTAACACATATTCTAGTAAATAGTAAAAATTTTTGAAATACATTTTTAAGAAACATGGATGTGGATGATAAAGAGATCCCAGTAGATTATTATGTATAAACAACCTCGGATAATGAAGAGATTGTGAAATAACCCTTACCAATTTGGTAACTTATGAAACATACAACCCATGAAAGAGGTATCATACAATGAATATGTAAATACACATAAATTAAAGTGTATTACACAAAGAATATAATTATGGTCAGTACATACACCACACAAAAGGTAATGGTGGAAATATGGCATGAATCTCACGTGAATAAGGATTGAGATGAAAACCCCTTACCTTGTACTTTACCTTGGTTGGGGTAGGTTAACCTCCTGTATAATGGTGAAATAATTGTTATTAAATTGTAAAAGAATCATATACATTAATATGGTATCATATATGATTTTTTAATATTGATTTGATAATAATATCTTAGTATTATCATTGTTTCGGGTGTTAACTTACTTGTTTTCTTTTATATGTTTTGTTACGTAAGCCATGTTTGTAATGGATAGGTTGTATATTATTCATATCCATAATTATATCAAGTCCTTAAACATCATTTTTATATCATAAAATGATAATTATACTTGAATGGATACGATGGAGAATGAATCTCATCCCGTTCGTGGGGACGGTAGTCTGTACGTACGCATGAGCGACAATATCATTTTTTGAAATAATATATAAATGGTTGTTATATAATATATACAGAATCATTAACATGTTATATTTATTATTTACATGAGTTACATATCATTATTATACCCATCCAAATAATAATATATTGAATAACAATTACACCACGACGTGGAGACGGTAAGCCGTACGTACGCACGTATGGTGACATGTTATTCAAAGGGTGGATAGAATACTGAATATGGTTGTACCATATTTATAATAACATCATATTATATATATGATACTGGAGTTATTATTTTAGAATGGTAATAACAAAGGAAGAAGAAGTGGAAGAATAAAGGAACTTGGAAAAGGGTGGTGAAATCATTACCTCTTCTTCGGTTTCTTCCTTTTGATTGGATCAAAAGGGCTTCTTAGGTTGGCTTTCTGATCAAACTAAGGCCTCTATGTTGTAGTGAGGGAAGTTGGGAGAGTATATGGGCAGAGGGTTTCCGAATCAAAAGGTTTTGAAGGTGTGAGGAAATGAGGAGGAGTGCCCTTTTTATAAGAGGGGTGAGGGGCACCTTTGGAAAAGCTAGAAATATTAGTTTATAAAAAATTCATATTCGGTTTCTAATGGCTCCAAAGTTGATTATTCAAATTTTAAGGTGGGGATAGGTCTAAAACAACTCAACCAATAGAATTTAAACAGGTTTTGGTACTTATATTAACTTTATCTTTAAGTATTTACTCTATGTTAATTAGTTTCACTTTTACAATGTCTCTTTTTATTTTTATATTATATGGTTAATAAACATACCATATACATCCAAGATACACCCAAGTGGTCCATTAATGATACACCTATCAAGTTATACGTCTCTTGGCAGAACCTTAGATTTTTTGGAATTTAATATCAATTAATAATATAATATTTGTTTTAAAAACTCTTTTATGTCAATATTGACACTATTCAATAGTTGATTTTTTTGAAACTCATAAAAGAATGATTACTTAGAAAAAAGCTAATTAAATCAATCCTAATATGTCATAGTATCCTAGAAAATTGGTGTAATTCATTAAAAGTTTCATATTATATTTATTTGGGTATTTATAATATCAATTATTTTGATTTTTCACTATTATAGTAATTACTTCATCATCATTGTGTCATACATAAATTAAATTATTTAATGTCTAAAAATTATAAATAAAATATAATTATGTAGGAAATCTTTTTATCTTTATATTTAATTTTTTAATCTACTATCCAAATTATATAACCCTATGTAAAAATAGTTTTGCTAAAAGATATATGCTTGTGTTATTTTTGTATTCATTTTAACTTAATTAAAATAAAGTGTCCCTATCACCTACAAGTGGCACAATGGGGTCCCAAAATCGACCGTAATATGTCTATGTCCGAACATGTATCAACCAATAAGTCTAGGACACGTTTTAAGGTAATTTTGTATTATTATAATATTATTGTTTAACCCTTATTTACCGGATTTACCCTTAACCATGGTAAATAAAATATTTACCGCAGTAATTATTCAAAATGTCTAAAAATAAAAGTTACCTATTTACACAATTTGAACATCCTGATTCCAAATATGGAATCCATTTTTCTAAATTCAAAACACAGAAGTGGCCTAAATTAATTTAAAATTAATTCCTGCTGTCAAAACAAAAAGCGTGTTTTTAAGAGATAATAACTATCAAAACATTGACACTTGTTTATGTTCGGTTTAATTGTAAAATTATGTCCAATGACCAATATTATATTAAATGGTAAAAATATATTCTAAATATACTTTAAAACCACTCAAATTCATAATTTATCACTATTAATTATTTTGAATAAAAAATTAGTTTTTAATTAAAATTTAGTAATTTTCACTATTCATCAAAATATTAAAGTTATCCGAAAAGTACCAAAATTTCACCTTTTGCTAAATTCGATATTCCGAATCCAAAAATTAAGTCCATTTAGAAATATAAAATATATATAATTTCAAAAAGTAGGTATTACTATTCATAACGGCTAGTTTGATTGGTTGTGGTGTGTGTTAGAACTCGAAGTTGCGTACAACACACGCTACTGTATTATTCAAAGGAAAGCGTACCGTGGAAGCCTGGGATGTTTCATTTTAAATTTTTTTTGATGTCCCCATTTATTTAAAAAGTTTAAAATATTTTATTTAAAAAGTGTTCACCATTAAAAGTTGGTAAAAGTGCAATACTGAAAATGAATTTGTTCTTACATTATGTCTAAGAAACTCATAATATGGATTCTAAAATTATAAAGATTATATAAAGTTTAAAATTTAGTTAATACTATTCATGACCTCTTTTGAACGGCTTGTTTGGTATGTCATGGTGTAATTGAACTCGGTGTTGCGTGTAGTGCAAGTTATTGAATTATTTTTAAGAAATAACGCACTATGAATTCTTGGGGTGTTACATTATCCCCTCCTTCAATAAATTGCGTCCTCGCTATTTGAAATTGTTCTTCGAAAATAAAAGGTTGAAAATAGAAAATATATTTGTGGGAAAACCCACATCAGAAATTGGGTTACTAAAATTTAGTCTTAATATGAGGAGGAGAGAAATCAAAGGGTCACCACCAAATTATAATCTCGATTTCGAGAACATTGGTGGAAATTAGAGACATATAATTAGATGAAAAACGTAAATATTTATAGGTAGTGATTGAGGTCATCAATCACAAACAAGTGTAAAATTGAGGTCCTCAAATTCATCAATCTATGATGATTTGAAATACCATCGGTTCAACAAAACATAGGGTATTAGGATAACACATTTTTGACGTTTCAAAATATCTTAGTTGAAATCCCACATCGAAAAATGAATTAATGAGGCCTCTATTTAAAATAAAGAGTGGAAAGTATGAAGATTACCGAAAATAACACATACTAGGGTTCCATGTAGGAAAATATGGATATAGAAGAAAAATCTACCATCAATTATCTGATGGAGAGTGGTAGAGAACATGGCTATGAAAAGGCCGACAATACCAAAGCCAAAAATTAGTGATGATTTAAAGTACCATCTAGGACAACATTTTTGTTCTAAGTTCCTTTTCTTAATGTTGAGGAATTTATTTATGAGATTGGCTAAGATCATAAGGAGATATACTTACTTTATAATTAGAGTTTTATCCATTAATAAATTTCTACCACAAACTCATCTTTCACTCTAAAAGATAATATAACGTAAAAAATTCTATTTACACTATTCATATAGGGTTCCAAAATAAATTAATTTCTAATTCATCTACAAGATCTTTTAATAAAAACTACATTATTTAATCCAGGACATCTCGTGGGCCAGTGGTATGTGATACACCCTTGTCGCCCTTCGGTTGCGGGTTTAAGTCTCATGGCCTTGCCGGTCGCGACAGGTTGCTTCCCGACCTCCGGGTTGTCCTTTTATGGCAATCCAAAATTAATCTCAAACTCGAATTTATCCAAAATACTTCTGTCCAAACTCACAGTCCAACATTTATAAGGAAGGTAAACATAATGTAGATTCTTTTTACCCTGTAATAGAATATTAATACCTTCATCATTTATTCTTTTAAAACACAGAAACATCCTGAATTACCATAATCCTTATTGATTACATTCATTCTCCCTTATTCCATATAGAATGCTGGATATACTTCATCAATCGAAAAATGTTTTAAATCCCAACAATGATGGAATATACAAATCATTAATCAGCTTCAAGGTAGTCAAGAATATCCAATATAATTTATCCAAATCAATCATGTATTATTCTAAAATCACAACCTCAGTATCAGAACCATATTATGGTTTATCTTTCTCTCAACCATATATTTCCCAAAATTTTAACCTGCTATTGAGTCACTTTTCATTGTTCCACACAATCTCAAGTCCATAATGAAATAGTACTACAGTACAATCCTTATATACTCCATAATTATTATAACAAGTACATTGTTGATACAACACTCAATTGACATAATCAACATAAGAACTCTAATCATTCCTCTTCATCTGTGGTAGTATCATAACTTTATTATTATCCAATAGCATCATTTGCGGCATAGTCTGATGACTGGGACATAGGTTTGCGTAGTGTCCAATCTCCTTGCAAATGAAGCATTGTAAATTTGAAACCATTTTCTTACCCTTGCAGTCACGTAATTTGTGCCCTTTTCATCCAAACTTATAACAAACTCCTATTTCTTTCAGGCAAGTTCCATGGTGTTTTTTTCCACAGTTATCACATATGGAAAAATTCTTCTTTTCCCTCTTCCCTTTATCCATCTTTCTCTCTTCCATCATTTTCTTCTCTGGCTTCCCTTCAAAGCCATAGGACTCAGTAAACTCTTTACTTATCTTATCAACACATGATATTATTTCTTCATATGATGATAATACATGCGAGACTATTTCTCTTGTAAATTCTGGCTTATGACCATAAAATATATGATCCTTCTTTCCCTTTGTATCATGTGCATTGCTGGAGTTCTCATTCCTTCTACTAGGCGCCATTTATAAACAATGGAATACACTAGATTAGTTTATGAATAACAATACCTAATCCCAAACTTGTGAAACACATAACATAAATTAAATAGTTTATGGATATAATCCATAATCATAAAAATGTCTCTTTTGAGGAAGTATATACTCATAAACCCTTCATAATGATTTATAAATAAAATGAGAGTTATCCTAAGCATATCCCCCGGGAGTGTCGTAACCACGAGTGCGGCAAGGCCCGTTGTCGTGCACCAGTTCCCGTTCGAGTCTAGCTCAATGCGGTGTTTTTGGGTTTTACCCCTAGGTACCTATGTGCCAGATCCGCCTCTACCTGCTCGTATCCAGACATGGATGTAATGCTTGGAAAACTCACAAAATCTCTACAATACCAAAATTCTAGGAAGTTATTCTATACTAATCCTCAAAGTTCATCTTAGGTCTACGTTCTCTAATCAGAGTTTATCTAAATCTAGCTTCCAAGGTTTGTACTGAACATCCTCTGATAGCAACTGTAACACCCCGACCCAAGTTACCCAGAGTCGGTGCATTATTACATAACATTGGCATGATCACAAGAAAGATCAAATCTCGAAAGACCGATTGGTTTAGTAGCCTTGGAAACACAAGATATATTCATAAGTCTTACATTACATCATAAAATGAAAAATTACTACAACAACATATTGTCTCCATAATCCACACTCATATCCCCACATAATATCCATGCAGGTCATTCATAATTTACTTCTTCACTTCCTGGGAAAAATAAGACACTGAAAAGAGGTGAGCTCAAATGCCCAGTAAGGATAAAAATATAGAGGAAACTTTCCTAAATAAGAATAACCATTTAAGGCAATGTATAACTAAAACAAAATCCTTTCAAACATGAACTTTCAACATTGTATGGAATAAATAAAATGAAATAATTCGATTTACTTATTCACATGGATATTCTACTAATCGAATAATCACATGAAAAATCAATAACCACTTTTATAATGATGGAATGCATAATGTTGAACTTTAATTTCTTTGTCAAGGCCTCGTCCCAAGACCTTGGGGCTAACTGTAACTGGAACCCAACCCGGAGAGCCTATAATAACCGGACACCAACCTGGAGTGCCTCTAATAATCGGAGACCAAACCGGAGTTCCTCTAATAACCGGAGACCAAACTGGAGTTCCTTTAATAACCGGAGACCAAACCGGAGGGATTAATTTTACCGGTCCCCAACCCGGAACATACTTGTCTAACAGATTCATCTAAATGAAAGGTTGAAATATAACATAAAAATTCGGATTAAAAATAACTTATAAAATGTCAATACTTAAAACAAAAACCATGAGTGACATAAGAATAACTTATCCACATTCAAAAATATCACAAAACCTTCAATAAAATAGGGATGTTTTGTAACATAAGAAATCAACTTCAAATAAGCTTCAAATCCATTAAAGGATGTTGACATAGATTAAATCAATACTATTTTAGAGAAATAGCTCTTTTTTTTAAATCATTTTAAAAGTAACATATTTATAAAATAATACATTCAATTTGAAAATATTCTTATAATGTTGTATGGGAATCATTGACAATTTTATAATGGCGGTAAATAGTTGTACCCGCCATATAAGTTAAAAAAAACATTCTTACCTTAAATTTTTCGAAAAGGTTAAAAGTGCCTTGTTTGGAAAACGATGGAAAGATTCCTTTTGAAACACATAAGGGTATAAATGAATTTAACTCATATTCTAGTAAATAGTAAAAATGTTTTGAAATACATTTTTAAGAAACATGGATGTGGATGATAAAGAGATCCCAGTAGATTATTACGTATAAACAACCTCGGATAATGAAGAGATTGTGAAATAACCCTTACCAATTTGGTAACTTATGAAACATAAAACCCATGAAAGAGGTATCATACAATTAATATTTAAATACACATAAATTAAAGTTTATTACACAAAGAATATAATTATGGGCAGTACATACACCACACAAAAGGTAATGGTGGCAATATGGCATGAATCTCACGGGAATAAGGAGTGAGATGAAAACCCCTTACCTTGTACTTTTCCATGGTTGGGGTAGGTTAAACTCCTGTATAATGGTGAAATAATTGTTATTAAATTATACAAGAATCAAATACATTAATATGGTATCATATATGATCTTTTAATATTGATTTGATAACAATATCTTAGTATTATCATTGTTTCGGGTGTTAACTTACTTGTTTTCTTTTATATGTTTTGTTATGTAAGACATGTTTTAATGGATAGGTTGTATATTATTCATATCCAGAATGATATCAAGTCCTTAAACATCATTTTTAAATCATAAAATGATAATTATACTTGAATGGATACGATGGAGAATGAATCTCATCGCGTTCGTGGAGATGGTAGCCCGTACGTACGCACGAGCGACAATATCATTCTTTTGAAATAATATATAAATGGTTGTTATATCATATATACAGAATCATTAACATGTTATATTTATTATTTACATGAGTTACATATCATTATTATACCCATCCAAATAATAATATATTGAATAACAATTACCCCACGACGTGGAGATGGTAAGCCGTACGTACGCATGTATGGTGACATGTTATTAAAAGGGTGGATAGAATACTGAATATGGTTGTACCATATTTATAATAATATCACAGTATATATATGATACTGGAGTTACTATTTTAGAATGGTAATAACAAAGGAAGAAGAAGTGGAGGAAGAAAGGAACTTGGAAAAGGGTGGTGAAATCATTACCTCTTCTTCGGGTTCTTCCTTTTGATTTGATCAAAAGGGATCCTTAGGTTGGCTTTATGATCCAACTAAGGCCTATAGGTTGTAGTGAGGGAAGTTTGGAGAGTATTTGAGCAGAGTTTTGCTGAACCAAAAGGTTTTTAAGGTTTGAAGAAATGATAATGAGGAGTGCCCTTTTTATAAGAGGGGTGAGGGGCACCTTTGGAAAAGCTAGAAATATTAGTTTATAATAAATTCATATTCGGTTTCTGATGGATCCAAAGTTGATTATTCAACTTTTAAGGTGGTGATAGGTCGAAAAAAACTCAACCAATAGAATTTAGACAGGTTTGGGTACTTATATTAACCTTATCTTTAAGTATTAACTCTAAGTTAATTAGTTTCACTTTTACTATGTCTCTTTGTATTTTTATATTATATGGTTAATAAACATACCATATACATCCAAGCGACCCCCAAGTGGTCCATTAATGATACACCTATCAAGATATAAGTCTCTTGGCCAAACCTTAGATTTTTAAGAATTTAATATCAATTAATAATATAATATTTGTTTCAAAAACTCTTTTATGTCAATTTTGACACTATTGAATAGTTGATTTTTGTGAAACTCATAAAAGAATGATTACTTCAAAAAAGGTAATTAAATAAATCCTAATATGTCATAGTATCCTTTAAAATTGGTGTAATTCATTGAATGTTTCATATTATATTTATTTGGGTATTTATAATATCAATTATTTTGATTTTCACTATTATAGTAATTACTTCATCATCATTGTGTCATACATAAATTACATTATTTAATGTCTAAAAATTATAAATAAAATATAATTATGTAGGAAATCGTTTTATCTTTCTAATTAATATTTATAATCTAAAATCCAACATATATAACCCTATGTAAATTTTTTTTCTAAATGATATATTCTTGTGTCATTTTTGTATTCATTTTAACTTAATTTAAATAAAGTGTCCCTATCACCTACATGTGGCACCATGGTGTCCCAAAATCGACCCAAATATGCCTATGTCCGAACATGTATCAACCAATAAGGCTAGGACACGTTTTAGGGAAATTTATTATTATTATAATATTATTGTTTAACCCTTATTTACCGGATTTACCCTTAACCATGGTAAATAAAATATTTACCGCAATAATTATTCAAAATGACTAAAAATAAAAGTTACATATTTACACAATTTGAACATCCTGATTCCAAATATGGAATCCGTTTTTCTAAATTCAAAACACAGAAGTGGCAGAAATTAATTTAAAATTAATTCCCGCTGTCAAAACAAAAAGCGTGTTTTTAAGAGATAATAACTATCAAAAGATTGACACTTGTTTATGTTCGGTTTAATTGTAAAATTATGTCCAATGACCAACATTATATTAAATGGTAAAAATATATTCTAAATATACTTTAAAACCACTCAAATTCATAATTTATCACTATTATTTAATTTGATTAAAAAAGTTGTTTTTAATTAAAATTTAGTAATTTTTACTATTCATCAAAATATTAAAGTTATCCGAAAAGTACGAAAATTTCACCTTAGGCTAAATTCGATATTCCGAATCCAAAAATGAAGTCCATTTTGAAATATAAAATATATATAATTTCAAAAAGTAGGTATTACTATTCATAACGGCTGGTTTGATTGGTTGTTGTGTGTGGTAGAACTCGAAGTTGCGTACAACACACGCTACTGTATTATTCAATGGAAAGCGTACCGTGGAAGCCTGGGATGTTTCATTTTAATTTTTTTTGATGTCCCCATTTAGTCAAAAAGTTTAAAATATTTTATTTAAAAAGGGTTCACCATTAAATGTTTGTAAAAGTGAAATACTGAAAATGAATTTGTTCTTAAATTATGTCTAAGAAACTAATAATATGGTTCTAAAATCATAAGGATTATATAAAGTTTAAAATTTAGTTAATACTATTCATAACCTCTTTTGAACAGCTTGTTTGGTAAGTCATGGTGTAATTGAACTCGATGATGCGTGTAGTGCAAGTTATTGAATTATTTTGAAGAAATAACACACTATGAATTCTTGGGGTGTTACAAAAAATGTTGTGACTATACCATGGTTATATGGTGGTGGTTGGAATGGTAGTAAGACATGCTTTGAGATATTATGATAAGTCACTGAAACCGGTTATTTTACCTCAGTTATATGGTTTTAGTGGGCATCTTCTTAAGAAAAGCATAGATATATTCCAACATTAAGATGAAGTAGGATTTTTTGTATTTTATTAATTGTGGAATAAATTAATACACCTATTCATCTCTTGATTTTATACAATTCATATCAGACTTGTTTGTTTAGAAACAGTGGTGTCGACCTATCGAGATATTCTCACACCTTATATAGGCCATCATCTGGTACCTGAGAAGATTACATGGATAAAAGTTTGGACAATGGAAAAGGTCCTTGTAGTTGATTCCATGATTCATGGATGAGCTATAGTTTTGTAATAGGAATTTCATGGGGATTAAGATGAAGGAAATTTACATCTCTATTTGACTCTTTTGGTATTTTAATTGTATTGTTTCATGCATGACATTCATATACATTCCAACACAACATTACAATATTCCTTCAATAATTTTTTGATTATTCTGTTGTCTTTTATTGTTTTCTAGAACTATGTATATAATTTGATTTCTATTTTTATATGATTTAATTAATATGGTATGACACATCATTCAAGGTGTATAGTATCACTACCAGACATTTCACACTCTCACTGTTAGTTAGCAGCCTCTGGTATAGGTGGAGGCATGATTGAGGTCTCATTGACAACCCTTTTCGGCCTTGTGAGAGAGTGCTGAAATTGGGTATGTTACAGTTAAAATACTGAATTAGTTTTGGAGAAATTGAATGAAAAATCATAAGTGTCTGAAGTTATTAAAAACTGTTAACTGAATTGATTCCAAAAGATTATAAAAGGATATTAAAAATGGAATATAGATGAAAAAATATCTTTAAAAAAATGATAAATTTATATAGATTATCTATGATGATATGATGTATCCAACCAAGTAGGAATCCATGTTTGGGGTTCTTATCTCAATTCCACTAAAATGATATGTATTTATATTATCTACCAAATTTAATTTATATAGAACATATAATACTCCATATATTTACCATAACCTATATTACTCTTTATTTCATGAAATATACATCTTTAATCCTTGTTTACTATTGTAAGCATTTTTTATTAAAATGTTATTAAATATTTAGAGGATTATTGTAAAATATCAAGATTATTTTGATTGTTTTGGAATAAATATAAGAAGAATGAATATATGATATATTTTTCTTAAAAACTATATATTTTATTATACTATGGTAATTTATTGTGTTTATAAGTTTTTATTCCAACATTTCCCCTTTTGGTACACAAATATTAAAAGGACTCTTTTAAAACAAAAACAAGCATATTTATGTTTTTTTCAGGAATTTTTCACTTTCATATACATATAATTCTAATTGTATAATGGCAATTTTTATCTATTGTTATTTAATTTTTAATGGTATTTTCATAATTAATTTATAATTCCTTATATAAATTTAAAAGGAAGATTTTTTAATGTTTTAGGAACAATAATTTTTTGAATTTATTGAGAACTATGACTGGAACAATATTGTTAACATATACGGCATAAAACAGATTCATCCACACTACTGTTATTCACTATTTATAATCCTTTATATGTTATTATTCTTTCTTAAATAAAATCATTTTGAATTATTCTATGAATTCGTAGTATTTTATTAAAAATGGAATTGTTTTATAATTGGATGAAAATAATTTTGTAAATTATTTATAATAGAAATTTTCTAGGAATTTTTTAAAATTATTAAGCAATGTTATATTTAATCATTCACTTCCATTTTCCACTCTAATTACAAAAATAAATTCTTTATTCAAACCATTTTTTATATTAATTGATAGACTATTATATTCTTTTATATATTTATGTATTGTACATTATTTTGTGAAAATTATATTTATTGTGATCATGGTCTCTATCACTCTTCATTATTCGTTTAACAATATTTTTATCCTTTATGTGCATATTTTTAATACCATGGATGTATTAAATATCATTTTCTACTACTTTGATATTGTATATACTATAAATAATTTCAATATATATTTTTTGTTAAACGAATCATGTTAATAAAATCATTTCATTTAATGGGGACATGTTGATGTGCTATATTATTGATAAAATAATCATATTTATTTATTTATAAAAAATATTGATTATTTGATATATTTTTTATTCAATATAGGTTTAATGCATTAAAAATGTATTTAATAGGTGTGGCCCAATTATAGAGATCCCCTCGATGCATTGATAAGTTTCACTCATCAAAGGATATGATTCATTATTTGGTATTTTCTATATACTTACCCATTAATTCAAATTTATTGGAATATGTCCATGGTGGTATGTTTCATGATGTCTTAGCAGAATCCATAAATAGTGAGATCATGAAATCCATCATTATTTATTTCATTCATTTAAATTTCAATTATTATTATCCATATGGTATTTTATTATATTTTCAATTGATATATTTTGAATCTCAAGTTATTGATTAAATGTATCATGTATTGATAATTTACACTACCATGTTTTTTATACATTATCAACATGTGATAAATTATATTTTATGCTTTCCCTTATAGACAATCTCAGAACAAAATTAATTATGTGTTCTTTTCCATGGGATGTGAAGAAGGAATATTTAAATTATGCAAGGATGTAAGAAATTTGTTCATGTCAGGTAATTTTTTTCAAATTCAATATAACAAACATGTATATACTTAGTCACTCAATACAGCTAAATTGACTATTCATTCATACTGTTATACCTTGTATCCTAAAATAATGTAATAAAGTAAACACCAAATTTCGATTATTTGATTGAATGTTTTTATAGTTAGTATAAAAAAATTACTAAGACACGAGGGAACATGGTTTTAAATGAAAATAGATTTCACATAAATTAAGTTAACCCGTATAATGCGTTATAATGTTCTAGTATTTTTTTGTTCTATCATAATATACATGATTTTATGAGGTAATTTTGTATATTCAATTTTTTAGATATTGATACTAGTGGAAGAAAGGGAAATCATATTAAAACCAATTTTTAATTTAGGTATTTCTCTTATGGGAAAGTCAAGACACATGGTATTGGGGATGAGCAGATCATGTCCATATTCTTGAATCATTCCAAGGTTATGAAGAATAATATTTCCCATATTGAGAAACCTATTATTAAATAGTATAATGAACCTATGTTGGATAAATTTATTCAATATAAGACGCAGCCCCTTAGTGGAACTACTAATCCATTTGTAATTTAATAATAGACATGTACCTTATAAAATATTACTATATTTGGGATGTAATGAAATGGAAAAGGATTTATTTGTAGTATATTTTTTTAGAGATATGTTGATCAATTTTTCTTTCAATATAGAATACTAAATAAGAATATGTAATAGAATGTAAAAAATAGATAAAATTTAGTGTGTTTTTATTTGAGAAATATTTTCCTAGATTGAAATGAGTTGAAATGTTGATGATGATATTTAACATAAAGTATAATAAATCGTAACTTTTTTTTGAATTCAAGTATAACCTCACAAGATTAATGAGGAAGGAAATTTACTATATAGGTAATTTATAATTAAGGATTGAAGGTTTCATTGATGGGATTAAAACTAACTGTAACACCCGAGACTTTTATAAGAAATATTTTGTTTTTATTTTATATAAATCATCAATGTAATCTTTCACTACACACAACACTAGCTTGGCTTGATTTACACGCAATCACGACCTTCCTCGATAGCTTTCATCGTACACAATACTGAGTTTCACTAAATAACGATATGCTATTAAAATATTATTAAAACTAGCCGTTATGAATAGTAATACCCACATTTCGAAATTTTTTAAATTTAATTTTTCAAAATGGACTTCATTTTTGGTTTCGGAACATCGAAATTTCTCCTAGGGTGAAATTTTGGTTTTTTTCTGAAAACATTCAATTTTTGATGAATAGTGAAAACACTAGGTTACTATTTAAAAACCGACTTTTTATTTAAATAATTATTTATTTTATTTAAATTTATTTTAGTTTCAAATTGATACATAATACCTATATAAGTTCAATTTAATTCATTTGAGTCATCTTATAATAATTTTAGATATAGAAAAATTTTATTGAACTTTTGACTGTCTTTTTCCCACCTCCTAGGAGAATTTGCAAATTTACATAAAACATAATTTTACCTCTTCTTTGAGTGGAATTTCAAAAATCCGAGGGACACGGTCGATTTCAGTATGTAAAATGTGGTTCAATTAGACGAAAATAATTTTTGGTGAATAGTAACATTTTACTTTTTTACCATGGTTAAAAGTAAATAGGGTTATTACAGGTAAAAATGATATTACTATTACCCTAAAACATGTCCTAATTCTATTGGATAAGTTTAATTCGACCAAAAACAACCTTAGGAATAACATATGACCATTTAGGCCCATATGGATTAGATTAGGACATTTAATATTAATTTATTTAAAGAAGGGTTAAAAAAGTTAAAATCAATGTTTAATAAGTAAATAATTTTTAGTATAGGGTTATACATAAGATAAATTCGACTATAAATATTAATCAGAAATCTAAAACGACTTCCTACATAATGGAATTTTATTTGTAATTTTTAGACTTTAAATAATTTAATTTATTTATGACACAATGATAATGAAGTAATTATATTATTAATGAAATATTTACATAATTGATGTTATAAATACCCAAATAAATGTAATATAAGACTTTATATGAATTACAATAATTTTCTAGGTTAATATGACATGTTATTATTGATTTAAGTTACTTTTTTAGAACTAATATTTCTGTTATGATTTTCACAAAAATCAATTACCAAATAGTGTCAAAATTGACAAAAAATAGTTTTTAAAACAAATATTATATTATTAATTGTTATTTTATTCCTAAAAATCTATGGTTCGGCCACATTACTTATATAAGGACATAGATATTAATTATAAATATCTCGGGGTTCTTTTGGCTTGTTATAGTAAGTTTATTAACCTTATAGTGTAAGAAAACAAGAAGACACGGTAAAAGTAAAATTATTTAACTTAAAGTTATATCTAAATGATAAGGTTATCATAGGAACCTAAACTAGTCTAAATTCTACTGGATGATAAAATTTCGACCCATACCTACCTTAACTTCTAAATAAATCAATTTGGAACTATTTAAAACCGAATATGACTTTATAATAAGATAATATTTTTAGTTTTTCCAAAGGTGCCCCTCTCCTCCCTTATAAAAGGGAACCTCCTCCCTCTCTTACTCACACCACTTTGAGACTTCAGGCTCGGTTAACCCCTGAAAATTTCACCTCTCCACTTCCCTAGAAACATCATAGAGGTCCTGGTCTTCTTCAAAGACCAATTTTAGTGCCTTAAAAGGAGGTCTCAAAGAGGCGCTTCAAAGAAGAGGTAATGTCCGTTACAGATTCTTTCAACTTTATTTCTTCTTCCACTTCTTCTTATTTAGTTTCTTGATTATGAAGTAATAACATAAGTATCACTCATATACTGATATGTTATTATAATTATGAAACAACCCTATTTCACCATATATCCATCCAATGGAAAATAAAATCACCGCGCGTGTGTACGTACGGAATACCGTCTCCACACCGTGGTGTAATATATTTTCCACCACCATCATACTTGGATGGGTATAATGGTGTAAATAATAACTATAAATTATTATTGTAAAGTGATATTGATTCTTAAAAATTATACATACACTCCATTAAAATTTCATGATCATGGGAATGATATCATCGCTTGTGCGTACATACGGAATACCATCTCCACGATGCGATGCGACTCGTTCTACATGATATTCATTGCATAATGACTATATAAACGAATTGAATGAATTAAAATGATACATATTACACTAATACCATTCTGGAAATGAGGTATCCATAACCCAAAAATACGAATAAGAATTTATTCGACAAAACACGCATATGAACAAAAAGTAATAAACACCCAAATAACAAGTAGTAATGAAATAATACTAATAATAAGATAAGAATATGACCATATATGATATCATAAAAATATGTATGATTCTGGAATAAGTCAATAAAATTATTTAAATCATTATAAAGGAGGTTCGGACACTTATGAAGCAAATTGTACCTAAGGTAAGGTAAAATATCACAATCTCATTTTTATCCGTGATTGTTTATACTTTGGTATTTACTTGGGTGTATTTTATCATCCACATCCATGTTTCCTCAATATGTAATATTATTTCCATCCATTTAAAATTGTTTAAATCCAATTTTACCCTTCGGTGAGTTTTTAGTAAATGATATGAAAGAAATCTTTATTCGTTTTTCGTACGAGGTACTTTTTGACGTTTCCGACAAAAGTACGAGAAGAATGTTTTTTTAACTTATAAGTCATGAATGGATTTTTAAAACATTATTTGGAAGAATATTATTTTACAAGTTTTAATGTTTAATTTTAATCAACTTCTTTTACTTTAGAATTGCATGACATGTTAAGAAAGGAAAAGTGTTTTTGAAGTAGAATGGATATTTTCCTCAAGAATGGAGTTCAAGTGTTTTATCAAAATTATTTTCAATATAAGATAATAAAGGGTTATATTTCTATCCCTATTAGTACATTGATATTATTATGTTGTGTTGGAATTATTTTTATGAATTCCTTTATCTTATATGAATTTTTTTATGATGTCACGATGTTTAAGAATCCCATTTTTATTACATGGGTTATGATAAGATCTATGGTTTATGATTTTGTGGCACACATAAGAATGGTATCATTATGAGATGGGTGGGACCTATATCTCCCTCTAATGCACTGCGTAAAGATTTTATATCTCATGAGATAGACATGGTTGGAACAGAAGGTTAAACCGGTTTAGTGAAACAGGACAGAAACGAGGTGTGAACTCGGTTCAAAAATGGACTTTGTCCACTAAGATAGTCTTGGAAATGAGTATTGAATAATAAGAAATGATTCTCTACGATTATGTGTGTATGCCACAAAGATTCATGTTTTATGTTATGATTATTGTGATTACACTTCACGGCCATGATTTATCCCATGTTATGAAATTATGATCTCTTTTGCAGGGTAAGATTTCCAAAATGTTATGATCTTATGAATATGATGTGATTGATATTTCTTTTGTTTACCCTTACTAGGAATTTGAGCTCACCGTTTTGTAAGTTTTCTTTCCCCAGGCCAGGAAGAAGGTTATTAAGTTAGATATGCCAAAAGGGACTATAAATATGACGAAATAAATGGGAAATAGTTTATACGCTTTATGAACCAATTGTTTATGTTTCCCAGTTTCTAAAGACACTATACCTATACGGTCCTTTCATGGTTTTGATATATGTTGTAATAAGTGTACTTCGATTTTTATGTACTAACAATGTATGTAATGTATGGGTCGTTATAGTTGTTATCATAGGCAAAGGAGGTAGGATTGAATCCGATCCTTGGGAACTCTCACATGTGAGCGTTGGATGAAGCATGGCTCTCTGCCCAAGGGCTTCATGAGGAAATGGCTGCCACTGGGGATGGTGGTGTGTCCCGCCCAGGGGGTGTAGCCGCCCATGGAGTGCCCGGATAGGTATCAATTATAGTCCACTAGATGTAATTCCAGACCGTTATAGTTGGTATCAGAGGACAGGTAAAATCTACCTTTTGAAACTAGGATGTGAAAGCCTTAGAAAGAATCCTAAAGATAAGTCTAAGCATAGAACACAATCTTAGTGTTTTAAAAATGGACATGAAAAACCTATGATAAGAACATAAGTGTGAAATTTTATTCTTGATTATGTGTTTTTCTATTATAATTAGTGTTTCTAATAATATTCTTCGTGGTTTTAGTCAATGGCTAGAACCCGAAGGAACCGTGTTAATGCGGAATGCGACAGGCAATGCAATGATTGTCCCCCTGAGAAACCAAACGTTATGGGAGCTGGAATGCAAAATCATGTAGCCATGATCACACAACTTTCTCAACCTATGAATCATGCAGGACTTCCAAACGAGCAAATGAAGGAGCAACATTCTGTTGAATCCTTCATGAGGCAGCGTCCACCTTCATTCAGCGGGTCTACTGATCCATTAGTTACTGAACAATGGATTAGTACTACGGAAAAGATATTTTAAGTTCTTCAATGTTCCGAACATGATAATTTCATCTTCACAGTTTATCGTTTGGAAGGTGATGCTGATCAATGGTGGAATCTTATCAAGAATACGAGGAAAAGATATGAAATTGAGTCCATGGAATGGGACGAGTTAAAGAACTTATTTTTCAATAAGTACTTCCCTCATATTTTTCGAACAAAGACGGAGAAGTAGTTTCTTGAAATAAAGAAAAAGGTTGATGAATCTGTTGGTACCTACGAAGAAAATTTTACAAAACTTTCAAGGTATGCTTCTGGTATTATTATCCAACCTGAGAGTAAGATCGATCAATTCTTTAGTAGATTAAAACAAAGTCTTCGAAGGGTGTTAGCCATAAGGGACTTCAATAGCTATGAGGAAATCGTTCGATGTGCTCTAAAAGTTGAGATGGAGATTGGAGTAACCCATCAGTCATATGGGTTTGATAAGAAGAGGAAAATGGAATTCAAAGTAATATCTAAAGTGTACACTGAAAAGAAGATGAGTTTTCCCCTTTGCTCAAAGTGTGGAAAGAAACATGGAGGGAGTTGTCTTAAAGGGACAAGTAAATGTTTCAAATGTTGAAAGGAAGGTCATCGGGCATTTGAATGCCGTAATGATGGGAAAAAGATGTCTAGTGATGCGGACAAAGAAAAGGAAACACAAAGTGCACCTCCTACACTTTAATGTTACAAGTGCAAGGAAATGGGGCATTATGCCAATCAGTGCCCTAATCCAATGGTTGTTGATGATGATCGACATCAACAAAATCTTAAGGAAAAAGACAAAGGAAAGTCACATGCAATGTTTATCAGTGATATGGAGTATGATAACGAAGTGGTGAAAGGTACAGTTACCATCTACTCTAATGTAGCAAATGCTTTATTTGATTCTGGATCCATCCACTCTTTTATTTCTGAAGAATTTTCTAAGGGTATCGTCGTATTTCCTCAAAAATTAGATGTTGAGTTAGCTGTGACAACCCCTAATGGCACAACAGTCGCATCAAAAGTTTATAATTCTTCTCCAATTGATGTTTGTGGGAAAGTGCTTCCTGCAAATCTTGAGATCCTTCATATAGTGGAATGTGATGTGATTCTTGGCATGGATTTGATTTCTCTATATGGAGCTCTTATCAATTTCTAAAGAAGGGAAGTCACATTTCATATTCCAGATCAATCTATGATCGTCTATCGATGTAAGGATGAACATAAACTTCCAGTGGAAATTTCTTCCATCTTATGGGTCTTGATTCCACAAAATGAAGGTTATTTATCTCAAATGGTTAGATAGAAACTCGCGATTAAGAATATGCCCATTGTGAGGGAGTTTGACGATGTCATTCCAGAGGAATTGTCGGGTCTTCCACAAAATTGTGAAGTTGAGTTTTCAATCGAACTCATACCGAGTGCATTGCCTATTTCAAAGACACCTTATAGAATGGCCCCAATTGAGTTGCAGGAATTGAAGAAGCAACTCCAATAGAATCTTCATACGGGATTCATACGCCCTAGTGCGTCACCTTGGGGAGAACCTGTTCTATTTGTTAAGAAGAAAGATGGATCAATGAGACTCTGCATTGATTATAGAGAACTTAACAAGATCACTATCAAGAACAAATATCCTCTCCCGTGCATTGATGACTTATTTGACCAACTACGTGGAGCTCAATACATTTCCAAGATTGATCTTCGTTCAATGTATCATCAATTAAGGGTCAAAAGGGAGGATATACCAAAGACGACTTTACGTACAAGGTATGGACACTACGAATTTATAGTGATGCCATTTGGTCTTACTAATGCCCCTTCTATCTTCATTGATCTAATGAATAGAGTCTTTAGAGACTATCTTGATCAGTTTGTGGTAGTCTTTATAGACGATATTCTTGTCTATCTAAAGAGCAAGGAAGAACATGAAGATCACTTAAGAATTATATTGAATATCTTGAGAAATGAGAAGCTTTATGCCAAATTTACCAACTATGAATTATGGCTTAAAAAAGTTGTATTTTTTGGTCACATAATCTCAAAAGAGGGGATATCTGTGGATCCAGCAAAAACAGAGGTTATCGAAAGATGATCGAGACCAACAACCGTAACTCAGATATGAAGTTTCCTTGGTTTGGATGGATATTATCGATGTTTTGTGAAAGATTTTTCATGATTATCTAATCCATTCACCAAGTTGACCCGGAAAAGAGTTAAGTTTGTTTGGATGGAGGAATGTGAAGAGAATTTCAAGGAGTTGAAAAGAAGGTTATCCAGTGCACATGTACTCACACTTCTTTGTAATGGAGAAAGGTTTGTGATCTACAATGATGCATCCAAGAAATGATTGGGGTGTGTTCTCATGAAAAATGATATGGTGATAGCTTATTCCTCACGATAGTTGAAAATCCATGAGAAAAATTACCCAACTCATGATTTGGAGTTAGCTGCGGTAATATTTGCATTAATGATTTGGAGGCATTATGTTTATGTAGAAAGGTGTGATATTTATACTAATCATAAAGGTTTAAAGTATATTTTTAGACAAAAGGAGCTGATTATGCGCCAAAGAAGATGGATGGAGCTGATTAAGGATTACGACTGCTCAATCCATTACCATCCTGGGAAATAAAACAAGGTGGATGATGCATTAAGTCGACAAGACCATGCCAGTTTATCCATGATAAGGATCACAAATGATCCAATATTTATGTATTTACAAAGGATGGATCTTGTAATTATAATGGAAGGCGGAAAATATTATCTTTCTCAAATGAATGTTCATCCATCTATACATGTGATGATTAAAGAGGCACATAATGAAGATGTAGAGTTACAAAAGAAGGTGAGAAATGTTCCTGAATTCAACCTTGATTGTGATGGGATAATAATGTTCAAGAATCAGGTTTGTGTTCCTCCCATCCCTGACTTAAAGGAGCTAATGGATGAGGCTCATAGTTCTTCATTCTCTATTCATCCTGGAAGAACGAAGATGTATAGGGACCTGAAAGAGTACTTCTGGTGGGATGGAATGAAAAGAGATGTTGATGAATATGTCTATCGATGCTTGGTTTGTCAGCAAGTTAAATCTGGGAGATAGAAGTCTAAGGGAATGTTACAACCATTACCCATACCCAAATGGAAATGGGAAAACATCATTATGGACATTGTCACCGGACTTCCTAAAACATCCAAAGGCAATAATGCTATCTGGGTCATAGTTTGTCATCTTAAAATGTCTGCACAATTCATTTCTATTAGAGAGGATTTCTCTTTGCATCATATTGATAGGATATATGTAAAAGAAGTGGTAAGATTACATGGAGTACCACTTTCTATTACATCTAATCGAGATCCAAGGAATACCTCAATGTTCTGGCGAAGTCTTCAGCATACTCTGGATACAGAGTGGAGTTTCAGCACTGCTTATCATCCTCAGACAGATGGTCAGTCGGAGAGGACGATTCAAACTCTAGAAGATATGTTGAGAGCTTTCTCTATGGATTTAAATGTTGGTTGGGATCAACACCTACCTTTGGAGGAATTTTCTTATAATAATAGCTTTCACTCCAGTATTCCGATGGATCCTTATGAAGCTCTCTATGGAAAGAAATGCATGACTCCAACTTGCTGGGATGAAGTTGGGGAAAGAAAGCTATTAGGACCTGATCTTGTTGATGAGATGGCAGAAAAGGTCTGATCTATTCAACAACACATAAGAGCAGCTCAATATCAACAGAAATGTTATGCCGACAACTGAAGAAAATACCTAGAGTTTGAAGTGGATGATAAAGTGTTCTTACAAATATCTCCCTAGAAGAGGGTCATGAGATTTGGAAAGAAGGGAAAGTTGATCCCCATGTATATCGGTCCTTTCAAAATACTAGATCGTTTTGGGAAGGTAGATTACTGATTGGAGCTTCCACCGAAACTCTCCCAAGTTCACGATGTGTTCCATGTATCTCTCCTGAGAATGTACATACCTGATCCTTCACATGTACTCAGCTCAGAAGTTGTACCACTGGGGAAAGATCTTTCTTATGAAGAACAACCGATAGAGATTCTGGATCGTAGCGAAAAAGTCCTACGGAACAATACCACTCGCTTGGTGAATGTTTTATGGAGGAACCACCAATTAGAAGAAGCTACATGGAAGCTTGAGGATATGATGAGGGAGAGGTATCCTCATCTGTTTGTTACAAGTGACGAATTTCGAGGGAAAAATTCATTTTAGGGGGTGTAGAATGTAACACCCGAGACATTTATAAGAAATATTTTGTTTTTATTTTACATAAATCATCAAATTAATCTTTCACTACACACAACACTAGCTTGGCTTTCTTTACACGCAATCGCGACCTTCCTCGATAGCTTGCGTCGTATGCAATACCGAGTTTCACTAAATAACGATATGCTATTAAAATATTATTAAAACTACCCGTTATGAATAGTAATACCCACATTTTGAAATTTTTCAAATTTTATTTTCCAAAATGGACTTCATTTTTGGTTTTGGAATATCGAAATTAGCCTCAGGTAAAATTTTGGTATTTTTTAGAAAACATTCAATTTTTGATGAATAGTGTAAACACTAGGTTACTATTTAAAAACCGACTTTTTATTTAAATAATTATTTATTTTATTTAAATTTATTTTAGGTAAAAATTGATACATAATACCTATATAAGTTCAATGTAATTCATTGGAGTCATCTTATAATAATTTTAGATATATAAAATTTTTATTAAACTTTTTACTGTCTTTTACCCACCTCCTAGGAGAATTTGCAAATTTACATAAAACTTAATTTTACCGCTTCTATGAGTGGAATTTCAAAAATCCGAGAGACACTGTTGATGTGAGTAAGTAAAATGTGGTTCAATGAGATGAAAATAATTTTTGGTGAATAGTAACAGTTTACTCTTTTTTACCACGGTTAAAAGTAAATAGGGTTATTACGGGTAAAAATGATATTATTATTACCCAAACACATGTCCTAATTCTATTGGATAAGTGTAATTCGACCACAAACAACCTTTGGAATTAAATATGACCATTTAGGCCCACTTGGATTAGATTAGGACATTTAATATTAATTTATTTAAAAAATGGTTAAAATAGTTAAAATCAAAGTATAATAAGTAAATCATTTTTAGTATAGGGTTATACAGAAGATAAATTCAACTATAAATATTAATCAGAAAGATAAAACGATTTCCTACATAATGGAATTTTATTTGTAATTTTTAGACTTTATATAATTTAATTTATTTATGACACAATGATGATACATTAATTATATTATTAATGAAATATTGACATAAGTGATGTAATAAATACCCAAATAAATTTAATTTGAGACTTTTTATGAATTAAAATAATTTTATAGATTAATTTGACATGTTATTATTGATGTAATTATCTTTTTTCGAACTAATATTCCTGTCATGGTTTTCACAAAAATTAATTACCAAATAGTGTCAAAATTGACATAAAATAGTTTTTAAAACAAATATTATATTATTAATTTTTATTTTATTCCTATAAATCTAAGGTTCGGCCAAATTACTTATATAAAGTTATAGATATTAATAATAAACAACTTGGGGTTCGTTTGTCTGGTTATAGTAAGTTTATTAACCTTATAGTGTAGGAAAACAGGAAGACACGGTAAAAGTAAAATTAGTTAACTTAAAGTTAAATCTAAATGAGAAGGTTAAAATAGGAACCTAATATTGTCTAAATTCTATTGGATGAGATTATTTCGACCCATCCCCACCTTAGCTTCGAAATAAATCAATTTGGAGCTATTTAAAATCGAATATGACTTTATAATAAAATAATATTTTAGTTTTTCCAAAGGTGCCCCTCTCCTCCCTTATAAAAGGGATCCTCCTCCCTCTCTTCCTCACACCACTTTGAGCCTTAAAACTCGGTCAACCCCTGCCAATTTATACTCTCCACTTCCCAAAAAACATCCTAGAGGACTTGGTCTTCTTCAAAGACCAATTTTAGTGCCCTAAAAGAAGGTCTCAAAGAGGCGCTTCAAAAAAGAGGTAATGTCCGTTACCGATTCTTTCAACTTTTTTTCTTCTTCCACTTATTATTCTTTAGTTGTTTGATTATGAAGTAATAACATCAGTATCACTCATATACATATATTTTATTATAAGAATGAAAAAACCCTATTTCACCATATATCCGTCCTACGGAAAACGAAATCACCGCACGTGTGTACGTACGAAATCTCGTCTCCACACCGTGGTGTAATCTATTTTCCACCACCACATTACATGGATGGGTATAATGGTGTAAATAATAACTATATATTATTGTTTTAAATTGATATTGATTCTGAAATAGTATACATACACTCCATAACAATTTCACGATCATGGGAACGATATCATCGCTCGTGCGTACGTACGGAATACCATCTCCACGATGTGATGCGACTCGTTCTACATGATCTTCAATTCATAATGATTATATAAATGAATTGAATGAATGAAAATGATATATATTACAGTAATAACATTCTAGAAATGAGGTATCTATAACCCAAAATGAAGAATAAGAATTTATTCGACAAAACACGCATACGAACAAAAAGTAATAAACACCCGAATAACAAGTAGTAATGAATTATTACTAATAAGAAGCTAAGAATATGAACATATATGATATCATTAAAATAAGTATGATTCTGGAATAAGTCAATAACATTATTTAAATCATTATACAAGAGGTTTGGACACTTACGAAGCAAATTGGACCTAAGGTAAGAGAAAATATCACAATCTCATTTTTATCCGAGATTGTTTATACTTTGGTATTTACTAGGGTGTATTTTATCATCCACATCCATTTTTAGTCAATATATAATATTATTTCCATCCACCTACAATAGTTTAAATCCAATTTTACTCTTCAGAGAGTTTTTAGTAAAAGATATGAAAGGAATCTTTTGTCGTTTTTCGTACGAGGTACTTTTTGACATTTCTGACAAAAGTATGAGAAGAATTTTTTTTAAACTTATACGACATGAATGGATTTTTAAAACATTATTTCCAAGAAGATTCTTTTACATGTTTTTAATTTTATTTCTAATTAACTTCTTTTAGTTTATAATTGTATGACATGTTAAGAAAGGATAAGTGTTTTTGAAGTAGAAAGGATATTTTCCTCAAGAATGGAGTTCATGTGTTTTTTCAAAATTATTTTCCATCCAAGATAATAAAGGTTTATGTTTCTATCCATATTATTAAATTGATTTTATTATGTTGTGATGGAATTATTTTTATGAATTCCTTTATCTTATATGAATTGTTTTATGATGTCACGATGTTTAAGAATCCCATTTTTATTACATGGGTTATGCTATGATGTATCGTTTATGATTTTGTGGAACAAATAAGAATGGTATAATTATGAGATGGGTGGGGCCTATATCTCCCTCCAATGCATTGTGTAATGATTTTATATCTCATGATATATACATCGATGGAACGGCAGGATAAACCGGTTCAGTGAAACAGTACTGAAACGAGGAGTGAACTCGGTTCAGAAATGGACATTGTCCACTAAGAGAGTCTTGGCAATGAGTCTAGACAAATAAGAAATGATTCTCTATGATTATGTGTGTATGCCACAAAGCATCATGTTTTATGTTATGATTATTGTGATTACACTTCACTGCCACAATTTATCCCATGTTATGAAATTATGATCTCTTTTTCAGGGTAAGATTTCCAAAATGTTATGTTCTTATGAATATGATGTGATGGATATTTCTTGTGTTTACCCTTACTGAGAATTTGAGCTCACCCTTTTGTATGTTTTCTTTCCCCAGGTCAGGAAGAAGGTTATTAAGTAAGATATTCCAAAAGGGACTATAGATATGATTAAATAAATGGGAGATAGTGAAGATGCTTTATGAGGCAGTTGTTTATGTTTCCCAGTTTCTAAAGACACTATACCTATATGGTCCTTTAATGGTTTTGTCATTTGTTGTATTAAGTGTACTTAAATTTTGAAGTACTAACAATGTATGTAAATTATGGGTCGTTATACTAACCATCAAAGAGAACTTGTCTCCTAAACTTTTACATTAAATAATGATATAGTATCATGTTTTATTGAGGATGAGTTTGAATTATCTAGGTATTATATCTTTAGGGGAAGTAAAGAAAATAAGATGTATGTTTAAGACATGGGAAAAATAAATGTATAAAATAAGAAGAAAGAAAATATGGTACTTCCAAAATGTGATAATTTTGAAAAAATTCCAAGTAAATGAATAAATTTAATGTGAGTTTGTTATAAGTGAAAATATAAGTGCCGTGTGGATCATGAATGCATGTTAAATATAGAAAACCCCAATTATCAAGTGCTTTAATTGTAGGTAGATGGGGAATTACTCTAACAAATTACGCAACCATAAAGGGATCCTATCATAGAAGAGGATAAAGGGGGTGGACAATCATTTGAGATAACTATAGTTAATATTTAATTTCATAATGATGTGGTCGAAAGTTAATCAATCATAAACTCAAAGTTAGCTAATACATTATTTGATTCGGGAATTTCATAGTCTTTTAAAAATTACATGTTTTATAAGAACATCGAATCATTCAATATAACCTTAAGAAGGGGTTTCTCAATCAACACACCTATTGAAAGTATATTTATTATATAGATATTTTAGACGTTCCTAATAATAATAGATAGATATACCAAATTTATAAACATATTTATTATTGATATTCTTGAATTCAGTATAATCCATTGTTGGGATTGTCCTTCAATGTATAATGTGAAACATTATTTCCAAGAGAATGAGATTATAATTCACAATGTAGATGTGGAATACCTTATCAATATTAAGGAGAATTCATTATATTAACAATGTATAAATCCACCCCTAATAGCTTACCTTAATGACATTTTTGGTGAAGAGGAGAAGAAATAGACTACAAATGGGAAATGAATCCCTGAAATAGAACATGAACCTATTGTTCAGGAATACATTGATGAATTTCTTGAATATTTACCAAAAATATACACCCGATCATAAATTTTATTTTTCTTTTGAACTTACTACTGGGGTAAAACATATATATAAGAATATCTGTAGAATTTACATAGTGGAATTTGAAGAACTGAATAGACAAGAGCATGATTTTTATAATAATTTATTCAGTTACCTTATTGTTTCACCTTAGGGGCTATATTATTTATATTAACAAAGGATATGTGCAAAGGTTTATTCTTATATTATTGAAAAATAAATTACATTACCATTTAAAAAAAAGTATCCTCAAAATCCGTAATGATGACCTCTTTCATCATCTTAATGGATATCAATATTTTTCTAACATTAATACGTGTTCTCAGTGACCTCAATTGTTATTAAGAAATGAAGATATTCTAAATATGTCATTTCGTACAATGAGTATTTTATAGTAATTCCCTTTTATTTACTATTATTCCCTTTTTATTGATATAATGAATAATGTATTCAATTATTATCATAAAAATTTAATTTTGGAATTTATCAATGATATCTTACTATAATTGAAGACCCCTGAAGATCATAAAATATATTTATGAATCATTCCTGAAACTCTGAGAAGAAAAGATTTATATTATAATTTTTAAAGTAAATAATTTTTGCTTCTATGTGTTTATTTATTTTCCATATTATTTCTAATGATGGAATATTTTTTTATCATTCGTAAAAAAAGACAGTTAAAGAATGGACCACAACGATGAACATAACTGAGATACATGTTTGTCATAGATAGAAAAATTTACTATCAAAACATTGTGCAATGTTATCCTTGATTGGATAACATATTAAATATGTTCACATGTAAAGGGATTATGTTCGTACGGTAAGCAGAATATAATGAACTTTTTGAATAAGTGAAGAGGATATTGGTCAATACACTAATATTGAAACTGCCATTAGGAATGGATGGATTTGTGATATATGGTGACACATCGAATAAAGGACATATATTTTCCATATACAAAATTATAGAGTAATTTATTATGAATCAAGATAGTTAAGCAGATTGGATTAAAATTATCAAACTCGTGATATTCTGTTTGTAGAAGTAATATTTTATTTTAGTATATATTTTAATTATCTCTATAGTAAAATAAATTAGATATATATCAATGATAAAATTTTTAAATACATATTTTCACTTAAATAGCTCAATACAAGACAATGAATATAGCTTGAGGTACGGAAGGTTTATGATTTATCAACACACTACCTCCATGGGAAGGGAAATATGGGGGAATATAAGTAGGAAAGATCACGGAGTTTTGACAAAAATATGTATTGAAAATGATTCTTTGTAAATGGATTTAAAAATATTAGATTGGGGAACCATTGGGGAATGAATAACATCCCTCCTTCTCTAAATGATTTCCAAACCTACATTACTGTAGATAAATAAAAATTATTATATTGATTGTTCGACTCCTCTAGTTTTTGTGCTCACAAATCATGTAAATAATGTAAATCATGTAAATCATCTAAATAATATAAATCACGTTATATCATATAAATCATGTTTATTAATGTTCTATTATGTTTTATTGTGCTTATGTTTAACATTAATCCATTTTGTGAGTATTAATTCTTAAAAATGATGTAATATATTTGACTAATTATGAGACATTGTTCCAATGATCAAACAATCTCACTTGTTAGTCTGAAAAATCAAAAATGTATCAAACACTATTTCCCTAACACCATAATCGTTCTACATGTTCAAGAATTTGCAAAGGAATAGACATTGTACCCATGCTATCAGTTCTTGAAATTGAAAAGGACCAGACCCCATAAACATGTTACCATTTCCAAATTTCACAAAGGACTAGACACTCTTTCTATATCAATGGTTCTGTGACACCATAATAAGACCCCATTAATATCTTTCGAAAAGGAAAAGATACAATTTCTATTACACAATACGAAGACATAATAACAACACACCATAAATAGACACATTTCCTTGTCACTGCTTCTGACTCACCATGATTGTGGTACCATTATTGCATTACAACCAACTGTGACACCATTCCCCACATAACAAATTTTTTTCGTTTTTAATAACACTTTATAGCTGCTTATGGTGGTTTTATATTGATTCATTTTGTGACATAGACATAATTAATGATTTTTTTAGATTTTAAACCAAATAGTATGAGGTACGAGGTGTGAAGAGATCGTTCTTCTTTTCGACCACCATACAAGCACCTAAGATAAAATACAATGTGGCACAAGAGCTATAATTGGGATGATTGAAAGATATGCTAGAGTGAACATACATAAATGCTAGAAGAAGCATAATAAAAATTATATTCCATACTTTATATTGTGTACCATCCTAGAAACATCCTTGCAGCACCAACACAACGAAGAAGAAGTGTTACGAATAGTTACGCAATAACTCACTCGAGACTAGAACACTGAACTCACAACACTCTATATCTAAGTCTTCTTTCAGAAGAGTGTTGGGACCACCTTGTGTGTATTTTCTATTTGTTGTTAAGTGGGGTCAATAATGGTCAAAATGAAGAAATAACTTCAATGTGAATAGATATTTATTGAAGTGAAGATGTGTGAAGAATTTTTATAGATTCATAGCATTGGATTCCCGCTTGAGAAATTCTCTATGTTTTTGAAAATCATACGATTGATACACAAATATTGAAATGTTCGACGAACATGTATAATGTGTGATTAAACACATAAAACATCAAAGTCGCATTCCTTTTAAGATGGATGAAGTACTTTGTATTTGATAATAGAAAACGAAATGAACTAGAGAAAATGTTAAATAAGATGCTTTCACTCTAAGGTGGCCATGAATAATGTTGATTTGTGTTTAAAGATCACCATGAATTTTTGGGCATTCTACCAATTATTTATTTTATAAGTCCATACCTAAAAAATCGGGCCAGCCCAAGAGCTAGCCACCCCAGCCTCAAAACGAGGTACATACATGACCACAGGGAGTCGACCACACCCATGGGGAATCTTAGGCATAGCTATCTCATAAGAGGCGTGTGAGGGCCATGTATAATCCTATAAGAGTTCACATAAGTTGACCAACCCATGCGCGGGGATGCAGTGTAGGTTCTAGGAGCGTTCCCACATGAGGCATGGGTGGGTGCAGAAGCACACCCACAGAGAACTTGTGTTGGGTGGCACCAGAGGGGGGGGGATTCTGAGCGGTGTTTGAGAGGAGTTGATTGATAAACTGCGAAAAAACCATAGCGCGTTTCTATGTGGGATGCATTTTTAAAAACATGGAGGAAATCTGGATGCTCATCTAACCTAGAAAAATATCTCAACCGCATGCCACATCTCGTGTCTTACATTATAATCATTGACATACGAGATCAATTCGAGACGATCCAATGGTTGTGACCTTGTCTTCAACCTCTGATCGCATAGTGAGTAACCTGATGCCGTTGAATGAAGTCTCCACTATAGATCCACCATGATCGTGCTCCTGACCATTATTGACTATGAAAACTCTTGCATACTTGTTATTTGATCGAACTGAAACCATTCATGCAATCTACGTCTTTCATGCAAGAAAAATCTCGAGGAATAAGGTTTTACTGAGGCAAACAGAGTGTCTACGACCACATGGATACACACGAGATTCATGCAAAATAATTGTGCATGTGATCTTAACTCAACAGACAAATATAGGTGCCCACATTTGGAAAAAGGAAACACCTGAGACTGGCAGCTTATCCTTGACCCACAGTTTTAAAATCTTAAAGCCAATGATCTCAGGTATTCAATGCCCCGATATTAATGAGAGATAAGTGTATATTGAATGTGTAAGAGTAAGTATCCCTAAACTATAAAAAGAGGAGCCTGAGAAGAGAATAGCTACTGCTCCTATATATTTGAGAGCTCCTATTTTTAAAAATAGAAAATCTCCCTGTGCACCACTTCATGATGAGAAACTGGGAGCACCGTGAACCTTCAAGGCTTCACGAAGAAGAGTTCTTGTAATCCTTTGATAGGTTATACACACACTATAATTGCTTCATGAAGAACCGACATTTGAGCACACTATAGGTTTTGTAAAACCCTCACCATGATTTGTGAAAGTCATGCCATCATGATCCAGTTCTTGAGAAATGATCCCACTAAGCATTGCAAAGAAGAAAAACTGTGCACCTCATGTACAAAGAAGATCCGTGCATCATTTCGTAATGAAATTGACTTTTGGACACCCAGGTTTCATGAAGAAAGGTGAGAACACCCTCTTACTTTCATGTTTGTATTCTTCTGTGTGCAGAGGTTCTCTATTGAAGAAGAATGAGATTGAAAGTGGTGACATACATGAAAGTGTGTTTTTGATTTGAAGAAACACGAGGGATCAGGTGTTTGCAAGTGTAGATGAGTAATGCTGGCATATATGCCTAGGATCAAATTGATTGAGCCTTAGGCCGTGTACACTTGTGTGAAGTAGGGGATTCTGCATGGAATGGGTTTTACCCCTATGGTTTCAAATAAACATACACATATAAACCTAAACAAACACCCTAACCTAGTGCAAGTGGAATAAGAATAAGAAAGATGATGAATAATAGAAGAGGTCGAGTGTGTGTGTGCGCGCTTAAAGAATCATAACCATTAAGGGTTCTCAAACAATAAGAAGAAGAATTCAATGCATGTTTCCAAGCAGATGAACACAATAAGTGACATAAATAATGAATCAAAAAAAGTGTGTGCACATGTGAATATAAGAAGAAGATAGAAAGGGGAAGAAAGGTTCAACCCGAATTCCACATGCATGATCTGATTCACTCATGAACAAGAAATAAGAATTGATTTTGATGATGCCAAATAGGCTGATATTCACTACCTGAATAATCCCATTGGTGTATGTGATTATAGACAAGAAGAGATAAGGAGTTTTAGTGCTTCTAGTTGATGCACAAAGAAGAATACATGAGAAGTCTAGTGCAGTTGGTGTTGCACTAGAAAAGATGATATGGAAAGAAGGAAGAATTTACTTTCCACTACTTTTCACGTAATAAAGTGAAGAGCACTAAATAAGACCAAGAGAAGAACTTACCTTTTGAATAAGGAAGAAGACTGTCTCCAAAGGCAGTATGAGGAACTAGATAGAGGCAGAAAGTTGGTCTAGGCCGTCACCATTCCAGGGAAGAGGATTGTTTCCCACCCCCCTCTAAAGTGTAGGGACTCACACTGTCTAGAGGATTGTTTTCCTAGCCACTACACTACAATAGTATATCACATCATAGTGGATAATCCATGCACTTGCCATATCCATTCTTGAAAAGTATGTAGCTACTCTTAATGAGTGGTTAAACTTGTAACAATATCATGTTCATATTTTTACTTCTTTTTTATTACAACATGTGAGAGATAAAGGAGAATAAGAGAATCAAGATCCTAACAAGTCAAGAGGTATAGCAAATAAAAGTTGGAACTGGTATTAAAAGTACCCAACACTGATTCACCCCCCCCCCCTTAGTGTTAGATATATCCCACAATTGTCCTCTCAATTGGTATTAGAGTGACAATCACCTCTGTTGGAATATATACAGTGAAGTTATTCTCTTTGGAAGACCAGAGTTTCATTCATGAGTTTTCAATTAAGTGAATTTTTAGTTAATATTCATTTATCTCTGAGAATATGGGTATATCTACCGTGACCATGATTAACAGGAAGAATAAGGACAAGAGATCATTGAAGAATAAATCCCACTTATCTAAAAAATTTGAAGCATTTGGTTCTACATATCTCGCTCACATTGAAGACACACCATACTTGGAATGTAATGACAATGTGGAACAAGTTTCAACCGTGAAGATGTACAACTTTCCAACCTCAATTGATCAAGAGGTATGTGTTAGTACATTTGCAAATTGTTCTCATGATGAAAATTCGAGAACAAGTGGTGATGATCAATCTATATCATCTCATGAAATATTAGTTTATTGATTAAGAATGATTCTACATTGTATTTCTGAAGAGAGTACATCACTAGTTTGTGGAGTATTTTAATGCATGCTAGAAGAAGAAGCATATGTTTTGGATAAAGGCTTACAATAAAAAATTGGTGAATCTCTAATGATCTACAGATTGGATGGAGACGTTGAAGAAATAAGGAGGGAATTGGAAGTAAGCTCTTCAATGTGGCTCAAAGATGTTGAATAAAAGGAGGGTGTGAATAAAACTCTTGGAGATAAGATCCATTCCATCGAAGATAAGATAAAAAGAACAATGATTTCAAGGATTTATACTTGGAAGAAGACTCCATGAAGATCAAAAAACATGAATTTTTGTTACAAAAAAAATTAAAGATGCATGAAGATTATTTTGAATGATTAAAGAAGGATTTTGAAGAGAATATGAATATGATTAAAGACCAGGAATTCATCCTCAATATGAGATGTTTAGAATTGGAAGCCTAGTTGACCAATCTTGAGAAGACACATATTGAGTCTCGACAAAAGAAGGAAACAATTCTATCTAGTACTCAATGCTCACTATAGTATTATACTATCAAAAGATAGCCAACATGTGAAAAGAAGATTATTACTTCACTCATTGAATTATCAAAAGTAGCTTATAAAGTAAAGGTACCATCTATACAAACTTGTACTAATGTTTCTAAATTTGTTTCTACAAAATGTGATGGTTGGATGAAAAAATATAAACAAGAATGGATGAAGAAAAGAGAGAAGAAACCTAAAACCATGGATATGTTGGATAGGGGAATGAGTGTGGAAGACATCTCTCTATAGAAACCAAAACAATATAAGAAGAAGAATCAATAACCTTGTAATGAAGATGTGAAGAATTCAAGGTTTGTTGGTTAATGCAGGTACTATAATAGATTTGGTCATTGTGCACTAGATTTTTGGCAAAACCCCTTAAATATAAAATCCTAAAGAATGCCCATATCATGGGGGAGAAATCCAAAGAATAAGATGAAACATCCATAGATCTAGAATCATTTGAATACTGCAAACACATTTGGAATTTTAGGTAAAATCTGTGAAGTATGAAATAAGATTGGTCACATGAATGGTGCATGTTCATTTCAAAAGGTACCCAAAGCTGATAAGAAAATAGGACCATAGATGCTAGGTAAGAATGAAGAATCATCTTTGAGAAGAAATCATATGAATAATGTGAAAACAAATTCTGCCAAGAATATTTCAAGAAGAAAATATGAAAAGTCCTTGGATTCAAAATCCAATAATTTGATGGTTAGTTCATCCAAACAAACTACTAAGAAGGATGACACTCAAGAAGAATCCTTGTAGAAGATCCAATCATGATTCCATAGTCCATAATGATATATAGGAGGTTTGTCCAGAAGATTTGGAATGAATGAAAAAATGAAAGATGAAAAGGCTAAGGCTAATGCTAAAAAAAGATTCTACAGGAAGAAAAAGATGTTTTTTCTGTGAGGTGCAACAAGGATGGTCATACTATTAGAAGATGATTTGAATTTACTCTAACCCAATAAAAATTCCTCAAAAATATGAATATAGCACTAGGTGACTCTATTGATTTGAAATCCCTTGAAGAAATAAGATTCACAAACCAAGAGATGGATGAAATAGTAATGTCTACACAATCACAGTATGCATTAAAGATCATCTTTGAAAGTGTCAAGAATGAAGCATCTAGGTTGAGAAAATCATCTCAACCTTGTTGTTCACATTGACAGAGCAAGAAGGATCCACCTTATTCCATTAAATATTTATGAATTGTATTTACTCTTATATTATAGGGAATTTAATGTGAATAAATATCTTGGGGGTAGAACAAGAGAGTCAGTGATTATAAGTGTTCACTTGAGTGGGAGACAAATGAAGATGTTATAGTTATTATTCTAATTACTTTCAACATCAGTTGATATCAAAATTCAATTAGTCCGATGATTGTTTGAAAAACATACCATTAAAAATGGTATGTAATTTCCCAATCTCTCATCCTTGGTTAATGAAAGTGAATATTATTTCTCAAATAGATAGTAACTGAATTACATAGTGAAATAAGAAAATTGAAATTGTTCAAAGGTCAGATATCCTGCCTTTTACAAATGAACACTTTTGATCCATTGACTGAAGTGAGTGCAGGAGTTTCAGGTTGATTATTTCATATCATACATACTTCCTAAATCCTAGAATGAATGTTTAAACCCCTTTATGTAAATCACATTAGTTATCATCTCATGATTTAGTAGATAACGCACATATTTTTCGTCTAAATCAAATCATCTTGTTTTCTACACGAGCATTTCTCAAGTAGACTTTGAGTGAAATGATTGACGACAAATTTCTAATGAATTGATTGATACCCTCTCAACCAATAACAATGTATTTCTTGTCAATAAGGGGGGAGAAGTGGAATTAAAGAAGTAATGTTGGAGAAGATATCATTTTGAAATTTACACATTCATTACAGGAGAATTATTAATGTATAGACAACGAAATAAAAAGGAAAGATTAATGGGACCACATTGTGTATAAGTTTTATTTGTTGTCAACTGGTGTCAATAATTGTCAAAATGAAGAAGGAACATCGAAGTTAATGGGGATTGATTGAAGTGATGATGTCTGGAGAATTGATATGGATTCATTTAATTGGATTCTACACTTGAGAAATTCTAAATTTTGTTGCATTTTAGAAAATTGATTCACTGAAATTGAAAAGATCTATGAACTTGTATCATGTGTGACACAATGTTTACAACATTAACATAGCATTACTTTTACTATGAATAATTTACATTGGATTTGATAATCCAAAAATAAATGAAGAGGAGAAAAATGTTAAAGAAGAGGCATACACTCTTATGTGGCCATGCATGAGGTTGATTTGGGTTTAAATAATGCCTTGACTTTTTGTGCATTTTAACAAGTATTTTATACAAGGCCTTACCTAAAAAATTGGGGCCACCCCATGAGCTTCCTACCCCATCCTCAACCTGAGGCACATGCGGAACCACAGGGGGTCGATCATGTCCACGGGGAACCCTAGGCAGAGACAGCTCACAAGAGGCATGTGTGGTCCTTGTATAAGCCCAAAAGAGTGCACATACAGTGATCAACCCTTGTGAAGGGATGCATAGTAGGTGATAGGAGCGTGCCCATAGGTGTCATGGGTGGGTTCAGAAGAGCACCCGCAGAGAACCGATTTTGGGCGGTACTGGAGGGGGATAATAGAATTTTGAACAGTGTTGAAAATGAGTTGATTGATAAAATATGAAAAAACCATGGCTTGTGTTGATGTGGGATGTGTTCTTAAAAATACTGAGGAAATCCTTGCTTCTTATCTAATCTATAAAATTATCTAAACCACATGACTCATCCCGCATCCTGCATTATAATCATGGCCATACTGGATCAATCCGATCCAATCTAACAGATGTGGCCTCATCTTCAACCTCTGATTGCTTGGAGAGTAACCTAACGCCCCTGCTCACCTTCACCACTACTAATACACTATGATCATGCTCATAGATAGTATTGATTATGAAAACCACATCATGGTGATTGTCTGGTCGAACTGAAACCATGAAGGCAATCTACTTCTTGCATGCATGTGAAATCTCGAGGAAGTAGGTTCAGCTAAAGAAAAACAGAGAGGCCATGTGACCACACTATCGTGACGTGGAAAATTGATTATTATTTTAAGGATTATTTATAGTCTAGGGCAGACCCTAGGTCATCTATCAAGGAGCATTGATGGGTTTTGAGTATGTATTTTTAACAAAACTTTCTAAAAGTGGGGGGAGGTTTTGAAAATAAATTTAAGTAAATTAATTAATTAAAGAGTTAAATAGAAGATACTTAATGGTGGCGTATTAATAATTATGATAGAATAAGACCATTTCATGTTCACTATACATCTTGGATAGTTCATTGTTCTGAAAATTTAAAAATATTTTGTTTAATTTATTGATTGAAGGTTTTCAAGATTTGTCTCCCCTCTTGCCTCTTCAAATGATGCTTAAAAAACCACCCCTTGGCACAAAATTCGTGATTCTATGATTTGGTTATAAAAAATATAATAAAAGGTCTACCAAAACATACTTAAATCTTATATATGTGTGAGATAAATAGGATTATTGTGTTGTCTAATCAGAACAACATATGATTCCCACTTGAAATATCAACCCAATTGGTGTTGAAAAAAACATGTTCCACTTAATTATATCCAATGAAATGTAATCAGGAGAAATCATGTCAAGAAACCAAATAATTTAAATAATAAACACACAAATTATCCAAAACTAGTAGAAGAACATGTGTTGTAACTCCCACCGAAGTTTCTGTAGCTCCCTCGAAATGATCATCCACCGTTTAGCTGGCCATCGAGAGGAGGAGGAGGCTCGGGTGGAACTCCCACTTCATCCATGATTCCACTATGAGGACAGGGGCCTCCAGAACTCCATGGATGATGATAGGACTACTTTGGGTAACCAAAATACTAGAGCTTTTCTTCCTATCTGAACATGCAAATGAAGATCCCAAGCTGCCATTTTATAGGAAAATGGGAAGGTGGTTTTGAGCACAATGAATTCTTAAAATCACATTCCAAATGTGTTTCGACCTCTAGACCGCCTTATCATGATTTGGAGAAAATAAAAATGTTGTAGAAAAACCTCTTCGCTGTCTCCACCAAAATTTTCGATATGGACAGATCACAACACATAACCTTTGACATTGTTCAGATTCGGTGTGCTGGACCGATCAGGTCGGTTGAGCCCCAATATTGCCGAATTAGTATTGGTTCCCTTCATAATAAATGTAGAACAATGATATTTGGGCTGAAGAATAAAATATCATCCCCATTGGATGCATGGTCTAGTATCAGTGTGAAGATTAATCCACTGGTGTGCTTGGATCTTTCACATTTTGGCCCATTTTTCATGGACATCATCATGGGCCTTCCAAATAACCTCCTCCTGCAATGGAATCATCAAAATTATTACCATTTACCTATTTAACCATGATAACAACAAAATAAATGATTCAATAATGAAATTAAACTTGTCATTATTTTAATAATTTTCAATATAATGCAAGTTCAACATAGTGATGTAAAGGTGAAAATTACATAGTGAATCGTGGTACAATCACACCCCCACACATAAACATTGGCACTACGGGGAAAATTCACATATACAAATAAATTGAGGCATATATATATGACCAAAATCATGAAGATTTAACAGTTGACGAAATTTTACTTCATTAAAGTAATGTGATCAATGCACTAACCACAACAATTGAGTTCTTCCTAGGGAAAATGGAAAAGATGTCTCATAAGTCATATCACAATGAAATTCAAAGAGATTCAGGACACCAACATGAGAATGGACTTAAAAATTCAACCATTCCACTAACTCTCCATCTCTGTGTGTGAAAACTATTCCATGATATTCATTCCACTTCCTATCCAATTAATATATGTTATTTTAAATTTATTCAGATTTAAATGAATTTTCACCGAACCATACCTACATCCTTTGCAATAATATTTCAAGACCCACTCACTAAAGCATTCCTAGAAGTCAAAAAATAATCTCATGAACATGATATCCCCATATTTTTTACATTTCATCACTCCCCTCATTTATTATTTTTTAGAAGTTTCATTTGGAACAAATTTCACACTCATCTCTCTTCCCTTCTTCGATCACCTCACTACAGTAATTGCAATAGTTATAAAAATATAAAAGGTTGAGGTGGAGGGGTTTTTGACCTTACCAAGTAAAAAAAAATTGAGGGCGTACAACAGTCAGACATTAGGTACCCAAGCATAGGATAATACAGTATAGTAATGAAATAGATCAGATAAGGAACAAACGTATAAAAATATCATTTAATGCTGAAAAATATTAACCGAACATATATTAACTTTTATTAATTATGAAATATTCACTCTTAAAGGTTTGGTGCAAATATTTATGGAGATATTATTGACACAGTTTTCACAAAAACTGCTTACATAAGAGGCATCAGTCATGTCAAATGATTCACAGTGATATAACAATTTATATCATTGACATAAAACCAATTCACTAAAAATCACCGCTAATGTAAACTGCGTACAAATATTCTATTTCACCATTATTTATTGTATTTTTACATTCTCCCCTTTATGTTCACTGAATCATGGAACTTCAAAAAAATTTTGGGGGACAAATGTAAATACCATAAAGAAGGTGAAAAAGTGAAGAAAGTTGAAAGGCAATGGAATGCCTAATGAACTCAACAAGATGGGGAAACATGAAAATACCAAAAAAAAGGTGAAAAAGGGAATAATGAATGAAAAAATGATGAAAATTATTATCTAACCTAGGAATGTACCCATCCCCCCCACACCTAGAATGTGTAGTGTCCACCCAATAATAATTGAGAAGGTGAGAAGGAAGGATAAAACCTGGTGTGTTTCACTGGAATGTTGCTTCTTGAACATGGTGTTCCTCCATTGATAACTCCAAAAGGTCTTTATGGAAGTGATTTAGATGCTTCCCATTGAAAGTGAATGTTTTCTTGGTATCTTCATTTTGAACCTAAACAACACCATGTGGAGATACATTAATAACAGTGTATGGGACAAACCAGCAGGAACAAATCTTACATGGATGCAACTTCAGCCTTGCGGTATAAAGACCTTCTGGCCAATGTGGAACTGAAGATGAAGGATAAGACGGTCGTGATAATCCTTGGTTTTCTCCATATAAATCCTTGAGTTTTTATATTCATATCTTCTCATTTCCTCCAACACCTAAATCTGCAGCTTCCTTTGGGAACCCACACCAGAATGATTATAATTTCATTGATTGATGGCCCAGTAGGCCTAGTGCTCAATCTCATCAGGTAGGTGAAAAATCATTCCAAACACAAGATGATAAGGTGACATTCCAATGGGAGTTTTGAAAGCAGTACGGTAGTCCCATAATGAATCATCAAGTCGAAGACTCCAATCTTTTCTTTTGGTTTGAAATGTTTTTTCAAGATTATGTTTTACCTCTACATTTGATACCTCGGCATGACCATTGGTCTATGTGTGATATGTAGTAGACACACTTTGATCGACCCCATACCGATGCAAATGTGATTGCATTGTTCAGTTGTAGAAATTAGGACCCTGGTCACTGATGATGAACCTAGGTAAGACAATCATACAAAAGATATGGGTTCTAAAAAATTATTCAACTGCTTTAGAATCATCATTACTTATAGCTCGTGCCTCTACCCATTTTGACACATAATCAACTCTCAGAAGATTGTAAAACTTGCCAAATGAATTGGGAAATGGACCCATAAAGTCAATGCCCCAAACATCAAAAATGTCTTGAAAGGGAAATGTTTTTTTGGAATTTCATTTCATTTAGATACATTCCCTATTATTTGAAAACAAAGATAAGATTTGAAAAATAAATGGGCATCTCAAAAAAGTGGGGGCCAAAAGGGATCAGAATCAATGACCTTGTGGGCAGTCCATTGGGGACCAAAGTTCCCCCCACAAGAAAAAGTGTGACAAAATCTAAGTACAGACTGAAACTCACTATCAGGAACACAATGCCTAAGGACATGATCAATACATGTGCACCAGAGGTAGGGGTCATCCCAAATGTTCCAATGAGACTCATGTTTCAGATGACTGGCCTGGTTTTTATTGAAATCAGTAGTAATTCAAGATGCTACCAAATAATTTGCAATTTAATCATACCAAGGAATAAAATCATGCACTCGGTACAATTTCTCATCAAGAAACATATCATTTATAGGAATACATGGGGATGCGTCAATGGTCAAGGATGGTGGAATCCTATGGATATGATCATCCACAACACTCTCTGATTCTTTTTTATCTCTAATTTCTAGATTAAATTGTTAATGGATGAGCATCTAGTGAATGAGACGTGGTTTTTCTTCTGGTTTCTTAAGGAGATACGTGAGGGATGCATGGTCTAAGAACAGAATGAATTTCGACCCCAAAAAGTATGACCTGAATTTTTCCAAGGAAAACACAATGGAAAGGAATTATTTTTAAGTTGTGTTGTGGTTTTCTTGGGTATGGTCCAATGTACATGGGTCATAAGAAAGGAAATATAGAACTCGACCGACCCTTTGTGACAAGACTACCCCAACTGCATAGTTAGAGGTATCACTCATGATCTCAAATGGTAAATCCCACCGAGGTGTTTGGTTTACTGGGGGTTATGTAAGAATCCATTTTATTTTATTAAAATCCTCCTCACATTCATTATCAAAAATATTCTTTTTATTTATCGAATAATAGGGATAGGGGGAGTTCAATTTTACTAAAGTCACAAATGAAACGACGATACAATCCAGCATGACCTAGGAATGACCGCACATCCTGTAATTTTTTTTTGGAATGGAAAGGAAGAAATTAAATCTATATTGAATTTACTGACATGGATTCCATCCCAATAAGTGAAATTCCCCACAACTACAACTTTTCTCACCATGAAATGACATTTCTCATAAATTAATTCAACATTCATTTCAATACAGTGATGTATTACTGAACCATGACTACTCAAACATTCATCAAAAGAAGAGCCATAAACAGTGAAATCATCCATGAATACTTCCATGAAATTCTCCAGGTAATCCGAAAAGTACTAATCATGCAACATTGGAAAGTACCTGGGGCATTTCACTGACCAAATGGCATCCTTCTCTATGAAAATGTGCCAAAGGGGAAAGTGAAGGTTGAATTTTTATGATCCTCAGGGGAAATAAGGATCTGAATGTATCAAGAATACCCATCAAGGAAATAATAGTTGTACTTACACACTTGCCTCTCTAGTATTTGGTCAATGATTGGAAAAGGGAAACGGTCGTTTCTAGTGTGTTGGTTTAGTCGGTGATAGTTTATAGAGACACGCCAACTATTCTGCACACTAATTGGAAGCAATTCATTTTTTTCATTTTTGATTTCTGTAAGGCCTATCATTTTAGGAACTACTTGATTGAGACCGACCCATTGGCTATCAAATATGTGGTAAAAGAATCCAGCAGCTAATAATTTTGTTACCTAACTTTTCACAACTTATAGGAGGTTTGGGTTCATTCGTCGTTGTGGATACCTTACTGGTTTAGCCTAATCATTTATGAAAATATGATGTGTACAAATTTATGGGCTAATACCAAGAATTTCAGAAAGTCTCCATCCCAAAGCATTTGTATACTCCCTCTAATGTTCAAGCAGTCACAATTCATGCTCAGGAGAGATTTAACTGGAAATAGTGACAAGAAACTACTTTTCATTCTCATTATATGAATATTTTAAATATTGAGGCAATTGTTTCAGTTCCAATTCAGGTTGATTTTGGATTGATGGTGGTGTGTGTAAAATTGAGAGTTCACTAATCTCATCTAACTAATCAATGGTGTCATCCTATATAGAAGAATGTGTTTTTACAAGCTTCTCACTATCATCGATGGTTAGTGGATCCTCAGTGTTCAATAAATCATCAATCAATGAACAAGCATGAGAATTTTCTAGACTACTACAAAAATCAGTGCATGAATCATTTCCTATTATTTCTATCAGAGAATAAATCACAGAAAGGGGATTATGGGAAAAAAATTGTTCTTTTTCAGGGGAAGGGAGTACATATATAGAATTAACAGCGAGAGAGGAATGTTCTTCTAAGGGGTGCTTCATGGAATCAAAGATATTGAAGTGGGAATTGTCACCATCAAACTCAATAGATAATGTACCACTATGGACATTAATTATGATATTGGTTGTTTTCAAGAAGGGTAATCCCAATATAATCAGGGCATGTCCATTTATTCAATCATCCTTCATTTTAACCACATAAAAGTATGCAAGAAAAATTAAATTTTAAACACTCACAAAAACATCCTCTAACACACTAGAGGGGCGTGAAGTACTCTGGTTAGCCAATTGAATAATAATTCTAGTAGGATTTAGTTCCCTGACCTGTAATGTAGAGTAAATATACTGAGACATCACATTTATAGAAGCACCTAAATCAAGAATATAATTATAAAAAGAATACTCCACTATGGTGCATGGAATTGAAAATGTTCCAAGATCAATGCACTTGGTGGGAAGTGATGGCATTATCAATACGGAAACATTTCTCCCCAAGCTCACCTTCTCTTATACATGATGTCTCCTTCAGTGTGTACACAACTCCTTTAGAAACATGGTGTACCGTGGAATTTCCATTACATCATTAATCAATGGGATGTTAACCTTCACATTCATGAAAATTTACAACATATCCTTATCATGTTATGTTTCCTTTTGTTTTATTGGTTGGGTGGAACTTAGAGGAAATGAAATAGGAATGGTTGGGCTAGGTGACTCATCAATATACACACTCTTTCCTTTGGAAGGGCTTTTCACAGGACAATGTTCTCCAAAATTTGGAACATTTTTAATGGCTGGGATGGAGGTTTCCACAGGAGGGGATGAATCTAATGGAGGATTAATATTACATTCTAGTTGTTTTACACTCTTAAGTGTGATGGAACTAACATTTTCATTATCCCTAGGGTTAAAAACTAGTTGACAGGGAATTGTACATGATCCGTGACTTTGAATTTCACCCACTAAGTTAGCTAGTTAGCCTAATTGGGTTTTGAGGTCTTGTATAGATACCTGAGTGGTTTTTTGGAATTGAAAATTGTTTGCAGCCATTTGTTTCATCATATCTCTTAGGCTAGGGTCGAGTTTTGGAGGGGTTTTTTGGAAAGGCCTTTGGGGTGGTTGAGGATTAATGGGTGGTGGTGGTGGATGAATACATTGCCCTGGTTGGATCAATTATTGTTGATGTTATCTTGAATACCCCCTTACCTATAGGATTAGTTTTCCTTCCAACCAGGGCTGGATGGATAGTAAGGTTCTGTCATAAAGGGTTCATTATAGGGGTGACCTTGAAATATTCCCTCACAACTCTCAGATGTTTCCATCAATTGAGGACATTGGTCATAGTAGTGGGTGTCAGAAGAACATATACCAGAATTCGTTGGAGGAGGATATTGGGATTTCCCTTGGGAAAGAGAAAGTTGACGAAGAAGGGTACATACCTCTTTGAACATTGTGTCCACCTTCTTCTCGAATTCATTAATTTGTACCTCATGGAAACCTAGAATCGCTACATTGGGCCTTGAACCAAATTATTGTGTGTCTTGCACCATGTTCTCTATAAGGGTTCTTGCAGAAATTGGGGTCTTATCATCTAGCACACCACCTACAGAAGCATTGATCATACTTCAATAAATAGGGATTAATATTTCATAAAAATATTGAATTAATAGTGGATCACTTATTGGGTGGTGTGGGAATATTTAACATAACATTTTAAATCATTCCCAATATTCATGTAATGATTCCCCTTGTGATTGTCTTATCACACAAATTTCTTTCTGTATTGTTGTAGTCCAAGAGGCTGGAAAATATTTATCAAAAAAATCCATTTCATGTCTGTCCAATCTCTTATTGGTGAATTAAAATAATACAATAAATCATTCACAGTGTCATATAAATAAAATGGGAATGCTCTAAGATTTACATGTTCCTCATCCACATTAGGAGGTTTTAATGTTGAACAAACATTATGAAATTAGTTTATGTGCTTGTGTGGATCCTCTACAGGAATTCCATGGAATATTTGTAATAGATGAATTAAACTAAATTATAGTTCAAAATTGGGTGCCTCACCTTCTAATTGAATATAGGTGGGTTGAATATCAACATCGGAAGAGGTCAGTTCAATTAGTGTAATACTGTTTTCAGCTATGTTATTCCTGTTAATTTAATTTTTTATGTTAGTTCCAAAAGGAGATGAAGGGTGAAGAAGAGATTCAATATGTGGTGTGTCCTGCTTCAAAGTGTCCTCCTTCAATGTGTTTTCTTGTGTGTCTCGATTTCATTGACGTAGGTTCCTCTCTGGTTCGAGTTTGTAAGGTTGTTAGTCTCATTGAGTAGAATGCATCATACACCAAACCTACCTATCAGATTGATCAGAATAAAAAAGATATTAAAAATGTATATGTGAAAATAAATAAATATTCACAAAAATTACAAAAACCTTATAAAAAAACATGCACTAAAAACAAAAATGCACCCCAAAAATGGTGCCAAAATTTTACCATGCTGTCAGGACATTGAAAATTGATTATGATGTTGTGGTTGATTTAAATTCTAGGGAACACCCTAGGTCACCTCTCAAGGAGCATTGATGAGTTTTGAGTATGTATTTTTTATAATAATTACTAAAAGAGGGGGGAGGTTTTGAAAACAGATTGAAGTAAATTACCTAATTAATGAGTTAAATATTAGATAATAAAGGTGTTGTATTAATAATTATGGAGGAAGGAGATCATTTCAAGATTACTACACATCTTGGATTGTTAATTTTTCAGAAAATTAACAATGATTTTGTTTAATTCTTTGGTTTAATGTTGTCAAGATCTTGACTCCCCACATGCCTCTAAAAATGATGCTTAAAGAACCACCCCTTGGAACAACAATCGTGTTGCCAAGATTTGGTTATCAAACATAGAATAATAGGTCTACCATAGCATACATAAATCATTTTTATGTGTGAGATAAATAGGATTATTGTGTTTTCCAATCGGAACAACCCAATATCCCCACTTAAAATCTCAACACAATCGGTGTTGAATCAAAAAGTGTTCCTCTTAATTATATCAAATGAAATGTAATCAGGGGAAATCATGTCAAGAAACAAAATAAGTAAAATATTAAACACAAAAATTATACAAAACCAGTTTAGGAACGTGTTTTGGAACTCCCTCCCATGTTTCTGTAGCTCCCTCGAAATGATCGTCCATAGTTTAGATTGTCATCGAGAAGAGGGAGAGGCTTGGGTGGAACTCCATCTTCATCCATGATTCCCCTATGAGGATAGGGCCCACCAAAACTCCTTGGATGATGAGTGGAATTCTTTGGGACTCTAAAATACCAGAGCATTGCCTCCTGGCCAAACATGAAAATGAGGAGCCCAAGGTTCCATTTTATAGGAAAATGGGAAGGTGGTTTTGAGCACACAATATTTTTAAAACCACTTGTCATAGGTTTTTCGACCTCGAGATAGCCTTATCTCGATTTTTAGTAAATAAAAATGTTGTATCCCCTGATATTGTATGCCTCCACCGAATATTTGGCATAATTGGGACACCTATAGCTTGAGATATGGATAGATCACAACACACAACTTTTGACATCGTTCAGATTCGGTGTGCTGGACAGATCATTTCGGTTGGGCATTAATATGACCGAATGAGTCTTGGGTTCCTTCCAAAGAAATGTAGACCAATGAAACTTGGACCAGAGCATAAATGATTATCCTAATTGGATGCAAAGTCTAGTAGAAGAGTGTGGATTAATCCACTGGTGTTCTTGGATCCTACATAGTTTGACCCATATTTCTTGGACATCATCATGGGCCCTCCAAATCATATCCTCCTACAAAGGAATCATCACAAAAGTATCATTTTACTTGTTAAAAGTGATATAAAAATAAAAGTGTCAAAAAATGGAATGAAAATTGCCATTATTTTTATAATTTTCAATATAAAACAAGTTCAACACAGTGGTATAAAGGTAAAAATTACAAAGTGAATTGTTGTACGATCACCGAAGGACACATGGATCCATTTGAGATTCATGTACGAGAATTGTACATGTGATCTTAACTTTTCACATGTAGATATGAGCTTCTGTTTGGAAAAAGGAAACACCCAAGACATGAGACCTATCCATGACACGTGGTTACGAAATATTGAATCCAAAGATCTCAGGTATTCGAATCCCCAATCTTAATGGGAGGTACGTGGATTTTGAATGTAGAACAGGAAGTATCCCTCACCTATAAAAGGATGAGCCCAAGATGAGAATAGATGATGATCCCATATATTTGAGAGCTCCTATTTCAAAAAATAGAGAATCTCCCTATGCACCACTTCATAAAGAGAAACTAGGACCACAAAGAACCTTCAATTATTCATGAAGAAGAGTTATCGGAAGTCTTCAAAAGGTGATACACACCATCGAATTGCTTCGCGAAGAACCACCATCAAAACACAGGATATGTTTTATAAACCCCTCATTGTGCTTCGTGAAAGTCATGCCATCAAGATCCAGTTCTTGAGAAATGCTCTCACTGGGCTTTACGAAGTGGGAAAGCTATAAACCTCATGAAAAAGATGATCCACACATCGTTGTATAATGAAAGTGACATGTGCCCACCCTGTTTTCATGAAGAAATGTGAGAAAACCCTCCTATGTTCATGTTTTTATTCTACTATGTGTAGGGGTTAATTGTTGAAGAAAAAGGAGATTTAAATTAGTGACTTTCATGAAAGTTTGTGTTTGATTTGAAGAAACCCGAGGGCTCATGTGTTTTCTAGTAAAGAAGAAGAATACATGCATGTATGCATGTTCTTTATTTAATTGAGCCTGAGGTTGTGTACACTTGGGTAAAGAAGGAGCTCACACATGGAAAGGGTTTCACCCATTAGTGTTTGAAAAAAAATACACATATAAACCTAAACAAACACCCTAACCCAGTTCAAGTGAAATAAGAAGAAGAAAGAAGAGGAATTTTAGAAGAGGTCGATTGTGTGTGTGTGTGTGCTTAAAGAATCATACCCATTAAGGGTTCTCACACAAGAAGAAGAAGAATTCAATGCATGCATGTAGTCATATAAACGTGTGAAGTGACTTAAACGATGAACAAAAAAAAACAAGTGTGTGAATATGTGAAAAGCATAAGAAGATAGAATGTGGAATAAAGGATCAACCTTAATTCCAACAGAATTATCTCATGCATTCTTCAACAAGAGAGAAGAATGGATCTATATGATGCCAAGTAAAGTGATCTTCGCTACCTGAATAATCACATTGGTTTATGTGATTCTATCCATAAATGGAGAAGGAGTATTAGTGCAGTAGGTTGCTGCACTAAGAAGAAAAAGTAGAAGTCTAGTGTAGTTGGTGTTGCACTATAAAAGAAGATAAATAAATAAGGAAGAATTTCTTGTCTACTTATTTGAAAGTAATCAAGTGAAGAGCACTAAAGAAGACCAAGAGAAGAACATACCATTTGAATATGGAAGCAGATTGTCTCTATAGACAGTATAATGAACCAGCTAGAGGCTTCATATTGGACTAATCCATCACTAGTCTAGGGAAGTGGATTGTTTCCCACCCCCCTCTAATGGGTAAAGACTAATACTGGCTAGAGGATTGATTTCATAGCCACTCCACTATAATAGTAAAATATTACAGGTAAATAATGAGTAAGATATATTAATATTTGTGAATTAAATATTAATATTAATTTAATGGGGATTCTATGTTCTATGGCGTACCTGATACACAACAACATGTTTCTTTGAAATCATATGTTGCACACAACATTGAGTTATACTGAAAAAATAATAATATATTATTTTAGTTTTAAATGGTAGTTAACACCTAGATGTTGTAATGGCAGGAAGGAATAGAACTAACTAAATAAATTGTTGTACATTTTTTTAAATGTTTGTACATTTATCCGAAAAATGTTAGGAGCTTACAATATGAATGAATTTTATTTTAAGCATGAATACTCTAATATTGAGTAAAAGGTTGATTTAACTCCTTTTGATGCAGAACCCTATTTAAATGTTGATTTGGTCATTTTTATATGTTATATTTAATAAAATACAATTCTTCATTAGATTCAAGACATCAAATTTTACTTTGGGTATATTTGTGGTATTTTTCTGATAAAGATAATTTTTTGCTGAATAGTGAAAAATATTGTATGTTAATTCAAAAGTTCCTTTTAATATAATTTATTTATATGGTTATATTATCATTTTAATTGGTTTTAATGTGTAATTAGAGTATATTTTTACCATTTAATCAAATTTTGGTCATTGTAATTAATTTCACATTGAAATTGGACATAAACAAGTATCAATCGTTTGATAGTTATTGTTTCTTAAAAACACTCTATTTGTTTTGACAATGAGAATTAATTTTAAATTTATTAATGTGACTTATATTTTCTGAATTTGGTAAAATACACATCGTTTTTGAATTCAGAATATCAAATATATCTTACACTGAATTTTTGGTATATTTCTGAAAAACATCAATTTTTGATGAATAGTGGAAGCACTTAGTGGTAGTTAAAAAAAATGACTATTTCATTTAAATGAAATTTTATCTCTTCTGTGAATTGAATTTAGAAAATATGATGTACATGGATGTTATTATTAATTAAAATTTCATTAAATAAGATGAAAATATTTTTTGGTAAATAGTAACTTTTTTACTTTTATTTACAGCGGTTAAAGGTAAATAGGGTAATTTAAGGTATAAAGACTATCATAATAATAAAAAATTACTTTAAAACTTGTTATAACGTATTGGATTAGTAATAGATGACTGTGGTAATCTTTGTTTTTATTTTTTCTCCCCATGGAGCCACTTAAGAGTGATAATGACACTTTAGATTTATTAATTTAATGTAAAGGAAAAAATGACACAAAAAAATTTCTTTTAGTAAATTAACATTTACATGGGGTTATGTAAGTTATCCTTTCATCTATAAATATTCATTGGAAAGATAAAAAGATATAATAAATCATGTTATTTTATTTATAATTTTTAGACATCAAATAAACTAAATTATTTATGACACAATAATGATGCTATATTTACCTCATTAGTAAATGATTTAAATAAATAAGATTATAAATTTTAAAATAACCTCCAAACCTATCCAATTATAATTGGATGATTTTATTTAGACCTTTAGTCATATTATATTTAAATTTAATTTGTTTTGGACGTTTAAAAACCTAATATCATTATCTAATAAAATAATATGCCCACACATTCCTAAAGAACCCCTCCTCCCACATATAAAAATCCCTCACTTATTACGCATTCCTCGCACCTCTCAAGCCCCTTAGATTGTCCAAACTCATCCCAAATAATCTCTCAATATTCCTCTTCACCTCTTAGATGCATTACTGTATGCATAAGTCACTTCAAGAAGTCATTTTGTTCAAACCAAAGGGAGTTACCCAAATTAAAGGTAACAATTTCTCTTAACTTCTTTTCTTTTATTTTACTTATCCAACCCCGAAAATATATTTATTCCTTTATTTTATAACAAAACAAGTATCCTAAATAGACCAGGATGTTTTTATGAGATGTATTCTAACTACACATACACACACCTATATCTAATGGGTGAAGAGTATACTGTTTATGTGGATGGAAAACTAACGCCTCACGAAACAATGATTGTTCGATTATCCCCTACCACCGCTAATGGGGGCCATTATTATGGAACAATATTTATTTAATATATATATATATTTTTATGTTTTATTTATGATTATTTATTTTTCATTTATACCATACCTTTATGGTTAACATTTTTGGTAGACACGATAATTTCATTTAAGGATTTGTGGACTACCACCCACTCAATGTGAATTGACTCCTTAATTCCATATGTAGGATGTATAAAGGATTGATTAAATGATATTATATATGATATTATAATGGAATTATAATTTAACATTGTATAATTATGTTTTAATTCCATTAAAATACAAAATGGAAATGAAAGTAGCATTAATGTGTACGTATGGTTTAACGTCTCCATGAACGGTGCATTTCATTTCCTACCTCTATATCATATGTAATATTATCAATGCATATATATTCTTGATATATATGATATATATGATATCTAAATCATGAATATAATTCTATAGATAATGGACTATTGACCAAAAGGACAACTTGTAATTATAAGAAGTCCATTTTTTACTGAAGTACCAAATATCGACCAAACGACCATTATTAACTTAGATGATTGCATAATGTTAAAAACATGGTAATAAGTATAATAAACATGAAAGAGGTTCTTAATCAAGTATAAATTATCTTTAGCTTATTATTCAAGAATAATATGGCACAAACGAGCCAGGTCGAGCACGAGGTAAGAAGATTTCTTATCTCACTTTTAATTCTGTGAGATTTCCATTGTTCGCCACTAATTTATTACATATGGTGTATTGTGTATTTCCATTTGATATATATTATCATGATAACTTTTATATTCATGTTATTCTGTGAATAATTTGGGGTTTATTAACTTTTTTTCATATGACTCGATTGATTACAATGTGGTAATGGATATTCATCTAACTTTTTATTCCCATGAGATTCATCCTATATTTTCCAATATTTCATTTTATTGGTGTATGTACTTACCATGATTGTATTTATTGTGTAATATAGTTCAATTTATGGGTATTTACATTATCATTTTATGATCCTTCTTTCATGGGATGTATGTTTCGTAAGATACCAAATCGGTACGAGAAGCTTTTAACTCAATTTCCATTCCTTGGGTTAATATTATAATTCTTAATTATGTAATGCTATGATTATGTGTGGAATCACTATTTATTTATTTATGTTGTAATTTCCACACACCTTTATGTGGATATAATTTTGATACAAATAATCACTCCATTGATAAATTTTCAAGTCATCGATATGAACGTGATAAGCCTAATTTTAACTCAATTTCCATTCATTGATTTAAACATCCAAGTCATTTCTTTTGTATAAAAAATAACATGTGTGAATTTAGTATGATTGATTTAAATTTAATATATAATAATATTGAGTGTATTTATATTTTTCACACATTATTATGTAATTGATTTATCATTAATATCAGGATACCATTTTTATAAGGGATTTCATCTCAATTTACATTTCATTGAGAATTCATCGTCGTTATGCACCATTTCAATTTCATATGATGTATATACTATAATTTGGAAAGTTATATCATGAATACCTTTATTCTTATAATATTATATTGTTTTTATTGAATATTATTCCTCAATTATTTTTATTGAAGAAAATATCATTTGGTTAAGAACACTTTAACTAAAATATTGTTTTAAAGATTTATTCTTCTAAATCTTTCTCAATAATGTCCATGTTTTCAAAATGATTTTATTATTTATCTATATGATCATTAATGTGTTAAAATTTTAATTCCTTTAAAATATACAAAGATTTATGGGACACTCTGATTCAAAAGAAAACTCTTTATTAAATGTTTTAAATGGTTTTAAGAATGATTTTATAAAGCATTATTTATTTCAATATATTGATTTTATATATTTTGATTGGAATGTTGAAATGTTATATTTCATTTATGCTTGTGTTATGTGTTATGAATTTGTTTTGGTTATTGAGCATTATTTTGGTATATGGGTGGTTACGTGATAAACCTATTGTGGGTGAGCCCGAGATAGCTCTCTAATGCATTGAGTAATGTGATGGAGGTAAACGTTAATGTTTCTCCTAAGATATTTAGGTAATATACTGTGACAGGTTTTCCAAATTTGACTCCCTATATAGTTGTGATATCTATAAGGTAAGTATGTTATGAATTCCATAAGTTACCTTTATGATTTATGATTTCGGTGTGTTATTCATAAATATTATGATTTCATGTGGTATATTATGATTGAAAAGTATGGTTTCATAGATTTTTATTTGTGATAATGTTTCTTTTAATTATTGTATAACCCATACTAAGCTTTTTATGGCCATCCAATGTTTTTAAATGTTTTTCACAAGACTTAATGATTGATAGGTCCAAGGATGGGATCAAGGAAATTTCTTCCTGTCTAAAACATGGAACTAGAAATCACTATTTTTTAGGGTTTTTATTTTATGAAAAAATGGATACCGAGTAGAATTGTATACATGTAATATTCATGTTTTTATGTAAATGTTATGACCTAATTCTATAAAAATCTAAAACTAAAAATATCCTCATTGTAAATTATCCATTTAATCCAAGAATATGTATTGTTTAAAGTCGGGTCCTTATAGTTGGTATCAGAGGTCAGTCTAGGTAACTTTAGAGGTTAGGTTGTAATTTAAGCATAAGTGACATAACTATAATGGTTAACATAATAGAAAGAGTCATAGTTATTTTACAAGTGATAAATGGTTATTACATTTTGGGGTGAAAAATGAAAGGTATTAGATAACCTTTGAGGATAAATTATGTTATGGTTATTTTTGAGGAATTTTCCTCATTTTTTTGGAATGTTCTGATATTGTATGGTTTTTGAAAAAGGACAACATGTAGACCGTGTGACTACCCACCACTTTAGACCAAGTTGTGGGAATCGATCCCACAACAAAAGTATGATTGTGATTTATCACCAACCACTAGACTAAGTGATTTACCTGGTAAGTAGGACTAATTCATTTAAGTGAAATGATTTTATCGATCAAGAATAAGTTTATTTGGGATTATATGTTTTATAAAATGGACATTCATAGTATAATAAAATGCTTTGGTGATTATGTGATAAAGTTTATTTTGGAAGACATTCTCTATTTTTGGAACACTATATGATTAAAGAAAATAGAATACCTTGGGATTTAAATTGTGGAGTAATGGTTAAAATATTATTTTGGAAGAATATATGCTGATTTCAGTTATTTATTGAAATGATTAACCTATCATAGGGATTACGTGATTATGTTAATTACACTTCAGTATGTGACTTTAAAAGTAGATGATGTTTTTGGGGATAAATATTAAGATTTACCGTGGAAGACTATGTGATTTAAATCCTTTTGAGTTATGGGTTTCAATATTAGTTTTGATTATTTTATTGAATTTTACAGACAATTTTGTATTGAATGGTATTTCATAAAATTTGGGTACTTTTTGTTGAATATTAGAGATTAGTAGTGGTATGTCTTTTTATAAAGGATTATCCTTTTGGGGGATTATATGGACTCGTACTAACCATTTTGGTTTTAGTTAATATCTCAAGGCAAGGGAAATATATAGTTCATCTTTTTTGGATTATGGGAATCTTTCGAACATGATTATAGTACTTTTAATGTGAACTAGTCATCCTGAATACTCATCATTTGGATGAAATATGAGTTTGTGTTAGAAATATAGTAATGGATGAATGTCTGCAAGACAAGTACGTATGTTTCCATATGTTTTTAGTTAAGCTCATAAATAGATTCCTAAATGAAATGTAACTTAAAACAAAAACATTTTTGGTTAAATTGTCCTTCTGTGGAATCAATGAGAGTTTAACCCATCAGAAGTTTGTGATTTTTTTCTCCTAATCAGGTTTTCTATCACTCTCCATTAGAACATGATGGTTTATTTTCTCTTCCATATCCATGTTTTCATGGAATCCTATTATCTTTTATCTCAAGTGACCTTAGTAATTTACATTATTTCTACTGAAGTGATATATTTATTGACTCTTTTTCCAATGTGGGACATTAAATATAGTCTCCATGCCTAGTTTTTATATTGAAAGGATGCAATTTCCAAAAGGGGGGAAGGATGTAACATCCCAGGTAAATAATGAGTAAGACATTTTAATATTAATTAATATTTGAGAATTAAATATTAATTTTTCTTTAAATAGGATGTTATGTTCGATGTCGTACCTGATTCATAACAACATGATTCTTTGATATCATATATTGCACACAGAATTGAGTTATACTAAAAAATAATAAAATAATATTATAATTTTAAATAATAGTTAATGCCTAGCCAATGTAAGGGAAGGAATGAATATAAATAACTACAAAATGATTATACATGTATTCTAATTTGTTTTACATTTAACTAATAAAAGATATCAGCTTAAAATATGAATGAATCTATTTGTAGGCATGGATACTCTAATATTTAGTAAAAGGTATATTTACCACTTTTTGATGGAGAATCATCGTTAAATCTTGATTTGGTTATTTTAATATGTTATATTTAACAAAATAAAATTATTATTTAGATTTGGGACATCAAAATTTTACTTTGGGTATTTTTTTGGTATTTCTCTAATAAAGTTAGTTTTTTTGATGAATAGTGAAAAGTATTGTATTTTAATTCAAAAGTTCCATTTAATATAATTTATTTATATGGATATATTATCTTTTTAATTGTTTTTAATGTGTAATTAGAATATATTTTACCATTTAATACAACTTTGGTCATTTTAATTAATTTCAATTTAAAATTGGACATAAAAAAGTATCAATTTTTCATAGTTATTATTTCTTAAAAACATGTTATTTGTTTTGACAAAAATAATTAATTTTAAATTAATTAATGTTGATTCTATGTTTTTAATTTGGTAAAATAAACATAATTTTTTAATTCATAAAATCAAATATAGCTTATGCTGATTTTTCGGTATTTTTCGGAAAAACAGAAATTTTTCATGAATAGTAAAACAACATAGTAGTAGTTAAAAACGTCCCTTTTCATTTAAATAAAATTTTACCACTTCTATGAATTGAATTTTAAAAATCCATTATACATGGATGTTATTTGTAGGTAAAATGTGGTTAAATAAGATGAAAATTGTTTTTGGTGAATAGTTACTTTTGACTTTTACTTACCGTAGTTAAAGGTAAATAAGGTAATTCAAGGTAAAAAGAATATCATAATAATAAAATATTTACTTAAAACATTTCCTAACCTTATTTTAGGATTAATGACCAACCATGGGCATCTTAGGGATGATTTTGCGACCTCTATGATCCGCTTAACAGGTATAATGACACTTTAGATTAATTAATTTAATGTAAAGGAAAAAATGACACAAACAAATAACTTTTAGTAAATTAATTTTTACATGATGTTATATAAGATATCACTTCAACTATAAATATTCATTGTAAATTTCCTACATCATGGTATTTTATTTATAATTTTTATAAATCAAATAAGTTAAATTATTTAAGACACAATAATGATACAATATTTAACAAATTAATAAATGATTTACATAAATAAGATTATCAATATTAAAATAACCTCCAAAACCTATCAAATTATTATTGGATGATTTTATTTCTACCAGTATTCATCTTATATTTGAATTTAATTAGTTTTTGACTTTTATAAACCAAATATCATTATATAATAAAATAATATTTTCACACATTCCTAAAGAACCCATCCTCCCCCTTATGAAATGCCCTCACTTCTTACTCATTCCTCACACCTCTCAAGCCCCTTGGATTGTCCAAAACTTGCACAAATAAACTCAAAAGATCCTTATACTCCTCCTAGAATCCATTCCATAGGTAGAAGGCACTTCAAGAAGTCCTTTTAGTTCAAACCAAAGGGAGTTACCCAAATTAAAGGAAACAATTCCTCTTAACATTATTTCATTTATTTTACTTCTCTAACCCCTAAACACTTTTTATTCCTTTATTTTATAACAAAATATGTATTATAAATATAATAGGATGTTTTTATGATAAGGATTTGAAATGAATTTAAACACACCTCTATTTAATGAGTGAAGAACATAATGTTTTTGTGGATGGAAAACTAACGCCTCACGAAACGATGATTGTTCGATTATCTCCTATCGCCTCTCATGGTGGAAGTTATGATGGAAATATATTTATATAATAATTATTTTTTTATTTTTTCTATATGATTCTTTATTTTTCATTATATCATACCATTATGGTTTTCATTATGGGTAAACGCAATAATTTCATTTGAGGAAGTGCGAACTACCACCCCCTCAAAGTGATATAACTCATTAATGCCATATCTAGGATGTATAATGTATGCAGTTAATGATATTATATATGATATCATATTTTAATTATAATATAAAAATGTATAATTATGTGTTAATTTCATTAAAATATGAAATAAAAATAAAATTAGCGTTCATTCATACGTACGACTTACCATCTCCATGAAAAGTGAATTTCATTTCTTACCTCTAAATGTTACGTAATTTTATAAATAAATATATATTATTTATATATATGATATATAATATATCTAAATAATGAGTATAATTCTGGAGATAATTAACTGTTTACCACAAGTACAACTTGTAATTATAAGAAGTCCATTTTTGACACAAGTACTAAATATCGACCAAACGACCATTATTATCTTCAATGATTGAATAATGTATATAACATGGTAATAAGTATAATAAACATGAAAAAGTTTCTTATGAAAGTAGAAATTATCTTTAGTTTATTATTCAGGAAGAACAAGGATCAAACAAGTCATTTCAGACATGAGGTAAAAAGATTTCTCATCTCACTTTTAATTCTGTGAGATTTCCATTGTTCGCCACTAATTTATTGCTTGTGGTGTATTGTGTACTTCCATTTGATATATATCATTCTGGTCCTTTTTATATTCATGTTATTCTATGAATCATTTTGTGGTTATTAACATTTTTTCATACGACTCGATTGATTACAACGTAGTAAGAGATTTTCATCTCACTTTTTATTCCCTTGAGATTCATGTTATATTTGGAACTATTTTAATTTTATGTGGTGTATGTACTTCCCAAGGTTGTATTTATTTAGTAATATACTTCAATTTATGGGTATTTACATCTTCATTTTATTATCCTTCTTTCATGGGTTTTATGTTTCGTAAGTTACCAAATCTTTACGGGATCCTTTTAACCCAATTTCTATTACTTGGGTTAGTATTCTAATTCTTAATTATGTAATTATATGATTATGTGTGGAATAACTATTTATTTTTTATGTTATATTTTCCACTCCCCTTTGTGTGGATATAATTTTGATACACATAGTCACCCCATTGATAAATTCTCAAGTCATCAATATGAACTTGATTAGAGTAATTTTTACTCAATTTCCATTCATTGAGTTAAACACTCATGTCATTGTTTTTGTATTAAAATGAACATGTGTGAATTTAATATGATTGATTTACACAGAATATCAAATAATATTGAGTGTATTTATATTTTTCACACATTATTATGTAATTGATTTATCCTTAACCCAAGGATATAGTTTTTATAAGGGATTTCTCCTCAATTTACATTCCATTGAGGCTTCATCGTCGTTATGCACCAATTCACTTTTATATGGTGTATATACAGTATTTTGGAATATTATATCGTGAATACATTTATTCTCATGATATTATAAAGTTTTGATTGAATTTTATTCCACAATTATTTTTATTCAAGCACATCTCATTTTTTATGAACTCTTTAACTAAAGTATCGTTTTAATGATTTATTATTATAAATCATTCTAATTAATGTCCATGTTTTCAAAATGGGTTTTAGTATATATTTATATGGACATTAGTGTTTTAAAATTTTTATTCTTTTAAAAGCTTCAAAGTGGTATGAGACACTTTGATTAAAAAAATTCTCTTTATTAAATGTTTTAAATGGATTTGAAAATGATTTGATAAAGCATTGTTTGTTTAAATATATTGATTTGATATATTGTGAGTAGAATGTCTAAATGTTATGTTTCCTTCATTCTTGTGTTATGTGTTATGTATTTGTTATGGTTATTTAGAATTTTTTACGTATACGGGTGGTTCCATGATAAACCCAGGGCAGGTGAGCCCGAGATAGCTCTGTAATGCATTCAGTAATCTGAAGGAGGTAAATGTTAACATTTCTCCAAAGAGATTTAGGGAATATAATTTGATGGGTATTCCAAATGGGACTCCCTATATAGTTTTGATAGATACAATTTAATTATTTTATGAATTCTATATGTTATCTTTATGATTTATGATTTTTTTGTGTTATTCATAAATCTTATGATTTCATGAGGTATGTTATGATTGAAAAGTATGGTTTCATATATTTTTATTTGGGATAATGTTTCTTTTCATTGTTTTATAACCCTTAATGAGATATTTATTCCCATCCCATGTTCTAAAATTTTTTTCACATGACTTAAAGATGAATAGAGTCAAGTATAAGATCACGGAAAAGTATTTCTTTTTAAAACATGTATCTAGACGTGACTCTTTTTTTAAGAGTTTCTTTATGAAAAACATGGATACTGATTAGAATTGTCTACATTTAATATTCATGTTGTTATGTAAATGTTATGACCTAATTATTTAAAACTCTAAACCTGAAAATATTCTAAATGTGAATTATTCACTTAATTAATGAATATGTAATGTTTAAGGCACGTTCTTTATATATATAATATCACATCATAGTGGAGAGTCCATGCACTTATTATATAAATTCATGGCATGGATATAGCTTCTCATATTGAGTGGTGAACATTGTAAAAATATTGTGTGAATATTTTTACATCTTTCTATTATTTCACATGAGAGGGAAAAAACAATAATAGAATCAGGATCCTAATAGGTCAAGAGGTACCCAGATTAAAATACAGAATTTGTTTTTAAATACCCCATCACTGATTCACTCCCCCCCCCCTCAGTGTTAGAGATATCCCAAACTGGTCCTCTCAAAGAGGACCCGAACATCAAAACTACTACATCCTATAATTCTATAGCCTCATTGAACAACCCTAAAAAAATTCTAATCCCTTAATGTTATATTATTCTTTATCGTTTACTTTTAATTAATATATTGATAAGGTTGTGTGTTTATAATAAAAATTCACACTGTCTCCTGCACTGAACTAGAGGATACAAGATATCATCACACAAATATATTTTTACACCTTGTTTTACCCATGTATAATTATTGAAGAGGTCATGTGTGACTTGGATATTATATTTCCCAGGTAGAATTGTGGTTGATGAATTTTGACCAGGATAGTCTTGTGTACTATAATTTAAACCCCAATCCATTTTGGGGTTCAAATATCTATATATATATTTTTCATGGTGGAATTTGATCACCAAGTGGTGTGGATTATGTCTCGGCTTGAGACTGAATTTTTTTTAATCTCCTGTGTTTTGAAATTTAATTTACACTTTTTTAATTGATATTTTAGAAAAAAAAGTTAAACGTTGGTAGTTAGTCTTATATAGTATTTATAACTACTTATATTTAGTAAATTGTTTTAAAAATATATTTTAGTTGTTTAATTTATATAACTAGGAAGCAATCAATCTCTAGAGAAATTATGTGAACGATAAACCTATTATAAATTTTCTACTTTGATTAACCGAGATATTTTGTTTTAAAATTAGTAGATCTTTAAATAAAAATTTTATCTAAAAATATTAGATGAAATAAATTCACCCTCTTTGTGATTTTTCTACTCTGACCAACAATTGGTATAAATGGTTGTTTTTAAAATAATATTTTCAATGGTTTCAAATATTTTAAAATCTTTTCAGATATTATTTTGTTGTGTTTTAAAGATCTATAAATATTTTTTATTTCAAAATTTATAACTCTTTAAAATACAGACTTTATTATTTGTTATGGATAATAGAAATCATGGTGCTACTACCAATGGACCTCCCTGATTTAATTGATTAAATTTTTCACATTGGAAAATTAAAATGAAAATTCACATAGAAAGTGTGGGCATTGATATTTGGAATCTAATAGAAGATAAATATGAAAAACAAGATACTATAAGAACTATATAAAGTTAATCAATAAAATATTCATACAGTATTAATTATAAATCTATGAATGGATTTTTTTTGATTTAGGGGATCGAGAATTTAATAAAATATATTCTTATAAATCTGGCTATGAAATTTTGGATACCATAGTTGTATCACATTACATAACTGATAATGTTAACGAAATGAGACTGAATACCTATAATGTTAGGTATGATAAATTTGTGATGAAGCTTGATGAAACAAATTTTGATATGAATATTTTGTTTATTGAAATATTCTATACAATGAGCTCTCTTGTAAATCCATTTGATGCCAAAGAACAAATAATATAGCTACTCAGATATCTATCAGAATGATAGAGAGGAACCTCAGTATCATTTCAAGAATCATGTGACATTAGAAAAATTCCAGTCAAGGATATGATTGGTAAATTAATAATGTATGAGGAGGAGTAAAAGGTAAACAAAGAGGAAGATGATAAACCAAAGGGAAATTTAATGGCTTTCAAAACAAATACTTCCAGAAATAAAGAAAACTAAAGGATACATACTCATTCAGAAAGTAAAATTAATTATGATTCAATATCTTACAGTGATGATGAAATGTCTCAATTATCCAAATGGTTTATGTAGTTATATAGACGTGAGAAATTCACCAAGAAAACCAACTATAAAGTAAAGTATGTTCAGAAAGAAAACTAGAAGAAGGACTGGAAAATGAATGAGAATTGAAATGAAGGAGTCTGCTATGAATGTAAGAGAAAGGGAAACTAAATGGTTTAATGTGCAAATCTAAACTACAAAAATAAGTACAAGTAAAAAATATATAATGTGAAAAAGGTAATGAATGAAACAATGTGTGATTATGAGGATATCTCAAGTGACTCAAAATATCCACATAATGAAAAGGATAACAAATCCAATTCGTGTTTCATGATAAACACATCTTAGGTAACACATGAGTCTCCTATACAAATTTCGTATTATTAAGGAGAATAATGTGATTATGAGAATATGACTAATGAGGAAATGTTTTAATAAATCCATATTATTTAAAATTTTGGTAATGAAATAAAAGGGAAATATAATTATTTGATGAAACATCATGCACTTACTTCTACTGTTAAATTTGATCTTATTATAGAAAATGAAAAGATTTCTCAATTACTTAAAGAGAAAATGAACATAAATTTTCTAATGAGAAATTGAAAATGTACATATAAAATTTAAAAATTTAAATAATAATCTAATATAGATTCATGGTAAAAAATAATCTCATATTTATGATACTGGTATTGGATACCAACCAGGACATAGAATCATAGATAAAACTAATTTAATCATAAAATCATGAAAATTTTCCCCCATTCCTAGAACTGAAAAATCTATTAGTTCTAACACTGGGATGTTTTTCACTACTTGTACTTTTTTATGACCAAACAAAGTTTACATTTCCAATATATTATAAACTCTGTATAGTAATCCCTAGAAGCAAATATGGGTTCCCAAAGCTATTATTACAAATGATACTAGACCCAAACCAATCCGGGTACCCAAAGTCGTCTCTTACCTAATTTTTTTGTATGAATACTTTTTGAAGATCTCCTGTATTTTTTTATGTTATATTGATAGTAGATATTAAAGACACAAGATATGATAGTTCTTATTATTCAATAATCTGATAAATATTGTTGATGGACATGCCACTTTCGGTGAAAATGCTAAAGTAAAAATAATTGGCCCTTCCCAGATTGGTAACTCTAACATAGTTTAAATTTATAAAGAACCCTTTTTAATGGATTAAAATATACAATACTTAGTATTCTAAAATTATGTGATGATTGCTTTCATGTAAAATATTTATATTATTATTCTAATATTTTTAATTATAAAAATGAGTAGTATTTAGTTCTTTTAGAAATATAAATGTTTGTACTGATAACATAGATTAATTGGTATCTCAAAATGTTTGATGCTTAAGTGTCTTCCACATAGGGTTCTAGATTTGGCCTAAAATACTAGGACACTTTAAAATACAATCTATTATAATTATTACTAGAAAAGTCTTAGCCTTGGATCTACCAAAACAAGAGTTTCCAAATGACAAAGTCTATATTCCTTGTCAAAAATGTAAACATCATAAAATATATTTTAAACCAAAGAATGAAGTTTAAACTTTTAATCATTGTGAGGTGGTTCACATGGACATGTTTGGATAATATATAGTTCTATACCTTAATGGGATGCACTATGTCTATGTTCTTATAGATGGATTTTATTGATATACCTTAAAATTCTTCTTAGCTCACAAAACTGAACATTGTTCTCATTTCACCATGTATGATACAATAGAAGTAAACCTATGTGGTAATAAAATTAATTCCTTAAGATGTGGGCACATGCATGAGTTTAAAAACCAAGAATTGAATATTTTTTCCCACTATATGGCTATAGTCATAAATTCTCTTCCCCTAGGACACCACAACAAAATGGTGTTGTTAAAAGAATAAATATAACCTTAAAAGAAATATCAAGAACCATTATTAATGAATATTTCCTACTGAACTAATTTTGGGAAGAATATATCTATACATCTTGTTATATTATCAATAAAATCATATTTAGACCAACTCTTATGAATAATCGCTATGAGTTATGGAACAATATTAAACCCAAAGTGAATTACTTCAGTGTTATTGGTTGAAAATTTATATTCTCAGTAGAAAGGAAAATCCTGAAAAAATTGCATCCAAAAGTGATAAAGGAAACATTATATATTAATCAATCTCTAGTAAATCATATAGTGTATTTAACAAAAGAACCAAATATGTGGACTAATTTTTTCATGTACAATTTTAGGAAATAGATCGACCTCAACCTAATACGTCCCTAAAAACCTTAAGGATGATTTTTAAAATATCAACATAAATTAAAAATCATCATACTTTCCTATTATGAAATCTTTAAAATATTCTAGTTATAGAAATTTTCTAGATTCTAGTCATGATAAACCTAAACCTATTGATCAACATGAAATCTCTAGACCTTTATATTTTAGATATTTTGGAACCCTTAAGATCAATCATTTAGATGCTATAGTTGGAGACATATATAATGGAACTTGACCTAAAGATTTTATAAGAAATAAAATTGAGAAAAAAGATTTTTGTCACAACCTGAGACTAAGAACATAAATAAGGAAATTGATGATGAATTTTGGGTATTGTCTATACAATAAGAGTTAAATCAGTTCAATGGAAATAAACTCTGGAAACTAGTGGATTGACCTAAAGAAGCTTTGACTATAGGCACTAAATGAGTGATTATGAATAAAGTATATGAAGCTAGTAATATTGTAAGAAAAAAATATGTATTAGTTTCCCAATGATATATTTAAGAAGATGGGATTGACTATGAGGAAACATTTTCACCATTTCATAGACTTAAATCCATTATAATATTTCTTCCATATGTTTCACATCCAAATTTCAAGCCATATCAAATGGATGTTAAGAGTGTATTCCTAAATGGATCTATATTTGAGGATGTTTTTGTCTAAAAACCCATAGTTATACAAACCATCATTTTTGAAATTATTTTGTAAAATCATCAAAAAGAATTATATGTTTTAAAACAAGCTCCAAGTGGTTTGTATGATAGACTAAGTAGTTTTCATATTTCTAAAGGCTTTAATAATGGTATATCTAATCCAAATGTATTTATAAAATTAATTTCTAAAGATGTTTTAGGTGTTCAAATATATGTTGATGATATTTTTTTGGATCTTCAAGAAATCCTTATGGGTGGATTTTTCGAAAATGATGCAAAATTAATTTGAAATGAGCTTAATGGGGGAACTAAAATTCTTTATAGGATTCTAAATCTTTCAAACTGAGGAACATATTATTTTGAATCATTGTAAATAAAATAAATATCTTATAAAACAGATAGGTTTGGATTATACTAAATGTAGTGATACTCTTAATGGTACCACCTGTAAATTGGATCTTGATAAAAATGGAAAATATGTTGATAGAAAGACTTATAGGGGATTTATTGGGAGTTTACTCTACTTAAATGCTAGAAAAAATGATATTTTGTTTACTATGTGTATGTATGCTCATTTTAAAGTGAATACTAAAGAGTCACATCTTCTGGCTGTTAAAATCATTTCTAATACCTCAAACATACTACCAACATAATAATTTTCAATACTAGAGGGAAATCAGTTGTCTTATTTATCTATTCTGATGATGAATTTTGTGGTTTTGTTTTAGATAGAAAAATAACCTCTGGATCTTGTCAATTTTTGGGCAAGTCACTAGTATTATGGTGTAGTAAAAAAAGAAAATTATTTATAATTATCTACTGACGTTGATGAATACATGGATGCAGGTATTTTTTGTTCTTTTATTTTGTGGATGAAACACAGTTTCTATATTATGGATATAAATTTACACATGTCCCTATAAATTTTTATAACAAACATGTTATTATAATTTCTAAGAATTATGTTTCTCACTCATGAACATATAATATTGATGTAAAACAACACTTTTTGAGAGATCATTATCCAATGGGTGATATAAATTATAATTCATTGGAACTGAAGATCAACTCTTTGACATTTTCAAAATGCCTTCAAATTCTGATTGGATGAGTTAAATCATACACAAATTAGGAATGATCATCAATGAGTGACCATTTTAATATCTAACGGTTACTTTCTCTTATCTTGTTGTCTCATGTTTTCTATCTCGCTAGTTATGGTCACATTGTATAGAGTCGCACCATTATAATGATACAATGACTGTTTATTTTGGTCTCACCATTATGACTTAGAATTATTTTTAGAAATATTATTATTGTATTTCTACATTGATTTTTTATTTCTTTTTGACCACATTATTATCTTTTGGGATGATTGAACTTTGTAAATGACAAAAACAATTCTCTTCACTTCTATCATCACTCGTACTCTCTACCCCCAAAGCCAATAAATTTACTCTCTAACTCCCCATCTTCCTTAAACCCACATTGAACGACCAATATGATGTTTATATCTTCTTCATCCCCTAGAAGGAAATAGTTTTCAAGGAAATAGAAAAAGGCTCTGATTACCATGGTCAAGAAACCAAAAAACCCAGGTCCTATGGATCATACAATCATGCTAGGGAACAAAATATATGTGAAGTGGATCTTATCAATTAAGTAACTTTTTACAAAAGTCTAGGATGAATTGGGATGGATATTGTGGATTAAAACAGAGAAAATACATGAATATCCAAAGCTATTTTTTTTAAATTTATCTGTATGATCAGATCACATTCAACTCTAAAGATGATTTTTTTGGTTAGAATATGGGTTAATGGATAGAGATATACCTCCTCTTCGAGGTTTTTGGATGCGTTTTACAAATACCACATGATGTAAATTTTGAGGACTATCAAAGAGGCCATCCTTCACAATGTGATTTTTTTAGCCTATAAGAGGCTCTGGGTTGTTTGACTATAAACAAAAAGATAATAAGGCCTATTGTTTCTGAACTGGATGGAAAAAATTGGTTTTTATTTATGTTTATTCAACATCTAATATGCATAAATAAAGTAGACTCTCCTACTCTATAGTTTAAAAATGTGTTTTTGATACATATTATGAATAATGGTTACAAGATTAATCTATTCATGTACATTATCCTTCCCATATGTGACAAGATAATGAAAAAATCAATGTCAACATGATTATATTATTCAAGGATTACATTTTCAATGTTACTATCCAATGGTGTGGTTTTTAAGAATAAATAAGTTTTTAAAGAATATAATTCTGTTTATATATCAGGATACATGAAGACAAATGATGATTAGTTGGAATCCATGGAAGAGATCAGGGGATTAAGATAATGACAGTCTCTATGAGGATTTTAATCCAATTGAGAACTCATCAGGATCTAAGGACATATCTATCCCTAGTTTAGAATCTGGTGAGATTGTAGAATACTCATATGAATGAATAGATGTTGACATAACTATAGAAGAAAAATATGTGAATGAAGGTGGATCAATTATGGAAGAATCTCATGATGCTTTTAAAATAGTTCCCTTTATAGAATATATTATTTATAAAGGCAATGAAGATGTAGGTATAAAGGGTGAAGCTCCTGATATATTTATATTTTCTGAGGGGGAAGAAAAAATGCTACTATGAAATAGTATGATGATACTTAGAAACATACAGAGGAAGTATATGATGAATTATTAGTCATTTTTTCTACTGAAGTAACAATAGACCAAGTTTTTCAATTTTCTAAGGATTTGGATAAATGTGATAGAGCTGAGGGTGTGAAACTTGTCAAGATATAGAGTAACATAGTCTTAGAAGTGACGCATCAATTGAGGGGAAAAACCCCCATCTTGGAATGATCGATGTGTCAAACCCTACGGATTCAACATATATTGCTACTTAGTAAATTTTTCTAAGGTATTTTGATGTTAATGAGTCCGATGGAACCTTAGTACACGGAATATATCTTTCAAATATGTTTGACCTCAATCCAATCACGACAAAGGAAGTAATATTTTGAAAGAAACCAAAACTAGTTTCAGTTCCAACTCCTGAACTAGTTCGAATAGCTCCTAATTATGTATGTCATGATGACTTGAATGAATTTAGAGAAAATGTGTTTTATTATTTTGAGAAGATCAAGAAGTATCATCCTACTCATTTATCAAATCATAGTCAAAGGGATACTTCGTTGGTTCTGGAGAAAATAAAATGGAAGATCCATCCCAAGATGCATCATGAGACTCAGGAAGTTCGGATTGAAAACAGGCAGCTGAGTGATGAGGTGAAATATTTAAAATAGAAGGATGATGAAATTTATAAATTCTTATATATATCATTATATCATTTAGCACATCTCCATGAGGATGATGTTGATACGTTCCCAAAGCATGTCGTATCTCTGATTCAACCAAAATTGAATATTGTGGCTGAAAAGGTGGTTGATAACAACACAAAAATCACAAATGATATGTTTGTTCTTGTCTGAGGAATAAATAAGAAGATCAATATGTATAATGTAAATTTATATACTATTCTAAAATATCTTAATTCTATCACCTTAGAGATTTCTACTCCACCAATTTCCACCAAGTGATCTCAACTCTTGGGAATTGAAATAGTCAGTTCTGTAATTACAAAAATGTTTCAATATTTGATTAATGTATTTGACATGGAAATTCTTTATAATATTGTTAATAATAGTTACCATGTTCTTGATTTGGTAAGATTTCACTCAAAAATTTCCACTGATGCTCAATAATAAATTTTTAAGAAAGTGGATTTCTACTTCACGAGTATCTATTATAAACATGATTTGATCGACCATTTCATGTATCTTGAGATGACTTTAAATCTGACTCTGGTAATGTATGATTTTAGTGATCATGTATAGATGGTAAATGACCTCAAACCAACTCTGGATAAATTCATGGAAAATATCGATGACTTTGAAAAGGTCATGAAGTATGGTGGTGAAATCATTAAGGATTACATAAACTTGTTTAGATCGTATCTTCATGTTTATAGCACATTCACTGTGAATCCTAAAATGGAATATTTGAGAACCAGTCTACCTCCTTCCACCTATCCTTCTCCCACTACTTCATTTTACCTTACTAAAATTTCAGGTCTCAAGTTATGAGCCAGATCAGACCTGTTATTATTGAGAAAACATTTCATCAGTCTTCCAAGAGACCAAGATGTGCCCATTATATAATTTAAGGAGTTCCATTACATTCCCTTACTAATTTATCTATAACCTCCACATATCAACCTATTTCTAATACTCCTCTTTTCTCTGATGAGGAAAAAGTGATGGTTGTGCAATCAGAAGAGAAGTGAAGGAATTTTTTTATAGGGATCTAATGTATTCTATTTTTGTGATTGTACCTAAACATTTTTTATATTAAATGAAAATTGATCTCTCTATTTGATTGACTTTTTGGTTTCATTTATTGTTTTTTACTCTCTTTTTGGTACTCCAAATGGGGGAGAAGAGATGGCATTTTTCCTGATAGGATAAAAACTATTTTTACATACATGATCTACTATTATCCTGTATTTTCTTAATTCTATATCCCACTCTCACATACTATATTTGATATGATAAGAACATTGTTTATTCCTTTCTATGATTTATGTATGTACATTCCATGATTATTGATCTTCCAAAATAGGGAGATTATTGGACTCCTGTTGTTTTAATGCTCAGAAATCATTTAAATCATGTAAATCATGCAAATTTTGTATATCATGATTAAATATTATAAATCATGCTTATTCATCTTATAGTTTTTTTTATTAATCTTATGTTTATCCTTAAAACATTCTTTCAGTATTACTTCATAAGATAGATGAAAAATATTTGATTATGTTTGAGACACCATTTTTGTGATCAAACTATCTCACTAATTAGTCTAAAATATTTACAAAGTATCTGACTATGTTTTCTTGACATCATAATCATTCTACTAGTTATGGAATTTGAAAAATACCAGACATTCTAACCATGCTACCAATCCATAAATTGCAACGGACCAAACATCATAATCATGCTACCAATACCAGAACTAGAAATGGATTGGCCACCATATCTATAACATTGGTTCTAGGACTATGTAACAAGACAAGATTTAGAAGTATGAAGAAGTAAAAGATACCATCTCTTGGACATCGTAACAAGAAGCTAGAAAAAGACAGAATTCCAAGACACCTCTTCTAACTCATTGTAACCGTGGCACTGTTCTTATCTCACCACCAACTATGACACCATTCCCTAAAAAATTTTCTATCTTTTCAATTAAATTTAAATGTTGATTCTAATGGCCATATTTGATTCATTTAAGGAAACTGACAAGATTAAAAAAAATTATACATTACACCAGATAATTTTTGGTATGAGTTGTGAAGCAATCTTTCTTCTTATCTTCCATAACACAAGAATCCAAGATTAAATACAAGGTGGTGCACATATTGGAAGTGTGAAGCCTAAAGGATACATTAGAGTTAACAAAAATGCATTCTAGAACATTAATAAGAACAAAAATAATCCATAGTTCTTGATTTGTACTATCCTGCGAACATCCTTACCACACCAACTCAAAGAAGAAGAAGTGATATGAAGTGTTACGCAATACCTAACAAGAAACCAGCACACAGAACTAACGACACTCATTTTCTGGGAATCATTTTATAAGAGGACCTGAATATCAAATATGCTATATCCTATAATTCTATATCTACATAGAATATTTGTCATTGAATTTATAATCCCTTCTTAATATATTCATCTATGTTTTGTACTATTTTATTAATCTTTCATGTAGTGTGTGTGTGTCTATACAAAAATTTCACACTGACTCTTGCACTGAATTAAAGGATACAATATATCATCACACATATATATTTGGACACCTTCTTTCACCAACATATAACTATGGATGAGGTCATATGTGACATGGCTGGTATATTTCCCACATAGAATTGTGTTTGGGGTCTTGTGACCTAGACAATCTTGTGTACTATTATGTAATCCACATTCTAGGGTGTAGGTGAAAGAATTATATATATATATATATATATATATATATATTAGAGGATGGTGATTACCTAGTGGAGTGGATTAGGTCTCATCTTGAGACAGAACAACTTGTTTTAATCCACGTTTTTTTAAAATTTAATTTGCTATATTTTTACTCATATTTCAAAAAACAATGTTTCACTTTGATAGTTAGTTTTTGATCTAATTTATAACTATTTAGTTTTATTAAATATTTTTTAAATGTTATTTAATATTTTAGATTAATATCGTTGAGAATTAATCATTGTATTTATAAATTAATCAAATAGTAAATCTTTTATAAATTTAATACTTTGATTAATTGGCCTATTTTGTTTTTAAATTGAGGATATTTAAATAAAATGTTTTACAAAATTTTTTATGGGAACTCAATTAACCTACTCATAAGTATCATACTCTAACCAAAATTGATGATAATATTTTATATAAGAATATTACAATAACTAATTCTTTAAATTTTGAAGACATTAATTATGAGTATAGTGTACTGAAATTCAGAAAGATGTTATGTCTTCTATTATTACTTGAGATAAAAACTGAATTATTAGATGAATCAATTAACTCAAATTTCTTTATACACCATGCTAGAACCAAGATATATAGGGATTTTATTGATCATTTTTATGGGATAATATAAAACATGAAATGTTTGACTATTTGTTAGTATAATTGGCTTGTTAGTGTGTGAAATCTCAGAGACATTGTCCTAATAGAGTCATGAAAACAAAACATATTATTAAGTGGAAGTATGATGATATTATTATGAACTTTATAATTGAATTACTGAACACATATAAAATGATTGATTTCTAATGGGTTATTAATGATATCCTTAACATGTTTGTACATTACCTCACAATATGGTGCGATCTTCCTCTAATCACAATGCATAAATTTATATTAATTATTTTTTCAGAAATAATGGTGTTGATGTTTGGATTTTATCTTATCATAACCCAAGATTTATATCAAAATTATTGAAGATTCATTAGATGTCTCTTGATATCATGACAAATTTGTGAACTTGTTATCATCATAAAATAGATTGAAGTTATAAAGTAATATTCAAGAATTATATGAAATACTATGGTCCTGCTATCACGACATTCAATGGACATGAGATCTTTATTAACATTCAGTAGAATATATATCTATTAATATGTTTCAATTGAAAATTAAAATGACCCAATAAAAAGAATTGTATAGAGGAATATTTTATACACCAACATATTGGGATGAAATTGGTTAAAGGAATCTATTAGACCAAGAACTTGTTGACGATTCAGTAGTGAAATAGATAGTTATTCAGAGACATATAAGGTGGCTCAAAATAGGTAAAATTTATATATCCATAACGAAATGAAGTATCCATAATTTCAATTAGGGTTCATGTTTTCTTGAATTTATATCCTTGGAAGGATTTTATAATGTTTGGAAATAAGTAGAAACTATGTACTAGGTATATCGATGATTTTGAGATATTTGAAATAATTGGAGGTATATATTATCTTTTGGAAATTCCACCCACCATCCCTAATGTGCATTGTGTTTTAAATATCTCATTATTGAGGAAGTATATTCTTAACCCAATGAATTTACACACATCTTAATAAATTAAATTAGATCTAAATTTATCTTATTGTAAATATCCTATCTAGATCCTTAACATTAGAGAATAATTTTTTATAAATTAAACAACATAGTTAGTAATGCTACATTGGAGAAATAATAAGATAGAGGACGCTCTTTGGGAACATGAGGAAGTAGTTATGAATTAGTACCCCTATTTTTTGAGGTAAAAATTCATAAACCTTTGGGATGACATTTTTCAAGGGTGAAGAATGCAACACCCAAGCATTAGTTACAATAATTAATTATTTTATTGTAAATAAAGAATGGCACAATGCACATAACTTCATTTTAGAATGTGAAAAAAATAACATAAAAATTAATAATTTTAATAATTTTAATTTTATGAAATTATTTTAATTTTTGAATTTATAATTTTAAAATTATTTTAGGGTTATTTTTTGAGATTGTTTAGAAAATTTTATTTATTTTTGAATATTGAAAATTAATATTTTACAAATATTGTCACATTAATGACATTATCTTTATAAAAGAATGACTTCCATGTTTATGGAAAATTTTTAATAGTTATAATATATATTTAGTAATTAATATCATGAATTTAAAAATACAATGTTGAACTTATAAATCTATGTTTATCATTTTTTTAATTGTAGTAATGTATTAATTAGAAAAAAATTATTGGTTCTTTTCTTTTATTGATGAATTAATAAGGGTAATTTTGAGTTTTTTGTTTTAATAAAAAATGTAATTTTTTTAAAATAATCTAATTAATTCCATTTTATTCCAAATTATATTATATTTTTCTGTAAAAAACATATTTATTATTAAAAGATATATTTTTATAAAAAATGATTTTTTTTATGTTTTTCAAAGTTATATTTAATATACTTTTAATAATTTTTAAAATTGAATCTAGTGAAATGTATTCAATATTTAGAATCATAACAATTAATTAATGGTTAAAAAAGTTGCATGATTTTATTTCATAATGAATATTAATCATGATAAACATTTATTACCCCGATTAATGGTTAATGAGTTAAACAGGTTAAAAATAAAGAGATAAGTATTAGAGAAAACAAGATACAATTTTTAAAGTCTCATTGGTTGGTATTATATAAAATTTACCCAAATTATATTCAATTATATTGTAATTTGGAGCCACTTGAAATTAGTAATACATATATTGTATAATAACATTTCAAGTATTTATATGTTTTCCAACAACATTACTTTGTAAAACAGAACTTCCTCCTATCACTTAATCACACCACATATGGCTCTTTCCATGAAAAATACCTATCCAAATAGCATATATAAACTATTTTAATAAACTTATAGTTAATTCTATCACCCAAATACCACTTCAAGAAGGAAAATTTTTTACGACAAAGGAGATTTCCAATGGAATAGGTATATATTCTTACTGAGCATTAAAAAAACATTTCCTATTAAAACACCCCCATATATTCCTTAAATATTTAAAATAATATCTATATTTAATAAACATATATTCTTTTTATGTTAATCATACATTTTTTTATATCTCCTTTACATCCTAGGTAAAATAAAAATATTACTCTTGCATATGTATGGACTACCATCTCAATGTATTAGTGTAATTCATTTTTCTTTTATAACTCACTCGGAGAGTTATAATGATGTTATTAATGAATATATATGATTCTTATAAAATAATTTTTATTATGTAAAGATAGTATTACATATACCTTAATACAATTCTATAATTTAGAATCACATGTGTATACGTGTAGACTACGACCTCCATAAACTGATGGGATGTGTTTTTATTTTACCACCCCGAATGGATAATTATAAAACTGTAAATAATGATTATAAATTATATTAAAAATATTATTAAAATTATGGATAAGTTAAAACCTTATCATAACACCTTTAACCATAGTTAGTATACCAATGTAATTTTAGAGTAATTGACAGAACAACATTAAGTTCTTGATGTATGAAATAAATATTCAATGAATAGATGCCCAATGAATATAAAAGAGCCTACAAGATTGAATATATTTCAAAATAATTTTTAACAAAGTATTTAATAAATTTATTTTTATTTTTCTATAATATATAATGCATCATCCCTAGTAGGAATCAAGGGTAAGGTCTTTTCATCTCAGTTTCACTCTAATGAGACATATTTTATATTACGTACCTATCATCATTTGAATGGTGTATTTACACCCCTTTTTAAATATTATATGTTGAATTCATATTTATTCATGGAATTTATAGATTCAAATAATTTTTTCTACCATAAGGTGATTTAATTGATATTTTATTAAAGTTATAAATATTTATTTGTAATCCCAGTCTTATATAGATTATGATGTTTAAATTTTCATTGAAATAATAATTATTTTTTTATTTCTTAAAACCATATTTTTAATTACCCCATGGTTATTACTTGTTTTTACAATTTCTTCTTCCAACTTTTTTTATCATTGTTACTAAAAGACTGAATATATTTTTTTAATTTAAACCAAGATTATTTATTTTTTTCATTCTTGAATCATTCACTTCCATATACATATTATTTAAATTTATTTATGGAATTTTTATTTAATTTTAAATAATTTAAAAATTAATTTTAATACTACTATTGAGTTTCATTACAAATTATTAAAATTAATATTACATATTGTTTTTGAAAAAATCATTCTTTTCTTTACAAAAGAGTAAAAACAATTTTTTTAATGTAAACGATATAAACATATTTTCTAAAATCCAAGAGAATTATTATAATTTTATTTTCCATTAAAGTTTATATATAATTTTAATTAAAATAATTTACCAATATTTCATTATTTTTTTGTTTTTATATTGATATAAAAATTAATTATTTTCTAAAATGACGAAATAAATTTTGGAAATGATTTATAAATTCATTTTTTCAACAACGTTTCAAAGGCATTAAGGAAAATTATTTTTAATGATTATCCTAAATTTTCCTCTATCATAATCAAAAGATTTTATTTTATTTAAAACTATAAATTTTGATTAGTGTATGATCTTATATCATTTTTCACTAATTTACGGATTATAACTTATCTTGCGATCATTCACTTTTTCTTGAGTATTTATTCTATCAATTCCTATTATTCATAGGACATTATTTTTCTCTTTCATGTCCATATTTTATGTATCATGGATGAATTTATAATAATTTACTATAATATAATATTATATTAACTATTTAATATTTTAATATATATTTCGAGTAGAAAAAATATTATTAAGAAAATAATATTACATACTCAATAAATGTTGATGTTTTGTATTATTGATAAAATATAGATATTTAATTATTAATAGGGAATATTAATTACATATTATAGTTTTTATTTAATTTATGAGTGTTGGGTATAAAATTTATAATTAATAGGTGGTCCCAAGTTATATATAGCCCCTTAATGCCTCGAGAGATTTTATGAGACAAATAGTTGATCAAATTAGATGGGTATTTCATGTATACGTACCCATTAATTAAAATTTCATGAAAAAGGCCATGATGTTAAAGTTTAAGATGTCATTGCATGATGAATTTATGGAAAGATTATGGAATCTGATATTATTCATTTCCTTCATTAAAATTTAATTTATCATAGTCCATGTGATTATTATTTTTACATTTTTCATGGATAAATTTTGAATCTCAAGTTATTGATTCAATAGAATATTCATTGATTGTATAAAATACTATATTGTTTATGCCTCAACTACTCATGATATATTACATTGTTATAATCCATTACTGATCTTCTATGATCTCCCTTTATTATTTTTTCATTCACAATAATATGAAGAAATAATATTTTAATGATTTTAAAGGATAAGATATTGTATTTCAGAATATGTTTAATTTTTCCACTATAATATAGATATCATGTCTGTAATAATATCACAAGACTAATAAATTAATTTATCCTTCATGGTTTCTTCTCTTATATATTGTCCCAATATAACAGAGTAAAATATGGCTCTTGGTTAATAGAGTTGGGGTCATTACTAGTCATGTTATGGTTGGCCTAGATAGATCAAATGATATGAACAAAAGAATAAGTTGAAGAGGGGTTTTGATAAGTTGTTTAAGGAAGTTGGATATTCAAATTTAAACATGAATATCATTTTAATTTTGTATAATATACATGGAATATTTATATTATATATATAATGCATAAAAAAGTATAATGATATGTGCCCGTATTGAAAAACAAATTGTAAAATATAGACGAATTGTGTGTGATGAATTGTTTTAATATGAATAAGAGATGAGGAAAAGTGTAATTTCATGTAGTTAAAGTTGATGAATAATAACAGAAAGAATAACACATTGGATATATTGTAAATTATCTCAAATTTTTATTATATTGAAGAAGATACCAGCCACACAACTTTTTTATAGTGTAGAAATAAGGTAGATTGTTGATTTATTTGAGAAGACAATCTTAATAGGAAAATGTTAATACCTACATCAATAGAAGATTGATATTCTCACTAATAAAAATATATTATGCAATGTAGGAGAAATGTTTTTGAATAATGTTTTTCATATTTATAGGAGATGTGGTAACTGTACTTTCGATTAGTGAATGATTAAGAATATTAATTGAAATAAGAAATCATTGGTTAGATTGTTAATTATCATAAAAAAATTATAATGTGGAAGAATGTGGTTATTGTAACACCTCGTGTATTTATGAATTATTATTTTTTAATAAGTATAAATTATTTTATTTTATTATATTAATGCTACACCAAGTAAATATTTATTAATATGAAACACCTGGTTTTGATTATTCTACCTGCAACGCTGAGTGTATCTTGTGGTACATAGAACAATATGATTTTTTATTGTTACACACAATACTTAATTTTAATGAACTATAATGTACTATTAATAATATTATTTAATATAATATTTATCGCTTAGGTGGTGGAATGGAAGGAACGAATATGATTAAATAAATTATGAAAATATATATTTTTCACATACTTATTAGTTATTTATTGATAATAAATAAAATACAAACCATTAAAATAAAAAAGAAATGTTTTCTATAAAATATAATCTTTTATAAGGATGAGTTAATTATTATAATCTTGATAATGTAAAATTAAATTTTACCTATTTGAAAAAATATTTTAAAAATAAATTTAATCTTGGAAATTATAAAATCATAATTATCCTAGGGAAAATTTTTGTCACTATTATGTGAAGTTTCATTTTATGATTAATAGTGATAAATATTAAATTTTAATTGAAATCGTTATTTTCATTTTATTTATTTATATATTGAAATTTTATTTTAAATTGGTTTCAATGTAAAATTAGTTCAATTATAAATTTTTTAGTATAATTAAGCACATTGGAATAAATTTCATACTGAAGTTGGATATACAAACATTATAAACTTTTGAACATTTTCACTCTTGAAAACATTCTTTTTCATTTTTTTTGCGGGATAAATTTTAAATAATTAATTTCACAAATATGATTTATATTTGAAAAAAAGAATTAAATATTGTTAATCAACCTATTTCATAATTTCTAATAGGGAGATTTTTTTTTATCAAAATGAATAGGGAAAATAATTAAAATTAATCATGCTGAATAAGGGAACAAATAGTTTACAAAGGGAATGAACATTAAACATAATTGGAAAACTACCTATAAACATATAAAAATATGTATTTTATTGAAATATGTAGACCCTTTTGACTTTATTCTATAATATTATGAGTTTTGGGGACATTTTTTCATGAAATTGACTCATATAATATGTTTAGTAAAGAGAAACACAAAAAATATACATTTCTTCCCATCCATTTTAATAAAGCTTTAGAATTTCAAAAAAAACTACACATGTTTAGTTAGAAATATTATTTTGGAATAAAAATTATTAATTTTTACGGTGATATATTATTTTCAATTTTTTAGATGATATAATTTCATTAAATTCTTAATAAATGAAAATACATAAATTATTTAATAAATAATTAAATAAATAAAATGATACAAAATACACTAAAATAATATAAATTGATAGAATTACTATGATTCATTAATCTTTTATCTGAATATATGATTTTAATATAATTTTAATATAATTTTAACGTTGTATATTTAAATTCAATGAATTTTTTTTATATTTTTTAAATTTTTGTAAATGAATAATGTCTAAATTAACAATAATGTTATTTTATAATAAATTATATTTTATTAATTTATTTAAAATAACTGAAAACTATATTATTTGAAAAATTATTTTTAATTATTAATAAATATCAACTATGGTCCATTAATGGACCATTATATCTATTATAATTAATATATTGATTGTTAAATTGTAAAAAATAAGTAAGCATGGTTAAGGACTAAGTGGTGTTATTATGCGTTACATGTTATTGTGTTAATGTTAAATTAAAAAACACATCGGATATACATTAAAAATTTTATATAATATTTAGAAAAATATAGTTAATGTAATCTAATATGGGTCACATTAATTTCTTCTTAAAGGATTAATAACTTAGTCTGGAAATCTATTTATCATAATGGAAAAAAAAAATCATAAAATAAGAAAACTTAAGTGTTAAAAAATTCCTAAACAATGTTTACAAAATTCTGTTAGAGGTTTTTAATGACCATATAATAACTAGAAATCATTAATTATATGTTTTTTTAGAAACTTTAGTTAAGGATAAATTCACAATAATGAATACTTTTGAGTATTTAGATGAATTGCACACCTCCCCGACTATAAAGTAGAACTCACTCACCCACGTTATCGACACCATCAAAACAAATTTGTTCAAACAAGAAAAATCTAAATCTCTATTACAATTTAATCTCATCATCATATAATCCTTAATTTTTGTAGAAATCCTTCCAATGAAGGCCTTTGGTGAAAACCAAAAAACGATACCTGAAGAAGAGGTAATGTTCATCAACAAACATTTTTGTTTTATTTATACCTGAAACACATTTAATTATATTTATATCATTATTATATAAAAAATAATAATATTTAATATAATAAAATTTTTTATTTTAATTTTATACCCTAAAAGCACACATACGTCTATAAAATGGGTTACGAAATCATCATTTTTGTCTATGGTGGTCTACCGTCTTAGTAACCAGTGTCATTTGTTTGGTCATTACCACCATTAAAGGTAAGGTGTAATGATATAAATAATATTTATATATGAAATATATGATATTAATGAGGTATTTATGATTCTGAAATTATTATATAACACATACCTTCATGCTTTCCATTTTGTGAGAATATGATAACATCGTTCCTGTGTATGGGAGACTACAGCCTCGTGAAGCGATGTGCTTCCATCACTATTTATAGGGAATTTATTAAGGATTGTTTTAATTAAAAAATTAAGAAAAATATGAAATAAATATAAATATTTTATTATAAGATATCATATAATTTTCTTTATTTCAATTTGACAAGAAAACGGAAACAACATTCATGCATACATATGACTTACAATCTACATGACCAGTGTATTTCATTTCCAATTTAAATATTTATTATAATATTATAAATAAATATATAATGATTATATATGATAATTAAATCATGGATATATTATTTATATTATTAAAAAATTATTAAATTAATAGGACCAAAAGTATAATAAATCAAAATATATTTGAAAAACAAAGCGGTTATTACCCAAAACATAACTATAACATGGAATTATTAATAAAAATTTATTAATGGTTCATAATAAAAAAAATATTGTGCGATATATATTAATATAATTATTTAATATATTTATAAAAATATTATATTTATTATAAAATAGGTTTTAATGAGTATGGAGGAAGTCAAAACTAAAGGTAAGGGATTTAAGTCTCACTTTTATCATTTGTGAGACACATACTATATTAACCCCCTATTTTTGTTATGTGGTGTATATAGTTCTCATGAATGTACCATATGATTATTAAATATAAAATTTATGTATTTTACATATTCATTTGAAGAACTCTCTTTCATGGTGTTACAGTTTCAGTGTTACCCAAATGGTAAGGGAATTCTGTCTCTATTTTCCTTCTTTGAGAAACATGTTATGTTATGAACAAATATTATTTTACGAGATGTATATAATGCCAATTTAACATGTTATATCATGAATATAATTTTTTTTATTAACATTTTATTCTTCATGTAATTTTATTATATCATGATTATTATGATTTAAGGTTACAAAAGGGGTAAATATTTTTTGTTATCGTCTTATTCATTATAAGGATTGTTAATAATTTTTATTCCATTGACAAAATATTATGATACATATATCAATAATTATAATTAATTTTATTATCATATTTTTATTAATGATATATTCATTTAATAGTAAAATTTTACACTCTATTTTACATAATATAAATAAGAAAATTATTTTAGGAAAATTAGAATTTATTTCTCTCATGAGTCAAAACCCCATTTTTTCAAACAACACTTTCAAAAAATGTGTTATTAAATATTATAAAATTATCATATGTATTTTAGAAAAACATTATACCAATGTTTTATTTATTTTCAATGTTTTTAAATGGAATATTCTTATCATTTTCCTATCATGGATCTGTTCACTTCTACTGACAATGTGAAATGAATCTCTATATTAAACTGTAAATAATGTATACAATTATGCATCGTCATGACCACACTATATTTTTAATCGTAATTTAATGTTTAAAAATACTTTTTCAATATAAAAGGATTTAAAAATTTTATAATGTTGGTAAAGTATTATAATATATTTTCAAAGAAACAATTATATGTTTTCAAAAGTTACCTTCAATAAAAATGATTTATAAGTAGTTTATGTTTGAAAAATATTTTAAAAGGTTTTCAAAGACTCTATTATAAATTTTCAAGGTTATTTTAATAGAAAAATTATTTTGAACGATTTTACATTTTAATATTAGTTTTTTAATGTGTAAAGTAAAATTTCCTCAAGAAATATTTTAAATTAATTTTCTAAGTTGTCTTTATATGATTCCAAAGTTATCTTCCCAGAAAAGGATTTTGAAAATTTATTATGTGAGAGGAATTTAATGAAAGACAATATTACTTCAAATATGAGCCATGTGATCATTCAAAATCCTTTTCTGTATAATATGACATCCATTGATGTATTTTGTTTCTTTAATGTGGAAATGATCTACGGACTCCTTTAATTTTCTTTTTTTGATAGGTTTATATTTATGATTAAATTTATTTATGAAACCTATTTAACTTCCATGAGGTATACAATGATAAAATTATGATGAATCTGGATTCATTTCATCGGTTATGCAACTATGAAATTATTTTCAACCATAACTCTTTTTCAAGGGTTTTGATATGATGAAATTTTAATGATACCCCTTTCATATCATAGGTTATGAAACGATGAATGTTTATGATCATGAGGCACACATATATATGATTTCATTATGTGATGGTGGGAAATATATCTCTCTAAACATAATTTGTTAAATATTTAAATATATCACGAGACACACAAGACACGAATGGGGAGTATACTCGGTACAATAAAATAATTTTTCCCTTATGATGGTTTTTGGATTTAACACATTCCATTACAAGGAATGGTTTGTGATTAGGGATGGTGTTGTATCCTACCCAATTATTATATCCCCCATCAAGTGCCCTAAAATGTTTTGGAAATGGTCATTTACTTTCACGGAATGATTTTATATGAATATTATTAGGCTTAGAATCTATGTAATATGATGATTTATTCCCTCATGAATTTTTTTATTTTATTATCATATACTTCAAGTATTACAAGAATCTATTATATAATCCATGAATGATGATTATGATCTTTAATATTCATTTTCGGGTTTTAAAATATTATTCTCATGTTCTCATACTCATATGCTTATGTTATTATTAAGTGTCTCCTTTATTTACCCTTACTGAGAATCTAATATCACCCTTTCTTAGGTTTCCTTTCCCAAGGTTATGGACAAAGGATTTAAGTATGAGTAATCAAGTGGATGTTATTTATGAGAGACACTGAATATATTTCCCCAGAAAAAAATATATTGTTCCATGTTTTAAAAGGCTATAAACTATTATGGTCTTGGGAATATTTTTATATAATGTAATGAATATTCATGTAAAAATATATAATCTATATATATGTTAATCATGTCCCTCTAAATATAGTATTAAATAATATGTTTTGGAATCCATTGGAAACTAAAAGGAGAAAAATTTAGTATGAACCTAGGGATACTTCTTACAGTATGCCTTTGAATTTCTATAAGGATAATTCTAAGGAAGAGTAAATAGTTTGGAATATTTCTAGGATTTTTTGTTGAGGTTAGAGAAAGTATATTCCAATAAATTACATCCATGTTAGGACACTACAAGTGGATTTGGATCAAGAATATATACACAGGGGTAACAACTCTGAAAAACCCATATTAAGCAGGACTTGACTGGGAACTAGTGAAAGAAAATGGTCTTTTATACACACGTGGTTTAACACTCCCATGGGATATGCTATGAAAATTCCAAATCTCTTTTGAATCCATAATAAAAAATTTAAATAGATGATTATCATGGATAACTTTGATTAAACCGATGATTTCCTAGAATTAAAATAATTTGTCCTGATTTAGACATATTATAAGTGTTTTTTCATTATTATATGGTTGCATCCATGGTATTTTTTCCTCAAACTATGCTTCCTGGTTTTATTCAATAGTGCTAAATAGAAAAAACAGGGATTATATTAAATATGAAAAAAAATTATACTGGGAAGTCAAATGGGATGTTGGAAATAGAAATGGTTATTATGATTATTCTTAATAAATTTTCATGGAATGTGATTAAAAATATATACTGTAACCAACTATTATACTCACCATATATTATACAGATATATTTCACTCAGATTTAGAGTAGTGGAGTCCCTGGAGGAAAGATGATTTAGTTTCCTATGTATAGAAAAAGTGGGAAGAAACATACAGGTGAATGTCTTATTGTAATATGAAGTTATTTTGATTATAGAAATGAATCACACAAATAATGTAACTGGAAAAGGAAAATGAAATGTTTAGTAAATGAAACGAATGTAAATATTGGTCTCCCTATGTTATTTTCAATGGTTTAATTTATTAAAAGTGGAATGAAAGAGAATTATACAAATTGATGTCCAATTTAGAAATATCATTAATAAAATCAATAATTTTTTATGATTAATGGTTATATTGATGATGATAATGAAGATACTATAGATGAAATGTGAATGGAGAGTGGTATTATAGATTAATTTGTTAAAATCCTATATAATTATTTGAGAATTAATTAGAATAATTGAAGCATTTATGTATTTAAATTAAATGATTATGTTATTTTATTTATAAAATATGTAAGGATAGTTCAGTATAATTTTATTATTAATGATGTTAATGAATATGTTGAATGGTAATAATGACATAGAATGGTGATTTAATGGAGGGGTTATATTTCTGATTAAGGGAATATGGCCTTTAAAATGTTCCAGAGGATGAGAAAACGGTGTTTAGAATGGATAAATAGATGATCGATATAGAAAGTGTATATTGGATAATATTTATGACCTCATAATTGATAAAATATTTTTTAAAATGCGGTTTATGATATCATATATGGAGTTTAATGTATTTTTTTATTTGATGAATATATATTATAATCAATTTTCTATGTATGGAACGAATAAGCATGTATTCTTACAATATGGTTTTATGGTAATTATAGTTATTACAATGTTTTAATAGAATACATTATGAAGGTATTCATATAAATTGTATATTAAAATCAATATATGCTTTATGATATATTGGGGATCAATGTTAAGAATATTTTGAGTAATTTGGTGTCCTTTCTAATGTTATGGATTTTCATTATTTAGAAGAATCAAAAGGATAAAAATTTATGAAAATATTTATGTTGAACATTGAATGATTTATTAGTGATTAATGTTTTGTAATGTGATGATTTATGCATATTAGATGACTAAATAAAATATCTTCGTTGTGATGATAACTAAGGATAGACAGAATTACTTATCTTCCTATTTATGGATTAAATGATTAATTTGTGCTTCAGACACAATAAAATTAACCTATATTTCATGGTGTAAAATATTATGTAATGATTATTCAATTAATAATAAATGTATGAGATTTTTCATAATAAATATCATGAAATAAATTAAGTATATCTTCTTGTCAAAATTATTTTTCTTTATGTATTGGTTCTTGGAATAAAAATGTTACCGTAGTGCCATCATTTATAATGAATCAAATGGTCCCACAACTTATCACATATTTATGGATTTCTATTTGCTAACAGTCTCTATATCTCCAAATTTCATATGTTCTATGATCACAATCACTCTCTATAATTATTTATTCTTTTCACCCATAACCAAATGATCACATAAATATTATGTTTTTATATGTGGAAACCTATTTATGAGTGACATTAGGTAACAATTACATTTCCAACATTAAATTTCATAAAGGGAGTACTATTTTACATTTTTAAATTGTCAATTTCTATTAAATTAAAAATCAATTGCTATAAATTTGATGTCCCAGAAAAATCTTGATGATGAAATTAATTTTAAGGGGGGTATAATGTAGCACCCTATGTTTTTTGAATAGTTTCTATTATTCAAATAAATTAATTTTTTTATAACATTAATTTAACACTAAAAAAGATAATATTTCTTTATCAACAACACAATTTTAACATTTCACAACATTAAACACTTAGTTTATCATGCAATATATGTAAAACTAATATCAGATTATGTTAAAAACAATACAATAATTTAAGAAAAATTAATATACTATTAATATTATTAATTAATAAGATAGTTATGACCTAGATGATGGAATTGTGATATAAAATTTTATTAACTAGATTATGAAAAAATATAGTTTTTACATGTTTGTTATTTATCTATTCATTATAAATAATGTATGGATCATTTAAAACAAAAAAAAGAAATGTTTCTGTAAAATGGTATCGTTTCTAAAAGGTGGTTTAATCATGTTCGGAAAACATAATTTAAAATAAAATAATACAAAATTTATAAAAAAAATTCAAAAATAGAATTAATTTTTCGAAGAGGAATATCGTAATTATATGAGGGTGAATTTTGGTATTTTTCCGAGAAGATTCATTTTTTGGATGAATAGTGAAAATACTAAATTTCAATTGCAAACTGCCTTTTCATCTTATTTATTTAAATATATAAATTATATTTTAACTTTGATTTAAAGTAAAACGTGTTATATTATTCTCCTATAAATAAAATTTTGATCATTGGAATCAACTTCATATCTAAATTGGATAAAAAACTTTGTAAACTTTTGAACATTTACACAATAAAAAACCCCTTTCTTGTCATGTCTAGATGATTTATTTTAGTTTTTTTTAATCTATGATTTTGATTTAGAAAAATGGTTCCATATTTTGATTCATAAAAATCTATATTGTTTAAATATAAAAAAAATAATTTTCTATAAAAATTATTAGTGAAAACAAATAAAATTAATCATTGTGTTTAAGAGAAAAACCAATGTACTAATGGGCTAAACATTAAACATTAGTAGGAAATTGACCTAAAGATTTTTCTTAAGACCATTTTCATAAATATTTTAATCCATAGGACCATAGTAACGAATATTATGTGTTTTTTGTAATAATTTTAAATGATATTGACCCATATAATAAGTTAAGTAATGAAAATTACAGAAAGAGGTACCATTCCACTTTTTAATTTATATAAGGTGTTCTAATAGAAAAAAACAATGTAGGTTTGGTTAGAAACATTATTTTGGAATTTATTTTTTTAATCCTGATCGTTTATTTTAATTTTTTTGAGATGATATAAGTACATTAAATTCATTACAATGTATAAAATAGAAATTATTTTGTTAATAATTAAATAAATAAAATAATACTGAAAATATAAAAATTGGATTAATTTAAAGAATAATTGTGTTAAATTATTTTTATTTATTAATATATCCAATTATAAATTTTTGAACATATTATGTTTCAATTCCATTATTATATTGAATTTTTCAAAATTTAGATATATGAATATTGTCATGATTTACATTAATTATATTTTATGATAAATTATATTTTATTTATTTAATTAAAATTAATAAAAACAATATATTTTGTAAAATTAATAGTAAATAATAATAAATATTATATTTGATACATCCATGGAACAGATTTTCTATTATAATGATTATATTTAATTGTAAATAGTAAAAACTCTGTTAGCGTGATTAAGGTTAAAGTGGTGTTGTTATGCTTTACATGAGCTTGTATTAAATTTGATTTAGAAAACAAAGTACTTATAAATTATAAATTAGATATCATATTTAGAAAATTTCATTTCAAATTATATAATAATTCTTACTTTAATTTTTTATTAGCATATAAATAACATAGGTTATAAGTCTACTTACCAAAATGAAACACAAGAATGGTATCATATGGATATATAAGGGTTAAGGAACAAAATATCTAAAATGTGTGTATAAATTTGTAGTGTAGGTTTGTATTGACAATATAACATCTCCAAATATTAAATTATTAGTAATTGATCAACTTGAGGTTTGATTGAACTCACAATAGTGAAAACATTTTGGTATTTATAGGAATGTTATTCCTCCTCAATAATAAATTAGAACTCACCCCTCCCCTATATTCATACAAAAAAACCAATTATTTAGGACAAAAACAGAAAAACTAACTTATAAAATTTTCTCAGATAATCCAGTAATTCTTATTCTAATCATAAATCATAACATGGAAGTCCATTGTTGTATTCCAAAATGAGATACTCGAAGAAGACATATGTTTGATCAATGAACAATTGTATTTTATTTATTCCATAACCACCATTCATTATTTTTATATCGGGATTATATTGTAATATATATATATATTATATATAATTAGATGTTTTAATGTTAATTTCACAACTAATAACCACACACATTTCCATCAATTGTTTCAAAAATTCAATGTTCATGTGTATGACAGACTACCACATTGTGAACCGATGTCGTTCATTTTGCTGTTACCACCTTCCAAAGTTTGGAATAATGATTTATATACTATTTATATATTATATATTTGATATATATTATTCCTTTATTCTACTGGAATTATTAGATAACCCAGGAGTTCATGATTTCCATTTTTTGGAAATACAATAACATCGTTCGTGTTTACGGTGGACAACTGCCTCATAATGTGATATGATTCGATCATGCTTTACATATAATGTATTAAATAAGAGTTTAATAAAAAATGAAATATAGGAAGAGAAAAATTAATAATCTATAATTATAATATATCATGATCTATATCTTTCAATCTGGTTATAAAATGGATACAACATTCATGCGTATATATGGCCTACCATCTCCATAAACGTTGTATTTCATTTCCAATTTATATATTATATATATTATTATAAATAAATATAAAATTACTATTTATGATATTTAAATAACGTTTAAAAAAATGAAGATTTTAAAATTAATATTAATGTAAGGGGACCAAAAATATAATGAATCAAAAAATATTTGAAAAAAATCAATTGTTACCCAATACATAACATTAATGTGTAATTGTAAATAAATAGATAATAAAAAGTTCATAATAAAATAATATATGGTATGATATATATAAATATTATTGTTTTATAGATTTATAATAAACCCATTTATATAACATGGGTTATAGAAAGATAAAATTATTATGTAACCTAGTTCCTTCCATAGGTTATTCTTTGATGAAAAAATTATTTGACCTTTCTATTTTTTATAAGCTATGGTATGATGAAATGTTTGTGATAACATTTTCATTTAATGGTTTACAAATTTGAAAATGTTTTTGATCTTGTGTCACACATATGTGTCATTTAATTATGTGATTGTTCGGATCTATATCTCACTCGATTGAATTAGGTAAGGATCTATATATCTCATGAGATATACATGGATTGAATGGGGAGTGAACCTGGTATAGTAATAAATTTTTTCCATTATTATGGTTTTGGAAGTGAACCAATTCCACTATAAGAAAATGGATGTGACTAATGATAGTGGAGTTCCCCACTGAGTAGGTGAAACCCCATGAGGATACCTGATATTTTTTTTGTAAATGAGCCTATACTTACAGGGAATGATTTTATATGCATATACGCAGGCCTCAAATATATACCTTATATTGATGTTATGATTTAATTGGTAGTTTTCTTTTATTATCACATCATTAAAGACTTATGAGAGACTATTATCCATTCCATGACACATGATTACAATATTTGATAATAAGGGTATGGGTTTCAATTGTTATTATCATGTTCTCACACACTTATGTTCATGGTTTGCACATATATCTCCTATATTTACACTTACTGAGCATCTAATATCACCCCTCTTTTGTTTCCTTTCCCATTGTAATGAAGAATGGTTTAAAGTAGGATTACTAAAGGGTATGATATTTGTGGGAATCATTGAATATATTTCACTAGACTATAATATTTTGTTCTATGTTTTCCTAAGCACTAAACTATTATGGTCCTCTGGTATTTATCTATGTAATGTAACTAATATTAATCTAAAGAGAGATAATATCCATATATGTTAAGAATATAATTATATACTAACACCAATTTAAAATAGATAAGAAATAAGGTATAACATTATTATTTTGTAGAATAAACTCATTAGTGGAAAATGATAATGCCTACCGAAATAGTATATGATTGAGGTGGATTTTTACAAGATACTTATCAACACAAAACACAATTATTATCTTATAATATGACCTAAACATATTCCTTACTCATTTGTATCTATAATAGTGATTCTATTGGATCAAATGGCCTGGAATGAATTTTAATCAATATAAATTATTTTTACTCATTTTAGTAGTGAAAATTATACATAATGTGTTCTTTATATCATGATTTCCAATGTGCGAGAGAGTTATGAAATAAGTTCAGTCACTATATTACATGATGAAGGTTTATTTTTAATGAAATTAATAAAGGAAAAAAATTTCTATTATTCCCTACTTCACACCTCCACCACCCCCCCGTAATAAGCCTTATCATTAATGGAGGCACTTTAATTTGTTTCAAATCAAGGTTCAATACAAATATAAAGTAGAATTTTATTTTAAAAAAATATATTGGTATTTATATTTTTTCTCTCAATTATATTCAGTGTATTTTCTAGGATTCTTTATTGAATTTTATAATTGATTCATTTTTTGATTTGAATTATTAAATATATTACAGAAAATATTAATTTTTTGAATACAAATGGATTTACCATTTTAAATAAGAAAAATTAAAATATTTATAAATAAATAATTCTACCCAAAAAATAAAAACAATTATAGAAGTTATAGATATTATGAATGATAAATTTACCCTTTTTTAATAATTTGGAACATTGACTTGGGATGATATGAATCATTTGGTGTTTTTTGGGTGTCAATGAAAATACATTAAATCTTGAAAATTATCGATATAATTTTTAAATGATATTTTTATCCTGACTATAAAAGTAATTTGGGTGAACCAATAAAATATAAATAATGATAAATCTAAAGTACAATACATCATGTTATAGGTTTTTCCGTAAATTGTGACGATATTTGTATGATTCATGGTGAATATATCAAATAATTATTTATTAGGGTCATGGAGGTGGTGATCATCATTAGAGGATTCTGTGAAACTCAAAAATATTAAACAGTGTTTCAAAAGTTACTTTGTATCATAATTGATAAATATGATTCTGAATTGTTTAAAATAGATGATTGGATATTCACACACATACATTGGATGATGATCACAGCATCTAGGTTGAAAATAATATGAAAAATGAATATATCAAAAACAATAATAGTTTTCCAGATGAGGAAATGTCATTCAATTTCTGGAATAATAATTTTTATTAAGGAAAACTAAAGAAGTTTCAGAAGATGATGTTGATTTTTTTCCATTTTGGATAATGATTTTTTTGTGAATTTCTCAAATCTCATGTCACTCATCTCAAGATTTTTTAAGAAAGTAAAAGGAACATATTGTGGTAACATACCATTAAAGTATTTTAGTTTTTTGGGTATTTTATATTTCACAATAAATTATTCTATCCTTGAAAAATTTAAGTGGATTACTACATTAAATATTCATGTAATAATTCCATGAATAATAGAGGAGGTAATTTATTATCAAATTATTTAAGAAAAAAATAAAATTCTATAAAAAAAAGAATCCATTTATCTAAATAGAAATAAACATCAAGTTATCAGAGTGACATTGGTTTTTATTGAATTGGTAGTGTAGAGAATATATTTATTGCATTATTGAGTGTTAATGAGTTAAAAAGTAAAGTTTATTTCAATAAGACATAAGTTTCATAATTAAGTAATGAAGAAATTTCATTTCAAATAAGTAATTTAATAATATCATCTAATTTGATGTCAAATTGTAGAAATAAATTAAGTAATTGTGGAAATAATCAAGTCATATTTAATTGGATAATATTGAATTTCGAATTAAGGGAGCTTAGTTTGCGAGAAGTGTTATGAATAAGAGATATACCTATAAGGATAATAATAAGTTTCGATTGATAAAATATAAGAGTCTTGAAATGGTTAAAAATATTTAATTTTTAAATATATATTTTATAGATAAATAAGATTGTATCAAAAAATGAAGGTATAATATTTCTAATTTCAAGCCTAAAGGTTGATATTGCACAAGAACATGGATAATTTTCAAGGATGATAATAGGATTAAATATTATTGAAATAAAAAATAATCTTATACATTTATTCACAAAAATCATGGGATCTGTGGGGGAATTATTTTTACCAATGAATGTTTAGAAATGTTAATAAAAGGAAAAAATAGATTATTTTTCAAAATATATGAAATAACAAAATGTATAAATTTATAGTACTATATTATATGTTTGTGAAGATAAAAATTTAGGCAAACTATATAAAATTAAGAGGACCCTTTTTGGAGTATCTTGGAGATTTGGTTCATAAAATTTATGTCAAAATTTATTTAAAAATTATGAATTTCAAATAAGTACTTTTAATAGAAAGACTAGCATTTTAGGGATATGATTAGCTTTTTTGGTTATTTTTTGTTCAGATGATGCTATTGGAATTTGAATAAATGATTTTTGTTTAGGGGATGGAAATTTTAGTCTATGAAATGATATTTAATGCACCCATATGTGAATAAATACCTTGAAAAAAAGAAATTCAAGAGGATTCTATTATTCCACATACTGGAAGGTTCAAGAGATTCTTTGATAGATTGAATAATGGTTACAGGATATGGGACCAAAAGGTCTAATTTATAAATAATGTATCATAATAATTATAGTTCAAAAGTATCTAAAATAGTATATTAAAGGACCTTATATCAGATTAAGAGAAATAATACGTCGAATAATAATATGACTTACTGAAAACAAAAAGTGGATATTGAGAAGAATTTAGATTTTTTTACTCCAAAAATAGTGGTAAGCCTATGTAATAAAGAATAATCATGAATAATTTATTTTAAATAGAATACATATGAGAACAAAATATAAATTAATTGTTTTCATTTTAAGATAGTATTGTAGATTTTAATAAAATGAAAATAATAACAGTACTATAAAGAAAGAATATATAGAAAGTAAAATTAGTTAAGTAAAGAAAATTATTTATAATATTAATATAAAATTAGGGTTAAATAAGAACTTATATAATCAAAATGTATTTCATGAAAATGGTGAGTTGATTACTAATCCATATATGATGACAAAAAAAAATAAAAATCCACTAATAATATCCTATGGTATTTTAATTTTCATTGATTCTCTCACTTATTCATTTGATTTTATAGTAAAATAGAGATAAAGATAAAATAAATATATATTTATGTTTATTCTGTTATATATATATATATAAAAATTATTTAAAAAGTAAAATAAAAATATTTTAGAGATTTTTCAATGATATGTGTTTAACCCAACAAGTAAAATATATATTATTATGGTGGATTATATATTTTGGGAGAGTTTCTATAATGGGATTTTTATTAAGTTATCTTCTAAACGGATGTAAAATTTTTTGTGATTTTTTTTCAAGAAATTAGTAATCATAAGTTCATTAAAATGTTTTAAGAAGTGAAAGAAGGGTTTATTCTCATTTTTTATTCAGAGGAATTTATATCCAATGTTTTCAAGGATTATGGAAAAAATAATATATATAATTGTTAAGTATATCTTGATATTATTGTTAATTATTATTATTTATTATGCTAATTTCTCAAATGTGTAATTAAAATTTATGAATAATGACTCATTGTTTTGTGTGTTGAGTTTTAATGTGATTTATGATTCCTGGTTGAAAAACATTCTTGTAGGGTTTATTATTGATACAAAAATATGGTTTATATATTTTCGATACTATAAAGAATAAGATAACATGTGGGGGTTATTCAGACCCAATGAGAGTTCTTTGTGATTCGCAGTTGAAGAAGTATCTGATATATTTTTTATTTATTCAGTAGAAGATAATTTAGAGAACATAATAAGTGTATGTTTTTATTATGATGAATTTTTTATCGATACATAAATCATATTCAAACTAAAATGAAATAATTTTTCTTCCAGAGGTATATGATTCAATAAGATTGGATGATTTTTTAATAGGTTTGGTGGTGTTAGAAATTATTATGGAGGTTTTTTGAATTGAGATGATCATGATCATAAAATTAAATCATTAATAGATATTTTAAAGCTAGTATTTTATTTTAATAATGTTTAATCAGATCTAGAGTATTTAAATTATAAAAGTAAAGAGGAAAATCATGTGTGTTAAAAGGTAATTTTAAAAAATATAAACAGATATTTGGAAATTTTATGTTATCATAAGATTCATCTTATTGAAATGTAATAGTAAATATGAATACAAGATATGGAAATTTTTTAATATCAAAATACATACGAGTAGTAATAAAAGTAAAAATATTGTAGAAATCTTATAAAATGTAAAAGGAATGGGAATGTAAGAGTAATTATTCTCTTGGTTCGAGTTAATCTAAGAAGGCTAGTATAAGTGTGACAATGTCCATGTTTCATATGAGTAACTCCTCTGGTTCATATGAGTAAATATGGAGGAGTCTCAGAAAATTGACTATGTCCTCAAAAATATTATTTATTGCCCAAATTTTTTAAGATTCTGTAGGATAGAATATTTGAAAATTGGATAGGCCTTATTATTTTAATATTTAATAAGAGATTTTATACAAGTCATTCAGATCATATCTTAATAGATGTTATAAAACTGGTCATAGTAATATGGCATGATGGGGAGAATATAATTTTAAAATTTAAAACTAAATAAAATTGATAAAATTATTCAACAATCTGATAAGAAACAAGAATAATTGATATATATACAATAACATACAAAGTAACTATAATGTAAAATAAAAATTAAGGTCAACGGTTTTTGATAAAAAGGATTACTAGTATCTCAACATGTGTCCCTACATATACTCCCCTCAATATCTTGGGTGGTTTTCGATTAATTACATGATTTCAATTCCATTGAAGAAAAATATGTAGAAATTCTATTTTCATTAATTGTATCCAAGACACTGGAGAACGAATACAATTTCTTTTCAAAATTATTTTGTAATAAACCCATTACGAATAAGATACACTTTCTTTTATGATTGTTTTAGTATAAAACCTAAATTCATCATAATAATATTAGTCACCACCCTAGAGAATAAGATGAGGTGGAGGAAGTTTTATAAGCATAAAACCCTTAAATTTTCTATATAATATCTCAAAAGGAGTGTTTGAATAAAATGAGAGAGATAGAAAAGATATGAAAATAATATACATGAAGAGTTTTAAAGTGAAGAAAAAGAGTATTCTCAAGAGAAGGAATGACATTGGAAAAATATAATCAGGTTCCAATTAAAGTTTATTATAAATTTTATGTCCTTATATAGGACTATTTATTTTCACTTGGTCTCCCTTGGTGGTCTCAGTAGTGTAAATGAGTCATTATATTCATTGGAAATTAATTATAGGAGTGCAGTTCAACTTTTAAAGGCTGATTTTGACTTTATAAAGTGACACAACTATCTAGAAATATGATCTTATAGGCTACCCACTGGGACCATCAGTTCACCATTGGGATTCCAATGATAAGGCAGTTGTCTAGATAATGTTTCAGGACTTCTATTGAATCCATTTTTTTATTGGATCTCTTCCACGAAAAAGATAGTGGGGTGGGTAGTGGTCTAATGCAATCAGTGATGCAACCATCTGACTGATGGATATACTTTAGCTAACCATAGATTCTGGCTAGTTTGGGTCATCAATATAGCACAATACACTCCTTTTTATTCCTTCATCTGATATTTTAACTACAATTCATCATCATTTGACATAAACATTCAAAATAAATCATGTTAAATGATTATAATAACAATAAGAATTTTTGTTCATATATAATAAATTGAGGTACAACTATCTCTCGCTTTTGTATCATCCAAAAAATAAAAAATTACTAGATATTATAAATAGATGAATGAATATGAAAATATTTAAAAATATATATTTTTGATGAAATTTCAAAAGTGATTTAAATTTTTCATAATGAAAATGAAAGACATTTTGAATATATTTTTGACAAAGAGATCTCCATCCCATATAATTTAATCCTTCATAATGTTGTGTAAAGGTTATTGAATTATCTAATGCATATCCCTTGGGTGTGACAAACTAGTTGTGCATTAAGATCTCACTACCAATTCCTTGTATGAATATATGGTTAATATACAACCATCCATTTTTTAGGTTAATACTCTAGTTTTATCTATTCCAATATCGCATCTACTTTTATGTATTCAAACATTAATGTCTTTTATATAAAATCCACTCATAAAATAAATTAGCATTATAAAATGGTAAATCCTACCCCTTTGATTTTATTTTATAAATATAAATATATCATACATTTCTCCCTATTCATACACAATGAGCATCCTCCCTTTGTGATTATCAAAAAAACCTCATAAACAAATATTTCATTTAAAACAATGTATATAGTGTCCCTTAAAAACATGTCAAAATGAAGAAAAAGTAATATAATTTAATTAGACAGAATAATTCAATAAAATATGTAGATTTTTAAAATCGATAATTCATAATAGAACTATTCTTGGCATCCTCTTAATAAAATAAAAATAGTACAGAGTGAGGGTTTTAGTGAAAATATTGACTAATTGATGGTTTGTAATAATAAATTCTAACATGATATCGGCTTCAAAAAAGTGGTCTCTCAAAAATTTATTCCTAATGTAAATGTTATAAGTTTCTGATTGTTTAAAAATCTTTCAATAAAAAATAATATAAATTATATTATCCCAATCAATTAGAACAAGATAATAAATTATTCCATAATCTAAAAGAGTATGCTTCATCTATATAATTTTTTGTGTAATAACTCCATGTGGTAGTATATTCTACTTTGTACAAAGAAATATTAAATAAGTTTTGATTCTTAATACTCTATGAGACCAGATATTATCCAAGTTGGTGAAAATCCCCACTTGTACTATCCAATATAATAAAAACCCTGAAAAATCATCCTTGAAAACCCATCTATGTTCAAAAGGGGTACTTTTCATATAAAATATATGAATATTTTTTTAACATTTTAAATATATAAAAAATATTTTAGGATAGTTTAAATGTTATTCATTAGGAAAGGATTTTTAAAATCACAAAGAAAAATATTACACATAATTTCCAATCAGGTCTTGTAAAGATAAATAAAGACCCCAATCATAACTCTATACGAATTATTATGGACCAGCTTACTGGCTTCAACCAAATTTAGTTTACAATCAGTAATCATTGGTGTAATGATTTCCATAAATTTATCTATAAAAAGCATTTTAAATGATCATTACTATATTTCTTTTTAATTGAAAAAAATAACATCCATTTTTTAAGAAATTTGAAAAGTATGAAATTGTTTTACCTAATCTATAAAAACATTTCAAAATGTTTTTTATTAAATCTAAAAAATTATTACAACTATATTTTTTATAAACAAAAGTAAAATATTAATTGTAAATTTAAATAATTGATAAATTGTTCAATTTTTTTTAAAAAAAGTTTAATATTATTTCATTGATTTCATATTATTTTCCAAAATACATTATTAAACATTCATATCAATATTAAAAGGAATATTTCAAAGAATAAAGAGAATAAGTTATCTTAAAAATATAATTTGAGAATTTTATATCTAAAAAATATAGAGTTTTTTATATAATAGTTATTGTGTAAATAAATACATTCAAAATACCACTTTTACCATATATTTTTAAAAGCATAAAATTTAAGTTGTTGAGAAATTATAATAATATTATAATAGATTAAATACTGTAAATGGAACCAAAGGTCTTGGAAATATATATATATTAAAATAAAATTTCTCAAAAAAATAAAATCAATATTTATCATAAGAATTAAGGATTTTTCATATACAATTAAAACATTCTGTAAAATGAACAATATAAAAAATAGAACTCACCATTAACACATTCTAACTATTTGACATGATTTAATTATGAATTATTCATATTTATATATATTGAATATGAAACAGTTGAGGTGAAATCCACTTATATAAATATTTAATCTATAGGGATCCACATAACATATTGAATATTTTAAATTAATTAGGAACAAAATCTATAAAAATAATTAAAAGAAAATGTTCTCAATAAATTTAACATCAGAGATTCCACTTTGAGAAATTGATAAAACTAACTATGGAATTTAAATAATTATCAATGAATTGAAAATATATAATATTTAAAAACATAAAATAATATTAAAAAACACAAATAAATATATTTTAACAAAATAATTATAAGATTGTTTTAAACATGATATAAAAAAAATGTTTTAAAAATGTAATAATTAAATAAATTAAACACGTAATATATATATTAGAAAGAAAAATTAATAATTTATTAAGATTTTTAGCCCAATATAATGTAGTTAATGAATTTTAAATAGTAATTAACCTTACAAATAGAAAAAACACTAAAAAATATTTAATAATTATAACTTTAGAGATTTTTCCTTTATTCATAAATAGCTGTTAAATTATTTAAAATTTGATTTAAGTATCATTTCACTGAAAATATTCAAAAAAATATTCCTTTTCATACCCATTTAGTTTTGGGTCCAGTAATTTGAACTAACAAAGACTTCAGAGAACATATATGTTTTCAATAAGATTTTCTAATAAAATATCTAAGTAGAGACAAAAAAATTTGGGTCATCTGAAATGATTATTTTAACAATTACATTCTTAAAAAATATGATTGATTATATGAACATTGTTTCAAAATTTATATTGATATTTTCCTCTTATAATAGTTGTTTCTAGATGCGATATGTTGATTTGAAAATCTATACCCAAACAAATCACATTACATTACAAATATAAAATTTAATTTCTGTTTTATTTAAATTTGGTGAACTATGTAAGATAATTATTTAGATCCTTAATTCTAGATTCTTATTTTTAAACAATTGTATTTTTCTATTACTTACAAGAATAATTCTTCATTTTCCTTATATATATTATCACATTAAAAACATATTGATGATAATTATTCATAAGTTCATTTTAATTTTAGGTGATTGTATAAAAATAAAATACTAATTAATATCTATAATATTTAAGATCCTCGTGATTTAAAGAATTTTGATAGTATTAATATGAAGTGGAAGATGAACAATTTACCTTATTACTTACCTTAATTTCATCCAAAATAAATTTTCATCATCATCACTTTATTCAGTTGAGGATGGAGAATCATCACTATAACTCCTTGTTGAATCATTTGGGGATTTTTTTCATTCATCTACTTTTTCATTTTGGTGAACTTTTTTTTGATTTACCCATTATTTCTATATTCGTATAATTATTCATCTGCTTATTCACCTTCAGTTTCCATTTTGGTACAAGAAAAATATGTTTAACTTATCCTGAATTTTTTAATATACTTATCCAGGTTTTCTATATATTTATCATAATATGAAGAAAAATCAATTATTTCATTAAATAAAACAGTATTCCTTTCCTTCACTTCATTATCTTATTATTTTTCATATCATTTAAAGCTAATATATTATTCATGATATATCTAATGCGTTATTCAATTATAATGTTCTTAATTTCCTTTCCATATTTAATCATTATTAAATTGGGTACTGACTAACTTTGAAAAACACATTGTATCATTTGTAGTATCATTTCAATAGAAAGATCATCACCAAGAATCATACTTCCATTGAAAATTTCAATAAAATGTGTAAAAAATTTATTAAATTATTCATTTTAATGTATTATAAAATATTTATAATCATTATGATTCATATCTAGACTAGTATCCATGGAATTATCAATTCCTTCATAAGAAACATCAGGAAAATTTAAAATTTAATTAGTAGTTTCATATGTGTAAACATGATTAAATTCACTATGATCTAAAAAACAATGAAGATAATTGATAGACTTTCCATAATGTTAAAAATCCATAATATCATAGATGATTTATTTTTCCTCCATTTCTTTAGGGGTTTTGTAACAATGTCTCATAATTTTCTAAATGGGGAAACCAATGATTCTATGAAAACTAGAGATGAAATTTTTCCAATTTTTGTAGTCTATTCTATCAAAGAAAGATGCATGAACCATTTAGTGTTATTCTAAATAATATTACATTTTCAAGGTAGAATCAATCTTTTAAATATCTTTCTAGGAAATTTATTATGATTTCAAAGAAATTAAAACATGTTTACAACAAAATATTAAGCATAACATCTCAAAAAATTGAAAATAAGACCTTCTTTGTTACTAATTTTTTGTGATAGTGATATAATAAGAGGGGGTAAATTTCATTTTAAAAATTAAAATTATATAATTTAATAAAATAATGAAATTAATTGATAACATAAAATATTAATATATATATATATATATATGTATAGTGGAAAATAAAAAACAATGGATACTAAATTTGGTAATGGAGTTCAGTATTAACATAATATGATTCAATCTGTCTCCTCCCCTCAATAGCTTGAGAGGTTTTTTATTATTACCTTAACATTAACAATAGTCATGAAACCCAGGATGAATTTCCCTTTTCTTTAGTAGTATCCAAGTCACCGATGAACTCATAAAATTTCTTTTTAAATGATTGTATAAAGAAACTGTAACACCTCGAGATTTTATGAAAAATATTCTTTTAATTTCATTAATGTCTTGCGTTGTATTCTACACCAAGATTACCTTGCGCTATACGCAACACCGTATTAGCTTGTAGTATACGCAACACTATTCATGGACCGTGTTACACACAATTTTGATAATAGTTATTCTACGCAACATTGAGTATATATATATATATATATATATTAAATGTATAAATGAAATATGGTTGGATTCTGTTATACGAAACAACGAAGGATTCTTTCACAACACGCAACCCTGACTTGGCTTGCATTACACGCAACCACGACTTTCCTCGATAGCGTGTGTTGTACGCAATACCGGGTTTTAATAAACAATGTTATATTATTATAATATTGTCATGAACTAGCCATTATGAATAGTATTAACTAAATTTTGAATTTTATAACATTATTATTCATCTTACACATTTCTAGAACATGGTATAAGAACAAAATAAATTTTTCGGGTAAAATAAGTATTTTTCAAAAAATGCAGTTTTACCGCCTTTTGATGGCGCACCCACTTTAAATATAGTTTTTGACATGTTTATATGTTCAATTTGACAAAATAATATTCTTCTTTTGAATCAGGATGTAAAAATTTACATTAGATAAATTTTTGATATTTTTCCGATAACTTTCATATTTTAATGAATAGTAAAAACACGCTATATTTTAATTAAAAACAACTTTTTTCATTGTAATATCTTATGTGGTTAAATTATAATATTGAATGGTTTTAAAGTATATTTATAATATATTTTTACCACTTAATATAATGTTGGTCATTGGACACAATTTTACAATTAAACCGAACATAAACAAGTGTCAATCTTTTGATAGTTATTATCTCTTAAAAACACGCTTTTTGTTTTGACAGCGGGAATTAATTTTAAATTAATTTCTGCCACTTATTTGTTTTGAATTTAGAAAAATGGATTCCATATTTGGAATCAGGATGTTCAAATTGTGTAAATAGGTAACTTTTATTTTTAGACATTTTGAATAATTACTGCGGTAAATATTTTATTTACCATGGTTAAGGGTAAATCCGGTAAATAAGGGTTAAAAATAATATTATAATAATATTAAATTACCCTAAAACGTGTCCTAACCCTATTGGATGATACATGGTCGACCATGGGCATCTTTGGGTCGATTTTGGGACCCCATTGATCCACTTGTAAGTGATAATGACACTTTATTTTAATTAAGTTAAAATGAATACAAAATTGACACAAGCATATATCTTTTAGAAAAGCAATTGTTACATAGGGTTATATATGTTGGATTTTAGATTATAAATATTCATTAGAAAGATAAAGATATTTCCTACATAATGGTATTTTATTTGTAATTTTTATACTTTAAATAATTTAATTTATTTATGACACAATGATGATGTAGTAATTATCTTATTAATGAAATATTGACATAATTGATGTTATAAACACCAAAATAAATGTAATTTGAGACTTCTTATGAATTCCACTAATTATCTAGGTTACTATGATATATTAATGTTTATTTAATTAACTTTCTTCGAACATTTAATTCTGTTATGACTTTCACAAAAATCATATATCAAATAGTGTCAAAATTGACACAAAATAGTTTTTAAATCAAATATTATATTATTAATTGTTATTTTATTCCTAAAAATCTAAGGTTCGGAAAAATGACTTAGATAAGGATATATATATTAATATTAAACAATTTGGGGTTCTTTTGGCATGTTATAGTAAGTGTATTAACCATATAGTGAAAGAAAACAAAAAGACACGGTACAAGTTAAATTATTTAACTTGGAGTTAAATCTAATTGATAAGGATAAAATAATATTCTAAACTTGTCTAAATTCTATTGGTTGATAGGATTTCGACCCATCCCCACCTTATCTTCGAAATAAGACCCTTTGGAACCATTATAAACCGATTTTGACTTTAATATAAAATAATATTTTGAGATATTCCTAAGGTGCCCCTCTCCTCCCTTATAAAAGGACACCTCCTCCCTCTCCTTCTCACACCAATTTGAGCACTCAAGCTCGGCCAAAACCCGACAAAATCCCTTCTCCACTTCCCTAGAAACATCCTAGAGGTTCTGGTCTTCCTCAAATACCAATTCTAGTGCCCTAAGAGGAGGTCTCAAAGAGGCACTTCAAAGAAGAGGTAATTACCGTTACCAATTCTTTCATCTTTATTTCTTCTTCCACTTCTTCTTCTTAGGTTGTTTCATTATGAAGTAATAACATCAGTATCACTCATATACTGATATGTTATTATATGTATGAAACAACCCTATTTCACCATCTATCCATCCTACGGAAAAAGAAATCACCGCGCGTGCGTACGTACGGAATACCGTCGCCACGCCGTGGTGTAATCTATTTTCCACCACCACCTTACATGGATGGGTATAATGGTGTAAAGAATAACTATACATAGTTATTACAACATCATATTGATTCTGATATATTGTATAATCCACTCCAATTCAATTCAATATTTATAGAAATGATATCATCGCTCGTGCGTACGTACGGACTACCGTCTCCACGACGCGATGAGATTCATTCTCCATGTTAACCATTTAAGAATGATTATAAAGTATATATAAGAAATAATAATGAAATATATGACATTATAAAGCTACTGTATTTATGTATATATATATATGTATGTCATCTACTTACTTCCATTTCAAGACAATAAGGAAAGTAAAACAGCATTCATGCGTACGTACGGACTACCGTCTCCATGAACGGTGTTTTTCATTTTATTTATCTATCTATTATATATATATATATACTGAATATATATGATATATAAATCATATTTTATATTCTGGAAGAAAGTAAATCATGATATAAGTAATAATGATGTCAAGAACAACAAGTCAAAACACCTACGATAAATGAAACGATTTTACCCAAAACGCTTCTTTAACATGGAATTTACAAAAGAACGGGTAATATAATGTCATAAGTGAACCATATATGATATCATAACAATGAATATGATTCTGTAATAAGTCAATAACATGATTTAAATCATTATACAGGAGGTTCGGACACTTACAAAGCAAGTCGGACCTAAGGTAAGGGAAATATCACAATCTCATTTTTATCCGAGATTGTTTATTCGTAAGTATTTACTGGGGTGTATTTTATCATCGACATCCATGTTTCATCAATATGTAATATTATTTCCATCCACCTACAATTGTTTAAATCCATTTTTACCCTTCGGTGAGTTTTTAGTAATATGTATGAAAGGAATCTTTTTTCGTTTTTCGTACGAGGTACTTTTTGACTTTTCCGACAAAAGTACGAAGACTGTTTTTTTTAACTTATACGGCACGAAAGGATTTCTACTATTTTATAAAGCCTTATTTTCATAAAGCTTCCTCTAAAAGATTTCATGACTATTTTCAATAAAATCTCTTTCTTTTAAAATTGCATGATGTTTTGTGAAAAGAAATTGATTTTGAAGAAGAAAGGATATTTTCCTCAAGAATTCAATTCAAGTGTTTTATCAAAATTATTTTCCATCTAAGATAATAAAGGGTTCTATTTCTATCCATATTTTTACATTGATTTGACTATGTTGTGATGGAATTATGTTTATGAATTCCTTTATCTTATATGAATTGTTTTATGATGTCATGTTGTTTAAGAATCCCATTTTTATTACATGGGTTACGCTATGATGTATGGTTTATGATTATGTGGCACACATAAGAAAGGATTCATTATAAGATGGGTGGGACCTATATCTCCCTACAATGCATTGGGTAAAGATTTTATATCTCATGAGATAGACATGGCTGGAATGGTAGGTTATACCGGTTCAGTGAAACAGGACTGAAACGAGGGTTACTCGATTCAGAAAGGGACTTTGTCCACTAAGATAGTCTTGGCAATGAGTCCTGACTAACAAGAAATGATTTTCCATGATTATGTGTGCATGCCACAATGTTTCAAGTTTCATGTTATGATTATGGTGATCTCATTTTCACTTCTATGATTTGTTCCATGTTAAGATTTTATGATCTCTTTTGCAGGTTATGATTTTCAAAAAGATATGATATGATTTTTATTTCTTTTGTATACCCTTACTGAGCATTTGAGCTCACCCTTTTATGTTTTCTTTTCCCCAGGATATAAAGAAAGGTTTTAGGTAAATAAAAGGGAAGATCTTTATGGGAGATATTGAAGATCTTTCACCACGATTAGAAGATTACGTTCCGAGTTTCCAAAGACACTAAACTATTACGATCCTTGTGTGTGTGTTTTTGTTATGTACTAAGTATTCCGCAAAAGTAATGTAATGTCCATGTACGATAAGCTTAGGGTCTCTACAGAAACGCAATACATAAAACATACACTATCTTCTTAGATTATTATAGAATGAAGAACAATTATATCACTTTAATGGTAGTGATCACCCAAGAGAGGAAGGTAATGATGAGGTTTTCTTAGAGGCATTGCCTTTATAAAACACACTCTAATCTATCAAAATTATTGGAGGAATAAAAATAGATATGTAACGAGATAAAGAAACAATATATAATAATAATATTATATTAAAGCACAAGACTATTCTTAATATAAGGGAATTTATTGAAAAAAATGAAATCTGGTAATCGTTCAATGTTTATTATACATTTCAATGACCCCTAGGACCGTATTTATTCAATCTAGATCTTTTATAGTTGTATTATTATTGTAATTGATTCATCTGAACCATAGGATGTTCGTTCAATGATATGCGGTCCACTTTTAATGGGAAAATATAAATATTTTAATGAAATATTTTGTCTTGTAGGATGGTCCTACTGGATAGTTGTTGAGACCACCTGCTAGATGTTGGGTGGACACATGCGGGCCGGTTTTTCTTCTATAGATAAACTGATTTTCTATTGTAATCAGTTAGTTAGTGATCCTCTACTAGGTACTCAGGGGTCCTAGAAGTGGGATGATTCCATTACCGATACATCTAGCAGGATATTTTTTCTTTTTTATACACTCACTAGTTCTAGATAGTGTGGGTCTTCAATGTATCCATCCACACTCCTTTTGGTCCCTTTCTTTGATACAATAACCTCATATCTTCACATTCAACCACAAACAGTAAATTAAACTGAATTAAAATTATAAAAATAATAATATGTTCATAAAATCATTTTAAAAAAAATGTTTTTTATAACATCTATGAAATACTATTTTCATATGCGTAACTCTAGAGCAATGTAATTGTACTGGACTTGGTGAAAAAGTAGTATGTCTATATTTTTTCAAGGAATTATTTTCAAAATTAAACTAAAACATACCAAAATAATTATTTCTATATATTAAGAGTTTAATTTCAATAAATTTTAAATATGATATTAATTTATAAAATATTGTCGTGAAAAATTTGTGATACAAGAAATGGGAGAAAATTGATCATTCCATGAAATTTTTTATTATGTTGTGCCCCCAATGTACTAGAGAATTTAATAAGAGACATCCACCATGATGAGTAGTTATGAGTATTGACTTTTAATTTTTTTCAATGGGTGGAAGATGGTTCACAGAATAAATATTTTTGTTGCACCATGAAGGAATAAATTTTCTTTTTTTTGTTTTGGAAAAACAAGGTGGTCACGTCATGAAATATATAATAATGAAGTGAATTATTCCAAATCCCATTTGGGAAGAAAAAGTAAAATATGAAAAATAATAATTTGAAGAGTGAATTAAAAAATAGTTAAAGGTAGATGGTTATTTTAATTTTAATTTGAAATTTAAATTTAAATGTTAATAATCTACTACTAATATTTGAGATAAATGGAAAAGGATCTTAAATTTATTTCGATGAAAAATAATGAAACAAATTGTGCTATATTGAAATAAAAAAATTTCGTGGGAAAAAATATTTTCAGCATAATAGTTTTTTCATGAGAAACATATAATTGTAAAAGAATATTTTGTAGTTTTGTAAGTTGATGAAGAAGATGAAGAGAAATAAAAACACACTAGTCTTTGACAAATTCATTATAGTTTTTTTGGATAATGAATAAAAAAGAATTCACTATTGTAGTGTGTCATTTTACAAATAGGGATGAAGTGTATAATATCTTTATATTTTTTATGAGATATAGTCTTTTAATGAGGCACATAATTCTAACCATAATAGATCAGGAAATTGATTACATATTTTCATGATACTTTTCAGGATAAAAAAACATTATTATATTCTAAAATGAGATAAGGATATTACATATTCATTTATTTTTATGAAGGTGTAAATAGTGGATTTTATGTTTTCAAGTGAGTCAAAATAATATAAAGGATTGTCTATTATTTAAAATAGTTAACCTTATATACCAAGTGTACTTTGTATGACCATTTACTTACTGTGAGTGAGTTCAGAAATGTGTTCACTCTTTCTTACAAATGATGGACATAAATTTCATAAGAAATCATAGAAATGAAAAATTAAACTTCATTATCTAATTCAAACCTCCATCCCTATCATAGTGACCCTTACCATGCATGGGGACACCATATCTTGACTACCTCAAATAGCCTAATTTACACTAGTTTTCAACAATTGGTCCTAAAAACCATCACAATATCCAAACCCGACATGGGTTGAAAAAATTCTCTATATTATTACAACACATCTAACCATCACATTCATTTCAAAATCCTCAGAAAATAAGTATTATTGTTATGAAAACTCAAGAAATATGACCCCACATCCCTCATTATGAACTCCCATCTAAAAAATCCAATGATTCACAACACACTCATCCACATGGTTTTTTTACTTAGGCATTATCAATTGTTAGAAGGATACCACATCTTCTGCAATGTACCAACAATTATCTTACCTATATCTCACTTGAGGAAACACCCCTTGACCATTAATTATTAGTCCTCCATGTCCTTATAATTACTCAAGTATCCAAGGTAGGCATCCCTGTATTTCATAACCCTTATTTCATCCCCTTATGCACCTATAAAATCCATACACAAAACTCACTATCATTACCATCAAGGAATGTGAGGCTCAACTACCTCACTTATTAATTGACTCAAAAATAAATTCCAATAGGAACAACCATTGAGATATCTCTACTATTAGATCGACTCTTAGATAAATGTCATAAACCTTAATCATATGGTGACACAATAGAAAAACCCATCTCATACAAGGTTCCTTAACTAACATTCTGGACAAACCACTAGAAAATTAAAATCCAAATCAATAACTCATTACAATAATAACCCATAAAACCATCAAACTAAGGGTATTAACCATTCACTCACATCCAACAACTGAGAACCATATCTCTCAAAAACAAATATATCCCATACAAATACCTAATTACTACAACCACAACCTTCATCTGAAGTACACTCCCTCTACTCAATCTATAGCGTGCCACACCACCATATTAATGTGATTTTATGTGATAATAGGACACTATTTTGGGAATGATACCAATAATAACATCCCATTCAAAATTAGTCATTTCTGAAACACAAAATAACTATTCCATCAATATCAGTTAACCACTACCCCAAAAAACCCACTAAAGATAATTCATCCTCTATACATACACAACAAAAAAATAATTAATTAAATTTAAAATATAAATATTAATTGTATCAATTTAATTTAATTTAATTAATTAATTAATAATAATTTATTTCAGAAAAAACATTGAATAATATATTTTTTGTAATTTTAATTTACCGAACATGACTTTTTAAACTGTTTCTAGAAACATTATTTAATACAAAAAAATCAAAATATTAATTTTTCCTTTTTGAGAACAATTTAACATTAATATGAAGCCATTAACATATCTAGATAATCCTATGTGCCGAATTTGATGAATAAAAACACATCCTCTTTCCAATCTAACCCATGAGTAAAAACATAAATAATAAGCTCATCCCAAAACATCATATGTGCATAAATATCTCTATAATAACAATATAAAACAATTGTACATGAACCTTAGAAACATGGTTTTTCTATAGTATAATATGTTCAAGACAGACAAATCCATGGTGTTGGACATGATCTTACACATTCCTATAACTCTCTAGTAGTAATTAAATAGTAAAAGAACTATAATAGTGATCTAATTCCATTTTGTAATTCCATGTCCCAGTAAGCCTTTGTTGTCCCAATATAGAAATTCCATATGACCTCACATGAACCTCATTATGTACTTGAGGTTTCCAGCAAGTGGAGATAGTAAATGTTCATCCATGGGGAGACTATTCAATTTTTACCATCACAAAATATAATAGATAAAAAATAGTAATGAAATTTAACATCATTGTATTATAGGGAACTCAACTAAATGACAATTAGTAACAGAAATAGATATCAACAGGATATAAAAATTATGACTAAAGATAATATACATGAAACATTCAACAACGTCTTTCCATTGGGAAGAATGTGTAAAATATAAATAAAAACTAAAATAAATATTGGTGGAGAATTATCCATTATTAGGGATCCTTTATGGGAATGTCACCAAAACTCAATTCAACCCCTCTATCTAGATATTATCTATAATATAATAATATATATCTAATAATAATAATTTCACATGCACTGTGTTTCTCATGAGAGGTGTTCGAATATGACTCTATATAATCTCACAAATGTCATCGAATATATGATACCAATATTATATATATTTGAAGAGAAAAATATATAATTGGAACACACATATATATTTAATAATTATTTATTCTAACTAGTCCATCATGATTCTTGGCCCCACCTCCATCATCCAATTAAGTAAATATTTTTCCAATCATGATAGAAACCATCTGAGATTAATCATTACCTTCTCACTCAAGGTAAGGACAAAAACTACTCTGCCATTCTAATAACTAATAGCTAGATATTCCATTACAATCTAGGACAACACTCTTATAATTAACATGGGTCCACAACCACATCATATACAATGTTCCATACTATTATCCTCTCACTCAGGGTGTGGTCTCATGCCACATCTCCTGAAACATCTCATTTAATGAACCTATCACTCATGAAACCATCACTATCTCACTTAGTGTGGGGCCACATAAAACATCTGAAGACCTATAATGATCAAAACTTATGGAACCACCCTATCTATTGGGGTTTGGTAACATACCATGTTGCAACGACATCTCATTACACCATATTCTTACTCATGGTGAATCTACTTTATGTGTAACAAACCTTACATACATTACATAAATTATCACATAAGGTGATTTATAATAACACAAGTTCAAAAAAATGGTAAATTAGAAAAGAAAATAAAGAACGAGAAATATATCGAAACAAGCTACTAGAAAGGTACTTGATCATACCTTTCAAACATCTATAGGATGATTTACACAACTCAAACACCATAGGCCTAATAAATATCACCCTACTAGAAATATCTTGAAGCAAAACACATCTCATAATGATACTAATTTCAAATTTCAATGAAAACTCCCACAAAATTTTCCACCACCTTAAAAAATTATAATCATTGCATTTTAATTGTCTCAACTATAGGTAATCACCCGCTCACTCTTAAGTATCCCATTCACCCACACAAATTAATCTAAAATTTATTATTCAATAAAAGAACAATCACAACACATCCCAACACCCCTCTATAAGGATATAAAAAACCAAAGGGATACAATTATCCCATTATCTCCTAGCTCCCATTAGAATACACATGATCACTAGCCATACTCCAAGCCATTTCCAATTATTAATATATCTAAGGCCAAACCCATTACCATTTATCATCATTCCTAGTTGGACAATAACCCATTCCACTAATCAAGAAAATACCCATATAGAATCAAAATAACATTCTATTATACCTAATTATTAGGAACACATAATATATCACATATCCAACACCCGTTAGGGGTTTTCTGACATAACTATCATTGATTCCCTTCGGTGATGTTGTCATCAAGAATTTCTTTGACCCTCGATAACATATCTCAAATATTTAACCATATCATAAGGGATATGTCTAAAATATTTATAAACAATGTTAAAATCATAGTCCCTCTCCAACCATACAAAATATGAAACCTCATAATGTACATGAAAAATCATGTAGACATATATATGGTTAACTTTTTAAGGGACCACCTACCTCTAAAATGGAGTCACCACCATCAATCCATTCAAAACCAGCTCAATTAAATCCTAGTAAATATTATATTTTGCGCTACCTTTCACCAAAGAACCAATTTTAGTACACAAAGTATCAATAATTAAATATATGATTATAAAATTAATGTTACACAATTAATTTCTTCTAAATAATTTACATGAAACTCCCTGAATGGACTCCAAATATCAAAGACTCATGAAATAATATATATGTATCCCATGGAATGACTCCAAATCTCCTATGATAAAAATACCCATGATTAGAAACTTATTTATCATAAAATTTAATTCCAATTATTTAATAAACAAATTAAAATTATTAGGTGAAATATCTCTAATAAAATAGTGATAAATAAGAGGTGTTCCCATCTTTTAATACCCTCCTTCCATCACACAACTTAACATAATGGTTTTCGATTACATTCACTAGTATCTAGTGAAAACTATAGAAATACATAACAATGAACTAAATTTTTTAATAATGAATAATTATAAGATAAATCTATGGAATGAAGTTGAAAAAAATGAAAAAATCATCATTGAAATACTCCACAATTCATTCCTCGTGAAGGTGATTCCAAGGGGGGGAGTAGTGTGAGTGTGGTCATCCAAAATTAACCATCCCTAAGAAAATTCCTATTAAATATATATAGGGGCCTAATGGTGAAATGAATATCATTCCGCTAAAAAAAATCATAGATCTTGGACAGTCTTTAATGGGTACCCGATGGGAACCCACCACCCAATAGAACACTACGGAAAAAAGAAATTGGGTCTCAGCCACTAGGTAACTGGTTGATTTCTACCTAGTTTCTAGTGAATTTATATTAGGTATATTATGGTAATTAAATAAATTTTATTTTTTTTACTATCATCTATTCATTTCCCTAATAACATGAATCTCCTCACAAGTCACCCAAAAACACTCAACCGCATCAAAAAATACATCGTAAAGGTTGTCTATCTTCTAGCTTCCTAATCTAATTCTTGGTTCTGAAAACAATCCTTCCTCCAAAGAAAAAAAATTAAATTTCCTCTAAATTCACCAAATTTTAATGATGTGGGTCATTACATCTATTACCATAGATTATCTTGTATATAGAAATGATGTTACGGGTGGACATAATAGGATTTTGTGCCAATTATTATTGATTTATTTGGGTTACACATTGCTATGATACACAAATATGAATATGTAACCAATGAAAAATTATTGATTTTATATATCTAATCAATTTTTATAAATACATATGTTCTCAAATATAAAATTATTATATATGATATGATTGGAATGATGGATTACTTAAATAGATAATCCATGACCGAAATTCCAAAACTGACTCATTACTATTTGAAATCTATATTTTTACACACTATTTGATATTGTATGATTAAAACAGGTCATAATATATGAGAAATCATAATATGACTACTTATTAAATGTATAAAAAAATAATACACATTAGATAAAAAATTATTTTGTTCATATAAATAGTATTATAAATATAAAAAATTTCCTTTAGAATAATCATTAGAATGGGAAAATGTAATGAAAGATACATGTTAAGATGGTAAATACAATTATTAATCATTATAAATAATTTTATTTTATGTGTTAATGAGTACCTTCCTAAATAAAATATCTCTGACATTTTTCAACAAATGAATATATATTCATATAATAAGCATAGAATTATTTCTAAAATTATTCAAAAGACATAAATGCCAGATTCTATAATGAAATTTAGTCTCTATTCATATATTCAATATTATATAGTGAGACTTGGATATGATTGAGGTTTCATTAAGGCTTCCTATATTTGTGTAATTTATTGTTTTAGATTTTTTCTGGAAAGATAAATGTATTCAATAATGATTTACCCTTTTTTCATAGTGTTTCGAGAATATATGAACTATGAAATTGATGTTCACATAATATTGATGTGCCATAAGTACAAGTCGGTAAAATTTCAAACATGAAGAACGAATTTTTGTTGGAATATAAAATTATGTTTCTTTAAAATAGATAGTCAAGATCATTAAATCTTAAATTTAGAGTTTTAAAAGAAGAAATACGATTACTTATGATGGAAGTTTCTAGAATATCATAATGGTATTGAGAAACACCATAGGAAGTCGAGTGTCCTACAAATGAATTCTTCAGTTTTAATTGTTATATGATACTAAATGTGTAATTTCTAATTTTTTTTTAAAAAATATGAATTAAAATAAAGGAAATAATTGAATATAAATTATTGTTTTTATTCATTGGCTGATGCAAAGGGTTTCCACATTAAAGAATTTGATTAAAAAAATTCTTGAGGTTAGATTGATCTAAATAAATGTTTTTTGTTTTTGATATATTTAAATTATATTATAAGAGAATATTTTTGTTAATAATGATTTAATGGGAAAAAAATAAGATGATGGATTAAATGAATATGATTTATTATTAATCTAATTGTAAAACATACTTTTAATGGAGAAATGGATAAAAGGTATTTTATCCTGGAAGAAAATTATTTATGTAGATGTTTTTCAAAATATAATGGATATGATCCCTCCAATCATCTGTGGAATATTAGGAATAATAATTCTTTTTTCACGGATTTGGTGAATGTACATTGAATACCATATAAGATAATGTTATAATGGTTTGTTTTTATAAATATTTATACATGGAGAAGTATGTGTTATTTCCAAAATAAATAAGATATTATTCCAAATATAGGTATATTTTACATATAATTTAGTTCCTAGGATTCTATTGAGTTTATAGTTGGACTTGGTGAAGTTAAATTGTTAAAAAATAAACTATTTTACTATTCAAAATAAAAATTGATTTTCATTTGATTTCCTAAAACATTTACAGTGTGTTATTAAAATATTAATATAAAATGTTGCAACAGTTACTAATTTATTTAAATTAAATAAAATTAATGGATTGTGATCCAAGAATGATGATAAATATTATAAACATTTCAAGAGTTCCATTTAGACAATAAAAAGGTAACAAAATCATAACAATGGATGTTGTGATGTTAGTGAGTTTTAATACACTATTCACATATTTGAACATTGGGAATATAATTACTAGATCTAAAAATTAATCAAAATAAATTTAGTCACAAATATTAATCACTAAAGAGTCTAATGGGTCGGTTTTATGGGATGGTTACATTGAGATGTGGAAATAATGGCATACAGATTTAATTAGATTAACCAAATCTGAAAATCGAAACCAACATAATCTAGATTTGAAAGTCAACCATATGGGATATGATAATATATGTGCTTGTGTATGGTTTTATAAAATTTTTAATTGGTTTAAAAATATAATATATATTAATTTCTTATGAAATGTAATCTCCACATTATCATTCTTTTATATTAGCTACATATACTCATGAAGAAAAATGATAGTTTCCCTCTCAAAGTATGACATTGAGTTTCCCTAAACTGATGTTCATTATAGAGTATTTTATGTTGTGATGAAAGTTTATTGTTTGAGTATAATTCTTATATTGAGGTACAGAATATAATCATGATGAAAAATTGAGTTTTTTGTAGTGGATGACCCATAAAGTATACCCCAAAAAGAATAAGACACTTTTTATTTTGTATACTAGGGATGCATGTTTCATATTTACAGTTAAACATACCATACGTTTAAAAAAACCTAGTATGAGAACTTTTATAATTTGATAAATGTATTACACAGGCCTTTAGTCTTTTCAAATTAATGGGTACTTGGGGATGTTTATGATCCTATCATTACTAGGTGATTAATTAAGATGGGATGTTTCTTCTCATACAAAGATTATAATGTTTGGTACATGGATTGAGATGGTCTAAGAATGTAAATAGTCATTATTAGATAATGAATTTGACATTAATATATATTTAGGTGAGAAATATATGATGTTCTCATCTATAAAGTTGAATGAAATGTGATTCATTCATTAACCTTAATACTCTATACTCAGATAATCAAGAATAAAAATATAGGATATAAGGGATTGACGTATTCTTGGCCCCACCGTAACTTAATTTCATGGAAAAAGTGATCATATAAAAATTTTATAGTTCATATAACAAAATTCATATAAATTGTTATAGGAATATAGATGTTTGATGGAGATTAGGCTAGATCCCTTTTAGCTTGATTAACATTGATCCTTTACTAGAGTCCATTATTTTCTTATATTTATAGATTTGGGTATTCATATTTTTTAACAGTTCTACAAAGTTTAGAGGGGTTCTACATTTTTATTTACTAAATGGGGTTTGATTTTTTACATAGATAGATTCTATAAACGTTCTTAAGAGTTCATCAAATGAGTTTTTAAGAATATTAACATGATATTTCATATGATTTGGTCCATAATGAATTAAATGAAACCATTACAATTATTTTTTAAATATTTCTAAATGGACTTTTTTGATATGATTTCATAATTCATTATATAGGATACAATGTTTGGATATTTGAAACAATTATTATAGTAATTAAGTAATAATAGTTGATTTATAAAGATATTCCCTAAAACCATTATGTTAGAGTGTATGATATATCAATGTTGTATGATACAACATGCATAATTATTACGAATATCATATACCTAACATGAGAAAATATTGTAATTCATGTTTTAATGATAATATGCTACAACCTATTCAATTAAAATTATTTTTTACTAAATTTAATTAATAATTGTAAAGTATAGAGGATTAAAATGGATTAATATTACAAATTCGTGTTTGGTTCTTAGGATTTCAATGGTTTCTAAACATATGAATAACGCATTTGTTTTATAACATATGATTTAATTCATTGGAACTATGATGAATCTACATGATCTATATAAGAATGTAATTTTTGGAACAATATAATCACAAAAGTGATGACATATAATTGGAACCACTGTAATAAAGATTGATTAATCCCCCCAAAAAAGCATCGCCACCCAAATTCATATGTGAAAACACACTGAACCACAAAAACTAAGATATCTAGAACATATGAATATTTAAATAACCCCAAATCACCATAAAATGTGTTTTCTAATAAATGTATTCCGAGTGAAACAACCAATAAATTAATTAATAGTTATGAAAAGACTTCTTTAGCGTAACATGTTTTTTATTTTCGTCCTACATCCATAGGAGAAACTATAATAGTTTTATTTCTATAGATGTAAAAAATATTACATTGGTTTAATTTTCAGCCACATGGATCTTTTATGTTTTTAATTTTGTTAAAAATAATTATTTTATCCCCCCATATATATAATGTAGTATAACAAGTTATTATGTTACAGTAACATTCTATATTTTTTGGAATCATTCTACTCACAACAGTAACTGATGATCTTCATGGGAAATCATTTATTCCACTAACTGTATCTAGTAGAATCAACTCATCATTACCTCATAGAAAACTCACCTCACTATATAATCTATCTTCCATTGAACTCACAAAACATCATTTGGATCAATTTGTCATTAGTTGATGTCTCTCTACCATAGTCACTTTCAGATGAACTGAATTTCAACCCTTTAGTGAACTAAATCGAGATACTTGAAAAGTATTTACTATACTAACAATATCCCAGTTGAATAATTCATGTATCCATTAGAAACCTTCAACACATAGATATGTTTGAAACTATAATATTCATTTATCATATATATATAATTTTTTCCAGTACCTTCTAATAACCCCAATCACATTCACCTATAGTATTTCCTCCTACATTCCTAGATAAGAACCACAGTGATCATTTTATTCCGATATTCCATTCCAAAAATATTATATACCTCTAAATCCCCAATATCAAGTAACATCTAAATTAATGGGTACTACCATTTGATATATTTAGTTTTGGAATGAAACATCATATGTTTCCACAAGTGAATCCCATTTGTGTTGTCACAATAAAGAAAACTTATATCTTAATTCCTCCCATGTTCACCAATATCCATTTCAAAAAAAAATTCACTTTCAATACAATCATTGAAACCAAATACTATGCTTCTATGGTACAGAGTGTAAATTTTAAATGTAACTTACATATCGAGTGGATTATCCTTTAGAAAAATGTTGACACAAACACCATTTTAATCTTATGAGTATTAGAATCTCTTCTAAAATCAACATCATTATACCATTGTAAGATTTCAAATTTCCTATAACATAATATAGTATCATCAATTTATTTTATCTCTATAATAATCCATTTAATTCCCTTACACTGTTATTTCATGGGAATTGCCATATACAAACTAAAAAATTCCACAACAAATGAAATGATATGGTGATTATTAAACATTTCATAAATTAAATTCTATATTCTAAAGAAAATGGAAAATATTCCTTGAACCCTACCTCGTATTCAATTAATAAGGCTTACCCCTGATATAATTTAAGGTTCTTAGTCAGTGGACTCAAGACTATCTGAAATCTAGTCATTGAAAACTACTCGATGACCTTGTAGATGTACTTTATTTAATACGAATATAATCTCAAGAAATTGTATCTATATTAACCCTCAATCTAAGAATGTTTTTTTAACAATAGGATAAGTTATTTCAAAATATCCAAACAACTCATACATTAATTTCAATATCTGTTGAATTCATGACCCAACCCGAAGAATATCATCAATATACAAGAAAAAAAATTAAAATGAATCCATATGAAAACTCCTTTCAAAAGAAACAATGATCTGATATGCTTTTCATGAAACCTTTTTTAACCAAAAAATTATCTAATTTTTATGTGGTTCTTGTTTTATTTTATAGATAATGCATTTGGGCTTCAAAAATAAGTTCTTATGTTGATAATCCTTAAAACTAGTTGTTTGGTTCATGAAAATATCTTATTTTAAATCACCATAAATGAATGTGGTCATTACAACCTTTTTTTAAAAAAAATCATCATTACCAACTAAACATAAGATCATATATATGGTAGTACATTTTACTATCTGTGAATTTTTTGGGGCAAGTCCACTCCCAATTTCTATTAAAATTCATTCACCAGCAATGTAACAATATAACATCTATTTCTATAAATTTCATACTTCAACCAAGAACCGAATTATTCACATTTTTTTTTTCTTTCTTTATGGTAAATTTGTTAGATATCTGGTCTCATTAGAATATAACAAATCCATTTCTTCATATATATCTAACGTATACTTATTATAATTGGTGATTGAAATAACTTCTGTTGGGCTCTGGGGTTGTCCTCTATCTATTATTAATATGTTGTGAATGATAGAATTAAACATATTTATAAGTCATGGTAATCTATAATACCTTCAAAATTAAGTATACATATCTATATATTCTCAAGATATATCATCTAGTTACCAAACGTCCAACACGGAAAAATCTAGATATCATCATCGTATCTTTTCATCCCTTGAGCATGTTAATAGAACATTCACTAAAATATTTTCTATGTAAATTTTTCATAATCTAAATTTATTGGAACAAGAATATTTTCAATTCTCTCTTATGAATCAAAATGAATATTTTTAGTTGAATATTTTTTATTAAATACCAAATCTTCCATATTATATTCTTTATAAAATACCATCACATTAAAGAAATTACTTCAATATTTGATGAACTTTTAACAGTTTTTATCCCACATCTGATACCCAAATTTCATAAATCTATATCTATTTCTGATGATTTTCACAGGGTACGAATTCATCCATTATTTAGCGGAGTATGTGCAGCTATTTACATGAACTCCCACTTCCCCATGGTGGGTGGAATCCGCCTCTTATTTAGGGACGTTTTCTCCTTGATCGAAATAGGATAATGGGATATTGGTTTCTCCTTCTGTGGATTCTTCTGAGGAACTCGTTACCAAGTCAGTGTCCCCCTCATAGATTTGAGTCTTGGTTCATGAATCTCATTCTTAGTGCGATTTCTTAATGGATTCCGGTTAATTACACTACATCTGTCAGGACCTTCCAAGGGGAATGGTCAGGGCAGCAACCTTCGTTAGGGGGATTAGTCTTGTTGGACATCAGAGGCGTGTCTGGGCACTGGAACATAGGTGCGTTTTGTTTTCTTCCCATTTCAATAGGGCTTCTCAAGTGTGCGGAATCCTAAATCATCCCACGTCGAATGCGAGGAATTATATACCATAGCCAAGTTTCTAAGGTTTTCGTCATCTTCTCATGTATAGTATTGCGTATACCGTATGTTTAATGTCTAGTGAAGACAAATCAGACTACTCATAAAACTAATGAGAGTGGATTAGGTGGGTGTAACCCCTATAGGGATGTCTATTTCTCAGGCTAACGCATGCTTAGTTACACTATTTCAGCTGGGAGTAGCAAGAAAGTGGGTCTCATGATTTCACCAAGATGTGGTGGATCGGGTAAGAATCAGGATGGATGATGGGGAGTTGAATGATGTGGTGGGGGAATGAGATTGAGCAATTTTAAAGGTGACGATAGTGTTGGGATTTAGCTTCAAAGTGACTTCCTACATAACCCTGTAGCAGGTAATCAAAATCGATGTAGTTGGGCGGGGTGATGGGACACTTGAGGAGACATACCATATGAATTGGACCCAGAGGAAGTGGATCCTCTGAGTTGGGGCATGGCCTTCCCAAAATTCATTGGATCAAGGGAGAGAGAAAAAGTTGAGACATTGGTGATGGTCTTGAACCTCGGTGAGGATTCCTATTTACCATGACTTGGAATGGATCAAAGTCAACGTAGTTCAGGATGATGGGCATAGAATCTGGGTGTATGCAGAGGGCAGCGACCTGATGACATGATGAGCGCGAATGCATGTCTCGCTGCCCAAGGTTTTTCTATTTCTTGAGGGGCAGACCAGAGATATGGGTAGAAACAATGGGGACTATAAAGGCTTAATGTAGAATGAGAAACACAACGACATAACTTTAGATGGGTTTGACAATGGCTAACCACTGATTTGGGTTCTAATGGCTTACCACTGGTAGGGGTCTCAACAACATACCACTGATTGGGGTTGCAATGGCTTACCACTGGTTGTGGTTGAACCTTATGGAGGCTTCCTATATACCCTCTCTAGGGGAAAAGGATCAAATCCCACATATTTTGAATGGGTACAGTTTAATATCTTCTAAAAAAATGGGCGTACAGTTTTATGTCATGTGGGATGAGGATGGACCGACGTGGAGTGGTCGAGACTAATGGGTGTTGGGATTGAACCTCAGCGAGTCTTCTTACATACCATGCCTAGGAGACATGGATCAAATTCCATGTAGTTCGGAATATGTAATAGAGTTTAACTTCCTATGGTACTATGGTGAACCAACATTAAGCATTCAGGACAAGTAGGTTTCGGGATTGAACCATAAGGAGGCTTCCAATGTAACTCTCCGAAGAGGCAATGATCAAATTCCACATAGTTTTGGAGAGTTTTTTGAACAAAAGTGAAGGGGTCGGGACCAGTAGGTGTTGGGATTGAACCTCATGGAGGCTTCCTATGTACCTCACGTTGGAGAAAAGGACCAGATTCCACATATTTCAGAATGGGATATTTTGTTTAATGTCATGTGGGATGAAGGTGAACCGACGTGAAGGAGTAAAGACAAGAAGTTGTCGGGATTGATCCATAGGGAGGATTCGTACATACCTTTCCTTGGTGAAAAGGATCAATTTTCACATAGATCAGGAGAGTTTCGTGAACCGACGTGAAGGGATTGAGTCAAGTAGGTGTTGGGCTTGAACCTCATGGAGGATTCCTACATACCTTTCCTAGGAGATAAGGATCGATGTCCACGTAGTTAAGAATGTTTTTATCAACAAACATGAATGGGGTCAGAAACAATAGAGGTGTTGGGATTGAACCTCAGGGAGGCTTCCTACGTACCTTGCCTTGGAAAGGAGCAAAGTCCACGTAGTTCGGGATGTGTTTGTGGATTCCATGTTTAGGTGGCCTAGGAATGATTCCATGGTCGATGCTTACACTAAACACATGTGATTCATGATTAGTGTGAGAAACAAGAGGTAGTAAGGACCTGATAATCACGTCATGACATGTGTGTCAATGTAAAGTGGTGTGGGGCTTACATGTGGTTAGTGGCCCAGGGAGATAGAGATTGGGACTTAATCCAGGATGGAGGCCTGATGGTGACAAAGCCAATAGGGAGAGGGACTAGGATATGAGGATTCCTATCCCCCTCTCACCTCTTAGTCAGTGGAACCGAAGAAGAGAGGAGGAGTAGAGGTGCAACCTACTGTAAGAATGGTTAGATTCTTACACCAAGGTAGTTTCCCTTCCACACGAATAGGCTCCACTCCAGTAAATAGGATCTCATTCTATCTGAAGAATATCTCACTCCATGGTGAAAATAAGGAATAGAAAATGTCTGATACGGGGCACCCCACGTAGAGTGTACGGGGTGAGGTCGCAATATAATGTCCTTTGGTGAGGATGAAGGTTCATGGCAGTTTAACATAATGTAGCTCAGATGAGCTAGGATCACTCTGTACCCCTTGGACTTACATAACTAGCACACTTTAACCCTTAGTTAAGGTAACACACAAGAAATGTTGTGGTGAAGGGGGTTGTGGAGTGATCCACTGAGGGGTCCATGTTAGCATGGCTATGCGAAGAAGCAGTATCCATTAGAACGCAAGTGCGAAGAAGCATAAGGGTAAAAAACGCAACATGGAGCACCACCCAAGGGAATTTGATATCAATTCGTACAGATGTGGAGGGTTGTACAAGAGAAGGGTGTGTAACATAGGTGTTTTGTGTATAAGAAGTTCCCGTAGATGGTTCTTGGGAGAGAGATGGAAAACGCATGATAAAGGGTGAACACAAATAGAAGCGGTTTCATGCAATAGAAGGGGTTTGAGAGGAATAGGCCCAAAAAGAGGGTATTTTTTCCTGCAAAGGCCGTCTTGAGAGGAAAAGAATGCTTTCATGCAAATGGATGAGGTTTGTTTTCACGTTAGTGGAGGTTTGTCCGCACAAGGGGGAAGAGGTCTATTTGCATGCAAGTAGATTAGTTTTCAGTCAAGGGGACAAACACATAAGGACATTAGAAAGAGTCAAATAATTGTGGTTACACATGAAGGAATGCACCTTGGAGAACTATAATAGAAAATCCAGTACCTAGAAGTCATCTATTGTGCATAGAAGAGGTGAATTTCGTTCAAGGGAGACAGTTCATATTCTTCAGCTCTTGGAAGTGGGGGGGGGGTGCACATCTATTTATATGTGATCTATGGCTGTGAGTGCACACAAAGTTTGACTGGCATGGAAAACATGGACCTGGGGGTTTGTGGCACAGAATGTCCCATATTGGAATGCCAAAACCACTTCATTCCACGACTATTTTCCGCACATGGAAACGATTTTCCATACACCACTCCATTTTCTTAAAAATCATTATATCTCTTCCTGGAATCAGTTTATGAATTGAAATATGTATATGTTTTTTCCAAGGATTCCTTCTTGAGACATTTAGCAGAATTCGGCTTCTAAAAATGCCCCCATCATAATTAGGTCTTCGAGGGGCCGAAATGGTTGGATTCTGAGGAAAACGTCGATACGGTCGGCCTACTGGGGGGGGGGGGTGCGCATAAAATTATTTTAGGCTTCCATAAATCATTTTCAGTAGTGCTTAAATTCCTCTCCACGCCAATAACAACCCTCAGGGGGGGATGGTCTATACATAATTTCTTGCATGATATGCATGAAGCTCTCTTGCGCAAAAAAAACTATTCCACACCACTTGTCTAGTTTTTTATGAAGTCATCTGATTTTGAATGCACCCTCCTTATTTTACGCACTCTGTGCTGATTTTCCAAAAAAATCCAAGAAAAAATGGCTGCAGATCATAGTAATTCCATAAGGGAAGATTTGAGTGCTGGGAGGAGGGCTGAGCTGATTGCTAACCCATGGGTTTATGTTTCTAGGAAAGTCACATAAAATAACCAAGGCCTCTTCTGAATGTTGACCCAAGACCAAAAGGATTACCCACATTCAACCAATCATCCAATGTGAGACTTCAGTATTTTAAAAGAGGTACCCGTTCTGAGATTTGATGTTGATATGCCATGGTCATGGGTGACACACGAGGATGATATTCCTCGATATAATATCACAAACAATGGCCATCCTGCCAGAGAAACTAGACACATGCCCATTTACATCCTGAACCCAAGGACCAGAACGATCTCGAAAGGCGAGCCAATCACCGATGATTCAACTGTACATTATACGTGTACCTTTAGATTGAGAATCACTGATGATACCGAAGGCTGGCTATAGGATTGGGACCTGATGTCCGGATAAAATTTCAATTGTGAATGGGCTTGGGCATACTGGGTATGCCAATAATGTGATCAGTTCAGTGCATAATTGTGCCATATTAGGCTATTTGAGATTTTTTGGATGTTGTAATTCAACTTCTTCTATAAAAAATTACTTGGGTTGGAGGTGTTTAGCCGGTGGTCCCCTGATACCAACATGTTCCACCTCCATCATGGGGAGGTTGGCATCAGTATTTGGGATATCCGCTGTATTAGATGTATCGCTTTGGATGGGTGCCAATATTATGAGTTTCTTTTGATAAAGAATATCTAGAGGATAGGTTATAGACCCCTATTTGGACATGGCATATGCTGGACCTAGACAAAGAGATTCTGGGATTCATGTACTTCCTGAAGGATATTTCTTATTCAAAGTGGTTCATCCTGTTCTTTCAGAATGACCTAAATGTGAAGATATTGGGGAAAGGAAAGAGGTTTCTAACTGCATCACAAAGGAGTAATTGTGGTCCATATTGGAAAATCATGGACATGGGGGGACTACAAATCATTGGTCTTTCGTGTGGATGAGATCTGGGACCCGAATGTCTGATATTGGAGATTTCTCGCAACCTTCTGAGTGGATTCCTCCTGCCAGTAAAGGATACCAAGATGAGAGTTTTCCCAGCAACATTGTAGATGAAGGGAATTATGGTATCCAATCAGAGGTTCAACCCGGGGTCCCCATACTGGACTGCCTATATGCCATCCTAGGGAACAATTCCAAAGTGGGCTCATAGAAGAGGATATGTGGCCATTTCCAAATCTTTCATGGTTGGGTCGTAGCTCATTGAAGCGGATACACCATCCAAAATTCTATTTATCCTTTAGGTAAAAATCTGTGACCATCCTTTCTAAAAATCTCTAGGACTATGCCATTGATGCTCAACAAAGAAGGGATGAGGATCATGATTGAGAATCACACTAATTTCACCTTTAACTTATTCCCCACCATAGTCGGCCAAATGGTAGATTAAAATCAAGGCCCTCTAGAGCAAAGAGAATTTTTGAAAATCCATAGTGGTTGAGTGCTTATGGACCGGGTATACGAGAGGATCCTTTGTGAGCCTTATGTGTCGTCATGGTTTGCCAAACAGTTTGGATACACCCAATGGATGCCAAAGAATGTGTATAAAGATGTCTAGAAAGAGGAACATCCTTTCATTCTTTGTCAAATGTGGCTAATGTTCATAGACTAAGGTTCTTGTGAGATAATTACCTTTCCACACACTGGAGTCGATTCTGGTGTATCAATTAATTTTGATGAGAATTGGGTGGTAGCATACCCTTAGGGAATCCTTCAGAAAACAATTTGGAAAATGAAGGTGATCAGTGTGGAATCTGGGTAGAGAGAAGGCCGAAAAGGCTCCACTGGGGAGGAGAGGCCCAGAACAAGTCTGGTAGTTGGGTAATTACTAGTCGAGACCTTGGTAGTAGGAGCATCACATGGTGCATCCATGCCCTCATTGTTTGGTGGAAGAGGGGCTCCTAAAAATCTCACAGAGAGAGCAGAGAGATTCTTGGGAAGTAGTTAAGGTAAATTCTTCAACCTTTTGAGGAAGAAATATTCCATGCACTGTGGTCAGCATGGCTGAACCTATGGTAGTCTATGAGAACCAAATCCATATACAAAAATATGGTACAGGATGGGATCTAGCTTCCATAAATTTGCATCATCGAGATTGATTATAGAGTTAGCTTTCATCATTTTTAGACATATATAACGACCATGGGTTTGTATTCATGTTAGTGGGGTCAGCATGGGGAACCAAATCTCTTGATAAACGTTATTCTTGGTCAGGAGAAAAATTTGGAATGAATTCTGTCTAAAGATGATGATAGTGATGAGGAGATAGAGGAAAGAGAATCAACAGAGGAAGAGGAAGAATGAGAAGAGGTGGCAGAAATAAGGGGAGTTAAAGAGGATCTTAGATGCGAAGTGTCTCAGGGGATGGCCCACCAAGGAATTCATTTGGAGAGCTATGAGATTACCATCTCTTACATGGAAATACCTGAAAAACTCTAGGAATTCCTTAATTATTATCCTAGAATTTCCTCTTTCTATCCATCATAATCACCCACTGAACTTTATTATGTTCAGGCGCATCTTGGTGCTGGTGGTCAAGAAGCTCCATCTGAGGGGGGTGAAGGCATGTCGATAGAACAATGTGGGGATCCAACACCAATAATTGAACTGACAATAATTGAAGTATCTCCCACAACAATAGCTCATAGAATGATAGGAACTCTGGAGGATAACGCGCTAAGCTCTTGTAAGTTTCATTACTCAAACACCTGTATCGATCATCAGAGAGCTCTTCTGATCAGGAAATTCATCATCTGTGTTATAATCATGATATTGGAGTCTTGGAAGGATACTAGATCTAGAATATCCATTGATGATTCCATGATGAACGCACTGACCCACTCAAAACACACTTCTCAGACTAAGCTGTCCCCAACACCTAGTGAGAAAGTGGCTGTGAACATTGTTGGTATGAATGCCGGGGCGGAGTTTGACGTTTTCCATGATTAAATTTCTAAGAATGAGATGAGAGAAGGTCTCCCACATGTTAAATATCCTAGTCCATTTGGATTATTACTATAAGGATACCCTACTACTTATCATATGGATTCATTCCAAGACTATATACCTACAGACCCTAAAGAAATATATGACTTCGATTCTAAAACAGTTGATGAGAGATGTATGATGTGGTGAAAGGTGTGTAAGTGTATCAAACACTTCCTTTGTTATCCACATGCATAATGAATAAACTGTATGGTATCACTCCACACCATGGTATGCTTTCTTTGCGCTGGAGTGGTAGATTCTCAATGTCCTCATGTAATAATTCATGATTACATAACTGAAAATATATGGGAGAATAACCAATTTTCTTAAATTTCCTGGTTCCAAAAGTAGTCATAGAATTCCCAAGAATTCATAAAGTCGATATAGGAGGTTTGACACCTTGAAGAGAATGTGAAAGAAAGGGAGGCATTCATGGAAACCCTATCTTAGCTCATTGGACAGTTGAGGGCCCAACTGGCAGACAAGTAGGAGCACATAGTGCATGCGAGTTGCCAAATGATTGAGCTCTAAAATAAATGAGCTCGAGTACAGGGTAAGGCTAATGAGCTATGATTTACAACTACTAAGGAATAAAGGTATCTTAGAGGGCGAGAGGTAGTTATGAAGTCCACAAGATAGAAGGTATCGATGCAGGAGCAATCTATCCAAATAATAATCCTTATGGGCCTTATTTTGGCCGAACCCATAAACTTATCATTATTTACTACTTCTAATTATGAAATAAATACATAAATGGATTATTCAACCAATTTATTCCAACCACAATCCTAAAATAATTATCAATCCATCCCTAAGCTCACGCGATTCGGGCCCGATGTGAGAAAACATGGATGGTCATGTATTCTCATTGTATGAACGTGGGAGTGCCAACCGAACAACAGGAATATCATGTATAAACGACCCATCTAGGCTTCTGATAAGAAAGGGTGAGGGCTAACTGGATAACGATGTTCCCAGGATAGTCGAAATATCATTTCCCCAACGTTCTCTAGTGCAAGAGTGGGGTAACGCAAGGGGCATTAGATTCAATCCAAATATAGAAGAGTGGAATGTTTGAATCATGATACCCAAAATTTGGAATGCTATGGGGGTGTCATGACAATGAAGGATAATTGTTGATTGTGTATGAATCATAGTACCCCTATTGTGTTAGCCTCAAATGGGGATAACAAATGAGGGCTGACCGTTGACCATGTTTGAAACATGGGGACTCACTCAAAATCTTACCCATTAGTCTTTCACAACATTGGCCTAGAACAGTAGGCAATCCATATGCTGATCATCCATACTGTTAGGGGGTTCTTTTAGATGTGAAATAGGACGAGGATAAAAATAAATGGAATAAAAAGCATGGAGGGTGGAGTGATTTGTTGTTCGAATGAAGTACAACACTCTTGAAATTATGCCACTATGGTGAATGCATATAAGGTGGGTGTGTTGTCCAGACAAAAGTTCAAACATTCTCCCAAATAGTACCTCCCTGATGAGGAAATACAATTCCTTGTAGATGATAGACATGTAGTTTAGTGTCATGCATTACGGATTGTGCACATAGTTTTGAGGTTATACTATCTGGACCATGATTGGGGTCGAGGGTCTAGAAGGGTTAATGACACTGAGGCTAGGCCCAAGGTGAATTCCCTCGGTGCGACTACGTATATCAAATGGATGTGAATTTTGATAAACACTATTCTATGAATGGAATGGTTAGAGACCAATGTTGGTAAGATAAATACCCTCTGGTGAGGAAATTTGTGCCTCCGTCATATATTATGGGGCATTCTAGACTTGTTTAGGTTATAACTATTGATACATGGTTACCCATAATGGAAACGTGTTTTTCGGTACATATCTCGGGTGAATGAGAGACCAAGAGGCACCCATCACATGTTTCCAAAATATTTCATGCCAAGGGGCTGAAAAAGAGGGGGTGGCATTTAGGATTCTGGGGGCTGGACACATGGAAGGAATGCCTGGGCACTTCTATGTATCTCATGAGGATAGAAATCACACCATACGTAGTTCTAGGAATGTCGTCTTTATACCTCACAAATAGGATGTAGAAGGAGATCTCAGTTTACGGTATTAGAGATCAAACCACAGATGGAAAGTAATGAGGAGGCACATGGTGCAGTAATTATAAAACTCATCATGAATGAGGACACGGAGTCAAAATCACACCATGTGCTTCCTGGGGATGTTTTAGGTTGAGGGACCAAAACTGAATGTTGGTTGGGGATAGAGGAAAATTTTCTGGGTGTTCCTACATACCCCATTATGATGGGGATCATTCCATATGTAGTCCTAAAAGTGGCATGGTAGGGCACTAATACTGGAGACAACACTGTTGTGCTGGTTTGACCCATACACCAAAAGAAGCAGTATTAGATAGATATTTTTTATCCTTTAGGATGGATTTATTTTTTACTTGGTGATGCGATAAACAGAAGATAGATAATCAAGGTGTCTCTACAAAAAAAAGCACCATATAGGCATTGAAAAATTGTACGGTGGATGACCAATACCCAACATGATCTCCCCCCCGAGTGAGGACATCATAATGTAGTGTCGTTTTTCATCGTGCATCCAGGATAATAATATCATAGGTTAGGTTCATATTGAAGGACCAACCATGATTTTTAATGTCATGTAATAAAGATACAAAAGTTTAAATTCATGTGGGACCAAGAGACATAGTTTAAAGTCATGTGGCTTTGACTCATACAATAGAAACAAGAATTTAGGGGGGGATGTGCATGTGATGATAAATCATAACCATCATGAATGTGGAAGAGGTATGCACCACACCACACACAATTCCGGGGAAGGAACCTTGGGCCACGAGGCCATAAAAAGGGCAGAAAACATGGGGAAGATCCTAGAAAAGAGACTTATGGGTGTTTCTACATATTCCATATGGATGGAAATCAATCCATACGTAGTTCTTGAAGGTACAGTTTAACATTATATAGGATAAGAAGAGTTCTTAGTTTATGGTCTTAGAGCTAGGACCATAGATAAGCAAGAATCTTCCAAACATGAGAAAACCTCAACAAAATCCCTAAAACCAATTGAGCAATGCTCGATGTGGGAAAAAAGGGAAGATAAGGTTTTTAAAACACATATAATACATGCAATTGGGAAACCGATGTGGAGACATGAATGAAGAATCATAGTGGATTTTTCCTCCTAACGTGAAAATCTGTACTCGGGAATAGAATCAAGAGTGTCGAAGTACAACTTGGACATGAAGGAGTTAAAAATATGTAAATCATGAAAATAAAATTTTGGGATTTATGGGGTGGCATGATGATGGATAATAACTATTAACCATGTTTGAATAATATCATCCATATCGTGTAACCTGAAATGGGAACACGAAATGAGTGTTGGCCACTGACCATATTCGCAACATGGGACTTATATCAAATTGTCATCTGGAATCCTCAGGGACGTTGCCCTATGAAGGTAAGATATCCATGGGGCCCAGCATCCATGCCGTTCGGGGGTCCATTCATATGTGAAAGATGATGGAAGTCCCAAATTAAATGGAACATGAAGCATGAAAATGGGTGAGAACATATCTATGTAGAATCTAACACTCAAGGTCCAAAACGAATGTTCTCTTGAGGACATTGGTGAACTACCAAAGAGGTTCTAAGGACACAACTCTTGAGAATCTGACTCTAAAGAATGAGTATAGAGTAGGGGAAGAAAGATATCTCTGGAGGGTGAGGTAAGGTTCATGGTTGTTAAAAACCTAACGTGAATGGGGACATAATCCCATACCACCCCACATACCCCACTCATGGAAGAACTGAGGCTAGGGGAATAGGAAGACGAGTAGGTTTCTAAGAGACGGGTCTAGGCCCACAAACTAAACTTCTGGGCAGTCCTACATGTCCCATGCGGATGGGAATCAAGTCATATATAGTTCTGGAATATGTTGTGCAGTTTTACGTCATGCAGTAAGGACGTTGATAGGAGAAAGTCATCTCAATGAGGGATGTTTATGGAATAGAGAGTAACCCGACGAAAATGAGTACATAAGACCATAACATACCATACCATACTAATTTAGAACTTATGTCAGGGGCCAAGAAGGTTGAGGGACCTAAGGCTAGGAAGTCCCAACTAGATCACAGTTTAACATCTTGTGGTGAAGACGTTGAGGGGTGAAGGCCTCCAAGAAGTGGAACACATGGTTTAGTTATGACAAACCAGTTTTGAAATGAGGAAATAATCCCACATTGTCCCACATTCTTGATGAGGTATCCAAGCCAAGGTTTCGTACCAAAGGGGGTGATCATGATGATTAGGTATGGGCCTATGGACAAAAATATTTGGGTGTTCTTATGTATCCCATGGGGATTGGAATCAAGCCATACATAGTTCTAAAAAGGATATGAAGTTAAACATCATGTGTTGAGGACAAGGTAGAATTGAAGAGTGAGAGGGGAACATGTGGCGTTCCTCCTAATCCTGGCACCAATGTGGCCAAAGATGGTTACACTACAGAACATGAGATCCTTCGAGAGAACTACACCTAGGAGGTAGTCAAAGAGAAAATTTGGGGGCTAGAATCCAAGACTAAGAATATGATCATTCTTACATATCCCATGAGGATGGGAATCTATCCATACATAGTTCATGATGGTTATATGTAGTTTAACATCTTTTAGTAAAGACGTTGGACAGTTTAAGGTCGTGCATGACCATCTACCATTTAACATCGTGCAAGATGATAAACAATTTAATGTCATGCGGGACAAAACAATTTAAGGTCATGTAGGACCGAATATAGTTTAACATCCTACGAGATGAAATAAAGTATTATGTCACGTGGGACATAAAAATTTTAGGTCATTTAGGACCCTATTTTCTCTAGAAAGGTATTTCTCGAGGAACTTTTCGTTTGTGGGAGGAGTTACATGCTCACCATACATGGTAACCCGGGAGTATGTGCCATTGGGATAAACCTTATGAATGATCTAGGGTCCTACCTATTTGGGCTCTAGTATGGGTGGTTTTCAGTTAGGTATCATTTGTGTTCATAGAGAAAACACAAGGTCTCCTTCCAAGAAAGAGAGGAGGTGATCCTTCTTGTTGAAAGTTGTAGCTATCTTGTTCTGACGTCTTTCATGATTGTGCAGGGCACAAAGTCTGTTCTTGTCGAGGGCTTCCAATTTAGCCAAATGGATTTCAGCTACACTATTTGGTGCTTTCTAATCATAAACATATGTGCATAATGAATGAAACTAAGTCTCAATTTGAAGGTCAACCTCCATTCCACACACTATGGAGTATGGGGTCACCTGTGTGGAATTGCGATTCGTTGTCTGATTATCCCAGAGGGCGTTGGGGGGCTAGTTTGACCAAATAATCTTGTTCCTACAAACCATTTTTTGAATAATGTTATAAGGGTTTTGATTAATTCCTTGATCTTCCTGTTTTATTGTGCGTGATAGGAGGAGGTATGTTTAGAATAGATGTTGTACATGGCGTACAATTTAATCAACTCGTCCACCTGGAAGTTGGTGCTGTTATTGAGGAGGACAAAGTAAGGGAATCTGAACTGGTATATGATGTTGGAGCACACAGAGTCAACAATAGAATGGGCCTTGACCTCGTTGAGTGGATCTTCTTCTGCACACTTGGAAAAGAAATCTCTAGCGGTCAGGATGAACTAGCACTAGAGAACTCTGGCCAGTGGATATGGTCCCCCGACATTGAGTCCCCAGACCCCAAATGGGAAAGAGTACATGGTAGTGTAGAGAGGCTCTTGAAAATGATTCACAATGTTGGAATGAATTTGGAATTCATCTAACCTATTGGAAAACTCGATGCAGTCACAGATCACGGAGGGAAAAAAATACCCCAGTCTTTGGATTTGGTGAAATTGTTTCATCTTGGTCTAATTAGCCCTGCATGAACCATCATGAACCACCTCCATGACCTGAGAAATCTCAATTCCATGATTTCAATAGAGGAAATCCCTATCAAACCTTCACTTTTAGAGAATATACTCATGATCGGGATGAATTTGGGTGGTAAAATATAATGCACGGTGTCAGATTTTCTTGCGCTCAACCCAACCAGAAAGAAGATTATCATTCTGAATATGCTCAACCAAGGGTGTCCTCCCATAGAGGGTTACATCCAACATTGAGACAGGGGGACCTAGTGGCCCAAACGTGGAGGTTCCAGTAGTAAGTTGACATACCTGTGGGATATTAACATCGTATGGGTTGATAGGGGAGATGACTCTCTGTTGTGCCCCGTGGATAATAAAATCATCCTGATTAGGCTCCCCATGAGATGCCACTAAGCTAGACAAGGAATATACTCTACCATTATAAAATTGAGGGACAAGATTAGATTCTGAACAATATGGGAATTAGGACATTAGTTTGAGGATGAATTCCAATAGTGGTACAAGCTATGGCTTTCGGACAATATAGTCACTGTTGATTTTATTGATGACTAGTTCAGAATCCCCATTCAATGAATGTGTGGAACGTCAATCTTGAGGGCCAAATCGAGGCCAATGATGAGGGACTGGTACTCCGCCTAATTTTTGGAACAACCCTCTGATAAAAAGAATGAATATGACATAAATATATTGTGTCGTAGTGATGAATTTGATACCAAAATCTACTCTGTTGAATCTAGGGTCATTGAGCATTTTCCTGGAAGGGGTCCGAGAAGCACTATCAAAGTGAATTTACCAACCTCGGATGGATTGTACTAAAAAGAGGATTTACTCATCAGTAAAATCATGGTTCATAGACTGGTCCATGGGGGATGGATGGGTGATAAGAAAATCTTCCAACGCTTTCCCCTTGATAGCCTTCTGAGGGACAAAGTTGATGTCGAACTGCTGAAGAATCAATGCCCACTGAGTTAGACGTCTTCTTCACATTGGGTGGTTCTTGATGTACTTTAGTGGATCTACATAGGACACTTCATGAACTCTATTGTGATACAAGTAATGTATCAATTTCAATACTATGAATACAAGTACAAGGCAGCTTTTCTCAATATGGGAGTATCTGGTCTCTGTATCTAGGAGAATGCAGTTGAGATAGTAGAGACTATGCTTCATCCCATCGTTGTTCGTCTGGGTGAGAATTGTGCCTAGATATCATTCCAGAGAGGTCATATAAAGGACCAATGACTTTCCAAAAAAATGGGTGGCATCTAGACCAGAGCTGGATAAAATAATGCTTTATTTCATCAAAATTTGTCTGACATTCTTCATCCCAATGATAGATAGTGCCTTTCGCGATGATATGAGAAAATAGATTACACATTCTAGATAAGATCATGATGAATCAATGTATATAGGATAAGTGGCTTTGATGGCCTCACAGTTCTCAAATTTTTCTCAGCTGAGAAATTGAGAAAATGGCCTTGATCTTCTTGGGGTCAATATCGATGCCCATGTATCTGATAACGAAGACGAGAAACATTCTGTAGGTAATTAGGAAGGCACACATCAATGGGTTCCTCTTGAGGTGGAGATAAAAGAGGAATCTTAACACTATATCAAGGTCTTCAAGATGGTCCTGACACTTTTTAGATTTGACCACTATATTTTCCACATATCATTCCCCCATCATCCTAAGGATCGACTTAAATATATGATGCATAGCCCATCAATATGTGGCACCTACATTGTTTAGAATCAAGGGAATGAAATGGTAACAAAAACTAGATTGTGGTGCCATGAAGGCTGTAGACCACTCATCATTTGGATCCATTATGATCTGGTTATACCTGAAGAACCCATCCATGAAGGAGAGGGCCTGAAACATAGGTGTATCATCGATCAAAAATTCCATAATAGGAAGCAGAAAATCATCCTTCAGACAATGAAAGTTAAGGTCCTGCAAGTTGATGCAGACTCTGATCTATCTGTTCTTCTTCCGGACAAGGACAATGTTGGCTAACAATCAGGGGTACAAGAACCCCTTGAAAAAATAGGCTCTAAAGAGCTTATGAACCACAACCATGACCATAGAACCATGATAGGGTGCATATTACTTGGAGGATGCTTAAACCCATAATGATTTGATGGGAGACCAAGGTGGTGGATGACTACCTGGGGATCTAGTCTGGACATCCCATCATAATTCCTGGCGAATACATCACAGTGCTGCTTCATGAAATTAATGTACTATTGTAACTCCTCAAGCAGCATAGAAATAGTCATCATTGTGGGTTTTGGATCTATCTTGTGACCGATGGGAGACTGGTGCTAGCCTGAGTAGTGGTAGATAGTTCATCAAATGACTCATGTTCTATCCAAACCATAACAATTAAAGATGCCTACATGATCCATTTTGGTCTCCCACACAATGGGTCACGTTTGATGATATCTATGGAATAGTGGTTTGTCAGCTTGAGATGGTTTATCCCATCTTGGAGAAACAAAAATGTACTCCATATTGTTTTTCTAATGGGGCATACACCCCTATACCTTATGCGATTAGGGGGATCTAGGATCACCAAGGCCTGATTCGTATAAGAATAAGAGATGATTTTCCAGCATTACATAGGCTTAGTTTTCTGCTTCCCCCACATTACAGTAACAATGAATCATTGTCCCATATTCAGGGTTTTATCCTACAATTGATGGATTTGAATTATGTAGGAATCTTCTAGAATTGTCCATGGTTGAATCCCAGCTTTAGCATGTTCATCCTCGTTAGCCTGAATCTGCTTCTACTATGTCTTGTAATAGTCGGCATCTACGTAGTGGGATTCACTAGAAGAAAAAGGAGATGTGTCACCATGGATTATGCCCAATCGACTATTAAGGTAATAGATAAGTCACTTGTAACACAATAAATGAACCGCCACATGCAGAAGAAGTCACGACTTACCCATCAATGTGTTGTAAGTAGTGTCCTACGAAACAACCACAAACTCGGTGCTGGATACCTGATCGCCAAACTGGGTTTTTAGGAGGATATTGCAGACTAGTGTATGTTCCATCCTATCAGGACCTTGGATTTTTAGGTCAGAGGGAATTAGGTCATCCTCAGACATGTCCCATCTTACGGAGTGTCCATCTCGGGGATAAGGTTGATCCCCGAGATTCTGTTGACAAGACAATAAAGAACCTCCACTCTATTGAAATGGCCAGTGATATAAAATGGGATTATATGACCCTATATAAGAGAGCCTTCATATTCTATATAGAATTAGATTATGGCATAGAATTTAGCATGATCATCTACCTCAGCATGGAAGGCTTATACAGCTACTACCTCTGTCTCAAACTGGAGGGGACTTCATAAAGCCTCCATGAGGGTTTTACACATATAATGTAACCGGAAAAGATCATAGAGGATAGAGAGACTTTCAAGAATTATGGGATTATTCATGATGACATCATACTTCTGTGTCAGGCATGATCTTATGCTTACATGAGGTCGCTCTATGACAAGAGGCATTTCAAGCCCTACTGGCTAGACTGACAGTTGACTGGTGCCTGGAAGGTCTAGTTTCCCACTAGTCGAAGCCTATATAATGACAACTGGATGAATGCCCGATGATTTGGACTGATCTATAACAGAGTGTGGCTGATCACGACACAGTCGGGGAAGGTCTTCCTAATCCAGTACCACAAACAGTGGTGAATGTAGGCCTGATGTAATCAGATGAGAAGGTTGTGCGAGTTAAACTCTAAATTTGTCCTTCTATTTGGTTTTGGTGGCATGCACAAACTAGCTTGACGTGCTGACTGAGGCACTCTGATGCCCAATATAGTAGCAGCTTCACCGATACTGGTGACAGTTGGGGATGTTTCGAAGATCCATCAGATTCTCCTCGTCATCTGGTATCATGTAGGTGTTTACCAGCTCCACTGTGTTAAATGATGTGTACCCATGACTATAACTTGAATAATCATCCACTACTAAATATGATTTTGGGAGTAAAATCCATCTATGGGGGCATGAAGTCACCAAAAGAATGGGATGATGAGGACATTGGTGGGGGAAATTTTTTTCCTTTTGTAACTGATTCATTCTCTTCTAGGAAGATGACGAGTGAGACGACGATGCAGAAGTAATAGATGCAGATAAAGCATCATATTATAAAGTCTTGGGTCAATTATGGTGTGCACAAATAAAACCATTTGCATGTTTGACCACCTTAAGATCCATCTAATCATCATAATTTTGGGACCTGCAGTTGGAAACCATCTTCCTCTGAACTTCTCTGTCACTCCTACAATCGGGTTTCATGAATACACATGCCACTTTAATCGGAGCTGGCCCCAACCTGACAACATTTTTTTCGAACGAGTCTTGAATCCAGTCTTTAAACACGTAGCACTATTTGAGGGTGTGCCCCAAGATTCAGTGATATGGGAAATAATTGGGGAGATCAGTTTGATCTGCAGCTTCTTGCCTCCAGCATACAGTAAATTGAACAATTCTTTATTCCAAGGAACATCACAAATAACCGAGGACCTCAGCTTCATTTAATGTGTAGGTCTGGTTTCTTCTGTCCATGAAGGGGGATTTTGGAGCCTGACTCTAATAGGGACTGGAGGAGCCTATCACGGAGGCGGAACCTGGTTATCTCTCCAAGGTGGTGTTGACATGTTACGTGGGGGAACCTACTGATTTGGAGGATGACACTACTGGTCTGGAGGCTACGCCAATGGTGGAGGCTCCACCGGTAATAAATCCAGTTTTTCATCATCCACTATTTGTGATATCTTAGCGGGCTCAGCCTTGGCATCCCTTCTCATGGGAACTACAGGTGGAAACATACATAACTAGATAACCTGCTTCAAATCTACTTCTAGGCGTTGGGCCTTGTTAGGGAAGTCCTGGAATCCCCTAGGGTAATTATGGGTAATGAGAAAAGGGACCCATTTGTTATTGAATTTCCATACACAGATTGTTAGTACTTGTTCTTGAGTCAGTGAAATGTCCAATGAGTAGGTAAGGCCTTTCCACAGTGCAACAAAGTCCACAACATGCTCGTCGGGCCATTGTTTTCATTTGAAAGTGCATGCAATACACATCTTCTGAGTGGTGGTACTGAACTAGTAAAGAAATTGCCTACAATGATCTTTCAAACTGGCTACTAACCTGATGGGTAGCTAGCTGTATGAGACAAACACAAAATCTTCCTATGTCTATATAAAACAACGGTGTTTGGCGGCCTCATGGTGCACTAGAGTTCCCATCATGGCTACACACCTTGAAATTAAGTGGGCCATATGCTGTAGTGGGTCACCCATCCCATTAAAAGGGGATATGGTGGAATTTATGAAAATTGGGGGTGTAGGCATATCATCCACCCATTCCAGATAGAGATTTCCATCAGACTGGATTTCCACCTATCGTATTTTCAATGCCTCGAGGTGAGCAATGAGCACTGTCATGGGATCATCTGAGTGGGGGTTCCTTTCTAGATGGGGTTCTCTGACCACCAGTGTGTTGGAAGGTTCTTCAACATGATAAGAAGGCCCAACAGCTCATGGAGCGGCTTTTGGGATGGCTTGCGAAGCAGTTGGATGAACTTGAGATGGGTCTTGAAGATTCTTACATCACTCAGGATGATTTGGGGATACATACCATGCCCTATTTCCATAAGTTCCATCCTCAACACTATCTATGTGGTTAGGATGGTCAAGTTCACCTAGAGGAAATTCGCTGAGGGTACATTGTCCCAACCCATACTTTCATAAACGATGATCACCGTAGTCTAGTCATCGCTCCAGGGAACACTCAGTGATTATGTCATCGACCATCTTTTTATGATTTGTGAGATGTTGATGCAACGTGGATTTCTTGGGATCATCCTTCATCTTTTGTACTGATCTAGACAGGTTAAAGGGTTCTATGGCTCTGAGGTCCTCATTTCCATTATTGGAATTTCGGATGAGGACCAATGCCTCTGTGGGCATAGGAAGACCTAGTAGATTTACCTACTAGAGTGTAACTGCTACAAAAGGGTACAAAAGTTGGGGCCCACACCGATAGGGTAATGTTTCACCAAAGAGATATGTCTCCGTCTATTCCTCTGATAAATTTTCCATGATAACTACAAAAATACCTAGGGGAATATCCACAATATCTCCTAGTAAATTATTTTGGATCTTGATAATACTAAAATAGAGATCCATATACTACCCCCAACCATGGATCTGAACGTGGGGGGAAGACTCCTTGATTATCTTCTAGAGCACTTTAATGCTCTGAGTACATCGTTTTTGGAGGATCATATGGTGTCCTTTTGACTCATCACGCTGGGCCACAGGTAGTGTGGCCAAATACACCAAATTTCATTGTTGACAATTGTCTTCAGGTGTTCTTGACTCTTGGGGTAGGCCACTTATCAATGATGAAAATGAAAGTGACTTTCCCAGAGGGTTTGGAGATAGCATCCAACCTCCTTCTGGTTGAGTGCTTCAGGTTCCCTGAAATTCGGCGTTGCAACTAGCCAAAACATCTCCATGAAATGGTCTACCGCAAAAATGTCCCACAAGCTCCTCAGCTCAGACTATGGTTTTTCCCTTGGTTCCCCCACACATCAACTAGGGATGGCTGGGTAACCGGTAGCGGTACTGAAGAAGATCGCAGAGATGGTAAGTTGGTCGGCGGAGAATATGGCGAGCAGGCTCACAAGACACCACATCTCGGGCTATCCTCCATAGAGTGCAGTGACATTTCCACCACAATGTGGTAAGACAGGTTTGAAACCGTTGATTCTGGAACATGGACTACAACTTCTGGCAGTAGACTATGTTGTTGTTCATCCTCCATCGATCCCCAAAATAACTCTTCGTGGTCTTTGGTCAAGGTAGAGAGTGCTCCAAGCGATGGTGGTGGCAATTGGGTGGTCAGACCCGAGGGAGATTCCAAATATTCATCCTTCAAGATGAATTAATGGAGGGAGGTAGGGATCTAGTGGACCTCACATTCTTGAAGTATGTGGCTGATATGCCTCGTCCCTGCCACATCCCTTGACATAGAGGGTCGAGGTGAGAGTTCCATTGCCGAATCATATTCCGCCTCAGAATCTGAGAAGTAGAGAGGTTTAACCATGGTCCTAATTTTCTTGGAATTATTTTTATGGTGGAGAAGACCTCCCAATCTGCCCTGGGATGGATCTTCAGGATAGGGTTGGTTTCTGGATCATTGAGGTCCTTTAGGTTAACTGGTGCTAGGAAGGAGAAGACATCCTCTTGAGTGGTTTAGGGTGCAAGGAGAACCTGGATATATTTCAAAGGGAATATAGGGAGGACCACGGTTTCTACTAGCCGATGGGTAGAGGGAATATCTTTGAGAAGTTCTGGAGTGGGTGGGACCTCCACCAGAGTTTGTGGGAACAATGGTAGGACCTCCATTCATGTGTCCCAAAATAGCATCAGTTCGAGGAGGGTCCTCATGCCAACTAAGCAGAACACGGGTATGAAATCTATGTTAGGTTGTTATGAAGTGAGGGAATCCTATACTACACTATTATTGGTATTACGATGTCCTTTTATGGTGGTTGTAAGGTCATGGGGAATACCCCCAAATTGTAGGTTGACCAGATTTATAATGACATCACACCAGTGAACTCTAACAGGAGAAACAACACCATATAGGAGGTCGTGGGTGCGAAAGAGGGTTATGTAATGAGCCTCCCTATAGTGGAGAGGACCCTCATCCATATTAAAGGTGGCATGGGGAGGACCTCCACGTCAAACATAGGAATGAAAAGGACTCGAATTCCCAATAGTGGTGGTATGGGGAGGACCTCCATATTGGGTGTCGTTGTTGTGGATCACCCTTCGGTGGGCACTACCTATATTGTCAACCAAGAGAGTCAACCCAACCTATTCATGTGGTAGTTGGGGCCTCTATTTGGGCCGGTTTTATGAGTTCTGCTATTTAGAGAAAACAGGGGACTAACGGTATATGTCAGCGGTTTCACGGGCCATAATATTCATTGACGTTGATGCCCCTTGATGAGCATCCCCCTTGTCCTATTCCCAACTCAGGCATCGTGTTATCCTGACTAGGGCTAATGGTGAAGGAGAAAAGCTTACTTGTTCCTTAGCACGTAGGGCAGGGTGGCAGTGCTGGAGATGCCTTATCGAGCCCGACCATTAGAGCCACATGAATGATATCTCGACTGGGCTGGCTCAGACATCCCTCACCTCATCGGCGTAGGGGAGGGAGCCCTCAAAGTATTCTAGGGATTGGCTCGCAAAACGGTTGTGCGTCAGAGTGGGAAGTTGTCACTCCCTATGCGACCCTTGGGGCAGTAGTGGTGAAGTGGCACAGAAGCGTCTATTTCATGATGGGCCATATCTTGATTTGGGATAATCTCATCCTCCTTATACCATCCGAAGAAGTCATTTATCACCCTTCTTTAAAAGAATTCAGATAGGGAGATCGGGTGTGGGCGCCCAACAGCTGTGAACGCGGAGGATTCCATGGGGGAAATGAGACCACACTAGATTTCCATGATGAAGTTTCACCTACCCCTAAGCCGGTTGGTGGGTGGTTATCAGTTTCCTGATGTGGTGGCTTGGGTCTTGGAAGATATGAAGATTAAACCTTTAGTTCTGAAAAAAGGAAATCGACATCCAGAGCCCCGATGTCATTCTGTCTTCCATGGATAGTAAGAAGGATCCACGCTGACAACATCATAAATAGGGATGTCTAACGTTCAAATTTCCCATATTCTGGTGAGTTTCATGCAAGAACCTTTATTTTCTTGGTAGGACCTGACACTAGATAACTGTATTTGGTGACATGCTAGTCCACTGATGTCTCTAATGGTACTAATCTCCCCATCAAGGATAAAAACATCATGTCAGGTTCACCATTTCTGTTTCTGACGCTTTCACCGGGGTACACAACCATCCATTATTTGTATGAGGATGCACTGTTATTGCCCTGCATTCCCTCTTTCCAATGGCGGGCGACATTCGTCGCTTATTTAGTAAGGTTTTCTCCATGATCAAATTTTTATAATGGGACGTCGGTTCCTTCTTATATTTATTCCTCCGTGAAACCCATTACCTAGTATAGGTCTCCCTCATATATTTGAATTGCGGTATGCGAATCTCATTCCTAGTGCCATGTCATCGTAGAATTTTATTAATTAGGCTAATTTTGACAGCACATTCCAAGGGGTTTGGTTGGGGATGAAACATTTGGTTGGGGGATTTGTCACGTTAAACATCACTGGCATGCCTTGGCGCTGGAACACTAGTGTGTCTAGGTTTCTTCCCCTTATGATAGGTCATATAGGGGGAGTGGAATCCCATGGCATCCCACTTCGAATGCGTGGAATTATATTTTATCGGCATGTCTCTAAGACTATCCTCACCTTACTATGTTTAACACAGGGTATGCCGCAAGTTTAATATCATGCAGAGATGGATCAGACTAATTAGAACACTAATGAGAGTGGATCTAGTTAGAGAAACCCCTAGAGGGATCGCTAATGCTGGAGAAAAATCATGGTTAGTTACATGGTTAGTACTAGGAGCAAAGAGATAGTGGGTGACATGATTTCACCATGATGTAGAGGCCTGGGTAAGAATCAATATGGATGATTGAGAGTTGAATGAAGTGGTGGGGGAATGAGGTGGAACTATTGTGAAGGTGATAGTTGTGTTGGTATTGAGCCTTGAAGAGACTTCCTACATATCCCCGTGGTAGGGAATCAAAGTCTGCATAGTTCGACAGGGCGATGGGAAACCTGAAGAGTCAGCCTATATGGATGGGACCTGGATGAAGTGGATCCCTTGAGTTAGGGCATGAACATCCTGAAACACATAAAATCAAGGGAGATAGAACACTATGAGACATGGGTGATGGGATTGAACCATCAAGAGGCATCCTACATACCATTCCATGGAAATGATCTATGTCCACATAGTCTAGGATGGGGGGAATAAAATCAGGGTGTACGTAGAGGACAACGACATGATGGCATGCTAGGGGCTTACGTGTGGTTAGTAGCCTAAGGATTTTCTAATGGTATAGGGGAAGACCAGATATATGGTTCCCATCAAAGGGGACTATAACGGCATACCATTGAATGGGAAACACAATGATTTACCATTAGTTGGGGTTGAAAACGACTTACCACTGATTGGAGTTCCAACATCGTACTGATGGCTGGGGTTTCAACATCTTACTGTTGATTGGTGTTCCAATGTCTTATGATAGGTTGGTGTTGAACCTCATAGAGTCTTCCTATATATAATGTCTAAGGAACAAGTATCCAAGCCATCATAGATCAAATATGTAAAATTTAATGTCTTGGTGGACAAAAAGGGGAATATGGGTTAACATCATGTGGGACGATGATGGACTGACGTAAAGTGGTTGGGACTGATTAGTGTGGGCATTGAACCTCATGGGGGCTTCCTATGTTCCTTTCCTAGGAGACATGGACCAAATTCCTTGTTGTTCAGAAGGGGGGATATAGTTCAATGTCATGTGGGATGAAGGTGAACCAACGTGAAGGATTAAAGACAAGTAGGTGATGGTCTTGAACCTCAGGGAGGTTTCCTAGGTACCTTGACTAGAAGATAATGATCAAAGTACACGTAGATCGGGATAGGTTGGTGAATTGACCTGAAGGGTTCGGAACCAATACATGTTGGGCTTGAACCTTATCGAGGAATCCTACATACCTTTCATAGGATAAAAGGATCAATGTCCATGTAGTTTGGAATGGGGAAATAGTTTTATGTCATGCATGATGAAGTTAAACCAAATCGAAGGAGTCGGGATAAGTAGGTTTTGGGCTTGAACCTTAGGGAGGCTTCATACATACCATGCCTAAGAGACAAGGATCAAAGTCCACATTGTTTGGGAGAGTTTGGTGAACCAAAATGAAGTGGTCGGGTCATGTAGGAGATAAGAATGAACCTTAGGGAAGATTTCTATGTACATTTCCAAGGAGACAAGGATCAAAATCCATATAGATCAGAATGGTTTGGTGAGATGAAGTGATGGGGGTTGGTGCCAATAGAGGTGTTGGGATTGAATCTCAAGGTGGCTTCCTATGTACCTTTCCTTTGGAAGGATCAAATTCAACATAGTTTGGGATGTGATTGGGTCTTACACGATACGGTGGCCTAGGTAGGATTCCAGGGTCAATGCTTACTCTAAGCCCATATTTGTCATACTCAGTGTGATAAACAAGAGGCAGAAAAGACATGATGATCATGTCATGACATGTGCGTCCATGGGAAGTGGAGTGGGGATTAAATGTGGTTAGTGGCACAGGGAGATAGAGATTGGGACTTCTTCCATGATGGAGGCATGATGGAGACAAAGCCCGGATGGTGAGGGATGGGTATTAGAGGATCCCTATGAACCAATCACCTCTTAGACATTGGTACCTAAGAATAGAGGATGATCAGAGGTTCTACTTATTACCAGGAAGGCTAGGGGCTTACCCAAAGGTGGTTGTCCTTCCCCGAGGACAGGAGCTAATCCATCCAAGAGGATCTCATTATATGTGAGGAAGGTCTCACTCCCATGGAGATTAGAGGGAGTAGAAAATGAGCGAGACGGGGCACCCTGTGTAGAGTTCCTTGGGTGAGGTGACAGTTTAACATCATGTGCTGAGGAAGAAGGTGCTTGGCAGAATAACATCATACAACATGGACTAGGCGGGTTCACTCCATACCCATATGAATTTCATAACCTGCACACATTAACCCATGGTGAAGAGAAGGCACTAGAAATTCCGTGGTGAAGTGGGGTTGTGAAGTGATCCACTGAGAGGCCCACATTAGTGTGGCTATGAAAAGAAACTATAGCCATTAGTGTTCCCATACGAAGAAGAATAAGGCCATGAAACACAATGTGGAGAACCACCCAAGGGACATTGAAATAACTTCTTATAGACGTAGAGGTTCATACGGGAGAAGGGTGTGTAACGTCGGTGTTTTTTGCGTAACAAGTGCCCGAAGATGGTGCCCGGGAGAGTGAAATAGAACACATGTTAAAGGGCACAAAAAAGAAGAAGAAGTTTTTTGCACGCAAAAGAAGGGTTTTGCATGCAATAGGCTTACAAAGAGGGGAATATTGTGCGCAAAAGGATGTGTTGAGAGATAAATAAGGCTAGAACACAAATGGAAGTGGTTTTTTTGCACACAAGGAGAGGTTTTACCATGCAACGGAGAAGCGGTCTATTTGCGTGAAAGTAGACGGGTTTGCGCACAAGGGGCCCAACACTTAAGGTATTGGGAGAGGGTCAATCCCAAGAGTTTTTGCGTGATGGGGTACCCCAGTGAAACCTTTGGCGGGAAATATAAAACCTAGAAGTCATCTTTTTTACATGAAAGAGGTGAATTCCATGTAGGGGAGATGGTTTGTATTCTTCAGCAATTTGATGTGGTGGGGGGGGGGGGTACACTCTTATTTATAGGTGGTCAATGGCCGCAGGTAATCTTGGAATTAAACCGGCATGGAAAACTCGGGCCTGAGGGGTGGTGGATCGGAATGTCCCATATTGGTTCGCAAAAACCACTTCAGTTCACAAATATTTTCCACGAGCAAAAACGGTTTTCTGCGCACCACTCCATTTTTCCACGAAGCCTTTTGTCTCTTCCCAGAATCAGTTTCAGAATGGAAATATGACCATGTTTTATCCAAGGATGCCTTCTTGAGACTTTTGGTGGATCTCGGCATCTAAAATATGTTATAAAAAATGTTATATGTTACTTATCCTTGATCTTGTACCCTTTTTAATATCAATATGTATATGTTCTAAGCTTTCAAAAAACATCAAGATGATGAATTTTCATTGGTTTTTCAAGAAGCAGCTACACTATAAACTCTAACCCTATTGATGTAGATATAATTTCATTGACTAATTATACAATGTAAATTAGTGATTGCAACTAAATTTATTTAGACGCCCCAAAATGAATCCTCATGTTTTTTTCCATCATAGTTTTAATTCTGTTCATACGTGCAGTTGCATCAACTTTTTTTTGTTATACAAGAAACGATTTTCTCATGCCATATTCCATTCATCTGAATGTATTAATTGAATACCCTCCCATTTATTCACCATATATATCTATAATATGGAATTTTATCCCTCTTTTCATCTTCCTTCTAACCATGGATTTATAATGAATGATAAATAAAACTTATTTATTTTTTAGAAATATATCCAAAACATTCTTATTTCAACATTATTAAATGTGAAAAACTATAATGAACCTATACGACATCATACTACTATTGGTCTCCATTCATATGAATGAACATGTTCATGCTTTCAGATATTAGATATTCTTCTATTTAAATTAAATGATGCCTGCTTCTCTTTCAGGAGAATATAACTATCACTTGTTTCCACATTGATATGACTGTGATTTAGTACACCATTTTTCGTACATCCATTATGTATTTATTACTAAGATGACCAACATGATTGTTTCATAACTCCAGACATTTGGTAATTGTACTTCCACCCCTAAAAATTCCATAAAACTAAATAATTAGATAAAATTTCCATTCATTATCTCATCTAGACAAAAACATTGATCTGTGGGTTAGTTTCCATATGCCATTAATGAAGCTAGTCTTATATACCTATTCATGCAAACATCCATTGGGTGTTGTATTTTTCTACAAACCTTGCATGCACCACACTCCATTTAACTTATGAAAGTTCTCATTGGATATCTAGATATTCACATCATCCTTCTCAATAACTTCTAGAGCCTTATTATTCATCAATTTGACCTTATTTAATCTTCATGACACATAATTCTTCATCACCCCTTAATTGATGTGGAATTGAATGAAACTACAGAATTAAAAACCCATTATTCTACCAAGAATTAACAATAAATAGAAAAACAATACTATTCTCCATTGAACATAAAGAATTAAATCATTTGAAAAATGTTCTTATCTTGGAGTATTCTTGTAATACTATTTTATATTCACACTCATACCATAGTTTCATTATGTATGTGTGGTTTTTGTGTATTTACATCAACTATTATATTTAGACTTCTTTTATTTCCATTTGATCATCTTTTTATTTGGTGATTGTCATATACCATGATCATTTAATGTATTTCTTATTAGGATCTAGACTTCCCATACCTCTATTTATTGATTAAAAGTAAAAAACGTTACAACATCAAACCCTAATTTTGTTTTAATTGTAAAATTACAGAACATAGTGATTATCACCTCACTAATTTATGGTTGCGATGAAAATAAAAGAAACTCCCATACATCATTCATAAAAGTGACTTTCACTATATCAAGCTTACTCTAAATAATTTGAAAGAAGTTAACATGGTCCATAGTTGGAATTACGTCTAAAAATATCAATTTGAATATCCGAATAATTATAAACACCTTGTTTTTTGTTATTGTCTTTGCTTGCATGTCTATTGGGAACACCATCCATCTTGTGGTTTGTCTTTTTCCTAGATATTTTCTAATGATATCAACACAAATTATAGTTTCATTATAACCTGTTGTTTCCAATTTAAATATCTATATCTTTATTGTTTTGAATCTAGTTAATTCAATTTCCTTGTCCTTTTGGAAGATCTATTTTTCCATATGCATCCTCCAGAATCCGTATTCTTTTCCATCATACTTATAAATCATGACTTGTCCATCATATTATTCTTGTATGGTGATTCATAACTCCCACTTAATCAAATAAATTCAATTAAGTGACTAAAATTAAGATAACATATAAGTTAAATTTATTCCCTTATTAGAAACCACTATATGATACATGTTATTATGAGAATATGGATGAAAATTTGAATCCATTCAATTGAAACCATAAAAAGTAGGATAATGAATCCACCAGTTGAATTTCTCAAATTGAATTCACATGAATCATCCTAAAACACCACCTTGACTAAAATCTATGAATCATATGAATCATGAAATCACCCAAAATAACCATGAATAGAATTTTTGAAAACATAAAAACAATAATAATTCCAAGAAATTAATGAACCACAGTATAAAGAACACTTTGGTTTTTTATGGTTCAAATTTTCATCCAACATCCAAGGTAAAACACTACAATAGTTATATTTCTATAGAATTTGAAATATTACAAACTGTGAATTGTTATCCATCTGGATCGGTTAATTATGTATGTCCATTATAACTCAGTAGCCCCCCCCCCCTCGTATATATATAATAGAGTGAAAATGGCCATTCAGATACACTAAACACATTCATTTGTTCTCCCTTGTCTATTACCAACTATAAACACTATAGTCCTATGAAAATACTTTATCATACTAGATTAATTCATTAAATTAAATACATCACTATATCGTAAATAACTGATCTCACTACATTACACATCTTATACCGAACACATAATTACTTCCTTATAGTCAATGTGTCACTAATTGAAGTATTTCTACCATATCCATCTTATGATGAACTATAAAATGTATATCCAGTGAACTGAATCTAGTCTCATGAAGATGGTTCACATTCCGAATATTAATAACCATAATATGGTTATTAATAGATCATTTATTTTCCTCCTATTAGTCTCAATTTGGTTCTCCCTTCATCCCTCTTTAACGTGATTTGATCTAGGATGTAATGAAAATAGGGGATTGTATTTCTTGTTCAATGTGTAATTCAGTTCATCCCATGAATACAATAAAGAGGAGGGAGCCTAATGACCATATTTTATTGCTCCTTATTAAACATATGAATGAATATTGATGAAATAATTATCATTAGTGAAGGGTATGAACAATGTTATTCATTTCGAATATTGTACATCAAAATTTGATATAGGGTTTCATAGATTTTTGGACTTCATTTTTTATAGTAGGTTGCTCCCAGTCCTTCCTCATTTGATCTTGATTTATTGATGTGTGATTTAATTTATTATCAAAAATTATATATTGAAATTTAATTTATCTAATAATATATTATATGAATTTATTTGAATAAAGGGAAATCTTTATATATGTGATAACTGGGTTTTATGATTTTAATAAAACAATACATTTTTTCATTTTGAAATCATAAATTTTTTATTATGAAGGCTAAATTTTTATATTTCATTTAAACAATGGTATTTGGTTTAAATTACATTTTCTATGAAAAATATGATATTTATCTTAATTTTTATTGAATTCAAGATAATATATTTCTTATAATTTGACATGGAACATAGTTTACAAGGAAATATTACTTAAGAATATAGTGATTATTTAATATTTTTAATGACCAATAAGTATAAGGTATCAACTGAGAGTTCCAGGATAAAAATTGTATAATTGATAATTAATATAGAAATGGAGGTTCATAGAATATTATTTTGATAGAGGAGGTCTAACAATGGGAAGTACTCAAATAAAAGAAAATTCAATATGGGAGTTTCAATAATTATTTTTTGGTTTTGTGTTTCTTCTATTAATTTTTAACAATCTTTATTGTGTAAATAGATATATTCAACAATTTTTTAGGTATAGGAAAATAAAAAAACATTTCCTTTATTTTTGGAAATACATCATGTCATTTTTTTGGATTGATTGTTTCCATATATGAAATGTTTAATAAATTACTCTCTAAAATGTGTTTAAATATTTTCAAAATATATTTGGTTAAATTATTTGGAGAAATTAATATGTGGTAATAAATTTGAGTAATTTATGTAATATTAAATTGTATTGTGTTATTCATTCGTACTAGCATGTCTATGCATGCATGTTTTTTTTCACGATGCATTAAATGGTAATGGTAACTCATTAATCAATTAAAGATCATAAGAGTTTTTTTGGTGAATTAATTTCAGTGTTTGGAATTGCATTGTTAAAGGATATGGTGTTTCCTTTATGGATAGATGTCAATCATCTATATTCTCTTTGATTATTTTGATCATATACATGAATTTATCTATTTTTCCCATGTAATGTTGGTTTACATGTTTACATTTTATGTTGTTTTAATTTTTGTTAAATGAAAAATACATTTTATTTCACATCGTAGTTGTTTTTGTGGTAAAATTATTCCCCAATGATTAGATTCCATACCTCACCACTAGTTATTATACATGAAGTACTGAAATGTATTTGGATGATTATGGTTGTAATTTTTTTCAATAAATTTTTTGAAATGGTTAAATTAAAATTATGTGGAGATTTTGTGATGGAATAAATATCCAACCAATGAAGAATAATGTTATTTTCCATGTCTATGGGAAATTTAGTTTTAATTCAACTGCATTAGTAAATAAATGAAAATGTGAATGATGTATTGGTTACACTGTGTGAAATATGAAAAATTATATTATTATTGATCTCAAACTCATGCTAGTGAAAACATAAAATATGTGTAATAATTGTTTCCAAAATAGTTGATAAAAGTTAATGTATGGATATTTTAGATATATTTGACAGGTTTAATTAATATGTTAAAAAGTTATATTATTTGAGATCTTTAAGGATTATGTCGAAGAGGAATCCACTCTAATATGATAATGATATTATGAGATGAGTTCTATCTTATAAAACCCATGGATGATGGTTTTAAGGTACAAATAGTTGTATAAGAAGTTAAAATTTAAGTGAGATAAATTATAATACATAAAGATGATTGAATAATTTTAATGTGTTCTTAGTAATAAAGACAATGTGTTTAAGAATAATTGATAAATTCCAAAAGGTGTTTAAAATAGTATATTAATGTTTGATAATGTTCGAAGTTGTTTTGAGTATATATTGGAGTTAATTGAAGAAAATATGGAATAATTTTACAATGATGAAAAAAATAACTATGTCTGGATAGCATTTTATATAGAAATAGGAAGCTATATATGTATCATTCTTCTCAATATATGTATAATTATGTAACCATGTCCCTATGATTTTGTTTAGTATATGTGTAATTATTGAAACTTTGTATGTGTATTTGATCAATCATATGTTTCATATAACAAGTGTAAGTGTCATTAAATGTGGGATAGAGGATTCTAGATGATGGATGCTCCACTGAGACAATATCCTAATTACTTCACAAGATGGCTCTCGATGCGCAAAGAGGGAAAATGGGTGGGGGGTTAGATACCTATTTTTAGTCCCTGTTGATGTCAGAGTAAGATGATACCACATTCAATGCGACCAAATTTGGAAGAATGAGAGGGTATAGATTTTACATCATTACTAGGTCCATTCATTCATTAATTGGTATTTCATACTAAGTAGTTTTGCATGTCGGTTGCTTCAGAGAATAAAATTTGCATCTTCTTGGTGGGTATTGTCATTGGGTGTTTGGTCTGTGGCCCTGGTACGACCATGTATTAAGGATTAGTGCCTCTATATCTAAGGACTATGTAATGGTTACCCATCAAACATTAAATGTGGATTATGAAAAACTAATAAAAAATAAGTAATTTGGGAATTCATGATAGAAATAAAAAAAATATAATCAATGAAATATGATTTTGATTCATGCTATTATGTTTAGAGTTATAGTTGAGGATATACTAAGATTATGAGATGTTCCATGCCAAAGAAATATAGACCATTCCATAAAGAGATTTTAAATGAAGATGAAGCCATGAAATGGTGTATTATTAATATAGTTTTAGGCACTATGTTGAATTCAAAAATTATGTATTATTATATTAAGTGGAGATGTGTTGATGGTCATATAGAAAATCATTTTAATATGTATTTAATAGAAGATAAAAACTTATAAGAAATGGTGATTTGAACTATGACATTGAGTTAGTCATGGTGTCTTATATTAGATAACTATTCTTTTTTATAGAAGTATCCAGAATTAGGTTGGTAGAGAAAAATGATAAATAAAAAATAAAGGTAACTTCTAAAAATTTACAATAGAAAACTATTGATAAGGATAATGAACATAGAGATCTTGAAAACAGAACAATATAAAGAAATGAGGAAAACTGAGAAGGATCATGGGGACTGAATCACTTTATATTTCATTTTCAGAAAATATATTTTCCTACTGACCTATGTATAAAATTAAAAAATAATACGTTCCAGAAAGTGTGATGTTTGACTAGAGATATGAGAGCTATAAAATCAAAATACTATAATGAAATCTCTAATAGGAACACGAATAATGAAGTAAATATTGATTAAATTTTAGAGGTCACATTTTATCAATCATTAAGAAAGAATAACTAGTCAATCATCATTTGGATATTAGATCATCATTGTTGAATATATATAAAGAAATAATAATACAAACATAGTGAGCGACTCATTCTTCCATGAATAGTTTTATTCTTGGTTTGAACCTTTTAGATATTGAAGAGTGAGGAATTCAATAATGTAGGTAGTGAAGATAGATGAATCTAAGATCATATTATAGATCGATTTTTAGGTATTATTACTAATGAAAAAAATTTCATTTGAAGATTACATGGCTGATTTGGAGGAGATCAATACAGTGGATTCAGAGGAATCATGTGTTGATTAGATATATACTTGAAATGAATAAATGAATGAACTGGTTGCATATAAATAGTGAAATTGTTTAGATATTGTGGGACTTAGGGTTTTCAAATAGATCGTAGTGTATATTTATGATGGTAGTGGGATGTAGTTGAAAGAATACTAGTGCGAATATAACACCTTTTAGAATTTAGATAGTGTATTCATAATGAGACTCATTAAAGGTGAGGTCGTCACCAAAAATTTATAATCAATATTTTATTATAGTGGGGAAAACATGATTGGGGTGAATAACCAATCAGTTAAAGGAGTAGGCCTTTCAGATGAACATTGTAAAAATAATGTGTGCATATTTTACATTGTTTATTTTGATGCATGTGGTTTCTATTTCATTGTTAACCACAAAGTTATCCAACAATCACAATAAAAAATAGAGGTTTAATTTCTAAGGGGGGTGTAATGTTCAAATAAAAATTTGAATTAGTTAAAAATGTCCATAACAGGATTCACCCCCTAACCCCCCCAGTAATGTTTTTCACCATTACTAAGGGGAGTTTTTACTAGTATTAGAGTGAAATTACCTCTAGTTGTATATAATTCTACATGCATGGTTATTTCCATTTGAGTTGGTGAAGTGAATATTTGAAGTGTTATTAAATATTAGAATCTCATGAGATAACCATTTTCTACACCTCATGTAACATATGTGGATTTCTCTATATAAAATATATAAATTAGGAAAAATAAAGAGGCTAAGATAATAGAAAGAATATCAAGAATAAAATAAAATAAATGAATAACTATAAGTAGTAAGAGTTGTTCTAGAAGTTCAATATGTAATGATACATATTATGTTAATGTTTTTATAAAATCTAATGTGAGGTTATATGATATTTAAAAAATACATAATAAAATTTTGATCATATTTGGGATTATTCGGGATATTTCAAATGGATAATAATCGATTATTGATTATTCCAATGTAATGAAAAAAGAATTCTTAGGACCATTATGGAAAGATATCTCCCATATACATTAATAAATTTCTAAGGAAAAATAAAAATATATTTATTAATATAAACTCTCAATTGATGAATATAACTTGTAATAATGAAGTTATTATAAATAAAATGTTACCAAAAATTATTAAATACATGATCAATGTTTAAAAAATATATGATAACGCTAAGATGAATATCAATGACGCTCAGTTAGAAGAAAAAACAAGAAGAATCAAGGACCCTAAAATAACACTAACTGAAGGTAAAAAATGTCATAACTACCCATTTGTGAATTATGGGTAAAATTTATTGGGGGGGTTGAGATCAGTAGTGAATGAAAACAATTCTCTCAACCAAAGTGTCTTAAGAAAGAAATAAAACTAAAGAATCATAAATTAGTGGATGATGGATCTTCATGATTAGTTATGATGATAGTTTCTACAACACAGCCTTCTATAAAGTATGTTACCATAAATGGAACTCTTATGGTTGTTAAATATATATTAATACCATTTTTATAATCCTCCACCTCATGACCATGAGAGAATCTATCCCACATCCATGATAAATTTTTGAGTGATAAATCTGTTTTATCGATAATTGTTGAATAGAAGTGTAATTTTATAAGAAAATTTTCAACGAAAAATAAAAAAACCCACCCCAACACCATGGGATGATGTGAGAATATATAATAAATTTATCCCCCAAAATATCAAATCAGTGATGTGAAACATTGAAAAAATAGCATGGTACACTAGAAAACAATCTATAGAACTTGCACAAAAATTAAAGAGACCAATATTTATAGAATATGTTTGTTCATTTTTTATTTTTTCGAATATGTACATTCATTTTTGGTATAATATTTGAACTCCTGAATGTGGTATATGGCAGTAATTAAGGGGTAGGAGTATTGGGATAAAGGTTATAGCTTTTTAAAAGTTTTAATGAATGGATAGAATCTACCTATGATAAACTAATTTGTGTACATTGAAAACAATAGTGAGTATTATTTCATGTGTGGCCACACATTTGATGAATTTCGGTTTTTACCAACCATATCAATGTCTAATTTTCATGTGAAAAGGAGGCCACAACATCATATAAAGAATCTAAATAGAAATTAGAGGAATTCAGCATTTGGGAACGAAATTGGAATGTAAAGTAACAAAGTAACAAAATATTAAATATTAAAAATATGAAACACTAGAGGGAATAATATTCTTAGAGTATGGTAGAAAAGGCCACATCATGGACCATTAATAAATTTTACAAATATGAAAAAAAGTCAATGTAGAAAGCATTAAACAAAAACAAATTGAATCATAGAGATATAGAAGAAGATTTTAATGGTGGAATACATATCTAATGATATGTTTAAATAGTTCATAAAAAAGGAAACTATAAAGGCGTTGTAGTATATATAAGGTGAAATACCATAGTACACATATCTAATAAATTCATGACATTTTCCTTCTTCAAATGAAGGTCATTGGTGAAAAAGTGAAGAATAATTTATTTCAATCACTATTGTCATTCTAAATTTGGAATTCATACCTATGAAGAATGTTTAAGATGAAAAGGAATATTGTTTTATCATTAGACTAGATAAGTTCATAGATGTCAAGAAGATAGTGTAAGATAAAAAGAAAAATGTGCTCTGAATTATCATATAATGAAACAGATTTCAATACAGAAGTTCACTAATATAAAGAAGACAAACATGCTCTCCAAATATGTGAAAACATGGAAAATCAAGTGATGTGAGAAAATGATTATTTATTAAGAAGTATAGATACAAGGAAGAAGTTTTTTAGGTTTATAAAAAATATAAACCCTTGTGTTATCAATGATGGGTAGTGTGTGAGACACCATTGAGATGCCTCATACATTCACATTTGGATATGGTGATAAATATACATACATTTCAATACATCACGTGAATTTGAATAAACTCCCAAAAAGAAATTTTTAGTTTCTTTTAAAACATGTAACATATCAGTGTAAAATCATTTTATAATATACATTTCTTCAAAAATGATTCTCCAGAAATGTAATTCTTATATAAGTTTCCATTTTATTTAAAATCCTAAGGAAAAAAGTAAACATAAGGAAAATGGGAGATTGAAATATTTATAAGGGTATAATCAAGAACAACATGATGCAATGTAATACATGTGTGTCCAAATGTTTTTCATGACAACATAAAAAGTAAGAATAATAATATATATATATAAATATTAAATAATACTATTATATAATAAAATCATGAGGTCAATTCATCATAGGAATATGGAGTCAATTTAAAATGTGAAATCATAAGCATGAGTCGAGGATAACCTCCATGACATCATAATAGAGTGTTCTTAGAATAACCTCCCATGCACTATACATGGTTTCTCATAAAAAGAAACCATTACTCAATCAATTATAAAACTATTAGGGTTCTCACTTCTAATTATTTCCATGTATATTAATATGTGTTCCACATGAATAAAATATACATAAATCCATCAATGATCATAACATGAGCCTATGTAAGACAAACGAGCATCCTTTGAGATTAAGTATCTCTCAAGGTAAATATGTTTCAATAAAGATAATGAATTGTGAGGTATTAAAAAATATATGACAAATATTTTATAGTTTAATAAATAATTTTTTCTGATTACATGATGAATGGGTAACTAAGTTAACACCCTTCAAAAAGAGTAAGTATAGTAAATATATATAATAGAAATTAATTGGAATAAAAGTGATGCATAAATGATGATATAGAATGAAAATGGTTATTATTAATCATAACTCACATAGATAATTCATTTCCACAAAAAAATCACAATCTATATTCAAAAGAATGATTCAGTATGATGGGAAACATGATCATTGGTTACTAAATTAGCTTAAAAGAACCCTTTTTGATGGAATAATGTGGATATCTATGTGAATATCCAACAGTAAACTTTAGAATCAATGGGATTTTTAGAATATTATGTATTTTAACCTAGAATAATAAATTTCATCAAGTACTAGTGGATGGTACTTTAATGGAATAAGAATATTTATTGAATGTAAATATCAATCCACATATTCTAATCCTTCATTATAACTCATAATGAAAACGTAACTTATCCGATGTATATCCACCTATATTATAAAACCATGTTTATAGTTGGGCCTCTTTTTCATTCAACAGAGTGAATATTGAATTAATAACCAACTACTCTTTTCTAGGGATGTTATCCTTTAGTTAATATCAACACGATCCTATATCCAATAGTTTATATCCATACAGGGATGTCATTGATATAAAAACCACACATAGTTTAGGGAAAAGCTATAATGATAGGTAGTAAATAAACTAAATTTATCAATATACAAATTTTAATATATTAACATGGAATAAAAATAATTTAATTATATAAAAAAATTATTTTTAAAGATAATAAAAAAAAATAATGCACTTGAAAAGGAAAATGGAGGATTGAGAATCCTCACTAATCTTGACTTTCTTAGTATAATGTTGACCCTCCAAACCTACAAAACAGATCAAAACTGAAGATAATGGTGATTAAGGGACTCCATGAGATGGATATGATTATATAACTATGAATATTTCAATGGTATAATGATATGTGGGTGTGGGTATTTATACATAATAAGGGATAATTTTAAGGGTCAAAATATCGATCATTTTGTTTTTAAAGATAACAGAATTTTTAAGACATTGATTTTAATGAATTTTATTTATAATTAACGGTTTAATGTTTAGGTATGGCCATAAAACCCCTTAAAATACAACTTAATTGTTTGTTTTTTTGGTATTTAATAACCTTACCTATCAATTTTAAATGTTTTTCTTTTTTACCTTTATATTGGTAATTAACGTTTTACCATTGTAACTTACTTTTATGAAAAAAATAAACGTTTCCTTGTCATAAGTAAATTTTTAATCAATAAAATGATTCATAAATTTAATGTTATGATCATATATTAAGTTGCGTATAAATTTAATTGTTTTCTAAAATCGTTATTTTCAATATTCAACAAAAAACAACATCTCTAAAAAATTTAAAAATAAAATTAAGAAAAAATTGAAGTAATGAATCAAAAAATCGAAATCCATTTACCAAATTTAAATTACAAATATCATATATTTTACATCTATTTAAAATAACATACTATATAGAAAAATGTTTTATAAAGAACATAATTATTTATCCTATTATTTTTTATTGCATTTATATTTTCTATTATTATATAAGTATTTTATAATTCATAATTAATCATTTATATATGTATAAAATTTACATTTTATGAAATTATTATCCTTTAATTTAATAGAATATAACTTTTTAATATATAATCAATAGAATTCATATAATGCAACAAACATTATACAGTATGGTTATAATGTTATGCCAATAACAATTTAACATTTCAAAAAACTAATTTATCCACACATAATATCATTTTTATGATAATAATACATTAATTATATGATTAATTATATTTAAAAATAAGAATAAATATTTAAAAAAGTTATTTTATTATATAATATGTTACTTAATGATTTCAAATATAGATTTCTGAGTAATAAAACATGTACAATGTATAAGATAAAAATTTAGAAGTTAAATGAACATTATTTTGAATATAAAACTCATAATAATTTATTATTTTTTTGTAAAAATTATATTTGAACATTCATATTATGTTTCACATGAAATATTAAACGTAATTACTTTCAATGTGTTACAATATTTTGGAATTGAAAATATATATATTATCATGTTAACCATTATAATATGATGAATTAAATACAAAGTTGATATTAAAACCAAAAATAATAATAAATGGAATGTAGTAATCAAATAAAAATATTTTTTGAAAAATAAATATAAATATTATATAGATATAAATATATAAAGCATATAATATGGAAGGAGGACAACACATAGGCTAGCTGTAGGTGGTGTCACCTTATTACACGTTTAATGTGGGTTTAATCGCCATGGTTTCACAAGATTCAACATGATATCACATATCCTATGGGATTATCATCATCTTAATGATTTAAAAGTAAATAAATTTCCAATATACATGAAAAATATGGAAAATAAAATAGGTGATATATATGGTAATAAATGCTTTGTAAAATTTAGTAAAACAAAAAAAAATATTCAATTAAAGAATATTCAATATAAATTTGGGACGTTAAAATCTTATTCCATTATTATTGAAGATGAAAATTAGAAGAGTAGATTGAAGATGGATAAATAAAAGAAATGTTATTGAATATTTTTTCTATATATATAATGAAATAAAACATCATAAGAAATATTTTAATTTGTATTAATTTTCAATTTATGTCTATAATTAATAAGTACCCACAAGATTCAATGGAATTTTTTTATAAGGAAAACCGCAGTGAATGAACATGGAACAGATCCCATAAGGGGGAAAAATAAAAAATATTCAATATTCTTGATATTTAATTTTCTACCATAAATCTAAAATATGGATATAACCAAAAAAGTATAATTTTCAAGGTTATATACGTGCTTTGAAAAATCTATAAAATTATATGTTGGATATATTTTCAAAACAGATTTATTTTCTAATAGTATGGGGAAGTCACACACATTTCAAATGACTTTTATGATGTGTTTTTTGTAGTTGAGTTCATGTTCATGTACAGTCTTGAAATACAATCTAAACATCCCTAAATTTTATAATTTCAATGATGGTTCCATAATGAGAAATTCAAAAGGAATGATTTGATTATTTGGTATAATAACTCTTATTTTTTACACTAGGCCCGTTTAAAAAGTCTTATAGTTAACTTACTGAAAGATATTTTATATGATATTCATAAGTGTCCTACTTATCTCATAATTATCAAACTATATTTTTTTCTCGAATAATTGTGGGATAATATATTGGTTTTATTTTTGATGTTCTATCAAGAATCCTTCCCCAATACTAATGATTTAATTTATTGGGAAAAACACATTCCTTTTAATTTTTTATAAATTAAAGAGAGAAAAGTAACATTTAACATGGTAAAAATTTGTTATTGCCAAAAAATATAAATGATTATATTTATGAACCCAAATGAATTTGTATATTTATGGTTATGATTATTTATATTCAATGCTATGAAAGGGTGACAATCAATATATGTGGCTATTAGGTGATGGAATGTTTATCTATCCATTGACGGTTAAAGAGACTACCCATCTCAATTAGAATTGTAATTTGGAATTTCTATTTCATGGTCAAAACAAGTTAATGCAATGGAATGGATGAATGTTATATATACATACCCAAAAATCGTATGTTTTTTGTGTTGGACTTCATCTTAGAGACAATTTCTAAGTTATGTGATAGTGGTGTTGAACTAAGTTTATATAAATGAAGAGATAAATGTTGTAGATAATTTTGATATTTTTAATTAATATATATGAAAAACAATATTATTATGGAGTCTGAATAATTAGGTTTATGAATAATTCATCCTTGTGGGTAGTTGATATTACAAGTATCATTCATTGTTATGAAACATGTGGATAAATGATTCAAGGGACTGAGAGTTATGGTGGAATATAGATGTGTCATGAGCTACATTGAAGAAAAAAATATGGGTAATTTTATTCCATGTGTGTTATGAATATATTTAAAGTGTTTGAATTTTCACGAATTCTTAAAGAAGTTTTGATGTGATTATGAGTGGTTGAGAATGGTCAAAATTTATTTCTATAATCCCTTGAACTAATTATCCAAATTATTGAATTTGGTTTACATGATTAAAACATATAAAATTATATACAATATCATATTTGTAATTAAATATATTTATATATTTTATTCAACTAAACATATGTGTCACTTTATATCAATGTACATGTATCTCAGTCAGTGTATGTGTCTTTATATACCCTGTATAAGTTTTATTGAGATTTACATATGTATCATCTTTCTTGTGTTTGTACCACTCTAAGTTGAGTATGTTTCATATTCCTTATGTATGTGTCATCAGGACAAATTTTTTGATAATATACATATTTAAATTTTTTGATTAGGGATTTAATCTCAATATAATTATTATTATTGTGAACATTCATGAATTGTTTTCCCACATTATAACATAAAAAATAAACTATGATACAATTCTGCATTATGGAGATGTATATCCATAAATTTAGAAATAATATGATCAAATAAAGAGTGATTTTGAAAGAATATTATGTCTCAAAAATAGAGTTTCCATAATTTAAAAATTCTATAAAAAATCATATCATATTATGTTGTTGTGTTGTACATAATGAATTTAACATCATCATCACTTGAAGAAGATTATGATTCTAGTTATTAAGATTACAATTCAAGTTTGTGAAGTATATTGAGTTTGAGATGTTATATAATGTATATATTAAGAACATAATATAAGAAGCTGTGAAAAGATGATAAGACCACATTATGGTGTATTATCATTAGCCATTTTGGTCACTATAGTGAATTTATTAATTGGGTGTTAAAATATTTTAGTGGAAACAGGTATGAGGTTGTGTATCTGGTCATTTCAAGTAAAATGTTATAAAATTGATTCACTTATATGTGAAATTATTTGAACTATGTTGTGGAGGTGTTCTTGTTGTATTCGATGAGAGCACTATGATTTTTGTATAATTATCCACCATATATTTTCCGAAACAAATTAGAAAGAAATAAATCTACAAGTACTACAATAAATATATATGAGACAATTTTTGATGTGGAAAAAGGCATATTTAGATCATGGGAACCCCCATGAATTAAATGTATTGGAATATTTGAGAAGTATCATTTTCATGGAAACATCTGAATATATTATATTATTCATATATATATATAATATATGTTATTGATGAGATATATATAAAAATTGAGAAGTATGAAGTGAGAAAAAGTGTCATATTTTAATAGAGATCTGAGAACTATGAGCCTGTTATATTCTAAAGAACTCTCTCTAGATAATATAACATAAGAATCTAATAATAATATAATGATAAATATCACTCGGTATTGAATCTAACAGATGAATAATAATTAAACCATCATTTTGAGATCAAATAAAGTGTTCCAAATTTGTGATATGAGGAAAGAAAGGTAAACAATGTAAGAGACTTTCTTTTTTAAATCATTGTTTTTTTCTTCATGTCAATCATTTAATTGGTTGAGGACTAATAAATCTCAGAATGTATATTTTTAAGATCTATAAATCATATTTTTTTGGGTACTGAGTTATCAGTTTTGTTCATGAGTAAACTTTATAAATTTAAAGAAACATTAATGAGTTAGAGATTATTTATCTTATCTATGTAGATAAAACATGTTCTCATGAAAAATTTATTTCAATGGTGTTAATGAATTTTCCACATTACATGGTTTGAAACCATATAACCTATATGGCTCATTGTTAGTTGGATGATCACAGTGAGACTCAGTGACTACAATGAGAATTTTTTGAATGATGTCTAGAAAGAATATAAAAATTCAAGTCCTATGAGAATCTCGTTAGTTTATACTCAATGGGAATCTTTATAGGTGTTGAAAATTATAAACCATTTTAGTCATAATATTATTATTTGGTGGAAAAACTTATTGGGGTGAATACTCTTTCATTGAAAAGGGTGGTCCTTTGAGACATACATTGTAAAAATAACATGTGAAATTTTTTATTTTATTCAAGTGTTACATGTACCTTTGATTATATAGTTAAACAAATTTCATAAAAATAAATAATGGTTTAAATCTAATGGGGTAAATGATTCAACGATAAATTTTAATTTCATAAAAATAAGAAAAACATGATTCTCTCCCACCCCTTCTCTAGTGTCATCATCAATCCAATGGGGAATTTCAAGCCTATAAAAACTTGGGAATTTGTTTGAGGTCATTTGGTGGTTCAAAATATGTCTATGTATTTAGTTATCCTAGTTAGGAAATTACAATATATGATTCATTTTATTTTCTTATTGATTATATTCTATTCCAAAAATTCATCAATATTCCATATTTATAGATTTCATAAAGATTTCTTGAGGATTATATTTTTGTTAAAGTTATTTTATCAACCTCATAATAATAGTTTGGTAATGTGATAACTAATCTGTCACCTGTAGCCACCATCTTTGAGGTACCCTACCATTTTGGATAATTGAAACACTATTAGTTTTGATAAAAATAAGATTAATCCCAAGAGAAAAAAATTAGATCATCATATTCATTTGACCTTTTTTCACATCATTTTTTTTTGAAAAGAATCAATATGTAGAATTTCAATTACTAATTATAATAGAGATATTTTACACACAACAATTGATCTAGATACTTTCATGGTATTTGAAATCATATTTTTCATGTTGAAGGATTTTTAGATTTAATTATGATGTTGAATGCAGTAATTAAGCCTTGGTAATGGAAGATTAGATCAATAGACACATTTCTTTATATTCATAATCTGTTTATAATTTTTATATATGTATCAAATATAGTCCATTTAATTGGAAGAATTCATTATCTTCATAACATCCATTACAAACTCACTTGATTTTTGGTTGAACTAGTGGCCCCATAGAACCTCACATATGGCTCCCTGTATGACGGAGGCTTCCAACATGAAGTGAGGGTCTATCAGTTTTGTCGGTAGACTATAATTTATGTAATAGATAACTATAAAGAACATAAAGACCAATAGTAATAAATCGTCATTAAACTATTACATTATAATATGAAAAATATAACTATTATATAACCATAATGAAATCGTATACCATAACATACATCAATATAAACTATCATAATTGTATATGATTCATACAAAAGTTAACAATATGGGTCTACTGTTGATCATATATATACATGGTCAAAAACCGAAAAAATAAATTTTGAATAACTACAAAATTTAACCATAGTCCCCTATTAGTGTTGTCTCCCATCCCTGACCTTGAAACATCAGCTCATCCGTAACTGAAAGGTCTCATTCCCTTGCATGTATCCCAAAATAATAATGTCAACATGTGTACGAAGATTCTCATATAGGGTGGGAATAAGACCCAATAGTCCACCAATAATGATATCGCTAAAATCACCAATTCATGATCATTGGATGAATGATATATCACTAAAACATAAAAAATAGCTAAATCATTTATGATTGAAACAAATCCATATGGGATGATAAGTCACCATAATTTAACCTCCCAGGTTCTATAAAAATCAACAAAATATAATCCCATGATGAATGATGTACCACCCATAAATAAAATCCAAGTGAATTATATATCATCTAAACATTTCCTAGGGTGTAAGATACATCACTAAAAATCAAAAAATGAATGATATAACATAAATAAGACTAAGGGTGGACAATATACCACAGTAAAAATATCCAATGTTAATGAGTTACCACATACCCAAAATAATGGTTTATGACATACCACTGATGAAATCAATAAGGCGAATGATTTATCACCATCATTTAACATGTGAAAAGGTATAATGAATCCATAAATTAAGACATTTTTGAATGATATATACCATTTAATTCAATCTAAGTGAAATAATTATCACACCATACCTACTATTTTTGGAACCATTTAGGTGAACAAGGTGTCACCCACTACCAAGGATTATAATTTATGTAATCTAACCATTTCATCAAAGGTTGATCCAATAAATCCACAAATCTAACCTAAGGTACCTGAAAAGTATAACCATCCCTATCCTAACATGATCACCCTATTTCTTCTATAAAAAAATATTTTAATATAACTATCATGGCTTCTATGGGTCAGAAAATTTACAAAGATACTCCTCACAGGTTTCATTTTCCTTACAAGTTTCCACTTCCCAATGCATCAGGTCCATCAGTAGTAAATCCCTTAAAGATATAACTTAGTGAATCTAGGATAATAAATATTGAAAAAATCCATCTCTCACCTAGAAAATTAAATTGATTTGGTTCCCATTTATCACTTATATGAATAGCCATTGAAAAATTACATTATATATTGATTGAAAAACTCATATAAACCATCAAGAACATTTAAGAGCAACCAAAACTCGACATATAAAGACTCAATTAACTGATGATCATCAATTAAATCATATTCAATTCAAATAAATATTAAAATTATACATAATCCCAGAAATAAGGGATTTCCAATGAGAGACAAAACAACTGAACAAAATATTGAATGAAACATGGATTAAACGGAAGATATAATCCTCTAGGATAAAAAAATAAAAATCAAATTAATTTTTGAGAATCCAGTTTGGATGGAGGATGTAGAAGGAGGAATTTTCATGGGGGATTAAGAATCCTAAAAAAGGAATGAGCGGAATACCCATTTAATATGTAATAAATTTTGTATCAGTTTAATAAAAAATATAAAAACTATGTAGCAGGATTTTGGCATGACCACATGGGTCATGGATCAATTCCCCAATGCAAGGTTATGTAGTGTTGTTTCGCTATTATCATGGTGTAATTACCCCTTTACAAGGTAGAACCAAAAACCATAATCACCCATCTTCTAAATATTTAGGTGCTTCCCAATGAACCCATTAACTAAAAGAGAAAATTTTATTAGAAGTTAAATCCAAACAGGGATGTAATGAGTCACATGGTGATAATATGGTGGAGATCAATGGAATCCCCCCTTAAAATATCCATGAAATACTAATCAATGTATCTAAAATATTAATAGATGATACTAGTTTAAGATTAAACTCTTTTAGAATTTATGATATCTTATACCATGTTCCCTGCCACACTAATTATTTTTCACAATAACATATTACTTGATTTATCTATTTTTTTATAAAATATTTTTAAAATTAAGACACTATTATGGAGAAAGTAATATTAAAAAAATTGATCAAATTTTATTCTTAATATATAACTAATAAAACTATATTCCCATAATTGAAAATATAGAGGCCATTAAGCATGGAATGAGCTTGCTCTCCCAGTAGACATCTTTCATCAAATTAAAAATTGAAATCCAAAATCATTGAGAAAAGTATGCACCTAATAATACACATTCCTCTAATAATACTATAATAATAAGATCTATTGGTGCATAATTTAAAACTATAAATTTAATGGATCCACTACAGCCAGTGTCCATAACCTCTTCTTCTAAATTGGAGATGAGTAACTGGAATATTCATCTTCTAATCCCACTATGAGGAACCACTAGTGAGATCCCAGATATCCTAAATGATGTAAATTGTGTTCATATTTAGTCACTATAAGTTGGAATTACTATAATTATGTATCAAATTTTTTCATATTTCACATATGTACCAGAACCCAATAATTAAATCCGTACTATGGGAAGTACCTTGATTAGAAGAGGACTCTAAACAATGAAACCAAGCATTAGAAAACTAGGTAAATAAATCATGTTTCAGGGTGATATCCATGTGAAATAAATTACATTATACATAAATGAACCCCAATAAACTCCTATAAAATGGTTCTCCTCTAACACCATTTGATGGTGGAAGAAAAAGTTTAATTTTTATATTATCTAAATACATATACTTTAGAATTTCGTTATCCTTTCAGAGAAAGAGGTGATGATCGTACCGCACTAGAGATATGTAATTATCATTTATTGAGATATCCTAATAATAATTATTTTACATATCATTCCCAAACTGGTTATTTCTAAAATTTTAGAATAATTTCATGTTAAACGGTTCAAAGCGGTGCTGGGTGAAGATGCAGCAGTCTAGATTTTCCAACAGCTAGATATTATTGGTATTATTCTTATTATCTTCAATGAGAATAATATTGTTGAGGACGGGATGTTCTTTTAATTGTTTGAAAAAATGTTATTAGAATGTGAAAATATGAGAAAAAATAACTAACAAACATATTATCTTTCCAAAATGAGACCCCATATCTACTAATAATCCATTGATAATGATCATGAAAACATTGACTGGATAATAGAAGGCTCTTCCATAATACTGGTGCTGAACATGGAAGATGATAAATGGAGTAAAATAATTTTTTAATTTTTTCCTATAATACATTTCCAATAAATAATTACCCATGATATTGTATAAATATATTTTATTGTTTATTGGTTTCATAGATTTATCTACGTTCCTCAAATAGATCCCACTATTTTAAACCTACTTCTTTAAGAGGCCATAATTGTCCTTGTGACATTTTCCATCATCGCATGAGTTATAAATGGAATAGTTATGGATTATTTTTATGCATTGGATGAAACATTTTGGAACCCTACTAAACAATAGATTTTATATAGGAATCAAAGTATGGATATTATTAATTAGAGTCATCCTACTTTGAAATGTGGGAGGAAAACCTTCATAGTTCATGATGTACCCAATTATCCTATAAAATATTCTATTGCATTTTGTTCTTTATACTATAAAATAAGTTCATTTTGAACTAAGTAAAACACCTCAAATATAAACCCCTATCCAATTCTAATTTCCTGAATAGTAGATAAACAACAAAAAACACATGTTTTGACAATCAAAAAGAAGAATCATACCTCATAATATGTGAGGTATTATATCCACCATTCCATATAGCATTTTTCCTGAAGATGTTTCACTGAGACTTATCGGAAAAACCCATCCAATATGCTCTAATTTTAGACTCAAACCCCCCATATCTCATTTCATATACACCCATATGTCATTTATGTGTGTACTAGATGAACTATCTTCCCATAAAAGATCTTCTCACATTGATTCACTATTCTAAATTTTCATTCTTCAAAAAATACATCAGACTCCATCTCAACTTCATTGACACTAATTAGATGATAAGATAAAGGATGATATCTCTAATGATGAAATATATATAATACATGTTGCATCACACTATATATCAGAGAAATAATTAATTTTTATGTCTCTAGATTGATTCTCTTATCAACTTCAAAAAAATTGAACCTAGTTTTCAAATTTCTCTAAAATAAAATACATCATTTTCACAATCTAGGTGACACTCTAAAAAAATTTATATCCCACCTAAAAATCCTTTAGATGTCATGTCTTGTTTGCATAAAATTTTAGCTTACTATGAGTGGTTTATAACCTTTATATAGTCTACTAAATATTTTATAATGTATTATGGATGAGAATCATTCTGAAGAAAATACTTTCCCACCTCTATCAAGTGTTATAGTGACCTACAAAGACTTATATTCAAGGCCTATGATGGTTCAATCATAATTGATTCCTGATAACTGTTGTTACAGGTTAACTTGAAAAAAATTAGATGACTCTCCATTGATCTCATAATATCTTGTAACCATGAAAAATTGATGTACTATAGAATTTAAATGGTATGTCAAAACTACCAATCAGGTTGGGGGTGGTATGTTTTTATCTAACACACATGAGTATCCAATGGATTATAATAAATTCTAGAAGAATGTCACAAATTTTTATTGATTAGATATAATACTTCATGTAAAACTATATCAAAGAACTATCTATTAAACATATTACCTATATGTCCCATATACAGTCATGTCCTCCCAAATAAATAAGAAAAGAGATAAGTTAATAAACTGGTAAACTACAAGCCACACAACACTTCTGCCTTAGGATGACCTGAATTTCTTTGCATGACATTTAAAATTAGTATTTTTAAGATAATTTGTAGAATAGGGAATACTCTATAATATCTCTTAAAGGTAATCAAATAAAATATGTTCTCTAAATAAAAACTATTGAAGGGTTATTTTGAATGAATACTGAATTACAAAAATTATGAAAACAACTTATGGATTTTATAAAATGATGTGATTATTGAGATAAATAATATAATGTGGTTTTTTAAAGAACACTTCACAAAATTTCACCCACCCTTTATCTCACCATGAAGAGGAGGAGGAGGCTCTAGTGGTTATCCTTCTTTAGTTAAGCTCTCCTTATGTGGATAAGGATATCTAAAAAATATAGGATGATAATAAGAAAAATTGATATCTTAAAAATATAATATTCCCACTCCCTTGACGGAACATGAAAATGATGTGCATGAGGTCCTTATTTAATAAAAAGTGGAAGGTGATTTTAGCACGTTATTTTTAGAATATCCATTGGAAATAATATTTTGGATAAGAGATAAAATTATCTCCTTATTTATAAATATAATAAGAATTTTTAATGTTAAATATCTCTATATTAAATGTGGTTATAAATGTGGTTCTATAACATGATTTATGTGAAACTTGAAAAACTGACAATTTAAAATTTTGCATTCAAGATTTCCAATGGGGAGATGTGCCTAAGGAATAGTAGGTACCACTGATCTGGGCACTAGTTTATATGATCGGTTAGAAAAATGTTGAAAAGATTCATCAAATCATCATTTTAATCTTTATTATTTTTTTGGGATGGTAGACTGGATGTTATGACATGTAGTGTCTTTGTAATGATATCATTCTTGGGAGTAGATGACCCACGTATGGAGAAAATTCAAGTCCTCATGGATGATAATATTTTTTTTCAGTTTGATTTTGGAACAAATTTATTTTCAAATGTTGGTGGTGCACTTGTATGAAATTATTATTGATTTTCCAGATTTTATCTCTTGAGCTACTATAACAAGAGAATGTTTTTTCATTCATGCATCTTTCTAGGCACAAAGGGTTTACCTATCATATGTGTTTTGACTATGATCAGTAGATATACATATACATATATACCTATATATATGGATGAAATAGGAATTGACCATTAATTGTGTTAGAAGTAACTTTTTTTGGATTTTCCTATATTAATATATAGTGGCATCTTACATGTCTAATTACCTAGATATACCATGAAGAGAAGTTATATATTAATGGACTATTAAATGATTTTTGGTTAAATAAATAATCATTAAGAAACCTTTATTTTGTTTTCAATCATATCTTGTAAAAGGAATTCTATTTGTCCATATCTTGTAAATTAAACCCTTTAGATAAACATGAAAGATTTTGAATGTCAATCTTGCAGGAAAAATAACCTTATAAATTGTGATATAATTACAATGTAATATTATTAGAAAAGACATACTAATGAAAATTGGTGGAGTATCATGAAAGGACGTGGGTTATATATGAATTTAAAAATTATTTTTATATTTTTTGTAATGAGATGTAATTTTTTCCTTAAAGATTTATAAAACCACTAAGAGCTACAGTCCCAGACCTATTGGGGGAGGGTGGTCATTCCCCTCTAGTGGATAGAGCGAAACCTATAGAAAATCCTTACCTATTATTATATGATATAATATATGATTTCATTAAATATATAGTATAATCATTGTAGAGGGGACCACCTCATAATTCTATTACAATTTAATATCTATCCTCTAAGATCTAGTATCAGTACCAACCACTATTCATAGCCGAGGGTGGTCTATAAGAAGTAGTGTTTTGGGTGGAGTCCAAGATCTAATATTGATCAATTAGATTATCCTAAGGAAAAGATGGTTATGTTTGTGATTTATATTTTTCTTGGGATATTGTATTGATGGTGGGATTAAATTTTTAACGCATAGAAACACATCAGGATAACCTAGAAATATTTTCAGACACACTTCATTATCCATGTTTTCTACAGAACCTATAATCAAATAGGGCCCATATGTTTATGACGATGGAGTATAGGATAAATAGGTTATGTATTATTCAACTTGGTTAATTGAGCTTCAATCGTTCTCTATAAACATTTATGGTGATGAGGCTACCAGAACCATGCACTTTAGAGAAGTCATGTGTTATAAGATCATGGTATAGGTGAACATGTTCAATTTTTCATCCTTTTCTAAAATAATGAGCCTAGATTTGATTACACAATGAAATATTAAATAATGTGTCCAAACATGGGAAGTCCCTCATATAGATTAAGATGATGTATTTTAGGAGTTTCATCCAAAATTGAGGATCATATGACTCGCACTACAGTTATGGTAGTAAATCTGGGTAGTCTAGTGACACTTATCCTCATTCATAAGGTAGCAGTGAAGTATGGTGTTATCAATTTGATTTTTTGGGACACATGAGATGTCAACTTCCTAAACCACCTATGGATATCAATCATTGTGGGACTAAAGGATATATATTCCATATTTATAAATTGTGGTAGCATGGAAGTGGTGGATTCTCAGAATCAGCTCAGGGTTCACAGTTCAGGGGTTAGGGTGAATACCACACCATAATAATAAACCAGTTGGGTTTCTAGAGGACACTCGAGCATGAGTCGTGGTCGTGGAGCTCATGGTTGAGGGTAGTGGGTTTAGTAGGGGAGTGTGAATCAGGGTATACAAGTTTATGTATAGATTCATATGGTAGGAAAATTTCATTTAGTAAATCTGAAACTGATATAGCATGTTTCTAGTCCATTAATCCTTCAAGTTATGATTTGGGTTGATTCTGCACTTTGTTCTTCCCTATTTTGAAAAGGATCCTCGCACTGTTTTATATAGTTTTCATTAATTAGGGACATGAGGTTGGCAATGGAGTATATATGAATTATGTTCTTTAAAGATACACTCTTATACATGAATTCAATGTGGATTTTTTATTCTCTTAGTTATCATCAAGCCATTGTCAACTTCCATTTCCCCTACGAATTCTTCATACTAAAAGTTGGTGGATTTGATGTATTTTTTCGAATAGATTAGATCATTATTTATTGATCTCAAATTGATTTTTATTATCAACATGTTTATTTTACATAACTTTAGGGTGTAATATCAATGTATGTAGTATGGTGGGATGTTCATACATGTTTTGATAGAACATACATTCAGTGACTAGGTGTCATCACCTATTAAGTGAATATTCTTGACATGAATGACATAGATACTCATTATTCTATCTTTCCTCATGTGGTTGATATATTACAATATTCTTTTCTTAGTGAATTATTTAGGTTTCCACCAAACCATGGAATCATGTATATGATTGAGATCCTTCTAAGTATGTAACCTATTTCATTCCCCCTATATAGAATTGATCAAATATAGGTGTGGAAATTGAAATATCAACTACTGAATTTCAATAAAAGGGTTTTATCAATATAAGAATTCCACTTGGTGTTCTCCTATTTTTTAACCAATAAGATAGATGGACCACTAAGATTATGTGTATATTATAAAGTGCTTAACCAAGTAATTATTAATAATTAATATCCATCAAGAAATATCAATTATTTATTCTACGAACTCATATATCCATTGTTTTTTTCTCAAATATTTATTTATGGTCGGGGTAATGCCAACACAGAGTGAGACGGCATAACCCTCTTTATATGACCTTTTAGAGAAGGTATGACCATTATGAGTACCTTCTTATGTCATTATGGTTAACGAATGTGCAACAGATTTCAATAATTGAATGAATATAGTTTTGATCTATATCTGGACTCTTTTGTGGTAATCTATATCAATGAAATCATGGTGTACTCCATGTGCATAGAGGGTCATACATGACATATTTATATAGTTATAAGAAGGTTTTTTGGTCATCATATTTATGAAAAAATATCCAAATGATAGGTTTAGTTTGATTAAGTGAAATTCATAGGCCATGCAATATATGAGGATGGAGTATCTATTTATCATATGAAGGTTGGTGTTGTTGTGTTCCAAGAGAGGCTCAAGAATGGTTATGAGATTTTTAGAGTAATTATGAAACCTAGATATTATCATAGATTTCTCCAGATCTTCTCTCGATTGTGGGGTTCGTTGGTGGGCTAGACTAAGAATGCGGTGATGTTTATTTGGTAAGATTATTCTTATTTATCCTTTTTAGATATGAATAAGAAGTTGATATATGAATTTATCATGACCATACCTAAGATTGGTAAGAAATATAACTTATATTTTGAGGTGTCTAGGGATGAATTAGGTTATGTAATTATACAATATGGGAGGATTGATACTTACGAGTCCTAGATGCTAAGACCACATGAACGTAACAACCTAACCCAGGCCTTTGGGATGAATATAGTGGTACACTAACATAGATGTTAGAGATAGTACCTCTTGGGGAATTAGTTTTTGGCTTATACATATCATAAAAGTTTGAAATGTCTCTTCTCACAAAATGGCCTAAATATAAGGAATCTAATGTTGGTTGAGTACATAGAATCTTTTGAATTTATGTGGTATTATACCCATATAAATGGAATTCAGTGGTAGATCATTTAACCAGGAAAACCCTATCATATGTTGTTCAATAATTGTTTTTATCGTCATATCTTTGCCTTATTTTTAGGGACGAGTTTTTATGTACATAACATTTGGATGAAAGAAATGTAATACACCGTTCATGGAGATGGTAAGTCGTACGTGTGCAAGAATGCTACTTTCATTTCTATTTTATATTTAATGGAATGAAAACATAATGGTACATCATTATATTATAATTATAGTATAATATAATATATAATTTCATTAAATGAATCCTTCATATGTTCCATGTATGGAATGAACCAGTCATATCACTTTGAGGGGGCGGTAGTCTGCACATTATCAAATGAAATTATAGTATTTACCCATTATGAAAACCATAACGGTATGACATAAATGAAAAATTAAGAATTATAGAGAAAATATAAATATAAATATATATCACATGTAAATATAGTTCCATCTTAATATTCACCATAAGAGGTGGTAGTAGAAGATTGAGAAATCATCATTTTGTGAGGTAGTAGTTCGTCGTCCACAAAAACAATATGTTCTTTACCCATTAGACAGAGGTGTGTAAGTATAGTTCGAATACTTATCATAATAACAACATAGTATATAGATGATATGTGTGTTTTCATAAAATAAAAGAATAAAAAGAGTTTCGGGGTTGTAGAAATAAAATAAAAGAAAATAATTTAAGAGACGATGTTACCTTTAAATCGGGTAAGTCAAAATGATTTGAACCAAAAGGATTTTTTGAAGTTCCTTCTACCAAAGGTAAGGCTTCTAGGTGGAAGATAGAGATTTTTATAGATTATTTGGGTAGAGGTTGGATGAGGTAAATAGAATGAGAGATGCAAGTAATGGGTTAGAGGGGAGGAATTTTTAAAAGGGGAGGAGGGGATCTTTAGGAATGGTTGAAAAAATTATTTTATTATATAATGATTTTCCTTTTTTAATGTTCCAAAAAATATTAAAGTGGAAGATAAGATGATTCTTTTTCTAAAAAAAATCATCCAATAAGAATTTTACATGTTTAGGATATTGTTTTAATTATTATAATCTTATTTATTTAAATCAATAATTAATGAGGTAAACACTACATCAATATTGTGTTGTAAATAATTTTTTTATTTGATGTATAACAGTTATAAATAAAATACCATGATGTATGAAATTTTTTAGCTTTATAATGAATATTTATATTCAAATATATCAATTATATAAACCCGCATTAAAATTATTTTATCAAAACAATACATGTTTACGATATTTGAATTTTTACGTTAAATAAAATTTTTTTGATCTCATTATCATACCCAAATGGATTATAAAGGCCAAAAAATCTCACCCTAGGATTTTATTGGTCATCCAGGACCTATCCAATAAGGTTAAGAAATGTTTTAAGTTAATTTTATATTATTATAAAAGTCAAAATTTTTTATTCACCAAAAATTATTTTCATCTTATTGAACAACATTTTACTTACTGATAACAACCATGTATTCTATATTTTAGAAATTCAATTCGCAAAAGAGGTAAAATTTAATTTAAATGAAAAGGTCTGATTTTTATCTATTATTCAGTGTTTTCACTAATCATAAAAAATTGAAGGTTTTCAAAACAAACACCAAAAATTCAACCTAAGATATATATGATATTCCAAATTCAAAAATGATTTCTATTTTAACTAATTAAAAACTCATAATTTTAATTAATTAATTTAAAATTAATTCATGTTTTCAAAACAAAATGCATGTTTTTAAGAAATAATAACTATCAACAGTTTGACACTTATTTATGTCCAATTTCATAGTGAAATTGCATCGACTAACCAACATTGGATTAAATTGTAAAGATATTATCTAATTAAACATTATAACCAATTAAAATGATAATATAACCATATTAATATATTATATTAAAATGCATTTTGGAAGTAAAATATAGTTCTTTTCACCATTCATTAAAAAATAAAAATTTTCAGAAAAATACCAAAAATTTTCCCAAATTAAATTTTGTTGTTCTAATTATAAAGAAGAATTTTATTTTGTCAAATAGAGATTATAAAAAGGATCAAAACTATATTTAATGAGGGTTATCCATAAAATGTTAGCAAATCGAGATTTTAAAGAATATTAGAGTACTTATGCTTGAAATTATATTCGTTCACATTTTAAGCCTCTAACATTTATTGTATAAAAGTATAAACATTTAACAAACATTTGTAATCATATTATAGTTAGTTATGTTTATTCTCACCAGTAAAATGACTAGTCATTAACTACTATTTAAAATAATAATACTATGTTATTATCTTTCATTATAACTCAACATAGTGTGAAACCAATGATTTAAATTAAACATGTTGTTCTGTATCAGGTACGCCATTGAACATAGTATCCCCTTTAAAGTAAAATTATTATTTAATTCACAAATGTTAATATATATGAATATTTTACATTCTTTATTTACCTAGGATGTTACATCCTCCCCCCCTTTTGGGAATTTCATCCTCGCAATTTTAAAATTGGACTCAGAAACATCTTTAAAAGTCCCACATCAGAAAAAAGTCAACAAAACTATAAAATTAAAAGATTGAATGGGAAATACAATGGTCGCCCAATATAACCCATACTAGGATTCCATATTGGAAAACATGTATATGGAAGAGAAAATAACTATCACTGATTAATAAAGAGTGATAAGGAACTTGATCATGAATAGTTAACCACCACAATACCATAAATTTCTGGTTGGGTAAAATTATAATGGTAAAAGAGAGATTATTACATTTTTTCATCAAGATCCTTTTCATTGATTTGAAGAATTCTATAAATAACTAGACTAAGATCGTTCGGAAACATACTTAAATGTCATGTAGAGTGTCAAACATTAATAAAATTCTACCACAAACACATCTTTTCTTCAAACTGTAAGTATTCAAGATGACTTGGTCACACCTAAAGTGTTAGAATCAACTTATTCACTATCACATAATATATAAAATACAAACTATATATTTCTGTCTGTCTTAATAAATCAACCAAAACTAATATGGTTGGTATGAGATTAGAAAATCCCCCAAAAGGATATTCCTTTATAAAAATAAAAACTACTCTTAATCTCGAAAAATCAACAAACATTAACCAAAGTTCAATAATGACCTTTAAATACAATATTTTCGATTAAAAATTTATTAAAATAATCCATCCAACATTGAAAACCCAAACTCAAAAGGATTTGATCACAGTCTCCAAATAGAATCAGTTACTCTTATAGTCTCATACTGAAAATTAATTAACCTAATCACATATTCTCTATGATAGGTTAATCATTTACAGATATAACCCAACTCTCTGTATTTCCACAATAAAAACATAGATTCTTCCTGTAATTACCCTCCAATTCTCATTGTCTTGAGAGCTCAAATAGTCATTACTAGGCCTTAAGCGACATCCCCAAGGCGCCAAAGGCTGGCAATAAATTCCAAAGGGTTTCAAAAACAATTAGGCGATGATTTAACCTTTAAGAAACTAAACAAACACCTCCACTAACAACCATTATATGATGCATGTTATAAAACAACCAACTCATGTATTACAAACATGAAACTATATAATTCCACGAGCCAATACAAAAAATAAAATATCAGAGTACCAAGCGGAAGTTTAGCACAAGACCCAAAATAGACCAGGACACACTTCACGACTCCACACCAAGCTCCATGCTCCAAGAACCACCACATCTCCCGAGCACCACCACGAACCAATAGTAATGAGTTGCTTTACCTTTACATGTGTCCTGGAACATGACATATACAGTAGCACCAAAGTTCCAAAGTATGGGTGAGTATAACTCAGTAGGTTTCCCCCAATGACTTCCCTACTCATGCCACTAGGATAGAATAGTTAGCAAAATTTATATAAAAATAATTTATATAGAACAGTTTCAAAAAATCATTTTATAACTAAATAAAAAGATATTTCCAAACCATTAATAACTAAATGCATTTCATAATGAAATAAACCAATTTTTTCCAGTATGTTATGCTTCCATAAAAATAACCAAACAAATTTTGAAGAATTTCACAAACATTCATTTTTGGCATACCCAACCATTTCACAAACCCGTGAAATCAACCATGCCTGCTTCCCTATGACAGTTCCATAATCATGAGCGGTTTCTCGTCAATCTACCAAGCCGTCACAATGTAATTGTTCCCCATGTTCCATTACACCTTTGGCACCGAGCACAATGTCGTATTTCAACCAATCCTCGGACATGAAATATGAACACACACCACATATTCCCAAAAATCATGCCAAAACCACCCTTTGAATAAAACACCCTTTTATTGAAAACCATTTCTGTCAAAATCATGTCTGTTCAACCAATTCAATCCATTTCAATAAAACTCCATTTTTATTAAAAACCAAATCCCCCAAAATCATTTCAATCACAAATCATTTCAATAAAACACCCTTTTATTGAAAACACATTTCTCAACGAACCATTTACAATTTCAGAAATTTCATAATTTAAAATCAACATTTTAAATTTAAATAGCCAAATTACATTGCAGGACAATTCACCAAGATTTCACAATTTCATCAAAACCATAAGTCATCACTAAAGAAGATTTATTTCATATTTTTCACAATCAATTCCATTAAAATAACCAATTTGAAACTAATCCAACCAATTCTAACAAGAGGAGTTGAGAGTGAAGACACATACCTCAACAACTAAGGCAAAAACCACCGAGAACTGGGTCGAAACACCACGAAACCTCCTTAGATTCCTTCCCTATCACCAACAAGACCAAAACCCAACGTAAAACTCATCCACTAACTTAGATCTATCCACTTAGGGCATAGATCTAAGGATCCATCAATAGGGGAGAAGTTGATCTAAGATAACCAAAGGGAAATGAGACTTACCGTGATCAACTGACCTCTAAACACCATGGAAACCCTCCAGATCACTTCCAAAATGACTGGTAAAAGTTCTCCCACCTTCCCTAGTGAGAAATACAGAGTTAGGGCCATCTGAAAGCAAAAAAGAGTGAGGTAAATGATAAAATGGATTAGATCCTAATAAATAGGATCTATGTTGACTTCGAACACAGTTAGTCTGCACAGTTTGTTAAACGGTGCGCTAACCGTGTGGTAGCCACTGCCAGAGAGGGGCTCTCTGCACGACCTCCTTGCACGGTTTTTCCAGACCATGCGTACACCATGTAGACTCCTCTGCCCAGGTGACTACTACCTGTAGGGCTTCCGCACGGTTTGTAAAACCGTGTGAGGCATGTGCATCCCTAATTTTTCCCTCTTTACACTTTCAAAGTCTCCCAACTCTCCCCCACAATTCCGCATATGCTTCAGAAACATAAAAATCATAAAACATGAGATACTTACCAGAAACCGGGGGTAATACACTTCCAAAATAAAATTTAAACCATTATTCCACAAATTAAACCCCATAGTATTATATTTTCCTCATTAATATAGCATTCAAAAAAGAGAAAACATCTTCCAAAATAACATTTTTCACTTAATCCCCAAATCAATTTTCTATATTAACGATATCTTTTTGATAAATCATAATATCCCAATTAAACTTATTCTTGATCAATAAAATAATTTAATTAAAATTCAAAAGTCATACTAACCTGGGACTTTATGTAGTCCAGTGGTAGGAGATAAATCCCAATCGCACTTTGGTTGTGGGTTCGATTCCCATGCTTTTTCCGATGCGATGGGTTGTCACAAGGTCTACGTGTTGTTCTTTTTGAAAAACTATATAATTTTATAAAATTTCAAAAAATGAGATAAATACCTAAAAAGTGTAAAGTACCATAAATTTCAAGGGAAATGTTTTCTTAATTTTCATTGGGATTTTACAAGAATGCAGTTTCTGACGACACCTGATTCCGAGGCCCGGTGTGCCCGGAATCAATATCCGAAGATTAGCTCGGGTACGTTCAGTGAACGAATGAGCGGGTTTTTCTAACTTTGGAACTGGTGCTCAGAATCGAAATCTGAGGGCATCGATGAAACCGCAACACCAGTAATAGCTTTGGAACACCTTTTCTAGAGTTCCGTTTGCTCGGTTGTGGTTATTTAGAAGAAGGGGTTAACTAAATAATAAAATAAAAGTTGTGCAACAATTTTTATTTTAGGTTCTATGTAGTTTAAACCTACTTATGGAAGTTTAGGATGGACCCACTATATCATAACCCCTCTTGATAGGATATTAGTAAGGTGGGCCCCACACGAGCCACACCTTTTCAACTTCCTCAAACCCCCATTATTTTGAAACACACCCGTACCCCCTTATTAAATTCCAAGTCAACACTCACATTAATTGGACTATTAAGACTCTTCAATTAATTCAATTAATTGAATGAATTATTTTGAATTTCAAATGGAATGTTGGATTGTGTACGTTAATTAAATAAGACAAGGTATTATTTCATTAGGGGTTTCTTCGTTGTGTTGAGAGGGAGAGTTCCACGAAGAACATCATCATTGTCCTTGAAGAACGCGAAGAACGCACTGACATCGATGAATAACGCTGGCCTCCGATGAAGGACGCCAAAGAATGCTAATTCTTCAGAGATCGACGATGCAACGCCATGTACTACGATGCCAACGATCCTCTTCTCCGCGACGCCGTGTACCACGGCCTCAACGACGCTTACAGAGCCTCCTTCTGTGACGTCCTTTTTCCCGCAATGAACCTTCGTTTGATAACACCTTCAGGTAGGGGTTAATTTTTGTTTGTGAATTATTTGTTATTCATCGACTGTTATTCTTGCTCTGCCTGTTATCATTATAATTAGGGGAGGTCGGACCACACAAACACGGCCGACCCTCATCCCCCTTTGACATTGTACTTGTTACAGCATGGGAAAAGGCAGCGCAGTGCAACAGCACAACACAGTAGCAAGAAGAACGGGCGAAGAAGCACATCGCCATCGCGTCGCGCCGTTGAGGCTGAACAAAGCCGATGTGCTGTTAGGCCGCACAAGAGAGCCGCGAAGAGGACGCAGCTGGAGCAGGGCCATGAAGGAGGTACGCGACACCGTCGCGCCGTGCCAGTCGGAGAAGGCCGCGGCTCAAAGCAACAATAGTGCAAGGTGGGGCGACCGGAACCGCCGGTTCCTGGCACCTCGGAGGGGCGGGACTGTGGGGTCCCGCAGTGGCAGCACCGACCGGCCGTTTTGGAAGGAAGACCGGGGGTCATAACCCCCAACTGGAAAAGGAGCGGCCCCCAAGTTGGTCCGCGGTTTCAATCAGGGGGGCAGTGCACCCCCCCCCCCTTCGCTCGGCTCGTCCGGCGCCAAGCAGGCCACACACGGGCCGCGCCTGCGCCCTGCCAACCGGCCGCACAGGGCCAGGCCGCCTAGGCTGCATCGGGCCGTGCCAGCTGGGTTGGGCTGCGGCCACCAGGTCGGGTCGCGCCCGTCGAGCCGGGGCACGCCCTAATGAGCCGAACCCAGAACCGGTTCGGGCCGACCCAGGGGGTCTCGGGCAGGGTCGGTCCGGGCCCAAAACCCCCTATATTTCAAACAGTTCCGTTCAAACGCTGGTATCTTGGGATCTGGACCTCTGATCGACAAACAGTCAGTAGCGATGTGATCCTTGTATCGAGGCGGTCGTTTCAGTATATTACACTCAATGTTTTGGAGAACATCGGGTACGTCCGAGTTGGTTCGAACATGAGTCCAACCGGGCCCTCGTAGCAGAAAAGCTTATAACATGAGCTCCGGATGTCCGATTGACGTGTCGTCAACTTTTTTGGATTCCTCTTAGTGAGGCAGACCTTTTGGATTACTCTACTCGTTGTTTGGATTCAGCTGGAGTATGGTCGGGTTGGTTTTAGCTTAAAAACCAACCAGGCCCCTGGGATGAAAAAGGCAAATAACTCTCAGATCGGGCGTCCAATTGACGCACCGTCTGTCACGTTTTGTTCATATTGATATGACGGAAATTTGTGATACATAAAATCTGGTCTACGTGATAGTTTTTTTATCGACCTCTTGGCTCGTGGAGAAGACCCTCCCGGAACGAGCGTGCTGTGTACGGAAACCCTAGAGCTGACTGAGACTTGACGACTGCTGATCGATCGACTCAGAGAGCTTCGAGAGCCCAGTGGGGAGAACATGTTGGTAGCGGGAGACCCACAGTGGAGGAGCTCTTATTTGTAGCGGTAGACCCGCGGTACTCAACAGAATCAGTACCTATGTAGGCTCTGAGGGGGAGCACTTGGTTGTAGCGGCAGACCCATGGTGGGAAGCGCTTGGTTGTAGCAGCCGGCCCACAGTACTCGACAGGTGGAGTACTACAGTATCCCAAGGTTAGTGGTAAGCGCTTGGTTGTAGCGGTAGGCCCACTGTACTCGTTATAGGAGAAGTTCCCCATCAGCTATGGGTTCAATAGTAAAGACTTTTGTACTGGAATCCCCTATGGGTTCGACGACGATGACAACCGTATTAGAATCCTCAATGGGTTCGATGGTGAAGATTTTCATAATGGAATCATCAGTGGGTTCGACGTTGAAGATTTTCGTACTAGAATCCTCAATGGGTTTTACAATGATGACAACCATACGGGAATCTTCCATGGGTTCGGCGGTAACGACTACTATACTAGTATCCTATGTGGGTTCCAGCTAGATGAATCGGTAACTACATCTGCTCATCTCCTTTGCTTTACAAATGATGTATACCTATGTGAGCTCAGTCTTGACTTTTAATCATTATCTTCGATATGATTGACTTATATTCCTATGTGGATTGTGTTGTGATTTCCTGTGTGGATTGGGTTGTACTATGGTGTGTGGACGTGATCAAACTTCAGCTCGTGAGTTGGAGCTGAACTGGATTTGATGACTTTGGTATATGTATGGGCATATACCTAAGTAGTGTTGAATGTTACTTCGTGATTGTATCTTTCCTTTATGGATTATCCTTAGTGGATTCTGGGAGACCTTTGGGGGTCTCGGGGTCCCTACTGAGTATCGTATACTCACCCCTGCACGGGCTTTGGTCACACTACGTTGTGTTGGTTGCAGATGACAGACAACACTGAATGAGGTTGAGGCTTGTAGAGCTGGAAAATTCCCTGAGGAGGAACTCACGACGAGTCGGTGCCAGAGGTGGATTTTACGAAGAGTCGGTACTTGCAGGTGGACCACTAGCTGGGATGTACACGGGGCCGATGGTTGGACCCGAGGCGCTGAGGAGGCTATCTGTACCCACCCTTTAGGTGGGATTTCCAGTGGATGACTCGGTGTTGCTGCTTTACTTTTCAATTGTTTTACATCCTTTCCATTTGTACTTTACTTTAAGTTTGGGTTTGTATTCTGGCCCACTTACATTTCCGCACTTACTTTTGTACCCTGTTTTACATAGGATTTACTACTTCTTGCTTACTCTGTGGTGTTTGTTTACTTTATAAAGGAAATTACTTCCCCTTTTATCGGTATTTACACCTTGGTTCTAGTCTCCAGCCCCTGGCCTATGGGGGGCGGGCTTGGGGTAGTCATGGCACAGGTCCCGAGGATTGGTCGTGACAAATTTGTATCCGAGGAGTTCAGTTCTACCACAGAACTCAGGACTCTGATTTTCCTTCTATGTGAAGAAATAATGTTAGGAGTACTGAGTGTGGATATCTGTCCAGGGAGTCTAGAGATGGTGCGGTGGCTGACGTATCCCTACACCAGGACCCAAACTTCTGATTTTCGACTCAGTGCATGAAAACACTGATTGCATGTCTGTTTCAAAAGTATTCTTTGTGATTACTTGTGTCAGCTCACCAAGTATACTGCTTTGAAAGTGGAACACCTGTCTCTTTCTTGATGGCCCCACGATGGAAGATAGCTAGGGTTCAGAGCCTTGAGAAAGATGACAATCCACCGAGCGATGAGGCCTCGGTGCAGGGCCCTTTTACAGCGGAGGAACCAACAGTACCACTACCCATCGAGCCACCGATACTGCCAGCCCCAGCCGCTGAGAGTGCATGTCGCCTTAGTGCACTGCACGGGTTTCAGCTCCAGAGACTGCCCAGGTTCTGCGGGGAGATGGACCGTCAAGCAGCAGAGGATTGACTGGAGGTCGTAGTTCAAGTTTTCAGGTTAGTGGGGACACCAGCTGACCTCATGGTGGTCCTTTCAGTGAGCCTCATGCACGAGGCAGCAGGCAGATGGTGAAGCTTGATGCTCCAGGTGCACGATGAGGCATCTCTCCTCTGGACAGACTTTGACAGCCTCTTCTGCTCGGAGTTCGTCCCATCCACCCTCCATGTGGTGCGCATCCAGGAGCTACTACAGCTGCGGCAAGGCAGTATGACGGTCACCCAAAACTCAGCGAGGTTCACCGATCTGTCGCGTTACGCTACAGATATGGTACGAGACCCATTCTTTAGGGCCCGAACATTTGAGAAGGGGATCATGTGAGAGATTAGAGATTCAGTTATTTCTCACAGCATCCCGACGCAGACATGGGTGTTGGAGCAATCCCTCTTAGTGGAGAGTTTCCTTGCTGAGCAGTCTCCAGCAGCATGACCAACCACTAGCCGGTATGCGGCAGAGTCTCATGCAGTGGGTAGTAGACAGATGACGCAGAGGTCCAAGAGGACCAGACCAATAGGTGATCGAACGCATGACACATGATCGTGTGTGCGAGGCACCCGGGGTGGAGAACGACTTACCAGGACATGACAGTGTTACACCTGCAGCGGGTTTGGTCACATGGCATGTGACTATCCGACCCACCATACAGATGACCATCGGATAAACGAAGGACCTCCCAAGCAGAGGCATAGGTTCAACCGGGGTGTATCTCAAGGAGTAGGAGACCGAGGCAGGGGAGTTGGTCGTGCAGCTGGAGGTGGACGACGCTTCAAGGTGTTTCCACCACCACCACCAGGAGGTCCACCCCGACTGCAGGGAAGAGCTCCGCTTCAGGCAACTGAGGCTTACGACCATGAAGCTCCGGGAGCTGATGGAAAGGAGCGGGACTAGCTCAATACGTGGGGAATTTTGTTCATGTTTCTTCTAGCTTTTTTGATGTTATGTGTCTTTGTACCATGAGCTACAGTAATAAAAGAATCTTGTTCTTGTGGCGTTTACCTTTCTGTCCTCTTTTTATGTTGTTACTAAGAGGTTCCGGTTTAAACTGTTGACTTGACCCTTACTTCTGAGATACCTACTGGAGGATACCTAGTGACCACACACTAATGCCGACAGTGTGACTCAATCATTGGAGGTGAGAGTAGTGGTTGGATATCTTGGTAGTAGAGTCAAGGCCTTACGACATCATCATTGGTACGAATTAGTATCATTCATGTCGGGAATGACTGTCTTAGCCAAAGAATGTGGTTCGTCCAGGGGATGAGACCAGATTTCTCTTATTGGAAAAGAAGAAATCTTTGCAGCTCTTGTAGGACCAGAGAAGGTCCAGGTCATCCAAGAGAAGATTATAACATTTCAAAGACGACAAAAGTCTTGTGCTGACAGGAGGCGGAGACCACTGTAGTTTGAGTATGGCGACCACGTTTTCGTACGGGTCTCACCTCGATGTGGATTGCGGAGTTTTACCCACGGCGGCATGCTATCTCCGTGCTTCATCGGACCCTTCTAGGTCCTCAATAGGGTAGGCAAGGTGGTTTACCGCTTGACCCATCCACCTCAATTGCACCAGGTGCATGAAGTTTTCCACGTATCTCAGCTGAGGAGATACGTGCATGACCCGACACATATCTTTGACGATTGGGTGACTTTTGCGGAGGTCCCAGTGGAGACCGAGGATCAACAGGAGAGGGTCCTACGTGGGTGGTCGATTCCTCTAATGCACATAAGATGGCAGTATGAGAAACTTCAGGAGAGCACTTGAGACCGGGAGGCTCAGATGCGTGCTCAGTACCCTCATTTGTTCCCCTAGTTATTGATGTATATTTACGGGGACGTAAAGCCCTGAGGTGGGTGTAATGTAAAGACCCGTAAATTTCAAGGGAAATTTTTTATTAATTTTTTTTTGGATTTTACAAGAATGTAGTTTCTGACGGAACCTGATTCCATTGTCCATTGTGCCCAGAATCAATTTTTGAAGTTTAGCTCGGGTACATTCAGTGAACGAACGAGTGGGTTTTTCTAACATTTGAATCGGTGCTCGGAATCGAAATCTGAGGGCACCGATGAAATCGAAAATGCCGATAATTTCTTAGAAACACATTTTATAGAGTTTCGTTTGCTCGGGTATAGTTATTTAATAGAAGAGGTTAACTAATGAATAAAATAAAAGTTGTGCAACAATTTTTATTTTATGTTCTATGTAGTTTAAACCTACTTATGGAAGTTGAGGTGGGACCCACTATATCCTAACACCACTCGATATGGTATTAGTGAGGTGGGCCCCATATGAGTTACACCTTTTCAACTTCCTCAAACCCCCATTATTTTGTAACACACCCGCACACCCTTATTAAATGACATGTCAACACTCACATTAATTGGACTGTTAAGACTCTTCAATTAATTCAATTAATTGAATGAATTATTTTGAATTTCAAATGGAATGTTGGATTGTGTGTGTTAATTAAATAAGATAAGGTCTTATTTCATTAGGGGATGATTCGTTGTGTTTGGAGGGAGAGTTCCATGAAGAACTTCATCTTCCTCCTTGAAGAATGCGAAGAACTCACCGACACCGACGAAGAACGCCAGCCTCCGACGAAGGACGACGAAGAACACTAATTCCTCAGAGATAGACGATGCGATTCCATGTATTGTGACGCCAAAAATCCTCTTCTCTGAGACGCTGTGTACCGTGACATCGACGACGCTTACAGATCCTCCTTTTGCGACGTCCTTTTTTCTACGATGAAGCTTCTTTCGAAAACACCTTGAGGTAGGGGATATTTTTTGTTCTTAAATTCTTTGTCGATCATCGACTGTTATTATTTCGCCCCATGTTATCATTATAACGGGATGAGGTCAGACCATATGAACACGACCCACCCTCCCCCCCCTTTTGACGTTGTACTTGTTACGGAACGAGCAAAGGCAGCGCGGTGCAACGAAACTGCACGGAAGCAAGAGGAATGGGCGAAGACGCGCGGCGCCGTCGCGCGGCGCCGTTGACGCCGAACAAAGTCGTTGCGCCGTCACGCCATGCCAAAGAACCACAAAGAGTCCGCGGTGGAGGGGCGGGGCGTCGGCACGCCGCGCCGGTTGGAGAGGGCCACAACTCAAAGCCGCAGCAGTGGAAGGCGGGTAGGCCGGAACCACCGGCCGCCGGGACCTCGGAGGGGCGGGACGGCGGGGTCCCGCGGCGGCCGCTCCGGCCGGCCAGGCCGGGCCGGCCATTTCGAAAGGAAGACCGGGTGTCGTAACCCCCGAATGGAAAAGGAGAGACCCCATGTGGTGCCGCATTTTCAATCAGGGGGCAGCACCCCCCCCCCTTTTCCACTCGGCTCGTCCAGCGCCGAGCTGGCCACACACGGGACGCGCCCACACCAGGCCAACCGGCCGCCTAGGTCGGACCAGCCGCACTGGGCCACACCCACCGGGCCGTGCCGTGCCCTAATGGACCGGACCTGAACCCAGTTCGGGCCGACCCGGTTCGGGCCGGCCCAGGGGGTCTTGGGCTGGGTCGGTCCGGGACCAAAACCCCCATATATTTTGGACAGTTCCGTTCAAACGCTCGTATCATGGGCTACAGACCTCTGATTGATGCACCGTCAGTTGCGATGTGATCCTTGGATCAAGATGGTCGTTTTGGAATATTACACTCATGGTTTCGGAAAACATGGTGTACGGCCGGGTTGGTTCGAACACGTAACCAACCAGGCCCTTAGAGCGGAAACGCTTATAACTTGAGCTCCGGATATCTGATTGACATTCCGCCAACTTTATTGGATTCCTCTTAGTGAGAAGAACCTTTTGTCTTACTCCGCTCGAGGTTTGGACGCATCTGGAGTATGGTCGGGTTTGTTTTAGCTTAAAAACCAACCAGGCCCCTGAGATGAAAAGGCCAATAACTCTCAGACCGGGTGTCCAATTGACGCGATGTTTGTCACATTGTGTTCTTATTGATATGACTGATCATTGAGATACATCAACTTTGGTGTACATGATAGTTGATGTATCGATCTCTTGGCTCGTGGAGCGGACCCTCTCGGAATGAGCGTGCTGTGTGCGGAAACCCTAGAGCTAGCTGAGACATGACCAATGCAGATCGATCGACTCGGAGTGTTTCGATAGCCCAGTGGGGAGCGCTTGGTTGTAGCGGAAAACCCACGGAGGAGGAGTGCTTGGTTGTAGCAGCAGACCCACGGTACTCAACAGAAGAAGTACCTCTATAGGCTATGAGGGGGAGCACTTGGTTGTAGCGGCAGACCCATGGTGGGAAGCGCTTGGATATAGCAGCCGGCCCACAGTACTCGACAGTTGGAGTACTACAATAGTCCAAGGATAGTGGGATGTGCTTGGTTATAGCAGCAGGCCCACTATGCTCGTTAGAGGAAGAGTTCCCCTACATCTATGGGTTCAACTGTAGAGACTTTCGTAATGGAATCCTCCGTGGGTTCGACGACGATGACAACCGTATTGGAATCCTCAATTGGTTAGACGGTGCTGATTAATGTAGTGGAATCCTCAGTGGGTTCGATGGTGAAGATTTTAGTACTGGAATTCTCAATGGGTTGGACAACGATGAAAACCATATGGGAATACTCCATGGGTTCGGCGGTGACAACTACTATACTTGTATCCTATGTGGGTCCTAGCTATATGAATCAATAAATACATCTGATCATTTCCTTTTCTTTAAAAATGATGTATACCAGTGTGATCTGAGTCTTTACTTTCAATCATTATCATTGATATGATTGACTTAATTTCCTATGTGGATTGTGTTGTGTTTTCCTGTGTGGATTTGGTTGTATTATCCTGTGTGGATGTGATCGAACTTGAGCTCGTGAGTTGGAGCTGAACTGGATTTGATGACTAAAGTATATGTATGGGCATATACCTATGTAGTGTTGGATGTTACTTTGTGATTGTATATCTCCTTTTTGGATTGTCCTTTGTGGATTCTGGGAGACCTTTGGGGGGCTCGGGGTCCCTACTAAGTATCATATACTCACCCATGAACGGGCTTCACCCGAATTACGTTGTGTTGGTTGCAGACGACGGACACCACTGATTGAGGTTGAGGCTTGTAGAGCTGGACGGTTCTCGGTGGAGGAACTCCTGACGAGTCAGTTATGAAGGTGGATTTTACGACGAGTCGGTACCTGGATGTGGACCACGGGGCAGGATGTACACGGGGCGGACGGTAGGACCCGATGAGCTGAGGAGGCGATCTGTACCCACCCTTCAGGTGGGATTTCCAGTGGACAGCTCAGTGCTACTGCTTTACTTTTCAGTTGATGTACTTCATTTCAAGTTGTAATTTACATTCAGTTTGGGTTTGTATTCTGTACCACATACTTTTCCGCAGTTACTTTTGTACCCTGTTTTACTTAGTGTCTACTTCTACCTGCTTACTCTATGGTGTTGGTTTACTTTATAAAGGAAATGCCTTCCCTTTTTTTGGGATTTACTCCTTGGTTCTAGTCGCCATCCCCTGGCCTATGGGGGGTGGGCATGGGGTAGTCATGGCAGGGGTCCCGAGGATGGGTCGTGACATAAATAACCATAACATATTTTTACCACACATTTTATCCAGTACCTCACATTTTCATCCCATAAAGTAATAACATGTATTTTTTGCAAAATAAGTTCATAAGAAATCCTATGCTTATCCATTATGTCCACATATGAAGAGATAACTATTTCATAAATAATATATTCACATATGAATCCTCATGATTACACATACTAGAAAAAGTCTTCCAAATTAATCCCATCATCAATAGATCCCTAATACTTTTAAGAATTTCACCATCCTAAAATGTACTATAACTCATGAATCCCATATCTGTAAACTTTTTACTCATTAAAAATTATTCATGATCCGTTATACATTATTTTCTAACATATTCTATACTACATCATTCCTACAAAAAAAATAAATTATCATATCCAAAGTTTAGTAATGTCAAAACAGCAGCTGAGAAATAATTCATACTTTTCATTTGTCATTGTCAGTTTCCTAATATTCAATTATAACTGCATTAGGAATTTGTAAAGATATATTTTTACGATTCTACTGATCCCATTCCCTATCCTTCTTCGTAAGAAATCTATTTGTATAATGACCATGAACACCACATTTAAAACATTCAATTGATCTTTTAGAAAGAACAACATTCCCTTTCTTGTAGTCAACTAGACATTTCCTTTTTTCGTGGAAGGTTCTTGCTTTATGACCTTCATTACCACATATATAGTATCTTCCCATCCCATTGAACCATTTTCCTATATGTTTCATTCCATATCCATATCCCACAGATTTCGAATATACATACCTTTATGGTTATTACCTGATCTTTTGAAGGAATTTGATTCTTGCAAATATGATGCCTTATAAAAATCTCCATGGGTTAGGTGGTAGATCATGAATCCAAATAGTTGGTTGAGAATAAATGTAAGATTTATCATATCAGTAAAATAATCATATAATATCTTATTAGGAGGGTAAAAAATAAAGAATACAAGTTCATTTTATCTTAAACTCATTAGATTTGTCTACAAAAAAATGAATTTTTTCCATATTCTAACTATTATGGTTATGTCACTTATGCTTAAAAAACACGAAAATATCTAAAGTCATCCAAACAAATATTTGACACCGACTATAAGGACTTAGCCTTAGAACATTTCATAATCTTGAATTAATTGAATAATTCACAATGATGTTCTTTTCATATTTATCGTTTTTGATAATTAGGCTATAACTATTACATAAATCTCAAAAATTACAAATGTAGACACTTATACTATGTTTTAATTTTTTCATAAAATTAAAACTCTCAAAAAACATGTCAAATTAATTATTTTAGATAGCATGACTTTTCCTAGATCCCATCCTTGACCCTTCTCTTGTTTAAGTCTTGTGAAAAACATTTCAAAACATGGGATGAGAATAAAAATCTCAATATGTGTTATAAAATAAAGAAGGAAACATTAGTGCATCAATGCATAAAAACTATAAGCACTTTAACATGCCTCATGAAATATTATGATTTATGAATAACACATAGAAGTCATAAAGGTGACTTTTTTACATCCATAAAATAATTAATTTGAAGCTTTCACAACTACGTAGGGAGTTAAATTTGGAATACCCATCACAGTATAATCCCTAAATCTCTTAGGATAAACATAAATATTTTCCTCCGTCATGTTACCCAATACATTGGAAAGCTATCTCGGGCTCACCCGCCCAATGTTTCTCCGATAACTACTTGTATATGTAAACAATGTCCAAGAACCAGAACATATTCATAACACATAATACAAGAATAAATTAAATATAACATTTCAACATTGTAATCACAATATATCATTTCAAGATATTGACATAATAAATTCTTTATCAATCCTTTTTCAAAAACATTTAAAACATTTAATAAAGTGATTTTTGAATCAAAGTGTTCTATACCACTTTGAAGCTTTTGAAAGAAATTATAATTTCAAAACATTCATGTCTATATAAATAAATCCTTAAAATATTTTTTAAAACATGGATATTAATGAAAATTATTTAGAAGAATAAGTCTATAAAACATTTAAAATGATATTTTAGTTAAAGAGTTCCTATAAAAATGAGAGATGCTTGAAAACAAATATTTGAGGAATGACATTAATCAAATATTATAACGTCATGAGAATAAGTATATTCATGATATAATATTTCAAGGGTCAATATATACACCATAGAAAAATTAATTGGTGTATAACAAAAAATATGTCTCAATGGAATATAAATTGAGATAATGTCCCTTGAAAAGATCATATCCTAAGATTAAGAAAAAATCAATGGCATAATTATGTGTGAAATTTAAAAATACATCGAATATAGCTAGAAATAATGTGTAAAAAAATCATATGTCTTTCACATATATTCATAGAATGACATAATCAAGAAGTATATGTTTAACCCAAATAATTGAAATTGGGTTAAGACGTTCTCTTATAAAAATTAGACACCCTAATGATGTCGCTTTAAAATTTAGAAAATGAGTTGATGAGAGAGAAAAGGGTCTATCATCACATTGAAAAAACATTACAGCAATATGTATATGGAAGAACATATCCCAACATATGTAAAAGGAAATTAAAAGACGTGACATAAAAGAAGTCTTTGAATAAAAGAGTGCGGTGAAAGGTTCATTTCCTATTTGTTACCTTTTAAAACATACAAATTTTGAAGGAACGATGATATAATTAATATGTAAATACCCATAAAATAAAATATATTAGACAAATAATACAATAATTAGCATTACATACACCACAAAAAAGGAACTAGTGGAAAATATAGCATGAATCTCATGCGAATAAAAAGTGAGATGAAAACCCCTTACCACGTTGTAATAAATCAAGTTGTATAACAAAAAGTTAATAACCACCAAATGAATCATAGAATACCATGAATATAAATATAATCATGATAATATATATCATATTTCATTACAAAATACACCACACGAAATAAATAAGTGGTGAATAATAGAAATCTCATGGAAGAAAATGTGAGATAAGAAAACCCTTAACTTGTGTCTGACTTGACTATTTCTTTCTTAAAATATCATGAAAAATAAACAAAAAAACATTTATAATTTCTTAAGAACCATTTTCATGTTTACTATTCCTTTTATATAACTTATTACAATGTTATAAACATTAAGAAATCATTTATGTTAATAACGGTTGTTTTGACGATATTTAGTACTAGAGTCAAAAATGAACTTCTTATAATTACAAGTTGTTCATGTGGTAAAAAGTACATTATATACAGAATGTTATTCATGATTTAGATATCATATATGTCATATATATCCATTATATATATGTATTTATAATAGTACATAACATTTGGAGGTAAGAAATGAAATCCACCGTTAATGGAGACGGTAAGTCGTACGTACGGATGAATGCTACTTCATTTATATTTCATATTTAATGGAATGAAAAAATAATTATAAATAGTTATTTATAATTACAACATAATATCATAGATAATTTCATTAATTTTATCTATTATATGTTTTATGTATGGAATTAGTGATTCATATCATTATGAAGGGGCAGTAGTCCACACATCCACAAATAAAATTATCGTATTTACCCATTATGGAAACCATAAAGCTATGATATAAATGAAAAGTTCATAAGTATAGGGAAAATATATTTATATAATATATCACATATAAATATAGTTCTTTCTTAATTACCACCATAAGAGGTGGTAGGAGAAGATTAAACAATCGTCGTTTTGTGAGATAGTTGTTCGCTATCCAGAAAAAACAGTATGTTTGTAACCCATTAGATGGAGGTTTGTGTAATTGTAGTTTGAATCCTTATCATACCAACAACCAATTATATTGAGGATAATAGTTTTCAAAAAAAATAATAATAAGAGTTTAGGGGGTTGGATAAGTATAATAAAATAAAATAACTTAAGAGAAGATGTTGCCATTAAATCGGGGAACTCCCTTAGGTTTGAACCAAAAGAATTTCTTAAAGTGCCCTATGCTTAAAGTAAGGCTTTTGGGTGGAAGATAGTTGTCTTGAGTGATTATTTGGGTAGAAATTGGATGAGCCAAGCGGATTGAGAAATGTGAGTAATGGGTTAGAGGTGAGGGATTTTTATAAGGGGGAGGGGGGGCTCTTTAGGAAGGTTTGAAAATATTATTTTATTATATAATGATTTAATGTTTCTAAAGGTCCAAAACTTATTAAAGACGAATATATGATGAATCCTGTTTGAAATAAAATCATATAATAATAATTTAATAGGTTTTGTATATAGTTTTAATTTTTATATTATTATTTATTTAAATCATTCACTAATAAGGTAAACAGTGAATCATTATTTTGTTATTGATAATTTTATTTATTTTATGTCTAAAAAATATAAATAATATATCATGATATAGTCAATCTTCTTATAATTCTAATGAAGGTTTATAGTCAAATATATCAATTATATAACCCCATATTAATTATTTTTATCAAAACAATACAATTTTATGATATTTTTATTTTTACATTAAATAAAACGTTATTAATGTCATTATTTTACACAAATGAATTTCAAATGCCAAAAAATCTCAAAAAATGATTGTATAAGTCATCCATGACTCATAAAATAATGTTAGGACAAATTCTATGCTAATTTTATATTATTATAATATTATTGTTACCTTGAATCACCCTCTTTACATTTAACCGTAGTAAATAATAGTCAAAAGCTACTATTCAACAAAAAATATTTTCATATTATTGAACCAAATATTACATACTGATAACAACCATGTATGTTGGATTTCTGAAATTAAATTCACATAAGAGATAATCTTTTATTTAAAAGAAATAGTCAGTTTTTTTAACTACTACTCAATGTTTTCACAATTTATCAAAAATTGAAGGTTTTCAAAAAAATACCAAAAATTTATCCTAAGCTATATTCGATATTCCGATTTGAAAAATTATGTCTATATTACCAAATTCAAATAAAATAAGTTTCATTAAATAATTTAATATTATTTCTTTTTGTCAAACAAAAAAATTTGTTTTTAATAAATAATAACTATCAAAAGATAAATACTTATTTATGTCCAATTGCAAAGTGAAATTACTTATAATAACAAAAATTAGATTAAATGGTAAAAATATTATATAATTACACCTTAAAAACAATTATAAAGATTATATAATCATATAAATAAACTATATTAAAAGGCAGTTTTGAATTAAAATACAGTATTTATCACTATTCATTAAAAAATAAATTTTATTAGAAAAATACAAGAAATTTACCAAATGTAAATTTTGATTTCTCTGCTCTAAATAAGAATATTTTTTTGTCAAATAGTACTTATAAAAGTGACCAAAACTAAATTTAAAGAGGGTTCTCAATCAAAATGTGGTAAATCGACCTTTTAACGAGTATTATTGTATTTGTGCTTAAAATTAGATTTGTTCACATTTTAATCCTTTTAAATTTATTAGATAAATTGAAAAACATTTAACAAACATGTGTAATAATATTTTAGTTATTTATGATTATTCTCGCCAATACAATAAATATGTGTTAACTATCATTTAAAAAAAAATATTATATTACTATTTTTTAGTATTACTCAACGTTGTGTGCAACATAAGATTTAAAATAAACCCACGGTTGCATATAATGTTCCCCATCGAACCTAGAATCCCCTTTAAAGTAAAATTAATATTTAATTCAAAAATTTTAATAAATATGGAAATGTTATATTCTTTTTTATCTAGGATGATACATCACAATCTCATCCCCTTAGACATAAGAAGAAAATTTTAAGGTCATTAAATCCCATTTTAATCAAATTTGATCCCTAGATTCCCGTTTATGGTTTATGGTGATCTAGGGTTTATTATTTCATTGATTTTTATGATTTCACCACAGATCAATCTTTTTTCCTTATTTTCGGATTAGAATGTTAAGGGGTTTGATCTTTATCTTTATAATGGGGTTTCCTTGATGTCTATTGGTGTGATTATGGCATCGAGTTCTTGGAGGGATGAAATATTCCTTGGAGAATATGTTATCTAGATACGCATTGAAATTATATTTCTATTTAAGGAATGTTAAAAAAGTTCGATCTGGGGTATTTTTTCATCTTCTTCATTATTTATGTGAATTCATAAATTTTTCAATCATTATATTTTTGGGTGGTGGTGGAATTATCCCTAACAAAGGATAAATTAGATATTCAAGATAATTGGTTTTGATTTTTACTGATTTAATGTTGCTATTTTCCTTCATTATAAAATTTTTCCTCTTGATTTTCTAGATATTGGGATATCTATACTTCTCTTTTTTGTTTTTTATTATTTGGTTAGTAGGTTTTCTTTTGGTGAAATTAGCTAAGGAATTTATAGCCAGTAAATTTTTAATTGTGAAAATAATTAAAGAGACATGTTTAATTAATCTATAAATTCGTAAATTTTGAAGGTAATCAAATTTATTATTAATACATGTTTAAAATTCATGTTGTTCTTTCATGGGCTATTGGATTTGGATAAGAAACATGAAACTATAATTCATACTGATGATAATAATAAAATTCTTGTAAAATGGGGATTCTTTTTCATATAGATTATGAAAACAAGATCTGACACTAGAGATTATGTTTAAATTTATGATAGCTTCTTATAGTTAAAACCTTATATTACCCACAGTTTTAACATGTCATAAATTAATCATGAAATTAATGATGGTATAAAATTTGTTTTTTGATGAATATAAATGTTTCGGGTCAAGTGAGGATATATTATTATGAAAATTTAATGCTTTGTGGTTGGGTTCAAGAGATATATTTTTCATGTAAAGGTAAAATGCATTATTTTAAGGCATAGTTTCTCTATTGAACATGTTAATTTTTTCCCTTCATTGTTTCTATACATTTGAGCATTTATATGCAATGTGATATGAGCCTGGGATAGCTGATAAGATATGGTTCATTAATTTTGGGTTTGTTGCATATTTTTGTGTCTATCATGAAAAGATGAACAGTGGTATGCAAGAGGGAGTCAGGGGTTCAACCCATGTTGATGGAATGGGTCTAAGCTAGGATTACATTTTATCTTGTTTAAAGATGGGATGATTACTTTTTAATGTTATTCTTAAGGTCCAGATGACTAGGTTTCTTGGTTATCTATATTCCCTCCCCCACTACATGAATAGATTGGATATGTTTAGTTACGTGTCTCATTGATGGTAGCTTAGAATGAATCCTAGAGTACCTAGAATTTTGAAATGGTAAGATAATATTGAATATCTTCATCCTTGGGGTTGGTTCTTATTGGGATGTTGAAAATATTTTAATCCTATGAAATCTTGACATTTAACCCTCAGTATAATCATCCTCTAGTGGTGTTCCCAGCACCATATAACTCTAATCCTAGATGGGATTTTTCATTTGATGGTGATTAGGCTTCATGATCCTGCCCAGGCTCTCCCCCTAATCTTCGGTACCCGGATCAGTCATTCAAGGCGGCCCATTTCAGCACATCAATTGGCGTTGAGAACCCCTACTTCCCTGATGTCCAGCAGTTTTCTCCTCATGTTTTGTGGGATGGTTCATGGTTTTCATTGGAGGTCCCTAATATGGCTTATGGTGACGTAGTTTCTTTCCTATAATGGACCCTAAGGGAGTGCTTTGCCTCAATAAATCCATCTCTTCATGCCTTTCAGTGCTTCATGGCTACCCGAGGCTTGCTTACTCCAGCTCCTATCTCGTCCATACTCAGAAACTTATTCGGTCTAGTCATGGCTATAAAATAAAATTTCATTAAGGCTTGGTGTAAAGCCCCTAGGTGCTGGAGCCACTTTCACTTCAATATGGCTTGGTGGTTGTAGAATGTTCATAGAGTTAAAGAGGCCCCCTGCATGGTTATGTGGATCAGCTTACCCATTCTACCACTACCCTTATACAATGGTGCCTTCTTGAAGGCCATTGGTGACTCTCTTGGTGGTTTCCTCTATGCTTATGGACATACTAATAGTTGTGAGGAACCCTTGGTGGCTCGACTCTATGTTGAGGTGGACCTGTCACTACTAGTTCGAGAGAAGCATACGGTGAAGGTAAAGGATTGGCTCGAGTTGTCTCAGGACATCGTCCACCCTGTTTTCCCCAGGTTCTGCACCCCCAATCTCCTCTAGGGACACTCTCATAGGAGTATAGGAAGCGACACCATGGGGGCCACCAGTATGTTACTAAAGGGGCCCTGCAAAGCCCCACGTCCCCCTGATCGATGGAAATCCCCGACTAAGTTGTTCCTCGAGCATGTCCTAGGGCTTCTAAAGCAGTTGTTCCTGCTGCCCCTCCTCACGTATTCTCATCTTCCTTGGCCTCTCATACTCTTTGGCATGAGTCTCCAAGCTTGTCTCTCATACCATATGCTATTTGGGCTCCCCAGCAGGTTCCCATGATTTGTTTCCCTTCGCTCCTAAGCCCTCAACAGCCATTCTTTAAATATGGAACTTATGATATTTTTCTCATGGTCACAGATAAGACCTTTGCATCTCTCCTATCTACCCCCCCTTCTTTCCTTTATACTTTCCTGATGTGTTGTGGTGTATCCCCCACTGGTCGATCAAGTTTCCTTCCCCTCCTTGGCTCTGGAAGGTGGGAAGAAATTGGGGAAACTCAACCTTTTGGCCAAGTAGTCACCCATCTCTATCAGAAGGAAACTACCCAAATCTTCCTCTATTCCAGACATCCGATCATTAGAAGATCCTAGAAATAGACCAAGCATGAATAAAAGGTATCATATGAAACTATTTCAATCCAAGGAGTGCTATTCCCTCATTCTGAATGAGACCAGGACGCCTAGGGACAAAGTCGGGCCTTATTTTTTCCATTGATTCTCATCCTTATATGTAACACTCGTGGGTTCGTTTTGTAGGTAAAAGCTATTTTCAATGTCTCAGAATCTTGGAAATACAAATCTCATATTGTGGTTTTTATGGAGGGAAAACAGGCTCCCACAATGATCAAATAGTTCAAGTGAAAACTCAGGATGCGTGCATCCATGAATGCATGCCCAATCAATAGGAATATATAGATATTATGTACCAATACCATTTCGGTCGACTTTTTATAGGCAGGTGATCTGTACGTTATGACTACTATCTCTTCTGGTACATGTCCTCTTCTCATGACCATCGTGTATAGTATCTGTGACTTGCAGAGAAGGTACGTTTTGTGGAGCAACCTTAGTAGATTCGACCTAGGGTGTATGTTGTGGATAATAGGGGTGACTTCAGCACCATTATAGAGCCTACATAGAAGAAAGGAATATGGGAGTTCATGCGCAAGGTCAGCATGGAGTTTGTCAAATTCATGTCGAGGAAGGGTCTCCTAGACATGTGTAATATAGGGGACACCTTCACATGGTGAAAAAATAAGAAGGGACACAGAAGTTTCTAGGGATCTATTGATTGATACCTTTCCAAATTTCTTTCTCTTTCAATGTTTACCAATGCCATGTTAACTCATTTGGTTCGTGACATCTCATATCATTCTCAACATCTTCTCTCATTGACTCTACGATAGGAAATGCATGAAAATATAAATTTTTTTGCTTGGTGGAAATATGATCAAGGCTATCAACAGTTGATTTTGGAGTGTTGGGGTGAACCGCCCCAATGTCACTCGTGGGTGAACCTCTAGAACAAGGTTCGACACCTCAAGAAATTCCTTCATTCTTAGGAATGGGATATTCCTCTGGATGACCAGGACATAACTGAAATATCTAGAGGATGAAAACCAGCCTGGAGACCCCATGGGATAATTTGGGTTTTGGTGTCGCTTCCACAAAAAAAGAACGCACTGTCCGAGCTGATTCTTTCTCAGGAACAGAAGGCAAGGGATTCCTCACAGATAAAATATGTTTGTGATAGGGACAAAAACATAGAATTTTTTAAGGCTTTAATTAATGAGAAACTTCTCCCCAAAAAAGAAAAAATTATTTTGGAGAATGGATCATTAAATGATGACAAAGAGATGGTTGGGGCATGGATCATACCTTCTTCAAGGATTTGTTGGCTAGGCGAAGATTGAAATCAACAAATGTTTACTCAGAGGCGGGGGGATGTACTATGGGATGTGAACCCTTCCTCTTTTTTTACCCCTGGAAAATAGTATCTTCGATGTGATATCATTGTATTGTGAGATTCATGAAGACATGATGAGCTTAAACCCATAGAGTGCACTATGTCTAGATAGATTCCCTAACACGTTTTAGTGGGGATCCAGGTAGGTGGTTAAGGGGGATGTTATCACTGCTATCCAATACGCCTTCTAAGGGGGAAGCCTACTGCAGACTTGATATGCAATGACTCTGGTTCTCATCCTAAAGATCAAAGAAACCACCTCCCTCCTCCACTACTGACCGATGAGTATGTGAAATTCCCTCTTCAATATCCCCCCAAGAATCCTTAATACTCGTATTTCCTAGTATCTCCCCCGCTAGCTGTCCCTTGAGCAGCATGGTTTCGTTATGGGATAATCAATTCAAAAAGTGATTGTGCTGTTTATGGAAATGTTGAGAGATTTAAACACCAGGTCCAATCGATCTAATGTGTCTATAAAATTGGATATGAAGAAGGCTTTTGAAAAAGTTTAATGGTGTTTCATCAATAGGATTCTTCATGGAAAGTGATACTCTACATGGGCATACGACCACATCTTTAGGTGTTTTAGTTCATCTTGGCTGGAAGTCTACATCATGGGCCACTCTCATGGTTTCTAAAATTAGTAAGGGGTTGTGAAAAAGTGATCCTTTATCACCTAGTATCTTAATTTTAATTCAATAAACTCTTAGACACATGATCAGCACGGGCATGTGGAATGGAGATATTATCCCATACTGATTGAAATAGAACCAACCCTTCATCTATCATTTAATTTTTTTAGACAACACAACCATCTTAATGAATGTTGGAAGAACGTATATACATGGACTCACCAAAATTCTCGATGACTATTATCGTTGGAGTGGAAAAAATATCAACAAAGATAAGAGAAAAATTCTCAATTCAAAACGATGTGCAGCAAACAGAGTTATGAATATTTGTTTCATTCTGGGCATGTAATGTGGATCCTTCTACATTGAGTATCTAGGAACTTTTATATCCTCAAGCAGACTCATTATCCGTGTCTTTGATCTTGTGTTGAGAAAGATCATGGGATGCATCCTCAACTGGAAGAATCTCTTATTATCCTTTGGTTCCCCAATCATTCTGGTGAATATCATCCTTGAAACCATGCCAATCCATGCCATGGACTCCACTTTGGTACCAAAATCTATTATCAAATCCATTGATAGAGTGATTGTAGGAATTATATGGGATGCTCTCATGGAGGGTAAGCTCCATTGGGTTACCTGGGAAAAAATATCAAGGACCATTATCGAAGGAGGGATCAATGTAATGATCCTTAAGGAGACCATCCACTACATGCATGTAAAACTCACATGGTAAATCATCATGGGTCGAACGTTTTGGGGGAAAACCATATCCTGTTTCTAGGGTGGTAAGGCAGACTCTTCTAGCCCCATCCCTCACCTCTTATCGGAGCTTGGTTCCCTCATTCCTCTTCTCAAGAAGAACTCTCACTAGATTATAGGGGATGGAAAGATCCTTTTCTGGCACCATAAATGGGCTGGAAATATTGTTGGATACCTTGGATGTCCTGCTCCCATTATCTCGTTCATGGAAGTGTGCCTTCATCTATAATTTTTAAGGAAAGTCATAAACTTGAATAAAAAAGATGTGTTCGATATCATTTCCATCAACTTGTATCCTAATAGATATTTCTACACCACTTTCAACTCCGGGAGGTTCATCTTAATGGACTTCTGAAGGTCTTCCCATACTATACTTTCGCGTAACCAGTGGAACTCTTGTGTTTGGTATAATAAAATCCCAAATAAGTATAATTATCTCACTTGGAGGATCAGGAACCAAACCATACCTTCGGATGACAACATTAAGTGGATGGGGATCAACCTTGTTTCATGCTTCCACTATTTATGAAAAGGAAAGAAGAGACGATGAGCCACACATTTTTTTTGAAGGGAATTGGGTAGCAGATGTCTGGAGGGCCTTCGATGAACTTTCTACTTACTCTTCATGTGAGTTGAGGAAAACTCCCTTCCTGGAACACATGTAAAAAGGTTTAGTGAAATAGGGCCTAGATAATATGACGATAACATTGATACTCAGTGCTGGGTGCTGAGGTTTATGGATGGCCCACAACATGGCTCGATATGAGGAGTGTCCTACTCTAGGGAGGTTGATCGTTGTGAGGGTGAGGAATCTTCTGGTGAGAATGGTGTGGCTGAAAACTAATTGGATGGAGGATCCCTCCCTTCGGGTGCGAGCCTCTTATCAACTGGCTCATCCTCCTTTACCTAGGCTTCAGGTTCATTGGGTGTGATGGTATCCCCTGGAATCTGTCCTAAAAATGAACAGAGACAGTTCTTGTAGCTCGGGGATCATGCATGGTTGGGGAGTTTTGAGGGATTTCATGGCCAGCGCGTGGCTGGGCTTTACATCTTATTATAGAAATGGTATCTCCATACTGGAAATGGAAAAAAGTAGTTCTTACTGGTCCCATTCTTTACAGTCAAGAGAGAATACATATATCCCCTGTTAAAACATACTCCAAGGTCATTTATGACTCCTTAAAAGATATAGGTTCCTTTCCTTGGTCCATTTTATACGTCATCAATAAATGAAAGCTACTTCTAAACAACAATATAGAGGTCACTCACAGTTGGCGTGAGGGGAACAAAGTAGCAGACCACATAGCCTCATTAGGTGATCACGGATCCAAAGTCATATGCTTTTATAATGTTTGTCTTCTCAAACCATAAGGGGTGAATCTGATTCGAGGGGATTCCCTTTTTCTCCACTACATTAGGCCCCTAGGCCTTGTTTCCCCAGTTTCTCATATTCCATTACATTTGAATAAAAATACTGTGTTGATGATGAGAAACTCTAGACTCAGTTGGATTATTCATGGATTTTGTGGATTTCAATCTGATATTTAATGAAACATAAGTTGAGATAATGTTAATTAATGGTTAATGTATTAATTAACATGTAATCGGATGTAAAAATTAATGAATTAACAAAAAATAGTTCTTTAAAAATTCAAGGATTCTTATAGTATATCTAATCTCTAATAGGGGAAATTGGGTGTCTAAGTGACAACAAATGCATTAGAGTATCAGACTAGGATATTCACCTAGTTTGGTTGTCAGATATATTATATCTTGTATGGTTTTTGATTTCATGTACTATAAAACAAATGAAAAAAATGTTTCTAACTGCCAGTGGACTCTGGGATACAATTTTTCCATGTATCTAGGTTAATGAGGGGTGGATGGATGAATACCCCCTCTAGCCACAATCTTCTCCCAGTTGTTTTATGTACTGTTATCCATAGTGGTTATCTTTCCCCATATATGTTTGGAGAGGGTTGTAATGAGGAATTTTTATTTCACACACTTGTATCTCTAGATATTGTATCCTAAATATTATTATATGTGTGTCATGTATGGGATATGATAGTTTAAGGTACAATACATAGTGTATGATATGTGATGGATTGAGGTATAAAACATGTTGTATGATATAAGAAATATTATTTTTCTATATCCCATAAAATTCATGGTTAATATATTGAGATGTGTATGGTGTGATGATATGATGTGATGCATCAAATAGACATTATGATACAAAGACCAGATGTCTTCGGGCTGGTATCTATTAGAGAGAGATGGCTCCGGACGTATGGCATTATGTAAGAGTATAAAAATAGAGTGGAAGCTATAGGAGGGTACCATTGTTTTATTATAACAATATATGATCTATTATATATGATACTTGGTGTGAGATTTCTTTGGTGAGGATGAGAATTTAGTATACCGGTATAGTTGGTGTAACAACCAAAGATTTTGTAAGAGAAAATTATATTAGATAGCTCATATGACATGAAGCACTATGATTATAAGATAATGTAACACCCTAATACATTATGATATATTTATTTTTAAATAAATTTATTTTAATCTAAATCTTTAGGTACATGAAACACTGTTATTTCTGCCATCAAAAGCGTATATGACATACAACCCTGAGCATAAGAAACCCAAAAAATATTTATTCATCATATCCTAACATTAAAATTGGAATATATTAACAATAATAACTTATATATGAAGTATCCATTTATAAGTTTCCTACAAAATATGAATTAATTAATAATTATTAGTAAACAATCAGTCAATTTTTAGTATAGTAATTGTATTCTTTAAAAATATGTTTTCCAAAGAAATGATTTAATTATTTTTCATTAAAAAATATTATAATTATTTTTTTCAATGTTTAGAAAATTTAATTTTTTTAAATGATCTTAATTTTTTAAATCATCATATCAAAAATGATTTTTCTATGAATATTGAGAAATATAGATTTATCTAAAATAATAATTTCATTTCAATGTGTAAAGTAATTTTAATGAATAATTATTTAACAAATATGAATTAATGTAGAAAATTATTATTTAGTTATATTTATCCCACATAATTAAATTTGATTCATATTTTTATTGTATTTTAGTATAAGTAAATTTTTGGGTTTTAATAATAGGTTCATTAGAAAACTATTTTAAAGTGCATACTGTTTAAACATTTTAATTAATTAAAACCCCCTAATTAAGAATGTTTTAAATGAGATTTATAGACTATATAATTACAAATTTATTTAATTTTATTGAATGATTATTATTGATCATGGGGTTAATATAGAATAACATTATTCTAGAAAAATAAACATCTTGAAAACCCACATTTTCTTTACATTGGTGGGTTTAACATTAAATTAAATTTATTCACTAATGTGAATTTACATTATTAAAATGGATATGGACTTTATAATAATAAAAATTGTTGGACCCACCATGATATTGTGGTTTTCAAAATCCCAAATAATGACAATATACAGATTCTAATCATTCATGCCGTTTTAATATCTCCATGAGAATTAATTATTTCATACAATAATATATAAATATATAAATCAATCACCAATATTCATGAATAAATATGTTTACAAAGGTATTTATACATACTCTTTTGTATAATTCTTAGTCTGGTAAGACATACACTTAGTACCCTTTCTAGATTCCTTGAAACACTGAAGTTCGATAGAACAAAGTATGGCACACCGAAGTTCGACGGACTGAAGTACGACACACCAAATTTGAAGTCGACACACCCAAACCGAAGCATGACACACCGTAGTCGACACAATGATGTTCGAAAAACTGAAGCATGACACACTTAATTCGACACACTGAAGTTTGAAAAACCGATGTTTGACACATGGAAGTCGACACACCGATGTTCGACAAACCGAACTATGACACACTGAATTCGACACAACGATGTTAGACAAACCGAATTATGACGCACCCAAGTCAACACACCAAAGTTCAAAAAACTGATGTATGACACACTGAAGTCGACATACCAAATTTTAACAGACCGAAGTTGATACGGTAAAGATGAAATACCGAAGAAAACAGAATGATGTTATCAAACTGAAGACAACAGACCGATGATGACTCAGTGATTGTTATAAATATCTGTTTCAAGTTTATTAATTCTAATTTATTTCTAATGGTCATATTTGGAAAAATTAATATTTCTGACATTTTTTTAATTTTGAATGTAGGAAAATCCATAGACAGTACGTGGTACATGCACATGAAAATATCTTCATGCCTATAGGATCCGAGAGTATAAAAGGACATCATCATTCAATTTTAAAAAAAATAGAACACTAAGTATTACACGCTGAGACACAGACTATGCCAATATGAAAATAGAGGAAATAAGTGATTGAGATTACATGAATAGTGTAACAAGAAACTTTCTCCAAAAAAGCTCAGTGTACATTGAGACCTTGAAGAGATGAACCTTTTCACAACTCGAATCTAGATTACAGAAACTGAAATACAATATTCAGAATATTACTTCCAGAAGAGGAATCAAATACCTTTTTCTCAACATTCATCAAGTATAGAGAATTACCACATAACACACTAAGAATTCATAACTCTATTAACATTCATATCTCTATTGTGTATCATTTATTAACTTTTGAGCAGATTATGTATCTGTAAAATAACACACTATATCTCCTACATTTAACAGAAGGATACAAGATATCCTTACTCAACCATTGTTTTACTCTCATATATACCCACTGATAAGTTTGGAAGAGGACCTTGTGTGCCCTAGTAGTTTTACCCATGAAGAACTGTGGAAGAGGTCCCTGTGCGGCTTGGACAGTACTGAGTGCTGATGTAAACCAAGAACCAGGGTTTGGATCAATTTTATTTAATATAAATAGTTTGGTGGCAGCTGATCACCAAGTGGTGTGGACTAAGTCTCTACTTGATACTGAACCACTTGTTTTATTCACTATGTTAATTATCTTATACCTCCTATGTGATATGTATTTCTTTCATTAAGATAACTTGAACATTTATAGTTATTTTAACAAGTGTTTACATTTGTTTTGATTCAGTATGTTTTCTTTAAAAATTTTGTTTATTAATAGGTTAGTAAAACTAAGTACTAATCAATATTATGAGAATCAAATTGAACAGTCATGACACTTATAAATTCACTACAAATGGACTTAGTGTTTATTTTTATCGGGGGATTTTATTTTGTAAAGAATATGATTAATAGATATTTTTATATATACTCAATTAACCCCCCACTCGAGTCATCCACTCTAACCGTAATTTTGTATTAGAGGATTTTTTAATGTTACTGTTAGTTTTTGAAATCTTATCAACTGGGAATATTGATGTGTTTCAAAGATCTTAAAATTTCTGTTATTTCTAAATTTTTATCTCTTTGAAATTATTTTACAACCTTTATCATGGAAAATAAAATATAAGGGGTTTCTACTAATATACCACATTTCTTTAATGGAACAATCTATGGTCAGTGGGAACTTAAAATGAAGATACATGTAGAGAGTATGGGCCTTGAAATCTGGACGACTATTGAAAGAAAATACACAATACCTGAAACTACTAGAAGCACCTGTGATTAACCTATCCAATATACCTATTAAAATAATTGTGAAGCAATGAATGATCTGTATTGTGCCCTAAGGGATATAAAATTTAATAGTATTTCTACCTGTAAAACTGCATATGAAATTTTGGATACTTTAGCTATCTCTTATCAAGGAACAACTAATGTTAATGAAATGAGATTAAATATATACACTTTTAAATATGATAATTTTAAAATGAATCCTGATGAACCTATTTATGAAATGTATCTCAGGTTAAATGAAATAGTGAACACCATGAGTCTACATGGAGAAATGGTGGATAGAAAGGACCAAATCATGAGACTCCTTCGATTCCTACCTGATAGATGAAGTGGAAATTATGTTTCTATCTGTGAATCTTGTGACATAGGCAAACATCTAGTGAAGGAACTAATTGGAAATATTATGATGTATGTCTAAGAACATGAAGTAAATAACAATGTATATGAGGAACCAAGGAAGAAGTCAGTAGCATTCAAGACTTAAACTATTAAGATAAAAGATAAAGAAAAGATTCATGTTCCTATAGACATTTCCACTTTTGAAGAGTAAGATTCAGATAGTGATGAGGAAATGGATCATCCTGCTAGAAGGATCAAAAAGATCTACTGAAAGAAGAAATTATTCAAAAAGTAAATCTACAAGGGAAAGCATGATAGTAAAGTAAAATGGAAGAATGAAAGAAAATAGAATGACAACCCATATGAAATATTTTGATATGCATGCAAACGAAAAGGTCATGCGAAGGCAGACTGCCCCAAGCTGAAATTTAAGAAGAAATATGAAGATAAGGGAAAGGGTTATAAAAAAGATATAGAATCTACTTGGAGAGCTTTAAAAGACAACTTTAGTTGATCTGATGCTTCTGATTGTGAATAGAACAATCATGCCAACTTATGTTTTAGGATAGAAACATCTAAGGTAACACTTAATTATCTTGTACATAATGTTTATTATTCTGAGATTGAATTGAATCAAACAACGATGAAAATGTGACCAAGGATAAATTATTTGAATATTGTGGAATGATTTAGGATACCATTAATGAACTCAAGGATAAAAATAAATTATTAAAAAGACAGCATGCTTTAAATGCTAATTGCAAATATGATCTGGATATTGAACGGGAAAAATGTTCCCATATATTAAAAGAAAATAATAAACTCAAATTATCCAATGAGAAATTAAAGAGACATCTTGAGAAGTTTACTGTAGGTAGAGATTCCTTGACTCAATTTCTAGGAAAAAAGATTGGACAAAAATATACTTCTGGGATAGGTTATCAACGAGGTCAAATGAATTTATCTAAATCTCAATTAGTATCCAAATCTGGAAAATCTACTACTATTTTAAAAAAAATAGAATTGTATTGCAAGTTCCAGTCCCTCATATTCCATTACTGTATCCAATTCCATAGGACCAAATAATGTTTATTTTTCAAATACTCTATATTCTTCCTATAGGAAACCCATTATACAGTTGTAGGTTCCTAAGGATTTTATTACTAATGTTTGTGGACCTAGACAAATATGGGAACCAAAATCATTTCTTCATTAAACTGTTCTGTATGTAAACTACCTAAAGAGGTCCTATAAAAAGATTTCGTACTTGGACAGTGGGTGTTTAGGGAATATGATAGGGTATTTTTCAAGCTCTAAAAGACTTATCAGGATCGATGGAGGACATGTCACATTTGGTGAAAATGGTCAAGTAAAATTCATCAGCCTAGGCCAGATTGCTAACCCTAATTCTATTTTAATTTATAATGTATTATATTTTGATGGACTGAAGTATAATATGCTCAGTATATCCAAATTATGTGATGATGGATTTAATTTTATGTTTAAAATTGATTCATACCTTGTTTTTATGCCATTAAAAATTTGGTATTTACTTCTTTTAGAAATGATAATGTATATGCTATAAATTTAGACACACTAGCCTCACAGTCAGTTTCTTTTCTAAATGCCATTCAAAATGAATCTTGGCTCTGGATTCGAAGACAGGTACATTGTAATATACACTCTCTTAGGTAGTTAACTATAAAAGTATTAGTTAGAGACTTACTCAAATTAGAGTTTCCAGACAATAAAGTACGTAATCCTTGTCAAAAAGGAAAGAAAAATAAAAACTCTTTCAAAATAAAGAAAGAAGTAAACACTTCTCAACCTCTCAAGTTTGTTCATATGGACTTGTTTGGACCATTTAGAGTTTCGAGTCTCAATGGGAAGCACTATGTTTATGTTCTTGTATATGATTTCTCTAGGTATACCTGGACCTTTTTCCTGGCTCATAAAAGTTAAGCATGTTCACACATTACCAAGTATTCTAGGACTGTGGAAAATCTCAGTGGACTTAAGATTAAATCCTTATGAAGTGATTGTTGAGATAATAAGGTTTTCCTTATGACTTTTCCATTCCTTCGTACATGGGGGAGTTTGTTAATTCAAAAAGGTTTCCTTATGACTTTACAATTCCTTCCTCTTTTGAAAATCAAAAACACCTTATTTCAATGCAATTCTCATTTTTCCATGTGTTTTACTTATATAAGGAAAAATTTCCTTCCCAAAGGAAATTTATCCTTATCATGTTTTTATTGTTATTATTATATTTCTTCTAAGTGTAAAATTTCATCTATAACCAAAACCTTGGAATCCTATAATTACTTAGATATGTAACATTCTGTATTTGGATATGAATTATTAGAATTATGATTATGAATTCTTCTGAGTTCTGACTCTGAATTCTCATTATTCTAGTTAAGAACACTTCTAAGGTCTGTCTTTGAATTCTCAGAATATTGGTTATGAACTCTTCTGAGTTCTGACTCTGAGTTCTCTGAATTCAAACTCCAAACTCTTCTAAGTTCTGACTCCGAGTTCTCTGAATTCATACTCCGAACTCTTCTGAGTTTTGACTCCAAATTCTGAATATGAATTCTGATTATGAACACTTATGAATAATGACTCTGAATTCTTGTTATGAATTCCTATGAGTTATGAAACTGAATTCCAATTAAAAATTTCTATGAGTTATAAATATGAATTCTCATGAACTCTGACTCAAAACACTATAAGTTCAGGTTCCAAACACTTGTGAATCCAGATTCTGAATTTCCATGAAATTCAGACTCTCGAATTCTATAGAGTTCAGGTTCCGAATTCCATATAAAATAGAATCTGAAAATCCTTGTATTATAGACTCTGAATTAATTTTTTATTAGACTCCGAGCTTTTATTTACTTACATACTGAATATTGGTTTTTGGTTATGTAACCATATTTTTTCTTACACTTGTTTTGTTATAAAATGATGTCGTGAATTCAGTTACTAACTAATCATTTTATGAGTGACACGTGTACAGGTCCCTCTAAAATTCAAGGAAAAATATGACCATTGGACGAGGGAGCTAACCGTTGGTGTTGTGCCTATAAATAGGAGCTCATCTGAAAAGAGCATAAGATTATTCTATGAATCTAGAGATTACATGCTGTTGAAGAGATTTCTAGAGAGAGTCTCTCATATGTAGTGTGTACTAAACTTCTTGTTCATATTTTCTTTTTGTTACTCCAATTTTTGATGTGTACAATTGTGGGCTTCTAGTGATAGGAAGATAACTACCTTGAAGTTGAGGGCTTGCGGGGATAGTAAAACAGACTCCGATCTTTGTATCTAGTGCTTACCCAAGTGTTGGTATGATATAATTTCATGAAAGTATAAATCAAGGGACCCTTATCCATGGTTTTTGGATACCCTTATATTTGGGTTAAAATAATTACTTCATGTTACTTATTTTGTTAAATGTTTCCTCTACATTTGTATTGTTGAGGATAGTAAAATTATCTTTTACTTCCTTATACATGTACTCTGATTTAGTGAGATTCTATATTCATTAAGGTAGAATCTTCATCATTGTAAACATTCATTAAGTTTCATTTTCTAGAACCATCTATCTGGATTCACATTCTCAGAATCATATTTCCTGAATCAAGGAAGTGTGTAAAACTAGGGGTTCAGTGAATTACCTTGTTTAACCTTGTTAAACATAACCATCATTAAAAGTTCCAAAGGAATTTTTAAATGTATACAATTCACCCCCATTTTTTATTTTGATCATCTTTAGATACCTGATTAAGTATCTCTATTATATTGATACTACATTTGGAATTATAGAGTATATCATACTCAATACCATATCAACAATTGGTATCAGAGGATTGGTTCAATCTAAATGAATCTCACGACTATATTCAGAAGAGAATTCATCTTTTTCTTATTCTCAGAATCAGTTTTTTCAGACTCTTAAAGTTTTGATTCATTTTTTTCGTAGATATTCTCTTTTTATATATTTTTCCTTGCTTAGGAATATTTTCCTTGTTTACAAACTTTTATTACTAATATGTTTTTGTGGTGATTTTTTCTTAAAGAAGGTAGGAATCAATGTTGGTTCCATAGACAATCTCAACCCAACAAGACCACCTATTTTTTATGGGAATTATTATGAATATTCTAGATATTGTATGAAGAAATTCATTATCAATACTGGTGTTGATAATTTTATTATGCTTACTAGAGGATATAGAATTCTTGACAAGGAAGTTAGTACCTTCACCAATCAAGAAAAGAAGGATTGTCAATTGAATTATAAGGTAAAAAATACATTGCTTTGTTCTATGACTAGAAATATATATAGCCAAATTTTATCTTGTGATGCATCAAATTGTATATGGAAGATACATGAAGTTACACACATTAGAACATCCAATGTAATTGAATCAAGAAGAGCCATGCTCAGTGGTGAATATCATGGTTTCTTCTTTCCTTATAGAGAACCCATATGTACGGGGCTACAAAGATTCATGACTATTGTTAATAGTTTACAATCCATGGGTGAGAAAGGATTAGATGAGTAATATCTTGTTTATAAGATCATAGGCATTATTCCCAATGAGTGTGAATGGAAGAGAACTACTATTGATGAGAATAGAAAGGTTACTCAGATTTCTCTTGATGAACTATTAAGAACTCTTCTTTAACATGAGACTAGAATGAAAAGAGATGTTGATAATGTAATTAAGAATAATGGGAATGGTAGTGTTTCTTTTACTACAATTTCAAATCATGGGAAAGATAAGAATCCTGATAGAGTTACCAAATCCAAATCTAAGAAGGTTTTTATTCAATCCAAATCAAGTGGGAGTAAATCTTCAGGGAATGAATTTGCCAATCATGCTTGAAGATGAACAAGATTTTTGGATAGAATAAATTTTATTCCAAATAAAAGAAGAAATAAACGAATGATAATAAAGACTCAAAAGTTACATGTTATGAATGCAAGAGAGATGGACATATATGACCATATTTTCCTATGCTTAAGAGAAAATAAAGAAAGGATAAGAATTCTGAGAGAACAGAAAGAAATACTACAAAGATAAAGGTAAGAATATCTTGAAAGCTAATGACACCAGGAGTGCCAATGGTGGTGACTCTTCATATGAATCATCATATTACGAATCCTTTGGATAGAAGAATCTTGGTCAAATAACAAGACTAAATATTGACAGTCATCACTTAATATCTATGGTAAACAATGCTAAATCAATGACCAATGTTTCTTTGAATGAAAACTATAGTGATAGTAAATAATATAACTCTTATGATGAAGAATCTTCTTCTGATGAAGATAATACTTTACCTACCTATGAAGATGGTTCTAGGTTTTCTAAACTCATTGAGATTGAGAATTCAAAACTCATGAAAAATCATGATAAGGAAAACGCTAGGAATTCTATTCTTACTATGAAAATATCAAGGCGTTTCTAAAGATCGTGATAAGAAATAAGTTGAGTCTGAAAGTATTTTAAAAGATCATGAGGAAATAAATTCTGAGAAGAATAAACATTCTAAGGATATAGAAAACGCAATTTCTAGGAAAAATTTTTTCGAGCCTAACTATAGTTTAAAATCAAATGTTTTAGAAGATAAGAACTTGGTTATCAAACTGAAATACAAAAGTTTTTCCTTGATTAAGTGTTTTTCAAACATTACCTAAGGTAAGGAAAAATTTGATAAGATTTATTCTCAAATCAGACCTCTAAGGAATAGTTCTGGTTGTGGTTATACTAGTTCTAAACCAGTTGTTAGTAATAAATATTTTGCCCATCAAAGTGCTCCATTCTGCACTTAGTGTTACTGTGGTAGGAATTGGGCAAAAAATTGTTCCCTAAACAAAACCCAGTCATTAATATTTCATAAAACCTATTTTTATAAAAAGATGTGGGTGCCTAAAATTTTTCTTTCTTAGATTTCTGGATCCAAGAAAGTTTGGATTCAGAAAAAATATCTTTTTCCTATTTTCAGGAAAATAGAAAAGGTACCAACTACAATACATGGTACATGGATAGTGGATGTTCTTTGAATTTTACTGGTAGCAAAAAGTATTTTGAAAAGATTATCAAGATGAAAGGTGGAAATGTAACATTTAGAGATAATGATCAGGGTGAAATTATTGGTATAGGTAACATCGTTCATCTTGGATAAACTTTAATTTCAAATGTTTTATTTCTTATGGGTCTTGAGCACAATCTCATTAGCATAAGACAATTATGTGATTTATGTTACCATGTGAATTTTAGGAATAAAAAGTTCATAGTACACAATTCTAAGGTAGAGATTATTCATTGATCCCATAGGTAAGAGAATGTTTACATGCTAAACATAGAAGTCCTTAGGATCCAAGATCTAGCTTGCCTTAGTGCAATGGAAGATCATTCTTGGTTGTGGAATAGAAGTTCAGGTCATTGTAACCTTATAAAATTATGAAAACATTGTAAGAATAAGATTAGTTAAGGATCAACCCGAGTTTAGATTTGATTCTTCAAAATTTTGTGATCCTTGTCAATATGGTAAGCCACATAAATGATCTTTTATAACAGTCAGTGAAGTCTCAACTGCTGATGCATTACAGTTAGTGCATATGAATCTTTTTGGTCCTATAAAAACATGAAGCATTAGAGGAAAGTATTATGTATTTTTTTTAGTTTATGATTACACTATATTTACGTGGGTCTATTTTCTTGAAAAGAAGTCTGATGCTTTTTCATATTTTAAATGTTTAAGAGCCCAAGTTAAAAATTTTAAAAACCTTCCATTGAAAATTATATATCGTGATCAACGAAGATAATTTCAAAATAATGATTTTGAAACTTTTTTGTAGTAGAAAAGTAATTACTCAGAATTTCTTAGCACCAATAAATCCATAATAGAATGTTGTTGTTGAAATAAGAAATAGAATTATACAAAAGATAACTAGAACCATATTGAGTGAATATTCTATTGCAAGAAATTATTGGGTTGAAGTTGTAAGTACTGCTTGTTATACTATAAATTGAGTTTTAATTATATCTTTTCTTAATAAAACATTTTATGAGTTATGGAATGGTCGAAAACATAGACTTTCATACATCAAGGTTTTTGGTTGCAAAGTATTAATCCCGAATACTAAAGATAATCTTCATAAATTCACACCAAAATCTGATGGAGAATTTTCATAGGCTAATCCAAAAATTCTACGGCTTGTAGAGTTTTCATTAAAAACACTTCTACTATTGAAGAGACAGTACATGTAAAATTTGATGAAACTGGTCTTTTTGTTATTAAACAACCCCAACCTACATCATCGGATGTTTTTTAAAACACTGATTAACAACCATTGTTTCATGATCTTTCTTATAAAGAAAATGTCCAAGAAGATACTTCATAATCATTTACCGCTGAAGATTTCCTACCCTATGTTGATGAACAGGTTTTACAAAACCCAAATTAGTTGTTTCTAAATAATAATTCCAGTGATAGAATCATTGGTGAAGTGAATCAACCTGTATGTACTAGAAGATCTATAAGAAATGAATTAGAACATCTTGAATTCCTTTCTCAATTAGAACCAAAAATAAATGATGAAGATTTAGGTGATGATGATTGGATTAAGGCCATGCAAGATGATCTAAATGAATTTGAATGGAATAAAGTCTGGACCTTGGTTAAAAGACCTAAGGAAACAGATGTTATTGGAGTAAAATGGGTCTTCCGAAATAAGTGTGATAAAAATGTAATCATAGTATGAAATAAATATATATTAGTTGCTAAAGGCTATAATCAACAAGAGGCAATTGACTATGAAGAAACCTATGCTTCATTCGCTAGACTTGAATCTATTAGTATCTTACTTACCTTTGTAGCATTCTACAATTTCAAATTTTTTCAGATTGATGTGAAACGTGATTTCTTTAATTGTTATGTTCAAGAGGATGTTTTTTTGTCAAAAAACCTCCTGGTTTTGAAGATACAAAACATCTTGATCATGTTTTTAGACATAACAAAGATCTGTATGGACTTAAGTAAGCCCCTCGAGCCTAATATAATGGACTTACATGATTTTTGCTTCAAAATAATTATGTTAAGGGAAATGTAGATCCAACCATTTTTAAAAATAAATATAAGAAATTTTTTTTGATTGTTCAAAATTATGTTGATGACATTATAATTAGTTCAACATAGAATTATTTACTGATTCCTTTTGGATCTACTGAAATCTGAGATTGAAATAAGTATGATGGGTGAGATAACATTTTTCCTTGGTTTTAAAATTTCTCAAAAACCAGAAAACATCTATAAATCCCAACATAATTATATAAAATATCTTCTTAAAAATTAAGGATACAACAATACTGAGAGTATAAGTACTCATATTGTTACCTCAAACACACATGATCTTGATGATGCTGGGAAACCAGTAGATCAATCATCTTTTAGAGGAATGATATGAAATTTACATTACTTGACAGCTAGTCATCCAAACATAATGTTTTCAGTATGCTTATGTGAATGATATAAATATAATCCAAATGAATCTCATTTAAAGGTAATGAAAATAATTTTTCCCTATTTAAGGGAACCATGAATATAGGACTCTTTTATACTTCTGGAAATGATTTTGTTTTGAAAAGTTGATCATATTTTGACTTTGGTGGATGTAAAATGGATAGAAAGAGTACATCTGGAACTTGTCATTTATTAATAGATTCATTATTTTCTTGGTCATGCAAGAAGAAACACTCAGTAGCACATTCCACTGCTAATACTGAATATGTAGCAGCTGGAAGTTGTTGTGCTCAAGTGTTGTGTATGAAACACACACTCATAGACTATGGTATGAGTTTTACCAAAGAAAATATTTTGTGTGATAATACAAGTTCCATTTCCATTAGATAAAACCCTACACATCACTCTCATGAAAAACTCATAGATATTATACATCACTTTCATGGGGATCACACACAAAAAGGATATATCATTCTTCAATTTATTGGAATGCAAGATCAACTTGCTTATATATTCACATAATCTTTACCCTCTGATAGATTTAAATACATTAAACAAAAGTTTGGAATGATAACCTTAAGGATATTTTCATTGTTAACTTCTTGTTGAATCAATTTCCACATAGTAATAAGATTTTTATCATAGGGGGAGTACATTTGATTGTATATTTTCAAAATTTTCGTAATGAAGTATTAAAATTTTTTCATAATAATGTTTTATAAACTTTTCTTAATGATGTTTCAAAACATTTCATAATGATGTTTTCAAAATTGTTCATGATGACTTTTTCAAAACTTTTCCTAATGATGTTTTCAAATCTTTTGGTAATGTTTTTTTCTAAATTTTTTCATAATTAATATTTTCATTATGAAGACTTTCGTAATAAAGATTTTCCTAATGAAGATTTTCGTAAGGATGATATTTGTAATGATTTTTTTTCATAATAGAGTTTTTTTCATAGTCATGTTTTTTATCCAATGATCATCAAGAAGCATATTACCTATTACGAATAATCTTCCTAAAAATCCGAAAGGTATGATTCTTTCTTGAGTTTTCTTAATCACATTTTAATTCCATGTAGTTCCTTTTGTTTCTTTTAAAATATCTCAGATTCTATTTTCCTTAAATATGAATGTTTTTATTTAAAAACCTCAATAGATCAGATCCTAACAAATTTTCCTTGCGGATATCATTTCAACCATGATATTTGATCAGAAGAATTCTCATCCATTAGATCAAGATGGGATGATGAACCCTCACATCAATCACCTATATAATGGACCCAAAATGGTTGTCCAACATCGATTTCAAGATTTTTCATGTCAAATTTATAACCCTATTAAAAATACCGTTTTGATCTTCTCAGAGTTTTCTCATGTCCGGATGTCTGTAGAAGAATCCTTTAAGAAAGATATGTCTACTGCCAAGCCGATTCTAGAGTGGAAAGTATATAGGGAATGGTTGGTGCACCCAAAATTCTTCAACAAATATGATTCTATAATTTCCATGAACATCAAACTTCATGGATGAGAGAGTGTCTGCATATCATAGCCAGGTGCTTAGGACTTGGTATATCTAGAACTGCTTATCGAGTTTTATGAGTCTGTTTTTTTCATTATGGAAGATGTTTGAGAAATGTTTTCATTTAAAAGATGTGGAAAGAAATATTCTCTTTCGTACACCAAGGAAGATAGCTTGGATGTAATTCCACATGAAGGGGATGCCGAGTTTTGTTCCCATATTTTTCTAGGTGTTCAATGAAGTTTTTTCATTGTAAAATCTATGGAGTGTCTTGGACATATAGATGTCAATACTACAAATATTGATCACCAGACCACAAACAATAAGATCCCTGAATTGTGGGTTCATGGTTTTATTGTTCCGAGAAAAGGTGATAAGGTTGCCTTGAAAGAGTGTGACATGTTCATTCTATATTTTATGGTGAATCTAAGGAAGATAAACCTGATGACGCATATTCTCATTACAATAGAGAATATTAAGAATGGGATCATTAATGAACATATAATCATGTATCCATCCATGCTTTCCAAGCTCATTGTTCGGTGCCTTGAGTCTTTTAGGATCACTTTCAGTTCATAGCCAAGAAACTGCAATATCATGATGATTAGTGATGAAAACATAATAATGATGAATATTGGTTTCTCTAGGGAATCAGGAGAATTCTATGATTTACCAGAGGAAGTGGTTGAAGCTATTTCGAAGGAACAAGAAGTTCCAGAACCATCGAAAAAGGATGGAAAGAAGAGGAAGTTGAAAGAAGTAGTAGTTGAAGGTAAAATCCCAAAGGTTAAAGAAACTCAATCCACATGTCCAAAGCCCAAGAAGAAGAAATCCTATCCTGATGAGGTGGTTGCCAAGTGGAGGGAGGACAAAAAGAATTGGAAGGAAGGATAACCATTGTTTTTCTTGGATCCTACAGATTCCAAATCATTGAAAGAGAAGGTAGCCGATGATCTTGGGAACCAATCCAAGGAAAAGAAGCAAAATAATAAGAAGTATGAGGCTAAAATTGTGCAATCTCATCTGAGGGATACTGAAATAGAATTCGAGAACATCCTAGTACGAAAATATTTCTTGGTTGAACCCTTACTTGAGACTCCGAGGAAGAAATTTCACAATCCGGATAAACCCCAAGAAATGTTTGTTGAAGAAAAGGTAGTTGAAGAAAAATGAGAAGAATAGGTTGAAAGTAGGTATGTCACTGAAGAACTTATAAATAAATTAGATTATTTTCATGAAAAGGAAACCCCAACCGAGAAACTATCAAAATGATTTTCTAAAGAGGGGTCTTCAATGCTCTCAACTCGTAGGATGAATGAAGCAGGTGAAGATAAGAAGGGAGAAGAAGATGTTTATAAATTATCTGAAGATGAAAGTTCAAACCATGATTTCTTACATCCTGGAGATGCTGAGGCTAGAGCTGAGAAGGAAAAGGTAGATGAAGATATTATTGTTCAGTAGTCAGAGAGTGAACATAAATCTCTTGATGAGGAAGCCATTATGAGATCCAATAGAGGAAAACATGTGGTTTTTGAGGTTACAACTATTAAAGTTGTTTCAAAAAAGAAGGAAGCTAGTGGATCTTCCAAGTGGATGATTGGTGAGCTAGAAAAAGATCCCTCACCAAGAAATGTCTCGGATACAGAATCATCTTATCTGGGACATGATTTGTAATTCCAATCCAAGAAGAAGATTGTTGGGACAATTCTGTTTTTTTGAATCATAGATTCCAGATGCCAGATGCATCAAGATACTTTGAACCAAGAATCAGATTCAGTGTTCATGTTTATGGACAAGTGTGTCAAGTTGGAATTAGACTTCAATTCATTCCTTATCAACTATGAATCTCACAATAGATCTTGTAAGAAAATGGTTTGTTGGTCAAATAACATAGTTATTGATTTGAGAGAGCTTCATGTGTTTAAAGATGATATTAAGGAAGCCTTTTATACTGAATATAGAAAAATCAAGGATCTCACAAATAGCTTTGATGAAAATATAAATCATGGGAATAATACTCGGATTCATGAGGTCGATGATCAGAATGTGAAGTTGTACTCTATTGCTCAATATTGGAAAAGTGAAAGGGATCTCGGGATCGAGATTGAAGAGAAGCTAGGGAAGAAAGATAACTTATTGAAGGCTTAGGCAAAGGTTATGAAGGCTCAGAATGAAAAGATAAAATACTTAGAGAAGCAAATAGAGGAATACCACAAGGAGCTAAAGTGTCTGAAATCCATAGTGAAGAAATTGATTAACAAGGAGAAGGATGGAAAATATATCCAATCCGATATTTTGTTTTATTTTTATCCTTGTAAAAATTCTTCATATCTTAATGAAATTTGTGGTTTCTTGTTTTAATTTCATGCTTTGTACTAATATTTCAGGTACAAAAATTTCTTTTCCATTCCCTCAAATTCTTTTTGAAAAATCACAAAGGGGGAGAAAGGAAAAAGGATTCTAAGAAAAGAAGAAATATCCCTATGTGAGGGGGAGTTTATCTAAAGGGTATTTTTCATTACAGAGATTTTTAGTCCCAAGATAATGAACAATCGAATTTTGGAAATCTAGAATAAGATCCTTATTATTCCAAAACATAAGGGCGAGTTAGTCATATTCATCTTTGTCCATGTGAAAATGTAGATAAGTTTTATTTCAAAGTCTAGAAAAATATTTCTAAGTCCTTATATTCTTTTTCGTAAGGATTTTTGTGCTTTCCAAAAAGGGAGATATTGGTGAGTCAATAAGGTTTCCCTTATGATTTTTAAATCCATCATACCTGGGGGATAATGTTTAGTCAATAAGGTTTCCTTATGAAATTACCATTCCTTCTTGTTTTGAAAATCAAAAACACCTTATCTTAAGGAAAATATCATTTGTCCCGGTGTTTTACATATATAAAATACATTTCCTTCCCCAAGAAAATTTATCCTTATCATGTTTTCATTGTTAATATTAATATTTTACTAATTTTGAAATTATGTTTGTAACCAAAACCTCAGAATTCTAAAATTATCTAGATATGAAGCAATCCGTTTTAGGATCTGAATTCTCAGAATTCTGGTTACGAACTCTTCTGAGGATTGAATCATAATTATAAGAATTCTGGTTACGAAATCTTCCGAGTTTGGACTCAGAATTCTCAGAATTCTGGTTATAAACTCTTCTGAGTTCTGACTACGAGTTCTCAGAATTCAGAATCTGAACTCTTCTGGGATCTGACTCCGAGTTCTCTAAATTTAGACTCCATACTCTTCTGAGTTCTGACTCTGAATTCTGAATACGAATTCTGATTATGAACTCTTATGAATACTGAATCTGAATTCTTATTATGAATTCATCAGAGTTATAACCCTGAATTCAAATTACCAATTCCTACGAGCAATGACTCCGAATTCTCATGAGCTCTGAATTCGAATATTGTACGTTCATGTTCCAAACTCTTGTGAATCCAGATTCCAAATTTCATTGAAATTCAGACTCCAGAATTCTATAGAGTTCAGGTTTCGAATTCCTTAAAACATAATCTAAATATCCTTGTATTATAGACTCCTAATTCATTTTTGGTTAGACTCCGAACTTTTTTTCTTACATTCTGAATATTGGTTTTTGGTTCTGTAACCATATTTTCCATACACTTGTTCTGTTATAAAACTATGTCGTGCAGTCAGTTACTAACTAACCACTCTTTGAGTTACACATGTATAGTTCCCTCTAAAATTCATGAAAAAATATGACTGTTGGAGGAAGGAGTGGACAGTTGGTGTTGTTCCTATAAATACAAGCTAATTTGAAAAGAGCCTAAGACTATTATATGACTCTATAGAATACATACTATTGAAGTGATTTATAGAGAGAGACTCTCATGCTTAGTGTGTACTAAACTTCTTGTTCAGATTTTTGTTGTGAGACTCTGATTGTTGTTGTGTACAATCGAGGGCTTCTGGGGATAGGAAGACAGAGGTGCCGACTACCTTGAAGTTGAGGGCTTGCAGGGATAGCAAGACAGACTCATATCTTCATATTGAGGGCTTACCCTAGTATGGGTAAGATAGACTTTCATGAAAATATAAATCAATGGACTTATATCCAAGGTTATTGGATACCTTTCACTTTGAATTAAATGATTTACTACTTGTTACTTGTTTTGTTACAAGTTTTCCGCTAAATTTTTATTTTTGAGGAAAGTATAACTATCTTATTCGTACTTATACTAATACAATTATTTAGAGAGATTCAATACGCTTTAAGGTAGAATATTCATCATTTTAAACATTAATTAGGGTTAATTTTCTAGAATCATATTTCCAAATTAACGTTATTGGAATAATATTTTTGGAATAAAGAACGTGTGTAGAACTAGATGTTTTGTGAATTACCTTGTTTAACCTCATTAAACGTAACCATCTTTAAAAGTTCCAAAGCAATTTTGAAAAGTATACAATTCATCCCCCTCTTGTATTTTGAGCATCATTATATAATTGATTATATATATCTATTTTTTTGATCATACATTTGGTATTATATTGTATATCATACTCACATACCATCTCAACAATGATCATGGACGTGAGTTTTAGAATCAAGATTTTGAACCCTTCTGCTCACAAAATAGATATAATCATTACTTTTATGTACCTCGAACACCTCAATAGTATTGTGTGGTTGAAAGAAGGATTAGATTCATAGATGAAATTTCCCAGATTGTGCTCAATGAAAATGATATACCCATTTATTTTTGGGCTGAATCTTTTAATACAGTTTGATACATAATAAACAAAGTCACAATTAGATCCATTCTTAAGAAAACACCTTATGAGTTTTAGAATAATAGGAGACCAAAATTCGGTTAATTTAAAGTGTTTGGATGTACAAATTATATACTAAATACTAAAGAAAATTTAGAAAATATTGCCATGAAAATTGATGAAGGAATATTTCATGGATATTATATATCAAGGAAAGCCTATTGAGTCTTTAACAAGAAGTAAAAATGTGTGGAGGAATCTTTACACATCAAGTTTGATGAAGAAGATCCACATGAGTCCAAGACCACACCAGAAAATATTGAAGAGGATATGTCCAATCTGGATATTAATGATAAAATCAAAAATCATCATGAGAAGGATTTAATGAAAACATCCAGTTCTGAAATTTCTCCTCACCATAACTGTAGTTAACCTGATCAACTTGACCACCTTGAAAAATCACGTCCAACTTTTACAAGACCTGCTAGAACCCTTAAGAATCATCCCATAGATGTTGTTGTTGGAGATTTAGATAGAGGAACACAAACCAGTGCTTCCTTGAGAAACTAGGTTGAACATCAAGCCTTATTGTAATAGATTGAACCTAAAAACATCAATGATTCTATTAATGATGAATTTTGGGTAATGTCTATGCAAGATAAACTTATTCATTTTGAAAGAAATAAAGTTTGGCTACTTGTAGACAGACCTAAGGATAATTTTACCATTGGAACCAAATGAGTTTTTTGAAATAAGTTAGATGAAGTAGGAAATATAGTTAGAAACAAAGCTCGACTTGTTGCATAATGATATATTCATGAAGAAGGAATTGATTATGAAGAGACCTTTGCACCAGTAGCTAGACTTGAGGTAATTAGGATCTTACTTTCTTATACAGCACACCTGGATTTTACACTTTATCAAATGGATGTCAAAAGTGAATTCCTAAATGGTTATTTAGTTAAGGATGTTTTTGTTGAACAAATCCCAGGTTTTACAATTCCAATTTTTCCAAATCATGTGTTCATATTATCAAAATCATTATATGGTTTGAAAGAATATCCAAGATCTTGGTATGAAAGGTTGTGTAATTTTCTTATTTCTAAAGGTTTTACAAAAGGACTAGCATATCCTAATTTAAATTTAAAAATAATTTCAAAAGATGGTTTAATAGCCCAAATATACATTAATGATATTATTTTTGGATTGTCTAAAAATTCTTTATGTAATGAATTTTCAAATATAATGAAAAGTGAGTTTGAAATGAGTTTAATGGGTGAACATAAATATTTTCTTGGATTTTGAATATTTCAGAATAAATAACGTATTATCATAAATCAATGTAAGTATAAAAAATATATTTTGAAATGATATGGCTTTGGCAGCATTAAGAGTAGTGAAACTCTTATGAGTTCTACATGTAAGTTAGATCTTGATGAAAATGGGAAATCAGTTGACCAAACTACTTATAGAGGAATTATTGGGAGTTTGCTGTACTTAAATGCTAGTTGGATGGATATTATATTCTGTGTGTGTATGTGTGTGAGATTTCAAGAAAACCCAAAGGATTCACATCTAAGTAGTGTTAAAAGAATTTTTAAATACCTTAAGTATACAACTAATTTATGATTGTTCTATCCTAAAGGACAACATTTTGTATTAGTTAGCTACCCAGATGTCGATTTTGGTGGATGTAAATTAGATATAAAAAGTACCTCTGGAACATGACATGTTTTGAGAATGTCATTAATATCATGGTGTAGCAATAAGAAAAATTCAGCAGCATTGTCAACTGCTGAAGCAGAGTACATTGCTGCTGGTAGTTTCTGTGCACAAATTTTTTGGATGAAACACACATTATTATACTATAGATTTCAATTTATACATATACCTTTAAACTATGACAAAAAAGTTCTATTAATATTTCTATGAATCCAATTTATCATTATAGAACAAAACATATTGATGTAAGACATCATTTTTTGGGAGATCATTTTTAAAAAGGTTATATAACACTTTATTTTATTTTGACTAAACATCAGCTTGCTGATTAATCACTAAACCCTTAAATTATGAGAGAATTAATTACATTAGACATGAACAAGGAATGATATATTAGTAGGCCATCTTTGTGAAATATATCATTGAAAAACAATTCTTTGTGAAACCGATCTTTGTAAAACTGATCACTGTGAAACTGATCATTGTCAAACCGATCTTTGTGAAACTGATCTTTGTAAAACCGATATTTATAAAATTGATAATTTTGAAACTGATCATTATAAAAATGATCTTTGTAAAACCAATCTTTGTAAAACTGATCCTTGTAAAATGGATATTTGTAAAAAAATTCATCGTAAAACTGATCTTTCTTAAATTGATCTTTTTGAAACCGATCTTTCTGAAACCGATCATTCTAAAACCGACCTCCAGTAAAAACAATCTTTGTAAAGCTGATCTTTGTGAGACCGATCTTTTTGAAACTGATCTTTCTGGAACTGATCTTTGTAAAACCGATCTTTGTGAAACCCATCTTGGTAAAACTAATCTTTGTCAAACCGATCTTTATAAAACCGATCCTTGTAAAAATGATCTTTATAAAATCGATCTTTGTAAAAACGATCTTTATAAAACCGATCTTTATGAAACTGATCTTTCTAAAACTGATCTTTCTAAACCCAATCGCCTGTGAATCCGATCTTCTTAAAACTGATTCTCTGACACCGAAATATTTAAGGGCTGTTTTTTAAATTCAATCTGCTTTAAATGAAATGACGTTGTTTTATCTTTTTTAATTTTCCTCATTTAAATTATAAGTTTTACGATTTAAAATTCCTAAATGATATATTATGTCCAATCCATCCCAACCATCCACCTTCTCCATAGCCATAATTCCATCCACATTTATTCAATCTTTCTCTCTCGACTTTCATTCTCTCAACATAGTTGGAATCAGAAGCTTCATCATGGCTAAGACTAAGAGCACAATAGAAGAACCTCAAAAATATCCTCCTATTAAGCATCATAATGGTGAGTCCAGTGGGACTGGGAAACCGAGCTTATAAATCCATGTTTTTATAACTGAAAATGATGTGTCTGCTGAGTGGATTTTGTCACAAAAATCATTTCTATTAAAGGAAATGGAATCTCAAGGGTGGCTCACATGGTTCATCAACATTGAAAGACCTATTATCCCTATCTTGTTCACAAATTCTATCAAAATTTGAGTATATCACTGGATGAAGCTGAGGCAGCAAAGATGAAATCTACGGTAAAGGGAATGGAAGTGGTGTTTTCATCGAAGTAATTGGTTGAATGCTTATAGATTCCTATGAAGGTGTCTATACTGACTATCCTGGTGAAATTCAACATTCTTCAATTTTTTTTCTTATGATGATGCTATGAAAGAGGTGACTAGAAATATAGAATCCAGAAGTACTATTGAAATGAATTCGAAGGAGAAGTGAGATTGCTTTTTAAGTTCATGTAGCATCAAATCTGCCTAAGGAAGAGTGATTTCTCTACTGTGAAATATCATGATTTTTTCTTAATCATCTTACTGAGACATGGAATAAAAGTGAAACTTTGCATATATATTATGTTTTATATTTATGATTTGATTAAGCCCCCTAAAAAAGGCAACCTTCTTATACTATCTGAGGATGACTTCTACCATGTTGAAAAATATAGATTGTGTAGAATATGGAGATGAACTAATAATTTCCTATAGTGGTTTTGTCTTCATAAAGACATTTCTAAGAGGGTGAAAATATTCTAGAACCCATGGAAAATATTTTGTGTAGTACATGAAGAAAGGCTATATGAAAATTTTAATCCAGTTGATCACCATTCTGGGCGAAAGGATCTAGTTGATCCATGTCTCAAACCAGGCGAGATACCGGTTTATTCTAATGAAGATACCGAAACTAAGGTTCCAAGGGAATAAGGATCTCCTTTTGACGATAGGAGTGATTATGATATTGCTAAAAGTCCCAATAATACTACTTATTGACCTACTAGTCCACAAATGGAATATCGCTCAAGAGAATATTTATTAGGTGATGAAGAAGAGGAAGAAACTGAAGTTAATAGAGTTGAAGGATATGTATGTAAATAAGATGAGGAATATGATGATGATGTTGGTGGTGGTGGTCGTGGTTTGGATGGAGGAAGTGTTGAGCATTTGAGTGACTCTCTAAAAGTGGGGCAACAAATGGTTGACATATAAAGTGAGGAATCTGTTGATGGAACTAGCGATGGAATTGGGCCTGCTGATCAACATGAAGATGATCATAGAGATGTTGAACATGAGCGCAGACCACTCCATCCTAATGATAAAAACCAAGAGATCATTCAGGAATCTAATGATCTTATGGATGATGGAAAAGAGGAAGAAGATGTAGATCCAGTGCCTCAAATTGAGGAAGTACCTGGTGAAGCTGAAGTAGGTTGAGCTCAGGCTGGACCTAAAGTTCAGTTGGTTCTTGTTCCCAAACAAGATGTTATTGAAAGAGACTAGGATAGAGTTTTTGATGATCTTGATGTTATTTCTGATCCTCAAGGATGAAGGGTTAGAATTGATACTGTTGAGCCAATAGATTGGACTTGTACTGGAGATTGGAATAGTGATCCATGATATATTCTTTTCGGTTTAGATTATGTCTCAATTGAGTAATGGCTACCTCTTCCTCCTGTTCCACAGTTCCATGCTGACCCAAAACCTATTTCACCAGTTCCACTAGTCGAACCATCCCCTCAACAACCTATAGCTCAGTCAGTGCCTAGTGATTATGTCACTAAGGCTGATTTGGAAAAATTTAAAAATGAGATATGTGAGTATATGATAGCTTCAGCGGGATCCATAAATGATGGGTTCACCTCCATAAGTATCTTAGATGCTGATGAAACAAAAAATTTCAAGAATAGTGATTTAAGAGATTCAACCAAATATTATAACTACAACAGAAACTATTATAAGTCACAACAACATGCTCAGAGAGGAAGTAAGAATGATGAGAAATGAGATGAATTACTTAACCTCTGACTTCAAGACCTTCTTTTAGAGGTGTTCTGTAATGTCTTAGGAACATAGAAACTCATCTACTCAGTGTTTATCTAAAAAAGTTGAACGAAGAGCTTGGAAAAATGATGACTGGCCTATCCAGTTCCAGGAGTGGGCGATGTGTTGCTACTGATTTTGAGTCTCTCAAGGCTGTGATGAGAGAGGAAATTCAAAAACTCTAGATTGTTTTAGATAAATAAACCCTTGAAAATGAACATAGAAATAATGATATTGTATACAATATGGTCATAAAGTGCATCAATGAGGCCTCTGTAGCTCAGAATTTTTTTTGGGAAAAGGTGGATAAGTATTTCACTAATATATACACCAAGAATGACCTCATCAACAGATTCATGTTTCTTGTAGAAAATCATAGAATTCTTCATGTCACAGAGGCTTTCAAAAAGAATTTACTCTAATTGTAAGTGTTTAAACCATTTTTGAGTAAATTTGTGAAGATTAATGATGACTTAGAGAAGTAAATGAAATATTGTGGTGAAATCATTAATGACTTCATCAACGTGCTCAAACCTTATCTGCATTTTCAGTTCGAGGTTATTATGGTCCCTCCATCTGCTTCATTTGGTACTACCTCTTGGCCTCCTGTTCCAATGACTATCTCTCATGCTCTTTCTCAGATTCAACCTATTATTACTAAGAAGTATCCAAGTTGTGTTTTGTCAGATATAAGGTCTTGCCTTGCAACTACTATCCCTATTGGTGTTTCCCTACCTACTGTTATCCTCAAACAGCCTTCCTTTTCCACTCCCAAACCCTATACTTCTCCATTGGATCCTTCAAACAAATGAAAATCCCCTCTGCATCAAAACCTTTAAGGATGGATTGTATCTTTTGATAGTGATTTTCTATTTTTATTTGTCTTGTACTCTTATTCCTTTTAATGGAAATTCTTATGGTATCATTCTTTTATATTATTTCTCCTTACTAATTTTCTCTTTTTGTTAATCCCAAAAGGGGGAGAAAATAAAGATGGAATATACTCTTCTTAACCAATTTATTGAGTGGGAGATTTGTTTTAAATAAAATCTCCCAATGAAAAACTTTAGTTATATTGGACAATTACATTTAGCTATGTCAAAGCTATCATTATTCTATATATTTAATGTATGCCATAAATTTTTATTATAAAAAAAGGGGATATTATTGGACCCACCATGATATTGTAGTTTTCATAATCACAAATAATGTCAATATACAGATTCTAATCTTTCATTCCATTTTAATATCTCATTGAGAATCAATTATGTCATACAACAACATATACTTTAATAAATCAATTATCTATATTCATGAATAAATATGTTTACAAATGTATTTATACATACAGTTTTTCATAATACTAAAGCTGGTAAGACAGACACATCGTACCGTTTCTATATTCCATGACACACTGATGTTTGATTGACCGAAGTACGACACACCGACGTTCGATAGACCGAAGTACGACACACAGAAACCGAAGTCGACACACCGAAACCAAAGCATGAAACACCGAAGTCGACACATGAAAGGTCAAAAAACCGAAGCATGACACACAGAAGTCGACACACCTAAGTTCGATAAACCGAAGTATGACACACCGAAGTCGACATAACGAATTTCAACAAACCGAAGTATGACACACAAAAGTCGACACACCGATGTTTGACAAACCAAAGTATGACACACTGAAGTAAACACACTAATGTTAGATAGTCCGAAGTCAACACAGGGAAGATGACATACCGAAGATAAAAAACTGATGTTATCAAACCAAAGACAACATACTGAAGATGACACAATGGTTGTTATAAATAATTGTTTTGAGTTTATTAATTCAATTTTATTTCTAATAGTCATATTGAGATAAATTAATATTTCTCAATTTTTTTTAATGTTGTATGTACGTCAATGCGTAGAAAATATGAGGTACTTTCACGTTCTAAGATCATCATGCCTAGATGATCCTGGAGTATAAAAGGACCTCATCCTTTACATAAAAAAAAGAGAACACTAATTATTACATGCTGAGACACATACTGTGCGATTACGAAAGGAGAGGATCTATGTTCTTTAGATTTAAAGAAGTGTGTAACAAGAAAGTTTATCCCAAAAAGCATAGTTTACATTGAGACCTTGAAGTGTTATTCCTTTTCACTCCTGGAAGCTAGATTATAGAAACTACGATATTCTATTCTGAAGAATACTTCCACAAGAGGACTCAAATACCTTTTTCTCAACATCCATTGAGTCCAGAGCATTACTTCACAACAACCATAGGCTTATAAACACTATTACCTTTCTTTGATCTATTTTGGATATTTTATTATCTTTTGAGCATAGTGTGTATCAGTAAAATAACACACTATGTTTCCTATATTAAACTGAAGGATACAAGATATCCTTACTCTACCATTATTTTACGCTCGTGTATAACCACTTATAAGTGTGGAAGAGGTCCCTGTGTGTCCTGGTAGTTTGTTCCCACGAAGAACTATTGAAGAGGTCCCTGTGTGGCCTAGACAGTATTAAATGCTGTTGTAAAACCCGATATAGGGTGCGGATCAAAAGATTATTAATATAAACTTCTTGGTGTAAAGTGATCACCATGTAGAGAGGACTGAGTCTTTACTTGATATTGATCCTCTTGTTTTATCCATTGTGTTCATTATCTTATACTTCTTATGTGATATGTATTTCCTGCATTAAGATAACACGAACTTTGATATTTAGCATATCAACTGTTTACATTTGTTTTGAATCAGTAGGTTTGCTCTGAATGTTTTGTTAATCGATAGGTTAGTAAAACAAAGAACTAACCTATTTTCTGAGAATCAAATTGACCCTTCAAGATATTTATAAATTCACTACAAACTGAATTTGGGGTTATTTTTATTGGGGAATTTTATTTTTCAAATAATCCGTTTAACATAAATTTTTATAGATACTCAATTCACCCCCCTCTTGAGTCATTTACTCCGACCATAAAATATTTATATTATAAAATAAGTTCAACATAATTTTTGAACATATTTAATAGTAAAAAATAGTAAAAATTAATTACAGCAGTTAAGGTAAAAATAGGTTTACTAGGGTTTAAACAATAAAATATAAGGGTAAAAATGTCATAAAACTTATTTAAATTCCATTGGATGGAAATATATTGACCTTATTATTTATTATTTTAAATAATAGAACATTTTTAAGACTTTTTCCATTTGATAAATTTTGGTACACCTTTTTCTTTTTAAAAATTACCATTTTGCCATTCACCTCAGTTATAAAAGACCACCATCTCTCTTCTCATCATCATACCTTAAAATACCTTCACATTAAGAAATACTTGAAAAAATATTTTTTTAATTAAAAAAACATCCTAGATCCCATAGTTTGACAAAAAAATATACCCTAATTAGGATTTTGGTGGTACCCTAAGGTGGTTTTCTAAAGAAGAGGTATCGTACTTAATCAAGCAATTTTTTATTATTTCTTACTCCATGTCCACAAAATATTCTTAAATTATTAAGATATGAAAAAAGTTATATATACTATACAATTATATGTTATTATGTTAATTTAATAAACTAAATCATTAACCTCCTCCATGAAGAGGGATATTAAATCCTCATTTGTGTGTACGGTATAGTACAACCCCATGAACATATGTTATTTATTATCCATAATCACCCCTTACAGATTGCTATAATTATTTGATTAAATTATATAAATTATATTTATAAAATATATATAACTATGGAGTAATTATATCACATATACATTGTTATTTCTCATTCCACTTTTGATATGATAATGTTGCATGTGTGTACAACAGACTCTCATTTCATGGTGAATTTTTTTTCATTTTTCTCTAACTCCTTACATGAATGCTAATATGGATTATTATAATAAATATATGTGATATAAAGGAAATATTTATGATATTAATTAAATAAATATAATTTTAAAAAATATAATATGTCATTTTATTTCTTAAACTGGAAAAATGATAACGTCATCTATACGTAAGTGTGGACTACTTCCCCTATGAAGGGATGTGAATAAATTTCATCACTGCATCACATGGATGATATATAAAATTAAATCTAATGAAATAATATTGTATTTATTATATTATTATAATTATTCAAATATAAAATTTTATCTTTCTTTCACTATATAATGATTGTTGATAAATGTAAATGTTACTCCTATATATGTACGACCTACCATCTCCCTGATTATAACGTAGTTCTTTTTTCATAACCATATTTCTCGATTATTTTTAAAAGTATAATTTATATATAAATATGATAATATTTAATTATTATTAATCTTTATATGTTGAAATAATTACGACATTGAAAATGTTTAACGCACGAAATCCATTATGAAATAATGAACTGAATGTCTTCAAAAATCCCCACATGGTCTTAAATAATTAACTATTTGAATATTTTATTAAAAATAAAAATAAAATTATTTTAATATAACACAATAACAAGGATAATTTTATTAACAAATAAAATAATTTATATAATATTATTATACATGAATTAAAGGACACACTTAGAAATTCAAGAGTGAGGTAAGGGTTTCCTCTTCTCACTTTTTATTTCTATAAGACATATAACATATTAACCTCTTGTTTTTTCTATGTGATGTATATATTTAAAATTTTACATGTAATTACTTGTATTATTCATAAATAAGATTATTTTATGTTTCTATTAGTATTATTTGATCAATGTGTAATTGTATTGAAATTTACCAAGTGGAAAATAATTTTTTTCACCCAATTTCTTATCATTGGGTTACAATAATTATTAATAGACACTAATATGACATGGTTAGGTGTACAATGAAGTTTTAATATATCATTTTGTATTACCACTTAATATATCTGTTTTACCCATGATATATATAATTGATTCATTGATTAATTCTCAAATTCAAATGTATTATTTTTATAGGGTTTATTCATGTCAAATTATATTTCTTTGATAAATACATTTATGATATGAACATATATTCATTTTTGATGTGTATATACATCCCATTTATATCTTATATCATGAATATCCTTATGTTAATTATATTTAAGTTATTATTGTAAGTCATTCATTCATGGGGAGTATGAAGGAAGAGTTTCTAAAGTAGAAAATTCATTATGTTACAATATCCTTTCTCTCTAGATTGTTTATGTTCGGGATTATTTTTGAGTAAATAATGTGATATTATTTTAATACACCAGATATATTTTGTTATCATTTGGTTATGAATATGGTTCTCAAGTTTAATTTTAATTTCATTCATTATTAACATCATGAAATTTTTCTATAAGCGATACTGATCATTTATTTTATTTTATATAGAGTATCTTTTCTTTCCATATTCATGTTTTCTGAAATGCTTTAAAAAAATTTATTTTTTAAAAATGAATGAATTCTTAAATTAATTTTACAAGATATTTTACAGTCATTTAATTGTTTTAAATGAAATTTCTTATTATTTTCAAAAATGTATAACTTTTGACTTCATTTTTCAATTTTTTCGAATATAATGATAACATATATAATTAATGACTTGAACATATTTTACCACCTTAATATCTATTATTTTACTTGATGTCTCTTTAAATTTTTCTTTGGTAATTTTCAATTAAATGTGTTTTTAAATATTTTGGGATGTTTTTATATAAATAAATTTTTAAAATGAAAAGTTAATTTTCATAGAAAATGATTTTAATGATATTTTAATTGTATTTACCCACATAAATGTGAAAAACTCTTTTTTTACTAACAATACAATATGGAAATTATTTAATTATGCAATCGTTATTCTTTCTCAAGACGGATAATCATTATTTTAAATAGTTTGTTAAAATACCATTTATTTTCTGCTACTTAATTATGTTTCGATGAAATTTTTATGGATCCAATTTTTTTCCATAGATTAATCTTAATTCAAAGAGATTGTTATATGTTATATCCTCATCCCAAAATACAATAAACTAGTTTCCCTGAGCTAAGTGTTCACATGACCTCATGTATGCCTCCCCACATTCTACATGTTGAGGACTACCAGTGAGGGTCTAACGAGTAACATGGGAAGACTATACCCTATTTACCAGAGTAAGCCACAGTAGAATGTTGACTTGGTTTCGGAATGTACATGGATAAGTATCTAGACATTGTGGAAGAAACCATTGGAGGGTTGGTTGATTTTCTTTCTTATGGTTTTCGTCTACTTGGGACCATAATGTGGCATGACGTGTCTACTATTGGATTTGGTTTTCACGATGTTTGGGAGAGGGTTATTTATTCATGTTAATAATTTTTACCAATTGATTCCTCAATTTAAATTTCTTTCTATTGTGGATTAATTTTGTAAAGAGGTTATAGTCTCCCCACAAATATTATTGGACCCTCACTATAATTATACAACCTATTTCATAGGAGGAGGCACACTTGAGATCATGTGGAGACCCAGATCAGGGCACAAGATTTGTGGATTCTGAGTCGGGGACATTATATTATAAAACCACTTACTTTTAAATTGGTTAAAAATGTCCAGACAAGAATAATGGTAGATTTATGAGTTTTACGATTAAATTTATGCTCTATGTACTATATTTATGGTTCTTGTACTTCTATAATTATGGGTGTGCCAATGTAACACTTCAATGAAATGGGTAATTAATATGTACTTCATATAATTATATTGGAAGAATTATATATGATTATCCCAATTTTTAGGGTTTTTAAGGGTTCTATGATGATAATATCTCAAGATACTAACAAATTTCCATTGTTCATCCAATGGTTTATAAATGTTTCCTTTGATCAAGAGTGATATCACATGGATCAGGGTTATTGATTCTACTGAATCTTTCCTTTATTAAAGACTTATTCCATATTTTCATATTAGATGATTTTGGTATTTATGGGTATTTATTCTCTTTTATTATTATCATGCACTTTTATTATTTCATCATACCATAACAATCATATTATTCTCATAGATGAAATTCAATTATTAATACTTATGTTTACCCTTACTAAGAATTTGATCTCATAAAGACAATGTTTTCCTTTTATGGAGGTTACTAAGACATATTAAATTGAATTACATCTATAATGGTTTCATATGTGTGATGAAGATGATTATATAGTTTGAGATAAGAAAATCATGGTTATGTCTTTTAAATGATCATTTAAATACATGGGTATTATTTATGAAAGAGTTTATCGAAATTACTTAAAACTATAAACCTAAAATGTTCTTGTGAATGTAAGTGACAAAATATTTCCTTTTGATAATGTAAACATTTTATGGTAAAATTTGGACCACCTTCATCGATATCAAATACCAAAATTTAATGTTTATGATTTCACCACTTGATCATAGAGTACATTTCTGGACATAGTATAAGTGATGAGTTAGTTTAACTTATTGTTCACTGGGATTTTTTATTCCTTCAATATCTTTTTCATGAGAGTATTTAGAGAGGATAATATTTAGTATAACTATTATTATCAAACTTCTTATATATAAATTGTTTTCTAGGACAACAGGAGAAGGTTGTATTCTATGATAAATATTACTCACTAGTGGTGTATCATGGGATGTTTGGGCTTGATGGTTGTTATTGAGTTTACCTTTTTAGTAAATGAATTTTTCCTTTCAAGTTGAATAATTCATATATGAAATTTAATATATTTACATTGGTATTATTTTAATATATCTGAAGATAATTTTGTTCTTATATATAACATTTATCTCCCTTCTACTTGTTATCTTATGGGGAATTTTTGGTACTGGCCACGCAGTGGATCCTTGAAAAAGAGGAGAGTTAAAAATGTTCACTAATAGTTGATGTGACTATATCATCACTCAAGAAATGATCCCTGGTTGTAACATGATTATTATTTTTCCAATAAATTATTCAAAAAATCAAAAAACTAATATACCTCATCTTAATTGATGTTTCTATCAAAATTTTCTTATCACTAGAAATTGTTATTCGATGGATCTAAAGCTGAATCCATCCAGATCATTGACAAGAAGCTTCAAAAGTATTTGGGAGTTTCAATTGAGGAACTATGAGTTATATATCAAAGATTTGATGACATTGTCAATGTATCAATGATCACCACATCAATGATCCATCAGTCCTTGAATATAATATTTGATTGAAGATGATATCATATTATTCCCTTTCAATGAAGAAATAGAGGAGAGAGAATCTCTCCTTCATTTTTCAATGAATATTTTACAACATGAGAGCCTCTGCTCATTTTTATAGGGAATAAAAAAACACTTGAAAATGTTTCTCTATCCCCATGATATGAATTTTCCACTAAATAAGAAAAAAATACATATTATAAGAAAAATACTCAGTCAAAATTATAATTTATATTTTTATCACTTGTTATATAATAAATATATTACATGAAAAAAATGATTTATTATAATTACTCGACATTACTAAAAATAATAAATAAATTTATAATATTTATTAAATATTCATTAAAATTATATTTTCCTTATATTAACATTATTAAATTGAAATACATTTAACAAATAAAATCAATACAATTTATTCTAAACTAAAATATTATGAATTTATTTATTCCAATGATTTCATATTTTTTCAGACATATAATGGACCCCATGGTGGGGCTGACCAGTTCCAAAAAATATATTCATCAGAATGTGGTGGATATTTGAATATACAAATAATGTGAACCCCTAGGCCCTTATCGTAATAGTAGTGAATATTATTTGATGACTAGGAACATATTCTTGCAACTCATCATGGCCTATAAAGAGATAAACTATAGTCATAGTAATTACAACCATTCAATGAACACACCCCATATAATATAATCTATTTGTCTCGATATACCTCGTAAAGAAGGTAGCAAAAGTTTTTCAGTATCCACTTCTTCTATTATTATTTATTGGCCAAACTAAACAGACTGACTTTCTTCTACCATGAAAAGGGATTTAGTAATGGTAATACCATCCTTATCAACTAGGCCCAAGAAATAAGTTCATTTTGGAGGAAAAAAACATATCTAGATTATTCAATCAATGTCATACTATCAATGATTCACCCAATGAAATCAACCTCACTATGACCTCATTTCCAATGATTATCCCTTTCATCAAAGTAATTGATCTGATAGTATATGTCTATACTAATCTCTGGTCAATATACCATTATACATGTTTTTATATAAGAACACCCAATGAAACATGTAACATGTGGTGTTCCTATTGGAGGGTATGTCATTGTGTTATTATCTACTTGTTATCACCAAGTGAAAAATTCATCTGAATAAGTCTCAATACTTTTGATCCACAAGTACCTGATAGTCACACACAATTTGTTTCCATTCAATATTATATTACTATATAATATGACATATTTTTTAGATTAATGTCATATAATCATGAGGTTCCTATTATATCGTTGGAAATTCCCTAACCATTTAATCTAAAAAATGATCTATAGATATGACCATTTAGATAGTGGAAATAGAAATATCAACACTATTATAGAAAGTCAATATCATGTATAACACATTGTATATGTGATATGATATTTATAAATTAAAATTGATGTTGGATTTAGGGAACCCACATTACAACACTCTCATTAACACTTGATCTATCATTCTAATGAACCTTTTTATATATCTCTTGATAATATCACATTTCTACTAATTTATAGCTATAGTAATGGTACGACCTTGATTGTGTTGCATGGTTATTTTTTATCTTCATCTTCATCTTCGTGAGTTTGACTGCTAATGAGAAGATATCAATGATTATATTCCTTTTTTCCATTGTAAAAACACAACATCTTGGAAATTAATAATAGTAGTTTTATCATATTTTATATTATGGTAAAACATTAATTACTAGGTGTGATTCAATGAACTAGAACAAATTAGTACATATTATACACTACTTCTTCTGCTTCATTAAAAGCAACAATGTACTTAGTATTTGTAGATATAGATACCACTTGGTTGAATGATATATTTTTTCCATTGAATTAGATTGACTATGATATATTGATCTTTATAAAGTCTTATTATTCCCCCATAAAAATATTTTCCCTTCCTATCCATATTCTAGTAACATAACTCTTGAATTTTTTCAAGTATAATTGGATTCTTAAAACTGGTTCTTATATAGTTATCCTATATATACCATATTTCTTCATAAAAGAATTTATATGTGGATAATATCATATCTAGTGCATAGTATTGAAAATATTATTGACCATCATTGAAGAATGTGGAATTCTATTCACCTCTTTAATATCCTTTTATTCATCATATATGTCTTCTTAGAGATATTTATTCCATATGACATTAGTAAGAATTATCTATAAAATTTTTCTAACATGTATTTATCAATAATTTTTAATTATATATTCTTTTTACATCGACTAGAAAACAATTACATTTACCTTAGTAGATCTCATTCCCTAGAACTCAAATTTCTACTTTAGTAAAACTATGGATAGATTATTTTATTCCACTCTTAACAAGTTATTTTCATAATAATTAATTCCATAGGTTATCAAACATAGTTTCCTTTAAAAACATTGACTATCCCAGTAAACTAACAAAGGATCATAGACAAAATTCATTCCAAATGAACTTTATTTGTTCGTGTTTATAAATTAAATCAGTAACTATATTTCGGTAACTTTCACCCCCTATTGGAATTCTATGGTGTCACCTACCCTTTTTGGTTTTGTCATATAGAGACCTTCCATGAAATTTTGTCTTGATATCCATTTCCAAATAAAATTACCATATAATATAAATATGATAAGTAAAAAATAAAACGGATTTAGTCATGATGAATTAGTATAACCAATTAAGCTTTATTATTAACATGCTTGTACCACCCATGTACCATATCACTCCAATAACCTCCATGTTATTAAATATAGTTTTCCCATATATATTTTATATATAGAATCAATTATTTGATTTTAATTGATATGGTTAATATTAGCAAGATTTTATTTACTACTTACTTGTTGGATTCCTTATTCTCGATGAATAATGTGTCACTATATGGGGTGGATGTAAAACCATTACTCTGGTTTATACAACTTGTGCAGTATGTGTCTCTAAGAGATTAATTTCCACATTTTTTGAACTTGTTATAATAAAAACTAATTTTTCTTCTATGTAATTAATTAAATACAGGGTAATATTTTTCCTACTATCTCAAAAAGAGAAGTTCACCATTTTTTGCAAGTATATTATATCAGTTGAGTATAACCATTATATAATTTAGATTTCAATAATATCCTTATGATCATTTATAATAACTACTATAGTATGAATATGGTTATGGGATAATGTTACTACATTTCTAATCATGTCTTGTGTATAATGTAAGTTACTACAATGTATATGAATCACAAAATTTATGTTTCTTTTACGTACAACATGACACTGATGTGTATCAGGAAATGTTAATTTATGAATTAATCCACAATAAATTTTAGTGAAGAATGTTTTCATGCAAGACTTCCCATTTATCCTCATTTGAAACTTTATAACTTTTATGTGCATAAGGTAATATGCATTTATTAATTAATCAATGATACATTATATTGATCGATGAATTCTTGGTCATGATTTGTTTTATCAAATGAGGATAAAGAAAGTCAAATATTATGAACACTAATATACCATTATAAAATTAAAAATTTCTTAAATAACATTTAGCAGAATATTTTGAAGTATATTTACTACTATCTTAACCTTTTAATAGTTAACACTCACTAGCTAAACTAATTCTGAATGTTATGTTAACTACAAAAGTTTCTAATGGTTTCTTTTTTCAAAACTAAATATTTTATTATTTTAATAGTACCTAAGGAATTTTACTCTAAATATTATAAATACCATATTGGGTACTAACATGAAAAAAACATTTATATTTTCATGATAAAGAAATATTTTCCACAAGTGGGAAGAACTGAGTATTACATGTAATATTCAATAGTTATTTCCATTGTTACAAACATTAAAAAATAATTAGTTTGTTATAAGAAAACATAAACAATATTCGTTCAAAAAATATAATAATATCTCCATTATTCCAATTGAAATTTGAAATGAATGATTTTGGAAATAAAAAAAATAGTTCATCAAGAATCATTAATCATAGAAAATATAAGTTGAGTACTTCTCACCGCTAACTGAGTAATCACCATTTCTCATACACATGTACATTTCACCTTAATTATTGTAACAATTATATACATAATTAGATACTATATTTAAATACACCTATGTCATAGGAATACAGATGAATAAAAATTGGAGAATAGGGGAATACATTCTTCTTAAATTCAGTTCATTGCATTTAAAAAAATATAGTTTTGTCTCATGAATGGTTAAGAAAATTACCTCTTATAAATTGACCAAAAAACATAATTGAAGTAAATTTTAAAGGTGCCTTTGGTGTCACACTTTCTAGTGGATATTTCATATAATATATAAACATATTAAAAATAATAACTAAATATTAATCTTTATTTGAGTTCATTACAACATAAAAATAAAACACAAAAGGTAATGAATATTTCTCTCCATGATATAGTTTTTTTAAATAAATGGAAATGGGGAAATTTTTAGTACAATACATAATAAAGGGATATATTTAATGATCATGAACCATAATTAAATTAAAATCTATTTAGTGTAATCATCACCTATTTATATATGTCTTCACATTGTCATTGCAAGCTTCATGAAGATGAGTCACCATGTGAAATAATCAATGTCCTGATATTGTACCACATCTCACATAATATGATTATGATTTAATTAACTTGTGATCATAAAATGAATCATAAATGAGTCACTTGTAACCACCTTAACTCCCTTACATCTTGAGGTTGAAAAACAAGTAGTGTGGACTCCATCATCTTGAATTTCATATATTATAGTTGTTTGTTAGGGTTCTATCTACAAATATTTGAAAAACATATTGTGGTTAGTATATTAACTTTCTATAACAAAAATTGTAGTGTATTCTTTTTATTTTATTACATTAAAAAAATATGTTAGTAACATTATATTCATTATCATTAAATATTATTGATAAGATCTTTAATTTTCACCCATTATATTATCAAACACTGCTATCCCTCACAAATTGATTTAGAATACTCATTCTCTCTAGTATTATAGTGGAAAGGTTACATGAAACCTCTCTGAATTGTCTAATATATGTTTATGCCATTACTTATAGAGATTCAAATTAGGCATCTGACTGTACAACCATATTAACTCGTGGTTCCTTGATCTATTCAATGAAATTTATGGTTCTAAAATCATAAACATGATTAGATCAATTCTATTAATCTAATGATGAAACAAGGTAACTATTTATACTTATTTTATTCCATTATTAGTTAATTCTACCCATCAATCTTGTCAAAATTACCCAGTGGTAGGAGGCACCCTAAACTAGTGCTGAAGAGTACCCCAAACATCCGGTTTTTTTCATATTCAAATGAAGAAATGTGTTTACCACTTGAACTTTTTTTGAGGTTTTTATTATTTCCAAATGAATGAAATAAATTTATATCTAATTAGAATATAATATGTGACATATCTTATAAAATACCATATAGTAAACTACAAAACATTCATCATGACATAATTTTTTTTAATCTAGGCATTAATTGTTTTATTATTTTATGTGATCACACTACCATAGTTATTCATAAAATAATAAACAATGTATAAATTAATTAAAAAACTCAAATGATAATGATAATTTTATAATGGTTGATCCATTTATTCTCAATGTATAAATAATGATCATTTGTTTAAAATACCTAATTCATCTCTGACTCATATTGCAGAGTGTCCTCCTATCAAAAGTGTCACTGTTTCGTTTGGAACATCATCTAGTATTCACATATTCCACATATTACTGTGCCATCACCCATCTTCATCATATTATAAAAATACACATATTCAGAAGAGGAGATATTTGGAATTCACAATACACGTGAAATTTAGATCTCATGTAATAGATGGATCCTCTACATATTAATCGAATAAATTCAATATATAAACGATATAATTAATTAATTAATTACATTAATCACACATAATTAAAATAAATAATTAAATAAATTTAATATGTATGTATATAATTTAGTCATTTCTCAATATCAGATGATTATAAAAGAAAAAGAGGAATAAATAATAAATTTGGGATAAAATTATATTGTAGAAATTAATAAATTAAAATAATTAATTTTAATTTGAATTAAAATTATTTCGCAATTGATATGACTCTAATAGTTTGTGTCCAACACGTAAAAAAACCTAAAAATGGGTTTTTAAAATTTTTCCCTAATGGAAAATGTAACTACATAGTTGTTGGTGATGTTCTTTCTAAGTACATCCCATGGATCTTCATTTATATAAATTAAGTAGAAAATTAAAATGAAGAAATACCTCATCCAATTTGATGTTCTGATCTACATTAACTCATTGTCGGTGGTTGATTCTCAAAGGATCCTAAGACGAATCCCTATTGATTATACACACAAGATTCAAAAGTCCACATGAACATTGATTGTTGAATTCTATGTGCTAGAATGGAGATTTGACAATACCATTGTTTTTCCACCAATACCCTCATCAAATATCCACCAATCCATGAAGCATAACACTGATCGAAGATCCAATTATTTGATTCTATCTCTATGAAGCATGGGAAGAGAGAGAATCTTCCAACCATAATGAAGTGAAAAATTCCCAATATAAGATCCTCTCCTTATTTATTTAATGATATACGAGAAAACACCTAAAAATATATGTACAACACCATATATAAATTTCACACTAAATAACATACAAACAACAATTGAAGAATGACTTATTGAGTCATGAATATCAATTATATTTTTGTCACTTACTTGTAATATAATAAATATATTATGTGAAAAAATGATCCATCAACATAACTACACATTTCTTCTTTAGAGGGATTCTATAAATGGATCCAAAGTAACAAAAAATTGAAATTTGATATATATTTTTTATGATAAAAAATATCCATCAATGAAATTTCCAAAGATGGGGTAATCTCTCATTGATTAATTTTAAATTAATTATAAATATAAGGTTTGAAATATACACTCTATGGGTTTTGGGATATCAATTTCAATATTCCTAGGAAAAATTTCTTGGTCTTATCTTTTAAGAATTGCACAATTGGAGAATGATCCATTGAATCTATCAAAACCATTTTGGTTATCAATCCAGACATGCACTTTTAATGTGCTCGAAAGCATCAAGTGGTATCAAATGGGTCATGTTTTAAATTTAAGTTACTTAATTGGTTGTTTATTTATTATTAACAATAGTTGTTAGATATTTCATTTCAAGATTATTTGTTCTTCAATATGATGTTTAATTAAGATTACTCAAACAATTTAATTACAATGTTCAGGATTCATATTTTCTTAAAGGTGTAAGAATAGTTCAGATGACTAGATATTTCAAAGAGAAGTCACAAGGATTATAGCTGGTGATACATAGGTTACATGGTGTATAGCCAGAATAAACATTATGTAACTAAGTGAACTAATCCTAGACATGTTGTTGGATATACAATAGGCTAATAATTTATTGCAAGTGGTGAATTTATTTCACACTATATGTAGACTGGGAGACCCTACACATGAATTTTCATATTACACGACTTGTATATGTCATATAAATCATGTGGTCTACATAATTTATTGTTGAAATTCATGGTAACCGTGTGTCCAAATACACAACTTATGACCTACTGAGAATGGTAACCTATGTAATTAATGAAACAAAAAGTTTTGGTCAGAGTACACAATGTGTAATTAATTAATTCTAATGTGTGAAAAACTCATCGAGTCCTTTTTAGGGTTATGTAGATACATTTCTAGTAGTACACATGACATGTACCTAGAGTACACGTTGTGTGGTCCTGAGTCCAGAGAAAAAATGACTCCTTTAGGATATTATGTAGATATTTGTAAATCATGAAACATAGTGTTAATCTGGATAGTACACACTATATATTCCATCCACACTACATTCCAAAGCCTCTAGAATTTATCTTAGGTCTAAAATAATTGAGGAACATGACATTCAAATCATAATTACATGTTGTGTAGTCTCCTAATAAAACAAAGAATTAAATTTCATCAATATTATTTATTGAAACATTAAAATATAATGAACTATTTCCACTAGTTGTGTTTTACTATATAATTTTTTTTAAATAATTTATAAATGATAGATTGATTTTATTTAATTATCTATAATTACTAGTCATGTCCTTTATTTGTCATTAATTACTTTATGGTAAGTATAACTATGCGAATTTAGATATTCATTAACATAAAATGAAATTAATTAAATAATTAACTAACCAATGAAATAATTTTGTCTTAATAATAATGAACGAAGAGAAATGATTGATAATCAATGTACCTTTTCATATTTACTGCATGTGTATGCCCATTAATCATATTGATCATGTCCTCTTTATGTGTTTTTTATAATATTTATTTCACAGTTTTTTTGTTTTTATTATAAAATTAAATATGAAGGAATGTGATTCATCTCTAACTCATTTATTATATATGTATTCTATGTCCAAGGTGATTTATTTAATTCTCCTTAACCTATATTTTAGTTCCAATTACACACATGTGATCTATAAATATATATAACAAAAGGAGTATCATAAGTAACATTGAGGTAGTTTAATACAGAACCACAACACCCCATGTGATAATAAGTTAGAATGGTGGAATGTTACAACTCAAACCATGACAAAAATATTGAGTTTTTATATACGTAAATTTTTATTTATTATATGATAAATAAATTAAACATTATATAAGATCGTGATCAGGAAAATTATTTATTTATTCATTTCTATCTTTTACATTATTTTTTTTGTGGATGCAGGACTATGATCACATTAATAAAAAGTCTAATACGAAAATATTGAATATATATAAATGGATTATATGTACATGTTTTATCAAATCATTGTTAATATATTAAGTAAACTGAACATAATATTTTCAAGTACTATAAATAATAAAATAATAAATATTTAAACGTAATAAACAAAATACCTCAATATAATATTAATTCAGAATAATCCTTCCATTACTTGGTTAAGAGTAAAAGCCATAAAATAAGTGTTTCAAAAATCCTCATTGAGAAACATACTTTTATCATTGAGTTCATATGAATATTTTTTGTTGACTTTACTAATTTATATCAACATAATTATCCCTCACTATAAATGATGTTACTCAGATTAAAGTGTTTAGGAAATCAAAGTAATGGTTTCTGGAATGGGGAGTCTACTCTGGGGATGCAAGACCATTGTGGGAAAATAACTGTATATATAAATACCATTGAGTAATTAACCAAGAACACACTTGTTTTCCTATAAAAAGAATATGGATCCTTTCCACTAGAATGTTTAATTAAGTAGGAATTCATAGTCAAATGGTGAGGGATATTGGGACTTCAAAAAATTAGTGGCAGATATAATAAAATATAATTTATTATCTATCACATAATTTTTTATCATGTGGAGTTCCTATAAATATATATTTTATAATTTTAGAATAATGGAATGTTTTTTCATATAAATTATCCATAAGATCAATATTTGATAAATTCCATCTATTTACAAATAGTAACGAATAGGATTGATTTATATTTCTTTAGCATGTCTTTCCTGATTAAGAGAAATATTACCTACAAGAATACCAACATTATGGTACACCTATACATGAGGTTAGTGATGAATATTTCTTCATAAATGATAAACACATTACCGACATGGTCATCATTAAGTGTTTTATGTTTTCATAAATGAATTTTAATCTAATGAAGTCTCATAAACAAATGGATTGTTATAGAAAACCCCATTGTATTCGTGTTCAATATAATGAGACAGCTAAACAAGAACACATTAAGATATACAAGTTGCTCTTTAAAACTAATTTTGGAGAAGGTATTCAGTTAGGACTCATGTACTTAAACATATTAAACAAATTGAGAACCTAATGGTTTTAAGGAATAAATATTCTGGAGAACTACACACTGATCCCATTATTTCGTAACTTCCTCAAATATTCTCCTAGTTTATATTTTATTCTAATATGATAAAAATATATAATTTTCCTCCAAATATTATTACACTGCTTCACTATGTTGATAAGAAGATGATGCACAAAAATTTTGGGGTCCTTATGGGGAACAAATGGAATGGGCATACAAAGAGTTATAAGCCCAAAAATTTTTCTCAACACCCTTACAAGAATAAAAATATCAAGAAGAATGAAATGGGTGAAAGATGATATTTTTTTATCTTGTGTTTAGAAGTTCCACAAAAAGAATAACTGTACTTGAGAAAAAATTGTAAGGGGGTGATTTAGGTGCCTTTATCATCAAGTAAAATTTATCTCTATATTCAAATTGGGTATAATATATAGATGGTGGTCCACATATATATATTTAGATATATGAACTTATTAGATTCAACAATATTGAGTGATGGGAGCTAGATCTATGAACATAAAATGGATCCAGAATTTCTATCATGGATATTGGAGAATACAACCTTATGTTTCCAATGATATTGATCATGGACTTAAAAAATGGTTATTTTGTTCTCTCTATTACCAAAAACATTATTTTTTTGTATATACACATGATACATATGGATTTATCTTCATGTTCTAAAATAAATGTTTATTATTTTATAAATATATCATTTGTTATGATAATTTATATTTAAATAATGTACTTTATATGTTTTATTAAACCAACCAAGTAATGGAAGTCGATAACAAAACCAATTTACATGACACATACCACGTCAAAATTTGGAATCATCAACTAGGGCATGTAAATTAAATTAATTTAACTAAATTACTCTAAGATGGATATTTATATAAGATTGAGCTACACTTTCTGTATGGCATGAATTTTTTTAAGGGAAAAATATCCAATCCATGTTTAGTGGAAAAGATGAAATTAATAATTAACATCATGAATTAGTTCATAATTTTTTGTTTGAACCATTCCCTATTGATGAATGAGGTGTTTAAGGATACTTTGTAAAACGTACTGATTAATTTATTTGATATGTACAAGACTAAATAAGGATTTATAAACTAGATTGCATTGAGAGATTCAAAGAATAAAAAATGAATTTTTGAGAACCAGCTATGAAAGAAGATTAAGAAACTATGCTCAAACCTTAGTGGCGAATATCTTAATCAAGACTTAGTAGATTATTTATTATATTTTAAAATTATATCTCAAATTTGTCACCCTTATACACCTCAATGAAATACTGTAAGAGAATGGAGGAACCATGCCTGGTTAGACATGGTGACATATATGATGATTCATAGACATCTATTATTCTTTTTGGGGATATATATTATACAAATAAAAAAAATACTAAACTAGGTGCCAAATAAAATGGTAGACAGTATCCCATACCATTTTTGTAGTGGAAATAAACATGTTTTCGCCTATATAAATTTACGGGGCTGCAAATAATTTTTTGCGTTCTTTTCTAATAAAAATATTACACCCAACGATATTATGTGTACCATTATAGGATATCTCAATGGAATAAGTGTATATTACGTATATTACCCCTTTGATGAAATATCTATGAGTTTAAAGACATTCTAAATTCATTTAGATAGTGATAATCTATAAAACATACAGTGTAAGGTTAAAAAACATTGAATATATCCACACTCAAGGAATAGAAGAGTTAGCGTAAGATCTAATTCTATAAAGACCCAAATAAGAATAAGTTATAGAGAAATATGCATTGATTTGAAGTATATGAGTGGTTAAAGAATAAGGAAGATATGGTTTTTTATTAAACAATGATGGAGAATAATTATTTGTTGATAATAATGATCTTGCAACTATAGGTAATCTATATGTGGAATAGAAGTTTTTAAATGGCAAGAATCTCTTAATTCTAAAATGTATTCCATGTAAAAAAACCAAGTCTAGATTTTTCTAGATACTCTAGTGGATTTAAATCATGTTTGTTTTAAATATTTATTCAAGTATAAACTATAAATTGATGGAAATGTTAGTGATTATAAGGAATGGCTAGTTTTTAATGGTTTCAAACTGTGTTAATGCATTGAATATGATAAAACATTTTCACATGTTTTTATGATAAATACCATCAAAATTCTGCTTTACATTACGACATTCCAAGACTATGAGAGCAAGAAAATTAATTTCAAAATTTCCTTTATTTATGGGAACATTCAATAAGATTCTTATATGACATAACCTAAAGGGTTTATTTTTCTAGTGGATTCCAACAAGATTAGTATATTAGATAGATCCATTTATGGATTAAAGAAACCATTTGGGTCAATGAGCATTCAGTTTGATGAATCCATAATGGAATTTGGTGTTATAAAGAATGATTTTTATCCTACAGTATATATGTGGTTTACTGAAAGTGTGGTTTAATTCATAATAGTAAATTTTGATGCCATGATTTTTATTAGAAATCATATACAAGTCTTTTAGTCTATTATGTTTGGGTTGAATAAATTCCTCTCTATGAAGGACTTTGGAGAAGCAGAATATATTATTGGGATCAATATCCATTATGATAGATCTAACATTCCTCTCATACAATGTCAAGGTACATATATTGATAATATATATAATATATTCAGCACAGAACAATCCAATAGCCGTAGTTACTAATTTCATGTCGAATTCATCTTTCTAGGAAAATATGTTCTCAAATACATGAGGAAATATGAAGGATGAGAAGGATTCTATATGCTTCAGTGATTACGTAATTCATGTATGTTATAAAATGTACTAGGATTTATATTAACTACACATTTAGTGTGGTGGGAAGATTTCTATCTAACCTAGGTGATCTTAATTAGGTAACATTCAAGACTATCCTTAAGTATCAGAGTAATACCAAGGATTTTATTTTGTTATATGGAGGTGATAAAGAACTAGTCATCCAATGATATATGGATGATAGGTTTAAATTAGATCAAGATGATATGAAATAAAAAAAATATACATATCCACTCTTAATATATATGTTTTGATATGGAAGAGCTCAATGCAAGTTATGGTCATATATTCTAAACTAGATTCTAAGTATATTTCAACATTTAGGTATCCAAAAAAGCATCTTAGATATGAAATGATTCCCAAAAACATGATGTGGTACCATGTATCAAATATAATATCACACTCTATTATGATAATACTGTATCGATGACCATTTATAAGGATCTAAGTCCACATAATCAGATGAGGAACATACTTTAGAAGAATATATCATGAGGGATTTTACTCATATAGGTGAATTTTATGTGGTAAAATAACTATGAAAAAGAACATGGTTGGCCCATAGTCTAAATTTTTCATTCTAAAAAATCATTTTCAATATATGGGCTCTAGTAGACTGAAATTCATAGGTAGTAGACACTAGTATACTTGGGAGTTTATTGGAGTTGGTGTTCTAAAACCAACTATTTGTAATTTTATAGCATTCATATTCAATGATTTGAAAATTAATGTAGAAACCTAGGTAATTATAGAATAATTTTTTAATATATATTAGATTTCTTGAATTATTCAGTTATATTCCTTATAAATATGTTAAGTAATTCATAAAATTAAAAAGGAATTATTTTATAAAACTCATTTCTTATATGGATTTATTTAAAAAGTCTAATTTTCACATTATAAAATTTTAAATGTAACCAATTAATTAAAATTTTAAATTCATCATGAAAAAATTATAATCGGATTAATGTTTATGAATATTTTGAAAATATATATTTTTCATGGAATAGTGAAAAACTGATTTCAATTGAAAACTGTATTTTATATAAATGTATTCATAATGTAATTTAGTTTGGATTATTTTTAAATTTTAATTAATAAAATTTTATTTAAAATATAAAATTATAGTATTTAAAATTTATTTTATATTTTAATTTAGTGTATAATCTATTTATATTTAAAACAAGGATTTTTTCGAAAAATTATTCTCTCCTTCATTTTTCCTGTTTAATTTTAATATAAATAATGAAAATTTTTTGATATGAATTTTCTAAAAAAGTATAAAAAATTTTAAGTTGTGGTTCCAATTTTAGTAAATATGTATCTTTTATTTATTAGTTAATAAGAAAAGTAACCATAATGATTCTTTTACAACGGTAACGGCTATGTTGGGTAATATAGGGTAAAAATTAAATGATAAGAACCATCAAATGGACAAAACACTTACCAAAATATTATTGAAAAAGAATATATAAACCAAAATCACACAACGTTCAAATTTAGGACCTTTTTTACTTTGTTGATATTATGACTTCAATAGTAGTTTCTTTAAGGAAAAGTTAACAATGTCACACTCTTGTTTTTAATAAGTGTAATATTTTTAATATGGTGTAATCCAGAGGATATGTTCAACTATAAATATTAATTTGAAATAAAATTTAATAATAATAATCATTTATTTAATTTATTTTTAATTTATATTAAAGAAAAAATTTCGATATATTCATACACAACACTCTTGGTGTAATTATTTAATTAATGAAAAAAATAAAAAAATGATATAAAAAATTTTAAAATAAATATAATTTGTGAAATTTATGGTCAAACATGAATTATATAGATTAACATAAAACATATGGGATATAATAAAATAGTTTTTATTCTTTTTTTATGTCAATGTAATGAATAACATCAAAATTGTCAATAATGATATTTTATGGGACTAATAATTTATTTATATTATTTAAAAATAATAAATGTATTAACTAATAAAAAATTAATAATATGTGGTTATAAATGTAATACTCTATAAATTTATATTACATTTTTAATAATTTTTCTCTAGAATAGTCTTATTATTAGTTAATATTTACAGAAATTCCATGAGTGTCCCTCCCCAATCATACAAAAGATGATATCTTCTTCTCAATCCTTCATAGTTAAAATACCATTAGGTTAGTATAATACATACCAATATCCCTTCATACAATCCATCCCCACATTATATAGGTATTTTAGGCATAATAGTAATAATATTGGTTTTAAGGTGTTATGCAAAGGTGGTTTTTTAAATAATATTTATATGTTTTATCAGTATGTTTTAGATGTGTTTCTTATAATAAATCCCTCAAACCATATTTAACAATGAAAAAAATAACATAAACATAATACATATACTGATATGTTATTATTTTATTTTCCTAACCTATATCCATCTATACTTCTATGAAATAGGAAAAGAATTCGTCATTCTTCATAAGATAGGACTACCACCTCGTGATCCAATGTAACTGGTTTTCCATCACCATTTATCAATAATGGATTATAATGACAGAATTAATATTTAAATATGATATTAATGAAGTATATATAAATCATTAAATATAATATATCATTTACATTCTTACATTTTGATGCACAAAAAATGTTAATGTCTTTCATTCATACCTGTGGACTGCCTCTTCCATGAAGTGATGATATTAATTTTTCAAAAACATATCTGGTATATATAAGTATATTTAAATAATTAATATGAATTATTTTATATTATAAAAATTATATTAAGATTAAAAAAATTTCCTTCTTTCAATAATTATCATTCCAAAATGGATATGTTCCTCATGTTAACATACGACCAACCATCTCCATGATTGTAACTAAGTTCACTTTTCAAAACCATCATTAATGGTTAAATTAAATATTATAATTTTTATATATAAATTATGATTATTTTATGATTATTATTCTGAATATGGTGTAATAATGTTCTCTTTGACCATAGTTAACCTACGAAAGTCATTTTGTACATAAGTACCTCATATCATCAAAATATCTATTGTGTAAGTAAATGATTATGTAATTACATATACCATGGAAATAAGTGACATAAAATTAATAATGAAATTTGAAAAAGATCTTAAGTAAGTAAATAATTAACTTATTTTTATTATTAAATAATACAATGAATGTAAAATATGTTTTGGACTTAAGGTAAGGAAATTTCTTTTAAAAATCATCTTTTAAAAGTTTCCCTTAAAACTCTATATATCTTCTTTGTACATGTTTTATAAAAATTAAACAAGTTTTTTTACTATTATTTTTTAAATATATTTTTCTAAATTTATCTTTTAAAAAAATGGTATTCAATGAATATTTTTGTTGTTTTCTAAATGATGTACTTTGTGAAATTTATGATAAAAATATAAAAGGGATGTTTTTTTTACTTATATGGAATGAGAATCTTTTTCCCTCCATCATGAAATATTAATTATTTGATGTTACTTTCATATGTTTCCATTGTTCTTATAAAAAATCATTACTTCTTTTGAGGTTTTTAGATGTTAAAAGTGATTTTTAAAATATAAGGGTATTTTGAAATCCAATTTTGTTTTAATTTGGTTTTAGAAGAGTTTTTAAAAGGGGTTTTTGATGAAAAGTTTCAAGAATAAAATATTTTATTCTAGATATGTTTCATGATAATTATTCATCGTGGGTAGACCAGTATACATTATACAATGGATTGATACCTATTATAGATCATTAGTGATACTAATATAGCTTATTTGAAGGGTTGAACCACATTATTGCTCACATTTGAGCCTGATACAACTCGTTTTAAGGGATGAGATTCATTATATCACATGGGTGAGCCCGATATTTATTATACAATGGGTTGATCCCTATTAAAGATAATGAAAATGGGTGATCATGATGTATCTTATATGATGTGTTATCCCAATTATAGTTGTCTAATTTATTGGGTAATGATTATGTTCTTTATAAAATTTTATTGGAAGTCACCTATATTGTTATTCGAATTTAATTGTTTTTTAAAGGGTTTTAAAAATATGACGCTCAATGTTTCCAAAATGGTTTCCATTTTCTTTTTATTGATTTTACATGTTCAATTTGGGTAAATATTTTGTGTGTGTTTTTCATGTGTAAATATTTTATTTCGTACGCTCAAATAACATTGAATATAAGATAAATAATAAATGGGTTTTTATGTTTTTCACTTAAGTAATAGTTTTCTTATTTTTTTGTCCAATATATATCTTTTGGTGATTAATAATTCTTTTAAATTTGTTTTTATAGTGTTTATAGAATATTAGGGTTATGAATGACATCAAGATGAAAATTTTGAAGTCTTATCAAGTAAGGAAACCATGTTTTGTTTAAAAAAATTGGTCAAAAATTGATATAGATTATAAGTTTCCACTTACAATGTATGGATTTACAATGTAGGAGCTTTTCCTAATTATCTGAAACTCTAAAACGAAATGATCCTCAAGATTATAAATAATTGAATTTTAGATAAAAGACCTTGAAATATGTAATGCTTAGAGTTAGTTCTGTATAATTAATAAAACTTCTTATTATATATATTTTATAATTCTTCATGAATTGAATATAATAATACCCTAGAGAATAGATCACACTGAAAATGTATTATCACCTCACCTCTATGATGGGATCTTCAAAATTACTTTGAGGTATTCACAAATATAGTTTTAATGTCTGATAAAAGTCTCTCAAGGGGTTTATATTTTGTTAATTATTAGGTGCGAGTACACATAAGAGAATGCAAGATCTGACTCTAGAAAAGTTAATGAAGGATTTGACCCTTCCATATCTATGGAAGCTGATAGCTGAAACATTTGACTAAAATTAAACTATCACATTAAATTCCATGGCCGTATGGTAATGTTGTATTTATTTCCGATAGTGAAATATGTCTCAAGCCTATAGTTTGATGAAACAGATGTGAAATATTCTTAACGAGATATTGTCTCAAAGAGATTATTTTACACTATAAGAATTCATATGTGGTTATTCTCATTGCAACATTATTTTTTTTCTCAGAAGTTCATTGAACCATTACAACACATCAATTTTAGAATTTATGAAAGCTCAACTAATTCCCATGAGAAAGAATCCTTGGGAGTCACACACTAAATATATCATTTTATCTCGATTAAATTATATGTTACTTTTTAATCTGAGTAAAAATTACTCTCAAGACCAAGAGAAAATTTTATTTAGTATTTATAGATCTTAAATATTAATAAATAATTATTCAACAGATTGTAAATATAATATTTATTTTATTTAATAAATATTTAATAAATATATATATTTTTTAAAATATTGAATATAATATTTATTTATGAATAAATATTTTCTAAATATTAATTTGGGTATTCGATACATTTCAAGGAGGATAAATGGACCAAGATCATGTATGGTGATAAATCTTATTTTACAAGCTGATAAAAAAATATTTATTATTGTGCTAGTTAGGACACATCATACAATAAAACTAATATTATTGTGTGTATTTGGATAACAAATCGTTTATTATATTATTTTAGGGTCAGTAAAATATTATATAATATATTAATCTAAACCAGAAATCTATTAATAGATAGTTATATGTACTGAGTAGTGTAAATCATGAATTATAGAATTTTTTCACACAATAATCTTCTCTATTGATTCTTCCTTCTCTCATATTCTCAAGAATGAGAAGAAATCCTTCAATCATGATGGATCATGATTTGATCAAGGGTAATGATATAATATGATTATTCCACCACACTAGCACCCAACTATCAATCAGTGTTGTTTGGAGCTCAATGGAGAACATGTGCATCAAAACAAAAGGGAGTCTACTATTGGATCCCACAAGCATGATGATGGTAACTTAAAATATGTGGTTTATCAAATGATTAATAATATTTTCATCTAATAATGGTCAAATGATATGGAAATATTTATTCCAATCATAATTAAAATATTTATATATATAGCCTGAAAAAGATCCTCTCTATCTGTTATAGGATTTTCTAGTAATAATATTTGCTGGAATAATTTAACAGGTCATGACATTTATGCCTTTTAGTGATTTAAAGTGATCCATGAAATCTAAAAATTATATTTTCGTTATCCTCCCACACATGTGGTTACGCTGCACCCAGAACCATTACTATCCTTAAAGGTGTTTGCCTTTCATTTTCTCCGTTTTCCCACTGTATTTTAATTCCTATAATATCTTCCAATACTATCCATGGGATTAATTTAATTTATTCTGAACCCTATCTCTTTTCTCATAGTTTTGAGAGGCTAATTGTCATGTTTGAATTATAAATAACATTATAGGTATGCAGTAATAAATAATTTTTTTTAGTTTTTGTGCTTATATAGAGATTTTGATTTAAAATTACATTAATTGTATCTATTTCTAATTATCTAATTGTGTTATATTGAACCATGAATAACATATTTATCGAAATCTAGAAGGACTTCAATGATAGAACACATGAACATTGGGAAGACCTGTTGTCACTATTTTAGAGTTTTGATAAAAATATATTTTAAAAGAATTTATTACTGGTCCATGGAATCAATTCATAACCAACACATTAATTTATTGTTGGACCATGAAATGGATATATAATATAATCGTTGTGATATTGGAAATTGAAAATTAATTTTATAATATAAATGTAAAAATTTATAGTTTTCCCTTATTTGATGTTGTATCCCCAACACAATATTTTACTTGTTTCTATTTTCTTTTTCACTTTTCTTTTTCTCATTTTTCCTTTTTAAACAACTCATCATTGGAATAATTTTTTAACCCATTACTGAATTTATACTGCATTAAAATTCACTATGGACCAACCTAGATAATTCTTTACTTCATAGAAAATGTAGAGAAATTAATTTATTGATTCTTACGATAGGCATGTCAATTTTTTTGCACTATTTCCAAGGTTTTAAATTTATGAAATTGGATTTTGTGTGAAAACTATTTATTTCATGTTTAATTTTTTTTATATTGGGATCATTTTTCTCATATCAGAAAAATCACTTAAAATGGATGTATATACTACTAGAGTTTTGTATATTTCACTTAGAGTGGATTTGTATTTGTATGATTGAATGGTGTTGTAATCATTCTAAGTAATGGAATCCTTTATAGAACACTGGTGAAAATATTCCAAAGGATGAAAAATTTTGGAGCTTTTCCAAGGAAACAATCTATGGGAATATCTGACATGAAAAATTAAAGTAATTGTGAATTGGAATGAATATATTTTTCTCTAATAGAAGAAGCATGTCATGATTTAATTCCAAATATCACTATATTAAAATGTTCTAAAAATAAATTTTCATACATTGAATTTGAAATTTGATAATGGTCATGTCATGTTAAGGCTAAAATTGATTATCCTTTTCAAATTCCAGATGACATGATACCTATGTTATAGGAATTCGTTGATTATTTTCAGGAAGTTGGAAATATGGAGCATGATGAACCTAAGAATGTAGAGGACATAGATATCTTGATCGATATATGGATTCTCCTATGGTGTACCTAATATCTGGATCAATAGGTACTACAATCCACCACCTCACCCTCTTGAAGGGTGAGTGTTTTTATTAAGAGTTTAAGGTAGTAGGAAAATGTGGTAGTTCTAAAATAATAAGCCTCACCCTCTTTTAACTTATGTGTATTTTATGGTTATGAGGTCGAGCCAAAAACCATAATAATGTCTCTTCTAGGAGAAAACCTAAAATATTTTCTACATCATACTGTTTTATTTATTAAATAATACATAGTGTGTTTTTATAAACAAAATTCATGTACATTTATTTCCCATTATCTCTCATTCTATATATTTTTAAAAATATGTATATATTTTTTAAGTTCAGGTCATGTGTTTTTGCACACAATGTGTATTTATATACTTAAATATATGTTTATGAGTGTGTCAAATTGTTTATTCATATTGTAATTTCTGTGCGTGATATATATATTTATTCTTATTTATTATTTTATAGAATAAATTATAGAATAAATAAATATAATCTAATTAAATACAATACTAATGAAGCTTGTATTGAATGGTATAGTCGCTAAAGGGTATATGGCCTGTCATTAGTCTGAATCATCCATAAACCGTTTTCACAAGTTTCATTCTTTTTCTAATTATTTTTTTACAACATGGGATATGCATTTTTAAAAAAAATATTAAAATAAATAACTGTATTTGTAAACCTTATAATGAAATTGGATTGAATATTTGGATCTGTATCTAGGACTAGTCAACCTTGGTTCACCTGAATCCATAATATATTTTATAAATAAAACTCACATGTCATGGGTAGGATTTTATGTCATGTTTTTGTATGTGTGTGTTTCTTTTTTAAACACACACATACTATGTGGGATTTAAGAATATTTATTATTGTTTCCTTTCAGACCCTATACCATTTCAATCATACACAAAAATCACAAGATCCATTTTTCTCAACGCCTCATGTCACCCCCTTACCAATATTATCATATATTTATTTCTATTAGCATATTGCTTTTGAATCAATCAAAATATGTCTCGTTAACCAAATTTTTGGTATGTGAGGATATATATTCTTTTTCAATAAGCACCATGTGACATCAGTAATAGAGGGTTGCATAATAGAGAGGATACATGTTCATGTAGAGGATCACCAAAAAGCTATAAACTTATCCTTACCACATCCACTAGAATCAGTGGTAGTTATTATTAATTTTCCTTCATCATATTGTTCAATTACATATTCTATATATATTATATCATCCATATAATCTACACCACATCATCCACTAGTTTCTTTTATGCCAAGACCAACATCTTCAGTAACAAGACCATGATCATGCGATTCTCCTTAAACTCATGTACCTCCAACACGCCCTTATAACATCTTTGTTCCCAAAATATCATACTGACACCATATTCTTATATCCCAGAATATTATTAGTGAATTGATTAGTTGGGTCCTTTATTTGAACATTATTAAGAATCTCATGATTGTTGATGAGATGGAAGACATATTGTCCCTCATCCATCTGTTTATAGTATTCCAAATCTATAATACATCCTATCGTGAGTTTTTTTAGTGTTTATGTCCAATTTTTATGATTTATAGACCACCATATAAGGTGGAGTTGAGTGATTCCAAACCACCCATCCACCTAATGGTAATGGGAGAACTTTTTCTCTCACCATATGTGAGTTTAGCCATTGGTGCGACCATTTCCTCATCCCACCACCCATCCTATCATAGTTATCTTTTTATAAACTAAGATATAATCTCTAATATTATTGTTGCGGGATCTCACAATATTTGATTTCCAATATACTTTATCTTTAATGAAAATCTCCCCATTGTTTTCTATACTCACCATGTTATCCACTAATTCCTTAGTACCACCATTTTCAAATCCATGGGGATGATAAAATTGTTTCCACATTATACATCGAGATAAATATATCAACCACCATGACTACTCTAACCTCCATTATTTTGATACCTCATACTTTTATTTCATGTTTACTAGTCATCATGGTTAAATTAATGGTTCCTTTTATATCACTTTTTTAACCATCAATTAATGGGTTTAAGGACTTTTTGACTTATAGGAATCTAGGTGTACATTAGTGGATGTAAATTATCTTGATTCCATACAAAGATATAACACAGATGTAGTGAAATGCATTTTTTATCCTCTAAGCACATCATGTAGATGCTATAGAGGTTGCACATCCTGATTCCCCTGAGAATGATGTGGATTTGGTACCTCTACCATCTTAGTAGAAATTAAACCATCCACCAATTCCCTCAATTCTTTTATTCGTTCATATTCCACCCATACCCAACTTATTAGTGAGCCATAAACAACCCCTACACTTCCCATTCCCTTATTTGATTGTTCAATTGTAACATATCTACTATAAATCTACACTCGACTCAAATATACTGACTAAAACATGTATAGAATGAAGTATTATTTTAACATAGATATATCTCAATTATAATGAACATGGTTTATACATGAGAATAATTTTTTGGAATCATTACTCCTTTATATGTTCTCATATCATCAGTCACACCAGAAATATCTTCTCACTCTATCAATGATCAAATAACCTACATATATGAAGATCTATGTGGTCCCATGGATCCTTCTATTCAATAGGGATCTACAACCACACTACAGCACACTAATGATCATTTTATGGTAGCTCCCACTAGGGATATTGATTCTATATAGAATCTCAGAAATCCATAAATTGTCTACTATGATGTTGAATCGTGAGTAATTATATAATATTTCTATTTATTATATATATATATATATATATATATCTATTTGTCTCTATTCAATGATATACTTTCATGAAGATTCAACTTTAATTCACATAAAAAATCAATCATTATTCAGGAAAATTATCATCACACATACCATTATAATTCTAATATGTGGCATCTTAATGAAAAATTTTCCAACATTGAGTGGCATTCACCAACAAAGGCAAGTCCTTTTTGAATTTATTTTCTCAGTAATTATTTTATTTAATCATTTCATTATTCCCTCTGTCATATTTCAAAAATTATATTTCATTCTCTAATTTTATGTTAAATAAGGGGGAACTTGATTAATATTATTCATGGGAGAAAGTACCCTTAGAACATCAAAAAATATTAGGTTTTATTACATTCCAAGGAAAAAAATTTAATTATAAATTCACATGATTTTTTGTTTTTAACATCATTCATGATTTTTGTTAAATGAAATTGGATAATGTAAATTAACACAATAACTATATATTTTTTAAAAGAAAAACCATGATTTGAGTAAATTACATTCAGAATATTAAGGAAAATCATTTAATATTTCATATTAAATATTTATGTCCTCTAGAATACATTTCAATGTAGTATTTTAAAATGAAAAATATTTTGGATTTTGGAATTCCATTTAAAAGATTTGGGAAGAAATAATTATTAAAATTTTGAGCCACAGAAGTGGTTAATATATAGTTTAAATTTCATAAACTATTGAGTTTCATTACATATAAAATAAATTTTAAAATTTTAAAAATTAACATTTCATAAATAAATTTTAAAAATTATGGTATCTCACATATTGAAAAATTTGAGACATAAATTTTTCTGTAATTTTTTCCAAGAGACAACTGATGTTTGTAATTTTATTTTCGACAGTATATTTATTTATTCCAATCCCATAGTTTTTTTTATTTTTTAATAACATTAATGATATAATGTATCTAAATTATTAGTTCTTTCAAAGGTTTATAATATTCACCCACAATAATGAGAACCTAGAAATAATAAAATGATATTCTTTAATAAATATTTCAAATAATATATATAATTCAATCTAACACATCATAGATTATGTATAACTATTAGTTGTTGGGATCTCATATGCATCAAACATATTCTAAGGAATTTTTTAAATGCGGGTCTCTAGTAAATATTTTCATAAGGAATGTCCCACTAAATGGAATTCCACATGCTTTACATTTGATTGGATATTCCAATCTGTGAGTCTATCTATTTGTCCTTTAAATTGTGAAAATTATTAATGTGTATCATGAAACATGTAAACATAGTCATTGATTAAAACCATGATAGAATATGTTCACATGTGGTAGTATATATTGGATATGTCATAATTAATGTGACATTAATTTAATATTGAAGAAATAATTTCTCCCTTCTGAGTTATTAAAAGAACATATCCCAAGCACTTTGATTGTGATGAACTTATTTAACTAAAATTCAAAGACATCATAGTTTATAAACAGGTTAATATTTTAAATTAAAGAATGAAAAATCAGATTTATTGGCATATGACACAAGTATGCACATACATGGTGATATATCAGTTGAAAATGTGTTAATATTTAGCATTTGTTCTCATATGAGGATTGTTGTAGTTGATACACTTACTTCTTTCTCCCAAGGTTCTCTAACGTGTTTCTAGACTACAATATTATACTTTAAAGAAGTACTACCTATTTACATTAATAAAGGGGACATGAGGTGTATTTATAACCTCATTAAATATTATTAAATGTCAGTTTAGAAATAAATTTATTCCTAGATTTTTTAATAAATAATTATTCAATTAGTGTTGATCATAAAAAGTTATTCATTAAATATTTTAGTTGAGAATAAAGGAGTTGAATTTAATCCCTTCAGATGTATAGAATATATCACTTATTTATTAACATGTTTAGTAAATATAATATTTATTTTATCAAATAAATATTTTTATTATTCAAGTTTTGATAAATTTTATGGGAGAATATGAATCAAGATTATTTATACAATGGAAATGATATATTATGTATAATATAATTTAAATTAATATTAATTTTTATATTAATGGAAATTTATTAAATGAACCACATACCATGTAAAATAATAGTATTATTCTTTTTATAATATTATATTATAGGTGGGGAATTAATTATATAATATAAAAGGATAAGGGAATTTATTATAATATATTATTTTTAAAATATAATATAATTTAAAATATACAATATTCAATTTGTGAGATTTTTTAAGACACAAGAGACACTGTCTAATATTCTCTCTAGATTTAGAGATAAATTTTCACATTATCCATCAATTAATAACCTAGAGTGAAAAACAATAGATACTTATTATGGTCAGTGGCTGGTGACGTAAGGAACTTTTTCATCTCACACAATAACATGGGTGAAAAAGAACATCATTTAGAGGGAACAATAACTCAGGATGCCACCCATATGGTGCAAGGATCAAGAAAATAGATCAGGTTAAGCATATAGGTTAGTAGGGAAAATACCATATAACAAGACCAATTAATAAAGTCCACATGGGCATGCCATTAAAATTTAAATATCCCAACCAAGTAATTTCAATCATATGAATCAATTTAATCAAAATCATGATAATTATAATTCTATTAAATACCATTTTTAAAATCCAAGCATGCAATCCATTTACAAAACATGTAACTAAATTTATAATTCTTCAACTTGGAAATTTAATATATAAGAATATTTAATACAAAACAACCCTTAAATATGATTTAGAAATCTCAATGTTGACAATTTTACTCATGAATCTACTATGTTTAGTTAAAAGGGTTATAGAGAAGATGACACATGTCAAAACATAGTACATACGACCAAAAAAACTGATTAAAATAAATAAACTCTCAATTTTTTTTAAGAATTATATAAATAAAGAAATAAGTTCATATTATATTTAACCAATTGTTTTTCACGTATTATTACATTATATTAAGCATAAATTTCCATAAAATATAAACCACGAATAAAAAAGTCTAGTTCCTTTCGAAGACTAGAAACTTAATTAAAAAACATGAAACTAGAATAAAATATAATTTAATTAATATCCATAATGACATCAAAACTCATTTTGATATAAAAAAATTGGACGTTATAACATTGGTAAAACATAAGAAAAAATGGTGCTCTAGAAATCCCAATAAAGGAATAAATATGTGATTGAAAAATATAACATGAGTAAGAAAGGCTTAACATTATAACATAACAGACATGGATCTTGAATAAACGTATGAAAGAATGAAATATGTTACATGGAATCATATGACCATTTCAAAATTAGAATTTTGAAGAAAAATATAACAAGAAATAAATATGAGAAAAGGATAACTGCCAATACTTTATCACATAGTGCACAAAGTTCCATAATGGATTTGGATAACTCAGTAATCCCATACATGAAGTATTATGAGAATATAACATTACCCAATACATTAGATAAATATATGGTCACACCCATCATAACAGGTTCATGCATTTGTGTTCCACATAAGGATTCAAACAAAACAAATGAACTTAAGAGGTACCCATGCAAGGAAATAGGTTTTGTAATAATGTTATAAGGCATAAAAAGAGGGAGTATCATAATGTTATTCTTGAAATGAGGAATTTAAATCAAAATTTTACATTTATAGAGGAAAAATAAATAAATATTATGATAAAATATGGCCAACTAAAGATAAAACTGGTAAAAAAGAGGTTAAGTGTCTTTGGAAATGTGTCTCTTAAGCGGGGTATTAAGAGAATACGTAAAGAGACATTAAAATTGGTAAACGGATAACAACATAAAAACCCAGAAGTAAAAAAGTCATTTTAAAAATTGGAAGAATTATTCATATAAATCATATATTTTTTAAAATAATTCATTGAGTGGTACTTTAAATGAGACAAATAAAATAGTAATGTTTTCTCTAATCACCTTTTTGAAATGAATTAATAAAAAAGCATTTAATACATGTATATAAACATTTATGAAAGATTAAAAAACATGATATATATGTGTGTGATACATATATACAAGATATATATGAATAAAATAATAATTATTAAGTGATAAATTTATCCATTTTAAGAGAGAACGTAACTTAAAGGAAACATGGAGGTTAGAAATGATCTCTTATCTTATGTTCGAATGTGTTCTATACCTTCACATAATGCATAGGATAATCAAATTAAATTAAGAAATTAATTAAATTAGAACCTATTATATATTTATTTTATTTATTATAATTTTATAATTATTATTTATAACCAATTCGATGTGTTAAAAAGTTTAAGATCATGATTTCTAGAGTATTCGTATCATGGTTTCTCGGTCAGTTGGCTTGTGTAAAATTATGGAAGTTTCTATAAAAGTTGAATAATTTTATAGAAGTCAAATTATATAGTATTAATGAAACAAAATAATATTAAAATTTCCCATATTTAATTTTCTTCTAGTATGAGGATTATTCATTGGATAAAACATTAATGGTATTTTTTAGTTTATTTTGGTTGTTCTTCAATCATCACGAATAAGTATCATTTTACTTAATATTTTTCCTATATATATTACTTACATAAAATGAATAAAATGAATAAAAGGTATAATATATATATATATATATTAAAATATTTTATATCCATAATTATTTTTTATGACCTTCCTTAAAGGTGGAAATGGAAAATGAAAAATCATTATCCACAGAGATGGTAAACTACCGAAATTTAGACAATGATTTCATTTCTTTAAATAAGAGGAGATGATAAAAATGTATGGATAGAAATATTACACTAAAAATAAAAATATCTAGTATATATATGATACTAGATATATTATTATTTTATGGATGAATGTTATTGGGTGACGGTATAAGAAGAAAAGAAATTGAGATAGGTTGTTTGATAAAGTTACCTCTTGAATTTCACTTCCTTAAAGGACCCCATGGAGAACTTATAATTGGTATTTTGGGGAGACCAGCAGCATATGGACATGGGTATAATGGAGATTATAGTATTTGATAGATATTTTTGAAATATTATGGTTTCTTAAGGTGTGAGAAGAAGGGGTTGTGCAGGGTGGTATTTATAAGCAATAGGAGGGGTGTACTAGGAATTTTTAAATAATAATAAATTACAATAAATTAATTTCCTATCCCAATACTGCAATATGAAATTATATTTAAAGATAATAAAGGATAATGTTTTAATCACTTTAAAATAATAAAAATTAAACATGTTTTGGTTTTATTTTAAATATTATTATTATGATTAACCCTTAGTTAAACTATTTTAATTTTATCTCCGACAATAATGTTTTTTATATTAAAATGTTGTAATTTTCACTTTTATGGTTTATATTTGACCATAAAAGAAAAATTTAACTAAATTTTCATCATATTATAAATTTTTTATTTTTAAATACTTTTATGATTTTTAAATAATTAATAAAATATTAATCCTTTAATATATCATTTTTGTCAATTTTCATACTGTTTACTACTTTTAAATTAAAAAACATCAATACAATAAGTAAAATTAAGACAAACTATTTGAATATATCCTAGAAAAGTCATATTCATCTATATAATTATTTCATTTTCTTAAATATTACAAAAATAATTATTTTTCTCCATTATAATATCAATTATTTTATTTTTTTCGGTATTTTTTATAATTAATGCATTGTTATTGGGTTGGAATTTGTTGTAATTGATTATTCAATAAAAATTAAAAATAAATTAACAATATTAAGATAATTATTTTATGTATAAAAATACTATTTTTCATGAAAGATATTTTCTGGATAACAACATATTAAAAAGACTATACATATTAAAAATTATATTGTGAAATTTTGTCACATTCATTAATTTTATAAGTTATAATTCATATTCATATATGAGAATAAATTAAATAACTCCATTTAGAACTTTCAGTATTAATTTTAATGTTTAATTTATCAAATAATAATTTTTATGAAAAAATATATCCATATTGCTTATTTTAAATCTAAATTAGATCAATTTACCCTTTACTGAGATGATAAATTTTACCATGTTAACAATTCATATTGATAATAAGATAAAATATATAATATATTTTGAAAACCTAATTAAAAATACTGAATCCAATTTTCAAAATTTAAAATAAATAATAGGAATAATTTAATTTAAAATTACACTAGAAACACGTAATGAAAAACAATTTTTCCAATAAATCCATTTCTTTAAGTAAAAATAATTTTAAGCTATATTTATGAATAAAATTAACTTAAAATAAAATTTACATTATATATAATAAAAATTAAAAAATTCTATTTTAAAATTCCAAAATTATATTTTTACTTTGTAATAGTTTTAATAGAATATACAATTCTCAATATAATTCCATATTAAAAATACAATTTTTAAGTATAAAATGTATTTTTTAATATATTTATTTATAAAAATATTTTCGAAAAAAAATTATCATAAATATAATAAATTCTAAATTATTGTCTTTTAATAATCCAAATATATAATTTTACTTTGTAATTTTTTAAAAGAATATATAGTTTTCGATGTAAATCATAATTTTTCTCTATTAATTAAATTTTGAGGTTTAAAAAATTCTCCAAACATCATCATAAGATAAATTTTAAATGATGAATCCAAAACATAATTATAAATGACCAAATATATTTTCTAAAATTTTCAAAATTAATCATATTTATTTTCACATAGAAAGCAATAAAATTGTTTTTTTTGAAAACAACCAATTTTCAAAGAATAGAGTTTCCTTAATAAAAATTAAATGCTTATTAACTTAGAATTAATATATATATATATATATATCATATTATGTTTATCCATATTCATACCATATATTTCAGTAGTTAGGTTATAACATTTATGTTAATAATAATAATATTTTAATAGTATATCACGGTCCGATTAAACATTGATTTGTGTGCAACACATGTTATCGAAGAAATAAAATTATTTAAAAAGAAATATTTCACAAAACATTTTGGGTGTTACATTCTTCCCCCTTATGAAATTTCATCCTCAAAATTTCATTTTACATACTATAGTGAAAAAAACCTAGTATACTTCTACTTTATTGCTTCATTTCATTCTGATACCGCCTCTTCATATATTTCGTTCCTCCATTGTACTTTGACTAGGTGAGTGGTCTTATTGCATGGAACATTTTCTATATAATCTAATGTCATCACTCGATGCTCCTTATAAGAGATATCATTTTCCATCTATACCAAATCTAAATTTAGTGAATTTGAGGGATCTAGTATGTACTTACTGAACAGTGATATGTGGAACACATCGTGTATTTGAGACATGGTAGGTGGAAGTTCATGTAAATATGACATAGCTCTGATGTGATCAATAATAGTGAAGGTGTCAATGTACCTATGAATTAGATTTCCCTTCTTCACAATTCTCACGACTCTCTTCCATGTGGATATGTGGAGGAATAACTTATCTCCAACTTCAAACTCTATGTCTCATTGATGATTGTCTACATATCTATTCTATATAATTTTTGAATCCCTGATCTGTTGTTTAATGGTGTTCTCATTTTATAGAATTTCAAGTCTCATCATTTTAATTTATCCAACATTATCTCATCAAAAAGTATTTATATATATCTTCCCAATAATGGTTTTATATGAGTCCCTTTGGATGTTTCAGTGCATACTGTTATTGTTAGAGAACTCAACCAATGGAATATATTGATCCCATCCTCCTTTGAAATCCATTGGGAATACTCTCAACATGTATTCTAGTATCCAAATGTTATTCTTAGACTTGGAATCAGTTTGAGGAGGATCTAACTTACTAATGTTTGGCTCACTGTTTATATCATGTTGGATAATTTTCTATATGTTGGAGTTAAATCATGGATCTCGATCATATTTTATCGATAATGGTACTCTATAAAACCTCACCATTTTTTTGATTTAAATATATACAAGATGATTGAGTGAAAAGTTGTCTCAAATTGAGATAAAGTGATCTATTTTTTAAGAAGATTGACAACAACCCATTAATTATTATTTTCTTTGGATGTAGTTGGATGTCTAGTGAAAATGTCCATTGTAATGTTTCCCAATTTCCATGTAGTTATAGAAAATGATTTCATCATACCTTGAGAACTTTTATTTTCTATTATTAGTTTCTCAAATACCTGACAGATTGAGGTATGTTTAGTGATATCCTTCTTCATATTATCCCACCAATAGTGTTCTCAGAGATCTCGATACATATTTATGCTCCCTGGGTGGATATAGATGGATGGGAAATGAAACTCATTTGAAATTACCCTATTTTTATTGACTTGTTGGTACACATAGTCATGAACCAAATCTAAAGAATCATTCCTCGTCAATTTTTATCTCTGAGGATTCACCATTTATGAAAGCTTCCGACTTCATGTGAATTTTCACATCATTTCATTGATAAACCAATATCTTCTCCAAAAGGGATGGTTTAGAAATCACATGATAATGGAATGATGATGTTTCCTCCATTAATATTCCCATTTATATTCTTCTTATATCTATGAAGAATAGATCCTTCTCATTTGTCATCATTATTAGGGTTGATCAATCCTTTCTAGTTAGATAATCAAATATTTTTTTACTCGGATGATAGTGAATTGAGAAATCATAATTCTTGATAATATATAACCATCTTCATTCGTAGATATTAAACTCATTCTATGTGAATATATATTTTATGTTCTTTTGATCAATATATATCTCACACCTATCCCCAAAGAGATGGTGTCATAATATTTTCAATAAAAATATTTTATCTTATAATTTCATATCATGCATGGGATATGATTCTCATAAACATTCAAATACATTGAGGTATAGGATATTTATTTATCATTTTTCATCTTTACAAAGTATAATCCTTTTTTTGATGCATCCCTATAAACCACAAAAAGTTCCCCACTTGTGGGTAGTGTCAATGGTAGTGTTGTGGTAATCCTATTTTTCAGCTTATTGAACCAGTCTTCTCATTCAAATGTCCAAATAAAAATTACTCCCTTAATTTTTTTATTGGATACCAGGTTTGAGAATTGTATTAAGTTCTTATCTAATTATTAGTAATAGCCATCTTGACCAATGTAACTAAAAATCTCCACTATATATAATGGCTTTGGTCACTTCTCAATTTCTATTATCTTAGAAGTGTATATATATCCCTTTATTTATGATAAAATGTTCTATGCAGGATTCTTCCACCATCCAGAACTCACATTTACTATAAATTTCATATTATTTCTCCGTAAACGATGTCTTAAGCATAGTGTTCAAATGAACATCAGGATATCCCTTAATATGCGAGTGTATTAGAATATAATATTTTAATACAACCAAATTTGTTTTAGGTATTCACTAAAGACTCTATTCATTAATTTAAAAAATATTTCCAGAGCATTAGTTAGTCCAAATGGAATCACTTTGAACTCAAAGACTCCATAACTCATTCAAAAGGCAATCTTAGAAATATCTTCCTTCTTCACCTTTAATTCGTGATATCCTGACCAAAGATCCACCTTAGATAAATAATTATCCCCACATTTTGATTGAATAAGTTATTTATCCATAAAAGGGGATACTTTCTCTTTATCATGATTTTTTCGAGCTCATGATAGTGAATTCATGGATGATTTGATCCATATTTTTTCTAGATGAATAGGATGGATGCCCCCCACGGGGAAGCACTTGGGCATAAGAAACCCTTGTCCACTTTATCTTGTAACAGCTTCTTCAATTATCCCAATTCAATAGTGATCATCCTATATGGTGTGTATTATATGGGTAGAGATCACAGTATTATATTAATTGATAACATAACCTCTTAGTAAAAAGGATCATGGGGAAATTTTTAGGGAACACATCAGTTTGATCCCTCATAATGGGATTTCCTTCAAGCATAATCCTCTCCTTTGTCTCAATAATATGAGATAGATATGATTACATTTAAGGACATAATATCAACACATAATATGATGACTTTAAATGAGTTTTTTTCCTTATCCATACACGTGTACTTAATTGGTTGATGTAATAGGATGTGAAGAGTGATCTCCCTCTCCCAACAGTTGATGTTTGTTTTATATAAGGATTCCCAATCCATTCACAATATAGCATCAAACACCACCAATGTAAGTAATATGATATTTTCTAAATGTTATAGACAACAAAAATTGTTCGAGGAGGAGTTAAATTCTTAAGATGAAATAATTACCCCATTTTGTATTCTCATAGATAATTTAAATTCCTTATTTTTGGTAGTGGTTGAATTTTTCTATGAAACATTTAAGATAAAAAGAATGCATAGAAGTAGAATAAAAAATCACATTCACTATTATCGAATAAATATCAACTGTACATGTTAAGGCATAATTATTTTGATCCACCTTAGTTTAGTAATAGTATCATCCCTTACTTTTTACCTTGGAGGTTGGTTTTGTTGATTTTCTACGATATCATTTGGATTAAGACATTGGATCACATAATTACAATGTTTTTTGAAGTTAAAACAATACAAAAGAGGAATAGAGCTCATCTGAACCTTCTTTTAAAATTTTCCAATACTAGGTTTCTTCATTTAACTTTAGTAGTGGTTATCATGGTTCCCCTCTTTTCCAAACATTATTCACCTTCTAATTACCCTTAGAATGATTCAAATATTCTTCTTCCTAGTATTCTGACACTTGGAATGTTGGGTTTTCTTTCATCCATGAGATTTATCTATTAATCCTCTCAAATTAAACACCATCCTCATATTTTTTTATCTAATTCCATGATACCACTGAGTTTATCCAATATCTATTACATCCATAACGGAATAATGGAAAATCACCTCAAAGTTTTCAATGTCTTGAATTGCCAATGAGTTTTTAGACTAGCTTTTAATCCTCAAAATAATCTATTCACCATTCTTTTAGTGTTCATGAAAAATATGAAGGTGTGTCACCAAATCCATGTAATATTTTCCTTTTACATTATAATAGATTCATCTCCCTTTTTCTTATGTCCTAAGAATCCCATATCCATCATGTATTGGAGAGTTCAGTGAAAAAAATTTTAAAAAAAATTTCTTTAATGCCTCCAATTTCATAAAATAAATTTCCACCTTAGAGTTTTTGGTTTTGATTAACATCCACCACTTAATAGATTACCCATATAAATAGTATACTTCTATAACGGAATTCTCTTCTTCATATAATTAAAGGATATATAATATCTTCTTAATGAAGTTCATCCATTGTTCCATTATGAGGGGATCATAAGTTCCAATACATCTGGGAGGCCCATTTCATATAAATTATTGGACTAATACTTTATTTATCAAAGGTTAATGAGGGAAGTATACATGATTTATTTTTTTATTCATACCTTTATCCAACTGATCATGAAATGTAATTTAGTTATGAGTTCCCATTCCCATCAGAGTTTTCATCTCATTAGGGATATCATCAAATTTCCCACCCCATTTGTTTTTATCATGAGTTCTCCAATTTTTATCTATTAAATAGAAAAAATATAGTTCTTGAATACTTATATAGTAATAATATAAAATTAAAACTTTTAATATAGAAGGAAAAACATATAAATGAAAAGTATTTCATAACTTGTGATGTCCAAATATTAAATCAAGGTTATCCATTATGATATAATTATCCATAGGTATATCACTATTTTATCTAGTCCTGATCCCAAAAAATATCAAGATCATCCTGTGATACCAATTATAGAAACACAAGCCTTTTTCAAATATTGTTATATGATTTTAAGCAGAAGTATCCATAAAATACAAACTAAGGATAAAAAATTCTATTTTCTTTGTAAGACTAAGTATAGAATTGGGAAACATGAATATAGAATAGAAATTCATTTTATTAATCTCAAAAATTATATCCATACTCACATTAAGACCCTATAATTTTATAAAATAACATAGGGAATACATAGACAAAAGGGATGATCTAAAAATCCCCATATGAGAATAAAAATGGGAACGAAACATAGCATGTGAGTTTGAGAGGAAAAACATTATAAAATAAAAGGCATGGATCATGAATAAATATATGGAATAATAAAATATTGAACATGTAATTATATGATCATGGAAGTATTTGATTGTGGGAGCAACATAAAACATGACATAAACATGAGTTAAGGCTATCTTCCAAGACTATATCACATGGATGACAATGTCCCATAATGGATTAGGTTTACACCCTAATCTCATACATGATATCTCATGAGACTAAAACAATAATAAATTAGTTGGACAAATATCTTGTAAATCACATTATAACATGTTCATCGATATTTTCACCTCATAAATAATTTAACATAATGAATAAAAAAACTGTTACCCATGGAAGGAAATGGGTTTCGTAATCATGTCATAGAACATAACCATAGGGTGTGTCATAATCGTAACCATGAAAAAATGGTTTTAAATGATAATTTTACATTAATAAAGTTAAAATTAAACATATATAATGTTAAATTATTTCCAACTAATGTGAAAATGGGTAAATAGAGTGGTTAATTACCTTTCTAAATGTTCCTCTTAAGTGAGGTATTAATAGAATAGGTAAAGAGCCTTTAAAAGAGGTTAGAGAATAATAATTTACATAAAACCAAAAACTAAATTAATAGGTTTAAAATATAATGAGTATTTATATATAATATATATTTTTAAAACATTTCATTGATTGGAACTTTAAAATATTTAATTAAAATAGAGAATATCCCTTTAATAGAATTTTTAAAAGGAATTAAGAATGAAATTATTAATACATGTATCGCCCAATAAAATAATGATTAAATAAACATGGTACATATGTGTGACACAAATATAAAGTATATATATGATGTTTCTAATTTAAATTTAATGAAAAATTTTGGAGGCTACATAGAGAAAGTAACATAAATTGAATATGGTGGTCCAAAAAGATCCCTTAATTTATCCTCGAATTCATTCTTCACTTGCACATAATGTCCCAGATAATTAAATTACATTAATTAATTAAATAATTTATAACAAGAGATACATTTAATTTATTTATTATAATTTTTTTAAGTTCATTTATAACCAGTTGGATTTGTTATAAAGTTCAATTTTGTCATTTAGGGAGCGTTCATTTCACGGTTTCATGGTCTTCTCAGTAGAGAAAAATTATTAAAGATCCAATAAAATTTGAGTAAATCACTGGAATTAAAATAATATAGTATTAATAAACCTACATAATTTAAATGTCTCTATATATCATTTTTTATGGTATAAGTATTATTCCATTGATAAAATTTTAATGATAAATGTTAATTTTATTTTGGTGGTTTTTTGATCATATTTAACTAGTTTCTGTTTACATAATATTATGTCAATATATATTAGTTGAAGAAAATTAAAATTTATCAAAAAAATATTATAATATTTTTTTTAACTATAAAATAATTTTATTACCTAACATGAAGGGAGTAATAGAAAATGAAAACTTATTATCCACAGAGATGGTAAACCACCTTAATTTGGACAACGATTTCATTTCTTTGAATAAATTGATATGATAAAAATAGATATAAAGAAAATTTTCCCTTAGAAATATTAATTATGTTATATAAAATATGTAAGATTTATTATTATTTTATGGATGAAATAGGTGGGTAGAATGTTGAAGAAGAATATAAATTAAAAATAGTTAGTTTGAGAGTGTTACTTCTTAAATATCACCTCCTTGAAGGACCCCTTAAGGTTCAAATAATTGGTCTTTTGTGAGACCAAAAGCCCTTAAATGTGGAAATAGAAGGGAGAAAAGTATTTTTTATATATTTGGAAATACATAAATGATTTTATTTTCTATGTAAAAGGGGTTGTGCGCGGGTGGTGTTGATAAGGAAGGAGATGGGTGTTTTTAGAAACTCTCAAAAGATTAAATTATAATTTTTTTTCATATTAAAATATGACAAAATGAACTTGTATTAAAAGGAAATATATTATAAGGTTTTAATAACATCAACCAATAATATTTAGAAATGATTTTTTTTATTTTAAACCATATTATTTTGATTAACCCATAATTACCCTACATTAATTTTATATATGGTAACAACAGTTTCAACATTAAAAGGATGTAATTTGCACTTGTATGGTTTAAATATGACTATAAACATCCAATTTAAAAAAAATTTACATTATTAAAATTATTTGTATTTTTTTAATGATTCTATGACTTCTAATAATTTAGTTAAATATTAATCCCATAATATATTGTTATTATCAATTTTCATACAATTCAATATATTGACATTTAGAAATATCCATAATGCAAGTAAAATTTGACACAAAAAATTTATTATATCCTATTAATTTCATTTTAATCTATATTATTCTTCTATTAGCTTAAATATTTCAAATTATATTTATTTTAATATTTTTAATATCATTTATTTTGGTATTCCATTAATTTCATAAGTATTTCATCATTGTTGGGTAAACATTCAAGGAAATTATTTATCAACTAAAAATTATGAATAAATTTCGATGATGTATATAATTTTTTTTAATTTTAGATATACTATATAGGATAAAATATGACTTCTAGAGAACCACACATTAAAAATATTGTACTTATTAAAAATATAAGAGTGAAATTTTTTCATTTTCTTTGATTTTAATAACGTCTTATCCATTTTCAAGGATAAGTATCAATTAAATAGATATATTTAGAAATTTAATTATTAATTGTATAATTTTATTTACCCAATAGAAAATTTATAAAAAATTACGGCAATATTACTTATTTTTAATATAAATTATCATAATTTACCCTTTACAGTGATGATAAATATAACCGTGGTTAATATTCATATTGATAAAAAATAAAAGGGAATATTTAGTGAAGTAATGTGTAGTTTTCCATATAAATTATCATTTTTCACTATTCATTAAAAATTCAGACATTATGAAAATTTCTAAAAAATTCATCCTAACGTAATTTTGACATGATGTATTCCAAAATAATGTTTATTTTTTAAAACTTATTTTCTAATGATTTAAAAATTAATTATATTTATTTTCTCATAGAAAGAAAGGAAATCTTTTTTTGAAGAAAGGTATTTTTTGAATAATGGAATGTCGTTACGTAAAATTACTTTTTTTTAATAATAATTAATAATTAAATATATTAAATAGCATGGTTCTTCCTATTCATACTGAACAATTAAATGGCTTGGTTATAACAGTCATGTTAAGAGTAATAATATTTTTATAGTTTATGAAAGTCCGTTTAAACTCAGGGTTTTATGAAACACAATCTTATGAATAAATAAAATTATTTCAAAAAACTATATTTCAAAAACATTTTGGCGTTTTACAAATACCTTGTTATGTGATGATATTTCAAATCCTATATCTCCATTTTATTTTATTAGAAATTAGTGAGAGTAAATCAATGGATTCCTTCTTCCTATAATATCTAGAAGTTATTCAAGTCTTTCAAATCATGGTACAGACCGTATTCCAGATATGATATAATAAAACCATATTTAAAGGCACAATTAAATCAAGATCTAGAGATAAATATTCATGAATGAAGATTCTGTTATGGAATCATATAAAACAACTCACATTATTGGCCTCCTTATATTGTCTCTAAGGAGAATATTTAAAAAAAACATTTCACAAAAAAAATATAATAATGTTCAAGGATGTAACCCTTTTTTAGCCTATGAACATGAATTATGATACATTTAACTCTGTAATCCTTTGATATTCCATCAAAAAACACTCTATATTACAATAAAATGACAATCAATTAATTATGTTTTCTTTTAGAGGGAGAATAAATTCATAAAATACATTATCGTATAAAACATATAAAACCATGCATGGAACCAAATCATAATAACATTCACCTTTTCATGCTCTAAACCATCACAAACTAATGAAATTTATAAACGACTATTTCATTATATGGATTTTACGTTCAAATATATATCAATATCTCACATGGAATAAAATCCAAAAACCATTACATTTTTCCCCTTATATCAAATTATATGTAATAACATGTGACACTATATCAAAGACTCATTTTAGATATCACCCAAAACATTATTTGGAATATTTATTATTCATGTTCATTGCATGTTACATCATATGAAAAAACTTTGGAAAATCCATCCAAATAATCTGTTAAATAACTTCCAAAACAATTGAATGGTAGATATCAATGATATATACAATCTTTTTAACAAAACAAAATACTCCTTTATAAAAGGATTATGTATGACCCCACATGACTTTATAACATTTGAAAAAAATTATAAATTCACCAATCTGAAATAGTGAAAAAAGATTGGCCTCTAGAAAAACATCAATGAAACTAAAACTAGAATGTGATCTAGAATGATCTCTATATAACCCATATATGTCCATATTTGTGTCCATGGGATGCATCAAATAACAGTATGAATAGTCACATAATCCCTTTTCCCAAGATATCGAGTGCCATGGGACTAAAAATATGCCATTCTTGTATAGCACACTCAAATGTTCTTGATTCTTCAAATGTAGATAAGACGGATAGATAAACACATCACATTTCATTCTACCACATGGATGAGAACATAACATTCACATACAACTAATCTAGGTATATCCACACACTTCCTCAGTAAAATCCCAATCGAGGGAATGAGGTCTTACTTCTCACATAAGAGGAAAAATCCCATCTTTTTTACACCTCTATTGAAGAAATAATTATAAACATTCCCAAAAAATACCATATTACCATAGCCTCAATTACTGTGCAATATGGGTTTAAATGTTTGAAGGTTATCATGTTAGGTATCACACCAACATCTTGTATAGGTATTCAATATGAAATAGGAACCCCTATCCTAATAAATATATAGAGTATACCGCTCTATGTGGTATAATTAGTGGGAAATAATGCACAAAAAACTCATTTTATGTCTCAATAGAATATTATATATCACAAAATAAAATCCTACATGTATAACCCTTGATATTTCATCACAACTTATATTACTTCATTACCAATATCGATTAATGATAACTCAAAGATATAATAAGAGAGGTTAATTATCATTTCAATTCATGAATATATGCAACCAACATGAATGAAAGATATATTAAAGACTACATTTTATATAACAGGATATATTTTACATTCATAAACACTTTTAAGAATACTAAAAACCATACAAAATCAACAATAAAAAAATATCCAATATGATAAAAAACCAGATAAGCCATATGTTCACTACACATTTAGTGTCTTTTAAACTCATTACATCTCAATGAAATTATTTTTACATATCTATTTTAAAATCTCATAACACCCCCCCCCCCAACACACACAAAACACTTTCATTGACCAAAATCCTTAAAGAATGTTTTTGTGAATACTTTTGTGACTTTGGAATAATATTATAAACATTAATCTCTTTAATCATTGTATTAAAACACATTTAATTAATAACATCTATTTCAACTATGTAAGTAACTTCTTTTATCTACATCTAAATATTTATAAGTTCACCATAGTCATTATTGAACCATTAGATCTAAATTCTTGTTAGGTTATTTGATAATGAAATGTAACTCTTTTTCAAAAAATCTTAATCTTTTCTAGGATATAATGTGAATTTCACATGGAATATGATTGGTTTAATCCTATATTAGATACAATTTGAACTTTATAAAATCCAAATTTTCACCCACTAACTTATTATAAAATATATTAACTATAGGATATCATTCTAAGGCACAAAATTTATTGTGATAATAAATAACACATAATATTTAAAAAATAAATTATTTTATCCATTTATACATGGTAATTTATGTGTCTCGAGAAATGTTATGGAAAAAAATTGTTTAATATATTCCACTACGGTGTGTTAGGATTATTTCTCTCATATTTTACAATATATATTGGATAAACAATTTTAACTTAGATAAAACAATTTTATCCTCATCTCAATTTCAAATATGTTATAGAATCATATAAATCATAACCCATGTGTATCAAACAAAAACACAATTTATTCACCAAAAATTCATGGTTTAGAAATATCTCTTATCATATAAGAGGAAAAAATGAGAATGAAAATATAAATTTTTTTATTTTTCATTCATATAATCATAGATGTATTCTACTATATCTACATCCTTGATGTAGTAACTCTTACATCATTAATCAAATATGCACTTCAATATTTTATCCATGAATCCTCCATGAAAATTTAACTCTTATACATATTACCAACATTTTTTAATATATATTTGGTATCATAATCCCTTCAAAATATAATAATTTATTTTTATGACATGAAAGCTTGATGTTAACTCTTCTAGGTGTTTCATACACCCATCATGTATTATATAAAATTTCTTCTCCAATATCTAATTTTTCATAGTGAAAAGCATCCCCCTCCAAATATTCTTTATTATTTGTTTATAAGATTGTGTAAACACTCTATGACCACTCTTCTCTCCCCACTAGTTTTCATAAACTATCCTAGATATCCTGGTACATTGAAACCTGATATGAAATTTACATTACCCAAAAAACATTCGTAATCACCATATTTTGGAGAATAGAACGTGGAATCATACAAGATAAAAGGGGGAATGAATTTTGCACAAAAACAAAAGATAATATATACATGTCAATATTCTAAAAACTCCACAGGGAGAATGTAATAGAAATCAAAAAGGAATAACAAAACAAAAAATAGTACATAATCAATGTACTTAGAGACCATCAAGATAAACACGAATGGCCCAAAAGATACATCACATCTGACCTAAAGGTTCAAGAACATCCACCACCTCCATGTGTGAGTATCCCTTTTCATGTACCTAGTAGTAGGAAATTTATAACTCCCAATAGATAAGATAGGGGGATATAATTCCTAGTACGGTCTCACCATGTGTTCCATAATATATTCCATAATAATAAACCAGGTCATTTTAACAATTTTAATAAAATTAGGCATGGAAATAAATTTTAATATTTAAATCAAAACATGATTTCATTTCAATATAATGAGAAAAAATAAAATATATATTAGTGTTTATTTTATATAAAACATATTATATAAATCAACTAGCATGAAGAAAATATTTCCATAAATTGTAATGTGTGTGTATATATATGTATATAAATAATCACAATAATAACCATGGTCATATTACCTGTCAAATGATGGCTTCTAGTTATAGGATATCCATTCACCACATATAAGTGATTAAAAAATGTATGTGCACAGATGTCCCTTAGACTCACACTGAATAGGACTCAAAAACATCCCTTCGATGATAAGATCAATCTATGTTGGTTTTTTAGTTTTCTTCTTCAATACACTTCTAGTTAATTATTTTACTAGAATTATTATCCCAAATAATCCACTAACTACCCATGATTTCATGTTCTCAATAAATCAATTGAAAGAATAATATTCTCTCATTTCAAATTGAACAACATATAGAAATCAATTTTTTAATCTACAATTCTATTTTGCAATTCAATTTCAAAACTAAAACTTGGTGTTTTCATCAATTCTTTTCTCTAAAAAAATAATAATAGGTTTTAGTCAATTAAATTTCTTTAATTTTTATAAAAATAATTCTAAAATTACTTAAAAAATCACATTAATTTCCAAAAATCACATGAATTTCACTTCCATTGGAATTGGGGGGTTTCCCCAAAATCTATACCATATAAAATTTCAATTCCAATTCTCATAAAATTGGGATTTCATAAAGTAGTTGAATTATAATTAAAAAACTAATAAATTTATGGTTTTTATATGGTAAATATCAAATGGATCCACCTACCAATAATCATTGAATCATAATGTCAAACACCCATAATCATATCCAACAATTAAAAATGAATGTGATGGATATAATGAAATCAAACCTATAATCAATATTAAATTCAAAAAATATTAGATCCATTGAAAACATGATGATATAAAACCCTCTAAGGAGGATGAAAATATTTATAGGGACTAAACACATGAGAGTAGATTCATATACCCATAAAAGACCAAACAGAATATGCTACACTTCGATCCAACAATGAATGGGGTTGGAGAATCAATTTCTAGTTTTTTATGTCCTCCAAAACCTAGGATGAGTTTTTAGGATGAATGATAGTATAATGTTGGTTAATCTAGGGGTCACTATATTTTATTATAATTTTTCAGAATAAAAAATTCATGAGAGAACAGTTAGCTTTGGAAAGTTGCATGTTTTAAAAAAATGGGTGCCCTATCAGTGTTCCCATATACTTAGGTGCATAGTTTCTACTAGATGGGTGAATGTTTTTCAAAATCATTTTCAAACTGTGAAATTACACACTATCCAAGACTTTATTGTTTTTACTAAATCGGCACACCGTTTGGGAAAATCGTGTGAAAACCGTACACATCCATAAATCTTCATAAAGTTTATATATTTCACCCGAAACAACCCATGAAAATTCTATACGAAATCATGGTCAATAGAAGAGATTATGAGTACCTGAAAACAAGTATTTATAGGATTAAAATTCACCCCATATAAACTTTTTTTCCACTATTATCATTTCATGAATATTCCATATATAAAAGATGAGGCTACTTCTCTCTCGTAGGTGCCTCACTCTTCCTTACATCATAAGAATCAGAACACTGCTACCATAGAACATGGACTAAAGGTATATTCCTCCCATTATGTACCTTTTATCAGAATCAATAATCTAAATTTTATTCTTAATCACGAATAAATCTGGCCCAACATTTATATCACTCTAGCTCAAAATATGAGGTAGATCATAAAGTGTTTTTCAACACTAAAATAAAAGAACACATTATGTATCTACATAAACATAATTGGAAATGATAAAATGTAGGAAACGTTATCCACCTTCTTCAATGGCCTTCAAAGGTCCCATAAAAAAGGAGCACGCTTCCCTTCCCTCCCAAACTGTTGATGACCCAAAGGGGTGAAACATTGAAGAACACCTGGTCACCAAGGGAATAAATGGAATTTGATAACGATCGGTATAAGAATTTATACCGTATCAATTCCATCAACATTCACTAGTGAATAAAATTGATCATTATTGACATCTCTTAAACCAAGATCATTCTAAAAAAGGAAAATTCACCAATCTCTGACTAGCACAACATAGATTTACATTGCCTGCCTTACAAGTCCTCAAATGGATACATTCTAATCAGAAACTATTAACGGTTGTTATATGAATACTCAAATAGTCTCAAATGGACATATCATGATCCCTTAAAATCATGGAGGCTTGAAAAAATCATGTCCTCAAGAGTCATTATATCCTCATCTGTCTAGAAATCCATCTACATATGGTATGTCATACTAAAACAAACCTGAGATCTCATTTCCTCCTTGAGGAATCTCCAGAAGTGAGAAGAAAAATGGGGATCTCGATCAATTACTTTAGTAGATGTGACTCCATGAAAACAAAAAATATCATTTACAGAGAGATTTAAAAATTCCTCAATGTTGTTTGTATCATTATTGGGTAAAAAGTTGGATGACTTGGTTAGCCTAGAGATCACAAAATATGTCTATTATTATTCTTCTAGATAAATAGAAACCCAACAAAAAATTCCATAGAGTTATCATTCAACATCAAATTCATCACTGAAAGTGGATGAATAAATCTAAAAGGTCATTGATTTTCATCATCGACCTTTTGAAATGTATAAAACCATGAAACAAAGTAAGTAATGAAGTGCATCATATCTGGCCACCAGAATAGTTGTCGTATTTCATATAACATATTTTTGGTTCATAGGTGAACAACCCACTATGAATTATTGAAACCCAACTTCAAAAATTTCCTCACAGGTGAAGGAATGACCTTTGGCTACTATAACCATAGGATACCCTTTATGGTGAACATCCACTTAGCAACAGTCTCACCACTATAAAGAGAGTCCCAAATGTTATGTAATCCATCATCATGATCTTATTCTTGAGGAATCATATCCATAAGAAAAAAGATCTACTAAAAACTATCAAAGAATCCCTCATCCTATATTTACCAAACTCCAGTATGAAAATGTAAAAAAGAGAGAAATATTTCAACTATTTCTATAACTATTTAATGGGAAATAATAGAATTTTTTGAGAACAATGCATCAGTAATGACATTCAATTTCTGTGATGTATATGTGATGTCGAAATAAAAATATTGTAGCTACCCCACCCAAAACCTCTTGTGGAGATTAAAATATTTTTTAGAGAAGATATAACTCAAGATCTTGTTGTCATAATTCATGGTAATACTTTTACTGAAAAGACAATGATTCCAACTCTAAAGAGAATGTATCACATCTGAATGTTCAAGGTGACGGGATAGATAATTATTCTAATGTGACTAATGTTTTCTCAAACCCTAGGCTACAACATAGTAACCCTTCATATGAAAACATTTGAAAACCAAACCTAATGCATCAAAAAATACCAAATAGCCCTATCTGGCCTCTAGAAGTGTTAACTACATCATAAAATTCCAAATATGTTTCATTTATAAAAAATAAGTATAAAAATTATCATACTAAAAATATCCCCTTCGACGTTAGAGCTATTATTGGAGAATCCAACTTTGAGAAATCCTTTACGAACCAGAAATAATATCCCCACTAAAACCAATAAGCTTCGAATCTCAAAAACATTACATAATAGATAACATTTCATAATAGCTTTCCACATCCCAAGATTAACTAAGATACTATGTTTCTACACTAACTCTCCCAAGTAATTCACTTCCTAAATGTATAAATACAATTTCAATATCTTGGAATAAATAAGGTGATTTCTCAAAAATTACAAAACTGTAATTAGATTATAAATATGATCCTCTTCATATATACAGTAAAATAGGATGTCATCCAAAAATACCACCATTAACATATCAAGATACTCATGGAATATCCTATTAATCATAGCCATAATGACTATATAAGATTTGGTTAGACCAAATAGAATTAAAAGGTTATAATAATGGACATAAATACTATGAAATATGGTTTTATAAATGTCAAATTCATTTCTTCTTAATAGGTGGTAACCCAATCAATGTTCAATCTTCAAAATCCACTTCACCCCTTTCAAATTGTCAAATAGATCATCATTCTATAGAATCAAATACTTTTTCTTTATCGTAACTCTGTTGAGTTTCTATTAATCAACATAAAGGCGAAGTGTTTATCAATATTCTTAGCAAATAATATTGGTTCTTCCCATGGAGACTCACCTGAGTTTATAAATCCTTTCTATAACATATTATCCAACCAACTCATCAAATCATTCATTTTATCTTGTCTAAATCAAAATAATTTATAGATATATGCTCAGTCCAGAAACTAATTCTGAAAAAAAAAACTATACCTCACTTACTGGCGGAAAACTAATGAATTCATAAGGAATGATAGTGGGAAACTATAAAATAATTGGAGGATATCATTTGCCATATATTCCCACAAGAGATAAAAAGAAAACACTTATATATTGCATTCCCCAACTCTAAATAATATGTTCAAAATCAACTCAACATCGGGTCCCATTATCCCTGAAATGTAAGAATCACCGAATTGGGTGTAGTATAGGAGATCCCTCAAATATAACAATCAATTCAGGATATATTAGAAATGATCCAATCCATAAAAAAAATAACATCAATAGATTTTATGTGGAGAACCATAAATGATTGGGATAGAATAATTACTAATAAAGGGAAAACAAAATCCTGATAATAGATACCCTACCCTCTCTTCATTTCAAAAGGTGTAGTATTATCCATCAAATTTGAGAATAGTTCCCTAAAAATAATTAGAATGATCATGTTATAAGTCATAATGACTTAATGAGGTCCATAAATATAAAATAAATCAGTCACTAATGATGAAGTTGTAGTGATGGTGTCTCTCAATGTCTCTTGAATAGTATCAACTTCCTCGGGATTAACTTCTACAATGTGAATAATCTCCTTTACAAATTCCAATGTATATAACACCTTTGATCTTATAGCATAGGATTTCATCACAGTAATTTTATGTGCTAATGATCACACTCCCCAAGTTCAGTCATAAAATGTAGTAGAATTTATATAAGTTTCTTGAATGTATGAAGGAACTACCATGTTTGGGTGCCTCAATGAAATCCCATTTTGAATTCTTAGGCTTTCCACAATAGAAAAAAGTCAATGGGACTCTCCCAGACACATTTAGAGGTTTGTAAGAACCCTTTGGTAGAGATAATCCACCATACTTAGAACACATTCTCTTCCCTTGATGATAACTCACAAAACTACTGTTGGGGAGAAAAAAACTCCCATCAACCCTGACTTACCAACCAAGTCCAGCTAAACAATTAAATCCCTATCCATCAAGCCATAAAATGAATCAATATTTAGTAAGAAAAAATGATAATAAATATCAGATTAAAGACCCATCTTGAACCATTTATTCTTTATCTTCTCATTCGATACAATATCTTCTGAAAACAATACAATCTCGCCAATGAAGTTTTCAAAAATCATCACAGTCCTGTTAACTTACACAAGTTTAAAAAAATTTATATCCTTATCCAACACCATATAATTTGTATATATCTATTTGGTGAAACAAAATTTAAATTCCTTCCACTCTAAACCATCATACTTTTTGCCATCACTATTGAGTCCCATAATCTCAAGCTGGGTCCTTCCACCTTGAAGGTGAAAAATTTCAATTTGATATAAATAGATGTTTCCCAAAATTTAAAAAATAAATCCCTATATTCCTCCATTAATTCTAATCCTATTTTGGATCATAAAATCCTTGAAACACTGGTTTATTCGGGAAAAGTAACTACTATGTATGATTCTAATATTCACCCCTCTAAGGTTCCAAAAATGGATTCAGAACAAGAACAAGTGTAGCTGCCTGTTGCGGAGCATGGATAGCTCTCACAACAACCAAAACAATATTTAATTAGATGGGAGGATTATAAAACTATGATTCAGCAATAGATTCCTCATAGGTCTTATTCACACATCTTCTCATAGACATTATGCTACACAACATCAGCATACAACATTGAATCAATCGTAAGGTAACATAGATCAACAACTCAAGAAATAGTTACGGGAAAACTAATCCAATCATATAAGAAAAAAAATATTTTTATTTCAACATATCCAAATAAAAATAAACTAAAGGACTACAATAGTATCAAATTATTCTTAATAAAAACTTCCCTAGACCACCATTGATGACTGATGGCTCATTATGATGATATGTTGACATGAACTCACTCATAACTACCTCTTAAACCCTGAAAAGTTATTCCAACCCGTATAATGACATTGAATAATGATTCTCAACCTGAACCTCTAATGCCACTTTTTCATAAACCAGCTCGAACACCCTAGTACCCTGATACCAGAGCTGGTACTAAAATAGACGGACAGTCATTCTCAATCCCTAAAGGTTGGAAACTAAAACCTAGAATCATTAAAGATAAAAGAGGAAATAAATGTACTAAAAAAATATTGGAAAATATAAATGACACATGTCAATATGCTCAAAACTCCATAAAGAGAAAAAACAAGAAATCAAAAAGGTATAAAAACCAAAACAATTCATTAAAAAGTACATAGTAAATAAAAAGATAAAATCAAAATTCATAATCATTACATCCCTCCAATCACAAAAGATGAAGAACATACACCACCTCCATGTGGTGCCTTCCAATTTCTCAGACCTTGAAATAAGAAATCTAACAACACCCAAATGAAAATGTATGTTGCGAGCAATTAATCTAAGTAGGGTCTCACCATATTTTTCATAATAGATTAAAAAATAATAAACATAATCATGGCTTAAATTTTAAAAAAAAATAAGGCATGAAAATACATTTGACTATTTAAAGAAAAAAATTATTTCATTTTAAAGTTATTGAAAACATTTCAGACTTTTCTTAAAGAATCATTTTATGTAAAATAGATTATATAAATAAACAATAATGAAGAAAAAATTTCCAAGAAAAATAAAATATATAAATATATGAAAATAAAAACAACACTAAACATGTTCATCATTCCTATTGTTTTGTAGTTTATAGTTATAAGATCATTTCACATATCATATCAGTGATCACGAAATGTATGTGTACACAAGTACCTCGATCCTAGGCTGAATATGACACATCAACATCCCATTATTTATATGATCTGCCTAACTAGGTTTTTTTTAATTTTTATCATCCATTAATTTCCAGGGAGTTATCATACATGTATTCTTATCCCAAAAAACCCTCTTACTATACAAGATCACATGTACTAAATCAATCTACAGAAAAAGGGAAAATTATATCATTTTAAATAAAACACCAATAAAAATTCATTTTCCCAATTTCCAATTCAATATGCCAATTTAATTTCAAAAATAAAACACGGGGGTTTCTTAATCTTATGCCATTTCAAAACAAAACCAATCATTTGTTTTCATCAATCCAATTTTATATATATTTGTCAAAACAATTCAAAATCAATTCATCATGTTGATTAATTTCAAAATATTCCCCAAATTCAAATTCAATTGTAATTGGAGGGGTTTCAACAAATCAATACCATAAGTATGTGAAATTATAATCATACAAAATTGGGATATCAAAAATAAATTTAAATATAATTCAAAAAAATATAGAAAATCATGGTTTAATTATATGTAAAATCTCCAATGGAACCACCTACCTTGAACCATAGGATAACAATGCACAACACCCACAACGAGATCTTCCAACCATGAACAACAGTGAGGGTGATCCTAAAATAAAACCAATATTCATGATTGAATTAAATAATGTTTATATCAATCTACAAGATGAAAATATAACACTTTATAAGGAGGAGGTAAATTGATATTGGGATATAACACATGTTAAGTGGTTTATTTACCTGTTGAAGATTTAATGAGATCCTCCTCGCTTCGGTTCGAAAAGGAATCGGTTTTGATGATAAAAAATTGGGTTTCGAGAGCCTCCAAAACCTATCAAATCGAATTATATTAGATGAGGATCAAGAGTGGGTTAAACATGGGGGTTCTAGTAAATTTTAATAATTTTTCAGAAAAAAATGTATCACTTGCACGATTTGCTGGGTAGGGCTACACATTTAGAAAAACTGGGAACTCTAACTACATTCCCCTAAACTAAAATTCATGGATGATAAAAGGTGAATAAATAGTTTTTCAGCCCATTAACCAACCATGAAAACCCCCAATATCTAGGGATTCATAGTTATCATTGGAGTTGGGAACAGTTTGGAAAAATCATTCACCAACTGTGCACTACCCGTAAAACCTCTAAAAATTCAAAATTTCACTTGAAAAAACGTGAGAAAATCCCCTACCAAATCATGATCAAAATATTGTTAGAGGGGTACCTAATTTTTTTACAATATATTACACTAGCTAAAACATATACCCTTTATTTTATGTAATATAATCATTGTAATTAAGCATGGACTACCCTTATTAGTAACGCACAACATATTTTAGAAATTGTTCTCCCAAATGTCGTGTTGATATAACACTACAAAAGGGGGTAAATTATGGTCTTAAATGATAGTAAAAATTTTTATCCCATGATATATGCAATTCAGATAGATGATATGATATATTAATCAAATAAATATTAGATAAATCGAAAACACAATCTAATGTGTGTCTATAAGATATATAACTATTTCCAGCAAACACACAAATTCCCAATGGAAATTTAAAATAATATTGTATGAAACTAAAAAAATGAATATAAAATTGAGTAATAACTCACATAACCAAAAGGATATTTATTTCCAAAACATTTTAATTATATAGGAAACCATCATTATTATCCAAATTTGATAGTGGTCATTTAACATGGTCATAGGTATCTAACTTCTATACCTAGAATTTCCTCATCTTTACCAACACATAAGACATACCATTTCATTATTTTATTATATACTAATTAATTATGTGAAATTTATAATTCTTAGAAAGTATCATACGTTTTTTGTTCTTTTTTAGGCTTTGATAGTGGTTTTGGATGGTGTATAACCCATGACATATAGTAGTTATTATCTAAAATGGTCGCGATGATGGTTGTAGTCCATAAAATGGCTGAAGAACTTTTGAAATAGGAATGTTTATAGGAATTGTGATCTAGTAATTTCACTATGTAAAATTGAGGGAGTTAAAATAACTTGGTGATTCATTTTTAGGTCGTTTTGATTGGGGGTTAATTGTGGTAAATGACAGGTGACCACACCATGATGGAGTTGTGGTGACCATTTTTAGGGCCCATGAGGATAACCACAGAGTGGTTCATGTAGTGGTTAAATAGAAGTAGCCCCTATACAAAATACTGATGGGGAGGAGGCCCTATCTATATATTTGGGTTTTCTAGGACCTCTATGGCGACAGGAGAAGGTGAATCATAACATGGGGCATGCAGACTATGTCGTGGATCGTTTTTCCTAGTTTATTTTTGAATGTTGAAATTAATAATGTAACCCTCCTTGATTTGAAATGGCATAGTCACCCTTTTCTATTTTTATAATGTAATAAAATCCCTTGGATCTATATAGAGAGATTATCTTCTACCACCTTTAATTTATATTCTCCCTTTTGTAATTAATAAATGATTCTTCATGGTAATTTCTCTTTATTTTGATCATTCTATTTTCCTCACTTCCTTTTTCCATTTTTTTAAAATTTTCATTTCTCTAAGAAATCCTAATTCCCACAGGGGATGATTTTAGGGTTTGGGTTAGTTCTAAGTTGAATATAATAGTGTTTTAGCGACTATAGAGTGGTTTACTTTCTTATTTTTGTGAACTCTATGGAAGTAAACACATTATGACATGAATTTTGGTTTTTTGAGGTAGGTGTTTTTATATGATCTGTTTTTTGAAAGTCATGAAATCCTTATACATCATAAATTTTTTTTATAAAAAAATATTCTTTTGTGTGATACTTTTGATAGGTTTAAAAAAAATTTCTATAAATTTAGGGCAGGGAATAATGGGTTCTTCGATGGATTTCAAATAATTATTTCTAATGGGTGTTTTAAAGTGAAAATACAACTGTAAAAAATCATATGAGGATCATGAATGTGTGGTCGATTGTCTCCTATTGACCATTCAGGGTTATGATGCTCTGTTAATGTGTATAACAACACTCGGGTGGAATCATCGGTGATGATACTTTTTAATAGTCGACTGTTTTTAGTTGATTGTATTTTTATTTGGAGGGTTTATTTACAAAGTTTAATTGAAATGATTTATTAATTTAAAAATTTAATAAATATTGGGATGAGTTCATTATTAGGGAGTTAAGCTTGTGATATCCTTGAGATTTGCATTATATTGCATTTAAATTAACACCTACTTCACAAGATAATGTTGATTGGAATTTCAATGTTTTAAGGCTTTAGTCCACATCTTAACATAACATAGGAATATAATATTAATCATATCTTGTTTATGTTAGTGTATATATGGTTCCACTAATCAATGGAAACCACACATTAAAAAAACATGTCATAATCCATGACATGTTAAATCGAACAAACGAAACATTGATTTGAAGAATATTCATTGAGAGAATACTCTCAATCACTTACCGTCCCTATAATTGGACTCACCAAAATGATATATTTACTCAGACATTGTTTTTCATAATAATATGGCTATATTTTTTATAGTGATGAATTTTAAATAGATGAAAAATATAGGGATACAAAAAAAAGTTTTCACCAAACACACACACAAATAGTGAAGAGATTAAAATACAGACAATAGATTGAATGAGAATGAAAATTAAGGGAAGGATATTCAACTATATTTATAATATTTAAAGACCAAAAATTGTATTTAATATAATTTTGATGAGATTAATATATGAAGTATATGAAACTCTCAAAAATATTCATACGAAATTGAAAATAACTCATGCGATTACAAATGAAAATAACACAAAAGAACATGAAAACAATGAGAGGGGGAAGGGTATCTCCAGTGAAAACATGAGTCTGGAAGGTCATCCCAAGCCTTTTTAATGACTTTGTTTGTGCCAAATTATGCTCCTCTCTTTTGAAATTCCAACCACATGAGAGGATAAGAGGGTGTTGTATTTATCGCCAAAATAGGTGGACTGTTAGCATTCAAAATATGCACCTACACTTGCATCACCAATTTTTTCATCTAGATAGTTGAATGTGGAAAAAAATTCTTCTTAAAAGTTGTAGATACTAACGTTTTTAGTCGAATATGAAAATATGGAGGCATTTGTACTTATTGATATAATGATATGAAATTTTCATGAACAATGTCAAGTTATCCATTTCTATCCATGTGTTTTCATTGACAGAAATGTGAATGGATTTTTTAATAGGAATATTCCTTCAAATATGAATTATTTACTCAACATAGTCGTATGCCTTTATATTATGTTTTACACAGAAAAATACCATTTTTATAGAGGTCTCTATAAGGATAAATATCAAATTTTGTGTGCTGATCTTAGTTCCAGGATAGAATTATGGTTGGGACTTCAAAGCTTCATTTTTGACCCTTTTTCAGCTAGTTGGAACATCAAATTTTTATCCGTGATTATTTTGGATAATAAAGATCATATTATTGAGTTTCATTAAATTTGGGCTTCTTTATTTAGACTAGTAACACAATCAACATGGATGGTCCAGTTTCATCACATATTCATTTGGTCTTCTTGTGTGGACCATATGAACCTTCAAATTACATAATTGGCCAATTATTCCTTCAAATGATATGTAGTAAATTAAATAAGTAATCCTAAAAATAAAAAACCACACAATTTGGATAATTAGGGTAACTTTTATTATTAAAATAGTAAACTGACTTGAATCTGAATGAATTCAAATAGTGCAAAAAATTATAATTAATATTTAATCATTAACAATTCACACAAATTATGAATATTTAAAATAAAATCAATAAAGGCAGTATATAATAATTTCTGAAAATATAAATAACATTAGATTCCCCACACTTGTTCTTGTGCATGTCCTCATATGAAAAAAATATATAAAAACATTACAAAATCATTCTCACTCGCCAATAATTTTCACTATTAAGTGGAGTTTTATACCATTTCACTCATCCATATATAATTCCACCTAAATTTCTTTGCAGAATCCATTTTCCAAAAAAATATCTTTTCTCATGATCAAAATTTTAAATAGAAAATGTGGACACTCAAAACTCACACCTCTCAGTATGATAATATTCAATTATGCAGGTTCACTCTTTCACCAACCAAATGTGAAATTCATAGAGTTTGAAAGAGATTTAATCATCGATTACCTATCGAAAAGTTCACAAGAATAAAAAGGTTTTTAAGGGGTTTTTTCATGCCTATGATACAATATGAATTTAATGTCCAAGAGAGATAAGAAAATGAGTTAAACACAAACATGGAAAAAGAAATACACAATATTTTTGAAATAAAAAATGGAGAGAAATGGAAACACATATTTACAAGGGGACAATTGTGTGAATATAGACACAAAAGTGGAAGAAAATTTAAAGGTGATGTGAAGATGGAATATTTACAAAACCCAAAACTTCTCCCAAATACATAAGAATATATAATGCAAGTGTTCTTTTTTTCTTTTTTTTTCTTTCATTTCAAATATTGAACCTGAAAAACATCTCAAACTCATATCCCAACCTATGATTGATATCCTCACAACACTAATTGTAATAATTGTAGGAAGATAAATGGTTGAGGAAGAGTTATTTTTGACCTTCCCAAGACACAACCAATTATTTTCATATTTGATTTTTTTCATATTTCATTACACTTTTCAGAGACATTTACAAAATTACATAAATGAAATTCCATTCCTGAAAACTCATTGAATTAAAACCTCTCCCCCACACTTAAATGGATGATTTCCCTCAAGCATATGATAATAAATTGAAAAATAAACAAAAGGAAACCCTGAAATGACTTCAATCCCCCCCACACACATATAAATTTCAAAAACTAATTCAATGTAAATCTATGTAGATATTGGGTGGTATAAGATATTGGGATTGTAATGTGTCTATTAAAGAAACAGTTTTCATAAGCACAAATGGGGATTTCCAAATTAGTATTATTGTAAAGGTAATGAGAGGCTATTTTGATATTGTGAATCTCATGAGGATGATAAAATGCAACTATCATATTAATCCACACAGAAGTAAGAAATTCATCTCAATTTTCCACAAACTCAAGGCTCAAAAATGGGGGTAAAAAACACACATTTTGTAATGATATCCATGGGTGGCCTTATCATGAAAGATAATGATGTTCTTCATAGTTATGGAAAATCATTTTCCAAATCAAAAATTGGTCGTTAAAAATTTGTTGGTTTTGACACAATATTATTTATCCAAATATATGATGAAAACACATGATTTTTGAGATGAAACTATATCGTTTTGACTCCCCAAAATTTATAGATAAAATTTTAGTAGATGAGGGTGATTAATTATGGCTCTTTATTTTCCATATTTTTTAAGTGATTTTTATTATTGTTTTTCAGATTTTAGGGATTTTTTGTTTTCTTATAAAGACACATGTAAACAAAAGAGTAAATAAAAACTGTGATGAGGAAAGTGGTAAAAATGAATGAGAGGGGAATAAGAAGAACAGGGAAGAGAGAGTAAGAGATAGAGAGAGAGAGTTAATGGGGAAGAGTTTCCCCATAGTTTGGATTCAGTGGGTCATTGTATCCATTCAATGGTGGGTTAGTGGAAGTTTATGTGTCTATTTTTTGATGATACATGAAAAAGAAAAATCATTATTCATAAAATGAAACGATAAAAAGAAATTAAAGTTTCATAAAAATAGAATAAAACATAGGTTTACTCCCAAGAAGTGTTGAATTTATATTTTCTATAGATAAAAACCTACAGTGGGCTACCCATAGTCCGATGGTGGCAACTGTATTTTCTCAACAACATTGTGCTTCTAGAAAAACATCTCATTTGGGATGAATGATTCTTCATTCATTAATTTATCCCCTTACATGATTGTTTTAATAACAATTATATGGGGGTGGAAAGATAATATCACTTCCTCCCTTTTTTCTTCCATGCATGGAATGATTTTATTCAAAATGTGATGGATTTATGTTCTTGGAATGTCAGGAAGATGTCTCAATTTTTATGGTTCATTTATGTAAGGATCAGATAACAATAAACTAGAATATGAGATCCCAATGGTATTTGACTCATTTGTTTTATCACTTACCAATGTAGAGTAATGAGGATCAGTGGAATCATAAGACTGAATAAAATAATCAATATCTTTTATATCAATGTTATTAACTAATGACTGGCCAATTTCAACATCACCAATGGACACATTATTAATTAGGGAATAAATATCCCAAAAATATCTACCATAGAGGCAATATAAACACATTGTTTCAAGGTTCATCTCACCTATAAAAAAATTTTTAAAATCATTTATAGGAAATGGTGAATTTTGGATAATAATATTTTAATCAAAAAATGTGTATTCTAGTTCATTTTCATTATTAAAATCTATGTAGGAGCAGTAGTGGTCAGAGGTGAGATGGTATTACAAAAAGTGTTCATGATCCATTATTTCGTTGGAGTTTGAATTTTTAATATCAACATAAACTTATCAAATTATCACTTGGTTAATGAGGATGCAATATTCCAAAAATCCTCTATCAACATAAAAAAAAGAACATTATGGATGGGGATTCAACACACTCTCAGAGAGACTTTCAGAAGAATTGAATAAGAATAAAGATTAATTCTTTGATGTGTATCGCATGGATTGAATTTTTTTGAACTTGACCAGTTGGTCCCCAAATTCCCTGGATATGATGCCAACATGAACATCAATTTAGGTTTTATATGTCATGAGGAAAGGTATTCCTAAAATCAGAGGAGATTGGTATGAAGTTGTCTCAACTTCTATGTCAAGGAAATAATAGTTACCAGGGAAGATAAGATCGTTGACTCGGACAATGTCATTGTCAATTATTCCCTCAGGACTAGTTGTGTTATGATTGGCTAACTGGATGGAAACTCCTGTTGGGTGCAAGGGACCTAGACCAATGGTGTAGAAGATGGATTTGGTCATGACATTAATTTAGGCTCCTAGGTATATGTGTATATCATCAATGTTGGATCATCTAATTTGTCATGGAACTATAATGTTCCCTGGATCCTTGCATTTTTTTGGAATAGAGAGTTGAGTGGAAACATTTTATAAATTCCAGAGCTACCACTTATGGGTGCACAATTCCTTAAACAAATTTGGCATACTTACGGATTTCTTTATGGAATCTAAGATGGGAATGTTAACTTCAACACGTCTAAACATGTCATGCATTTCAGGATCGTGTTTAAAGGACTTAATTTGTTTAGAAATATATTATGTAAAAGGAATTGAATCTTAATTTGGAATGGAAGGAGGTGATCGAATGGCTTCATGTTTCGTTTCAAGTTTATTTTTTTTTCATTTTTGAGGTCAATATTCAATGGGAGGTAAGAGGACTTATCATTAGGAATATAAATTTTCATTCCCAATATAAGTGAAATTTTACATACATTTCCCTTGGTGTTTGGTAATGGTTGAACTTGGATTTTTTATGAATTTGATTGTTGTTTCAAGCTCAGGTGGGATGCAAGTTGGAAAATTTGGGTTTCAATGTTTTTGAGGCTGGAATGGGTGAAGGAGGCAAGATCTTTCACTACACATTCCCATTTTTTCATTGAAGAAGAGACTTATCCCGTATTTCTATTAGCCTGATTTAGGTTCTTGGGAATGTGATAGAATTTGTTTCGGAATTTGGAAGGCTCGTTAGGATTGTGGAATCTTTGAGGAGGAAGATGAGGGTTTATCCTTTGAGGTCAAGAAACAAATGGGTAATTTTGTTGGAAGTCGCCAACAATTTTAACATATTGGTATTATTTTGGGTTTTGAGGAGGGAATGGAGTTGATGGGAAATGGTATTATAATACCTCAAGCTTTAGTTGAAGGTATAAGATAAGGGATCAAGATAGGGTTGTTTGAAGTTTCTATCAAACTGACATGATTGTTGAGGGTTAGTGTTTTACTGAGCATATGCTATACTAAGCTTCATAGGTCTGGATGAATCGGAGGGATCCACATGAAGTTGTGGACTTGTGTCTGTTGGATGTGATGGGGAGTTATAGATTCCAATGTTCTTGATTTGTCCAGGTAATAGAGATTGTGTAGAAGATGAGGTTGGTGATTTGGATTCCACAGCTAGTTGTTGCACAAGACTTGTATGTTCACTCATCCACTCTGTCATCTTATTGGGATCTGTCGATTTATTATCTTTATCTTGTTTGACTTGAGAATGTTCTCATGTATGGAATTGTTTTGCGTTTTCATCCATGTTGCTTATGAGATCTCTTGCAGCTATAAGAGTTTTATCAACAATATCCTTACCACTTGCGACATCAACAAGAGTTATCTCCAATGATAATAACCCCCAAAGATGTATTGGATCAAGAGTTAGACAAGGATTTGGAGACGTTGATAGGTTTCCAAAATCTTTTTGAAACTCTCCCAACACTCATGGAGTGATTCAATTGGAAATTGGCGAATACAACTTAGTTTCTTCCGGATGGATATAGTACGAGAAATAGGAAATAATTTATTTAAGAAAATTTTCTTCTGTCATTCAACATTGTAACACCCCAAGAATTCATAGTGTGTTATTTCTTCAAAATAATTCAACAACTTTCACTACACGCAACACCGAGTTCAATTTCACCATGACTTACCAAACAAGCCGTTCAAAAGAGGTTATGAATAGTATTAACTAAATTTTAAACTTTATATAATCCTAAAAATTTTAGAATCCATATTATGAGTTTCTTAGACATAATTTAAGAACAAATTCATTTTTATTATTGCACTTTTACCAACTTTTAATGGTGAACCCTATTTAAATAAAATATTTTAATCTTTTTGACTAAATGGGGACATCAAAAAAAATTTAAAATGAAACATCCTAGGCTTCCACGGTACGCTTTCCTTTGAATAATATAGTATCGTGTGTTGTACGCAACTTCGAGTTCTAACACACACCACAACCAATCAAACTAGCGATTATGAATAGTAATACCTAATTTTTGAAATTATATATATTTTATATTTTAAAATGGACTTCATTTTTGGATTCGGAGTATTGAATTTATCCTAAGGTGAAATTTTGGTACTTTTCGGATATCTTTAATATTTTGATGAATACTGAATATTAATACATTTTAATTAAAAACAACTTTTTTAATCAAAATAATTAATAGTGATAAATTATGAATTTGAGTGGTTTTAAAGTATATTTAGAATATATTTTTTCCATTTAATATAATGTTGGTCATTGGACATAATTTTACAATTAAACCGAATATAAACCAGTGTCAATCTTTTGATAGTTATTATCTCTTAAAAACAGGCTTTTAGTTTTGACAGCGGGAATTAATTTTAAATAAATTTCTGCCACTTATGTGTTTTGAATTTAGAAAAATGGATTCCATATTTGGAATCAGGATGTACAAATTGTGTAAATAGGTAACTTTTATTTTTAGACATTTTGAATAATTACTGCGGTAAATATTTTATTTACCATGGTTAAGGGTAAATCCGGTAAATAAGGGTTAAAAATAATATTATAATAATAATAAATTACCCTAAAACGTGTCCTAGCTTTATTGGTTGATACATGTTCGGACATAGGCATATTTGGGTCTATTTTGGGACTCCATGGTGCCACTTGTAGGTGATAGGGACACTTTATTTTAATTAAGTTGAAATGAATACAAAAATGACACAAGCATATATCTTTTAGAAAAACAATTTTTACATATGGTTATATATGTTGGATTTTATATTATAAATATTAATAAGAAATATAAAAAGATTTCCTAAATAATTATATTTTATTTATAATTTTTAGACATTAAATAATTTAATTTATTTATGACACAATGATGATGCAGTAATTACTATAATAGTGAAAAATAAAAATAATTGATATTATAAATACCCAAATAAATATAATATGAAACTTTTAATGAATTAAACTAATTTTATAGGATACTATGACATATTAGTATTGATTTAAATAACTTTGTTCGAAGTAATAATTCTGTTATGAGTTTCACAAAAATCAACTATTTAATAGTGTCAAAATTGACATAAAAGAGTTTTTAAAACAAATATTATATTATTAATTGATATTAAATTCCTAAAAATCTATGGTTCGGACATGAGACTTATATCATGATATTTGTATCATTAATGGACCACTTGGGGGTCGCTTGGATGTATATATTAGGTTTATTAACAATAATATATAAAAATACAAAGAGACATTGTAAAAGTGAAACTAATTAACTTAGAGTTAATACTTAAAGATAAGGTTAATATAAGTACCCAAACCTGTCTAAAATCTATTGGTTGAGTTGTTTTCGACCCATCCCCACCTTAAAATTTAAATAATAAACATTTGAGCCATTAGAAACTGAATATTAATTTATTATAAACTAATATTTCTAGCTTTTCCAAAGGTGCCCCTCACCCCTCTTATAAAAGGGCACTCCTCCTTCTCATTTCTTCACACCTTCAAAACCTTTTGGTTTGGAACAAATCTTCCCAAATACTCTCCCAACTTCCCTCACTACAACTTAGAGGCTTTAGTTTGATCAGAAAGCCAACCTAACGTGCCTTATTGATCAAATCAAAAGGAAGAACCCGAATAAGAGGTAATGATTTCACCACACTTTTCCAAGTTCCTTTCTTTTCCACTTCTTCTTCCTTTGTTATTACCATTATAAAATAATAAATCCAGTATCATATATATATACTGTGATGTTATTATAAATATGGTACAACCATATTCAGTATTCTATCCACCCTTTGAATAACATGTCACCATACGTGCATACGTACGGCTTACCGTCTCCACGTCGTGGTGTAATTGTTATTCAAAATATTATTATTTGGATGGGTATAATAATGATATGTAACTCATGTAAATAATAAATATAACATGTTAATGATTCTGTATATAATATATAACAACCATTTATATATTATTTCAAAACAATGATATTGTCACTCGTGCATACGTACGGACTACCGTCTCCACGAACGCGATGAGATTCATTCTCCATCGTATCCATTCAAGTATAATTATCATTTGATGATTTAAAAATGATGTTTAAGGACTTGATATCATTCTGGATATGAATCATATACAACCTATCCATTATAAACATGGCTTACGTAACAAAACATATAAAAGAAAACAAGTAAGTTAACACCCGAAACAACGATAATACTAAGATATTATTATCAAATCAATATTAAAAGATCATATATGATATCATATTAATGTATATGATTCGTGTATAATTTGATAAAAATTATTTTACCATTATAAAGGAGGATAAACTACCCCAACCAAGGGAAAGTACAAGGTAAGGGGTTTTCATCTCACTTCTTATTCCCGTGAGATTCATGCCATATTGCCACCATCACCTTTTGTGTGGTGTATGTACTGCCCATAATTATATTATTTGTGTAATACACTCTAATTTATGTGTATTTACATATTCATTGTATGATAACTCTTTCATGGGTTGTATGTTTCATATGTTACCAAATTGGTAAGGGTTATTTCACAATCTCTTCATTATCCGAGGTTGTTTATACGTAATAATCTACTGGGATCTCATTATCATCCACATCCATGTTTCTTACTAATGTATTTCAAATGTTTTTTACTATTTATAAGAATATGGGTTAAAGTCATTTATACCCTTATGTGTTTTTAAAGTAATCATTCCGTCGCTTTCCAAACAAGGCACTTTTAACCTTTTCGACAAATTTAAGGTAAGAATTGTTTTTAACTTATATGGCGGGTGTGGCTATTTACCGCCATTATAAAATTGTCAAAGCTTCCCTTACAAGCATATAAGAATATTTTCAAATTGAATCTATTATTTTATAATTATGTTACTTTTAAAATGATTTAAAAAAATAGAGATATTTCTCTAAAATAGTTTTGATTTCATCTATGTCAACATTCTTTGCTGGCTTTTAAGCTTATTTGAAGTTGATTTATTATGATAAAAAACATCCATATATTATTGAAGGTTTTGTACTATTTTTTACTGTGGATAAGTTATTCTTATGTAACTCATGGTTTTCGTTTAGAGTATTGACATTTCATAAGTTATTTGTAATCTGAATGTTTATGTTGTATTTCAACCTTTCATTCAGATGAATGTGTTAGAAAAGTATGTTCCGAGTTGGGGACCGGTAAAAGTAAGCCCTCTAGTTTGGTCTCCGGTTATTAGAGGAACTCCGGTTTGGTCTCCAATTATTAGAGGAACTCCGGGTTGGTGTCCAGTTATTAGAGGCACTCCGGGTTGGTGTCCGGTTATTAGAGGCACTCCGGTTTGGGTTCTGGTTACAGTTATCCCCTAGGTCATTGGACGAGGCCTTGACAAAGAAATTAAAGTTCAGCATTATGCATTCCGACATTATGAAATTGGTTATTGATTTTTCATGTGATTATTCGATTAATAGAATATCAATGTGAATAAGTAAATGGAATTATTTCATTATATTTATGACATACTATGTTGAAAGTTCAAGTTTGATAGGTTTTTGTTTTAGTTATACATTTCTTTAAATGTTTATTCTTATTTATGAAAGTTTTCTCTATATTGTTATCCTTACTGGGAATTTGAGCTCACCCCTTTTCTATGTTTTATTTTTCCTAGGAAGTGAAGAATTAAATTATAAATGACCTCCAGGGATATTATGTGGGGATATGAGTGTGGATTATGGAGACAATATGTTGTTGTAGTAGTTTTTCATTTTATGATGTAATGTAAGACTTATGAATATATCTAGTGTTTCCAAGGCTACTAAACCAATCGGTCTTTCAAGATTTGATCTTTCTTGTGATCATGCCAATGTTATGTAATAATGCACCGACTCTGGGTAACTAGGGTCGGGGCGTTACAGTTGGTATCAGAGGAAGTTTAGTACAAACCTTGGAAGCTAGATTTAGATCAACTCTGATTATAGCACATAGATTTAAGATGAATTTTGAGGATTAGTATAGAAGAACGTCCTAGAATTTTGGTATTGTAGAGATTTTGTGAGTTTTCCGAGCAATACATCCCTGTCTGGATACAAGTAGGTAGAGGTGGCTCTGGCACAGATGTACCTAGGGGTAAAACCCAAAAACACCGCTTTGAGCTAGACTCGAACGGGAACTGGTGCACGACAACGGGCCGTGATGCACTCTTGGTTACGACACTCTCGGGGGATATGCTTAGGATAACTCTCATTTTCTTTACAAATCATTATGAAGGGTCTATGAGTATATACTTCCTCAAAGGAGACATTTTTATGATTATGGATTATATCCATAAACTATTTAATTTATGTTATGTGTTTTACAAGTTTGGGATTAGGTATTGTTATTCATAAACTAATCTAATGTATGCCATTGTTTAGAAATGGCGCCCAATAGAAGTAATGAGAACTCTAGCAATGCACATGATACAAAGAGAAAGAAGGATCATATATTTTATGGTCTTAAGCCAGAATTTACAAGAGAAATAGTCTCGCATGTATTATCATCATATGAAGAAATAATATCATGTGTTGATAAGATAAGTAAAGAGTTTACTGAGTCCTATGGCTTTGAAGTGAAGCAATAGAATTAAAGGATGGAAGAGAGAAAGATGGATAAAGGGAAGAGGGAAAAGAGGAATTTTCCCATATGTGATAACTGTGGAAAGAAACACCCTGGAACTTGCCTGAAAGGAATGAGAGTTTGTTATAAGTGTGGAGGAAAAGGGCACAAAGTACGTGACTGCAAGGGTAAGAAAATGGTTTCAAATGTACAATGCTTCATTTGCAAGGAGTTTGGACACTACGCGAACCTATGTCCAAGTCATCAGACTATGCCGCAAATGATGCTATTGGATAATAATCATGTTATGATACTACCACAGATGAAGAGGAATGATTAGAGTTCTTATGTTGATTATGTCAATTGAGTGTTGTATCAACAATGTACTTGTTATAATAATTATAGAGTATATAAGGATTGTACTGTAGTACTATTTCATTAAGGACTTGAGACTGTGTGGAACAAAGAAAAGTGACTCAATAGAAGGATAAATTTTTTGGAAAATATATGGTTGAGAGAATGATAAACCACAATATAGTTCTGATACCGAGGTAGTGATTTTGGAATAATACATGACTGTTTTGGATAATTTATATTGGATATTCTTGACTACCTTGGAACTGATTAATGATTTGTATATTCCATCATTGTTGGGGTTTAAAACATTTTTGGATTGATGAAGTATATCCAGCATTCTATATGGAATAAGGGAGCATGAATGTAATCAATAAGGATGATGGTAATTCAAGATGTTTCAGTGTTTTAAAAGAATACATGATGAAGGTATTAATATGGTATTACGGGGTAAAAGGGATCTACATTATGTTTACCTTCCCTATAAATGTTGGACTGTGAGTTTGGACAGAAGTATTTTGGATAAATTCTAGTTTGATATTAATTTTGGATTGCCATAAAAGGACAACCCGGAGGTCGGGCGGCAACCCGTCCCGTCCGACAAGGCTGCGAGACTTGAACCCGCAACCGAAGGGCGACAAGGGTGTATCACGTACCACTGGCCCACGAGATGTCCTGGATTATATAATGTAGTTTTTATTAAAAGATCTTGTAGATGAATTATAAATTTGTTTATTTTGGAACCCTATACGAATAGTGTAAATAGAATTTTTTACGTTCTATTATCTTTTAGAGTGAAATATGAGTGTGTGGTAGAAATTTATTAATGGATAAAACTATAATTATAAAGTAAGTATATCTCCTTATGATCTTAGACAATCTCATAAATAAATTCCTCAACATTAAGAAAAGGAACTTAGAACAAAAATGTTGTCCAAGATGGTACCTTAAATCATCACTAATTTATGGATTTGGGATTGTTGGCCTTTTCATAGCCATATTCTATACCACTCTCCATCAGATAATTTATGGTTAGATTTTTCTTCCATATCCATATTTTCCTACATGGAACCCTAATATGTGTTATTTTCGGTAATCTTCATAATTTCCACTCTTTATTTTAAATAGAGGCCTCATTAATTCATTTTTCGATGTGGGATTTCAACTAAGATATTTTGAAACGTCAAAAATGTGTTATCCTAATACCCTATGTTTTGTTGAACTGATGGTATTTCCAATCATCATAGATTGATGAATTTAAGGACCTCAATTTTACACTTGTTTGTGATTGATGACCTCAATCAATACCTATAAATATTTACGTTTTTCCTCCAATTATATGTCTCTAATTGCCACCAATGTTCTCCTAATCGAGATCATAATTTGGTGGTGACCCTTTGATTTCTTTTTCCTCATATTAAGACTAAATTTTACTAACCCAATTTCCGATGTGGGTTTTCCCACAAATATATTTTCAATTTCAACATTTTATTTTTGAAGAACAATTTCAAATTGCGAGGACGCAATTTATTGAAGGAGGGGAGAATGTAACACCCCAAGAATTCATGGTGTGTTGTTTCTTCAAAATAATTCAATAACTTGCACTACACGCAACACCGAGTTCAATTACACCATGACTTACCAAACAAGCCGTTAAAAAGAGGTTATGAATAGTATTAACTAAATTTTAAACTTTATATAATCCTTATAATTTTATAATCCATATTATGAGTTTCTTAGACATAATTTAAGAACAAATTCATTTTCAGTATTGCACTTTTACCAACTTTTAATGGTGAAACCTTTTTAAATAAAATATTTTAAACTTTTTGACTAAATGGGGACATCAAAAAAATTTTAAAATGAAACATCCCAGGCTTCCACAGTACGCTTTCCTTTGAATAATATAGTACCGTGTGTTGTACGCGACTTCGAGTTCTAACACACACCACAACCAATCAAACTAGCCATTATGAATAGTAATACCTACTTTTTGAAATTATATATATTTTATATTTCAAAATGGACTTAATTTTTGGATTCGGAATATCGAATTTATCCTAAGGTGAAATTTTGGTACTTTTCGGATATCTTTAATATTTTGATGAATAGTGAATATTACTAAATTTTAATTAAAAACAACTTTTTTAATCAAAATAATTAATAGTGATAAATTATGAATTTTAGTGGTTTTAAAGTATATTTAGAAAATATTTTTACCATTTAATATAATTTTTGTCATTGGACATAATTTTACAATTAAACCGAACATAAACAAGTGTCAATCATTTGATAGTTATTATCTCTTAAAAACACACTTTTTGTTTTGACAGCGGGAATTAATTTTAAATTAATTTCTGCCACTTCTGTGTTTTGAATTTAGAAAAATGGATTCCATATTTGGAATCAGGATATTCAAATTGTGTAAATAGGTAACTTTTATTTTTATACATTTTGATATTTATTGCGGTAAATATTTTATTTACCATGGTTAAGGGTAAATCCGGTAAATAAGGGTCAAAAAATAATATTATAATAATAATAAATTACCCTAAAACGTTTCCTAGATTTTTTGGTTGATACATGTTCGGACATAGGCATATTTTGGTCGATTTTGGGACCCCATGGTGCCACTTGTAGGTGATAGGGACACTTTATTTTAATTAAGTTGAAATGAATACAAAAATGACACAAGCATATATCTTTTAGAAAAACAATTTTTTCATATGGTTATGTATGTTGGATTTTATATTATAAATATTCATTAGAAAGAATATAAGATTTCCTAAATAATTATATTTTATTTATAATTTTTAGACATTAAATAATTTAATTTATTTATGACACAATGATGATGCAGTAATTACTATAATAGTGAAAAATGAAAATAATTGATATTATAAATACCCAAATAAATATAATATGAAACTTTTAATCAATTAAAATAATTTTATGGGATACTATGAAAATTAGGATTGGTTTAATTAATTTTTTTCTAAGTAATCATTCTGTTATGATTTTCACAAAAATCAACTATTGAATAGTGTCAAAATTGACATAAAAGAGTTTTTAAAACAAATATTATATTATTAATTGATATTAAATTCCTAAAAATATATGGTTCGGCCAAGAGACTTATATCATGATAGGTGTATCATTAATGGACCACTTGAGGGTCTCTTGGATGTATATAGTAGGTTTATTAACTATATTATATAAAAATACAAAGTGACATTGTAAAAGTGAAACTAATTAACTTAGAGTTAATACTTAAAGATATGGTTAATATAAGTACCCAAACCTGTCTGAATTCTATTGGTTGAGTTTTTTTCGACCCATACCCACATTAAAATTTTAATAATAAACTTTGGAGCCATTAAAAATCTAATATGAATTTATTATAAACTAATATTTCTAGCTTTTCCAAAGGTGCCCTCACCCCTCTTATAAAAGGGCACTCCTCCTTCTCATTTCTTCACACCTTAAAAACCTTTTGGTTCGGAAAAACTCTGCCAAAATACTCTCCCAACTTCCCTCACTACAACCTAGAGGCATTAGTGTGATCAGAAAGCCAACCTAAGGTTCACTTTTGATCAAATCAAAAGGAAGAACCCGAAGAAGAGGTAATGATTTCACCTCCCTTTTCCAAGTTCCTTTCTTCTTCCACTTTTTCTTGCTTTGTTATTACCATTCGAAAATAATAAATCCAGTATCATATATATATAATGTGATGTTATTATAAATATGGTACAACCATATTCAGTATTCTATCCACCCTTTGAATAACATGTCACCATACGTGCGTACGTACGGCTTACCGTCTCTACGTCGTGGTGTAATTGTTATTCAATATATTATTATTTAGATGGGTATAATAATGATATGTAAATCATGTAAATAATAAATATAACATGTTAATGATTCTGTATATATGATATAACAACCATTTATATATTATTTCAAAAGAATGATATTGTCGCTCGTGCGTACGTACGGACTACCGTCTCCACGAACGCGATGAGATTCATTCTCCATCGTATCCATTCAAGTATAATTATCATTTGATGATTTAAAAATGATGTTTATGGACTTGATATCATTATGGATATGAATAATATACAACCTATCCATTACAAACATGTCTTACGTTACAAAACATATAAAAGAAAAAAAGTAAGTTAACACCCGAAACAACAATAATACTAAGATATTATTATCAAATCAATATTAAAAGATCATATATGATATCATATTAATTTATATGATTCTTTTATAATTTAATAACAATTATTTAACCATTATACAGGAGTTTAACCTACCCCAACCAAGGAAAAGTACAAGGTAAGGGGTTTTCATCTCACTCCTTATTCCCGTGAGATTCATGCCATATTGCCACCATCGCCTTTTGTGTAGTGTATGCACTGCCCATAATTATATTCTTTGTGTAATACACTCTAATTTATGTGTATTTACATATTAATTGTATGATACCTCTTTCATGGGTTGTATGTTTCATAAGTTACCAAATTGGTAAGGGTTATTTCACAATCTCTTCATTATCCGAGGTTGTTTATACGTAATAATCTACTGGGATCTATTTATCATCCACATCCATGTTTCTTACTAATGTATTTCAAACCATTTTTACTATTTACAAGAATATGGGTTGAATTCATTTATACCCTGATGTGTTTCGAAAGGAATCTTTCTATCATTTTCCAAACAAGGCACTTTTAACCTTTTCGACAAATTTAAGGTAAGAATGTTTTTTTAACTTATATGGCGGGTGCGGCTATTTACCACCGTTATAAAATCGTCAAAGCTTACCTTACAAGCTTATAAGAATATTTTCAAATTGAATGTATTATTTTATAATTATGTTACTTTTAAAATGATATTAAAAAAGAGAGATATTTCTCTAAAATATTTTTGATTTAATCTATGTCAACATTATTTGATGGCTTTTAAGATTATTGGAAGTTGATTTATTATGATACAAAACATCCATATTTTATATAAGGTTTTGTGCTATTTTTGACTGTGGATAAGTTATTCTTATGTCACTCATGGTTTTTGTTTAGATTATTGACATTTCATAAGTTATTTGTAATCTAAATGTTTATGTTATATTTCAACCTTTCATTCAGATGAATGTGTTAGACAAGTATGTTCCGGGTTGGGGACCGGTAATAGTAAGCCCACCGGTTTGGTCTCCGGTTATTAGAGGAACTCTGTTTTGGTCTACGGTTATTAGAGGAACTCTGGGTTGGTGTCCGGTTATTAGAGGCACTCTGGGTTGGTGTCTGGTTATTAGAGGCACTCCTGGTTGGGTTCCGGTTACAGTTAGCCCCTAGGTCTTGGGACGAGGCCTCGAAAAAGAAAGTAAAATTCAGCATTATGCATTCTGACATTATGAAAGTGGTAATTGATTTTGCATGTGATTATTCGATTAGTAGAATGTCCATGTGAATAAGTAAATGGAATTATTTCATTTTATTTATGCCATACTATGTTGAATGTTCAAGTTTGAATGGTTTTTGTTTTAGTTATACATTGCCTTAAATGTTTATTCTTATTTATGAAAGTTTCCGCTATATTGTTATCCTTACTGGGCATTTGAGCTCACCCCTTTTCTATGATTTATTTTTCCCAGGAAGTGAAGAAGTAAATTATGAATGACCTGCAGGGATATTATGTGGGGATATGAGTATTGATTATGGAGACAATATGTTGTTGTAGTAGTTTTTCATTTTATGATGTAATGTAAGACTTATGAATATATCTAATGTTTCCAAGGCTACTAAACCAATCGGTCTTTCGAGATTTGATCTTTCTTGTGATAATGCCAATGTTATTTAATAATGCACCGACTCTGGGTAACTAGGGTCGGGGCATTACAGACATGGTTATGGAACCAGGAGGGAGGTTGTAATACCAAGACATGGAAGAGTCATCTATGGAAAATTATAGTTCTTCGAATTTGATTTGTTCCTCATAAACCCTTTGAGTCTTCATAGTAGAGGACACCACTAAGAACTCTTCATGGTAGAGATATAGATCCTCACAAACAAGGCCATAGAAATGAGGTTGAATTTGAATCGAACCTGATTTGAGTTCAAAGTCAGCCTATATGATTAGATATTGAATACCAAGGGGTTAGAAATTCATATTCCGGACAAACAGTTATTTAAGGATAAGTTCTTTAAGATTATCCATATATAGTTCAACTGGTTGTACAAGGACTGGTTCTTGAATTATTTCATTACCCCTAACGTTCCTCCAATGTTGGAGAAGAGTTCTCTCAATTTAAAGGTAAATAAAATACTAGGGATTTTTTTGGAGGCTATGGGGAATTAAGAGATATTTTTAAAGAAAGGGGAAGATATGTTTTTCTTTGTGATTTTTTTCATTTATGGTTTTTATGAGAAGGCGGATATTTCATTGTGTTTGTTTATTTTTTTTAAGAAAATTGTTTTTTTTAATTTTTTACAATAACGATAAACTAAAGATCACATAGTTGCACCATCCTTACAAATGATTCCATTTGAAAGTGATGATTATTATTTCCTATTGATAGTTTATGGTTCTGATGCTCTCCTAATGTTTATAGCAGCACTTGGGTCGAATCCTCAACAATTATTCTTTTTAATAGTCAATTGTTTTTAGTTGATTGTATTTTGATAGGGGTGTTGTTTGTAGAGATTGATAGAAATTATTTATTTATTTAAAAAATTAATAAGGATTTGGGTGAGTTCATTTTTAGGGAGTTAAGCTTATGATATATGTGGTCTTTGATTTATATTGGATTTAAATTAACACACACTTAAAAATATAACATTGATTGTAATTCCTAAGTGTTAAGGCTTTAATCAAACCCTTAAAATAACATAGGCTTATAATATTAATTATATCTTGTTTATGGTATTGTATTTATGGTTCTAATAATCCATGTAAACTACACATTAAACACAATAAGTCATTAATCCATGACATTTTAAATCCAACATACACAATGCTAATTTGAATAATTTTCATCATGAAATTAATCTCAATCGCTTAACATCCCTAAATTTTAACTCACTTCAATGGTATATTTACTCATACATTTATTTGTTTAATAATATGGTTGTAATTTTTATGATTATAAATTATAAAGAGATGAAAAATAATAGGATAATAAAAGAGTTGTGCGCCGAACACACAAACACAATAGGTGGATGGAATTAAATACAAACTATAGATTGAATGAGAAATAAAATGAAGGGAATGAGATTCAACTATATTTAAAATATTTTAAGACCACTAATATTATTTAATAGATGTTGGATGAAAATAATAGATGAATATGATTAAACATTCATAACAATTAAAAATAAATTGATAACAACTTATATGATTACAAATGAAAAGAACACAAAAAAAACAGATGAACACAAAGAGAAGATGAAGGGTATATCAAGGAAAAACATGAGTATATAAAGTCCTAAAAATCCATTGGTCAGGCTTTTTCCATGCCAATGTTTGCTCTTCTCTTCTGAAACTCAACCACATGCAACGAGAATATGGGGTTGTATTTATAGTTAAGGAGTAGGACTGTTTCAATCCAAATATACCCCTCCACTTTCATATCCAATTTGTCTATTATGAAAGCTGAATATGGAAAAAAAATTCTTAAACGTTTTAGATATTAATGTTTTCAGTCGGCTCTAAAAATTTGGAGGCATTTGGACTTATTTATCCAATGTTATAAATAAATTCAAAAACAATGTTCAACTATCTGTTTCTATCCATACATTCTCGATGGATGAAATGTGAATTGTTTTCTAAAATGGAATATGCCTTAAAATATGAATTATTTCTTCAAAAATGTTGTCCACCTACACCTACTCTTTCACACTGAAAAATAACATCTCAAAAAGATGTCTCTATCAGGAGAAATATAATTTTTTTTGTGCTGATATCAATCCCAAGACCAAATTATGGGATGGAATTCAAAGCTTAATTTGGGCCTCTTTTTTTAGTAGTCGGACCTTCAAATTTTAATCTGTGATTCTTATGGATAATCACAAATATATGGTGGAGTTTCGTAAAATTTGGCCTTCTGGATTTAGGCTAGTAACTCAATCATCATGGCTGGACAAATTTCATCACAGATTTGTTGGGACTTCTTGTGTGGACCACATGACCCTCCAAATGGCCGAATTAACCAATAATTCCTCATAATGATATGTGGGGAATTGAATAAGAAATCTTAAAAAAATTACCACACATTTGGGATCAACAGAGTGATAATTATTTTTAAAATAGTAAAATAGCATGAATTTGGATGAATTAAAATAGTGCTAAAAAATTATAATTAATATTTGAACATTAATATTTTACAAAAATTATGAAAATTTCATATACAATAAGTAAATGGAGTATATAATAGGTTATGAAAATATTAATAACATCAGATATTTTAAATTTTTTGGATGTAAAATTTACTTCTTAGGGCTGATTTTAATTTTAAATCAAGAAAATTTGGTTTTTAATTGAATGTTTAATTGATTATTTTGGTAAAGTGATGTGTTCACCTTAAAAAAAATTATAGGATGTTTCAAAATAAAAGTTTTAAAGAATTGGATAGAAAAATTAGGCGTTCTGAGTTTTATGTCTTATTTAGGAACATTTTGAACCTTCTAAAATTAATGGTTTGATTATTATGAGACCCACAGGGGGGTATTATTCATTAATATATTTTTTATGCTTATGTATATATAAATGGTTTTCTTCATGTGAGGGTTTTTGAGGCGATGAATATTTATTTTGTATGATTTATTATTTCACATGTAGATCATTGATTATTATTTTATAAATCCATTATAAGATGGTCCTATAATTCCATAAGTATTAGTAGATTCCTTATATGGGTTCAACACCTTAGTTCAGATAATGTTCTAGATATGAGATTGTGTCCCATGGAAGATATGATCTCTTAAGAAGAGTTTTCTCCCATAGATATTTTTCACTCATAGGATGGATAATATATTATGACTAGTTATTCAGTAAAATTAAGATTTTGAAAATTTCATTACCACTAGAATAGGTTTCCAATATCCAGTTAATTTTTTTAACATGGTTTGTTGAAAATGTTCTATGACAATGGAGTGGATTCCTAGAATTGGTATAAAAATTTTTTGTATAAAAGGTGGAGTTGTTTCATATTATTTTACAAAGATATTGGGCAAAAATTTTGTAGGATGGCTCAATCGTTATGGAATTTAGATTCCAATAAATACATAATAAAAATATGGAAAAGGAATGAGTTTCTTGAGTACCAGGTTTCACGAAAGAGGATTTTCAATGGTGTGGAGAATTATGAACGAGCTTCATGAATTCATGAAGTATTAATGGTAATGATAAATGACTATGAGAAGCTTCATGAATAGGAAATGCCTCCAGTGGTTCATGAATATTGGATGTTTTCAAAAAATCCAATGCGATTCGGGAAAAGGTGATGATGTGGTTGGAAGCTTCTAGAACAGGAGGCTACACCTTTAAATAAGCCTCTAACCACCTCATTTGAGTAGAAAATGACTTAAAAATTATTCAAAGGCTCCATATTCATGGAGTTGATTCATGAAGGTTGTTATTAAGAAAAGGTTATTGAAGAAAGGACATTCGGAAATTCTATGAATGATAAATGAAAATTGTAAGTGTTTAACCCCATGGTTTTAACAATAAATTTAAATTCATGAAATAATGAGTCATTACACAATGAATTTTTTTTAAGGAGATACTTTTAAACTATCGATTAAATATAATTTTGTCACATCTATGATTTGAATTATAAAAAATAGATATCTATGGTTGCGATTAGTAAGTTATTTGGAGACTGGAAGAACCAACCTATTTTATTAGTGAATAGTACCATATCCTTTGGAATAGAAATATAAACCTTATGAATAGTGAATTGTATCATTAATTTATTATCTTATGTTTATAAGATAATGAGACATTGATTATTTTTTCAAGGTGTTATAAAATAAACTATAGTTTTAATAATGTTATTTTTGGAATAAGTTTTTATTTTATTTAAAAAACATATTAATTATATTTAGAAAATAATTTTCAAAAAATGGATTTCATTTTTTAAATCTAAATATTGAAAAATGGATAATTTTTTTGTGATTTTTCAGAAATACTTGAAATTTTGGTGATTAATTAAATTCTATAACTATGAAATATGATAAATAAATTAATTTCTACATCATGCTTGAGTCAGGGATCATGTAAATGGCCATGGGTTCAAACTCACATTCACATAATACTATTTCAGGTCACATAAATCAATAAGATTAATAGTATTCTGAAAAATTATTAAACAAATGATTAAAATTTTGGAAAACCCCTCCACTCCTCCACTATAAAAACCACCCCCACTCCCTCTAAAAACTATCAAGATTTAAGAATTTTCAAAGTTATTACCAATATCCTTAAAAATTATATTCTCCATTTCCAAGACGTCTAGGTCTCACAAAAAGGCCCAAAACTAAACCATTAAAGAGGATCTCCTGGAGAATAGATCAAGTGGAAAAATCCTATTTCATTTTCTTGTGTTTTCTTTTCAATTCTATTCATTTCTTATACTTTATTCACCACCACTTACACAAGAGGCATGAAATATAAATTACTATATATATTCTGGATTTTTATTATGTATATTAGAAAATTCATCATCTTCTTTCCCCTCCTATTTCTTTTATTCTTAAAAGAGAAACATCATCTCTAATGTGTTGATTTACAGACATCATGGGCGACGTGTCTTCAATTTCATTTACTTCCTTAAAATATGGTTGTAAAACAAATTTAATGGTTGAAAAATATTTTAATGGGTATTATATGACCTCTATATGTTTTTTAATTAACTTATATTCATAATATAAAAGTTATATGATGCAACAGGTTGACGATTATTGAAGAACAAAATGATTTAAACGAATATCACTAATGATTTATCTGAGGATTCATCCACAAACCATACTACTAAAAGAATTTTTGGAATAATTTAATATTATTGAAAAATAATAACACCATTTCATTTCACTTATAGAGTTTCAATTCCATTCGATAAGAAATATCTTTACGAACCGATCATGGAAAGCATGTAAAACATGCTCTCAAATAAATGGAAATAACAAAATATTATTAATAAATGGGATGAATGATGTTATAAATTGATAATTTAAGTTGTTATAAATTTGATTATGATTCACTAAAATAATATTAACACTATTTTTAACCATTATGTGAAAGGTTTATCCAATTTTAATGTAAGATAAACTTGAGGTAATAGAATTCATAACCAAGTTTCCATTATATATTTTAACCTTATATTTCAATAATTATATGGAACTTAGATCATTTGTGTAATTAAATTAATTAATATTATGTTTTATTATGTGTATTTTAGGCATATACTCATGTTTGTTTTTTTATGAATTCTCACTTTAATTATATGGTATTTGTAAGGGATTTTTCTCTAAGAATCCTCTTTTGAAAATCTATTTTAAAAAATTCAAAAGAAATGATTTTATACAATTATTCATGATTTATGAATTTTTTTATATTATTAGGAATTATTTCTTATTATTGGGTTGACCTATATCTTCCTCCAATGCATTTGGTATGTGTATGTTGGAGGTCAGCCTCATGGTTACTCCATGTGTAACTATGATGATTACACCATAAGATAGTTGTGAGGGTTACTAATCATAAGGTAGCAGCATGGGTTATAATATAAGTAATAAAGTCACCAAGATACATTTAGGAATTTATTTATATTATTTAATCTCTTATGTTTTATATAATGTTTCAAAAAGTATTTATATATGTGTGACAATTATGTCTTTGTGAAAATGATTTCATACGTTTATATGTATTAATGGAATAATAATTTTTTTCCTTCTTTCTATATCACTTAATGATCTTTTTATGGTCATCCAATGTTTTTAAATGTTTTTCATTGGTTATAAGGATGTGTAATAGAATTAATGATGTTATGTTAAATGTTGTAGTGTTTTTTCAAAGAAATCATGCTGTTGTTTGGTGTTTAAAATTTTTTGTTTTGGAAGAAATAGATATTATTTTAATGGTACCCACATTGTATTATCGTGGGTTGTTATCTATGATTTATTCCCTCACTTTTTAAAAATATAAATTTAAACGTTCACTGGGAATATAAAGAAGTGGAATCTAGTTGAAATAGCTAGATTATGTAATTTTTATGGATGGGTCCTTATAGATTGTATCAGAGCACTATTTAGATAACTTAGGCATTAGTATGATGTTAATAAAATACCATAAATGATTTTTACCTTATTTTTAGGTTGAAATGTTGTAGAATTTAAATATTTCCATGTTTTTTCATCTACGAAATGTCTGTTTAGAATGGTTTTATGTATAAGAAACATGCAAGATAATGTTGAAAGGAACTGATAGGAGGATATCTTTCTAAATCTGCAATCGGGAATGGTGGGAATTGGAACTGAGCAGTTTGTGACAGTAATAGCTCAGTTAATGTCTGAAATAAATAGTGGTGGTATCCATTAAATATAATAACCAGAGCTACCACAAATAAACATGATTATTTTGGAACATTTTATGAGGTAGCACCCTCATTCTTTTAGTTGATCTTCTAACCCCGTAGCAGCTAAATGATGGATTAAATCCCTAGAAAATATATTTGATAATATTATATGTTTAGATTATCGAAAGGATAGAATTTCCATTTATTTTTTAGAAGGTGATGCTGATAAATGGGTTTGAATGGTCTAGAATATCATGTATAGATAGAATATTTAATCCTCATAGTGGGATGAATTTATAGGTATTTTCCTTGAAAAAATAATTTCGTATTGTGGTTCAATTTAATATGGAAAATAAATTCCTTGAACTAAGGAAAACGGAGTATGATTCAGTGGTTGTTTATGAATAAAACATCACCTTACTGAAAAGGTATTCTCAAATGCTTATTTGAGTTCTTGATAGAAAAATAAATTTCTTTTACTCAAGATTGACGCGAAGATACCGAAGGGCATTGGCCTCATGAGAGTTTAAAAGTTATGAGAACCTTTTCTGAAGTGATGATAGGGTAGAAATGGAGTTTGTTGATGATTACTTATACATTGACAATGAATAGAATATATATTGATGGAAGGTGATGGTTTAGAATCTGTCAAATAAATCTGAGGGTAAGAATGACCAATTTCCTAATTGTGAAAAGTGTGGTAAGAGGCTCCATAGAGAATTTATTATAAAAACTGGGGAGTGTTTTCGATATGGTGCGTTTGGACATATGGTTTGAGATTGTAATAAAAATTATCATAATATAAATTATGATAATAAAATATAAAAGTGATTAAAATTAGGTGTGATGGTTCATTATGAAAATTATTTCGAAAAGAAGGATCTGAGTTGTGGAACGTAGCCAGACAATAAAAAAATGCGTAGTTAGATCCTTTGAGACTACGTCAGCAGATTTTGAGAAATCCAATGAAGTGGTTTCGGATATTTTTTTTATTTATATGCATTTTTTGGAAGTCAATTTTTATATGGGTTTGGCACATTCCTTTTTTTAGAAATTATCTAGTAAATTAGAAATTTGACCCCAATAAATGAAATAGGAACTTATTTTTAAAACACTAGGGGGGAATGTTACAACATCAAAGAATTTTAAGAGTATTCCAATTATTATATATGGAAATATATTTCTTAGAAACCTTGTTATTTTTAAATTATTATTTCTTAATTTCATTATTGGTATAGATTGAATTTCTGTTAATCATACTTAGATTGATTGTAGAGCTAAAGAAGTTCTTTTAAAAAAGAGTTTCAGTTTGAACACAAGAACGAACCCATACAATTGATAACATATCATGAAGATAAGAAACTATTAGAAGATGAAAATGAAAGTTATATTTCTCATATTTTATTAAAACATGGAAAATAATGATATTAATGATGCCAGTGGTAAATGAATAACATGAAATATTTCCTGATGAGGTACCCATTGTTATACCTAGTTAGGAAGTTGAATTAAAAATTGAATTAGTTTGTGACTCTAATCTAATTTCAAAACCCCCTGATCAAATGGTTCAAATAGAACATGATGAACTGAAAAATCAGTTACAAGATATGCTTGATAAAGGATTAATTTTTCCTATCACTTCACCATGGGGAGATCATGTTTTGATTGTTAAAAAGAAAGATGGTTCAATAATAATTTACCTTGATTATAGAGCATTAAATAACATTACTGTTAAGAATAAGAATCAATTTCCTCACATTTATGACCTTATTGATCCTCCCTAGTTAAATCGATATTTTCCAATGATTGTATTGAGATACAAGTACCATCAGCTGATGGTGAATGATGATGACATTCCAAAAATAGCATTTCGAACTAGATATGGTCCATTTGAATTTGTTGTTATTCCATTTGGGTTAACTATCAATCCGTATATATTCATGGATCTTATGCATATAATATTTCCTGAGTTCTTGGATATGTTTTTTTGTTTATTGATGACATTATGGTATATTCCAGAAGTAAATAAGACCAGGACAAAAATAAGTGTTTTTTCAAACATTAAAAGAAAATAAACTATATGTAAAATTTCGTTGGTGTGAATTTTGGTTTTAAAAAATTTATTTACATGGTCACATTATTTTTAATTATGTCATAACTGTTGGTCCTTTTAAAATGAATCTTGTTGAATAATGGAAAAGTACCATAAATATAACTGAAATTCATAGATTTCATGGTTTGGAAAACTATTACTGGATGTTTTTTATAAAAATTGCATGGTTATCTTGTCCACTGACAGTGTTATCATTAAACATTGTTAAATTTATTTAAAAAAATGAATGTGACAATAGTTTTAAGGAATTTAATCGAAGATCGGTGAATTATCCAGTTCACTTGCTACCTTCAATAAATGTAGAGTTTTTCATATATAGTGATTCTTCATTAAAAAGAAATGGGTGTGTTCTGGTGAATAATGATAAGAAAAATGATTATCACCTTATACTCGAAATATATAATTTTGGGACCTTTAAAATCCGAAAATCATTTTATAATAAAGTAACGTTTTATAACTTTCCAAGAGTGCCCCTCTTCTTATCTTATAAAAGGCCCCCTCCTCTACAACCTTACTCACACCACTCAATATGTTGGATCGGCCAAACGCAGAAAATTTTGTCTCTCCACATCCCTCTATTACTCGTAGAAGCCTCAAATTGGGCAAAAGTCTTCCCAAGGAATCCTTTGAGCTCAAATCAAAAAGAGTTACTTGTTTTAAAGGTAATGTCTTCAATAGTGTTATTTTGTTTTATTTTGCTTCTCCAACCCCCTAAACTCTTTTTATTTATATTGTTTGTAACAAAAACAGTATCTTAAATATACTAGGATGTTGTTATGAGGATTATTCGATCTACACTAACACACACCTCCGTCTAATGGTTAAAGAACATAATGTTTCTGTGGATGGAGAATTACTACCTCACAAAATGATGATTGTTCTATATTCTCATACCACCTCTCATGGTGTCCTTTATGATGGAACTATATTTATTTATGATATATATTATATTTATTTCATCTCCATGCTTCTGTATTTTATATTTAATATATAATTTTACGCTTTGCATGTTGTGCAAATACGATAATTTCATTTGAGGAAGTGTGGACTACTTCCCCCACAAGTGATGTGACTCGTTCATGCAATACATGGAATGTATAAAGAATGAAATTGATGAACTTATGTGATATGTATAACATATATATTATACTGGAATTATAATATATATATATATATATCTATCTCTCATCATGTTCTAATTCCATTAATGCGACAAAGAAATGAAAGTATTGTTCATGCGTACGTACGGCTTACCGTCTCCATGAACGGTACATTTCATTTCTTATCTCCAGATGTTATGCACTATTGTAAGTACATATATATAATGGATATATATGTCATATATTACATCTAAATTATTGATATCATTCTGGAATTATTATATATATCGCTCTCTTTTAACTTTAATTCCATTAATATTACAAAAAAATGAAATAGTGTTCATGCATACGTACGGCCTACCGTCTCCATGAACGGTGCTTTTAATTTTTTATCTCCAAATTTTATGGAATAGTAAAAACTGAATATATACTAGATATGTATGATATTTAAGAAATTAATAATATTCTGGATATGATGTACCTATAACTACATGGAAAATTCTTATCTAACAAGTTCAATTTTTACTCATGTACCGAAAATCGACAAAAATGTCTGATATGGACTCACTTTATTTACCAATTATTATAAAATTATAATATGTGATATGAACTGAATAATAATATTTTAAAGAGGTCCTTAATATATTATAAATTGACTAAATTTTATTATTCATGAGATTAAAGAATGATCGAGTCATGTCGAACACGAGGTAAGGGATCCTACCCATCTCTATCTTTTTAAGTACACTATTTTATGTAATTCCTTTTAAGATCATCTTTCTTATGATTGGGATGTTATTTTATATTACTATTAATATAATTATTTTATTTTCATATGATTATAGACCCTATTCTCTCTCATCAATCCATTTTAGAAGTTTTGAGTGGCGCCGTTAGGCAGCTGAATTTTCGTAAGGGATCCAACCTCTTTCTTTCTTTTTATGTACTCTCTTTTATGTAATTTATTTTAAGAACATCTTTATAATGTTTGGGTATGTTATTCTATATTACTCATACTGTAATTTTTATGTTCATATTATTAGGGACACTATTTGATCTCATAAATCCATTTTTGGATGTTTTAAGTGGCACCGTTAGAATGCCGAGTTTTTGTAAGGGATTTTTCAACTCACTTTTATTCCCGTGACATTTATGATAAGTTTGCCACCATTTACATTGAGTGGTGTATGTACTGCCCATTATTATACTCTTTGTGTAGTATAATCTCAATTGTGGGTATTTACATCTTCATTGTATGACCCTTCTTCCATGGGGTGTACGTTTCAAAAGTTACCCAAGTCGGTAAAGGAACCTTTCACCCTCCTCTTTTTAGAAGACTTCTTTTGTTATGTCTTTTATTTCACATAATATTATGTTGGGATATGTTATTCTATATCTTTATTTATGTAAATTTTATATCCAAATTATGAGATACCATTTTCTCTCTCATCAACTCATTTTATGAATTTTAATGTGACGTTGTTAGGCTTTCGGATTTCTGTAAGGGAACCTCTTAACCCACTTTCAATTCATTGGGTTAAACCTATACTTCTTGATTTTATTATGACAAGATAATGTGTGAAATATCTATGTTGTAATTTCTACAAACCTTTGTGTAGATATTGTATTTCTACACATAATGATCTCATTGAAAAATTCTTATGAACTTGTATGGGAAATCATAACTCAATCTCATTTCGTTGAGTTAAATATCTATGTCATTGGTTTTGTTTTTCCAAGATTATGTGTTAATGACCTCTGATTGTTTCACAAATAATATCCACTTTTATTGGATGTATTTATATTTCTCACACATAATTATGTGACAGATTTTTCCTTAATTTATGGATACCATCTTTATAATGGATTTCATCACAATTTAAATTTCCATTGAGACTTCATTGTTGTTAAACACCAATTCACTCTTATATGGTGTGTATACTGTCCATTTACATTTTATTCCATGAATCCCTTTATTCTCATGATATTATAATGCTTGGATTAAATGTAATTCCAAAATTATTTGTATTCATGAGTCTCTCATTTTGTTAAAAACTCTTTAACAAAAATATCGTTTGAAATATTTTAAAGATTCATTATTATAAATATTTATCTTTAATGTCCATGATTTCAAAATGGGTTTCAGTATTTATTTATATGAATATTAAGGTTTTAAAATTCTAATTACATTAAAATCTTCAAAGTGGTATGAGACACTTTGATTCAAAAATATCTTTTAAATGGATTGATTAATTCAATATCTTGGAATTAGTTATTGTGATTGAAAACGAAATTTTGTTATTGAAATTTTTATATTTTCAATATTTTATGTGTAATGATGGTACTTGGACATTTTACGGGTGGTAATGTGATAAACCATATGACGGGTGGTGCAGTGAATACCAGGACGAGTGGTTACATTATAACCTATAATGTATTGTGTATGGAAGTCGGATGTATGGCTATTCCATTAAGTGATACGTGTGGAAGTAGTCCGTATGGTTATTCCATTTAAGGATGTTTATGTCCCAAGTTACCTTTATATGTTATGTGTTCTTTATATGGGGTTTTATGGTAATATTTTGGTTACAAAAGGGGTAAGTAATGATCTTTTATTCAGTGAAGAGTTTTTTTACTAATTTATAAAGGTGAAAAGAATTACATTGATAAAGTATTCCTGGTTTACATGATTTTTTGAAAAACTAACAGTTTTACTTCTTTGTGTATCCTTTACTGTGCTATTTATGCTCATCCCATGTTTTTGAAATGTTTTCCATAGGATATAATGCAGAATAGGGTCATGGATGGGATCAAGGAAAGACATGCTTTCTAAAACATGGAAGTAGTCATGTTTCTTTTTAAGAGTTTTTATTTTATGGAAAATTAGTAGAAGTGTATACTTTGTAATCTTTGAGATGTAATAGTTATGTCCTAATTCTCTAAAACTCTAAACCTGAAAAGATCCTCAATGTGAGTTATTCCTTTAATTCAATAATATGTAATGTTTAAGGATGTGGCCTTAGAGTTGGTATCACAGGTCAGTTTAGATAAATTTAGAGGTTAGGGTATTCTATAAGGATAAGTGACATTACCATAATGGCTAGGATTTTATAAAGAGTCATAGTTTTTAGATAAAGTGAATGAGTAAGTATATCTTACTGTTTATCTTCCTCATTAGTAGATGATGATTTTGTTGATATATGCACACTGATATTTCTATTTTTAGTAAATGGATGGATCAAGCAGGCCCCAAAGTGACAATGGTTTTGATGGAAACTGTGGTGGTTCTCTGATTAAAAGACTTGATGAAATGGTGGATTCAATGAGGAATCTCGTGGTTTTGCTAATCCAACTTTCAAGGAGTCATGATCAACCACTTGAACCTTTGTGAGTTCTCTAATACATCGTGTACGAGATGACCAACTCGATGTGGAAGTTCATGTAATAATTATAAAGGTAACCATTAGGGTTTATATGATCCTTACTTTTTATGTAATTATGGGTTACTCTATGATATGAAGGAAAATTAAAGGCATGAGATAAACATGAGGTTAAAATATGTTATGTTCATATTTCAATATATTATCTCTTTTTGAGGAATGTTTTAAGAACTATGTAGTTTTGGAAAAAGGACAACATGTAGACAACGTGACAACCCGTCGCGTCGGACAAAGCTGTGGGAATCGAACCCACAACCAAAGTGCGACTGGTATTTATCGCATACCACTGGACTACGTGATGTCCCCAGTTAGTTTGACTAATTATTTTTAGTTAAATGATTTTAGGAATCAAGAGTAAGTTAATTTTGGGTTATCTATGGAAATTATTAACCTATCATGGAGGATATGTGATTAGGTTAATTACTTTTACATATGAGACTTTAAGAGAAACTAATGTTATTTGAAGATAAATGTTAATTTTTACCTTGGAAGACTATGTGATTAAATCCTTCAAATATTTGTGTTTTAATCTTAGTTTTGTTTACCTTGAATAATTTTATGGACAAATTGTTTATTGAATGGTCTTTGTTGAACTTTGGGTATTGTTTGACAAATTTTGGAGATTAAGAATAGATTTTTTTTATAAAGGGATTATCCTTTTTGGGTATTATCTGCTCTCATACTAACCTTTTGGTTTTAGTTTTAGTTAAGGTCTAATGACATGGGAAGTATATATTTCTCTTTTTTGGATTAGGTTATTCTCTAGAAGTTGATTATAGCTCTCTTATTGTAAACAAGTCATCCTAAATACTCATCTTTTGGAGAAACTATGAGTTCATGTAAGAAATATAGTAAAAGATGAAAGTAAACATGAAAAGTACGTATGTTTCCTTATGTTTTAGTTATGCTCATAAATAAATTCCTCAATGAAAAGTAACTTAAAAACAAAAATGTTGTATGTTAACTTTTCCTATTGGGGAATCAAATACCATTTAACAAATCACTAGTATGTGATTTTCTGGTGGTTAACTTTCTTCTAAACATGTTTTCTATCACACCCCTTCAAGAACACGACCCATTGTTTTTTCCTCCATATCCATGTTTTCCTACATGGAATCCTATTATGGGTTTACTAGGGTGACCTTTTTACTTCGATTTTTTTAAAGTGATATTTTTACTGACTCTTTTTCCGATGTGGGATTTTCAATGAAGTTTGCAAACCCAATATTAAAATTGCGAGGACACAATTCCCAAAAGGGGGGAAGGATGTAACACCCCAGGTAAATAAAGAATATTAAATTTTCATATTTACCCTTATTTGTGAATAAAATAATAATATTACTTTAAAGGGAACGCTATGCTCGATGGTGTACCCAATACACAACAATGAGTTTCTTTGAAATCTTATGTTGCACTCTAATAATAAAATAATATTATTTTAAATGGTAGTTAACGCCTAGCCATTGTAATTGTGGGAATGAACGTAACTAACTATAAAATGATTATATATGTTTTTCAAATATTTTTACTTTTATCCAATAAATATTAGAGGCTTAAAATGCAACTGAATCCAATTTTAAGCATTAATCATCTAATATTATTTAAAATGTCGATTAACCACCTTTTGATGAAAAACCCCTCTTAAATACATTTTTTTGAAAATGTTATATGTTATATTTCACAAAATAAAATTCTTTTTATAATCGGAAAATCAATATTTACTTTGTATAAATTTTTTGTATTTTTTCGATAAAGATCATTTTTTAATGAATAGTTTAAAATGTTGTATTTTAATTCAAAACCTCCTTTTAATCTAATTTATTTATATGATTAGATAATCTTCTAAATTGTATTTAAAGTGAAATTAGAATATATTTTTTCCATTTAATCCAATGGTGGTCATTGAAATTTAGTTCACTTTGAAATTGGAATTAAACCAGTGTTAATTTTTTAATAGATATTGTTTCTTAAAAACACGCTATTTGTTTTGACAGTAGGAACGAATTATTAAATTAATTAATGCAACATATATATTTTTTATTTTGTAAAATAGACATCATTTTTTAATTCAGAATATCAAATATATCTTAGGGTGTTTTTTTGGTATTTTTCTGAAAAACATCAATTTTTGATGAATAGTGAAACCACTAAGTGGTAGTTAAAGAAACTGATTTTTCGTTTAAATGAATCATTGCCACTTCTGTGATTTGATTTTAAAAAATTCTACATACATGGTTGTAATTAATAAGTAAAATGTGGTTCAATGAGATTAAAACAATTTTTGGTGAATAGTAACTTTTAAGTTTTATTAATCGTGATTAAAGGTAATTAGTGTAATTTATGGTAAAAATAATGTTTTAATAATATAAAATGACCTAGACACATGTCCTACCCTAATTTTATGTGTCATGGCCGACCAAGACAATCCATGGGTCAACTTGGGGACCCCTTGGAGCCACTTTGGTAGGAAAAGGACATAAATAAATTTTTATTTATAGTTAAAATAAAAATGTCACAAACATGAGTTGTTTTATTGAAACAAATTTTCAAATGGGGATATACAAGTCATATTTTTGACTATAAATATTCATTATAAAGATAACAATATTTCCTACATCATGATATATTTTTTTATAATTTTTAGACATTTAATAAATTAAATTATTTATGACACCATGATGATGCAGCGATTGCCTCATTATTTAACGATTTAAATAAAATGAAAATATAATGTAAAATCTATGACCTAAACATGTCAAAAACCTATTGGATAGGTGTATTTAGAACTTTTATGAACTTATCCTAGAAATATATAATTTTGGGTCCTTTAAAATCCGAAAATAAGTTTATAATAAAGTAACCTTCTATAACTTTCCAAGAGTGCCCCTCTTCTCTTCTTATAAAAGCCCCCCACCTCTACCACCTTACCCACACCTCTCAAGCCTTTGGATAGGCCAACCCCTTCCCATTTTGTCTCTCCACATCTCTCTTTTAATTCTAGAAGCCTCACTTTGGGCATAAGTCTTCCCAAGGAAGCCTTTGAGATCAAATGAAAAAGAGTTACCCGTTTTAAAGGTAATGTCTTCCTTAGTGTTCTTTTGTTTTATTTTGATTCTCCAACCCCCTAAAATCTTTTTATTTACTTCCTTTGTAATAAAACCAGTATCTTAAATACATAAGGAAGTTGTTATGAGGAGTATTCGTGCTACACTAACACACACCTCCGTCTTATGGTTAAATAACATATTGTTTCTGTGGATGGCGAATTACTGCCTCACGAAACAATGATTATTCTATCTTCTCATACCACCTCTCATGGTGGCAATTATGATAAAAATATATTTATTTATGATATATATTATATTTATTTCCTCTCTATGCTTATTTATTTAATATTTAATACATTCCTTAATGCTTTGCATGTTGTGAAAATGTGGTAATTTCATTTGAGGAAGTGTGGACTACCGCCCCCTCAGGTGATATGACTCGTTCATGCAATACATGGAATTTATAAAGAATGAAATTGATGAACTTATGTGATATATATAACATATATATTATACTTTAATTATAATATATATGTATATATATATCCCTCATCTTGTTTTAATTCCATTAATGTGACAAAGAAATGAAAGTAGCGTTCATGCGTACATACGTCTTACCGTCTCCATGAACGGTACGTTTCATTTCATATCTCTAAATGTTATGTACTATTTTAAGTAAATATATATAATGGATATATATTTCATATATTAAATCTAAATTATGGATATAAATCTGTAATTATAATATATATTTATCTATTTTAACTATAATTCCATTAATATTACAAAAAAATGAAAGTAGCTTTCATGCGTACGTACGGCCTACCGTCTCCATGAATGGTGCTTTTAGTTTTTTATCTCCAAATTTTATGGAATACTAAAAAAATGAAAATATACTGGATATATATGATATTTAATACATTAATACTATTCTGGAGATGATGTAACTATAACTACATGGAAAATTCTTTTCCAACAAGTTCAATTTTTACTCATGTACCGAACATCGTCAAAAATATCTGATATGAACTCACTTTATTAACCAATTACTATAACATTATAATATGTGATATGAACTGAATAATAATATTTTAAGGAGGTCCTTTTTAAATTATAAATTGACAAAATTTTATTATTAATGAGATTAAAGAACGATCGAGACATGTCGAGCACGAGGTAAGGGATCCAACCCCTCACATTCTTTTTAAGTACACTCTCTTATGTCATTCCCTTTAAGATCATCTTTATTATGATTGGTATGTTATTTTATATAACTCTTACTGTAATTTTTTTATGTCAATATGATGAGAGACCCTATTTTATCTCATCAATCCATTTTGTATGTTTTGAGAGGCGTCGTTAGGATGTAGAATTTTCGTAAGGGATCCAACCCCTCTATTTCTTTTTAAGTACTCTATTTTATGTCATTTCCTTTAAGCTCTTATTTATTATGTTTGGGGATGTTATTTTATATTCATCATAATGTACGTTTTTATGATCATATTATTAGAGACCCTATTTGATCCCATAAATCCATTTTTTGATGTTTTAAGTGGCGCTGTTAAGCTGCCGAGTTTTCATAAGGGATTTTTCATCTCACTTTTATTCGCGTGACATTTATGCTACGTTTTCCCCCATTTCCTTTGAGTGGTGTATGTACTACCCATTATTATACACTTTGTGTTGTATAATTTTAATTATGGGTATTTACATCTTCATTTTATGAACCTTCTTCCCTGAGGTGTACGTTTCGAAAGTTACCCAAGTCGGTAAGGGAATCTTTCACCCTCCTCTTTTTAAAAGACTTGTTTTGTTATGTCTTTTAATTAACATACTATTTTGTTGGGATATGTTATTATATATCCTTATTTATGTAAATTTTATTTCCATGTGATGAGATACAATTTTCTCTCTCATTAACTCATTTTTTGAATTTTAATGTGATGCCGTTAGGCTGTTGGATTTATATAAGGGAACTTCTTAACCAACTTTCAATTATTTGGATTAAACCTCTACTTCATGATTTTATTATGCCAAGATTATGTGCGGAATATCTATGTTGTAATTTCCACAAATTTTTGTGTAGATATACTATTTATACACATAATCATCTCATTAATAAATTATTATGAACTTGTATGGGAAATCATAACTCAATATCATTTAGTTGAGTTAAATATCTATGCCATTGGTTTTGTTTTTCCAAGATTATGTGTGAATGACCTCTGATTGTTTCACACTTAATATCCACTTATATTGGGTGTATTTATATTTCTCACACATAATTATATGATATATTTATCCTTAATTATAGGATACCATCTTTATACTGGATTTCATCTCAATTTACATTTCCATCGAGACTTCATTGATGTTATGCACCAATTCACTCTTATATGGTGTGTATACTGTCCTTTGACATATTATATCAGGAATCCATTTATTCTCATGATATTATAATGCTCAGATTAAATGTTATTCCGCAATTATTTTTATTCAAGAGTCTCTCATTTTGTTAAAAACTCTTTAACAAAAATATCATTTTAAATGTTTTAAAGATTCATTATTCAAAATCCCTATCTTTAATGTCCATGTTTTCAAAATGTTTTTTAGTATTTATTTATATGGACATTAATGTTTTAAAATTATAATTCCATTAAAAGCTTCAAAGTGGTATGGGACACTTTTATTCAAAAATCTATTTTAAATGGTTTTTGAAAATGGATTGATTAATTCAATATCATGGAATTACTTATTGTGATTGAAAATTAAATGTTGTTATTGAAATGTTTATATTTTCAATATTTTATGTGTAATGATGGTACATGGACATTTTATGAGTGGTTACGTGATAAACCATATGACCGGTGGTGCCGTGAATACCAGGACTGGTGGTTACGTTATAACCTCCAATGCATTGGGTATGGAAGTTTGCCGTATAAATATTCCATTAAGTGATATGTCTGGAATTAGACCGTATGGTTTTTCAATTTACCTATTATTATGTCCCATGTTACATTTATATGTTATGTGTTCTTTATATGGGTTTTTATGGTAATCTTTTGGTTACAAAAGGGGTAAGTAATGATCTTTTATTCAGTGAAGAGTTTTTTTACTACTTCATAAAGGTGAAATGTATTACTTTGATAAAGTATTATTGGTTTAATTGTTGGTTTGGAAAACTAACAGTTTTCTTTCTTTGTGTATCCTTTACCGGGCATTTTATGCTCATCCCATATTTTTGAAATGTTTTCCACATGACTTAAAGATGGATAGGGTCAAGGATGGGATCAATGAAAGGCATGCTATCTAAAACATGGAACTAGATATGTTTCTTTTTAAGAGTTATTATTTTATGGAAAATTAGTAGAAGTTTATACTTTGTAATCTTTGAGATGTAATAGTTATGTCTAAATTCTCTAAAACTCTAGACCTGAAAAGATCCTCAATGTGAATTATTCATTTAATTCAATAATAATTAATTTTTAAGGCCGGGGCCTTATAAAATACATAATAGTTTATTTGTAATCATGAAAACTCATAAAAACCATTCCATAGTGTTATATTTTTCACCCCTAAAAAGTACATTGTACTTTCCATTAAAAAAAATATCATTAGGTTTCCTGGTAGAATCATAAAATTTTCATAAAAAACCATATAATGTAGAGATATAACATAGAATAAATTGAGGTTTAACTTTCATATAACTCTTAAAAATTGTATAACCGTTTTGGTTATACATATAATAACAATCAGGGTTCATATAGAATAATAATCATGATTACAATTTGAATATCCTTCACAAAAAATTCACATATTCTAATAGGAGAAACAAAGTCAGTTTCCTCTATCACATAACCCAAAGTGTTGGTGAGAGATAATGATTTCAGGCACCCTTAGATTATAATTGAGAAAACCATTGTCTCAAACAATTCCAATGAACCATAACAGAATACATAAAATCTTACGTCATGAAAACATTCATTTCACCCATAAAAACACAATAATTAATATTTAAATACTGATTCCATTTTAAATATCATTATAAAAATTACTAAGAAATATGAAATTAGTGTTTTTATTTTAATGAAATATGTAATCTTGTAAATAAATCCAAAAAACAAAATAATGGTAACAATAGTGCGAAAATTACATATCACGGTATACAATAAAATAAAACAGTCATTTTTGTTTTATGAGGAAAGAAAAAATATTAAGTATAAATTATTAAAATGATTCATATTGAAGTCCATTAAAATAATTTAAAAAAATACATAAAATTACCTTCACAATTATTTTATGTCCATATAAATGTAGACATAAAATAATTTTGATTACATGGACATGGATGAAAAAATGTGTTTTATGATAATCATAAAAGGTTTATTTTTTAAGTAAAGTACCTTACCTTGATTATGAATAACCATGTACATTATTAATCTTCATAAATATTATAATTATGTTATTTATTTAATTTCTTAAGTACCTTTTTTAATTTTATTATTCATTTTAATTTATATCATTCCCAACATTGTTTAATTATGAAATTCTCGTAGAACGTTTTTTATGACAATCATTTCAGGTGTCCAAAATGGATTCGGTAAGTTGAATATGGTTAAAGTGGATGTTATTAAATCATATAAAAAACAATAATAATAATATAATTATAATTTTATACATAAATTAAAATTTTAAAACTTCAAATTATGTATGGTTATGAAAAATTTACTATGTTATAATCATGAAGATGGTAGGTCGTACGTATGCATGCACAACATTTCCATTATTAAACAACCAATATAAAAAGAAGTTATGTATTTTGTTTATTAAATAATATTAATTCTATCATAAATATAATATTATTTTGTAAAAAATTTTTATATATATCATCCATGTGATGTTGTGATGGAAATAAAATCCCATCACTTCGTTGAGTTGGCAACCCACACGTAGATTATCATTTTTTATGATTTAAAAGGTAATAAATTAAATTATATATTATATTTGGATAATGATAAATATATTATTATTGTAATATATAAACATTACTTCAATCCTTATAACTATTTTGATAGGTAGTGATGGAAAATGAAATACATCAATTCGTGAGGTGGTAGTTTGTTGTACACACAATCGAAATATTCATTTCCCATTTGATTGAGGTTGTATAAGGATATGGGTTATTACATTAACATAATAAAATATTATTATATGATATATAATAGTGTTATTATATTGACATGGCTTAATAATATTTAAAGGAGGTGAAAGAAGAAATTAAACAAAAACTTTTCATTAAATGATATACCTCTTCATTAGAAAATATCCTTTACTTTTCACCTTAAGACCACTAATGTGGTTTTAAGCCCAAAAATGGACTCTATAAATTTTTTTTCAGGATGTAAGGATGATATTTGGGTATGTTCTGGATAAATTAAAAGGCATTTGGATAGTGATGAATTTGGATTTAGAGGATTCATTTTATAAGAGACGGGGGGAATTGTTGGAATTTTATGAAATATTAAATTATTATAAGATAATTTTGACTTCAAAACTAATATTGTTATAAGATGTGTGTATTATAATTATAAATCCTCTAAATGAAATAAATTTTTTCAGTTTTCGATCATATTTTTATAGTTATCTTTTTTTGACCCAACTCTAACCCTTTTCATAGTTATAGTTATATCAATATTTTGTTACTCTTAAGGGGTTAATATTGTTACTCTATAAAGAAAAATGGTTGATAAATGGATCATGGTTGATTTCATTAACTGTATACCATTGACATGATAGATAATATTTTTATTAATTTTTAATCATTTAATAAAATATTAATTATTACAAAATAACATTAACGTTAATTTTATATATATTCATTTAATTTGGCATCTAAAACTACATGATGATAAAGGAATTAAAATTTTATAAATCCATACCTCTATAATATATAGTTTTTATCTAAACAATCATGGAATCTGATTATTCATTTCAATCATATATTTTTAATATTTTTAAAATCATTAATTTTATTTTACATTTAATTGAATAATTTTTGAATCAATGTTGCGTAAACATTTAAGGTAATTATTAACTTACTAAAAATTGTAACTAAATTTACAAGATAAAAATAATTTATATTTAAAATGACTATTTATAGGCAAACATATCCTCTGTTTATCCCTATGTTTGAAATATTATGGTTATTAAGAGAAAGAATGCGATATTTTTGGATCAATATTCACTTAAATATTATAAAGGTAAAATCAATTAAAATTTGAAAAAATGCCATATAATCTAGTTTTAGATGATTATTGTTGAGATATACTAATATAATAAAATTAAGGAAAGTGTAATGGTAATTTTATAGTCCTTTTTATTTTTCTTATAGCATTAATTACATTATTTACCCTTTTTTGAGTTAACAAAAATAACTACAAATACTATTCATATTGAAGAAAATTAAAAGAGGCCTATTTTTAAAAACATCACACACAAATTATAAATATGGAATATATTTTTAAAAAATACAATCACTAAATTTATATAATTTGAAATAAAATTAAACCTACAGATTATGAGGAATTTGTTATTTAGAAAATTCATGTTATGTATAAAAAGCATTTCTACCAAATTAAGGAATAAAATTCCTTATTAATAGAAAAATTTGAGTATTATTAATCAAAATAAATTTGTGAAATATTAAAACAAGTCTAAACAAAATTTCTATTTTTAAATAATTGAAAATCAATTACAATTTTAAATAATATCAGTAATTTTCATTATTCATTGAAAATTTAATCTTTTCATAAAATTCCAAAAAAAAGTAAACCCTCGGTGTATTTTAATGATTAATTAAAAAATTAATTAATTTTCTTAAATCTAAAATTATATAATTTATAATTAAATATTTTATATAAAACCATAAAATGTATAAAACTTAATTTTTAAAGACATAAAGCCTCTTTCTTTTGACTGAAAAATTGTCATTTTTTATAGTGAATACAAATACATAAAATATAACTAAGAAATATATAAAAATGTATTATATCAATAGTTATTAGGATCATACATCCCTGCCCATTTTAAAATTAGATCTTTTCAATTTTAATTACATATTAAATAAATGAGGATATCTTACTCTCATAGCATTATCAAATTCTCATGTTGCTTCTTCACCCATAGAGTTTCTCAAAAAAACCCATACCTGTAAAATTCACTTATTATAAAATAATACCTCTCTTCAGAAAATAATATGAATAGGTTGTTCATCATATTAAAAATTATCATCTAACTAAACATGTTAGTGGCTAAAATTGAGATGATTTCGAAACATATTTTTTTAACATCAAAACTTGAAATACCTTTTTTACTAGAGATAAAATTGAATGAATGGATACATGGTAAAATACAAGTCCAAAATTATCTATGATTTCATATAGTTCATTTAACCATGGCCTTAACATTCCTTTTTTTTACCAAAACTCATAACTCTTTTCAATATAGATACATTTATAAAAACATGATCTCATATCTCAAAAGAAAGATCATACCTAGGGTTATCCAGAAAATAATTTCTAACTAAAATATATTGTACAAATATATTGCGGAATTAACTTCACATTCTATACAAATTCTTCTACCTATTCTGTAGACACCCAACTATTTTATAAACATTATTACATGATTTTAGGCATAATTATCTATGAAGAAAATATACGGATCGAATGTTTTTGCATATTTGGAATACTAGGTAAATAATTTAAAAACATGTAACCAAAATAAAACATATTTTTAATAAAATTAATAATGCTCTCTTAACATCATTTGACCTCTTACAACTACATAAGATGAATTTGGGAATACATAGGCAAAATGAATGATAATAACCCCATGTAAGGGAACAACATGGGAATAAAGCATGTCACATGAGTTGAAATTGATAAAATGATAACATAAAGTATGGGATCATGAAAAATTATATTTAATCTTATCATATAGAACATATAATCATATGTTCATGTAAACATAGTAAATTGTCAACAACATATAAGTTGGCATAAAAATGAGTCAATGATAATTGTCAAGACTATATCACATGGTGGACAAAGTCACATAATTGACAAGGATTACTCCCTAATCTGATAAAGAACATCTCATGAGGCTAAAACATTATCCTATTAATTGGATCTCTGTCTGGGTGAACTGATTATAATATGTTCATTAATTTTTGAACCACATAAATAATCTAACGTAAGGAATAAACATAAGGGTTACCCGTGGAAATAAAAGGGTATCATAATTAATTCACAAAGCCTAACCAAATGGCATATAATAATGGTATACATGAAATTATATATTCAAAAAAATTTAAGTCATTATTAAATAAAATAATTATAATCGATCAAGAATAATTATGTCCAGTTGAATTGAAAACATGAAAAAATAGTGGTCATGTAACTTTAGAAATGTTTTAATTAAGTAATGATTTAGGGAATGAAATAAAGACTATTCAATAGAGGATAAGAGAATAATAATATCCATAAAAAATTAGTGAACTAAAAATGTTTTTTCATTATAAAATTTTTATTTTTAGGAAATAATTTTGGCTTAAAACATTTGTTGTTGTGTATTTGAAGAGGCGTAAGAAACATAAAAGTTCCCTTGTTTATTGAGAGGAATTGAGAATAGAACAATTTAACACATGTATTTCCTTGTAATATAAAGATTAATTGATATATATATATCTGTTTGGAAAATATATAAATATTATTAAATAATTATATATTAATAATTTTTTGATAACATTGGTAAAATAGAGATAAAGTGGTACATAACGAAAATATGAAGGTTTGTAGAGATCCCTTACATTGTGTCTGAATGATTTATTAACTTTCACTTAGTTTCAAGGATAATACAATTTGACTAATTAATTACTTAATTAAGAACCTATAACACATGTAATTTATTGAATATAATATTATGAAGTTCATGTTTGTCATTTTATATGGGTTGTAATATTCAACTTTGTCATTATAGGAGTGTTTGTTTCATGGTTTCATAGACAGTTCACATGTGTATAATTATAGATATTCTTTCGTAATGGGAATGATATTATAGAATTGAAATGAAAAGGAATTAATACATGTAAATAATTTTAAATGTTCACATATATCATTTTTTTAACATTAGTATGATTCATTTGATAAAACATTAATGATAAATGTTTATCTTATTTTGGTAGTTTTTTCGAATAGCAGAAGTCAGTTTCATTTTATTTAATATTATGTCTATATATTACTTAAATAACATAAAATATAAAAAAATATTATTATTATAATATTATTTAACTATAATTATAGTTTTAGGACCATACCTGAAGATGATAATGGAAAAAAAGAAAACTCATTATCTATGGAGATGGTTAAACACAATAATTTGGGAAATGGTTTCCTTTTGTTGAATAATAGGATATGATAAAATTTATGGATAGAAAATATTACATTATAAATATAAAAATTAATTAAATTTTATAAAAATATTACAAACAGTCTATACAAGGACAAGTGTTCAAATCGTCATGAGAAACTACCTCGACCAAACCAGATTAGTATTTTGGAAGAACAAAAGTCCAACATAAACTAACATCATTGATTGATCTCATATAGAGTATATCAAAAGATAATTTTCCATCCTTTAGACATGAGTAACATCAAGGTATATGGATTTAATAAGAAGAATACAGTCAATCCATGATATCAACGTCTTCTAAGGTACATTCCTGGATAGACTTTTATGAGTTTACACTGCAACAAAATTGATTGATTCTAACTATAAAGAATTCCAACAATAATTGGAAACATAACATATTTCATTAATGATGTCCCTATTATTAGGTTCAATATCATATCCAAATCTAATATAATGGAAGAATAATCTCTTAATGAGGCCCTGATTGGTGCGATTGATGCCACCACAACCTAAGGGCCTTGGTGCACCTGAAGCCACCCATTATCATTGACTTTTAACCTCCCCAATAGAATAGGTATCCATAAAATTGAATTTAAAAATAAAGTATTATAGAATAATAAATAAGTTATAATAAAATAATTACAATATTATTTAATATTACTAATATTTTTATGACCATTCTTGAAGATGGTAATGGAAAATGAAACCTCAATTTCCATAGAGACTTTTAACTACTATAATTTGGAAAATGGTTTCGTTTATTTGAATAAGAGTAGATTATATGAATGGATGGATATAAACTATTCCATTAGAAATATTAAATTATTATATATAAATGATATTGGATTTATTATTATTCTATGAATGAAAGAGGTGAGTAGAAGCTATAAGGATAAATTAAAATAGGTAGTTTGAGAATGTTACCCGTTGATTATCACCTTCTTGAAGGATCCCCTGAGGAAATTGAAATTGCTATTTTGGTGGTACCATTAGCACCTGGATGTTGGTAGTGTAGAAAGGTGAGTGTTTTTTAGATTGTTTCAAATCTTAATGTCGTAGAAGGTGTGAGAAGAAGGGGTGGTGAGAGGTGGTATTTATAAGGGTGGAGAGGGGTGCTTTTTTATTTTATCAAAATACTAAAATATAATATGACTAATCTAGAGAAAAATACATGCAACGGAAATATAAAACAATATGGGATGACATATTAGATCATATACTATCAATTTTTTGTTTATTTAACATCTTATGATTTTTAAAAAAATTATCAAAATATTATATTCATGAAATATCATTATTGTCAAATTAAGTATTGTTCCTTACATTGAATATTAAAACATCAAAAAATGATTAAAATTTGAAAAAATATTTTATTATATACCTAAAATTTCATTATCTTATATATAATTCGTGGAATTCCATAAATATCTAAAATAATATTATTTAATTAAAATTAATATAATGTATTGGATTTTTTCCATTTATTTAATAATTACATCATCATTTTTGTGTCCGAATTTAATGTAATTATTTATTAACAAAAAAATAAAAATAAATTATCATGATTTATATAATTATTTTATATTGAAAAATATTATTTATGGCCCAACATATCTTCTAGACAAATACATATTAAAAATGTTATACTTATTAAAAGCAATATTGTCACCGTATTGACATTTCCTTATTTAAAATAATATAAGGGTCTTAATGTCAACCAAGTAGCTGAAAAAGGTCACAAATTATATCTATGGAATATTATGGTATAACATTACTTATATAATAACATTGAGACAAGTTTTAGGGTATTTTAATAGTCTTTATCATATTATTTTTACCCTTAATTAACTAAATTACCATCAGCCATTGTAAAAAAAATTACCAAGCTTACTATTAATTTTTATACAAATAAAAAACTAAATATCTACTTAATATTCACCCATTTATTACACATATGGAGTCTATTTTTCGAAATTTATAACAGAAATGTATCATAATTTAATTTATGTTTAAATTGACAAAACACAACCAAAAAAATCCAAAAAATAAATTTTTAAATATAAAATTTTTTATAATAATTTCAAGTTTTAAATACAATTAAAACAAAATAATTAGATTATTTTAAATATATTTTTACAAATTTAAATTTAAAACTACTTCAACACAAAATTTGACATTTTAAAAACATTTAAAAACAAAATTTTAAATAAAAACTAATATTTTTTCTCACTCCTTGAAAAAAATATTTTCATAAAATTATCAAAAAATTATCATAATATAATTTTAATATTATGAATTCAAAATTAAATATTATTTTTTCAAATAAATTTCCAAAATATTTCAAATCTAAGTGTTTGTATTTTCATATAGAGAAACAAAATTATTTTTTGAGAAAAGTGTTTTTTTGAAGAATAAATTGACATTACTAAAAATTTAGTGTTTATTTTCTAAGTATTAATAAATATATATATTTCATAACATGTTTAATTTCACACATACTCAATAATTAAAAGGAGGGTCTATAACGGTCATGTTAATAATAATAATTTTTTAACAGTATATCTTGGTTCGTTTAAACTTGGTTTTTCCTGCATTATAAGGTACTATAGAAATACAATTATTTAAAGAGAAATTTTTTATTAAAAATATATTTGTGTTAAAAAATATATTACCATAAAATTACATTTTCCTAGTCCATTAGAGAATATTGGATTCCCAAACTAGATTACATATAATGCCTATAAATGTGAAATCTGTTTGCTAGAATAGAATCTATTGATATAATCATATTCAACTAAAAAATAATGTTGATCCCAAATCACCTGTTAATACATTTAACAAGTACATTCCATGGTATTAATCATTCACTTAGACTATCAATCTGATTGAGGATGAAATGTTGTACTAAAAATTAAATTAGTTCCTAATGACATCTGATATGCATTCCAAAAATTTTAAAGTGAACTGGGGAACATGATCATATAAAATAGAGAGAGAAACTCAATATAACATGAATATCTCAATAAGATATATTTGAAAAAAATAATCACAACGTTTTGTATCTCAAATGGGTAGTAAATTTTAATATTTCTTTAAAAGTTATACAATAATCAAAATAAAATTATTACCTCACGAAGTATTTGGAAATCACACTACCAAATCAATGGATACATTTTCTAATTTCCACTATAGTACTAAATTTTTTTGTGGCATACCCTTCATTAATTTTAAATCTATTTTATCCTATTAAGAATTAAATAATTTCTTGGCAATTTCATCAATATATTTTTTTAATTCCATCCCACTAGTAAAACTTCTAAAGGTATCTATACATCATAGTGTGTCTTGGGTGAATGGAAAATGGGGAATGATATAGTTAAATTAATAATTATATCATCAATTAGGATTTATACTTCCCATATAATCTCTTTCCAAATCCTAAAAATAATGTTTATCAATATTAAAATCAAGAAACATACCCTTCCTAATAAATTCATGATTTACCTATAACTCATATATTTCATTATGAGATTACTTAATTATTTATTACATAAATGATTGTATTGACACCTGAAACAAAATAGAGGAATATATATTATGTTCATTATCTAAAAAATCATCAAATAAATAACCAAAGGTCTATGTTCTAAATGTAACAACGTTAAAATAGAATTACATTTCTAACTCAAATCATCATATAATTTAAATCCTTTTCATGGATGATATTAAATTATGAATTCTTATTCCTATTTCAATTATATCCCTCTCCTCTGTCTCATATTCAAATATTTCTAAGTGAATACATACTTTTAAATTTTTTTATCAGTATATATTTCAAACTTGGCTATATATAAAGGATATATCAAAATTTTAAACCAAACACTAAAACTACTAGTTTAGGGTCTTGAGTATAATAAATTTTATCATGTGGTTATAATTGATGTGAAAAATAAGTAATTACCTAACCATTCTTAATCAAGACACAACCATGTTTTTTTATTGAAGCGTCGTTGCCAATAAAAGAATTATCTTCTTTGAGGTCAGATACAAAACTAGAGAATTAATAAATATTCCTTTTAGTTCCTATAAAAATTCATCTAATTATTTTCCACAAATTAATTTTATTCATTTCTGAGTTAACTTATTCAATGGCCTAGATAACCATGAATGTTTTCACCAAACCCCCAATAATACTGTACTAATCTCTAAAAACAAAAAATATCAAAATAATCTTTAGGTCTTGACCATTCATCACGAAAGTTATTTTTTACAAAATAATATATTATGGAATATTTATATATGATGTTTCCAAGTAATTAAATATTATATTACTAAAAATCAAATTTTCTAAAATTTCTATATAACATATTTTCCTTCAATATTTTCATAACAATACATATAAGTTTATCATAACCCAAATAATATTTCTGAAAAAATTAGGATATCATCAATAAAAAAACTGTTGACTTATCTAAATAATCCTAGAACACTCTATTAATGAGATCAATAAATACAACTACGTTATTTTTCTACCAAAAGAGAATAACCAAAAACTTTTAATTCCCTTATTTTATCTAAAATTATGTTAAAAAATTTCTATCCTCAGTCACCGTTAGCTGATAGTAAACAGAAACCTGGTGAACCTTATAAAAATTTTCTATTCGCTGGAAATTATCAAAAAAATCAGTGATATGTAGCAGCATATATTTGTTCTTAATAGTGGTGTTAATCAATGCACTGTAATTATTCTATCTCGAGGAGTTCTTTATAGGAATATCAATAAGATTATATAAAATGGAACCATTCTTCCCTATCGATTCATGGCCCTATCTAACATCATTTCTCATATAATATTCATAGATGAGATAATTATTTTCATGAACAATATAAGGATATTGATTAGAGGTACGAATGAGGTTCTTGAGAGTTATTTTATATATAGTGTAAATATAATCAATCAATCTAAGAGAAGCATTATATTTCATAATGTTTCCTGGACATGAGGGTAAGTATGATAAGTAGTATTCTAGGCATTCAATGATTGATCATTCTAATGATTTATATGGGGGATCACATTTCCTCATACAGATTTAGAATTCATCACTTTTATAGTATTAGTAAAAGGATCAGAAGTCATTTAATGAAATGGAATATTCCTTATCTCTTCTTTGGAGGAATGATAATGCTGGTCAATAGTCTGCTCGTGGAAATTCTAATCCATGATTTTTAAGTGGTAAGAGTCCTAAAGGGAATCATTAACAATACTAATAAGATTCTAGATTATTTTATCTTGGATTATAATTTTGATGGGGAGTATCACAAGGAGTACTGGAAGATAATTTCTTAACTATTGCAGGAAGGTAGGATCAAATTGAAAAACATTTAGAAAACCCTATAAGGATTGCATGCACAACTTACATGGGATGTCATTAAAGGTAGAACTCTTTGGGGGTCGCATCATAGGGGTTTATGGTTGATTGAAAAAGAATGGTAGAGGTAAGATATTTTTGGTCTGTGATCCAACCCCACTACTCATATCTCATAGGTCACTTCCATTGGACCATAGAGAGAGATGATATCCAATTTTATCACCACAATTGTGATGGGTCTGTTCTTCGCATCCCATGTTGTCTGATAACAAATATCACCTTCAAAAATGTGAGAAATCACTTGGCCATAATAAATGTGGTTTTGAACAAAGATCCAAATAATGAATTTATGTTAATTGACATCAATGGAAACCCAGAAAGGTGTGTTTTTATAGACCCCACTTCAGGTACTTTGTTGGTAAAGGATTATCACAAAATACTTTCCTCTTTGAATCACCAGGATCCCAGGGATGATTTTATATGGTTCAAGGATCTTCCATTAGAGTATAATTTCTTATTATTTAGAATAAAGATTTTTTCTCTTCCCTTGAGGATAATATATAGTGAATTTGTATAATATTAGCCTCTATATTTTCTTTCTTTAAAAATAAAAGGAGAAAATGATAGAACACATATTTTTTTAAAAGTGAATGGGATTGCTCAATTTGGGAATATTTTGGAGAATTCATTTGATTTAAATCAAATTAATGCATGTTCACTATAGTATTTAGTATCTAGTTTCAAGGCATGGGGTAGGAATGCCCTAAAATAATAGCTAAAGTTGTTATTTCTATTGATGGCTATTGATTCTTATGGAATGAAAGAAATGTAATCCTTTTTGAAGGGGTAGCTCTATGAGAAAGACCCTGATGATCATGATGAAAAATCTTTTATGGGATATGATTAGTCTTGTGAATAATTGGCAGGATTATCCCGTAGTCCATCCTCTCTAGGCATGCAAATATTCCCCCCAACATGGATTTCAGAACCTCGAAGTGGAATTGAATTAACTAAAACCCCCAAGACATATGTAACAAAATTAACAATAATATTTCATTTTTATTAGGTCTCATGCGTTGTGGAGGGGTGTTCTTTGACCCTTAGGGAAATTTTATCTTAGATTTATTAGTTTTTTTGGTGAAAAAATTCCCTCAAAGTTGAATCTATAGTGATGCTCACAGAACTAGTTATATATAGATTGTGAAATTTGAGTTTAAGGGTAGTTGAAATAGGCTCTTTAATCATATCAAATTCCTTAAAGAACACATGTGATTTCCCATGGTCTATTTTATACACATCTAAGAGGGGAAGGTACCTCTTTTTCAACAATGTTTAAATTACTCACACTTGGTACAATGGAAACAATGTGGTGGATTTTCTCTCTTATTTATCTAATCATGTGGATGATAATATATTCTATACATTTAAGATTTTTATGCCTCTCTAAGGTGTGAATTTGGATTGACGTGATGTTCTTAGGCTTCACCACTACCAACCACTTTAAGGAATAATACCCTACTCTTTTGTTTATTTTATTTTCATTATTCTTCTTCTACTTCAATTTTTTGATAAATAAATATTATGATGATGAATCCTCACAGAACCATCTTTGTTTGCACCAAACAAAATATGATCACCCCATGGTGATGTTTTAGGATGAATGAAATATTTTTCATCTGATGCATTTAACTAATTTTTTAATTATATAAGTTTTAATTTAACAATTAAGTAAGTTAGTATTTAAAATGGATCATCCTTGGGAACTAATTAAATTGTAAATTCAACATCCCAATAAAGTATAACAACAGGAAACTCATGATAAAAAACATTAATGTACTCATTTACTATTGGAACATCATTAATACGAATAGTTCCCCTATTTTCTACAATATATGAATTATATATTCCATATCCATATTTTAATTATATATTATAATACTGGTATATTTTCAATGTTATGGGTTTATTCATGTATACAAGCTAAAACACTTTCTAAGAAACAAAATTTATAAATCCAAAATAAATCATAGCATTGTAAACGGGGAGGTAATCCATACTATGAATAACAAAAAAATATATTAGTGGAATGTAAACATGGTTTTTATGTAATTTATTAACATAGAAAAACACGAGAATATTATTATAAAATTTTTTCTTTAATAGTTCCCCCATCTTTTTGTCAAAAAGTTTTAACTTCATTTATTATGTCAGAATTTTCAGTATACTAGAAAATTTATAATAAATTATTGAATGTATCAACCCATAAATAAAATATACATTATCATAATTTGTATAAACAAAAAATTACCACTTAACACATACTTTAATTAACCATAATATTTTGAAGTAGTTGTGAAGGATTTCACCACACCCTTATTCTTAAAAACCTATTGTTTTCTATCATTCATGTTATTCTGTAGACAAGAATGTTTGTAATGAAACTTATAATTAAATTTAAATCATTTTACTAACTACAAATATGAAATGGGTTTCCCACTTTCAGGAACTTTATAATTAGAATTACGATCCCTATGAACAAACTTAAAATGTCGGAAGAACATATAAGATTTCATATGGCATTCCCTAGTGTGCTTTTTTTACTACAATTATGAGAAACTGAAAATATGTTTTTTCTAACCATAATATTTCATGGATTAATTCTTCAAATATACCTTCCAACAAGACTAATTTTTTTACTTTTTGGTAAATAATTTATTATTAGATACACTTTCTCCATATCCACACATCAAACACATTTCTCATATATTTCAAATTCCTAGGATGCCAGTTCCCTTATATTTTTGGCATTAATCCTATGTAAAACAAATTAATATTACTATTAATATCGTGGATAACATTTAGTGTTAAATATTCCATTCATTTGAAAATTTCTTCATAAACATCCACTGAATATTCATATGTTTACTTAAATTCAATGAATTTTATTTCCATTCTATGTATAATAACTTAATGAAAATATTAATTAATGAAAATATTCATAAATACATCCTATTATGAGGCCTCAATATTCTCTCATTACTTTATATTCATGACCATTTACCACCACTAGTTAGATTTATCATGAAAAATGTAAATATAAGTACATTCTTATTGGTGACCTAAATATCCCATGGAATTGAGTTTATTTTCTTGGACATTAATCAATTATTTTACTACCACTAGGAGAAAAGATCCATTGAATATAAGAGGGTGATATCTCCTAAAATGATCCATTGTTAACATGTTCCCCTTTAGTAGATATGGTTGTTCTATATCAGGGATACCACCACCTTTTATAACCTATATAAATTGATACATCACTATAAAAACCCAGACTCTTCTAATTCCAACCATTCCAAGTTGTCTATTTGGAAAGACATCATCTCTTTGGTGCCTTCCTACAATAGATTCCTTACTTACATTATAAAAAACAATTTTTAATATAAATAGTTTAGATGAATTCTCATGGTAATATTCAAATGGAATATTATTTCAATATAACCATAATGAAACATATTTTAATGGTATTATATTAACATTATACTAACATTTAAAATTATCTAAACATTGATCTAATATCAACTCTTAGGACATGGACTTATATAAAACATATTCCATTGAATTAAACTATAATTCCATTCCTTAAATTCCCAAATATATTTTAGGATTAAATTTTATTAATAATTGTATCATAGCTAGTACATAATATTCCCATATATTACGAAGTGGAAATGTCTACATAGTACCCATTTTACCTATAAGACTAAACGCTTAAGATATAATATGTTTTATTTTCATGAAATATCATCAAAATATTTATCTTCACCTAATCCTTATCTATACTCATATTTAACCATATGAAAAAAATTTCAAATATGGGATGAGAACACAAAATAATGTGACATAAAATGAAAAAAACAGTTAGTCCATGAATTCATATAATTGTTTTCCATTTACAAAAAAAAATGATCAAAATATAAATTTTATTACCTTACAAATAATCTTAACGAATAGAAAATTTTCCTTCATATACATATGTAATTAAAAAGAAAAAATATAAATAAGAAAAATTTCTTTTCAATAATGAAAACTCATAAAATACTTATTAAAATATTATACTTTTCACACTTAAAACAGCATGTACATTCCTTTAATCATATATTCGTTACCTTGCCATATTAAAATGGTAGATATTTTGTAAAACCCCATAGAAATCATAGATAAATAATAAATTAACATGAGGAATCATTTTTATATCCCTATTAAAAATAAAATAATGTTCACGATTTCACATAGATTAACATTCATGGTTCACATAGAATAACTATCATGGCTAAACATTGAATAACCTTCAAGAAAAATTCCAATAATATATTAGTAGAACATAATCAACTAACACCATAAATTTAAACAATGAATCATTACCTATAACTGGATCCCCTACCCTTGGTTTATAATGTAACAAACCATCATGAAAAAAAATTCCCTATAACCCTATAATGTATAAATCCCAAAATATTTATACATAATGAATTTTTATTTTGGCTGAAAAATGTTATAATATTTTGATAATTAATATGAATACATAAAATATGACTTATGAATATATGAAAAAATTTTATATATATAGTTTCACAATTGTTATAATTAATCACATTTATTGGGGTTCATGTTGTTTTTTTGCTTCTTTGATGTAGGTTTCTTGTTAGTTTGATCCTCGGGTACCCTTGGGTTGTCACCTAGTAAACTAAGTTGATGTATGCCTTTTTTGATTGAGAAAAAGTGGTTATAATTTTATTTTATGTTATCTTTTTAATATATTGTTCTATGGTTGAGTTCTATGATTACCCTCGGGGAGTTATTTCCCATGTTAGTAGCCCATTTTGTCAATTTTTTCATTCAGTTGTGGCTTCTTCCTTACCTATTTTGGTTGGATTGGATGGTTGAATAATTAATGGATATAATAGGTTATATTTTTTAGATATATTATTTTCATCATGTTTTTTCCCTCTTGTATAATTCTGAATTAGTTTCATGGGTAATTAGTTGTGGTTGGTAGAGGATATTTCCACATTGGTTGTTTTAAGGTTGATATTTATTAGTGGTGGAGGTTTCCTCCATGGAGTGTTTAATATTGGATTTTCCATTTTAGATTATTTCTAAATGGTGGGGAGGCCTATTATATTTCTCCATCGACTAATAACATTGTTTTATTTTTATGTTTTCATGTTATTGTTGTAGATTATATAGTTTTCATAGAATTTAGGATCCACAATTTTTAGTTTTTCATACATATGGATTTGATGGTCATTCATGAGAAGTGGTTTCATTTAGTAGGACCCTCTCAAGTTTCACCCACACCACACAAATCTTGTATCCAGGTGTGGAGGTTTTAATGTTTTTCCCTTTTATTTTTACTAAGGATTTTTTGGGAGTGAAAGTGGCATTTTCTGGAGAATGATGACACCACCATGTCACTATTACAATGTATGCTAATTAATTGTTTAAAATTTTTATACTTTAAGTATATTCAAAGTTTTTTGGGTTGTTTTAGGTTGGGATTATTGTTTCTGACAGTTCATGACTGTTAGGCTTATGAAAAATCATATTGCACTAGAATAATATTATCATAATGAATAACTTTAGAAAATCCTTTGATATTTTTATTTTTGAATCATTATATTTTTAGTAGGAGTTAGTGAGTTTCTTTGGAAGGTAATGAATTTATGATAGTTTTTAAAAATTATGGTTAGATGCATAAGAAATTTAAAATGTGTTTCTATTGTCAAAATGAGATAGTGAGAATTTAAATCACTCTATTTCATAGATTTTATGAGAAAATATTGAGTTAATTTGATAACTATTTTTTTCCACTGATATTTTTGCAGAAAAATGGAAGATATATAGAAAGGTATGTTCCTAGTGGAATAAAACTACATAAGTATAATAATCAATGCCTCCCTTCTCTCTTGTCTCTCCTCCACTCAACCATAGCTCTGTCCAGATTTTCCCCCTGACACCATTTTCTTTGGAGCTGAAGGTGTGTATTAGTAATTTCATTCTTCTTCCTCTTCCTTTACTCCCCTCCTCTCTCCCACCCAAGATCTATTTCTTCCTCATGGATTCTTTTTGCACTTGTTTTATTTCATGTCATCATATTTCTTTTATAAGATCATGGGGTCCTATGGTTTTTTATCTTCAGTTGATGCCCTCAAACATTATTCATGTGGCTCTAACCTAAAGTTCCTCATTACCTCTCTTGGTCAGATTAGGCATAGTGTTTAAAAGAGGTTTTCGGTTTCACGATTTGGAAGTCTATGGGTGTGATGGTGCTACCTAGATCTGTTTTATCATTCTTAGAAGGCTCATGGTTTTCTTTTTTATATAGGTTTCTACCATTTGAAGACCTCATACACTCAAACCTCTTTCATGACCTCTTATTCTGCTACTCCTATCCTGGTCAGATCTATAACAGTGGTAGCATTTATGATTTGGGTTTTGTGGTTCGATAGTCTTCGTTGTTCTAGGCATTCATCTTTCACCACTGGATTTGGTTATTTATATATCTTCGTACTAATGTTGGGGAAGTTTTGTTTTCATATTATCAGTGGTTGATCTATTTATTTATTTTCGATAGTGTCAAATTTGTGGTTGTAGTGATAAGATTGTTTGGTTTATTTCTAGTTCCCTGGGTGATGATTATGACTTGGTGTGGTGTGATGATGTACGGTGGTTTCAATGTATTCTCTTAATTTTATGCCAATTTTAGTGATTTGGTTGTCACTTGCTTGATAGGAATGTACAAGTCTTGATGAAATGTTTGTGGTGGTTCTAATGGTCTTTGATGGTCTCTGGTGTCGGGTGTGGTGGATGGAGATTAATGTCGACAAAATGATGGATGGTAATGACAACAATGGTAACTCATGATAACAATGATTGTAGAATTGACTTTGGGTGATGCAAGTGATTCCCATATCCAGATCTCCTTGAGTGTTGATAATTATTTGAATTATGAAATGTGAAATTGTGTAACTTTAATTTTTGGTTCATGCCTAGTATGTAGGTTACCGCTCATCCATAAATAGGTTTTAAAAATAAAATAAAAATTAAATTTTAGTGGGTCAAGTTGTTTCATAGTGAAATAGATGAAATGATTTGAAATATTTGAAGTTGGTGTGACCGAATGGCTAGTTTTTAACATCTATTAAAATGTGTTGGGAATTTTTTTTAACAAGTCATTATTTTACATTTAGCGGCCTATATGGATTTCTATACACAATATATTGTAAATGTTATTCTTCTAATTATATTAAGAGTAATATTTATTCATTCAATGAATGTGGGATGAATGTCTGAAACCTTGTAAAAAATAGTATTATATCAATTTACTCACATTCATTTACCTTCTGAATGTTTGGTGAGTTTGAGTGAAAGTAATTGAGCCATTAAAACATAAAGTAGTGATTATATTAGGAAATTTTCATCCTAGTTATGTTACATTGATGTTGTGAGGATCATGTTATAGTGATCTATTTCAGAAATTATGATCTTCCAGTGATTTTTCTAAATGTGTTCAATGATATTAAGATATTATGAAAACATTTAATCAATGTATTATGATTTTTTCGTAAAGGATAACATGTTTTCTCATCATAAAAATTGACAACATTTTTATATTACTCATATATTTTTTGATTTACTGGGAATTATTATATTAAAAGGTGATGATGTCAAAATATATTAAGATATGAATTAAAATATAAAATGGAATGGATTTTAGATACTATAATATATATATATATATAGAGTTCTATGAAATCTTCATAGATCCATAAATTATATTTAATGATAATAAAATGTGGAATATAATGAAAGTTGTATTGGAAAAATATTATCAAAAGGATATAGATTTGATGAGGATAAACTTATATCAAAATATTTTTCTAAACGTATAGTAGAATAATAAAAAATATCACAAAATTTCTGACCTTGAAATTATATATGATATGTCTACATCACTAGAAAAAGTGTTCTTAATAAGATGGATATTCAAAATGAGACCGTCTGAAGTAAAATATGTAGTGAATCAGGTGAATGATTTTAAAATGATCCAAATCCATCATTAGTAAATTAAGGTACCATTCATTAATTATTTTTGGATGGTATTTTTATAAAACTCATTTTTGAACTCATGTAATGTAATGGTAATAATAGAAAATAACTCCAACATAAAAGGTAACCTGATATTCAAAGATGTGTAAAACATTATTCTGAAAGAAGAGCTCCAATGAATTGAGACATAATAAACTTATAGAAATGAATTCGTTGAATAGGGTATATGATCCTCATCTAATCTAAAAATTCAAAGATAATTGAAACATAATTTGAGAGAGATGAGTATAGGTAAAAGTACCAGACCTATAGTAGTGTACTAGAAATATAGAAAATTGTTTTATCTAAAGAAGAATTGTTGTGCGGACAAGTTAAATTTTGGAATCCCATATTATAGAGATTTAAGACCTATTGGATTAGCTAAATAAAGAAGAAAAAATCCACATATGATTTTCAATAATACAATGGGTTCTTGGATTATATATTTTAGATAATATTTTAACTCCCTCAATGACAAGGGATTCATGAAAACTTATATTTCTAGAATCTTTGGAAGTGTGAATCTAGAGGATAATAATTCTTTTCATATAATGGGAATGCAATATTTCAATGTTTAATTGAAGATTACTTTTTTTGTTATATTAAAATAAGTTCTCAATGTTATAGGACTTTAGAAGAACATGATTAATTTATGTATATTGGTTGAAGATGGATATGGAACAAAAATTTCTGATAGAGTGTGGAAAGTAAATCAAAAATTTCTTTACATGCATATATGTGTAAATTAAGAAATATTATATTTGATCAGATGTTTAGTGAGAGCTACACTTACAAAAAAATTTCAAATTTAAAAAATTCATAGTTTTGGAACTATCATCTTGGGAACCATAATGAGAAAGTCATAAAGACTCTATAGTAAAAAGTCACGATAAAGAGGAAATATTCGTACTTTTTATGTTGCAAGATTAGTATACTTAGTAAGAAGTAGAAGTTATGTTTTATTATAATTAGAAGAATTACGAATACCCAAAATCTAGAGGCTATATATATATATATATTGATTCAGACTTACCCCAGGGAAATATTTGTGAAGATCATAATATATTGTGACATTCATTGAAAAATCCCCAAGTCAATTATGTATAAACATTATAAAACATATAATGCATAAGACAATTTTAATGGTTTAATTTATCAACTAGATGTTGATGGAAACATATCAGGGAAAAAAATATTCATTTAGGAGTGACAAATATTTTGAGGTTAGGAAGTAGTAGATATAACAATATAAAAAATCAATTAAATCCTCTTAGGTACAATGGGATATAATCTATGAGAATCTCTACGAATAGAAAAGTCTCCATTGTTTTATTACCTCATGGTCTTCCAAAGTCATGAAAATACTCATGTGGATACTAGATAAAAAAAAGATAATCTAGAAGAGATATCTAATGCATGTGTCTATATAGGTTATGGAAATGAAGAACATGGTTTTAGACTTTGGGTTGGTGTAAAAAAGGTATATTATCATAAGTATGAATGTTTTTAAATGAGTAGGTCCAATGGAAAGACCAAAAATTAATGGTGAAGGAGGTTTAATGAAGATAATCAGCTTCAATTTAAATTAAACTAAGTTATGGTACCAGAAGACATTAAATTTTGAAGAGTTATGTTGTTATGATTCTACTGGATGTTCAAAAAATTTGGAGGAATGTTATTAAGGAAGTATAAAAGGTTCTTGTTTAATATAGATGATATATATTCCTAAAATTTTAATAACTATTAAGACTCAGTGTATTGTTTCAAAGAATGAAATTCTAAAATTTCAATATTGGAATGGGTATAATCATAGGTAAAATTGTGGAGATCAAAAAGGGTGAGACTATAGATACAAAGGTATGGTGTTAACTTTAGTTTTAGACTTTTAATAAATGGATAAGTACTATAAATCCTAAAATAAGTGACTGACTATGGTGATTCTAGTGACTGGGTTTTTTTCATACCAGAGGATTTGAATTAACATCATGTGAATTACCCTTGGAAGCACATTAATTTAACCACCAGATAGAGGGAACATGACAAAATTTTGTTTTTTTGTAAAAGAATGACTTATAAAAATAAAATTTATAAGGTTAAACAAGTGATAAAATGTTTTTAGTACAATGAGGGTGTTGAATTTTCTAAAGTACTCTATATTTTTATTAAGAATTGTACTAATAAATATGTTCTCCATTTTATTTCATATGGAGGATTATATATAGATGTAATAAATATGAAAAAATATTTTATTCATTGATATATATAATTGGATATTTATATAAAAAACATGTCGGTCCCATGTATAAAAAGAATCGATACAATGTGTGTAAACTCAAGAAAAGTATTTATGGGTTGAATCGAACAATAATTTAGTAAAACTAGAAGTTTAGATCATTCATTGAAGAAAATGGTTTCATGTAGGTAAACATAGACCACTATTAATATAAAAAATAATTTTGTGATGAAAATTTCATCATTATATAGTCGTTAATGTATGATATTCATTTTTTGGGATTGTCAATTTAACAAATCTAATAAATGGAGAAATTATTTTCATGAAATTTTTAAATAAACGATATTGTGAATGTGAGTAAAATATTGGGCATAAGGGTTTTGTGAGTTAAGAAGAACATATTTATTTTTATCTCTGAAATTGTATTCTTATAAAATCATTAAAAAATTGATGACCAAATGAAAAAAATTGAATCCCCTTGTCAAACACTTAAAACAAATGAAGGAACAAAAACCAAAAATATAATAAGTGTTATAAACTTTATGATACTTCTATTTACTTTGGAAATTTAAAGATTCATGTACATCATGGTGTGGAATCTATCATAATTTTTCCATGATTTTGATTTGTGAAATGTTTCACATCAAATCCAAGGAAACAACATTGGGAAGCTATGAATTAGAAACTGAGAGATCTCAAAGGAAATGAAAATAAAGACAATTTCATTGGATATGATGATTTATTGGTTTGGTATATTGATCTCAACTTTTATAAATATTTAGATTCATGGAAATCACAATTGGGTATGATTTTACATTTAGTGGAACCATAATCATCTAGATATTAATGGTTTGATTATTATGAGACCCATGGGGGGTATTTTTCATTAATAAATTTTTTATGCTTGTGTATATATAAATGGATTGTTTCATGTGAGGGTTTTTGAGGTAATGAATATTTATTTTTTATGATTTATTATTTCACATGTAGATAATTGATTTATTATTTTATAAATCCATTATATGATGGTCCTATAATTCCATAAGTAATAGTAGATTCCCTATATGGGTTCAACACCTTTGTTTAGATAATGTTCTAGATATGAGATTGTGTCCCATGGATGATAAGATCTCCTAGGAAGAGTTTTCTCCCATAGATATTTATCAATCATAGGATGGATAATATAGTATGACAAGTTATTCAGTAAAATTAGGATTTTGAAAATTTCATTACAACTAGAATAGGTTTCCAATATCCAGTTAATTTTTTTAACATGGTTTGTTGACAATGTTCTATGAAAATGGAGTATATTCCATATAATTGGTATAGAAAATAGTGTATAAATCGTGGAGTTGCTTCATATTATTTTCCAAAAATATTGGGCCAAAAATTTGTAGGATGACTCAATCATTATGGAATTTAGATTCCAATAAATAACTAATAAAATTATGGAAGAGGAATGAGTTTCTTGAGTACCAGGTTTCACGAAAGTGGATTTTCAATGGTGTGTAGAATCATGAACGAGCTTCATGAATTCACGAAGTATTAATGGTAATGATAAATGACTATGAGAAGCTTCATGAATAGTAAATTCCTCCAGTGGTTCATGAATATTGGATGTTACAAAAAATCCAAAGCGATTCGGGAAAAGGTGATGATGTGGTTGGAAGCTTCTAGAACAGGAGGATACACCTTCAAATAAGCCTCTACCAACCTCATTTGAGTAGAAAATGACTTAAAAATATTTTAAGGCTCCATATTCATGGAGGCGATTCATGAAGGTTGTTATTAAGAAAAGGTTATCGAATAAAGGACATTCACAAATTCTATGAAAGATAAATGGAAATTGTAAGTGTTTAACCACATAGTTTTAACAATAAATTTAAATGCATGAAATAATGAGTCATTACACAATGAAATTGTTTTAAGGAGATAGTTTTAAACTATCGATCAAATATAATTTTGTCACATCTATGATTTGAATTTAAAAAAACAGATATCTATAGTTACGATTAGTAAGTTATTTGGAGACTGGAAGAACCAAACTATTTCATTAGTGAATAGTACCATATACTTTTGAATAGTAATATGAACCTTATGAATAGTGAATTGTATCATTATTTTATTATCTTATGTTTATTAGATAATGAGACATTTATTATTTTTTCAAGGTGTTATAAAATCAATTATAGTTTTAATAATGTTATTTTTGGAATATGTTTTTATTTTATTTAAAAAATAAATTAATCATATTTAGAAAATTATTTTCAAAAAATGGATTTTATTTTTTAAATCAAAATGTTGAAAAATGGTTAATTTTTTTTTGTGATTTTACAGAAATACATGAAATTTTGGTTAATAGTGAAATTCTATAATTACGAAATATGCTAAATAAATGAATTTCTACATCAGGATTGAGTCAGGGATCATGTAAATGGCCATCGGTTCAATCTCAAAATCACATAATACTATTTCAGGTCACATAAATCAATACGATTAATAGTCTTCTGAAAAATTATTAAACAAATGATTAAAATTTTGGAAAACCCTTCCACTCCTACACTATAAAAACCACCCCCACTCCCTTTGACAACTCTCAAGATTTATGAATTGTCAAAGTTGTTACCAATATCCTTAAAAATTATATTCTCCATGTCCAAGACCTCTAGGTCTCAAAAAAAGGCCCAATCCTAAAGCTTTAAGGAGGATCTCCTGGAGAATAGATCAAGTGGTAAAAATCACCTTTCATTTTCTTGTGTTTTCTTTTCAATTCTATTCGTTTCTTATACTTTATTCACCACCACTTACACAAGAGTAATGAGATATAAATTACTATATATATTCTGGAATTTTATTATGTTTATTGGAAAATTCATCATCTTCCTTCCCCTCCTATTCCTTTTATTCTTAAAAGAAATTCATCATCTCTAATGTGTGGATTTACAGACATCATGGATGACCTGTCTTCAATTTCATTTAATTCCATAAAATATTTTTGTAAAACCAATATAATGGCTGAAAAATATTTTAATGGGTATTATATTACCACTATATGTTTTTAATTAACTTATATTCATAATATAAAAGTAATATGATGAAACAGGTTGATGATTATCGAAGAACCGCCAAAATGATTTAAAAGAATATCACTACTGATTTATCTAAGGATTCATCCACATACCATACTACTAAAAGAATTTTTGGAATAATTTAATATTATTGAAATATATTAACACCATTTCATTTCACTTATAGAGTTTCAATTCCATTCGATAAGAAAATCCTTTACAAACCGACCATGGAAAGCATGTAAAGGACGCACTCAAATAAATGGAAATAACAAAATATTTTTAATAAATGGGATGAATGATGTTATAAATTGATAATTTAAGTTGTCATAAATATGATTATGATTCACTAAAATAATATTAACAATAGTTTTAACCGTTATGTGAGAGGATTATCCAATTTTAATGTAAGATAAACTTGAGATAATAGAATTCTTAACCAAGTTTCCATTATATATGTTAACCATATATTTCATTAATTATATGGAACTTAGATCATTTGTGTAATTAATTTAATTAATATTATGTTTTATTATGTGTATTTTAGGCATATACTGATGTTCCTTTTTTTATAAATTCTCAATTTAATTATATGATATTTTTAAGGGAATTTTCTTTAAGAATCCTCTTTTGAAAATCTATTTTAAAAATTTCAAAAGCAATGATTTTATACAATTATTAATGATTTATGAATATTTTCATATTATTAGGAATTATTTATGATTATGTTTTTGACCAATATCTCCCTCCAATGCATTGGTTATGTGTATGTTGGAGGTCAGCCTCATGGTTACTCCATGTGTAACTATGATGATTACATAGTAAGATAGTTGTGAGGGTTACTAATCATAAGGTAGCAGCATGGGTTATAATATAAGTAATAAAGTCACCAAGATACATTTAGGAATTTATTTATATTATTTAATCTCTTAGGGAAATATAATGTTTAAAAAAGTATTTATATATGTGTGAGAATTATGTCTTTGTCAAAAAGTATTTAATCTCCTAGGTAGATTATGTAATTTTTATGGATGGGTCCTTATAGTTCGTATCAGAGCACTGTTTAGATAACTTAGGCATTAATATGATGTTAATAAAATACCATAAATGATTTTTACCTTATTTTTAGGTTGAAATGTTTTATAATTTAAATATTTCCATGTTTCTTCATCTATGAAATGTCTCTTTAGAATGGTTTTATGTATAAGAAACATGGAAGATAAATTTGAAAGGAACTGATAGGCTGATATCGTTCTAAATCTACAATTGGGAATGGTGGGAATTGAAACTGAGTAGTTTGTGACAATAATAGATCAGTTTATGTCTGAAATAAATGGTGGTGGTATCCATGAAATATAATTACTAGAGCTACCAAAAAGAAACATGATTAATTTGGAACATTTTATGAGGCAACACCCTCATTATTTTAGTTGATCTTCTAACCCCGTAGCAACTGAATGATGGATAAAATCCCTATAATATATATTTGATGATATTATATGTTTAGATTATCAAATGTATAGCCTTTCCAATTATTTTTTAGAAGGTGATGCTGATAAATGGGTTTGAATGGTCTAGAATATCTTGTATAGAGAGAATATTTAATCCTTATAGTGGGATGAATTTAAAGGTATTTTCCTTGAAAAATATTTTCGTATTGTGGTTCAATTTAATATGGACAATAAATTCCTTGAATTGAGGAAAAAAGAGTATGATTCAGTGGTTGATTATGAATAAAACATCACCTTACTGGAAAGGTATTCTCAAATGCTTATTTGAGTTGTTTATAGAAAAATAAATTTATTTTACTCAAGATTGAAGCCAAGATACCGAAGGGCATTGGCCTCACAAGAAAAGTTACGAAAAACATTTATGAAGTGCTAATAGGGTAGAAATGGAGTTTTTTTGATGATTAATTATACTTTGACAATGAATAGAAGTTTTTTTGATGGAAAGTGATGGTTGAGAATCAATCAAAAAAATCTGAGGGTAAGAATGCCCAATTTCCTATTTGTGAAAAGTGTGGTAAGAGGCTCCATGGAGAATTTATTACAAAAACTGGGGAGTGTTTTCGATATGGTGAGTTTGGACATATGGTTCGATATTGTAATAAAAATTATCTTAATATCAATTATGATAAGAAAATGTAAAAGTGATTCAAATTAGGTTTGATGGGTCATTATGAAAATTATTTCTAAAAGAAGGATCTGAGTTGTGGAAAGTAGTCGGACAATAAAAAGAAAGGCGTAGTTAGATCCTTTGAGACTACGTCAGTAGATTTTGAGCTATCCAATGAAGTGGTTTCAGATATTTTTTTATTTACATGCATTTTTCTGAAGTCTTTTTCTATATGGGTTTGGCACATTCCTTTTTTGAGAAATTATCTAGTATATTTGAAATTTGACCCCAATAAATGAGATATGAACTTATTTTAAAAACACTAGGGGGGAATGTTACAACACATATGAATTTTAAGATTATTCCTATTATTATATATGGAAATATATTTCTTATAAACCTTGTTATTTTTACATTATTATAGTTTAATTTCATTCTTTGTATAGATTTAATTTCTATTAATCATACTAAGAATGATTGTAGAGCTAAAGAAGTTTTTTTTTTCAAAAAGAGTTTCTGTTTGAACACAAGAACGAACCCATACAATTGATAACATATCATGAAGATAAAAAACTATTAGAAGATGAAAATGAAAGTTATCTTTCTCATATTTTATTAAAACATGGTAAATAATGAGATTAATGATGCCAGTGGTAAATGAATAACATGAAATATTTTCTAATGATTTACCCATTGTTATACCTGGTTAGGAAGTTGAATTAAAAATTGAATTAGTTTGTGACGCTAATATAATTTCAAAACCCACTGATGAAATGGTTCAAATGGAACTTAATGAATTGAAAAATCAGTTACAAGTGATGCTTGATAAAGGATTCTTTTGTCATATCACTTCACCATGGGGAGATCATGTTTTTATTGTTAAAAATAAAGATGGTTCAATAAAATTTACATTGATTATAGAGCATTGAATAACATTACTGTTAAGAATAAGAACAAATTTCCTCACAATAATGACCTTATTGATCCTCACTAGGTAAATCCATATTTTTCAAAGATTGGATTGAGATCCCAGTACCATCAGCTGAAGGTGAATTATGATGACATTCCAAAAATAGCATTTCAAACTAGATATGGTCATTTTGAATATGTTGTTATTCAATTTGAGTTAACTAAAAATCCTTATATATTCATGGATCTTATGAATATAATATTTACTGAGTTCTTGGATATGTTTTTTTGTTTATTGATGACATTCTGGTATATTCCAGAAGTAAATAAGACCAGGACAAAAATAAAAGTGTTTTTTTCAAACATTAAAAGAAAATAAGCTATATGTAAAATTCAGTAGGTGTTAATTTTGGTTTTAAAAAATTTATTTCCATGGTCACATTGTTTCTAATTATGTAATAACTATTGATCCTGTTAAAATGAATGTTGTTGAATAATGGAAAATTCCAATAAATATAACTGAAATTCATAGTTTTCATGGTTTGGAAAACTATTACTAGAGGTTTTTTATAAAAATTGCATGGTTATCTTGTCCACTGACAATGTTATCATTAAAAATTGTTTAATTTATTTAGAAAAATGAATGTGAAAATAGAATTATGTAATTGAATATGAGATCGGTGAATTATCCAGTTCACTTGCTACCTTCAATAAATGTAGAGTTTTTCATATATAGTGATTCTTCATTAAAATAAAATGGGTGTGTTTTGGTGAAGAATGATATGAAAAATGATTATCCCTCTATAAAATCAGATCCCCATGAGATAAAATATCATGCACATGATTTGGAATTACCAGGTATGGTTTTTTCTTTAAATATTTGAAGCATCTTTTATATGGAGCGAAATGTGAAATATATACTAACTACAAAAGTCAATAATATATATTAAATAAAAAATAATTAAACATGAGGAAAATATGATGGATTTAATTGATAAAGTATTATAATTGATTGATGAATTTCCTTCTTAGAAAATCAAACCAAGTGGTAGATTCATTGCGTAAAAAGATCATGAATAATTAACTATGTTATGGCTGGAAAAAAGAAACATTGATTTATGAATTAATGAATTTTGGCTTGGAATTTGTTGGTTTAGGAAATTCATCTATTTTGCTTCAGTTTTTAGTGAAGTTATCTTTGATAGATAGAATTCAGAAAGTGTAGAAGGAAGTTGGGGAGTTACATAAAAAGGTATAATTGGTTAAAATGGGTATGTTTCCAGAAATTATCATTGATAAAGATGTTGTTCTAATCATTTAAAAAATACTACGTGTTCCTTTTGATTGTCAAATAAAGAAAGAAATATTTTGTAAAGATCATAGTTCTCCCTTTTTAGTTCATCATGGCAGAATAAAGATGTATAAAGACCTTCAAGAGTATTACTGTTGTTATGGAATGAAGAGATATAATGAAAATTTTACCATGAAACTTTTTACTTATCAATAGGATAATGTATAGTGGTAGATAATGGAGGGGATGCTTAAACATTTTCTTGTTCCAAAGTGTAAATGAGAAAATATATCAATGGAATTTTTTGTGGGACTACTAAATACGTCTTAATGTATCAATATAATCTGAGTTATTGTGGATCGAGTGACTAAATATTCTCATTTCCATCCTATTCTAGATAAAATGTCTTCATATAAAATTTCTCAATTGTACGTCAATAAAATTATCAAGTTACATGGAATTATTATTTCAATTGTATCTAACTATAATCCTAGGATGACTTATAACCTTTAGAAAGGCATTCAAAAGTAATTAATGATATAATAAAATTTTAGTACCACATTTCATCCTCAATCAGGTTGGCAGTAATAATGGATGATTCAAACATTGTAGGATATTCTTTGAGCTTGTTCAATGAATTACCAGTAAAGCTGGGATCATTTTATTTCATTAGTTTAATTTTATAGTAATTAGAACATTCATTCCATTATACAAATGGAACCTTTTAAGACATTATATGTAATGTGGTGTCAATCTACATATATTTTTAATTACATTATGGAACGAAATTTGGTGGGACTAAAATTGGTAGAGGAAGTGGCTTAGAATGTGAATATGATCCAATGACCCATGGGGGTAGCTCCGAGTATGAAAAAAAGTTATAATGATTATAGGTGGAAAGACATTTATTTTGAGTTAGGTGATCTAGTTTTTATGAGAATCTCACTATGGGAAATTCATATTCATTTTTTTTATGAATGGAAACATGATTTCAAGGTAAATTTGACCTTATGAAATCTTGGTGAAGGATAGGAAGATTTCCTACTGAGTAGATGGCCATAGAGTTTATCTCATGTACCCAATTTTTTTTCATGTTTTGATATTCAGAAATTATATTCCACATCCATCTCATGTTTTGAGCCCAAAAAAAGTTTTCCTGGAAAAGAACCTCTCAAATGAAGAGAAACATGTTTAGATTCATTATTTAAGATAACAAGTATTGATAAATATTTTAATCAACTAGGGAAAGTTTTTGTGGTGAAACTACACGGTTGAAGAAACAACATTGGAATCTAAAAATTCTTTGAAAGAATGGTACTATCAAATTTTGAATATGTAAATAAAATTAAAGGGATAAAATTTTTAAAAGGTGGGGAGAATTTAACAACCCAAATAATGAAACTTTTTTTAAGGAATTAGTTTTAATCTATAAAATAAATATAATATTTCCACTTCTATGAATTTAATTTCAAAAAAATGGACATCTACGGTTGCGATCAGTATGTTATTTGGAGTCTGATAGAACCAAATTGTTTTTAGTGATTAGTAATATTTAATTATATATAGTAATATGAATAGTAATATATACTTTATTAATATTAAATCATACAATTATTTTATTGTCTTAAGGTTATAACATAATGTGACCTTAATTAAATTCTAATGGTGTTGTAAAATTAGTTATAGTTTTAAAATTATTATTTTAGGAATAAATTATGGTTTTTTAAATTATATAAACAATATTTCATGAATTTGATTTCTAAAAATGGAGTTTTATTTTGAATTATACACATCAAAAACGGTTTCTGGTGACTTTGTTTGGATTTTTCTGATATACGTGAATTTTTTGGGAATAATGAAATTTGATAATTACAAAATATGCTAAATAAATGAATATCTGCATCATGATTGAGTCATAGACGATGTAAATGCACAATAATACAATCAAAAACTAACTTATTAATATTTGGGGTCACATAAATCCAAAATATTCATAGTCTTGAGAAAAAATATTAAACAAATGATTAAAATAATGGAAAACCCCTCCTCACATCCACTATAAATGACACCCTCACACCCTCTTCCTCCTAGACATCTGAATCTTTGAAAATTGTCTAACTACTTCAAAATACCATCTCCAAGGATCTTCCACAATCCTAAGACCAGATTATCTCACCAAAATGACAAAACCAAAGTCCTTCAAGAGGACCTCTAGGAGATGAAATCAAGAGGTAAAAATCATCTTTCATTTTCTTGTGTTTTCATTTCAATTATTTAATTTTATTATAATCACTTTAAATAACCTTATCCAAGAGGAATGAAATATCTATTACACAATATATTTTGTAGTTTTTTATCACATTTATGGGAAAATTCAACATCATTATTCCACTCATCTTCCTCTTATTCTAATAATAAAAGCATCATCTCTGATGTGTCGATTTACCGACATCATGGACGATGAGTCCTTAATTTCCTTTACATCCTTCAAATATAGTGGTAAAACCATTTTAATGGTTGAAAAATATTTAAAAGTTTATTATATGACCTTTCTTATGTTCAACAATTAACTTGTATACATAATATTAGTGGTATATGATGAAACAAGTTTGTGATTATCGATGAACCCTGAAAATGATTGATATGGATATCACTAATAATTTATGTAATGATTCATCCTCATACCATATAACGAAATTAATTTATGGAATTATTTAATTTTTTTCAAACATATTAACACCATTTCATTACACTACTGAAGTTTCACTTCAATTCGATTGGAATATCCTTTACAAACTGACCATGGAAGCCATGTAAAGCATGCACTCGAAACAATGAAAATAACAAATTATTATTAATAAATGGGTCGAATGTTGTTATAAAATGATCTTACAAGGTGTTATAAACATCATTATTCTTCAGTAAAATAATAATAATATAATTTTTAACTATTATACATGATCTTTAAACGTGTTTTAAGTAAGACGAACCTGAGTTAAAGGAATTCTTAACCCAGTTTCCATTCATTAGTTTGACCTTATATTTCATTATTTATATGGTACTACAAATATTTGGGTAATTAATTTAATTCATATTATGTATTATTATGATTATTTATAGTTTATACTGTTATTCCTTTAATTTTATCAATTCACACATCAATTATCTGATATTTGTAATGGAATTTGTTTTCTCAAAATCCTCTTTTAAAATTCTTTTTTACAAAATTAATAAGAAATGCTTTTATGTAATTATTCATATTTTATAAAAAATTTATAGTTATTTTGAATTGTTTATAAGGAAGGTTGAGACCTAAATATCCCTCCAATGGATTGGGTATGTGTATTTTGGAGGTCGGCCATATTGTTTCTCTATGTGTAACTAAAAGGTTACCGTATAATTGAACATTGAGGGATAAATTTTATGCTATCCATAAGGGTTAAAAATCATAAGACAAACATGAGGGTTAAAATATAAGTAATTAATTCCACCAGATACAATAATTATTTTATTTATGTTCGTTAATTTTTTATAGAAATCTCATGTTTTAAAGAGAAAATATAAATGTGTGATAAGTATCTCTTTGTGAAAATTATTTCATATATTTATAAGTATTCATGGACTAATGGTTATGTTCCTTATTTTTATATCCATAATGAGATATTTTGAGCTCAACATAGGGTTTTAAATCGTTTTCATTGGTTATAAGGATGTGTTTGAGAAATAAGGAAGTCATGTTAAACATTATGAATTTTTTTTCAAACAAATCATGTTGTGGTTTTGAGTTATGAATTTTATTTTTTGGAAGAAATGTATATTGTTTTAATGGTACCCAAATTGTATTCTTTTGGGTTTATATGTATATGTAATGTCCTAAAATTCTATTACTCTATACCGAAAAGATATTTAGGAACATAAGGAAGTAAAATCAAGTTGAAATATATAGGTTATAAAATTTTTAAGGGTGGGTCCTTATAATATGCATCAAAAAAGTGATGATGTTCTAAAATTCAATGAAATCCAGCTGAATGTTGTGGTCTTTTTGAATTATAAGTGACCTTAATGATTGTTAGTTTCTTCATGAAGGATTTGTTAGCTTTTTAGAATGAGCTTGCATCATGAAGTCTAGTTCGCTTTAAAAAATATGTGAGCTTCATGAAAGTTACGTGTTCACAAAAAAATTATATTCTTGGGAATAATTAGGTAGTCATAAAAAGGCTTTGTTAGAATCATGAAGGTAGTGAGCATCATTAATGTATAAAAAAGTAATTTCCCAATAAATCTTTGATAACTTTATTTTCATCATGTGGGTGAAAGTATAACATCAACAAAAAATATAACCATAACTATGTATGTTTTCATTAATTCTATTGAAGGGACCTATAAGTCCATAATATGTATGTGAATTGTTTTTCGAGAAGAGAACAAAGTAATATGAATAAGCGGATCCTTTCAACTGAAAGTGATACATATAAAAAAATTGAGTGGGTGAACCTTGGGAAGTAGTTAGTTGTCTCTACACATTAAAACAGTAGTGATCCATTCATACATTGATAGAGGAAAGGGATAGAACAATGTTTTGATTAATAATGTAACAAGATCTTAACAGGTATTTATTTTAATCATTCATACCCAGATTCACCCCCTAAATATTTAACAAAGTTAAGATAACAATTATATATTCCAGGTTGTTATTCAATACTATGATAATTTTTACTAATTATTCAGTGCTATAATTGGTTTTCGGTCCCTATTTTAATTTTTTGTTACTTGATTTCTAGGGTGTGACCCATGAAACTTATTCATTTGTTGGTGGTTTTCAATTGGGGATTTTTTGGTTTTTTATCTTCTTGTACTTTTCGGGATTGTGTAACCACATGTATTTTTATTATCTCCCTTGTTATGTTTATTGAAATGTTGGAATCTGTTGGATTATACTTATTGACATAGTAGTTCATTATATTTTCTAAAATGGTTGTAAATATTGTTTAGAAACATGTTTGAAAATAATGGTAAATATTATTTTCTATGGAAATTATTTCGAAATGGTTTTGAAATGATTGAAACAGAGTCTTTACTTGATTCTTAAATTTTTTAAGGATCCATATTTATGAGGATTTATAAGGTAATTTATATTACTTGGATAAATTATCTATGTCTTTTTTTATTTATGTTATTTGAATTATTATTTTATTTTCAATTATATTTCAAACTACAATTTATGAATTTTCTAGTGAAAATAATAAACAGACTCTTTGTTGAGATCCTATAAGGAATGTTTTTATCACACCCTACAAGCACACCTCTATGAGTGTGTATGAAACTCTTATGTTTTATATTGGTTCAAGGTTTTTTTCTTGTTTTTTTTCATGGGTCATTGAATAGTGTGCTGAGATGTGCAGTGCAATAATGGGTCGTAGGTCGGTGATATTGTGGTTTAGGTTTCATATTATTTTAGTACGTGATGTATCATCCAAGAATAACATTATTTTGTAGGTTTTTAATGTCACGTAGTAGTTTCTTTTGATGTATTTAAATATTTATGATTTCAAATAATGATATAATTGTTCTGAATCAGAATTACAGGTTATGACATGTTTTTATCTTTTATTTTCTCTATTTGAATATCTTATTTTTCATGGATATCCAATGTAATGATTCTTAAAACTATAAATTTGGAATATAATATATTCATTGATTACACTTATTTGAGGCTGAAACCAATCCAATTGTGAATCCCATGATTCCGAGACACTATTTTCAATCCCTTGGGGATCTAGAATTCCCTTTAGGCCTAACGGTGAATTGGTTTGGGTACCAGGTTAGGTTATATCTAGTAAATCCATTAAAAATAGTATTAAAGAAGAGGATCTAAATTGGGGACTAGGTTCTAGGAGCACAATCTTTTTATTTGGTGATTTTTATACTATGAATATAGAACTATATTTACTCGATAGATAATTGTATAGAGAGTATAACTAGCTCTTCATTACTTAGAACCTCAAGTTTTCTTGGGTATCCGAGTCTTGGGTCTTGGATTTTTATTTCATTATTGAATGGTTTTTCGTGATTGTAGACATGATAATATTTTTTTAAAATCCCTAATGAGTTATGTAAGTGTTTTTTGGGTTCTTTTGCATTTTTTATAGAATGTGGAAAAAGAACTAAGGATACAATGTTATATCACATGGTCTTAAAAAATTGTCTAGAGCCCATGGGAAGCCCTTACGGATGGTTATAATGACATCCCCGATCCTATCACATATTTTACAAAGGAACCACCAATCTATGAATCAAGACTATATAAAAAATTTCATCCCTACTATGGTTTTTATTTCATCCTCTATAATTTTCAAATTGATCCAAAAGTGGTTCCAAATTATTGGTGGTGAATAAAAGAGGGTTTTAATGGTGTTTTTATGTTGTTAAAATATATTTTTATCTAATGAATGATATTTTTTCATTTTTATTCATTGTGTTTTAGTAGTTATTTTGGTTCAAAATGTGGAATTTCATTGAATTTTTTATTTTAAAAATCAATTTTCGTAAATGGACTAAAAAAAATATCATTTGTTCCATTTTTGAATTTGATAAAGTTGTGTATTTCATGATGGTTTTTATAAAATTTGTTAAAAAACTGTGGAGTTTTATGTCAATGAATTTTAAAAATTCCATCTAATGTGGAAATGTATTAAAATTGTAATAATGTTGAAAAATAATTTTTTTAATTTTAAAAGGGTAATGTGGTATTTTACTAATGTAGTTGGGTTTTAAAGGATGATAGGTGTTGGTTTTTCAAATGTATTTGTTGGTAAAAATCATTTTAATATTTTCAAGGTGATGTTGAATATTTTAATCAATGAAAGTGGTTATGACGTGTCATGGATATTGGTTTTTTGGAGTTGTCTCTAGGATGAAGAATTGTTCTGTTCTATTTGAAATATTAGTGTTGAATTGGTGGATTCCTTGTCCTATGTTATCTTTTATATTCCTCCAATTAGGATCACAAAATAAATATAAAATCCTTTTTTAGAGTATGATCCACAATGTGATGCTTCTCACCAATCATCATTTCTATACTACAAAAAACACTGAATAGAACGAACTTAGATCCTTCTTTGATCTTTTATCCTTTCTTTTTTGTGGTCACCAACGTCATATTTATAGGTTTTATAATTACTTTAATTATAATAATTCACAAGAGTAGTTCGATTTGGTGTAATGTTAGTTTTCCGTTCATAAATTTGGGGGTTTACTTTTATGGATATCAATTTAGTTAAATAATTTTAGGTATTTGGGGATTCAAGTTTCTTTATGTACCATTTTGATATTATATTAGTGGGATATTTGTTTTTTATTTATATACTAATTCATGGTTGATGAATTTAAGGACCCGAACTTTTACATTACATATTCCAATGACATTAATCTAGAACTCACTTTATTACATTTATAAATATCATTAGGGTTTATATTTTTATAGAGATAGATCATAAAACCTGTATAACAACACAATATATTAAAAATTGGACACTTCTACTTAGTATCCAATTTTCCCATAAAATAAAACATCCAATGTATAACATGTTTTCTTTTCTGTAGTTGTATTCAAAAAAATTTATATTTTCCTCATCCTTATCGCTATTTATCTTTAAAATCTATGAAAAGAATCTTAAAAAATATTATGAGCATAAAAATATAGTAACTAATATATAAATAAATAAATAAACTGTTCGTCCATGAATACTTATAAAAATTTTCCTTTCCAAAATATATGATGGGCTCAAAATAGACACTTTATTTTCTAATAAATCACATACTACACCAAAATATTTTAAAGAAATTTTCAGAAGAAATATTTTCTGTTAAATGAAAATGTAACACCCCAGGTAAATAAAGAATATGAAATTTTTATATTTATCCATATTTGTGAATAAAATATTAATATTATTTTAAAGGGAACGCTATGCTCGATGGAGTACCCAATAAGAAACAACAAGTTTCTTTGAAATCTTACGTTGCAGTCTAATAATAAAATAATATTATTTTAAATGATAGTTAATTCCTAGCCATTGTAATTGCGAGAATGAATGGAACTAACTACAAAATTATTATATATGTTTTTCAAATATTTTTACTTTTATGCAAAAAAATTTAGTGCCTTAAATGCAAATGAATCCAATTTTAATCATTAATCTTTTAGTATTCCTTAAAAAGTCGATTAACCTCATTTTGATGGAGAACACCTCATAAATCCTTTTTTTGAAAATTTTATATGTTATATTTGACAAAATAAAATTCTTTAAAGAATCGGGACATCAAAATTTACTTTGTATAAATTTTTGTTATTTTTCCGATAAAGTTCATTTTTTAATGAATAGTATAAAATGCTGTATTTTAATTCAAATCCTCCTTTTAATCTAATTTATTTATATGATTAGATCATCTTTTGAATTGGTTTTAAATTGAAATTAGAATATATTTTTAACATTTAATCCAATGGTGGTCATTGGAATTAAGTTCACATTGAAATTGGACTTAAACTAGTCTCAATTTTTAATAGATATTGTTTCTTAAAAACACACTATTAGTTTTGACAGTGGGAATTAATTATTAAATTAATTAATGAAACATATATATTTTAAAATTTCTAAAATAGGCATCATTTTTGAATTCGTAATATCAAATATAGCTTAGGGTGAATTTTTTGTATTTTTCTGAAAACATTAATTTTTGATGAATAGTGAAACCACTAAGTGGTAGTTAAAGAACCTGATTTTTTGTTTAAATGAAACTTTGCCACATATGTGATTTTATTTTCAAAAACCCTACATACATGGTTTTAATGAAGAAGTAAAATGTGGTTCAATGAGATTAAAATAAATTTTGGTGAATACTAACTTTTAAGTTTTATTAATACCGATTAAAGGTAATTAGTGTAATTTAAGGTAAAAATAATGTTTTAATAATATGAAATGACCTAGAAACATGTACTACCCTCATTATATGTGTCATGGCCGACCAAGACAATCCATGGGTCAACTTCGGGACCCCATGGAGACACATTGGTAGGAAAATGACAAAAATAACTTTTTATTTAAAGTTAAAATAAAAAAGTCACAAACATGAGTTGTTTTACAAAAAAAATATTTAAATTGGTTATACAAGTCCTATTTTTTTACAATAAATATTCATTAGAAATAAAAAAATATTTCCTACATCATGATAGTTTTTTTATAATTTTTAGACATTAAATAAATTATATTATTTATGACACCATGATGATGTAGTGATTACCTCATTATTTAACTATTTAAATAAAATGAAAAGATAATGTAAAATCTAAGACCTACACATGTCCAAAACCTATTGGATGGGTGTATTACGAACTCTTATCACCTTATCCTCTAAATATATAATTTTGGGACCTTCAAAATCCGAAATGCATTTCATAATAATGTAACCTTTTATAACTTTCCAAGAGTGCCCCTCTTCTCCTCTTATAAAAGGCCCCCTTTTCTACCACCATACCCACACCTCTCAAGCCATTGGCTCGGCCAAAAACTTAATATTTTGACTCTAAACATCCCTATATTACTCATAGAATCCTCACTTTGGGAAGAAGTCTTCCCAAGGAAGCCTTTGAGCTCAAATCAAAAAGAGTTACCTGTTTTAAAGGTAATGTCTTCCTTAGTTTTCTTTTGTTTTATTTTTCTTCTCCAACCCCCTAAACTCTTTTTATTTACTTACATTGTAAAAAAAATTATCTTCAATATAATATGATGTTTTTATGAGGATTATTCGAGCTACACTAACACACACCTCCGTATAATGGTTAATGAACATACTGTTTCTATGGATGGAGAATTACTACTTCACGAAACGATGATTGTTCTATGTTCTCATACCTCCTCTCATGGTGGCCATTATGATGGAACTATATTTAATTATGATATATATTATATTTATTTCAACTCTATTCTTTTGTATTTTATATTTAATATATACTTTTATTCATTTCATGTTGTGCAAATGCGATAAATTCATTTGAGGAAGGGTGGACTACCGCCCACTAAAGTGATGTGACTCGTTCATGCAATACATGGAATGTATAAAGAATGAAATTGATGAACTTATGTAATATATATAAAATATATATTATACTGGAATTATAATATATATATCTCTCTCATCTAGTTTTAATTCCATTAATGCGACAATGAAATGAAAGTAGCGTTCATGCGTACGTACGGTTTACCGTCACCATAAATGGTACATTTCATTTCTTATCTCCAAATGTTATGTACTATTATAAGTACGTATATATAATGGATATATATGTCATATATTACATCTAAATTATGGATATCATTCTGTAATTATAATATATATATCTCTCTTTTAACTTTAATTCCATTAATATAACAAAAAAATGAATGTAGTGTTCATGCGTACGTACGGCCTACCGTCTCCATGAATGGTGCTTTAAATTTATTACATCCAAATTTTATGGAATTGTAAAAAATTAATATATACTAGATATATATGATATTTAAGATATTAAAACTATTTTGAAGATGATGTACCTATAACTATATGTAAAATTGTTTTCCAACAAGTTCTATTTTTACTCATGTATCGAACATCGACAAAAACGTCTGATATGAACTCACATTATTAACCAATTATTATAACATTATAATATGTGATATGAAATGAATAATAATATTTAAAGGAGGTCCTTGAGAAATTATAAATTTACCAAATTTTATTATTCAGGAGATTAAAGAACGATCGAGTCATGTCGGACACGAGGTAAGGGATCCTACCCCTCTCTTTATTTTTAAGTACACTCTTTTATGTCATTCCTTTTAAGATCATCTTTCTTATGATTGGGATGTACTTTTATATTACTCTTACTGTAATTTTTTTATTTTCATATGTTTAGAGACCATATTTTCTCTCATCAATCCATTTTGGAAGTTTTCAGTGGCGCCGTTAGGCAGCCGAATTTTCGTAAGGGATCCAACCTCTCTTTCCTTTTAAGTAATATCTTTTATGTAATTTCATTTAAGATCATCTTTATTATGTTTGGGTATGTTATTTTATTTTCCTCATACTGTAATTTTTATGTTCATATTATGAGGGACCCTATTTTATCTCATAAATCTATTTTTAGATGTTTTAAGTGGCGTCGTTAGGCTGCCGAGTTTTCATAAGGGATTTGTCACCTCACTTTTATTCCCAAGACATTTATGCTACGGTTGCCACCATTTCCTTTGAGTGGTGTATGTACTGACCATTATTATACTCTTTGTGAAGTATAATTTCAATTATGTGTATTTAAATCTTCATTGTATGACCCTTCTTCTATGGGGTGTACGTTTCAAAAGTTACCCAAGTCGGTAAGGGATCCTTTCACCCTCCTATTTTTAAAAGACTTATTTTGTTATGACTTTTAATTCACATATTATTATGTTGGTATATGTTCTTATATATCCTTATTTATGTATATTTTATGTCCGAGTGATGAGATACCATTTTCGCTCTCATTAACCCATTTTATAAATTTTAAAGTGACGCCGTTAGGCTGTATGATTTCTCTTAGGGAACTTCATAACCAACTTTCAATTATTTGGGTTAAGCCTCTACTTAATGATTTTATTATTCAAATATTATGTGTGGAATATCTATGTTTTAATTTCCACAAACCTTTGTGTAGATATACTATTTCTACACATAATCATCTCATTAATAAATTCTTACGAATTTGTATGGGAAATCATAACTCAATCTCATTTTTTTGAGTTAAATATCTATGTCATTGGTTTTGTTTTTCCAAGATTATGTGTGAATGACCTCTGATTGTTTCACACATAATATCTACTTTTATTTGGTGTATTTATATTTCTCACACATAATTATGTGATAGATTTGCCCTTAATTTAAGGATACCATCTTTATAATTGATTTCATCTCAATTTACATTTCCATTGTGACTTCATTGTTGTTATGAACCAATTCCCTATTATATGGTATTAAAAACTATCCTTTGACATATTATACCATTAATCCATTTATTCTCATGATATTATAATGCTCGGATTAAATGTTATTCCGCAATTGTTTGTATTCAAGAGTCTCTCATTTTGATAAAAACTCTTTAACAAAAATATCATTTTAAATGTTTTAAAGATTCATTGTTCTAAATCTTTATCATTAATGTCCATGTTTTCAACATGCTTTTCAGTATTTATTTATATGGACATTAATGTTTTAAAATTAATATTCCATTAAAATCTTCAAAGTGGTATGGGACTCTTTGACTCAAAAATCTCTTTTAAATGGTTTTTGAAATTGGACTGATTAATTCAATATCTTGGAATTACTTATTGTGATTGAAAATGAAATTTTGTTATTGAAATGTTTATATTTTCAATATTTTATGTGTAATTATGGTACTTGGATATTTTACGGGTGGTTACGTGATAAACCATATGACGGGTGGTGCCGTGAATACCAGGACGGGTGGTTACGTTATAACCTCCAATGTATTGGGTATGGAAGTCGGCCGTATGGGTATTCCATTAAGTGATATGTGTGGATGTCGACGGTATGGTTATTCCATTTAAGTATGTTAATGTACCAAGTTACCATTATACGTTATGTGGTCTTTATATGGGTTTTTATTGTAATCTTTTGGTTACAAAAGGGGTAAGTAACGATCTTTTATTCAGTAAAGAGTTTTTTACTACTTCATAATGGTGAAAAGCATTACATTCATAAAGTATTCTTGGTTTACTTGTTGTTTTGAAAAACTAACAGTTTTCATTCTTTGTGTATCCTTTACTGGGCTTTTTATTCTCATCCCAAGTTTTTGAAATTTTTTCTATAGGACATAAAGATGAATAGGGTCATGGATGGGATAATGGAAAGACATGCTATCTAAAACATGGAAGTAGTTATGTTTCTTTTAAAGAGTTTTTATTTTATGGAAAATTAGTACAAGTGTATACTTTGTAATCATTGAGATGTAATAGTTATGTCCTAATTATCTAAAACTCTAAACCTGAAATTATCCTCAATGTGAATTATTCATTTAATTCAATAATAAGTAATGTTTAAGGACGAGGCCTTATAGTTGGTATCAGAGGTCGTTTTAGATAACTTTAGAGGATAGGGTATTCTATAAGAATAATTGACATTACCATAATGGCTAGGATTTTAGAATGGGTCATAGTTTTTAGATAAAGTGAATAAGTAAGTATATTTTAGTTTTTATCTTCCTCATTAGTACATGATGATTTTGTTGATATACGCACACTGATATTTCTGTTTTTAGTAAATGGATGGATCAAGGAGGAACCAAAGTGACAATGGGTTTGATTGAAACTGTGGTGGTTCTCTGATTAAGAGACTGGATAAAATGGGGGATTCAATGCTGAATCTCGTGGTTGTGCGAAACCAACTATAAAAGAGTCATGATCAACCACTTGAACATTGGTGAGTTCTCTAATGCATCATGTATGATATGACCAACTCGATGTGGAAGTTCAGGTAATAATTATAAAGGTAACCATTAGGGTTTATATTATCCTTACATTTTAGGTAATTATGGGTTACTCTATGATATGATGGAAAATGAAAGGAATGAGATAAACTTGAGGTTAAAATATGTTATGTTCATTTTTGAAGATTTTATCTCATTTTGGGGAATGTTATAAGAATTATGTAGATTTGGAAATATAAAAACATGCAGACCGTGTGACAACCCGTCTCGTCGGACAAAGCCATGGGAATCGAACCCACAACCAAAGTGCAACTGGTATTTATTGCCTACCACTGGACTACGTGATGTCCCTGGTTAGTTTGACTAATTCTTTTTAGTTAGATGATTTTAGGAATAAAGAGTAAGTTTATTTTGGGTTATCTATGGACATTATTAACCTTTCATGGAGGATATGTTATTAGGTTAATTACTTTTCCATATGAGACATTAAGAGAAACTGATGTTATTTGGAGATAAATGTTAATTTTTACCTTGGAAGACTATGTGAATAAATTCTTAAAATATTTGTGTTTCAATCATAGTTTGGTTTACTTTGAATAATTTTATGGATAAATTGTTTATTGAATGTTCTTTTTTGAACTTTGGGTATTGTTTGACAAATTTTAAAGATTAAGAATAGATTTCTTTATAAAGGATTATATTTTTTGGATATTATCTGATCTCATACTAAACTTTGGTTTTAGTTTTGGTTAAGGTCTAAAGAAATGGGAAGTTTATAGTTCTATTTTATGGATTAGGTGATTCCCTAGAAGTTGATTATAGCTTTATTAATGTAAACAAGTCATCCTAAATACTCATCTTTTGGAGAAACTATGAGTTCGTGTAAGAAATGTAGTAAAAGATAAAAGTCAACATGAGAAGTAAGTATGTTTCCTTATGTTTTAGTTATGCTCATAAATAAATTCCTTAATGAAAATTAACATAAAAACAAAAACACTGTCTATTAACTTTTCCTACTGGGGAATCAAATACCGTTTAACAAATCACTAGTTTCTGATTTTCTGGTGGTTAACTTTCTTCTAAACATGTTTTCTATCACACACCCTTAGAACATGACCCTTTGTTTCCTCCATATCCATGTTTTCCTACATGGAATCCTAGTATGGGTTAACTAGGGTGACCTTTGTGCTTCTCGTTTTTCTAAAGTGATAGTTTTACTGACTCTTGTTCCGATGTGGGATTTTCAAAGAAGTTTGCAAACCCAATTTTAAAATTGTGAGGAAACAATTCCCAAAAGGGGGGAAGGATGTAACACCCCAGGTAAATAAAGAATATGAAATTTTCATATTTATATATATTTGTGAAAAAAATATAAATATTACTTTAAAGGGAATTCTATGATCGATGGCATACCCAATACACAACAACGAGTTTCATTGAAATATTATATTGCACTCTAATAATAAAATAATATTAATTTAAATGGTAGTTAACGCCTAGCCATTATAATGGTGGGAATGAATGGAAATAACTACAACATGATTTTATATGTTTTCCAAATATTTTTACTTTTATCCAATAAATGTTAGAGGCTTAAAATGCAAATTAATCCAATTTTAAGAATTAATCATCTAATATTCTTTAAAAGGTCGATTAACTACCTTTTGATGGAGAACCACTCTTAAATCCATTTTTGACAATTTTATATGATATATTTGACCAAATAAAATTCTTTTTAGAATCGGGAAATCAAAATTTACTTTTAATAATTTTTTGGTATTTTTTCGATAAAGTTCATTTTTTAATGAATAGTGTAAAATGATGTACTTTAATTCAAGACCTACTTTTAATATAATTTATATATATGATTAGATCATCTTTTAAATTGGTTTTTAATTGAAATTAGAATATATTTTTACCATTTAATCCAATGGTGGTCATTGGAATTATGTTCACTTTGAAATTGGAATTAAACTAGTGTCAATCTTTTAGTAAATATTGTTTCTTAAAAACACGCTATTTGTTTTGACAGTGGGAATGAATTATTAAATTAATTAATGAAACATATAAATTTTGGGTTTTTTAGAATAGACACCATTTTTGAATTCGTAATATCAAATATATCTTTGGGTGAATTGTTGATATTTTTCTGAAATACTTCAATTTTTGATGAATAGTGAAACCACTAAGTGGTAGTTAATGAAACCGATTTTTCATTTAAATGAATCTTTTCCACTTCTGTGATTTGATTTTAAAAAATACTACATAAATGGTTTTCATTAAGAAGTAAAATGTGGTTCAATGAGATTAACAACATTTTTGGTGAATAGTAACTTTTAAGTTTTATTAATCGCGATTAAAGAAAATTAGTGTAATTTAAGGTAAAAAAATGTTTTAATAATATTAAATGACCTAGACACATATCCTAACATAATTCGATGGGTCATTTCCCACCAAGACAATCCATGGGTCAACTTGGGGACCCCATGGAGCCACTTTGGAAGGAAAATGACATAAACAACTTTTTATTTAAAGTTAAAATAAAAATGTCACAAACAAGAGTTGCTTTACTAAAACAATTTTTAAATGGGGTTATACAAGTCATATTTTTGACTATAAATATAAATTATAAAGATAAAAAGATTTAATACATCATGATATATTTTTTTAATAATTTTTAGACATTAAATAAATTAAATTATTTATGACACCATGATGATGCAGCGTTTACCTCGTTATTTAACGATTTAAATAAAATGAAAAGATAATGTATACTCTAAGACCTAAACATGTCAAAAACCTATTTTATTGGTGGATTTATAAATCTTATCACCTTATCCTTGAAATATATAATTTTGGGACCTTTAAAATCTGAAAATCGGTTTATAATAAAGTAACCATCTATAACTTTCCAAGAGTGCCCCTCTTCTCCTCTTATAAAAGGCCCCCACCTCTACCACCTTACCCAAAACTCTCAAGCCTTTGCCTCGGCCAACCCCTGCACATTTTGTCTCTTCACATATCTCTCTTACTCTTAGAAGCCTCACGTTGGGCAGAAGTCTTCCCAAGGAAGCCTTTGAGCTCAAATCAAAAAGTGTTACCCATTTTAATGGTAATGTCCTCCTTAGTGTTCTTTTGTTTTATTTTGCTTCTCCAACCACCTAAAATCATTTTATTTACTTCATTGTAATAAAACCAGTATGTTAAATACACTAGGATGTTTTTATGAGGAGTATTAGAGCTAAAATAACACACACCTTCGTCCAATGGTTAAAGAACATACTATTCTTGTGGATGGCGAATTACTATCTCATGAAATGATGATCGTTCTATCTTCTCATACCACCTCTCATGGTGGAAATTATGATGGAAATATATTTATTTATGAAATATATTATATTTATTTCCTCTCTATGTTTCTGTATTTTATATTTAATACATATCTTTATGCTTTGCATGTTGTGCAAATGTGATAATTTCATTTGAGGAAGTGTGGACTACCGCCCCCTCAAGTGATGTGACTCTTTCATGCAATACATGGAATGTATAAAGAATGAAATTGATGAAAATATGTGATATATATAAAATATATATTATACTTTAATTATAATATATATCTCTCTAATCTAGTTTTAATTCCATTAATATGACAAATAAATGAAAGTAGCGTTCATGCGTACGTACGACTTACCGTCTCCATGAATGGTACATTTCATTTCTTATCTCCAAATGTTATGTACTATTTTAAGTACATATATACAATGGATATATATTTCATATATTAAATCTAAATTATGGATATAAATCTGGAATTATAATATATATTTCTCTCTTTTAACATTAAATACATTTATATTACAAAAAAATTGAAAGTAGCGTTCATGCGTACGTACGACCTACCGTCTCCATGAACGGTGCTTTTAATTTTTTATCTCCAAATTTTATGGAATAGTAAAAAATGAATATATACTGGATATATATGATATTTAAGACATTAATACTATTCTGGAGATGATTTACCTATAACTACATGGAAAAGTCTTTTCAAACAAGTTCTATTTTTACTCATGTACTGAACATCGACAAAAACGTCTGATATGGACTCACTTTATTAACCAATTATTATAACATTATAATATGTTATATGAAATGAATAATAATATTTGAAGTAGGTCCTTATTAAATTATAAATTGACCAAATTTTATTATTCATGAGATTAAAGAACGATCGAGTCATTTCAGACACGAGGTAATGGATCATAACCCTCTCTTTCTTTTTAAGTACACTCTTTTATGTCATTCCTTTTAATATAATATTTCATATGATTGGGATGTTATTTTATATTTATATTACTATAGTTTTTTTAATTTTCATATGATGAGAGACCCTATTTTCTCTCATCAATCAATTTTGGATGTTATGAGTGGCGCCGTTAGGCTGCCGATTTTTCATAAGAGATCCAACCTATCTCTTTCTTTTTATGTACTCTCTTTTATGTCATTTATTTTAAGCTCATCTTTCGTATGTTTGGGGATGTTCTTTTATATTCCTCATACTTTAATTTTTTATGTTCATATTATTAGAGACCGTATTTGATCCCATAAATCCATTTTTGGTAGTTTTAAGTGGCGCTGTTAGGCTGCCGAGTTTTTGTTAGGGATTTTTCATCTCACTTTTATTCCCGTGATATTTATGCTGCGTTTGCCAATATTTCCATTGAGTGGTGTATGTACTGCCCATTATTATAATCTTTGTATAGTATAATTTCAATTATAGTTATTTACATCTTCATTGTATGACCCTTCTTCCAGAGGGTGTACATTCTGAAAGTTACCCAAGTCGGTAAGGGAACCTTTCACCCCCCTCTTTTTAAAAGACTTTTTTTGTTATGTATTTTAATTCACATACTATTATGTTGGGATATGTTCTTCTATATCATTATTTATGTAAATTTTATTTCCATGTGATGAGATACCATTTTCTCTCTCATTAACTCAGTTTCTGAATTTTAATGTGACGCCTTTAGGCTGTTGGATTTCTGTAAGGGAACTTCTTAACCCACATTCAATTCTTTAGGTTAAACCAATACTTCTTGATTTTATTATGCCAAGATTATGTGTGGAATCTCTATGTTGTGATTTCCACAAATGTTTGTTTAGATATACTATTTATACACATAATCATCTCAATGATAAAGTCTTACGAACTTTTATGGGAAATCATAACTCAATATCATTTTTTTGAGTTAAATATGCCATTGGTTTTGTTTTTCCATGATTATGTGTGAATTACCTCTGACTGTTTCACACTTAATATCCACTTATATTGGGTGTATTTATATTTTCACACATAATTATATGATATATTTATCTTTAATTATAGGATACCATCTTTATAATGGATTTCATCTCAATTTACATTTCCATCGAGGATTCATTGATGTTATGCACCAATTCACTCTCATATGGTGTGTATAATGTCCTTTGACATATTATATCATGAATCCCTTTATTCTAATGATATTATAAAGCTCGGATTAAATGTTATTCCACAATTATTTGTATTCAGGAGTCTCTCATTTTGTTAAAAACTCTTTAAAAAAAATTTCATTTTAAATGTTTTAATGATTCATTATTCTAAATCCCTATCTTTAATGTCCATGTTTTCAAAAAGGTTTTCATTTTTTATTTATATTGACATTAATTTTTTAAAATTATAATTCCATTAAAATCTTCAAATGTTATGGGACACTTTGATTCAAAAATCACATTTAAATGGTTTTTGAAAATGGATTGATTAATTCAATATCTTGGGGTAACTTATTGTGATTGAAAATGAAATGTTGTTATTGAAATGTTTATATTTTCAATATATTACGTGTAATGATGGTACATGGACATTTTACGAGTGGTTACGTGATAAACCATATGACCAGTGGTGCCATGAATACCAGGACTGGTGGTTACTTTATAACCTCTAATGCATTGGGCATGGAAGTTGGTCGTATGGATATTATATTAAGTGATATGTGTGGAAGTCAACCGTATGGTTATTCCATTTAAGTATTTTTATGTCCCATGTTACCTTTATATGTTATGTGTTCTTGATATGGGTATTTATGGTAATCTTTTTGTTATAAAAGGGGTATGTAATGATCTTTTATTCAGTGAAGAGTTTTTTCTACAACTTCATAATGGTGAAATGTATTACTTTGATAAAGTATTCTTGGTTTACTTGTTGTTTTGAAAAACTAAGAGATTTCCTTCTTTGTGTATCCTTTACTGGGATTTTTATGCTCATCCCATGTTTTTCAAATTTATTCCACATGCCTTAAAGATGAATAGGGTCAAGGATGGGATCATGGAAAGACATGCTATCTAAAACATGGAACTAGACATGTTTCTTTTTAAGAGTTTTTATTTTATGGAAAATTAGTAGAAGTGTATACTTTGTAATCTTTGAGATGTAATAGTTATGTCTAAATTCTCTATAACTCTAAACCTGAAAATATCCTCAATGTGAATTATTCATTTAATTCAATAATAATTAATGTTTATGGCTGGGGCATTATAGAAAAACCCAATAGTTTATTTGTAATCATGAAAACTCATAAAACCCATTCCATACTGTTATATTTTCCACCCCTAAAAAGTACATTGTACTTTCCATTAAACAAAATCTCATTAGGTTTGATTGTATAATCATAAAATTTTCAAAAAAAAATATAATGTAGAGATATAACATAGAATAAATTGAGTTTTAACTTTCATATAACTCTAAAAAATTGTATAAATTTTCTGGTTACACATATAATAACAATCATGGTTCACATAGAATAATAATCATGATTGCAATTGGAATATCCTTTACAAAAAATTTACATATTCTAATAGGAGAAACAAAATCAGTTTCCTATATCACATAACCAAAAGTGTTGGTGAGATATAATGATCTCACGCACCCTTGGATTATAATGGAGTAAATCGTAGTCTCAAACAATTCCAAAGAACTATAACAGAATACATAAAATATTACGCCATGAAAACATTCATTTCACCCATAATAACACAATAATTAATATTTAAATACTGATTCCATTTTAAATCTATTTTTAAAAATTTCTAGGAAATATGAAATTAGAGCTTTTATTTTACGGAAATATGTAATCTTTTAAATCAATCCAAAAAACAAAATAATGGTAACAACGGTGCGAAAATTACATATCACGGTATACAATAAAATAAATCATTAATTTTTGTTTTATAAGGATACGAAAAACATTAAGTATAAATTATTCAAATGATTCATATTGAATTCCATTAAAATAATGTAAAAAAATACATAAAATTACCTTCATAATTATTTTATGTCCATATAAATATAGACATAAAATAATTTTGAATACATGGACATGGATAAATAAATGTGTTTTATGAGAATCATAAAAAGTTTATTTTTTAAGTAAATTACCTTACCTTGATTATGACTAACCATGTACATTATTTATCTTCATAAATATTATAATTACGTTATTTATTTAATTTCTTAAGTACCTTTTTTTAATTTTATTATTAATTTTATTTTATATCATTCCCAACTTTGTTTAATTATTAAATTCACGTAGAACGTTTCTGATGACATTCATTTCAGGTGTCCAAAATAGATTTGGTAAGATGAATATGGTTAAAGTGGAAGTTATTAAATCATATAAAAACAATAATAATAATAATATAATTATCATTTTATACATAAATAAAAATTTTAAAACTAATAATTATGTATGGTTATGAAAAACTAACTATGTTATAATCATGAAGATGGTAGGTCGTACGTATGCATGCACAACGTTTCCATTATTAAACAACCATTATAAAAAGAAGTTAAGTATTTTTTTTCATTAAATAATGATAATTATATCATTAATATAATATTATTCTATAAAAAAATATTATATATATCATCCATGTGATGTTGTGATGGAAATAAAATCCCATCACTTCGTTGAGTTGGCAGCCCACACGTAGATTATCAATTTTTTATGATTTGAAAGGTAATAAATTAAATTATATATTATATTTTGATAATGATAAATATATTATTATTTTAATATATAAACATTAATTCCATCATTATAACTATTTTGATAGGTAGTGATGGAAAATGAAAGACATCAATTCGTGAGGTGGTAGTTTGTTGTACACACAATCAAAATATTCCTTTCCCATTTGATTGAGGTTGTATAAGAATATGGGTTATTATATTAACATAATAAAATATTATTATATGATATATAATAGTGTTATTATATTGACATGGCTTAATAATATTAAAAGGAGGTGAAAGATGAAATTAAACCAAAAAATTTCGTTAAATGATATACCTCTTCTTTAGAAAATCTCCTTTATTTTTCACCTTAAGACCTCTAATATTGGTATTAAGCCTAAAAATGGACTCTATAAATTTTTTTCGGGATGTTAGGAAGATATTTGGGTATGTTTTGGATAAATTAAAAGGCATTTGTATAGTGATGAATTGGGATTATAGGATTCATTTTATAAGAGATGGGGGAATTGATGGAATTTTATGAAATATCAAATTATTATAAGATAATTTTGACTTCAAAACTAATATTCCTTTAAGATATGTATATTATGATTATAAATCCTCTAAAAGAAATAAATTTTGTCAGTTTTGGATCATATTTTTATAGTTATCTTTTTTTGACCCTACTCTAACCCTTTTCACAGTTATAGTGATATCAATATTTTGTTACTCTTATGGGGTTGATATTGTTACTCTAAAAAGAAAAATGGTTGATAAATGGATCATGGTTGATTTCATTAACCGTATACCATTAACATGATAGATAATATTTTTTATTAATTTTTAATCATTTAATAAAATATTAATTATTACAAAATAACATTAACGTTACTTTTATATCTATTCATTTAATTTGGCGTCTAAAACCACTAGATGATAAAGGAATTAAAATTTCATAAATACAATCCCCTATAATATATAATTTTTATCTAAACAGTCATGAAATCTTATTATTCATTTCAATCATATATTTTTAATAATTTTAAAATCATTTATTTTATTTCTCATTTAATTGAATAATTTTTTAATCAATGTTGCGTAAGAATTTAAGGTAATTATTAATTTACTAAAAATTTTAACTTAATTTACATGATAATAAATAATTTATACTTAAAATGACTATTTATAGGGAAACATATCTTCTGTTTATCCCCATGTTTGAAATATTATAGTTATTAAGAGAAATAGTGTGATATTTTTGGATCAATATTCACTTAAATATTATAATGTTAAAATCAACTAAAATTGGAAAAAATGCCATATAATCTAGTTTTAGATGATTATTGTTGAGATATACTAATATAATAAAATTAAGGAAAGTGTAATGGCCATTTTTTAGTCCTTTTTATTTTTCTTATAGCATTAATTTTATTATTTACCCTTTTTGAGTTAACAAAAATTACTACGAATACTATTCATATTGAAGAAAAATAAGAGACCTATTTTTTGAAAATATCACACACAAATTATAAATATGGAATATATTTTTAAAAAATACAATCTCTAATTTTCTATAATTTTAAATAAAATTAAACCAACAGATTGTGAGGAATTTGTTTTTTTAGAAAATTTATGTTATGTATATAAAGCATTTATACCAAATTAAGGAATAAAATTCCTTATTAATAGAAAAATTAGAATAGTATTAATCAAAATAAATTTGTGAAATATTAAAACAAGTCAAAACAAAATTTATATTTTTAAATAATTGAAAATAAATTACAATTTTAAATAATATCAGTAATTTTCATTATTCATTGAGAAATTAATCTTTTCATAAAATTCCAAACAAAATTAAACCCTCGGTGTTTTTTAATGAATAATTAAAAAATTAATTAATTTTTTTAAATATAAATTTATATAATTTATAAATATATATTTTATATAAAACCATAAAATTGTATAAAACATAATTTTTAAACACATAAAGCCTCTTTCTTTTGACTAAAAAATTGTCAATTTTTTTATAGTGAATACAAATATATAAAATATAACTAAGAAATATATAAAAATGTATTATATCAGTAGTTATTAGGATCATACATCCCTCCCCCCTTTTTAAAATTAGATATTTTCAATTTTATTTACATATTAAATAAATGGGGATATCTTTCTCTCATAGCATTATCAAATTCACATGTTTCTTCTTCACCCATATAGTTTCTCAAAAAAACCCATACTTGTAAAATTCAATTATTATAAAATAATTTCTCTCTTCGGAAAATAATATGAATAGTTTGTTCATCATATTAAAAATTATCATCTAACTAAACTTGTTAGTGGGTAAAAATGAGTTGAATTCGAAACATATTTTTTTTAACATCGAAACATGAAAAACCTTGTTTACTAGAGATAAAATTGAATGAATGGATACATAGTAGGATACTAGTCCAAAATTATCTATGATTTCATATAGTTCATTTAACCATGGCCTTAACATTCCTTTTTTTACCAAAACTCACATCTCTTTTCAATATAGATACATTTATAAAAACATGATCTCATACCTCAAAAGAAAGATCTTTCCTAGGGTTATCCATAAAATATTTTCTAACTAAAATATGTTGTACAAATATATTGCGAAATTAACTTCACTTTCTATAAAAATTCCTCTACATATTTTGTAGACACCCAACTTTTTTTTAAACATTATTACATGATTTTAAGCATAATTATCTATGAATAAAATCCAAGGATCGAAAGTTTTTGCATATTTGTAATACTAGGTACATAATTTAAAAACATGAAACAATAATAAAACATATTCTTAATAAAATTAATAATGCTCTCTTAACATCATTTGAGCTCTTAAAACTACATAAGATGAATTGGGGAGTACATAGGCAAAACGAATGATAAGAACCCCATGTAAGGGAATAACATGGGAATAAAGCATGTCACATGAGTTAAAATGGAATAAATGATAACATAAAAGTATAGGATGATGAAAAATTATATTTAATATTATCATATAGAACATATAATTATATGTTCATGTAACCATAGTAAATTGTCAACAACATATAAGTTGGCATAAAACTGAGCCAATGATAATTTTCAAGACTATATCACATGGTGGAAAGAGTCACATAATTGACAAGTATTACTCCCTAATCCCATAAAGAACATCTCATGGAGCTAAAACATTATCCAATTAAATGGATCTCTATCTAGGTGTACTGATTATAATATGTTAATTAATTTCTGAACCATGTAAATAATCAAACGTATGGAATAAACATAAGGGTTACCCATGGAAATAAAAGGGTATCATAATTGATTCACAATGCATAACCAAATGGAGTATAATAGTGGTATACATGAAATGATGTATTCAAAAAAATTTAAGTCATTAATAAATAAAATAAAATTAATCGATCAAGAATAATAATGTCCAGTTGAATTGAAAACATGAAAAAATAGTGGTCGTGTAACTTTAGAAATGTTTTAATTAAGTAATTATTTAGGGAAAGAAATAAAGACTATTCAATAGGGGATAAGAGAATAATCATTTCCATAAAAAATTAGTGAACTAAAAATGTTTTTTCATTATAAAATTTTTATTTTTAGAAAATATTTTTGGCTTAAAACATTTGTTGTTGTGTATTTGAAGAGGCATAAGAAACCGAAAAGTTCCCCTATTTATTGAGAGTAATTGAGAATAGAACAATTTATCACATGTCTTTCTTTGTAATATAAAGATAAATTGAGATATGTATATCTGTTTGGAAAATATATAAATATTATTAAATAATTATATATTAATAATTTTTTTATAACATTGGTAAAATAGAGATAAAGTGGTACATAACAAAAATATGAAGGTTTGTAGAGATCCCTTACATTATGTCTGAATGATTTATTAACTTTCACTTAATTTCATGGATAATACAATTTTACTAATTAATTACTTAATTAATAACCTCTTACACAAGTAATTTATTGAATATAATATTATGAAGTTCATGTTTGGCATTTTATATGAGTTGTAATATTAAATTCTGTCATTATAGGAGTGTTTGTTTCATGGTTTCATAGTCGGTTCACTTGTGTATAATTATAGATATTCTTTATTAATGGGAATAATATTCTAGAATTGAAATGAAACAGAATTAATACACGTAAATAATTTTAAATGTTCACATATATCATTTTTTCTAACATTAGTATGATTCATTTGATAAAACATTAATGATAAATGATTAGCTTATTTTGGTAGTCTTTCCGAATAGCAGAAGTCAGTTTCATTTTATTTAATATTATGTCTATATATTACTTAAATAACATAAAATATAAAAAATTATAATATTATAATATTATTTAACTATAATTATAGTTTTAGGACCATACATGAAGATGATAATGGAAAAAAAGAAAACACATTATCTATGGAGATGGTTAAACCCAATAATTTGGGCAATGGTTTCCCTTTTTCGAATAATAGGATATGATAAAATTGATGGATAGAAAATATTCCATTATCAATATAAAAATTCATTAAATTGTAGAAAAATATTACAAACAATCTGTACAAGGACAGGTGTTCAAATCATCATGAGAAACATCCCCAACAAAACCAGAGTAGTATTCTAGTAGAATAAAAGACCAACATAAACTAACATCATTGATTTATCTCATAGAGAGTGAATCAAAAGATTAATTTTCCATCCTTTAGACATGAGTAACATCAGGGTATATGGATTTCATAAGATGAATATAGTCAATCCATGATATCAACATCTTCCAAGGTACATTCCTGGATAGACTTTTATGAGTTTACACTAAACAAAATTGATTGATTCTAAATATAAATAATTCCAAAAATAATTGGAATCATAACATATTTCATTAATCATATCCCGATTATTAGCTTAAATATCATATCCAGATCTAATATAATGGAAGAATAATCTCTTAATGAGTCCCCGATTAGTGCGAACGATGCCACCACAACCTAAGGGCCTTGGTGCACCTGAAGCCGCCAGTTATCATTGAATTTTAACCTCCCCAATACAAGAGGTATCCACAAAATTGAATTTGAAAATAAAGTATTATAGAATATTATATATGTTATAATTAAATAATTGCAATTTTATTTAATATTACTAATTTTTTTATAACCATTCTTGAAGATTGTAATGGAAAATGAAAACTCAATTTCCACAATGACGGTTAACTACTATAATTTGGAAAATGGTTTCGTTTATTTGAATAAGAGTAGATTATATGAATGGATGGATATAAAATATTCCATTAGAAATATTATATTATTATATATAAATGATATTGGATTTATTATGATTTTATGAATTAAATATGTGAGGAGAAGCTATAAGAGTAAATTAAAATAGGTAGTTTGAGACTGTTACCTCTTGATTATCAGCTTCTTGAATGATCCCCTGAGGAAATTGAAATTGCAATTTTGGTGGTACCATTAGCACCTGGATTTTGGTGGAGTAGAAAGGTGCGTTTTTTGCAGATATTTTCAAATATTAATATCTTAGACGGTGTGAGAATAAGGGGTGGTGATAAGTGGTATTTATAAGGGGGAGAGGGATTTTTTTTGATTTTATCAAAATATTAAAATATAATATGACTATTTTAGAGAAAAATACATGCAACGGAAATATAAAAGGATATGGGATGACATATTAGATCATATATTATCAGTTTTTTGTTTATTTTACATCTTATGATTTTTAAATAATTTATCAAAATATTATATTCATGAAATATCATTATTGTCAAATTAAGTATTGTTCCGTACATTGAATATTAAAACATAAAAAATGATTAAAATTAGAAAAACTATTTTATTATATACTTAACATTTCATTATCTTATATATAATTCGTGGAATTCCTTAAATATATAAAATAATATTATTTTAATATAATTAATATAATATATTGGATTTTTTCCATTTATCTAATAATTAAATCATCATTTTGTGTCAGAATTTAATGTAATTATTTAATAACAAAAATCTAAAAATAAATTATCTCGATTTATATAATTATTTTATATTGACAAATATTATTTATGGCCCAACATATCTTCTAGATAAACACATATTAAAAATTTTATACTTATTAAAAGCAATATTGTCACCGTATTGACATTTCCTTATATAAGATAATATAAGGGTCTTAATGTCAACCATGTAGCTAAAAAAGGTCACAAATTATATATATGGAATATTATGGTATAACATTACTTATATAATAACATAGAGACACGTTTGAGGGTATTTTCAAAGTCTTTATCATATTATTTGTACCTTTAATTACCTAAATTACCATCATCCATTGTAAAAAATTACCAAGCTTACTAAAAAATATTAAACAAATTTAAAACTAAATATTTACTTAATATTCACCCAATTATTACATATATGGAATATATGTTTCAAAATTTATAACACAAAATTATCATAATTTAATTTATGTTTAAATTGAGAAAACATAATAAACAAAATCAAAAAAATTAATTTTTAAATATAAATTTTTTTATAATTATTTATAGTGATAAAATCCATTTAAAACAAAATAATTAGATTATTTTAAATATATTTTTACAAATTTAAATTTAAAACTAATTCAAATTTTTTTTTGACTTTTTAAAAACATTAAAGAACAAAATTTAAAATAAAAACTAATATTTTTCCCTCCTCGAAAAAAATATTTTAATAAAATTCTAAAACATTAATCATAATATAATATTAATATTATGAATTCATAATTAAATATTATTTTTTCAAATAAATTTCCAAAATATTTCAAATCTAAGTGTTTGTATTTTCATATAGAGAAACAAAATCATTTTTTGAGAAATGTTTTTTTTTAGAATAAATTTACATTACTAAAAATTTAATGTTTATTTTCTAAGTATTAATAAATATTTATATTTTATAAAATGTTTAATTTCATACATACTCAACAATGAAAATGAGGGTCTATAACAGTCATGTTAATAATAATAATTTTTTATTAGTATATCTTGGTTCATTTAAACTTGGTTTTTCATGCATTATAAGGTACTAAAGAAATACAATTATTTAAAGGGAAATTTTTTATTAAAAATATATTTGTTTTAAGAAATATATTCCCATAAAATTATATTTTCCAAGTCCATCGGAGAATATTGGATTCCCAAACCACATTACATATAATGCCTATAAAGGTGACATCTGTATGATAGAATAGAATCTATTGATATAATAATATTCAACTAAAAAATAATGTTGATCCAAAATCACCTATTAATCCCTTTAAAAAGTACAAATAAATTCTTCCATGGTATGAATCATTCACTTAGACTATCCATCTGATTGAGGATGAAATTTTGTACTAAAAATTAAATTCATTCCCAATGAATTCTGATATCCATTCCAAAAATTTGATGTGAACCGAGGAACATGATCATCTAAATTGGAGAGAGAAACTCAATATAACATGAATATCTCAATAAGATACATTTGAAAAAAAAATCTCAATTTTTTTGTATCTCAAATCGGTAGTAAATTTGAATATTTATTTTAATAGTTCTACAATAATCAAAATAAAATTATTACCTCAAGAAGTATTTGGAAATCACACTACCAACTCCATGGAATCATTTTCTCATTTCCACTATAGTACTAAAACATTCTATGGCATACCATTCAATAATTTTAAATCAATTTTAACCTATTAAGAATTAAATAATTTCTTGTCAATTTCGTCAATATATTTTTTCATTCCATCCCACTAGTAATATTTTAAAGGTATCTATACATCATAGTGTGTCTTGGGTGAATGGAAAATGGGGAATGATATAGTTCAATTAATAATTATATCATCAATTAGAATTTATACTTCCCACATAATCTATTTCCAAATCCTAAAAATAATATTTATCAATATTAAAATCAAGAAACATACCCTTATTAATAAATTCTAGCTTTTCCTATAACTCATAGTTTTCTTTATGAGCATACGTAATTATTTATTACATAGATGATTGTATTGACACCTGAAACAAAATATAGGAATATCTATTATGTGCATCATCTAAAAAAATCATCAACTAATTATCCAAAGGTCTATGTTCTAAATGTAACAAGGTTAAAATAACATTACATTTCTAACTCAAATAATAATATAATTTACATCCTTTTCATGGATGATATTAAATTTTGAATTCTTGATACTATTTCAATTATATCCCTCTCCTTTGTCTCATTTTTAAATACTTCTGAGTGAATACATACTTTTAAAATTTTTTATGAGTATATATTTCAAACATGGCTCCATATAAAGGATATATCAAATTTTTAATCCAAACACTACAACTACTAGATTAGTGTCTTGAAAAGAATAAATTTTATCATGCGGTTATAATTGATGTGAAACATAAGTAATTTCTTAACCATTCTTCATCAAGACACAACCATGTTTTCTTAATGAAGCCCCATTTCCAATAAATGATTTATCTTCTTTGAGGTCATATCCAAAACTAGAGAATTAATAAATAATCGTTTTAGTTCCTATATAAATTCATCTAATTATTTTCTACAAATTAATTTTATTAATTTCGGAGTTAACTTAATCAATGGGCTAGATAACCATGAATGTTTTCAACAAACCCCCAATAATAGCCTACTAATCTCTGAAAACAAAAAATATAAAAAGCATCTTTAGGTATTGACCATTCATCATGAAAGATAATTTTTACAAAATAATATATTATGGAATATTTATATATGATGTGTCCAAGGTATTAAATATTATATTACTAAAAATCACATTTTCTAAAATTTCTATATAACATATTTTCCTTCAAGGTTTTCATAACAATACATATAAGTTTATCATAACCCAAATAATATTTCTTAAAAAATCAGGATATGATCAATAAAAAAAACTGTTGACTTATCTAAATAATCCTATAAAACTCTATTAATGAGATCAAAAAATACAACTACGTTATTTTTCTACCCAAAGAGAATAACCAAAAACTCGTAATTCCCATGTGTTATCTAAAATTATCTTATAAAATTTATATCCTCATTCACCATTAGCTGATAGTAAATAGAAACTCAGTCAACCTTATAAAAATTGTGTGTTCCCTGGAGATTATCAAACAAATCATTGATATGTTGTAGCATATATTTGATCTTAATAGTGGTGTTAATCAATGAACTGTAATTATTCTATCTCGAGGTGTTCTTTGTAGGAATATCCATAAGAGTATATAAAATTGCCACATTCTTCCCTATCGATACATGGCCCTATCTAACATCATTTCTCATATCATGTTTATAGATGAGAGTATTATTTTCATGAACACTATAAGGATATTGATTAGAGGTACGAATGAGGTTCTTGAGAGTTATTTTATATATAGTGTAAATATCATCAATCAATCCAATATAAGCATTACATTTAACAATGTTTCCTGGACATGAGGTTAAGTATGATAAGTAGTATTATAGGCATTCAATGATGGATCATTCCAATGATTTATATGGGGGATCCCATTTCCTCATATAGATTTAGAATTCATCACTTTTATAGTATTATTAAAAGGATCACAAGTCATTTAATGAAATCGAATATTCCTTATCTCTTCTTTGGAGGAAGGATAATTCTGGTCAATAGTCTACTCGTGGAAATTACAATCCATGACCATTAAGTGGTAAGAGTCCTAAAGGAAATCATTAACAATACTAAGAGGATTCTAGATTATTTTATCTTGGATTATAATTTTGATGGGGAGTATCACTAGGAGTTTTGGAAGAAAATTTCTTAACTATTGCAGTAAGGTGGGATCAAATTGTAAAACATTTAGAAAACCCTATAAGGATTGCATGGGAAACATACATGGGATGTAATTTAAGGTAAAACTCTTTGGGGGTCGCATCATAGGGGTTTATGGTTGATTGAAAAAGAATGGTTGTGCGAAGATATTTTTGGTCTGTGATCCAACCCCACTACTCATATCTCATAGGTCACTTCCATTAGATAATATAGAGAGATGATATCCAATTTTATCACCACAATTGGGATGGGTCAGTATTTGAATTCCCATGTTGTCTGATAATAAATATCACCTTAAAAAATTTGAGAAATCACCCGGCCATAATAAATGTGGTTTTGAACAAAGATCCACATAATGAATTTAAGTTCATTGATATCAATGACAACCCAGTAAGGTGTGTGTTTATAGACCCCACTTCATGTACTTTGTTGGTAAAGGATTATCACAACATCCATTCCTCTTTGAATCAACAGGATCCCAGAGATGATTTTCTATGGTTCAAGGAGATTCCATTAGAGTATAATTTCTTATTATGTAGAATAAGGATTTTTTCTCTTCCCCTTGAGGATAATATCTAGTGAATTGGTATAATATTAGCCTCTAGATTTTCTTTCTTTAAAAATAAAAAGGAGAAAATAATAGAACACATATTTTTTATAAGTGAATGGGATTTCTCAATTTGGGAATGTTTTCAAGAATTCATGTGATTTAAATAAAATTAATGCATCTTCACTACAGTATTTAGTATCTAGATTCAAGGTATGGTGTAGGAATGCCCTAAAATGATAGCTCAAGTTGTTATTTCTGTTGAAGGATATTGATTCTTATGGAAAGAAAGAAATGTAATCCTTTTGAAGGGGTAACTGTATGAGAAAGACCCTGATGATCATGATGAAAAATCTTTTATGGGATATGATTAGTCATGTGAATAATTGACAGGATTATCCCATAGTCCATCCTCTCTAGGCATGGACATATTCCCCCATCATGGATTTCATCCCCTCAAAGTGGAATTTCATTAACTAAAACCCCCAAGCGATATGTAACAAAATTAACAATAATACATCATTTTTATTAGGTCTCATGCGTTGTGGAAAGATGGTCTGTGACCCTAAGGGAAATTTTATGTTATATTTCTTAGTTTTTTTGGTGCAAAAATTCCCTCAAATTTTAATCTATAGTGATGCTCACAGAACTACTTACATATAGATAGTGAAATTTGAGTTTAAGGGTAGTTTAAATAGACTCTTTAATAATATGAAATTCCCTAAAGAACACATGTGATTTCCCGTGGTCTATTTCATACACATATAGAAGGAGAAGGTTCCTCTTTTTCAACCATGTCTAAATTACTCACACTTGGTACAATGGAAACAAGGTGGTGTATTTTCTTTCTTATTTATCTAATCATGTGGATGATAATATATTCTACCCATTTGAGATTTTTATGCCTCTATGGTGTGAATTTGGTTTGAGGTGATGTTCTTAGGCTTCACCACTACCACCCACTTTAAGGGATCATCCCCTACTCTCTTGTTTATTTTATTTTCATTATTCTTCTTCTACTTAAATTTTTTGATAAATAAATATTTCGATGATGAATCCTCTCAGAACCATCTTTATTTTCACCAAACAAAATATGATCACCCCATGGTGGTGTTTTAGGATGAATGAAATATTTTTCATCCAATGCCTTTAACTAATTTATTAATTATATAAGTTTTAATTTAACCATTTGGTGAGGTAGTTTTGAAAATGTCTCATCCTTGGGAACTAATTAAATTGTAAATTCAACTTCCCAATAAGTTATAACACCAGGAAACTCAAGATAAAAAACATTAATCTACTTATTTACTATTAGAACATAATTAATATGAATAGTTCCCCTATTTTCTACAATATATGAAAGATATGTTCCATATCAATATTTTAATTATTTCTTATATTACTGATATATTTTCAAAGGTATGAGTTTATTCATGAATAAAATCTAAAACACTTTCTAAAAAAAAAATTTTATAACTCTAAATTAAATCTTAGCATTGTAAATGGGGAGGTCATCCATACCCTGAATAACATAAAAATATATTAGTGGAAAGTAAATATGGTTTTTATGTAATTTCTTAACATAGAAAAACACGAGAATTTTATTGTAAAATTTTTTCTTTAATAGTTCCCCCATATTTTTTTCAAAAAGTTTAACTTCATTTATTAAGTCATAATTTTCAATATAATAGAAAATTTATAATAAATTATTGAATGTATCAACCCATAAATAAAAAATACATTATCATAATTTGTATAAACAAAAAAAGTACCTCTTAACACATAATTTAATTGACCATAATATTATGAAGTAGTTGTGAAGGATTTCAGGACACCCTTATTCATAAAAACCTATTGTTTTCTATCATTTATGTTATTATTTAGACATAAATGTTTATAATGAACCCTATAATTAAATTTAAGACATTCTAATAACAACAAATATGAAGTGGGATTTCCACTTACAGGAACATTTTAATTTCAATTACGATCCCTATGCAGAAACTTAAAATGTCGGAAGAACATTTAAGATTTCATATGGCATTCCCTAGTGTTCTTTTTTTACTACAATAATGAGAAACTGAAAACACAATTTTTCTCACCATCATATTTCCTGGATTAATTCTTCTAATTTACCTTCCAATAAGACTAATTGTTTTATTTTTTGTTAAAAAAATTATTATTAGATACACTTTATCCATATCCACACATCAAACACATTTCTAATATATTTCAAATTCCTAGGATGTGAGTTCCCTTATATTTTTTGTCATTAATCCTATGTAAAACCAATTAATATTAGTGTTAATATCATGGATAAATTTTAGTGTTAAACTTTACAATCATTTGAAAATTTCTTCATAAACAGCCACTAAATATTCCTATGTTTACTTCAATTCCATGAATTTTATTTCCATTCTATGTCTAATAACTTAATGAAAATATTTATTAATGAAAATATTCATAAATACATCCTATTAAAAGGCCTCAATATTCTCTCATTACTTTATATTCATGAATATTTAGCACAACTAGTTAGATTTATCATGAAAAATGTAAATATAAGTACATTCTTATTGGAGACCTAAATATCCCATGTAATTGAGTCTAATTTCTTGGACATTAATCAATTATTTTACTACCACTATGAGAAAAGATCCATTGAATATCGGAGGGTGCTATCTCCTAAAATGCTCAACTATTAACATGTTCTCCTTTAGTAGATATGGTTGTTCTCTATCAGGGAGACCACCACCTTTTATAACCTATATAAATTGATACATCACTATAAAAAACAAGACTCTTCTAATTCCAACCATTCCAAGTTGTCTATTTGGAAATACATCATCCCTTTGGTTTCTTCCTATAATAGGTACCTTATTTACTTTATAAAAAACAATTTTTAATATTAATAGTTTAGATGAATACTCATGGTAATATTCAAATGGAATATTATTTCTATATAACCATAATGAAACATATTTTAAGGGTATTATATTAACATTATACTAACATTTAAAATTATCAAAACATTTATCTAATATCAACTCTTAGGACATGGAATTATATAAAACATATTACATTGAATTAAACTATAATTACATTCCTTAAATTCCCAAATATATTTTAGGATTAAATTTTACAAATAATTGTTTCATAACTAGTACATTATATACCCATATATTACAAAGTGGAAATGTCTACATAGTACCCATTTTACCTATAAGACTAATATTTTAAGATATAACAACTTTTATTTTCATGAATCATCTTCAAAATATTTATATTGACATAATAATTGTATATACTCATATTTAACCATATGAAAAAAATTTCAAATGTGGGATGAGAACACAAAATAATGAGACATAAAACGAAAAAAACAGTTAGTCCATGAATTCATATAATTTATTTCCATTTTCAAAAAAAATGATCAAAATAAACATTTTATTACCTGACAAATTAACTTATCTAATAGAAAATGTTATTTCATATACACATCAAATTAAACAGAAAAAATATAAATAATAAAAATATCTTTTCAATCATGAAAACTCATAAAATACTTATTAAAATATTATACTTTTCACACTAAAAACAGCATGTTCATTCCTTTAAACATACACTCATTACCTTTCCATGATAAAATGTAAGATATTTTTAAAACCCCAATGAACTCATAGATAAATAATAAATTAAAATGAGGAATCATTTTTATATCCCTCTTAAAAATAAAATAATGTTCACGATTTCACTTAGAATGACATTCATGGTTCACATTGAATAACTATCATGGATAAACATTCAATAACCTTCAAGAAAAATTCCAATAATATATTAGTAGAACATAATCAACTAAAACCATAAATTTAAACAATTAATTATTACCTATAACTGGATCCCCTACCCTTGGTTTATAATGTAACAACCCATCATGAAAAAAAATTCCCTATAACCCGATAATGTATAAATCCAAAAATATTTATACATAATGATTTTTTATTTTGACTGAAAAATGTTATAATATTATGATAATTAATATGAATACATAATATATAACTTATGAATATATGAAAAAAATTTATATATATAGTGTCACAGTTGTTATAATGAATCACATTTCCTGGGGTTAATGTAGTTTTTTTGCTTCATTGATGTAGGATTATGGTTAGTTTGAACATGGGGTACCTTTGGGTTGTCACCTAGTAAACTAAGATTATGTATTCCTTTTTGATTGAGAACAAGTGGTTATAATTTTATTTTATGGTATCGTTTTTAGATAGTGTTCTATGGTTGAGTTCTATGATTACCCTCGGGGAGTTATTTCACAAGTTAGTATCCCATTTTGTCAATTTTTCAATTCAGTTGTGGCTTCTTCCTTACCTATTTTGGTTGGATAGGTTGGTGGATTAATTACTGGATATAATAGGTTATATTTTTTAGTTATATTATTTTAATCTTTTTTTCCTCTAGTATAATTCTGAATTAGTTTCTTTGGTAATTAGTTATGGTTGGTAGAGGATATTTCCACTTTGGGTGTTTTAAGTTTGATATTTATTACTGGTGGAGGATTCCTCCATGGAGTGTTTACTCTTGGATTTTTCTTTTTAGATTAATTCTAAATGGTGGGGAGGCCTATTATATTTCTCTATCCACTAATAACATTGTTTTATTTTTTAGTTGTCAATTTATTCTTGTAGATTCTATAGTTTTTAGAGGATTTAGGTTCCATAATTTTTAGGATTTCATACATATGGATTTGATGGTCATTCATGAGAACTGGTTTCATTTAGTAGGACCCTCTCGAGTTTCACCCACACCACACAAATCATGTATCCAGGTGTAGAGGTTTTAATGTTTTTCCCTTTTATTTTGACTAATGATTTTTTGGGAGTGAATGTGGCATTTTCTGGAGAATGATGACACCCCCATGTCACTATTAAAATGTATGCTAATTAATTGTTTAAAATTTTTATACATTAAGTGTATTCAATGTTTTTTGGGTTGTTTTAGGTTGGGATTATTGTTTCTGACAGTTCGTGACTGTTAGGCTGATGAAAAATCATCTTGTACTACAATAATATTACCATAATAAAGAACTTTAGAAAATCCATTGATATTTTTATTTTTCAATCATTATATTTTTAGTAGGAGGTAGTGAGTTATCTAGAAGGTAATGAATTTATGATAGTTTTTAAAAATTATGTTTAGATGCATAAGAAATTTGAAAGGTGTTTCTATTTTCAAAATGAGATAGTGGGAATCTAAATCACTCTATTTCATAAATTTTATGAGAAAAAAGGGAGGTAATTTGAGAAATATTTTTTTCCACTGATATATTTTTTAGAAAAATGGAAGATATATAGAATGGTATGTTCCTAGTGGAATAAAACTACATAAGTATAATAATCAATGCCTCCCTTCCCTCTTTTCTCTCCTCCCATCAACCATAGCTCTGTCTAGATTTTCCCCCCGACACCATTTTCTTCGGAGTTGAAGGTGTGTATTAGTAATTTTATTCTTCTTCCTCTTCCTTTACTCCACTAATCTATCCCCCTCAAGCTCTATTTCTTCCTCATGGATTCTTTTTGCACTTCTTTTATTTCAGGTCATCATTTTTATTTTATAAGATCATGGGGTCCTGAGGTTTTTTATCTTCGGTTGATTCCCTCAGACATTCTTCGTATGGATCTAACCTCAAGTTCCCCATTTCCTCTCTTGGTCATATTAGGCATAGTGTTTAAAAGATGTTTTTGGTTTCATGATTTTGCAGTCGATGGGTCTAATGGTGCTTCCTAGATCTGTTTTCTCATTCTTAGAAGGCTCATGGTTTTCTTTTTTATAGATATTTCTATCATTTGAATACCTCATACACTCAAACCTCTTTCATGACCTATTATTCTGCTAATCCTATCCTAGTTAGATATATAATAGTGGTAACATTGATTTTTTGGGTTGTGTGGTTCGACAATCTTCGGTGTTCCAGGCATTCATCTTTCACCACTGGCTTTGGTTATTTATATATCTTCGTCCTAATTTTGGGTAAGGTTGGTTTTCATATTATCGGTGGTTAATCTATTTATTGTTTTTCAATAGTGTCAAATTTGTGGTTGTAGTCATAAGATTTTTTGGTTTATTTCCAGTTCCTTGGGTGATGATGAGGACTTGGTGTGGTGTGATGTTATACGGTGGTTTCAATGGATTTTCTAATTTTTTTTACCAATTTTAGTGATTTGGTTGTTACTTTATTGATAGTAATGTACAAGTCTTGCTAAAATATTTATGGTGGCTCTGATGATCTTTGATGGTCTCTAGAGTCGGGTGTGGTGGTTGGAGAATAATGTCGACATAATGATGGATGGTGATGACAACAATGGTAACTCATGATAGTAATGATTATAGAATGGACTTTGGGTGATGTGGGTGATTCACATATCCAGATCTCCTTGAGTGTTGATAATTATTTGAATTATGAAATGTGAAATTGTGTAACTTTTATTTTTGGTTCATTCCTAGTATGTAGGTTACCGCTCATCCATAAATAGGTTTAAAAAATATAAAAAAAATTAAATTTTAGTGAGTCGTGTTGTTTCATTGTGAAATAGATGAAATGATTTGAAATATTTGATGTTGGTGTGACCGAATGGCTAGTTTTTAACATCTATAAAAATGTGTTAAGGATACTTTTTTAACAAGTCATTGTTTTACATTTATTGGCCCATATGGATTTCTATACACAATATATTGTAAATGTTATTATTCTAATGATATTTAGAGTAATAATTATTCATTCCATGAATATGGTATGAATGTATAAAACCTTGTAAAAAATAGTATTATATCAATTTACCCACATTAATTGACCTTCTGAATGTTTGGTGAGTTGGAGTGAATGTAATTGAGTCATTAAAACATAAAGTGGTGATTATAATAGTAAATTTTCATCCTACTTATGTTACTTTAATGTTGTGAGGATCATGTTATAGTGATATATTTCAGAAATTATGATCTCCCAGTTATTTTTCTATTGGTGTTCAATGATATTAAGATATTCTCAAAAAATTTAATCAATGTATTATGATTTTTTCGTAAAGGCTAATAGGTTTTCTCATCATAAAAATTGACATCATTTTTATCTTACTCATCTATTTTTTGATTTACTGGGAATTATTATGTCCAAAGGTGATGATGTCAAAATATATTAAGATATGAATTAAAATATAAAATGGAAAGTATTATAGTTACTATAATATATATATATATATAGGGATAGAGAGAGAGAGTTCTATGACATCTTCAAATATCCTTAAATTATATTTAATGATAATAAAATGTGGAATATAATGAAAGTTGTATTGGAAAAATATTATCAAAAGGCTATAGATTTTATGATGATAAACTAATATGAAAATATGTCTCTAAACATATAGTATAATAATAAAAAATATCACAAAATTTCTAACCTCGAAATTATATATGAGATGTCTAAATCACTAGAAAAAAGTGTTTTTAATAAGATGCATATTCAAAATGAGACCGTCTGAAGTAAAATTTGTAGCGAATTAGGTGAATGATTTTAAAATGATACAAATCCATCTTGAGTAAATTAAGGTACCATTCATTAATTATTTTGGGATAGTATTTTTCTAAAACTCATTATTGAACTCATATAATTTAATGGTAATAATAGAAAATAACTCCAACATAAAAGGTAACCTGATATTCAAAGATATGTAAAACTTGATTCTGAAAGAAGAGCTCCAATTAATTGAGACATAATAAACTTATAGAAATGAATTTATTGAATAGGGTATATGATCCTCATCTAATATACAAATTCAGAGATAATTGAATGATAATTCGAGAGATATGAGTATAGAAAAAAGTATTAGACCTATAGTAGTGTACTAGAACTCTAGAAAATTATTTTAACTAAAGAATAATTGTTGTGCGGACAAGTTAAATTTTTGAAGACCATATTCCAGATATGTAAGACCTATTAGATTAGATAAATAAAGAATAAAAAATTCTCATATGAGTTTCAATAATACAATGGGTTCTTAGATTATATATTTTAGATAATATTTTAACTCCCTCAATTATAAGGGATTCATGAAAGCATATATTTCTACAGTATTTGGAAGTGTGAATCTAGGGGATAATAATTCTTTTCATATCATAGGAATAGAATATTTCAATGCTTAATTGAAGATTACATTTTTGTTATATTAAAATAAGTTCTCAATGTTATATGACTTTATAATAACATGATTAATGTATGTATGATGGTTGAAGATGGATATGGAACAAACATTTCTAATGGAGTGTGGAAAGTAACTCAAAAATTTCATTACATTCATATATGTGTAAATTAAGTTACATTATTTTTGATCCGATGTTTAGTGAGAGCTACACTTATAAAAAAATAAAATTTACAAAATTCATAGTTGTGGAACTATCATCTTGTGAACCTTAGTGAGAAAGTCATAAAGACTCTATAGTAAAAAGTCACGATAAAGAGGAAATATTCATTATTTTTATGTTGCAAGAGTAGTATACTTAGTAAGAAGTAGAAGTTATGTTTTAATATAATTAGAATAATTATGAAGACCCAAAATCTAGAGGCTATATATATAAATTGATTCAGACATTCCCTAAGGAAATATTTGAGAAGATCATAATATATTGTGACAGTCATTGAAAACTCCCCAAGTAAATTATGTATAAACATCATAAAACATATAATTCCTAAGAAAATTTTAATGGTTTAATTTATAAATTAGATTTTTATGGAAACTTATCAGAGAAAAAAAATTAATTCAGGAGTGACCAATAATTTTGGTTAGGAAGTAGTAGATACAACAATATAAATAATCAATTAAATCCTCATATGGACAATGGTATATAATCTATGAGAAGATCTATGGATAGATAAGTCACCATTGTTTTATTACCTCATGGTCTTCCAATTTCAAGAAAATACTCATGTGGATACTAAATAAAAAAAGATAATTTAGAAGAGATATCTAATGCATGTGTCTATATAGGTTATGGAAATGAATAACATGGTTTTAGACTTTGGGTTGGTGTAAAAAAGGTATATTATCATAAGTATGAATGTTTTTAAATGAGTAGGTCCAATGGAAAGACCAAAAATTAATGGTGAAGTAGGTTGAATGAAAATAATCAGCTTCAATTTAAATTAAACAAAATTATGGTACCAGAAGACATTAAATTTTGAAGAGTTACGTTTTTATGAATCTACTCGATGTTCAAACATTTTGGAGGAATGTTTTTAAGGAAGTATAAAAGGTTCGCGTATAATATCGATGAAATATATTCCTAAAATTTTAAGAACTAGTAAGACTCATTGTATTGTGTCAAAGAATGAAATTCTAAAATTTCAATATTGGAATGGGTATAATAATATGTAAAATTATGGAGATCAAAAAGGGTGAGACTATAGATACAAAGGTATGGTGTTAACTTTAATTTTAGACTTTTAATAAATGGAGAAGTACTATAAATCCTAAAATAAGTGACTAACTAAGGTGATTCCTGTGAGTGGGATTTTTTTGATGCCAGAGGATTTGAATTAACTTCATGTGAATTACCCTTGGAAGCACATTAATTTAACCACCAGATAGATGGAACATGACGAAATTTGTTTTTTTTAAAGAATGATTAAAAAAATTTATAAGGTTAAACTAGTGATAATTTTTTTTAACATTGAGGGTATTGAATTTTCTAAAGTATTCTATATTTTTATCAAGAATTATACTATTAAATATGTTCTAAATTTTATTTATTATGGAGGATTATATATAGATGGAATGAATATGAAAACATCTTTTATTCATTTATATATATAATTGGAAATTTATATAAAGAAACATGTGGTTCCATGTATAAAAAGAATCGATACATTGTGTGTAAACTCAAGAAAAGTATTTATGGGTTGAATCAATCAATAATTTAGTAAAACTAGATGTTTAGATCATTCATCGAAGAAAATGGTTTCATGTAGGTATACATTGATGACTATTAATATAAAAAACATGGTTGTGACGAAAATTTCATCATTATATAGTCGTGAATTTATGATATTCATTTTTTGGGATTGTCAATTTAACAAATCTAATAAATGACTAAATTATTTTCACGAATTTTTTAAATAAAAGATCTTTTGAAAGTGAGTAAAATATTGAGTATAAGTGTTTTGTGAGTTAAGAAGTACAAATATTTGTTTTTATCTCTAAAATAGTATTCTAATAAAATCATAAAAAAAATGATGACCAAATGAAAAAATTGAATCCCCTTGTCAAACACTTAAAAAAATTGAAGGAACAAAAATCAAGAATAAAATAAGTGTTATAAAGCTTATGATACTTATATTTACATTGGAAATTTAAATTTTTATGTACACCATGGTGTGGAATCTATAATAAATTTTCCATGAATTGGATTTGTGAAATGTTTCACATCAAATCCAAGGAAACAACATTGGCAAGCTATGAATTGGATACTGAGAGATCTCAAAGGAAAATAAGATAAAAATAATTTCATTGGATATGGTGATTTATTGGTTTGGTATATTGATGTCTACTTTGAGAAATATTCAGATTCATGGAAATCACAATTTGGTATGATTTTACATTTAGTGGAACAATAATCATCTAGATTTTAATGATGGAACTTGTGATTGTAATCTCCATAAATGATGTTGAATATGTTATATCATTTAATGTAATAAAACAAATTTTATGGTTCAATCATATAATATAGGATCTAATGATCATCCATGAGAATTCATTTTTCTATTATGATAGAGAACTTTTCATATATTTTTTCATGAATCTAGTGTAACAAAAAAGAATGAAGAGCATCGACCCAATGTACAATTCTCTCTATGATTATCTAAAAGATATAGTTCTTTATTGTGTAATATATTTAGATAAAATAACCCATCAGATATTTTCATAAAGGCATTAGGTAAGGAGAAACTATGTTAGCATTAGGCTATAATTTGACTTAGGGGAATGCAAGGGGATGAAGGGAAATTATTTCCCAAATAATAAGTAAAAAGGGTGATATTTTCTAAAGATTTAGATGATGTATTGGAGTACTTGAAGTATCATTCTAGTGGTAGATTTTTAAGACTGTTACCAAGCTAATCGTATTGAACTAATCTTATCAAAAAGAGGAAATTAGGGATGAATTTATGTATTTTTAGTTTTGTGGTAGTTTGTTTTCATTATATGGTAGTGAGATTATTGGAATTTCATAAACATAGAATGGATTATAAGTGTGTTTGTTAGATCAACTAAATGTTTTACAGTCATTATTATTAATAGAATGAGAAAATGAACATTTAAACGACTCTATAGAATATAATTTTTAGGAAAAGTGTTAGTAATTAGGAAAACTATTGTTAAAAAACTTATATGAATCAAGATCGACGAACTTTTTGGGATTCAGTGGTATGTAATGAAAAGGATGGATAAAAAATATTATAGGAAGTTAGTGTGAACATATTACTTGATTGTATACTATATAGAAAGTTGGTGGATTATTTATTTAAGTTTCATAGTTTTAATTTATAATGATCTACGTGGATTCCGTGTTATAATATATTGTAACCTTTATATGGTTGATTAAATGAAATATAGATATGTATATTGCCAATAATATCAGTGTAGAATCTAAACCATGAATTTTTTTTGTTGTTTCCGTTTATATTCTTTCATTTCACTTGTGAATGTTTATAAAATTAGAGTGATAAGGCTCTATTATTTAAAAATAAAATTCGTGTTTAGGTTGATAGATTCAATTACTAGTTTTTGTACATGCATTAGGGATTTAAGATTTCTTTTAGACAAGATTCAGTGAGGTTATTTCATAGTAAAATGGATAGAAAACCTCAAAATGGGATATGTTATTTGGTGTTTTGTTTTGGTCACTATCTTATAGAAAAGGGTCGGATTTAAAACAACTGGATCTATCATTTGCGGATACTATTTTAAATAGGGTGAGGAGGTCCCTATGGGAAGCAGTGGGGGACTATGCCATGGTGGAGCCATAGTGACCAATTTAATGAATAATAGTGAGAAAAAATCGATATGGGATTGGTTGTGTGTTGGGGATCTATTTTCAAAATCGTGTGGGTGAGGAGGACCTCACGATTAAGTTTTATATGTCATCATCCCCAAGACTCTTAGAAGAGGATCCCTACATCAGGGTGTATGTGGACCACATCATAGTGGGTGTTTTCCGAATTCATTTATAAATGTTGAAATTCTAGATTCCCACTCCATAAATTATATGGGTTTTTTCACCCATTTCCCTATATTCTCACACTACTAACTCCCTTAAATCGTTATGTAGCGTTTCTTCTCATCCTCCATTGATTTAGAGTCTCTTTTTCAGGATTTCTAATCAATTTACTAATTTAGTCCATCATTATATACTTTTTTATCTTTTTTCCCCTCCCATTTTCCTTCTTTCCACTGATTTCTATTTCTCTCATAATCCATAATTCCCATGGGGGACTATTTTTGAGTTTGTATTTGTTATTAATTAGTGATTTTGATCACTTACATATAGTATAGAGAATACATTTCTTGTATGGGTGTTATATAATTTAATTGACATGTTTCCAATCAATTTCATCGTTGTTTGCAGTATGTGTTTATATGAAATATATTTATTTTGTGATTCATGAAATTCTAGTATTTTATAAATGTTTTTTCAATGAATGTATAGTTATTTGTGGTGTCTGTGATGGGTTTCAAAGAAGGTTCTATAATATAATATCATATAATAATATCATTTGTATTGGTTGATATAAAATGGTGGACCATAAGGTTTATGTTATTCTATGATATATTGTTCGATGATTATTAAGGTAAATTCAGTTCTTTTCATGCTAGTGTGTTACAATTGAGAGTAATTTAGTGTTCATTATTTATTTACGCACATGTTTATCATTTAATTATTTTTTCTCGCCCATAGGAGTTAATAGATACTCTGGATGAGTGAACTCCCTTAGTTTAGATTGTTATTTGTAAATGGTATTTTGGACCATATATATTTAGTGCTTCTAGAATGGATTATATATCCTAACTAGTTCAGTAGGACTATTGGGATGTTGATGGATTTTTTAGTATCCCCCTAGGGTTACATTCACCATTTTTGGTTGATGTAGGTGGAGTCCTATAGAGTGACCCATGACACGTATTCCATGATTATTTTTTTTATGGAGAAATTTTACATGTTTTATTCCCTTATAGTTGTTCGGCATGTGGAACCCCTTTTATTGTATTTATATCTCTTGTTGTATTTCTTGATTTTTAGGGAATGTTGGATTATTCTTATTTAATTTATGATATTTTTTATTTTCAAAATGGTTTTTAAGGTGGCTTCAAAATATGTTTGATTCTATAGGAAGGATTTTGAAAGGGTTTATAAATGATAAAAAATGATGATTTACTTGTTCCTTTAATATTTTAGTGATACAAAATAATGATTTTTTAAAATGGTATTTTATTCATATTACAATGTAAATCTATTTTCTATTTCCTTTATCTTATTAATATAAAAACACTTATATTCCTTTTTATTTATATGTAGAGTTTATGAATTATTTACTGAATGGAATTTCATAGACTCTCGAGTAAGATCTTATATGGAACATTTGGATCACACCCTATATAAACAATCATGTGTGTGTATGTAGTTATTATGTTTCATCCAGGTTCCATGTTTCGTTTCTGATTGGTATTCAATTTCCAGGTCCATCAATGGGTTAGTTATGATATTATGAGAAATCATAGATTATAGAGTGGGATCTTGCGGTTCATAAATTTGTTTGGGATACACCTTATCATCCAATATGACCATTATTTTGTTTTTTTAGTTTTCCACTATGTTTACCTTGGGATGTATTTAGATATGGATGTTATCGTATGTTAATATAAATGGGTTCAATAATAATTATTAGTTATGACTCGGTGAGTTCCTTATTTATCTATATGTTTATATCTCATTTTTTATGGATGTTCATTGTATGTATTCTCTCTAACGAATGTTAATAAAATAATCCTTATCTATTTACTCTTATTTGAAGTTGAAATATTTCCATTTGAGAATTCATGAATCCCTACAAACATGTTACCATATCAGGTGGATTAGGACTTCCCATTAGGACTAATTATGAATCAGTTCGGTTATAAAGCTCAAGTAGATCAAGTTAGTTTATTACATTTTCAATGGAAACAAATTCTACACTATGAATATATATATGATAATACTATCAAATAATGTATATCATCCATCCCTTGAACCCCATAATCAAATTAATCAAACTCTAGAAGGCCATGTTCCCTATGCTTCATCATGTCTAACAATAATAGAAGGGATCTATATTTTTATCATTATAAACCATTGATCTCAGTGATAAAAAAACATATTCTATCCTAGAAACTCCAAATTATCAATTATTAGACAATTAATAACATATATAAAAATATAAAATTATTTACAATGATAATCTCGCATGTGGATACACTAAAAAACTCACTGAGGAAACCAAGAAATCAGAAAATCACAATGGAAAAAAACTATTATAGACTTCAAAAATGATTAAAAAAAAATTCAGATCACATGTGTATGTTTCATATCATATCCATATATTCCTTGAAATCATAGATTTAATTTTTAAACATATATATAAGAAACTCCAATAGTTGGATTTTGTGTTCTTCAGGTTAAATTACAACAACATCATATACTGCTCACTATCATCTGATGGATATAAAATGAATCTCTATTTTCTGATGATTTCATATCAATTTTCCATCGCTACACACTACTATATTCTAGTGGATGAATATATATTTTTAGTTCTTCTGAACATACCAATTATAATATAAAAATTCATACATTAATAATAGAACAACCAATAAAAAAAATTCAAAACCATAAAAAAGATTATTGTTAATTTTTAAAAAAAAGGAAAACAAGAGCCATTAAATCAATAATATACCCCTTTTTGAAAATCACAAAACATTAATAAAAATTCAAAGTAAAGGTCTATTTGATAAGAATTTAAAAAATAGAACTCCATTTATTGGTTATTTTCTAATAAACATCCCTTTTAATATAATGTCTAAGAAAACAAAAAAAATCTCCTTAATGAAATCATAGAGAATTTATAGAAAAGCTCTGTCAAATAAAGATTATAATAATAATATCTAGTTCAATCATTCCCTTTTTTCAATGAATCATATTTTAAAATATATTGTAACTTTTTTAATAAAGGACATAGGAAAAACTATCCCAACTTATAAGTTTCTCTAACAATGAAGATACTCGTTATGACCCAAAAATTATTACAACATAAATAATAAATAAAATAATATTATCCCATAAAATAATCCAATAACGATATACTTTCTAAAAAATAAAAATATTGAAAAAAATGTTTCCCTTGTTGATGAACAAAACTAAGAAAACAAGAAAGATTTAGGAATTAATATCAAATCTTAAAAACTAATAATATATTATCAAAGAATCAATGATTTTTTTTAATACACATTATTTTGAAAATAATGGATATTTTTTATATCAATCAGTGTATTATAATTGTTAATATAATAAACATTATGGAAGGAAAATTATGTTACCCACATATGATCTTTTTATGATGAAGATGGATCTAAAGAATTATTAATATCTATTCTATTAACTTCAAAAATACTATCATTATTCAACAAATTCATTAGATATACATTTAATTATGGTAAAATTAATAGTAAAAAATATAAACATTAAAGAATAATGATATAAATAATATATATGATATCCTAAAAATTTGTACCAACATCAATGAATTTCAAATAAAAATGAATATTATTGTATATGCATCAGAGCATTTAGAGTAAAGACATAGAGGATCATAGCATAAATTTTTTATAACTAGTATTATAAATAAATAATATGTATGAATAAATAGATAGAGTAAATTTTAAATTTCATAAGTTAATTACCATTGTCTTAAATTTAAAAAGTAACTTAATTTAGGTGTGTTTCAAAGAAAAGATAAAAGTAAAGCATGTTAAATAAACTTCAAGATGTTGTAAAGTACCTACATAAAATGATAGTATAGGTATAAAAAATAAATTTTCCATCATTTATTGAATATTTTTTTTAATTTCAGGAGAAAATTGAAATAAGAAATTGAAATTAAGATCACATAAAGTTGATCATACCTAACTTCTATTGAATATAATAAAAACTATCAAAATTTAATGTTTTGGTAAAAATGAAAAAAATATGTTTGTTATTTTCAATAATAATTAGAATAAAATATTATTTTAGGTTTTAATTATTTATATAATTTTTCAAAAAAAAAATTTATAGTAGTAAAATTAGTAAATAATTTCATCCAAATTTCAATTTTAGAATTTATTTTATCATTTCACTATAATATATTGATGATATTACTGAGACTATTTTTTGAATTCAATTAATAATTTATGATAGAATATCTCTTTCAGATTCATTCAAATAATTATTGGGTTTAATATTCTATTTATTTGTCACAAAAATTTAGAATATTTATTACTTAACATGGAATTAAATATATAAACAACAAAAAAATTATAAATTTTATCTCCAATTATAGAATCATATACCTTTTTAATATTAAGGACATTCGAAAAAAATTATTTTTAATAAAATTGATATATGTTGAACCCCACAAATTCAAGAAGTTAACGCATAATTTAAAAATATAAAGTATATAATGTAATTGTGATTAGTTTAGGGTGGTTTAGAGGAGTTTTGGAATGTTTTGGGGATTTTTTGTAGGTGCATGATTTTAGAACGTTTAGCAAAAAATCGGGCAACACCTCTAGGAAACTAGCAAGGACAAATAGTGGGAAATGGGTTGGTGCATAGTTGGTGCACGACTTCTCTAAACTTTGTGACCACCCATAGGAAAGAAATATTATATCGGATAGATATAAAACCATGGTTTTTTACATGTATTGTCTAGGTGTTTGATCCAACCATGGGACTTGTGTCATAAGGCGGTATAACCCACACGGTTGGTGAATGGGTTACCAAACCGTGCAGCCTAATCATGCGGTATATAAGATACCAAACATAAATTGTGGATATAATTGGAATTAAACTCTTAAGGGATATTTTTTATGCTAGTTTGACCCAGACACATTTACCTCTTCTCAAAAAGTATGTTAAGACCCTTCCTCTTGATCAGAGAGAAGTTTTTTTATGATTCATTATGTGTTGGGACTAGATTCCTTGGTATGTACAAATTTATAGTTTTTTTCCTTAGATTTCATCTTCTTCCCTCTCTGGAATTTATGGATCTTATAAATTTGGAATATATCCATGTTTTTTATTATAATCTCAATGAGATATGGTTTTGGTGATATTAGAGAATAATATCTAGGGTTGGATTTTTGTGTTTCAATTAAGTTTTTTTTTGAAGAATATGTGTCATTCCTCATTTTCATCTATTTTTGTGAGGTATGTGTCTTCACTCTCATCACCTCTTAATATAACATGAATTCTTGATTTCAAATTGAATGTATTTTATGAATTTAATTGTGAAATTTATCTTCAAATCATTATGTACACCCACTTTAGAGACGGTTTACATTTTTTTGTATATTAGTTCTTTTTTAGATAGTGGAATTAGTTTTATATTTTTAAAATGATGATTTTTAAATTTTGGTCTGTTTCATTCATAGAAATGTTTTGGTAGAAACATTTTCATTAAAATATTTGTATTATTTAAAAGGTTTGGAATGATTTATTTGAAGTGGATTATGGATTAATTGGTAAGAGTGTGTTCATTTTAATTAATGTGGTCAAGTGGAAGGGGGTTGTTCCATTGAGAATCATTATATATGGTTACCTTGTGATTACTTGGTAGATCGGAGAGATACCACTCATGGGTATGGAACTACCACCTAGGAATGCATGTGTAGTTGGGTGGATTTTCAGAACAATATAATGTGTATGTAAATCGATTTAATAAATAGGTTAATGTAATTGTTTGTTCTCGTTCCTTGGAAACTGATTATGTTTCAAAAAATATTTTGGAATGGAAATTTATTTATATTATGATATAAAGTATTTTAAATATTTTTATATAAATTTTCTAACATGGTCTATCCTAGTGGCATGAGTATAGAATTCATTTGGGTAAAGTGTGCTGAGTTTTATACTCACACCCTTCTTGAGAAAAATGGTATGTTTTTAAATATTGTTTATTGAGACACATGTTAAGGAAATATATCTCATTTATTATGTTATGAATCATGATAAATTAGGAATAGATTTTGGAGTGGGATATTGGAGAATTTTGGGAGCTTTGTAGTTTATGTTTTTGATGTCATCAAATATTGATGGTTTTTTCTTCTATTCTATACTCTGATATTGGTCTTTGTTTTCACATTGCACTTAGGTACGGTATTTTTTTGGTTGGTTACATTTATGTTTTATAACATTTCTATTATGCATCGTATAGTGTTTGTTGGTAATGGTTATCTTTGTTTGGTCGTTTTATATTTCAAATGGGAAAATTATCCCCCAACTATTAATGAATACCATGGAATTTATTATAAATATCTGATGATGAGGGGATGTTACCTAAGGCCTTGTAATGTCACCACATCTTCCCATTCTAACAAGGAGGGGTGGGATGTTACAAATGGTATAATTCTTGGCTAGTCCATTTTACATTTATGGAAAAATTGTATTGGTTTTTCGGTCTAGGAGTTTGAAAATCATTCTTTATTAGTCCTTGAGTTGGGTTGGTAAAAAGGAAGAAGATTTTTGGATCATGAAATGTATATCATAGAGAGACAATGTCATGATTTACTTAGAACCAACATCCAAGTGTCTCACACCTGGCGCGAGGGTAATAAGGTTGTTGATCACATGGCTTCCATGGAGGCCCAAATCTCCATCTCCACTAGTCATCTCCCTATAAATAGTTAAAAACAAAATGTGTTAATTTAATTAGAGGGGATGCCCTCGTCTTACACTATTTTCGACCTCCCTAATTCCCGGGGTACCTTCGTTGTTTTGGTATTCTTGGTTGTTCAGTGTTTTTTTTTGCTCTTTCATTGAGTAAAAATTTTATTTGGATGGATGTTGGACCTCCAGATAATAGGGAGTTGGGCAGATATGTGTTTTGTGATACTTTTTTGAGTTATAACCTCATCATCATCCATTTTACTAATGAGAAGAAAATAACATGAATTGATATATATGAGTTCCCACAAGGAATTCATATCTCATTTTGAGTAATTATTAATGATTTGTTAATAAAAAATTTATTTTTAAAAGTTGTATAAATTGTTTTCAAATCTGAGATTTTGAAAATTCATGGTATTGGAATTTTGAATGTGGTTTAATTATAAAAAGAGTGGTGTAATTTTAAAAATTGGTTGAAATAGGGTAAATGATGAATTCTAGAAATAATTTTAATGATGCCTAAAATTTTCTAAATTTAAAATTTTTTAGACTAAATTTTCTAGAAAGTGATACTTAATAGAGTTTTTACGTTTAAACAGGATGTTACCTGTTAGGAGTAGAAGAAACCAAGTTGAATAGGATATTGATAATGTGGTTGCACATATGTAACAGGTGAAACAACAACTTCTTCAGAGTATTTTTTTAGGCTATTAAATTCATGGATAGATTTAATAGAAGAGAGGAATCTAGGAAAGTAGGTCATTCTATTCAATTAAAATAGAAAAATCAATACATTCAATTCAAAATTAGAATCCAACCATCTTTTGATGTTATTCCGAACCAAAAAACAAATAGTTATGGATGAATACATTAAATCATATATTAGATTTACTAGGAAATCCAGCTGAGTTGAATGTCATATTGGTGATGTATATGCTGGAGAATATCACACACAACTAGTGGTATTTATTGGTTTATGCTAAATTAAACCAAGGTATTACATGAGATAATTTTGAAGAATTGTTCAAAAAACAATTATATCTTCACATGATTTTAATTTATAGACTGGTGATCTTCTCAGTTTGAATTTTTTAAATGTCTTTGTGATTATAGCGACTCATCCTTAACATAAATGGATTTTAAATCATTTTTTATGAATATTTAGAGCATTACAAAAATACATTATCGAGGACCATAATAGTTTAATGTATTTTGAAATGTGGAACAAAATATTCTAACTTGGTGAAATATCTTCAAGGTTTCCCATAAAGGTCTTAACCTTTTCTAATTCTTCATAAAACATTTCATTATACCTTCTGGAAAGGAAAAATAAGAAAGGGTTAGAGCAAATGCTCAACAAGGGTAAATAAAAGAGATATGTAATCATAACATTCACACAAGGGTTTGAGACAATGAGAATAACATTTAAAAATAAAACCCCTCATATCTAATTTCATATTCATGAGTCATGGAATAAATATTTTTAGTTCATAAGACTTGAATCATAAGGAAATCAAGACCATAATCCATGAGATCCTAACATAAATATAAGACATGAGATTTGTGGAAGACACATAATAATATAAATTTATTTCCACATTAGTCAAGGATTATTTTCTATGCTATGTAATTGGAAAATGTAATTTACTAAACAAAGTTCACTCCACCTTCTAGTTATGTATTACTAATCTATGTTCACATTTCTTTCTAGCCTTATATTACTTCACTTGTTTCATTTCTCATTCTAGTTTTTTATTTCTGAAGCAAGTCTACTCCTAGATCCCACATTACATTACTAAACTCTGTTAAATTCTCATTTTAGTCCTATATTACTAAATTGGTTTCACATTCCATTTTATCCTTTTATTATTTAATTGGGTCCACATCTCGTTCCAGCCCTATATTACTGGACATATTTCACTCCTCATTCTTGCTATGTCATGTTGAACTGAGTCAATTCATCATTATAGTCATGTCATACTGAACTGAGTTCACTCCTTGTTCCCACCCTGTCATACTCATGAGATATAAATATTTACACAATTAATTATAGGGGATATTTGTCCCACCCTTCGTATAATTAAAACAGACAACCGTGATCCAAAAAATAATAAAACATTCCTCCTATCATGACACATAAAAAGATACGTGTTCCATAAATATCATATAATAACTATTTAAATGAAATGGATATCAGAAACACTTAATCCTATAATAATACATGGAAAATAGACATGATTAATAATAATTTTATCATAGAATAACCCTTGAAAAAAAGGTGGTTTCATAAGAATTTTATCATGGTATTTCACGTGGAAGAAAAATAGATCTTATATAAAACATGTCATCAAAAGCCTAAACCATTCACGTAAATAATTAGAATTGTATCCTTGGATCATAAAAATAGAAAGTAATAAACTAAACCAAATTGTTTCAACTTATATTGAAATTAATTTTGAATAATCAATTAAAACAATTCTTGAGGAATATATTTTTTAAACATTTTGAAGCGTCTAATACCACCTGGAAACATTTGAACCATAATCCCCAAAAAGTAATACCATTACATGAATCTTATAATAGAATGAAAATAATTTTATTCATGACAAAATATATAAAATTGAATTATATACACCTCATCAAAGACTATAGGCGCATTACATAACTTGTGTCTCAATGAGTGAAAATAGGGAAAAAATTACGTTAGATATTTACTAAATTTTGAACCATAAATTCCATGAAATAATAAGATAAATTGACTATTTAAATGTCATGAATAATATTAAATCCATGATATAAAATTTCATAGGGCATTACATACCCCACACAATAAGAATAATTTGTGAATATAGTGTATATCTCGCAGAAATAAAAGTGAGACAAGAAAACTCTTACTTATTGTCTTGACATTCTTTGTATATTTTATAATTGTCGTATAATAAGTACAATTTTATTATAAATATACCAAAAAATATATATTCTTATATATCATGCCATATACTATTTGATTATGAATATATGTTACCAATGTATTAGTAATTTCATGTTGAAGTTATGTTTTTGGTGATAATCTCTTTGTTTTATATATAATTATTTGACTTGTTTTTAAGGATCCACTTAATTATATCATGATATAATAATTTAAAAATAATAAAACATGATATAAAAATCATTTATATCTATAAAATATATAAATATAAAATTGAAAACACCATTCATGCAGACGGTAGGTTGTTCACATGCATTAATGATGTGTCTATTTTCTTATCACGTTGAAATAATGAAAGTAAATGAAATATGTGTATATATATAATATCATCTTAGAAACATTATTATTTCATATATATCATATGTTTTTACTAAAACTATCATTAATATATTCCATGTAATGTGTGACTGAATCACATCGCTATGAAGAGGTCGTAGTTCACACGTCCACAAACAAAGTTTTTTTATTTACACAAAATGGAATGAGTGGAGGTATGTGTTATATATAAATTAAATAATAATTAATTCATCATAAATATAATATATATATATATATATAATAAAAAAATTATTTCCATCATCATACCCAACCACGATAGGTGGTAAAGTAAAAAAAGAATGACCTCATTGCACGAGGCAGTAGTCCTCTGTACACACGAGGGGTGGGTTTGTTAACCATTTCCGTGAGGTGTCTTTAGGTATAGGTATAACCATTATAATAATAAAATCTCAGTATATTTATTGTATTTATTTTATTATATAATCATGGAATATTAAAAACTGAATTGGTGGATAAATAAATAATGTAGAAACATATATTGTAAACATTAACAACTTTTTGGGTATATCCTTTTGGTTTGAACTAATGTAATTCCATGGATATATTTCTTAACAAATTTCAGCTTATAGGATAAGAGGACTGATTTTGGTAGATTATTTGTGAGGATTTTGGATGACCCAAATAGGCTTTAGAGGTGTGAGGAAGGGTAATAGTGAATTCCTTTTTATATAGCTGTTGGAGTGGCATTCTGGTAAATACCAAAAGATAGAAACTATTGGGAGGTCTCCCTTACCACATGTTTTTTTATAAATGGAAAAATAATGGATTTTATGGATTTTATGGCCATAAAAAATATCATCCACAAAAAATAAGTGTATTTTATATTTTTGTTCTTTAACTTCTATGTTTCCCCACTATTAACATTTGGGTTTTTTAAGGATACTGTTTTTTGAACATAATAATTTTACCATTAAGAATAAATTAATGTGATATTTATTATAAAACATGTAACAACATAGATATATTTATGATATATAATTTAATAAATAATTAAATATCATCTGTGTTCATAATTAATTTTAAACCCAGTGCATGTAACACGTAAAAAGACTACTTTAACCCGAACCATGACTACAATTTTTTTTACTATTTGAATGTCAATATGTTCATTTTAAATGATAAACATTTCCATTAACAGGCCATATTTTATATTTATTATCATTTAATAATCATTTTCTTGAATATTGGATTTTTAGAAAAATATTTATTCATTTATTAATATATCATTTATATTCATATAACGTCAATGTCATTTTTAAAATTATTTATTTAATATAAATTTAAAAATATAATGAAAAATATGAAATTTGAATCTATTATGTTATCAATTGCATAATATGATATATTCATCTAAAAAGATTAAATACAACAATTCAATAAATTAAATTCACTTTTAAAAATTTTAGTATCATTTATTTTAGTTAATTATTAATTAAATAATTACTGCATTTGGCATTCATTATATAGTTAATCTTACTAATTCATCTTTAAGAATTAAATATAATTTAATATAATGACAAAAACTCATTTAAATTTAAAAATAATGTCTACAGCCAAACTAATGTGGTTTTTCCTATATCTCAAAGATTTATATATGTTAAAGGTGAGGAAAGTAACTTTTTGTTTTTCCCTTATATAAATTATTATATAGGTCAATTTCATGGAATAATATCTCACTATGTCAAAATAATCAATAATAAGATGGTGAGGGAAGAAATATTTCTATTTAATAGGTATTGGAAAATTTTTGGGTCAATATCATGTTTATTTTATTTAACTGATAATAAAGTAAAAAAATTCACCCTAAGATGATTTTGAAATCATGAATTCAAATTTATTTTTATTTTATCTGATTCAATTTATAAAGATCCTAAAATTAATTTTTTTATTGTTCATATAAAGGCATAAAAATGATATTTTATGAAAATAATTTTCTTCAAAACATATATACATTACCAAAAATTAATCATTTCATTATAAAAATGTTTTATCTATATGAAAAAATTATGAATATAATTTACAAACTGGTTTTTACGATTAAAATTACTCCTTTTTACATCTATGTTATAAATTCCTTGATTGAAATAATAAATTGTTCTTTCGTATAAACTGGGTGATTCGTTTAATTGAAGCTAAGACAATGTTGCATTTTGTGAAAGATTAAATTGTTGTATAATATTATGATATTTTAAAATGTTTTATTGTGAAATGAATGAAATCGTATAAATTTAATTTATTCAAAAGATATTAATTTATAAGAACATAGGGTGTCACATTCAACCCCCCATAAAATAATTTTTCCATTAAAATTTAACTGGATTATGAGTGGATTAACAAATGAAAGTTACTTTCATAAAAACTCACATAAAAATTGAAATCAAAAAATCATTTAAAAAGTAAATTTTGGAATCTTATTGGTTACCTAAATTAACCCATAACTAGTTTTCCACAAAGGATAACATAGGTTGGAAGTGAAAACATGGACATAGAGGAAAAAATAAATATTCATAGATATTGATTCATATTATTGATCACAATAAAGTTGGTGATCGAGAGAATGATTACAATCACCAACCCATTAACTGAAGAAGCATGAAAGCTTTCATTGATATCAACAAAATTATTGATCATAGGAAAATATTTTATTTCAATACCCTTTTCCTAAAGTTGAATAATTTTTCACAAGATGATATACTTACATGATTTTTTTCACTTTCATAAGTTAAAACTCACCCTTTTGTTGTGCCTTTATCAATTCCAGCTTCATCTCTCTCTCTCATGAATGAAGGTAAATTTTTTTCATTCCTAAAGAACTAATATATCATGAGATCTGTAATTATAATTTTATGTCATTCCATATTCCTTTTCTTATCATCATATGAAAATGGTTAGCAAAAGTAAAAAAATTTTCATAAATCCTTATATAATGATATAGTACCATATTCTCTAAAAACTCATTAGACATTTTACTTAATGAATCCGATAAATGTACATCCTTGTAAAACATCCAAATTATTAAAATCCCAAACATTATAAATATGGTTACTATATTATCTTAACATTGACCACACATATATCATAAAGTAGCTATTGGTTTTCAAATTCCAACCATTTGAATACCTTTATTTTATATTCTCTAGAAACATGGTAATATCCTAAAATACCATAAATAATTTTGGGAAATGTGCATGCTTACTTATTCCAAATATTACTAGATATATTCATTAATTCCAAGAAGTGGAAAATGTCACACATGATAACATAAAACAAGTTTTCAACAAAACATTAATGAGTTCGAATTTCATCGATACAATCTAATTTAATATTTCCAAATGAATCATCTCTTTTTCCAACCTAAACATAATTTTCTCTACTTCGTAAACACAATAAAGGTTATATTACATTAATAAAAATATCAACTTTCCTTTAAATCAATTTTCTATTTCATCAAAACTGTTTAACATATCCTTTCAAATCCTTAATGAAATAATTATACTAAAAATACTTATATATTTCATGATTCATGAAACATATCCATTGAATTCCAACACATAAATACTTCATTCATCACACATTATTCTTGAACCATAACTTAGGCTTCATCATCATATTCCTTAAAACACATTTCAAATAATATGAAATATGAATAGTTTCTCTAGGTGTTATAACCTAAATTTAAGCAGGCCTTTTCCATTTTATGTAAACAATACTTATTAAAAAATCACATACCTTTCGCATTTCATTTTTTCTCTTTATCATTAGTACTATAATCAGTACTTGTTGCACATTCCAAATTATCTTCGTGAGATTTCCACTAAGGGTGTTTATTTCTATAATTATTTTCTTTTATGGATCTCAAACATTGAATTTTTACCTAGTTACACCTAGTTCCAAATATTTACTATGAATATAAAGTATAGTGTGAGCAAATATTTTCATATAAGAAAACCCCACAACCATGAAAAATAAATTTTAGGATTCCTAAATCACGTAAATTACTTTTAAATAGATGTAACCTTAAGATTATCCTTCAATACATCCATATATATATCCCTAGGAGTCTCACTATGTTTTTATTATCATAGTTTCCAATATTTAACTAATCCTTATCATTTACAACAACCTTAGTGATATTGGATTAATATACATGGATATTACATCATTTTATATCAATATTCATAACATTACAAAAATACATACATGAGGACCATAATAGTACATTGTCTTTAAAAACATTGTACGAAATAATATAACATGGTGAAAGATGTTAAATGTTTCCCACAAAGATCATTCCATTTTAGTAAATCTAATTTAAATCATTTTTCACAACCATGGGAAAGGAAACATAAGAAATGGTGATCTATGATACTTAGAAAATATAAAAAATTGATATATGTAAGCATAACATGATCATAAGGGTATGAGAACACCATAATAACATTTTATGATCATACCATACATATCAAATATCATAATCATGAGTAATGGTATAAATTTTAGTAGTTTATAAGAAATGAATCATAAGGTAATCAAGAGAATATACCAATAGACCCTAATATAAGAATAAGACAAGGAATTTATTGAGTACGCATAAGAAAATACAATTATTTCGAGTGTAGTCAAGGATTAAATTTAAGGACATGTGAGTGTACAAAGTACATTACTAAACTGGGATCAGTCACTGTTCAACCACTGTATTACTGAACATGTTTCATTTATATTTTCTAGCCTAGTATTATTGAACTGGGATCACTTCCCATTCCAACCCAATATTACTAAAATGAGTTCACATCCCGTTGCAGCCCTATATTTTCAAATTGGGTTCACTTCTTATTTTATCCCTATATTATTGAACCGGTTTCAATTCATATTCAAGACCTATATTACTATATAAATTTCACTTCACATTATAGCTTTTTATTACTAAACTAAGTCCACTCCTTGATCCAACCATTTTATACCTAATTGATTTCTCTCCTCACTTTATCCCTATCATACTAAATTGAGTTCACTGATCATTTTTTAGGAAACAATACCTCAAGGTTGCATTGTATCATTTTCTAGTTGGTTGTGCGGGTTGACAATATAGGTTTTCATAGTGAATTGTAGAGTTATAGAGATATCTTTGACAAGCCATGTTTATAATAAACAGTGAAAAAATAATGCAATATCTAGATGAGGTAAAAGAAATAATAGATCCAAGGTGGTGTTGTTTACCATTTTTATGGATTTACTTGAAAAGTTGTCAAAATGTGGAAAAGGAGTGAATTTTAAAAGTATGGGCTACATGAAGTGGGTTTCTACAAGACATTAAAAATGTTGACGGTGATATCTATGATTATGAAAACCATCATGAATGGCAGTAGTGAAGATCCTTTTGAGGGACCATTGCAGCGACGTGAAGCATTTGATGGACAGCATTGTGGAAATGTCAAATTTCATTGGTGAATTTTTATTGGAAGGATCTTCATAGAGACATTTTTGACTGATCCGGAAGTTATGTTAGAAGAAGTGGAACATTGCATTCAATAATGCCTATAAATAAGAGGTCACTATTATTTATTCTAGGAGAGCATCAGAGAGAAAATCTGGATTTTTTTTGATTTCTGAAAGAAAGGGGTGCTCAAAAAAGAAAGTATTCAAATAAATGATTGAGATTTGTGAAAATATTTTCCTATTCTTGAAAAAAGTCGATGCCTCTTTGAATTGATTGATTTGCGAAGAAGTGGTGTTCTGTGTTGGTTCGGTGGGCTTCCTAAAGAAAGTCGCTCGGAGAAGGCTATAGCTCTATAGTAGCTTGACCTCTAAGAAGGATTAAGATCTATGAATAATTGAGCTCTACAAAGTATTGAGCTTTGTAAAGTAGTTTCCTCTGCAATTTAGTGTGCTCTGCGAAGATGTGACATATGATATGGTGTGTATTTTACGAAGTGGTATGAATTTTTTGATGTCCTGTTTATTCTTTAAAACATATGAATCTTTCGTAAGCAGTGAGCTTTGAATAAGTATTTCAATTTTTATTAAATAATGTTCACTAGAAAAGTGGAATTAATCAGTGGATGAAAATTGGACTTCAATATAGAATCAAAATATAGTAGAGGATGCATTCATTAGTGATAATGAAAAGAATTAAAAGTGTTTAAACTGGGATTGGATCTTCTGAACTAATAGTTTGAACACATCATAAACATTAATCCTCCCTATTGAAGAGTACGAAAAAACCTTAAAGAATGCATAAGACATAGTAACATGTGTCTCAAAGAAGGAAAATCGAGACAAAATTACATTACTTATTTGGTAACTGTTTAATCAAAAAACCCATGAAATAATGAAATCAATTGAAACATTTAATTTCATTAAAGAAATTAAATTCAATATATAACATTTAATAGGGTAGTATATAAACTATACAGTATGAATAAGTGGTGAGTGTATCATATATCACACTGAAATAAATGCGAGATGAGAAATCCATTTCCTTAAGTCTTGACATAATTCATAAACATTAAACCTCATTTTTAATAAGTATAAGTTTATTATACATCTATAAATGAAATATATTCTTATATATCAGGCCATATATTATATTATTATGACATTATATTACCCTTTTATTAACAATGTCTGGTTAAAGTTATGTTTCAGGTAATAATCACTTTGTTTTTCATATATGTATTAACATGTTAATCTTGATCCTTTTACTTATATCATGATTTATTTATTTATAGATTTTAATTCATGATAAAAATATCATATATCTTAAGTAAATATTTACTTATAATATTCATTAAATGATATTAATATGAAACAGAAACCAATATTCATGGGGATGGTAGGTCGTACATAGGTATGAACATTGTTTCCATTTTCATGTTGTATTGAATGATCGAATGTAAATTAAATATATTTTTATATATAATTTAATTTCAGTACAGATATTATGTAATATATTACATATAATTTTAATAAACCCATCCTTAATACATTCCATGTAAAATGTGAAAGAATCACATTGCATTGAGGAGGTGGTATTACACACGTCTACAAATAATGATATTGTATTTACAGAAAATAGAAATCATCAATTTAGGGGTTTTGTAAAAATTACAAATGAAAAAATAAATCTTAAATATCATATATATACATATATATCATATAAAATTGTATATCCATAAAAATTCTCAATGATGTGTGGAGGTAATGGAAGGAAATAACAACCCCATTTCATGAGGCGGTAGTTCGTACACACATGAAGGGTATGTTCGTTACCCATATGATAGAGGTGTGTGTATGAATAGGTAAGTACCCTAGAATAAAAAATATAAATATATATAGGATTATTATTTTATTATTTAATTTTGGAATAATGTGAACTAAATAGGTGGACAAAAAATAAAACAAAAACACACGTTAGAGAATGTTTCCTCTTTTTCATGTAACTATTTTGGGTTTTCAATTAAGGGCTTCCTTGGATAGATTTATTTATAAATTGAGGATTATATGATTATATGTGGTATTTTTTGATCATATTTGTGATTTTTTTATGATCCAACATGGATTGAGATGTATAATGTAACACCCCAATATTTGATAGTATGTTATCCCATTAATGTAATTCAATAGCTTGTGATACACCCAACACTGAGTTCGAGCACACCACACCTTACTAATCTAACCATTCAAAAAGAGGATAAGAATATTATTTACTGAATTTTTAATATTATATATTCTCTATAATTTTAACATCCATATTATGTGTTTCTTAGACATAATATAAGAACAAATTCATTTTTTTTAGTTAAAAGAAGTATTTTTGTAAAAAAAATGCAATTTTACTACCTTTTAATGGAGAATAATTTTTAAAACCAATATTTGAAACTTTTATTTATTAAATTTAATAAAATTAAATTCTTCAATATAATAGGGAAATAAAAATTTAGTCTGGATAAATTTTTGCTAATTTTCTGATAACTTTCAAATTTTGACGAATAGTTAAAAATACTATGATTTAATTGAAAATGAATTTTTTAATCGAAATAATTTGTAGTGTTAAATTATGAATTTGATATGTTTTGAAATATAATTACATATTATTTTTATAATTTAATACAATGTAGTTCATTAAAAGTAATTCCACATTTAAATTTTACTTAAACCAATGTCAATATTTTGATAGTTATTACTTTTTAAAAACCTTCTTTTTCGTTTTGACAGCATGAATTAATATTTAATTAATATATGTAACTTCTATGTTTTGAATTTGGTAAAATAGATTTAATTTTTGAATTCAGAGTATCAAAATTAGATTAGGGTAACTTTTTGGATTTTTTCTGAAAACATTCAATTTTTTATGAAGAGTGAAAAACACAGTGTTTTTATTTAAAAATGACATTTTATTTAAATAATTAGTCATTTTATTGTATTTTATTTAAATTAAATATATATATATATAATACATATATGAGTTCAATGTAATTCATTCGAGTCACATTATAATATGTTAGATATATAAAATTTTATCAAACTTTTTACCGTCTTTTACCCACCTTCTAAAAGCATTTTCAAATCTGCATAAAATTTAATTTCACCTCTTCTGTGAGTTGAATTTATAAAATCCAAGAGATATGGTTGATATCAGTAAGTAAAATTTGGTTCAATAAGATTAAAGTAGTTTTTGGTGAATACTAACTTTGGACTTTTATTTATCACGGTTAAAAGTTAATAGGGTAATTAAGGGTTAAAATGATATCATAATTACCCTAAACCATTGCCTAATTATATTGGATAAGTATAATTTGACCAAAAACAACACTAGTAATAGAATATGATCCTATTTGGTCCACTTTTATTAGATTAGGACATTTATAATTATTTTATTTAAAGAAGAGTTAAAAGAGTTATATTCAATGATTAATACCTAAACCATTTTTAATATAGGGTTACACACAATATAAATTCGACTATAAATATTAATTATAAATATAAAATGATTTTCTACATAATGGTATATTATTTATAATTTTTGGACATTAAAAAATTAAATTTATTTAAGACACAATAATTATGAAGTAATTAACTTATTAATGAAATATTAAAATAATTGATATTATAAAAATCTAAATAAATTTAAATTGAGACTTCTGATTAATTACACTAATTTTATATCTTAATATGACATGTTAGGATTGTTAAAATAATTTTTTTTCAAAGTGATAATGTTTTTTTGGCTTTCAAAATAAATCAAATACTAAATAGTGTCAAAATTGACATAATTGAGTTTTTAAAAAAAATATTATATTTTTAATTGATATAATATTCCTAAAAAATTATGGTTTGTCCAACTAACATAGATAAGGTTATATATAATAATAATGAGCCGCATGGGTTTTCCTTGTCTTGTTATATTTAGTTTACTAACCATATAATAGAAAAATACAAAGGTACGTGGTAAATGTCAAACTAATTATCTAAGAATTAAATCTAACAGATAAAGTTAATATGATGCCCTAAACCGGTAAAAAACCAATTTTTGAAAAGGATTTCGACCAATCCCCACATTAGACTTTAAATAATTCATTTTTGAGCCATTAGAAACTGAAACTGATTTCATTATATAATAATATTTCATGTTTTTCCTAAAGTGACCCTCACCTCTCTTACAAAAGGGAACTTCCCCTTTTCGTAATTCAACACCCCAAAGCCTTTTGGCTCTTCCAAAACCTTCCCAAATATCCTTATATAATTGCTCCCTCCATTATAGAGGCATTAATTTAGTCATAAAGCCAACCTATGGATCCATTTTAATCAAATCAAAAGGAAGAACCCATAGAAGAAGTAAATATTTCATCACATATTTCAAGTTATTTTATTCTTCCACTTATTCTATCTTTGTTGGTTATATTGTAAAATAAAAAATCCAATATATTATATATGATGAGTTGTTAATATAAAAATGGTACAACCATATTCATTGTTCTATCTATCATATGAATGACAAAGTATAATTTTATAACATATTAGAGTCATTATACAGGAGGTTAAACGTACCCTCGACCAAAGGAAAGTGCAAGGTAAGGGTTAATTCCTCAATCTCATTATTATTCAAGATTGTTTATGTGAATTTTTTTACTGTGAAATATTTATTATCCATGTCCATGATTCAAAATTTTTTTTTCAAAGTTATTATTTTTAAGGGAAACTATTACTAAAACATCATTATAAATTTTTTAAAGATTTATTATTCTAAGCCATTATCATTAATGTCAATTTTTACAAAATGGTTTTAAGGATTTATTTTTATGAACATGAGTGTATTAAAATTTTAATTCCTTTAATAATATTCAAAGTGGTATTTTAAACTTTTATTCAAACTATCTTTTTAATGAATTCTTTTCTATGTGACTTTTAAATGATTTCATGAAAAAGGGATATTTCTCTCAAATAATTTTACTTAACATTTTTAACTATGTGAACATAATTTAAGGGATATTATTCTTGATCAAGGTTGATTTATTATGATACAAAACAATATATATTGTATTGATGGTTTTGTGATACGTTTGATTGTGGATGTTTTATTTGTACACCATTCATGGTTTATTGATAAATTATTGACATTTCATATGCTAGTTTTAATACAAATGTTTATGTTATGTTTAAACCTTTTTATATGAGGAATTTATTGGACTTAGTATGTGATGGGTGGAGCCCTCCATTGCTCCACGAAGCATTGGTAGGTATAATGAGACAAACTAGTGTCATGGCACAAGGCCTTGACTATGTGGTTATAAAGTCTGGCATTATGCATTCCGTCATTATTAAAGTGGCTATTGATATTGCATGTGATTTTTCAACAATTAGAATTTCCAGGTGAATAAGTAAATTGAATTTTTTTATTTTATCAATGCCATATTATGGAAATGTTTCCGTTTAAAATTATTATTTAATTGTATACATTGATTTAAACGTTTATTATTATTTTATAAATTTTTCACTATATTTCTTACCCTTACTAAGCTTTTGAGCTCACCCCTTTCATATTTTTTATTTTCATAGGATTTCAAGAAGTGTATTATGATTGATATGTAGGATTAAGCTAGGGGATTAATGGAATTTACAAAGGATCATTTAAGTTGTGTTTTGTTTTATAACTTGTAATGTAACGTTGATGATTATAATCTATTTTCCATGACTGCAAAACTGATCGGTCCTTTGGGACATGATTCCTTGTAATCAGGCCAATGTATTAAAATAATACACCGAATCTAGGCTTCTGGGATCAGGTAATTATAGTTGGTATCATAGGATGGTTAGAAACAAACTTGGAAATAGATTTAGATAAATTCTGAATAGATAACATTTCCCTAATATTGACTTTGATGATTAGTACAGTATAACTTCCTAGAATTTTATTAATGTAGAGATTTTGGGTATTTTCTAAGAAATACTTCCCTTTCTGGATTTGAGTAGGTAGAGGTGGATCTGGAATAGATGTACCTAGGAGTGAAAACACCAACACAGTGTTTCGATCTTGACTCGGGGAATCCTGTTACATGAATACATGCCTTTATGCACTCTTGGTTATGACACTCCCAGGGGATATGCTTAGGATAATTCATATTTTCTTTAAAAAGCCATTATGAAGGATTTAATAGAAAATTCATTCAAAAAGAAAAAATTTTGTTGTTATATATTATATGCATAATTTTTTCAATTCACGTTAAGGTCTTTTTCTTGTTTGGAATTATTCGTTGTGATTCATAATCGAACCTAGTGTATGCCATTGTTTAGAAATGGTCACTAGTAGATGGAATAAAAAATCCAGCAATACGCATGATCCAAAGAGTAAAAAGGGTCATATCTTTCATGGTATTATACCAACATTTAAAAATGAAATCATCTCCCACGTATTATAATCATATTAAGAAAAAGTAACATGTGTTAATATTGTACGTAATGAATTCTCTAATTCCTATGGATTTTAAGTGAATTCAGAGAAGAAATGGGTGGTAGAAAGAATGCTGGATAAAAGGAATAAGGGAATGAAGGATATTCTCATATGTGATAACTGTATAAAGAATAACCTTGGTAAATTCTTGAAGGAAATGTGAGTTTGTTACAAGTGTGGAGAAAAAGGACATCATGTACGTGATTTAAAGGGTAAGAAAAAGGATTCAAATGTACAATTATTCATCTATAAGGAGTTGGAAACTATGTGAATCAATGTCCAAATCCTCAGATTGTACCCTAAATGATGCAATTAGATAATAATAATATTATTATACTACCGAAGATGAAGAAGAATCATTAGAGTTCTTATATTGTTATTAAAGTATTATGTCATTTGAGTATTGTATTAATGATGTCCATGTTATATAAATTTTAGAGTATACAAGGTTTATACTACATTACTATTTCATTAAGGACTTGAGATTTTGTGGAACCAAGAAAAGTGACATAATAGCAGGTTGAATTTTTTTGGAAAATATATGGTTGAGAGAAAGATAAACCATAATATGGTTCTAATACAAAGGTAGTGATTTTTGGATAATATATGATTAATTTGGATAAATTATATTGGATAATCATGACTTCCTTGAAACTGATTAATGATTTGTATATTCCATTATTATTGTAGTTTACAACATTTTTGGATAGAAGAAGTATATACAGTATTCTATAATGAATAAAAGAGCATGAATTCAACAAATAATGTTTTACGATAATTCAGGGAGGTACAATGTTTTAAAATAATACATGTTGAAGGTATTCACATGTTATTACGTGGAAAAAATGAACTTCATTTTGTTACCTTACTTATAAATTTTGGATTGTGAGTTTGGCTAGATGTATTTTGTATAAGTATAAAGGCTTGAATCGATTATGTTTGACATTGGATACTATTGTTAAGTTTAAATAATTTCTTGATATTATTTTTGGATTGTCATAAAAAGGACAACTCGGAGATCTGGTGACAACCCGTCACGTTTGGCAAGGCTGAGAGACTTGAACTCGCAACCAAAGGGCACCATGGTTGGATCACCTACCACTGGAAAACAAGATGACCTGGTTTGTATAATGTATTTTTTAAAAATAATATGGAAAATAAATTATAAATTAATTATTTTTGGAACCCTATACGATTTGGATAAATATATATTTTTGATTTCTATTATCTTTTGGAGTGAAAGATGAGTTTGTGTTAGGAATTAATTGTAGGATGAAACTCTGCTTGTCAAGTATATATATATATATATATATATATATATATTTCTTCTTATTTAATGAATAAATTTTTTCTTAAACATCAGGAAAGGGATCATATAACCAAAAATGTGTTATCCTAATACTATATGTTTTTTTAAACCGATGATATTCTACAACATCATAGATTGATGGCTTTGAGGCCCTCAATTTAACACTTGTGTGTGATTTATGACCTCAACCAAACCCTGTATATATTTAGATTTATCCTCAAATTATGTGTCTCTAATTTCCACCAATGTTCTCTTAATCGAGATCATAATTTGGTGGTGACTTTTTCATTCCCATTTCCCTCTTATTAACACTATATTTTATTAACCCAATTTCTGATGTGGGTTTTCCACAGAGGTATTTTTCTATTTATGACAATTTATTTTCGAAAAACAATTTTAAATTGAATGGACACCATTTATTGAAGGATGGGAGAATGTAACACCCCATGAGTTCATAGTACGTTATCTCATTAAAGTAATTCATTAGCTTGCACTACACACAACACCGAGTTCGAGAGCACCACAACTTACTAAACTAACCGTTCAAAAAGAGGTTATGAAAAGTATTAAATATATTTTATATATTATATACTCTATATAATCATAACATCCTTATTATTCATTTCTTAGACATAATACAAGTACAAATTCATTTTTTTCAAATAAAAGAAGTATTTTTTCAAAAATGAAATTTTACCACCTTTTAAGGCAGGATCCTTTCTAGAGCAAATACATTACACTTCTATATATTGAATTTAATGAAATTAAATTTTTCATTATAAGTGTGACATAAAAATTTAGTTTTGATAATTTTTTGGTACATTTCTAATAACTTTTATATTTTGACGGATAGTGATAAATACTATGTTTTAATTGAAAAAAACTTTTTTAATCTAAATAATTGATAGTGTTAAATTATGAATTTCATATTATTTGAAGAATAATTAAATTATATTTTTATTATTTAATACATTGTAGGTCATTATAAGTGATTTCACATTTAAATTTAACATAAACACATTTAAATCATTTGATAGTTTTTACTTTTTAAAATCCTGCTTTCTGGTTCTGACAGCGGGAATTAATCTAAAATTAATAAATGCAACTTATATGTTTTGAATTTGGAGAAATAGACTTTATTTTTACCTGCCTCTTAGTAGAATTTTCAAATTAGTATAAAATTTAATTTTAACACTTTTGTGAGTTGAATTTCAAAAATCAGAGAGACGCGGTTGATATCACTAAGTAAAAAATTGTTTAATAAGATGAAAATAGATTTTGGTGAATAGTAACTTTTGACTTGTTTTTACTACAATTAAAAGTTAATAGGGTAATTAAGGGTTAAAATGATATCATAATTACCCTAACATGTGTCCTAATTCAATTAGATAAGTAAAATTTGACCAAAAACAACCATATAAATAAAATATGATCCTCTTTGGTCAACTTAGATTAGATTAGGACATTAATTATTATTTTTTTAAATAAGTGTTAAAAGAGATAAATTCAATGTTTAATAAATAAATCCTTTTTAATATAGGGTTAAACACAATATAAATTAGACAATAAATATTAATTATAAATATAGAATTATTTCATATATAATCTTATTTTATTTATAATTTTTATACATTAAATATTTTTATTTATTTATGACACAATGATGATGAAATTATTACCTTATTAATGAAATATTCAAATAATTGATATTATAAATATTCAAATACATGTAAATTGAAACATCTGATGAATTCCACTAATTTTATAGGTTAATATGACATTTTTGTGTTAGTTAAATAAATTTTATTCAATGTGATAATGTTTTTATTGCTTTCAAAATAATCAAATACTAAGTAGTGTCAAAATTTACGTAATTGAGTTTTTAAAAAAATATTATATTATTACATTATATAATATTCATAAAAAACTATGGTTCTCACAAAGGAAATAGATATGGTTATATATATTAATAATGAATCACATGGGGTTATCTGGGATTGTTATAGTAAGATAATTAACCATATAATAGAAAAATACAAAGAGAGGTGGAAATTGTCAAACTATTTAACTAAGAGTTAAATCTAAAATATAGGGTTAATATGATGACCGAAACCTATCTAAAACATATTTTTTGAGGGTTTTTTGAACCATCCCCTCCATAGTTTTTAAATAATTCATTTTTGATCCATTAGAAACCTAAAATTATTTTATTATAAAATAATATTTCAAGCTTTTCCTAAAGTGACACTCACCTCTCTTCTAGAAGGGAACATCCCCTTATCTTAATTACATAGCTCCAAAGCCTTTTGGATCTTAAAAAACTTATCCATATTTCCTCCCATAATTATTCTATTCATCATAGTGGCTTTCCTTTGGTCAGAAATCAAGCCTACGTAGCCCTTTTGATCAAATCAAATGTTAGAACCCGAAGAAGAGGTAAATATTTCATCATATCGTTGAAGATCTTTTCTTCTTCCACTTCCTCATTATTTGTTGTTTATATTCTAAAACAATTTATCCAATATCATTTATATACTATGATGATATTATAATAATGGTTCAACCATATTCATTATTCTATCCATCATATGAATGAAAAAGTCACCATACGTGCGTACGTACAACTTACCGTCTCCATGTCGTGGTGTTGTTTGTTATTCAAACACTTAATTATTTGTATGGGTATAATAATCAGTAAAACTAATTTAAATAATAAACATAACATGTTAATTATTCTTTATATATGATATACCATCCAATTATATACCATTTCACCATCAATAAAATGATATTTTAGCTTTTGAGTATGTACAGATTATGATCTCCATGACGCGATAAGATATTCATTCCCACATTCATCATACAATGATGATCATAAAAATATATATTTTATTAATAGGTATGTAATATATGAACTGATAATGATACTATATATAAATATATATTTGTACTTACATATATCTTATTCACTTACTTCCGTTCAATACGGTATAAAACGGAAACAACATTTATGCATGCGTATGGCCGACCGTATCTATAAACGGTGCCTTAAATTTCATATATCTACATATTATAAATATTTATATTCTAAATATATTTTATATTTAAATCATGGATTATATTCTGGATGTATTTAAATAATGATCTAAATGATATGATCAAGTATAACAAGTTAAAACACGTACGATAAAGAATGTTATTATGACCTAAAATGTTAATATAACATGGAAATCAATATAAAATGGTAAGTCTAAAGTTATAAATGAATAATATATGTAATAATAACAATGAATATAGTTCTTTTATAATTTAATATCATACTATGGTAATTATATAGAAGGTTAAATGTTCCCACGACCAAATGAAAGTTCAAGGTAAGGTTTAATTCCTCAATCTCAGTATTATTCAAGATTATTGATGTGTATGTTTTTACTGGGAAATAATTGCTATCCATGACCATTATTAATAAAAGTGTTTTCAAAGGGATTATTTTTAAGGGACTATTTTACTAAAACATCATTTTAAATGTTTTAAATATCTATTCTTATAAACCATTCTCATTAATTTCAATGTCTTAAAAATGGTTTTAAGGATTTATTTTTATGAACATGAATGTTTATAAATGTTAATTCCTTTAAAAAGTTTCAAAGTGGTATGAGACACTTTTATTCAAACTATCTTTTAAATGACTTCCTTTTTATGTGACATTCATATTATTTCATGAAAATGGGATATTTCTCTCAAATATTTTTACTAATCATATTCAACTAAGTCAACATCATTTAAGGGATATGATTCTTGATAAATGTTGATTTATTATGATACAAAACATATATATTGTATTTAAGGTTTTACGATATGTTTGAAAATGGATGTGTTATTTTTACACCATTTATGGTTTATAAAAAAGGTGTCGACATTTAATAAGCTAGTTTTAAAATGAATAATTATGTTATGTTTAAACATTTTTATAAGAGGAATGAACTGGACTTAGTATGTGAAGGGTGGAGCCTACTATTGCTCATAGATTTATCATTAGGTCTCATGAGACAAACAAGTGTCTTAGCACAAGGCCTTGACAAAATCTTATTTGTGGTCTAAGCATAAGGCCTTGACTATATGGTTATGAAGTCTGGAATTATGCATTCCTTCATTATGAAAGTGGCTATTGATATTGCATGTGATTATTTGACTTTTAGAATATACATGTGAATAACTAAATAGAATTATTGGATTTTATCTTTTCAATTTTATGCTGAGGTTTGAGTTTAAAAAGCCTTTGTTTTAGTATTATAAATTTCTATAAATGATTATCCTTATTTAGGAATGTTTCTGCTATATTGCTTACCCTTACTGAACGTTTAACCTCGCCCCTTTCTTATGTTTTATTTTTCCATCATTACACGAAGTGTATTATGATAGATAAGAAGGGTTAATTTTGGGGATTAATGGAATTCTCAAAAAATCATTTATATTTTTGTTTTATTTTCTAAGGGGTAATATAACGTTTATGTATGTATTATATTTTCCAAGACTACTGAATTTATATCTCCTTTGGGACTTGATTACTTGTAATCATTCTAATGTATTAAATTACTACACTGACCCTTGGCTTCTGGGGTCGGGGCGTTAAATATGAAGAAAGGGGATTGTGAATGCATTTTAATAGAAGTGGTGGAGGGGCATTGTTATATATACCAAAATGTAAACACTATTGTGTGGTCTTACTTAAAAAATGTGCATCCAAAAATGAAAAATACTGAATTAAAGTGTGTTTATGGTCAAAAAACCACATAAACACAAAAATACGAATATTTTTATAATTTTTCCCCTTAACTTATATGTTTCCCAACTATTATCATTTTAGTTTTTGATAACATAACTAGTTTTCCATCATTTTTAATTTTAACATTAGGACTAAATTAAAGTGATATTTATTATAAAATATATCACCCATGAATAATAAATATTATATCTACTTTTTAAAAAAAAAATCATGTGTGTTTTGAAATTACTTTTAAATTGAGTGCTTGTAATGTGCAAAAACACTACCTTAACCAGAACCTTGCTAACAATTTTTTTAATGTTTAAAGGTAAATATGTTAATTATAAATGATAAATTGGTCCATAAATAAACCATATTATATATATATTAACAATAATATTCTTTAATAATATGGTATTTTAAGTAAGCATTAAATCTTTTAAAAAGATATGATTCATTATAATATAACATTAATTTCAATTTTAAAATTATTTACCTAATTTGAATTTAAAAATATAAATATAAAAATAAAATTTTAATCTATTAATTTATGAACCTATGTATCATGATATATTAATATAAAAAAATAAAATAAAATAATTCGATCAATTTCATTCATTTTTAATAATTTTAGTATCTTTTATTTTATTTAATTATTAGTTAAATAATCCCACCATTTGTCTTTACTTATGTAGATAATAATAATAATTAATATTTAAAACATTAAATACAAATTTATATTATGAATAAAACACCATTACATTAAAAATTATTTTTAATACTGAACTAATTTTGTTTTTTTCCCATATCTCAAGGCTTTAGAAATGTTAAAGGTAAAGAAGAATCCTTTTTTGTCATTTCCATTGCTTAACTTATTATATTAGACACATTCCTAAAATATTATCATAATAACTCATAATAATCTAGATTATGGTTTTTACGGTAAAGATATATCCATCCAATTATTGATGGATAAGTTTTAGATTATTTATGGACCTTATATTTTTATTTTAATCATTAAGTAATCTTGATCTTACATTAATGGATGTAATTAAGTATAAATATTTCCACATTACACTTAAGTCAAAAAATAAAGTTGAACTTATTATGATAATAATTTAATACTTATTCAAAATTATTTTATCTATTTTTCAAATTAAATTTTAATAAGTGGCTATAATTAGTTTAAAATTAATCTCACAAACACTGCGAGAAAAGGGTTTTTAAGGAGAAAGGTTCAAAAGATTAAACTATTTTTATATCTACTTTAAATTGGAAATGGATTACAATGAACTAAATGTATTTAATTAATATAATATATATATATATATATAATAAATATTCTATATCAATTTTAAATATTATTTATCTATATAAAAAATTTAGATAAAAAATCAGTTTTCAATTAAAATTCAGTCTTTTCACTATTTATTAAAGAAAGACATATTTTATAAAGAACTCAAAAATCCACCCTAATATAATTTCTACATTATAAATTCATAAACTATATTTATTTAACAAAATTAAATTTATAAAATTCTCTAAAATTAATTTTAATATTATTCACATAAGATATAAAAATTAGTTCTTTTGAGAAAATAATATTTTTGAAAACATATACACTTTACCAAAAATTATATATTTGAATATTAATATGTTATATATATATTAAAAAATTAATAATAATATTTATAAATTATTTATTACTATTAATATGAAATTTTTTTATGGCTATGTTATAACTATATTATTTAAAATAATTAAATACTCCTTCAAATAAACTCAGTGTTGTGTGTAACGCAAGAAAACAGACGTTGTGTGTGGTAAAAGTTTAACATGTTGTAGAATACAAAAAAGCTTAATTCAGTGTAAAATGAAATGAAAGACATAATAGGTATTTAATTTATTCAAAATGTTAATTCATAAAAACTCAAGGTTTTATAGTGATCAAGTATGTGGATAAATTCAAGAATTTAGTCTACTTTTTATTTCTAGTTGTTGCAAGTGCATCCTTGAATGTACATATTTTTAATTGGTTCAATGACCATAAATTCACATAAATGTTATTTTTAATTTGAATATTTGATTATATAGGGATGCATAATAGAGAAATTATGACAGACAGAGACATCTCAATAACTATGTGTCGAAGAAGCATGTTGATACCTATGGGAAAAGGTGAGAACTCTAATGTTTAGAATAAGAGGAAGAGGGGCACCTATTTATAATGTTGTGGTATGACTCAAAATTTGATGTTTGGATTAGTAAATATTCCACCATAACCAAAGGGTAATACTAGATTCTTTTAATTTGGATATTTTCATCGCATGAAATGAGATTGTACAGCACCACCTAGAACAAGACATAATTGCAACCAGACGAATCATCTTCAAGGCTACGGTCACAATGCATTAAGTTCGGGTACTACGGAAACATATCACATATTTTTTTTACATTTTATTCTTTGAAAAAACAATGGAATAATAATAATTCACATCAATAGAACCATTTTATCCATGCTGATTCTTGGAATACTACAAATCCTCAATAAGCAAAATCTCATCAAACTAATAAAGACCAAAGTGCAGTGATTAAGAAATTCAATGGATATTTCCAATTGATTATGGATTATCAATTTAGAGTATTTAGAATGATTATTATGGTTAATATATATTATAACCTTATGAAATCCTTGTTTGATATTGGTTCATCCCATTTTATTATTACTACTCATGTTGTAGATGTTCTGTATTTTCATGTTGAGATGATTGCTTCTATTTAAAAACATAAAATTCATCTTGGTCAAAGAGAATTTCAACCCTTTATGTCAAAATTATTTGTTAAAAAATGATGGCCCATATTTGATATGGTACTTTTCTGTACTTGAGATGGATGTATATGACATAATCTTGGGTATGGATTGGTTGAAAATTTTCAAATCTCACATTGACTACTATAACCGATTGGTTAGTTTTAAAACTAATGATGGCATCGAGCTACATTTTAAGGATATACGAATTTAATGGTAGTTTAATTAGGATTTATGGAACTAGAATATTGAAATATATTGTACTTATTAGAAATTTTATCCTTGTCATTGGTGGATGAGATCGAGGATAGCGGTTTTTCAGTAATGGTTCATCAGTTTTCTGATGTTTTTCATAAAAATTTATCAGGGTTTCCAATCAAAAGATATGTGGATATTATGATTGATATATTACCAAAGAACGGACCTATCTCACTTAAATATTACCTGATGGAACCAATATAATTTATGTAATTGAATGTCTTGTTGGATGAGTATAAAATAAAAGGTTTTATTTGGCCTACTACATCTCTATGGGCAGGGCTGATCTTGTTTATAAAAATGGCGGATGGAACACTTAAATTTTGTGTTGATTATTATAAGATTAAACATGTTATGATAATTTATTGGTATTTACTTCTATGAAATTATGATATATTTTATCAATTGAGGGGATCCCAGTGGTTCTCTAAAAATTACAGGTTCAGAAAGAGAATATTTTAAAAAATTAGATTTAGTTATAATTTTTGGATATAATTTTGGTCTTACAAATTCACCCAATAGAATTATTGAATTTATGAATAATATATTTCAAAGGTATCAAGATTATGTTTTAGTGTTCTTTGTGGATAACATATTTTAGTACTCTAAAACAATGACCGAGCATGAGTAACACATGGTAATAGTATTAGAAATTTTTTGAGATCATCATATGTATGAAAAATTATCAATGTGTGATTTTTGGATAAAATAGGATTGTTTCCATGTCCATGTTATCACTATAGTAGGTGTTCATGTGGATCTATAAAAGATAGAGGCTATAATCTCTTGGGAACCACCCAATAATGTCTTTAATATATGTAGTTTCCCTAGACTAGATTCTTATTACGGATGTTTTGTTCATATTTCCCATAAATAGATGTACCAATGAAACGTTTTACAAGGTAAAATGTTTCATTTAAATGGGATGATGTAATTCAAAATCCAATTTATGATCTTAATGTTCTCCTAACATCATCACTGATCAAGATTTTTCTAAATCCAGGACAAGGGTACATGGTGTATTGAGATTATTTGGGATCTGTGTAAGGATGTGTTCAGATGCAGGGAGATCATGTTGTTTCTTATGTCTAATAGATGTTATGGTTGCAAGAGAACTAAAAAATATTTGTTTTTTATTTTCCTACTATAGTCCATACATTGATTATATGTCTTCATTGCATCTTTGGTGAGTTTTTTTTGTGTTTACGGATCTTGTAAGATTCAACACATTTTCTCACAAATGGATTTGAATATGAGTCATAAAAGATGATTAGAGTATACAAAAATGTTTCAATTCATCCGGATGTATACAATGGGTCAAGGCTTTTCAGCTGAAGATGCATTAAGTAGGAATCCCTAAGGTAAGTTGGAAAAATAAAATTAAATATAGTTTTAGTTGATGTTAGTGATAGATGACATTCACCTGGATTGTGAAGACCAAGGTAGTGTTGGGTTTTTATTTATGGTTTATTTTGTTCATTATTTCGTGGTTTTAGTAAATGAGGCAGAGACATTTGATTCTTAACGTGCCTCTATGATATAGTTATTATATATCTATCCTATTGGAACCAGTGCTCGACCCGATGATATAAGGGGGTGGTACTAGAGCTACACACGCCACTCAGTATAACCGATCACACCCTATCGCTTCCTCGGATATACAATCATGCACATCATCTGAGCCTATAGTTTTGTTATACGCACTTTATATATTTAGATAGCCTATGTTTTCTCCACCATTTTCATATGATCCTACTCACCTATCATTCCCTTTTCTGATGATATCTCCTACAGCCCATCCATATTATACATTTCCACAGACTTCTAATCCATATTATTTTCCTTCTACATAATTCATATACTAGGGTCTAAATTCATGATCCTTTGACTTATGGTTTAATACATTCTGATCCAATGAAGTAGACATTGGGTCTCGCTTCATCAGTACATGTTGGCGTTCCTTTAGAAACTACGGATCCTGTGGAACCCAATGATCAGTCTTCTTAGGCTATATAAAAATAACCCTATTAAATTTTTCAACAATAATGTATCTTCATTATAAGATGTATTAATATAATATTTGTTTTTTCTTTAACATGTTGATCTTTTGGTAAGATTCATGTCTTTATATGCATGCATATGGTGTGAAACCGTAAAATACAACTGGTGGTGGAGTACAATGAGGACAGTCAAATTATTGGAAAAATAGGGTAATAATGATGGGCATTTATAGGGATTCTTTCCAAATACTCTAATATCATTCATGTTAGGATACTCTCCTAGAGAATCCTTCAAAATGAAATAAAGGATAATTCTTGGGCATAAATACTAGTAAGAAAATTCTTTGTATTTAATTATATATTATTATTTTATTCATATAAAATAATATTTTGGTTCCAACTCCGTTGTAATTTTCTCGATGGTGAGGCTACTAGGACAACACGACTCATGGAATTAGGTGATCTATAGAGATAATATAAAAAAGAGCTGTATAGTGGATCACATGCTAGATTTGGTATGGATTTATAGTCTATACCTATCAGAAATGAGTGATCAAAAGAATATTATAGATAAATTATTTCTTAATGGATGAGTATTGAGTTCAAGGTATTAATAAAGCAAGATTTATTTGGATGAAAATTACCATTATTTTCCTTAATACATAGTTTTGTATTATTTAAAATTATTATTTTTATGTTTCATGATGAAACAAAAAGAACAAAGATATTGAATAATACCTCCACACATTAGGGCAGATTATAATGTCGGACCATGACAAGAAGTAGTTCTAACACTCCTTTATAATTTTTCTATTATAATAAATTATGGAAATAAAATTGATCAAATTTTAAAATATATGGAATAATTAGAAGTGAATGGATTATAATAATATAGAAAATAATAATATATGGTTAAATCCACCACAATAGAAATTGACAGAAGAAATAAAATACCACTAGGATTATATCTTGGTGGTTAGTGTCCAACTCCAGTTTATACCACTAACCTGTGAGGTCGGTGGTAAAAAACGATATTTGAGATGAACTATTCATGGTTTCACAATTTTTCATGAGATTATTTAAAACAAGAATTATAGTGTTTCTTTGACTCAATATAATTTGTATAAATATAGGATATTATTCGTCATGATGTTTCAACTGGTCATAACTCTCATAATTTTTCTTTATAATATTAAACATTTTATATAAATAAATCATGTTCAAATTCTCATAAGGTCTCATCACCATTAAAATTTACCTTATTTTATACTTTTTCATTAAAAGTTAGTTATTTTTTGTGAAACTCTATTAATGTTTTATACCATTAGAATTCAGTGATAGATTTCCCTATGGTTTCCTCTCATAGAGGTTATAACCAATCTATAATTTTACATTTTGTGTTGTTCCTTTTTTTATTTATGAAGAAGAAAATGTATTTATTTGAAATATGTAAAAGTATCCTGAAAAAAAATGTTTTAAATGATAAATTTATATCAATATGTAATATAAAACAACTGTGATCTAGTGATGAATTTATAATTACACATTCATCAATGCCAAAATAAATTTTTCTTATTGAATTTTTTAATACACATCCTATCCTCATATAAAGTGAACATAATCCAACCTTTAAGATGAACATAAAACATAGTACTAATATTATTATTCCTCTAATAATGTTATAACTAAATGATAAAAATCAATTAATAAAAAGTAATTGAATTTACGTTTCTATTAAACAAAAATTTGAATAAAAATTTTAAGTAGATAAATTTTTTGAATCATATAATTCAGTGTTTGATAAATTATAAATATTATTTGATATTTGATAATAAAATATACCATTATGTATCAATTTATATGGTATAGATACTATTATATATGATTCAATGTAGTACTTTTAATTTTAGAATGTATCAATACATTTCGATTTTTCAAAGTGTGGCCTAGTTGCCATTAAATATTATGAATTTTCAATTATTCTTACACTTACTCTAATTTCCACAATGTGAATCATATATATCACTTCAGAGTAATATTACATATCGAATTGATTGATTTACATTTCCATATTTTAATTTCTTATCTATACTTATATATTTTCCCTTATATACCATTATATATGGGACTAATCTTATTCTACAACAATAAGAATATTTTTTACCTTTAGATATTGTCCTGAATGGCTCCTATGCATTTTTTATTCACTATTACATATCAAAACATTGAAAAATATGAATATTTGGTTTCTTTTATATACTATTACATATTCCCCTTATATATATTCTTCGTTACATTGATGTATACAATAATTTTCAAATACATAAAATCTATAAATCAAAAACCTCTGGACAGTAACCCCTATCACCCTTCTCTATGCATCTTTAAATAATCTCACCCTTCTCCAATCGTCTTCAAAATTGCATTCCAAAATAACTCTTAAAAAATTAATTTAAAATAAATTCTTATCAAATAATTTTAATACTATAATTAAGTTTTTTAAAACATCAATATCACACAACTAACACATCCACCATAAGAATAAACTTCTGAACATCTTCTTATACCTCAAATTCTCATTAGTAATAACATTATTTCTTATTCCATGATAAATTAAGAAACATAAAATTAATAAAAAAAACTTTCTCACATCTAATTAATCATCTTCATAAACAAATAAAAAATAAATGATATTCAAAAAAGAAAATATTCCTCAAACACAAAAGAAATATATGACATTACTATTTCCATTAGTTGAAGTGAATGAATGATAATCAAATAAAGAATATAGAAACTAACCTAAACATCACATACCAAACCAAACCTTGTAAACCAAAAAAACATACAATGACTAATCCAAAGTGAATAAAATAGAAACCACAAAATATAATCTATGTTGCAACAAATTTACTTGAATCAAACCAAACCAAAATTGAACGAACTGATAAAATTCAACTAGAATAGAATTATATTGTATTGAATCAAAATAAATAGTTTTATAAAACCCATCCCAAATTATATAGAAAAATATAATCCATAAATAAATAATTAAATTTAATTAAAAATAAAAAAGTGTAAACATTATATAATGAAAATAAAATATAAATATTATATGTTTAATCAAAACAAAATAAATATAGATGAATTAACCAACCTGAAATCTACATGAACTGAATGAATATGAAACTAATGAAACAAATTATTAAATTTCAAAACCAAATCAATTCTTCATGAACAAACTAATCTAAATTATATCTAAATCACTAAAAACCACAAATTTAAAAATACCCATCTGAAATGACTAGAATCTGATGGAATTGACCTAATCTAATTTGAATAGAATCCAACATGAAAAGAAAAAACCAAAATGTTCTAGTCTGAACATGATCTAAAAAATTGAATAAATATTAAATTAATAAGAATAAAAAAAGAAAATTTATTTTAATAAAATTGGAATATATCAAATTAAAGATAACTTCACAAATCGAATATAATGTAATGTATTCGAAAATGAATCATATGAGGGATGATACCGTTAAATAGAATTAAAATAAAATGTTTTTAACAAATATAGGTGAGTCAAAATAAATAAATCTAATCCATAATAAACCAAATTTCATTAAGATGAACAAAAATATTTCAATAATAAGGAAATAACATTTCATTAATAAAAATTGAATATAAGTGTACCAAACTAAATTCAATTGAACCATACATAACCAAATTGAATTAAAAAAACTAAATAAAATTATACCATGTCAAAATAAAAAGGAACAAAATAGATCACAACCATTCTAAAAGTAAATAATGTCATGATATTTAGACATTAACATTATATAACCCCATAAATAATAAATAATATTATTTCATGTGTCTTCTTTACAAAAAAACACTAATACTGACTAGATGTTGTCATCAATATCCATCAATGAAAAATTTCCGTTTATTTTTCCTATTTCAACCACTGCAAAATTTAAACATTAAAACATTGTAAACCAAGTAGAAACACATAATGCATAAATTTTACCCTTCAATTTTAGCATATTATAAATGTATTTAATCATGATTAGTTTTTTTAATAAATACAATCTATTTCAATTTCTATGTAATTACATTTCAATTATATTCATGGAAATAATATATACAAACAAAAATCCTTCAATTCTAATAAAATTTAGTGTCTCTAGTAATAATTTAATAAAATTATCAATTCATAGAATTTATAGTATGAAATTTATTTTCTTAACCAACAAATATCATAATAGAACAAACTAATCAATCATTATAGAAAATAATATTCCATCATTGAGTGTATCTATTTTATTTGAATTATGAAATTAATAATTAATGACCTATTTTAAATTATGGTTTCTATATTCAGTGAAATTTTATTGGGATATTTTCAATATAAGAGGATGTGTTCTTTGAGAAAGATTATTTTCCTCGAGTGGAATGAAGAAGGATGAATGTGTGGTAAACAACGAAACACATCTGAAAATTGTAAGTTTTACATTGTTGATTTAAAAATGTAATATCTATTTTTAACTAAATAGTTTATTTATATTGTTAATAGTGTTCTTTGGAGGCCCTTAATGAAGAGTTTGTTGAAACATTTCGGCCAAAAGATCACTTACATCAGGTTTTGAGAGAAGATCGCCATGGTTGATTACATTGTCGACCAGGGAAGAGTATTATACTGACTATATATTGGACTACATCAAGTTCCAGTTATGGTAGCACTGAGTTGGAAAAAGATAATTCATGTGAGGTACAAGCTTAGGCCTAGGCCCAAGAGTCCCAAAAAATGGTCATGTAGGAGATTGAACAGTATCAAAGGTCAAATGATAAATTTATGAAATTTATGGAAGTCTCATGTTCATCACTTACAAAAGATACCATTGTGTCTTCTGATTTATATATTTTGGTGATTCGTACACTATAATGTGCACTGGTTATTGGTCCTAGTGGTGGTAAGGATAATGATGTGACTAGTGATGGAAATGGTGATCATGAGGGTGAGGATCATGGAGATTATAAAGACAAGTCTGAAAGAAAGGATAAAGGTGAGGATTATTTTAAAGATGGTGATGATTATAGTGATGGTGATGGTGATTCGGAGAAGATTAGTTCTTTAAATTTCAAACTATTATTTGTGAAATTTTATGTTTAGTGATTAGTTCGAAATGAATATATGTGATTTTTTGAATGTATTTGCTCACTAGATGAATGAATTAAATGGTTTCTTGTGTTATCATTGTTTATATATATGTTGGGGAAGTTTTTCATAATGTTAATTGATTATGGTGGGGAGATAATAATATTTTTGGTGGTTTTGGTAGATTTTTGTGTGGGGTGGTGATTTTTGGTGGCTTCTGGGGGTCTCTGGTGGCTATTTGGGTAGGGTGGGGGTGATACTGCTTGTGGAATTAACGGGGTGTATACCAAAAGTTTCAAAACCATTGGTATAGAGCTATAGAAATGGTTTCAATCTTTTTTTATAGCTCTATAACCACATTTTATACAATTGGTGTGGCTCTAAACAGATGGTTTGGAGTCATTGGTATAGGTTTATACAAACAGTTCCATCAGAACTGTTGGTATATCAAAAATTACATTACCCAAATACCGATGGTTCCCTAAAAACTATTAGTATATGGATACACTAATATCTAATTATCCAATGGTTTGGAAATATATTAGTATAGTCTATACTAATTTTTTCCATCCAGTACCAATGATTTTGAACTATTGGTATATCCAATAATTTTAACAGTGACTTCAAAGTTGGATATCATCACCCAACACACAGGAATCATGAATCTTTATTTGTACATCTTTTCCAAATTCATGGAAAGATTCAACAGGAGTGAAAAAATATCTAAATGTATGACTAATTGTTCAACAAAAATTTATAATATAAAATACTAACTTGAAAATTTATTAAATAAATATAGAACTATATAAGATGAAATAATATTCTTACTTCTTTTAGTATTCGTCCTTGCCTCATATTCATCCATTGCATACGTAGATACATAAATATGTTAATCCATAGATCCTATCAAATATTACCATTCCATATATATATCCCATCTTGTCCGAAGGGTTAAACTCCCCATCCTTGGAAACATCAAAACAAACCTGTTAACCCATAGAAAGAGTGGGTTCATCCTACCATCCTTGACACATCCTTCCACAAAAATGCCTCAGATTACCAGTTTGTCCACAATTATGAAATTTCTTAGTAAAATCCATATAGTTTAGCTTGATATGACCTAGAAATATATACATATTGAATACAATATATTGTATTCATGATGTAACCATTGAATCTGAACCTAATGTAATCTAGTTACCATTGTGTTTCCTTTTATTTCTGGAAGACCCGCCCTGGATAATGACGAAAATAATTGCACCTCCACCTAAACATGTTCTATTAACTATATACTCATATTCTATAGACAATTTATCAATAAAACACTAAAAATAATGAATGAATATGACAATAATAATTGAAAAAATATCAGATCTCAACCCTATTTCAAACCTTTCTTATTTAAGGTAATCATTTTTTAGAAGCTCCAATGATTAGTGTACCAACTATGAAAAACGAGTGTAATACTTTGGGATTGTATGATCCCATTTCTCTAAGTCTAGAAACTCACAAATCAGTTACGCACATAAATTCCCAAGATAAAACTATCATCGTATGAATTTATTAAAGGAAGACCATTTAAGACAGTCGGGCAACATAGCTTTCACAATAGTGTCTCACTATCAATTTCTCACTCCCTCCATCATATATTTTGAAGAAACCAACTTAAATTAATCATGAGTGTTCAAAATGTTAAAGATCCACTCACTCTTCTAAATATATTCCTCAAATCCCTAGGGTCCATTATCTCCATAGAAGGTAGGTGGATTCGACATAGTAAATTATGACACATCGTTCACTACTCATCCAAGGTTCATGACACCATGTTGACCCAGAGTCTGAATGGTATAGATTAAAAATCCCACTATAGAAGGTTCCACTCTAGGATTTTTCTATGAAACATGTCTTGTAGCTTCATCTATTGGATTCAAATGATCTATTATAGGTTCCATTTTCAGTAAATCACAAGACAATAACCCAGTATGTTATGAACATGTTCCAAATCCAAATACCAACACCATATATCCATGTCAATGCATTTAAATAAAAATTATTTAGATAAATTATATATTTTAATAAAAAAGTACAGTTTAAATATATGGAAATATCCATTTAAATAAACCTCATATGTGGTTCCTTCAAATAAACTCAACCACCAAGTCTCAAGCTTGGATAAAATCCCTAACCACCCATGGTAAATCATATTCAGACATAGAAGTGAGTTGGAGAGGAACCCTACTACACTAAATATTTTAATTATGACAGTCATATATCCTATCTACCTAGGACACTAAATGAAACCATTTCTGTTTCACAACACATCATGATAGTTTTTACCTCTAGTATAAATTTTTAATGAACCAGCCCGAGTCAATGAGGCTAGTGACCCAGGGTGGTCCCCATGCATGGGTAAGTATGAAAGAATGTAATAATTATCATGCATAACTAAAAAACATCAAATTACAACATTTATGAAAAGTTAGTACATATAAATGAGACATAAAATGTCAACCCAAGCCAGAAAACCTTGAAATGAAAAAAATATAGACTAATAAACCTCTATGGGACCAACTATGCCCTCCATAACATCTTTCGATAATGAAGAAGACATGAAGAGTAACCAGTGTTCAATTTGATTCCCTTACCATAACATAGTAACTACTAAAAAACATCTATAAGAACCAACATGATGAAATTGGGTGTGATAAAAAATCATTTTAGGATACCGCCAAAGAATATATATAAGTTCTAATATCAATAATGCAATAGCTATGGCTTTAAAAAAAATAATTGTAAAGAATTTTGATAAAATAAATCCATTAGTAAACCATTCCTTTGGTTTTAACAAATAATACCATATACAACAAATCTAAGATTATGTTATGTATAAATTAATGTAGTTAATCATAGGGAAAACTAACCATTGATACACCATAAGAAAAGAATGTGAGAAAATAGAAATGAAAATACCATCATGTGACTAACCAATCATAAATTATAAAGCATTCAATTTAGGATCTAACCTCTGATTATAAATGATATAAATAAAATAAAATACTCTATTTATTCCTATGAAAGACTAACCAACATAATTTATAGTGGTATTACACACACTATAGTGGCATAAACCATCTTGTAACATTATTTGCATAAATACTGACAAGTATATTTCCAAAAACACCCAAGGTTACCGAATATTCTATGTTTTTCAAAATACAATTAAAAACCATGAGCCCATGAAATAAATCATTTTCACATTAAATAATTTTCTATTTCAATATTAAAAAAAATTAACCCAAAACCACCATTTAAATAAATAAATCAAACACCTGGTGTGAAAAAATATATTTTTTAAAGAAAACCAATTTAAAAATCTGTATATATTCCAAAAATTCCATTACAATATCAAATAATGAATTTCCTTTGAATAAACCAATAGAATTCTTAATAACATGTTATAATTCATGAATTAGATCCCTTTTATAAAGAAACATTCCTCGAGAATGGAGTAAACCAAGACTTCTTCTAGAATAGTGATTAAAAACAAGAAGATATGCCTCTAAAAGGAAAGAAACCATAGAAAATGGAAAAGGATTGATAGAAAACAACATTCAATAAAAATAATATAATTTTTTTTCCCAATATCACTTTTGTGACCAATGGAATTGTAGAAGAAAAAGTATTCTTACCCTGGAGAAGCGGCACAACTATATCGTAAATAGAATGCAGAAAAGAGTGACCCGAATGGAGATATATTACCATAAATCACCCAAGGAGTGCTAATGTTTTGAGAGGGAGGATTTCATGTTAAATAGAGAAAATTTAATAATTAACCATAATAAAAATCATTGGATTCCAACAATTCAAATATTGAATCCCATATTCATGTCGTGAATCCATCGTGTTTTATGTATGCTGAATAAGGATTTGAATCATCTTAAATTATCTTCATCATTGTTTTCATGATGCAAAAAAATTTCATTTATTGTAAATTTTCTCACTCTGAACTAGAATCCCAATATCTTCCTGATAATGGATTCTCATTGTGTAACCCATTCATGATGTGAATGTGTCGAACTAGCAATGCATAGTCTATATTTTATAGAAAGTTCCAAAACTATCTATCAATCCCTCAAAATCCAAGAGATGAGATTTTATCATTAAAGGAGACACTTATTTCTTCCTGAGATGTTATATGAGTTACCTCTCCAACATGATGAAACTTATATTATATAACTCTATCCCTATATAAAACCAACCTGAACTAGTTTTTATTGTACCAATGAACTATGGAATTTTATAATGTTCTAATAATTTAAATGGTCAACGTCTATAATTATAATAATCATATAAATCAAAAAAGTAGGATCTTCCCATTAAATCATTTCTATAAGAACCCAAACTATCAATATCCCTACCCAAACATTCAATTAAAGAATTTTCAATCTGACCAAAATTTCAACTAAGGCTGGAATTACCAAAAAAATTAGTTTTAGGTAGACAGAACATCCAAATGGTATTTCCAAAATAAAAACACTCATAAATAGTCTTGGTATGGTCATAAACAATTTGGTAACCAAGTTGGTGAGAATTTAAAAAAATCACAATAAAAAAAACTAAAACAGGAAATAATTATAAAAGGAATGATTCATACCTTGAGGATACTATTAAAAGAAAATTAAACATTTATCAACAACAAAATGTTCTATTAAAAATATGGTAACACAAATAGGGAAAATGAGAACAAAATATTGTGGTATGAAATGTCCAATATGTTGATTTTTTCCATTACAATCCCATGTTAACACGGGAGGAAGATAGAATATTAGTCCCATAATTCTAAGATGTGGAATTGAAATTAAAAAAACAAAATCTTAACATAATGAAAAAGACCACAAAAGGGATCTTCCCAATTTTTTCACAAATCAAGAACTATATAGTGAATTCACAAAACCACCTACTAAATTAGTTTTTGAGACTATTGAATCTATTATTGAACATGTTGTCCACAAACCTATAGAATAAAGAAAATAAAAAAAATGATGAAATAAAGATTAATGTAATATAGAGGGATTTTATCTATATAATGGGATATTTTTAAGGGAATTAAAAAGTTTAAAATGACATGAAAATATACTGAGATCTATTTCCTTACTCAATGAGAGGTCCTCTTTTCAATGAAAATGTCGAAACTAAAATACACAATGAAGTGATTTAAACTTTTAGGAAAATACATGTTTTTTCCTTATTTGATGTTGGGAAATAGATTAAAAGATGGATTAAATTTCTTAGGAAAATGTGTACTCACAAAAGTACGTTCAGGGATGTGAGAATGTGAATTTTGGGGAGAATGTGTCTTCTATTATCCAGTGTTCTCTCCAAATTAAATAAAAGGATCCATGTACGATTTATATTACATGTGTTATGGGAAATAATTATTTTTATTTTGTTATATTAGATTATGATCCTCCATAAATGTTTTGTATAATTTTATATTTTCTTCTATATAAGATAGAGAGATCAATAATCATGTAATAGTAATCAAGTTGGATAATTGGTGTTTTTTAGGCCAGCTTGAGTCATTTTGGATTCAGAGGAAAGGGTTAAATATCATATATTCCATGTTAATTATTATATGTTAGATATGTGAGATGGAAGGTTTAGTAAACATTAACACTTTATTTTTGGAAGGAAAATTTTAAAATAACTAAAGATATAATATAAGTTTATAAAGGGACTTATTCATTAGAGTTTCTTGGTAATATAGATAATTTTTTCATTTTTTAATCAATGAAACACCCTATGAAATATCCTTCAACATAACGGTTGGTATTGTTGATAAGTTTTATAAAGAGTTATTTCCATATTTTACTCAAAATAACAATCCTCTGAATTCCTTTCGAAATGAAACACTTCATCATCATGAAGATAATGGAACTAAAATATTTAAATTCTATTATAATTATTCTGATGAAAAATATATTTTTTAAGAAACTAAATGTTTTTTGACACTTATGAATAAGAAAATGTTGTAAATTATTACAATTTTGTTGAAACATATGTTGTAATAGAATAGTATTTATATGAATTTTAAGAGCTTATAATGATGATAAATTTTGTTATTTATGATGTGAAAAAAAAATGAAATATCTACAATTTATTTAAATTCTTATCAATATGATAGAACTATGGAAAATTGTTTTTTCTACAAAAAAATCATTTTATTCCATTATGTTGAATTTTTTTTATTTTATAGAAGAGTTGCCTTATGTTTTTTAACATGATTGTGAAATTTTTTGAGAATAACACATATTCACTACTTGAGAATGATCTCACTGATAACATACAATGTTTTAAAACTGGTATGGTAGATATTTATGTAATGACATAAATAGAAGTAAATGATCCAATAAAATGTATTTTTATAAAGGGGGAAAACCTAACACTCATGAAAGAAATACATTACCTAGAAATTTGTGATATTCCTGCATCGGAGAGAAAAAAATATGTTTTAAGTTCCAATGGGTTTTCAAATGAAAAGGAGAACAACTATTTGAAATACATTATGGAGAAAGTGATATGATAGTTTTTAGATGATTTTTAAATTAGTCCATTAATGTGTATGTATATGATTATTGAATAAGACAATTAAAAAATTATAATACAATTCCATAGGATATTGATTCCTTACCTTTTTTAAGTGGTTAAAAAATAGTGACAACCTTGTTCGATGTAGGTATAATTTAACCTACTTCTGATAGTCGGTAGTTAATTCAGGATCATACATTTCTAAAATTAAGCGGATTCACAGCTACAAATAATGTATTTGGAGGGTTATTTTCTGCTAGGATTCCTAATAATTGGATGATATTCATTGGTTATAGGAGGCTAAACATAATGAATGACATGGAAAACATTCCCTTACAATTTGTGGATTATATCCTTGAAATGTTACCTAATCAATCCCATTTTTTATTCTATCATGTTTTTTAATGAATCTTTCAAACATTTATTTCCCTATAATACTTGAGTAAAAAATTATATCTACCTCTATTACATTTACAATAAAATTGACTATGTAATTCCACTTTCACCTTCTAATGATTAATTCTTAGTATTTTCTCTATATTACTAGAGGAATATATGAGAGTATTAATAGATTATTTAAAGTGTATGGTCTATGTTTGGGATGATGTCTAAGATGGTTAAAGGTTTTTCTTAATGCGTGTGTGGAAAAAACCATATTTTTAATTATTTTAAATTCCATTTTATGGTTAAGGGTCGTTTTATTATTTGGAATGAAGTGTCTAGGAAGACAATTTGGATAGAAAATTACAAGGATGGTATTATTTATGCATTAAATTTTCCATAGTCAATGAAGTACTTTCTATCTTTTATTGTCCATGTTGGGTTCTATTTGAGGCTTATAAATTAAATTATCTAAATTTCATTAACTCTAAAAAAACATCTACAGAATGATATTCGTTTTTTCTTTGATGGGATGTGTAAGGAAACCATTAATGAGCGTAATCAAAATCCACTCTCCCCACTAATAGTTCTATAACCTATTTGGTAATATCCTTTGGTGTTGATGAGTAATTCTTTAGAAATAACCTCATGTATGTTCTTGGGAATAGAGTAAAAATAAAATCGCATGTCATTGCTTATGATTTTAAGAATCTAGATACTACCCAATAAAATGACTTAAAAATAGAAATGTAATTGTTTTCTATTTTTTTTCTTCTTGATATGTTTTTTTGTTATCTCATCGGATTTGAATATATGGTTATCACTAACCATTAATCTAATAAATAACTCATGAATAAATTAGTGTCAAAACCAAGGTAGGTAATATGGATTTTTTTCATGAAGAATTTAATATAAGGATATAATATTGGAAAATAATGGAGAAAATTGTATCTAATCATTTGAGTGGGAACCCAAATGTGATTTTTATATGAAATTAATATATTGAACCCATTAAATATTTTTCAATAGGGGTAGAATGTATTATTATACTATTGATAAGATACCATGGCATTTGGAAATGGTGAATTACTTAGCTGGTTATGATAGTCCTACCTTGTTTTCAAAATAGCAAGGATAAATAATTTATTAGTTATTCAATGATGTATTTAGGGGATTATCCTTACATTTCACTTCTGGGAAGTGATAAAATTATTAAGAGATGTATCATGTATTAACATATTTCTTCAGTGAAAAAATTATACCACAGTTTTTGCATTAGAGGTCACATTAATCCACAAAGGACTACTAGAAAGGTGTAAGATTCAGGATTATTTTGGCCAACCATTTTCAAATATTCTCATAATTTTATAGTTCATGTAATAATTTTCAATTCCAAAGAATCATTTATCAAAGACAAGAGATAACATAACAACAATAATTAATTATAGATATAATCAAGGATTAGGGAATGAATTTTTGGTCCCTTTTTCTAATTATAATAGATATTCATACATCCTAATTTTCATTGACTTTTTGTAAAAGTGGATTGAAGCTATACCAACCAGGACATATGATATTAGAGTGGAGTCCCGATAATTTACTGTATTCTATTTGATAGATATGAAATTCCAATGTTCTTTATTACAACATTTTATGCTTTGTTAAAAGGATATGGGTTTACTCATAATGTGTATAGACCATATAATCCTAAAAAATGTGATAGTTCAAGTGTGAAATAGAGACATTAATCTTATCTTTGAGATAATAGTTAACTATAACAGGTATGATTAGAGATTAGTTTGTGAGAATGATTTTTGTTGTATTATATAACTTAGAGGATTCAAATATAGATATCATATTATGGTATAGGTTTTTGTAGATCATGTAATTTTCTTATGTGATTATAACACTATTATTTTTTCATAGTTAATTCATGGAATATAAATATGATTAAAGTTTAAAGACATAGGAAGTTATGTTTACATGAGATAGATGAAATAATAAATAATTTATATAAAAATTAGAGGGGTTTTAAGGAGAAAACAAAGTGTGATCGTGGAAAAATTATTTTTATCAATGAATTTCAAATTAGAGATTATATACTGTTACACGACTCGAGAATTAAGATCTTCCTAGGTAAATTTCATTCCAAATGAGATGGTCCTTACAATATAGTTAATTTTTTCCTATTTAGTGTTATATAGATTAATGTTCCTAGTATGAATTATCCATTCACTATAAATGGATATAGGTTTATAATATTTTGAGAATAGATAAAGGAACCACTATGGGATGATTTTATTTTGTTTAGAGTTTTAATATCACTAAATAATATTGGTTGTATCTACCATTAATATATTTTAAGAATAAGCTTGGGGGAGGTAATTACAATTTGCATTGTTGGTTATTTCTATTTGTTTTACTGTTTTTATTTTCATAAAATAATGTGAGTTTACATAAATAATATTAATCTTTTTGTTCACTATGAAGATTCTAGAAATGAACTGTTGAAGTGTTGGAGACTTGGTGGAATAGATCCTTTAAAATCTATGTGAATAAAGAGAGGTTACAAACTAATGATACATGTATTAACCCCCTTTAATTTCTAAAAATTAGATTTATTTTATTTGAAATTATATTTCTATAATTTAATGCTATGTTTTATCATCATTAAAATCTTGAAAGTAACTGACTAGAGAGACATACATTAAATGAAAGAAAGGGTTAATTTCAATATTTATAGAGGAAAATAAATCTTCTATATCAGTGGATTTATTAGTTATAATTATTATCCCTTATAAGTTTATCAATTAAATCTATTTTATAATTATTAAGTCACTAGAATTACATTGGATTTCAACATCTGTTTTTTATGAAATTAGTAGTCAAATTGCTACATAACATGAGCTCAATTTCAAAAAAATTGAGAGTTAATTAAGAAGAAGTATGTACCATTGGGAACTTCTTTTTAAATAACTATTTCTTTTCAATAATTGTTTTATATTTTCTAGTTCTCCCCAAGGTATATAGAAGTTTGGGCTTCTATGTGGATAAAAATTATTGTTTTCCATATTCATTTAAAATTTTCAAATTTTTTTTCTTCATCATAAAATAGTAACCAATTTTTCTTGGGAGGTATTCAATTTATGATGTAATTTATATTCCTCTACATGAGAGAATCCACGAGGTAATATCTTTATGAAAACAAATTCATAGTGTAATTTTTATTTTTTACTTTTATGATTCTTTTTATTCCACTGAATTTTAATGATTATTTATTTGAATACAAACAAATCGCAGTGTGTGGGATTTTATGTGACCTTTTTATTGTATATTACCAAATCAGTTTTATTATATTTTTGTTGTTTTAAATGATTATATTAATATTTTAATTGTTATTTTAATTTTTTATGTTAATTAATAAATAATTGTTAAATTAATGTAAATTATAATATTCATGCTCATTTTTTGTAAATAATTTGAGTCCACTTTTTTATTATTATTAAGATATATGATTTAAATATTTAATTAATTTTTTTGAATTTTTTTAACAACATTTTCTTTGAATATTTTGTATATTTAATATATGATTTTTTCTCTATGTGTGGTTGATATTTATATCATAATTTTGAAAAGGAACTTGTTGTCATTTGATTGATAATGACCTTACGCAATGTGAACTTTTAATAAAAATTCAATCCCCATGTTGGTATCCAAAATGATAGGTTTTGGATCCTTTAATTAATAAATGAATTCCAAATTGGTTTCCCCCATGATAGGTTTTGGAGTGTAATGTTCATTTATGAACACTATACTAGCCTTCCCCATGTTAGGTTCGGCAAACTGATATTTGGATGATGAACACTACATTGGTGGAGTTGATCCCCTTGTTTAGATGATCAACCAAACATTGTATAAATATTCTAGTTTTTGATTCTGTGTACCCAACACACATGAGTGAAAATCATATACTAAAAAAAGATATTTCCACCTAGTGTTACCATCAACCATGATATGGGATCTTAATAGGATATCAGAGTCGATAAAATATTTGGATAAAAACTCCTTGAACTTAGATGACAGAAATTCACTAAGATTTATCAGGATCAATAAACTAGAAGTCACTTATTTAATAATAGAGGATGTGAGATTATAGTTTTATAGATAGGCTTCCAAAATTTTATTTGGTTACTAATTAAAATCAAAATGAGTTAGTATTGTAACCAAATTTATATAACGTTATAACTAAATCAGTTGAAAGTGAATCTTTTTCATTAGTTGAAGGGGGATATTTTCATCACATGACCATGCTAGGAAAATAACTAAAGGACTAACAAGAGGTTAAAACCATGTAAAATGAGTTATTAGTGGGTTAATGGTGAGTAATTTTATTCTTCATATATCTTTTAAGATAAAAGGTGATATTTCAGGAACAATCAAGCGGAGTCAAGCACACAATAGAAGTAGAGGTAGAATAGAACATCAAGATTGGATCTAAAATCACTTTAGAGGGATTGAAGAGAATATTTTACATATTTTTCAGATAAATATGAGGTATATCCTTCAATACTTTACTCCAATAATATAAATATAGACATTTAGTGGTTGTGGCTAGTTGATTTGAATGTTAATGTCTTTTAATTTTTAATCTCTTTTAATTCACAATTGTAATTATCTATAGATTTTTTTATTGAAATGTGATAATTAATTTAGGCTTCATTCTAATTTCACTTCTTAATCCTTCCCTTATATTCTGATAATGACAAATTATCGATTGAATTGTGATTATACCTTAATGTGTCTTGTATGTTCAATTCATGTATGTTTCTGAAGATTATCCACTCTATTTAAATATATCATTCCATGATCAAGGAATGTGAGTACATTGAGAGTTTATAATTTCAATATAATATAATAAAAATTTGTACATTGGTCGACTCTTACTAAAATAATATCAAAATATGAGATCTTAGTTGATGACCTCAGTATAATAAATTGAATGATATGCATTACTAGATAATTCAATATTTTATTTAAGAGAATTATAGTTGTTAAATTATATTTAAATGTTGAATAGATACTAATATATAATCATTTCTAGTTCAAGACTTAATTTCTTTATTCTATTTATTTCATATTCCCCCTTTACTTGTGTTTTCATTTTTAATAGTCTAGATAAACTGCTTTGAGAAAATTTTCCCCATAGAAATATAAAAGAAAAAGTTTCAAAAAATGTGACAGAGAAGCACGTAAAAAAAACTCATGGAAGAAACATTGGGTACTAGTATACTATAGTATTTTTGGAGATGGAATATTTTGGGTTAGTTCGAAATGACTAATTAATTAATTATTCATTCATCATAAATTCATTTCAAGGAAGTGATTACACATTCCAGGTGTTTTCATCCTATAAACCCCATTTAAATACTAATTCTTTCATGTTCTTCAAAGAAATCAATCATGGGGAAAATTACTCACCTCAAAAAAGATTCCATAATAATCATTAAATAATCCCCAAATCATGTTATAAATATTCCATTTCATTTTAAAAACCAATGTCAAACTGTTTTCATCAAAAATTATTCTTTTCCGAAAAATTCATTTAATTTAAAATCCAAAATACATTTTATGCCTTCATTTATAAACAATAATCATCATGTTCCTTCTTAAAACTATTAATTTCAATTCAAATAATTTTATTATAATCAATACATTAATTTAAAATCCATAGGAAAATTGATTTCATCACACACCATGCCGTTTAAAAATATTTCGAAAAAATCACAATTCATGATTTGGAAATAAATTAAAAGTAAATTTCAATTAAAAATGATATAATATTAATTATTGATTAAGAATACATTCTAAATACACCAACCCCAACTAATAGTATCGTTAACCACCCAACATGTTTTCAAAAATTGGAGAGAAACGTGTTATAAATATTAAGTGGGGATCCCTGAAAAAGAAGTCAAAAATCATTATCTTGAATATAAATCCCAATTCGCTAACTAATCTATAAGAAAAAAATTATACCATGTCACAATATATATATATATAGCTTCAATATCATCAATATAATGTTCTATTCAAGAAAATAAGTGAGTATCTAGAAGAACAATGAAGAATGATAAGGAATAGAAACATACAATTGAAAACAACATATAACACCCAAAGATCCATCGAAAAATATTAGTAGGAGGAATGTAATATATAAATCCTCTAATAGAAGTCTCATTAATTGAGATATATTTCCATTAGAACAGTATTGTGGAAAATTAGATGATTTTTGTGTCTTAAAATAAAAATTTTGATTATTTAATACGCATAACAATGTTTGTCTACATGGTTTGTAAAAATATGCCCCAAAGGTGTTCCCCTTTCTGGGATATTGGGGAATCCAAAATGTTTATGAATAATTTTCGAACCATGTTTATCCCCTATTCTCTCTGACACATGATTTGATGATAAATATACACTATTTGGACTAAAATAATTTCTAACCATGCACCCATCTTTGGGACTTCAACACAAACTACACGAATTCATTGTAAGACCTACATGGTTTTCCCTAACTATGTGCCAACCATTTATAGGATTATAAAAATGAAAAAACATCAAAATTTTACACAAAACATCTTGAAAAATATATACACAAAAAGATTTCAAAATAAAGGGATGTAAGTTCTTAAAAGAAACATCAAGGTAGGATAATCACATAGTCCAGCTTTATCCCCAATGATCCTCAACATGAAAAATCCACCAAGTAAATCTCACTAAAAACAAAATTGCACATGTGGATATTATATGAAAATATCACTAAAAAATGAAAATGGAAAATGACAGTGGAAAAAAATGTATTGTAGACATCAATATAATTGAAAACTCTTTAGTTGTCTGATTTTACATGGTTCTCATTTCCTTTATTTCCCTGAATAATTGAGTTTAATTGATAGAAATCTATGTAACATTATCCAATTATATGATTTAGAGTTATTTAGATTTAGTTTTAGCTACATAGAATACATATCACCATCATCTAATGAACATGGCTTCAAACTCAATTTTCGGATGTGCTCATCTCAACACACCATCATAATTTACTTCTACATTTCTATGGGTGTGTAGTTTTTTTCATTTCTCCATAACATACTAACAAAAAAATAATAACCACATACAATAAAACATAAACATCAAATATAATGTAAAGTTAAAACATTAATGAATTTTAATGTGATTTGTCAAAACAAATTATAATAATAATCATTGATTCCGTAGAGATCATGCAAAAGTTTATTGAACCCATTCATGTTGTAATTCATACAAAATAGATAGAAACTAATTGGAAGTTATTAAAAATTGAAATTATTGTCAAAATAAAATTTTATAGGTCACTATATACTATTTAATTAATTTACTTACCCAGTCCTATTGAGTATATGTGATGAAATAAAAATAACCTTAATCAGTTTACACTAAAATAGTGCATTTAAAACATTATGCATCTAATGTTGAGTTTATTCTTGATTAGTCTTTTTCATGTAGCCTATCTAAACATAATCATCAATATTATTAAATTTACTTTATATATTGTGGACCATAAAAACAAAAATCAATGTACTGACAATCAATTAATCTTTATTATTCTTACTATACACATGTTTCAGTTATTGACTAGCTTCATCAATAGGAGGTATCTCAATAATTTGTTTCTACAACACATTAAAAATTTTTTATTTGTTGATAACTATTCTAATGTTCTTGTACTAGTCTACGAATTTTATTCTTTTAAGAACCACCATTTCTAATATTGATCTCAAAGTCATGTTTTATTATTATGATTCCAGTCTATAGGAAACAAATGTTTTGATCAGATGAGAATGATATTTTATATTCATTTATTAGGGTATTTTATTAACTTTTCTCCCACTGAAATTATTACGCCTTTTAAATTACAACATTTCTATTAGTGTAACAACATCAACATTTCAATATGTGATGAGTCCAAATTAGCACTTCTCTCACAACGTAGTTATTTAGGTAGTCTATCTTGTAAATCGTATCATATATGAATCTTAAATAGTTGAGTGGAAACTATTTCCACAATCAATCATATTGATAAACTAAACTCTATTCTTTAGGTATCCTATCACTAAGGGTTTTACAGAGAATTTTATACCAAAGCATGGACCAAATGAAGACACCAAATTCTTAGGTTCACCAATAACTTATTTTTCATACACAAGATAATTTATGGGTACCGTAATTTAGTATAACCAACCTGGTTAACATATCATTATCTTGACTAATGTCTCTTTTGATGGAATCAAACACTTATTATTTTAAGTGAATATATTATTGTTCTTTTCACCATTCTTTTATTCTAATGATAACAAAAATTAGTAATGTATTTATTTTTATAATTCAAATATTATTATTTTTTTATAATAGTTATTTTTTTATTATATTTTTCATTTTTTTTATTTCTCATAATTTATATTTTTTCAAAATAATAGTGAATTTTTTTTTCTATCTACTATTTTTACCCTAACGTATCAATTATAAAATGATTTTTACAATTAAATGTTATTTCAAAATCTAGTTTTTACCCTTCTATATATGTTGTATTATTTTTTTCTTATCCATATGTAAGTTCTTTTACACTAGCTAATTATGATTTTTCCTTTAAATAACTCTCTATATACCCTTATGTAAGTATTTATTACCCTTGCACTGCTATATTTTTCCCTTACAAAATTAATGGAATTCTTCTATTACCCTTATGAAACTCCTTGTTACCCTTATATGATATCTATTTTACCTTTACATATCCAGTATAAATTCATTCTTACCATTATGTAGCTATGCTTTACCTTTACATACGCTATTTAAAAAATTGATACCTTTACGTGGTTATTCTATGATACCTGTACGCAAGTATATATAAGCATACATGGAAGATGAATTTCCTATATAACCTTACACAATGCATGTTACCTTCATGAATGCTAATGTTATTTTATTCTAACCTTACACAACTTATATAATTTATTCTCTACCTTTCCAAAACATGGAAAATGACCCCTATATAAAATTAGAAATATCCAGTTCACTCGATTTTTATTTATTCTTGATATATTAATTTTTTCATGTTAATAAAAAATGCTTAAATTATTTTAAGGGTTTTGAAAAATCATCTTATTATTATTGATTCTATGCTAACTATTTTTACACCGTATTAATCTCATTTACTATATAAAATAAATCCAATACTCTTTTATGTTTATTTTTTCAATAAGAATCTCAGATAATTTGAATTTTTTTTGTTTCTTCATTGATTTTATTACATCTAGAATATTTTTAAAACAAAAACAATTTTATTCAAAAAAAATGTATCAATTAACATAGTACAATTAATGATTGATATTTTAACATGTCTCAAAAATGGATGGTTTATTATTATTATTTTAGATGTGAGATTTTTGTGTTTAATTTGAAGTATTATTATTTAATTTCATCCACCTTTCTAACAAGTGTTTTAAAAATTAGTTTTAATTCCTTAATTTATATTAAATTGGAATGATAGTTTTATCAATAATAAGATTATATCGTTGATAAGTATTGAATAGTACCATTATTATCTTGAGTTTTAATTTCCATTCAATAGTATTGGACTTTTTTATTTTATGGTTATTTAAAGGGATCAATTCCTTCACAGAAATAATGGTGTTCATTATTCGTGGAATGTGGAATTCAGTGAATTAAAAACCTCAATGGGTTCTAGAACATTTCCAAAGGATTAGAAGGATATAAATAGAGACATTTGGAGGTATGGAAAACTAAAACTCACCTATAGAATAGTTCTTATCCTTTCATCCAATAATCTTCAAATCTCTTCAAACACTCAACGATCTGTGTTTTTTAAATTCTATTCATCCTTTAAGGAGTGTGTGTCGATATTGTAGTATATTTCTCACTATATCTATTTTATCATTCTTCCCTCATGTTCAAAAAATTTCATGGGAGAATTGATACTAATATAAAAATAACATCTTCCTCCTCTTCATTATTTTTATGGATATTACTAACATTGTAGTATGGTAATATTGTTTAAATTAACTTTTTCCCTTGAAAAGATAATATAAAATTCATTAGAGTTTTCTTGGTTCACCTTTAATGAGGTAGTATCTTTGTATATGGTTTCCTATCATAACCTAAATATTAAGGGAATTTCATGGTAACTTGGAAGCCATTAAATCGAAGGTACAAATTAATTAAATCCTCAATAGATCTAGGTGGTAGAAATAGGGGTACCCTTGGGTACTATTTTTGAACTTTATTACAAAATATTATATTGTATATACATTTATAAATTTAATTTAAATGTTTTCTTTTATTATTATATATTATTACATTGTTGTAGATTAAATTCATTGATTATAATATTATTTTTTTTAAAATAACTTATTAAAAATTGGATTGTTTTATTTTAAAAAAATTAATGGGTAATTAACCATATCTACTCTCATTTTATCTACTAGCACGAACCAACATTTAGTATCAAATAATTTTATAGTTCTTTAATTGATTTATTTTAAAATTCTATTAAAAATTTTATTTTTCAAAATCTTTAATATTTTTTCAAATAATGATAACTATTTTAAAATATATATTTTTAAAAGTAATGGTGGTTCTGAACGAAAATGATCATATCGTGCTACATTTCTTGTATAGGTAATTATACTTATTGGAAAAATCACATGTATACTTTTCTTAGGTCCCTTATCAATCCATTTTTTTAGATTTCTATTAATGGAAATAGTCCTACAACTAAAATGATGATAAATGTACCACACATTATTTTCATAACATCAAAATAGTTGGTAAAGCTATGAATTAATTGTATATTTGTTTGGATGTTAAGGATTTTAATAGAGTTTATTTAGGTACAACTACACACAAAATATAGAAGTTATTATACTTTATGAAAGAATCACTAAATAAAGATAAAGATATTATTCTTGGCATGTTTAGGAAATATTTTTGAGAGATTATTCAAGAATACTAATAATCCTATCACTACCATATTTACTATATTTAATGAAATTTTTAGTGGATGAAAAGTTACAAGTGAATCTCTATCTACCAATACATTTTTCAATAAAATCCTTTTGATTTTACCAAGCAATTGGATTCCAAAAGTCAACAAAATCCAAGAAGGTAATAGTTTTATGAGAATTCTAATAATGGAACTCATAGGATTTCACCTGACATATGAGATAACCATTAATAGAAAAGACAATAAGGAGGCTATTGAGTTTAATAATACTAGAAGTAATTTTTTATTAAAAAAACAATGATGACTCATCTGGGAGTGACTCTAACATTTATAACATTACCAATATGATGTAGAAGAATAATATTAAAGAATATATCTACTTAAAAATTTTAAAAGAGATATCAATAATTAAAGGTTACTTGTTTTGGTTTTAAAAATAAGGGTAACATCGAACCATATTTTTCTTCGACTAATAAAAAGAAAAAAAGTCAAGAAGCATGGTAAAAAACGCTTTATGTTCTCAACAGGGTGTTTTATTAAGGACTCGATTTCAATATACTAATCAAGAGATGGAATTATCATGTGTCTAATGACACATGTAGATGATGTAATTGAGGTTATTTATAAAATTTATCTTTCTCCCTATCATTACTCTTCTTACTGTTCAACTTATTCTACTTCATCTTTAAATTATAAAGATCTTCTCAATGTTAAAAATGATCTTCCTAATGGTTTTTTTGATCTAATTTAAATATTCAATGATATTAAAAGTTATCAATGCCATTTTTTCATAAAAGATCAACTTTTAAATGAAAAGATTTATTTTATTTTTTAATTATAAGATCAACCAAATATTGAAAATTTGGAATGTCAAATTAAATGTATTAAAAACTCTATTTTACTTATATGTAAAGAAGAATAAAAAAGAAATAATATTTTTTGTACTAAAACCATTTTTAAAATATTTGTGTTATTTGTTTTTAAAAACAATATTGTTTTCCAAAAAATTAATAAATAATAATTTTCTATAGTTAAATCTTCAAAATAGTTTTTTAATTTATTTAAATAATTTTGGTAAATAATTTATAAATTGATCTATAAAAATAAAAGATATGGTATTTTTTCAATAATTCATATTTATTCTATTTCAAAATGAAAAACATTTCCAAAAAAGTATAAATTCTAAAATCAGTATTATCTAACTTATGTGGACCCATGATATGGGAACTAAAAGATATAGTTTCTTAATCACTTTTAAAGAAAGAGAAAAACCGGAGAAGATATGTGGTATATTGATTGTAGGTTCTGAAAATAATATGTCTGTTTCCTCTTATGAATTCAATCATTATGAAGATTTTGATGGAAGAAATTTAAAATTTGGATACAATAAAAAATAAAAAAATTATCTATATAAGTACAATTGGGTTCCCTAACTAGACTGTTATTAAATGGGTTTAATATTTCAATTTCTTAAATAATAATTTATTATGAATTAGTAAATTGAGTGATAACAATTTTATAATCAATTTTAAAAATGGATTTTTTAATTTATTTAATTCTAAAGGAATGATTTTATTTACCACATTCTATTTTCAAAATATTTATATTATAACATTAAAATACCAGAAATGAAAAAATTCTATGTTTTTAAGTGGAAAAGATAATTATTATTGGATTTTGTGTCAGTTATTAAGTCATTATAATATTAATTATCATGTCAAACTCACAAGTAACTGAATATTTTGAGATTAACCAAAATTTTATATTATGGATGACATAGTTTGTAAAACATTCCAACATAAGAAGAAAAAAAACTATTTCATTAAACCTAAAAACATATTTCCTATATTAAATCCATATAACTAGTACAACATGATCTATTAAGAATAACTCATATTACATGCACCAGAGGTAAAAATTACACCTTTTTTATTATCAATTAAATTTTTTATTTTCCTCGATTTTCTTCTTCACTCATAGGAATGAATATTTTAATGTCTTTATAAACATTTCAAGGAAATTCAAAAATGAAACTGGAAATAAATTTGTATTCCATATAATTGAAAACTATTAAGAATTTGACAACAAAGACATTGATGATTTGTGATTCTTAAGGATACCATCACTCCTTTTACTCTATTAAAACACCTAAAAATTTTCATTGTTGTAAGATGAAAAGGAACCCTATATGAAATTTATATGACTCTTCTTAATGAATTTTCACTTCCCCAATTCATCTAGGTTGAGGAAGACAATACCATAAGCTTTATCCATTACAATGTAATTATAAGATCAATCTTAGGAAAATATCATTATTGAATTTAGAAAGGAAATTTTCAAAAAGTTGATTTCTATATTTTCATAGATTGTAAATTATTTATCCTTAATACTAAGGATAATTTAGGAAATTTGTATCCTAATTCTTATTAATTAATCTTTATTTAGAACCCAATATCAACTAAATTTTTAAGATTGTTTAATATGGGGAATAAGAACCTATATGCTTCAATCAATATCAAATTCAATGAGAATAATTCTAAATCCCATATGAAAAGTGCTGATTATATTGAACAACAAGATAGACTCCTCGTCAACCTAAATATTCTAAAATAATTGATGATTTTTTTAGAATCAGCACCCTATCCTTTACCCAAGACGTAAACTCAATACACAGAACATGCTCTTGAGAATATTATCTGATAATTACAATCATGAATTCTTATTAGAATGTTGTTGTTAAATGATCTTTAACATCAATATTATCTCTCACATATTGACCATTTTCCCTTGATGATGATACGAATGATTCAAATTTGATACTAGACATGTAAGACTAATTGAACAAATTTAAATGAAATGAAATCAAGAATCTCATGTATCGTCATGAAAACCTTCATATTATTTGTACCAGGTGGGTTTTTTGAAAAACACTTCACAAGAAAAAAAAAGTTATCCATAGCAAGGCTCTGTTGGTTATAATATTCTATATTAGTGATTACGGTATTGACTATGGTGAAGCATTTTCACCCATTTATATACTTTAATTTATCATAATCTTAGTGGGATTCACCAGTCATTTTAAATATCAACATTTTAAAATGGATATAAAAAGTGATTCTATAAATTGTTTTAATTTTAAAAATATTTTTTGGAATAATCACCTAGATTTAAAAACGGAAAATTTCTAAATTCTATCTAAATGTTAGCCAAATGATTCTATGGTTTTAAACAAGACACTTGGGATTTTTATCATAGGTTAATTAAATTTATTTTATAACAAGATTTAAAAATGGTAAAATCCAATTCCAACATTGTTCTAAAATACTTTACAAATGATTTATTAATCATTAAATTATATGTTAATGGTTCTACATTTAGCTTTCCAAATGAAAATTTTGTCAATGAATTTCACAAATTAATGAATAATGAGTTTGAACTGAGTTTTATGGGATAACTTAACTTCTTCCATGGTTTTCGAATTTCCATAAATTCAAATAAAACCCATTTAAGAAAAAAATAATAAAAAAATGAACATATAATTATTTTTTGTATGGATTATGATAAGTAAATTATAATACCCATGAGTAAAACTTCTATGCTAACATTGGATAAAGATAGTGAATCAATCTATAAATAGAATTATCAAACTATTATTGGAAGTATTATTTACATTAATGTGACTTGTCATGATATTATGTTTATTGTATGACATTGTGATCATTTTCAATTCAATACACTATTATCTCATTTCAAATAACGCAAAATAATTTCAATTTATTTGAAATAAAAAAACCATGGAAAATTTTATCCTAATGTAACCTATTATGAATATTATAATTTTTATAATTATAATTTTAGAGGATTCCATCTAGAGATGAAAATTACTTGTTGGTTTTTTTCACCTACTAGAAAAATCCATCAACTATTAGATTAGGGAAAACAAAAACATGGTTTATCTTTTTATTACATTAGTGAAATATATAGCCATTGGGAATCATTATTCCCAAATTATATAGATGAAACATGATCTCTCAAACATTGGGATAACTTATTATTTCATTCCTATCAATTTGGAAAACCCTAGTGTGATTAGTATTACTAAAAACCCTATCTAACCCTCACAATAAAAACCTTGACTTGCAACACCATTTTCTATGGGGTCACTTTAAAAAATGTCGTAACAGTATTGAATTTATAATAAAAACCCATCATCATGTAGATATGGTCACCAAACCAATTCCACATGATCAAATTGACTTCATCAATGGTGATCTGGGTATGATTATCTTGGGTTTCATGTCTCTTAATATCATAGAATGCATGAGATATATTTTTTAATTTGTTTTCCAAAAAAATCAAAAAATTGATTTCTAATTATATAAAATTTAAATAAAAAATATTCTTCAAACCTTTTTTATACTTTTGGGAAAGTAATGTGATTATAGTACTCAATATAAAACATGCATGTCTAGATAAAAATAGTTTTTTGTAGTTTGGGTTCATATTATCCTTGGGATTTATCCCCAAAAGTGATCATTTGGTTTTTTAATTGTTTCTCTTTCCTACGAATTGTGAGTATTCCTTTTCTGCACACATGGTTTGACAAAATTGGGGAATTTTCAATGGTTTATTACAATAATATTTACTAAGACTTAAAATTTTAAATCATTTTTCAAAAATAATTTAATTATTTTTATTATTTATTTTAGTTCTGTTTAATGCCTACGATCCCTCCAAGTTCTCCTGATGCATTAATTGAGGGACACGTAATCTATTTATACTTAAATGAAACTAAACATATATTTTATTTTTCATTTGTTTTTCAAATTTAAAATTTTGTTTTGAATATCAATCTACATTTTTTACTTATTTCATAAATATTTTTAGAGTTTTATTTTAAATATTAAACTATATTTTTAAAATTTATATTTATAAAAATAAATCTTTTAGAGTATTTTATGATTTCAAAAAATTAAAAACATTATTTTTCATCCCTCTTGGCTGATCATTAATAATTTCAATCATATATTAAATTTTTATCTCATTTTTTATCGAATCACATATATAACTTCTTTTTGATAATATCAAAGGGAGAGAAGGTTTAGCCTCTCTTCCCAAATATGGTGATGTTATTTTTGAGGAATGACTTTTCTTTCTTTACACTTTTTTATTTTATTTTTTATTCAAGTGTTTATGATCATAAAAAGGGGGATATTAGAGTTCCTCTCTACATTATTTGATTTTAATTATCATAGAAATTCATAAATTATTTATTTTAATAATGGAAATTATTATTATTTTTAATTATATTAATGAGTTTATTTTATTTTGTTTTGTTTTTTATTAAATATTTTATAATTTATTATTATTAATTTATTTATTTTATAAATTTATTTATAATTAATTTTGGGGAAAATTTAATTTTCTATGTATTATTTTTACATTAATTTATCCTTTATAAAATGATATTTATCTTTATATGGGATTCCAAAAGCTGTCTTTTACCCTTACATAAGTTATGTTATTTTTTTCATACCCTTAGATAAGTGCTCTTTCCATTATGTGAATATTCTTTTACATTTATATAACTCTTTATGGACCCTTACATAAGTATTTCTTACCGTTATGAAACTATATTTTACATTTATGACTCTTATGGAATTATTCGGTTACCCTTATATGACATCCTATCACCCTTACATGACTTATAATTTTTCTTTATGCATCCTATATGAATTCATTCTTACCTTTACATTTCTATGATTAACCCTTATACAAGCTATTTCAAATATATGTTTTCTTTTAAACTGTTTCTCTATGTTACCCTAATGAATGTATGTATACCCTTATGTCGTGCATGGTGCCTTTACTTATGCTATTGTCATTTCACTTTACCCTTACGTGACTTATTTAATTTATTTTGTACCATTACGCAACATGGAAAATGAACCGTATGTAAATCGTAAAATATCTAGTTCACTATGATTCTTGATATTCTAATTATTTTGATTAGATGAATGTTATTAAAAAAAATTTGGATTGTTATATCAGTTATGAATATTCATATTAATGTTATAGATTTTATGCAGAGTATTTTTACATTCTTCAAAACACTATTTCAATATATATTATATCTATTGTTCTTTCTTATATATTTTTACACTATGAAACATAAAAACTTAATTTTTTTTGTTTTGAATTATTTTCTTTGATTTTACTATTTTATAAATGATTCCTAAACAAAGAAATCATTCATAAGTTTTTTTTAGCTTTTAATGATGTAAATTTAAAATTTTATATTATTGCATGTTTTAAAAATGGAATGTTTATTTTTGAGTTTTTTTATGTGAGACTCTTAGGATTTATTTTACATATTAGTATAGAATTTATTTAAACTTTCTACCTAGTTTTTTTAAATTAGATTTAATTAAATAAATGTTTTTAAATTAAAATGATAGTTTTAATTTTAATGTACCCCAATCTTTGATAATCCTAGAATAAAATCAATATTAATTTGATTTTTTATTGTCGAATGATAAACTTGGACTTATTGTGTTTATTATTATTTAATGGGGATGATGATTATATAGAAATAATTATGGTCAAGACCCATTAAATGTTTACATCCATGAATTAAATTCCCTGATGGGTTCTAGAACATTTTTAAAGGATTTGAATTATTTAATTATATACCTTTAAGGAATTAGAAACCTCAATTCATCTACAAAATCATGCTCATACTTTCTACTAATGATCTTTAATGCTATTAAAGATATCAAATCTCTATATTTTCCAAATCCTCTTACTCCTTCAATGAGTTCATGGAAATATTTTAATGTCTTCCTCACTCTCTCTATTTTCTCATCATCCCATTTTTTTTGTTAGATAATCAGGGGAGAATAAAAAATAACAAAAATTTTTATATTCATCCCATTTCATCTATTTTTTGGTTCTTACTACCATTAAAGTAATGGTATATGGTTTACATTTCTTATTTTCAAAAAATTTTAATTTAGTTTTGAAAATAAAAACACTATTCCTTAAATTATTTATTTTAATATATTATATACTTCCTTGGTTCTAAAAATGTTTTTCTAGGAAATTAATTTCTTCAAACATAGAAACATATGTTAATCAAATGGAGTCACTTTGTAATAGGATTCACCTATATTGAATGGATGATTACAAAGTTTATTGGATAAAGATTTATTAATTTCTATAAGTAAAACTATATCTAATTTAATCATATGATGTTTTAGAAGGAAAACATTCAAAATTTATCGAATGGTGGTCGACTCGTATTCTATAGATACATCCATAAAATTTATCAAATGAAGAATTTCATTTTACTGGATGATCAAAGATTATACAATTATAAAAATAATGATAATTATTCAAAAAAAAATTGGAACATCATTGTAATGGTGCTAAATAAATAAGCCATTAGATGAAGAATTAATACTAAACCATATCAGGTGAGATAAATTCATCCGATTTCATTAAAACTACTTCCAAAAAATACCTAATATGATTGTGGTAAAAATGTTTATAAATATCTGTATCTTTTGAGGTGGATGAATATTTTTGAAATCTGAGCTGTCAAATGTTTCTGTGATGATTTTTTTAACATCATTTCACTTTGATAGAGTTTAATTGAAAATTTTAAGAGTTTTTACCTATGTAATATGATTGTGAATTTTATTATAAAATTTTTAAGAACTATTTGTTTATAATAGTACTTCTGGTATTCTATATAATCAATGTATTTCAGGGATAGGGAGAATGGTTTTATAATGGCCTTCTGATTGAGAGTTCCTAAGACTAGGGAAATAGTAGTTTTTCTGATCTTTATATCTATGGATTCCTCAGTTAAGGAAGATGCGCATTTAATGGTTGGTTAATACCAAAAATACCTAATGATTGGATTATATAATTACTCAACACTGATGATTAAATCCTGGATCATTTTTATAAAATTTATACAATTTTTTCATAAATTTTCAATAAGGTTTTTCTTTATATGTTTTATCAAGTTTATATTTTCATTTTTCATTGTTTAATAAAATTTTTATGTTATAAAATTTTTTAGAACTATGATTTTAAGTATCATCACAATTGTTTTTCCAAGTATATTCCTTATCTTAGAAGATATTTCATCTATGTAACATGTATTAAGATGTTAGAAAAATTAGTTGTTTTATTTTATAAACTAAAAATCACCCCCACTCTTTTAGTATTTATATATACTCTTATGACCCTACAATTTAATTTTTGAAATTTAATTTATTCTTATTATTTTATAATTATATATTATTATGTTGTTTCTCTATTAATTAATAAATTCATTTATAAATAAGATTGCATGAATTGGGTTTTTTCCTTTACATTTTTTGAATGGAAATTCATTCACATATTGACATTTTATCTTCCATATCTAACATACATTTATTATCTCACTATATTATCTCATGCATTTACATTACATGTATGTATGTTTTTAATTATTTTTTTGAATCTGAATTACTCCAACTAAATCAACATGTTCAAACAACATTGATGTGTATCCCATTACAAAAATCATATTTTATCTTATTAATCAAAATTAAAAACCAAATATGTTTATACATATCCAAATTCATATCATTCAAGATGTACTATGAACCCTTTCATATAAAGGATTAAAATAAAATTAAATCAATAAACCCCATTTTCTCAAGGTTCATTACTCAATATAGACTTCGATTCCACAATAATACTATCACCCAATATGTATAAACTATATTTGACTTCTTAATTCAATCTCTTAACATAATACAATACAAACACAAGGTTGATGAAAAAAATATGTTGTCATAATTAGAATGTAAATACTTAAACACGTTTTTTTAATTGTATTGAAGTGTTATAAACAATATATACTAAGGTATGTATCTATTAAATATAAAAAATTTATATCTATAAATAAAACAATGAATAATCATAAATAAATAAAAAAATTTAGAAAGTTGACACGAGATAAACATTATGAAAAATTCATAAACTAATAAATTATAAACATCTTATAATTTAGGAATGATTTTATAGTCATTCCATATTATAAATAAATATTATCATTACATAATTATTTTATTATATGTTCTTTCATGTTCATATTTTAAATAGAATTTAATATAAACTCTTCCATTTTCCAAAATAAGTGATGTTTATGAAACCTTTTATAATCATATAAACATTTTCAATTTTATATAAACACTTTATGTAAACATAAAATCATATATGTTTCAAAAAATACCTTTTAATATAATCATTTTATTTTATAATTTTTGAAAAATTCAAATACCAATGTAAACACCATTATATTTCACCTCATTTTATAATTTATAAACAATTTATAAATTATTCACCATATAAATTCACTTTAAACCAAAATCATATCTACCAATACTATTTTTATATTATTTAAATCCCTCTTCAAATTCAATTTAGGACAATTAAACATTTTTATTAATTTTGTGAGAAACAACTTCTTTAAAAAAATGTAGACTATGGATTATTTCTATGACCTGGTAGAAAACAATTTTTGGAAATGTTCCATAGTATAATTTTAGTCCACATGTAGCTTTGGTTGTATGTTCATATAATCACACTGACTATTTTATGTAGATCCAATCCAATTTGTTAGAAGATATACATATATCAAAATAGTCATTTTCCTCTAAAAGCCTGACATGGTTCATTAAAGGTTACAAAATAGACAATACCTATTTTCTATAGGTGAATTTATTTTTCTTCATTATTAAAAACATTGAATATGAATTCTTGATATCTGATACATCATAGTGATCTTAATTATGTAAATAAACCAAAACATAGTGATCAATGAACCTTGAATGAGTAAGATATATAAACTATGCTTTGTTTTTCGTATAAAAAATATACAGTGGTTTGACTCGAACTATAATGTGGTCATATAACGATTATAAGAACAGATCAGTTTTTATAGATAAATAAGTTGTTGTATTGTAATTTCAAAAAACCAAACATTAATTTTAAAATTTACATGCCATAGTTCTTTAAATTTTCATTTTATTCATTTTATTCATTCATTTGATAACTCAATCCAAACATGATGGAATACGATCTGTTAGCACTGATGGTTTTGGGAGAGATTAATAGTTATCCATAAATATTAAAACCAAGAATAAAAATTAATTAATCACAAAGGCCACTAATTGTTTTTTATAATTATATAAGTAAATGAATAATAACTTACTTTATTCTCTGATGATTTGGCTCATTGAAGCTCTACTACAAGAGCTTGATAGTTATATTTCAGAGTCAAACAATATGTTCCTTCTTACTAGGGTATACATAGGTTTTTTGAATCTTTCAGTTCATGCAAATGACCTCCTTAAATCCAAAGTGTTGTAGAACTGGTTTTAAAGTCTTGATGAAATCAAGAGATAGTGAAAGAGATTTAGTATAGGAGTTTCAATGATGGAATATCATAAAATATCTCATGGTATTAGCCTCTTGTATTGGAATCGAGGTGATTCATTAACTCCAAAAATATTTCATAAACTTGTGATAATAAGGGTAAGGGTACAAACAATTTATAAGTGACAAATAGTTGATTATTTATACTTCAAGTCAAGTTTAACTCCTTAATCTATTCATATTACATCATCATGACTTCCCTAAATTATCCCCATTTTATAAAAAACAAGCATGATAAATTTTTGTTGGAGAATAAATTTAGACCATTTAATATTATGTAATATATAAAATGTCTTGAAGAACACCATGACATAATGGACTTCACTATATGGTAGTCTAACCAAATACATGCAATGATGTGGTTTAAACCATTATGTTGTGGTATTTATTTTAAGAACATATTTACATCCCCTACACCACATAAGTCCATCATTTGAGAAATTTCATCATAAAATCTAAAAATTCCCTATGTTTAAAAATTTACCAGGATTAGTCACACTATTAACCAAATTTTCTAATAACATTTATCAATGTGACACATGACTTCACTAATAAATGGCACTTAATAATTTCTTTCTACCTTTAAATTTTATTGTTTCATATGGTTTTGATATGTTGAGAATATTTTGTTCAAATATAATTGTATCTCATCTTCTTGTTCTAAGGTTTAACTCTCTTTTTTTGAAGTAATTTGTCTCAAATTGTTCATTATTATACTTTCTTGAGTCCATATTTAATGTAGTATTATTTTTTCCATGCATGGAAGAGAAACCTTCCCTTAGAATTTATGTTGTCTATATTGGTAAACTGATGACTGAAACACATAAATTATATGAATTCATATATATATTTATATTTCTATTCATAAAAGTTTAATCAAAAACACTTCTTTATATGTTAATCTATTTTCATGAATCCTTTAATTGAGACTATTTTTTAGAAAATTAATTGTAGTATGTTTTGTTACCTGATTTGATTAAAAGATTGTTTAATATACATGTAGTATTTATTATTTTGTGATCATTAAAATATATCAGCAATGGGTGTGTTTGGGATTCATTGTTACAACAAAAATCCCAAAAAAATCACTACAACAAGCTTTCTCGTGAATCCCTAAAAACACAATTGGGGATCCACAAATGAAATGCCTTCATAATTATTATCACTAAATTGAGTTATGTTATTGTATATGAAATATTAATATATTTTCATATGTGATTCTTGATTTGATGAAATATTTTGATCATGGATTTTAGGTATGTTTACCTGATTCCACTGGGAAACCTTGCTAGAGTTACACACACTAAGGGTATCAAGAATCTCATTAATTTCTGTTTAATCAATTATTTTGAAACAGTATTATTCTTGACATATGGAATAATAATTATTTAGTAATTTTGAGTGCATAAATTCAATAACTACATATTGATGTTTAGAATTTTTGAGTTTAATTTTATCATTTGTTTAATACTCATAAGGTTATAAATGTATAATTATTTATTCACCAGTTTAGTGAATAGATTAATATATGTAAATATATATTTAGTTATCTGAATAATATAAAATATATTTATTCCTGATTTTAGTGAATATAATGTGTATTATTTTTTTAATGAATAATATTTTTTTATTTAAATAATTATTTTATTATTCATGGTTTTATAAATTCCAAATGGGATTATCAAGTCATGTTAAGGGCCCTGTAGAAATGATATATTTTATTTAACATCATTCAAATAAATATTGATTTATTTATTTCCCAAATTTTATTTAAATATATGTAATTCATGCATTATTATAAAATTATTATTATTATTATTATTAAACATGTGGAATAACATAAAAATATTTGTTGATAAAGGGTTTTAGTGTAATTATAAAATATTAACAGTAAGTATATATTCTAACTTATATAATTTGACAGTATTAGAGTTCTTGTGTATATTGGTAAGACTGTATAAATTCTCTCAATCCCTATAAAGAAAAGTATTCTCCCTACCTCTCAAGAAAAATAGATAACAAGATAATTATCTCAATACAGTCAATGATGAATAACAAAAACAACTAGGTTTCTCTGTGATAGAACCCTAAATACTAAAAGAATTTTTTATAGATTCATAGAGCACTTATGGATACAACCATATGAATCATCCCTTATATTCCCCAATACAATGAAGATATAATAAGAGAAAAATCATAATTGATAATGAAAATTTATCAAGTTTGAGGTAATTTTTTTATTAAACTTAAATTAAATGTGAAATATTCACTCAAGGGATTTTTTGTGGTGGTCCTTATCATGTTTGTCAAATTTTATCTATTGACACCGACAAAACCCATATTCGAGTAGCATACCATCTTTTCTTCTATGCCCCATGACCTTCAATTATGTAGTGTCCTAGTAATTACAAGAACAAAAATAGTTGTTTTAGAAACAACATTCCATACAACTAGAAATTATCATTTTTCTAGTTTCTTCATTATTTTGATAACTCATTCCAGATGATACAGAATAGGATTTGATACAAAAAAAGGGTTTTGGTGGGGATAACACTTATCGAAACATATGAAATACAGCACACCAAACCAATTAAATCATAGTACCTCTCCATTTGTATTTTCTATTATTAATAAATAAAGATTGACATGCCTTATTTTCTGATGATCTGGCTTTTCCAAGCTCCACCACACGAACTCGATATCGACCACTGAGAAAATATAAATGGAGCTCTTTCGACTAGGTTTTCTATATCCTGTGCGAATCATCTAATATTTTTGAAGGAAATATCCTTGAAGGCAGGGTTGAATAGAACACAATTCAAAGGCTTGAATAATTCAATAGATAGAGATAGCGATTAAATATAGGAGTTTCAATGACAGAATCTCACAATCCAAATCAAGGTTTTGGCCTCATTATACTGAAACTGAGGAGAATATACAACACCTCAAATTTTTTCATAACTCTTTGATAATAATGATAAGGTTAAAAACTATTTGTAACATATAAATGGTTGATAATTTCTATAGCAAGTCATGTTTAACTCCTTAAATAATTTATATTTGGTCATCATAGAAAACATAAATTATCATTATATGACTGTAAACTAATCATGATATCTTCTAGTGGGAAACCATTCATTATCAAATAATATGTAATCTAACATCCACAACACCACAACATGGTGAATTTCGCTATGTTTTGGTCTAAAGGAGTACAGATAATAATTTCGTTTAAACAATTATGTCAATATTTGGAGTTTAATTATATATTCCCATCACCTACACCACATAAGTTATTCAATTATGGCATATGTTTATATAACCTAAATAGTTTCTATGTTTAACAATTTACCATGATTAGTCACACTATTAACTAAATTTTCCTAAATCATGCTTTAATGGTACACATGTCTTCCCAAATCAATGACACTTCTTTGTTCCATTATGCCATGACTTTTATATAGGTGCATATGGTCCTGGTGAGGTAAGTTGAGTCTGTTTGATTATAAGTTCATCTCATCTTATTTTGATAGTGTTTCTTACTAGTTTTTGGTTTCATGAAGAGACATATCTCTAATAGTTGGTTATTTATACTTTATTAATGCCATATATATTGTATGAATGCTTCATTTTATTACAGGTTATATAAATAAACCCCTTGTATTGATGTTGTGAAATTTAGTCTAGTGGTGAGCGAAACATATACAATATATATATTCTTTTAAGTATTTTTATTTTCTTTCATCCACTTTGAAAAAAATTCACTTTTGTGTCCATTAATATCTTTTCTTGTTTTATGAAATTAAGACTATTTGTGTTCAAAAATCTCTTGTATGATCTGTTACTTGATTCAGATCTAATGACTGTTTAATATACCTATGTTATTTCATTTTTTACCTATTAAATAATGAATTTGGACTTCATTGCAGCAACACAAATTCCAAAAAAACATCACCTCAACAGGATTTTTTAAAAAAACCCTAAAATGCAATTGAGGAGCCAAAAATTCAATGACATCATTATTAGTATCACCCAATTGAGTTGTGTTAATCATATTAACGAAAATCACATTTTTTTATCTTAAATCGTATCAATTTTGACATCATAAAATAAATAAAACTACGAATGGCGATGACATGTCCAATGGTGGCCGCCCAATTCCAATACATCTTCTCCATCTAATTTTTGCAGAAGGCATAATTATAGTGAGAAAGTGAGAGTAGTGATCAAGCTTATAAAGATGACGATCAACTTTTACTTCAATAACCTCCCCTTACGAGCCCTAGATTATCTGAGCTTTCTCTGCCTATCTCATTTCTCTTCCCACTATCATGAAAACAGATATCCTCTATTTTCAACACTCACCAGCCCTTCAGCTTCAATACTTATGGAACCGATGAGATTTGTGGCCTCTGTCTCCATCAAAAACCCAGAACATAGTCATTAGTAGGGAAGGGGAGACATCAATTGAATAATTGTCTACACATTGTTTTATTTTGTAGCCGTAATTGTGGTGTCCAACCTCAAATCCAAATATTGCTCAAGAAATATCTTCCAGTGGCCTCTATTCTTCGGGTTTTTAGGGGATCTGCAGGCTTCAAATCTAGTGGTTTCCCACATTTACGATTGAGATTCGAAGGACTCAATGAAGCTGTAGTTCTATAGGCTTCGACTATGGAATTCTTCCTCATTCGCGATTGATTTTTGAAGGACACATCAGAGCCCATTGGCATATGAGTTTTGGGATTTAAGATTAATATATATAGAATTGATTTTTATCTAATATAATATTGATTAATTGTTTTGTGATTCAGTCTCTTATTCTTCTTCTGGAATATCTTTTTGGCCCAGATGGTTCATGAATCAAGGACAAATTTCATTATTTCAGAAGAAAAATTGATGTGGATGAACTCACTAACACACATAGTTTAAAATGGTGTACAAATGAGTTATTCCATAAAATTGAAATGGAAAATGAGAGGATTGGTGATTTGTATGTTGATTATGTCACTTTAGATAAATTTCATGATTTTATAAAAGAGTTACTTTCTGAAACCAAGTAAGTAAAAACAAATTTACTTAATTATGAGAATTTAATGTCGATCATGGGATATATAGATGAGTTTGGAAAACTTTCACTGTCAAGTTAATCAAAATACTGATTAAGTTCACTAAGAACTAAATGAATTATTAGTTTTCTGAAATGATTTCCAATGATAGATTGAGATGATGAATCATTATGAAAAGAAAATTTTCATCAAAATCAGACTATATCTCCACGAAAATAGAATTCTTTTAATGGATTGGGATGGTCCCATAAAGAAAAAAAATTAATTTTTGGTAGATGGATAGAAACATATTAAAAAAATATTGAATTTTTCTTTGATAAACTATGGATAACATTAACAAATTGATGAGATAAAATACAAATAATTAAATAAATATAAGAATAATGCTTTTGCACATGGGTTAGAAGGTATGACATAATGATATAATATGGTATAGAATATATTGAATCATAATATATAATCATGAGATCAAATAAACATAGATTTATAGTAATGAGGCAGAAACATAAAACATTAATTTAGCATTATTCAAGGATCATTTCACATAGAGGAGCACAATTCAAGGTTAACCACCAAGACCGTTGAACTTGGTAGAATGAGTCAAGGATAATAGCCACGAGTGTTTCACAAAGTGTCTCATGAGACTCAACATTACCCAGTGCATAGGAGAGAAATTTTGGCATAACTGTCAAAACATATTCAGGTATATTCTTTCCACATATAGAACTATATATAAACTATCATAAATAAGCATAAGGGTTACCCGTGGAAATAATTGGGTATCATATTCATGTTATAAATACCCGGCCTTAAAAATATTCATAATCATGAATTAAATGAATAATTCATGTAGAGGATCTTTTCAGTTTTAGAGTTGTAGAGAATTAGAATATAACTATTACATCTCAAAAGATTACAAAGTAGACAGTTCTACTAAGTATCCATAAAATAAGAACTCTTAAAAATAAAAATGTATAGTTCCATGTTTTAGATAGCATGTCTTTCCTTGATCCCATTCTTGACCATATTCATCTTTAAGTCCTGTGGAAAACATTTAAAAAACTTTTCATGAGCATAAAAAGTCCAGTAAAGGATACATAATGAAGGAAAACTGTTAGTTTTTTTAAAACAACAAGTAAACCATGAATACTTTATAAAGTAATAATTTTCACCTTTACGAAGTAGAAAATACTCTTCACTGAATAAAAGATCACTACTTATCCTTTTTAACAAAAATATTACCATAAACCCATATAAAGAACACATATCATATAAAGGTAACTTGGGACAAAAACATACATAAATGGAATAACCATACGGTCGACTTCCACACATATCACTAAATGGAATAGCCATACGGCCGACTTCCATACCCAATGCATTGGAGGTTATAACGTAACCACCTGTCCTAGTATTCACTGCACCACCTGTCATATGGTTTATCACGTAACCACCCATCAAATGTCCAAGTACCATTATAGAATCATAACATATAAAACAATTTTGAAGGAAAGAAAACATTTCAACATTTCAATCACAATATATCACTTAAATATATTGACATAAAAAATACATTATCAAAACCATTTTCTATACCAGAATACATAAAAGAATATATGGTATTTTTTTCATTTTAGAATCATTACGGCTTGTTTAGGAAGTCAAAAACCAAATAATACTCACGGCGGAGGAAAAGGCCGTTGTCACCGCATATGTTAAAATTAACATTCTTTTTTTTCATTTAGTAAACGCTTCATAGAAAAAGAATCCCTTTGAATGAAATGAAAATTAAAAGGTGTATTATACATCTTATAAAATAATGTCTTGCATTAGAACAAAATATGTCTTAATGAAAGGTGATTGAGATGAAGTCCCATACAAAGATGATATCCTTAGATTAAGGATAAGTCAATTACATAGTTTATGTGTGAAAAATATAAATACACACAATATAAGTGGATATTAAGTGCAAAACAATCATATTCATTCACACATATTCATAGCATGACATATTCAATGTGTACATGTTTAACCCAAAGGATTGAAATTGAGTTATGAAGTTCCCTTTCAAGAATTAGATAGCCTAACGGCATAACTTTAAAATTCATAAAATCAGTTGATGAGAGAGAAAGAGGAATCTCATCACTTGGACATAAAATTTACATCAATAAGGATATATAAGAACATATCCCAACATAATAAGATGTAAATTAAAAGACATAACATAAATAAGTCTTTTTAAAAAGGGGAGGGTGAAAGGTTCCCTTACTGACTTGGGTAACTTTCGAAACGTACACCCCGGGAAAGAAGGACTATAAAACATTGATGTAAAAACTCATAAAAGAAATTATATTACACAAATAGTAAAATAATGGGATTTATGTACACCACTAAAAGTAAATAGTGGAAAATTTAACATAAATCTCACTAGAATAAAAGTGAGATGAAAAGTCCCTTACGAAAACTCGGCAGCCTAACGGTGCCACATAAAACTTCCAAAAATGGATTTATGAGATGAAATATGTTCTCTCATAATATGAACAAAAAAATTACAGAATTTGGAATATAAAAGAACATCCCAAAACATAATAAAGTTGAGCTTAAAATAAATGACATAAAATAGAGTACTTAAAAACAAAGAGAGATGTAGGATCCCTTACCTCGTGTCCGACATGACACGATCGTTCTTTAATCTCCTAAATAATAAACTAGAGATAATTTATAGTTTCTTAAGAACCTTTTTTATGTTCATTATTCCTTTTATATCATTTATTACCTTTTTATGAACATTATGTAATTATTTATGTTAATAACGGTCATTTTGTCGATCATTGGTACTTGAGTCAAAAATAAACATCTAATAATTACAAGTTGTTCATGTGGTAAAATATACATTATATTAAGAATAATATTAATGATTTAGATATCATATATTTTATATATATCCAGTATATAATGAATTTATAATATTACATAACATTTAGAGGTAAGAAATGAAAGGCACCGTTCATAGAGACGGTAAGCCGTACGTACGCATGAATGCTACTTTCGTTTCTATTTAAATATTTAATGGAATGAAATCATAATTATATAGAGTTATATTATAATTCTAGTATAATATCATATATATTATCATTAACTCCATCCATTATACATCACACATATGGAATTAACGAATCAAATCTCATTGAGGGGGCGGTAGTCCGCACTTCCTAAAATGAAGATATCGCGTTTAAAACTAGTAGAAACCATAAAGGTATGCCATAAATGAAAAATACATAAGCATAATGAAAATATAAAAATAATATATATAATATATAAATAGATCTAAATCTTAATGTCCACCATGAAATATGATAAAATAGGATTGAACAATCATCATTTCGTGAGGCAGAAATTCACCATCCACAGAAACAATGTGTTCTTTAACCATTATATAAAGGTGTGTGTGTAAGTGTAGCTCTAATACATAACATAAAAACATCCTAGTATATTGAAGATATATGTTTTGTTTAAAAATAATGGGATAAAAAGAGTTTAGGGGGTTGAGAATCAAAATAAAACAAAAGAACACAAGTGAAGACATTACCTTTAAATAAGATAACTCTTTTTGATTTGAGCTAAAAGGCATCCTTGGAAAGACTTCTGCCCAATGTGAGGCTTTTAGGAGTAATAGAGGGATTTTGAGAGACAATATGATCAGATTTTGGACGAGCCAAGGGATTGAAAGGTGTGGGTAAAGAGGTAGAGGTGGGGGCCTTTTATAAGAGGGGGGAGGGGCACTTTTGGAATGTCTTGAAAAGTTACTTTATTATAAGATGATTTCTAGATATTAAACGTCACACAATTATATATTTATAAGTTAAGGTTATAAGTGTTCTAAATCCACCCATCAAATAGGTTTTTGACAAGTTTATGTCTTAGATTTTACCTTATCTTCTAATTTTATTTAAATCGTTCATTAATGAGGTAATCACTATATCATCATGGTGTCATAAATAAAATTTTTTATTTAATGTCTAACAATTATTAAAAAAATATCATGATGTAGGAAATATTTTTATATTTATAATGAATATTTATAGTCAAAAATATTACTTTTATAACCCCATATAAAAATTGTTTTTGTAAAACAATACATGTTTGTGACATTTTTATTTTATCTTTAAATAAAAAGTTATTAATGTCATTTTCCTACCAGAGTGGCTCCATGGGGTCCCCAAGTTGACCCATGGATTTTAATGGTCGGAAATGACTCATAAAATAAGGGTAAGACATGTTAAATGGTCATTTATCTTATTATAACATTATCTTTACCTTAAATTACACTAATTACCTTTAATCGCGATTAATAAACTTAAAAGTTAATATTCACCAAAAATTTATTTTAATCTCATTGAACCACATTTTAATTCTTAATGACATCCATTTATGTCAGGTTTTTGAAATTCAAATCACAGAAGTGGTAAAGATTCATTTATACGAAAAATTAGTTTTTTAACTACCACTTAGTGGTTTCACTATTCAAAAAAAAATTGATGTTTTTCAGAAAAATACAAAAAATTCTTCCGAAGGAATATTTGATATTCTAAAATAAAAAATGATTTATATTTTAAAAAATTCAAAACATATAAGTTTTATTAATTAATTTCATAATTAATTCCCGCTGTCAAAACTAATAGCGTGTTTTTATGAAACAATATCTATTAAAAGACTGACACTAGTTTAAGTCCAATTTCAAAGTGAATTTAATTACAATTACCACAATTAGATTAAATGGTAAAAATATATTCTAATTTCACTTTAAAACCAATTCATAATATTTTCTAATCATATAAATCAATGATATTAAAAAGTGGTATGGAATTAAAATACAACATTTTTCAATAATTCATTAAAAATGGACTTTATCAAAAAAAACAAAAACCTACAAAAAGTTAATTTTGTTATCCCGATTATAAAGCTGGATTTTATTTGGTCCGATATAACATATAAAATTGTAAACATGTGGATTTAAAAAGTGTTCTCCATCAAAAGGCAGTTAATCGGCCATTTAAAAAATATTAGAATATTTATGCTTAAAATTGGATTCATTCGCATTTTAAGCCTCTAACATTTATTGGATAAAAGTAATAATATTTGGAAAACATATATAATCATTTTTTAGTTAGTACTATAGATTACCTCCATTACAACAGCTAACCGTTAACTACCATTTAAAATAATATTATTTTATTATTACAGTGCGACGTAAGATTTCAAAGAAACTCGTTGTTGCGTATTAGTTATGCCATCGAGCATAGCATTCCATTTAAATTAATATTAACATTTTATTCATAAAAATGGATAAATATATAAATTTCATATTCTTTATTTACCTGGGGTGTTACATCCTTCCCCCCTTTTGGAAATTCCGTCCTCGCAATTTTAAAATTGGGCTTAGAAACATCATTGAAAGTCCCACATCGTAACAGGAGTCGATAAAACTATCACATTAAAATAATGAAAGTGAACTACAAAGGTCACAAAAGTTAATCCATACTAGGATTCCATGAAAACATGGATATAGAAGAAAAAAACGAAGGGTCATGTTCTGATGGAGAGTGATAGAAAACATGTTTAGGATAATGTTATCCACCCGAAAATCACAAACTTATGATGTGATAAACAGTATTTGATTCCCCAGTAGGAAAAGTTGACAAAAAAAATTTAAATTACTTTTCATTTAGGAATTTATTTAGGTGCTTAACTAAAACATAAGGAAACATATTTACTTCTCATGTTGACTTTCAACTGTTGCTAGATTTCTTACACAAACTCATATTTTCTCCAAAAGACGAGTATTTAGGAAAACTTTTTCACATTAAGAGCACTATAATCAACTTTCATAGAATCACCTAATCCACAAAATAAAACTAAATAATTCCCATGTATTTAGACCAAAACCAAAACCCAGGCCAAAAAGGTTATTACATGATCAGATAATACCCAAAAAGGATAATCCTTTATAAAAAAAATCTATTCTTAATCTCCAATATTTTTTCAAACAATACCCAAAGTTCAACAAATACCATTCAACAAACATTTATCCATAAAATTCTTCAAATTAATAAAATATAAGATTGAAACCAAAATCTCTGAAGGATTTAATAACATAGTCTTCCAAGATAAACCTTAAAATTTATCTACAATCATCAGTTACTCTTAAAGTCTCATACAGAAACATAATTAACATAATCGCATATCTTCCATGATAGGTTAATAATTTTCATAGATAACCCAAAATCAACTAATTCTAGATTCATAAGATCATCTAACTAAAAAGAATTTTTCATACTAACCAGGGACTTTACATAGCCTAGTGGTAAGTGATAAATACCTGTCACACTTTGGTTGTGGGTTTGATTCCCATAGCTTTGTCCGACGTGATGGGTGTCACACGTTCTGTGTGTTTTCCTTTTTTTCAAAAATATATAATTCTCAAAAAATTATCCAAAAAGAGATAAAATCATAAAAAATAACCATGAAATAATTTAACCTCAATTTTATCTCATGCCTTTAATTTTCTATCATAACATATAGTAACCCATAATTACCTCAAAATTAAGGAGCATAAAACCCAAATGGTTCATTATAACTATGTCCACTAATGAAGAGATAACTATTCCTTGAATAAAATTTTCATATATCAAACATCAAGCTTACACACACTATAAATAGACTTCTAATGTAACCCCATTATCAAAACAGACTTAACACTTTTAAGAATTTCACCAGCATAAAATGTACCATAACTCTTGAATCCCTTATATGTTGACTTCTTACTTATTCAACATTCTTCATGATCCATTAACCATTCCTTTCAAACATATTCTGAAATACTTGTTTCCTATAAACCAAATCATAAATCATATCATAGGATTCCAAAATAGGAAAACATATGTTAAGAAATAATTCCATACCTTTGATTGGTCATTGTCAGTTTATTCATCCTCAATCTGAATGACATTAAGTATTGGAAAAGGAATATTTGTACGATCTTGGTGATCCCATTCCTGAAATATCTTCGTAGGACATGTGTTTTCATAATGACCATTCACACCACATTTAAAACATTCAATTGATCCCTCATAAAGAACTTCATTCCCTTTCCTCGAGTAAACCAGATTCTTCCTTTTTCCATTGTAGGTTCTTGCTTTATGACCTTCATTTACACATCTATATCATATTTATGTCCATTTGAAACATTTTCCTAGGTGTTTCTTTCCACATCTTAGACACATAGGTTTTTGAACACACTTACCTTTATGATTATTACCTGAACATTCATAGGGATTTGTTTCTAGCATATATGATGCCTTATAAAAATAACCAAGGTTTAGGTGGTAAATCATGACTCCAAGTAGTTGGTTGAGAATAAACACAATAGTTCTCATTGCAGCTCCCATATCATTCAGTTGCTCGCTCTAAAAACTGTTAAAGTTTCCTTCACATATACTATTACTTTGGTGCCTGCTAGTTCCAGCCATTTTCTAAAACAAAAAAGTTCAGTGTGAGCATATCAGTAAAATCATCATATAATAATGAGGAAGATAAACACTAAGATATATTTATCCAATTTATCTCAAACTCATTCTAACTTTCAAAAAAAAATTACACCATCTAATATACATCCCATTGTGGTTATACACAACTTGTCACTTATGCTTAAACAACACTCTAACCTCTAAAGTAATCTAAACCATCCACTGATACCATATACAAGGACCCCACCTTAAAACATTACACAATCATGAATTAAATGAACAATTCACGTTGAGGATCTTTTCAGGGTTATAGTTTTAGAGAATTATGACATAATTATTACATCTCAAAAGACTACAATGTACACAGTTCTACTAAGTTTCCATAAAATAAGAACTCTTAAAAAACATGTCTAGCTCCGTGTTTTAGATAGCGTGCCTTTACTTGATCCCATCCTTGACTCTATTCATCTTTATGTCCCGTGGAAAACATTTTAAAAACATGGGATGAGCATAAAAATCCCAGTAAAGGATACACAATGATGGAAAACTGTTAGTTTTTTTAAAACAACATGTAAACCATGAATACTTTATAAAATAATACTTTTCACCTTTAAAAAGTAGTAAATATTCTTCACTGAATAATAGATCATTACTTATACTTTGTAACCAAAAGATTAACATAAACCCATATAAAGAACACATAACATATAAAGGTAACTTGGGATGTAAACATACTTAAATAGAATAAACATCTGGTCGACTTCCACAGATATCACTAAATGGAATAGCCATACGACTGACATCAATACTCAATGAAATGGAGGTTATAACATAACCACACATCCTTGTATTCGTGGCACCACCCGTCATATGGTTTATCATGTAAGCACCCATCAAATGTCCATGTACCATTATAGAATCATAATATATAAAACAATTTTAAAGGAAAGAAAACATTTCCACATTTAAATAAAAATATATCACTTAAATATATTGACATAACAAATCCATTGTCAAAAAAAATTTCAATACTAAAATACATAAATGATTATATGGTATTTATTTCATTTTAAAAACATTATGGCTTGTTGGGAAGGCCAAAAACCAAATAATACTCGCAGCAACAGAAAAGGATGTTGTCACCGCGTACGTTAAAATAAACATTATTTTTTTGTCATTTAGTAAAACGTTTTATAGAAAATGAATCCATTTGAATGAAATGAAATGTCAATGGTGTTTTATACAACATATAAATGAATATCTTGCATAAGAACAAAATTTTCCTCAATGAATGGAGATTGAGACGAAGTCCCTTACAAATACGGTATCCTTAGATTAAGGATAAATCAATTATATAATTTATGTTTGAAAAATATAAATTCACACAATATAAGTGGATATTATGTGTAAAACAATCAGTTTCATTCACACATATTCATATCATTTCATATTCAAGGTGTACAAGTTTAACTCAAAGGATTGAAATTTATTTAAGAAGTTCCCTTGCAAGAATTCGATAGCCTAACTGCACCACATTAAAATTCATAAAATGAGTTGATGAGAGAGAAAATTGTATCTCATCACTTGGACATAAAATTTAAATCAATAAGGATATATAAGAACATATCCCAACATAAAATATGAAAATTAAAAGACATAACATAAATTAGTTTTTTAAAAAAGAGGAGGGTGAAAGGTTTCCATACCGACTTGGGTAAGTTTCGAAACCTACACCCCATGAATGAAAGATTATAAAACATTGATGTAAATACTCATAAACATAAATATATTACACAAAGAGTATAATAATGGGATTTACATACACCACTTAAAGTAAATAGTGGCAAATGTAGCATAAATCTCACTAGAATAAAATTGATATGAAAAATCCCTTACGAAAACTCGATAGCCTAACAGCGCTACATAAAACATCCAAAAATGGATTTATGAGATAAAATAGGGTGTCTCATAATATGTACATAAAAAGTACAAAATTAGTAATATAAAATTACATCCCTAAACATTAGAAAGATGATCTTAAAAGAAATGACATAAAAGAGAGTACTCAAAAAAAGAGAGGTAGGATCCCTTACCTCGTGTCTGACTTGACTCGATCATTTTTTAATCTCCTGAATAATAAAATAGTGTTTTTTATACTTTTCTAAGAACCTTTTTTATGTTAATTATTCCTTTTATATCATTTATTACCATTTTATAAAAATTATGTAATTACTTATGTTAATAACGGTCGTATTGTCGATCATTGGTACTTGAGTCCAAAATAAACTTCTTATAATTACAATTTGTTCATGTGGTAAAATATACATTATATTAAGAATTATATTCATGATGTATATATCATATATATCATATATATCCATTATATACATTAATTTATAATATTACATAACATTTAGAGGTAAGAAATGAATTGCACCGTTTATGGAGACGGTAAGCCGTACGTACGCATAAACGATACTTTCATTTCTATTTCATATTTAATGGAATTAAATCATAATTATATAGAATTATATTATAATTCGAGTATAATATAATATATAATATCATTAACTCTATCCTTTATATGTCCCCCATATGGCAATAACGAATCAATTCATTTTGAGGGGGTAGTAGTCCGCACTTCCTAAAATGACGAAATCGTGTTTACCCATTATAGAAACCATAAAGGTATGCCATAAATGAAAAATAAAGAAGCATAAGGGAAATATAAACATAAAATATATCATATATAAGTATAGTGACATCTTAATGGCCACCATGAAGTGTGTTAAAAGAAGATTGAACAATCATCATTTCATGAGGCTGAAATTCACCATCCACAGAAACAGTAGGCTCTTTAACCATTAGAATAAGGTGTGTGTAAGTGTTCCTTGAATCTTTCACATAAAAACATCCTCGTATACTGAATATACTGGTGTTGTTACTAAATAAAGTGATAAAATGAGTTTAGGGGGTTGGAGAAGAAAAATAAAACAAAATAACACAAGTGAAGACATTACGTTTAAATCAGATAACTCTTTTTGATTTGATCTCAAAGGCTTCCTTGGAAAGACTTATGCCCAAAGTGATGCTTATAAGAGTAAGATAGGGACGTGGAGAAACAATATGATCAGAGTTTGGATGATCCAAGGGTTTGAGAGGTGTGAGTAAAGAGGTAGAGGTGGGGACCTTTTATAAGAGGGAGGAGTGGCACTCTTGGAATGTCTTGAAAAGTTACTTTATTATAAAATGATTTTAGGATATTAAAGGTTCCACGATAAAATATTTCGAGTTTTAAGGTGATAATAGTTATAAATCTACCCATAAAATAGGTTTTTTACATGTGTAAGTCTTAGATTTTACTTTATCTTCTCATTTTAATTAAATCATTCTTTAATGAGGTAATCACTGCATCATCATGGTGTCATAAATAAATAAATTTATTTAATGTATAAAAATTATTAAAAAAATATCATGATGTAGGAAATATTTTCCTCTTTCTAATGAATATTTATAGTAAAATATATGACTTTTATAACCCCATGTAATTTTTTTTAGTAAAACAATACATGTTTCTGACATTTTTATTTTAGCTTTAAATAAAAAAAATTTCATATCCTTTTCCTACCAAAGTGGCTCCATGGGGTCCCCAAATTAACCATTGGATTTTAATTGACTTTCATGACTCATCCAATAATGTTAGGACATGTTTCACGGTCATTTCATTTTATTATAACATTATCATTACCTTAAATTACACTAATTACCTTTAATCGTGATTAATAAAATTTAAAAGTTACTATTCACCAAAAAATTATTTTAATCCCATTGAACCACATTTTAAATTATAATGACAACCATGTATGTCGGATTTTTGAAATTCAAATAAAAAAGGTGGTGAAGTTTCATTTAAACGAAAAATCAGTTTTTTAACTACCACATAGTGGTTTCACTATTCATCAAAATTTGTTGTTTTTCAGAATAATAACAAAAATTCACCCTAAGAAATATTTTATATTCAAAATTAAAAAATGATGTCTATTTTACAAAATTTATAACATATATTTTGCATTAATTAATTCAATAATTAATTACCGCTGTCAAAACAAATAGCGTGTTTTTATGAAACAATATCTTTTAAAATATAGACACTATTTTTAGTCCAATTTCAATGTGAAATTAATTCCAATGACCACCATTGGATTAAATGGTAAAAATATATTCTAATTTCACGTTATAATCAATTCAAAATATGGTCCTATCATATAAATAAATTAGATTAAAAAGAGGTTTTGAATTAAAATACATCATTTTTCACTTATTCATTAAAAATCGACTTTATCAAAAAAATAACAAAAACCTACACAAAGTAAATTTTGATATCCTGATTCTAAAGAAGGATTTTATTTGGTCTAATATAACATATAAATTGTCAACAAGTGGATTTAAAAAGGGTTCGACATCAAAAGGTGGTTAATCGACCTTTAAATAATATTAGAATATTTATTCTTAAAATTGGATTCAATCGCATTTTAAGCCTATAACATTTATTGGATAAGAGTAAAAATATTTGGCATACATATATAATAATTTTGTAGTTAGTTCTTCTCATTCTCTCTCTTACAATAGCTAGTCATTAACTACTATTTAAATTAATATTATTTTATTATTAGAGTGCAATGTAAGATTTCCAAGAATCTTGTTGTTGCGTATTGGGTATGCCATCGAGAATAGTATTACATTTAAATTAATATTATCATTTTATTCACAAAAGTATATAAATATAAAAATTTCATATTCTTTATTTACCTGGGATGTTAAACATGTTGTAAAGGATTACAAAAGAGAGTATCATAAAAGTTTTGGTTAATTGGAAGTTTTTAATCACAAAAAAACACAATTTTCTTTATAAATTGATTTCATGTGTACAAAAAGATTATAGACTTATATTAGATGTTAAACATATATTATAGTGTTATTAAACCACAAAAATGGTTTCATGACCAGAATTGAATGTGGTAATAGAAATTAAAAACCTATCATCCTTGAATGTGTAAAATTAACACATCTCGAACGGTGTTTTAGTTTCAACTATAAAATGAGGGTAAATGAGAGATGATGATGAATAATTAAATCTTCATAAAAAAATTATTTTATATGTAAGTTACTCTAGTTCCCGTAACATTTGGATGAATGGAGGTGAGGAATGAAAAATAAAGAAAAGAACTTGAATGAAAATAATTGAATTGAAAAAATAATTTACCTCTTGATTATAACTTCCTTGAGAACCTATTTAAGGAAGTGTATTTTTTATTTTTAAAAGACCAAGGGATGTTGGCTGTGGTAGAGGGGATTATGGATATATTTTATTAGAATTTTGAAAAATCACACTGCTTGAGAGGAGTGATGAGAGGAGGTAAAGAGGGGTGATATTTATAGTGGAGAAAGGAGGGGTTTCCCATTATTTTAATCATTAGTAAAATATATTTCCTCAAGGATATGTATATTCTGGATTATTTTAACCAAAAATAGGAAATATATCATGTGATTTAGAAACAAGGTTTCTTAAATTATCAATGATGCTAGGAATAGTGTATTTCAATCAATGTATATATACGATAAATTTTCATATTTCTCTATTAATAAAAAAATTAAGTATTTTAGAAAAATATCAAAAACTAACCTTAAACATTTTTCAACATGAAGAATAAAAAAATGAACCCCATTTTTCAAAAATAAATTTCAAAATATAATAATATTTTTTTAATTAAAATCATAATTTACTTGAAAAATACAGATGTTAGAATTAAAAATGTTTATCTAAAACTTTGAAAAATTAATTAATGTCTCATATAATAAAATTATATTCACATGACATCAAAATTTTATTTTGTTAATAAAAATATTAAAAATATATTTTTATTTTAATTATTAAATTAAAAAAAATTATAATTAAATATACATGACTTACAAAAATACCAACACTTTGTTAATAATATTTAAACAATTTATTTATTTATACTATGTTATAATTATATCATAGTTTCACTTATAAGATGAGTAAATTTATTTATAATTCCATTGGTGATGTTATTATTACATGGGTTGGTTTACTATTCATTAGGGTCAAATTACTATTTTAAAGGTCATGTTACTATGTCATCGGTATATATTCCTTAACTTATAGAGATACCTTTTTTACACATTCTCCATTTATATGGTTTGAATTGTGTTTTATATGTAATATTATATGATTATTCTAAACTCAATAATTATAATAAGGGAATTTGATTGATAAAACATTGGTCTATTACACATAGTTACATTCACAATGTTGTAGTCTAACTCAGTACAAGATATGATGCGGATTAAAGCATTATGTCATAGTCTTGCTTTTAAACACATATTTACATCCCCTACACCACATATGTCCCTCAATATTAGTTTTTTTATAAAACATATATAATTACTTTGTTAAGAAATTTAATAGGAGTAGTCACACTGTTAAATGAATTGTCCTTAATCATTTATCAATGTGACACATGCCTGGTCGAATCAATGACAATTCATGATTACTTCATGCCTATGTTTTTATATAGTTTCATACTTTTTTGGAAGATTAATCATACATTGTTTGATTATAATTTTGTTTCAAATTCATTCTCTATGTTTCATCACTATTTGTTGTTTTAGTAAATATATTTATCTCAATTTATTGATTATTCAATTTTCTTGAGTCTATCATTATTTTATGCATTTTTTTCTCTTGCATGGAAGAGAAACATTCACATGGTGATGATGTTGTCTGTACTGATAAAAGGGTACCTGAAACACAAAATATCTATGGTTTCATTCATATATTTATTTTTTATTTCATAATCCTTGAATTAAAATCACCTCAATATTAGTTAATATATTTGTATGTTTTCTTTAATTCTGACTATTTGTAGTAAATTAACTCTAGTATGTTTTGTTATGTGTTTTTGATTCAATGATTATTTAACATACCTCTTCTATTTATTATTTTTTGATCTCTAATATATACCAAATGGGTGTATTTGGATATCATTGTGACAATAGAAATCTCAAAAAAGTCACCACAACAAGCTTTCTCATAAAACCCAAAAAAAACAATTGAGGATCCAAAAATTCAATTCACTCATAATTAGTATAACTAAATTTAGATATGTTATTATTATTATTATGTTAAATTATATCTATATTTGTGTTGTAATGTGTTTCTAGATGTTGATCTTGGATTTTATGTAATGTTATCTCATTCCACTATGAATGAGGCCTAGAGTGACACACTCTATGTGTATCCAAAATCCCATTAAATATAATGAATATAATATTTTGAATTAATATTATTCACTAACTTGTTGAATAATTATTATTATAGTAATTATGAGTGCATAAATTCAATCACATGATACTAATGATTAGAATTTGTGAGCTGAATTTAATATTTTTTGTTGCTATTCCGAAGGAAATAAATAAATATTTATTTATTCACGAGTTTATTGAATATATATATATATGAATAATAGAAAATATATTTATTCATTATTTTAGTGAATATAATGTTTATTAGTTTGTTGAATGAATAATATTTATATATATAAATAATGATTTTATTATTCAAGGTTTGATAAATTCTAGAGATAATTCACATGCCATGTTAAGGGCCTACAGAAATGATATATTTTATTTAACATTATATAAATAAATATTTATTTATTTATTTAACAAATGGAATTTAAAAATTTTCATGCCACTCAATATAATAAAACTATTATTACTATTATTTTACATGTGTAATAAAATATATTGATTATTTGGTAAAGGGTTTTAATGAAATTATAAAATATTAACACTATATATATATTCTAATTTATAATGTTTTAGAGGAGTTGAGTTATAGTGCACAAGAAAAATACTCTAGATATTATATCAAGGCCTATAGAGAAAAATATTCTCACTCCCTCTCATTAATAATAGATAAAATGATAATCCTCCCATTCTTATCAATGATCAATAATGAAAACCTCAAGGTTTCTTTGTGATATCACCTGAAATTCTAAAAGCATTTCTTTAGAGTTGCATGGAGCACATGTGGATACAACCATAAGAATCCTCTATTATATTATCCAATACAATGATGACACAACAAGGGTAAAATCATAATTTATTTAGAATAATTATCGACATTGAGGTAATTTTTTTAAAATTAATAATAAATTAAATGTGAAAGATCCTCCATGGAAATTTTATGGGGTTTCTTTCATCATGTTCAGCAGATTTTATCTGATGAATCAAATAGAAAAAATAAGTTGAGCACCAAAACTCTACTTCTTCTAGTCTCCAGAACCATAAATTATATAGCAATCTAACAATTTCAGGAACCAATATGGATATTTTATAAGAAATATTCCATACAACTAGAAATTATCATTTTTTTAGTTTCTTCATTCTTTTTATAACATGGTCCAAATGAGATTGAATAGGGTTTTATACAACTAAAGAGTTTTAGAGGGGATAAAATGTACCCAAACATTGAAAAAAACACCAACCAAAACTGATTCATCCAAAAGATCTCCTGATTTATTTTTCTAAAATAAATAAATAAATAATTATGTACCTTATTATCTCATTATCTATCATGTACAAGTTCCACCACACGATATTGAAATAGATAATTGAGAAACAATCTATGGGTCCCTTCCTATTAGTTTATCCATAGGATATGTGAATATTCCAACGTTTGGGAAGGATTTTCCTTTTAAACCATGGTCTAATAGAACATAATTTAATGTCTTAAAGAAATCAAGAGATAGAAAGTGATTCAGTCGAGAAGTTTTAATGATTGAATCAAGGAATCCTTCTCATAATTTTGGCCTCATTATACCCTCACCAAGGAGAATCTTAAATGCCTAAAACATTTCATAACTATTATATAACAATAATAAGGTTGCAAACTATTTGTTACCTATAAATGGTTGGTTATTTCAACAGCAATTCATGTTTGACTCCTTATACACTCCATATTCTTTCATCATGATATTTCTAAATTATCAATATATGTAAATCAATTGATCATGATATATCGTGGTGAAAAAATTAAATTAATCCATTAATTACCATATAATATGTAAATTAATCAGCACAACACCAAAACATAGTGACATTCACTATGACATGGTCCAAGCTAGTACAAACAACAATGTGGTTTAGAACATTATGCCATGGTTTGGATTTTAATTGAATACATCAATCAGCTACTCCGCATAAGTCAATCAGTTGAGGAATATTTTCATATAACCTAAATAATTCCTATGTTCAAAAAATTTCCAAGCATAGTCACACTACTTACAAAATATTATGAGATCATGCATCAATGTTACACATGCTTGTCCAGATCAATGACTCTTCTTGATTACATTGGGCCTTAACATTTATATAGTAGCATATATTCTTTGTGTGGTAAGATGAGTCTGATAAATTAGAAGTGTGTCCCAATTTATTGAGCATGGGTTTATCGCATGTTGTAGGTTTTGTGACGAGATTTATCTTTAATAGTTAATCATTTATACTTTCTTGAGTCCATCTCTATTGTATAATTGTTTCGTTTTCTTACATAGAAAATACCCATGATGTTGATTTTGGGCACTTTGGTAAATGGGAAACCCAAACATGTAAAATATATGTGTTCTTTAACAAATTTTGATATTCTTTCATCAACCTTGAATCAAAATCACTTATGTATCTGGTAATCAGTATTTTTGTTTTATGAAATTGAGAATATTTGTATCAAATTTACTACTATATGATTTTCTAATTTATTGTGATTAAATTACTTTTTAATATACATATGTTATTTCTTATTTTGTAATATTTGATGCCAATTGATTTGAACTGCATTGCGGTAATAAAAATTCCAAAAAATATCACCTTACAATGTTTTCTCAAAAAACCATAAAAACACAATTGGGGATCCACAATAAAAGGAATTCATAATTAGCATCACCCAATTGAGTTTTTTAATCATATTCACAAAAATAAACTTGAATAATTCTTATTAGACCCAATTTTGACATCATAAAATGATGCAAAATACGAATGGTGATGACATGTCCAATGGTGGAAGCCCAATTCCTATACATCTTCTCCCTTGTCATGATATAGAAGGAAGTGGCTCGGTGAGCAAGCTAGAGTAGTATTCGAACATATAAAGATAAATATCAACTCTTACGTCCATATCTTCCCCATACAAGCCCAATACAACCAGAGCTTTCCCTGCCTCCCTCATCTCCCTTCACTCCTATATAGAAAAAAGAGATCATATGATTTCAACACTCATCGGCCTTTAACATCGAATACTAATGGAACTGAGGATCTCTGAGAACTATATCATTGGTGGAATCCCAAAACAGAGCTGTCCTTGGAGAATGGGGGACATAAAATGTATAAATTTTTGAACATTGTTCTCGATTGTAGTTGCAGCAGCGACGTCCATGCTCTGACCCAAACGCAACTCGAGGAATTTCATGCCTAGGGCCGCCTTTCCGTGTGCTTTGTGTGGGTCCTAGAGCCTTGAATTTGGTGATATCCCTCATTCTTGTTTGAGATTCAATGGAATAATTAGATCCACAACACATTGGTCTTCGACTTCAGCAGTCCCCCCACTCGCAATCTAGATTTGATGGACTCGTCGGAGCCTTGTGGTGTGAGAGTCATAGGATGTATGATTAACACATAAAGAATTGATTTTTATCTCATGTGTGGTAAATTTATTTCATTATTATTAAATCATGAATTATTCTTCAAATAATACTTATTGGGGCTAGATGGTACATTAATGGAGGGTAATATTCATGAATTTTTAAGGGAAGATGAATGGGATATACTCACTCACATGTGACATTGAATGATCTATACAGGATGTTTACAAAAAATTTCAAATTTAAAATGAATGGATTGGTTCTTTGTATGTTTATTATGTTACATTAGATAACATTACGGATTTGATAAGAGTGCTACTTGGTGAATCTTTGCGAGTATGATTATATGTACTAAATTCTGAAAATTCAATACTGATCATGTGATATAAAAATGAGTTTTTGAAATTTCATAGTCAGTTTAACCAAAAACGTGATCAAGATCATGAGGATTCTAAGACAATATAATTTTTCCTATTTTATTTTTGAATAGTTTTTGAAGAAAATCATTTGTTGTTGAATGATGACAACAAAATATGGCTAATCCCCAAGGAACAATAAGTGTTTTAATGGAATTATCTTTCCCCTGAAATGAATAATATTAATTTTTGGTATATGGATAGAAATAAATTCCAAATTTCTCTAAATAATTATATTCTTATGAATTGAAATATTTTGAAGAAGAAACTATGTCATATGAATCTAAAAAAGAAAAAGTATCAACAAAAGAAATGGAGGTTCTCATTTATTGGGGAGAGGCAGTTCCATGTTTTATGGTCTGGTTGTTTCCTCTGAGAGAAATGGGTCATGTAATATCATTAGCCGTCATGAATTTTAAGGGTTCACCTCACCCTTTGAAAGGTGGATTATCAAAAATAAAAAAAAATTAAGGCGTTCAGTCTATTTAGGTAGTAACATAGGTCCTAGTTTACAATGTCTAGTTGTACTAATACATACTTCTGTTGCAGAGTGTTGGAGAACACATTTACTATATTGAAGTATGTTTTATATGATATTGAAATCTCTTCAATGTAAAATTTGTATTCTAGAGAATGTTTGTCCAAGGAATAATATGTAACAAAAATATTCTACACAATATATCACTAGAGATTAAAAAAGATTCTGGAAGTGATTATAAACAGAAGGAAATATATGCAATATTCGTTTTATGTTGATTATTTGGGAAGAGAATACATGAAGGTAATGCATAATTCTTATGGTTATTTTTTCAGAAAAGGATATGAAACAAAACTTTAATATTTCAAGGATAAAACCATGTCAAAATTAAAGGCCCTTGGGAATGAATTACATGATTTTAGTGCCAATAAACATGGAGATGTTTCACAAAAAAAAATATAGCTACACCATAACCTTAGATGAAAAATATTTTTGGGGCTCACAAGTTTTATATGATGGTTCTAGGGCTTTGTGGAATTAGTTATATGGTTTCCAATTTTGTTTTTTCATCAGTTTATAAGGATTATATACATTGCATTTCATAGGGGAAAACTCAGAATCTTCTAAAGTGGATCATTTTCATTTAATTCATAATTAATTAAAAATAAGAATGACCTCATAAAAGATAATTCTCCGGAATCAATTCCAATATACCTAAATTCATGTCATATTTGTTTTGGAGAATCCATGTGGGGATTTATCTAGTTGTATCCACACTCTCATTGGGAATATCCGAACAACATTCTTGATTTTAGGGTGCTACTACAGAGGAACCTACAACTTCACATCATTCAGCATTAATCATGACAAGGTATTATGTTGTTCTTTCTCAGTTCATGAAAGATAGGTTGAACGGTTCTCTCTCTATAGATTGAGATAATTATTAATAGTTTTTTCATTTATTCCAACAAATCTATTATTCTAAAATGATATAAGTTGGAACATATAAATAGGGTAAATGTTTAATTATCGTGTAAAACCCCTTTATCAAATATTTATTCTGAGTAACTATGCATGTCTAATAATAATAATAATACTAATATTGTTTTCCATGACATGCAAAAAACATACAGGTAAATATATCATATTTATCATGCCATTGTATTGAATAATCAATTGTTTATTTTTTATCCTTTCAATAATAAAAATATTTAACAAAAAAAATTTATTCAATGAAGAATTATATATAATATTCACTAAACACATGACTAAATATTTACATTAATATTCACATAACAAAATAAATATTTATATAAATCTATTCCATAAAATGGTGAATAAAAAATTATTTATTTATAATCTTATAAATAATAAACATGATATAAAATTCAAATCACATATTCTAATCTCATATATTTAGGGGTTGATGTAATGCAATCCACAATACTTGAAATATTATTATTCCAAAAATTAAGAATAATATTTATTCTTAACAATACATTTACCAGAATATGAAGAGATTATGGATATACTTAGTGTGTGACCCTCTAGGAATATTTCTCAATGGAATTGTTTCAACTTAACTAATGTTGGATATCATAGTCTCACAACAGATCAAGAAAAACATTTAAAAATACGTTAATGTCAGAAAAAACATTCCTAAAAACACTAATACATAATATAATCACTTTTATCGCTGATATCTCATTATGTAGTGTGTACACATGGGTCATTTTTATGTTTTGGGCAAAGAATAAGCGACTATTGGAAATAACCGACTTGATTTTTTGTCATGATCGATGAATAATCCGAGATGTAACTGGTTAAAATTGTGAGGATAAAAAAATTTAAATTGAAGATTAACTAACGGATAAACAACAAATCTAGAAGGCATAATTATCACATATAATTTATAATTAATTTTTAGATAGATTTAGAATTAAATTACAAGGGATCATTAATTTCATACGTATATATTATATATTTTTAGTTGAATATTCATTACATTACACAAACACATGGCTAATGATCATAAAGGTAAAGTGCATTTGGATACTTGAATATATAAATAATTTGTTCATAAAATATCTACATCATCTTCCAATTATTTCTTCATATCTAGAGACCTTTATGAAATATCATACTTAATACCATTCTTCATACCACAATAAACAAAAACATAAGAAAAGGGTGAAATCATATGCTCAGCATGGGTAAACAAGTGAGATATCAATGATTATATAAGCATAAAATGTGCAGAAAAAAACAACAACATGAGTATAACATTTGAAAATTTTACATGACCCTTCAAATATCATTATATTAATTCATTGAATAAATTTTAGAAGTTTATAAGACATGAATCAAAATAGAACGTGACCCTTGAGTGAATAGCATTGGCATAAGACATAGAATTGTGGCATACACATAAGCATAGAAAATTATTTCCTTAGTAGTCATGGATCATTTCTTATACCATCATAGTGGAATGGGTTCACTCCCCAAACTATCATAGTAGTTATGGATAACTCCTAAGAGAATCCTAGTGGAAAATTTAATTTTTGAACTAGGTTTACTCTCCATTCCGGTCCTATTTATCTCATGATATATCAATCTTTACTCAATGAATTGGAGGGAGGTCTAGGTATCACCCATCACATAATGAAAACCATAAATATGTGTGAAACATGATCATAAATCATTCATCATATAAATGCACATGATACGAAATGGGTTTCATAAAATTTCAATCATAGTATAACCCATTATAAAGAAATGAGTTTCATAAAAATAAGTTTTTTACCATAAATATAAACCATCCAGCTGAAGAATAAGGATGGTATCCTTAGTTAATATCCCCAATAAATCTTAATTAACATCAAAGGGATCCATATTTATTGGAAAATTATTTTGAATGATCACGTGGAATAATTCATGAAAAAATAACCATTCAATTTTGAAATCATATTTTAAATCCGTACACTTAAATAGGAAAACATTTTCAATGAAGATAATCTTGTAAACTTTAAAAGGAAGATTCAAATCATTTTGCCATTATGATGATGGGAAAATCTCCTCAGTCTATATAAGTTAAAAAATTTCATCCAAATTTTTATCTAAAAAGTCACAAAGTACCTTCATTGGAAAACTATTAAAAGATTCATTTCAAACCAATTTGTAATATAATAAAACGTGGTAAAAAATATTTTAAATAGTTATAATATAATATTTGAAACCTTTTTATTACATCTCTAAAAATACTGATATGGAAAATACATATTACCTTGAAGAGACTTAAACATAACCAATCCTGTATAATGATTAGAATGTGAAATAAACCATTACCTCATGTCTCTATTTTCATTATTCATGTTCAAACCACCTGCAAAATAAATATGAATTTATTATACATGTATTTTATAATGAAATTCATATATAAAATACCATGTAATTTTTTTTTAATATATCATCAACAAATTATTAATAATTTGTTATTAAAATTTCTATTATGGGTGCTGACTGCTTCCTTTTAAAAGCATGTTTCGATTCAACAATATCGATCACATAATTTGATCATAGTACCGTCAATTCTAGAATATTAATCAGGGTATAAATATAATATATATTCATTTTAGAACTTTTTATTTTCATTCATAAAAATTAGAGGCATATAAATGAAATACATTGTTCATGGAGATGGTGGTCATGACCCCCTCCCTCCAATGATGCCCCTCCAGAGCTAGAAATAGGGAAAGAGAGATAATGAGCCCTAAGTCCATCCTACAAGAGGCCTGAGGGTGGATACCATCACCATGGGTATAATGATCTCTCAATATGGGAGGGATTACACTATATAAGAAAAAAATATCGATAGATATGAGAAATAAACCACAATAAATTCCATGAATTACATAAAATAAATCCAAACCATCCCACAATACTTGTATAAATCCAAACTGATATATATAATAGTCTATAAAAGAACTATAAAATAAAAAAAAGGCATTGGAGTGACATAGAAACAACGCCAAAATTCCAAACCAGAAATGTCCAACACTTTCCACAAAAACCTCCTAGAAACCTTAAAACTATTTTCATATATATAGGTTGATCAAAAAAGTTTACTCGTTTAGAAAACCCATGAAATATCTTGGGAAAGAGAATAATTATAGTAATTCCCTTATGAAAAAAATAATAACCATAGAGTACCTAAAAAGGGATACTATCCATCCCAACCTCACCAAGGCACACTCACCAAATAACGTAAGTCATTTAAAGTAATATAATAAGCACATTATTGTTTGGATTCCCCAAACCAATTCCCAATGGATAATAGTTTATACCCTAATGAAAAAAATCCATATGACTCCACATTCTTCCTCATTCCCAATATCAGAACCCACCTGCACACACTTGGGCCTGAGTGCTAGTCCAATAACCTTGGAAAATGAAGCTCACAAAATCCTACCCAAAAACACTAGGGAATAAAACATACAATATCTCTTCCACTGAAACTAGGGAAAAAAATGTACCTCATCCCAAAGACACATCTGATTGAACACCACATCTCATCTTGTAGACACATAAGAAAGAACACTTCACCCACAGACACCATTGCCTCACAACCACACCACAACTAGCCTAAAGAGTCTTGGTCTACCAATGCCAAGAAGAGGGAGAAGGGAAGATACAATTACCATATATACATACTCCTACTGGAATGTTAGAAAAATACACCCTCCACTATGATAATGGGGTTTTTTGGCATATTGATTTCAACTAGGGTGGGGTAAGTATAGAAATTACAAGAAAATATAAATATATATATAGGTATCAAACACTCAAGCCATCCTATGGTGTTTTCCAAAGAAACAACCTGCCCAAAAAAATGCCTTTTCTACTACCTGTAAATGAACAACATCACAAGAAAATCCAAAAAACCCGTCTCACTATCCAATATAGTTCGTTTATACATAAACACTAACAACTAAATCAATTCAACCCATCATTTTTTCCTTATTAAATCATAATAATTTAATGTTATTAGCATTTAATATTAATTCCTTTAATACTTGAGTATATATAACATAATCAACCACATAGTATAAGAATAACACCACAAATAAAGAACACAATACACAAGTCACATTACACTTTTAACCCATATTTTTCTTCTTAACAGATTTCACAAAAATTTAATAATCCCATACTAACAACATATTTGTTGATTAAATTCCATCATGTTATCTTTCATTCATTATTTATTCCAATTACACACTCTATTTCAATTACGACATTCCTGCATACCATTCCCAAGAAAAGATATACCATTTTGGTTCCATACATCCCAGTGAAGTAGAATTAATTTGCATATTTTAGAAGATAACACATAGAAAGAATCACCATACAACAACCCTTTACATTCTTTCCATTGATCCCACATCACTGCCAATTTACATCCACACCCCTTTTTACATCTTTTCTACTCAAAACATCTCATACAACACCCCCAAATATCACAACACGTTAATATTACCTTCATCGTATTACATGTTCCAACACAAAAAACACAATAATGTCCACAAACAAGTTATAATACACAACATAGTAAGAAATTCTTCCAGATTTAGCATGACATACCTTATTAAATTATGATTAATTTAGGGTGTTATCACATAAACCATAAAATCCTTGGGAATTCATTTATTTTAACTGAATAAACATGGTTTAAAGATTATATGAATTTGTTTTACCATAATTAGTACAACATGAATTTTTAAACCTTATATATGCAAATGAGGTCCCCCAACGACCATGTTTTTTATTAAGCATATATCCCACACATTCATAATATAAACAAATAACAAATCAGAACATATCACTTTTTCAGGCCCCTAAAATTTATCTTAAATATATTCAGTTATCATTATTAAGAAGGTATTATTCTATATTTACAGGGATAAATTCATACACCCACCTTGTATGATACAAAAATGAAAGAAATATGAAGGGATTATTATCTGAGAGAAGAAACAATTAGAAATTCCTTAATGTTCCAAGAAGGGGTGAACAAGCAGTAACAAACTCGAAGAAAAATACAAATCAAAGATTATAGCACCAACACATGACTACTCAGGGAACAAAGATCATGGGGACGTCTAGTATAAAATGAAATTGGAAGATAACAATAGAGAAAGGATCTTATCTTTAGAATGTATAAATCCAAAATCAATGGTATAAACTATTTTAAAACCCATTAATAGAGGATCTTGACCAAGACCATGCGACTTGGCCATTTAGGATCCTCCCAGGTGTTATTATTTTGAAGATATATATTAAATACATTGAAATGGATTTAAAACCACTTAAATATGGAATTAAATTCATTTTACATCAATTAAAATGATGAGGTAAAAAATTTGAAAATTGGAAAGATTCTTAAATTTTGAAAAGCTGTCAAAAATGAATCCCTGTTGGGAAAGTCACTATCACAAGTCAATAGTGGGTGATTCACCGTTATCGAGATATAGGTGATGAGTTACTAATGGATTAGCGAACAGTGGATGATTCACTGTTGGGTGAATCACCGGTTGATGATCTTCTAGTGGATAAGTCACTGTTGGGTGACTCGCCATTGGACGAGCCATCACTGGTGACCTTCCTTCTGAAACTCACTTTTGCGAGTCACTAGTGTGATTCACCATTGTGACTCACCAGTACTGAATCACAAGTGGACACCTGATCATCATATGAGATACCATTGAAAAAAATAATAATTTTAAAAACATTGGAAATGAGTCACCGTTAACTATAGAACACCTAAAACACTGGATTTAAAGTATTAATGGACCAAAATGTATAGGGCATTACATTAGGTACCTGTCAAACTATTCTTTCCCTCGATAATTATAAAAAAACTAGAAGGAAAGAGATTGGTGGTCCAACCAACCCATGAGATACCTCTCCTGATTCTCAATATATTTGGAACATAAAAGTCACTCTAAAACCAGCCATCAAGAAAGTTACATTTCAATCAAGGTCACAATAACACTGATAGGTACAAAAAGCCCAGTTTGAAATACATAATAATCCTAATACCTTAATGGAAGGAAGAAAATTCAAAATAATTTTCTCCACGTTATTTCAAACAGAAATGGTTGTTTTAGACCAGAGAAAACATTATTATACCTTTTTTATCTACAACTTCACTTAGACATGCTATTTAAAGAAATATTTGTCTTTAATTTTCCATGCTATTTAATTAATAAATTGTAAATTAAAAACCCTAAAAAATATCATGACAAAAATATCATTATGAAACATATTACCATTCTCAATTAACGATTTATTAGCATCATAAACAAGTTATTTATAAAAATTTATTAAACAATTTGAGTGAATTAGTTTAAAATCAATTCATTCTTCATCAAAAAATTTATTACATCCCAAACATGAATGTCAACATTATTTTGGAACTTGATACGTTTAGAAAACAAGTTGATTAAAATATACCCATGAAATAAACTGTTTAAAAAATACTTTTGGTTAGCTAGGAAAACTATATTGTGTTAAAACCAATTTTTTGAATCCATCTAACAGAATGGTATTTATAAAAATACTCATTGTGCATAAAATTTCAACAAATTTTGTAAAACCACTTTTCATTTACATGTCTTCCAAGAAAACTTAAGAAAATTGGAAGGTTTTGTGATTTCACAATATTAATTTTTCTTCTACAAATAGAACTCTATAATTCTCTTTACCATGTTAATTTTGACACATATAATCATCAAACACATAATACTAAAATTATCATATGACATGAATCATTAATATGAAATGAGTTTTAAACTTACCATCCTATCCATGTTGAAAAGTATTCCAGGATTTTCATCAACATAGTAAGTACTAAGGACATACTTATGCTGAAACAACAAGGGATTTCACATTTCAAATTTCTATTTTTCACATGTGCATGTAATTACTTATAATATCTTAAAATTGTATTATTATACTAACACGAAAACATATATTAACAGAGAAATATATACTATAAAAATACATATGAAATGAACTCATCCACCACACAATGATACTATCTTCTTTGGGAAGAACTAACTCGCCCACATGGTTTTAAAACATGTCATTATATAATGTGTTATAATTCACAAAAAAAATAACATCTTTCATCATACAATAGATGTCATAACAAATGTTGTTAACATAAAATAAATCAAAAAAATCCCAAAAAAACGAGAAAACAGTCAAACCATGTCATTCATTTATAAAAAGATATTACACAGGGTAGGAAATCCCAACTTTATTTCATTCAAGATTCCAAAAACAAACTTTTTATTTTATTTACAATATTAATTTAATTATTATTTTTATTAGTGGTGAGAAATTTCATCCACATAATAAAATAAAATAAAAATACACACGTCAAAACTCCCTGATCCCCATACATCTCATCTACTACACAACACTAATATTGAAAAACAAAACCACTATCCCAGAACTCACCAACTAACAAAAACACCCTCCAAGCATTTCATCCAACCATATAACCACACCAATTTAACAACCACTGGAATATACCATTTCACATAACAAACTTCTCTGTATCATCCTCCATACTTCCCCAACTAACTGTCACAATTATAATTACAATCACAAAAATATAGTAATTCCCTCTCCCATGTCGAGATATTATATTCTTTTTGCCACAATGACTCACCTGCACTGTTTTAATCACATAAATATATAATTTGTCTAAATTAATGATAAGGTATTCCAACCATACTTTTCTTTTAGAATTTTAATCATTCACCACACAAAGTATCAGAAAAAAATAACCATACACAACAACACCACATAGAATCTTAAAGAACTTATAATGGTATCTTATTAATTCACATGGGTACATTAAAACAATTTTATATTTTCCAAGGGAAGTAGGTTCATAAGCCTTATATAATTGATTAAAAATTTAATAAATGGAGAGTTTATATATATGGTAATATCAAGGGTCTCATAGTATACAACAATTGCAACATTAACAAGGTTCCAACAACTTCTATTTTCAGCAAGGCATAACAACACATCAATGAAATGATAGTAATGCTACCACAAAAAAAAGTAGTGAAACATCATTCCATTCATCCAAATAGAATGAAATTGAACTTAGGTTAAAGTTAATATTTTACACATATTAAATCATACACCATTTTTAATAGCGTTAAACTAGACACTCTGGGATCATATTATTATCATGGAAATACACATTCAAATTATTTTGAAAAATTATACAACCTATTTTCTCAAGTTCAATTCAAAAATTACATTTCATTAACAACATTCTCTCATAATCATTAAGTTAAAACAAGATTTTTGACAATAAAATTAAAACTAATCAAGTTGTGCTTCAATATTTCAGGAATTATCATGCTTAGGATAAACACCATTGAATCATTTCTTAGTTCAATAAAACATGATTATATATCGACAACATGATTATAATTACATATTTAAATATTATATATCAAACATGATATATGTAAAAGTATCTCGTACTATAATTTCCTTAGTTTCCATGACAATGGTTTCATCTTTAAGAATGCTTCCAATAACAAATAACTAATGACTTAACATGTAATGTAAGGTTAAATAAAATATTGGAAATTATTATTTGTCATAAAATAATAAGTTTAAATATTTAAACTATTATATGTTACAACTAGATACAACCAAGCATGCTTATCATTTTATTAAATTTAGTAATAATCGTAACAAGGATTTATACCCTAGAACATGATTATAAGACATGGTTATACCAATAATATAGAAATGAAATCAACAGAAATTTAGGAGTAAGTAATTCATATCCGGTTTCTAAATTTATAAGAATTATCATTAATCAAGATATACCCTTTTAGGTATTTGAGAATTTAAATGTATGAAGCCACATTTTTCAACAAGCCAACAACACATGTTTGTGACATTTAATAGATGGATAGCTACATAAGACATTTTTTCTCACATAGAAACAAAAATACTTCAAAGCATCATTTCAAAATAATTCATTTTACCATGCCAGTGTGAAATATGATTCAATGTTATATGATTTGCATGAGTTTTCAAAATTAAACAGGTTATCGTAACAAAATACAAGAATAATGTCTCTATAATTTTAACGATTTGAAAAACTATATTCCATGTTATAAATTTATAATAAAGGAATCAAGATTAAGTTCATTATGAATCATGATAAAATAGGAAATGAAACAACAAATTCAATCCACCTGATGCTTCGAAACAAACAATTCAAGATACTTGACCACCATATTATTCTTTCCTCCTTGTTGTAAGAATGATTCAATAAATAATTGATGAATTTTGTTAGATAATGGTGCATAAGAAAATTCAGAGAAACAAGAATAAAATTTCATGATACAATTAATTCATTTTAACTTCACAAAATCAATAGATTAATAAAAGAACATCAGTATTCATGATGCATGTACCTTTCATAAGGCCTATTACACACAAAAATTGTAGCTTCACTTGGTCATTTGGTAGGCTCAGACTCCAAGAACTAGATCATGGGGGGCCTAAAATCCAATGCCTTAGCTGATCATTCTGTCCTATGCCATGCAACAGGGTCAACTGACACTGTTTTCTTACTAACATATGCATTCCTCACAATTCCTAACAACAAACTCGACCCTCTCTCTCAGACATCACATCTGATACCATTCTATCATGACCTACACCCAAGAAATATTCCCCTCCTGAGCTGGAAATAGTGAAATAGAGATAATGATTGCTGAGTCTTTCCTCTAGTAGTCCCAAGGGTGGTGACCAACACCAAGAGTAAAATGATCTCACAACAGGGGAGGCATTACCCTTTATAAGAAAAAAAGATTGAGAGATAGGAGAAATCATACATAAACAACTCCATGACATATATAAAATAAAGAAAAAACATCACACAATACCTATATAAATCAATACTGGTACATATTATAGCCTCTAAAATAAATACCAAATGAAATAAAAATTATGGAAGAGAGACATCAACATCTCCAAAAGTCTGAACCAAAAATGTCTAGAATGGTCCACAATGTCCTTTAAGAAACCCAAAAATATTTTTCATATATGTAGTGTAAGTATACAAGTTTAATATGTTGGAAAACCCAAGGTCACTCATATAGAAGTGGATAATAGTATTAATTCCTCTATGAGAAAACAGAAGAATCAAATATCACTTAACACGGCATACTAGCCATCCCAACTTTTACTAGGTATGCTCACCAAATAACAAAAGTCAATTAATGTAATATAATATGCACATCGATGTTTGGGGTACCCCACCCCACTTCCCACTTGTTAACTGATCATGCCCTAACGGTGAATATCCTGACACTTCCACACTCTTCCGTATGACCCACATCACAACTCACTCGCAGCCACGTGAGCCTCAGAGCTAGTCTCATAACATGGGAAAACAAAGCTCACCATATCTTTCTTGTAGGCACCTGGGCCTCAACTATACAATATCCTACCCATAGACACCTTGGCCACAACTAAACATCATCTCAATAAAAGCTGCTAAATATATAAAATAAATCCAAACGATCCCACAATGAATGTATAAATAAAAACTGATACATATAAAAGTCTCAACAATAAATACAAAAATAAATAAAAGTTAAGGTTGTGACATACCAACAACTCCAAAATTCATAACCATAAATATCCAATACTATCCACAAACACCTCCTTGAACCCTAAAAATAGTCCTCATATATATAGGGTGAGCATGAAAATATAATAATTTAGAAATCCCAAGGTATCTCGAGGACATGTGGATAAGCATACTAATTTTCCTATGAGAAAACAGAAGAACCAAACAACACCTATCATGGTATACTAGCCATACCAACCTCAACAAGGCAAACTCATCAAATAACGCAAGTCAATTAATGTAATATAATAATCATATCAATGTTTTTTTACCTCACACCACTTCCAACTGGAAAACAGTTCATAACCCAATGACAAATATTATTATGCTTTCACACTTTTCCACAAGCCCTATGCCACATCCCACTCACACACACTTGGGCCTCAGTGCTAGACCTGTAGCATGGGTAAATGAAGCTCACCACATCCTTCCCACAAACACTTTGGAATAAAAAAAAAACATCCCTCCCAAAGACACAAGAGCCAAAGACGTACCTCATCGCAAAGACACATGGAAAAGGACACCACATCCCATCTCATACACTCATATGAAAACACACCTCGCCCACAGACACCAGGGCCTCTCAACCACACCACAACGTTCCTGAAGAGTCTTGGGATACCCATGCCTATAAAAGAGATCATGGAAGGGCCAATAAACATCCCTATATCCTCCCCCAACGATGTTGGGAAAAGAAACCCTCCACCCTGAGAATAGGTGTACATAGTTCTCAACTATGTTGGGGTGCATAAAGAAATCACAAGAAAATAAAAGTATATATATAGGTATCAAAGAATTAGCCCAACCTATGGGTTTTTCCATACAAACAACCAGCCTATAAACCCAAATTCGCTACTATATCTAAATGAAAATCACCATACAATAACCCACACACCCCATCTCATGACCCACCCCATTTTGTTTATACATAAACATTAACAAGTGAATCAATACAACCAATAATTGATTTCCTCATTATAATATACCCATTATAAGTTATTAACACAAAATATTAATTTGATTAATACATGGGTAGATATAATAGAATCAACCACATAACATAATCACAACACCATAAAAGCATAACACATGCCACAAGCCACATTACCCTTTTAACCCACATTTAGCATCTTAAAAGATTCTACAAATATTGAATAATCCCATATTAATTACACATTGGTTCATAAAATTCCAGTCTATTATCATTCATTCATTATCTATTCACATTTTTAATTCTATTTCAATTATGTTGTTTCTACAGATCATTCCCATTAAATGATATTCAATTTGGTTCCATACATCCCAGGGAACTAGAATTAATTCACACAATAAAAAACCCTACAGAGAGAAAGAATCAACACCCAATAACCCATTAACTTCTTTCCAACAACCCCAAATATAAACCAATTTACTGCCATGCACCTTTTTACAACCTTTCTGCAAAACAAATTTCATCAAATACCCCAACCTATCAAATAACATTCATAATCCCTTCATCATATCACTTGTGTCAACCCACAACACACAATCATGTCCACAAACATGTTATAGCACAAAACAAAGAAATACATGCTTCCATATATATGAGAGAATCCCTTATTCAATTCCACTTTATGTGGGGTGTTATCACATAATCCATATATTCCGAGGTCATCCATTTATTTTAACCAAATATATGAGGTTATTATATTCAATGCATTTTTTAACCAGAAGATGACCAACATGAATTTATAAACATTATTTGTCAAACCAAGGTCACCCAATGACCACAATTTTTAGTAGGAATATATCTCATACCTTTATAATATCGAAAAATAACAGAGAAGAAAATATCTCTTTTCACAACCCTACATATTAATCTAAAAAAGATTCAATTATCTTTATTATGTTGGTATTATTCTATCTTTGTAAAGAGACATTCATACACCCACCTAGAATGATACACATGAAAAAGTAATATGAAGGGATCCTTACATGGAAGATGAAATTATCCATAATTTCTTAATGTTCCATAGTAGGGGGTGAACATGCATTAACAACCTCGAAGGAAAAAACACTAACAAAATTTCAGCACTAATGCATGTCTTCTCAGGGAAGAAAGGTTCGGGTGATGTTCAGTATCAAGTGCAAAGGGAAACACACATTGGATAATGGATCTTAGGTATAGAATGGTCAGAACCTAAATCAATGAATGAATGTTTTTTAAAAGACATTAACAGAAGATCTTGAACAATACCACATAACATGGTCATTTAGGATCCTCCTAGGTATTAGGAATTTAAAGATATATTTTATATCTTTTAAAAAGGCTTAAAACCACATAAATATGGAATTAAATTCATTATAAATGAATTAAAACATTAAATGAATGGAATTAGAAAAACTATAAACAATATAAAATTTTAAAAAAACTATCAAAAATGCCTCACCATTGGGAGAGTCACCACCACACGTCTTTGGTGGGAGAGTTTCCATTGGTAAGCTACAAGTGATGAGATATCAGTGGATGAATCACCATTGGGTGACTCACCAGTGGATGAGAGACTGGTGGATGAGTCGTTGTTGGGTGAATCACCATTTTACAAGTAACCACTTGCGACCTACCATCAGAAACTCACCATGGGAAAGTCACTATCATATGTCTCACAACTGAAAACCTACAATTATATACTCAACATTGTGAGTCACCGGTGTGATTTACCATTATGAATCACCATCCAAGACTCACTAGTGGACGACTCACCATCAGATGAGCTACAATTGGTAAATAATGGAATTTTGGAAAACTCACTAAATGAGTCACTATTACATATAGAACACCACAAACATTGTATTTTGACAATGTAATGGAACGAAATGTCTGGGCCATTATAACAGTAGGTCATATATTCGCATGTGTGAAACCTTTACTTCTTATTTGATTGGAAAAGAGGGTTATAATGGTGTTATAAAAATCATAATAACATGTAAGAATATTGAGGTTACTAAATTTATTATTTTATGATAAATATCATAGATTTAAATGAGGTAAATATAATTATAATTAAAAATGATTTTTAAGGAATTTACATCTTCAAGTAATAAACTACTTTAAATCTACTATTAAGGTCTCTAGAGTTGGAATTTTGAGAATACCAACACCTATATAATTTGAATAAGGAGGATTGGAAGATAATTTTGAAGAGTATGGTTGAGTTAGAAGGCCCAATGTTTTGTAATTAAGTGATGGTTGAATTTCCCTTTTATAATTGAGGTTAGAGACACTATGGGAATCTAACAAAATATTATATTAATGTAATTCAATATTCAATCCCAAGTGGATCAAAACTCATTTATTTAGAATATAAGATTATTATGGATCTAAATCCCCTCATAAAATAATTTTTAGAATAGATTATATCAAATTTTAACCCTTATCAATTGGTTTCCACCCTTGTTAACCCTTTTAAACTTACAATGACATCAATATATTTACTTTTTAGGGCTAATATAAATAAAATAAATGGAAAAGGCCAATAAATAGATCATGGTTGAAATTATAAAATATATACTAATTATTTTTTCAAATAATTTTTTTTATAAATTTCATATCATTTAATATAATATTATTATTTTTTTCAATATTACTAATGTCATCTTTTAGAACAATTCATTAAATTGACTTCAATAATATAACGACAAAACTTATAATTCAAACAAAATATTTTATTATATCGCTAAAATGTCATGTTAATATAGAAAATATCTAGGTCAAATTATTAACATAAAAATATATTACATTATTTTTTTAATGTCATCTACGTGGTTTTTTTATTTAATTAGATAATACACGAATTAGCGTTGTGAAATCATTTAAGGAAAAAAAATTTTTTCACTAGAAATTAAAAATAATTTACCGTGGTAAATATAAAAAATTTTTAATTAAAAATACTTGTTATTGTCAAATATATTTTCTAGATAACCACATATGAAAAATATATTAGTTATTAAAAACGAGAGTGTGACATGTTTGACTTTTATTAAAATAATGTTTAATTAAGGTCATGATCTTTTTAAAATGGATATAAAATAACATATAAAGAATATTGGATGAGTATGTAAAAATGGACACAAAAAAATATTTTGTTTTTAATTTTTGGGGTCATTTATAATCCTTATCCTTTTCTTTTTAATGTTAATAACCCGATTTACACTATTACTGTTGTAACAAAAATAACTACAATTACAATTCATATTGAAAGAATAGAATGGATATATTTAATAAATTTGTAATTCATTACTAAAAATCTGGAATCCATTTTTAAAAACCCTAAACACATAGGGGACATAATTAAACTTAAAATTACATTAAAAAAATGCGATGAAAAATAATATTTTAGAAAAATGTTCTTTTTAAAATGTAAAATGTTGATCTGTTAAATTCAATTATAGAATAATTTTAAAAAACATAATTTATTTATTTTAACTCATACAGAACTAATTAATATTTAATATAATTCCAAAATATTTTTTTACTTTATAAATACATTAAAAGAAAAATAAACCTCTGAATCAAAATCATTATTTTTTACTATTCATTAAAAATCAATCTTTTCGGAAAATTCTCTAAGATTCCTTTTAAGATAATTTTTACATGAAGAATTAAACAATGAAATAGATTTCATTAAATAAATTTCTTTACAAAATTATAAAAATTAATTATTATTTCACTCATAAAGATGATGAGAACCAATTTTTTTGGAAGAAAACTTATTTGTTTCAGAAAAATGAAATTACTAATAATTATATGATTATTTTATAAAAAACATAAATAATTTTAGATTGAGTTGGAAATTTATATTAATTTTATAAAAAAATTAATACAATGCATACCTTCTCATATAATGGAGAGGAAATAATGAACACATATTATTTCAGTAATATTTTACAGTTCCTATAAACACACTCTTATGTATAACATGATCAATTAAAGAAATAACATTATTTAAAAGAAAATATTTCATAAAATTTTTAGGATGTTACATTATACCCCCATAAAATGATTTTTTCTTCACCATTCTTCACTATAATAAAAATATATTAGTATAATTGTGCCTCTTCACATCCTTAGGTATCGACAAAGCTTCCTCAAAATAGTGATTTCAACATAAAATATTGACCAGATGAGTGGTCTTACTTCATAGAAATTTTACTCTATGACCTATAATATTTATTGTCTTTTCTTCATTACAATGTTATTTGTTCATAGGTATGACCTCTAAGTTTCTGAAATGTGAAGGATTATATATGTACTTCATTAGGAGAGATACATGGAACACACCATGTACTTGAGAGAGATTTGGTCGATGGGGAAATATATAAAATACAATCTCAATATAATCAAGAATTTAAAGAGGACTAATATACCAAGGATATAAAAATACATTATTTAGAAATATAATCACTCTTTTATTGGGAGATACTCAAAGGAATACCATTCCACCCACTTCGAATTCTATATATTTATAATTATTTTTAGTATAATTTCTGGTCAACTATTTGATTCTCTTATGTTTTGTTGAATGGATCTAACCATCTATACCATTTTATAAGATAAATTAGAACCCAATAAATTTCTTTGTACAACTTCATTCTATAGTGTGGCAATTGTACACATATTACCATATTGGGATTCATAAGGATCCATTTGAATGCTGGAAAGAAAGCTATTATCGTAGGAAAATTAAATCAAATGTAGGTGTTAATCCAAACACATTTAAAATCGATAAAGTTGGATCTAAAAACATATTATAATGTTTTAATGGTCCCCTCAAACTACAAAATCCCAAATATGATACCAAGTGCTAAAACATAACTATATATCTAGAGCCTACTAATGAGTTCTCAAGAACAATAAGGAAAACCTCATATCCTGATCTGATAATATTGAATGTGGTACTCCATAATATCTTGGCACATCCTAAATATATATTCTGGATAGATGATCTAGTGATAAATATTATCTAATAGAAATTTAGTGTACCGACTTCTTAAGGATATCAACTATAACCCATATAACATCATGGCCTTTAGATGTTTTGGGAAGTATGATGAAAAAATCCTTGGGTATTTTTTCCCATTTCCATATAGGTATTGGTAATAGTTGTAATATCTTGGCACATCCTAAATATATATTCTGGATAGATGATCTAGTGATAAATATTATCTAATAGAAATTTAGTGTACCGACTTCTTAAGGATATCAACTATAACCCATATAACATCATGGCCTTTAGATGTTTTGGGAAGTATGATGAAAAAATCCATGGGTATTTTTTCCCATTTCCATATAGGTATTGGTAATAGTTGTAAAATCTCCTTAGACTTCTATATCTCAACTGTAACTTTATGAAAAACAGTGCACTGACAAATATACTCCACAATTTCTCCCTTCATGATATCCCACCAGAAATACTCTTTTGGGTATATATATATTTGTACATCCTGTATAAATAGAGAATGATGAACTATGAGCTTCAATTATCAATTAATTATTAAAATGTTGTATGGGTGGGACACATACATGATTTTAACATTTTTTTTCTATTAAAATCAAGCCTAAAATAAGGAAAATTTATCACCTTCTTTTTATGATCTAAATATTCCTTATGTGTCTACTTAATCCTCACTTTGGTAGATGGTTGAACATTTATTTGAGAAATATAATATTTAACCTATTTAATTTTTCTAAATCCATCCTTTATAAATCTATAAATATTTTATCTTTTTTGATCCTCATTATAGATAATCTGGTATGATCGTTTTGTCTCAATACATCCTGCACCTATTTTACTTTCATAGTGTGGTAATGTATTATGATGGATTAATCATTAATAAAATAAAACCATATAATTCTGTGCTTGTTCATCTATATTTGAGTGAATATATACTTTAAAAATTTATGATCAGTTTATATGTTAATCCTTTCTCTATAGGGATAATTTCTCCATGTATTTAATTTAATAATTACTGTAGCTAAAACCAAATCATGATTTCGGTAATTTTGATCATGTACCTTAAATTGGAATGATGCATAAGGTATCACCATATTATTTTTGAATCAATACATGTCTTAGTCACATCTTTATGCATCACTATAGATCAATAACCTTTTCCACTATAGGGTGTTGTGATCATGCGTGCATTGTGAGCCTTTTTTCAGATCCTTGAAATTATCTTCCCATTCCTCCATCAATATTAAATTAACTCTTTTTTAATCAAATTTGTGAGTGAATTAGATAACCATTAGATATATTTCAAAATACATATATAATACCTACATAACCCAATTAATCTATGGATTGTAGTCACAGTGATTGGTCTAGGCCATTTATCAATTACTTTTTTCTTCGAAGGATCTACTGTTATAACCTAACATGATATTGTATGACCAAAAAATGAATATTTTTTTTATCCAAAATTCACACATGGTATATTTTTCAAGAATATTTTCCTCCCATATGGTATTCATCAAAATTCTCAAGTGATCATCATGTTCTTCCAAAATCATTGAAAATACTCAATTTTCGTCTATAAAGACTACCAAAAACTAATCAAGATAGTCTCAAAATACTATATTCATTAACTTCATGATGATTGAATTGTAATTAGTTATACCAATAGAAATCACTATAAATTCATAGTGTCCATACCCTGTATGGAATTTCATTTTAGTATATCATCTTCCCTAAACCACAATTGACGATGTCCAGAATGAAAATGAATCGTAGAGAGGTATTAAGCTCCCCACAATTTATAAAAAAATTAATCAATATAGGGTATATGATACTTTAGTAGTGATATTATTAAGTTATATAAAATCAATACAATGTCAAATTGATCATTATTTATTCTCAAAAAATAGAATAGTGGGAACCCATAATGATACACCAGGGAATATGATTCCATTATCAAGAATCTCATTCAGTTTATTCTTCAATTCCCATAAAACATTTGCAGCCATACTATAAAGAGTATTTAAAATCATAATAACCAAGGGTTTGAGTTCTATTAAAAAATATACTTCACGATATGGTATAAGACTTATAAATTCTTCTAAAAAGGTATCATCAAACTGTAGAATAGTATTTGTATCCTCAATGTTGTGTTTCTCCCCAACTATATGAGATAAATAAAATTCTAGTAATGGAATAAATAGACATAAGATTGAATCAGTAAACATTGGATGTTCTTATTTATCCAAATATTGATAGATTTTTATAGGCCCATTCAGAATGTGATATTAGAGTTCCTTTACGTAGAAATGGATATGAGTTCCATATATTGAAAACCAATCCATAATAAGAATCACATTAAATTAAACAAAAGGTATAATCAATATATATATATATAGGAATAACTTTCCCACAATCATATATCCGAGAAGAACTATAAACATTAGATGTGACCATTTTGATATTTACAGTTTTCATAGATAACTGAACTATAATTGGTGATGGTGTACTATTATTCCCATAAGAAATTATTTAGTAATAAAAGAGTGGGTGGATCTAATATCAAATAAGAAATTAGCTATTCTAGAGTGAATAATATTTGTACATTTCAATAGACATTTCTCATGACCCACTTCAGAAGTCATAATCTCATGAGATTTCCCTTTTTCTTTGTACTTAAGAGGTTGTTGAAAATGATCATAAAAATAAATAAGTTCATTAATTTATTGGAATAAATATCATACTCCATGAATTTCTTACATTTGAGTGTGGGTGGGGAAATATATAGAGTATACTCTTTATTATTTTCATTAGCTATCTTCTTCCCATAACATCAAAATTTGATTTCTTGATGACCTTATTTTCCACATTCAAAACATTTACCAGTCCCCTTAATATAATTTACCCCGTGTTTCTATCCACACTTCGAGCATAATAGAAATCTCATCTTCTTTTCCCTATGGTTTTTAGAATTTCCATTTAATTTCATTTTTATGTTCTTATCAAAACCCTGAGATTCATCAATAACTCCAATCTATATATCCACCTTGAGAGCACATAGAATAATTTCATAGTTTGTACTGAAGCCTGTTATAGTTAATGAATTCTAAAGACTTTGTTTTAAGACACAAAATAATCAATCAAGTTTACTTTTAGGGATGAAAATTAAACCATATGAATACCTGAAAATCCTTGTAAAATATTCATAATATGTATTAATGGATTCATTATCCTTTTACATTATCTCAAGAAATTCATTCTCCATATTTTTATATAGAATATTAGGGAAGTACATTCTAAAAGAAACACCCATAACATCATTCTATTAAATTGATTCAATTTATTCTTATTTCATTGTATTCTTGATAATGTTTCACTATTTATATTCTTTTTATTTAATATGATAAATAGCTATGAAAACCTTTTTCATGACTCAAACATTGAAGAATATAAAATATTTTCTCAATAGTATTTGTCCATGTCTTAACCATTATTGGATAAGAATAATACAATAAAGAATGCAGATGTTTCTTCCTGAATGATTTATTAGTACATTGTTCCCTACTATGATAATTTGGAAACTTGTAATGATTCATTTCCAGAGAACATTACATGAGCATTCTAGAAAGATACTATAATACATATCCCATAACATTCTGTTTCTCAAGAGAAAATTTACTTCCTTTTCCATAAAATTAAATATTAAACCAATTACATTGGGATACATCCATTGAATAAAACCAAAAATCATAGTACACAAAAAAAATAATCATAATGAAAACCACATAATCACGAAAGATCGATTAGATTATGTCTAAATTGTGACACCTTCTATTATGAAAACATAGTTTTAACCTACATGATTCACAATCATTATCAAAAGATAAGATAAATATTTATTACATTACATAAAAACATACATGAGAATGGTAAAGGTATAATGCCTTTGGAAACCTTCATACATAAAAAACCAATTCATTAAATATCTACATTGTATCCTACTTTTTACTTTCTAACTAGAACCCTTTTTGAAAAATCATACTTAACACTGGTGATTTGGGATTATTGGCGGCATCTGATGAGGGTTTTATATTATTTATGGGATTTATTTTTCATTTGATTTTGTTCAACGTTCCCTTTTTTGTTGGTCATTTGTAAACAGCCTCTTTATCTCGTTTCCTAGATTAATTAATTTTTCTTTTCTTTTCTGACAGATCTAGAGTCTCATGGAAAGCACTACTACAAATATGACTTTATCAGCGCTAGAAAAGTCGACTAATAGTGATAAAAAATCACTGTTAATCGAGGTGAGGATAAAGGCGGTCCCTTTTATCAGTGCTATTAAAAAGCGCTGATAAAGGCCCCTTTTATCTATGCTACTTTTAGCACTAATAAGTGGGACCTTTTAGTAGTGATTTTATAATAGTGCTGATAAAATTTGAAAAAATATAAAAAAAATAAAAAAATATATTTTTTCAATTTTGTGGGGATTCAACAGCACCTGAAGCCCCCCTTTAATAGCTCCCAACACCCATGGTAGCCAACGCACGCCCTAGGATAACACCACCCAGCCCCATCCCCCTTTAACAACGCTATGAAATTTCCCTCACCTACGTGTGTGACCTACCTCCCATAGGATTCAAACTCAAGACGTCTTGCATACGCGCCTAAGCCTTTACCACACCACTGTACTGCTTTTCTTTTCATTTATTAATATATATATAGTTATTTATAGATATATTTAGTTATATTTTCTCATATATTAATATATAGATATATTTAGTTATATTAATATATATTTGTACATTAATATATATATATATATTAACATATATATATATAGTCATATAAATATATAAATATATTTAATTATATTAATATATATATTTATATATCTGTATATTAATATATATTTATAACTATTTATATATGTATATATTTAGTTCTAATTTTTTATCCATGTATTTATTTGTATATTAATATATATTGTTATATATATTTATAAGATTAGTATTAAATACATTTATAAAATATGTTTTCTTATTTGTGTTTTTATAAATAAATAAATACATACATACATATATATATACAACACACACACCCAGATATATATTATATGTTTATCTGTAGGTATAATTATAGATATTATTATATATTTACAAATATTATATATTAATATGTATATATAAAAGTTCTAGAAATGGTTTCTCAAAAAACCTAACAAATCATAGATTCACTGTAAATGACATAACTTCTTCTCTAGGTATCTGTTTCACTATGTAAATAGTCAAACTGAATCTCATGGAACTAAATATGATAACATGGGTGTCAGAGGCTCAAAAAACACACAGATCAAATGTTTTCACCGTTTTATTAAAAATTTGATAGGGGCCTGGACATGGAAACTGAGTTTTGGAAGAATTCGGGTGTTTTATTTTGGATTTTTGAGTCCTAATGTGATTGAAACTATGTCTCAGTCAACCTTATGAATATATCTATTTGCTACTTTTTATTTGATATTTTTTAGAGCCCAAACAGACACCCAAAGTGAAAGTTATAGCTGTTTGAAGTTGGAATTTTTTTGGTGTGCTATAAGTGAAATATCAATCATTCCTCTCATTTTCATATGGTTTCGACTGGACGTGGTCGTCACTCATTTCGTGAGATTCGATTTGACTACTCGAAGTGCTCAAATGGACAACCGGAGAAGATGTTATGCCAATTTTAGTATGTTGTTGGTTTGTTAGGTTTTTAGAAGATACGATAGTTGTAAAATTTCAAACGGCAATATCTTTTTTTCCGTGTGTCCGTTTTGGATCTACCACATATCAAATCTAATATTTTGAAACTTTACACACTCTGGTGGTCACCAAATCCCTTATCAAATTTTTTAAGTTCATTAAGGACCAAAAACCCTCTGAACGGTCATATGATTGGCTTCAGGGGTCCGATTATCCATAACTTCTACTCCGGGTGTCCATTTTTCCTCAACAACAAGTCAAATCGAATGTTATGACCGAACCTTCAATAATTTGACCATTGTATCACCTTATCATATTCATTATGGTATAAAAAGGACCTTAATACATACAAACGACCATAATTTCTGCTTCGGGTTGTCCATTTTGGGTCGACGACATGTCAAATCGATTTAAATTATATTTTAAAAAATATTTATTATATTTATATCAATATTAATATACATATATATCAATATATTATTTATTTTTTTAATTTTGTTTTTGAAATATACACATTTATCTGCATTAGAAAAATGCGCGTTGATAAAACCCCCCTTTATCAGAGCTACTAAAAAATCACTGATATAGGGGATTTATCAGCGCAAAAAAAACCACTGATAAAGGGTCACTTTTAACAGTGCTTTTTCAGCCGAGTTAAATGTTCCATTTATCAGCGCTTTTTTATCCCTGATAAAGGGTGGAGCTGTGGAAAATCGGTTTTTTGGTAGTGATTTTCTTGCTCATCACCTCTCCTCTTGTGCCCTTATTACCTTACCCTCCATGAAAGACCCCATTTTTAGACATGCATGGTGGAGTTTTAGGGTTGATTTGGGTGGTTATTGTGGTAGGGTTGAAGGTGATTCCTCTGTAGTTTACTCTTCCATACCATTTTCTCTTATATGGTTTCTATTACCCCTATCGTGGTTGAAGTCTTTTTATTTTTTATTGACATTCTCTGGATCTCATTTTGAATCAACATGGTTTACTGTTCAGGTTTATGTGGCCATCATTATTTGGTTTCTATTTTGGTTGTTTGTTTGTTATTTTAGTTTAATTTTTGAATCATATAGTTTTTTTATTTGTTCTTTGATTCATTGTAATGATGGTGCTGATTTCATACATAATTGTTCTATGTGCTATTTAAATTCTTGGTGGGGGTGGTGGTTTTGTTGCAGTTCTCCTTGTGGTGGTTCTAAAACGACATCTATGATGCATTTGAATAGGCAGTTTTCACCAGTGAGATGAATCTTTTAGTGGAAGAATTTCTGGTTTATTTTTATTCATAGGAAATTTTCAATTTTGAGATGGTGGTTCTGGAATGTTGGTCGATTGATCATTATTTATGTTTGATTGTTGGAAACATGCTTGATTTTGGTTATGCAACATATTTTTGATGATGATGTAGTCATGTTGCCTTGGGATAGATATATTCCACATTATGGTGTGAAACTCAAGGAATTTTTCAACTCGATGATTTGGTGTCTACCTTATATTAAATTTATCTACTTTATTTTGAATTTTGAATATTTGGTATTTCCCATAAGTAGTTGGTGGGTGATTTTGTAAGAATTTTGTATTGGGTCTTTTTATATTTGTGTGGTTCTCACTCAACCATAATAGTGATTCTTTGAAAATATAAATATATGAAATTTGATGTGGAATACACATAGTCTTTAAAACGAATTTCTTTAATATAACCAAATTCATTTATAACATCATCAAATGGAATATTCCTTTTAGTCAATTCTTATCTTAATCCATAAATCGAACTTTACAGCATTCATTCCCTATTGGAAGTACGTAGAGTAACAAAGCATTCTTTTTGTATCATATAGATACCTTCGTAAATGTTCATGTTTCGGAAGTCATTAATTATCCATTTTCCAAATATCATAGTAATGGAAATTATCTATATTAAGAATAGTTTTGATGGATATAAACATGGAAACATGCGAAAAGGATTTATCATAGTCAATAACTTAATACTATTTAAACGATTTACGTACTAGTTTTTCTTTTTAGGTAATCACTTTACCTAACATGTATAGTTTTTTTATTGAATATTAATTTTCACCTTATGGGTTTTACATCATCTCTTTGATCAATAATATTCCAAACATATTTTTCATAAATGGAATCCATCTCAAAATTCATGGCTTCCTTTTATCATGAATAATTAAATCTCTTTACTACATTATTAATGGATAGGGGATCAATGTTGTCTAACAATATTGAGTAACTATACTTATTTAATATAAAACCATATCTTTTTAGTACTCTGACATCTATGGTTTCCATACATAGTACTTGTGTTTTGGGAACAACATCTGTCACATGAACCACTAAAATCTATTCATGTACCAAATTATGTGTATCTTAAACATAACCTTCATCAATGTCAATATTGATTCCTCTATCCTTATTGAGGATGTGCTTCAATTATATAAAATTGTATTTTCATTTGATGTTTTCCTCTTTGTTTAAGGGGTCTTATATGTGACACCCTATGTTTTTAAAAGAGAAAATTATTTTCGATACTGTATGCGATGTGCAAAACTAAACAAAAAAAAATGATTATTTGAATATGACCATATAAAAATTTAATTAAATTTGTGTATATGAGTAGGATTAAAATATATATATATATATATATCTTATATATATAGGTAAATTCTTAATAAATAATTAATCAATTTTTGGTAATAACTTTTTTATCTTCAAAATATTTTTTCTTAAAAAATGATTTTTATTTCATTTTATAAATATTATAATAATTTTCCATAATATTTAGAAATTGTAATTGAAAAAAAATAAAATTTTCATATTATCATATCTATATTAAAGTTGGATAAAAAAGGGTTTTTTTTAGAAAATATAGATTTTTAGTGAATAGTGAAAAATACCCTTTTTATGTACAATTATAATTTCTCTTGTTAAATGAATTAATTTAAAAGTGAAATTATTATTTTAATTTTATTTTAAGGTATAATAATTATTTATTATTTTTATTTAATTAAAATTATTATATTTAAAAAATCATTATACCATATTTTAATTCAAGTTTATTTTTATGATTGAAAACACATTTCTCTAAAAACAGTATTAAAATAAATAATGTTTAAACATTGTAATTAATTAAAATAACAATAATGAGAAAATATATAGAAGATTGTTTTTGATAATATATCTATATTTTTTAATTTATATTTATATAATTACTATCATTAGTTTTAGAGTTAAATAAAAATCATCTTTTTCTTAAAAAATGCTTTTTTTGGAAAACTAATTTTCATCATACTTGAAAATTTATATTAAATTTAATTAGTACACATCTGTGAATTCAATATGATAAAATATATTCCATGTTTATGTTCATCATAATTAATATTGGTTAATTATTTCAACATAATTTTTGATCAATATGAATATTAACTATAGTAAATATTTTTTACCATGATTAAAAAATAGGTTAATTGAGGGTTAAAATAACATAAAAAAGTCTAGCAAAAATGTATCCTTGAGTGTATGAATATTTATAGTTCCTTTTCCTTGAAATTAGGATTATATTTATTTTTTACTATTTTTTACATTATAAATGATTAATTAATCATTTTGATAAAAATTGTATTTTGATACGATAAAACGAAAATTCTATTTTTGGGTAATATTCAAAATCAATTTGGGGATTTATGTTTATGAATTATTGGGATTTCTAAATAAATAATATTTTAAAAAATAATTATGATATAATTTTTATTAAAAATAAATGATTATATAATTTTTATGAAGTCAAATGTAATTTTATACGTGTTTGAAAACTGTTATATTCAAAATGACAACACTTCTCAATAAATATTGATTATTATTTTAAAAGATAAAATTAAAATATTTAGAAAATTATGTCAATAAAATTAATAATATTTTTGTAATTAGAACTTAGAAATTAACCAACAAAAAATATTTCATAATTTTCTATGATAGTCCAATGTTTGGGTAAAAATATATTATTGTATAAGTATGTTGTGTGTAATATGACATAAAAATTACCCCCAAGTGATTCAATAAAAACAATAAAGTGTATATATTACCAAATCAATGTTAACCGTTTAAAATAGTGTGATATTTTGTTAACTTAATCAATTTTTAAACCCTTTATGAATCCTATAAAACCATTAATATATTTTAACATTTAAAAATCATTTCTTTAAGAGTATGAATCACTTACACATAATAAAGGGTGTTATTTTATTAATTTGGAACTTTTTAATTATAAATATATTAAAACCAACCCAATTTGGTATAAAAAATGGGAAAAATCATAATGCATTTTGTGGTTTTGGTTATTTAATTATATAGAGTCCAAAACATAAGTTTGAGAAATAATAAAATATTACACACTCAGTTCATATATAAACCCACCCAATGACCAATTTCACTTCACTCAAAATCCTTGTATAATTTCATTTCACTTCCCTACCATCTCGTGAGTCCCCCCAAGGACCAGCAACCTCTAAGGAATCTCATCCTAAGAATTTGGAGTCACTCTCTCAAGGAATGGGATCTTCAACTATCATTTTTCATCAAGAACCTATTTTATGTCATGATAGTTAATTTACATTTTTTCATCTTATGATATATTATTCCATAACATCATTAATTTTAATATGATGTCTAAATGACTATATTCCCTTTTCACTCTCATTAATCCATCCCATTTACCTTTATGTATACTTATTACCATTCTAAAATTTAGTTAAGGGTGTTCCACACTTTTTTTATTCAAGATCGTCTTTTATGTAATTCTTTTTAACTATAATTTATTCATGTTGTGGGGATGTTTTTTAAATCCAAATTAATTCCATTTTTACTTATATGTTATGATATTCCAATTTCACTATCATTAATACCTCTCAGGAACCCTTATGTACTCCCATTATCATGACATAATTTAGTAAAGGATCCCCATATTCTCTTTTTTATTCGAGTTTCATTATTATCTTATGCCTTGTATTTATAATTAATAATATTGATATATGTATTTCCATTTGTTTATTACTTCCCATTTGATTTCCAAATGATGATAAACCCATTTCACTCTCATCAAACAATATTATGTTTTTTTATGTGACACTGTAATGCTACCAAAATTTCAACATGATTTTCTATGACAATACAATTGTACAGTGAAAGGGTGTTAGAATTTTTACGATTAAAATTAATTTAATTTGTAATTATATGTATTTATTCTATACTCCATGATCATGGGAAAAAATATGATGATGAATTAATCCATGATATATAATCTATGTGGCACAATTATGCATGATAATAAAATGAATGTGATGGGTGTGCCCGAACTTTTATTGCGCTATAGTGAATCGGGTAATATTTATCCTCATAAGAAATCATGTTGGGATAGGAATTGATCCAGATTCATTTGTGTGACGTTTTCCCTCATGATTCCTCCAAATTTCTCTTTTACATATATTTACGATGTAGTGTTTTAATTTGTTTTCATATTTCCCATGATGGAATTTTGTTTATCATTCCATATCATATATCATTATTCATGATTATGATTATAACTCCAGTTATTCAAAAACAATATTCCTATCTTCTAAAATCTGTTAACTCATTAGATGTTTATTATCATTATATTATTTATAGATCACCCATTTCATTTGTATGTTTCCAGGTTATCTTATGTAGTTTTAAAAGAAATGGAATTTTAGAATCATGTTAAGTAAGTTTTCAATAATGTTTTTGTACCACAGGTTCAGTATGATATGGTATATACCTAATTTAAAAATACACAAGACTTCTCATTCATCTAGGTTTTATTATGTGTACTTTTATGTAATAAAGTATTAATTAATATGTAAGAAGGATAAAGGTTGTTATAGTTGCTATCAAATAAAAAGATTAGTTATTTTTTGTTTTAGAATTAGATAACTCTAGAAAAAGACTATGGGATAAGACTCAATATATGATAATAACCCTAATGTTTTGTAATTATAGAATAATTATATTATCAATAAAATACATAATTGTTTGGATACTATAAGTGGATGTCAGTCCAACACCAATTTACATAGAGGTAAAACCCAAAAAAATCATGTGGAGTTAGACATGTCTGGGAACTGGCACACAACAACCGGTGTTTCCTAACAATTGGTTTGAAACTACTAAGGTATATACTTTGTTAAATTCCTAATCTCATCAAAAACAATTATTAATGGGACATCATATTCTCATAATAATATATGTTAGGAAATAAATCACAGATAACATTGGTTGATTACCATGAATTCATAAGTTAAGAAAATACATTTCATTTATATTTTTCCCTCTCGTGTTAATTGATTCATTTTTTGGTGTTTAATTTTTTATAATTAATCATCCCTAATTTTGCCTCTATGGTAGTCAATTAAAGGAAATATAAGTAATAACAAGTTATTATTTGGTGTATTATGTGATCCATTATAAGTTTATTATAGTGCTTTAGGTATAAAATTATATTCATCTGGAGTTGTCATTATTTAGAGAAAAAAATTTGATTTCAATGGAAATTAATTATAATTTTCAGGAAGGTATATTTATTTATGTCCCTAGTTGTGGTGATAAATTATAGGTCCAATAGGTCGAATACCCATAGGTGGGGTGAATCAGGGTATTTTAGATTAAAACGTTCTCCCTTTTGTATCATGTTTTGTTTTTAGAAAAAATCCAATTCTTTCTTCCTCCCCTAGAAATATACTGATAGATATGAAATCATACACAAGACACGCCGATTTTTACTTTCTTCACCCTAATTGGGATATGTCCAAGGACCATACAATGATAATGCGTCGATGTACCAAATTCACTAATTCTCACAACCAATAATGAGTACAATTTTTTTTCTTGACCTTTTCTTCCCAGGCTCACTACCTTTACAAGATTTAGGGTCTGCTCACTGAATTCAAAAGATTCACTCCCTATGCCACTTTCACAGGCTCACAACCGGTGGAAACGATCAACATATTCCTGTACTGCCACCCACTACGGTTGGAAAGAAATCCACTCATGGTTTATGGACATGTGGATCAAAACAGTTAATGGGCATGTTGGTCCCTTCATTTGTATTCATTCCTGCATCCTAAACTATAGGTAGATGCTCTATTGATATACCTTTTTCACCCGCAAATGAAGTCCACCATCTCAGCCACTGCTAGGTACCGAAAATTATTTTTGCAAACTGATTTTAAGCTTTTGAAAGCTTCCTTGTGAAAATCGTGAACCACCCAATCCTACCACGTAATGAGTACCGATTTTGGTATGTGGGACACCTTCTTCACATACAACTACTTCTTCCAAGAATATACCTTCGTCTGTGGACTGCCTCCACCTTCATGATCATGTACCGCTGCCGCGTACTGATTTTTCAAACCCCATCTGCAAAACCCCTACGGTCCGCGAACTATTCTCTATTCACGAAGTGCCTTCTCTTTTTCATACTAGCGATCCCCTCAACGTACAGCTTTCAGAACTCCCCCTCTTGTACACTATAGATTCCTTATCTACATACCGAGACAATTCCTTCCACATAACATAAATCCTCCTCTGCATACCAGACATCCTTTGTGGGTTAAGAATCCCCACAAACACTTTCAGTGCGAACCACTTTCAGACTATTCCGATTTCCTGGAAAAAAACATGTTCCCTAATAAAAAATGATCTCAATTGTAATTAGTGAGATAAGTGTTTCATCTGTAGGAAAAGATACCTGCTTTAGCCGTTGAATCGAAATTTACCAATTCTTTAATCCAGCCTGCACACTTATAGATTATTCATCCTTCGTGAACCGCAAGCCATCCATAATCCATTTTCTTATGCACTCTGTGTATTGTCTTTTCTAATAGGTGGTTTATTTCCTCCACCAACATCAGCCAATCCACATACCACACCATCTAATAGTTGCAATACATTTTTTCTTTCACGAACCACTTCGGTGTACCATTTCGGCTTCTCTGCATACCTTTCCCGAAACATGGTATGCGGTCCATGCATTATGGTATGTGATAATCCATATTTGTCAACAAACACAACCACATGAAAAACATACTGAGAGGATTCCTTGAGTAATTTTTTCCAAAAATAAAGTAATTACTTATCTCTAGTAAGATAATTTTGAATCAATAATGTTTTCATATTATGATCATTTCTGATAAATTGATGGTCTTATCACCCATCAAAGTTTTATTTATCTCTAGAAATTGAATTTATACTAACCATTTCATCTATCTCAATCTATTATTTATCAGGTTTATCTTCTATTTCCATGTTTTAACTACCCAAAATAGTATTTCAATCTATAATCAAAGTTATGTGATGACCTAAAAACATCATTTTCTCTTTTTTCAAGTGGATGTTTTAATAAAAAAAAATTATGACATCAATTTTCAAAATATATATTTCCTACTGTCAAAAAATATCTTACTGGGATTAACTTTAAATTCCATGGATGAAATTTATTTATGGGGGGAATAATATAAAATCCCTTGTTTTGTAACTAAAAAACTATGTTCAATACCATATGTGATACAAAACACTAAACCCAAACAAAAAATGATTATTTGAATATGACCATTTTATTTTTTCATTAAATTCATTGATATGAAAAGGATTAACTTATTATATATATATATATATATCCGATGTATATAAATATATTATTAGTAAATAATCAATCATTTTTTGGAATCTCCTTTTCGTTCTTTGAAATATGTTTTCTTCAAAATTGTTTTTTATTTTTTATAAATATTATAATTATTTTCTAAAAAAATTAAATCAATTAATTTAAAAAAAACTCTATTTTTTATATATTCATATCAATATTATCATAGGATTTTAATTTGTGATTTTTCGAAAAATATAGATTTTTTACATAATAGTTAAACATATCGTTTGTATGTAAAATTGTAATTTCTAATGATAAATGAATTAATTTAAATGTCATGTTATTATTTTAATTTTATTTTAAGTAAAAATAAGTTTTTATTTTTTATATATAATTAAATTAATTACATTCAGTTAATCATTTTACCAGGTTTTATTACAAGAATATTTTTAGGATTAGAAACCGAATTTTCTAAATATTGTTTTAAATAGTATAATATTTATCCATTATAATTAATTGAAATAACCCCTAATGAGAAATGATTTAAATGAATTTTTTATATTATATAACTATAATTATGAATTTAAATTCATATAATTAATATCACTAGTTATAGAGTCAACATAATAACATATTTTTCTTAAAAAATGGGTTTTTTAAGAAAACTTTATTCCATCGTGCTTATAGGTTACATATTAAATTAAATTATTCTATATATTTGAATTTAATATGATAAAATTTATTCCATATTTTTAATAATAATAATTAATATTAGGTATTAATTTCAACTTAATTTATGAAAAATATGAATAGAAACTGTAGTAAATATTTATTACCAGAGTAAAAAAATAGGATAATTAAGGGAATAAATAAATTAAAATATATTGTAAAAAAATTAACACTAATAGTATGAATATAAATTTTTAATTTTCATTGAAATTATTATTATATTTATTCCTTACATTTTTTTAATTTATAAATTATTAAGTAATCACTTTAATAAAAACTATATTTTCATATAATAAAACAAAAAATATACTTTTGGTTAATATTAAAATTAATTTAAGCTACTTATTTTAAATAATTAACAGTTTTTTAAATAAATAACATTTTAATAAAATATTATTATTATGTTATTTAAATATAAATGATCTTTTAGTTTGTTTATGTCAAATGTAATTTTATAAGTTTTTGAAAACTCTTATTGTCAAAAACCCCTCATTTATCAATTACTTATTATTCTTATTTTAAAAAATAAAATATAAATGTTTTGGAAATTTGATTTCCAAAACGAATATTTATATTAATTAAAAATTAATAATTATCCACTACTAAATTTATCATAATTTTCTGAGATATTAGAATTTTCCTGTAAAAATTAAATATTGTATAAGTATATGATGTGTATTATGACATCATAATGACCCAACAATGATTTAATAAATACTATAAAGGGCATAAAAACCCATATATATTTTTTCCATTTTAATTTTTTTGATTTTATATTTATTTGAATAATTTGATAAATCCATTATAAATCCTCCAAAACCATTATAATTTTTTTGGGTTTTAAAATCATTTCCTTAAGAGTATGACTCACTTCAATATAATAAAGGGTATTATTTTATTATTTTCAGACCATGAAATTATAAAATAATGAAATACACACCAATTTGGAATAATCCATGGGGAAAATCATGGTATGATTTTTGTTTTGTGTTATTTTTTATATATAGTTAAAAACCTATTTTTGAGAAATATTAAATAATTCTTCACTCATTTCCTATATAAACCCACCCAATAACCCATTTCACTTCACTAAAAATCCTTTTATCACGTAATTAATCTGACATCCCCTCTATATCGCCCTCCCAAGATTCCCCCAATCTCTTAAAAAAATCCTCCCAAGCATTTCGATTCATACTCTTAAGGTAAAGGATCTTCCAATATCTCTTTTATTGAAGAACCTCTTTTATGTCATGCCACTTAATTTCCATTTATTAATCTTGGGATATATTATTCCATATCCCAATTAATTTTCATTTGATTCCTAAATGATTTATACCCCTTTCAATATCATTAATCCCCCCCATGAAACATCATGTATTCTCATTATAATGACACCCGTTGGTAAGGGGTCTTCCACTCATTTTTTATTTACGAATCTATTTTATTTAATTCCTTTTAAATTTAATTTTTTTCATGTTGGGATTTTATTATTCAACATCCCAATTACGAATTTTTTTTCTATTTTATGAGATACCCGTTTTGTTCTCATTAATCCCTCCCATGAACACTTCTATACACACGTTACCTTGCCATAATTTAGTAAGGGGTCCTCACCTTATCTTATTTATTCAATTTTCTTTTTTTATTATGGATTTTATTTCCATTTTAAAATTTTAGGTTATATCATTCCATTTCTTTATTGATGACCAGTTTATATAAAAATCATGAGACACCTATTCCACTCTCATCAACACATTTTATTAATTTTTATGTTACATTGTAATGTCGTGAAATATCACTGTGATATTAAATTCCAAACAAATTAAGGAGTGAATATCATAACTATTTCCTATAAAGGTTGTTCTACTTTATAAACATTCAATTATTCTAATTGGAACTTACATGTTTGTATACCACAATCCATGATCATGGAGTAAAATATTATGATGAATTAATCCTTCTTGTATGATCTATGTGGAAAACATAACCATGAGACTGAAATGAATGTGACAGGTGAACCTAGAATTATATAGTTCTCTAATGCATTGGGTAATGTTTAGTATCAAGAGACATTATGTTGGTATATGGATTGAACATTATTCCATTATTGGAATTTTTTCTTTCATGATGTATTGGTAGTCATCATTGACCAATATTTATGATTCAATTCTTTAATTTGTTACGACATTTACCATGTTTCCTTTAATTTTATCATGCCATATCAAGTCTCATTGTTAATTTATATGATTCTAAATCCTATTATTATCCATTTATATTTATATTTTATAAAATTTGTTACCTAATTCAATTTTTAGTCCCTTATTGAGATTCATATCTCACCCCTTTCATATGTATGTCGTCATGTTATCCCATACAGTTTTAAAAGACATAGAATTTTAGGAGAATGTTAAGGATGTTTTCAATAATGTAGTTATATCTGATGTTCAATATGATATTATTTGTACCTAATTCCTAAATACATAGACTTCTAGATCTTCTAGGTTGTATTATGTTTACTTTTATGTAATAAATAATGAATTAATGTGTCATTAATTGAATGGTTTTTATAGTATAGAGATTTTCCCCTTATTTCCTTAAGATGTCATCTAAAGTTAAACTTCCTGCCTCCGGGTGCATGTTTATTTGCTGAGTGGGACATAAAAACAATTAACATCTACAATAATTTTTATGTTATAACATATATTTATGTACATACATTAAATCACATGGTATTTTTCTTTCTGCCTTATTTGGAACTCAATTTATAATGTGTGATACAATGTGTAATTCATATCCCACAAAAAGATAATAGAAGATATTCAAGACTCATCATCCACCATACCATGTCAATAATTCTATGGTTTATCCTTTCACTAACACCATTCCATTTTTTTTATAAGGTAAATTGTCTTGGGATAGAATCCAAAACTGAAGTGGAAAGGAAATAAATTATTGGTTAAGATATTCACACCATGATATGATTAAATCTTTTTTATCTTATTTTCAATTTATTCTCTAATTAATTATTTAATTATTTTAATTTTTCAAGTGACTCGAACTTACACCTCATCAATTAAACATATCCATAACTAATCATTTCCTTAATAAAATTTATAATGTAATAATTGTAACATCTAGCTTTTATTATCAAAGGTCCACACACATTCCTGTATAACAATTCTAGAATTGTTGTGAATATTTCACCCAATCCTCAAAATGGATGTTTGGTAACTTTTATTTAAAAAAATGATATATTTCAAGTGGTTTTATATCAAAATATTCTCAAGAACCATTTTGAAATATCTTTATATAATGCTTATCATTTACATGACTATAGAAGTTATACCATAACATCGTGTAAAAATATTCTTGTGAACATGATTCATAATTAATTTACAATAATATGTTCTCATAATTTTATAACTAATGTCCATTATTTAATTGTGAAATACTATAACATTTGATTTATTTTTAAGTGAGACAACTCTTATTTAAAGACATGAAAATTAAACCATCTAAATCTAAACAGAATAAAAAAATTCCTTGTAAATGGTTACCAGGTAATAAAAATATTTTAAAACCAAAATCATCCTTGGTGGAAATTGAATGTGGTACTCTCCTATAGACAAATAAAAAATTCATGCCCCACTGGCTTCTTGGAGATCAATCTCTTGTCTATAAATATTCCAGAATCTCTGCACTTCCTACATTGGGATGGATATTAGAGCACCAAAGTTTTTATCTAATATCAAATTTTTAGATATATAATTATTTGTATTAATAACGAACACACCTAAATATCCCACTTGTTTCTTAAAATTATTGTATTTATTCTTACAAAGGTCTAAATTACAAGATGAAAAATATACAATGTTTTGTTCCTTTTCTTTAAATTATATCTTCTACTTATTCTAAGGACATATCCCATGATCCTTATACATGTAATGTGACATGAGTCCCTTTTTGGTATAATTACATTACATATTTACTATAATTACTTTAGGTTGTTCACACACTATGTATTTATCAACATGGAAAATAAGAGTAAGAAGTTACCAAATGATCTTCTCAATGTTTCCAATATTATATTTCAAAATGAAATTAGATAATCCTTTAGTTTTTGGGGATAGAAAGAAATATGTTCATAGATAATTAGGGAGTTAAACCATAATATTTCTATGTACACCATGTATACAATCATTTTTACCACATGAGGACCAATTAAAACTGACTCTCTAAATTTCCATGCGAGAAGTTCATTGGAGGTCTTATATCTCTCTTGTCTCAACTTATTTTGATAAAGGTCATAAACGTGTAACCAAATGGAATACACATCCATATCATCATGATACTTAATTATGAATCCTTTCCTATAAGGTAACTTGAAACAGTTTATATTCTTGGAATCAACCATGTGTTTTTTGTATAGAGATACTACTTCCTCACTAGCCTCTTTATCCTGTGACTCGGGAATTTGAGTTTGAAACACATATAATGTTTGTTCATGGAATATTATAACACATCAAATCATATACCATTCATATAAATTAAATTAGCTAATAATTTTATCCTTATCTAATATTTATTTTAGTTACATAGTCATATTTTTATAGATTTCCATTTCTACAATAAATAAAACAATATTTTATTACTTTATCATGATTTTAAAATTAGGAGATAAACTATAATATTTTGGTTTGTCTTTATCTCAATGTTATTTGACACACCATATCCCCAATCATTGGTTTTAAAATATATTGTAACATTGTTATTCTTGTGGAAAATATCCAAATGTTCATTCACAAAACACAAACATATGTATAAGAAGTTAGTTAAAGGTATCTAAGTAAAAGTAACATTCCTATTTCATTAACTTGGAGCATATTGGTGTAATAAGTAAAATCCTAAATATTGAAATCTATGATAAGGATTCACTCAATGTTTTCTTAATATTTTCAAAAATCATTAAGGAGGTGATCAACCGATAATGTGAACTATATTACATCAACTCAAAAATAATGTTATAAACTCCCCAATAATTAAAAGTACCCCAACAGAGGTTGGTCAAGCACATTGAACTAAGTTTAAATTTTAACACAAGTAGTGGAAGTCTATATCCAAATAATATTTAATTTTTGTGATTATATATTTATTTGTAAATAGACATTTTTTATCATTATCACATTATTTTTAATATTAAGTGGAATTACATTAGTTATTAACCATGTCTTGACAAAATTACACATAATCCAATACATTAATTCTATCTTATATGAAATTTTAATTTATTTATTTAATTTTAACCGAATCCATTGAAATAAATAACAAACCATGCAACTAACGCAAATACATAAATAAATATATAAACTGGTATGATCATGACCTTTATCTAATAGTTGGTTTATATATCGGATGATAAAGCAACTCTCGTCCCAGGGGAATAACTTCTAGAACCTACCATAGTTTGATATGCATCAAAAATTCAATGATCCTTTGAACCTATCAGATTTTTCTCATCTTAGTTATAAACATGAACTACATCCACTCACCTAGTATATCCATCCATTACATAAGAATTACTCACACATAGGGGAGGATAACAAAATGATTGGTTCAAAGGGGTTTATATATTTGAAACCACATGTCTATAAACCCATATATATAGATAATAGGGGATGAAATGTATGTCATCAATTTAATTTAACAATAATAATAAAATTAAATTAAATTAATAACTTATAAGAGTATGGTGTGTGATTATGATCACTCACATACAGGGAAAAAATATACAATTGAAATTTGGATAACAATTACATTAAGTCATTCATTAATTAAGGTAAATTCCCAAAACTAATCCAATTAATTATCTGATTAATTAATTGATTCAATTTTACTTAATTCCATCCAAACTGTCACAAAATTTATATCATCTATAATTTTAAACAAATTAAAAAAACTAATTTTTGTAAAATTAACAAATTACACAAGTTTACTTGGAGGTAAGGACTTGTACCTATCCAAACTACTCAACATGGTCCTTATAGTGTGTATTCACATGAAAGCTAAAATTAATTTTGGGTCTACAATTAAAAGGTGTGAATATTTTAATAAATTACCAAATATTATATATAAATTATGTGGCATGTGATGTTATTAATAGACACAGAGTGTCATACAAATAAAGACCAAATACAACTTCTAGTTCAATATTTAACATGGAAATTAATTTAATATATAATTAATAAACTTATCTTATGACATGTATTATCAATTAAATGACACAAAAAACACATGAATATAACATTAATTATATCCTTAATTTCATTCTCCATGTTAAATTAATTAAATGAGGTACAATATGATACAAAGTGTGTACTATGGCTATACGCCATGTATCCTCTTCTACCCATGTTTGCGATGCGTGCCAAGTGTCTGGGTATTTTTAACATCCATGAATATGTCTGAGGTATGTGGAATGTATTATCACTATAGGTATTGTTACCTTTACATTTTAATGTTTTAAAGTCCCCATGTTGTGATGTAAATACACGACAATTCTTAGACCCCCATGTTTTACCATTTGAAAACTCATGGACTAAATGGTTTTTAAACATTTTTCACTACATGTAGTCCAGTCAACCTGCATGTCATCCTACCCTGGTTAAGACATCATGTGCATTAAATTAATTCAACATATACAAAATTTATGGAAAACATATATTAATAAGAGTCTTTTTAGTTTATTGATCACAAATATAAAACCTGTACTATCGAGCTACAAACAATGTACTTTTTTTTATTTTGATATAACCATCAATATATCCTGCTATATTCTTCATATGATCTTTGTGTAAATTTTAGTTATTTTTATATGATCAAGAATGAATAGAAGATGAGAATAATTTCATGTTTGAATTTATAAAATGTATAACACAGAAATAGAACAAGATACAAATGAATATCATGATAAATGATTAATAAATTATTATAAATTATTTATGTTACTTATCTAATACCACTTGTTAGTTCCAACAATAGTGTAAGTGCGTATTTGTTATATACAAATTGGATTTTTTTTCATAATTGAAATTTAATATAAGATGGACATTACAAATAATTCCATGACCAATAGAATTAAATTCAACGTTAATTGGCTTGTTAATGTCGGAACCTTAAAGAAGGATCGTCGTAAATAATATAAAAAATAATTTATATATTGATTTAATATTACCATAAATTTCAATTCATTATTCATTGATGATTCATTTTTTACTCTAATTAAAAATTTATTGCATCATAGGTTTTATAGTACCCATGTTTTGTGGTACATCCTTTCTTTATATTGTTCCTTTTGAGTTTTGGATAGTTGGTTTGGATCAATGGTTCTGTTTGGAGGAGTAATGAGAGACGAAGCTAGAATCTAGTTACTAGACCTGAATGGTGATTCATGGTATGAATAATTTTGTGATAGTTTCCTTGAAATTTATTCAACGAATGAATATTTTTTAGAAATTTTATGTGAGTTGATCTGTTTTTGAGTGTAAGTGGTTAATCCTAAGTTTCACCATGAGAACTTATATTTCACACATTAAATTTAGTGGGGTTTAGGAAAATCTTTCAATTCAATCACCCTTTGGTTCTAATTGGTCTACAACTCTTTCCCACAAAATCTAATTTCATTACAGGTAATTTTTAGTATTATTAAACATTAACACTCCATTATCAAGGATTATATGAGTAATGGATCTTAGAAAAAAAGGTAAGGGTTCTGTTATTTCCTTCTAATCAAAATATAATTTTTATCTCTTGAACAAAACTCTTAACTAGGATTATCATGTTATGATCTATGGGAGCAGACATGTTCTGATAAAACCTCATAATTATTCAATATAAAAATAAAAGAACGGCCCTATATATATGATATATGGAAAGTTTTTTTTTCTTGAGCACATTCAAGGTAGGTTATTTTTCTCTCTTTTCAATTTCATTATAATGTCTAGTGTTTTTGATTTCTAAAAGAATTTATTTTTTATTTGAAATTAAATTTCCATGTCGAAACTCTATTGTATTTTTTAATTAATGGTATTTTCATAAAGTTATGTATATAGTTGATTTTTACAATGTGGTTGAAAAAATTATAAATTTATTTTACTAAAAAAAGGGTTTTTACGGTTCAACATTGAATGGTATGCTTGGAAAGTGGTAAGGTGCATTAGAGGTTATATAGAAGGGCTTATTCATAAGGCCAATTTGGACCAATTATTATCACTATGTGATGAATTAATTGAGGAAGGATCTTCACTCATGAGAATGGTATATATCATTTGGCCTGAATGGGTATGTCTGTTTTTGAGAAAATTTAATGGATGTTCCATGTCATTTAAAGAGAACTATTTTCTTCAAATGATTATGAATTTTTTGGTAAATTTATCTTGAATTTTCTTCATAACCATTTTATATATTACTATGAAACTATTTTTTTACCTTCGTATTTTTTTCAAATGATCAAAAAATAGGGATATATGTTGATTCTTGTTTTGGTGGGATTTGGAAAATGTCTTAGACTTTTCTTACTGGGTATGACTACTAACTCTATACATAAGCACATTAGTGTGTATGTAGACACTGCATTCCATTATAGAATAATGGGGAAGGTCTACTAATTCTATAGCAGTGCTTCGTGATGCATCTTTCATGGATATTAGAGATAGCGCAAGGGGTTGTCCATATTATAGGATTCAAGAGGGGTCCCACCTTGGTTCTTATGTCTTGATTTATTTCAAGGTTCTAGTTGTTCATGTTTCATATATTTCCACTATCAATCAAATTATTCATATTGTACGAATTTGACATTTTAGTTTGATTCATGCATCATTTCTATAGTTCTATCGAGTTTTTATTTTTTTCTGGTTTCATGTGTATGTAAAAGGATAAAACTTTTACACACTTTATTATAAAACTTGTGAAATTTATTTCAATCCATTGGTGTTTTGGGAATTTCACATAAGGTTAGTGAAACCTAGTATCCTTCAAATAGAATGGATGGAGGAATTTTCGTACATGATCCATGCATAGAATCCATCTATAAGTGATCAAGAAATGCTCTAAAATCACAGTTCATCACCATAGAACTGCTAAGAGCCAGCATGATTTATTCTAATTGATCACGTTGTTCGTCATTTATTGAAAATGAATCTATACATGGATGAATGATTCTTAATGATCTAACAAAAACATGATAGGTTGGGGGGATGATTGACACTCTTGTTTAAGATCACATTATTGAATGGATTCAGAATATGTATTGAGAGAATTATTTATAGGTCTTCGTTGAAAAAAAATCCACTAACCCTATAAATTTATATTACATTGTATTGATTAAGATACACTATGGTAGGTAATTTAATATTATCCCATATAAAAAAACTTATTTTTTTTGGGAACCCCATGTATAATAATAATATAAATAATATTATTATTTTCACGCTATACAAAACACCTATTGTTAAATAAATATCATTTCTTAAATAAAAAAATTAATATTGGTTTGCATGATATTTACTATGTCATTTATAGCCAAACCATTAATACATGTTCATAACCCTCTTCAGTATTTATCGTGGATTAAATAATGACTATTTAATTACTAAATAAATATCACTAAATTATTTATGGATAAGTACTATAAATATGTTATTCATTAAATCTAGTGAATAAATATTTATTTTTATTTAATTCACATATTTATTCTTCTAAATAACTCATGATTAAATATTGATGATAAGAAAATATTAATTAATTATTAAACGATAAAATGGTATAATATTTATTTTGAATTATTAAATTAGTATATAATGTAACCAATATTTTATATACTCTTATTGTGTAACCCACTAGGCCGTATTAACATTTTCATGTGGTGGAGATTCCGAAAGTCAAAGGTTGACTTCTAAAAACACCCCAACAAACAATTATAGAAAGAGTTAATTTACAAAATGAAATTCAACCCCATAAAAACACTCATTGTGTAATATAATACATTAATCATGATATCTCTATTCAAACAGGTTTCATAATGGTACCATCAACCCATTTGTTAAATGTTTTTTTCATTATATTTCCATAATTGATCCTGTACACTGGACACCATAGACATAGATTTATTTAAGTTTTTTCTTTCCCATAGAAATACCTAAGATATCAATATTTATTAAATAAAATAAGGGACAAATAATTTTTTTCATTATTCATTAATGCAATATCACTTGCGACGAACCTATTGTTTCCTACTTCACTGTGAACATATTTCATCACAACTTTCATAAATACATCAAAATTCAAAAATAATGATATACATTAATAATAATATTAACTTATATGGAAAAATTCACACTTATAGGTCAGGTTTGCACAATTTCTATCACGAGAAATTTCCATGGGCTTAAAAAATGTAAATGTGACTCAAAGTCCTATAAATCTCCACCCCTGATAGATTGTACCAATTAAGTCCCACAAAATGATACCATTTGACTACATAATATATATTTTACAATATTTTCATTGAAATTATTGATTTTTATCATAGTTGGGAACTTCAATAACCTTTCAGTTTTACAACTACTCTTAGGAAATTATCAAATATTATTCACACAATAGAATGATCATGATATGTTTATATGTTTATTAAAATTACAACTATTGAATATAGGTTATAAAAAACTATATATATGATCATTCTATGAAACGAAATCAAACATCATATCCCCGCATGATTGACTAATCTTTTTAGTATTTTTGAAATGAACTCATTGACAAAATATCATGGATATGGATTTAATCATATAATTCCATTTCAATAAAAGTGTTATAGACATATTAATCTATTAAAAAGGAAGGAAAAACTTCTTTCCTAACTATTTCAATTAATTTCACATCACTTATGATGCATAAAAAATATTCTGCCTCTCTATAAGAATATATAATCACAATTTTCATCCATGCATAATGGTACATGATTCAGGATATTGATTTATATTGATCTCAAGTCTAATGACTAATATATACATTAATATAAAGAAATATCCAATGAAACCATGACCATATAGAATTCATATTAGATGGTTTGTAAATAGAAACTCCCTTCATAGAGATTACCAAGTGAATACTTCTTATGAATAAGTATTAATGTCATATGAACCCCCAACACCTAATAGTCAAACCTCAACCACATATCATCAGATAGTTGTTATCTAAACCATATGAAAAATGTTTATGAATATTTTTATATCATTTATATTCTCTAATTATATTGGGGAAAAACTATAATATTTTTCTATTACAAATAATCTTAGTATATTATTACATAAATTTTACATAGATAAATAATTATCTTGGGAAAATAATAATATTCTTCTAATAAAAATTACAAATTCAACCGGATATATGGAACCAAATCCAATAGAATCCTGCATGCACTAGATCTAATATCAAAACAATTTTAGGCTGATATCTCTCACAACATATTGATGTTTTTTCTAAGATAAGGATTTACTCAATGGGTCTAACAAAATCACTTTTTGGTATACTTTTTGTACTACAACATCACTATTTTGAGAGAAATCCAAAAATATTTGACAATTTTGAGTATCAATTTTTCTTCATTATCGTTTACTAGAATTACTGTCTATTATCTAATAAAAATATTATCATATAATACATTTTGACCATATTGTGTTCCCACGATACAATTCTATGAACAGGAACAAATCGCTTCTTACACTACTTCCTAAGATGTGTCATAAGCCACAACATACTGTGTTAATATAGATATAAGAGGTTAAATATTTAATAAAATTATATTTATAATTTGTTTTCTCGTTAAATGATAAATAAGAGGATAAAATATATCTATAGGAAAACTATTTTTATATCCCCCTAATCAATCATAACCCATTTTCAATATTTACCATGAATTCATTCATCATAGTTTTTAATGTACTATTGGATAGTTCTAACAAAAATCTAATGTAGTTCTCTTGGTTTTCATTGATATTTTCCCACTATGATTTAAAATATCAAAATCTAAGAAAATGTTATGGAATATATAATAGATTTAAACACTTAAGTTTATTAAATTATATTCATCATAACAATATCCTCTAATTTCATAACAGATTATCACTGGGATATGTTAATCAATGTGACATAAGAAAATATTCTCTCTTGATTTGTTCTATATTTTATTTTTAAATACATATTTAATGTATATATTATTACATTCTATAATAATCCTTATAGATCTATCTTAGTAGATCTTATTCTATTGAACTTGTGTTTTTTTACTTTAAGTCATTTTTAGAGTAATTCATTTAATCTTAATCATAATTGAACTTAAGATTAAACTTTTTTTCCATATGTTTTCATTATATTTGAAATGAAAAACTACAGCACAATTACTACCCTCTTATTGAAACATGTATCTTTTTCATTCTTAATAAAACAAAAATATCTAATGTATTCATAAAAAAAATTCCATGATTATAATGATTTCTCCAACCCATAATTGGTTCTCTAACACATACATACCTTATTTTAATTCATTCATGTAACCAAACATTTCCGATTACTTTATATAAACATATTCTACAAGTATTCTATTAGGAAGTTGGTATTGAAACCATACTTTTCAAATATCATTATTATAGAAGGTTTCTAGGGCACATAGATTTATAATGAATTTTATCATGATGAATTGGGATAAAAGGATTAAATATAGACTATGAATATATGTTTCATGAATCCTTTAGAACACAATCATGCCTTATAGGCACCAAATTTACCATCCGTGTCTAGTTTCTTTTTTAATATCATCTAATGAAATTATATCAAATGGGGAAACTATCAAAATCTAGAACCAGATTTTGATACATGGAATCCATTTTTAAAAGATTATGAAACTTTGAACCATATATTTTCTCCATTTAGTATTTAATTATATGATTCATGATTTTCCCTAAATAATATATCACCTAACATGGTTATTACAAAACATCCTTCTTTGTTTTAGCATTCCTACACATCATGTGTCACTCAAACATTTCCCACTAAAATTTACAGTTTAGGGTTATTATTATAACTCTTTTATATTTAGATCCTAGAATTTATTAAAGTAAAGATTTAAATCATTATCTAAAAAGTTAAGTGATTCTCTGTTGTATAAATATATTCACTCTCTTGTCTAATATCATTCTATCTTTGTTATAATTATATACAAGGTAACTTAAGATACTTAACTATGGCGGAATTTCTATTTTATTAAAGTGTGTTTGTTGCTAAAATTTATATTAACAAATGTCTCCTAGTAAAACACATAAAAATATGACGTATTGAATTCCTTTAATATTTTAGATTATATAATATTCTTTAGTTAGTCTAATTATCATAGGATTAAGTGTCAAACATTTATTTGTAAAACATTTCCTCAATGGAATTGTTGAATAATTTTTGTACTTATAAGATTCACCATCAATTATCATTTTACTACCATCACTACTCTGATGTGTATAATGTAATGTTAGTTTAGGAATAGATTCACTCAACATTTAAATTGTTTATGATTTCTTGGTTAATATATTCCCCAAATATCCCACCCAGAAGATCTTATATAACATACCAAGTATATTCAACACACCATTTCAAATTCTAAAAATATCTTAAATTATTCTCATAAAGAATAAAAAATTACTTATATGTTTTCTACTTAATTTAGTTCATAATTTTCTTTCTAGAAAATTCTATAATATTTTTGGATTGATGACATTTTATCTCTAAATTATTCATTATCTTAAAACAAAATTAGTATGAAAAAATACCTAAGGATTTTATTACCAAAGAGTCTAAACACACTTTTGGGAATATCTTTATTGATTAATTTTAGTCTTAAATGATGAAGAATTACAATTCCACTACTAGGTATAATTTTATAATTATATTTTATATTTATCACCAAAAATTATATATTATAAATATGTTATAAAAATATTTTTATACGATTAATTATGTAAGATATACAAAAACTACATCCCATTTAAATATTAAATAATGTCCCATTTCTTCTAAAACATAATAATTAGATAATGTTTATAAACATCTCATTATAAAATAACATTTTAAAAGAATCAATCCACTTGGAATTGAGATGTTTTGAACTTCTCTTAACTGACTTTGGAATCACCCTTGTTTTGCTACATAGAAAGTTCTCTTTACTTCTTGTAAATGTATTGATATTTTTCTGGCTCATATATTGGGATAAAAATATATAAGATGCCTATTTAATTTATTTTAAAAGATGTTAAATATAAATATTCCATATAATGATAAATATACATGAAGTTGAATCTTTTTCTTTCTTCATCTCTTTTAATTCCCTACAGTTCCTATTCCAATGACCCTTCTTACCACATATGAAGTATATAGACACATTGTAATTTCTCTCCCTCTGAATCGTTTATTTCTTTAAAGTATGAAATAAATGTTCTTTTAACTCTAAAATTTTCATAGGATTTTCAACCTTTACCATCAACTAATTCCAAATAAGGGATGAGGAACCATTTTTTGATAATCCATACCAGTTTCTAAACGCATAGCCAGAAGACTCTTGAGTAGTTTCACTATACTGTTTATTTTTTAATTCTTAATGAACTTGGATAATATATGTTATATGTATTACAATATGTGATTAATAATTAATTTTCTATCCATATGGAAGCCATAATTTACTAAATAATTAATATAGTTTAACATGTTGAAATAAATATTACTAGTTATGTACTGGTCTTCCATTTTAATCTTTTAAAGCATAGTGAATATCACCTTTATCTATAGCCTTCATGTGTCCATTTCATGTTCATAGAGATGAGTTATCCTTGTGTGTATACATATGTGTATTCGTGTTTCATATTTAGGTATTTTTAAATAGAAGACAATATAATTAAATGAATATATAAAAAATCATCCATTTATATAATACTAGATACCACTTCACCTTCTATCGCCTACTGAGGTGGATGATCTGGAATAGGCAATTCTATCACATAATTGAAATTTTCTTATTTTGGTGCAGTACACAAGTGTTTGTACCACTCTTAGACGTTTTTAAGATTTTTTACATTTTCTTTATATAGTAATTATCATAATTTCACCATGGTTTTATTTTTGATTTTTCAAAAACATATATGAATGGATTTTATTAATTTATCTTAAATATTTTTTTTGATGTAATAAATTAATTTTATTATTCTTCCATTATTTTATCAAATCCTAATATCCCCAACCATTGGATTCAAAATATATTATTTCATAAATATTATAAATGAAAGGATCTATATTTCTCTTTAAAGAATCTTGACAGGTTTTTCATTTTATTATTCAATGGTATTTAGGTAGGCTTTTCAAGTCAATTACATTAACTCACAACTACTTTATCTATTGAGTGGACTCTACAATCATGAAATCCTATACTCAAACATCCTGAATTATTTCCTCTAGGTTACAATAACTATTTCTAATAAATCAACCCATGATTCTTACTAGTTTAACTCAAGCAATGACATTCACCAGAACAACATGAAAATTTAAATCACCCATATATGGGACATACAAGTAATTTTAACTCTGGTTATATTTTAACACATGTAATGAAATGTTTTTACAGAATTAATATTTTTATTTTTAGATATTTTTTTTTAATTTATACATAAATATTTTATATTTAATTATTCACATCTCAATTAATATTACAAATAATTTTCATAATTAATTATCCATGTCAAATAAAATAATTTACCTATAAAAATTTAATAACATTTCTTCTTAGAATGTTTTTAAACTTATTTTATTCATATTTTTGAGTTTAATCATATCAATATAACATGAATCACATAAATAAATAAATAATCACGTGTTTAAAAATAAACTAAACATGTGATATTATCCTGAGATTTTTAATAATAGTGGGAATATCGAGTGAAGATTTAAAACCTTGACCCTAGGGTAAAAAAATATTTTAGACCATCCCTAGCTTGAGTTCCATCATTCCTCCATTAACCAATATATATCATGGGTTTTTTTCACCTCATATTAGGTCCTAAACCATCCTCTTGATGGAGGATCCATCCTTCTCAAAAGCATACTCACTATTAGGTTAGGGGTTCTAAGGGTTTAACGATAAATAATATAAACCATAGACGTGTTGTCATATTGATAATAAAAAAGGCCATGATGATACATAGATCATGATATTTAATTTACTAATAAATTAACAAATAAAACAATACAATATATTTATATTAAATTGATAAAACAAATACATAGGTTGGTCAAGATCATGACCAATCACAAGATGAAAAAATATATTTAAGCTTTATAAAATTCATTTCAAATCATTTTAATGATTTAAAATTTACTGGAATTAAATAAATCGTCTTCTAATTAATAAAATAATAAATTTATTTCACTATATTCTATACAAATAATCCTTATGATATGATAATGTTATCATATTAGTTTTAAGTAAATTAATTAATTTTAATTTTAATTTAAATAACTTAGTAAATAGTGTGTACCAAGAAGGCCATGCGGCTTCTACCTTTCAATGTTAAATTAAATTCATTTATGGAATTTAATTCACATATTGTGTGTATGTTATAGGAAGACAACATGTATATTATGGGTATAATTAAATCCATTTCAATAGATTAATAATTACATGGTGTATACTATCAAAAGACATGTCATGGGACTCATGTTGTGAACAATAATTATTGTGTACTATGTATAAACATGACATGTATTACCATATGACATATATCATGATTTACATGGTGTATTGTACTATGAGTCAAGACAGACATATTGTATGAATCATATGATGACACGACATACCATAAATACATACTGAATGTATCATTGGCAATGCATGTGATGTAAACCACATGTATGATACTATTCCTTGTCATATATATGTATAATTTATGTGGATAATAATTATTAAGTATTTATATCCCCATGATATGCCTAAAATCACTTACTATTTATTAGATTCAAGATGAAACATATCACATTGTGTGTACACCCAGCTACAAACCTTGTAGATCAATTCTCACTTTCATTATCTGCATGTTAACCCATATTCCACACTAATATGATTTTGTAACTTTAATGAGTTCTCACACATTACATATAATATATATCCTAAACCATGTAATGTTATCCATGTTTAGCCATAAAGCATGGCTGGCATTCAATATGTGTTTTGTAATTATGCCTCATAGTTTGGAACACAACCTACGTTAATTTAAATAGGGTTAAACGATTTAGGGTTACATGGAGAGTATGCTATCAACACACTTTGTAATCCCTATCAAACCACATGTAATGTTGGTGGTCAATACATGAAATGTATTTAATTTGTGTACTAATTAAAACTATGTGACATGATTTTTGTTGACTTCACCTCATGTGGTTCCCCATTGTTACATCATGTGTAATACACTGTGATAATGCATGTATATTTTTCATATATCCAATAACTGTGGAACAAAAAAATTGAGATATTCAAGCAATAATTTATTTTTTCTTGATCTGTTCTTGGAGAAACAAAATTACAAATTTGTAATCTTGATTATTAGATTATTAAAAAATGTAGAACTGAAAACGAAAAAAACAAACACCAAATTTGATCAAACAATTATAAAAAATTATAAATTAGAATTTCTCCATTATAATACCACATAATGGTTATAAGATAAAATAAATTTTAGAGATGATTCCCCATTTTCTTTTTTCAATTATTTTGGTAGATAATATTCTTTGAACATGATGAACGCGACACGAAATTATTCTACATGGGATCATTGAAATTTAATTTATATCTAATTTGAAATAAATATTACCATTAATGAGATAATTATTCTTTCTTAGTTTTTTTGATTATCTTGTCATTTCATCATAGTAGTGGAGAATCATAACAGTTATTCCTCTACTTGTATCCACAAATTCTTCATAAATATTTAAATAAATTTATTTGAACAATGAGTGCTAACATGAAAGAACATGTAGATTTAGGTAATTCTACATTTATTACAACATGGGATTATATTATTATATCTCAGTTATTGAGAGGATATATGAAGAATTTTCTCTCTAGGGCTTGTGATAATTCTCTTGAGCATCTTTATTTTACACAAAACTCTAATCATATAAAATTGAATGTTAGAATATATAATTTGGGTTAAATTTTGATTTTTTATAAAATGGACCTTTATTAAATATTTATTCTGAGAAAATACCCATGTATAATAATAATATTATTATTATCGTTATATTCCATATAATGTTATAAACTCATCAATAAATATATCATTTTCAGCATTCTATTGGATCGACCCATCAATCCTCCATTGATTGCACCATTTGATAATAAAATATTTAAAAAAATAAATATTATTCATTCAATAAATTAATAAATATTATATTAACTATACTTTCAAATAAGTATTTAGCTTATCATTCGCATAACTAAATAAATATTCATATTAATTTACTCTATAAACTGGTGAATAAATAAATAAACAATTAATAACTTGTGAATAATAAACAAGATAATAGATTTAAATTAAATTATTTTAAACTGAAATATATTGTGATTTAATCAATGAGATTGAAAATACATGAATAATTATTAATATAAAACCATTTATAATGCTTATTCTTAATATTAATTTAACTATACATTAATGATATTATTAATACACATAATATGTAACCCTCTTAACCTCTTTTGAATTTTAATTATATGAACTTACCTAATATTTAAGATCAATGTTTAACAAAACATTAAGGAAACCATAGATAAGCTAATAATGAAATGAAAAAACATTTCTACAACCTCTACTATGTAATATATTTTATTTTCTAATAATATATTATCAAGAAGGGTGCATGCTTATGTAATCACTATATATACATGATTTATTGGTATTTGAATTTCTAAATTGATGTCTTCGATGAACTACTAGGGCTATGGATTTAATCAAATAGTTCCATTTCAATCAATGTGTTAGTGATATCTTCTTCCATTAAATAAAAAAGGACAAATAATTTCTCAAATTATTCAATTAATATTTCATCACTTTTTCACACCAAATATACCAACTCCACCAAGATCATATATAATCCATGTTTTTATCTATAGAAAAAATTATGTGTTTCATGATATACAGAAAATAATTATTCCAATTCTAAGGACCAATACTCATGTTCATAGCTAGAAATATCTAATAACACATTCAATATATATATTTCCCATTGGAAATTTTTTCCTCATAACCTCTATTCCTAGAGAGTACCAATCGAGAACATTATGAAAATAAGTCATAATGTCTTATGATCCACCATAAACTAATAGTCAAACATCATTTGTTTCATGATTAATATATTTTATTCAGACAATATCACATTTGTTTGATAATATTTTCGAAAGATATATAATTTCACATTATAGAAATAAAATGATATAAAATTTTAATATTTAAAATCACTATTAAAGACCCCATAAAACAACGCTAAAATGAATCATAAAAAGGGATATTTAATAGTGCATTTTTTCATAATGTTGAAGGCACCTTTAAACAGTTTTTTACAGATGTTAATGGGGGACTTTAAGAGTGGAAAAAAGTCATTGAAAAATGCCCCACTGATAAAGAGTACATAATTTTTTTTCACACCCCTCCAACCCATGCATGATTAGTACATCCCACTCCCTCCCATTTATTAGCACTCCCCCACCACTATATCAGTTCATTAGATAATCCCACCCTCCCACATGTTCCCCGGCCGCCTTTATGTTTAGAACCTTATACCCCCAACATACATATCATAGCCTTTTACACTCCCCTATATTGTTTTGTATTAAATTTAATGATATATCAATATATTTATATATACTTCATTACATGTTTTTATACATATATTTATATATATATTTATATAGTAATAAATATATTTTAAATTTATATATATTTAATAAATTATTTTTAAAATTAAATTTCTATGTGTGAAAATAAAAAAAATATACATATATAATTATATATTTGATTATAAATAACAATAAATTGTAAAAAAATTAACATTGCAAAAAATTAATATCAATATCAATATAATAACAACGAATAAATTCATTCTCCACCAAAAATAGGATAAATGGCCCCATAAAAATCCTAAAAATCCATCAAATGTTAAAAAATCATAGTATACTAACTAAAATCACAGTTCTGGATCCCATCTAGGCCTTTTTTGACCTTAAAAAATGTGACAAATTGATTCCAATGTCACTAAGGTCATATAGCTCATTGCATGCTTCGATTTGAAATGTGGTAGAGCACAAACGGACACTCTGATCAAAATTTATTGTAATTTGAAGTTCGAGTTACATTTTCAACTTATTTAAGATATTTTACTAGTTTTTAGATTTATGTTATCTTCAAATTAACAATAAATGACTATTACATGGTAATAATAATAAAATTACTAATTAAAAATATTTTTTATTTATTTTATAATTTATTTCCACTATATATCATATATATTATGTGAAAATTCCAATTTACTTTATCTAAAACATATTTTAAAAACAATTATTATATTTATATCAATATAAATAAATTTATATATTAATATATTATTTATAATGAAATATTTATTTTGAAGTATAACTTTATCAAAACATATAAAAATGTACTAATAAAGGGGGGTCTTTTATCATCCTTTTTAAAAATGTGTTGGTAACCCCCTCCCACACTTATCAGATTTTTTTTCAAGTGCTGATAAATACCCCTCATTAACTGTTCTTTTTCTTAGAACGGTTAAAGAACCCCTTTAACAGTGATAAACAATTAACATTAAATACCCCCCATTTTACATTACTTTTATAGCACTGACAAATGGGGTCTTTAACAGCATTTATAGCATGCGCTGTTAAATCCCTAGCACTAGATATACCCAATTTTGTAGTAGTGAATAATCTAAAGACATTATCACGTTAATGTTATATATAACATATTCATTATTTGATAATAATAATATTATGTTAATAGAAATTACAAATTTAGTTGGTTCTAAAGATTCAACTCAACCAATATCCTAAATGGGAACCATATGTTCCTCATTATCACTTAGGAATGTTGTTATAGGAGCAAGGAACAATATAAAAACTATTAAGGACATACAATTCATGATTTTTATAGCACCAAGGAATTATTTAAGATATTTTCTAACTTATTCTTAGTTTAAGAGGATTTTGATCAGGAAATATAGATTTAACATTGTGAATATATAACAAGGATACCAGATATATGAAAAAATTAAGAAAATATTGTGAATGACTAGAAGCATACTTCATGGAATTTGTCAAACCTGGTTTTTCTTGTCTTTGTATGGATCCGGTCCTTTGGAAATCCAGATCCTTTTCCTGGGTATTTGGTGAGATGAATCTTGAGTTTTGAAGTTTCATATATGTCTAACCACACTAATTTGGATTCCCTATTGCTTGTTTATGAGTTTTTGAAGAAAGGGTGGTTACTTCATGATTTGGGCCAACCGTGAGCCCATTTCCAGTTTTAAAAACCGAATTTTTTTCTTTTATAACTCTTTTTTTTCATCCTTTTTCACCCATTTGACTTCCCACGTGTCATATAATGATAAATTAAAACTTCTATATCCTTTTGGACCCCATAGAAATTCATAATAATGGTGAATTTGGGTAACTTATTTAGGTAATGGGCCATCACATGGGTACATTTCCTGTTTTGAAAAAAATAAATCGTTTCTTTTATATAGTTTTCATTTGTTAATATTTGTCAGTGATTTAACCGCCCCCTAAAATCCAATAGCCATATCCTCACCCTCATAATATTTTTCCCTCTTTGGAGCTCAGTTGGGTCTCAGATTGGTGTAAAAATTATCAGGATACCTCAAATCGTCCAGAATTGACAAGGTAAATTGTATCATTAATAAATCAATAAATTTGTACTATTTTGGCCACCAATATTCCTTCCCTGGTTCTTCTAGACCTTAGGAGTCTCTCAAAGACGTTTGAGGACATTAACCTCTATCTATGGTTTCTGATCTAATGGAAGACGAAGAGTTTTCTAGGGTGAAAGGTGAGATTCCTTCTCCTTTCTCCTTCCTCTTCCCCCTCCTTTCATTATTTCTTGGATTTATATTGTCTAATAGTATTGACCAACCTAGGGTTTTGTTATAACATGTTTTTTTGATGGGGTTTCAGTTTTTTAGGTCTGTTATTTATAGTTTTAGGGTTTATAAACCCACGGTAGGAGATTTCAGGTGTGCGTTTCAATTACACCAAGGATTTTACGTAGGATATCTCTTTCACGTGACTTTATCATTCAAGATTCATCATTTAAATATTTTAATAAACTGATATAATTTATTATTATTGTTTTTAATCCTTTGGATAATTTTCTTGGTGTAGAAATTGGTTGTTTAATCATTGTTTTGGGAAAGGTACAGTTGTTTTGTCATGAAAGTGCTCAACAAGTCTTTGTTTAAATGATCCTTTATCTTTTGAAAATATTTATTGAGTTTTATAATCTATTTTATGGTATTTTTAACATGTTACAGTATCTTGAATGAAAATATGGCATTCAATTGGTGTTTTATTCCTTTTCATGTACTTAAAATAAATTGTTTTGTATAAAAAGGGCACGTCATGTGTTCGGTAAATTGCCAAGTTGGATTTTATGTGTGATGTGTGATTTAAAATTTATTTGTTTGGATTTATAAATAAATTTTAAGAATTATAAATGGTATTTTTGGGTCCTTATATAGATTTCCAATTCGGACATTGTTTTACAAACAAGTGGGTTTTGGTTTACAACATATTTTGGCCCAAGTTTCCCATAAATGAACAGTTTCACATCAATATGAAAACGGTTCTGTTTTGAATATGTAACCTGAGTATTATAAGAGCATTATGAATGTGGTGTTTTTTAAATGGTGTTTATTCACATCCTTAATAAAATTAAAATGCATACTTTCATCAAATGTTAGTTTTGAGAAAATGTTTAAAGGCCCGTTTGACATTTCCTATAAATGAAGGAGTGTTTTACTTGTGTATACCAAGTTGTGCAATTGGGATTGTTTTATGTCCCATTATATTATTTTATTAAATGTTTCTAGGGATGAAAAATATGATTCAGTTTTGTTTTTATGTGTGTTTATAATTTAATGAGTGTTTTTGAATGAGTTTTATGTGCAAAGACTCAATAAACTTCATGAAATTGTTTTACAAAAATATTTAGTGGTTTGTTGATTCGTGTAAGAAATGTCAATAATTTTTATGGGATGCTTGTGTTTTTGTGGTTTGGGAATGGAATTTGGATGTGAAATGTTTATTTGATAATATGTGTTACTTGATTGAGAACTAAAGGGAATCCTAGTTATCTAGGTGGGTGGACGTGTAATAGTATGCTAGTGATTTTGTGGGATTTGGCCTCTGTTTCACATAGCAAGATTGAAATGAAAACACAAACTAAACTATGTTAATAATGATGATTTTGGACCACTAGGTTATGGGTATGTTCCCCACTAGTGGCTCGTGCACGAGAACAGATATTCATTATGGTTACTTTCATCGATATATGAGGTACCTATGGCTCACAACTAACCAGTGCCTAGGGGTGTTCCTGTGAGTTGTGCTCATTATATATTTTTTACTCACCATTGGCATATGATGTGTTTGGTTGGTAAATAATTTTGTGTGTGTTATTTATTTAAAAGTGTAAAATCTTTAAAGAATCCCTCATTAAAATAATTTTCATTTTGAAGTTACACCTCTTTAAAAAAATTGTAACTTGCATTTTTGGTTTATAAAACATGAAAGTTTTTTTTCTGATAACTATTATAGCATGGAACATCATTTTAAAAACATACTATTATATCATGTATTTAAAACATTAAATTGATGTTTCTTTTATTTTAAATTATGTGCATTGGGAATAGAATATTAGGCTAACCTACTGAGTTTTAACACTCGCGCCTATAGTCTTCTTATTTTATTATCCCTTTTGTAGGTTTCATATTCAATTCGATCACCTTGGGTGATGTTTGATCATTGTGTTGGAGAGTGACCAGAAGTGTTACATGGAGTTATTTGGACATTAGTATTTTTCAGTTGAGTTGAAGGTTTTGTTCTACTTGTAGTTTCTTGTACAAACAATATCTAGTTCAATTTTTATATAAATTCATTTTGGGCTATCCATTTATTTCCGCTATTTAGTTGATTGATTATATATGGGCAAAATCGTTCCCTTGTATACTCTATTGATGCCTTTGGTTCTTGTCTTCATCCTGGGAGGATCGGGAACGCCTCTCTGGACTTGTCGCGGGCTGGACTGGGTGACCGTTTCGGGGCCGACTGGGACTGGTTCGTGACAAAATTGTATTAGAGGAGGTCAGCTCTTAGCAGAACATTCTTTTCAGAGCGACCTTGTTTTTTTGGGGATGTCAAGGTAGATGGAGTAGGATTGTTGGGACTTGTGGGTTAAGTGCTAGAAGAGCGTCACAAACTCTTTCTCGTTCTCATCCTCAAGTTTCCATTGGAAGTCCAGTTTTATTAGTGTCATTTGTTCTTGTTGATTTTTTGGTATTGGGTTATGACAAGGGGAGTCTGACTAATGGCCTCCGTGAGCTCGTAGGGCCTGAAAGGCCATATGTATCTAGGGAATGGTCCTAATAATTCTATCTGTGTTGGTTTTGTGTTTGGAATATGGCCTCCAACCATATGGTCAAGTCACCCACCGACACTAGTTCAATTTTTTTGGGCCTCTTGAACCTTTCTTGAATTCTGATTTTTTTTAAAAATCCTTGTGTGAGAATTGTGGAAATGGGTTTTAAAGGAAGGATTATATTTTGAAAATTGAAAAGGGGGTTTTCAAAAATTAAATATAATAATGGTTTTAGAAGTTTGTGTTTTTGTAAAAAAATGGAGGGAAGTGGAAATGATTTCAAGGGATTGGATTATTGAGAAACTAAACTTGTGGTTTGTTGAAATAAAATTTTTTGAAATTGTGAATCATTTTAAAGTGATTCTATATCATTGTATGAAATGGGGTATTTTGAGATTTTAAAATGTTTTTGAATCGGATAAATTATTTTTGGCAATTGGTTTTGATCGGTTGGTGTTTTACTAGAAACAGTATTTGTCTTAATTGACCTCGAATTATGATAATATACCTTGATGAATTTTTTTTTAAAAAAATGGGGAGGGGTTGTTTGGAGTGGCTTGGTTATTTAAAAAGATTTTAAAAATGAATATGGGTAGGTTTTTAAGAAAACGGTTCTTAATTAATTGTGGGTTTTTTGTGAAATATGAAAAGGTTTTTTGACTTTGTGGTTGGTGATCCTTATGAAGGAATATATATTTTTGGAATGATGTTGTTTTGTTTTATCCTTTGGTGTTTTCATGGGTGCTCACATGCATGGTTTTATTTATATCATGAAGGATGGCCTATATGGTATTGTGGTTGGGTGCCTGGGGTGGCATGGAAATGTGAATGTCGGTGAGACTTGATGAAACGCCTTTGGTGAATGTGGAAACCCACCAAGTTAGTTTGTTTTATCAAAATTGTTTTGAGCCCAAAAATTGTGGCATTTTTATAACCAATGGTTATGTGGCTTGATTTTTCAATGTATTAGAAGATTTGTTTATTTGTTTAGATTCCTTGTGATCTAGAATTCATACTCTTGTGGTATCTTGAGATGAGATCTTATTGGTGGCTCAGTTTTGAGTGATTTTCATTGGGTTTCTAAAGATGTGTTTGATGTTGTGATGTGGCCATGGATAGTTCTCCGTTGGAAATATTTCCTGCTGATCAACCTAAGGATTCATTTCAAATGTTAAATACAACTATTTTGATGATGCCTCAACCTGTTTGTTGGAATAGAGAGCTGTTTGGGATCTATTAAAAGTGCTTCTATGTCGTGATAATTTTTTTTGGACAGAGCAGTTGTGTTCGGTGATGATGATGTGTTTCGTTGTATTCCTTGTCCATTCTTCCACTCGTTTGGAGTGAGAAATTTTTTTGATATGTATCTATGAGCCCCTATTTAGATGAAGGTTTTTGTTTTGTGATCCTGTGAGGTTTTTTTGAGTGGTGTGATCCTTATCACTTGACTGCGGTGCAACAAATGGTTCAAGAATCAGGGCTCCATCCATAAGCCTCGGAGTGATGCTTTTCACGCAGTCAGGAAATCGATAGAGGTGTGGAGTGATCGATTAGGATCCTTTCTCCGCTGTTTTGGTATGTTAGTTTCTATGTCATTATTTTGGTTCCTCATTTCTGTGAATTTTACTTTGTCGCAACAAGCGTGGTGGACTTAACCCCCGACACTGTGTATAGGGTTATGCCTTCATGAATGTGGGATTTCCATCAATGTCCATGTGTGGACCTCTTGTAAAAATCAGGTCTTGTTTTGGTGTTACCTATTCGTAGGTGGAGAGTTTTGGGTAGTTTATTTGTTTCTTTTGTGGTTTCAGTGGAAATATTATTGGGTCACCTTCCCTCCCCACCCCAAGTGGTGGGGGTCCAGATCATTGCTGGATGACTTAGCCCAGTTCATGTGCCCTCTATTCGGAAGTGGGTTGTATAGATGTCCATGTTGTAACCCTATTAACTTGGTATTTTAGGTTTTTGTAGGAGTGTTTTTTTGGGATTGTGTGAGTGAGGCCCAATTCTAGCTCATGTTTAATTCTTGTCTATTCGTGGCTAGTTGGTTTCTAATGGTGGGAGACCCACCATGGGTCTCCTATATTTTCATCCTAAGAAGCTTTATAGTGCTAATTGTTTCTTAATGGTGGGGAGCCCATTCTGAACTCCATTGGAATATTTTTTTTCTGTGAGTTCTCTTTGGTTTGGGTGATTTTTGGGTTCATTGGGAGAAGGCCCAACAATCAGGTACTTGGCTTTGTAGTGGAGGTTGTGGCTTGATTTTTTCCAATGATTTTCTAGAAGTGGGTGTGAGTAGTGTGTTTTTTTGAGCTAGAGGATTTATATCCATTGATGGTTGATGATAGTTATTTTTATTTAGAGGATGGATAATGTTGATAGGTAATCCTTAGGTGGTAATTTTTTAGCCGGAAATAGTTGTGGCTTTCCGGGGGCAGAATGCTTTAATGGTGGGGAGAATTGTCAAACCCGGTTTCTTTTGACTTTGTATTCATCCGATCCATTGGAAATCACGATCCTTTTCATGGGAATTTGGTGAGATGAATCTTGAGTATTTAAGTTTCATATATTTATAACCACCATATTTGAAATCCCCATTTCTTTTTTAGGAGTTTTTGAAAAAAGGGTGGTTATTTTTTGATTTGGGCCAACCGTGAGCCCATTTCCAGTTTTAAAAACCAAATTTGTTTCTTTTATAACTCTTTTGTTTTTCAGCCTTTTTTACCCATTAGACTTCACACGTGTCCTATACTGATGCATTAAAACTGTTTTATCCTTTTGAACCCCATATAAATTCATAAGAATGGTGAATTTGGGTTACTTATTTAGGTTTTGGGCCAGCCCATGGGCCCATTTCCTGTTTTGAAAAAATAATTCATTTCTTTTATATATTTTTCATTTTAAATATTTTTTGGTGATTCCACCTACCACTCAAATACAATAACCCTATCCTCACCCGCATAATCTATTTTCCCTCTTTGGATCTCATTCGTTTCACGTATTAGGGAGAAAATTATGAGGATACATCAAATCGTCCAGAATTGACAAGGTAAATTGTATTATTCATAAATCAATCAATTAGTACTATTTTGGCCACCAATCTTCTTTCCCCGGTTCATCCTGGCCTTAGGAGTCTTTCCAAGGAGTTTTCGGCCATTACCTTCTCTCTAGGTTTGTAAATCTAATGGAAGACGAAGAGTTTTCTAGGATGAAAGGTGAGATTCCTTCTCCTTTGTCCTTCCTCTTCCCCCTCCTTTCATTATTTCTTGGATTTATATTTCCCCCTCGTATTGATAGACCTAGGGTTTTGTTATACCATGTTTTTTTGATGGGGTTTCGGTTTTTTTAGGTCTGGTATTTATAGTTTTAGGGTTTATAAACCCATGGAGGGTGATTTCGGGTGTGCGTTTCAATTACTCTAAGGATTTGAGGTAGGATATCCCTTTCATGTGCCTTTATCATTCATGTTTTTTTCATTTTAATATTTTAATAATCTGATATAAATGTTTATTTTTTTTAATCCTTTGGATAATTTTCTTGGTGTGCAAAGTGGTTGTTTAATCATTTTTTTGTGAAAGGTATTGTTGTTTTGTAATGAAAGTTCTCAACAAGTGTTTGTTTAAATATTCCATTATCTTTTGCAAATATTTTGTGAGGTTTATAATCTGGTTTACGATATTTTTAACATGTTACAGTATCTTGATTGAAAATATGGCATCCAATTGGTGATTTATTCCTTTTCATGTAGTTAAAATAAATTGTTTTGTTTAATAAGGGCATGTCATGTGTTCGGTAAATTGCCCAGTTGGCTTTTATGTGCGATGTGTGATTAAAAAGTTTTTTTTTATTATTTATAAATGAATTTTAAGAATTCTAAATGTTATTTTTGGGTCCTTATATGGATTTACAATTCTTATTTTGTTTTATAGACAAGTGGGTTTTGGTTTACAACATATTTTGGCCAGAGTTTCCCAAAAATGGACCATTTCACATCTTTATGAAAATGGTTGTGTTTTGAATATGTATCCTGTGTATTATAAGAGATTTAAGAATGTGGTTTTTTGTTGTAAATGGTTTTTATACACATACTTAATAAAATTAAAATGCATACCTTCATCAAACGCTAGTTTTGAGAAAATGTTTAAAGGCCCATTTGATATTTCCTAGAAATGAAGGAGTGTTTTACTTATGTATACCAAGTTGTGAAATTGGTATTATTTTATAGTCCATTAAATGATTTTATTTAATGTTTCTATGGCTTCCAAATATTATTTGGTTTGGTTTTGATGTGTTTTTATAATTGAAAGAGTGTTTTCGAATGATTTTTATGTGCAAAGCCTCATTACACTTCATGAAATTGTTTTACCAAAATATTTAGTGGATTGTTGATTCATGTAAGAAATGTGAAAAATGTTTATGGGATATTTGTGTTTTTATGGTTTGGGAATGTAATTTGGATGTGAAATGTTTATTTGATAATATTTGTAACTTTATTCAGTACTAAAGGGAATCCCGAGTATCCAGGTGGATGGACATGTACTAGTATGCTAGTGATTCTGTGGGGTTTGGCCTCTGTTTCACGTAGCAAGTTTGACGATGACAACACTAACTAAACTATGATGATGATGATTATTGGGGACCACTAGTTTATGGGTATGTTCCCTACTTGTGGCTCGTGCATGAGAACTGATATCCATTATAGTTACTTTCACCGAGATACGAGGTACCTGGGGCTCACAACTAACTAGTGCCTAGGGGTGTTCCCGTGAGTTGTGCTCATTAGCTATTTTTTACTCACCATAGACATGCGGTGTGTTTGGCTGGTAATTAAAGTAGTGTGTGTTATTTATTTAAAATTGTACAATCTTTAAAGCAGCCCTCATTAAAATAATTTTCATTTTGAAGTTTCACCTCTTTGAAAAATTGTAACTTTCATTTTTGGTTTATAAAACATGAATGTTTTTTTTCTGATAACTATTATAGCATGGAACATCATTTGAAATAGATAATTTTATATATTGTATTTAAAAAATTAAATTTATGTTTCTTTTATATTAAAGGATGTGTACTGGGAATAGAATATCAGGCTATCCTACTGAGTTTTAACACTCGCGCCTATAGTCTTCTTCTTCTTTTACCCCTTGTGCATGTTTTATCTTCAATTCGATCACCTTGGGTGAAGTTTGATTGCTATGTTGGAGAGTGACCAGAAGTGTCACATGTAGTTAGTTGGACATAGGGATTGCTCAGTTGAGTTTTCGGTTTTGTTCTACTTGTAGTTTCTTTGTACAAATAATATATAGTTAAATTTTTATATAAATTCATTTTGGTCTGTCCATTTATTTCCGTTGTTTGTTTGATTGTTTATATATGGGTGAAATTGTTCCCTTGTGTACTCTAATTATGCCCTTGTTTCTTGTCGCCATCCTCAGAGGATCGGGAACACCTTTAAGGACTTGTCATGGGCTGGCCTGGGTGACCGTTTCAGGGCCGACTCGGACTGGTTCGTGACAGAATTGGTGCCTGAGGACACCAATTTGGTTCTTCTTTATATGAAAATTAAGGAATTACAAAATTTAGTATACCTTTTGAGGATGAATAAAACACTATTCCACCACATTATAAACCCTGTATTTTTTTGACACCAAATTCCTTAACCAATTGATTAATGTCTCAATGATTTTTGATTATTTAGAGTTATATATTTTATTTCAATGTGTATTTCAATTATTATTACTTAATAAAAGTCAATATTAAATTAGTACTCTATATAGAGTTATATTTTTAACATTTTTCATTTCATTATTAAATATTTTCTATATTATACTCTCTTATCAACTTTCTTTTTGATATCACAAAATTAGGGAGTATAATAAATTAAGTAAAAATAATGTATTTATGCCACTGTTTAATATTCATTTAATTCTCATTGAAAGTTTCTAAATCTATAAAAGTATAAATTTTTGGGTTTTTTGATTATTAAAAAGTGGTATATTGTTTGATAGTTGTATTGTACCAATAAAATATCATATATTATAAGATTTAATGCCTAAAAAGCTGCTAATTTTTTACTAGTGATTTTACACTAACTAAATATCTAGTTATTTAATTATATTTTACAGAGTTTATTAATGCAGAATTATTATTCCAAGTTTATCATATGTTATGCGGAATAATGTTTTCATGTAATGAATATTACATATAGAAGAATATATGAATATATTGAATAATACAAATTACTCTTATATTCAGAATTATTTCAAAGTGTTGAATCTTATGTTTTCATTAATGTTTCGAAAAAACATATGTTTTGGATATCTCACATGAGGGAATAAAATTTCATATATTGATATTTGTCATATATATTTCATAAGAGTTGTAGTTTTTATTATATACCTAATGATTAATTTTTAAGGGATATTAGGTATAAAGAAGAAACAGACACATTCTATTAAGTTAATAGAAAAAACTTATGTTTCCACAATCCGTTCAAGTGAAAAATCGTACATATTGGTAAATGATATTACACAATTAATATTATCTTATTTTTTGAATGGAATATATTAATTATTAAATAAAAATATAAGTTGGATATTTATTTTGAAGAAAATGTTACATATTAAGTAGAGATTAAATTTGAAAGATTTTCATGAATTATATCATTTTAAAATTTATTGAAGAATATTTATCAAGTCTAAATTAGTTAGTTTTCAATGTTGTGATTTTGAAAAATACATTATGGCCTATTATTTAGGTATTAAAGAAGAGTAATGTCAATGTGAATTCCAATTTTCATTGTGAATATCATATATTATTTTGAACCAATTTTTTATAGATGATAAATATATTTTTCTTGATAGAATGAATAATAATACATAAGAGAAAATGATAATTGGATATAAGAGATCAAATAAATTAACAGTTATCTTTTTTTATTTTTTTTATTTTATAAATTTTTTTATTCATGTTTTAATTAAAATGTGATTTAAAAGAGTGAAGAAGATATAAATACTATTGTTACATCTTTCTGCTACCATGAATTTTCAGATATAACAAAATAAAATTTTAGAACTATACACTGGAGAAATATTGTCATCTGAATAAGATTTATAATCTATTATTTTATGATAATAATTTTGTATTATCACCTAGAATCTCAAATACATATTATTTCATATTTATGGCGTGCACACTTATTGTACTAAGTGTAGGAGCGTTGACCTATAAAATTATTATAAGAAATAACATAACAAAATAAATTATTTTAATGTGTAATAAAATAGGAGTTTGTAAATCATAAGACATAGAAGTTTACTATAAGTGGGGGTATAATTATATTTTATAAAATAAAACATATAATTTTAAATATCCTCTTTATGTATGTTCATTGGATGAAGAGTCTATCCGATTTAGAGTAACATAATATTTTGTAATAAAATATTTAAACACGCCTTATCATGAATAGTTGAAAAAAACATCTGAAAATAATTTATAATAATGATTTTAAAAATAATCTATGAAAAAAGATAGGGACATTTTTAAGAATTTGAAAACATTAAACATAATTTTTAAGGAAGTCAATAATGATATCATTGGGTATCCATGATTTTCACCAAACTGTAATGGTTTTTCTTTCTTAGATTATGATATACCTGAATATCAAGATTATAATATTTCTATATTTCCCAATCCATGGTAACCATCTATCAAAAATGATTAGATAGACCTATGTCTCTAAAAACCCTTATATCCCTCAATCAATATTGACATGAAAAATAATTACAAACACAAAAATTGCTATGGATTTTAAAAAATATCCTCATAGAGAATTCCTTTTGAAAAAGAACCACTGATGAATTTCAATGAACCACTCTCAATGTAAAAATATTTTACAAAAAAATATTTATAATAACTTTAAATATTTATTGATGAAAAATATTCATCCTCGTAGATTTTTTCTTTTATTTATATGAATTTTTAAAATGGACCTATTCCAGTATTTATTATAGTAGGTTGTAATGGATTAAAAAACTAATTCTTTACTTGAATGGATTTAGATCATAATTTTCATCTAATGCACATAAAATAATACACCACTATAGTGTAAATGAATTCCATCCAATAGAATAAATATAGTTCATTAGGTAAATTGAGACTTATTTATCTGATGGATTTAATTAATATTAATCTAGAAAACATGCCTTCTTCTATCCAATAAAGATCATATAATGGACGTGATATAACCTCATTTTATGGACTTAAATATATTATGAATTCTGGACTTATAAGAATCTTTACCAAATGAAATATGTAATCATTCGTAAGTTCTATTGAATACATGTTCATCCAGTAAATAAAATAATTCCATCAGATGAAATATATTTCTACAACTGGTAATATAGATATAAAAATCATAATTATAACAATGGAAGTATAAAAGTTAGTAAAGTATACATGTTTAAAGAAATGTATTATTATTTTTAAAATAATGTTTATAAATAAATTCAAGTTATCCTTTGACTCAAGAATCTCCCCCTTTTTCAAAAGCAAAAAATAATATTTTAAGTAGACATAATAATTTAAAAAATTACATACTCCCTCTATCTCATATAATCTCCACTTTTACCTATTTCATCTATGTTTCATTATCCCACTTTTTTCATGTATTGAAAATTCCATTCAAACCATTCTTCAAAAATATTTTAACTTTCTCTCAAAAAGATTTAAACATCTTTCCACCATTGTGATTTTTTAAAGGAAGTCTATATAGGATGTAGAAATTGTACATAATGTGTCAGGGAAAGATATTATATATGAAACAAAACATTTATATAATTATTCATAAAATATAAAAATTATGTTAAACTATAAGTATTATAATAATATTTAATCTATAAAATAGGAAACATTGATAAAAAAATTTAATGGAGAACATCCATGAAAAATATATTTTAGTTATTAATTTTTTTCACAAGATAATATATGATTGTCATTATTTCTTTATATGGTTATTTATGATCTTATTCATTTTCATTACATCTTGTTGATACTTTTCTGAATCATCTATGGATTACATAAAATTTCAAACTTCTTCTCATTAGAAATTGAATCTTATTGTTTTAATTATTTATATCATATACTTGTTCTTCCAAATAAGGAAATTTATAAATTTCATATTCATTTTCTTGTACATTAACCATTGTTTTCATTAAAATAAAAACTTCTTCATATAGAACTCGAACTTTTTTGATTTCTTGTTGATTCCCTTATTGAACAACCACCGTTTTCTTTAGCATTTAATATTCATCTTTTAATTCTAAAATCATATTTTTTTGTTTTATAAATTCATCATCTTGATTTATAACAAGTAATTTCACAACATTTACTACATTTATGGTGTTAGAGACAACATTTAAAATTCTATTCTACAACATTATCTTTTATTTTTTTACTTCTTTAATTCCCTTTATTTTTTTATCATAAAGCATCAAATCACATTAATTGTGTTTGATCTAGTGAATTTGTTCAGTGAAAATCCCTTAATCAATTTTTGATCGTCCATTAAAATCATTGAATTCTGCATCATTTTGAATTTCCGATTTAGTAAATAATTTCAAATAACATGAATTTTCTAATTGATAAAAACCCACATGAATGTATTCACACCTTACATAAATTTTTGTGAAAATTTAAATAATTCTATCCAACTGCTGAATTACTTGAATTAAGTAGTTAATTTTTATTTCCATAAAATTAGTAGGATTAATTGGAAGAGAATTTGTGGAGTCTCTTGATCCACTAGGAACTAAAGGAATTGGTGTCCTAATAGTTCTTTATTCTTGTTTGTCATCATCTTAGAAAACTTCCATAACAGTGAAATTTTCAACACAACCATCAGATATAGGTTTTTCATATGACTGATATTTTGAGAACTATTTTATTGATGATTCCTCTTAATCTAAATTTCAAAAAAAAGTAACTTTTAGATTTAATAGATAGTTAATTTGAGAATGATTCTAATATTTCATCAAAAATAAAAATTCTTTGTGTGATCATCAAAAATTGAGACTTCTTTTATAAATGTTTCTTTCCTAGAACAAGAGTCAAATATTTTAGGAGAGTAGAAAAATCAATTCCTCATTTTATTTTTCAATTAGTTAATAAAATTTTTCTTGCTCAAATTCCAGCATGAATTAATTTTGTTTTCTTTTATCAATATCTAATGGTTCAATGTATATTGGATCAAATTATCCATCATCTTGTTTATAAAATGGGTTTTCTGGTCAAATTGACAAAGGATGAACAAATTTGGTTGAAATTTCAACCCTTTAATGCATTTTATCAATTCATTGAATGATATATGTTGAAATTTTTTCTTTCCTCTCATTTTCTATAAGCCACCAAATCATTTAATCTTCTGAAATATTCTAATAGTTTTATTATTTAAGATCTAAAGAATTAGCCTTATCCAACCCAAATTATAAATCATCATGTTTCTTCTCTTCCTTATTTTTCATAAAAACAATGAATGATTTTTTAGTCATTTTAATTATACTTTTAATAGGTATTGGAGGAATGCTTTCAATATATTTCATTTTATCAACTTTTTGATTTATTTTTTAAATTTCGACTTCCGGGACATTTTTTCTGAATTTTCTATTTAATTATTTGATAAGGATTGTAAACTAACTTCATCTCCATTATCACTTTATTCTCCAATATAAGTAAACATTTACCTTATTATAGTTTCTTTATTTTAATTTTTTTCCCATTCATGAAATTCACCAGAAAAATTTCTGATAAATCTCAAATAAACAAGGAAAATTATCTCAATCTTCCCATCTTTTACTGCATTAATTAAATTGAAAAATACATAACCAAATTGAATTTTCTCATTTTGCAAAGAAAAAACATATACATCATGAAATATATGGGTATTCATATCCCCATTTATTTTAATGAGATTATTTTGTATCAAAATTGATTCTATTATAGAATCTGAAGGGAGATGGAGTACATTCCTGAATTTTGCAAATGTGATAAAACGGTGAATTTAATCCTTAGATTTATCAAACTTTATTTAAATTTCATGAAATTTTTTTATAACATGAACCCCATATCCTTACATAGGAATATAAACTACTTTAGTAACTTGATTAATATAGAAATTATAATATTTCCCTAGAAGGGTAAATACTATAAGCTTTAAATAATCTGCCACACAAAAATAAACTAATTAATAAAATTATATGACTATTTCTATATATTATAAAGTTAACTTTTCTTTTTTGATAAATAAAAATTCCCAACAGTAAATGTCTTTAATAGACTTAAAAACGAATGTTATTATGATACCATGATCTTTCTATCAACCATACCTTGACTACAAATTTTTTATAGAAATCACTGGATGTATCAATTTATTTCTAATCAGACTATATAATGATATTAGATGAATAAAAAAATATTTTAAAGGGGATAATTGTAGAGATGAGAGGTAATTAAAACTCTAGGTGATAAAGAATCAATGATGACCCACTACAATTTATAAAGACAGAATAAATTGATGATTCATCTTCCCAGAATCCAATAGCATAGATTTAAACCCTTATTGAGATTAATGGTTCACAAAATTACTCAAAATAAAAGAAAAAAATATTTCAACCTCTTAAATTTTAGTAAAACTTTTGATATAGTGTTTACCGGTGATAAATTTTTTCTGATGAAAACATAAATTTTTTAAATGTTTTTTGGGAGAATAAACAACATAAAAGAAAGTTCATCTAAATATAGAGGTAAATAAATATTTTAGAATATACATTTTAGAGGAATATTGTTGATTTTTATTTAGTAAACATAATTAAGAATATTTAATTCTTGGATTTTTGGAATGAGAATAAAAATTTTACCAGTTTGAGCTGTTTTATAAAAAAACATGTTCGTAGAATATTTTTTGAATAAACAATTTGCCAAATTTTTTTAAAAAAATTTATATCTGAAAATTTTCTAACAAAAATTGTTTTTGATATTTTCTAACAAAAATTTTATCTGAATATATATTGAAAAAAATATGAATAATTTCAAATTTATTTTGGAAATAATTTGAACTATTGTTTGGAAAAAATTATTTTTAAAGAAAAAGAAAAATATGAACTCTCTTTTTTAAAGAATTAATTAATTTAAAATGATTAGTAAACAAGAATTATAATAAATGATAATTTTATATCAACCTTTAAAATATTATATTTACTAGATTAAAAATTATCAATATTTAGGGTATTGTGAAAATTTTAGCAAGTTGTTCTTGCATTCTGATAAATTGTAAAATTATATATCCCTTTGAGCATGATACAAAAAGAAATAGTGTATTATGTGTATATTATTATCTATTCTGTAATGTAATGGGTTTTTACTTAAATATATAAAACTTGTGTTATCAATAAAATATGAGTTTTACTAAAACTGATGACAAAATCTGGGCTTCTGTGTTTCATCCACAATACACAAGAACAGAAACATCAAGTTTCCACATATTAATCATCATCGTGAAAAGCTATATAAGGTATTGTTTCTTATAAAATCATGAATATAAATTTTATCCTCATAAAATAAACGTTCCAAATATACTTTTACTATCTATATTATATCCACTAAAATCGACATATAATTTGTTTTTAAATTGAAATAATTTCAAAATGTAGAAAATATACCAAGATCCATAGTTTCATTAAGAAGAAAAATATTTAATTTATAGATTAAATATGCAGATCCTTTTAATTATAATAATATTACACACAAGATAATATATGAATAATTAATTTTGGTCATCTAGTTGCAAGATAAATTAAACTACAAACCATTACCCTATATTTTTGATCAAATGGTTTCCAAATTTTTTTATGATCTTCAGTTTTTGAGATCTCAAAAAGAGTGCTAATTTTTTTTAAGTTCATATCCAAAAACTTTTAAGAAGATATTTTATATAATATTATTGAGATATTCATTTTTTTCTATTTTTTGAGAAATTTGAAAACTAAGGGAAATATTTTTTAACCATCATGCGGATTTCAAACTCATATTTCACAAGATCCACAAAGGAATTAGTAATAAATTTTTTAGTTGAGAAAAATATAATTTCATTGAAGAAAATATAAATAAATATGTTATCATTGAAAACACAATTTATTATAATTGTTAGGTCTAAAACTCCCTTAACATTTTTTTCATATAAGTCCTTTAAATTTGTTATGTTAGGATTTTGGGTGTTTTTTGAGTGTATATAGTTTATTAGAAAGTCTAGAAACAAGATAAAAATATTTTTTTTGTTTTTAAAACTAGGTGGTTCTTCTATAAAATCATCCACCTAAACATATCCATTATGAAAAGAAAACATTTCAACCATTTGAGATAGAGTGAATTTTAATAATGATGTATAAGCTAGAAGTAGATGAATATCTTCATGTCTTTCTATTTGATAATATGTTAATTCATTGTCTAATCCTTAGTCTTTAATATTATCATCTGTAATGATTTATTTAGTATTTTAATCAATAATTCTATTTTCATCATCTTTATTACAAAAACCCCATTTTACATCAATTATAAGAGAATCATTAGAATATTAAACTGAATTAAAAAAACTATTTCACTCAAAAAAAAATAAGATCAACTTGCATTTATATTATCCAATATTATTTACCTAATTCCTCGACAAGGGCCTTAGCATTATAATTTGATAAAAATGAAAATTATTAAATTTTATATCATTACGAATTTGTTATTTTACCTAGTTGTCCAAAATCACTAATTGTATTATGACTGTACTTTTGACGACCTAACATAGATACCCTGGTACCCTAAAATCTAGGCCGACTCTGACATATCCCAAATGGAATTACTTATCCTCAAGGGTAAGAAACTAGCACATTGAAACATATATTATCAAATTGGGAACACATTTTCCCAAAAAAATGTGGATGATTACAAGTCAGTATGCTCAACACTCTAAAAGGAGAAAGTACTGGAAACAAATGAGTAAATAGAAACCTAAATCAGAACATCATCAATGTACTAGACAACTAAAAATATATAAACTCAACCACCCCATTAAATAAGTGGACGAAATATCCACCAATCACCTATAATACTCTGGGTTTAATAGATCGAGAACATCCACACCCTCTAAGTATTTTGTTACCTTTAGCTGGAAATGGGAAAAGATAATCCAAAAAATCCTGACAGAAAAGTTAGGGTGTCAGATTTAAAACCCATTAGGGTCTCAACATTTTTTCCATAATCAAAACAATAACATTAAAAAAATTATGATATCAATTTATATAAAAATGTGGCATGAAATTCCATTTTCATATTTTAAACAATAATAATATTTCATTCAAATAGATCGTAGATATGTTAAAACAAACAAAAAAATAATTAAATGAAAATTTTATATAAAATAGTTTATACAAATTAGTTGGTATTACTAAAAAATTTCACAATTAATGGCATTCATAACACATCAAATAAATCAAAGCAATAAATTCATATTACCTTTAGTATATTAGTTGATATCTATAAGATCTTCAAACATCATATCAGTGATCACTACTCAAAAAACTTGTGTATAAAAAATCAACACCTCAAAAAGGGATCCCATTATAGGAAATAAATCTATAACCCAATAGCAGAACACAACACGAGTGTCATGATCCAACTTGGATTATTTGTAGTTTTTATTGTAGTTTGAGTGTTAAGTAATCAGGATTATAGAATTTTAATCCCAACCAACTACTAACTGCCTAGGCTCTCATGTTATTTAACAAATAAATAGATATATTAAATTATAAATCAATCTTTTCAATAAAAATCAAAATACAATTTCCCAATTTTAGTTTTCAACATTCATTTTTACTTTTCAAATAAAATCATGGATTTTCATCATTTCACTCCTTTTAAAATCATCATTTCAATTTAATCCATTTTCACAAAATCAAAATGAAATCATTTATTCAAAAAAATTCAAAATCATGCCATAATTTTTTGAAAACCATCCAACAATTCCAATTCTATTGGAATTGGTGTTTTTCTCAATTTCCATTCCCATTTGAAATCAAAGATAAAATCATATCAAATCCATGTTTTTAAAATAATTTAAAATCTATTTTCAAATAAATAGATCAATATAGGGTTTTTATTTAATGAAAATTCTATATGAAACCACCTACCTTAAATAAATGTTCGTTAAATCTACATGCATATGGAAATTCACCAGAAAATAATGAAAGCATCAAAGATCAAGAAATAAAACCTAAAATCTAGATTCTATAAAATAAGGATTATATCCATAAATTAAATGATGATATAACATTTTCTGTGGATGAGATAAAGTGAGATTATATGAAACCACGTGAGAGGAGATCCACTTACTCAAAGAAGGTTGAACAAGATCAATATCACTTCTATCTTCCATGAAAAGGGTTTTAAGGAGACAAAATAATCCCTGGGGAGCCTCCAAGGATGAAATTAATGTATTAGGGTTATGTAGGGTGACTATAAATATGAAACCATGGCTTTGGGATTTTTAAATTAATTTTCAATGAATTAAATCCCTCATGTACAATTCACTGGGTGGGGCTGCACTGTTTGTCATAACCACGATCCTTAATTATGTGACCCTATTGGTATTATGTTTGTTGTTCTTGGTTTGGATTTATAGATAAACTAACTCTTCATAAAATTTTAATTCCACACTGTCTATGGGGTATATGTTTTGGAGGGGCTAGCCACACGGTTTTGACAAATAGTACACCCGTTCTAGTGGCTCACATCAGGGTGCATGTATTGATGGGAAAACTGCACGGTTCTCCCTAACAATGCACCAACTATTCATTGTCCCTTGGGATTCCAATTTTTTTTCCAAATTCTCTTGGAGTATACTCAAGTAGAGACTCAACATTAAGGATCTAAAAAACTAGTTGAGGTATACATGAAAATGACTAATAGGATGTTTCAGCCTCCCCACCATAATCACGTTATGCCCCCTAAAATCATATGAAAATGTTTCCATATCAATGATATGTGGAAACTGATCTCTCATCAGTTCATCATGCTCCCAAGTCTCTTGAGAATCAGAACCATACTTCTATTTCACATGGACAGAATGTGTCATCCTCCCACAAAGAATAATTTTTTCAGAATCAACTATCTGGAATGGATTCTCAGTCACAGATAAATAACTCTCAAAATCAAGATCTTAAAATGACAAAACAATAGAATGGTTAGAAAGATACTTTCAAAGATGAGACACATGAAACAAATTTTTTATTGTAGTCAATTGTGGTTAAATTTTTAAATGTTAATCCACTTTTCTCATGCACTCAACAATCTCAAAACGACCCCCAAAGCAAGGAGTGAGAATCCATTTCCTCCTAAGACTTCAGTGAACAAACTGAGATAAAACACTAAAAAATGCATAGTCACCAATAGAAAATTGTAATAGTATATGAAGATGATAAAAATAATATTTTTACCTACACTGTGCGATCCACATTCTCTGAAAAATCAATTGAATATTTTCCATCATTTCATAGACCAATCTTGGTGCAAACAAAGAATGTTCACCAATATCTAACAAAAACAATGGTGATTTGAATGGTATACCATACAAGGAATCAAAAGGATCCATATAAATTGTATAATGGTATTTTTTGTTATAAAAAAACATAATTAGTCCTAAATTAACATTCCATTGACCATCAAAAGCAAGAACACATACACTAAACCCATCCTCAAGAATATGTATAGCTTGATATGTCTGGACGTCCATCTATACATGATATTTCGTACTCAAATGAACATGAGATCCCATCTACTCCTAAAGGCCTTTCCAAAATATATATGTAAAATGGGAATCCTAATTAGATACCATATGTGACTCTTTTAAAGAAAAAAATCTCTTTTAAATATAGATTTCCCCACTCTTCATCATTGGGTGTTTCACAAATTGTTATAGAGTGATCCTATTTAGTTTTTCTGTATATCTAATACAATATAGAATTTTTTATAAGAGGGGTTCATGGAATCATAAACTAATTCCATAGAATTATATTCCCACTCCAATGTCAGCTTTGGAAGTACTTGAAGTAAATCTAAAGGTTTCTCATTCTCAGCCTTGACTCTTGGAATGTATAACTATGAGAAACAAAATCTACAATGTTCCATATCATACTGAATCACCATATTTATCTCTACATTTCATAATATATATTCATGGTTATAGGGTTCACAGACCACAAGGAATTATGGAAATCCACCATTAAATTTTTTTTCATAGATAAAAGAATAATGAAGTTCTTCTGAAAGCACATGATACTCTATAATAGATTGACCACTCACCAATGGTATCCCCACCACAGATTGAGTCCTTAATGTCATACAATTAATCATCAAGCTTATAAACTTTATTAATCACCATGAAACGAGATTAGGTAAACAAAAATATGACCAGAAAAATATAGAATCCTTCTTCCCAGACTCCTAAATGAAATTGTGAAAAAGATCCATCGAGTTCCACACTTCCGAGGATTCTTTCATAGACCAAGTTTGATGTTTCCTACTCCAATCATCAAAAAATAAATTCCCCTTTCATAGGGTACATGAAATGTAGAAATCAAAAGAATTCAAATACCCCACCAAACGCCATTTCTAAAGGTTCAAATATTTTTAAGAGAATATATAAATTTGGATCTTGTGGTCATAAAAAATGGTAAAACATTATCTGAAAAGATAACGCTACTAATTATTAAGTGAATGAATAACATATGTTTGTTCATGATAATGGTTTAGATAATTTTTCTCAAGAATCACAACCTATTAAGAATAATGGGCTACCACATGATCCCCATGCATAAAAATGCAACCCAAACCTGAACCTGATGTGCCAAAAATGGCCACATATCCCTATACAACCACTAGAAGAGTCAAAACCAATGCAGAAGTCAAAAGATATTTTAACTCAGAAAAGTAATCTGAATTTTTTTATACCAAGTGAACTAAACCCCATTCCAGGTGAGAGTAGTCATTAGAGAATCCAACTTGGAGAAATCATTTACAAACCAGTGACATTATCCTATTAAACCCAAGAAGATATGTATCTCAAAAGAATTCCACATTTTCTACCGTGTCATAAAATCATTCAGATTATTAGAATCAAAATTAAAACTACGTTAAAATAAAATTGGTCCCTATAACATAACTTCTTAAATCCATAAATCAAATTTTGATATCTTGGGGTAGAGTCAGAATTTTCGATACATTTTCAAACTAATCGTAGATGATTAAAATGATCCTCCATAGAATGGTAGTAAACGAGGATGTCATCCAAAAATACCACTATAAAAACATAAAGACACTTGGATAACATAATGTTCATAATTTTAATTATTACTACAAGATAATTGGTTTAAATAAATAGAATTATAAGGTACTCAAAATTGATATACATCCTTTGTAATTTCCTCTTATAAATTTAAGATGTTTTTATTCTCAACTAGTGACAACCAGATCAAAGATCAATATTTGAGAATATCTTATCTCCATTCTAATGGTTGAACAAATTATCCATACATGATAATAGATACTTATTCTTTACCATAACACATTTATTTTTTTGGTAATTAACACATATGTGGTGTTTTTAATCATCTTTCGTCTCCAATGGATTAAGATAAACTTTACATGACAAACTTAGACATCTAAATTACTTTTTATAAATGATTATCCAACAAAGTCATTATGTATTTCATTTGAACTTGTGAAATATGGTAAGATGGAAGCGATAATGGGTTAGTAATTGGAACTAAATCAATAGGGAACTCCACCTCTCTTACTCGTGAATAACTGGAGAGATCTAAATAAAATAAATCACGATACTAAGTGACAGCTGAATGGAGATCAACAATTAAATATTTCCACTTAAAATAAAAATAATGAACATATATTACATTTCTCAAATCTGAATAAGAATGTCCATATCTACATGAACTCATGTCTCATTCTCCCTCAAAAATATTTCACACCCCATATCACCTCGTAAAAGAGACCCTCCAAAGATAACAGTCAATTAAAGCCTTATTAATAGTGATCTAATCTCTCCCAAGAATAATTTTTAGAGGTTTCATGTCATGAACCAAAAACATTCTATCAAGATTGATCTTTGATAATGATATGACACATGCAAGACAATGATGACCCCACTCTCAATTCATTTTGAGGGGCATAGTACCATCCATAAGATAATATAAATGCTCTATAGGAATAATTAAAAGTTTAACAATATTTGATGATGTAAATGAGATAGATTAACAACTATAAATTAATGTATCCACAATATTTGAAGGTATAGTTATGTTACCTCTCACAATTGCTAGACTGATTTCTGTTTCCACTGAAGAATATTCCACCACGTGAAGAAGATTTATTCTAGATGCTTGTGGCTAGAAACCCTTTATTGATGAAGCTTATTATTTAACTATAAAACATATAGGACCTGATTATCCTATCCAACTATGTGTATAATAAAATAAATGGGAAAATTTATGTTGGTGTCCTGAGTGACCGTAAGAACTGTATATATATGACTCCTCATTAAAATGAGGTCTCGAATGAACAACTGTCCCACACTGAAAGTATGTTAAAGGGAATCATCCAAGAACTGTAGGTTTTCTAGAGTATTCATGCAATTAAGAACCACCCTATTACTCATCAAACATCCTCTTTCCTTTAATGGATGTCCCAAAATTGCGACTAAGAGAAAAAGGAACTCCCATAAACCATAACATACCATCACTGTTAAGATCAATTGTCAACACACTATCTAGTAAATCTTTATATAAAGAGATATTATGTACGAAAACAAGTAAAAAGATGTCAGGATTAATACCCATAACAAATCCTTGATCCCTCATCTTCTCATTCAATATAATCATAGGACCAATCTCGAGATTCTCCACAAAGTTGTCCATATAAACCATCATCGTCCAGTCAGCATGTAGGAGGTTGAAAAACTCCGTACACTTAAAAAGTACTATATATTCTATATATAATTAATCTGTTGAAATAAATCTTATGTAATTCGACTCCAAACCTTCATTCATATCATCTACTAAAATCGAATCCCACACCTACTTTTAGGAACTTCCAGGTTGAAGGTAGCACATTTCTCCTTTATTATATTAGGAATATGCAAGAAATCAGAAAGGATCTTTATCTTGTTCAACCAATACTCATCCTATTGATGATAATAAATTCGTTAGAAATCATGTTTCTTCAAGTGATGAATTGAGAATGACGTTATGATTCATCCCTTTGAGGTTACACACCTGGAGGCTGAACGAGAAAAGGTACAAGTGCCTGTCCTAGATCTTGGACAACCTACACAATAATCTCAACATGATTTTGGTCCATGGGAGGATGTGATCACTATGGTTTTTTAGTAGCTTCCTCTTGGGGCAGATTAAAACATTTCATCATAGGCATGAACCTACACAAAATCAACCAAAAACACTGAAAAATAAGAATGTAACTCATATTGACAACTAAAAAAAGAGAAACAAAAATATAAATCCCATTAGATAATATCTCATGGTTTTGGTGTTAATATTACAAAATCAAAATAATTAATAATACTAGAATCATATCAAAACATTCCTCAAAGAAAAGTTTCCCAAACACCAATGCTGACATAAGGCTCATTACTATGAGAGTTGTCCAGGAAGTCACTCATAACTATATTATATCTCATATAAATATATCCTAAATTACATACTAGATTCAAAGAATGATCATTGACCTTCACCGTTGATTTCAATTTTTCAAAAACCATCATGGATACCCTATATCCCTAATAACCGAGTTGGTACTAACATAGCCCAATGGGCATTTATGATCCCCATATGTTGGTGCCTATCACCTGGCATAATACCTGATCATTGAGAGAATTAATTTTAAATAAAAATATGAAATAGAAAATAGTACAAGTTAGTATTCTAATCACTCATAAATGAAAATATAGTAGAAAAAATCTGTAAATAAAAACCCAAAGCAGTACATCATCACTGTACTAAATATATAAAAAGATAAAAACTCAACCAACATATGTAATAAGTGGATGGAATATCCATTGGTCACCTCCTTGTGTCTGGGTCCAAATGATCAAGAATATATTCCAACTCTGAGAGGGTCATCCCTTTTTCTCAAACCTATAAAAAGCTACGCTACAAATTCCCAAAGAATAATGTATGGTGCGAGTTATAATCCCAATAGGGCCAAACCAATCGTTCTGTAATCAATACTATATTAATTAACAATTTATGGGTTAAATTAAAATAAAAACCAGGCATGGAACTCCATTTTCATATTTTAAACTAGAACATGCTTTCATTAAAATTGATAGAAGATATTTCAAAAAAACATTTAAACAGGATTAAATGAAAATTTTATATAAAATATTATATATCAATAATTTTTAAAAAATAAAACATTTCACATTTAATAGCATGAATATCAAATGGCCTAAAATACATTAGTTACAAGATATGGGAAGCACAAACTACTCATATGTGATCACCAATCATAAATATTATTTATAAACATTCCACACCAAAATAGGTGAACCCATTATTGGAAATCATTCTACACCCCTATAGAGGAACTGATCATGAGCATCCTGAGCTGACTTGGTTTAGTTAGAGTTTTTATTCTGAATCTAGTGCTAGGGAGTCAAGATCATAGTGTCCTTGTCCCAAACACTGACTAAATACCCAATATCTTGTTAGATTCAATCAATCAATCAATCAATAACCCAATCAATCAGTCAATCAATCATATTGGAAATAAATCTTTTCAAAACATTTTAAAAAACAATTTCAAAATTTTAGTTTTCAACATGCCTTTTCCATTTCAAAACTAAATCATCGGTTTTCATCATTTCATTCCATTTAAAATAATATATTCAATCTAATCCATTTTCTAAAAATTAAAATAAAATCATTTCATCAATATGATTTCAAAAATATATCCAACATTTTTCAAAAATCCATCACACATTTTAAATTATATTTGAATTGGGGGGTTTGAAATTTTTAATTTCAATTTCAAATAAAATATCAAATCATCTCATATCCAAGTTTTTAAATCATTTAAGAATTATTTTACAATAAATCAAAAATATAGGGCCTGAATTTAATGTAAAAACCTTATGGGAAAACATTACTTATATTAACGATAAAAAATGAACACCCATAATGGGATTCTATTTTGAAAAATAAAGGATTAAATGATTAATAAATCCATCTTATTATCATGACCTCACATAATAATATCTAGATCCATCAATTATTTGAGTATATATGAATCTATAAGTATAATATAAATAGTGATCATAATAAACAACATGATAACATATCCAATTAATTAGTGGATATCAAACGATACCAATATTGATTTTCTCCACTAATAAAAGCGCTTGGGGGATCCAAAATATCTTATTTAAATCCTCCAAGGATGAAGAAAACATATTAGGGATGAGTACGGTGATTAGAAATCTTAAATGGGGGGTTTAGGTTTTTAAAATTAATTTTTTGAGGAATTGAATCCCAAAGGCATGATTTGCGGGGTAGGGCCAAATGTTTTGTGGTAACCATGCACCCTAATTATACACCCCTACTCGTATCTTATTTGGGGTTACTATTTTGGTTACATGGTTAAACTATCTATTATATTACTATTATTTCCCTAATTTCCATGGGGTATACTGTTTCTAAGTGATAATTGAACAGTTTGGACAAACAAGGCAACCCTTCTAGTATCTCACATCATGTCCCACAATTTATTGGATAAAACGCATTGTTTTTTTAATAATGCATGTACTTTTAATAGTCGCTTATGAATCCAAATATTTCTATAACCTCTAGGAATAACCTGAATGAAATATAAACAATAATTGATATCAAAACAAAGGGTTATAGGATACCTAAAATTGAGTAACATGATGTTTCAAGCCAGGTTCTTAATGATTTTATGATTCATTAGGTTTGTGAAATGATTTTATTCAATAGTTGGTGGAATTTAATAAGGGTTTATAACTTCAAAAAATGTTTCTTTAGATTTCCTCTCATGATAATAATTTTCCAAAATGCGTCTAAAATTTTTGTTTGTAAAAACATTAAACGATGAGGTTTCATGTTTTTTTAAAGGATTAGTTTCATCAAATTTGACATCAACCATTTATTAAAAGTTACATATATTTTTAATAAAAAATATCTAAGCATTAATATTTTTAGGATTCCATAGTAAAAGTTTTATATCATCTTTTTGAAAAAAAAATCTATAAATTATATTTCATATTTAAAATAAATATTTTACACCCTAAAAACTAAGAAGTAAGAGTGTTTTTTATTCCTGTACATAACTCAAATAGACTTTTATTAAGAAATGGTTTACATAAAACTAAATTTATAGTATAATAGTCAGTACATAAAATATCAACCTAAAAAATTCTGGAAATTGATTATTCACTCATCATTGTTCTAATAGTATCCTAAAGAACTATATTTCTTCTTTTTTACTACACCATTTTTCTAATGTGTTCTTGGAGATGAAAAATTATGTATTAAACATTTCATACTAAAAAACATTCAAATTAAAAATTTACAAATTCTCCACCATGGTCACTATAAATAGTTAACAATGGTTTGATTTTCTCATTTTAAACATGTGATACAAAATTCTTAAAATATAAAAAAATAATTACAATATCTTCTAGAAAATAGAACCATTTTTAACTATAGTAATTATCAAATAAAACATTTTCATTTTATTTTCCATCAATGCATTTAGTTTTTATTGGACAAAGTAAATCCATTTATACTATATTTAATGTATATGAAGTTGAAAATTAAATAATTTATTTAAATCCTAAATGTCTGTTATTTAAAAATTGAAAATGATCACGGACATTTGAAGAGTTTAAATATATGCTTCGGTGGATATATAACTAGTCCTTTCATAGAACTTTTTCTAGAATTGTCACAATAAAAAGTCATAATATTCTCTGAAACAACCAAGATTAATTTTCAATTGCACTAAGGTAATTTGGATCTTGGCTTTTTAACTCTTAAAACCTTAGGGTGAATACCTTCTTATTCCTATCAGAAGAAGGAAAAAAATGACCTTCTGAACATTGAACAGTACATTTATTATTCTATAATTTCATAAGGTAACCATCATAAAAACTGGTCTTATACTTTTACAATTATTATTAAGTCATAGTTGAAATATTTTTAAATTAAATCTTTTCCTAGAAGAAAAAAATTACCTATACAATAGATTTCCCTTTGAGACATATCAGAAGACCCAATATACGAGTACCAAATATTATTACTATCAGAACATTTATTATTTTTTTTAAAAAAAAATGATAGAGTCTAATAACATATACTTTCTTCGGTCCGACTATATTAATAAATAAATCATCATAAATCCATTTTTTATCCATATTTACTGTGTGGGAAAGCTATCAATTCTTTATAAAGATATTGTTTGTGAAAACCAAAAGATTAAAATTTATTCAAATAAAATTTTTTATTCCAATTTATACTATCCTGGATCTTTGAGAAAAAGGGATAATTTTTTGAAAAAAATAATTAATTTGAATTTGGTGTTTCTCTTGAGTAAACCCTAACCCATAGGAATTTCTATGATTATATTTAATTATAAATATTTTAAAAAATATCATTACCAAAAGTGAAATTTGATAAGATTTTCTATTATAGAAAATATTTTTTACATCTTGAAATAAATTATTTCCTATTTTTTATCAATCCACTTTGGGATATTCAAGATGTGTGAATGAAAATAGAGCATAAAGTTCATGTGGAATCATCGTTTGAAGGATCAATCATTTCTGAGTTTTTTCCAAATTTTTGGTGTACGTAATCAGAAGAAAGGGATAGGAATCAAGAAATATGGGTTTCTAATAATGGCATTCAAAATATTTGGTAAAGGAGTTTATTTAAGAAAGATTGGTGTTTCACAAAGATAAAGATCTTAACAGAGGTTGTGGGCTCTTGTAGTGGTGTCTTGTGCAATAGGAGTTAGAGGGCAACACTGGATGTGGATGATATAGTTTTACTTGGAAAGGCCGGGTGTTCTACTCCAAAGTACCAAAATCCAATTTAGTAGATAAATAACTTTTAAGACCTTGAAATGGAAGGTTTGAGTACTTACAAAGATTACTAGGCCAATACAGACAGGGTCCATGTGGATGAGCCCAATGAAATTTATAATTGTCTTTCTATAGGGGATGTTTCAGACCTAAGGAGTAGTAAGAGTAACTAGAGGAGTAAGGGTATGATGTATTAATCCACTTTTCCATCCCCCTTTAGATACTCAGTCTGAAAAATATAAATATGAAGAGATTATAGAAAGTGAGGTCAGGTGTGAATGGAAATTATGTGGTCTATGTGAACAACCTTTAGATTTTGTTCTATGTTCAGAAGAAAAAGTGATCGAGAAGGTTATGTTACCCAATTCTTTTGAAGATGAAGGAGAGAAAATGATGGGGAGGCCTTTGAGGTTGACTCAAAATGAGGAGAAATACACCTATATTGACGAGAAGGACGTGATCCTAGTTGGGGGATTCGACAACTAAAATATCATATTCTAGGATTATATATAGGCTCGGTAAAATCTAGCCTCTAAATTTGAAGATATGATAATAGATGAAAAAAAAAACTAAGGTTACCACCATATCCATGAATTTGTATAGGTAAATGGATTATGGTAGAAATAATTTTTGTTTCAAGAACTATGCCTTATCCTTATGTGGTTGATGTTTGGTTTCTCACATTTCTTTAAATGTTTTTGAAAGAAAAATATTTATTTTCATTCAGTGGAGCATCACGAAGGAATCTGGTGTCACGAATATTTGATGGTTCACGAATATGGATTGAAAAAAATGTATGATGCATGATGGAAATATTTTAAGCTATGCGATTATGAAAATCTTTGAAAATTAGTAAAATTTCACTAGAGCTATGACAAGGTAGAGAGCTACGAAAATAAGGATGAATAGAATCATGAAAAGGCCATGGTGATCATAGAAGAATCATAGAACCAAGTTTGTATATATATAGGTGGACACACATCATTTGAAGCATAGAGAAAATTTTGATAATGTTAAATAACTCTAATATTTATAAGGTGGCAATATTCATGAATTAAGATCTTTTTTAGATGAATTATTGAAAATAGAATGGTTATGAACTATTTGACACTCACACATTTTAGAGAATGTAGTTTAGTGAAAAATAAGAGTTTCAGGATAATATAGAATTTCGTTAATGTAGTGAGCATAATGAATTATAGGAGGTTTGAGAAGGTTGGGAGATTCACAAATTTTGTGATCTTTATAAAAGTATGTGTTTTTGTTGGGGATGAATGATATTTGAAACAGAAAGGGAGTTTTCTAAAAGTTAAGAGCTTTGTGAACACTATTTTTGAATATATGGTTTAATTGATGAGTGCATTGAAGATCATCAATTCAATATTATGGTGAAAGTAGAGTATTTTGGTAACTAATGACAAATTCTTCTATGAACAATCTACTTAAATGACCATTAATTTGATAAATTGAGTAAAAATTAACCCAAGACAATGAGCAAGGGAGAGTTGACAAAAGTGATCTAACAGAGGTAGTGTACTATCCCAAAAATTATTATCAATCCAATGTACATGGAATGGAGTGACTGTGTCTGAATAATTTTAATCCACATCAATTATTAAAGCTTAATGGATTCAGGTATAACCAACACACTAAAGGAGTTTGTACCTTGAACTAGTCCTTAGTGGTGAACCATGTAAAACAATTTTTCTATGTTTCAATTTCTACATATAGGTATTTAATATCTATATGATTCCATCAAAAAAGTTTAACAAGTTCATACTAATATGAGGAAAAGACATGACTCACATAAAGAAACAATTAACACTATGATTCACCCCTCCCATCTTTATACCATTTGTGATCCATTGGGATGGATTTTATTTATGCCACAAATTGATGTATTTAGGTAAATATTGTGATAGGTTTATCTTTGACTAAAATAGAATGGAAAATTCTTGGTATATATTACAAAGCTCAAAATTTTATTAATACAGCTATATATGATAAAATATATTTGAAGTTGATGAGTTTCACTATAACTATGTTCACGTGGGAGAAAATAGAATATATATTCAATGTATATAACAAAGTAAAGGAGGAAAAACATTAATTCTTTCATAATCAGTGTTATGATATGAAAATGCATCTATATTAAAATGAATATAGTTTATTTAATAATATTATTGATGATGAAGGAGATATACAAGGACTTGGGGTCAAAATTATGGATATTGATATTGTGAAGAAAGTCCTAAGAAGACACCCACATATATACCATCCAAATGCCTTATACCTTTAGGGAAGAGGTATTTTTAGTCATTCCCTAGGTAATTTACTAAGTGGTCTTGTGTCTTAAGAAAGGAGAGTCAAACTAGAAGACACATAAACTTGAGTTTGCAAGGAAATAGAATTCAAATACAAGGGAAAACAGTATATTTCCATATTTAGGTATAATATAAATGATGTATATAATGAAATTATTTATATTTTTCCAAGAAAGTCCATAGAGTAAAAAAAAGATTTATAGGATATCTCTTGTTGACATGTTTTAGGTGTGGAAAATTAGGTCTTATTTTTGATCTATTCTTAAGAAGATTTGATGATATAGAAAATAAAGAAAAAATTAAGCATATAACTCAAAAGATGTTCCATCATAAGATATGATTCAATCAAGAAAATAAAATTTAGATAAATAGATTCATCTATAAAAAGGAACATGACAAATATGACAATTTGGATGATATAGAACCAAAGGTTAATCTTGATGTAGATGATGAAATAATTGTTATGGTTGAAATGGTAGAAAATGATAAAGGTGAATAAAATCAGTTGAATGTTGTTATAGATCTCATGCTTTAATATGAGGGTGATCATGATGAGATTGAAATTCTAATAAAGAAAAATAGAAATATGGGAGTCATATTAAAAGGGTCATCAGAGTATGTGGATCAAATTGAAGAATATATTGATTGACTTCAGGGAGAAGTTTAATAACATTTGAAAACTATTGAAAGCATAAAATAGGTAGTGGAGTTTAAAATAAGGATGAAATAGAAATAACAATTCATCAATTTCCTTATATCATGATTGGAGTCAAAGGATATTATAGTTTATAGACTTGGAGAAGAATTCACTTCATTAAGGAGTAATCTATTATCAGATTCAAAAGCAATGGAAGTGAGGAATTAATTACCATTTGGAATCCATTTAGATGCAGATCTATTAGAAATAGTTAAATGTTGTTCTGAAGGAGTTGATAAAGCATTGAATAATCAGAGATATAATTTTATAGGAAAATTTATAATTGTGTGTGATGTAGAAACATCAAAAGAAGGAATTGATATGATCCAATGAATATGGAGACAATATTTGGACATGTCACAAAGTCGAATGATGTTCTAATAGACACAGCTTTAAATCAGACAATGAAGAGAGACAAAAATAATACTAAACTATCTAGAAAGAATAAATGGACAAATACCTATACAATAGAAAGGTACATGAGTAGTAATGGAAGTGAGATGATATTTACTCTTATGAAATTTCAACTTTCTGGATTTTTGGTCCATGCCATGCCTTTCTATGAAGAGGCAATGATATATCTAGATGGGGAATCACATATAAGTCCAAAATGGAGAATTTGAATATATAATTTATCCTATAAAGGAAATAATTTCTATGGATTTTTTTCACTCTCTTAACAATGGCCATAAATTTAGTCATTTCAGGTATATAAAAGGTCGAAACAATAACTATGGAACACCGAGAAAATCCAATAACTATCAACCAAGTTGAATTTCCCACAAAAAATAAGTATTCTAATCTAGAAGAATAATAGGAGTATGATTTAAACATCCCTATTATAAATATATTGGGATGTACATATTTTACCTCATCTCAATCAACCATCTCATTGAAGGATAATAAGATGACTGAGAAATACAACATGGCAGAAATCGCCCTCAAAGCTACAAGGAACATTAATGCCTGGATTCATAAAATAAGATAATCATCCGACATGAAAAAATGAAGATATGTGGAAAAATACTATGAAAATTTTTTATGGAACAATGATATATGACACTGATGGTTCCATAAAAGATCAATGGAAGTGGAAATACAAAATTAGGAAATGAATATCATCTGAAAAAATGAGTTCTTCACATGGATGGTTTGCATCACAATATCCTAAGTGTGAGTCAAGTCATTGGATTATGATTAGTAGTGACATTTAACTATAATGTTCCCACTATCAATGAAAAGATATTTAATTATATCATGAAATGATGTCGAGAAAATCCTAACTAATACAAGGAAGAAAATAACACAAAAACTGTTTCTTATTAACTAATGATGAAAAAACATATGGTCCAGTAGTTTTGGTCAAAATAATCAATGGAACCTAGAAAACATATCAATGATAATGTCTATTGTCAAAATTTTCAATAAGTTGATTTATGGAGAAAAGAAATGTGAAACTTGAAAGTGAGGAATGACGGTCCGACATTATTATCATATCAGGAGAAAAAGGGTATCAAATCTACTTGATCTTTTCTATGTAGATGTATATGGTAAAATAAATATGGATGGAACATATATAGAGTGGTAATTAATTATTTTTATTGATGGATAAAATATTATTAAATATGAGATGTTTATTTCGTGAAAACCGAAAGTTCTTTCCTAGGTAAAGAAATATCCCTTGAGAGTTGAGAATAAGACTGATTTCACAATCAAGATTTTAAGATCTGAAAATGGAACAAAGTTCACTTATTTTGAATTTTGAAACTATCTAAAAATCATGGGATAAATAATGTAGTTTCATTAGTTATAACAACTCAAAAAAATGGGGACGTTGAACATACAAATGGGAGGATGAATAATTTTTCGTTAACTATGGTGAAAGAGAGTTGTGATTCTCATCGTTAATAGAAAGAGTATGTTCATGTTTTATTGTACAATCAAAATTAAATAGGGCTATTTATAAGAGAGGATATTACACCATATGAAAAATGGACAAGAAATAATCCCTCACTAAATTATTTTCATGTATTTGGAATGGAAGGTTTTATTTAACATAAGAAGTAAATAAAGGAAAGTATAGTTATTTTGTAGATGGGTGAATATTCTTTGGAAACCCAATGAAGATTAATGCATATAAAGGATATAGTAATCATTTTATAAATATTTTATATGGAAATTATGTCAATATCATGATGGATAAAACTATAAATAACTCAATAAGATCATATGTTGATATGATTGAAGTTAAAGGAAAATGTGGAACATGGTCTGATTCAAATACAAAAATTGTGGAAGGCTTTCCCAAAATTTAAGGTTCTCAAAATAATGATGGTTCAAATGTAGAATGAGAAGTGTAATCCATTTTTAGAGAAACTCTATCAATATATAACATGAGAAATATAATATAAAAAATTGATCAATCCAATATCATTAGTGATTGGACTACACCTACACAGCTAAAATAAATTTGGATTGGATCACATTCTACTCTCCTATAAATAGTGTAACCAACCTTGTTTGAATTATCAATAAAGGATGAATCATGGGTTAAGGTCATGAGTGAAGAACTAGGTCAGATTGAAAGAAACTAAACATTGTATTTTTCGAATGGCTAAAAAATCAGTATGTGATTAGAACAAAGTGGGTCATCAAAATAAAATTTTATGAGCTAGTAAATGTGATTAGAAATAACAAATACTTACTGTGTAACAGATATGCACATATTTAAGGCACAAATGTTGAAGAAACATTTACCCGAGTATATCTACTGGAGTTGATTATGCTCTTTCTATCCATGGAAAATCAATGAGGTTACAAATTTTATTAGGTGAATGTCAAAACACAATTCTAAAATAGTGTTCTTGAATAAGATGTCTATATTGAACAACCAGTGGGATTTTTTATTGTAAATGATGAAAATAATGTTTTTTTATTATAGATCAATTTTTTTGGTCTAAAACAAGATCCATGAGCATGGTATTATTGATTGGATTATTTTCTGACGAATATGAGATTTAAAATAGGAGGTTTTAATCATAATCTCTATATGAATAATTCAAATGGAGATCATTTTATGGTTCTGATATATGTGTATGATATTTTAATTTCTGGAATCATGCATGTATCAGTGGAATAGTTTTCTTATCACATGAAATCTAAAATTAAAATTCTATGATTGGTAAAATCACAATTTTTGGGTTTGTTGGTGATTCAAAAGAAGGAATACACTTTAATTTCTTTGGAAAATTATATGGATGTGATTTAGAATAAATTCAACATTCATGAATCGAAATAATTTTGAATCTGATGGTGTTTGGAAAAAACATGGAAAGCATGAGGATGGTAAATCTGTGGATCCCACCTTGTACAGTAGGTTCATTGGAATCTTAGTATACTTTACTGCAACATTGTTGGATATCATCATTGATACATATTTAGAGGTTCAATTCCAATGAACCCATGTGGAATAGAATAGTTTATTAGATAAAAGAAACATGGAATATTTTCAAGGTAATCTCAATGTTGGGTTACTATTTGAAGAAGGAATAGATAGTTATTTATCATCAATTTTTTATTTTGACTAGGCTAGATTTGAGGTGGATCGATAGTTGATAAGTGGGGGTTCATTTTTTATTAGAAACTAATTTGTGCGATAGTTGAGAAAGAAACATGTAATAAATTCTCTTGGTGTAGCTAAAGAATATTATATCTCTATGGAAAAGGCATGTAATGTGCTATTATGGATAAAGCAACAACAGACTAATATTGTTGATGAGGTGAAACTAGAGATGGTGATCCTAAATCATAATAATACAATGATTGATCCTAAAAAATATAGTTATGAAATTTCATATAAAATATATTGACATTAGATATCACTTCATTAAAAAAAATTTTTTACAATGTGTGATAAAAATTGTGAATATTGGAACTAATAATTAAGTGGTTGACATCCTAACTAAGACTATGGTGGAAACAATATTTGAGAAACATTTTTTGAACCCCTATCATTAGCCTCCTCCCAACACATGAGTAGGTTACATTTTCCCTCTATCCCCATTCATGGTAACTATTTAAATATTGTTATATATGTGATGCAGGTGTATAGAGAAGATAATATCTAGGGGAGGTTTTTTGCTTACTAAGATCACAATAGGAAGTTCTTTGTGTTTATTTCTTAAAGGGGGGATAGAAATTCAATGAATTGGTTTCTAGGATAGGTTGGGGGTATGGAATCTAGGATAGGTTCGTCGTGTCTTGAGGCATGAAAATAAATTTTCCACTCTTGTTTTCTTCACCAATAGTTTCTCATTTATACATAGATTTAGGGATTATTTATTTCAAGCTGATGAGGTTTTTGGCTGATGAAGGTGATTTATTGAATTTATCTACCGACTAAAAACAATATAAATGGGGGATATTATTGGAACAATGTTATAAACATCTATTAAGTAACTATATTTCTTAAATTTACTATACCATTTTTATTATATGTTATAAGAGATTATAAATTATATATTATAAATTTTTTAATACAAAAATCATAAAATTTATTCTTTACAAATTCTATACCATGGTCACCATGAATAGTTACAAATGGTATTATTTTCTCATTTTTAACATTGGTTATAAAAATATTAAAACATAAAAATACTTATATACTTTTTTCTAGAAAATATACACATGTGTAACAGGTTTATTCATCAAATAAAAAATTTATATTTTATTCCAAAAAATAATTTTAGTTTTTTTATACCATGTAAAATAATGTAAAATAAATGTAAATAAATAAAAATAAAAAATTCACTAATTGACTTAAAACATGACATATGTTTATTTTCTTATTGATAAGAATCATATAATTTTAATGAGTAAAACATAAATCTCATAGATATTTAATTATCCCTTTATAAGAATGTTTTCCAAAAGTTCTCACAATATAGTGTCATAATATTATATGACACAACCAATATTTATCTTATTTGTCACTAGGAAAAGTTATATATTGTTTTATTAGGTCTTCAATGTTTTGTGTGTATACATTCTACTACCTTTCGGTAAAATGAATATATTTTTTGAACATTGAACAGTAAATTTATCATTCCTGAATTCTATATGGTATCCTTTATAAAAAATTGTCTTATATTTTTACGGTTGGGCTTAAGTCCTATGATATATAAAAAACTGAAATCAAATATTTTCCAAGAAAACAACTGTTAATTATACCATTAATTTTACCTTGATCATTATCAACACAATTAAATTTATCGAAATTCATATTTATAATATACTGAAATAATTTTTTTATATTTATGTGATTAGAAAACCCACTATAATTATTCTAAATATTATTACATTTGGAAAATTTAAAATTATCCTAAAATAGATTAAGTTATATTGTAATAACCTGGACTTACATAGGACCAGCATTAAGGAAAATAAAACATTAGGAATCCATATTTTTCCAAATTTGATATATTATAGAATTATTAATCCATTTCGGAAATTACATCTTTTAAAAACAAAAGGATTTTAAATTATTAAAATAAAAAGTACTCTTCCAATGTCCAAAACTATTAAAAAATGTCAAAAATGGTTCATTTTTTGGAAAAATAATAAAAAGTTTGAAGATAAAGTATTTATTGAGTGAAATATATCTTCGAAATATATATGTGATCCTTTTATGTCTATAAGGTATAACAAAAAAATTCATCACAAAGTAAAATTTGATAAAAATTTTGTTTGAACCAAGGGTCTCACATAGGGAAATGGATTGTTTTTTGTTTTTTTCCATTCCACATTGATTTGATCAATGTGTGTTCAATATATGTGGTCATACAATACAGGTGGATTTAGTATTTTTAGGTGGCATCTTTTCCCAGGGTTTTCTAGATTTTTCGAGACCAAAAATAATACAAAGGGATAAACATCATTAAATATGGGTTTCTAGTACTGATTCATCAAATATATGGTGAAGGAATTTATTTCATGAAGTATGGTGTTTTGGGAAGATTTTTAGATTTGCAGAGGCATATGGTGTTGGAAATATTTGCTAGTTCATGAAAGAGGTATTTCAAAAATTGTCGAGGAATGATTGTAAGAAATGTGATTACATTAATCTTCATGAAATGGAAAGATTTCACTATAGCTACATGATTTCTAGGAGATTTTTGAATAAGAGTGAATATGTTCGTGATAAGGATTTGCTGAGCATGTAATATTTGAGAATGTGATTTTTTCTATAAATAGGTTTCCAAACAATATTTGAGGCACATAATGAATTTAGAAAAGGGATAATCTCTGTGATTTCACAAATGTAGGACTCTTTGTGAACTAGGAACTATTTTTGAGCAGATTCATTATCAAAATAATGGTTAAGAAATAATTGACACATATGCGTTTTAGATAAGAGGGTTTCCCAAATAATGGCAGTTTTGTGATTGTTTGGAGTTCCAAAAAGGTAGTGATACTAAAAAAGGATATGAGGTCTTTGTAGTCTGGGAGCTTCATTAAGGCTGGGAGATTTTTGAATGAGTGTGGGTTAATGAAGAGTGAAATATTTTTGAAACTAAATGGTTTTTTTCAAAGGGAACGTCGTGAACAGTAGTGTTGAACCTCTGGTATGAGTGAATAGTGTATTCAAGTGCATTAATTCTAGACTATGGTGAAGGTAGAGTCTTATGGTAATCTAGGTCAAATACTTGTATTAAATATCATTTGAATTGAAATTCAATTCATTAAACTGAGTAATATGTTACCGAAGGCCATGAGAAAGGGGGAGTCAGCAAATGTGATCTGAGGGAGGAATTATGCTCTCACTAAAATTATCTTAAAGGTGGTGTGCTTGTCATGTAGCGACCTTGTATGAGATATTATAATCCATCAAATATAGTAACGTTTAGTGGATTCAGGTACAACTGACCCACTATCAATATATTCTCATTACACTGGACCTTACCTAGTAACCATGTAAAACTATTATGTGATGTTTCTATCTCTGTATATGGGTGTTTAATATCTATGTGACCCCATTACACATTTTTTAAAATTTCCTACCAATGTACAGACAAGAACCAACCCATTTATAGAAACATTTGTCACCTGGATTCACCCCTCACCTCTAAAGGGTGTTCTAGGGTCCTACATTTTCTTTAGACTAAAAATCTCAATATTTTAGTTTTTTGACTAAATACTTATCATCATTAGCTTTATTAGAATTAGCTTTATTTTATAGTTGTAATGTATGATATAAAATATATGATTTTATTTTATAAATTAGTTAATTTTCATTGGAAATATCTACTTTTACATCGTCAATCATTTTTCATACTTTATAATTGTTTTTCGGAATACCAAATATAAAATTCCATAACTTTCTAAATGTGACCACTATTGTCAAAATACATTAACCCTGTAACATTCATTTGTATTTTTAATACAAATATAAAGTTCTATAACATTATGAATGTGATCACTATTGTCAAAATAATTTTCCGAAGAAGTATCTCCTCTAATTTCATTCTAAGTGTGGGAATATTTCAAAATATTATTTCATTTTTACTTACTGAACTTATTATAATTTCTATCATTCTTATCATTCATTTTTTTTCTAAGGAAAATATGGTCTGATCTGACCTTGATTCTTATAATCAATGAAAATGATTTAAGAAGTATATTAATTATTATTTTTCCTTCGAATATTTCTTTTATATGTTTCTAAAATATTTATTTCTATAATTTATTTCATTATTCTTGGAATATTTACAAGCTCATCTTCACTATTATCTAAATAACTATTCCATATATCGTCTTCTACATTCTTCATCTTAGAATATTTAGAAACTCTTAAGCTGATTTAACATTCTTAATACCTAAAGATTTCATGTAAAGAGATAAACAACTATATTTATTCATATATATTTTTAGTATAAATTTTGTAAATACTCTTTTAATATATAAGAGTTCCAATAAAATAATCAAAATAATGATTTGTATGATTATTATTATCATCAATAACTATTATTTTTTATTCTTATTGTCTAGGAATAATATATATAATGTTTTCAACCATATGTTCATCAGTTAAATGTTTATATACCAATGATTGTAAACTACACATAGTAATCAAGAATCTCTTACTAATCCTAGAAATATAATCTCCAGATAAAAAATCAAATTCTTCATAATTTTCTCGTAGTAGGGATTTTATTATTTCAATAACTATGGTTGTCCCAATGTTAGTAACTTAAATCATTTTCCCAATACTATAAAAAACTTCAAAAGATGAAAAATGACTAAAGATATTCTGTGTCATAGACCATAGAAAATTATTTATCACAAAAGAACTCAGTTGATACTCAATTTTATCATCTTTAGTGAAAGTATAAAATTCTTCATTAACATAATTTCTAGCCAACATAAAAACATTATCAAATCTATCATTGATCACAAAAGTCTTTATTTTATGTCTCTTTAATTCATATCCAACACCATAAAACATTGGTGATTTGTTATGGTTTAGATTCTCTAATGTACAAATAGAAAAACATACTCTCTTATAAAACAAGATACTATTTTCTATAATACACTTTAGTTTAAAAATTTATAACAAAATATTAAATTTGAAACCATATCTCATACCAAATATAAGACCGTAAGAGAAAACAGTTCACTAATGGGGGAGTGAATTTTAGTTTATAAAATAAAACCTAAAATTTTCACTAACCAGCTTATGGAGGTTTATTATAAGAATATTATGTCGTATTTAGAGATATATACAAGTTTATAATCAAAAATGAAAACATTAATTATCATTCACAATAGAAAAAACATGTAAAAATATGTGATAACAAGGCTTATAGAAAATACAAAAGAAAAATGAATATGATGTTTTATAAGAGGATCAAATATTTAACATTGAGTGTTAAGGATGTAATTATCCCTGATATAATGTATCCCTAGGTTTCACCATATCGTAATGGTATATTCTTATAATAGAAGGAAATCCCTCAATACAAGGATCGATATAATTATCTGTTTCATATCATTTAGAACCCTCAACAACACCATATCAGATAAACCAACATCTCTCAAAACCTTGAGATCCCTTGATCATGATTGATCAAATGAACAATCAAAAAAATATAAATTCTTATTTCATTTAAAGAATATATTCATAGAGGATTCCTTATGAAAAATGATCCATTTATAATTATAATGAAATGCTATTATGGTAAAAATATGTTACAAAAATATTCAAAATAACTCTACAATTCTTGTGATATAAAATATTCCTCCTCTTCAAATGCTTTGTCTAATTATTAAAATTTATATATTGGTCATATTATACATTCTTTAGATATAGTTTCAGTGAATTTGGGAAAAATCACTCCATGGGAGGATTAATCTCCACTTGTTCATGTGATTCTCATAAAATTATACACTGTTATAATGTATACGGATTATTTTTTGGAAAAATAAATATTGTTTATATGGTGAAATGGTATTTCTTTTTCTCATGTATTTAATTAATTTACAAATGTATGACATGTCTAATTCTATATTATGAAGTTCACTTAATGGGTTTGATATAAATTCATCCAATTTAATTTTTTATAATTTCACTTTTAGACATAAATAAATCATTATATAATGAAATAATCAATCAATCATCTGATGTACAGAATACATGTTCATTTGATTACTTAAATAATTATATCTAGTTAATAGTATTCCTACATCTAGTAAAATATAATTTCTAAAAAAAATAGAGGTTATGAAGTATAAAATTTTAAATAAATTTATTTTTATTTTCAAAATAAGATTTATAATATGTGGAATGTTATCATTTAGGCTCAACAGTGTCAAATTCTTTTAGTCAATTGTGATATCCATAGAAAAAGAATCTGAACAAAAATCAACATGATTTATTTGGGATTTATTTCATTACATGAGGTAAAGTTTCCTAAAACCCATGAAACATTAATAAAAATTAATCTTCCCTACACATTTATTTTCCTATATTTTTGTTCCATCACTGGTAAAACATGGAAGGTATACTGAGAAAAAACAATGAATTGGGATGTTTTAAATTTTATATTATGCATTAAAGATATTAGAAAACGAAATACAGAACACTCTTGATTCATTAGAAAAATAAAATATAGGATAAATAATCTCTAATATAGAAACTAAAAGTATAAGTGAATGATTTTCATTCTTTCAATTATTAATCCATGATAAAATAATATCCATGTCATATTTGATATATTCTATACGGAAATTTATCACATGAACTAGACTAGGAAACAGAACATAGAATACAACTCTTGGTTGTCTCAATCTCGTGATCTTTTTTATATAATATTTCTACCCTCCTCCATTTATATGATATCTATCCCTCTAGGTAAACAAAACACACCAACCATAATGAAGAATGACTTCTCATTAAACACTGCCAAATGTAATTTACTAGAAAGGGTAGTAACTAAATATTTAGTCAGAAGGGTAGTTTCTTGGAGGTTTATTAAATATAGACTATCATTCATGTGGTTAGATTTGTGAGAAATTAACTTGATATACGTATATAGTTAGGTGACCCATATGACATAGAGGGATCTAACTATAGTGATATTAATAAATTTTGGTTGGAAATTATATAGGAAAATAATAGAATAGGAAAATCCATGATTTCAAGTTTTTTCCTCCTAGTGAATGAAAATAGAAAGAAACACATTAAGGAGGTATCGTAATTGATATATAAATAGCTGACAATTATTAATTTTGAGTAAAGAGTGGATCAAACACAGTGCTATCCAAATACAATTTGGCCAACACATGAAGAGTTCCCAAGGTAACATACATGATTTAAATACTCCTTAGTCCGTGTAAGAATAAAACAACTCATCCAAATATGAATAATAACCTATTTAATTATTTAAAATTTAAAAAGTTTTTCATGTGAATTTAATATTTATAAACTCAAAATTTTTAATGGAATAAATCACCAAATATAAATCCAAAAAAACTTGAAATTTAATTTGAAATTATATGAAAATCAATTTCTCAAATCGTCACCCTCAGAAATAAATAAATAAAACCATAACACCAATTTTTTTCTCAAACACCTTCCAATTGGAATGGAAATATTTCTTGAATAACCTGAATAATATTACTATGATAAAAAATACCTAATCAAACTATGGATAGAATATTACTGTACTGTGTATACACATGAAACACAATTCCAGAAAAATAATTCATTGAATTTTAACTAATAACATAAACATTATTTCAATATAATTATAAATTAAATTCATAAACAAGAACCTTACTAACATATGTCTATGGGAGTTTACCATTGATATCAGTTCATTAAGATCATTCTAAAACTTCTCTTTATCACTTCATAAAAAAATAGTAAATGAGAAAACCTTTATCCTTTAACGAAACTATTGAATTAAATCTCAAACATACTCATAGTATGAATATAAATCATATATGAATTGAATATATAAAATTTAAAATTTAAAAATTAAATTTCATATACATAATGAAAATTGAAAGCATGAGAAATAATATCAATATTGATCTAGGTTAAAAATATGCCTAAATAAAGTCAAAATCGTCTCAAACAACTACACTTAGTATAATTAAAAATAGAAACCAAATTAGGTTTAATTAAAATTTGAATTAATTCATAATGCATATGAATCTATAATACTCTTAGCTTAAGGGGATAACACTATTATATCATATACAATAAAATATTTTAAATTAATTGAATACCACTATAATTTTGATGTTTTTTAATCCAAAGTACATTCTAATGAACATGATAATAAACTAATGATTATGTTTAAACCACTATTAACTATATAAAATTATATCTAAATTTATTCCACCTATTTATAATAAGATTTTAATTTAATTCCCTACTCCTATATCACAAATATAGTACCCATTATTACCAATATGTGGGTTGTTCTTTAATAAACCACTATCCAAGACATGGAAACACTAACATATCCAAATATCATCACTTAAACTCAATTATATTCATTTTATAATAATATAATTCCCTCTCCTTAGACATGTGGAACACTTAGATATCACCAATATATAATTTCATTGGTATACTAGATAGGCCATTTGTAATAACCTCTATTGTGTATATACATTATTTAAATTTTTAAATTTTTATTTATTTATGTAAAAAAATAAATTCATTTGTTTTATTTTGATAATATTAATATAAAATAAACATATATTTATTCTAGAAACTACTTTTCAAAACATGACTAATTAAATGTTTTTATATAGAATTTGAATTTAACAAAAATTTTATTCTATAAATAAATAACATGTTAAAATAACAAAATGATAATTATTTTATTACATAATAATATAAGATTAGATAAAAAGGATAAATATAATCTAAAAAATTAAGATTAATATAATAGGATAATGAAGATAGTAAATAATAGTTCAAAAATTTGAAAATCTAATGAGTTCACGTCTCCTAAAAATTTCATATCCACATACTACACTATAAGAAAGTCAAAATTAAAAACAATATTGGAATTTCGTAATTGTTGTATAAATAACCTTGATAAAAACATATATGTATGATTAATGAATTATTCAAGAGATATTTATAGGAATTATAAGTGTTACTTAGTCGCTATAATAGTAACCGAACAATTTGAATAATTATTTTCCCATGGGAATATTAAAGTGCCAATTGAAATTGTAAAATAACCAATATAATTATAATACCGATACATAATCATCAAGATATCATAATGGAATATTTAATGTAATAATTAAAATTATTTAATTCATTAAAAAAAATACTGTAATTATTTTTGTAATGTGTATTTTCATTATTAAGAAAACATTATTATTCTAAAAGCAATATAAATGTTGAACTTACATAATTTAGAAACATATTTTGATAATGTGCAATGAAAATATATATTTTTTCAAAAAAATAAATTCATTCATATTTTGATTGTGTTTGAAAACAAGAAATGCTTGAAATTATCAAAATTGGTCATAATAGTATTTAAACATCATCACTTGGGTTGGTAGAAGACTTGTACAATGTTTTGAATAATTTTAGTAGAATCTTGGAATAGATATCTAATTTATATCATTCCATAGTGATGGACATGCCATGGTGGTGGTTATGACATGTTTAAATAACTAGAGTTCATGTAGGGGTCTAAATGGGGTTTACATTAATTATAGAAAGAGTAAATCTATGCGATCTTATGTCCTGATAGACTCTTTTTCATCTATAAAAATTTCTAACATCTATATGAGAGTTGATAATGGGATGACAGAAGTTGTACTCCATAAGAAAATGATTATTCAACCTGTTTGACACCTGTGGTAGACATCATGGTTACGATTATTGATTTGAGTATAGGATGTTGAGGTTCAAAATTAGTATTTTTTAACCAATTTTAGGATTCATGTAAGAATAATTAAAATTAGGATTTTAGGTAAACTACTCTACAATAGGTTCCATTGATCATATTAAGTTGTCTAGATTTCGACTAGAAATAATAAACAAGTCATACATCATGACATAAGGTAAGATGTTATTATTTACATGAAATATTACTTTGTCTATAGGACATATAATACATGGGGGTGTACAGATAAGGTATATTTGAATCTTGAAATGATGATATTTATGGGATAAATGGTTATTTTATGGTAATGATTTTTGGATTCAATGGTTAAACATGAGGTGACCACAAAATGTTGAGTTATCCCATGTAATGGTGTACATAGTTAGAGAAAAATCATTTAATTTAAAATTTATATCATTTGGTAGATATTTTTTAACTCAAATTAAATTCATTTGACTAGGTTTGGGAAAAGATAAATCTTTTGGATTTCCTGATAAATTCAAATTATAATTTTGGAATTAATTCATGGAAAATGTTACATTATCTTATAGAAATTAGAGACGAAATATCTCTATGATAAATACAATCCTAAGATATGATATTGTTTAAAATATTTGATAAAGTAGTTTTATACCTTATAGTGATGAAAACATATAAAGAAGAATACTTATTATAGAAGATATTTCATGAAAATTCAAGGAGATTCATATAAAATGGGTGCACCATTATTGCGGTAATTATCCTCATTATTTCGTGGATGATGTAGATATTAGTTAGAGGAGTAGAGTTTTATTTATATTTGAAGAGAAAAAAAACGTTATTACCATATTATTAGGGTTGTAATCATAGGACGTTAATGATACAATATATAATTTTTCACAAAATAGTAGTTTATTGGATTTTTGGTACACCAATATTTATCAAAGTGTATTTTCCTTGGGAATAGTTCTATGTGTGATAAATAATTAAAATTTATTGTGTATTAAATTTTTTGTTTATCACTTACATATTCTCTTTGTGATAGATAAGTGATTTATTATAACCCCATAAAATAATGACTGGGAAGTTTCATTTTAATTCAATAGAACTAGATTCACCCCCTTGTGGGTTATCTTCTTTATATGGGACTAACAAGTAGAATCAATATAATAAATCCATTAAGTCATAGATTTATCTATCTGGAATCTTGGGAATCTATTTTCATTCATAATTTTATTCCAAAATTTAAAAATAAAAAAAATTGGCTTTGAAATAATCGGATGTAACACTATTTTTGATAACTTAGAATGAATCCATACAAGACTATCATAAATTTTATTTTGGTCCATATTGAATGCAAATATTTATCTAAAATATATCAAAATGATTAGAAAGTAAATTCAAAAATAATTTATTTGTTATGGGAGATTTATCCAATTATATACATAGAAAGGTAATGTCATTTAAATTCACACATTTCATATCCCAAACATTCCTAAATATCTATAATGGCAACATGAATTTACATGAATCTAAACTAAAGGTTCAAAGAATCAAGTATGAGGAATATAGGATTCACATAAATTAATTGTTTGAAACATACTTTTATTAAGTGAATGTGATAATATAGGAAAATTTTAGACTTATAAAAACCTTTGTTAATATAAATATCAAAAATCATATTCTTATAAGATTACAACCTTATTTCTATCTTCAGGTTTTAGTTCTCTATGACAAGGAAAAAAATCATGAATCATTGTATATTAAATATATAACTATTTTTTCATATATATATATATATATATATAAGGAATAATGACAATGATCTAATGTAAAAAAGAAATACCAGGACGTGGTGTTCAGGTAAATGAATAATCTTATAGTGCAGGAAAATATTAAAGAAAAAGAGGTTGAAAAATTTTATGTCATTCCTTTACTCAAATTTAAAATGGGGAAAGGATATTATAAGGGGAAACGTCTAATTTCTTTCTTTATAAGTAGAAAATTTGCGATCCTCACTAAAAAGACTATTAATAAATTTTAAGGTTATGGATAATATGATATACTAATGAATAAATTTCTTAATTTGGTGAAAAGCAAGAGGATCACTAAAATAAATTTATTAAATATAAAGAGCTATATTTAATAGGAGGAAACTATGTTGAAAAAAATGTACAAAAAAGTAAGGATTTCAATTACCAAAATGATATAGTTCTCTTAGATTTCATTGAAAAACCACAAACCAAGGAGATAATTGTTGTAGAATATATGTGTTTTGAGGGTGTAATGGGCCTTAAGGTAGAGTTTTATGTTGCAATTTAAGAGATAAATTTTTTTAGAGAAAAAATGAAGAAATTTATTGGAGTGGAACATTTTTTATAACACTACATTGTAGAATGTAACAGAGAAACCTGAGTTTAAGGATGACATTGAGAACTCAAATACAAACATCTAGAAAACTTATAGAAAGTTATTGAGATTAAGATCAAAATGGAAGAGAATATATAGAACATTGATTGATTGATTGACACAGTGAAAGATATAGTGAAAAATATTTATTATATTGATAGAAATATGTACAATATGAATAAAAAATATTAAGGATCAATAAATATCAATGAATCATTGGATGACATTTGGATGTTGAATTTTTTATGTCATAAAAATTTGATGGGGAAGTATGAAGACCCAATAAAATAGTTCAAATATTACCCTCATTAAAAAATATCATTAAAAAGGAAAAATATGGTGTGTGTATTTATTGTATGAAAAATTTTATAACGATATAGTCTTAGCCAAAATCACCCACCCCTTAGATAAATATTTATTTGGGATAGACCAAAAGGATAGCTAGAATAAAAATTAAGACACATAGGAAAAAACCACACATCACTTGTTACTGTTTTGTAATGATATGTTATACACAAATCATGTGTTCCATAACCAAGAGACAATCCATGTCACATGAATAATAGGTACATGAAATATTATTTAAAATCACACAATATCTTTTCTGTGGATAACTTATTTTGTTTAAAATATATAGATATAAAAATATATGAAGGAATAAGATAATGGGGAAGAAATGAACTGAAGTATTCCTCATTAAAGTTAAAATACCTATATTATTTCAAATATTTTCAAGATAATGAGGAAATATCATTTACATAAGAATAAAATATGAATCTAACACTATAATATGTGATGAAACAAGATTGTTTAATGAATAAAAGAGTTCATGTGGAGGATATGGTAATTATTTCATTGAATGATAAAGATCACGGTGATGTATGTATCCTTGAAAGAGGATGATATTCCAATATAATGGGAAACACATACCATTTTATGAGAATTTAATATAAAAATGAATTTATTGTTGGGTTAAAAATGATGAGTTCATGAAAATCATTAGCTCATAAAAAACCAAAATTGTTTGAGGGGACATGAGAATGATGAATGACTTAGATGTTAATGTACATAGTGAAAAATTACTAAGTGTTATCACCTTTTGTGACTCAAGGCATGTAGTAAATTTCTAATATCTCAAATTTACCATTAAATAAATTTATGGTAAAATTGTGATATAAGTAATGTTCATAAGGGGTAATCTCAACCCCATTAGTTGAGAATAATACAAGTTCTTTCTATCTATGGAATATGTAAAAAAGTTATGGAACAAACATCTCATCTACATGAGCTAAAAATAATTAAAAAATATTATAAAACATTAGAGAGTGTGAGATATACATAAGAAAACTAGAGATCATACACATAAATGTACAAATATTCAAAAGATAATGATCCTAAAAAAATTACATGTCGATGGAGATGAAGTAAACCTAGTTGTCATAATCAGTTATTATTTATTTTTTTAAACTGATATGACCAGGATAAATTGATGGGAAGATATATTATATATTATTCGTTAATTATTATAGTAATATGGCATGAATTATTATTATTATTCCAAATGTTTGTGTATTTAATTTAATTACATGTCATTGATTATTGTAGAACATGTAGCTTTGAAAGAAAATTATAAAAAAGAATACCTATAATAGCTAAGTGTTTACCAGTCAACAAGTGGAGGACTATCTTAAAAATAATTTAGATATATAAACAAGTATAAATGGTTAGTATTCCTCATCAAAATGGTGTATTATAGAGGAGTAACTAGATCATCAATAACATGGATCAAATGATGTTAATTGTGAAAGATCTATAAAATAAGTTTTAAAATAAAGAAGTCTTAACATTAATATATACCAAAAATAGATCATTGTTTTTTATATTTGAAGAAAAGACTCTATATTTGATGTTATTTGGGAATAATCCAACATTGAAGTACATTCTGATCTTTAAGAGTAAATTCATTATTCTCAATAATGATTGGAACTACAGAAATTTTGAATATGAAGGAGACGAATATAGTTTTCATATCTACTCATCCAAGAACATAGAATACGAATAATTCAATAAATATAGTGAAAAAATTTATGAATTTAATTAGGTAACTGTATTATAAAATTATAAAAATATTCAATAAAATAATAATAAATTTACAATGGAATTTGAGGAAAAACATATTAGCTTAGGAGGGAACAAGGCGATAATTTTTATTTGAATGAAAAAATGATAATCAGAGGGATAAAACCCAAAAAGTATTAATTAATATTTAAAAAATATTTAAAATAAGTAATTAATTGTGAAAAAAGTGTATTCTCAAGATTAAAGTATTGATCTGGATATTTATTTACTCCCATGGTTAGGTCGAAAATGATATGATTCTTCTTAGACATAACAGTGTAATAGAAGATCAAGTTTCTATTAATTGATATAAACTTGTATTTCATTAAAATATTCTGTGAAGAATAAGTCTATATTATATATTTATTTATTTTTTATCCATGTTTATGTGAATAATTTTTTTATTGATGTTGAAATTTTATTGGATAAAATATGAACCACGATCATGGTAATCCTGTGATGATAAATACATGAGAAATTTTTGTTTTCAGTATTAAGGTGTCGAATCTAATATATTTGATAAAATGGATTGTAATAAAAGGTTTATGGTACATATTTATGTATAAAAAGTATCCTTTGGTGGATCAAATGAATAAAATTGTAAATAGTTTTCTTTATTAATGAGGTGGGAGTTCAAAATTTCGATGAATAAAGATCTAAGAATTTTCATTGGTTTGTAGGTTAGACATGGAATGGATGAAAAATTTATTCTCCAATCCAAATATTCCAAATAAGTTATTAGAATATATGTAATAGAGGATTAAAAACATATGAAAATATTGGTTTCCACCCAACTGACGTTATTGTAGCATTTCAACTTGGCTTAACCAATAATAATTGGATTGAATTTACACTATACTTTAGTTGGGCCTCCCTAAATTAAAGAGGCTACTTACTAGAATCAAGGGTATAAGTACTGATAGTGGGTAGAATATACCCCCTAATGATAAAGATGAATACTAACACAACAATAAATTATGTGAAAATAAATAATAAATAATATAATATAATAATAGGAACAACCACAACATAATATAATCTCTAACAACATGTTACAATTAAATATTTTACGTTTTATAAAAAGGTCAATGGATCACCAATAGAAAAATAATGTATGTACATACACAAAAGTATACAAAATAAACTACCAAATTGACATTGAAGAACCACCCCACTTGTTCTTAATGAAACAACATTCATTATATGCACTGTTGGTACCTCCATATTATAAACTCCAGATGTAGACCCCTTACCCTTACCTATTTCCTAAGACATAAGGTCCAAAAATGTCTAGGAGGGCCTATAAAAGGTGTGAGTATGAACATAGTAGGACATCACCAATGGTTTCACTAGATACCATCCACACAAAAACAAGTGTATGAAAAGTTCAATAAATGTAAACCAATGTTATCTATACATATTTCTCCACATTGCACTCAACTATCCTTGGTGTTCCCTTATCTAATTTGGCTTGTGTCAATGGGGGACTATAAGAAGACAATCTATCATTCTGAAAGCACCCACAACCTTCTAAGTAGTTTTGTTTCACTCAAAATCACATGCTCATCCATAACTGATGTGACCATCACAAGTTCACCTAGATACCCCAAAGGTAAGAGAACATCTAATATCACACAATGCTTGGTTATCTTAACATGTTACCAATATCCATATTAGTATCCCAACAAAAAAAATCATGCCAAACATCGATAAAACAACCAAAAAATTCCCATATATATTGTAAAAACACTTCTATATAGTTATATTAATCACCACCCATGTACAATGTCCAACTATGATGTCTCCCAGATGATAAATAATTGTCAAAACAACTCCCTACACTACTCAATATATGGAGGATAACATCAATAAATAGTGTTCAAAACCACCTCATGGGCCATGTCTTGTGTACAAATGACCCCGACAGCCTCATCCATATAATTAGAGGAAATCAACATAACCTATGTTCATAACTTCAGAAACCTCTACCTTCACCCATGATAATGGTAATCCCGATTCACATCACAACAAGGAACCACACCCCCTGGAATCACAAGCCCTAATAATCATGTTCCCTTGAAACCACACAAAGAAAAACATCATGAGTACCAATACATTCTATATATGGTGACATTACATGCAATTCCAAAATATATCATGGTAAAATAAACTACATACCAACCACAAACCATTGTTTCCCAGAAGATATTTCCCCAAAGTATCTGACATAAACAACTGAAACTACAAGTGGTTCCCTTATCAGTCTGACATATGAACTCACATATGCGAGAATATCACATCATTCATAAGAACTAGTATAAAATATTAAATTTATTGGAACCAACTACATGGAATTAGTTGGACTCTTCCCATGGAAATCCCATGTCTGATTTCAATACAAATGTTTTATTTTTTAAAATGACACAAAATCATTGAAATTTTGTATTTATATAAAAAGAAAAATAATTAGAAATAAATCCAAAAAATATGTGTGTAAACTACTATCCATAAAAGTTGGTAACTCCCATAAAATAAAGCATGAAGAATAAAACATTTATATGAAAGATACCTCAAAATGGAAGAAAGAACGAGAGGGAGAATCGTTAGGAATGGGCTCCCTAATACCATATGAAATGAGGCTAATACATAAATTAAACATTAATTTGAAAAAAAAATGATATTTTTTTTTAAAAAAGGAACAAGTAACATCTTGGCATCGCCCCTAGCTCCCTCTACAATCCCTTTACCAAGAAAACCCTTGTGACATGATTACCCATTTGGAATTAATCACATTGCCTATCCATCACACATTTAAATTGGGATAAATAAGACTCAGATAGATGTTTTGGGATGAAAAAATCACACAATCAATGATTCACATAGTGGTTATGGAAGAATTGATATATTCTCCTAAAAGAATAGGTGAAATACTCAGCAAAGCACGACTCCATTTCTAAAAAATGGTTTGTTCCCTTGGGAGAAAGTGAACACTATGAGGCCTATAAATCTGGAGGGGATAATATCATGTGGAGATCTTGTGGGTGAGTGTATGATTGTAAAATTGGAATCATATCCAGTCACAAGATTATGGTATTTGGAATGTTTTTAGGGGATATTTATTTGAATTAGTAGATGTGCATATCCAATGAACATATAACATCTATGAATAATCCTCCTATAGATGATTTGTGATGTGCACCACCAACATATCATGTTGTAAATATCTATAATAATGTTTTTTAATGAACCTGTGTTGTATTTTTTATTTAAAAAACCTATTGAAAATTTTCGAGTGTGCTTTTGGATGTTATAGATTTTCAAAGTGGTACTGTAAGAATTTCGAGTGAAATTAGCACATAAATTGGGAAAAGTAAATATTTTCACCTAGAAAGTAATAAAAAATAATTAAATGCATGAAATTCTTAGTAATTTTGATGAAAACTTATTTAATACATATTGATTTAGATGAGATTTATTATTCTAGTACCCCATATCAGTTCATTGGGAAGGGTGAATGGTTGACTCCTATGATTATCATTGAAAATTTCAAGAGTCAGAAAGGGCATGTCAAAGTGTAGTAATAATATACGAGTAACATCATAATAGTTGGGGAAGTGGAATAAGCATATAGTAATAAGATAAGTGGATAAATTATATAGGACTAAACATAAAGGATTAAATTTAGAGGATTAACCACTAATGAATTATAACCTAAGACTAAGAGAAGTGCACTAAGAATAAAAGGAAAAGCATAAAGGACAAAGCACAAAGGAGTATGCGATGAAGACTATGTGTAGAGTATTAAGTGAAAAGGAGTATGTGTAATAGAGTAAGTAAAAAACACTGATCATAGAGTTCTAAAAACATAGGATTTCATGAATAAGACTAAGTATCAATGATTAACCCTAGAGTAGCTATCACATATGGCTAAGAATAGAGAACAATGTGTAGTGGACTAATCGTAGAGGAGTAAGCGTAGAGGATTATGAATAGATGGACAATAATAAATCACTATGAGTAAGGGAGTAACAATAGAGTATTACACATATATGATTATAAGAATGAGAGAATAAGTCTATGTATTCAATATATGGCAGAATAAGATTGCATAATTGGAACATGGGGGATGTTGACCAACACAAGATATTTGTGGAGGATACAGGTAGTGCATGTATTGCCTGTTGGAAGTTCATGTATGTGGTCCATATAAGTGGTATGAAAATGAATCATTTTGTATAAGAGGTACACATAGGTGTATCTTGATAATTTTAATTTCCTTAGTGAGAGTTCAGTAAATAGTATTCCATGTAGAAATTTCTTGGTGAATAGTTTATAATAATTTTAGTGTGTGGAAGAGTAGTGCAAAATGAAGAACAATATAATAAGTAATTGAATCTCATTTAAAACATTTAAAAATGAATAGGATATTCTTTGAAGACATATGTTTAACAGATTTAGTGATGTTTTTTTGTGGATGATTTCAATTTTAGTTTGTGAAATATTATTGAAGATAAATGGGAACCTATCATTGCATGAACATAGACATAGAGAATACTTTAAATTTCTTATATTCCAAAGTGTTTACCTCTTAAAGCAATGATTTAAGGGAGATATCCTTGGTTTGTAGTGAGATAACCCTAAATCCTTCAAAGGGGTAAACCCATTAATAAAAGTGACCTACACTAAACCCACCACTAAAATTGATTTAGTTGATTTGGTATAGAAGAACATTGTAATTTTATTATCACCCATCATCCGAATGTAGCTGAACTATTTAAAATTTTAGTGTTGTGTATAGACGCTTTATATAAATTATATGAGATTAAAATCGATGAATATAGGTTATATGATCGTTGATATTATCTTAGGAAATATTATACAAGTGTATCATTAAAAAGATAACCATTAAAATATTAACACAAGAGTGACCCAACAAAAAGTGTTTTCAATATCAGTTAGGGAAGTGAGAGTTTCAATAATAAGTGGGAAATCATTAAGGAGTTTTATACCTCGATTAACCCCCAATCTCTAGGAATATCTCACTAAATACCCATATGGATCTAATTATTATTAATTCTCACATGGTTAATGGGAGGATGAAAGAGTTCACCTGAAGGAATAGGTGATATTATCAACCAATCATGTGGCCTTTTCTAATAATGGATGAGTGAAGGAGGGAAAATGTTAAAATCATGAGGTTTATAAATCCATATCATATAATATCATACATATAACTATTGGGTGATAATACACATGTTAAAGTGGCATCATAGATGTAGTTAAAACTCTAATTAGATTCACAAAAAAATTAGATATTTTTAAATTTTCTAGTTTCCATTTCTAATTCATGATGCAATGTAGAACTATAGAATAATTACCGTCAGAAAATAAAATTTCATTCTATTACAAGACTCTAAATTACTAAAAGAAAAATTTTATCAGAAAGATAAAGAAGACATTACTCTCAAGAAATGTGTAAGCAGAATCAGTTTCTTCATTCTATAATCCTCATGAATAATGACCTAGAATAGAAGATGAATATCTAGTAGTTCACTCTACAACCAATAAAATGGAAAACAATTTCCTCAAGAATTCCACAATCCTTACATTATTATGAGGAAACTGAAACTTGTTACCAAAAATATCTTATAATGTACCCTAACCCATGTTGGGAAGAGAATATATACAAGGATTGATAAGATTAATTATATAATAATTTGAAATAAATACAACATTATTTTCTGAAAAAAACAGTAACTTTTATTTTTATATCTTTTAGAAGAATACATGAGGAGATCACTCATCTCGAGGGATAATAAAACAATTTGATAATTCTTTGGAACAAAGGGTTTTGATGTGTGTATTTCTCACCAAAATAGTTGGAGCCATAAGTATCAGGATTTTAAAAGTTGAAGAAGTGCAATCCATATTTTAGTATGAGTGTGTTAATGAAATCTGTGAAAAGGATAAATCTGAGAATGGGATAACATAAATTATCAATTCATTATAAGAGGTAATTTTTATCAATGATTCTTAACTGGGAATCAATGATTTCATGATTAATGAGCATGAAATTTCATTATAATATATAAGTAAAATATATTTGTAAAATTATGATAAAGTGATAAAAGAGTTTAATGAAAATTCAAGACCATCCAAGGATGATAAAAATATAATCAATGTGATATTTATAGAGTTATACATCAATTTAGAAAATCAAAACATGACACAAGCTGAGTCCTCACAATGGGATGAGAAAAGAGTTGCATCCACACTATTAAAAATTGGTTCCTTATATAAAAATAATCCAATATTGTAATAAGAAGAACATAAATTTATTCTAAATTAATCCCAATAAATTTTAATTAATATTGGTACAATCAATCTTAGAAAATTATGATTTTACTAATTCTGATATCATGCACAGTGCATGTTTCAAATAAAAATATATACAAATATAAATGAATAAAATTGATGAGGAACTAATCTATGGTGTATCTGATAATGTATAAATGATTTCTTTACATAAATTAATTTGAAATTAACAATAAAAAATATAAAATATGATGAGAAAGAAAAATATTTTGACTATCTTTTAAAAGATAAAAACATTGAATGTATGATATTTTTTTGATGTGATAGGTTTAGGGATATATAACATGAATGTTGGAATAATTCTCTATCTTATGGAAGTTTTAAGAATGACCAAATCAATGAAGAGAAAGACTAAGTTAAATAAAATTTTTCAAAATAATTATAACAATCATTTTACCAATAATAGATTTAAATATATTGGAAAATTTTATGGAAGATGAAAAATTAGTGGTCAAGGTAAATATGTTGATTAAAAAAGATAAAATACTTATTTCTAAATAATTTGATTGAATAATTAAAAAATAATAATTTATAAAAGATGACATATGATATTACCTTTGTTAATAAACCAAAGAAGGGTTTTTTTTCAAAATAAAATCAAAAAGACAAAGAAGAATATCAGATAAAGGAAGATGAAGTAATTATACTGTATATGAAGAGAAAAAATCATAGATCCTTACAAGAACACTAGTTTTTATTGAATCAATAGAATTAAGCTGGATAAAGAAGTGAAAACCATTCGATAAAGGAATAAAAGGATTGATTTGGTGAAAGTAAGTTTGTAAAAATAATGAATACTTTAATATCATAAGATGTTTCCAAAAATTTGTAACATAAAATTCCAGGGAAAACATATGGAAAAAATAAGATGGAAAATCATAATATAATCATAGTATTATGGGAAATTGATAATAATTTCACAAATTAAGAACCAGAATTACTTAAGTAGTTTTCTAAAAGGGATGAATGAATAGTTATTAAAGAGATGTGTGGAAGGTTTAAGTAGGATGGAAACATGTCTTAATATATTTTGATCATTCATCCATCCTAAGAGAATATTATTAATAATATAAATATAACATCAATAGAATCATATAATTTTATGGATAATTTAAAAAAATGATATCCCACACAAAAGCATTGCGGATGAAGGAAATAATTCCTAGCTTCCCATGATTAAAAATTTGAAAACTATTTGAGGAACAATGATCAGTACTTATAAAGATGGAGCTAAAAGGAAAGGATCATCTAGTTTAGAATAATCTATCAACCTCCTCACTCATATGAAGACGAAATGTAGGAACCCTCGATATTCATTTTTTCTATTGTTTCATTGTGTAGAGAATTTAAGGTTATGTATTAAGGGGTAGAAATAGATGAATTTTGTGATAATTATAAAACATGATGAGATATCCATTAAGGAATTACTTGAATGTTATAATTATCTCTCTAAGAAATACATCAAGGTATATCAAAAGGGATTCCTAAAGATTATTTAGAAGAATACCATCCATGAAGAAGAATAAAAGATAGTGTCCCTTAAGGGGGAGAAGATTAAGAAGATTCCAAAATCAATTAACTTCATAAAATATAGAATTCAGGAATATTATTTAGAAATGGGGATTAAAAATTAACGATTTTGTTTTCTCTCATCATTGTTTTTACAAAATTAACACTAAAGTCAACGGGGGTTTTATAATTGATAAATTACATGAATTTTGGAAAACCACGCGCTCATTTTTAAAACTAAACCTATAAAGTATTATTGAATGTTTTTTATATTTGTATAAAGATGAGAGAAGGAATTCAAGTTGAATATATCAAGAAAATATTTTAAATAATTGGATCGTCCTTAAAATATTTGTAAAACCCCTGATAAATGATTTCTATGTTGGTATCCAATTTTTATTTGATTATGGACAAATTTTTTATCTAAATTACTCTCTGATTATTTCTAAAAGAAGAATTTTCAAGTATAAATAGAGTAAAATAATTACTATCACATTGTATTAAGAGAATTTTTACCCCGTTTTTAGATGGATATTTTTATTTTTTATCAATGAGGTAGATTATGAGATAATGAATTAATTCCATCATATATTTTTCACATAACATTAAAATACATATGAATTTGGTTTAACATGATACTTTGTTATTTTTTTGTGTTTTTTCGAAATAAATTTTTGTTTCTGAATATCCACACACCTTCTGAATTCTTCAAATTAATTTCACTAGTGATGAAAATGATGATAGTATAAATAACACTAAAACATAATAATGTTTGAAAAATATCCAATGATTTTGAATTATGTTTCATAATTGTTATATTGGAATTAAAATATCTGTAGTGTTCCTACTAAAACTCATTGATAGATGAAGTAACATGCTATGTTTAGCAGTATATAAATAATCTAGTACTGATGATTTTGTAACTGACTCTATGTTTTTTGGATTTAGACCATTGAAATTTATTAAAATGTCTACTATAATTATAAATCGAAGAAATTGTTTCGAAAATAAAATAATTCACATATGCTAAAGAATATAGAGTGATTATGAATAATGAATTCTTAAAATACTTATTGAATTAATATAATTCTGATGTTTTTTCTGAGCACTTACTAAGAGCTGCTTCTTATCAATCTTTATTGAAAAATTATTTGGAATTTGTTTTTTAATTGTTATTTTTCTAATCCTACATGATCAGGGGTATTGGGGGTCAGAAATTAATAGTATTTACCAAACCTATATGATCAATGAATTTTAGGAATGAGAAGTTAGATCATGTACCCCAGTGGGTGAAAATAGAAGTTTTTGATAGTCTGTATCAACGAATTCCAAGGAAAGAATGATTTTATTTCTAATAGGTGTTAAATCATGGATACCTTAAGATGGCATAAAATTTGTGGACACCATTGATTTGGTTTAATGATCCACCTTTCACTTTTTTTAAAATGTTTTTGTAATAATATCATTGTAAAAGAGTATTTGTTTCTTGACATTAATATATATGCCTATTTTAAAACATAATTTTTGATCAATATTTAATTGTTATTTTCTTCATTTTTAAATACCCCTATATTTAAATTTTAAATTTCCTATACATGAATTTGGTCTATCATGTTCTCATAAAAATTATACATGTTTATTTCGGTTTCATTTACTACAATCAGTGCGTTTTTATTTTTGATAAATTCAATATTTTTACATTGATTTCTTAAATTGATTGGTATTTTTTAAATAATATCATTCTACAAAAATTATAGTTTGATGAAATTTGTATGTATAAAATAAAATTATCAATTCAATCCTTTATGGATTACCTGTAATATATTTTGGTGATAAAATATTTAATTAGATCAAAACTATACTATGTTCTAAAAATCAATATTTATTTTCTAAAAAAAACATTTGGATATTAGAGTGATCATAAACATGCTTGAAAATCTTACTATATTATTATATTTTCATCTCTGTTACCTTACACTAACTCTGTTGGAAGAGGGAATAATTTGTTTTATGATGGTGGGTTTTCTAGGTAGAACACTTGTAAATTTAAATCAGACCAGAACACTTATTTTTTATGGAGAATAATATGATTAATACCAAGATCATATGGAATCTAATATCATTAATATTAGAGTGTATGTTTTATCATGATATAAATAAATCATTAAAATATTGAGAAAGATATTATTCATTTTTCTTAAAATGAAACGTTTTTATATTAGTTAAATTTAATGGTTTAAAAAATTAATATGTTATATTACTAGGAAAATCTATAGCTATATATAATCTTTTGAAATAGATATCAATATTTTAAACAATCAATAAATCACTAATTTTAGATCCTCTATGGTTCGGTAACATTTAAGAGTTATGATAATAGTATATAATCAAGACATTAATTTTTTTTATTGGTGAAATAGTAACTCAAATGAATCAATTCTGTAACGTCCCGGTTTTGGGTTCCATGCAACGGGTGCCCCGAACCCAATTCCTCACATAACCTCAAACGCATTTCCCCAAATGCCAGAGGCTGCTAACTAGAAGTGAGGGCCCAGGTCTGATAGTGGGGAAACTATGCCCTCATTTATCAAAGTGTAGCACAACGGTATACAAATAAGAAATACAACAACAGAGGAAGAACTAAACCATTCAACAACAGTTGAAGCAATAAACCATACACAACTGAAATAAGAAAATGTAGTTGATATAAACAACTATATATGAATAATGATGTAACATGTCTCATGTTCTATGAAAACAGCTAGAACATGTTATACATCAATACAGTACAACAAAATGCAGGGTATAACTAAAAAAAATCCAAATAGCTGGCATTGGAATCCCGGGCCTAAACTCGGCCCCATGACCACCTACTCCTCATCAATAATCAAGTACCTATATAGGGACTCTTGCCCCTATCCACACCTGTAGAAACGTAATATGCTGGGGCCGAAAATCATGACCCAAACAGGGTGTGAGAAATATATTTCAGTAGCCACCCACCAAAGGCTCGTGCCCAACTGCATTTAACCATGGAACAACAATGTGCAATAGTAAAATGGAATAAAGTTAGCATTACTAAAAAGTAACTAACTTAGCAGTTAAATTTCCATTTTATTATTTAGTCAATCCATTAAATATTAGAAATCGCCACAGTTCATTTCTAAGTAAACATTCCACATCCTCAGACAAGAAAAAACTTTCCCTCAGGTAAGCAGAATCCAACCCGCAGTTATTTCACTCAGGCATAACAGATTTCGCCCTCAAGAGTTGGTAGTGTCGCCCTCAGGTATAGAGTCTATCGCCCTCCAGAACGGAAGAAGTTTCTCTCCGGCCGAAATAACTACTTCCCTCAGGTTAAATAGTGCAGTGCCCACAGGCTAATCACAACAACTCCCTTAGGCTAATAGGTAACCGGGCCATTCCCAACTTGTAAACAAGCAGTAAAAAAGAAATTCCTCTAATGGAAATTCTACAATTAATACTTTAATGGAATACCCTCAGTTATCCTGGCCAAATGGCTAAACAGTGGAACACACCACCGGGGTGGTTCCGGATCCAAGAACGATCCCAAACAAATGTTTTACAAATTATTTAATTATCTATACAGATCTAGGGTGTTAAAATAGTTGTGGCCTCATCCACACGACACCCCAACATGGGTTCGTGGCATGAAAATGCATAGAACACATGGCAGTTGGGAAACTAATCATAAAGCCACCTACCTTATATGCCAACGAGCACTATACCCGAATGTCGGTTCCAGAAACGCCCAAGAAGGACGTAGATCGGATGAAGAAATAAACCCGCTCAAACATAAAAAACATCCGTTAGGGAAAGAATTGGTATGAACCACACCAGGATAAGAGAGGGCTTAATCGTGCGGTTCCAACGAGATCGTCTGAGGTGAAAACAGATTCCAGACGAACAATCGGCGGATCTTCAAAGGTTTGGTCATCCCCTCCTGCTCCTTCCATTGGTTCTAAGCCTTCTCTGTAAATATGGGAGGCTACTAGCCATTTTAGGAGAAAAAAACAATGTACACGGCGTGTACATCCAAGTACACGGTGTGTAATTCTTTAATTTAACTTTTCCTCTTGCAGCACCGCCACCCTGTTCATCCGTAGACATGAGTACATGGCATGTACTCCTAACAACATGGTGTGTACTGTCATCCAGCTAGCGGCTGCTCCACCGCCTTACTGTTTTGTCATGCCGACTGACTACCCGATGTGTAATGGACCACTACACGGCATGTAGTCGGTTCCTACACCCTTCGTCTCCAACATGGCTACACTCCCTATGTACTCATCTCACATGGCCAGGAGTACACGGCGTGTGGAAAAAGTACACTGCGTGTACATCCAAAATTTAGGATTTTCCCCATTTTCCATATTTTCTAAAAAAAATAAGGAAAAGAGAAAAGATGAAACTCGTACCTCAAAATTAAGAACCAGGTTCTTAAAAACATCCGCCCTTATAGAAATTCGTCCCCGAATTTCCCTTCCAAGGGTGGTGATGATATAGACATGAACAACTCCAGCCATTGAGCATGTATGTCAGTCTCCCGCTCCTAGGTTTTGTCCTGCACTCGGCCATGCTGCCATAGCACCCGTACGAGGGGAACTGACCGACCTTAGAGAACCTTCATGATCCTATCAACATTATGAATCAGATGCTCCTTCAAGGACACATCCATCTGAAGCTCAACCTCCTCGGGCTGAAAGATGTGAGACGGGTCCGAATGATAGCGGCACAACTGAGATATGTGGAAAACGTAGTGCATGGTTTTGTATCGCTGCGGTAACCGCAACCAATAGGCAGCCAACCCAAATCTCTCCAGAATCTCAAATGGCCCCACATACCATGGTGATAGTTTACCATGTCTCATGATACGCTTGTGTCCCAGTCTCAGCAAAACACGCAAGAAAACCTGATCCCCAGCAACAATCTCTAAAGGTCGTCTGCGGCAATCATCATATGACTTCTGACGAGACTGCGCGGTATCCATCCGCTTCTAAATCAACTAGACATGCTCAGATGTCTCCTATACAAGACGTGGTCCCAGTAAATATATCTCACCTACCTCTAACCAGCACATAGGTGAATGGCATGGCCTACCATATAAAGCCTCGTATGGTTCCATCTCAATAGTTTCCTAAAAACTATTGTTATAGGCAAACTCGGCTAGAGGTATATTCTTCTCCCATGATCCCCCAAAGTCTATAAAGCATGCACGTAGCATGTCCTCTAGCACTTGTATCATACGCTCTAACTGGCCATCAGTCTGAGGGTGTTATGTTGTGCTCAAAAGCACATGTGTACCCAGTGCCCTCTGAAAACACTGCCAGAAATGAGACGTAAAGCAAGCGTCCTTATCTGAAATGATAGAACGAGGGACCCCATGAAGATGCACGATCTCTCAGATATACAGCCTTCCGAGCTTGTCAACACGAAAGGTCTCCTTGATCGTCAAGAAGTTATCTACCTTCGTGAGTCTATCCTCAACAACCCACACGACATCATTGCCACAAGGTGACCTCGGCAATCCAGTCACAAAATCCATCACGACATCATCCCATTTACACTCCGGAATAGGTAACTGTTGTAATAGTCTAGCTGGTCTCTGATGCTCTGCCTTCACCTGCTAACAGGTGGAACATCTCGTAACATAACTAGCTATATCACTCTTCATACCCAGCCACCAGTACTGAGGTCTCAAGTCCCGGTACATCTTGGTAACCCTGCGATGAACTGCCCAAGACGAATCATTAAACTCCTGCATCAGCCCCTCGCATATATCCCTTAGAACCAATATGCGTCCATGGAAATTTAAAACCTCATCGTTACATATCGTCCAACCATAAGGAGGGTCCCCACTTGCCACCAAATCCCATAGAACTAGGCCTTCAGAATCAGATAGTTGTCTCATCCTCACTCTGTCCAAGAGGGTAGATGTCACAACTAACAAGGAATGATAAGTCTACCCCTGACTGTCGTGCACCTTCAGATGCATCGCTGAGTACAAATCCATAAGCTTCCACTCACCACTGGCCTCCTGCACTGCCTGTATCTGAGTCTTCCTGCTCAGTGCATCAGGTACTGCATTACCTTTACTAGGTGTATAGGCATGCTCAAAATCGAAGGACTGTAGGTACTCAACCCACCTTCGCTACCTCAGATTCAAGTCACGCTGAGTAATAATATACTTGAGACTTTTCTGGTCGGTGAAAACCACAAAAAGTTCTCCCAACAGATAATGTCTCCAATAGTGCAATGCATGCAAAAATTTGGCTAACTCAAGATCATTCATCGGCTAATTCTCCTCATGTTGCCTCAACTGCCGAGACTCGTAAGCAACAACTCGGTCACCTTGCATCAACACTGCTCCCAGCCCAATACCTGATGCATCATAGTAAACTGTATAGCTCTTCCCCTTCTCTTGGAGTATTAGGATCAGTGCTGATGTCAACCTTCCTCTCAGGTCTTGAAAGGCTGTCTCGCATGCTTACGAAAAAACTAACTTCACACCCTTCTTAGTCAGGACCGTCAGCGGTGCCGCTAAGAGGGAGAAGTCTTGTATGAAGAGTTTGTAGTAACTGGCCAGCCCTAAGAAAATCCGTATCTCAAACATGTTATTAGGTTTCTCCCAGGAAACTACTGCTCTCACCTTCTCTGGGTCTACTACAACTCCTGCCTCCAAGATGATATGACCTAGGAAGTGAATCTGGTCCATCCAAAAGTTGCACATTGAGAGCTTATCATATATCTGATGCTCTCTCAGTGTAATCAATATGATCTCTAAATGGGTGGAATGGTCGTGTCGAGTGTGAGAGTACAGCAAGATATCATCCACGAATACTACCACAAAGGAATCCAGATACGGATGGAACACACACTTCATTAGAGCCATGAAAATTGTTGTCGCATTCGTGATTCCAAACGGCATAATCGTATACTCATATAGACCATACCTACTCCTAAAAGCTATGAGAGGTATATTAGATGGTCTATCGTGTAGCTGATGATATCCTGACCTCAAGTCAATCTTCTAGAACACTCCTTCTCCTCGAAGCTGATCAAAAAGATCATCTATCCTCGGTAAAGGATATCGGATCTTGACCGTCAACTAGTTCAACTTCTGATAGTCCATCCAATGTTTGAGGGTACCATCCGCCTATTTCACAAAAAGGACAGGTGAATCCCATGGAGAAGTACTGGGTCGGATAAAACTCTTCTCCTGTAACTCCTCTAACTGCCCCTTGACCTCCTGCAAATCAGGTGTAGCCATCCTATAAGGAGGAATGGACACCAGTGCTGCTCCTAGAACAAGATCAAAAGAGAAATCCACCTCTCGCTCCGGAGGTACACCTGAAAAGTCGTCTGGGAATACATCCCTAAAAAGATCATCAACAGGAGGGAAATCCATCTGACAAGTCCCCTGATCATCTAGATACAAGCTCGCAATCTGAGATGTGACTCCACCTCGCGCATGATATTCTGGTCTAGATCGACTCACCTGAACATCCAACTCGCCCTTGTATAGAAACTCTCCACCCTCTGGTGATGTGAAACGCACCCTGCGATGATAGTAGTATACAAAGGATCAAAAGGGAACCAACCAGTCCATTCCGAGAATGACGTCATAGCTCTTCATCTCAAAGACATTGGGATCCCAAAGAAAGTGACACCCACCAACCTCAAGGGTGAACTTCTTGTACTGGCGCACATCAGCCATTCTAGTTCCCAACGGTGTGTCTAGTGTCATGATATCTGAAGAAGTAGAAACATAGAGCCCAAGGATCTACACAACGGGTACAGATATGAAACTATATATATCACATGTATCGAAAAGTACTGAAGATAAAACAAAAGCTACTAGAATAGTACCTCTGACTGTGGAAGTTCCGGGATCCTGCTCCTACTGGGTTTTTTGCACTGCATAAGCATGCCCAATGTCGCAGCCCTATGACACAGCTGGGCTACCCTGAGATGTCCCACCATGCTAGCTCTAAGATCCTGGTGGCTAGCTATCATGGCCACGACGACCATCTCTACATGCACGCCCTGACATATTCCATTTCTCGAACTGGTAAGAAGTTACTGGTCCTGCTCCTGCAAGCGGAGTCTGTACAGAACCCCTCTCAGTATCCACAGGTGGAAACTCCCTACAAAATAATTATAGATGACCCATATTTCCACATGATCAGTACTCCACTGGGACTCCTAGGCACTCTGGTCTCTTGTGCCCCTCTCTACCACACTAGTAACACCTGACCGGGCCACCTGAAGAAGCTCCTTGGCAGGTACTTTCGCCCTGAGATAATTCCATCTCTCTCTTCCTCTTGACAACATAAATAGTACCATTAACTGGTGGTGAACCGCCCAGGCCCACACCACTATATTCCCGTAGGTTACTCTCTGTAATTACCACCTGGTTCATAATAGCATGTACAGTAAGAAACCTGAAAACATTCACCAGCGCTCGGTTGTCATACCAAAGACCATCCTCGAAACATCTGGCTCTCAACGTCTCATTACCCACCAGTAAGGGTGAAAAACATTGAAGATCGGTGAAATGAGCATAATATTCCATCACTGACATAGCGCCCTGCTACAGATTCAGGAAATCTCAAGCTCTCTCTGCCCGCAGCGTCTCGGGAAAGAAGAAGTCATAGAAGACTACCTGAAAATCCTCCCACGCCATGTATCTGTGTTTCTCTGACTGGGTGGTGACATCCCACCACACTTTGGTGGAATCACGCAGCATATATATCGCGAGCTTGACCCTTCACCCTAGAGGCGTCTCCAGATGCTCGAAAATAGTCTTCATCGATCCTAGCCAAGACTCTGTATCCTTTGGTCCGCCATCCCCTGAAAACGTAGGAGGGTGCTGCTACTGAAAGATACGAGTAAACTCAACCATAGATGTGGTAGCCAGTGGTGCTCCCTGAAAGGTCTGCATGAACCACATAAATCCTTCATGGAACAGTACCTCGGCGCCTGCGTCTGGTATAACGGCTGGCACTGCATCAGGCTTTGTTGGAGGATCAATTAGTAGCCCATGGCCCACCATTTCTGGAGTATAGTCGTTGTCGCTCTCCTGGCGATCAACATGCGGTCGTTTATGCGGTATGACACTATAAGGTCAAAAGCACGCCTTAGATTCAAGATTTATCAAAGACCGAAAGAGAAGGAACCACAAAGTGAAAAAGAGGAAGATTGCATTTCATGATTTGAAAAACAAGACTACACGGCATGTATGATGACTACACGTCGTGTACTTGACATCCCTTCCCCTGCCCGGGTCCTTCTACATGGATACGCCACAGAGATCCCATTGAAAAAAAACTACACGACATGTATATAAACTACACGATGTGTATGATGTTATTTTCCAACTTCCCGTGTCACTTGTGACATGGCCGACTACTCGTCTTGACATTACATGGTGTGTTACACCCACACACGACGTGTACACCACCTCGTTTCCTAGTCATATGGCTAACTCTACACGATCTGTCCTCAGACAAGACTATACGGAATGTTACCAAAGGTACACGGAATGTTCAAGGAGAGGTGAAACCGACCCATGTTGTTAGTTACATGGCCGAGTCCCGAGGTCACACTACACGGTGTGTTCATCCTTAACACGGCGTGTTCTGTACAGGAGTTCACTGACCCGTGTTGTTAGTTACACGACCGGACTCCGGGTAAACACTACACGGCATGTAAAAAAGTTACATGGTGTGTTCACGCCAATATATTCCCTTCCTCATGTCACCGCCAACACGGTTTGTGACACAGTAAGAGACTAAACGGAATTTACTCTCGGTACACGGCGTGTTCTCAAAAATTTCATTTTTTCTTCCCAAATAGAAGGCCACACACAGTGTGTTTAATGTTCTACACGATGTGTATACTGGTTTTCCAGACAGTATGCCTCAGAAACTTCCCCAGAACCCAGAAAATACTGAAAAACAACACCTAAGTGTAAAATTATGACCTGTGAGGGCCCATACTCCCCACGAGTCAATGTTTGACATATTATCTGTGTTATAACCAAAATATACAGTCAATGATCCACCAAATTCCGGTCAATGGGGGCCCATACTCCCCAAAAACCAAAGTTTGGTGTCCGTTCTATAAACAGGCTCACATAATAATACTCTATCACATAGCAGGTATTTATCAAGCAGTTATCACAACAGCATGCTTTTCTTGGACAACAACTATCACACCAACATGAAATTTCTAATGCACCTACATGGCATAGAACTATGCATGACATGTTATTTCTATCATGTGACTAAATGATTCATGAGATGGCATATCCTCGTCTCATCGGGTTGCAACTAAATATAACCCACATATAAAATATAACCAGTATAATACAAGTGTGTCACCCAACGGTGAAATAAAATCAACTGTAAATTGCAAAATCAGTAACATTGCAATATGAGGTAAATTGGAGTTTCCATGTACACAGGTTAGGTACGCCCGGGAAAAACTTATTACCAACTACCGTTCCCATCCTATCCCTGACTACGGCTCCAAATAATAAGTCAATGAAAATTACCCCTCTGATACCACTTTGTAACATCCCGGTTTGGGGTGCCAAGCAACGGGTGCCCTGAACTCGGTTCGCCATGGGACCTCAAGTGCATTTCCCCAAATGCTAGAGGCTTCCGACTTGCAACGAGGCCCAGGTCTGATAATGGGGAAACTATTCCCTCATTTGTCAATGTGTTGCGCAGCGGAATACAAATAAGATATACAATGACAGCGGAAGCACTAAACCATTCAATGACAATGGAAGCAATAAACCATACACAACTGAAACAAACAACTACAGTAGATATAAACAAATGTATATGAATAATGATGCAACATGTCTCATGTTCTATGAAAACAACCAGAATATGTTATACATAAATACAGTACAACAAAATGTAGAGTACAACTGATCAAATCAAAACAGTTGGCAGCAGCATCGCGAGCCTAGGCTCGGTCCCATGCCCTCCTACTCCTCAGAAACAGTCAAGTACCTGTATAGTGACTCTTTCCCCTATCCCCACCTGTAGAAACGTAATCTCCTTAGGCCAAAAAGCATGACCCAAATAGGGTGTGGGAAATATATCTCAGTAGGCACCCACCAAAGGCCCTTTCCCAACTGCGTGTAAGCATGCAACAACAGTGTGCAATAGTAAAATTCAATAAAGTAAGCATTAATGAAAAGTAACTAACTTAGCAGTTAAATTCCAATTTTATTATTTAGTTAATCCATTTACTATTAGAAATTACTACAGTGAATTTCTAAATAAATAGTCCACATTCTCAGACAAGAAAAACCTAACCCTCAGGTAAGCAGAATCCAACCCACATGTATTGCCCTCAGGCGTAACAGATTTCAACCTCAGGCGTAGTTAGTGTTACCGTCCGGCACAGAGTTTATCGCCCTCAGGCACGGAAGAAGTTTCCCTATGGCAGAAATAACTATTTCCCTCAGGTTAAACAGTGCAGTTCCCAATGGCTAATCACAACAACGCCCTCAGGCTAACAGGTAACCGGGCCATGCCCAACATGCAAAAAATCAGTAAACAAGCAATTCCTCTCAAATAAAATTCTACAATTACTACTTTAAAGGCATACCCTCGGGTATCCTGGCGAAATGGCTAAATAGTGGAACACACCCCCAGGGTGGTTCTGGATCCAAGAAATGATCCCAAATAGCAGTTATACAAATTATTCAATTACCTATACATTTTGAGGTCGTTAAAATAGCCACAGCCTCATCCACACAACACCAAAACATGGGTTCGTGGCACGAAAACGCGCAAAACACATGGAAGTTGGAAAACAAAACACCAAGCCACCTACCTTATACGCCAACGAGCTCTATACCCAAACGTTGGTTCCAGAAACACCCAAGAACGAAGTAGATATGACGAATAAATAAACCCACTCAAACGTAAATAAATTCCGTTAGGGAAAGAATTGGTATGAATCACACCAAGAGAAGAGAGGTCATACCCGTGCGGTTCCAACGAGATTGTCCGAGGCGGAAACAGATTCTAGACGAACACTTGACGGATCTTCAAAGGTTCAGCTATCCCCTCCCACTCCTTCCTTCGGTTCTAAGCCTTCCCTATGAACATGGGAGGCTACTGCCCATTTTAAGAGAAAAAAACAATGTACACGGGGTGTACTTCCAAGTACACAGCATATACTTCCTTCATTTAACTGTTCCTCTGGCGGCACCTCCACACTGTTCATCCGTCGACATGAGTACACGACATGTACTCCCGACTACACGGCGTGTACTGTCGTCCAGCTGGCGGCTGCTTCATCGCCTTACTGTTTTGGCATGCCGATTGACTACACGACATGTATAGGACCACTACACTACATGTAGTCGGTTCCTACACCCATCATTGTCGACATGGCTACATGGCCCGTGTACACTTCTCACATGGCCAGGAGTACACGGCGTGTGCAAAAAGTACACGGTGTGTACTTCCAAAATTTAGGATTTTTCACCATTTTCCATATTTTCTCAAAAACACTTAAGGAAAAGAGAAAAGAAGAAACCCATAACTCAAAAGTTAGAACCAGGTTCTTACAAATTGTTTATGTCTACATTAAATCATTTAAAATATATGGGTGAGAAATATTTTTCAAAAGATAAACACATAAAAAAATTATTTAAATTTTCCTAAAAGAGTGGGAGTCTAAGAGGATTCTAATCGATGATACTAAAAATTTTACAATGTTATGTTTGTATAATATAATTGAATAATTAATGTTATATAAATGTAGGTATAAATGAGATTCTAAAAAAAAGAATAATGGTGTAAAATTCACTATCATATCATGTAACCTTACTTTTGGTTCCTTCAACAAATGTAATAACACCTCTAAGATACTTTTTTTCAAAAAAAGAAATTCATGAGTTCCAAAAAAAATAAGTTCATAGCTTAGTGATAACAAACTTAATCAAATTTCAAGAATAATTAATAATCTTGTTCGTAATAGTAATTTCCAATATAATCATCATAAATACATGAATAATACATGATAATATAGAATCCTAATATGTGATTTTCTATTAATAAAAATATTGTTCACATTAGAACAAAAACTTCAAATACAAAATAAGGGTGATAGAAATTAAAGAATATACTCTTTAATTAATGAAAATATTAGCTTAAAATCATTATACACCCAATGTTTCATTGAAGTTGTTACTTTTTACTAATAGTTCATAGAATAAATTGGTAGTTAATATTAAAAAATTGTTGGATTCTATTCAAAAAATTTGAAGAATGAAAAATTATATTTGGATAAGGAATCTATTGAATATTTGAAAAACATTACATTATATTATATGTTTTCTTATAATTCTCAATATTATTATTAATCATCTTCATATGATGAAAAATAAAATACATTGCATGATAAAAATTTAAATAACCTGGAACATAATATCTCTTTACCCACTCTTGCTGAAATGGCTAGATATGTAATGCATATTTTAAAACAAAATAATAAGACAATGTTTACATATGATTTTATTGAAGATAAATTTTTTGAATATAATATAGTAGTTTTAAACTTAACCACTAATATATCAAAATTTAAAAATTTCAAATGAATTAGATTCCAAATCAAATTTAAGTGTGGATTATGATAATTGGAATTTAAACATTCAGAATTTAATTGATTATAAAATAATTATTCATCATAAATCCAGAATTTGTAGCCTAAAATAATTTAGGTAATTTTATTTCTTCTAAATTAAATTTTGAAAATATGTATAAAAAGTATAACCATCTAGATTTTTTGGCGGAATTTGTTTTCTTCTGATAAACCTCATTTTTAATCAAGCTATATTTACTAGTATTTATACATTTTTATAATAAATATAAAATTTGAAGTCTCTAGAATAAATTTTATCCTTTAAAGAAGCTTAATATTTTTTTAATAAAGATTTTATTTCTGGATGACTTATAATAGTTAAACATTAAAGGGTTGAATAGATGTGTGTTCCTATAGTATGGTTCTATAATGTAATTAGAAAAAAAGTTTGGGTACCAAGAAATTAGTTTCATATTTTTATGAAAAATAAGATAAATACTAGTATTAGAAATAAGTGGTGCATAAATGGTGGTTTTTCCTGATATATTACTTGAGATAAGTGTAATTTATTTAATTTATTTAATTTTACAGGAGGACAGGTCACTTTTTGAGACAATGTATTATGTCAAATCATTAAAATAAGTGATGTTTATTTTCTTAGAAAAAATTTATTTTCAAATGTTTTATATGTTTTAGGTATTGATAAATATATTATATTCATATGTCTATTTTTATTATATAAAAATCAGATATAATAAATATAGTGGTTGTCTATGATTCATGTCAATTATTTTAAAACAAAAGTAGAATTTTAAATATAAAATTGATGTATCAACTTCCAAATCATTATATTTAGTGAACATTGTTTTTTTGGTCCAATAAAAACTAGAATAATTAGAGGAAAACAATTTTTGTATATATTGGTAGATGTAGGAAGGTAGTGATGCAAGCCTGGTGACATTGGTAGGATAACACAGGCGTGATGATACACTAGGCCTTCGAGTAAGTTCATGGTTCACATTTTCGTGGGATTACAAGCAATGAAAAAGGTCTTCATCTACCTTGTTAAGAAATATTTATTTACATTCGTAATAATTTTGACCCTAAATTTTGGAAAATATACCTTTGGTCACGATCTAGAGTCATCATGTTGTTGATTCTGTAAACTCTAATTTGATATATTTTTTAGTAAAAATATTTTACTGAAAAACATTCCACACCTAGATCATGAAATACAAATGGTGAACATAAATGAAAAAAAATAAATCGAAATGAAACTACATGAAAATTTATATGTGAAGATTTAGTTGCTAAATATTTTTTAGGAGAGGATATGTGAACTTCTTGTTATACTATAAATCAAGATTTACTTAGATATTTACCTAATAAAACTCCCTATTAGTTGTGGTCTGGAATACATCATAATCCTTCTTACATCTATGTTTTCTAAGTTTAAGTAATCATCTTGAATATAGAAATTATAGTTACAAAAATTTTATATAAAACACAATGGATGAGTTTTTATTTGTTATTCTATAAATAGAAAGTCTTATAGAGTTTTTAGTAAATGTAAAAAATGTTATTGAGGAACTGGTTCATTTAATGCTTGATGAATATGATCCTTTTGATTTTTTTAAACCGTCATAAATTCATAATTCTTCTGATGTTTAAAAAAAATTAATCTGTTAGTTTATTAGAAATTTATACTAAACAACCTATAGTAAATCATTTTGAAGTAATTCCATCTGATATAAAATTTGTATAAATTACTTCAATATAATATTTATATCAATTTGGGGAAGATAAACATACTACTTTACCATAGAATCATTCTATCTTATGGAATCACCCATATGATTATATTATTGGTTATTTAAGTCTACTTTCAAATAATAGATGTTCCCTAAAAAATCAGTGTGGGCATCATTCATTCCTATCATAATTTAATCTTAAAATTACATTCAATTGTTTAGTTGATGAACTTTGGATATGGTCCATGCAAGAAGTGTGAAATCAATTTGAATATAACCAGGTTTACACATTTATTGAACACCCAATATATCTACTGGTAATTAAGGTAAAATGGGTTTTTATATTTTTATATGAAAATGAAATTATTATTTGAATTAATGAAAGTATTGTCCATAATTTTTATTTTCAAGAAGAAGACATAGATTGTAGTGTTTAACTGATAACTATATTATAATATATTTGAATCCAATTAACATTAAAAGCTCATTTAAACTTAACTTTATTTCAAGTATATTGGAAAAGTTATTTTCATAGTGGTTATGGTCAAGAGGAAGATTATGTTGAAAAACCTCTTGCTTTTGAATATATTAAATTTATAAATAATTTATTTGACCTTACAAAAGAACTCTCTTGACTATGAAAAGACCTAAGATCTGTCTGTGATATAAATACAAAATATTTGATTAAAAATTATCTTGCTAAAGTAAGGGATGATGGAAATCTTTTCAAAAATAATATTTTCATAAATAACATCATTTTTTAAATATAAATTGATGACAAAATTTTTTATTCATCCCATAAACACTCTCTAATTGTTTTTTCAGAACGTAGAATTTTTTTTAAAATGATCACAATGGGAGAACATAAAATTTTTCCATGGTTTTAAGATTTCTAGAAAAACAGAAGAAATTATTTTAAGTGAATATAAATATAATATAATATTTATCGAATGTTTTGGTTTTCAAAATGCATCAAACATATGTAATCCCATAGAATATTCTATTCAATAACATCTTGATGAAACTGGTAAATTTGTTGATCAAAAACTTAATATAAGTATGAACTTAAGTTTAATATATCTTATTTCATGTTTACCAAATATTATGTTTATAGTATGTATTTATGTAATATTTTAAGAAAATATAGAGTAATCACATTTAAAACCGATGAAATTAATTTTCCATTTTCTTAATGAAACGTTATAACTGACATTATTCTATTTCTTTAGAATAATATTTTTGTCAAAATTCATTCAGATAATGTTTATAGAAGATCTAGTTTATATATAAAATCAAATTCAGGAACATTTCATTTCATCGTTGGATGAAAAATTTTATATATCCTTCCAATACATAGGTAAAATATAATGCAACCAAAAATTTTTGTGATCAAGCATTGTGGACGAAACACACACTCATTGATTTTGGTTTGAGTTTTTCTCTAACCCCTATTTTTTATAACTATACTAGTACTATTTCATTATATAAGAACCCATCACATCAATCACATGAAAAAAACATACTGTAAGACACCTTTTTCATTGGGATCACACGCAAAAGGTGATATTATTCTTGAATTTATTAAAACTAATTATATGCTTGATAATATTATGGAAAAACATATTAATCATAATTTATTTTAATATATTAAATATAGGTTTGGAATAATCAAGATAAAGTGATATTCAATTCTCTTATTGTTTCTTCTATCTATTTTCATTAAAAGCTAACCATGTTTAAAAGAAGAAAAATCATATCAGTTTATATTTTTTTATCATTTTTTCAATCTCATTGATCTTTTATTTATTATTAGTTTTTTTAATTATTGATTTCATCATGTTTATATAATTATTCTTTTACATTCCTTATTTTTTTTGATATATTTTCTATTTATGCTAAATTAATTTCTTGAAACATCCTCGAAAGTGGAATATATTTCATTATTCATGGAATTTAGCTTAATATAAGTAATACTTGTTAAACTACTACTGAATTAATTTTCATTTGGGATTATTTATTTTTTATCAAAAACATCATAAATAACCAAAACATGTTATTGAATAAATCTAATGATAACTAAATTTTAATTTTTTTTATTTCTCTCTCACATTCATCTATTTGTTTCATTTATTATATATATATTTTTTAAATATCAAAGTGGGATAAATTTAAGTATTGTTTGTTTTCTAATTGATTTTTAACCTATTATTATCTATATTTTTCCAAGGGGGAATAAATTTTTATATTTCATCTATTTTTATTAAATTAAGTTTTTGTAAATGTTTTTAATGAAAGGGGAGAGACATTATCAATTAAGGATATTTTATTTTTAATTACTTTGGTTTTATAAATTTTCTTGTCTGTGTCATAATTTTTAAAAAAAATAAGAGACTATTGAGTCACTGGCTTACTTATTCAATTTATTTTGGAACTCAAAATTCACTTCTTATAAACTTTGTTTTACTTGAAACATTGCTCTAAATATTGTTTTTTTTTTGAAAAAAATTAATTTGTATTTCTAAAAATCCTAACAATAGAAGATTTCTAAAAAGTAAAATAACCCATTACAAAAATTCTGAAAAATAAAATATTAGTAATATTTATAAAATATATGAAAATATTTTTATCTATACTTTCATTCCAAACTGAGTTCATCAGATTTAGACCCAAAGTAGATATAACTATTGAAACTCATTGGTTAGTGAATAAAAATGCTATGTTAATTAGTAGATGAATAAGTTGTTATAGAAGTTACTATAAATAAAAATGTGATTTTGGTATTTGAACTATTAAAGTTTTATATAAAAAATATGATAAATAAAACCACAATAATGGGAATAATAATGAAAATAAGTGAATATTGGTAAAAACTCTATAGATGTTAATGTAACTAAATTCTTTAATAAAATTTTCACATAATGTACATCTAATTGTTTTTTCATCTAATAAATTTTTAAAAATTACATCTTATGAGTCTTAAATGTAAGTCTATTATTATTCATAATTTTAATTGTTCTTTAATAGATCTTATATTATTGAGGGTTTTTGAGTTCTAAAGACAATGGATTTACAAATCCTTCATGATTGAGGGATTTTAGGGATATAAAGACAATTCTCATACTTTCATTGTGTAAAGAGAGAATCTATTAATAGGTTGTGTTTATGGAGTTAAGGGATTGGAATAAATTATATAAAATATGTGTAAAATCAAGGATACCTTATGACCTGTTAATAGTAGGGGTACTATTGATATAGCTTATAGATAAAACTTCTATAACGTCCCCAAATAGGAACTCACTTAATGGCATCCAGAGATGGGTATCTATATGACCTCCGGCATGACTCCCTATACTCTAAAGGTTCCTAGATAGCAGTGTGGGTCTAATAAGTCAAATGGGGGGACCATACCATCTATATGAGAGTAAACCCCCAAAAAACTATAAAATAAATAGAAGAAAGAAATATGTAATAAACAAAATCCATGATTAATAAATATCTCCCAAAACTAGGTTCAAACCACAGACAAAAAATAGAATATGTCATGTCCAGATATACATTTATAAGTGCACAAAACCCAAAATAAAGGCAACCAATGAATCCAAAAAAATGGTTGTGACTCTAAGTATGAAATATCAATCATGTACATCCCTAGCACAACTGAACTCCTTAAAGATGGTCATTTTCCCTTCTACAGGACTATTAGCATGATGTCTACTCTAGTACCCAAAAATAATCTGAACCTGATATGAGTATAAATCAGTAGGCCACCAACAATAATGTCTACAAATAATTCCGTAAAATAGATAGTGAATTAAAATATTAAATACATGAAAACTAAATTAGAATTTTTTGGTTGTCCTTGGTTAGTAATATTTAATTTAACTTTTTCTATATTAGTACTAATTTTTATCATTTTCACCTTCTTCATTACTTAATTCATTATCAATATGTTTTCCATGGGTAAGAAAATTACATCACATTGCATAAAAGATTAATTCAAGTCACTATATAACTATGTATAAACATTTCATAATCAAAAAATATCATATACCTTAGAGACTCAATCCAGGTAGTTTCATCCATTGAATCCATTGGGGGTATAAAGCATCTGTCCAACTCCTCAACTCATGCATTCCTGGGTGGGGTTAGAGCATCAGTCCAATCCAACCCGTGGGAGGACCCTCAGTCCCTTGTCCCAGCACCAAGCCATGTGAGCATTCTTATATAAATATATATATTCACCAAAAATATCATATCATATAATAAAAAATACAAATAATAATCATAATCCACATCAATAAACATGTGAATAAATATTATGCCATGAACCATTAGAACCTTGTCGTTTATATTACTTTATAAGTGAACCCAAATCCCATTTCTTAAGAACAAAATATTTAAGAAATTTCAGTAATTCCCATACATAAAACCATTTAAAATGTTCAACCATTTCCATATGAGAACTCTCTTGACCCATTCATCATTTACCTAATATCATCCCACTAATGCATATCAAACACAAATCCTAATCCATTTAACACATTCACATTAATCCTATTCTAACATGTTTTCATATCAAGTAAAACAGTCCCTTATCTACATGAACATATTGAAAAAACTATCTATATTTAATATTTAATCATCACATTAAATGATTAACATGTTCATTATGGGCTCTACTTAATCATAAGTTAATTTCACACATTCTGTTTCCATCAACCATGTTTGGGAAAGTTAGCACAACACAAGGGTGGCCCAAAATTTTTCATGTCGTCCTCCATGAATCCCCCGAGGATCATGATGTGGTCAATGTTTCATTTGGACTCCCAATATATAAAATCTCACTAATTACACCAAGAACTGAACAAGGGAAAAACCATAAAATAACCTCATATGCACAAATCCATATAAAAACTTTGGGTTATAACTTTTAGACCACATACCTTGAATCCAAATATGAAAACACCCCTAATTGAGGAAATACATTTGGATTCAAACACATCGTAAATATTAGATGAGTCATGGAAAACATCGTAAATTTGATTATAAAATTAAATTCTATATATCCCATAACTATTTCATAATCACCAATATAGTGTCGTGGTTTCTTTTTTTATAGAAATTTTTCTCTGATATCAGGATAACCACTAGAGAATCAATTCCACTAAAAAACTAGAACCATCAACACCTCAACATTGTTCAAATAAACATGGTCTATATATAATCAGACAAAAATTACCTCAACTAAATACTATATACATTATAAAATCCCCATAGTATGAAAAATCATACAAGAGATATCCTTGAACTATTTTAGGATAAAAAAGTACCCAACACAAAATAGAACATGAGTATCCCATTCACCACACTCATGAAACCCCTAGATTCTTCTAAACACATTTTTTAATCCTGATAACCCTAATTAACTAACTCAAAATTTGATTCTTTTTATTGGAACTCCCCACCAAATTAATCACTTAACAGGACATGTCCTTGCTAAATTACCAAATATAAATTTGATACCACAATGTCCATAATCCTAAATCGCATATGGATGATCTATATACAAAATTACACTAGTTATTAATCATTATCATAATGCATCATACCTGATTCCCCTCATTATACCTGATTCCAACACATCCCATGATTATTACATATCATATCTAGTCCCATACCTCATCAAAAATCTGATAATTCCACTTATCACATATAGAAATCATCCACTAGTAATTACAATTAAAAATAAAAACAATATTAAAATGATGTACCTTTTACTAGTAATGTATCCCCGACCTAGTTTGATAAATTTATCTCAATCACATGCCAAATTCCTAAGGCAATATTTCTCGATATGTGTCCTCCCAATAAAGTAACTCTAACTTCTACCATCAACCTTATAGCTAGTTATCCTATCCACGAATATTAAATTAATATGTATAAGAATCCAAGAGACAATTTCCCATTTACACTTATATTAATACATAAAAATCCCATGTCCGATTCGATCTAAAACCCCCTGCTGATTGTGAGGTAATCTGAAAAAAATTGCTTTATATGTCCCATATATCCATATTCCAGACTCTCCTTCAATAACCACTCAAAATGCGCCTAAACATGAAATATTATTTAATATGGGGAACACATCACTAATGAAATAATTTATGATGGGACTATAAATCCTCTACTCTGAGTACCCTTCACGGTCTCCTCATGTCCCCACTTCTCACTACCCGGAGCTCCACTACCCATATCAGCTGAAACCACTACCATGCTAAGTAAAATATTATCTTTCTTATTTATCATTAATATCAATTATAGAGACATATGTTTCACATACATGAAAATTACACCATTTTATATGAATATTCCTTTAATTACAAAAAAAATAGGGCTGAGTACTGTTATTGTTTAGTGTTTTTTGAAACATAGAATACCATCTTTTAGTGTGGTGAAAGACCATTGATATTTTAGATAATGATATTCTCCATTATTATACCTACTTTAAATCCTTATTCATTGCATGTGGAAAGGTAAAAAAATAAAGGGTGATCTCTGATTATATGTAACGGTAAATAATGTATATATATAAGTATAACATGAAAATAAGTGTATGAGATTGTGAGAAAAACATTTGAAATCCAAACCATACTTATAAATGATCGTAATCATGAGTCATGGAATAAATATTGGCAGTTCATAAAAATTGAATAATATGATGATAAAATAACATGATCCATGATATAATAACATCAACATATGACATATTTTTGTTGGATACAAATAATCATATAAAATCATTCCATATAATACAAGGATCATTTCCAATACTTATCGGGGTACTTCCTGGGGCTACACTTACTAGGCCAGACACACCAACCACCACATTTGTAGTCATTTCCTTATAGTGGATTTGATTCAATCCTCAAACAATTATAATGGATAAATTATCTTACATTATTAGGTTTAATCATTGTTCCATCCATATCCATCTCAAGAGATATATAAATATTTACTCAATACATTGGAGGTAGATATAGGTCCCAACCATCAAATAAATAAATCATACGTATGTGTTACACAAGATCATAAATTTTCATCATAAATAACCCATGAAATGAAAAGGTTATCAAAAAAGTTTCATCATATCATATCTTCTAAAAAAGATATATGTTTCATAATCATTTTATCATTAAATAACCCCCGAAATGAAGTGTGTTTCACAGTCATTAAATCATGTTATAACCCACGAAAGTGAAATAGGTTTCATAAAAAACATAATCATAAATATGAAACATTCAAATAATTAACAAGAATGGTTTCTGTGGATCACATCCCCAATAAATTATAAACTATATTAAAGGATTTCATCTTATATGGAAAATGATTTTGAAATATAATTCAGAAAATTTTCTAAAGAAAATAGAATTATTTTGAAAATTATACTCTTAAAAAATTTTCAAAATAATTTAATGATAAAATAACATTGTAAACTTACAAATAAATATTTTAAGATGCATTTAAAACATTTTTTGTTGAAAATATACTTTCCTCTTTGAATTGTTTTAATATATATTGAAAATAATTTTACTTAAATATATCCTTCAAAACATATAAATGAATATTTGAAACCAATTTAAAATAATATTTAAATAGAAAACACATTTTAAATATTTTTATTCAGAAATATACTTTTAAACATATAAAATAATCTATGAATATCATTTAGAACGCTTTAAAACCCATTTTAAAAATTAATTTAATTAAAAAATATTTAAAATAAATACCATTAAAAAATAATTTAGAAAACATTTTCTTTTCAAAATATTCTCTAAAATATATAAATTATGTTCCAATGAATGGGGTTTTAATGAGGAAGGATAATTATGTAAAAGAGATATACATCAAACAATGATACCTTTGACATTGTTGGTGAAATTAAAAAGATATTTTATTAGAAAAAGACCAGAAGGTTCCTTTTAAAACATTTATTAAAAAGTTAAAACAGTGGTAAATTTTTCATACAAATCAGAGTATAATATTATAAAATTTATGATTTTTTTAGAAAACATGTTTTTGAACAAAAACATATTCACAACCAAACAGAGAAATAAAGTTGTTTTTTATAAAATCAAGTTCATAATTATCTTAAGTACCAAATAGTATAAAATTATAACATTAATAAAATATATAATGAATACTATATTATATATAAATTCATGATAATTCATTATATATGGATCAAAATATTTTATCAATGGAAGCATATTTATAAACAATCATAAAAAACAATGAGTGTAGAAATAAATTGTTACAAATTTGGTGACTATGAATCACAATAAATATTAAATAACAACATTAAATAAATATTTTTAATATCTTTAAAATAAAACGATTCATGATATAACATGTCATATGGTTATTATATTCAAATCATAAATTAATATATATTAATAACATAACATATGTCTTAGAGAAGGTAACCTTATCGATTTGGTAACTTTTGAACCATATACCCAATGAAAGAGAGGCCCTTAAATGGATATGTACGTATCAAAAAATTCTTGTATTATCATCAAAAATTTCATTAATGGGAATTACATACATCACATAGAAAAAAGAGGTGGTTAGTATTTCATGTATCTCACAAACATAAAAAGTAAGTCATAAATCTATTAATACTTGAGTTGCATTTGAATTGTGAGATCAATGAAAGAATAATATCAATTTAAACCCTTATTATCATTAAATAAATTAAATTAATGACATAAATTTTTAAATGGATGAATATACAGAACCCAAAATTAATTATTGTTGAATATGGTGTAATTCTCGCAAAAATAAAAGTGAGCCTAAAAAACCCCCAACCTTAAGTCTTGACTTCCTTTGTAGAAGTTAAAACCTCATGTATAGTAAATGTAAGATTGTTATTAATATATAACTGAAAAATATTAATATATATCCTACCATTTATTATTTTCTTATGAAATTGTATTACACTTTTATTAACAATACCATGTTAATATTACATCTCGTGTAATAACTGCTTTCTTTTATATATATGTTTTAACTTGTTATTTCAGATCCACATAATTTGACCAATATTTCATCATTTATAGAATATAATACATGAAATAAATATAAAATAAATTAATTATATATTTATTTATATTAACCCATCAAATTTAGTGATATTAAATGAAATACATCGTTTGTAGAGACAGTAGGTGGAACGTTCCCATGGACACTATTTCCATTTTTTCGTATTGAAGGAAAAAAGTAAATGATATATATATATATATATATATATATATTATCATTATAGTTGAAATATTATCTTTATATATATCATATATTTTTATTAAACTTATCCTTAATACATTCCATATATAGCACAAACAAATCACATCGCTTCGTGAGATTTTAGTTCACCGTACTCTCGAACGACATTAACATATTCCCATGAAATGTAAAGAAGGAATATATGTTTGATATAATTATTAAAGAATCATAATATAATCATAAATATAATAGATATAACATATAAATAGTATTTCCATTATTTTTCCTAAACATGAAATTTGATAATGGAAAAACGAACAACATCAGATCACGAGTAGGTAGTCTGTCGTACACACGAATAATTATTTTATAACACATATCATATAAGTGTGTTTACTCAGATTTTAAAAATAACAAAAAAATTTATTAGTATATTTAATATAGTTACCATATTTTATAATAATTAAAAAATTGAATGGATTTTTGGAAGAAATAAAACAAAAACAGTTATTGATTAATGTTACCTCGTCTTCGGGTATCTACTTTTGGTTTGAAAAAAATAACTTCCATGGTTGGGTTTATTATAAACTTAAGAACTATAGTATAATCGGATAAAATTTGGGAAGTTGATTTGGTTGGTTCTCATCGATCCAAATGTCTTTAGAAGCGTGAAGAAGGGGACGGGGAGTTCCCTTTTATGGTTGAGGAGGAGTGGCATTCTCATAAATACTAAATATTTATTACTATTGGGAGATCAAGATTAACTAAAGTTTATAAAAAATGATAATTAAAGGTTTATAGAGATTATATGGTCTATCCCAACATGCAAAACACATTTATACACATTATTATAACATTTGGTTCCTTAACTCTCATGATTCCTTATTTTACCATTTTCGTTTGACATTATGTTAACTAGTTTTCTAACCTATGTAATTTATTATTTATGAATATGTTAGGGTGAAAATTACTAGATAATTTGGAATCACTAATTTTAAAAATTATATCTATTTTATAAATTTTAAATTCTATGTGTGTTATAAATTAACTTTAATACATGCGCATGTAAAACTCAAAACACCTCTTTTACCATAACAACACAAACCGATTTTTTATCTATTTAATGGTAAATATAGTCATTATAATAAAAAAAATTGTTCTTTCAATGAACCATTTTAACACCCCAGGTAAATAAAGAATATAAAATTTTTATATTTATCTATTTTGGTGAATAAAATGTTAATATTAATTTAAAGTGAATGTTATGCTCGATGGTGTACCCAATACGCAACAACGAGTTTCTTGGAAATCTTACATTGCACTCTAATAATAATAAAAATTATTTTAAAATGTAGTTAATGCCTAGCTGTTGTAATGGCGGGAATGAACAGAACTAAATAAAAAATGATTATATATGTTTTCCAAAAAAAATTTAATTTTATCCAATAAATGTTAGAGGCTTAAAATGCGAATGAATCCAATTTTAAGCATAAATATTATAATATTCTTTAAAAGGTCGATTAACCACCTTTTGATGGCGGAACATTTTTAAATCCACTTTTAGAAAATTTTATATTTTATATTGGACCAAATAAAATCCTCCTTTAGAATCGGGATATCAAAATTTACTTTGTGTAGGTTTTTTTTATAATGTTAATTTTTAATGAATAAGTGAAAAATGTTGTATTTTAATTAAAAACATCTTTTTAATATAATTTATTTATATGATTATAAAATATTTTGATTTTGTTTTAAAGTTAGATTAGAATATATTTTTACCATTTAATCCAATGGTGGTCATTGGAATTAATTTCATTTTGAAATTGGACTTAATCTAGTGTCAATCTTTTAATAAATATTGTTTCTTAAAAACACGCTATTTGTTTTGACAGTAAGAATTAATTATTATTTTAATTAATGAAACATAAATGTTTTTAATTTTTTAAAATAGAAATCATTTTTTATTTTGGAAAATCAAATATAGATTACGGTAAATGTTTGGTATTTTTCTGAAAAACTTCAATTTTTGATGAATATTGATACCACTAAGTGGTAGTTAAAAAATTGATTTTTCGTTAAAATGAACTTTACCACTTCAGTGATTTGAATTTCAAAAATCTGACATACATGGTTGTCTTTAGGATGTAAAATGTGGTTTAATGGGATTAAAATAATTTTATAGTGAATAGTATCTTTAAGTTTTATTAATCGCGATTAAAGGTAATTAGTGTAATTTAAGGTAAAGATATTATTATAATAAAATGAAATTACCTTGACACATGTCCTACCCTTATTGGATGAGTCATGTCCAACCATTAAAATCCATGGGTCATCTTGGAGACCCCATGGAGCCAATTTGGTAGGAAAATGATAGTAATAACATTTTATATAAAGCTAAAATAAAAATGTCACAAACATGTATTGTTTCACTAAAACAATTTTTGCATGGGGTTATAAAAGTCATATTTTTTACTATAAATATTCATTAGAAATCTAGAAATATTTCATAAATCATGATATTTTTTTAAATTTTTATACATTAAATAAATTTATTTATTTATGACACCATGATGATGTAGTGATTACCTCATTAATGACCGATTTAAATAAAATTAGAAGATAATGTAAAATCTAAGACTTACACTTGTCAAAAACCTGTTGAATGGATGGATTTATAACCCTTATCACCTTAACCTCGAAATATATAATTTTGGGACCTTTAATATCTGAAAATCTTTTTATAATAAAGTAACTTTTCAAGACATTCCAAGACTGCCCCTCCTCCCTCTTATAAAAGGTCCCCACCTCTACCTCTTTACCCACACCTCTCAAGACCTTGGATCATCCAAACTCAGATAATATTGTCTCCCCACATCCCTATCTTACTCTTATAAGCCTCACTTTGGGCAGAAGTCTTTCCAATGAAGCCATTGAGCTCAAATCAAAAATAGTTACCTGATTTAAAGGTAATGTCTTCACTTGTGTTCTTTTGTTTTATTTTTCTTCCCCAAACCCCTAAACTCTTTTTATCCCTTTCTTTTGTAAAAATAGAGGTATCTTCAATATACTAGGATGTTTTTATGTGATTTATTCGAGCTAAACTTACACACACCTCCATCTAATAGTTAAGGAACATACTGTTTCTGTGGATAGAAAATTTCTGCCTCACGAAACGATGATTGTTCAGTATTCTTTTAACACATTTCATGGTGGCCATTAAGATTTCACTCTATTTATATATGATATATATTATGTTTATATTTTCCTTTTGCTTCTAAATTTTTTATTTATGGCATATCTTTATGGTTTCCATTATCGGTAAACGCGATATCTTTATTTTAGAAAGTGCGGACTACCGCCCCTCAAAGTGATTTGATTCATTAATGCCATATGTGGGACGTATAAACGATGGAGTTAATGATTTTATATATTATATTATACTGGATTATAATATACCTCTATATAATTATGATATAATTCCATTACATATGAAATAGGAATGAATGTAGCGTTCATGCGTACGTACGACTTACCGTCTCCAGCAACAGTGCATTTCATTTCTTACCTCTAAATGTTATGTAATATTATAAATCCATGTATATACTGGATATATAATATATATATAATATCAAAATAATAAATATTATTCTGAATATAATGGATATTTTACCACATGAACAACTTGTAATTATAAGAAGTTTATTTCTAACTCATGTACCAAAGATCGACAAAACGACCGTTATTAACTTAAATAATTAAATAATGTTCATAAAATGGAAATAAATGATATAAAAGGAATAATAAACTTAAAAAAGGTTCTTAAGAAAGTATAAATTAACTCTAGTTTATTTTTCAAGAGATTAGAGAACGATCGAGTCAAGTCGGACACGAGGTAAGGGATCCTACCTCTCTCTTTCTTTTTAAGTACTCTCTTTTATGTCATTTCTTTTAATCTCATATTTATTATGTTTGGGGATGTTATTTTATATTCCTCATTCTGTAATTTCTATGTTCATATTATGAGGGACCCTATTTGATCTCATAAATCCATTTTTTGATGTTTTATGGGGCGCCGTTAGGCTGCTGTGTTTTCGTAATGGATTTTTCATCTCACTTATATTCCAATGAGATTTATGCAACATTTTCCACTATTTACTTTGATTGGTGTACGTACATACCATTATTCTACACTTTGGGTAAGATACATTCGTTTATGAGTGTTTACATCGATTTTTTATAGTTCTTCTTTCATGGGGTGTACATTTCGAAGGTTACCCAAGTCGGTAAGGGAACCTTTCACCCTCTTCTTTTTAAAAAGACTTATTTATGTTATGTCTTTTGATTTACATCTTATTATGTTGGGATATGTTATTATATATCCTTATTGATTTAAATTTTATATCCAAGTGATGAGATACCATTTTCTCTCTCATCAACTCATTTTCTGAATTTTAAAGTAACGACGTTGGGCTGTTGAATTCTTGCAAGGGAACTTCTTAAATCAATTTCAATCCCTTGGGTTAAACTTGTACTCCTTGAATATGTCATGCTATGAATATGTGTGAATGAATCTGACTGTTTTACACTTAATATCCAATTATATTGGGTGTATTTATATTTTTCACACAAAAATTATGTAATTGATTTATCCTTAATCTAAGGATTTCGTATTTGTAAGGGACTTTGTCTTAATCTCCTTTAATTGAGGAATATTTTGTTCTAATTCAAGACATTATTTTATAAACTGTATAAAACTCCTTTTAATTTTCATTTCATTCAAAGGGATTATTTTTCTATGAAGCGTTTTACTAAATGAAAAAAAATAATGTTTATTTTAACATATGCGGTGACAACTGCCTTTTCCACCACCATGTGTATTATTTGGTTTTTGGATTCCTCAACAAGCCGTAATGTTTTTAAAATGAAATAAATACCATATACTCTTTTATGTATTTTGATATTGAAAATGGTTTTGATAGGGATTTGTTATGTAAATATATTTAAGTGATATATTGTGATTGAAATGTGGAAATGTTTTCATTCCTTTAAAAATGTTTTATATGTTATGATTTTATAGTGGTACTTGGAAATTTGATGGGTGGTTACGTGATAAACAATATGACATGTGGTATCGTGAATACAAGGATGGGTGGTTACGTTATAACATCCAATGAGTTGGGTATCGAAGCCGGCTGTATAGCTAATCCATTTAGTGATATGTGTGGAAGTCGACCGTATGGTTATTCCATTTAAGTAATTGTATGTCCCAAGTTACCTTTATATTTTATATGTTTTTTATATGGGATTATGGTAATATTTTGGTTACAAAGGATAAGTAGTGTTATTTTATTCAGTGATGTGTATTTACTACTCCGTAAAGGTGAAAAGTATTACTTTGATAAAGTATTCATCGTTTACTTGTTATTTTAAAAAAACTAATAGTTTTCCTTCATTGTGTATCCTTTACAGAGCTTTTTATTCTCATCACACATTTTTTTTAAATGTTTTCCACAGGACCTAAAGTTGAATAGGGTCAAGGATGGGATCAAGGAAAGACATGCTATCTAAAACATGGAACTAGACATGTTTCTTTTTAAGAGTTTTTAATTTATGGAAACTTAGTAGAACTATCTACTTTGTAATCTTTTGAGATGTAATAGTTATGTCCTATTTCTCTAAAACACTAATCCTGAAAATATCCTCTACGTGAATTATTAATTTAATTCATGATTATGTAATGTTTTAAGGCCAGGTCCTTATAGTTGTTATCAAAGGTTGGTTTAGATAAATTTAGAGGTCAGAGTGTTGTTTAAGCATAAGTGAAAAGTTGTGTATAAACACAATGGGTAGTATATTAGAGGGAGTCATTTTTTTTAAAGTTAGAATGAGTTTGAGATAACTTCGATAACTATATATTATTGTTTATCTTCCTCATTATTATATGATGATTTTACTGATAGGCTCACATTGACCTTTTTGGTTTTAGTAAATGGCTGGAACTAGCAGGAACCAACGTAACAGTGGATGTGAAGGAAATTGTAACAGTTTTCTGAGTTAGCAACTGAATGGTATGGGAGCTACAATGAGAAATCATGGGTTTATCCTCAACCAACTATCTGGAGTCATGATTGACCACCTAAACCTTGGTTATTTTTATTAGGCATCATATATGCATGAAACAAATACATACGGAAGTTCAGGTAATAATCATAAAGGTAAGTGTGTTCAAAAATATATGTGTCAGATATGTGGAAAGAAACACCTAGGGAAATGGTTCAAACGGACAGAAAGATGCTATAGATGTGGAAATTAAGGTCATAATGCAAGAACCTTCCATGGAAAAAGGATGCATCCAGTTGACTCGAGGAAAGGGAAAGAAGTTCTTTCTGAGATATCAATTGAATATTTTAAATGTGGTGTGCATGGTCATTATGCAAACACATGTCCTACGAAGAAGTTTCGGGACTGGGATCACTATGATCATACAAATATTTGTTTACCAATACCTAATGTCATTCTGAATGAGGATGAAGAAACTAACAATGACCAATCAAAGGTAAGGAATTATTTCATAACATATGTTTTCCAATTTTGGAATCTTAAGATATGATTCATGATTTTGTTTTTAGGAAAGAATTATTTCAGAATAAGTTTTAAAGGAATGGTTAATGGATCAGGAAGAATGTTGAATGAGTAAGAAGTCATCATATAAGGGATTCAAGAGATATGGTATATTTTATGATGGTGAAATTCTTAAAAGTGTTAAGTTTCTTTTGATGATGGGGTTACATTATAAGACTTTTTATAGTATGTGTAACCCTAATGTTTGATATATGAAATTTTTTTTCAAGGAATAGTTATCTCTTCATTTGTGGACATAGTTATAAAGAACCATTTGGGTTTATATTCCCCTTACATTTGAGGTAATTATGGGTTACTATATATTATGATATAAAATGAAAGGCATGAGGTAAAATTGAGGTTAAATTATGATATGGTTATTATTGATGATTTTATCTCTTTTTGGGGAATTTTTTTAGAATTATATAGTTTTTGAAAAAGGACAACACACAGACCGTGTGACAACCCATTGAGTCGGACAAAGCTGTGGGAAACGAACCCACAACCAAAGTGCGACTGGTATTTACCGCCTACCACTAGACTACGTGAAATCCCTGGTTAGTATGACAAATTATTTTTAGTTAGATGATCTAATGAATATAGAATAAGTTGATTTAGGGTTATATATGAAAATTATTAACCTATCATAGAGGATATGTGATTAGGTTAATTACTTATCAGTATGAGACTTTAAGAGTAACTGATGATTAGAGATAAATGTTAAGGTTTATCTTGGAATACTATGTGATTAAATCCTTCAGAGATTTGGGTTTCAATATTAGTTTTGATTACTTTGATGAATTTTATGGATATATGTTTATTGAATGGTATTTGTTTAACTTTGGGTATTGTTTGACAAATTTTGGAGATTAAGTATAGATTTTTTTTATAAAGGATTATCCTTTTTTGGTATTATCTGATCTTGTACTAACCATTTTGGTTTTGGTTTTAGTTTTGGTCTAAATACATGGGAAGTATATAGTTCTATTTTGTGGATTAGGTGATTCTCTTGAAGTTTATTATAGTGCTCTTAATGTGAACAAGTTATCCTAAATACTCGTCTTCTGGAGAAATTATGAGTTTGTGTAAGAAATCCAGCAAAAGTTGAAAGTCAACATGACAAGTAAGTATGTTTCCTTATGTTTTAGTTAAGCACATAAATAAATTCCTCAATGAAAAGTAATTTAAAGAAAAAAAAATTTATATTAACCTTTCTTAAAGAGGAATCAAATACCATTTAACCCATTATAAGTTTGTGATTTTCTAGTGGTTAAATTTCTCCTAAACAAGTTTTCTATCACTCTCAATCAGAGCATGGCCCTTTGTTTTTTCTTCCATATCAATGTTTACATGGAATCCTACTGTATATTAACTCGTGTGACCTTTTTACTTATCTTTATTTATTTTAAAGAGATATTTTTACTGACTCTTGTTCTGATGTGGAACTTTCAATGATGTTTCTGAGCCCAATTTTAAAATTGTGAGGACGCAATTCCCAAAAGGGGGAAGGATGTAACACCCTAGGTAAATAAAGAATATGACATTTTTATATTTATCCATTTTTTTGAATAAAAATTTAATGTAAATTTGTAGGTGATGCTATTCTCAATGGCGTACCGAATACGCAACAACGAGTTTCTTGGAAATCGTACGTTGCACTCTAATAATAAAATAATATTATTTCAAATGGTAGTTAACGCCTAGCCGTTGTAATGGTGGGAATGAACAGAACTAACTAGAAAATGATTATATATGTTTTCAATATATTTTTACTTTTATCCAATAAATGTTAGAGGCTTAAAATGCGAATGAATCCAATTTTAAGTATAAATATTATAATATTCTTTAAAAGGTCGATTAACCATCTTTTGATGGTGAACCTTTTTTAAATCCACGTGTTGACAATTTTATATGTTATATTGGACCAAATATAATCATTCTTTTGAATCGGGATATCAAAATGTACTTTGTGTTGGTTTTTGTTATTTTTTTTGATAAAGTCCATTTTTAATGAATAAGTGAAAAATGATGTATTTTAATTCAAACCCGCTTTTTAATCTAATTTATTTATATGATTAGACCATCTTTTTAATTTCATTTAAAGTGAAATTAGAATATAATTTTACCTCTTAATCCAATGGTTGTCATTAGAATTAATATCACTTTGAAATTGGACTTAAACTAGTGTCAATCTTTTAATAGATATTGTTTCTTAAAAACACACTATTTGTTTTGACAGCAGGAAATAATTATTAAATAAAATAATGAAACTGATATGTTTCGAATTTTGTAAAATAGACATCCTTTTTTATTTCATAATATCAAATATATCTTAGGGTGAATTTTTGGTATTTTTCTGAAAAACATAATTTTTTGATGAATAGTGAAACCATTAAGTGGTAGTTAAAAAACTGATTTATCATTACAATGAAACTCTACCACTTCTGTGATTTGAATTTCAAAAATCCTAAACACATGGTTGTCATTATGATGTAAAATGTGGTTCAATGAGATTAAAATAATTTTTTGGTGAATAGTAATGTTTATGTTTTATTAATCGCGATTAAAGATAATTAGTGTAATTTAATGTACAGATAATGTTATAATAAAATTAAATGACCATGAAACATGTCCTAACCTTATTAGACGAGTCATGGACAACCATGAAAATTCAGGGGTCAACATGGGGGCCCCATGGAGCCACTTTGGTAGGAAAATGACATTAATAACTTTTTATTTAAAGCTAAAATAAAAATGTCACAAACATGTATTGTTTTACTAAAACAATTTTTACATGAGGTTATACGAGTCATATTTTTTACTATAAATATTCATTAGAAATATAAAAATATCTCTTAAATCATGATAGTTTTCTTATAATTTTTATACATTAAATAAATAAATTTATTTATGACACCATGATTATGTCGTGATTACCTCATTAATGAACGATTTAAATAAAATGAGAAGATAAGGTAAAATCTAAGACTTAAACTTGTAAAAAACCTATTGGATTGGTGGAATTAGAACCCTTATCACCTTAAACTAGAAATATATAATTGTGGGACATTTAATATCCGAAAATCATTTTATAATAAAGTAACTTTTCAAGACATTCCAAGAGTTCCCCTCCTCTCTCTTATAAAAGGCCCCCACATCTACCTCTTTACCCACACCTATCAAGCCCTTGGCTCGCCCAAAATCTGATCATATTGTCTCTACACATCCCTCTCTTACTCCTAGAATTCTCACTTTGGGCAGAAGTCTTTCCAAGGAAGCCTTTCAGCTCAAATCAAAACGAGTTATCCGATTTAAATGTAATGTCTTCACTTGTGTTCTTTTGTTTTATTTTGATTCTCCAACCCCATAAACACTTTTTATACCTTTATTTTGTAACCAAACCTGTATCTTAAATATACTTGGATGTTTTCATGTGATGAAATAGAGGTATACTTACACACAGCTTCATCTAATGGTTAAAGAACATACTGTTTATGTGGATGGCGAATTTCTGCCTCACGAAACGATGATTGTTCAATGTTCTTTTAACACCTTTCATGGTGTCCATTAAGATGCCACTATATTTATATATGATATATATTATGATTATATATTCCTTATGCTTCTGTATTTTTCATTTATTGCATACCTTTATGGTTTCCATTATGGGTAAACGTGATATCTTCATTTTAGGATGTGCGGACAACCGTCCCCTCAAAGTGATTTGATTCATTAATGCCATATCTGGGACGTATAAAGGATTGATTTAATGATATTATATATGATATTATAATTTAATTATAATATACCTCTATATAATTATGATTTCATCCCATTAAATTAGAAATAGAAATGAAAGTAGCATTCATGCGTACATACTGCTTACCGTCTCCATGAACGGTGCATTTCATTTCTTACCTATAAATGTTATGTAATTTTATAAATTCATGTATATAATGGATATATATTATATATATGATATCTAAATAATGAATATAATTATTAATATAATGGATATTTTACCACATGAACAACTTGTAATTATAATATGTTTATTTTTGACTCAAATACCAATGATCGACCATACCACCGTTATTAACTTAAATAATTACATAATGTTCATAAAATTATAATAAATGATATAAAAGGAATAATTAACTTAAAAAAGGTTCTAAAGAAAGTATAAAGTAACTCTAGTTTATTATTCAGGAGATTAAATAACGATAGAGTCAAGTCGGACACGAGGTAAGGGATCCTACCTCTCTCGTTCTTTTTACGTAATCTCTTTTATGTCATTTCTTTTAAGCTCATCTTTCATATGTTTTTTGATGTTATTTTATATTCCACATTCTGCACATTATATGTTCATATTATGAGAGACCCTATTTGATCTCATAAATCCATTTTTGGATCACTAGTGCAGAAAACGTTTTTTACGTCGGTTATTTTTCATTTTTTACGTCGGTTTCTAACCGACGTTAATACGTGCGACGTTATAAATAAGGTTTTTGACGTCGTTTATTTAAAAACCGACATCAAAAACATAAAATTGCGCTTTTTATCATGTTGGTTCTAAAATAACCGACGTGATAAAGAAAATGGGAAGGGTTTATCACGTCGTTTATTTAACTACCGACGTGATAAAAGGCCTAGAAAATGGTTTATCACGTCGGTTATTTAGAAACCGACATGATAAAAGGCCTGGAAAATGGTTTATCACTTCGGTTATTAAACAACCGACGTGATAAACAGGGTTGAGGAGGGTTTATCACATCGGTTTTAAAAAACCAATGTGATAAACCATGGTGAGCGTGGTTTATCACGTCGGTTCTTGTAAAACCGACGTGAAAAACTGGGGGATGGGTGTTTATCACGTCGGTTATTATATAAATGCCATGATAAACCGGCGGGAGGCGGTTTATCACGTCAGTTATTGAATAACCGACGTGATAAACCATTGTCCAGGCCGGTTTATCACGTCGGTTATTGAATAAATGACGTGATAAACCATTGTCCAGGCCTTTTATCACGTCAGTTATTCAATAGCCGACGTGATAAACCATTGACCAGGCCTTTTATCACGTCCATTATTTAATAACCGACGTGATAAACCATTCTCCAGGCCTTTTATCACGTCGGTTATTAAATAACCTACGTGATAAACTATTTTCCATGCATTTTATCACGTCGGTTATTAAATAACCGACATGATAAACTATTTTCCAGGCATTTTATAACGTCGGTTATTTAATAACTGATGTGATAAACCCATTTTTTTTAACAGAATACAGTCATCTTCTCTCCACCAGAATCAACCAGAAAACAAATCAAGAAATCGTACCACAAAAACAGAAGTAGATCAAAATTAAGCATGTACATTAATAACATATAAAACGTACCCCCTAGACAGCCCCCACCCTCATTTATACCCCATGGACAGCCCTCCCCCACCCCGTTGGAGCCCTCAGCCTCATGTATACCCCCTGGAAAGCCCTCCCCCACCCCATTGGATAAAACTTACCCCCTAGACAGCCCCCACCCTCATTTATACCCCATGGACAGCCCTCCCCCACCCCGTTGGAGCCCTCACCCTCATGTACACCCCAGGGACAGCCGTCTCCCAGCCCATTGGAGCTCCCACCCTCATGTATACCCCTTGGACAACCCTCCCCCACCACACTCCTGGACTACCCCCTGACCCCCGGACACCCCAAAACACCCCTTGACAACCCCCCACCCGCCTGAACAGCACCCCCTCACCCCCTCACCCCACTTGACAGCCCCCACCACACCCCTAGACAGCCCCAAACACCCCTGGACAACCTCCCCCACCCCCCACCCCGGGACAGCACTCCCACACCCCTATACCGCCTTCCCACACCCCTGGACATCCCTGCCACCCCCAGGACTGTCCCCCACCCCACTGGACAGCCCTCCCAGACTTCTGGACACCCCCCAGCCCCACTGAACACACCCCCACTCCCTTGAAACCCCTCCCCCACAGACCCAAATCCATACCAGAAAAACCATCAAAAGTAGACCAAAACAAGAAGTAGAGCAAAATTAATCATTCACTTATATAACATTCAAAACTTACACTGTCAACTTCAAAAAAAACTAAATCCAACTTAAAAAACTAGAAAATATACAATTAAAACAACAATATTCAAAATTAAATTTTACATTACAAACAACTAAAATTCAGTCAAACCTGTAAAATAATTTGACCACTCCACTTGTACGTGTTTGATGTCTTCAGCAGTATAGGGTTGAGGGTCATCAAAAATCTACAAATGAAAAAGAAGATAGTTAATGTGTATAATTAATAAATCAAATTGAAATATTATGGCAATGTTTAAGAGGAAATCGTACCAGGACAAAATTCACAATTGTCCCAGTTGTTATTATTTCATACATAAATCTTAACATATAATATCTACATTCGATGACGCCTTGTTCTTCATGAACATTCTGTTTGAATGATTGTAAATTCAATATATTATTTTTATGTAATAAATCAAAAAGTAAAAATTATAAATGGAAATTTAACTTCGCATTTACATATTTGATCTTTTCATTTCTTTTCTTTGTGTTTTTTCGATAGTAGACCCATGCACTGTTAGAAAATAATACGAATGGGGTAAATTTAAAATTCATTATAATATATAAAACTATTGAGAAATTGAAACTTAATTTTCCAATATATTCTTAAAACTTTCCCTCACATCACCATGAACAGAGCATATCCAATAAAGAGCTTTCTCCCTTGGGAAAAAAATCCCTTACATCCAATGATCACTAATAAAAGGAAATTTAATGTTAGTGGGTTTTTATGTTAAAATATAATTTAATCTTTGAGAGAAATGTGTTTCATACCTCTCATAAAAAGGCATCATCCAACATTATGCGATTATATTCTTTTCAAATCATTCAACAATATAAACCATTCTTTGTTCCTCATTCAATGCACATGATTCAGGGGAAATCTATTGCGGGTCCATGAATCCATATACTTCTGTCAGCTCATTCCTCTCACAAATTTTATAAAGATACCTAATACAAAAGATACATAAGTATACATTTTTAATAAATATAACGCAGGGAAATGGTGTTAAGACTTACATGGAAAAAAATTTCACCACGTTGATGCCCAACTTATCTCCAGTAACAAGCTCCATGGTATCAGTTTTTGTAATCCCCACACTTATTTCACGTCCACAAACATGAGATTCCATTGGAAACTCATAAAAACCCAACAAAAAATGTGAATATCTTGACAATCTGTCATGACCACTGGAATCTGTATCTGATGTCACAGCCTGTTGTCTTTGTTGTTGTCTATACAGTATTTCTTTACATTTGAAGTATTCCTGTGAAAAAAATTGAAAAATATAGTAGTTTTCAAATGATAAAACAACTTTAATAAAAAAATAAAATAAAAGATATAACATTCATACCTCTATGGTAATGATTCGAAGAAGTCTGGATGGACAAACAAAAAAATCATCGATACTCTGTCCAACTGTCGCCACCTCATCTGTAGGTACTGGTACCCTAGCTGATCTATCTATAATATCATGTACAGTGACCCTTTGATTCTCTACCTCTAATTGTTGATGATGAACTGTATCTCCTATACAATATACCAACTCGTATGCTACTATATGATGTTGAGAATCATCAACATATAACTCGCAATATGTTGGAAGCTGCGGAGGAGGCGTAGGATAAAAAATGGGGTCCGCAGGCTGAGGTGGGGGAGTGGGAGCTACTAGCGAAGGTGGAGGATAAATAATGGGGTCTGCAGGGGGAGGTGGAGGAGTAGGAGCTGCAGTCTGAAATTGTATTTTCATTTCTGCAAACATAGACTGCACTGACTCTCTAATCTTGTCCTTCATCGTCGCATTAATATTTTGAACTTCAGCCTCCGAGGATTCTATTTTTTTTATAAACCCCCTCAATGTTAGATGTTGAAGAATGTGGAAACACTTTTCTTACCGATACACCTGACTGATATCCTCTTACACGACCAGGAAGTTTGGGCCTTACCAATACTGCAAATAAAATACCTTCCCTCCTAGTAGCTGTAAATGCCCCCTCTGAACTCTTCTCCTCAAGAGAGTCCTGTATTAATTAATTGAACATTTTTGTAATGATTTAAACTTATATGAAGAAAAACGTTAACTTAAATAAATTAAATAGATATCTTACAATCCTCTCAGCTACGATTCTCAATTCTTCCGAAAGATATTTCCCTTTTTTCCCTTCCGAGCTCTCTTCCATTTTTCATGTCTAGATGGAGGGGATGGAGGGGCCACCTCTCCAGAGCTTGAAGAGTCAGCTCTTAGTTGTTGAAATTTTTCTGCAATCATTTTTTCTTCCAATAATGTGTACCCTCCCCGAGATAAACTATGAGGGTATACATTTTTAGATTGGATCTCTTAATGAGCTTTCCTTTTTTGATGTAATTTAAGAAAAATAAATCATTAACAAAACATTAATAAAATAATTTATATAAAAAAGTTTATAAAAGTTTACATTGCCCTTACCAGAAATGACTCTTTTTTCTACTTTCAAAAAATTGTCTCCATGTGTCTTCATCTATAAAAGGATATATACGACATGGATTGTCATGACTCCTATGACCATAAATGAAATCAGATGAGAGGGTTGATTTTAAATCCCTCCATCTCCTGGCTGCCAACGATAAGCATTTCTTCCTGACTCCTCCAGTGTCAGGGATATCAAATGTCATCTGATGAAGAAGAGGTTAAAGATATTATATATACTAGAAACATTAAAATAATGGTCGAACAATGACAAAAGATCTTACCAAAATCGTCTCCCACAACTGAGAGATAATCGCTTTATCCACACCTCTCCAATCATCATACAAAATGATTACTTTGTTCTTAGCCTGATTTGCAACAAAACTCTTAAAATATTTGGCATTCGGACCTCTAGGAATATCATCATCATCAAACTCAATGACTATCCTCTGATCCTGCGTACGGGCAAGTGATAATTTTGGTAAACGTGTGCACCCATGTTTACCAACTTTTGAACTCTTTGTCGTAATAGGAGCATGTGAATGTTTATCCCCAGAGGTATGACCAGCAATATGCTCCTCTCCAGAATCATGTGGTTGATCATCTTAATGATCTGTCATTATCCTTCAAATCAAAAAACAAACGTCAGTTCACAAATATAAAAATTCAAATATTTTAATACTACTGTAATCAGAAAATATAAATGTTTACTAAGTTACATAATAGTAAAAATTGGTAATATGGTAAGCATGTTAAACAATGGTAAAGATGGCAAAGATGGTCAAGATGGTAAAGATGGTAAAAATGGTAAAAATGGTAAACCTGGTAAACATTGTAAACATGGTAAAGTAATTGTCAGTGAACAAAAATAAGCATTTTAAAATTCATGTAATGGTTATAAACATGGTAAAGTAAACTAAACAAACTTAAAAAAATTCAAAAACTTATACTTATTTTATTTTAAAACATGTTTTAATAAATAAAAAACATACAATATCTAACATTTATGGGAAAAATAAATGTAAACAAGAAATAAACATATGTTACCTGTAATTTTAGGAATGTACAAATGGATTGTTTTCCCAAATTCCTTCATCGTGATCGCTCCTTATGGCGCAAACTATGTCTTCAACATGATCATCATTATGTTCTGTTAATATTTCCAAGGAAGTAGGGATCTCACATAAATCAGCATATTCATCAAGTTCATACTCACCAACATATTGTTTTTTCCCTTGTAAAACAACAGCCCACTACATATCTGATTGATCTACTACATAGAAAATTTGTTTTGCATGTGTATCCATTATAAAAGAATCAGTTGTGTCTTCCAATCTATTCAGATTAACAAGTGTCATTCCAAATTCATCGTGTCTGACACTTTTGTTACCGTTAAACCATTTACAGTTAAAAACGGGAACATTAATTTTAAAGTAATCAACCTCTCATATGTCTTCAATCACTCCATAATATGCACTTGATGCAGAAATTGGGTTTTTGTCCTTAGCACTCAAAAAATGCATTGCTTCTGCAAAAACCAATACACCACTATTCTGAACTACACTTCTATTGTCTTGAGCTTTTTTATGAAATGTATACCCATTAATGTCATAATTGGACCATGTTATCACATTTAAACATGGACCACCCACTATCTATTTTAATGTCTCTGATACATCTGATCTACCAAGAAAAGTCTTTTTAATCCATGACAAAAAAGTTTTGTTGTGATAATTCAAAATCCACATTTATTTCTTCTTTGGATGACATTGTTTCAACTCATTAATATGCAATGTGATATATGGTTGAGCATCAGCTATGTTATTCAAGATGTATGATTCTAACTTCTTCATATGTTCAGCTAACAATGATTTGACATTCAAGCCACGAATCCCCTTTCCCTCATTATTAACTCGTTCATGGCTAGATGTAGGCAAACCTATGTGTTGTTCCACAGCCAAGTGGCTCATACAAAACTCTGCTACCTCCTCATAAATATACTTTTCAATAATGGAGGCTTCAGGTCGATATATATTTTTATCATACCCCTTTAATATTTTCATATACCTTTCAAAAGGATACATCCAACAAAGATATACAGGTCCACAAAGAATTATTTCTCGAACCAGATGAATCATTAAATGAACCATTATATCAAAAAAAGTTCGAGGAAAATACATTTCCAATTGACAAAGTATAAAAATTCCATCCTTTTCCAAAATGTTCAAATCATTCACATCAATCGCCATGTTACAATTTGAATTGAAAAAATAACACAACTTCATTATAGTCTTTCTGACATGAATGGGCAATATTCCATGCAATGCAACTGGTAGAATTTGTTGCATCATGACGTGAAAATCATGTGATTTCATACCTATCAACTTCAAGTCTTTCAATGAGACAAAATTTTTAACATTAGATGAATAACCGTGAGGCACTTTGGTATCATGAAGACACTGACATAATCTTATTTTCTCCCTCTTCGATAATGTATGACAAGCCGGGGGAAGAAATGTTCGTCTTCCTTTAGGAGTGGGAGCTAACTCCAAACGTATTCCCATTGATAGTAAGTCTAATCTTGCATTCAACCCATCTTTAGTCTTTCCTTTAAAATCTAACAATGTTCCAATCAAAAAATCACAGAGATTCTTATCTACGTGCATGACATCAATATTATGTTTAACTTCATGATACCTCCAATATGGTAGCTCAAAAAAAATTGACCTTTTCTTCCAAATATGTCTATCATTACGAGATTTCTGTGTCTTTCCCAATGTCACGTCAAGGTTTTTCACCCTATCAAAATACAGATCAGGGGATAAAGGTTTTGGAGCAGTATCAAATTCTTGTGAGCCATTGAATGCCTTTTTTAGTCTTTTATAAGGGTGTTCCATAGGCAAAAACTTTCGATGACCCATGTACATTGTTTTCCTCCCATGATGCAATTGACAATATGACGTCTGTTGTTCGCAAATTTGACATGCTTTATGCCCTTTAACACTGTATCCAGACAAATTTCCATACGCTGGGAACTCATTTATAGTGAACAGAAGCACTGCATGCAGTTGAAAATATTCCATTTTATAAGAATCATACACCCTAATACCATCAGCCCATAACAGTTTCAAATCATCAATCAACGGTGACAATTAAACATCAATATCATTACCGGGTTGCTTTGGACCAAAGATCGTTGTACTCAACATGACATAATTGTGCTTCATACAAACTTCAGGAGAGAGGTTGTAAATTATCAATAAAACAGTCCATGAACTATGTGTGCTACTGAGTGTTCGATATGGATTCATTCAATCTGTGTACAACCCTATTCTGAGATTTCTAATTTCATTTTTAAATGTAGAATACTGCACATCAATTTTCTTCCATTGTGGAAAACCAGCTGGATGACGTATTTTTCCATCACATACCCGCTCTTCAGCATGACATCTTATCCTTTTTGCATCATGTGAATTAGCAAATAATCATTTGAAATGATTAATTATAGGAAGATACCAAAATACCTTTGAAGGGAGCTTTGTAATCTCTATATCTGCCTGTGATTTTTGTTTCACCTTATACTGTGATGTCCCACATTTAGGACACTTGGACAGAAATTCATATTCCTTCGTATATATAATGCAGTCATTCGGACAGGCATGTATTTTCATGTATCCCAATCCCATCAGGCATAATATTTTCTTGTCTTTGTAATGTGAATCTGGAAGATCGTTAAATTTTTGAAGAATGCCTTTCATCAATTGTAGCAGCTCTGTAAAACTTCTGTCACTCCATCCATGCTTCGCCTTCAGGTTAATCAATATTAACACCGCCGAAAAAACTGTAAAATCTGTACAACCAGTATTTAATGGTTTTTCAGCATCACCATATAGACGCGCAACTGTCGGTTCTATCTCAATTTGTTTTGCTACAATATCGCGAATCATTTCTTGAATTCCTTCGGAGTTACCATCTTGCGAATCATCATCATCAGTGACATTCCGTCCAGTTTCACCATCCCAATCCAAGGGCTGTAACTCGGACTAAAACCATGACAAATCAGATGATCTTTTATCTCTCTACTTTTCAACTTCTTCATATTCAAACAATTCGGACATTGATAGAAAAAAATTTCACTACATGGAACATTTCGTTTTGCAAATTCCAAAAAGGCATCAACACCTTCCTCAAATTCATTGCTCATTCGATGTGCCGTAATCCAACTTCGACTCATTATTACCAATAATAAATATCAACAAAAAAATATATTTTTACGATAAGATAAATATATGTTTATATGAAAAAAAATCATAATTAAAATGTAAAACAATTTAAAATATAAAAAAAATCTATAGGTATTTAAAAAAATATTCTTGAATATTATTTTTAAACAAAATATAGTTAGATATAAAAGTTTTAAATTACATTGAATCAAAGAAATCCAAGACGCCTACATAGTTTAATATTGATTGCAGTTTTGATGTTTTAATATATTAGATAAACTACCTATTTAACATGTTATTAATGGTTTCTGTAGACCCTAAATCCATTTGGTAAATATTTTCACACAATTATAAAAATCAATGGAAGTGTTTTTGGGAGGAATATGTTCAATCATTTGATTTTGATGTCCCATATTCTATAACAAAAGGAAATGTGGATACCAAAGCCCTTAGTTTGGTTTTTTATTCTCAAAGGGGTTGTGATGAAAAAGAAGAGTATAAGTTGATGTATATGATAAATAAAATACAACTATATTTTATTTATGGTTATGATAGAATGAATTCATACCATATCATTTAGGATCTGCTCCCACCAAAAGTAACCCTCATCAGTTTGAAATGAATAAATTTAGATAATTATGCATGAATTCATACAAGTATTGTTGTACATAAACCAAAAAGAAGATTATTAGTACTAAAAGTAAAACTAGGAAGAAACAATAAACTCTATATACTCTTGAAAGCTACTCCACAACACTTCCATGCTACTAACATCTATAGAAAACTACAAATTGCTTTTAAAAACCAAAAAAAATGTTTATATTTATGTATGGGGGGCATAACATGTATACATAGTAAGATCCTCCCTAAAACATCTAATGAAAATTTTGAGGAAGCACACTAAAGCCCTATGATAAAAGGAATCTAAATCATCACCTAAACATGGAAAAATAGTTTCATATACTCACTATGGATCACTCACAAAATAATTCATATAAATAAACATTTTTGTATAAAAAATTATATATATATATATAGTAAAATTAAGGTTCTCGGATACCACTTCTCTACTAGTTTTCCTCTCACACCCCAATGCTAATTTCATGGTCTCACCCTGCCCATAAATCATCCAACACCATGTGAAATTGTATCACTTCCATCATTGAATCATATGTATCTTAGATTATCTCATCACCATCTTATCAAAATAGTAATGAGGTGCATACTTGGAAACCACTACATCTTGTTTACATTAAATTTACAAAAATTGAAAAACATAATTATAGAATATCCGTGAAAAAAAACGAACGAAATAAATTCATGGAAGGCTTACTTGGTAACACCCCGAGATTTTATGAAAAATATTCTTTTTAATTTCATTAATGTCATGTGTTGTACGCTACACCAAAAATAGCTTGCACAACACACATCCTTGACTTGCCTTTCATTACACGCAATCGCGACCTTCCTTGATAGCATGTGTAGTACGCAATACCGAGTTTCACTAAACAACGATATGCTATTAAAATATTATTAAAACTAGCCGTTATGAATAGTAGTAACCACTTTTTTAAATTTTGTAAATTTTATTTTTCAAAATGGACTTCATTTTTGGATTCGTCATATCGAAATTAGCTTAGGGTGAAATTTTGGTAATTTTCCGAAAACTTTCATATTTTGATGAATAGTGCAAATTACTAAATTTTAATTAAAAACAACTTTTTCAATCGAAATAATTAATAGTGATAAATTATTAATTTTAGTGGTTTTAAAATATATTTAAAATATATTTTTACAATTTAATACAATGATGGTCATTGGATGTAATTTCACATTTAAACCAGTTATAAACAAGTTTCAATCTTTTGATAGTTATTATCTCTTAAAAACACGCTATTTGTTTTGACGACGGGAATTATTTTTTATAATAGTTAATGAAACTAATATGTTTTGAATTTGGTAAAATAGACATCATTTTTGAGTTCATAATATCAAATATAGCTTAGGCCTAATTTTTGGTATTTTTCTGAAAACTTTCAATTTTTGATGAATAGTGAAACCACTAAGTGGTAGTTAAAAAAACTGAATTGTTCATAAAACTTAATTTTATCGCTTCTGTGAGTGGAATTTCAAAAATTTGAGAGACACGGTGGATGTCAGTAAGTAAAATGTGGTTTAATGAGATGAAAATAATTTTTTTGGTGAATAGTAACTTTTTACTTTTTTTACCACGGTTAAAAGTAAATAGGGTAATTAAGGGTAGAAATGATATTATTATTACCCTAAAACATGTCCTAATTATATTGGACAAGTGTAATTCGACCAAAAACAAACCTAGGAATAAAATATGACCATTTAGGCCCACTTGGATTAGATTAGGACATTTATTAATAATTTATTTAAAGAAGGGTTAAAATAGTTAAATTCAATGTTTAATAAGTAAATAATTTTTAATATGGTGTTATACATAAGATAAATTCGACTATAAATATTCATTAAAAATCCAAAAAGATTTCCCAGATAATGGTATTTTATTTGTAATTTTTAGACATTAAATAATTTAATTTATTTATGACACAATGATGATGCAGTAATTATCTTATTAATAAAATATTGACAAAATTGATGTTATAGACACCAAAATAAATTTAATTTGAGACTTTTTATGAATACCACTAATATTATAGGTTAATATGACATGTTAGTATTGATTTAATTAACTTTGTTAGATCTAATAATTCTGTTATGATTTTCACAATAATCAATTACTAAATAGTGTCAAAATTGACATAAAATAGTTTTTAAAACAAATATTATATTGATAATTGTTAATTAATTCCTAAAAATATAAGGTTCATCCAAATGACTTATATAAGGTTATATATTTTAATAATAAACAAATCGGGGTTCGTTTGGCTGCTTATAGTAGGTTTATTAACCTTATAGTATAAGAACACAAGAAGACATGGTAAAAGTAAAATTATTTAACTTAATGTTAAATCTAAATGATAACGTTAAAATAGGAACCTAAACTTGTCTAAATTATATTGGATGAGAGTATTTAGACCCCTACCCACCTTAGCTTCTAAATATATCAATTTGGAGCTATTTAAAACCGAACATGACTTTATAATAAAATAATATTTTTAGTTTTTCCAAAGGAGCCCCTCTCCTCCCTTATAAAAGGGCACCTCCTCCCTCTCTTCCTCATACAACATTGAGCCTTCAAGCTCGGCCAACCCCTGCCAAATTCTCTTCTCCACTTCCCTAGAAACATCCTAGAGGTTCTGGTCTTCTTCAAAGACCCATTTTAGTGCCCTAAACGTAGGTCTCAAAGAAGAACTTCAAAAATGAGGTAATGTCTGTTACCGATTCTTTCATCTTTATTTCTTCTTCCACTTATTCTTCTTAGGTTTTTTCATTATGAAGTAATAACATCAGTATCAATCATATACTGATATGTTATTATAAGTATGAAACAACCATATTTCACCATCTATCCATCCTACGGAAAAAGAAATCACCGCGCGTGCGTACGTACGGAATACCGTCTCCACGCCGTGGTGTAATCTATTTTCCATCACCACCTTACATGGATGGGTATAATGGTGTAAATAATAACTATACATAGTTATTAGAACATCATATTGATTATGATATATGGTATCATCCACTCCAATTCAATTCAATAATTATGGAAATGATATCATCGCTCGTTCGTACGTACGGACTACCGTCACCACGACGCGATGAGATTCATTCTCAATGTTAACCATTTAAGAATGATTATAAAGTATATATAAGCAATAATAATGAAATATATGACATTATAAAGCTATTGGATTTATGTGTATATATATTTATGTCATCTACTTAATTCCACTCAATTCAATAAAGAAAAGAAAACAACGTTCATGCGTACGTACGGCCTACCGTCTCCATGAACGGTGTATTTCTTTCCATTTATCGATCCATTATATATATGTGTATTCTGAATATATATTATATATAAATCATGTTTTATATTATATGATTAAGTAATAATGATCTAATTAATCATATGAATAATTACAAGTTAAAACACGAACGACAAATGAGACGATTTTACCCAAAACGCTACTTTAACATGAATTTACAATAGAACGGGTAATATAAAGTCACAAGTGAACCATATATGATATAATAAAAATGAATATGATTCTTTAATAAGTCAATGATATTATTTAAATCATTATACAGTAGGTTCAGACACTTACGAAGCAAATCAAACCTAAGGTAAGGGAAATATCACAATCTAATTTTTATCCGAGATTGTTTATACTTTGGTATTTACTAGGGTGTATATTATCATCCACATCAATGTTTCATCAATATGTAATATTATTTCCATCCACCTACAATTTTTGAAATCCAATTTTACCCTTCGGTGAGTTTTTAGTAAAAGATATGAAAGGAATCTTTTGTCGTTTTTCATATGAGGTACTTTTTTGACTTTTCCGAAAAAAGTACAAAGATAGTTTTTTTAAACTTATATGGAATGAATGGATTTTTGAAAAAATATTTCCAAAAAGATTCCTTTACAATTTTTCATGTTTATTTTTAATAAACTTCTTTTAGTTTAAAATTGTATGACATGATAATAAAGGAAAAGTGTTTTTGAAGTAGAAAGGATATTTTCCTCAAGAATGAAGTTCAAGTGTTTTATCAAAATTATTTTCCATATAAGATAATAAAGGGTTCTGTTTTTATCCCTATTATTACATTGATTTGATTATGTTGTGATGGAATTATTTTTATGAATTCCTTTATTGTATATGAATTGTTTTATGATGTCATGATGTTTAAGATTCCCATTTTTATTACATGGGTTATGCAATGATGTATGGTTTATGATTTTGTGTCACACATAAGAATGGTATCATTATGAGATGGGTGGGAACTATATCTCCCTCCAATGCATTGGGTAAATATTTTATATCTCATGAGATAGACATGGCTGGAATGGTAGGTTATACCAGTTTAGTGAAACATGAATGAAACGAGGGTGACTCGGTTCAGAAAGGGACTTTGTCCACTAAGATAGTCTTGGCAATGAGTCTTGACTAATAATAAATTATTCTCTATGATTATGTGTGTACGCCACAAACTTTAATTTTTTAAGTTATGATTATTTTGATTACATTTCACTGCCATGAGTTATCCCAGGTTAGGAAATTATGATCTCTTTTACATGTTATGATTTCCAAAAGATATGTGCTTATGTATATGATGTGATTGATATTTCTTTTGTTTACCCTTACTGATCATTTGAGCTCACCCTTTTATGTTTTCTTTTCCCCATGATATAAAGAAAGGTTTTAGGTAAAAAAAGAAGATCTTTATGGGAGATGTTGAAGATTTTTCACCAGGATTAGAAGATTATATTCCGAGTTTCCAAAGACACTAAACTATTACTATCCTTGTGTGTGTGTTTTTGTTATGTACTAAGTATTCCGCAAATGTAATGTAATGTCAATGTACGTCAAGATTCGGGTCTCTACAGTTGGTATCAAATGAAAGGTTTAATCAACCTTTGGAAACTAGGATGCGAAAGCGTTAGTAAGATCCCTAGAGATATTTCTAAGGTATGTCTAGGGATGTCCCTAAGGATAAGTATACGTATAAGATACTGTCCTAGAAATACGGTAACGATCATAGAATTTAACCTAAGAAGTTAGATATTGAGGATACTCCCCCTTTATAATGTTGTTTTCCCTAGCATGATTTTTGCCTCTCACACTATTCTTTTTGGGTTTTAGACGATGGCCGGAACCCAAAAGAACCGTGTTGATCAATGCAATGGACAATGCAATGATTGTCCTCTTAAACAAATAAATGTTATGGGAGATGGAGTGAAAAATCTTATTTCTATACTTACATAAGCTATGAATCATTATGGACTTCCAAATGAGCAGAGAAGGGAACAATATTCTATTGAGTCCTTCATGAGGAAACGTCCACCTTCTTTCAGTGGGACTTCCGATCCACTTGTTACTGAACAATGGATCAGTACCACTGAAAAGATATTTTCAATTATTCAATGTTCTGAACATGATGAAGTCATCTTAGCAGTATATCGTTTGGAAGGTGAATCTGATCAGTGGTGGAATCTTATCAAGAATATGAGGCCAAGAGATGAAATTGAGTCCATGGAATGGAACGGGTTCAAGAACATGTATTTCAGTATGTACTTCCCTCGTATTCTTCGAACAAATATGGAAAATGAGTTTCTTGAGAAGAAGCAGAAGGATGATGAATTTGTTGGTATATACGAAGCGAATTTTACAAGACTTGCAAGGTATGCTTCTGGTATTATCATCCAACCTAAATGTAAAGTTGATCGATTTTTCAGTGGCTTAAAACCAAGTCTTCGAAGGGCATTAGCTATAAGAGACTTAAGTAGCTATGAAGAAATTGTGCATTGTGCTATCAAGGTAGAAATTGAAGTTGGTGTTACATATCCATCTCATGGTTTTGACAAGAAACGAAAGATGGAGTTCAAGGAGAAATATCAGAATAATGGTGAAAAGAAGATGAATGTTTCCTTATGCACAATGTGTTGAAAGAAGCATGGTGGAGATTGTCTTAAAGGGACTAGAAAATGTTTTAATTGTGGAAAATAAGGTCATCAAGTAGCTGAGTGTCGAAGTAATGGAAAAAGGGTTTCTAATGATGTGAAAAAAGCAAACACTGTAGAGAACTCACCACCAACACTTCAATGCTTCAAGTGAAAGGAAATGGGGCATTATGCTAATAAATGCCCTAATCCAAGGGTTAGTGATGATCGACATGAGCAACCGCTTAAGGCAAAGGACAAAGGGAAGTCACATGCGATCACTATTGGCGATGTTGAATATGTCAACGATGTGGTGGAATGATTAAGTGTGTATGTAATGGGATTCCAAAATAATGTTGTATATAGTATCATGGAATATTGGAATATTAATTTTTTGGTCTATTGTGGTTTTCAATAATTTTATGGTACCGGTAACCATGAAAAGTGATTGAGACATTTTTGGTAAACAGATAATATGAGCATAATGAAGGGATAAGAAGATAATGAGATGTTTGATTGTATTAATGAGCTCATGATTGATATAAGGACTAAGTGAAATCATGGTTTGAGTATATAGAATTTTGAGGATTTTGGTATGTGGAAAGTGTTAACTTTTAACTGCATTCATGTTTTCACTAAGGTTAAATGGGTATTCATTCTTCAAGAGAATACGTGATTAAGGTATTCACATGTTTGTAATTTGACCAACAAGATATATCTTACGATATATGGGGGATAAATGATGGCATTCACGTGATTATTCTGTGACATTTCAAGTAATCATTTTCTTTATACAATGATCTTGGACCGAAGTATTTTAGATAATCCTAAAGATTAGAATGGATTATGTTGGACATAAGTTAGGATAAAAAGTTTTTTCGATATTATTAATGGGATGTTATAGTAATATAGCTTTAGAAAAAGGACAACCTGCAGGACGGGTGATAGCCCATCACGTCGGACAAGGCTGTGGGAATCGAACCCAGAACCGAAGTGCGACTGGCCATTATCGCCTACCACTGGCCTACATGAAGTACCTGTTTAGTAGAAACTAGTTTTATTATATTAAGCAGTATGATATATGAAGTATAAGTCCATTTTAGGAACCATATATGATTAATCTCACTGTAGAATGACTTATGTATATTTAATAACTTTTGCTATCCTTTTGTTTGAAAGAGATGGAATGACCCATAATTCTATCACATAATCTTCTAACACATCACAAATAAAAAAAATCAACTTCATTTCTTTAAGGGATGAAGTGGAAATTATTAAATTCACGAACAACAGTGAGATTGTACCAAAATCATGCAACTATTTCTTTTAATTCATCAACTTTAGGGAAATGATCTTGAAAACCAAAAATGTTGTCCTAGTTCCCTTATATCCGATGAATCAAATGGTACCTTAGATCATCACAAATCAATAACTTTGTGATTGTTGGCTTTTTCATAGCCATGTTCTCTACCACTCTCCATCAGAACTTGATGGTTAGATTTTTCTTCCATATCCATATTTTCACCTATATGGAAACCCAATGATTAGTTTATTTGGGTAACCTTTACGTTTCATACTTTTGTTTTTAAAGATTGGTTTTGGTATTCCTTTTTTCGATGAGGATTTCTATTAAAGAGACTTTCGAATAGTAAACCATTTATAACCCCGATGAATTTCGAGGGCGAAATTCATTTTAAGGGGGGTAGAATGTAACACCCCGAGATTTTATGAAAAATATTCTTTTTAATTTCATTAATGTCATGTGTTGTACGCTACACCAAAAGGAGCTTGCACAACACACATCCTTGACTTTCCTTTCATTACACGCAATCGCTACCTTCCTTGATAGCCTGTGTAGTACGCAATACCGAGTTTCAATAAACAACGATATGCTATTAAAATATTATTAAAACTAGCCGTTATGAATAGTAATAACAACTTTTTGAAATTTTGTAAATTTAATTTTTCAAAATGGACTTCATTTTTGGATTCGGAATATCGAAATTAGCTTAGGGTGAAATTTTGGTAATTTTCGGATAACTTTCATATTTTGATGAATAGTGAAAATTACTAAATTTTAATTAAAAACAACTTTTTCAATCAAAATAATTAATAGTGATAAATTATTAATTTTAGTGGTTTTAATTTATATTTAGAATATATTTTTACAATTTAATACAATGATGGTCTTGGATGTAATTTCATATTTAAACCAGTTATAAACAAGTTTCAATCTTTTGATAGTTATTATCTCTTAAAAACACGCTATTTGTTTTGACGACGGGATTTAATTTTTAAATTAGTTAATGCAACTGATATGTTTTGAATTTTGTAAAATAGACATCATTTTTGAGTTCATAATATCAAATATATCTTAGGCCTAATTTTTGGTATTTTTCTGAAAACTTTCAATTTTTGATGAATAGTGAAACCACTAAGTGGTAGTTAAAAAAACTGAATTGTTCACAAAACATAATTTTATCATTTCTGTGAGTGTAATTTCAAAAATCCGAGAGACACGGTTGATGTCATTAAGTAAAATGTGGTTCAATGAGATGAAAATAATTTGTTTGGTGAATAGTAACTTTTTACTTTTTTTACCACGGTTAAAAGTAAATAGGGTAATTAAAGGTAGAAATGATATTATTATTACCCTAAAACATGTCCTAATTCTATTGGACAAGTGTAATTCGACCAAAAACAAACTTAGGAATAAAATATGACCATTTAGGCCCACATGGATTAGATTAGGAAATTTATTATTAATTTATTTAAAGAAGGGTTAAAATAGTTAAAATCAAAGTTTAATAAGAAAATAATTTTTAATATGGGGTTATACATAAGCTAAATTAGAATATAAATATTCATTAGAAATCCAAAAATATTTCCTACATAATGGTATTTTATTTGTAATTTTTAGACATTAAATAATTTAATTTACATATGACACAATGATGATGCAGTAATTATCTTATTAATGAAATATTGACATAATTGATGTTATAAACCCCAAAATAAATGTAATTTGAGACTTTTTATGAATCCCACTAATTTTATAGGTTAATATGACATGTTATTATTTATTTAATTAACTTGGTTTGAACTAATAATTCTATTATGATTTTGACAAAAATAAATTACTAAATAGTGTCAAAATTGTCATAAAATAGTTTTTAAAACAAATATTATATTGGTAATTGTTATTTTATTCCTTAAAATCTAAGGTTAGGCCAAATTACTTAGATAAGGTTATATATATTAATCATAATCAACTTCGGGTTCGTTTGGCTTCTTATAGTATGTTTATTAACCTTATAGTATAAGAACACAAGAAGACATAGTAAAAGTAAAATTATTTAACTTAATGTTAAATCTAAATGATAAGGTTAAAATAGGAACCTAAACATGTAAAAATTATATTGGATGAGAGGATTTAGACCCATCCTCACTGTAGCTTCTAAATACATCAATTTGGAGCTATTTAAAACCTAACTTGACTTTATAATAAAATAATATTTTTAGTTTTTCCAATGGAGCCCCTCTCCTCCCTTATAAAAGGGCACATCCTCCCTCTCTTCCTCACAAAACTTTGAGCCTTCATGCTCGGCCAACCCCTGCCAAATTCTCTTCTCCACTTCCCTAGAAACATCCTAGAGGTTCTGGTATTCTTCAAAGACCTATTTTAGTGCCCTAAACGGAGGTCTCAAAGAAGCACTTCAAAGAAGAGGTAATGTCCGTTACCGATTCTTTCATCTTTATTTCTTCTTACACTTCTTCTTCTTAGGTTGTTTCCTTATTAAGTAATAACATAAATATCACTCATATACTGATATGTTATTATAAGTATGAAACAACCATATTTCACCATCTATCCATCCTACGGTAAAAGAAATCACCGTGCGTGCGTACGTACGGAATACCCTCTCCACGCCGTGGTGTAATCTATTTTCCACCACCACCTTACATGGATGGGTATAATGGTGTAAAGAATAACTATACATAGTTATTAGAACATCATATTGATTCTGATATATTGTATCAACCAATCCAATTCAATTCAATAATTATGGAAATGATATCATCGCTCGTGCGTACGTACGGACTACCGTCTCCACGACGCGATGAGATTCATTCTCCATGTTAACCATTTAAGAATGATTATAAAGTATATATAAGAAATAATAATGAAATATATGACATTATAAAGCTACTGGATTTATGTGTATATATATTTATGTCATCTACTTAATTCCACTCAATCCAATAACGAAAAGAAAACAGCGTTCATGCGTACGTATGGCCTACCGTCTCCATGAACGGTGTATTTCTTTCCATTTATCGATCCATTATATATATGTATATTCTGCATATATATTATATATAAATCATGTTTTATATTCTATTATTAAGTAATAATGATCTAAGTAATCATATGAATAATTACAAGTTAAAACACGAACGACAAATGAGACGATTTTACCCAAAATGCTACTTTAACATGAATTTACAAAAGAACGGGTAATATAAAGTCATAAGTGAACCATATATGATATAATAACAATGAATAAGATTCTTTAATAAGTTAATGAAATTATTTAAATCATTATACAGGAGGTTCGGACACTTACGAAGCAAATCGGACCTAAGGTAATTGAAATATCACAATCTCATTTTTATCCGAGATTGTTTATACTTTGGTATTTACTGGGGTGTATTTTATCATATACATCCATGTTTCCTAAATATGTAATATTATTTCCATCCACCTACAATTGTTTAAATCCAATTTTACCCTTCAGTGAGTTTTTAGTAAAAGATATGAAAGGAATCTTTTGTCATTTTTTGTATGAGGTACTTTTTTGACTTTTCCGACAAAAGTACAAAGAATGTTTTTTTAACTTATACGGCATGAATGGATATTTAAAACAATATTTCCAAAAATATTCCTTTACAAGTTTTCATGTTTATTTTTAATCAACTTCTTTTATTTTAAAATTGTATGACATGTTAAGAAAGGAAAAGTGTTTTTGAAGTAGAAAGGATATTTTCCTCAAGAATGAAGTTCAAGTGTTTTATCAAAATTATTTTCCATTTAAGATAATAAAGGGTTCTGTTTTTATCCCTATTATTACATTGATTTGATTATGTTGTGATGGAATTATTTTTATGAATTCCATTATCATATATGAATTGTTTTATGATGTCTTGATGTTTAAGATTCCCATTTTTATTACATGGGTTATGCAATGATGTAAGGTTTATGATTTTGTGGCACACATAAGAATGGTGTCATTATGAGATGGGTGGGACCTATATCTCCCTCCAATTCATTGGGTAAAGATTTTATATCTCATGAGATAGACATGGATGGAATGGTAGGTTATACCGGTTCAGTGAAATAGGACTGAAACGAGGGTGACTCGGTTCAGAAAGGGACTTTATCCACTAAGATAGTCTTGGCAATGAGTCTTGACTAATAAGAAATGATTCTCTATAATTATGTGTGAATGCCACAAAGTTTAATGTTTTAAGTTATGATTATTGTGATTACATTTCACTGACATGAGTTATCCCAGGTTATTAAATTATGATATCTTTTACAGGTTAAGATTTCTAAAAGATATGTGCTTATGTATATGATGTGATTGATATTTCTTTTGTTTACCCTTACTGAGCATTTGAGCTCACCGTTTTATGTTTTCTTTTCCCTAGGAAATAGAGAAAAGTTTTAGGTAAAAAAAGAAGATCTTTATGGGAGATGTTGAAGATCTTTCACCATGAGTAAAAGATTATATTCCGAGTTTCCAAAGATAGTAAACTATTACGATCCTTGTGTGTGTGTTTTTGTTATGTACTAAGTATTCCGCAAATGTAATATAATGTCAATGTACGTAATGATTTGGGTCTCTACATACTTGAATGTTACGAGTTGAGATGATAGATCCGAGAGGAGTGAAGAAGATAAAAAATTAAGGCAAAATGTGTTTAACGCAGGTTGATCGACGAGCCGATTAGGGTATACCGCGTGAGAGAGACGAGCCGGCGGACTGTCAATCAAAAAATCGTAATTGACAGTCCATGGGGATTTAATTTCTTTAAAAGTTTTATAACATCGGTTATTATATAACCAACGTTATAAACTATTTTTTAAATTTATAACATCGGTTATTTTAAAACCGACATCAAAAACCCCCCACTCTTTGGTTTTTTACATCAGTTATTTTGTAACCGACGTAAAAAATGACATATATTCAGGTTTTTTACGTCGGTTATTTTAAAACCGATATAACCCCCCCCCCCCCCCGTGCTTTGGTTTTTTACGTCGGTTTTTTTATAACCGACATAAAAACGCGTAGATATCTCGTTTTTTACGTCGGTTATATGATAACCCACGTAAAAAACAAATGCGCGGGAGGTTTTTTACGTCGGTTATTTGAAAACCGACGTAAAAAACCCAATATCTACGCGTTTTTTACGTCGGTTATCATATAACCGACGTAAAAAACCAAAACACAGGAGTTTTTTACATCGGTTATAAAATAACCGTAGTAAAAAACCCGTAGACATCTCATTTTTTACGTCGGTTATTAAATAACCGACGTAAAAAACGCGTAGATATCGGGTTTTTTACATCGGTTTCCAAATAACCGACGTAAAAAACCCCACGCACATTGGTTTTTTACGTCATTTATAGGATAACCGACGTAAAAACCGAACATGCGTGATTTGTAACGTCGGTTATTAAAATAACAGACTTTAATATGCTAATCGCAGTATGATTTATGTAGGTTATATATAACCGACGTAAAAAATGGTGACGTAAAAAACGTTTTCTGCACTAGTGGATGTTTTATGTGGCGCCGTTAGGCTGCTGAGTTTTCGTAAGGGATTTTTCATCTCACTTTTATTCCAGTGAGATTTATGCTACATTTTCCACTATTTACTTTGAGTGGTGTACGTAATTACCATTATTATACTCTTTGTGTAATATAATTTCATTTATGTGTATTTAGATCAATTTCTTATATTCATTCTTTCATGGGGTGTGTGTTTCGAAAGTTACCCAAGTCGGTAAGAGAACCTTTCACCCTCCTATTTTTAGAAAGACTTATTTATGTTATGACTTTTAATTTACATATTATTATGTTGGGATATGTTCTTATATATCTTTATTGATGTAAATTTCATGACCAAGTGATAAGATACCATTTTCTCTCTCATCAACTCATTTTATGAATTTTAAAGTGATACTATTAGGCTGTCAAATTCTTGCAAGGGAACATCTTAACTCAATTTCAATCCTTTGGGTTAAAATTCTACTCCTTAAATATGTCATGCTAAAAATATGGGTGAATTAATATGATTGTTTTACACTTAATATCCACTTATATTTGGTGAATTTATATTTTTCACAAATAAATTATGTAATTGATTTATCCTTAATATAAGGACACTGTCTTTGTAAGGGACATCGTCTCAATCTCCATTCATTGAGGCATATTTTGTTCTAATGAAAGACATTCATTTATACACTGTATAAAACACCTTTTATTATTCATTTCATAAAAAGGAATTCTTTTTCTATGAAGTGTTTTACTAAACGATAAAAAAAAGAATGTTTATTTTATCGTACGCGGTGACAACGGCCATTTCCGCCGCCGCGAGTATTATTTGGTTTTTGGATTCCCCAACAAGGCGTAGTGTTTTTAAAAAAAAATAAATACCATATACTCTTTTATTTATTTTGGTATTGAAAATGGTTTTGATAATGGATTTGATATGTCAATATATTAATGTGATATATTGTGATTGAAATGTGGAATTGTTTTCATTCCTTTAAAAAAAATTATATGTTATGATTATATAATGGTACTTGGACATTTGACAGGTGGTTACGTGATGAACCATATGACGGGTGGTGCCTTGAATACAAGGACGGGTGGTTACGTTATAACCTCCAATGCATTGGGTATGGAAGTCGGTCGTATGGCTTTTTGATTTAGTAATATGTGTGGAAGTCGACCGTATTGTTATTCCATTTAATTATGTTTATGTCCCAAGTTGCCTTTATATGTTATGTGTTCTTTATATGGTTTTTTGGTAATCTTTTCATTACAATGGATAAGTAGTGATCTTTTATTCAGTGAAGAGTATTTACTACTTCGTAAAGGTGAAATGTATTACTTTGATAAAGTATTCATGGTTTACTTGTAGTTTTAAAAAAACTAACAGTTTTCCTTCATTGTGTATCCTTTACTGGGCTTTTTATACTCATCCCAGGTTTTTAAATGTTTTTATATAGGACTTAAATATGAATAGGGTCATGGATGGGATCAAGGAAAGACATGATATCTAAAACATTGATCTAGACATGTATCTTTTTAAGAGTTTATATTTTATGGAAACTTAGTAGAATTGTCTACTTTGTAATCTTTTGAGTTGTAATAGTTATGTCCTAATTCTCTAAAACTCTTAACCTGAAAAGATCCTCTACCTGAATTATTCATTTAATTCATGATTATGTAATGTTTTAAGGTCGGGTCCTTATAACCATAGTTGATATTAATTCATATTTAAAAATAAATTTATATAATATATTATTTTTGTAATTTTAAATCAATTAATAAAATAATATTTATTATAAAATGACATTAATGAGTATTTTGACATTATTCATTCAATTTAAATTAAATATATTTCAAAAAAATTATGGAAATAGATTCTATTATGTTTAAAAAAATTTAACAGGATATATTAATATAAAAATAATAATTAAACACAATAATTCAATCAATTTACATCACATTTAATGTTTTTTTATCATTTGATTTATTTAATTATTAACAAAAGAATTCCTATATTGGCGTTTCTTAGGAATTTAATGCAACTTTATAATGTATAAAAAAATTATTATGATAAAATAAGACGATTTCTATTACACAATAATACTTATTACTAAACTTATATATTTATTCCCTATTCCAAATCTTTATAGAAATTAAATGAATGAAAAGTACATTCTTTATCTTTTTTATTTATTTAACTTATTATATGGGTCACTATCAGGGAACGGTGTCCCAAAATCTCATAAAATTATATAATAATGTCACAAGAATCAAAATATTTATATATAGTTGTTTTTGGGAAATTTTGGGTCATTATTACACCTTATAGTATGTTTTTAACAATTGTGTAATCTTGTTTTAACCTTAATTGTTGTATTAATTTTTATTTATTTTACTAATCATTTTGGTAAAAATATTAAGTTGGATAAATTGAAAATAATAAATTATACTTATTCCAAATATCGAATCAAATTTTCCAATAATAAATCACATAAGTGGAAGAATTTAATTTAAAATTAATCTCGCTGGCGTGACGAGATAGTGAGGTTTTAAAGAGAAAAAGATCAAAAAATTTCAAGATTTTTATACTAAATTTACACATGAAATTTATTATAATGACATAAAATTTATTAATTTATGTATAATTGAAATATTTTTACATTAATACCAATTAAAAATATAGTTTAAAAATATATATTATTTTAATTAAAGAATATTTTTAATGAAAATTCATTATATTTCACTATTCTTTAAAAAAATTCTCATAAAAAATAATAAATCACCCTATGATAATGTTTAAATTAGGTTTTCAAAAACTAGGTTTATTTTGAAAAAAAATTCCAATTGTTATAAAATTTAATTTTAAGTAATGTTCACTCGGCATGATTAACCTGCCTTTTAGAAAAGATAATATTATTCAGAAAACATGTATTTTTTCTTTTAAAAGATTATTATTTTATTTATAATAAATATATAAATAAAAATAATTTGAAAATTATAGATTTTCTTATGTTATTTAATATTATTTATTCTTCCCTTCTAATGTCCAGAGCATAACTATAATATTAAATAATAATAATAATTGAATATTGTAGTTCGAAAAACATAGAATTGTGTATAACACAATCCAAACGCAGTGTTTTGTGTACCAAAAGATAAATTCATTTTAGCATGTAGAAAATTATTAAATTGGTGTTTCTTATAAAGAAATATTAACTTGAATAAGTCTTTAATGAAATCAATCAAATAATATGAATTTATTGAAAAATCATAAAAACTTGTGATGTTAAATTCTACCGACTTAACATGAATTTCACCCTTGAAATTCATCTCGGTGGCCAAATTTCAAGTTATTAAAAGCTAAATTCATAGATACTGAAATCTCAATAATAAATATTAAAACTCCTATTAAAAAGTTATAGTTGGAAACATAATGGTAACCCAAAGTAACTCATAACTAGTTTTCCACATTGGATAATATATGTGGGAAGTGATAAAATAGATATGGGAGAAAATCACAAATAATTATAGAGGGTGATAATGATCACTGATCACAAGTAATATGATGATCTAGAGAAGGATAGTTATCATAAAAAAAGGACAATAGAATAATGAAAAAGGTCCTTGATATCATAAAAAATAATTACAAGTGGAAAATATTTTATTTCATGATTATTTTTCTAATAATGAATTATTTTTAGGGGAAGATATAATTAATTGATTTAATTCCAATTAATAAGAATAATTTTACCCTATAACTTTTCCTTGATGAATTTCCACTTCATCATTTACTCTATGAAATTATTATGAATGTTTTTGAGCCTAAATCACTAAGGGATCATAAGACCCATAAATAGAATGATAATTTATTCCACTTATATTGAATTTCCATAGAAAATGGATATAATTTGTTATCCAATATACATAAATATCTATATGGTGATGTAATACATTAATATGTAAATCCTTATTCAAAGATCAACTTAAACCATTTGATAAATAGTTATACCTTTTGACCCTTCTGAATGATGGAAATCCAAAACATTAGGACAAACCTGAATAAATTTCTGAAAATTAGCTTCACATTGATCTCCTATATACAATGAAGTACATCTTGATTATCATATACAAATATCAGGAATATAATCTTCATTTTTTCTCTGGAAACATGGTAATAACCTAAATAACCATAAATCTTTATTGAGAACATGAATTCTTACTCATTCTTTATATATATTGTTTGATATATTCATTAAATCAAAAAATGTTTTAATCTTCATTAATGTTAACACAAAAAACTTTGTAAATAAATCTATTATCACTTATGAGGTAATAAATACTATCCATTTTACTTAATTATTATCAAAATTATGCTTATCCAAAATAAAATCCATTTTCTCAAGATCAAGAACATACTAAAGGTAGCCTTAACTTAATCATTGTTTCCATAAAATGTGACCTTATCATCAAATAACTCTTATAAATAATTAATAACTTTCAAAATATTATTTCAAATCCATAATGAAAAACCTATATCGGAAAATCCTTATATATTTTTCAATTCATAATTCATGAATCCAAATACATAAATAATTCCAGTCTTCCACCTCATTCTTAATCCATTTAATAAGATTCATCATCTTATTCCTCAATTCCTATTTTCTTTAAAAATTCATTTGTAGAATCTTTATCATTTTCAAGATAACCATTATTCATACCTCCTAGTTGATTCTCATCATAGTATTACTATTTTAGGAATCAATTTTCAAAGTTTCCAAAATTTCCATATTTAAAGAATTCAGCAGTCGATGATAAAATAGGGAGAAAAATATTATCATCCATTATGTTAACTGAAATATTTATTTCCATTTTTAGTTACATGATTTATGTCCTTATTTTCTATATTCAAAACATCTTCCTATTTCTCCAAGCCATTCACGAGTGTGTTTCTTACCACATTATTGACACATAAGAAATTGAATCTTATTTCTTCTATGGTCTCCATTACCTGAAATCTTAGATAAATGTTTACTTATCTTCTTTGGTGAATATGAGAGTTGGTTAATGTACAGGTTCTGAATTAAATTCCGTGAAAACTGATTATGCATAATCACAATGTCCTTTACCCCACTCATCATCCCATTTGGATGGTCATTATAAAATCATCCATCACATTCAATGTTAACTCATTTACTTCTGGTAACCACTACCGACTAAAACCTAAAATCATAGTGTGAACAACCCTAATCATAGTGGTAAACCAAATATTCCTGAAAAATCACTTATAGAATATCCTAATCATGACACATTATTTAATATTTGAAACTTCCGGATTATCCTAGTTCATTGATAGTCATATTCTATGTAAATCCTTCATGATGTTACGCAAAGATTTTGTGAATTTCTAAATAATATCACTCAGTAGTTTCAAACCAGGTGTGCAGTAAGACCCCATTTCAAACACTAGTTAAAAATCAATTTTAGCTTAATATAGTGTTTTGATGGTTTTTCCCTATTGTACATCCATTCCAGATCTACATTTAAATTTTATATCCATATAGAGAAGTAATTTCTTGAAAAGCACTCTCTCAATCCTTTACCAATATTCTAGGACATTATCCAAAAAATTGAATTCTACTTATACTTATCCTTAGACAAATCCCTTGACATATTCATAGAAATATCCCTCAAAATATCACTACTGTTTTATCATTATAGTTTCTAAAGGATAAAAAACCATTGCATTGATAAAAAATCTAGTAACGCAGGCTTAATATAAAATTATTTTGCATCTTTTTAGATGAATATTCATTACATTACACAAACACATGACCAAGTACTAAGATAGTTTAGTGCATTTCAAAGCTGGGAACAGAATCTCGTAGTCTGGAGAAATATCATCAATGATTCCCTCAATGATTTCAACTTTAGTACTCCTTATTAAAACGTTTCATTATAACCTAGTGAAATCAAACATAAAAAAGGTTGAGCTCAAATTCTCAGTAAGGGTAAATAAAAGACATATTTGAGCATAACATGAACATTATGGTATGAGAACATGAGAGTAACATTTAAAACCATTTCCTATATATCAAGGATAATAATAATGAGTCATGGAATAAAGATCTACATTTCATAAGACTGAAATGATTTGATAAACCAATAACAAAAGCAATGAGTGCATAAAATTATCTTGAGACATATATTTTTGGCATACACATAAGAATGTAAAATAATTCCCTAGAAGTCAAAGCTCATTTGGAAAACTAATCAGGGTAAATCATGGGAGCTATAACTGCTGGGCGGGACACACCACCATCCCCAATCATAGTCATTCGCTTATAGTGGAATGAGTTCACTCCTTAATCCATTATAATGGATAATATCCCTTACTATACTAGGATCACTCCCTATTAGATACTTGTCTATCTCATTGTATACGTAAATCATTTCCAAATTAATTCGAGGGAGATATAGGTACCACCCTTCACATAATGAAATCCTACATATGTGTGCCACTAGATCATAAAAATTCATTATATCATAACCCATGAAATGAAATGAGTATCACAAAAATTTAATCATATTATAACTTATGAAAAATATATAGTTTTAATAATCATTTTTTCATAGTCAAGAGTATGAAAGTAAGTGGGTTTCACAAGAATTTTATCTGGAGATAACCTGTGGAAGAAAAATGGGATTCATAAGTGGAACACTGATATTTACATAAAAATTTTAATCATTTTCAATAATTTTGAATCACATTAAATGAATAATACACATATTTTCCAAGGCTTTCTTAAATTATGTGGAAATACATATACGATTTTAAAATGGCCTAAAAATAATAAATTATTTAGGATTTTAACTTGGAACGTATTTCAATATTATGATAAAATTTTATTATGTTTTTTATTTTTCAGGTGCAAAAACATTGTCCCATCAGCTACCCATCAAACCGAAGAGCCCCACAAGACACTTAGATTGAAAAAATTGGGCATTACCAGACATGTAGAATCCTAAGGAATGCATAATGAGGGCATTATTCTACATGTAGAATAAATCCTATATAGGGACCATGTGGATAAAAATCATAGGCATTCATAGGTGGGACAAAGCACAAGCACACTAGCCCATGGTTTTCAATCCCACAAGGTGGTGGGAGGATATTTCTAATAGGTGATAAATCCCATGATAGTGGTTGGAGTAAATTGAATCTTGTCCAACTCCTATGTCACGTTACCACCACACATAAATACATATAAAGGAACCCCCTACCCATCCCTTTCTGATGCAAGACACAAATAACATCGACATTTTTAATCTTTATGTAAATATAGTTGTCTCATGCCTCAATCTCCCATGGACACACTACTCTACCCTCTTACACTGCATAACTAGTCCTCATCCTGGCTGGCCGCAACTACATATAATAGCAATCCCCACTGTGGACAACTTGTATCTTGGGGTTGAGATTTCTTCCATTATTGAAGAACCCAGACACCATGGACCATTTCAAAGACCTCATTTGATCACCATAGAGGCCATTTTGAAGCACCATATGGCCAATGTGAAGGTTGAAGGGTTTTAGGGGATAGGGTACTACTGGTGTGCAGGCTCACCTCAGTTTCCACACCTCAGTTGTCGCACCATTAGTAGAAGACTACCACTTGCTCCACTGAGTCGATTCAGATCCACCATCAGAGGACAAGCCAATAGTGACTCATGATGCACCATTGATACAAAAGTGAATTGTGATCCACTATTGAGCCAATGGAGACTCATGATCCACCATTGATAAAAGGATGATTTAGAAGCCACTATTTATAAAATGTTGACCCATGATCCAATATTTATCCAAGAATTCCTTGTGATCCACCATCGAGACAATAGTTCCTCATGAGCCACTGTTGAGTCAATGGTCACTTGTGAGCCACCGTTGATTATTTTCCACCAGTACATGATACCATCCTTCACTACGTCTTACACAAATGATCATAACTGCGACAACTTCTACTGAATTGAGGATCATCAGCTCCTCAACCATTCTACTACTGACTATTTCCACTACAACATGGCAAAAACCTCCATTGTAGTGCCATAGAAGCTTGATCTTAAGGTATCTTCATCTTTCACTGGTCAGTATCATTAGGAATCACCAATAAAACGTGTTTTAACCTCCATGATGCTTATTTAGATTCATGCAATGACTATGGAGGCTTGATGAGGCATAGGTGAATCCCATGGTAGAACCTGCCATGACCATGAGCACCATGTTTTGCAACTACCACTCCCACTTCCATGTAGAGTGAAACATCCATCCAAAATTGCCAAAACCATTTCATTCAGTGCACTAGGAGAAAACCTTATCCAGTCAACTTCCACATAATTTTTGGATATACCCGATATCCTCAAGCGTATCATTGAAGATACCCTATCTCTCTAAGGTGAGATTTTTATGGGATATTTTTATATATTTGAATAGGCTATGGATGTCCTCCATGTCTATATAAAATGATATCACTCTCCACTTCCAAGGGAGAGTGGAGCATCCAAAGGAGTGATGACTTGATGCTACTACATGACAGTCCATTTTCATAGCCGTAACATCTTTTTTATTTTTTCTTTCTTCTACCAAGTCTACCAACATTTTCTCCTTTTTAGTATTAGGGTAGACCATATCTTTGACTGGGAAAAGGGGAGGTGACCTAGTATATTAATAGAGTCCTATGTTTATAAAATTATTCTATATCTTTTGGTAGATTAAATGATTTTCAATTAATGATTTTATAATTTAAATGGGATAGGATTGTATTTTTATTTCAAATTTTAACATTATAAAATTTAATTTATTAAGAAAACTATTCTCCCTCATATTGGTATTGGATCACACCGATTTGGTGATATAGTCTTTGGAAGAGAAGTGTATTGATTATTAGACATGTATGAAAGAAATAGTGGGTTAATCTAAGAACATCTGGTAATCATTTAATAATTTTTAATTTCCTAGGTGATCCGAGTGAGATCCATTGTAACTTTAAAAATTTAGAAGGATAATAGACCAACCACAAAAATTGGGCAGATTATTATCAATATCAATAAATATTAATCAAGGGTGGAAAATGTTAAATGATTGATAATTTGTTCATTAAACTGAATAATCTAGAAAAAGATTCCATATTCAAAGGTCGATGAAAAAATTATAAAAGAGAATCCAAACCTGAAACCCAGTAAGTTTTCCCTAGAATGATCTTCATAAACCAAGCCCCTTCCTACAAATTCATTTAATTCTTATTCTTTAATTTACTTTCTCATTTATGAAATCTTCATTCAAAACAATACTATTAGGAGGAAAATTAGGTTTTTACTACCACTACACCCCTAGGGGGAAAATTATCTTTTTACACACCCTAAAACTCAGTGGATTCGAAAAATGGTTTTGATTTTAGGGAGTATGTGTTAAATCAAATCCATAACTTGCATGATATAGACCTCCAATGGGGAAATCTTAGATCTTAAACATGGGATAGAGAAGAATTATTTGGGATGTATTAGAACTCGTAACCTTAATAACCACATTGAAAAAATAATGTTTTAATACTCAAGTGAAGAATCAAGGGCTCACATTGATCCAACATACATGGAAATTCACCGAAAAAAGACCCTAGTGGACTTTTTTGACCCACAATTTTACAACCAGAATAATAGATTTACTATGACTATTCAAAAAAAGGATTTTTATTTGTGAGAATATATGATTCAAGTGTTAATAAATTTCCATGTACTTACAGGAGAAGACCCACACCACTACATATATAATTTTAGCAATGATAATTCAAGCTTCAATCCAGGAGGAGTGGAGAAGGAACAAGTCAAGTGGAGGGAATTAACCTTTTACCAAGAGTGAGATCCTATTGAATTGTTGTATAGACTACAACCTAGAGATATCTATGATTGGGATGATCTATAAAGATGTTTTATACAGAGATTCTTCCCAACCACTTGGAACATTGAAATAAGGAATGAGATATATGCCATCATACAAGCTATTGGAGATTTCCTCTTAGAATATTGGGAAAGATTCAAAAATCATTGTGCAAGGTGACCTTACCAAGATTTGGAAGATCATCATTTCTTAGTGTTATTATACCAAGGGCTTCTGAACAAAGAGTGATACCAGTTGGATTCATCATTCATAGGATCCTTGACTAATAAATATATAGTATAATCTATGAGACAAATTGAGATTATTTGATCAAAATTGACAACAATTTAGAATAATAGGTATTTGAACCAGAGGGATATGTGAGGTAAAATATGAACACTCATAAACATTGATGGAAAGAAAAAATAATGATTTTAAATGATTTATATGAAAGATGATAGCAAAATAAGTGAATTAAAAACCTATCCCACCTCGGGTATGTTGTTTATGTTCATAAACCCTTCACTTCACTGATCATTATACATAGTTTCAAGGTTTGAAGAGATATAAAATTTCATTCCAACTAAGGATGTTTCTAAAAAACAAGCTATGGTGGGAAGAGAATTCCCATATGTGATTTGGAGGACAATAATGTGAGACTAGACTACATTTCCTGCTACAATTCCAGAGTCCACCCCCTTTCTAACAACTATAAAAGTATCAATACCTGTAATAGGCCAAAAAACACAACCTTTTAAAAAAATCCTATATAAATCCTACATCTAGTGAAATAGTATTTGAATGAAGGAATGTAATTGATATAAAGGAGTTGAAAAATATATATAATTGTTTTTCAAATATATTTGAGAACCTCATGGATATTCGATCGAAAAACCCATGAAAACTACCAGCTTATACAATATGTAACCCAAAGGGATGTGTGATCATGATGATCATAAAAAGTGATAGAGATATCCAGGAACCAGAACCTAAGGAATCTAACCTTTACCGAGTAGAATTTGAATCTAAAAACTATGAAAATGTAGTACATATTTTACAATAAAAAACAAATCCTCCTAAAAAATTTGACAAGAATATAGAGGAAGATTCCAATAATATATTTGGGAATGATGGAATGGGAAATGCATTACAATAAAAGTGATTTGTGAAGAAAGATATCCTCTTTCTATTCCTTTCTATATATACATTATCCAAGAATATTTAATAATTTAAACTTCAAAATGATATATTGGAGACATTTATAAATGTTGAAATTAATATAACCCTCTTGAAATCCACAAGAAAAATTCCAAAATATGCTAAATTACACATTGTTATTTACTCCAACAGAAATACTTTGGATAGGAATGAAAGAATCGACCATGATAGAATTATTTTATCCATGACTACACTAATATTACCCAAAAAATGTAAAGATCTAGTGACATTATCTATTTCCTACACAATTGGTTCTTTCAAAGTTTTTGATGATTGTGTGATACTGTTGCTTCCATTAATGTCATGTATATATTTTCATCCTTGAAAATTGGAAAAATATGTCTGAAAAGAGTGGTTTTCAAACTAAAAACGGATTTATTATCTTCTCGCTAGAGTTTTGGAGGATGTTCTTGTATGAGTGGAAGGATTTGTTTTTTCAGAAAATTTATAGGCACTGACAATAAAGAATGATATATCACTGGGGAATTTACCCATAATTTTAGGAATACCATTCCTAAATATGACCAATATGATCAATACTGTACATTAAAGAACCCTCACATTAGAGTTGGGAGATATTAAGGTGCACTTCAATGTTATAGACTCAAATTGGAACCCTTGAAACAAATATTCACTATTTTAAATTATACACATATAATTTATTGAGCCCATGAAAGACTTAGGTATGCTTAGATAATTTTTTCCATAAATAATCATTATGATGAAGTCATAATGGAATAAGTGAATACACTAAAATTTGTATCTTATGCTCAAAAATAAATAAAATCTAAGTTCATTGATAATTTTCAAGAGGAACTTCATAAAATTCCATTTTTTAAGGAAACTCAAGATTTTGAGGTAGAAATTCTGAGTTTGATATCATCTGTGGAATAGCCCCCAATCCTGAAAATATAGCCTCTCCCTTGTTAATTAAAATATGTGTATCTTAAAGAAGGATAAGAATTTATAGTGATCGTATCTAGAAACCTATCCAAATACCAAGAAAAATTTTTAATTGAACATTTGAAATGAAACATTGAAGAAATAGGGTGGAGCCTTAGAGATATCCCTTGAATTAACCCCAAGGTATATTGCTATATTATTTTTTAGAGGGAGGATAAAAAAATATTATGAAATTCCAATGGATTCATAACCCCACCTTTATTAAAGTTTAAAAAAATAGATTGAAGAAAATTAGCACTAACATAATATAGCAAATTTTCGGCACATAGTGGGTTATCCCCATTAATGTGATTCCCAAAAAAATGAGTTTTACAATAGTAAAAAATGATAATAACAAATTAATTCTTATTATTGTCCAAAATAGTTGGAGGGTATTAATTTACTATATAAAACTAAATGAAGTCACCCAAAAGGATAACTTCCACATCCAATTAATATAAAAAATTATAGAAATATTAGAAGGCATGAGACATTACTATTTCAGGGATGGATTCTCTATTAATTTTTAGGAACCTATTTCCCTAGATGACCACGAGAAGACAACATTCACTATCCCTTTCAAGACCTTTTCTTATAGGAGGATGCCAACAAAATTATGCATGATCAATGTACATTAAAAAGGTGTATGGTGTCTATTTTCACAAATCACCTAGTATAAGGACCCAACCATATACCATACATAATAATTAATTAAATGAATAATTCACATTGAGGATCTTTTCAGGTTTAGTGTTTTAGAGAATTATGAAATTACTATTATATCTCAAAAGATTAAAAAGTAGACACTTCTATATAGTTTCCTTATTTTTTACAAAACATGAACTCTTGAAAAAAGAGTCATGACAAGTTCCATGTTTAAGACATCATGAATTTTCCTTGTTCCCATACCTGACCCTATTCCAAATTATGTCCTGTGAAAAACATTTCAAAAACATGGGATGAGCATAAAAAGCTCAGTAATGGATACATAAAGAAGGAAAACTGTTAGTTTTTCAATACAATAGGTAAACAATGAATAATTTATCATAATTAATAATTTTCACCTTTATGAAGTACTAAATAATCTTCACTGAAGAAAAAATCATTACATACCCTTTTGTAACCAAAATATTACCATAAAACGAATATAAAGAACACATAACATATAAAGGTAACTTGGGACATAAACATCACTAAATGGAATAGCCATATGGCTGACTGTCATACCCAATGCATTGGAGGTTATAATGTAACCACTCGTCCTGTTATTCATAGCTCCACCCGTCATTGGGTTTATCATGTAACCACCCGTCAAATGTCTAAGTACCATTATAAAATCACAAGACAAAAAACAAATAAATAGGAAAGAAAACATTTCCACAGTTCAATCAAAATATATCACTTAAATATATCGACATAAAAAATCCACTATCAAAACCATTTTCAATACCAAAATACATAAAAGAGTATATGGTATTTATTTTCATTTAAAAACATTATGGCTAGTTGAGGAAGCCAAATATCAAATAATACTCACGGTGGCAGAAAAAGTGGTTCTCACCACTTATGTTAAAAGGAACTTCATTTTTTCATTTAGAAAAACACTTTGTAGAAAAAAGATTCCCTTTGGAAAGTCAAGGCTGTTTTTTCAGCATATAAAAGGAAGTCGTGTATTAAAACAAAATATGCCTCAATGAAGGAAGATTGAGACGAAGTCCCTTACAAAGATCATTTTGTAAATAAAATATATCTATTATGTGTATTCAATATAAGCACACATAAAAAAGTATATATACATAAAAAATGATTTCTCACACAATCAAATAATGACATAAACAAGAATGAGAAGATTAACCCAATGAACGAAAATTGGGTTAAGAAGTTCACTTACCTCATGTCCGACTTGACTCGATTGTTCTTTAATCTCCTTAATATTATACTAAAGTTTATTTATACTTTCATAAGAACCTTTTAAAGTATATTATTCTTTTTAAATAACTTATTAACATGTTATAAACATTATGTAACCATTTAAGTTAATAATGTTTGTTTTGTCGATATTTGGTACTTTAGTCAAAAATAGACTTGTAGTAATTACATGTTGTTCATGTGGTAAAAGGTTCATTATATCCCAAATGAAATTCCTGATTTGGATATCATATATATCATATATATCCATCATATAAAGATATTTATAATAGTACATAACATTAGAGGTAAGAAATGAAATGCACCGTTCATGGAGACGGTAAGCCGTACATACGCAAGAACGCTACATCCATTTCTATTTCATATTTAATGGAATTAAAACATTATGATACATAGTAGTATTATAATTCCAGTATTTTATCACATATAATATAATTAAATCTATCCTCTATACGTACCATATATGGTATTAACGTGTCATATCACTTTGAGGGGGCGGTAGTCCGCACTTCCTCAAATGAAATTATCACGTTTACCCATTATGGAAACCCGAAAGTTATGCTAAAATGGAAACTACTGAAGAATAAAGATAACATAAAAATAATATATATCATATATAAATATAGTTCCATCATAATGGCCACCATGAGAGGCGGTTTGAGATATTTTAACAACCATCATTTCATGAGGCGTTAGATTTCCATCCACAGAAACATTTTGTTCTTCACCCATTACATGGAGGTGTGTATAAGTTTAGTTCGAATCCTTCTCATAAAAACATTATTGTATATGGAGGATACTGGGTTTTTTACAAAAGAAAGGAATATAAATAGTTTTTAGGTCAGATAAGTAAAATAAAAGAAAACAATTTAAGTGAAACTGTTATCTTTAATTTGAGTAACTCTCTTGGGTTTGAACCAAAAGACTTCTTGATGTCCTTTCTGCATAAGGGTAGGCTTCTAGGAGGAGGATAGGGATGTAGGGAGATTAATTGGGTAGAGTTTGTAAGAGGAAAAAGGCTTGAGAGGTGAGAGGAATTGGTAAGAAACGGTCTTCTTTTATAAGGGAGAGAGGGGCTCTTTAGGAATGTGTGAAAATATTATTTTATTATAGAGTGATATTCGGTTTTCAAAGGTCCATAAATCATTATAGTAGAAGATAATATGACTCATTGTCGAAATAAAATCATCCAAAATGAATTGGATAGGTTTTGAATAATATTTTAATCATTATAATCTTATTTATTTAAATCATTTATTAATGAGGTAAATACCGCATCATTATTGTGTCATAAATAATTTAATTTATTTTATGTCTCAAAATTATAAAAAAAAATAAAAATATATAAGATATATTTTTATCTTTCAAATAAATATTTATAGTAAAAATTATTACTTATATAACACCATATAAAAATTAATTACTAAAAGATTTTTTATGTCATTTTGGCATTTTCTTTAAATTAATTAATCTAAATTGACATTATAACTCCCAAGTGGCTCATTGGGGTCCCAAAATCGACCCAAAGATTCACATGGTCATTAATGACTTATCCAATAAGGTTTTAACAAGTTTTAAGTAAATTTGGAATTATTATATTTATATTTTTACCTTTAATTACCCTATTTACCTTTAACCGTGGTAAATAAAAGTCAAAAGTTACTATTTACCAAAACTTATTATCATCTAATTGAACCACATTTTACTTACTAATAACAACCATGTATGTCTAATTTTCTAAATTCAATTCACATAATTGTTATAATTTCATTTAAAAGAAAAAGTCAGTTTTTTAACTACTACTAAGTGGTTTCACTATTCATCAAAAATTAAAATTTTTCAGAAAAATACCAAAAATTCAGCCTATGCTATATTTGGTATTCCGAATTCAATAATGATGTTTATTTTGCGAAATTCAAAACAGAAAAGTGTCATTAATTAATTTTAAAATTAATTCCTGTTGTTAAAACAAATAGCGTGTTTTTGAGAAACAATAATTATCCAAAGATTGACACTTGTTTATGTCAAATTTCAAAATGAAATTCAATCCAATGACCACCATTGGATTAAATGGTATAAATATACTCCAATTACACTTTAAAACTAATTAAAAAGATAATATAATCATATAAATAATTTATAATAAAAGGTTCTTTTGAATTAAAATACAATATTTTTCACTATTCATAAACAAATAAACATTATCAGAAAAATACCAAAAATCTACCCAATGTAACTTTTGATGTCCCAATTATAAATAAGTATGTTATATGGTCAAATATTATGTGTTAATGTGACCAAAACTATATCAATGATTTTTTTCCATTAAAAGTAGGTAAATCGGCCTTTTAATGTAAATTATGCTTAAGATTAGATTCATTCACTTTTTAAGCTTCAAACTTTTTTTGGAAAAATTTAAATACATATAAAAACATGTATAAACAATATTGTAGTTATTTTTGTTCATTCATGAAAATACAACAACTACAAGTTAACTACCATTTAAAATAATAATATTATATTATTAGAGTGCAATGTAATATTTCAAATAAACCCATTGTTGCGTATCTGGTACGATATCGAAAATAGAAACCCTTTTAAATTAAAATTAATATTTAATTCACAAATATTAATAAGTATGAAAATCCCTTATTCTTCATTTAATTGGGATGTTACATCCTTCCCCCCATTTGGAAATTGTGTCCTCACAATTTTACTTATCAAAATTAGTTGGGGTATTTATCCCTCATAGCATTTTCGTATTCCCATGATGTCTCTTCAACCAAATGGATTTTCCACAAAACCAATACCTGGTGAATTACCTTATTCTTCAACACTTGCTCTCTATGGTCAACAATCTGAATTGGTTGTTCTTTATAAGAGATATTTTCTTCCAACAGAACTACTTCTGGAGTCAAAAATGAGATGGGTCTAGAATATACTTTCTCAACATTAAAACATGAAAAACATTGTGTACCTGGGAAAAACATGGAGGTAAAGCCACTCTATATGTCACTGATCCAAATTTCTCTAGAATTTCATTAGGTCCAATGAACCTCAGACTCAAGTTTCCCTTCATACCAAAATGCATCACACTTTTCCATGGAGAAACATTGAGAAATACATGATCACATACCTCAAAATAAATATCCTTCCTCTAGTTATCCGCATAACTTTTCTGTCCGCTCTAAGCTATTCAAATGTTCTTCTGAATCAATTGATCTTTTTCTTCCATATATTCTACCAATTCATGTCCCATCTTCTTCCTTTCACCTACTTCATCCCAAAAAGCTGGAGATCGACAATGCTTTCCATATAATTCCTCAAATGTAACCATCTGTATACTAGAATGAAAAGTGTTATTATATGAAAATCCAACCAGAGAATGTTGTTGGTCCCAACTTCCATGGCAATTTAGTGAAAAAGCACGTAGAATATCCTCTGAGGTCTGAATTGTTCATTCTAACTACCCATCTGATTGAGAATGGAATGTTGTAGTAAAATTTAATTCAGTACAAAACGATTTACTAGGCCTTTCCAAAAGACAGAAGTAAACCTAGGATCACTATCAGATATAATGGATAGAGGAACTCCATGAAACCTGACTATCTCTTCAACATAAGACCCATCAAGTTGATCTAGAGGCAAAGTATCTCAAATAGGATGGAAATGAGAAAATTTAGTCAATCGACTGACAATAACCTAGATTTCATTATTACCCAGAGATGTTTTTGGTAATCCTAGAGAAAATTACATCGATATATTTTCCCATTTCCACTCTAGCACCGGTAAAGACTGAAGACTCCGTTTTGGTAATAGCCACTCCGCTTTAACATGTTGACAATTCAATCACATCACAGTAAAATCAGCAATATCTCTTTTCATTCCATCCCACCAGTAATACTCCCAATGATCTATGTACATTTTTGTACTACTAGGATGAATTGAAAATGAGGAACTATGAGCTTCACATAATAACTCATTCTTCAACTGTGAATCACAAGGAACACACAATATCTTCACAAACCTCAAAACACTATAATTATTAACATTAAAATCAGGAAAATTACTTGTTTGAACTGACTCAACCTTTTTTTTAACTAACTATCTTTTTTCTGCACTTGCTTTATTCTGTCTGATAGAGATTATTTCACTGACGCCTGAAACAAAACATAAGAATTTTCTACACCAAAAAATTCTATTCCAATGTTTATCAAATCAAAAACCAAAGTATCATGTTCAAAATATAACATGGTTAATGAAGCATTACTTTTTCGACTCAAAGAATCAGACACATTATTTGATTTTACCAGATGGTAAAGGATCGTGCAATTGTAATCTTTGATTAATTCCAACCATCTCCTCTATCTTATGTTCAATTCATTCTGTGTGAATATATACTTTTATCATCTTTGGTCAATATATATTTCACATTTTACTCCACACAAATGATGCCTCCAAAATTTTAAAGAAAACAACAACAGAAGCTATTTCTAAATCATGTGTAGGGTAATTTAACTCATGTGGTTTCAACTGACGTGAAGCATAAGCAATTACATGATCATTCGGCATAAGGACACATCCATGTCCTTTCAACAAAGAATCACTGTAAATAACAAACTCACCATTTTTGGAAGACAATGCCATGACTAGAGAATTCACAAATCTTCCTTCCAATTCTTGAAAACAATCATCACACTCTTTTATAAAAATAAACTTAACACCATTTCAAGTTAACATAGTCATTATAGTAGATAACCTTGCAAAATTTTCAAAAAAACTCCAGTAATAACCTTCCAAACCAAGAAAACTACGAATCTCGGTTATATTTGTGGGTATTGGCCATTCATAAACAACTTTTTTTAGTAGGATCAACCATTATGCAATTTTTTGAAACAATGTGACCTTGAAAACAAATTTTTTGTAACCAAAACTCACACTTGCTGAATTTCCCATAAATAATCTTTTCTTTTAAGGTTTTCAAGATGACCCATAAATGAATTTCATGCTCTTATTTACTATTATACTAAACCAAAATATCATCAATGAACACAACCACAAACATATCCAAGAACTCACAGAAAATTCAATTCATAAGATCCATGAATACATTAGGTGCATTGGTTAACCCAAAAGTCATAATTAAAAATTCATAACGGCCATATCTAGTACGAAATGTGGTCTTTGGAATGTCTACATCCATTACTTTCAGCTGATGGAACCCTGATCTCATGTCAATCATTGAAAAATACCGAGCTCCCTGGAGTTGATCAAACAAATCATCGATATGAGGAAAAGGATAATTATTATTAATAGTGATGTTATTCAATGCTCTATAATCAATGAAAAGTCTCATTGAACCATCTTTATTTTTAACAAATAGTATAGGAACACCCCATGGTGATGTTCTAGGTCGAATGAAAGCTTTATATAATAACTCCTGCAATTTCTTCTTTAAAATTAAAAGATCAATTTGAGCCATCTGATAAGGGGGTTTTGAAATTGGCTTAGCATCAGGAACTAAGTCAATTGTAAATTAAACTTACTGTTCAGGTATAATACCATGAAACTCATCCGAAAAAACATAAAGGTACACATTTACCACTGTAACATCATTAATTTGAGAAGTTCCATTATTTTTAACAATATGTGCATGGTAAAATTTATGTTCATCTTTTATTATTTAGTCAGCTTCCTGATATTTTATCAAAAACTAGGGTTCATTATTGTACACAACCTAAACATCATTCTGAAATGAAACCTCTTTATCTCTACATTAAATATTATTATGATAAATGGAAAGCCAATCCATGACCAAAATAACATCAAAATCTACTAGAGGTAAAACAAAAAGGTTTTCTGGTAGATTATTCCCACACACAAGAATTGGAAGGTTCTGATAATTTCTTTTTGTCTCAACATATCCACCAGGTGTTTTTACCATAAGTTCGGTATTCATATCTTGAGATGGAATTCCCAATTTACTAGGAAACTTCTCATAAATTAAAGAGTTTGTAGACCCTAAATCAATCAACATATTGGCATAATCTGAACAAACAAACAGTGTACCTGATACTACTTCGTTCGATGGCCCAACATCTGCTGAAGTAGTTGTGAAGGATTTCACCACCCCTTTCTGCTTGTAGTCTGGCTGCTTTGCTTCAGTTGTTTTCTTTTCTGGACACTCATTTTCATAATGACCCATTTCATTACACTAAAAACATCTTACCGATGGATTTTCATTTCTTGCTTGATCATCATCCTTACAGTTCTGAGAAATATGAACAGACCTACCACACCTGAATCAATTTGCAAACATCGATAAACATTCTCTAGGATTCTTTTTACCACACTTCTCAGAAGGTGAATATTTTATTTTCTTACCTCCAAGAATATTTGATGAATTCATTCCCTTTGACTGCCAACTTGATCTCTTATTCTGTTGTTTGTCAAAGAACACATGATCATAGGCAAACTCCATTTCCACCTTCTTCACACATCGAATTAGTTTTTCATAACTTTTGAACTCATGAGAGGCTAACTCTCTTCGATATCGTGGCTTCATTCCTGAGTAAAATCAATTTATCATTCCATCAAGAACTCAGAAGATATTTTGTGTATACATTGCCAATCGAGTGAACTTTTCTTCATAAGCAGACACTGAGTCATCATCCTGCCTCAATTCTTGGAATTTGTTTCCATCCTAAGTCGAACCTTCATAAGAAAATATTTCTCAAGAAACATACCTTTAAATTTATCCCAATTGAGAGCATAAATCTCCTCACTATCCCTAATATTTTTCACCATCGACCACTACTAATCTTCTTCACCTTCAAAACAGTAAACAACAAGACTAGCCTTTTGATGTTCTGAACACCCCATAACATCAGAATTATTATCCAGTGCATTAATCCACCATTCAGATAACACAGGGTTCGATGATCCTCTGAATGATGGGGGATGTTGCCTCATGAAATTCTCTACTACTGACATGTTCCTCTATGGTTGATCTGGATGATCTTGTACATGGATACCACCACCATTTATAGCTTGAGTCAACTGTTCCATCACAGAAACAAAGTATTCAATTCTAATTCAGACCATCTCAGGTTGCTGATTTTGAATATTGTCTTCCTCCAGATGTCATCCCAATATAGTTGCCCCGTTTCCTATCCAGAAAGCCATTATGAACACAAAAATATCTTAAGCGATGCAACATGGTAATTTGTAAATGCTATATCATTTCAATATTACCATAAATTTATTTATGGACAGTAATTTAACAATATTCTAATTCAATATATTGTCTAAACCGACCTTTGATACCAACTATCAGGATCCAGCCTTAGACCTTACATAATATTTAATTAAATGAATAATTCATATTGAGGATCTTTTCAGGGTTAGAGTTTTAGTTAATTAGGAAATAACTATTACATCTCAAAAGAATACAATGTAGACACTTCTATACAGTTTCTATTTTTTCACAAAACATGAACTCTTGACAAAAAGATTCATGCCCAGTTCCATGATTAAGGCAACATGACTTTCCATTCATCCCATCCTTGACCCTATTACACATTATGTCATATGAAAAACATTTCAAAAACTTGTGTTGAGCATAAAAAGCTCAGTAAGGGATACACAAAAAAGGAAAACTGTTAGTTTTTCAAAACAACAGGTAAACCATGAATACTTTATCATATGTAATAATTTCCACCTTTATGAAGTAGTAAATACTCTTCACTGAATAAAAGATCATTACTTACCATTTTTTAACCAAAAAATTACAATAAAACCTATATAAAGAACACATAACATGTAAAAGTAAATTGGTACATAAACATACTTAAATGGAATAACCATAAGGTCGACGTCCACACATATCACTAAATAGAATATCCATAAGGCCTACTTCTATACATATCACTAAATGAAATAGCCATACAGCTGACATCCATACCCAATGCATTGGATGTTATAATGTAGCCATCCGTCCGGGAATTCACAGCACCACCCGTCATTTGGTTTATCACGTAACCACCCGTCAAATGTCTAAGTACCATTATAAAATCATAATACATAAAACAAATATAGAGTAAAGAAATCATTTCCACATTTCAATCACAATATAACACTTAAATATATTGACATAACAAATCCATTATAAAAACCATTTTCAATACCAAAATACATATACGAGTATATGGAATTTATTTTCTTTTAAAAAAATTATGACTTGTTGAGGATGCCAAAGATCAAATAATACTAACGACAGAGGAAAAAATATTTTTCACCAATTTTGTTAAAAGGAAAATTATTTTTTTTGTTTAGTAAAAAACTTTTCAGAAAAAAAATATTCCCTTTTAAAAGTCATGGGTGTTTATACAGCGTATAAAAGAAAGTTGTGTATTAAAAAAAATATGCCTCAATAAAAAGAGATTGAGATGCAGTCCCTTACAAAGATCATTTTGTAAATAAAATAGATCTATTATGAGTAAAAAGAATCATTTCTAACATAATCAATGAATGATATAAACAAAAAGGAGAAGATCAACCCAATGAACGGAAATTGGGTTAAGAAGTTCCCTTACCTCGTGTCCGACTTGACTCAATCAATCTTTAATCTCCTGAATAATAAAGTAAAGATAATTTCTACTTGCTTAAGAAATGTTTTCAAATTTATTATTCCTTTTATATCACTTGTTATAATTTTATAAACATTATGTAATCATTTAAGTTAATAATCTTCATTTTGTCAATATTTGGTACTTGAGTCAAAAGTGGACTTCTTATAATTGCATGTTGTTCATGTGGTCAAAGTTTCATTATATACAGAATGATATTAATGATTTGGATACCATATATATCATTAATATCAAACATATACTTGTATTTATAATAGTACATAACATTTATAGGTAGGAAATAAAATGCACCGTTCATGGAGACGGTAAGTTGTGCATACGCATGAACGCAACTTCCATTTCTATTTCATATTTAATGGAATTTAACCTTAATGATACATAGTGGTATTATAATTCCAGTATTTTATCATATATAATATCATTAAATCCATCTTTTATACGTACCACATATGGTATGAACGAGTTATATCACTTTGAGGGGGCGGTAGTCCACACATCCTCATGAAATTATCGCGTTTACCAAGAAACAAAACCTTAAAGGTATGCTATAAATGTAAATTACAGAAGAATAAAGAAAACATAAATATAATATATATCATATATAAATACAGTTCCATCATAATGGCCACCATGAGAGGCGGATGGAGATATTTGAACAATCATTGTTTCATGAGGCGATAGTTTTCCATCCACAGAAAAATTATTTTCATCACCCATTAGATGGAGGTGTGTATAAGTGTAGATAGATTACTTCTCATAACAATATCCTAGAATATTTAGAATACAGGTTTTGTTACAAAATAAAGGAATAAAAAGAGTATAGGGGTTGGAGAAGTAAAATAAAAGAAAACGATTTAAGAGAAACGATTACCTTTAATTTGGGTAAATCCATTTGGTTTGAACCAAAAGACTTCTTGAAGTGCCTTCTACCTAAGGTCAGGCTTCCAAAAAGAGGATATGGATGTAGGGAGATTTATTAGGCAGATTATGGACAATCCAAAAGGATTTAGAGGTGTGAGTAATTGGTTATAAATGGGTTCCTTTTATAAGGAAGAGGAGGGGCTCTTTAGGATAGTGTGAAAATAATATTTTATTATAGAATGATATTCGGTTTCCAAAGGACCAAAAATTATTATAGGCGAAGAAAAGATGACTCATGGTCTAAATAAAAACATCAAATAGGAATTGGATAGGTTTTGGATAATATTTTAATCATTATAATGTTATTTATTTAAATCATTTATTAATGAGGTAAATATTGCATCATTATTGGGTCATAAATAAATTAATTTATTTTATGTCTAAAAATTATAAGAAAAAATACCATGATATTGGAAATATTTTTATCTTTATAATGAATATTTATAGTCAAAATTATTACTTATATAACACCATATAAAAATTATTTACTAAAAGCTTTTTGTTTATGTCATTTTGGCCATTACTTTAAATGAAATAATTTAAATTGTCATTATCACTCTCAAGTAGCTCAATGGGGTCCCAAAATCGACCCAATGATTCCCATGGTCATTAATGACTCAACCAATAAGGTTTGGACAATTGTTAATGTAATTTGTAATTATTATAATTTTATTTTTATCTTGAATTACCTTATTTACATTTAATCATGGTAAATAAAAGTAAAAAGATACTATTAACCAAAAATTATTTTCATCTTATTGATCCACATTTTACTTAATAATAACAACCATGTATGCTAGATTGTCGAAATTCAATTCACAAAAGTGGTAAAATTTCATTTAAATGAAAAAGTCAGTTTTTTTAACTACTACTAAGTGGTTTCACTATTCATCAAAAATTGATGTTTTTTAGAAAAATACCAAAAATTCAGCCTATGGTGTATTTGATATTCCGAATTCAATAATGATTTATAATTTTTAAAATTAAAAACATAAAAGTGTCTTTAATTAATTTTAACATTAATTCCCGTTGTTGAAATAAATACTTTGTTTTCAAGAAACAATAACTATCTAAAGATTGACACTTGTTTATGTCCAATTTCAAAGTAAAATTCAATTCAATGACCACCATTGGATTAAATGGTAAAAATATATTCCAATTACACATTTAAACTAATTAAGAAGATAATATAATAATATAAATAGTTTATATTAAATGGCAATTTTGAATTAAATTACAATATTTTTCACTATTCATAAAAAAATTGAACTTTTTCAGAAAAATATCAAAAATCTACTCAAAGTAAATTTTGATGTCCCAATTATAAAGAAGGATTTTATTTGGTCAAATAGAATTTATTAAAGTGACCAAAACTGTATTCAAAGAGGTTCCGCCATTAAAAGACGGTAAATCGGCCTTTTAATGTAAATTATGCTTAAAATTAGATTCATTCACATTTTAAGCCTCTAAATTTTATTGGATAAATTTAAATACATTTAACAAACATTTGTAATCATATTGTAGTAAGTTTTTTCATTCCCTCTAATATAATGGCTAGGATTTAACTACCATTTAAAATAATAATATTATATTATTAGTCTGCAATGTAAGATTTCAAAGAAACCCGTTGTTGCGTATTGGGTACGCTATCGAACATAGTAACTCTTTTAAAGTAAAATTAATATTTAATTCACAAATATTAATAAGTATTAAAGTCACTTATTCTTCATTTACCTGGGATGTTACCCCTAGATAATGCCCTGGAGGTATTCTTGGATGAATTTATTATTTTTTAAAACTCTTTTGATCATTGTTTAAGGGACATAGATTTTTTTGAAAACCTCCATAGAGAAACATATTATTTTGATCATTGAGTAGTGTCACTTCATGGTTGAATACATGATAGTGTTGGGTCATATTATTCAGAAAAAATACCTTGAGGTGGGTAAGTTTAAAGTCAAAGAAACTAATTATTTTCCATATCCCACATTTGTTAGACATATTAGATTATTTTGGGGCCATGTGGGGTTTTATGGAATATTCATCAAGAAATTTTGTAATATTTCTCGACCCCTTTCAGTATTAATTTTAAAAAAATATGACTTTGTTTTTAATGATGATTGTAGGGGGGTATTGGCTGAGACGAAGGAAAACATGACTACCCCACCAATTAGGCAACCCCCATACTGGGAGCACCCATTTGAGTTTTTTATGAATCAAACCAAGCTATATTAGAAGTCCTCTCCTAAAGAATTAAAGTAATAAAAAAAATAACATATTCCTTTATAGCATTGGTTGTGAATCTACTCAATTACATAACTATTGTAAATGAAATACATTCTCATTTATTAGCATTGGACAAATTTATATCATATTTACTAGGAACAAAAGGGATTATATTTTCTGATCATGAGGAACATAGGTACGTTCTAAATGAATATAATACCAATCAATGGTCTGTGATATGGATACTACACTTGAATGAATTCAACCTATATTTGATTAAAAATAAGGGAGTTGAAAACCAAGTAGCAGATCACCTTAGTTGGAACACAAATATTTTTTATGCAATCATTCTAGAACTAAGGCCACTCAATAATCACATACCTAGAGAGGAAATCTACAAAGTGGAAGGAAATATACCACAGTATGATAATTTTATGAAGTATTTGGCCACCTATTATGTACAATATCAGATTAACTGTCATCAAAATAAAAATCGTAATAATTATTATAGTTTTTATATTTTTTAAGATCCTTTCCTCTGGAAAATATGTAATGATCAAGTCATATGTAGATTCTTACCAGAAAGTGAAATATAATTTATATTTAAATTTTTCCATATATTTTCTCATGGAGACAACATTAGCCCATAGGGAACATCCAGAAAAGTGTTGAAATATAGGGTTTATTGAAAAACAATATTTAAATAAGCTCATAAAACATGTAGAAAAATGTGAGAAGTTTCAATATTTCGATAATATTTAAAAAATATTAGAGATTCCTTAAAAAAATAATTTTATTTGAAATAATTGAAGTATGGGGCATTTTTTTAATGGGACCCTTTCCCATGTATTTTGGGAACTCTTACATTTAAACAATGTAGATTAAGTCTGTAAATGGGTGGATGTTAAGGCCCCCAAGACTAATAATTCCAAGGTTTTATGTCATTTATTTAATAATAATACATTACTTTGTTTCAGAGTACCAAGGGAAACCATCAGTTACCAAGGGACTCGTTTTTACAACAAAAATATATAGAATATTTTATAAAATTTATGGGGTTCTCCATAATTTATATAAACCTTATTATCCTCCAAAAAATGGCCATGATGAAGGTTCCAACTGGGTAACAAATGGTATTTTTAAGAATGTTGTTAAATTCAACAAAAAGGGTTGTAGACCGAGAATTTAATACACCTTATGCAAATACATGAAAACCATCATGAAATTTTTTGGAATGAGACATGATCGGATCGTTTACAGAAAGATTGGTTATCTACCAGTGGAATTAGAGAACCAAGAATATTGGGATATAAAAGAGATGAATTTGGATTTGGAGAGTGTTGGGAAAGAGAGAAATTTCTAGGTATAATAATTGTAGGAAAATATATGATATTATTTTAAAAAATCACGAATTTTGAAGGAAATAACTAAAGTGGAAAATGAAAAACTGATCTAGAAAGATTTTTTTGAACCAAGAGACCAAGTTCTACTCTATAATTCCATGATTATTTTAATGATAGGTAAACATAATTCTATGTTATATGTAACTTTTATAGTTAATAATGTATCCTTCATTGGTGAAATTTAGATTAAGAGATAAGATGAAGGAAACCCATTGAATCTCAATGGGAAGAGGATAAAAATTTTCAATGGGAATATACCTCATGAAGTAGTGTATGAGCACAGAAATCTCCTAACCATCTACTAATTTATTCCAATGAGGTTGGTATGATCTAATGACATTAACCAAATTCACTTCTAGGAGGCAACACGAGTTTTACTGTTTTCCTTGGATTTAGGATTTGGTCACCTCTTCCCTTCTTTCATAGAGCATTAATTGAATGGTACTTACAATGGAATGAGTTTTTTTAGAGGGACACTATGATGGAATTCCACATGAAACCCAAAAAACTAAAAAGAAATTATAAAGTAATATTCAATTTATAGGAAGTTCAATCTTAAATTATTTATGATTAAACTCCCTACAATTTTTATGAGAATTATTTTGATCATTAACGAAATATTCCATGCCCATAGTTGAATCATTAATTTACATGACTTATCTAGGAGGCATGAGTTTCTTAGGAATCCTATGATGTGTAGTTTTATATTTCAATATTAATGACATTAAATGAGTCAAATGGGGAGTTAGATAATTAAATAGAGTCCTTCATTCTAAAACAATGACTTTTGATTTAAAAAAATATATTGATTCATGTAAATGAAATTTCCCAACCATTTTTCAATCTTTGAGTTCCTGAAATTATTGTGAATTTATTTTCCATTATTAGTCATTACAAGATATTTTTCCCAAATCACATTTCCCATTCTCGAGATGATTTATACACCATTTACCTATTATCTTATTCTTTAACATATTTCTTATGTGATCATGGGACATGTCACCCACTGAAACTTTCATTTGAACATTTCAAAACTAAATTTAAAATTATTGAGGGATATTTTGAAAATTACTGATCCTTCAATACCACATTTAAATTAATCATTGTTTAGCCCATATAGACCATGAATGGCCTTGTTAGGAGTGATCCATGTTTCAAGGCATTTTTATCCATTCTTACCCTCTTCTTAGTGTTTGCATGATATTTTAAATTTTATGTGTGGGGGTTGGGAAATTCATGGTTAAAGGATGAAATGAATTGTATGGAAAAAGTGTGGGGTGTTATCAATGGGTATTGAAAAGACTGTTGTTTCATTCATTATACTTCATTATTTACCCTTATTGAAAATATTGAAAAAATATATGTTTTGGATACGAAGAATAAAAACTCACTATTATTAGACCAGTGATTTTTATCATATTTGGTTAGGTAGAGAGTTTGGGATTTATTATAAGAATAACATTGAAATAGGGGTTACATTTAAAAAAATAGTATAAATGTGTGGAAAATTCATGAAGGTGAAATTAATTCCTTATTCCTTATTTGATAATGACATTTACATTGAGTTTTGTGGGAAGTTTGAGTTTCTAGTTCAAGTGCGAGGATACTAGTACACATTGAAATATTGATATCATGATTTATACATTAAAATATTATCCTCCTCTCTCAGCCTTAATTTTTTTTAAACCACAATTTCTATCAACCTTAATCCCCTGATAAATTTGAACCTTCATTCAAATCCATCATGTTTTCCTATGTCTTTTGTCTTTACAAATTTGAGAAAATATTTCTTTTCCATGCATATTGATAGGGATCATGTTCTCGTGATATGAGCATCACACTACTTGAATTATAGAAATTGTACGGAGGGAAAATAATACATTTTGAGGTAGATCCTGAATTTTTATGTTTGATAATTACTAACTAAGGAAAATTAATGAATTAGAAAATAAGTACCATTATTTTCAAAAGCAAAAAACTAAAATTATTGAGTTTATTGTTTCATTAAAAAATGACAAATTTATTTGATATTTTTTATGGAATTTTTGAAATTTTGATTTATTATTGATAATATTAACTATTTTATCACATTGAAATTTATGAATTGGTAATATTTGTTCCTTCTTAATTCCATGTTGATATTTAATGTTTTCTAAAAAAATCATGGTTTCTGTATGAGGGTATTTGATAGATTGATACTTTCTTGAATATTTCAATCAATTTTAAAATAATTTAAATGAATTTAAATAAATAATAACCATATTTTACAATGTTTTATTAAATAATGGGTAAATATGAATATGGTTTTAAAATTGAATAAACAGAATAAATTGCTAAGGAGAAGAAATTGGGAACTTATTTCAACGTTCCTTCCAATATTATTAAGTGTTTTATTCTTAAGGTGTAAAAATATGGCCCATAAATTTCCCCTAAAGAGGGTAGAGCCCCACAAGACACCTATCATGGATTAATTCGGCCCGACCATCCATGGAGATCCCCAGGAATGTAGTTCTGATGGAATGAGTCTTTATAGGGAATGAAGATCGTCCAGGGCCCATAGGGATGAAATCCACCAGCATTAATAGGCGGGACAAATCCCATGCACACTGGCCCATGGTGGTAAATCCCACAAATTGTGGGAGGAGAGTCTCACTATGTGATAAATCCCATATTGGTGGTGGGATTCTTTCAAATGTATTTTGACTTATATTCCCTATTATAGATGCACCTTGATACTTATACAAGCACACCCCTACATCATGTTCTATTGTGGGGAACCAAAAACATGGGAAAAATTAATTTTTTGATAAAATATGTCATCCCATGAATCACCCCACTCATTATCCCTCCAACACACAACTCTTCCATCCTCTTCCATGAAACCTCCACTCGTCCTCATTGGATTCCACTGCAAACACCTGGAATATCCATTGCTAACACCCCATGGCTTTGGGTCGAGCTTTATTCCACTTCTGAAGCACCCAAACACCATGGATCATTTCGATGACCATAGATGATCACCATGGAATAAATTTTGATGCTGCCTCTAGCCACTGTAAGGGATGAAGAATTAGAGGGGATAAGGGACCACTTCCCTCTGCTATCATGTACGCTCACATATACTACCACACATCAACCACCGCAACAATGGTATCACACCACTGCTCGACTCCACAGATACCATTCAAATCCACCACTGCTAAATGATCAAACGGTTAATCATGAACCAAAGTTAATACACTGGTGAATCATAAGCCACTATTGAGCCAATGGTGTTTTGGGAGTCCACATTGATACAATGGTGATTTTTGAGCCACCATTGATCCACCTTTTAGAAAACATTGACTCTTGATCCACTATTGAGACAGTGATGCCTCTTGATCCACTATTGATACAGTGATGCCTCATGAAACACTATTGATACATTGGTGGCTCATGATCCACCATTGTGCCAATGGTGACTCGTGATCTTCTATTGAGACCATACTACCTCATGAGACATAGTTGATACAGTAGTGTCTCCTAATCCACCATTTAGCAATTGAAGACTTGTGATCCATCATAGATTAGTTTCCACCACTGGATGCCTCCATCCTCTACCTCTGTTTTTGACTACAATCCTCACATCCACCACTACTACTGAATAGAGGGTTAACATCTACGACCCCAAGATCATACTATCTTCCACCACTAAAACAAGACATAAGACACCATTATAGCACTAGATAAAACCAGTCTTGAGATATTTTCCACTAACACCATACAAGACTAATAGGAATACCCTCCAGATCTTGTTCCAACCTCTATGATGCTTAATTTAACTCATCTGGTCACTATGATGGATGGATGAGAATTGGTGAAGCCTGATACCGAGCCTTCCAAGACAACAACCACCAAGTGATGCCTCCACCACTACCACTTCCCAGTGGAGCCACATAATTTCTTCCATTAAAAAACCAATACATCCCATGTGTGATGAGGATTTCTCATGTAGTTTACATCCACACTAAATTTGGAAACACTCGAGATCCTCTAGTCTATCATTGAAGATACCCTAGGTCTCTCGGTTGAGATTTTTATGGGAGATCCCCACTGATTTGAGTAGGCTGAGGCTCTCCCACCTTTGTCTATAAAAGGATAAAGCTCATCACTAAAAATGGAGAGTAAAGTTCCCATATGAGAGAACTCATGCTACTCCGACTAGAAACTCTGTTATCACTACATTAATTCTTTTTTATTTTGTTTTTTTTCTGCCTCATCTACCAACACGGTTTCTTTTTTAATAGAGGTGTAAACCCTTTCTGAGATTCAGTTAAAGATATTTCACCTTCTATAATGCTCGAGTCCTAGTTTTATCCAATTCATATGTCTCTTTTTGTTTCTTAAATGGTTTTTGATTTATGATATCATAATTAAAATTGGATATTGTTGTATTTTTATTTCAAATGTGATCAATCTATACAAAATGTGTTAAGAACATTATTCTCCCTCTTCATTGTATTGGATCACACTAATTGGGTGATCTACTTTTGGTAAGAGAAGAGTTTAGTGTTTTCTAAACACGTGGTTAAGACATAGTGGGATAATATGAGCACTTTGGGTACTCAATTCCAAATTTTTAATTACCTAGGTGATTTAGGGGAGTTCCACTCTTCCTTTCAACTTGGGAAAGAGAATATTCTAACTATGGAAATTGGGAGGATTATTCCCACTATCCAAATATTTTAATTAAGGATAAAATATGATAAATTATTACAAATAAAGTAATTATACTAACTAATAAAAAAAATCAGTTTCCCAAGTACCATGATAGAATTGAAAAGGGGAATACAATCCCAATTTTTTTACTTTTCTCTGACATAATCTTCCCCAACATATTCCCATGTTGCCTAGTCATTTAATTTTTTTTAAATTTTTTATTCACATTTGTTATATTGTGATTTAAAACACTACTCTTAGGAGATGAATTAGGTTATTAATACTATTAAAACTTTAGGGGAAACAATTATCTATTTCCACACAATATTATTAGGTTGCGTGAATAAAAAAAAATTCATATTAAACATCAACCATTCAAAGAAGTAATAATAATGGTTTCCTTGGGTCATATCCCTAGTAAATAATAAATTATATCAAAGGATGTAATCATTGATGGAAATGGTTTTTGAAAGATCAATGAGAACATTTCTTAATGAAAATAACGTTCCTTCAAAAATCACATACATAAAAAAATTTACAAATCATTTTCCATGAAAATTATAATGTTCTGGTTCCTGAAGCTGCCCAGAGACGCCTCGTACCAAGTTGGTCAAATGACCTCAAGGGAATTTCCCCAATTGAGAGAGGTTGTCGACTAGCAGTTAGGGAATTGGGTGTGATAGTGGGGAATCTATGCCCTCATTGGTAGAGTAATAAAACATAAGAAAACAAATGGCAGTAACAGAATAAGTAATAATCATGAAAAAGTGGACAGCGTAATATTGATAGTAATAAACAGGAGCACACACATATATATAAGGATGATGCATGATACATATGTCTATGAAAATATCTAAAAACATCACAGTACTGCAATAAAAATAGTACTAGGCCAAAGTACAAATGAAAGACATATAATAGCTCCTTATCGTCGCTAGCCACACCTTGGTCTCATGCTCTCCAACTCCAAAGTAGTGAAGTACCTAAAGTAGAAGGGAATTTTACGATATATATACCTACACAAATATAATCTGTTTGGGCCCATGATCATGGCCCAAATAGGGTGTGATACTAAATCCCAGTAAGAAACCACCACAATATTTGTGCCTAACAATTAGTGAATATATATCAGGTAATAAGAAAAAGGAAGCATTGAAAAAAGAAATTATTCAGCAGTAAAGAATCCACAGTTTCAATGCACTCAATTTCATATACCAGGGAAGAACTAATCAATGTAGGTAAACAAAAACTGGTAACCCTCTAGGAAGTACTCATAGCACATCCCCTCTGGTTCAAACTACAAGGATATTACAAAGATTCTCTAAGGAAGCACTCATAGTTAGTTACCCTTATAGTCTAATATAAATAATGATTCTTTGAGAAAGCACTCACATTCAATTCCCCTCGTAGCCAAAATTCATTAACGACTCTATGAGGAATCTCTCACAGTCAATTCCCCTAATATTGAAAAGTGATTAATTACTCTTTGAAGAACCAATCACAGTCAATTCCCCTTATAGTAAACTACCCTAGGTTCTCATGGCCCTGTGTAAATAAATCGAGCATAGAAATGCAATACGTCCAAGGTAACCCCCAAGAACTACTTGGAAATATAGTCTACAGTATAACAGCATATCAGAATACAATTTACACCATCCTACAAGACTTGGAATGGGAAAAACAACAAGGCGGCCTAACAGGCTAAACAGGACCAAACGGTCCTAAATAGAACATGCATGGGCAACCACTTCCAAATCATTACAATCAACCATATTCATATTCAATTAAACTATAAACAACCACAAAATCATGGCAGGTAATTAACAGGGATAAAACATTAAACACGTAATACCCCGTTCTAGGGTATTGGACTAATTTGAATATAAAACTCAAAGCATTCCAACAAAAAGGCACAAACCACCTACCTCGGTGTTGGGAGATCACTATACGTAAACCTCAATCCATGAATAACCTAAGACCAAGGTAGATCTACAAAAATGCTCAAGACGTTCAACCTAGGATAACTTGAGAAAGATGAGGAATCATGAAATGAATCTCTAGAAAAAGGAATAGCATACTGAGGTGATCCCAACGCAATTGAATGTGGTTTAATCAGATATCGGATGCTCGGTCGGGGTTCAGAGGATGATTGTAGTCGTACGGGTTATCTCGAATGAACTAGGTCGAGAAGAAGGCATTTCTGATGATTTGACGTGACCCCGGTACGTTTAATGAAAAATAATAAAATACACAACATGTACATTAAAGGTACACGTTGTGTACTTTCCTTTTCCGTACTCCACATTAGGTGGTCTTTAGGTCACCCCCACATAGTTTTGTGTGCGGCCATTACATGGCTAGCACACGGCTTCATGCGGTAAACGAGTACATGGCCTGTACTTCAAAATGAAATCCATAAATTCTTTTGTTTCTCAAAAATTACCAGAAAACGGAAAAAATACCTAAAAATATGATCCGGGTTATTAAAAAATTAACATTGTAATCTTATGAATAATTCTTTTAAAATTTATTTAATACATTTCTTTAGAAAATTATAGTTTCGACATTAAAAAAAGTTTTTTAAAATGTAAAACATTTTTAATACAATTATCGTTGAAAATAACATTGAAATTTAATAACGAATTCATTAATTTATATATAAAAAATTTGGTAAACATTAAAAAACATAAAAATAAGTTTCTTTAAAATAACCATTAGAACATATAAAGCTATATTTGAAGATAATTGAGAAGACTTAAAAAAATTCATTGTATCTTTTTGGATTGATACATTTAAAATAAAAATACTTCAAAAATATTTTAGAAAAAATTTCTTTTTAAAAAATTATTTTAAAATAAAAAAATAATCTTCAATGAATGGAGTTCTCATGATGGTATAGAATCCTATACATGATGTATACATAAAAAAATATTCTTTTAACATTTTTATTAGAAGCAAAAAAAACAAGATCATAAAATGAAAGTAATACCTCTAAAAGAATTTTTAAAAAACGTAAAACATGGGTTAAAATGTATTTTAAATATCATTAGATAATATTGGAACATTTGTTTCATTTTACAAAACAATGTTTGGAATGATATATTATTTTTGATCGAAGATAGATCTAAATTCAAAATTTTATATATATTTTTCTTAATTATATAAGCATCAAAGAGTTATAAAATGATACTCTTACTTGAAGATATAATTAATAACCATATGAGAACGAATCGAAAGAAACTTTTTGAGATATGGGTCATAATATTTCATCAATGGAAGCATAATCATGAATAATACCCCCAAATGATGAGAACGTAGAAATAAACTCTTACCAATTTCATAACTTTGAATCATAATCCCGATGAAAGAATAAAATTACACGAAGATTAAAATAAAATTAAAATAAGTTGATTCAAGATACAATATTTAAAAGGGGGTTTGTATAGACCTTATAAAAGAATATAGGTGCAATATATAACATGTTTCTCAAAGAAGGTAAATTGATAAAAAATTCCCTTACCGAATTGGAAACTTTTGAACCATAAACCCACTAAAAGAGTGATATTAAAATGGATATTTAAATAATAATAACATTTATTTGTACCATCATAAAATAAATTCGCGGGTAGTATATACACCACATATAAGAAATAGGTGTTGAATATTGCATGTCTCTCAGAAATGTAAAAAGTGAGACAAAAAACTATTACTACATTAGTAACTTTTGAATAATAAGATCTATGAAAGAATAACATCAATTGAATCATATGTTATCATTAAATAAATGAAATTCTTGGTATAAAATTTCATTGGTGTTAATATAAACCTCACAAAAGAATCGAGTGGTGAAAATGTCATATGATTCGTAGAAATACAAGTGAGGTAAAAAATACCATTGTATTATGTTTTGACATCCATCATATATGTACTATCCTCCTGTATTATAAATATAAGTTTATTATAAATATATAAAATAACAATATTCTTATATATCATACCATATATGATTTTTATGAAAATATATTACCCGTTTATTGAATTGAGATAATCCCATAAGCTGCATTCCCTCATTAGGGTTTCTCCTCGTCGCCGCCTCAATTCTCCATTGGTCAACGTGGCTCCCCTCCTCATATTCACCCAGATCGTGGATACGGTTTCCCTGTCATGGTGGTGTCATGTGACATCATGGGCTCAGCCATCTTAGTGCTATTCATCATTGTTGACCTGCTCATCACTCAATTCCCACTTTATTGGATAGATCTCCCATTGGCGGTGCAGCTGTGGTCCAACGGTGGTGTTCTAGCTTCTGCGGTCTGTTTATTTCCACCTAATCTCAAAAAAAATTTGTTGTGCGGTTTGGTTCACTACAAGCGATGTGGTTGGTGTTAATGAGATTTGGGTTTGGATATTTTGGTGGGATTTTGCTCGGCGTGCTATGTAGTTTGGGCAGGCATCAATGGGGTAATGGTTGTTTTTTATCTTCACTTTTTTCCTAGTATTTTAGTTCGGGATGAGATTATGATGTTTTTGGTTTGGATCTAGGTTTTTGTTTTTCGGTTTGATCTACTCTGGTGTGGTTTACAGCATCATCATTTCTATCGTCTGGTTTTTCTATTCTTGTGGCGATGACCATGGGTGTGGTGGTTCATCGCTCAAGGATAACTTTATGATTTTTTTCATGGTGGTGGAATTTTCTATTTTGTTAGTGTGTGAAGCTTAAATTCGTATTTTGGATGAATTTCCTTGCTTTGGTTGTGTTCTGCTTAATATTTCATGTTGATTCTGATTTTCTTTTGGGTTGTTCTCTGTATTTTAGTTGGATATGTTTTTGCTATTAGGGTGTTGGATTTTGAGAAATCTATTGTGTGAAAGTGTGAAGCTTTTGGACCGGCAATTTGAAATTTTCAATGGGGGTTATGGATTCTATATCGATGAGTTTGAGGATTCATATTTCTTGTTGAATTTTGGGTGTGTTTACAAATAGTTCACTACATGGATTTTCTTCAGATGAGGTTTAGGATATGAAGATTTCATCTGAGCATGCCATTTGGAATTGGAAGTTTGAGAGTGTATGGATCGGCCAGTGGTACCAGGTTCGTGCAACCCTTCATGAGACATCTAGTCGAGTGGTCATGCGATGGTGAAGGCATTTCAACACAATGTAGTCACTAGGAAGGGGAAAATCTATTATTCTTAATATGGGTTATCATCATTCATGGTTGTAATAACCATTTTTTCATATAAGTTTTCACTTGTTAATTATAGTATGATTATTTTGATCAAGTTTTAATCATTTATATAATTTAAACCATTATATTAATATCATATATATTCATTTTTATGTATTTATAATATCACACAAAATTTAGAGACAGGAAACTAAATGCACCGTTCATGAAGACTGTAGGTTGTACATATGCAAGAACGTTGTTTTTGTGATATTTTCATATTGAATGAAAGAAAGTAAATGATATATATATTATCATTATAGTATCAATATTATGTCATATATATATAATGATTTTATTAAACCCATATTTAATATATTCTATGTAAAGTGAAAATGAATCACATCGCTTCGTGTGACGGTGTTTCGTCGTACACACGAATGAGGTTATCATATTAATAAAAAATGGAAATCATGAAGATATCTATGATATAATAATCCCATATGTATAATAATATTTTAAATATCATATAATTAGTTTATAAATAATATATTAATCATTTTTCTAACCTTGATAGGTGGTAATGGAAAAACAAAAGCCATCAGATCGCAAGGTTGTAGTCTACTAAAATCATGAATGATTATTTCATAACGCACTAGATGGATGTGTGTGTGTCTGTAGGTCATAACATCAAAATAAAAACATGTCAGTATATCTATTAGAATGAGGATATTATATAAAAATTATATAAAAATGTAGGGGTTTGAGGAAGAAATAAGACAATAATGTTTGCAGATGAACATTACAACTTCTTCAGGTATCTCTTTTTGGTTTGAACCAAAGTAGTGTCTTGGATGGATTTGTAACCAAATTAATGCTTCTAGGTTGAGGGTAGGAAATTTTTCATGTGATTTTGGAAGGTTTTGGTCAAGCCAAACGACTTGAGAGGTGTGAAAAGCGAGAAAGTAAATGCCCTCAAATAATTGTGGAGGAATGGAATTCTTGTAAATACTCAAAATTATTCACTATTGGGAGGTAAATATTACCAAAATTTACAGGAAAATAATAATTAATGGTTTTTAGGGAATTTATAGTCAATACACTCCTGCACCATACATATATTCAATTTTTAAACATTTTTTTCTTGAACTCTTAGGTTTCTTTATTTTAGCATTTTGTTTTTCATTATGATAACTATTTTCCTAACCGAACTATTTTATTCATTAAGACTAAGTTAGAGTAATAAATATTATATATTTTTAACTCAGTGATTATTAATATTATATCTATTTTATAAATTACAGACCATATGTGTATTCTATATTCACCTTAACAATAGAATATGTAACCCGCCAAACACTGATTTAACCATAACCATGCTAACTGGAGTTTTTTTTCTATTTAACCATAAATATAGTCATTATAATAGAATAATTGATCCATGAATTGACCACAATTGATATTTATTAATATTTTTAATTCAATTTACAAAGGTTTCTATTTTTATTAATTTTATATCAATTAATAAATTTGTATATATTATAAAATGTCATTAATGCCAATCATAACATTATTAATTTAATTAAAATTTAAAAAATTATCAGAAAAATAATGAAAACGAAATAAATTCAATTAAATCATTTTGAAATTTTATAATTTTATAAAAAATAATGTTACAAAATAATTCATTTAATTTTCTTCACTTTTAATGATTTTAGTATCATTTGATTTATTTAATTATTAACTAAATAATTCATGCCATCGAATTTCTTAAAAATTTAATTTTATTATATCATATATATATATATAATTTAAAAAAATTATCATTATAAGAAAACGCATTTTTATTCAAATATAATTTTTATAAATGAATTTATCATGTTTTTTCTAATTCCAAAGATTTATAGAAATTAAAACGAATAAAGGTATATTATTTGATTTATTCTTACTAAACATATTAAATCTGTAAATTTAATTGAAAAGTTCCCCAAAATATCATAATATTATATTCTAAGTCAAAAGGGTCAAAATATTTCTAGACAAATGGATTTGGACATGTCTTTGGCCATTATTACACTATATATTCTATGTTTAACCACTAAATAATCTTGTTCTTAGCTTATTCTAGTTAATTAATTTTAATTTCTTTCACAAATAACTTTGGTAAAGATTAATTTGGAATTTATATACATTATAAATTATTTTTATTTAAAATATTGAATACAATATTTTCAAATTTAATTCATATAAGTGGCAGAATTTAGTTTATAATTAATCTTGTAGAGGTGATAAGAAGTCATGTTTTTAAAGCGAAAAAGGTTATAATTTTACAAAGTTTCTATATTAAATTTTAATATGTAATAGATTAAAATCACATAGATTTTATTACTATATATATAATTGAACTATTTTTACATTAAAGCCAGTGAAAAATATAGTTTAATATTATAAATTAATTTAACGAAAAAGATTTTTTTAATTAAAATTCAGTATTTTTCATTTTTCATCAAAAAATGAAACTTCTTAGAAAAATACAAAAAAATAATCTTAAGATAATTTTGATATTCAATTTTTAGAAAAATGTTTATTTTTTCAAATAAAATTTCTATATTTTTTATATTTTAATTTTAAATTATATTCCCCTATCATGATGAACCGGTCTTATAGAAAAGATTCTATTATTTCAAAAAACGGTTCTTTTTCTTCTAAATGGTTTTCAATTTATTTATTATAAATAAATAACTAATAAACATGTGAAAACTATATATTTACATTAATTATTCAATTCTATTCATTCCCTCCATTCCAACATCCAGATGACAACTATCTTATTAAATAATAATATTAATAGTATATTATAGTTTATTAAAACTATATATTGTGTATAACACAAGCCAAATAAAGTGTTACATGTACCACAAGATAAACTTAATGTTTTGTATAGAACAATATTAACATGGTTTTTTATATAAAGAAATATTAACTTGCTTTATCATTCGACATAATCGATCATAAAATATTTCTTTATTCCAAAAATTCATAAAAACTCTTGGTGTTAAATCAACACTGTTTCACAGCCTCTGAAAATGTGGTCATCTTAAAAATATTCACTTATATATTGATGTTATATTTATCATTCTTTAATCAATTCACATTGTTAGTCTCATATCCTTTATTAATTGACCCAAACTAAAACACATCTATAAATATTATTTTGTAGTCCATTAATGAAGTCTTAATATTATCCACGTGCATGAATTTGGGGGCTTAGTCTACCCTCGACTTCTTAAGAAATAATTGATATAAATACCTAGACTCGAAATATTTTCAAGTCATCCCCTCATTCCAATAATTCTAAACTTTTATGAACAACTATTATTTCATTGGTCCCATGAGAATAAATATATCCATCTTCACCCTCCATCGCAGTGGTGTCTCGAGATGATCAATGATCATATATACATAGTTAATTAAATACAAGACTACTAGAGGTCTTCCCTCACCCTAAAAAACAGGATAGTGATACAATTTTAAATCTTGTTTTTGGTATTCTATGGATGGATCATCTCCCTGAGATCCCTAATTGATATTTTATATAACTTATATAAGGCTCTCCCGATGATGATAATTAAACCACTACCCGAGTCCCACTAGTTGTTGTAATTGTCATGTTAACATAGATCCTATACATGTTCCTCATGATCACTTCAACCCTAATGGGACTCATCTAGTGCACACCCTGGAATAATTATATCACTAAACTTTATATTCTCAAATGAAGGCCATCGAGGTAGACAATTGCTGAGAACTGAATACCACAATCAATAAAGATATAATATTCAATATATAAAAAATATGGAAATCATAATAGTCAACACATCAAACTAGCCCATATGCCTCCCTAACCCTATCCAAATATGATATAATCCAAAATCGCAATGTAACACCCCAAGATTTTATAGTGTGTTACTTCTTCAAAATAATTCAATAACTTACACTACACGCAACACCAAGTTCAAGCGCACCATGACTTACCAAACAAGTCGTTAAAAAGAGGTTATGAATAGTATTAACTAATATTTGAACATTATATATTCCTTATAATTTTAGAATCCATATTATGAGTTTCTTATACATAATTTAAGAACAAATTCATTTTTTCAGATAAAAGAAGTAATTTTCAAAAAATGCACTTTTACAATTTTTTTATGGTGAACCCTTTTTAAATCCAATATTTTAAACATTTATATATTCAATTTGACTAAATAAATTTATTATTTAGAATGGGTACATAAAAAATTTATAATTTAACACCCCAAGCTTCCACTTTATGCTTCTCTTTGAATAATACAATAGCGTGTGTTGTATGCAACTTCAAGATTCTTACACGTCGCGACCAATCAAAGTAGTCGTTATGAAAAGTAATACCCACTTTTTTAAATTTCATACATTTTATCATTCAAAATGGACTTCATTTTTGGATTCAGAATATCCAAATTATCCTAGGATGAAATTTTGGTACTTTTCGGATAACTTTTATATTTTGATGAATAGTGAATATTACTAAATTTTTATTAAAAACAACTTTTTTAATCGAAATACTTATTACTAATAAATTAAGAGTTTGAGTGATTTTAATTTATATTTAGAATATATTTTTACCATTTAATAAGATTTTGGTCATTGTACATAATTTCACAATTAAACCGGACATAAACAAGCATCAATCTTTTGATAGTTATTATCTCTTAAAAACACGATTTTTGTTTTAACGACGGGAATTAATTTTAAATTAATTTCTGCCACTTATGTGTTTTGAATTTAGAAAAATGTATTCCATATTTGGAATCAAGATTTCCAAATTATGTAAATAGTTAACTTTAATTTTTAGTCATTTTGAATAATTAATTCGGTAAATATTTTATTTACCATGATTAAAGGGTAAATCCGGTAAATAAGGGTAAAAAAGAATATTATAATAATACTAAATTACCCTAAAACGTGTCCTAACCTTATTGGTTGATACATTTCCGACCATGGTAATATTTAGGTCGATTTTTGGAACCCCATGGAGCCACTTGTTGGTGATAAGGACACATTATATTAATTAAGTTAAAATAAATACAAAAAATACATAAGCATATATCTTTTAGAAGAACAATTTTTACATAGGGTTATATATGTTTCAATTTCGACTATAAATATTCATTAGAAATCTAAAAATATTTCCTACATAATGTTATTTTACTTATAATTTTTATACATTAAATAATGTAATTTATTTATGATACAGTGATGATGCAGTAATTACAGTATTAATGAAAGGATAAGATAATTGATATTATAAATAACCAAATAAATGTAATTTGATACTTTTTAAAATTAAAATACTTTTATAGGTTAATATGACATATTATTATTATTTATATAATTTTTTTTTCGAATTAATAATTCTGTTATTAATTTATAAAAAAACAAAATACCCAATAGTGCCAAAATTGACATAAAAGTGTTTTTAAAACAAAAATTATATTATTAATTTATATTAAATTCCTAAAAATCTTAGGTTCGGCCAAGAGACATATATATTGATAGTTGTATCATTAAGAGACCATTTGGGGGTCTCTTGGAGTTATATAGTACGTTTATTAACTATATAATATAAAAATACAAAGTGACATGGTAAGTGTCAAAATAATTAACTAAGAGTCGAAACTAAAATATAAGGTTAATATAATGACCCAAACAGATCTAAATTAGATTGTTTGAGTGTTTTTTGATCCATACCCACCTTAACCTTTAAATAATATACTTTTGTTCCATTAGTAACCGAATATGAATTTATTATAAAATAATATTTCTAGATTTTCTTAAGGTGCCCTCCTCCCCCTTATAAAAGGACACCACTTCATACCAATTGTACACACCATAAAAGCCATTTGGTTCGGCCAAAACCTACCCAAATACTCTCTCAACTTCCCTAAATTCAATATATACTCCATATTTTGATTTGACATCCAACCTAAGGAGCCCTTTTTATCAAATCAAAAGGAAGAACCCGAAGAAGAGAGAATGTTTTCATGACCCTCTTTCAAGTTCATTTCTTATTCTACTTATTATTTCTTTGTTATTCCCATTCTAAAATAATAAATCAAGTATATTCTATATACTGATATGTTATTATAAATATGGTAGAACCATATTCAGTATTCTATCGATCCTATGCATGACATGTCACCATACGTGCGTACATACGGCTTACCGTCTCCACGTTGTGGTGTAATTGTTATTAAAAACATTATTATTTGGATGGGTATAATAATGATGTGTAATTCATATAAATAATAAATATAAAATGATAATGAATATTTATATATGATATACCATCCAATCATATATTGTTTTAATATCAAAAGAATGATATTCTCGCTCGTGCGTACGTACGGACTACCGTCTCCATGAACCCGATGAGATTAATACCCCATCGTATCCATTCAAGTATAATTCTCATTTTATGATTAAAAAAATGTTTAAGGACTTCATATAATTCTTTATATGAATATGATAAAACATATATATGACAAACACGGCTTATGTAACAAAACATGTAAAAGAAAACTAGTAAGTTAACACCCGAAACGACGATAATACTAAGATATTATTAACAAATCAATGTTAAAAGATCATATATGATATGATATTAATGTATATGATTCTTGTGTAATATAATAACAATTATTTCACCATTATAGAGGATTTTAAACTACCATCATCCAAGTAAAAGTACAAGGTAAGGGTTATTTCACAATCTCTTCATTATTCGAGGTTGTTTGTACGTAAATATCTATTGGGACCTCTTTATCATCCACAACCATGTTTCTTAAAAATGAATTTCAAAACATTCGTACAGTTTTAATGAATATGAGTTAATGTAATTTATACCCTTGTTTTACTTTTATAAGAGGTTTATAATGGAATATTTCTGTTGTTTTCCAAACAAGGTCCTTTTTAACCTTTTTGAAAAAATTAAGGTAATAATATTTTTTTTTAACTTCTACGGCGGGTGCAGCTATTTTCTACCATTATAATATCGTCAAAGCTTCCATTACAAGCTTATAAAAATATTTTAAAAATATATATTTTCTTTATGTGACTATTAAATGATTTCAAAATACAATGTGATATGTCTCTCTAAAAAATGGATTTGATTTCATCTATGTCAACATCCTTTGATGGATTTTAAGTTTATTTGAAGTTGATTTATTATGGTACAAAACATCCATATTATATTGAGGTTTTTGTGATATGTTTGAATGTGGATGAGCTATTTTTAAACAATTCATTGCTTATGGTTAAAGTGTTGACATTTTTTATACTAGTTTTAATAGGAAATTTTATGATATGTTTAAACCTTTTCATATGAGGAATGTACTGGACATAGTAAGTGATGGGTGGAGCCCGCTATAGCTCCTAGATGCATTGGTAGGTCTCATGAGACAACTAGATGTGGAATTGGACGAGGCCCTTTCCCAATTTGATTTATGGTTTTGGTCGAGGCCATAATCATTTTAGACGTCTTGGCTGAGGCCTTGAAAAAATGTTTCAGAATGTCCGGCATTATACATTCCCTCATTATGGAAATAATATTGATGGTTCATGTGGTCATTCGACTAGTAGAATACCCATGATAATGTTTGATTATGGCATTATTTACTCATCTCATATTCTTACAATAAAATTAATCATGTATATTATTGTTAATGGAATGTTGTTTCAATTATTTACCATGATTAATATTTATGTCATTTTCTGTTGTATTACTTACCTTTACTGAGCGTTTGAGCTCACCCCTTTCAATGTTTTATTTTTTCCCGGGATATGAAGAAGTTAGTTATGAGTGACCTGCAGGCATAATCTAGGAGTCTTGCATGTTCCTAATGAAATATATTTGTGTTGTATTTCTCTTCAAGATGTAAAGTTGAATATATGTATGAATCTTGTTTCCAATAATAATAAAATGATCAGTATTTCGGGACATGATTTCCTTACGATCATGCCAATGTTATGTAATAATGCACCAACTCTGGGTAACTAGGGTCGAGGCATTAAATTTGGTATTAGAGGAAGTTTACTACAAACATTGGAAACTAGATTTAGATAATCTCTGATAATATAACATAGCCCTAAGATAGAATTTGAGGATTAGTATAGAAGAACTTCCTAGAATTTTGGTATTGTAGAGATTTTTTGAGTTTTCTGAGCAATACATCCCTATCTAGATACAATCAGGTAGAGGCGGCTCTGGCATAGATGTACCTAGGGATAAAACCCAAAAACACTACTTTATGCTAGACTCGAACGAGAACTGGTGCACGACAACGGGCCTTGCTGCACACTTGGTTACGACACTCCCCGGGGATATGCTTAGGATAATTATCATTTTCTTTACAAACCATTATGAAGGGTTATGAGTATATACTTTCTCAAAGGAAATTTTTTTTATGACTATGGATTATATCAATAAACTGTTTAATTAATGATTAAGTGTTTTAAAAGTTTGTGATTAGTTATTTCTACTCATAAACTAATTTAGTTTATGCCATTGTTTAGAAATTGCTCCCAGTAGAAGGAATGAGAACTCCAACGATATGCATAATACAAAGAGTAAGAAGGATCGTATCTTTCATGGTCTTATGCTGGAATTTAGAAGGGAAATATTCTACCTTGTGTTATCATCATATGAAGAAATAGTATCATGTGTTGATAAGATAAGTAAAGAGTTCTCGGAATCCTATGGATTCGAAGGGAAGCCAGAGAAGAAAATGATGGTAGAGATAAGGAAAGATAAAGGGAAGAAGATAAAGAAATATTTTCCCATATGTGATAATTTTGGAAAGAATCACCTTGGAAAATGAATGAAGGGAATGAGAGTATGTTATAAGGGTGGATAAAAAGGACACCACATTCATGATTGTGAGGGAAAGAAAAAGGTTTCAAATGTACAATGCTTCATCTTCAAGGAGTGGAGACACTACATGAATCAATGTTCAAATCACCAGAGTATGCCCCAAATGATGCTATTGGATAATAATAATTTTATGATACTACCGCAGATGAAGAGGAATGACTAGTGTTATTATATTATTTGAGTGTTGTATCAAAAATGTAATTGTTATAATAATTATGGAGTATATAAGGATTGTATTGCAGTACTATTTCATTAAGGACTTGAGATTGTGTGGAACCAAGAAAAGTGGCTCAATAGATGGTTATCTTTTTGGAAAATATATTGTTGACAGAAAGATAAATCATAATGTGTTTCTGATAATGAGGAAGTAATTTTGGAATAAGAGATGGTTGATTTGAATAAATTATATTGGATATTCTTGACTACCTTGAAACTGATTAATGATTTTTATTCCCATAATTGTTGTAGTTTGCAACATTTTGGTATGGAAAGAGTATATCTAGTATTCTATAAGGAATAAAGGAGCATGAATGTAATTAATAAGGTTTTGTGATAATTCAGGATTTTTCGTGTTTTAAAAGATATATGGAGAAAGTGTTCACATGTTATTACGTGGGAAAAAAGATCTTCATTTTTTTTACCCTCCTTAAAAATTTTGGACTGTGAGTTTGGACCAAAGTATTTTGGATAACTCTTTTTTGAGATTATTTTTTATTTCCATAAAAGGACAACCTAGAGGTCGGGCGGCAACCCGTTGCGACCGACAAGGCCAAGAGACTTGAACCCGCAAATGAAGGGTTACAAGGGTGTATCACTTACCACGGGCTCATGATATGTCCTGGATTAAAAAATGTAGTTTATTTTAAGAAGGTCTGGTAAATGAATTATAAATTCATTTTTTACCCCAAATGAATAGGATAAATTGAATAATTTTTTTATGTTCTATTATCTTTTAGAGTGAATGATGAGTTTTTGGTAGAAATTAGTTAAAGGATTGAAGTCTACTTGTAAAGTATATATTTTTCGTATCCTCTTATTCTATAAATAAATTAATTGTTATACTTTATTGAAGGGATCTTAAAACTAAAAATGTGTTATCCTAATACCGTATGTTTTGTTGAACTTATATTATTTTAAATCATCCTAGATTGATAAATTTAAGGACCTCAATTTTACACGTGTTTGTGATTGATGACCTCAATCACTACCTATAAATATTTACATTTTTCCTCCAATTATATGTCTCTTATTACAACCAATTTTCTCCTAATCGATATCAAAATATGGTGGTGACCTTTTCATTTCCCTTTTCCTCTTATTAAGAGTATATTTTATTAACCAAATTTCCGATGTGGGTTTTCCCAAAAATATATTTTCTATTTTCAACCATTATTATTGAAAAAAAATATCAAATTGCGAGGACACAATTTATTGAAGGAGGGAAGAATGTAACACCCCACGATTTTATAGTGTGTTTCTTCTTGAAAATAATTCAATAACTTGCACTACACGCAACACCGAGTTCATGCGCACCATGACTTACCAAACAAGCCGTTCAAAAGAGGTTATGAAAATAATTAACTAAGTTTTGAAAATTATATAATCATTATAATATTAGAATGAATATTATGAGTTTATTAGACATAATTTAAGAACAAATTCATTTTTTTCATATAAAAGAAGTATTTTTAAATAAATGCACTTTTACCAACCTTTAATAGTGAACCCTATTAAAATCCAATATTTTAAACATTTATATATTAAATTTGATTAAATAAATTTATTCTTTAGAATGGAGACATAAAAAATTTAGAATGTAACACCCCACGCTTCCACGGTAGGCTTCTCTTTGAATAATACAATAGCATGTGTTGTACGCAACTTCAAGATTCTAACACGCCGTAACCAATCAAAGTAGCCGTTATGAATAGTAATACCCACTTTTTGAAATTTTATAAATTTTACCTTTCAAAATGGACTTCATTTTTAGATTCATAATATTGAAATTATCTTAGGATGAAATTTTGGTACTTTTTGGATAACTTTTATATTTTGATGAATAGTGAAAATTACTAAATTTTTATTAAAAACAACTTTTTAATCGAAATAATTAATTGTGATAAATTATTAATTTGAGTTGTTTTAATTTATATTTAGAATATATTATTACCATTTAATATGATTTTGTTCATTGGACATAATTTCACAATTAAACCGAACATAAACAAGCGTCAATCTTTTGATAGTTATTATCTCTTAAAAACACACTTTTTGTTTTATGGATGAGAATTAATTTTAACTTAATTTCTGCCACTTCTGTGTTTTGAATTTGGAAAAATGGATTCCATATTTGAAATCAGGATTTCCAAATTGTGTAAATAGGTAACTTTCCTTTTTTGACATTTTGAATAATTACTTCGTTAAATATTTTATTTACCATGGTAAAAGGGTAAACAAATAATATTATAATAATACTAAATTACCCTAAAACGTGTCCTAACCTTATTTGATGATATATTTCCAACAATGGGCATATTTGGGTCGATTTTGGAACCCCATGGAGCCACTTGTTGGTGATAAGGAAACATTATATTAATTAAGATAAAATAAATACAAAAAAGACATAAGCATATATCTTTCAGGAAAACAATTTTTACATAGGATTATATACGTTTAAATTTCAACTATAAATATTCATTATAAATCCAAAACTATTTCCTACATAATGGTATTTTATTTATAATTTTTAGACATTAAATAATGTAATTTATTTATGACACAATAATGATGCAGTAATTACCATATTAATGAAAGATTAAGATAATTGATATTATAAATACCCAAATAAATGTAATATAATACTTTTTATAAATTAAAATAATTTTATAGGTTAATATGATATATTAGGATTATTTATATAATTTTTTGTTGAATTAATAATGATTTTATGAATTTATAAAAAAATAAAATACCCAATAATGTCAAAATTGACATAAAGGAGTTTTTTAAAAACATATTATATTATTAATTGATATTCAATTCATAAAACTCTAAGGATAGGAAAAGAGACTTATATAATGATAGTTGTATCAATAATGGCCTTATTGGGGGTCTCTTGGAGGTATATAGTATGTTTATTAACTATATAATATAAAAATACGAAGTGACATGGTAAATGTCAAACTAATTAACTAAGAGTCAAAACAAAAAGATAAGGTTAATATAATGACCCAAACCTGTCTAAATTCTATTGGATGAGTTTTTCTTAACCCATACCCACTTTAAACTTTAAATAATCTACTTTGGATCCATTAGAAACCGAATATGAATTTATTATAAAATAATATTTCTAGATTTTCCTAAGGTGTCCCTCCTCCCCCTTATAAAAGGACACCACCTCTAACCAATTCTACACACCATCAAAGCCTTTTGGTTCGGCCAAACCCTGCCCAAATAATCTCTCAACTTCCCTCACTTTAATATAGAGGCCATAGTTTGATCATAAAGCCATCCTAAGGAGCCCGTTTTATCAAATTAAAAGGAAGAACCCGAAGAAGAGGTAATGTTTTCACCAGCCTCTTTCAAGTTCATTTCTTCTTCAACTTCTTCTTTATTTGTAATTACCATTCTAAAATAATAAATTCAGTATCATCTATATATTGAGAAGTTATTATAAATATGTTACAACCATATTCAGTATTCTATCCATCCTATGAATGACATGTCACCATACGTGCGTACTTACAGCTTACCGTCTCCACGTCGTAGTGTAATTGATATTCAAAACATTATTATTTGGATGGGTATAATAATGATGTTTAATTCATATAAATAATAAATATAACCTGATAATAATTATGTATATATGATATACCATACAATAGTATATTATTTTAATATCAAAAGAATGATATTGTCGCTTGTGCGTACGTTCGGACTACCGTCTCCACGAACATTATGAGATTCATTCCACATCGTATGCATTCAAGTATATTTCTAATTTGATGATTAAAAATAATGTTTATGTACTTGATATAATTCTGGATATGAATAAGATACAACCTATCCATTATAAACACAGATTAAGTAACAAAACATGTAAAAGAAAATGGGTAAGTTAACACCCGAAACGACGATAATAGTAAGATATTATTAACAAAGAAATGTTAAAAGATAATATATGATATCATATTAATGTATATGATTCTTATATAATTTAATAACAATAATTTCACCATTATACCAGAGTTTAACCAACCATCAACCAAGGAAAAGTACAAGGTAAGGGTTATTTTACAATCTCTTCATTATTCGAGGTTGTTTATACGTAAATATCTACTGGGACATCTTTATCATCCACATCCATGTTTCATAAAAAATAATTTCAAAACATTCTTACTATTTTACAAAATATGGTTTAAATTCATTTATACCCTTTTTAAATTTTATAATAGGTTTATAAAGGAATCATTCTGTTGTTTTCTAAACAAGGTCTTTTTTAACCTTTTCGAAAAAATTAAGGAAAGAATGTTTTTTTCACTTATACGGCGGGTGTGGCTATTTTATGCCATTATAAGATCGTCAAAGAATCCCTTACAAGATTATAAGAATATTTTCAAAATAAATATTTTCTTTATTTTACTCTTAAATTACTTCAATATATAATGATATATGTCTCTCTAAAAAAAATATTTTGATTTCATCTTTGTCAACATCCTTTGATGGATTTTATGTTTATTTGAAGATGATTTATTATGATACAAAACATCCATATTGTATTGAAGTTTTTGTGATATGTTTGAATGTGGATGTGCTATTTTTATACTATTCATTTCTTATGGTTAAAGTATTTACATTTAGTATGCTAGTTTTAATATGAATGTTTATGATATGTTTAAACCTTTTCATATGAGGAATGTATTGGGCTTAGTAAGTGATGGGAGGAGCCCTCTATAGCTCCTCGATGCATCGGTAGGTTTCATGAGACCACTAGATGTGGAATTGGTCGAGGCCCTTTCCGAATTTGATTTATGTTTTTGGCCAAGGCCTTAATCATTTTAGATGTCTTGGCCGAGGCCTTGAAAAAATGTTTCAGAATGTCTGGCATTATACATTCCCTCATTATGGAAATAATATTGATGGTTCATGTGTTCATTCGACTAGTAGAATACCCATGATTATGTTTTATTATGTCATTATTTACTCATCTCATGTTCTTTCCATAAATGTATTCATGTATATTATTGTTAAGGGCATGTGGTTTCAATTATTTACCATGCTTAATATTTATGTCATCGGTAGGCCTCATGAGAAAACTAGATGTGGAATTGGCCGAGGCCCTTTCTGAATTTGATTTATGTTTTTGGCCAAGGCCTTAATCATTTAAGATGTCTTGGCCGAGGCCTTGAAAAAATGTTTCAGAATGTCCGACATTATACATTCCCTCATTATGGAAATAATATTGATGATTCATGTGTTCAGTCGACTAGTAGAATACCCATGATTATGTTTTATTATGTCATTATTTACTCATCTCATGTTCTTTCCATAAATTTATTCATGTATATTATTGTTAAGAGCATGTGGTTTCAATTATTTACCATGCTTAATATTTATGTCATTTTCCGCTTTATTACTTACCCTTGCTGAGAGTTTGAGATCACCCCTTTCAATGTTTTATGTTTTCCCATGATATGAAGAAGTTAGTTATGAGTGACCTGTAAGAATAATCTAGGAGGCTTGGATGTTCCTAATGAAATATATTTTTGTTGTATTTCTCTTCAAGATGTAAAGTTGAACATATGTCTTAATCTTGTTTCCAATAATACTAAACTGATCGGTCTTTTGACACATGATTTTCTTGTGATCATGCCAATGTTATGTAATAATGCACTGACTCTGGGTAACTAGGGTCGGGGCATTACATGAAATTCCTCCAACACCTTTCTGTGTTTTGGTATGACACATAACACAAACATGTAGGATCCACATGATTATAATATCAAAAACCACATACCGAGTCATGCTGAGTGTAATTCCACAAAGAAGCTATATGTTAAAACACTATATATATTTATATTTAGAGATTAAATATAATAACCAAATTCTCTTAAAACCCAACATGAAATCAAAAAGCAGGCAGACACATATCTTGTGATTTATACATGCCTATAATGATACATTAGTACCATCTACTAACTCTCGGGATAAGTGAGGAAAATAGAAATCGAGAACATCAAATACCAATTTATCCAAATAAAATAACATAAACATAAGCATGAAGACAAAAAAACAATTCTATATTCCATAGTAACATAGACTTCAGTTCATATTTGTGTTTTCTAGGCAGAAATGAAACTCGCTTGGTACAATTTGTCTCAATCATATCAAATACCAATCTGTGTCATCCCAGCCTACTCACTCAATAGTATTTGGAATAGATCACTAATAGATGTTAGACACACCTTCTTATACACCATAAATTAATTACTAGGATTGTGGGGAATAAGGGGTGATACTGGGGAGACAATACCTTCCAATTATAATGAATAAAATCAAAACAACAACCATGAATTCCATAAGAAATAATAATAAATTTCTTTCAAAAATATGAACAACAACCACATACTACATGATCTTATTAAATGTATATGTTAATTGTTTTAATTATCATAAACAAATTAAAAATATTTCCCATAGGCCGATCATATATGCACCTTCACAAAAGTAACAAAAACAAACTACTTGCTCGACACTAAGGAACCACCTGACTGATATGCAAAGACACTACATCCAACCCATAGACTGTCAATACCTCCTTATATTAAACCATAGATTCAATTACCTTTTACATTACAATATCATGAGACATATGGTCTCTATATATCCAAGAGGGCCCATGTAGTGAGTGGGTGGGGACATAGTAAACAAACACCAACAGTGTCCCTAGATAATATTCATACATATATAAGTTTATAAAATTGAAACAAATGATAATATATTTTATATGTACAACAAGATTTGCACCATGATTAACCTAATATTGTAATCAATTTACCTACTTCTGATAGTGTTGGAGTGGAATGAGATACCCATGGTCTGTCATACCAGAAGAACCCATAGTTTTGAAAGTAGTTTCACATCATTCAATGTCACATGCCAACCCACAACCGATGTGACCATACCAGGTTAACCAAAATTCCCTTAAGTCTTTCCGAGATCTCATATCATAAGATCCAAGATTATCCAAACCCTTTAGGAATAGTTTTCTTAGAATTGTGATGAATCCCACATTCCAACTATAATTTCAATAACACAACATTTCCCATATACAACCAGCACCTTCTCCCATACAATGAACTCAATCACCACCAATGTCCCTTGGACGCCGATGACATATAGCTCCACAAAAATAATAGTCAACATAATGACCTCAATGAAACTAAATATCCATTAGTAATTGTCAATAAATAGTTATTAAAACCAACTCATGGGCCTTTTCTAGTCATCACATGATCCTAATGACCTAATCTACCCTGATGAGTGGAACTAACAAACAATTTGTAACAAAAAAATATTGAAAGTCAATCACCACCCTTGAAAATGGTTAACACCATCTACACCCCATTGATGAATTGAGATTCCCAAAGGGCTCACAAACCACATTGATCATCTTACAAAATAACTTCCATAGACAAATATCATTATTACTAATACTTTCCACATATAGTGAATTTCCATAAATCCCAAAATCTATCAAGTGAGAACAAATCATAAACGAAGAATAACACATCATTTACCAAATAGGACTACAAATAGGTACCCCAGATGAAAAGATAAAACTAAAAATGGTTACATTCTCAATAACACACACAACCGAACTTATAACTTATTATCAAAAAATTCATAAAAACATGTATAACAAAAGATATTACTAGGCATTACCAACCTAGAGTTACTAGAAATCAACTCCTTGAAGACCCTGATCTGATATGAATTCAAATGATAGATTCAAAAATTTGAAAACAATTTATTAGAATTATGAATTACCAATGATAAATGAAGAAATATCATGAAATGTGGAAATAGATTCACATATACTTCTAGTCGTAACATCAGTGACCTTGCTGCATAAAATAATATAAAAATTGAAAAAATGATGGGTGAGATCTCTAAAGAGGGACGAGAGAATGAGAGGGAGAATGGTAATATGTGATATAACCTCTATCAATGAAAATAAGGCCAATACATAATTTAAATATTAATTTAAAAACAATTAATTATTATTATTTAAAAAACCTAGTCACATTCCACATCCCTTTGTGGTCCTTAGTTTATGGTGTAATTACATCTACCAAGAATACCTAAAAGCATGATTATTCCATATCAAAACACAAAATACATCCGTCAAATATATCTAGAACAATAGATTAATTTTCTAGGGACATTTTATAGTGTGACCCTCCCACTAACGACACAACTCTTCTCATTGTGACCCTCATCAAGGTGCATCCTTCTATCTTGCATCAATTTCTATGAAATACCTAAAAAATTAATATTTTACCTCAATATTTATTCCTTTGAAACAACTGACATGATAAAAAATTACCTTTAAATGAATGATCCACTATATTACCAAAAGATATTCTTACACTACTATCATTTGTTCTTATATGAAGCACATCACACTTTAATTCCATGAGTTGCGGCGAGATACTTTACAATCCCCAAACCATTTAATAATTAATAGATACTCATCATGATTCAGTTCTCCTTTAATATCACATGAACACCTATGTCACACACCATATCACTATAGGTGTATTTATTTTATATGATTTTAATTTATTTTCGGCCAAATTAAATTTTAATATGTTTTGGATTTGAATTTTTTTGTTTTTTTTTCAAGAACATGGTTTGGGGTTAAAAATGTTGAACAAAATATTTGATGAACCATTTGTGGACCATTAATACCCTTATGTGCAGTTTAGCATGAAGTTCCATGGTATGTACTACATGGTTAGTGCACTATTTTTTAAAAGTCATACGATCAACCATATAGATTCATCATTCCCCAATAGTTTTGTTGTCATATAGTTTGTGCATAGCCAAGGAAAATAATGTGTTAAGTGTGTGACATGGATCAATATTTTTATAGTTCATTTTTTTATGGTTTGAAAATTGTTTTGAAAATTGTGTTTCCAAACAATTCATAGGATTTTTTATTTCCAGTTTCCCCCACATTGTTGGTGCATAGTTTATCAAATCCAGTATCGAAAGAGTAAAATTTTAATAAATTTTATTTTTTTTATGATTTTATCCTTTTCCATTATGATATTTAAATAGATTTTTACATATTATCCCTCTCCTCCTTCTCATAAATTCAATGCACACATGGTAGTGTTCTTATCTCCCTCTTTATTGATGTAATAATCACCTTCATCCCTTGTTTCTTGTGGATTTCTCAAATTTAGACCCTCTACCCCTCTTGTTGTTCCCCATTCATTCTTCTATCAACCCTTTCACCTAGAATACTATTTCCATAGAGAACCATAGTTTAATTGGTTTTTAACTTTTTAAAGGGTTTTTATTGGGACTCCATGAGGATTTTTACCATCAATCATTGTAGGAGATAACATTTGACATTATTATCATGAAACTAAGGTAGGTGTTTTTGTGAGTTTTCTAAAAATTGACTGTAAATTTATTCTTTATATTTTTAGATGATCAATTTGATTAATTAATCATAAGTATGACAGTATACATGGATTTCATAATGGTCTAGATGTGATCTCTATATGGTATAATGGTTTTACATTGAATTTTAATTAATACATGAAATTATAATTATTTATATCATAGTAAAATATTTATTTAGATTTTTATGTGTCATTTGAAAATTATTTGACAATTTTTGGTTCAGGAATATAATTTTAAAGTTGTCTGTATAGATTTAGTGGGGTTTTAATGAAATAGTGAGTTTATTTTTTAATTTATATTCAAACAGCTTTGATGAATTATTTTAAAATTTTTTGGGAAGTATATTTAAATTGTTTGATTTAAAGAGTTGATTAAAATTTAATATCATGAAAACTATAAAAAACATGAAATACCATGTCCTTTTTAATGAAGTCCCTTTTGGGATGTTTAAATGGTTTCAAAATTGTGTGTACACATGTGAGGCCCTCCTGAGTGGGGATTTTTATTATTACTTTTATATGTGTTATAGAACAATGGGTGTGTTATATTTCTATGATGTGGGTGATATATGACCATGTTTTTGTCGTGTGAGGGCGTAGTGGGTGAGGTGAGACTTGCTCCTTTTGATTCATTGATGCCTATGATTTCTCACTTATTATTAATTGAAATTCATGGTAATCCTATGGATATTATATATATATGAGAGAGATGTTTCTTTCTAGTCATGATGAGATTAATTAAAAACTCTATGGTCTCAAGGAAAATAGGGGGTTGTGGTACTACTGAGGCTTATTGAAAGAAGCCATATAATATATTGACTTGGAAACATAACCTCTAAGACTCTAAATGTTTCTAAACTAATAACATATATGGTTACCTCATGAGATGTATAGTAATTTCACGTTTTTTACTTAATGATTATTCTTAGAAAAAATGTACTATTTTTTGTTCCCATGTTATATTTTCACCTAGGGAATCATTCCTAATTTATCTTCTAGCCTATATGGTTCTAAAGTGCTTAATTATTTATTATTAATCTCGATTGTTTTATTAAAATCTTTTTAATTTTTAAAAATGGTTTCATTTACAATGTTTTTTCAAAAGAAGTTTTGAAATGGGAATTTTGGTTTAAAATGGTATAAGGATTGGAAATGGTTTTCTGTGTGATTAGTTCCATTTAATAAAAAATAAAATAAATATTGTAAATGATAAGGAACATGATATTACATTTTAATACAAAATGGGAAAACAAATTTCCTTATTATATTTAAAACAAGCATAAAAATAATTTTCATTTTTAATGAATTTAACTATCCCAATAGTAAATATATATTGGGTTTAATTATTATCACACCATGCATACACTATTCAGTGTATAAAGCAGGCCAATTTTTTAGGTGCCATAGAATTTTTCTCTTATAATGGGTTATTTCTGGTTGTCAAAGTGGTTCGACCCAGCTATAGATAGTGATCGAGGGTCATGTGGAGATATTGGTAGTGGTTTCATTGTGTTTTTAAAATTTCTATCTTGATATCATGTTTGGTATATATGTACCAGCCTATTGGATTATATTTTTTAATGTATCCTTATTTTCATCATTAGTGTTTAGTCATATATTTTCTCATTTTTTAATGTATAGTAATTTTAATGTTTTTGATTTAAATTCAATGTGTATTAATTCCCAATGATTATGTTTTGAAACCATATCACTTTCTTCTAGGTTGGGTTGATTAGGAACACTCCTCAAAAATTTTATGTGTCAGTTCAGGTGTTAGAGTGAAGGATATACTGGGTTGACTCATAAAAATGATATTAAAGAAGACCTATAACTATTTTTGGTGTGTTTGGGAAGTCTAGAAACTATGTTCATAAATGGGACAAGAGTGGAGGGTTCATAGAAATGATTGTAAAAAACTTCTTCACAAAAAAATCAGGTTTCAATCGGTGATTATGGATTGAGTCGTGATTTTTTGTTATATTATAGAATTAAATAATTAATTTCATTATTTTGAGATGATGATTTGGTCCAAGAGGAGAACGTAGATGATTTTGGAGTTTGTTTTGAGTTTTTAAGGGAAAATGATGTTTGAACTAGGGATTCATGATTACATTTCATGACATATTATACCATATAAATCCCATGAAAAATGGTCCTCTCACCATGATAGTTTCTGTATAATGATTTTTACATGATATACTATCTCATGTAGCCAAAAATTGCACAAAAAAGTTTACAATTTAAAAATGTTGTTTTTATCCCTTTGTTTCCTAGATTTATCCTAATATATTTTACCATTGGTGTGATTTTTATTTATAGGGATTAAAGATTATTAATTTGAATTAATGTGGCTAAATTTATAATTTCACATGTATTCTTGGTTTTCTCCCTTATGAATTTTGTGTTGTCTATTGTAAAAATTTGTTTTAGTATAGAAAGTGGAGTTTTATGTGGATTATTTCTTTTGAATACAGTTTTGAAATGATTTAATAAGGGTGTTTAGTTTTTTAGGTTAAATATTGGTTTTATATTTTGAATATTGGTTTTTCATTTTGAAATTTGGTTTAAATTTATTTTTCATTGAATAATTTAAAATATGTTCTTTGAAATGAGATTACGGTATTTTTTTTGAAAGTGAAAAATATTTTTTAATTTTAAAAAAATGGATTTAGGGAGAACCACATTTTAAAATGTGATATTATCTGAAATGGTTTTTTAAAAAAGAAAAAAAATTTATTTTTTTCAAAATGGAATTCTGAAAGTGATTTTGAGTTCAAAATTGGATTTGGTTTGAAATGATATTCTTTGAGGTGTTTTATAAACGTTATTATATATTTTTAAGGAATGTTAGTTTTAGAAAACAAATAATTTCTTAAAATTTTTATTTTGATGAATTGGTGATTTTGGATTGTCTGTTTATTTATAAAACCACTTGAGTTATTTTAGAATCATGAGTGTCTCAGATCATTTTACGTGTATGTTTATATATTCCTCCTAGAAAGGAATTAGTAAATGATAGGATTTTTTACTTGTTAATATGTATATTCCTCCATGTTGGTGTCACTACCAAGACTTTATGTAGAGTGGTAGACCCCAAATAGTTTTCACTTCTATACTTCTTGAATTATAATCATTCTTCTATTGTAAGTCATAGAGATTCTGATTTTCACATCCCATTAATGTTGATTATTTTATATTATTCTTTTGTTGATGTCGGATCCTTTGGTTGAGGATCATGCTGAGTTCCTGGATTGATTTTTTGAGTTTTGGAGTTTCGGAGTTGCTTTTTTGGCATGTTTACTATTTGAATGCATAGTTTGGGGGTTAGATGGGTGGCTTATTGCGTTTGGGGTTGTTTTTAGTTCAATTTTTTTTTGAAAAGTTTTGGTTTCATTGTTTGGGAATAGCTAATCCTAAACCATGTGAGGCCTAACAGTAGCCATGAAACTTATCTTTTGGTTCCTATGATAGAGCACACAGCATACGCATTGTAAAAAAAACCACAAGACCAGTGTGTAAAGAATGCTCTAAAATTTTACATATATAAATCACAGGGATGTCACACAGTTTCCAAAACCTTGTGTCAAAACCATGTGGGTTCCCTTCTTCTTCAGTAGGGTGCCCATGGTTGTTGCGCAGTTTGGAAAACCATTCAACCAAACTGTTAGACATTCCCAAGCCATTAAAAACTTGAAATTCCCAATTCTCCCTCTTATGTTTTAAAATAAAAATTACGTTTTCCTCAATTTCTCAGCCTAGGTGCGCTAAGGGGCTACTAAAAATCATTCTCCCTTGCCTCATTTTCCTATTTTATCTCCTTCAAGTTCCCTAGGCATGTTTCCATTGTTTTTTAGTCAATTTTATCCCCCTCTTCCTCTTCCCTCCTAGTTTCATGGTTTACCTTGGTTGGGTTCTATGTTGGATGAACCTTATGATGAGGGTTGTATAATATGGTTCTATTTCCATGATTTTAGGTTTTTTGGATTGTTATATGGGATTGGTTCATCCTTCAATTAGAGTATCATTATGTCCAAATATCATTGATTTAGGGGTTTCCATTATTTTTCATTGTTTAATATTCCATTGATTCTTGAGCTTTCCTAGATTATTTCAAAAACATGTTAATCAATATTGTGGTGTGTTAATATATATTTTTTATATTTATATGGTGTAAAATTAGTGGAAAATAATTTTAAATTGATTTATATGGTCTTTCTTATATATGTATATATGAAAACTGTTTGATAAAATGTTTATTTTACTTTTAAAAGAGAAATTGTGTGTGTTGGTTTGTGTTTGGATTTGGTTGCTTCATGCCATTTAGTTTTTGATTACAAATTGAGCTTGGTATGTGACTTGGGTGACTTTTTTTGATTGATGATTATGTGTAAACACTTGTGAGTGATTTTTGAGACTATTTTCATTTAATCAACTAGAACTCTTGGATATTTGACATGATATGATGGATAATCCATTAGATGTGATCAAACCCATAGGTTCAGAAGTTGCACTTATGGATAAGTACATAAAATAAAATGGAATTCTAAATAAATTTTCATTATAATCCTAGGACTTTCAAAACAAATTATCATATTCTTATTCCTTTTCCCTAGTTCTCTTTATTCTTCAATTGGTTCATTTCAGACTCCAAGTGTTCCAAAATGTTATCTGGGTTCAAAAATTAATTTTATGGTTTCAAATGATTTTTCAAAGGAAAGTCTTGTTTGTTATATTGATTCATATTTCGAGTAACTAATTGATAAAAAATTCCTTTTGGGACAATTTGTTAATGTTTTATGTTTTTTTTACTTGGTTGTGGGAATTTGTTTCAAATGGAATTGGATTTTAAATGTAAATCCATTGTTTCCACATTGAGGTGTCTTGGAAATTGATTTGAAACTAATGTGGTGTGATGGCCTAATTGGAATGTGTGAATGACTTTATGTGATATGGGAAGCTCTATATTAGATCCTCCCAGGAGAGGGTCATCCCATATGTGGTGTCTACGATCGGTATAGGAAATCATTGTGGGTGTGGGTTATTGTTTTGAACCACGTGTGTGAGGACCTCCCTATTCACCACGTACTATCATCATAAGATTCATGGGTATCGTCTATATAGTTGAGTGATAGTTTCTTATCGACCCTTATTAGGTGGGTTGTTACCCCCAAGATTAGTTGAGATTCTAGGTGGGGTGTCCTACTACATTGGATAGCTTAGAGAGGACAAGTGGTTATTTACTAGGATGTTTCACCATAAAATGAATGTTGATTCCATACTCAGTATGTCTAAGGATTGATTATATAGATGTTCAGTAAATTCCTATGATTTAATATTTTTTTGATTTATTAACATCTATTTCATTTAAATTATTAATCATTCTTCTTTACACAATCTTTTTCTACTTTCTTCCTTTTTAGCATCGCTCTTGGTTGCATGGGATGGGTATTATCTTGGGTTTTGGAATCTAAAATGATTTTTGGAATGGATAACTGATTTAAAAAGAAAATATGTGTGTACATTATTTTAATAAAGGTTTTTTTGACATCCATGATTTGTTCTTTAATGTGATAAAAATCCTACTTTATAAATTTATTTCAAAATTGTGTTTTTGTACTGTTTTGGAAAAATAAATGTGTGGACTCTCTAGTGTCTACCTATTGAGCTATTTGTGCTCATAGCCTACTTATGATACTCAACATCAGTAGACCCAAGATGTTTCATAGTTTTATGATTCTTGTTCGATTTTTGATGACTGGGAGGATTTTTAAGATGGTTGTTACCAAGAAGTCACATGAAGATCACATTGGGTTTCGGTTTGGTTGTGGTTTATATTAGTTTTTGATTTTTTTTATTAATGTTTTATAGAATTCTATTTATTTATCTTTTGAGATCCATTTTACTACTTTATGATGAATAATATATTTTGTTTATTTGATCCTAGTGTTTTTTTGGGATTAATCATTCCACCATTAGATTATCTTTGATTCCTATAGCATGTTTCCAAAACAGGGAGATCCGAAATGCCCCCCGGGCCTTGTATGAAACTAGGTCAAGTGTCACAATAGATGGAATTCAATCCTAGTTTGTGAGAAAATTCTTTTAGTCCCACCCTTTTTTATTTGGGGATTTAGTTATACTTCAGGTTAGGACTGTCGAGAATTGGGAGGTTGGTATGGAAGAGTGTTTCATTATCTTTCTTTTATTGATCCTTGAGATGCATAGGGTAGTCTAGGAATTGATTCATTCGCATTGGTTTTTGGGTGTGTGGATGGTGAATAACAATTTAGGTGGCACAATGATGTACAATTGGTATACATGGAATAGTGACCCATGTGATGCCCAAGTTCATGTTTTGAGTTCATTCTAGTGGTAGGTGTTTTCTTGGATCATAGACCACTAACCATATTTCCAAGTCATTCATGTTGAGAAGTTATATATTCTAGGGGTTTCTATGTAAGTCTTGTGTTGGTTTGAAATTTATTGGTGTGTGTTAATTCTGAAATGAAAAATAGTTTTTTGGAGAAACATGGGTTTCAATAGTATATCGTTTTCAAGGTTTGACTTTCCTAAGAATAATGCATTTATGTTTAAAACTAGATTAGAAAGATGATTTGGGTATTTGGATAGTGGTTTGGGATAAAGGAGGTTTTGGTAATTAGAAAGAAATGGTGGTTTTTGGAAAAGTGGATTCTAGTTATATTTGTGTTATTTTGATCCTGAGCAGGTTGTCTTGTCTTCAACTGTTATTTTTTGTGGAGGTTTGATGTGATGTTGATTTTGGTATTCTGTTTTAATATTGTTCATAGTATGCTGCCTAGAATTATATCCAATTTTTCCAGCAATTCTCATATATTTTTTGGTTTTACCTATACTCTAGGTAGTGTGGTATATTTGGGACAATTTATGTTTTCGACTATCTTCCATGGTGATCAAGGTCGATTAGATGTTGTATAGTGGCTTGAGGAGGTCGAAGGAATCATTAGGTCATTGGGAACTTCCAAATTAATGAGAGAGCATGCAATTTTGGGTTAATTTTATGTTCTAGATTTGGACCTGTGGAAGGTGATCATAAAAACATCTTCACAAGATGCGATTTATTAGAAATTGTTTAAGGAAACATTCATTTGATGGTTTTTACCTGAAGAGGTGAAGGTGAATAAAAGGATATAGATTTTGGGTGTTCAATAAGGTTTTAAAGGGTTAAGAACTATGTTAATGATTTCAAGGATTTTTTACCTTTTTTATTCTGGTGTAGCATCCAATAACTTCTTGAAAGATCCTTTATTTATTTGGGGTCTTCAAAAAGAGATCAAGGAGTGAATCATCTCATTCTGTGATGTTTGGTTCAAGAAGATAGTGGATGATTCTTTCTTAGCTAATATAGTTACCAAGCCACAGATAGAGGAAGTTGATGATCATAGAGTTTCCATATCTTGTGAGAAGTGAAAGAGAGAGTCGACAATTATTTAGGAGTCTCCTTCATCAGTTACAGATTCTCACTCATCGGATCATCCATTTGTCTGCATCTAGTTAGGATGATTTTGGAATTTGAAGAGGTCTTGTTGTAATCCTTTGAAGTATTATCATAGATGTGGCCACTTTGTTCTTCTAGAGAAATTATATAAGAATCATTGATATAAGAGGAAGATCATGTTAGAGAATATAAGATCTTGAATACGGAGAATAAGATTTCTTTTGACATTGAGGCTGCAGCCACAGTCCCCAGATTGAAGATTTTCACATAGTCAAGATTTTTTTGGAATGGGGGTGCTTATGTCCCATCTTTCATCTCAATTGATATAGTGGGGATGGTTGAAGTTCTCTTCTATTGTTTCTTTTTCTGTTGTAAGTTCCCCTCTATTGTTAGGAGCTTGGTGTTCTTGTAATTCAAGCATGCCTAGACTTTTATTGTGTTATTGGTGTATTTCAATAGATCTTGTTTTGATACATTTGTGTTTTTTGTAAGTGATGTGTTTTGTTTCAGTTCGATTTTTGGTTTGATTTTTTTCTGTGGGTTTTCTGTCATTCAGTGTGTTTTTGGTTTAGGTTGTGAGTTCCTGGCTTTATGTTGTTGGGCTGGATGGTTCCCAAATATTTGATAAACCCCCCATGTAGATTTTTTAAGTTTCATATATTGTTGGTTAGTGATATATGGTTACTTATGTTGGGTAAAACTCTCCTTTAGCCCATGATTATTCTTTTTGTGAATTTCTTTTGAATAGGTTAGTTGTGAGTTTTTGAGTATATGGTCACACTGAGGTTGCAATTTCATTTATCATCATTTAGTTTTAAGATTATGTTTTGGTTCTTATTTAAATGGGTGACTTTTTGGGTGCCCAATGTGTTTTTGGTCATGAGAATTTTTATACCCCAACCATGTTTCTTCATTTATTTTATACTATTTATGATTTGGGATCCTTTAGTTAAGTCTCAAGTTGAATTCACAGCCGGAATTTTTGAGTTTTGAAGATTTCCGGTGGTTTTTTTCTATTAGATGGTTTGTAAGTCCGATTTGGGAGTTAGCCATGTGGCCTGTTATGGGTGAGAGTGTTTTTGGTTCTTCTTCTTCTTTCATGTATTCACATTCATAGTTCATGAAAAATGTGGAAAAACTAGGTGAGGCATAAGCGTAACTGTGGGGATTGTCTTTGGGTTCTTGGGACATGGTGCATTACTTGCACACAGTTAGTATAAATTTTGCAACAAATATGTTGGTATAATATTAAATTTGATAGATCCAAATCACATGTTTGGATCATTATTTCCAAACCATGTGGCCAAATCACGAGGGTTCCCTTCATCTCATATAGGGTCTACACAGTTATCACATGGTTTTGAAAAAAATGATGCCAAATTTTCTGATGTACCTAGGTCATTAAAGACATGAATTTTCCATATTTAACCTTTTTTAACCCAAAATCATGTTCCCCATCCCTTAATCTACCTAGGTGCACCAGGGGTATACCAAAAACCTCCCCACTTTACTTTTCTATTCCAATGATGCTCCCTCAATGTCCCCAGGTCCGTTTACTTTTTTAGTCAAATTTCCCATAATATTCTTATTCACTATTGGTTTCTTAGTTTCCATTGGTTGGGTTCTTTCTTGGTCAAACCCTTGGATAAGTGTTGGGTTATGTTCTTCTATTACCGTAATTTTAGAGTGTAATGTTTGTCTATTGGTCATGGTTCTTCCTTCCCTTGGATTATTGTTGCATATGCACATCACTGGGGTAGGTTCTTCCAATATTTTCCTTTACGATACACACAATTGATGCTTTATATTTCATATACTATTTATAAAATGTGTTTATTTTTCTTGTTATTTGTTTTGTATAAAATAATATTTGTATTTCATTGGTGGAACATTGGTGGAAAAGAATATTAAAGGGATTTTTATGTTCTTTCTTATAGATGTATGTATGTAAAATGTTTGATACAATGTAGATTCCTATATAAAATTGAAATTGGGGTGTTGGTTTGTGTTCAGCTTTGGTTGGGTCTTGGTATTTAGTTTGTCTTTTTATATAGAGCTTGGTATGTTACTTGGGTGCCTATTTATGGATTTATTCTTGTGTGTAAACCCTTGTGAAAGATTTTTAGGCTCTATATGATTCATCAAATAGAAATCTTTAATCATTGAATGGTTATGATGTACAATCCATTGTATGTGGGCATATCCATAGGTTCACAAGGTATAACTATGGATATGAACACAATGAAAAATGGAATCCAAATGAAATTTTCATTTTATGCCTTGGATTTTCAAAACACCAAATCCTCTTCTTATTCATCTACCCTTCCTCTATTTATTATTCAAATGTTTCTTTTCAAACCCCTAGGTTCAAAAAATGTGTTCGTGGTTCCCAAATGATATTAAATATCATTTCAAATGTGTTTTAAAAAGAATGTCTCATTTCTCATCTTGAATAGTAATTACTGTAACTACATGATATAAAAGACCATTTGGGACCTTTTAATAATGTTTTATTCTTTCTACTTGGTTATGGAAATATATTGAAAATGTAATTGGATTTCAAATTTATAGGCTTTGTTGGTACCTTGATGTGTTTTGGAAATTGGTTTGAAACTCATGTGATGTGATGGGTTGGTTGGCACCTGTGCATGACTTGATGTGAGATGTGAACCTCTTTCATGGATCCATTGAGGTAAGGGTCATCATAGAGGTGGTGGTTGTGATTGGGATAGGAAATCAATATAGATATACAGTATTTTTTTAATCCAAACACATGAGGAACTATCTATTCACCATTTACTATGATCGTTGAATTCATCTGGAGGGTTGAGCGATGATTTTTTATCGATCGGTATTTGATAGGTCGGTACCACCAAGATTAGTTGAGATGTATGGTGGGATGTTCAACTATATTGGATAGTTTAGAGAATAATATTAGTTATTGACTACATAGATGCACCACAAATAGCTAAGTGAATTAAAACTGAGTTTGTCTAAGGATTTTTTCTAAAAATATTTTTGAAATACACATGATTAATTTATTTTATGTTATTTCATTACTTATTTTCCTTCTTGGTTATTAGTCATGTTTTTTTTCTTTATTGTTCCAATTTCATCATTTTCATTATAGATCTTGGTTACTAGGCATGGATTTTCTCTTTCGTTTGGTTCTGATAAATGATTGTTGGAATAAATAACTATTTTAAAAAGAAATCTTTGTGTCATTTTATTAAGAAGGGGATTTTTTGAATGTGGTTCATAGATCTATAAAGTGATAAAAGTTATGCTTTTTAAATGTAATTCAATCCAGTTTTTGAGGGCATTTTTGAGAAAGGACATTCAGGGACTCTTTGGTGCTTACCTATTGAGTTGTTTATAATCACACCCTACTTGTGACACTCTATGTCTGTAGAATATAGTTGTTTTGTAGGATTAGGTTTTTGGTTCATTTTCCTATAGAGTGGGATGGTTGTGTGCGTGGTGGGAACCAAGAGGTCACATGGAGATCGTGTTGGGTTTCAGTTCAGTTGTGAGAAAACTATCCATAGGATGAAAAACTAGAGACTATGGAGTGGAATGTCATTCAAGATAAGTTCTTTGATTCACTTTAATCTTTGACTCACAGTCATGGGAGAGTAGCTTAGTTCATATGGTTGACTTATGGGGAATTTCTGTGACGAACTATACTAGATGATTTACATATTTGTAGTTATTTTTTCCAGTATTGGTGGGGAATGGGTATAATATGGAAAAGCGGTTTTAGGATGGGAATAAATGATAAATTAAGTCCACGTTGAATATCTTCAGGCAGAAGAAGTTTTTAGAAGTTTTGAATTTTGATCTCATATTTGAGGGGATATTGAAGATTATTTTAGTGGAGGATATGATTTTTATAGTGGAAAGTCAAGAGTTATGAAATTAAAGAGTTGTAAGAGTCATTATAAGAATCTTAGCTGGAGAAGCGAGAAGTAGTGTGGCTAGAATGAGTGGTCAATTACACATGAACTTGATTGAGTTCTCTATCACCAGTGCAGTAGGTCGGGAAACATCTATAGATAGTTCCCCAACCACTAGAACAGTGATGACGATGTGGAATGATGTTATATTTGCAAAGGTTCTTTAGAATCCCATGGCAGATGGGTAGTTTCAGAGAAGATAGAAAGAACTATATTACGGGAAGGGGATCTTCTACATTTTACCAGTTTGCCAATTAGAATTATAGGAGTCATGGTAGTCGTAGTAGTGTATGTGTTAATTCTAGGAAAGAGTTCCAATACGATATTAAAATCAAATTTCTATTTATTGATGGAAGAGAATAACAAATTTCTAATTCAATAACTAATCCACCAGGTAGAGTAAGATGAAAAGTTGTAAACTCTAATGCAACAACTCATTCTCTATTATTGACATGTGTTTCTACTTAAACTTTCTTCATTTCTATTATATATCAAAATCTACGATTCTCATCACAAATTTTCGATGCACAACCAATATTTAATAACATGATTTAGAGTTGTATAAACTGATATATATATATATATATCATTGACATTCATAGGCTCAAAATGATTCTCAATGAGGGAAATTCTTAACCTTATATTTTAATCTATAATTTTATTATAGATCATATCTATAAGATATATCAAAATGGTAAAGAATATTTATGACATAATCTATAAAATATACGTATATATGGGTGAGTATCAAATTTTATATCTTTTTATTGAGGTATTTTAATGAAAGTATTCACACTGAAAATGATGATCCCATACATCATATCCATTGAGTGTTTCAAGGCACATATTTCATCATGACATACACTATATTGGTAACATAAATAATACATAACAATATTTTATAGACAAATACAGGTTATCATATCACATATCACCGTTATATAATTGATTGGATATCTCTTTATCAACAACTATTATGTGGATTCATAAAACTCTACCCCTATATTACCCTAATGTTTAGGATTTACCAACTAAGTATAACCCAACAAAAACACCAAGAATAAGGATCTTAATAGTTAAGGTCACATTCTTAATTTTGTTCCTTATACAAAACAATCCCTGATCACCTCATGGTTAGGGTCTCCCATACTGAATGATCGAGTTCTTGACAAGTGAAACTTTAGAAATAATTTCACTCTTAGTAATTGTGGGGTTTAATTTTACTATCTCACCAATTCAATATACATCATGTTTATATCAAATCTACAATTCTTTCATCTTATGTAATATTTATTATCTTATGTTTCATTCATTTATATATGAAAGTTTCAAATGATTTATTTTTTGAATCCCTATTCCATCCACTGAATCAATATCTTTGAACCATATTAATGTGAAACTCTATAGACAACCCACATCTTGAATCAATCCCCCAAAAATAGAAACAAAACATATTTAAAAATATCTAAATAAAAACTATGCTAAATTTGAACGAACTATTGTTTTAAACATTTTGAATTGAATTAAATAAATAATCCTGACATGAGTAATCTTTGAGAATATGATATCTAACCCCTACCTTTCTAGAACATTTAATAAGCCTCCATGATAGGGTAATTCTGAACCACATTATCACTACACAAGGATACATCACTCATGTGAGATTAAATTTTATCATAACTCTAATACCTAATTTGTATAAACTATCTTCAGTAAATAAATTCAAGATAATAAAATTAATTTTAAACTATGGTCAAGGTAAACTAAAACTAAATTTATGTGCTTATACGTAGCTTGTAATGCATGGAATTATAAATTTTTAAGAAGAATATTTTCAAATAAATTAAATGTAAGAAAATATTTACATTTCAAAAAAAATTATTAACATGAATACTTAAATAGAATAAAAAATAAATAAACATTTTATTTACCGTCCAAATATATTATATTTTATATAAATATTTAATAATTTATTTAGTCTTTAATCTTTCATATTTATAGTTATTAATACTTCACTTTTGAATAACTTATAAAATATAATAATTTGATGCCAAAATATTTAATTTTATTATTTTTGATCAAATCGTATTTTATGATTGGTCAAGTCAATTATCATTCATAATCTATTATTGGAATTGGAGAGTACCCTTGAACATTGAGAGACTAATGGTCCAACACTTAAATGTAGATAAATTATCTCATATGTATAAACAAATCAACTGTTATGTTTGGAAAAAATAACTCTTATGTAAAGAAGATTTACCCTTACATGTAGGATATTGAACCCTATATATAATTTATTTGGAGTGTTTAAGAGTTAAAATGAATACAAAAAGGTTTATTAGAAGGCATTCATAAAGGTTTATCATCATAAAAACATGGTATGTAAAGGTTAACAGTAGTGTAACCCTTACACATCAGCTCATAACCTTTATATATTGGACTATCTTACTAGAAAATATATGCTAAATCATTTTTAACACATGGTGAAATATTTTAAAAAAACTTATGATTTAGTCATAGAATATGATACTACATATTGTAGTTTATGACATAAAATAAAACCATGGGGTTTTAGAGCATCATTATTTATGATATTTTCTAGTCTTATATTATGACTAGAAAAAACAAAATTTAGATATGATACAACATACATCATTTAGAAGATTAATATTCACATGTTATTTATCAAAATAGTAAAAGAACGTTCTGATTATTTGATGAAATTTGTTTCCCAAATAACATTGATGGGTTTTGGAATATCTCCATGCGATCAATGTTGTTAATGAAACCTATAAAAATTCCTAATTAATTGTCGAAAAACAAACCTATAATATGAAGAACCCAAATTAAGATGGATATATAAAATATAGAAATATCCCTTCCTAGAGAACATAAAATTGTTTTTTTATAATAACCAACCACCAACACCTAACAGACACTCACCTCCATAGGGATGACATCATAGACTAAAATAGTCATTTATAATGAGAGGACACTATTATATTGTACAGTGTGTTATAACCATCACTGTGGAGAAAACAATTATAACAAAGAAAAAGAGAGTGTATATTTAGTCTTGATAGTATTGTGTATATAAAAACGGCCTTTTTATCTAGTTTTATTATCTCTCTTCATATAATGAATTCAGTCAATTATTGGTTGTTGTCGCCTAGAAGATGATATTTGTTACAATAACATTTGATTCACATCATAGTCATTATAAAATTTCAAATGATTATTATATGAATGTGTATCTAAAAATTAATCAACACATTGGTTCATAACCTAAGGAAAACAATGTTGAATATGTGGTATTGGATATACATTTGATACCTATATCATAATTCTATTGTAATCTATGATAGAGGAATCTATTTACTTATATGATATAATAAAACCATTATTTTCAATATGCATCACATTAATATCACATGTTAAGATTCAGGGGGTATTAATCAATATGATAACCTAGTTTTAGTGAATTTATAAGAGCGAGGGTGTTTCATGATAAAACCAAATCATTATTGCGTGAAGGCTTCTCAAAGGTAGCATCTACTGCTATAACTAAAGAAAATGTGTTGTCAAGATTTCCCAGTTAAGAGTGTTGAACCATATCATAGGGGGTTGTGTCATGAAGTATGATCAAGGAAAGTGTATTGGTCTATTCATGGGGGGATTGTTTCATGGAAATTTACCCATTCATGACACAAGGATGTTCATTATTTTAGGTTTTTTCCATAGATAGGGGAATCATAGAAAGATGAAATCAGTCACACTACAATGTTTCTCCAAAGGGTGTAATTTTGATGTTATTCTATTAGTCGCATTTAAATACACCACTATGTTTTTTTAATGATTTTAGAAATATTTTTTAAAATATGTCCTACCTCTTTTGTTGGATACTCAACCCCATCACCAATAGCCACTCTCTCTCACTCATTTACCCTTCTCCCTCTATACACTATTAGATCATAGGTAAATATTTCCTGGAATATCAATGTTATTATATAAATAATGTGGTTCCTATTGTGATGTCTAAGGTAAGATATAGGTTCCTTCAACATCTTTATGTATGTTGTGTGTACTGATGTGTCGTTCCTGTACATTATTGCATTTTTGTGTTTTGGAAAATTTCATGTTGGATTGGTTGATTTGAATATTTTTATTAGGATATGTTAGAGCCACATTGGAGAAGACTGGATACTGTGAACATGGTTTATAATTCTTTTTGATTCCTGGTGGAAATGATTCCAAATTTAATGATGGTGTATTGTGCACGTAGGACCCTAAAGGGCCCTAGACTATGTGATAAATTATATTTGTTTAGGGATATTCCTTATTGGTTTTGTTTGTGGTCTCTTGGGAGGTTAAAATATTTTTTAACTGATTTTGTGTGTGTAATAGTATTAAGACTCATGTGAGTGTGTCCATAAAAATTCCTTATGGAATGAAACCTTTATTAGGGTAATGTATTGGTGATATGGTCTCTCTTTCGAGGAAAGGGAGTGGTCATTCTAAATAAAGGGCCTATGGGAGTTTTATTTCTTAGTTTATTGGATTTGGAGGGGGTTAGGCCTTGGTTTAGAGGGTAAGTTAGTGGGGATAGGTTTTTACACCAACCATGACCATGAAAATTTTTAGAGTGAGGCTTGGTGTATGTTGATAATGGATTAGAAAATAGAGTAGTGGGAATGTAGGTTGTTGTTACAGTTTCTTTAGAATATCTATGTACTGAGTTTGTAGTAGACTTGGCTTGGCCAGTCTGTAGGGCATGATAGTTCAGGATGAGAAAGGTTGAGTGTGGGTTTTTCCCTAGAACATGTGTGGATCTAGTGTATGGTATGCATCAAAAAGATCATTTGAATCATGTAAAACACAATAGATATTAGTTTGGGAACTAGTTTCATGATATCCATATGTGTATTGATAAAACTTATCTCTTGAGATCCTATGGGAGGGTATAATTCTTGAGAGGATCATGGTGAGGTATCTTGGAATTGTGTGAAAATTGGGTCAGGATTTTAGAAAGTTTATAACATGATAGTGTGGTATCATCATGTGATGTTGAGTTTATATCTAGTGTGTATTGGGATATCCAGGTATGGTGAGGATTTTTAGGTGTGATTATGTTGAGATATTACATGATAACCTATTGTAATGTACTAGGTGGGGGTTGCAGCTAACGATGTGAAAGAATGATGATTTTCTACGATGCATGTTCATTATAACATGAACATGCCTGCACAATAGTGATGAGTCCTAGTTCTGGAGACCTAGGGATTGTTTTGAAGAGATGCATCTCCCGGGAGATCATTCCTTTTGAGTTGTAGGAGATTGTGTTTGGTCCGTTGCCGAGGGTATTATCATATCCATCCATGGGTGTAGGATCTTGAACACCCTTCAGGTACGTTCAAGTTTATATTTAAGATTTAAATACATTTAATATAGGTAATTAAATATTTCTTGAGTATATTCAAAGACACAAGGGTGTTCTGGGGGTTCAGGGAATGAAAAAGGGAGAATCGGGCCATCTAGTGCATGTTTCATTATAAGTAGTATCTGTACACCCAAACCATGCATGCCTGTAGCAGGGGTTCATGGGTTGAAGAAATATTATAAGGTGGAAAGATAAACCATGTGGTCTGGGATAGATCTATCCCCTGTGGTCATTCCATTGTCTGCTAAACTTGGTGGAATCCTCATGTAATAATGTAGCCAGACCCCCTCTTAGGTAGAGGGTGGGACACAGTTGGTGCATGGTTTGGCCAACTGTGTGTAAAAAATGTGTGAAGAATTTTAACTAGGTTTTTTCCAAATTTCTCTCTCTTCTTTATGTGATTTAACTCATGATTTATAGTCATTAATCCTCTAGAATCCCTAGTAATGAATGAAAAATTCCAAGACTTCCAAGGAACAGTCTCCCTCACCTAGATACCATTTTGAGCTAAGTTGGTTATAAATAAATGGATTGGGTAAGTCTAACACCCAACAATTTTCTCCTTTTTAGATTAGGGATTTTTTTATTCTCATTTTTACGATGCCTAAAACCCTCATTTTTCGAACAGATCTTAGGTTGAGGCATAAAGGGGAGCTTGAATCCAAATCAAATTCTCGGTTTAAATGAGTGTTTTTCTTAAAAAATGAGTTTGGTGGTGTTCAAGTTATATCCCATAGTCATGGTGTTCATTTATGAAATTGTTCTTGTGCTATTGGTTCATATTGTTTTCCATTGATACCTATAGTGATAATAGATGAATTGGTTGGTTAAATGATGAATTCAACTGCTCATGAAATCCATAGAATTGATTTAGGATGTCAACACCAAGATAAATGCTACCCATGGGTTGTACCATATTCATAAACTTGTATTTGGGTTATTAAATATGAAATAGTAAGGGTTAATGGGTTAACAAAGTGATTTTGTGTTTATCTTGTCAACATGGATTGATGACAGGAAATTTTTGACATTTAACATAGTTGGTTAATGTGGATTGTAAATGAAATTGATGTTAATTGTGTGTAATAGATGACATGGTATAAGGGGTTGTTTGGAATATTGTGAATGGGTTAAATGAAATTATGTTAATTTGTTAAAAGACTTATGGGTTGAAATGGGAATATGTAATTGAGTAATGACATGTTACTGGGAATGCGTTAATGTGTTAAGGAAAGAAGATTATTTTTTTGATCAAATAATGAGTGTTTGAATGTTATGTGTGATAATTTGAAATTGGTTTGTGATATGATATATGTGGAATTGGTATAAAGAATCTTATTCACATGGATTGGTGGTTTTTGGGGTATTGACTTGAGGTTCTATGCCGAGGAGTCGGGTTTGAGTAAAGCTTAAAACCTCTCCCCTAGAATGCACGGGTTAGGGAGTCATAATAAAGCTCTATGTCCCTAACATTTCCATTGTATGAGACTAACTAGATTGAGTTTACAAGGTAAGAATGATATAATTGATTGTGAAATGGTTTCCCAATTGAAATAGAGAACTTGACATATTCATTTATGCATAATAGTTGACCAACATAGGTCATAGAGTAAATGATGATGATGCCTAACCCGTGGAACAAATGGTGAAATAGTTTAAATGAATATTTTAACCTAATGAACCCTGATTTATCTCATTTTTAATTTATTATTATTTTATTATTTCCATACACTATTTTTTTGACTTGATAGTTTATAGAAACCATTAGTGAAGGCCTACTTAGTTATACTCACACCATGATTGGGATTCCATTGGGTACCTAAGAAGACTTCCTTTTTATAGTTTATGACAAGGGTGGAGACCCTACACTAGACGTTTCATTTGGGAATGGTATTTTCATGGTGGAGAGATCTATACTTGGAGTCATGACATATTTTGGGGATTTACTTTGATGTCCCAATTTTGGGTTTCTCTAGCACATAAAATTGTATGACATGACATAACATATTTAATTTTTAGTTGTGGGAGGGTACTTAGTTTCTGGAATGGTTGGTTATGAATGTTCGTTTCATATTGTTTCCCTTATTTTATATTCTATCTACTATGGATTACTACAAATAAGAGTTTATAGTCTTCCCAAATAACCCTGAATGCTTGCTGATAGCCTCTTGTGTATAGTTAGGCGTGCCTCATGTTATGTGGCGACCCGGTTTGGAGAATCAGTTTAGTGGATTCTATGTTAGGGATATTATAATGAGACAATACATTGAGGGGGTTCATTTTTTTGTGTGAGAGGTCAACTATTTCAATTTACTCCTTTGATTGTTTCCAATATGACTACTAGATAAGAGACGTAGCCAAAGGACCACACCCTAAGGGATGGGTTTACTTGTGCGAGAGGTTGGCTATTATTATACCATTCTAATATTGCTTCATATTTGAGAAGTTGATTATTGATGAATCCATAAAATCATACCATAAAGGATAGTTGGAATTGTGTGATAGACTGGCTTTTTCATATGGAATTTCTCTTTTTAGATGAATTTTTCCACACTATTTTAATATATTTTTATTATTTTAATAATAAAATGTATTTTAATTCGTAATATTTTTAATATGGGTTTTTTGGAAGAAAAATATACAATGATCAATATTTTTATGGAAATGACGCTTTTTTAAATTGTAAATGTGTTATTGAATTTAAATTTTATATATTTTAAGAAAAATATATTTGGGGTATTTAGTTAATTTTCATGGAAATATTATTTTGGATGTTATTTTGATGACTTTTGGATTTGGAAGTTAATACATTTAAATTACAAGTTTTTTCAAAACTCATTTTTTATAATCTTTTTAAATTTATAATCCAATTATTTATTTATCTTATGAATTTTAAAATTTAATAGTGTTTTATTTTTCACTTTGAATTGATATTTTTCACTTACTTTTGGATTCTCTTTTAAAGGAAGTGGCTATATAAAAGTAGAATAAGGGCTATATAATAGTTATAAAACACTGAAATCTGGGTAAATTTATGGTTGGTATTTTTCATTAGTCGGTAATATTAAAGGTATAGGAAGTGTTGCGTAATAGTTAGTGAACCCATCAGTGTAAAAGTTAGATGGACAAGACCTATTTAATGTTTTTATAGAGATGTGTTAAATTAAAATCATTTAAAAAATAACTAAATAGAGGTATAATCAAGGAAGTGAAGGGTACATAATTGTAAAGTTCCGTGGATTTAGTACACCATGTACTTTAGTCGCTGTGTAAGTGTCACTGTTTCAATGTGATTCTTCTCTAAATGTCATCTTCTATCCATCAATGTTTTTTATAAAGGCCAGGATAACTCATGGTAAGGTAATGTAGAGATTTTAAAATATAAAATCCAAGGTAATATTTATTATTAATAAATTTCATTCCTAATTTATATTCATTAATGTTTTTTATAGTTATATTCCTTATAAGATTATTATGTATTTTTTTTCAATCAAAATAGAAATACTTTTATTCTTAATAAATATGTTTAAATCAATTATATAGTTTTATTTAAATTTATAATTTAGAAATGTATGATTTTAATTTAAAAAAGGGCATAATTTTTATATCACTAATATAAAAGTATCTTAGAGTGAATTATTCATAATTTTTTTAAATTGTTAATTTTTAGTGAGTTGTAGAAAATAATGATTTTTATGAAAATAATATTTTTATTTATTTATTTATAATGTCACATTATATTTTAGTATAGTTTTAATTTTTTTAATTAATTTTAATTATATATAATATAATAAATGTCATTTTATTCTATATTACACATGATTTTGGTATAAAAAGTTTTTATATTTAAAAATTAGTTTGTTGGAAAAACGTTTTTTATTGTGGTTTGTTGGTTTATTTTAGAATTAATTTATGAAACTTTTTGAAATTGAATTTGATAAAATGTAAAAATATTTTTAATCATCATGTGATTTTTAAATGATGCCACTTTCATTTTTGGTCACTATTAATAGTAACTTTGGTAAAAAAAAATTCCTTTAACACGATAAGAGTTAAAATGGGTTAAAAGTGTTATAGTTAAACGATTAAGGTTTAAATGACATAAAACATGTATGATATTTTAGGGTCATATTTTGAAACTATATTATATTATCTTCTAAAATGGATCCTTTTTAATCCATTTTTCTTAAGTGAGGGATTAATATGTTTTTATTTTCTAATGATTTCTAATTGTGTACTCTCCCTCACTTATAAAAGGACACACATCTCATATCTTTTCATCACTTGAAGAGCCACTTATTTCATCAAATACCTAACAAAACCTATTACTAACATATTTCACCACATATAGGAGGTCTTGATTTTATTATAAAACATTCTTAATGTAGCATTAGGTATAAAGCTAATGAGATTTTACAAAAAATATGTATAGTTATTAATTGGGGATTTTCTTTTTTATTTCTTATTTTAATAAATTAAAACCTATCTTAAAATTTTTCATATAAAAAATGCATATCTAGAATATATTTTTATTTAATCCTGTTTAAGTTATAACCCATTTTCATCTACTTTACTATCCAACTAAATACAAAACCATCATTCTTGCGTACATGAAGACTACCACATCGTGATATGAAGTATTTTATTTCTCATCACCAACTATTATATATGGTAATAATTGTGAATTAAAAATAATTTATAGAATATTTTTTTTCAAATAATTTCTATCTTTTCACTATTTTTTTGTTACATGCAAAACTGACTTTATATTGCATTAGACGCCACATCGAGTTTAAAAAAAATTCGACATACAAAAAAATATTTTTACTTAATAAGATATTTATTATATAACCATTTGAATAGAAGGTATGAATAATATTAACTAAATTTTTAAAATATATGTTTTATGCATGTATATAAAATAAAATCCTTGGGGACAAATTAATTAGAAATTGAAATTAAAACCATTTGAAAACAAAGGAAAACATTTTCTAAAAAACCATTTTATACCCACAAATGTGTCTAAATTAATAAATTTAAAAAATAATTTTGGTGAATGATTTTTTTGAAAATAATATATTATATATTAAATATTGTTTTTAACATTCATCATACGTGTTTTCTATATAAGGCGGTAGAATAAATCTAATTTTACACTTAAAAAATATATTTTTCTAAAAGTAGTTTTATCGCATATTTCTTACTTATTTTCAAATTAATTATTCCAATTTTAGTACAATAATCTTAATAAATAAACTTAATTTTTTAAATCATGATGTAAAAATTATCTTATGGTTAATGTTTTTTATTTTTCTGAAAAGATTTATTTTTTGATGAGTAGTGAAAATACCGTTTTTATGGAAAAAAATCCATTTCATTTGAGGAATTAATAAGTTTATTTTTATTGAAATTGGTTTAAATGTAATAGTAGTTCAATTATATATCTGTAAATCTAATTTAGTTCATTATAACCATTTTAAAAGTTAACTAGCATATAAAAAATGTTTTAAACTTTTAACATTTTCTCTCTGGAAACCCGATTTCTCATCACATAAGTGAGATGAATTTTTTATTAAATAATGGAAATTATGTAAATGTAATTATTCAAAAAGGATTCCATATATAGAATCAAAATAATTTATATTATATAATAAGTTAAAATAATTTTTTTACCACAATGAATATTAAAAATAGTAAAAATTATTTGATGTGGTTCATGCAAAAATTAGATTACTAGGGAGTTAAATTAAAATCATAAGGATTAAAAATGAACAAATAATATTAAAAAAACATATTTTATGGATATATTTCAAACTAATAGCTTATATTATATATAATTCTCTATTTTCTATCCAAATGTCATGATATAAATATGGTCACACTTTTATTTTTTATAAAATACAAGTGTGCAACTCACCTCACTTATAAAAGTCCACCACTATCCTCTTCTATTGACACTATAAAAACCCATTAGTTTGATAATACCAAAAATAATAACTAAAATAATTCCCTAATCTAATCTAATAATCCATCATTTTTCATAAAAACAACCCATGAAGGATTTTGCTGTAAACCAGAGGAAATCTTCTAAAGAAGAGGTAACGTCCCTAACCAAGAATTTGATTTTATTTATTCCTCAAACTCAACCAATTGTTAACAAAAAACATTTTATAATAACCTATGTATATTAAATATACTTATTTATTTTTATTATAGGTTAAAAAAAATTATCTATATTCTTTTCCATCAAATGGTTTATGATATCATCATTCATGTGTACGGCAGACAACCGCCTTAGGAACCAATGTTTTTATATTTTCCATAAAAAAATATCATAGATGGATATAATGATGAATATAATTTTTATATATTATATTTATATAATTCTTATACTTCTTTAATTATAATAACACATCTAACTTCTTACCTCCCAATCTGTTGCAAAACAATAATGTTTCTCGTATGTTTGATAGAATACCACCTCATTAATTGAGGTGATGTGTCCATCCATTTAGATATTGAATGGATGGTAATAAGGATATATTGAATTAATATATATTATATTTTTAGTATAGTTATACCTATTTAATAAATATATCACATATACCAACTTACTTTCCATTCTCTTGGGGATATGATAACATCATTCTTCTGTTTGGAAGACTACTCCCTCTTGAAGAGATGCAATTAATTTTTCATTAATGCTTTGCATGAGATTTAAAATGGTTAAATTTAATGAATATATTTGATATATATTTCCTAAAAATTACTTTTAAAAGGTGATATATAATTTATCTTTATTTTTTCCAGTCTGTCGAGAAAATGGAAACAACATTCACATGTAGGTATGACCTACCATTTACATGAATGGTGTATTTCATTCTCTATCTCTAAAAATTATTGATTAATATAAATGAATATTCAATGAAGATTTATGATATTTATATAATGTTTAAAATTATTTATATTATAGAACCATGATCAAATTAATTGGATATAAATTCAAAAATGAAAACATACATGAAAAAAAACAGTTATTGCTCGAAACATAACTTGACATATAATTGTTAATAAACAGGTCATAAAAGGTCAAAATTAAATCATATATGATATAATATATGTATTTATTGTTTTTAATTTATGTATAATAGATTTATATTTATTATACTTGAGGTTATAATGTCTATCAAGGAAGTCAAGACATATGGTAAGGGATTTCTAGTCTCACATTTATTTCTATGAGATACATGCCATATTCACCACCTGATAATTTCATGTAGTGAATATAATACTCATGAATGTATTTTGTTATGATTATCCAAAAAGTAATAAGGATTTAAATATACCTTTTTAGATCTATCATTCATAGGGTTTGTGATTCAAAGTTACTAAATTGATGTAGTTTTTATGATATAATATCATCATTTATCGAGTTTTATTATGTTTATGTTTCTAGTGATTAAATATTATGATAAATATATAAATAAACTCATGAATTTTCTTATCTTATATTTATTACAAGGGAATATATGTTTCTCTTTATTTTTATATCTTTATGTACTAAATATTTAAAAAAAATTTGGTTTTAGAACAAATCATCATTATATCTCTCTTTGAATGAAACCTATTTTTCCTACAAAAAAATGTTTTTGAAAAATGTTTTCAAAAATGTTTTTAAAATTATTTAAATTATTTATCAAAAAAAATCAACCATTTATTTAATTTTTAATAATCATTTTGAATGGAAACATCATGTTGTTTTCTAACTAATTTGTCTTTGGATTTTTCTAAAAAATATAAACGGAATCTTAGTTTTAATGTGCATGACATGAGTGGAATTTTCTATAGTCAGGAACAACTCATTTTTAAAATATTAACATATAATTTTAAAATTTTATTTTCAATGAAAATGTTTTCAAAAATATATTATGAATTTATTAGTTTTAAAATGTTATATTTAAAAAAAAATATTTTCATAAACAATGTTCCAAGTGTATTTTCAAAATCACTTTACATATAAGATGACATAATTTGATGTTAATTATCATTTATTGGGTATTTAATATAATTATATCATTCTTATTATGTCCCTTAATTATTAATGTTTATGATGATATGATTTTCATGAAACATGTTTCTTTCCTTGGGTTATACTAAGATAAATTGATCATGAAACCTGCGTATTTGTCCACATTTTCTATTATGATGAAATAATGAAATTTATACTAAACACAATTATTTTAAATGGGGTTTGATATGATTTAATGTTTATGCAACCCATTTATTTTCATGGTTTCTGATATGATGGATTTTTTATGATATTATGGCACACACATGTATGATTTTTATTTTGTGACGGTGGTTATGTTATAATGAAGGATGGTGGTTATGTTATAACCAAGGATGGTTGTTGCGTAATAAGAAATAATGTTGGGATCTATATCCCCGTCACATGAATTGGGTAATGATTAATGTTATATGAGCTCAAAGGGTTTGTGTTAGCTTATCCCAATCCTAAATTGGGGTACATGAATGGTTTTCCCAAGAAAAAAAGAGGGTACACATGAGGTTATCCCAATCCCAAAAGGGGGTTCAATAGAGTTTTTCCCAATCTCAAAAGAGGGTATACAAAAGGTCAAACCAGTATCTAAGAAGTTATATGGGTGGTTACCCCATTGAAAACATTTTATGAAAGTATTAGTGGGTTTCCATCACCTAAATTTTTTATATGATTAATTATAATCCAAAAATATATGTATTATATCAATTTTATACTCTCATGGATCATGTTATTTAATTTAATTATGATTCCTATCTTATGAACTACCAATATTTATTCTATATATCATGTTTATAATCTATGATATGCTAGTTATGGTTCTCATATGTAATTCTTAGGTTCTCATACCCATATACTCATGTTATATTTATATCTCCTTTATTTACCATTACTGAGAATCTGAGCTAAGTCTTTATTATGTTTCTATTCCCCAAGATATGAATTGATGTAATATGTACGATATTTATAAGAAATGTAATAGTCATAGAGAACTCAGTTTGGGATGATGTAACTGACTTGTGAATCTATTTATTTTTCCAAGTATCCAAAGTCACTAAACCTAACCAAAAATGGCTTGTATCGTTATGTTATACGATGAATTTTCATCTATTAATATATATTATAATATATGAAAAGTTTGGGTATTTACATTTTTTATTAGATCAAGTTTTTATTATCCTTTGAAAACTATGATAAGAAATCGTTTGTCAGTTATCGACAGATATTTTTGAGGATATGTCAAAGGATGTGTCAAAGTATTTGAAAATTTCATATAATTTTGGAGAATGATAGAGTGATTGGTGTTAATGAAATTAAATCCCTATTTGGATACTGAAATAAGATATGGATCAAGTACAGAGGTATATAGTAGTACTAACTCAGATAAGTTCACATTCTGTTGGACTCAATCATCAAATATTGTATGAAAATGGCCTTTTATACACAACTGGTTTGAAAATCACATGGGATAAGATTTGGAAGTCCACAAAATGTTTAAAAACCATCATAAAGGATTTTGATTAATGATTATGAATAACCTTGTTTAATTATAAGGAGTAAATGATTTAAAATATGTTTTCATGATTTAGAAATCCTATAATTGTTTTTTTGGATTATAGGATTTCAAAATATCACTATTGTTTATCATACTGTGCTGTTTTCTTTTATTCAATAGCTGAAACCAGGAGGAATCATGTTGACATCGAATGTGTTAGGAAATTTAATGATTATGAGAAACCAAATTAGTAGATGACTAGATATAAAGATATTTTGATTATGCCTAAGAGGAACATGGACATTGGAGAGATTCTGAATTCACCAAATAAGAATAAAATAGATATTTACAAACATTTTTGTGGTAACAAGCATAGAAGAAAAAAGATTTGGATTCATACATTTCAATAAGTTGGGAATAAAAACATATAAGAATATTTAAAATGGAGGGAAACATATTTTATATATGCAAATGAAGGTTATAGATCAGCAAATTTCCATGGAATTGAATACCTTTTATGTGGTGAACTTGGAAATTATCCAAGATAACGCCCTAAACTTGGAGTTATTGTTTATACCATAGAATTATATATGTTATTTAAACTGGTTATGTGAATTTATTAAACTGATTATGTATTTTGTTTCATGATTTATAATTTTTAAGTGTTTTAGCAATGATATTTCATTTACAAGAATCAGGAATTGACTAATTATTTTGTTAAATTTTGAAGCATATATGTCTTCATGTAAGATTAACTTAATGGTTATTGATACCTTCTTATATTTATGAGTGTATGGTGGATAATAAGTTCATAGTCTTGGAAAAAACATTCCTAGATTTTATTTGATGAGTGTTTATCAAGATTATGGTTTTTAGATCAATTAATGGAAATAAAACCATTTTATTTTTAATGGGAATGAATTTTTAAGGAAACAAGATTAAAGTTATTGGTAACATTTAGGGTTAATCCTATATTTTATTTTAAGGTAATAAAGAGGTTTTTTTAAATTTAATAATGTTCTTATTAATATAGTTTTGGAAAAAGGATAACTTGAATGTAGGGAAACAACTGGTTCGATATTGCAAGGCCATGGGGCTTGAGCCCACAACCTAAGGGTGACATGTGTATAAAACATACCATTAGACTACATGAAATATTATTTGTGGTAGTAAAAAATAAAGAGATAAATTTATTATTATGTATCTCATTGGTTAGTATGTAATGAATTCATGGATGAGAGACAAGTTCTAAAGGAACCTATGATTGTTATCCATAATAGAAAGGAAATGGGAAGTCATCATTGTGGGTTTTTTGTTGGACTTACAAAACCATGTAAAAGAAATAACGATGCAAGGGTTGTATTTGACCTCTTTATTATGTCATCAAGATTTCTCTCTATAAGAGTATATTTCTCTTTGGATAAGTTTTATAGGATATACATTAAGGATGTGTTAAGGATTTAAGATGGAAAACACTCTGTTGTTTCTAATAGGGATATGAGGTTCACCTCAATGTTTTGGAGAAGTATTTTGCAGTCCCTATAAATAGTGATATGTTTCAACATTACGTATAATCCACAAAAAGTTATTCAGTTTAAGAGAACAATTCAAACACTAGAGTATATGAAAAGAACTTATTCCATGAATTTCAAAGGTTTTTGGGATCATTTCCATCCTTTAGTTTCATTTTCATGCAATAATAGGCTTCACTATATCATTCAAATGGATCCTTATGAAGCCATTTATGGAAATAAGTGTATAAATCTAATGCATTAGAATAATGTTATAGAAAGAAATATATTTGAACTGATGTTGGCTGATGAAATGATATAGAAGGTTAGAGTCAATTAGCAACAATTAAGGGAAGCAAAAAGTTGATTGAAATGTTATTCTAATAGTCATCATTGGGATTTTGAATTTGAATTCGGTAAGAAGGTGCTTCTAAAAATTTATCCATTATTGAAAGAAGGTCAAAATTATCCATAGATTTACGAGTATCTTTCAATGTCTTGATCGAATCAGGACTGTATCTTATTGTTTGAAACTTCTATCTAACCACTATTAGGTATATGAAGTGTTCTATGTATATCTACAGAGGAGTTATATACCAAATCCATCCCATGTAATAAAATCAGATTCCATAAATATAGATAATGGTATTTCTATAATGAATAACCACTGGAGATTTCAAATCATATAGGAAATATGCTATGAAATAAGACCACTCAAAGAGTTAATGTGTTTTTTTGAAAAACCACTAGCTAGAGGAATCTTCATGGGAACCTAAGAATGCAATGATGCATATGTATCCTTAGTTTTTATTACCAAAGTAACAAATTTTATGTGAGAAATTAATTTTATGGTGGGGGTATAATGTAACACCCTAAAATTTTGTGAAATATATTTATTCAAATAAATTTAGTCTTTTTTATATTTTTCATTACAGGCAACACTGAGTTTATCATGTGTTTCACAAAACACTATGTTCAAAATAAAAGTGACACATTATTAATATAGTATTATTTAATATAATATTTATCATCATACCATTGGATTGGAGGGAATGAAAATGATTTACTAAATTATGAAAATATATGTTTTATACATGTGTATAAAATTAATTCTTTGGTGACCAATTAATTTTAAATCAAAATAAAAATCATTTAAAAAGAAAGAAAATATTTTTTATGAAAAACTATTTTTGTGTGAAAAACATTCTTTACCTCAATAAATTTTAAAAATAAATTTTGGTGAATTATTCTAATGAAAATTTTATATTATTTATTCGATCATGATTTTTACATCGATATTATGTGTTTTCAAGATAAGAGGTATGAATTAATCCAATTTTACGCTTAAAACTGTATTCTTCTAAAAAGTAGTTTTATAACATTTTGCACACTTATTTTAAATTAAATTTTTACCAATTATAGAAAATTTAATAGAAAAAATAAAATAATTTTTTAATAACAATTTAAAAATAATATTATAGGGGATTCTCATTAATTTTCTAAAAAAAATAATTTTCTTGATGAGTAGTTAAATATATTAGATTTTATTGAAAACTACATTTTCGTTTAATAATTTTATAATGATATATTTTTTAATATGGGTTTAAAAAAAAGTAGTTCAATTATATATCTATTAATCCAATTTAGGCCATTTTAATAAATTTTATATTGAATTTTTATATATAAACTAAATCTTTTCAACATTTTTTCTTTAAAGACCCACTATCACATCCTTCTGATGAGATTAATTTTAAATTAAAATCACCCAATTATATAAATTTAATTTTGGAAAAATAGATTCCATATTTGTAATCTTAATAATTTATATTATCTAATAATTACAACTTAAAATTTTACTATAGTGAATAGTAAAAATAGTAAAACTTATTTACCGTTGTTTCGGTGAAAATGTGTTTACCGTGGATTAAACAAAAAATTATAAGGGTTAAAAATTACGAAATACTCTTCCAAAAAACATTTTGTGGAAATATTTTGATCTTATATCTTCTTTTATAGATAATAGTAAGTGTTGGAGCTTTGTGGCATGAGAAAAATGTGGGTATGCCTTTTTCTTTTAAAAAATTCCTAGGGTACCACTAACCAAAATTTTAAAAGGCCACCATATCTCCTATCCTATTAAATCATAAAAATCCATTTTATTCATCCAATACCAACCCAATTAAATTCCTAATTTCGATAATATTATCCTAGAAACATTATTTTGGTAGGAAATCGAACCTATCCTGGCTTTTGCAGTAAAACAAAACAAGTTGTCTCAAGATGACGTAACGTCCCAAACCGCATATTTTATTTTTATTTCTTAATCCACCTCAATAAATTATTATCAAGACATTATGATATAAAATAATAAATATCTTACATATATTTATATTTTGTTATGTTATGTTCATGACCTATATCCATCTGCTCTTCTATCAAATGGTTTACAAAATCATTATTTGTTTGTAAGGAAACCTACCACATCTCGATCCAATATAATTCATTTTCCATCCCCACCTATAGAGTCTAGACATATTGTTGTATTTAATATTTATATTGGATATTTATAATGTTATTTTCCCTATTTAATTATAATAAAATATATACCTTCTTACCTTCCAACCGATTAGAAACCAATAATGTCACTTCTGTGTACAGCGGACTACCGCCCCGTGAATCAATGTGATGCATATATCCATTTTCGTTTTAAATGGATAGTAAATATGATATATTAAATGAATAAATATTTTATTTGTAACATAATTACAACTATATAAAAATTATATCACATATACAATTTTTACTTTCCTTTCGGCGGGGGATATGATAACATCATTCATGTGTACAGAGGAGTACCGCTTCACAAAGCGATTTGATTACTTTTTCACTAACACTTTTCAGGGATGATAATAAGGTAAAATTTGATGACTATATTTTATAAATGTAGAATTAAAATGACTCTTCAAATTTTATATATTATTTACCGTCCTTTTTGCAATCAGCTAAAAAATGGAAATAGTTCTGATGCGTATGTATGACCTAATGTCTTCATAGACGGCGTATTCCATTTTATATCTATAACTATTATATATTAATATAACCACATAATTAAGAAATATATATTATGTTTAAATTTTTTATTATATTTTTGAAATTATTTAACCATGATCAAACAATACGACAAAAAATAAAAAATTGAAACATATATGGAAAATAAAGCAGTTATTTCCCGAAACGAGATTTTATCATGAAATTGTTAACAACCGAGTAATAAAAGTTCATAACTAAATCATATATAGTATTATATAGGTATTTATGGTTCTCTAATTGATTTTAAAATAACGTTTAATTATTATTCATGTGGTTTTAACATGTAATTAGAAGTCGTTACTTATGGTAATGGATTTCTTATCTCACTTTTTTGCTTTTGTGAGACACATTCCATATTCACCGCTTAATTTTTTTTGGTTGATAAAATTTCCATGAATTTATTTTATGATGATTCAATAAAATATTATAGGGATTTAAATATTCATTTGAGGATATATCTTTCTGGGGTTTTATGATTCAATGTTACCAAACTTGTAAGGGTTTTATGATACGATATCATTATTTATCGGGATTTTATTTGTTTATGCATTAGATAATTAAATATTATGGTAAATTTATAAATAAAAACCAAAATTTTATCCTCAAATGGTAATTTCATGAGAATAAATTTTCTATCTTTATTTTACTCTCATAATATACTAAAGAGTTCAGAAAAGGTTTTTTAAGAAAAATCATATATATTTCTCTCTTCGGTTGAAAACCCATTTTTCTTCCAAAACCATGTTTTATATAAATGTATTAAATATTGTTTTTAAAATTATCTAAATGTTTTATTAAATTATATTTTACAAATTTTTTAATTTTTAAGAAATGTTTGATATAAATATTCAGGTCATTTTTCAAACAATTCTTATTTGGATTTTACAGAAAATGTGAAAGAAATATCTGTTTTAATGAGTATGAAATGACTGGTAATTTAATATGTAATGAAAAAAAATTTCTTTAAGTATTTAATCATAATTTTCAATTTTATTTTAAAATAATAGTGTTTTTAAAATTTTTTGTGGAATTTTTAGTTTCAGAAAATCATTTTTAATGAAAAGTTATTATCCTCAATAAATGTTTCAACTTTATTTTCAAAATATTTTTACAACTAAGATGAAATCCTTTGACGTTACATATACTTTTCTGGGTATATAGTCAATTTATACCATTCATAATGTTTCTATATATTTTTTATGTTTTTGATGACAATATTTTTATGAAACTTATTTCTTTCAATGGGTTACACAATGATAAAATGACTATGAAGAACTTTTCTTTTTTCCATGGGTTTTGTTATAATGAAATTATGAAATATATCTGAAAATAATTTCATTTACATGGGTTATAGTTTGATGTAATTATTATGAAATCCTTTTCTTTTTCATGAGTTTTAATATGGTTAGTGTTTTATGATCTTCTAGCATACACTGTATGATTTATAATATGTGATGATGGTTACATATTAATAGAGATGGATGGGACCTATATCTCTTTCCAATTCATTGGGTAATGATTATTGTTAAATGAGCTCAAAGTGTATATTGGGGGTGATCTCAAGTCTAAAAGAGGGTTAATGAGGGGTTTTCTCAAGCCCAAAAGGGGTTACATGGGAGGTTATCACAATTCCAAAAGGTGGTACAAAAGATGTTATCCCAAGCCCAAAAGAGGGTACATGAGAGGTTATCCCATGAAAAAAGTAGGTACATGGGTTGGTATCCCCAGACTAACTTGTTATTAATGGGTGCATTTCCTTGAAATAATATTTTCTTTGATTATGTGTATTCCAAAAATGAATGTATTATACCAATGTTATGGTCTCATGGATTTTGTTCTCTGATTTCATTATGATCCAGGTCTAATGAACTGCCAAGTTTGTTTCCATGATGCATGTTTATGATTTAAGAAATGAATGTTATGGTTTTTATATGTCATTATCATGTCATCATTATAATATACTCATGTTATATTTATTATTCCCTTGTTTTCCCTTATATAGAATTATATGTCACCCATTATTATGTTTCTTTCCCCATGATATAATGAAAAGGTATTAAGTATTATATGTATAAGAGGGGTGGTAATTATGAAGAACATAGTGGGGGTATTATGTAGCTCACTTTCGGACAATTTTATTATGTGTTAAAGTTTCCAATGTTTCTAAACCTAAAGTATTCAGGATGGGATCATTATGTTATGTAATTAATATTTTTTAATTAAGATGTAATAATTATATATAACATGTTTGGGTCTTTAAAATAATAATTAATACAAATTCGATAATATTATATATGTGTTATAAATTTTATTATATTATAGTGAATAAAAATTATTATACTTTAATTACCATCCAAATAAAAATAATAACATCGCTCATGTGTACGAGTGCACTACCACCTCATGAACCGATGTATTTCATTTTTATTTACCGCCCAAGAAGGATAGAATATATAGGTTTACATAATGAAATAATATTAAATTTATGGTATAATAATAATTTTGGAATGGTAAAATGATATATGAATTATTATCTTCATGTTCATTGAAAAATAGAAACATTAATCATACATAGATATAGACTACCATCTCCATGTTGTAACATTTTTCATTTTTATTAACCATCTTAAATTGATGGATTTGGTAATACAATTAATGGATAAAATAATAAAAATATTATTATTATTATTATATTAATTATTTAATCTTGATACATTTAAACATTTTCTACCAACCGAACTAATTTTGGTCTTATGAGCCAAGCATCCTTAAAATGTTTTACATGAACTAAATCGATTAAGTGTTATATATAACAAGGATATAAGGGAAATAAAAGAAATAATACACTTTAAAAATTATATTAGAAATTAAATAATTATCATAAGTTTATTATTTAGTATGATAAAAAATGTATGTAACAAGTTACACTAATATTAATTGTCATATTATATTAAAATATGATTTTAAATTATTTAATGATTTATTTTATAAACAATTCCTTTCAATATATATATTATTATAATTCTTTTTTTGATATAATGACATTGAAATAAATAAATAACAATGGAGTTTTTTTTAACTTTTTAATTTTTGAAGGGTTTTATAAAATATAGTTTTATATATTTTATGGGGAATGTTTTTTATTTCTTTAAAAATAGAAAAATAGAATATTTTATTTTAATGTATAATATTCAAATGAATATTCTCACTAATTAATATTTTATTTTATATCTTTATTCCTACAGTTTCCATGTTTTATTCAATAAAAACTATTCTCTCTTTGTTTTGGGTATTTTCTTTTTGAAAATGGGGTTTAAAAGGAACCAGATATATCAATAAACAAAAAATATTTATTAATGGGTTAAAAGTACATTTTTATGAGTTTGGTTTTGTAAATTACAGATTATATTTGTTTCAGGTATTTTATTTTCCTTTTACATTGACTAAAATTATGAGGGAGCCAAATATTGATCTCTGAATCATCTTGTGATGATTATGTTCTTCATAGATTTATATTGGAAATAACTGGGTAGGTTATTCCATTTTTATGGGCTCTCATTTGGATTCTAGTAAGTTTACATTGAATATGATGTATTAATATACCTATATTAATTTTAGATGATTTATAACATGTTTTCATGGATGTATTTTTATTAAATTTGGTAATAAAATGATCATTTATTCAAAGTAATGATTACACTCTTTAAGGGTAAAAATAATTGTTTTTTGAAAAATGTTTTTTATGGGTTCTCATGTTTTTTTAGAAACCCTCATAAATATTATTATGCATTTAATTTTTATTATAATGAGTTTAATGAAAAACATTGGGTGTTAAATCCAATTTTAGAGATAATTAAATAATTATATGTGCTCAAAAATTATTATGTTTATGAAAAATTCTATTATATGATCTCATTGTATTTAAATACAATAAAAATTATCTTTGTTATTTTTTATATTTCCCTTAATAAAATTTTTTTCTGATGACACATTTTCAAATGTTTTTCACAGGGTTGAAGAATATGTATGAATAGTGTAATGTCCTTACCTGTATGTCACTAAATGGTGCCCCAAGCCGTGGGTCACATGGCCTCAATCACATATCCCCAAATGAAAGATGTTTTAGACTAGAATCGAGGGCATAGTTTGTGTGTATGTTTATAATATTCCCTCATTTCATAGTGTAACATAATAAAATAATATTAACATTAAATATTAGAAGAATATATAATAATTCATTAGTATATAAGCATCCACACATTGATACATAAACATTGAAAAAGTTAATCTCATATACATATGACGTTCCTATCATTCATCTACAAAGTTATAAATAAGTATACAATCACACAACACAATATATGTATCAAAATACCAAAATGTATGAAAAGAGATATCCTATATAACAACATGAACATCAGCTCGATCATGCACTACCCCACTCCTAAGAATAGCACAATCAAGCATCAAACAGTGGGCACATTTCCGGGTCCTTACCTAAATCCACATAGTCTATCTAGGTACCAAATAAAAACCCAAACAGGTTGTGAGAAATCCATCAGTATGCCACCATACTGAAATCCTTATTTCAATCATTCAACTTTTCAAAATAGACTATATTTCATGAGTTCTTAAAAATCATATAAAAAATTCCATTAAACAATTTAAATAATTCATCTAATGTAAAAAATGGAAAAGGAGGAAACCATATCAAAATGTCTAAATTCATCTATCCTTGATTTATAATATATTCCTATGACTTGTAAATCTCACATTTAAAACATGAGAGGTATAACAAAATGTAAAATACAAAGTTGTACCCCATGGGTGGCCTAGTTTGGGGAAACAATCTCCATTAATCTCAATGAAATTTGTTGTAATCCATAATAGGTTCCATTTTGTTTAATTATATCATTTGTTTCATTTTATGGTCACAACTAGAAATTATGGTGTGGTGAGAAATGAAATATAGCTATATTAAACACCCCAAAAGTGGTAAAATGTATAAACTACCTTATTTAGTTCCATAGTAGATCACTCATTGATTATCAAATTTCGATTTAGTCGAGATCAAAAGAAAATTTAAGAATAGAAGAAGAACCAATAAATATGGAATATTATCTTGCACCTAAATATCTCGATATATATAAATAAAAATAAATAATGGTAAAATATGATCAATGAACTTATCTCCATGAATCCATTGAGACAAACCATTTCAAATCAGAGTTCATATGGAGATTTAGAACCAATTCCAATAAATTAACTTCATGGTGGAGCTCCCAAAATTCAAGGTTGTCCACTAGAGGATAAAAAGGGTTAACAATATAATCGAATTATGGTAGAAATAATAATTTACCTAATAAATAATGGGCCGTATGATTGGACAAACCACACACCAATCGTATTCCCTTCACTATCTCAAAAGGGAACCTTACATGGTTAGTGTGCATGCTTTTCTTTACCATTCATAGACCATGTTTCAAGATATTTACCAAATTGTAGGGGCCCCCAACAAGGCGTTCTATTGATGTTTCATGGTTTCCTCAAACCATCCAACCTCTTAAACCCAATTGTTAAGCCCCACATGGTTTGGAGTTACCATGAGATTTATCCTAAACAGTTTCTTCGAAGCCTTGCGGTCTGTCTCTTTTTTACAAAATGCCATTATATGGGCTTTAATTAATCTATAAACACCCCCAATGAAACCATGATTACATTAGATAATCAAATTAGTCCAATAAAAATAATTTAAACTAAATATGAAAATATCAATACCTCCCAGGACAACCGAGGATCTTATAATCTTCATCCTTAAAGAAATTTGTCCCCGAATTTTTCCTCTCATGGGTGGTCTAGAATAACCTAGGAATAACTATGGTCACTGAGAATATACATTGGTTTCTAACTCCTAAGTCTTATCCTATAAATATATTTTCTTCCACAACACTCATATTAGAGGAACTGAATAACCTCATTGAAGCTTCATACTCCTGTTAATGACATGTGTGGAATGCTTCTCAAAGGACACATCTACCTGTAACACCACCTTATCTGGATGCATAGTGTGAGATTGGTCTGTTTCATAACCAAGTATTTGAGATACATGGAAGTCATCATGCATGGACCAATACATATATGTTAACTACAAATAATAGGGTACAAGCCCGACTCTCTCCATGACCTTGAACAACCCTAGATATCAGAGTGAATGATTACCATATATCCTAATCCTTTGGTGATATCCTCATTGAGATATAACAAAATAACGGATCCCAAACATTTAACATTATATGTTTTTAATGTCTATCAATATAATAATTCTACCAAGCCTGTACACAAGCCATCTCCTTCTCGATCGACTCGATCTGCTCAGAAGTTTAACACATAAGATGTGGTCCTAGTAAAACTACCTCACCTGCCTCTAAATACAATAGTAGTGATCAGAATATCATTCAATAAAAATCCTCATAAGATTCCATATATATATATTATCTTGAAAACTATTATTTTAAGAGAAGTCAAGTAGTGGAATATTCCTCTCCCACGTTCCCCAAAAATCTAGTACACATGCTCTCAGCACATCCTCATGAACCTGAATTGTATGATTTGACTGGTCAAAAGTTTGAGGGTGTATACCATGGTCAGGAGAACCTGTTTACCCAATTTCTCTATAAACTCTACCCAAAATGATAATTAAACTAGAATTTCCTCTCTGAAATGATGGAATGAGGACCCTATGAAGCCATACTATCTCACAAAAATACAACTACCCAAGATCATCATCTGAGAAGGTCTCCCTCATTAGAAGGAATTAACCAAAATTTGTGATCATGTACACTAAAATCCAAAAATAATAAGTTCATGAATGTTACCTTGATAATCCGATCATTACACCCATTGCAACATCATCTCATTTCCACTCAAGAAATGGTAACTACTATAAATGTTCACCTGGTCACTGATGTTTTTTCCTTCACCTACTGACAGGTGGAATACCTCATGATAAAACCAACACACTCAAATTTCACCCCCAACAACCAGTACTAGGGATAGAAATCAAGATACATCTTGGTAATGTCATTATGTAACATAGAAATTGAGGTATGAAATTACGACATCAGCAACCTGTGTATGTCTAATAGAACCAAAAGGTGGTCATGAATATGTACAATTTCATCGTCTCCTATGGTGAATCCAATAAGTGGGACCTCACTGGCCACACTCTCTAATGGGACTCGACCATTATAATTTTATATCTACCTCATCCTCACTCTATCTAGAAGGGTATAGGTCACATCTAAGGGTGAAATAAAAGTCTTCCCTTGACCTTCCTGTACCTCTAAGTGAATATGTGAAGTCAAATAAATAAACTACCACTCACTACTATCCTCCTGAACTATTTTTATCTGATTCCTCCTACTTAATTCATTAGACATTATATTTCCTTCTCTAGGCATGTACACAAGCTCAATGCCAGAATTCAGTAGGTGTAACTTCCTAGTCCATGATTCCACTCAATAGTACTTTGAACCTAGTTTTCCACGTGGACTCAAGAGCATCTCCCCAAAGGCCATAGGCTATTGACTGGAAGCAAGGGCCTAGGTGTTCTATAGTGGATTATATGCCCTCATTAGCAGGGTGTAACATAGTGTAAATTCAACAATAGTTCAATAGCGAAAGTAGTAAACCATACAACATAAAAAATAATTGAAGAATGATGGTATAAACAAATCCAAAAGTCATATCAAATACATGATGATGATACATGTCACATGTTTCAAAAAAATCCAAAATAGGGACACAACAGTTATATAGAATACATGTCCCAAAAGTTCAAAAAGGCCTAAGGAATCTTAGTATCATCACAATCATCATCTTGGTCCTATGTTGTCCTACTCCTAATAAGAATATCAAGTACCTGTATTAGTGTGGTTTCCCTTTTTAACACCTATAATCACATAATCTATTTGGGTCTAAAAAAATTACCCAAATAGGGTGTGGGATTTAATCCTAGTAAGCAACCACCCAAGGTCTGTTCTAACCATTCATTGAATATATATAAAAAATATCCATTCATCATGATAAAGAACAAGGAAGTGCTCAAAAGTGAATATCCATACCATTTAATAAATTTCATTTAACAATTCAACCTCACTGATTATATATTTCTTGAGATCCAGATCAAGACTGACATCCATTATATAGTTAACAAAACTAATAGATGCCTAAACATTCCATCTATAAAGATACGAGTAAATACTGAATCCAAGGTTGTGCTTTGACTTGGAATACGGTTCATATCGTATTTTATTATTAATTCAAATTGGAACTATAGACGTTACATGACATTCCTAAGTTATAATTCAGGTATCGATCTAGTAATGATATCTAAATGTGCACCTCCTTGAATTTCTAAAGATAGAATTCAGGTATCGACTAGGAATAAGAGCCACTAAAACCCTACAATCCCATCCTGGTGAACCTCTAAGGAACCCAAACTTTTTCTTGGTGAGGTATAGATTCTTACTAATCAATTTTGCACAAGGAGGTCCTATAGAGAGCCTGGGTATCAACCATGGAATAAATAGTCAATTCCATATCGAGTGTGTCCATGGAATCTTTCATTTGGATCCATGATTCACTTGGAATAAAAATCAATCCTCAACGAGTCTGTCTATGGAATCATTTATTTGGATCCATGATTCACCCATGGCAGAATCAAGGTTCAGGAAATTGATTCTATCCATGGAATCCTTAAATTGGATCAATGATTCACCCCATGTATACAATTTACCCATCCAATGAGTCCATCCATATAAACCCTCACTTGGATCCATGATTCACCCATGGATATGAAGCATTTAATTAGTTCATTTCCATTTAAACATTTCATTTAACATTACAAGGTAAAGACCAAAAGAATTAATTTCAATATCACTTCAAAAGGAGAATCAATCATTGTCCAACCTCAAAAGTCTTTGCCTATCAGTTACTCACACAGGAATTTTCAATATAACAAGAATATTATGAATAAAAAGAAATTAAATAGGATTAAAATCATTAAACACACATGGTAAATTCATTGAAGAGAGAAATTAAGATTAAACAACCAATACATGGAACCGACATCTTAAACTCACAAGGTCATGCAATCAAAAGGAATTTCAATCATAAGTATACACAACTCAAGTTTCATCCAACTAAGGAAAAAAGGGTCATGATCCCACACCCCTTCCCATTGGACCATTTATATTACAATTCATCAATATTTTAATTTAATTATACATTTGACATCCCTTGAAATATGGTAAAAAGGAAAACCTCAATGGGGGTCAAATATACTGACCATTAAAATGGCCATTTAATCCCACACACCCAAATGAGTGGTTTACTCGTGGTTCTCAACCTATTACAAGAACTAAAGATAATATTCAATTACATATAGCATGTCTAGAAAAATTAGGGTTCAATTTCAATTTAGAGCGTCACACCGAAAATGGGCTTGCGACATAAAGATATATATAAACAGCCCGAATATTAACAAAATTCACAATAAGACCTACATTAGGTCCGTCCTTGATAGATCATTCAATATCAGGTTCTGATATAGTTTAGATTAGTAGAAATAATACTAAGAGATGATGAACATGAAATTAGGGCATATGAGCATAAAAAAATAGCATAGCTAATATCCATAAGTAAATATAACAGGTAAAAAAGAATCTAGATCTAACCACTACAGATTTTAGTAGAAAAACCACACTGGAATAGGAGATTGGACGGAAGAGATATCTAAAATCCTACGTATGGATCATAGGAGAGATTTTCCAATTATCCTTTTCTTTATGTAAGGAATAATAGATATTCATGGATTTAATATATATTTTATGTTTGTTAAAATTATTAAAAAATTCCAAAACTTCTAGGGTCACATGGTTTTGGTGCACTGTTTAGGCGCACTTTTTGGAAAATTAGGCACCTTCCATGCATGAATTTATGTAGTCCAAGGGGAACCTACATGGTTTACCCATATAGTTCACTAAAAGTGTAAAAAACATGCAGAGAGACACTAGCAAAATCACTTAAAAAAGTAATCCTAGAAACATCACCACGTTCTTCAACCTACATCGTTCTCACAAACTTTTCAACATCCACTTTTCAACAAATACATGGGTTTTGGGCTCCAGACCATCCCACAACACCCTAGAAACCTCCTTAACCTCAAAAATAATCAACATTCAGACATATGTAAGAAATTAAACTAATAATTGATAGGAAAAATGAATCCATACCTCAAAGAATAACCAGGTTCTTACCAACATCCCCCTTAATAAAAATCATCCTCAAATTGCCTTCTCAAGGGTACCCTGAAATGTCTAAGAACATCAATGGACACTACGATAGAACATCAGCCTCACACTCCTTGGTATTGTCATGTACTCGGCTATGCTTCCATAACACCCATACTAGAGTAACAGATCGTCCTCATAGAACCTTCGTTATATGGTCTACAATCCCTATAAGATTCTCTTCAAAAGAGTTATATAATTGTAACTCAACCTCCGCGGGTTGAAATCCACGAGATAGGTTTGAATAGTCACATCATAGATTAGAAACATATAAAAATTCGTGGATGGCCTGGTACCTATGAGGTAACTACAACTTCTAGACTATCATCCTGACTCTCTCTAGAATCTTAAACGACCTATAGAATCTCATTGATAGCTTACCATGTCTCCTGATCCTCTTATGTACCATCCTCAGTAAAAAATATAAGAAATCCCATTACATTAACTCAAACTATAGAGGTTTTCTATGTTGATCTCCTTATGATTTTGAATGAGACTCCATAGTATCCATCCACTTCTAAATCAATTGCACATACTCGATAGTCTCTTGAACATGATGAGTCCCCAACACAACTACCTCTCCCGCCTCTAACAAACACAAGGGTGATCGGCATGGCCTACTATAAAAAGACTCATATAAATCCATCTGAATAGTATACTAAAATATATTTTTTCATAAAAAATCAACCTGGGGTATATGCCTCTACCAAGAACCCTTGATGTCCAGGATGTAAGCTCGAAGCATGTCCTCAAGCATCGAAATCATTCATTCTAACTGAAAATATATATGGGGGTGGTATGTCATGCCCAAAAGCACCTGAGTACCCAATTCCCTTTGTAGACCTTTCTGTAATTGTTATGTTACCTGATCATCCCTATCTAAAATGAAATAATGTGGGACCCCATGATGCTTTAGAATATCAATGATTTACAACCGCCCAAGATCATCAACTGAAAAAGAATCCTTGATATATTGGAAGTGAGAAACCTTCGGGAGCCTCTCAACAACAACCTATAAAACATCATTACCTTGAGGTAACCTCAATAAACTAGTCACGACATCAATCATGACATAATTTCACTTCCACTCAGGAATGGGTAGCTTCAGTAATCTATCTAGTTACTGGTGTTCTGCCTTCAAATATTTGAATGTGGCAAACCTCATGAAGAAAATTTTCATATCTATTTTCATACTTGGACAACAATACTGATGATGTAAATCTTGATACATAATGGTGACACCAGGATGCACTACCCAATATGAAGGATGAAAATACCACATCAACTTCTCATTCATGTATACTAGGACCAATATGAGACCATGTACTCATAGGATCTCATCATCTCCTCTGGTATATCATGGATGAGGGTCCTCACTTTATACACAATCCTAAAGATCTGAGGCTTCTATGTTTGATATCTACCGCATCCCCCACACAATCCAGTAGGGTAGAGGTAACAACTAAAGATGAAAGGAAAGTCTTCCCCTGACTATCTTTCACCATGAATTGCATCTCATAGAACAAATCCATAATCTTCCACTCACTACTAGTCTGCTACACTTCTTGTATTTGAGTCCCCCTACTCAGTGCATCATCCACTACATTGCCTTTACCAAGCATGTAGGCATGATCGATGTCGAAATAATGATGTTATTTGACCCACCTTCGCTACATCAAATTCAGATCACATTGTGTAAATATATACATTATGATTTTGTGTTATGTTTATAACAAAAACGCTCTCCCAGTATGTAATGTGTCCGACATTGCAACACACGAACAAATACATCTAACTCTATATCATGCATCAGGTATAACCTCTTGTTTGACCTGAATTGTTGAGACTCGTACAAGAAAACTTGATCCCATGGCATAAGAACTACTCCCAAACCTATACCAGATGTATCATAGTACTTAGGGAAGCTCCTACCCAGATCTGGAAAAATTAGTATCGGCCCTAAATTAAATCTCCCTTTAGATCCTAAAAGGTCATCTGATAATAATCTGACCATACATACGTCACACCATACATATTCAAGCCCATAAATGGCTCTTATATATGTGATAAGTCTTGTACCAAACACATATAGTAACCGTACAACCCTAAAAAACTCTACACCTTAACAAAATTATTTTCTTTCTCCCAGGAAACTATGGCTCTCACCTTCTATGTGTCCATTGATACTCCTGTCTCTAAGATGATGTGACATAGGAAGTGAATCTGATCTATACAAAGGTGGAACTTTATGAGATTATGATTTTATTGATGCTCTCTCAGTGTATTCAAAATGATTTCAAGATAGGTGGTATGTTCATGTTGATTATGATAATTCACTAAGATATCATCCATGAAAACCATCACAATGTAATCAAGGTATCGATGGAACACTCGATTCATAATTTTCAGGAAGACAGATCCTGTGTTTGTGAGTCTAAAGGGAATAAAAAAATACTCATAAACCATACCTTCTCTGAATGTCTATTATAGGTATGTATGATGGTATTACATGCACCTGATGGTAACCAGATCTCAAATCAATCTTCACGAAGACATGAACAACCTAGACTTGGATGAAGATATCATTTATCTGTGGTAGAGGATACAGGTTCTTAACCATTGACAGGTCAAACTTCTGGTAATCAACACATAGTCTAAGGGTACCATCCACATTTTTCTAGAATGGACCAAAAAACCCCATGATGAATTACTGGGTCAGATAAAACTCATTTCCTCTAAATCCGTAAGCTACCTCTTGAGCTCTTACAGCTCCATTGTTACAAACATGTAAGGATGAATGGATACTGGTGAAGCTCCTGGAACTAGTTTGATAGAGAACTCTACCTCCCACACTAGTGGTAATCCAGAAAATTCATTTAAGAGGATGTCCCAAAAATGATCAACCACTAGAGGGGAATTAGTCTGACGTGTCCACTTATCATTTATAAATATACTCGCAATTTGGGCTATCAACCGGCCCATCCAATGATGCTCGAGTCTAGCATAGAATTCCTAGACATCCCACTATCCTGTTTGAATGTACTCTCCCCATCTGGTGATTTCAATCACTCCCTTTGGTGGTAGTATTCAATGAAATAATGAAGGGTAACCATCAATCTATCAAAAAAATGATATCAAATCATGTCATCTCGAGGGAGAAGAGGTCCCATATTAAGTGACACTAGCCAATAATGAGGGGGAACAACCTACACTATCATACACCCTCCCTTACAATTAAAAAATAAGTTTCATGATTCATGATTTTGTCCAAATAATGAACACTAAGCCTAAATCTCCCAACAACAGGTAAAAATGTAAAGATCTGTGCGACACCTATATCAAAGAGTCCAGAAGATAACGTAGAGTCTATGAGAATCGTACCTCTCACAGAATGATGTCCAGGATCCAGCTCCTCATGGGTCTATTGTACTATATGTACTTGGCCTATACTGTGGCCCTGTGATACTACCTGGATACCCTGAGCTAATCCCTCATGTTCTCACTGTGAACTTGGGGTCTGTCTACCATTACCACAACCACCAACACAACCTGTTCAGCCATTTGTACCACAACTCCCTTAATGATTAGAAGATGTTGACCTTACTCCTAAATGTGGAGTCTGTGTAGACCCTATCTCACTGGCTATTTGTGGAAACATTATGAAGAATTATTTTTACATGGTCCATATTTCTATATGATTTCTACTCAAAAGGGGCCCTCAAACATTGTAACCTCATATGTCCCAAACTACCACACTAGTAGCAAGTGACATGGCTACCAAAAGGCGTGGGATGAATTCTAATATCAATACATGGAAGCTCCATATGACAAATCAACTACTAGTTTAAGTAGTACCAAATCAGGATGCCAAACCACCCATGATCACACTCTCGTGCTCTCTCAGGTTACTCTCTATAATAAACACAAAATTCACAATTATAGAAATGGTAGTCAACCAACATATGTTAATCTAAGATCAAATTTCATACCTATGACCATCCTTAAAACGCCTATGTCTAGATATATTATCTCCCATTAGGATAGGTGCGAAGCAATGGAGATTTGTAAAATAGATAGAACACTCCATAAGTGACTATGAGCCCTACTCTAGATGTAAGAAGTCCCAAGATCAATCATCCCTCAAAATATCAGGATAGAAATAATAATATAAGGATATATGAAAATACCTATAGGATATCTTCCAACGACGATAAGATTTAGTGATAGAATCCCAATATCTCTTCACAGAATCACACAACATGTACGTAGATAGATTTACCCTCTTCTTAGGAGGCATCTCTAAGTTCTAAAATATAGATCACATGTCCTATAACCATGAATAAAATCTTATGGTCTGTTATCCCCCAAAAATGTGGGTGGATGCTTCTATTGAAACTCATACATCAACTCTGTCGTAGTCTGGGAAGGTTGTTATTCTCCCTGAATAGTCTGCATGAATAAGAAGAACCCATCATAAAACTATGCCTCAACATCTACATATAGTACAACTTCTAGTTCTGTAGCTAGCATGAATAGAGGATCCACTGGAATCCCATGGTCTTGCACCTTAGGGGTATGCTCATTACCACCCTCCTGGCATACAACCAGAGGTCTTCATGGTGGAATGGATCTAAAATGCCAAACACATGCCCAAATTCAAGATCGGTATCAAATTTCATGCCTCATAAGTGAAATTATTTAAGTAAGATAGGTAAAAGACTTTTTCTATAAAAATAAACCACTATTCTTGCTCCATGTGTGAGGTCTAGGTGACATATCAATCAAGTATATGTAAAGACAATACCAAAATCCCACTACTAAGGTTAGGACTAGTTTAGTTCTCTTCTATAGGCCACTCATGTTTCCATTTCAATTTACATGAAGTCACACATTCATTTTCATTTTTTCTATTTCACTAGAATTCACTTCCGTTTAACATTTTAATTAAATCCATTTTCACATTTATGTCACTAAATAATTTAATAGTTGAACCATAGTCCACCAAATTATGATCCAGGAGGGTCCATACTACACAAGGAAAAAATATTGGTGTCCAACCAATCCATACAATTACATATCTCAACATACATATCAAAACAGTTGGCATATCTATCATGAAACATATCACAACAGCATGAAATAAGTAATTCTCCCTAGATGGTATAGAAAAATTAAAGGCATTGGATTTCTAGAAAGAGTATAGAAATTTCATTTGATGTAATTTTGATTTTACCTATACCTGAGGGAGCTAATCCTAGGAACTACTCATTAACAAATTACTATTATGTCTTATCCATTAATAATGTTACCAAATAGTAACGAAACTAGAAAAGTTACACTGATACAACTTTGTAACATCCCAGTCCTGGATTCCACTAAAGAGTGATTCGATTCTGGTTGACCACACGGCTACAAGCACATCTCCCTAAATGAAATATGTTGCTGAATAGATGTTAAGGCCTAGGTGTGTCAGTGGGGAGGTTAATCTCCATTAGCAGAGTGTAATACATCAGAAATATGACAACATTTCAATAGCAGAAGCAGTAAACTAGACCATAGAATAAACAATAACAGACTGAAATGTATAAATAAATCTTGAAGTCATATCTTATACAAGATAATGATACATGTCACATGTTTTTAATAAAAGATCCAAAATTGGCACACGACAGTAATATATAATACATGTCCCAATAGTACAAAAGTCCACAAGAATCTTAGTATATTTTCAAGCCTTATCTTGGTCTCATCCACTCCTATTCCTAACCAGCATATCAAGTACCTATATTAAGGTTCATTCCTGTATCAAAACATGTAATTGTATAATCTGTTTGGGTCTAAAAAGTTTACCCAAATAGGGCATGAGATATAATAATGTTGGAAACCACCCATGGTCTGTGCCAATTAGTTAGTGAATATATATAAAAAATGTGCTGGAAATATGACAATATACAAGGAAGTACCCAAAAGTAAACAACCATCTCATTTTATCAATTTCATTTAACAATTAAATATAATTGAATTTTTATGTCTCAAGACCCAACTCAATCTTGACATCCCTTGTATATTCAAAAGCACAAACTAATGCCTCAACAAGCCATCTATAAAGATATGTGTCAAGTTCGAATATGAGCAAATGATTTGTCTTACAAGACAGATTACATAGGCTTTTATTATTAATTCAAATTGGAACCAAAGCCCACCCCTTCATTCCTAACCTAGAATTTAGGTATCAGACTTGGTATGATATAAAACCATTACCCTCCTTGACATTACTAAGTTGGAATTCAAGTACCTCTCAAAAATGATATCCACTAACACCCTAAGTCATATCCTGACAGACCTCTTACGAACTCGGTATCACTCTAGGTGAGGTATAGAGTTTTTCCAATTATTCCGTCACTGACAATCGAATAGGGAATCCATGTATCAACCAGGTAATAAATATTAAATTCCCTCTTGATTTTTTCCATGTAATCCTTCATTTGGATCCATGATTCACTTGAAATATAAATGAAGCCTTAATGAGTTTGTCCTTGGCATCCTTCATTTGTATCCATCATTCACCCATGGAATATTCAATGTCCAATACATTGATTCCATCCATAGAATCCTTAAATTAGATCCATGATTCACCCAAGGCATAAAATTAACTATTCCAATGAGTCTTTTAGTGGAATCCCTCTATTGGATACTTGGTTCACTTATGTATATTAACCAATTCATTAAATAATTTCCATTTAACATTTCATTTAACCTAAAAATAACTAGTCCAAAATAATTCATTTTAATCTTGAATTAAAAAATTAAAAAAAGAATCTCCCTCAAAATGCGTCTCAGGATTTGGCCAACCTAAAAAGTATTGGCCCGTCAATTACTCACATAAGAGTTTTCAAAATAACAAGTACCACATGAATAAGAAGATATTAAAAATCCCTAAAACCACTAGATTCACATGGGAAAACCATAATAGAGAGAAATTAATCATAAAAAACATATACATGGAATTGGCATCTTTTAACTCACTTGGGAAAGAAATGTAAAGGCATTTCAAGAATAAGTATACCTAAATAAATATTCATAAAGATATGGTCCAAGAGTAATTATCACTCATACCTTACCATTAATCCATTTAAATTATAGTTCATTCATGTTTGAATCCAATTCCATGTTTTACATCCCATGACATGGGGTAAAAAGGTGCACCTTAATGGGGTCCAAAATACAAACCCTTATAATAGAAAATTTAAGCCAAAAAAACCTTAAGGGATGGTTTATTCATGGTTCTCAGCCTATTTAACAGTCCAATTCAATTACATAGAATGAGTCTAGCTAAAATAGAATTCGATTTAAAATTAGATCATTTCCCAGAATATGGGTGCATGACACAAAAACATATATAAACGGCATGGATATTAATAAAAGTTAAGAGGCCACCTACCTTAGGTCCATGATTTATAAATCATAAAGTATAATGCTCTGATTCAGGCGATAATTGGATAAATTTGAAGAATAGATGAAGAATGAGAATTTAGGAAATATGTGCCTAAAACCAAATAGCGCATCCAATATCTAGAAGAAACAGGAACTGATAAAAATAAATTTAGATCTTACCTATAAGGATCCAATGAGACAAACATGATTGAATGAGAGATTTTATGGAACAGATATCTCAAATCCTACTTTAGACTCAATGTCAAGCTTCTCTAATTCCTCTTTGATGTGTGTAGGAAAGAGTAGTATTTTATGGATTTAATATATTTTTTATTTTAGTTAAAATTATTAAAAAATTCCAAAACATACTGGGTAGTATGGTTTAGGGGCACAGTTTGGAAAACAGTGTTCCAACCAAGAACAACTTCTTATATGCTAAGGGGAACCCACACATTTTTCAAACCCTATTCAAACCATATGAAGATCCACTATCAAAATTTGTATAAAATTTATACATAGTCGCACGATTGTGTGGGGAATCCCGCAATGTTTTTAATAACCATGCGACATCCTCTTTTCACCAAAAACACTAATTCTGGGACAAAGACCATTCAAGAAAACCCTTGAAACATTCATGATCTCAACGATAATCAAAATGAGTCTATATCTAGGCAATTAAATTGAGGATTGATTGAAAAAATGAATTTGTAACTCGAAGAAGAATCAGGTTCTTACAGTAGGTACTTGACCCACCATTGCTTCCTCAAATTCAGATCACAATTTGAAAATATATACCTGAGGATTTTGTGTAATGTGTATAGGAAAAAAAGTTCTCCCAATAAATAATTTCTTTAATAACTCAAAGCATTAAAAACTATATATAACTTAATATTGTTCATTGGGCAATGCTAATTATGTGGCCTCAACTACAAAGAACCATACACCATGACTCAATCCTCCCACATTATAAATTATCAGACCAAAATACCTGAGGCATCACAATACATAATCTCACTCTTTATTAGATCTAGATGAATCAGGACTAGTGATGAAGTCAGTATCCATTTCAAATCCAAGAATCCTTTCTCACAGGAATCTATCCATACAAACTTCACACCATTCTAAGTCTAGCCTTTAATTGGTGCTGCTAGGCATGAGAAGTCCTGTATTAAATAGATGTAATATCCAGCTATCCCCAAGAAACTCTGTATGGAAATTATTTTATTGGTAAACTCCTAGGAAACTATAACTATCACCATCTCTTGGTTAGATTATACTCCTTTCATTAAGATAATTTGATCCAGTATGTGAATCGTATCCATCCAGCAGTGGAACTTCAGGAGATTATCATATAAATAATGCTCCCTCTGTGTACCCAGAAATCTAAAGGTGTCTAGAATGGCCATATCTATTGAGAGAATACAAAAAAATATCTTCCGTGAAAACCACCACAAATAATACATGTAAGGATGGAAAACAATTTTCAACACCACTATGAAAAATGATGGAGAATTTTTCAAACTGAGTGGCATAACCAGAAACACATAGAGACCATACATACTTTAAAAATATATATGAGGTATTTCTGTAGGTAAAAAAAACCTAATGATATCCAGATCTGAAATCAATTATAGAGAACACATGGGCTCCTTAGAGAGGATTAAAAAGGTCGTATATCCATTGAAAGAGATACCAATTTGTAACTCTCTAATAGTTGAATTTTCATTAATCCACACATATCATAAGGGTATCATTTTCCTTTTTCGCATACATAACTAAAGAACCCCACCGAGAAGTACTGGGGTATTTAATCCCCATTTCTTCAAAGTCATCTAGATGCCTTTTGATCTCTTCAAACACCATAGTATCCATAATTTATGGAAAATGGATACAGTTTTATCTCTTCAAATTAGTTTTATGGAGAAACAAACCTCCCTCACTTAGGAGGTAAAACAAAAAATTAATTCAAGAAAATTTATCAGAAATAATAAACTAGTAGAGGAAATTCCACCTTTTAGGATCCCTAATCATCGACATATAAACTAGAAATCTAGGATGTCATCCCATCTATCCCATGATGCATGAATCATCCTCAGATCACCTAGAAATATCATTAACCATTTTGGATAAAAAATAGACTCTTTGTTGATGTGATAGTCACCCTCCGATGAAAGAAATCAACAAAGGATATATATGAAAATAGCCAATCCATCCTTAGTATGATGTCAAAAATGATAATCTTGGGGAAGAAAGATCCAATATGAGGTAACACTGATCTATCTCATGGGGAACTCCCTGCACTAGCATACACACTCCGCTTGGATTCCAAATAGAGTCTCAAATGTCACAAAATCATCAAAAAATTATATAATGAGACAAAGAATTTCCACTACAGGTGAATATATTTTCACACCATGATCTCAGAATTCTTTTTTTTATTTTATTGGAAATGTTTTTTTGAACGGTTCTTGGGTTGATTTCCCATTTCTATTTTTTGAATTTAGGAGATTTTCTAGCTTGAAAGAAGGTGGAAAATAGTTGGCACATGGTTAGGTTATACCAAATGCTATCACCCAGTTGACCATGTAGAGAAAGTTTATTTTGAATAATGGTGACCACACGGTTGGTGCACAGTTTGTCTAATCATGTGGGTAACCGTGAGGTATATCCCTTTAGAAAAATGTGGGGTGCAATGATGGTTCATAATTTTGTAAACCATGCTGCCAAATTGAGATAGTTTCCTAGGTTATTAAAAGTTGGAAATGATTCTTATTAACCTCCTCTATTTCGACCCTATTTGGGTTTCTCCACCCTATCAATACATAGGCATACCATGATAGCACTAAAGATTCCCTTCTTTGGCCCTCCTTTTTTTCATGGATGCTTTTTTGAATGTTTTTTGGTTAGTTCTTCAAGGTTTTTGTACGATTTCCTCCTCTTTTATCTTTTCTCCCTTGATTTATTAGTATCCCTGATGGGGTTTTATCATGGAAAAACCCTAAGGGTTAGGTAAGATGTGTGTATTGTTTTCCTTAGATGTTAGTGTTTGTGGATTTTATCTTGGGTCATGTAATTCCTCATCTTGAAGTTTCATTTCCTTCGCACATTGTTGAGTTTGGTGTTTCCATCCATTTCCATTTTGGAACATTCCATTGATGATTAGTAATTATTTTAATGCTTTCAAAGTATTATAATCATGTTTGTGATTTTATGGTATGAACTTCTTTAAGGATTTTATGATAGAAACATGATGAATGTTTTTTTCATAGGGTTTCTTTTTTTATGTCTATATTAATATTTATGCAGGGTGTTTTAGAAAATGCATCTTATTTTATAAAAATTAAATTGATAACTTGTGGTGTTCATTAGACTTGGTTTAATTTTTGTATCTTGGTTGAAGTTATTAATTAGGCACAATGTGTGGTTTATATGCCTCTTCATTGGATACTTATTTGTGGAAAAATGTTTTGGAAAGGGTATTTTGGGGTTTTAAATGCTTATTTTTATCTTTTCATTGTGTGATTGGTTGTGTTGGTTTAAAGGAATGTTTTTTTTCATTAAAATGACTCTTGGCTGATTTCATGGACTCTTGGGGCATGTCATTGGGTGTTGAAAAATCCTTGGGTGCATGGGGTGCACACATGGATCGAAATTCAAATAATTATGGCATTTAAGAATGATGTTTTCCATGAACCTCAGTTCTTTAAAAAAAGGTTTTTATTCCCTATTACCTTTTTCAAAAAACGGTTCCTTGAATTATAAATGGTGATGTGTTGTTTAAAGTGACATAAAAAAGTGACTTCAAATTTTTTTCGATGAAACTTAGAAGGTTTGAAATTTTGAAGCATGTGTTAGTGAATAGTAGGAATAAAGGAACATTTGAAATTTTGAGATATTTATTGGAAACTAATCGATGTTTGGAACTATGGATATTTTGTATTGTTGAAGTATGGTGGATTTATAAAGGTCCATTGGGAAACTTATGTATGTTTTACATTTTCATTTTGATTTTGAAATGGTTTTGGAATTGGAATTGGTTTTGGGAATGTGTTTCTCGGTTAGCATTAATGATATTTTTCAAGTTTTATTTAAAACGTTTTTGATGGTAAAGCTCATCTGGTACTTAAATTTTCCTTATAAAAGGTTGTTTTAACGTGATGTGATTTTAAGGCTTGATTGCCATGTTATATTATTGTTGGAAATCGGTTATTTTTGGAAATCATGTGATGTATGGTCCCAGTGGGAATCTTGGCATGTATTGTAAAATTTATTTAAAACATGGGTAGTGTGAGGCCCAATTGGTATATTATTTTTTTGGGAATGTTTTTATAGAAACATAATGATATGATGGCCTAATTGTCACTAGTGAAAGAAATGGGGTTTCATGTGTGTGTTTGTGATGCTTGATTATGTTATAGACCACTAGACATTAGGAAGGGATCCCCTCTAGTGTCTTGTACACTATAACACTATTTATTTTGATTCCCCTAGACCATGGGATTTGTTCTCATATAGTTGATTGTTCATGAGAGCGCTGTTGGTTATGATTTATATACCATGTTTTTTGGAGTATTATTATTATCATGGGATACCGAGCCATTATCTAGATGGTGTAGTGATGGTTTCTTAGCGACTCTGATTAGATGGTTTGATACCCCCATTGAATTGATGGGGCTAGGTGGGACGTGCCACTTGTTTGGATATCATAGAGTGTCTAGTTGGTTATTGACTATGTATCTGTACTATATGATGACATTTGAATCCGAGCTTATTATGTCATGATATTTCATCTAGATATGTTCCAAAAATGATCATAATCTACTATATGTATGTTATGTTTATTTCTATATAATGTTGGGTATTATATTTTCTAGTTTTTTTCTTGTTCTATTTCCTTTTTTTCCCAACACCCCTTTTTGTTTACTTGTTATGAATTTTTATTTGGGATTTGTTTTTGGTCTTAGTTGTGAAAAGTGGAACTGTTTTTGAAAAAGGAATGTTGGGTGTGTTGTTTCAGAAAGAGAATTTTTGGAAATCTATATTTGATTATTCCAAATTATTAAAAGACTATTTTTTTATATTTATTTCAAACTAGTTCTTGTAGACCATTTTAGGAAAGGAAATGCATGGACTATATGGTGATTACCTAATAAGAGATTTAAGCTCACAACCTACTTGTGCCACTCAGCATCGGTAGACACAAGATGTTTTTGAGGCTTATCTTTCTTGTTTGGGTTTCCTTGGAGTAGGCTGGTCTTGTGGTTAGTGGTGACCAAGAGGTCAAATAGATATCATGTTTCATAGTTTTTTTTTAGTTATGTATTTAGTTTATGTTTGGTTTTGGATAAGTAGTTGTTGTGTTTGGATCAGTTTTATACATTTATTAATATTCAATTATTATTAAATTATTACTGTGAGCTCTATTTTGTTTAATTTATAGTCATTTTATAAGTCTAAACTATTCACATTGGATTATTGGATTACCATCACTAGTTTCTACCTTGTGGGTATCAGGAATGCCCTCCAGGCCATGTATCAGATGATTCTAGGTGTTGGAATGGATGGAATATCGGATTGGTTCATGAAAAAATGGAATCTGAGTAGGATCTCATTATTTTGGGTTTTATTTATCTTAGAGATTAATACTATCAAGACTCTATATTTTTTTTATGAAGTACATCATGAACCCTTACTCATTATGATCCTCGAGCTGTTATGGTAGTCTAGGACTTTGAACTTCTATTTTGGTCTGGGTTTGTGTCGATTAGGAATGAAAATGGTGAAAAACAGGTGTCGTGTCTTGTTCAAATATGGAGTAGTGACCCACATGGAATCTAAGTTCCAAGTTTAAGTTCCTCTTATCTGGTAGTGATTTCATGGGTCATGGCCCACTAACTATGTTTTCAGGTTATGTATGAACACGATTTATTCATTCTGGTAGTTTCAGGTGAGTCATGTATTGGTTTTGTACTTATTGGTGTGAGTGGGTTTGGAAAGTAAAAATGGTATTTGGAGTAGAAAAATGTGTTTTCAAATGATTTTTTACAAGTTCATTCTGATTAAAAAGTGAAATGATTTTTTTAAAAGGAAAAGTGATTCTGAATTTTGAAAAGCTTAGAAAAATTTCAAGTAATAGTGAATTGAGAAGTTGGAAAATCATTGTGTTAGATGATAAAGAGGTATGTGTGATCCTTGGTATTTCATATAGACATTCACATATGTGTGGATATGTATGGAAAGTGTATATTGGAATGTTTTCATGGATGATATAAGTCGATATGGTATGGGCACATATGTGAAATTTTATAAGATTCCATTAGAGGGTATTTTGAAATCAACATTTTGGATTAGTTTTGTCAAATTATTTTGGAAATGGAAAATGATTTTTAGAGTTTTTTTAAAAAAAAAATGGTTCATGTTTTTGGAATAATGGTCTTCAATATTTTTATAGTGCCCTTAGAAGAAGGTAGTTTTTTAAATTGGATAAAAATGATGGTTCTTTCAAAATTTTATTCTAGTTCTATTTGTGTTATTTGGATAATGATCATGTTGTTTTAGCTTGATAGGTTCTTTTTTTGCTGATGTTACGAGTTGATGTGGATTTTTGGTTCTGTGTTTATCTTCTCATTGGAATATGTTACCCAAAATGGTACCTAAATTTTCTAGTGGGACTTTCTTATTTTCATCTAGTTTTTCATATATTCCTTCGTGACCAAGGTCCGTTCGAGGCTACAGAATGGATTAAGGAATGTGAGAGTGTATTCAGTTCATTTAGAATTCCTGAAGCTGTGATAGTGCGTTCTATTCTAGGTATGTTTGAGGTTCTATATTTGGATTATTGGAAGGTTATTGTTCCATAATCATTGCAATTTTGTATGACATGATAGTTTTTTAAGACCACTTTCATGTGATGGTTTGTGCTTGAGGAGGTAAAGAAGAAGAAAGTGTATGATCTCATGAGTATCTAGCATGGACAACAGATAATGAAGGATTATGTTCGAAACTTCAAGGATCTTATTTCCTTTTCTATGAAGGTGGTATCATAGGATATTCTAAAATATCCTCTTATAGTTTGGGGTATTCATTCGATGATCATGGGGCGGGACCTACCCTCTAAGGATGTTTTTTTAGAAGTTTTTAGAAAACGAATTTTTGTTCAAGGTGCATAGTATGGGGGTTGATCAAACAATGTTTATCTATGTTCATGAAGGTTCTCCATCTTGTGAGAGGTGTGTTCCTAAGGAATCTATTTCTGAGAAGCCTCTCTCTAGATCTTACTTCTCACTCTTCAGGTTTCTTGCCTGTGTGATTCTAGAACGATTGGTTTTGGAATTCAAAGTGTTCAGGCCATAATCCTCCAAATTAGTGTCATTTTGGTGTCCATTTGGATCATTTGGAGAAGATATTTAAGAATTATTTCATAAAAAATAATACTTGATCAAAGGATTTCATCTCCTACCTATGAAGTAGCAGATTCTTCAGAGATCAGAGATCCAACAATATGCCATAGACTGAAGCTTTTCATGTAGATAGGAAAGACTAGGGGTGTGGTGAAACTTGTCCCAACTTTTTCCTCTAGTTTTAGAGTGTATATTATTGAATTTATTTGTTTTAGTTTTCTCATATGTTGTAAGTTCACTATTTTTGAAAGATTCTCAGTGGTTTCATTCTTTTTTAATTTGAATAATTGTTCCTTTTGAATATGATTATTTAAATCGATTGTTCCTTTTTGTGTGTTCTTATCCCTTATTCGGTCTAGTCCTACATTCTGATAGTGTTCATTCTAGAGACGTTTAGATCTTATGGAAATGGTGAATTGTGGTGATGTTCATTGTTTGGTCTCTATATAATCCACGTGTTGTCCCCTTTTTTTGTGGGAGGTTTTGGGCTCACATTGAGAATTATCACTCGGGTTGTCCAATTGAGGGATTATTGATAATTCTTATGTTATGGTGGTAGTTTTGTCTAGATTTTGTGGAGAAGTTTTCATAAGTTTTTGTTGGGAGTTCCCAAATTGGCCTAATCCGAATCTGTTCCACGGTGTTAGCCAAGATCATGTGGTGGGGAGAACCCTCTAATTTTTTTGGGAATCCTTCCATTGTGGTTTCTCTTAGAGTTTATTTTGTGTAACTGGTGAAGTGAAAGGTCACCCCAAGGTTCATGGCTCCATTTGTCTAGGTTTGTGTTTTTGTTTCATCGTTGTTCCACATGAGTATGGGGGACTTTTTGGGGTAATAAAGTGTTTTTCGTGGGGAGAATTTTCATGCCCTGGTCTTCTAATTTATATTATTTTATTCTTTTCATGGAATTGTTTATTTTGGATAGGGTTCGGGATGAGTTCCTAGTTTATTTGTTTTTGTTTTTTTTTTAATTTTTGGGTTTGAAAGTATGTGGTGCATGAAAATGTGCATTGTCTCCCTAGAGACTATGTGGAAAATGTTGATTTTGGAAAGTGGAAACAAGATGGTTGAAAAATATGTTATCATATTATTAAGGGTAACCATGCGGTATGTCCTTCTTGGATAATGAGGGGAGAACATTTGGTGCACAATTTGGAAAACCATGTGGCCAAACCATGTGACTTTACGAGGTCATTAAAATATGGAAATTACTATATTTCCATTCCAGTGTTTTAACCCTATTTCAGGTTTCTCTTCCCTTTCTCACCCTCATCACTCCAAGGGATCTACCATGATTACCTCCTTTGTCCCTCCTTTTCACATGGATGAATTTTGAAGGTTCTATGGTGTCCTCTTCATGGTTTTTGTTTGATTTCCTCCTATGTTCTCTTTTAGATCTTTATTTCTTTATTTTCCTTGATGGGTTTTTATCTTGGTCAAAAACTTAGGATTATGGTCGATGTGTGGGTTGTTTTCCTTGGATGTTAGTGTTTTATTGTTGTCTCTTGGGGAGTGTTTTTCCTCTAAAATTTTATTTTCATTATCACATTGTCGATGTAGGTTTTTCCATCAATTTCATTTCAAACACATTTTATGATGACTTATCTTTCATTTAATGATATCAAAATATTATAATCATTCTTGTGATGAGATGGAATTGACTTCATTGGAGATTGTATGGTGGAAACATGATTTGAAATGGTTTTAGAAGGGTTTATTTAATTATTCCTATGTCTAAATGCATGAAAGATGTTTGATGAAATGACTCCTGTTTTCTAAAAACGAAATTGAGCACTTATGGTGTTATTTGTTCTTGGTTGTATTTTGGTATCATGGATGAAGCAATTAATTTGGAATGATGTGTGGTTCAGATGCCTCTTTATGGAACAATGATTTGTGGTAAAACGTTTTTGAAAGGCTCTTCCAAGATTTTAATTACTTATTGATGGTCTTTTTATTATGTGACTTGTTTTGTTTGTTATATTCAACTGGTATTTCTTGAAAATAGATTTTGGATGATTTCATGGACACTTTAGGTGTGTTATTCGATACTAGCACATCCATGGGTACATAGATTGCACACATGTATGGGAATTCAAATAATGATGGCATTTGGGAATGATTTCTTCCTTAAACCTCAGTTTTTCAGAATGGTTTCTTCTTTATTCCCTCTTCCATTTTTTCTAAAACGGTTCCTTGATTTCCAAAAAGTGATGTGTTGTTTTAATTTACCTAGACATGTGTCATAAAATACGTTCTTTTAAACAATGCCTATTTACCATTCTGAGGCATGTCTGGGAGAATAATTGCCATAAAGGACTATTAGAAATTTTGAGAGATGTATTTTCCACCAAGTGGTGTTTGATACTATGGCATGTTTTCACTTTGAATTATGGTTTATTTCTAAAGGTCCATTTTGAAACTTGTGTATGGGATGTGTTTTTATCTTGGTTTTGATATGGTGTTGGAATTGGAATTGGTTTTGGAAATGTGTTTTTGGTATTGCACATAAAATATTTTCAAGGTTTTTATTTTAAAAATATATGATGTAAAATCCCATTTGGAACTCATTTGACATATGTTCTTGAAAGGCATCATGGAATATTATGTAAAATAGATTTAAAACATGGCTAGTGTGTTGCCCAGTTTGTATTTTAAAAATGTTTATGAAAGTGATTTTTGAAAATTAATAGATGCGATGACATGATTGGCACAGGTTAACGATTTTTTTTTTCATTTGTGTGTTTATGATGCTTGGATTATGTTGAATACCACTACACCTTGGGATGAGATCTTCTATAGTGGCTCGTGTGCGGGAACACTATTGGTATTGAGTCCACCAGATCTTGTGATGTGTTATCCTCTAGTGTATTTTGCTTGAAAATGCTATTTGTTATGGTGTCAATACCAAGTTTTGCTATGTATAGTTATTATCAATGGATTCTAGTGTTTTATCTAGAGGTTCGAGTGATGGATTCTTGTGAACTCCGATTTGACGTTTGGGTACCCCCTTTGACTTGATGGGGCTAGTTGGGATGCACCACTAGATAGGATAGATTAAAGTCTCTAGTTGGTTATTGATTTGAAAGCTACACCATATGTTGTAGGTGAGTCCAAGATAATTACATGTAGGGATTTACACTAGAAATTCTCAAGAAATTATCATGATCTACTATCTGTATGTTCTATTTATTCATACTGCATGTCAGGTTTTGGTTTTTCTAATTTTTCTTTCTTGTTCTGTTTCCTTTACTTTTTTCACTAATCCCCTTTTTAGTTACTTTGTATAGATTTTTATTTTGATTTTTATTTAGTAATGGGTTGTAAAAAGTGGAACTTCTTTTGAAAAATTAAATATGGGTGTATTGTTTTAAAAGGGGTAATTGTGGAATGCTATGTTTAGTTTTCTAAAATTATAAATAACAATTTATTTTGAATGTAATTAAAACTAGTCCATGTGGAATATTTTGGCAAAGGAAATGCAAGAAATCTGTGGTGATTACATACTGATCTATTTAACCTCACACCCTACTTGCACCACTTGGCATTAGTAGACTTGAGCTATTTTTTAGGTTTTGGTTTTAGGTTCGGTTTTCCTTGGAGTAGGCTGGTCTTTTGCTGGTGGTGACCAAGAGGTCATGTGGATATCATGTTTCCTGGTTGGGTTATGAGTTTTTTATTTAGTTTCAGTTTTTTTTGGATTAATATTATTGGTATAGACACTAGTTATATATATATATATATGTATTTATATTTAGTTATTATTTGTTTATTTTTGTGGGATTTATTTCATTTATTTGTTACTGGTTTTATGGGAATTTTTTTTAAAAATGGATTATTTGATTCCAAACACTAGTTTCTAGACCATGGGTATTAGGAATTCCCTTCGATCCTTGTCTTAGACCGGGTCAAGTATTGGGCTGTATGGAATTTCATCTTGGTTCTAGATAACTATGAAACAATGTAATGTATGATTATAAAAAAGAGATAAAAAGTACAGAGGCTACTAAGATCATACATCTCACTATAGATGGCCTAACACTATGTTCCTAAGGTGTAGTCTGAAAAAAAAATATTTTTTTATGAACCCGAACCCTATGACACAACCTCACTATGATGAGTAAGCCAAATCAGTTGTCTAGGTACAACTAGTGCATGACTGCCTCAACCACGTCCACCACCTCATCCTGAACTACTGACCCTAGTCCAGCTCTCATCCTAACATGAAGATGTAATACTCACTCCAAAACCTAGATTTAGTGATAACCTCATCCAATAACTATTTAAGTAAAGTTCCTCAATAAACTCTATAGATGACCCATCCTAAAAAAAGATCGGCAGATGACTTTTTCGGGATTACACTAATTCCTCATATACCCCCATCTTCTACAATGATGAATAAAATTCACTACCCGAACTAACATCCTAGTTGGTAATCATCTCCCAGGAAGCCTCAAAATGCCACTTCCTACCACTTGAAGCTAAAACACTAGGTCGAGTGGCTTACTTGCAATTCTATATGCCCCAACATTAATAAGGTTCCACTCTATAATGGGTTCCTAATTCACTATTTAAATAATATTAATCCACTTGAACATGTTGATCTTTGATCGAATGACATGCCTGAGACCTTACTTTAAGTGTCTCACCCATGATAGATTATCAACATGATATATTATAAAAAATGATGAAGATCTATAAATCATGTTGATTACACCATAACAGTCATCATGCCCTGCTACAGACAGAAAAACTCAGAGTTCCATCGTACTCTTGGAGTCTCGAGGAAACATTAGTCGTAAAAATGGTTTATAAATTCCTCTAAATGTTTTATCACATTGTTTCAACAAAGATCAACAAATCCCATCAACACTTTGCTTCTCCCCGAATAATAAAAGTAAAGAGATTCACTATCCTCTCAAGAGGTGTATCTAGATTCTCAAATATTGAAAAAGTTATCTCAGGCCATAGATCAGTATCATTTGGACATTGATCTCAAAACAATGGGGGTGGATGTTGCTACTGGAATACTAGTGTCAGTTCTTTCATAGATGATGCAGGATGTGGTGCTCCTTGAGAAGTTTACATATAGGCTAAAAACCCCCCGTAGAACTATACCTCATCACCAATGTCTGATAAAACAATAGGTGCTGCAACTGAAACAATAAAAAGGATATACTGACAGTCTATGTCCCATCACATTTAAATCATGGACATCTTCACCATCATTACATATGAATGGACTTCTTCTTGATGTTATGTATCTGCAAATCCAAACACACTCCTAAAAAGATATATAACTAGAAGTTTATAGCAGAAAGAGTAGTATAGGTCAAAAACATCCTACAAACAGGTCACACCCCTATGCCTACTCCAAAACTAGGTCTCTGTAAAAAGAACATTTGTAAACATATCTAGATAGACTACCTAATACCCACTCAAAAGTTGAGTCAAGGTAAAGTTCGATATTACACAATTTTCATTTCATTTTACCTCATATTTATTCACAATTTACATTAAATGATTGTGAAAATGGTTTAAAAATTCTGATCCATATGGTCTTATACACCTTATAAACTAAAATATAACTTCCACTTATTCAACACCATAACACGTTTCAGTCCATGAGACCAATGGTCCTTGACCCGATGTGCCATAGTTCACAACTTATGATGTTGACTCTATCCTAATCTAGAAAACATTATTTTAGTTACAACATGCACTCTATGTACCAACCATGTTTCACAATATCCTACTCAAATAATTTATCAAACATTAGGTATATCATGAATGTTACATATCACAATGTTATGAAGACACGCAATGCATCCTATTGGGAATGACATAATGCATTGAATGTGAATCATGTAAAAGTGCATAAAAATTATGCATGAGATGCATACCCTCATCACATCGAGAAATGATAAAATAGATCCTTGATCATATAAATGGTAAAATAAAAATTAAAGTGCATCACCCAATGGTGGAATATAATCATCTATAATTGAAAAAAATACAAAAATATAAATTTATGTTCTAGGAAATTTGTGTTTTTCATTTACGTGGGTTAGATACTCCCGGGAACAGCTCACAACCAAATTCCAATTCCTTCTTAATACACTGTTTGTTGTCAAAAAATAATATTCTATAAAATAAAACAACATTGATACCACCTTTTATGGTTTTGAACATAATTCCATCGAAAGGTACCCTATGATGATAGGTCAAATGGCCTCAATAACATCTCCTAAAATTCTAGATGCTATCGACTATCAACAATGGACTAGGGTGTGTCAATGGGGGAGACAATGCCTTCATTTTAGAGTTTAACATAGTTTAACTATAACAATAATCAATAGCAGTAATAGATATTATAACATATATGGGATAAGCATTCAAACAGGAAAACATAAACAATGCCAATCGTAATCTCATATACATACGATGTTCATGTCATGTCCCTATAAAGGTTGAAAATGGTATAAAATAATACAAAAAAATACATGAATCAAAATTAAAAAGTCTAAAAGAAGTATCCCAACAAGCATCGTGAGCCTCAGATCGGTCTTGTTCTCCCATTCTCATAAGAATAACAAAATCAAGCATCAAACTATAGGATCTTTCCAAGGTCCTTACATGAATTATTATAGTCTTCTCGGGTACCCAACCAAATCCTGAAAAGGGTGTGAGATATCACTTAGTAGGCCTCCACCAATGGTATTTATAGAAATCAAGAAGGTGTATGGCATGTCAAAGTATTGTTCAAAATATACAACAAGTATAGTAGTAATACAAGTGAAATTCCCATGGAAAAGTATCAACTGTAATTTTTTACTATCAATCCAAACAAGGATCATTTAATATTAAATTTAGGCTCCCATAAACAAGGCTAGTGAGAAAAAAAGAAATATGGAAAGTGTAGTATGGTCCTATCATTCCAGTTTAATCTAATACCTATACTAGGACTATCTGTAAATCATTCCAAAATATACCACATCCATTCCATGGAACCTTTTCTAAATCCACTACCACAATGATTCCAAATAATCCACTACATAGCATTCATCACAGACTCTCCATATAATCACGTCATCCAAAATGCCCAAAATGTGCAATAAAAAGGGTTTGACCATTAAGGGATGGATCCAAGGTATTGTGGATCAATATATCCTCATAAATTCCCTGGATTGTCTCAATGTAAACTCAATAAGGGCATGGGTGAAGTCCAAAGATCATGTGACCAACACATGTCCAATTCAAGTACAAGAAAGCTGGTCCTAAGGGTTATCAAGGCCCAAGTAATCCTACAAAATCAAGACCCAATGAGGAAACAAGATCAATGCGTCTACTTCTACAACCAAGACCCATGGAAGTTACATTAATGAAATCCTATGGAATCATGATCCAAGGTATACTAACTGAGGAATACACTACCATAATCAAATCAAAATCATATTCATTCATCATTTTACAATCAATTACACTTTATGATTTCATCAAACTCATATAAGAAATTCCATTAAAATAATTTATTCAATTATTTTCATGCTAAAACATGAAGAAGGTGGAAAAATGTATGATAATATCTCAATTAAATTTTGATTAATTTATATGGACTTCTACTAACTAGGATAGTTGACACTCACCCCATGGGTTGTATAAAAAAAGGGAAAAGACAAAGGCACACCCAATGTGTATCCTATGTTAGGGAAAAAACCTCCAATTTTTTTTTAACGAAACTAGTGTGTATCCCTAAAAGGTTCTATTTCATTTAATTCTATCATTAAATTCGTTTTATGGGAACCACCTGAAATTATGACATGTAGAACAATGGAAACATGCTTTACAAAACACTACACAAATAGGAAATGGTATAGACCACTTGTTGTAGGCTTGTAGTAGTTCACTCATCCAATATTGACTTCTGATTTGTTCTTGATTAGATGAAAAATGAAAAATAGATGAAGAACCTAAAAAATATGACACATTATCTTGAACCTAAATAACCCAGTCAACATGATGTCAAAATAATAACAAATAAAGATTATAGAAGAACTTACCGGAACAAATCCAATGAGATTAACTGTGTTCAAATCAATGTTTGGATATATATTTGTAACTAAATCATCATAATTGAATTCAAGGAGGAGCTACCAATGTTAAAGGATTTCCATCAGAGGAGAAAAAGAAAAAATATTCAATATATAAACTCATTATGGGTGAAATGGAAATTTCCACATGAAATACTGGGCTTTACATTTTGGCCACACTGTTGGCCAAACTGTGCACCAATCATGTTCCCTTTACTATTTCAATGGTGCACCTTTCACCGTTAGTGCACACAGTTCACCTAACTGCATGCATACCATGTCTCAGGGTCTATCAAAAAAATATAGAGGCCCTCGTATAGTTGTTAGATGAGGTTTCATTGTTTCCTCAAACCGTGAAACCTTTGACACCCCACTTTCCAGCCCCACATAGTTTGGGGTAACTGTGCGACCAGTCTTACACAATTTCTCTTAACCATGTAACCATTTTTTTTCCCAAAAAGTATGGATCTGAGCTCAGAATAAGACTAATACACCACCAATACACCCATGATCACATTGGGAACTAATATTAGGCCATAAAGAAACATTTAAACCTAAAACTAAAAGATATTTACATCGCAAGAAAACATGGGATCTTACAAATATTGATGAATTGAGGATTACAATTGTGAATATTTTTCCTGAAAAGAAAATGTGTTTAATTTTTTAATTACTCTTTTATAGAAAAGAAAGGAAACTGATTGGATGTGTTAACTTTGTACATTGTATTTTTAATATATAAGAGTTATTCATTAATTATATAAAACTATAAACTACAAAAGGTCCTCAAAATTGAAAGAAAATAAAATCTTGATTTAAAACTCCAGATTATGTAATATTTTAAGGATGAGTCTATGTAGTTGGTTTCAGATGCAGGATTATATAGTTTATAGTTTTGGATTATGTAAGTAGGTACCTCTAAGAGAATATAATTTATGGATACCATGATATCATATTTAATGTTTTGAATTCCACTTCATATAATCTAAATTTTTTAAGAATAGTTTTCTTTGGAGGAAACATGGAAAATGATGTAATAACGAACCCGAAGGACAATATCATTCAAATAAAAATACTATAATGGTTGGAATTTAAATATAAAAGTTTTTTATATTATTAATTAGTCATTGTTGGCTAATAATGGTGGTTTTATCCACATGATAGAGAAACCACATTAACCATAGGGAAATGTGTCTATTGTAGAGCCTTTCATGAAATAACACGCCCAGTATTAAGTGCCCCATCAATCCTTGGGATGGATTAAGTGTGTGTTAAACCCTTTTATAATATATTTTATGTCATGGGTTATTGAAAACATCAAATGATATCTCTTTCTACTTAACATTTTAATGGTAAATATGAACAATAGTGGACCATGGTTAAGAATTTCAGATAAAGTGAATATATTGATTCCTTGTAATTAGTTGAATTTAATTATATTTTATCCAATAAGTATAGTTCTAATGTTTTATACTTAGAATGGAAAATCAATTTCCATAATTAAATAATAATTAAGAAGATTCATTGGTCTTTTATGAAGCAAAATTCACCCATTTGGCAGGGTATACAAAAAATTCCATCAAAGATCATTATTGTAAAATTAATCAATATTACTTAGGATTGAAGTCATGATATATAAGGGAAATTTATTCTCATGAATTTAAATGTTTTAATAGTCTTTTTTATGTTCTGAGAAGGTAAAAATCAGTTTTATAGTGATCATGTATTCTATGAGAACAAGAAGAAAAATATTCATAGATGGAAGGTAGTAGGGAATACCCAATCAGAGAAATCCAATGGTAAGAAAATAATGTTTCCATATTGTGATATTTTTGGGGAAAATAACACTAAAAATGTCTTATATTATTTAGGAAGTGTTTCTTAGGTGGAAATTTTGGACTTGTGGCACATGAATGAAAAGAAAACAATTATAGAAATGATCCGAAAAATAATGAAAATATAGAAGTATGATGTGTTAATTAAAATGATATGGATCATTATGGGAGTAATTTACCATAGATAGAATTGAATAATGGAATTCTCTAATATGATAAGAAGTATGATGTGGATAAATCCTTTGAGACAACATATGTATATGATACACCATCCAACAATGTGGTGTCAAGTACAATACCTATTTATCAAAATTATGCCAATGTTTTATTTTATTCAGGGTCAACACATTCTTTCATTTCCAATAAATTTGATGATAAATTATAAATTTCACCTCAAAAAATGAATCTATAACTATTAGAAAAAACTGTGGAATTATTAAGGAAAAAAATTATAATAATTGTTCTATTATTTTATATGGACAGGCTTTACCAAGTAAAAATGTTGTCTTTCCCCTTGTAGATTAATCTATTATTATGTGTATCGATTGGATTTTGGTTTATCATGTAAAAATATATTAGAGATCAAATGATTTTTCTTTCACAATGAGTTTTATTTTTCATTCAAAAATGAATTCATAACTTTGAAAACATATTAAGAAGATTAATAATTGATTAAATATGGAATTGATAGTTATCTAGTACATATTGTTGGGAAGATGGAAATGGTAATTTTTTTGATGTTTCGATAGTAAATGAATATCTAGATATATTTACTAATGATTTTATTCCTATTACAACTTATCTTAATATTGAATATTTTATTTTCTTAATGTTTGATGCTAATGCAATATCAAAACCTCCTTGTTGGATGGCTTAGGTAGATGTTTTGGAATTGAAAATTTGGTTATTTGAGTTTCTTGATAAAGGACTTATTAATCCAATAACGTCACCTTGGGGTGATGCTATTTTTTTGTTAAAAATAAATATTGTTCTATGAGCATTTTCATTAAATATAGTGAACTCAATGATCTAATTATTATAAATCTGTATTGATAACCTCATATACATGGCTTGTTTTACCAGGCATAGGGAGATTAGTATTTTTCAATGGATTATCTCATGTCTAGATATCATTAGCTGAACATTAAGGATGATGATATTTTTAGGAGAGTTATTTATTCTAGGTATTAGTATTATGAGTTTTTGGTTATTCCCTTTCGGTAAAAAAATGCACCAACAATATTTATAGACCTTATAAAAAGATTTTTCTATGAGTTATTTGATAAATTTATAGTTTTGTTAATTAAATCCATCATGATATATTCTAAAATTTATATTGATCAATAAAATACTTGAGTGTTATATTTTGAAAACCATAAAATAAAATAATTCATATGGATAATTTATTAATGTGAATTCTTGTTTTGATGAATTTATTTACTTGAATATGTTGTATTTAAATATGTAATACCAATTTTCAGGGTAAAATTAAAGAAATTAAAGAGTGCCTAAGAAAAAATAATCTTACATAGATTCATAGTTTTATTTTGATAATGGGGTGCCACTGATGGTTTGTGGAAACTATTCTTAGTTATATAGCCAACAATCTATGTTTACTCCAAAGGAGTTAAATTAATCTAGATGAAAGAGTGTGATGAATGTTTCATGGAAATGAAAATAAGAATTTTGAATTCTCCAGTTTTGGACTAACCATCTAGAAATGGTGTGTTTTTTTCTAGAGATGTTCTTCTTTAAATGAACTTGGTTGTGTTAATATATATATTGATCAGGTAATTTATTATTCTTTAAATCAATTGAAACCTCATGAGATAAATTTTCTACACTTGACTTTAAAAATGTTCTATATTTTTTTCTTTTAAAAATATTGAGACATAATTTATATGTAATAAAGTGTGACTTATATTCTAATCATAAATGTTTAGTTATGTATTCATTTTAAATTAGTTGAACATAAGGAACATATGATAGATGAATAAAATGAGGGATTATGACTAAATAATTCACTACCGTCTAAGAAAAGAAAACCTAAAATCTGGTGATTTAACTTTAAAACATATTTCATCGTTAACTATAATTTTTTAGAACATAATTCTTTTTTAAATGATTTGATAAATGTTGGTCCAGAAATTGTGTATGAAATAACTTACTTTTTTTGTTTAAAGAGTTAGTAAAGCATTCATTATCATATATAATTAAAAAATATTGGATGGAAAATTTTATTTTTCCTATGTACATCTCATGGTAATAATGAAATTTGTTTAACTATTGATTGATTTACTAAATATTTAAATTTTATTCCAATTTAAAATACTATATCTTTAAATCATCATTCTCAATTGTATCTCAAGTATATAGTCTAGTTATAGAGATGTACTCTATCTAGTGCATCTCACCATGATCCCATGTTTACTTTTAATTTTTGTAAACAATGTCAAAAAATATATATATAGAATTAAATTTTATTGTTACTTTTCAACCATAATATGATAGTCAATTGGATAGAACGATTCAAAATTTAGAATAATTTCTTCAATATCATACCATATTTTATTAGGTAATTTTTGATCAATATATACCATTAGTTGGATTTTCTCAAAATAACATTTTTCTTTCTTGTGTACAGATGAAACCTTTTAATGAATCGTATAGAATGTAGCATCAAACTCTAACATTTTGGGAAAAAGTTGGTCAGAGAATTTATTTTGGAACCAGAATTGGTAGAATATATGGCTGACAAGGTGAATATGATTCAAAAACTTATATGGATTTCTCAAAGTGGAAAATAGTTATAATAATATCCAGAGGAAATATCCTTTTTTCGAGGTTGGTGATTATGTTTTTATTAAAGTATCTCCATGAAAATGTGTTATATATTTTGATAAAAATTGAAAGGTAATTCCATGGTTTATTGAACCCTATGAAATCCTTGAGAAGGTTGTATTAGTTCCCTAAAAAATGTCCTTACCTTAGATATTATCCTAGGTACATGTGGTGTTTCATGTTTAGTTATTATGAAAATATATGATAGATGCATCTCATGTTTTGAGCCCTGATGCAGTATAGTTAGAAGAGATCTTTCCTATGAGGAACAATGCATTTAGATTATTTACTGTAGAGAATAAGTGTTTCAATAAAATTTGATTCACCAATTAAATGTTTTGAAAAAACATTAAATATTATAAGTTACATGGGAATCATAAAATGATATGAAAAAAATATCCCCAATTGTTTAAGTAATGAATAAAATTGTGAGGATAAAATTCTAAATGGAAGGAAAAATAAAAAAACCCAAATAAATTTGATAACAATTAAATTTCATTACATATTAATATTCATGAATTATATTATATAGATTTATATTAATTATAAGAATATTATGTTATTTTTTAATAAAAAAGGAAATAGTTTTATTCTTACTAAATATTTTTACATTTATTTTATGGTTTTATTTAAAATCATCACTTCGAAATATTAATATTTTAATTTGAAAAAATGATATCATTTTTTATATTAATAATTCCAAACCACATTATTGTGATTTTTTTAGTTTTATAAAAAACATGATTTTTGGTGAATAATCGAAAATACTGAATTTTCATAAAATTGACTATTCATTCATGTATTGACAGTCACATTATATTTTCTAACAGTCTGAACATTTATTTTTTTCTTTTTTATTAATCACAATGCAATAAATTCTATTGTTATCAACATTACGTATTTTTTTTATTTTTGACACCGAGATACACGTGTCATAAGAGATGTCGTGGAAGGAATGGTTGGTTCATAGAAAATTCCGGCCAAAGAAGCTCAAAAACCCACCCAAAGATCTATTTTCATCGAGGTCAAAAACATTGATATTGGTGGGTGCCTCGTGAAGGTTTCTAGTCTAATGCTGTAGTTGAGGAAACAACTTTGGTTCAATGTATGTTCATTCACAGAACTTTTCACCCAATTGAAAAGATCGTGAAACTTATTCTCATGGAGTTAAGACAAACATCACTACTTCCACCATGAATAAAAATACTACCCTCCATATTATGTTTTTTGGGACTCAACCTTTGGACTTCTAGAAAGGGCTATGAATTAACAAAACTCTAGCCTTCACTAGTGATTGAGGAGATGGATTCTAAGGGGTATCCATATTTCATGAAACATCCTCCCATTGGTTCTTTAATAACATCAACCATGTTCGAGATGTATTTTGTGAAGGTCCATGGAAATCACATTAGAGGAAAGTCATTTGTGGATCTTAGTGATTCATGAGATAATCATCCTTCACAAATCCCAAAAGATATAAACTAAGGATATACTCTATGGCAGGGCCACCTTTGTTTGATAAAGATACATAATTTCAACGTATCTATCCTTTAAGAAGCCTTAGTAATTTTTGGGCCTTAAGCCTTCACAAAAATCATCAACCAGGCCTCTCCTTAGTGCCTCTTTTCTATAGATACAATTTCTCAAATGTTGAGTACCTATAGCCCATCTACCCATCCAAATCCAGTTCACCCACACCCTGAAATTCAATTCCACTGATATCAGCAACTATTATGTCCTCATTAATTGCTTCAAGCACAACCTAGACCATTATCCTACCCTTTTATCCTAATCATTGGCACCCTAATGTATCTTTTCCTGAGAATAGGCTCCATAATGTCTTTAACCCTGATTGCCACTCCTCAGTTGTAGTGTTTATTCCAATACCCACCTAGATGTTTATGAGAAGCAGATGCATAAGCCCCAAAGGTAGAATCATTAAGTGAAACATCCCAACATTACTGGTTGGGATGTTTTATATGAGAACTTTATTTTCGACCCTAATATGTTCTTCTTACCATGATTTAGATTCATGATGTTAAATTGAATATCCTAATGTCATAGTCATATGATGTTAAACTATATAAGAATATGCTCAACACATGATGTCAAACCACAATGTTACCCTGTATAATAGACACATAATGACTAATTCATGTCACACATCGGATAAAACCCTTCACTGAACAATCAGATGTGACTCCAATCCCTAATTCCTCTATGTCTAATCCCAAAACCATCCTTCAGAGTCACCCCTTCTATAAAACAACATTTCTTACCACATGATTTTTAACTACATAAAAAAATAATGTTGCATGACCTTAAATGGTGGAATGAAACTAAGAATATTTTGATCCTTATATCTTAAAAGGATACATTATATTCCTCCATGAGCTTTAATATCAACATCTTGAAAAATCATTGAAACCACACTGAGGATTACTCCCAAAATCATGAAAAATGAGATATACTACCCTAAGGTTTAATCTTAAAACCCCATTATTCCCTTCAAATCTGCATGTCTCACCATGGAATATTGTAACTCTAAAATGTGAAAATCATCACCATGTGAATAAACATAAATACACCAAACATATCCCTATAAATCATTAAAACATTGACCCACCTATACCCACAAGTCGTTAAACCTATTACTAACATATTCCCAAAAATACATTAAACCTTTGATCCACTTCTCCCCCTAAGATGTTAAACATGTCATCCACTAGTCACCACAATAGGTAAAACCGCAAATGACCAATACCCACATGTTTTTAAACCTATGACTAGACAATACTCATGATACATTAAATATGTGAAAAACTCACAAGTCATAAAACCTATAACCACCTAAGATCTCTACCCCATACAAAAAAAATGGGATGACTCGAGGTAAAAGTCTCAAATTCCTTAAACCCATGGAGTCAACTAACTTGTGGACTATATAAGATTACCAACTATGTGTCTCTAATATGAGTCATATGAGAAATAAACCTAAACTTAAAAGGTTAAGACTTTACATGTGGCCAATATTCCCAATTTTCATGAAATGCTCATACTTTCAAAATGTTACCATCCACTCTGATAGCAGGCTATTACCTTGTCAAGATAGATGTTGGTTAATTAACCATAGTGAATATGAATATGGTGTTTTGAATTAGGTTCATGAACAATAATTAAATCCTTTAGGGAGATCTAGACTAGGTGAAAATCTCCAAATAGGAATTTGTGGTAGGAGTAGTAATCATCTCATCATCCTATTTCAAATAAGGTGCCTACATCACCAACGATGGTGGAAAAAGCTTCCTGCCTTTGGAGAATTGAAATTGGATACCAGAACCAGTATGCACATATGCATCCCTAGTGGGAAAAGTATCAGAAGAAAGTGTGATCATGACATGAAACACTTATCCTTAAACAGTTAGTAGATCAGAAATGTCAGGTATCATAATATTTTAGCATGAATAGATCTATATATTAGGCACTTGGAACCTCACAGATAAATTCTTTTCCCAGTGCAGTATTCTCTACCAATAACTAGGGGAACATTAAGGGCATTGGTCATCCATGATCAGATGAAGTATCAACATCGATACTCCCTCTACCTTCAAGAAGGATGTATGAAATTGGACAAGTTGGGAATCACTTTCATAGTGCGCTTAATAACAAATGGTTCCATCTATATCCCAGAATAAATCCTTAATGAATTCAAGATGACCCCCTACCAACATACATGGGGGAAGGATGATAAATAGTGTAGAAACCTCACACCACTACCCTCCTACCATGAGGGTATCCTCTTTTATGACTACTATGAACCCTCAAACCATCTCCCCATATTGATCTCATCAAGAGAAGTGTTATAAACATGTTTTTTGCCAATACGAGCACAAAACAATCATTAAAACACAGGATATGGATCACAAAGACCTCGAATTCATTGATCCATACTCACACATCCATCCATGAGGGCCTCACCAGTAGAAATCCCACCAAATCCCAATGACATATCATTTTTTTGATCCAATCTCCATAATTTTTTGAAAGATTTTCCCCTTATGCTAATAATTTAAGGGATGTATGGGTCACACCCATACAACCACATAGGCCGGAGAGTATGTCTATCTATCTCTAGATATATTGACCATGGATTAGAACTCTTGACACCAATTTTGGGGAAATGTCATAATCCTTGATGATTAGGAGGTATCTTCTCTATCTCAAATGGCCCAACTAACACTGTCACATCTTATATTTTCCCAAAAACCATTTTTAGGGGGCCCAAATTTACTTTATTGGGATTGAAATTCTAGATGGCCCACAAGCAGGTTGGGTTGACTGTCCCAGTCACAAGTACCATCTAAAACCTTCATGGTGTGTATCATGATGAATAATGTCATTTCAAAGGCCTTCAACTCACTTCCAAAAATTAGAATGGATGTCCTCACTATGTAGAAGATATTTCTTACATAGAGGACCTGTCTTGGAGAAAGATGATAAGATATGACCATATGAGCCATACCTATGACATAGGTCACAATAGAAATTAATGAAACCCAAGCGAATCCCAACAACCTGTGCATGTGGAACTCTCTTTCCATCAGAGGAAGAACCAAAGAAAATTTCAAGTCACTATCAATATCTTGGACAACAAGAAGAAAAATGACACTATAAATGATCATTCACATTCAATTATAGTATTGGGGGAAGAATCTTATCAACTGAGGATCAATATAACTGAATCCAAGGTTCAAAAACTATCCAAATCCCTCCATGGGTACCAGAATGTGGAGGATGTTATATCCTCCATCCAAGGATTTTTAGTTAGATCATCTCTTCGACCATCAACTTCCCTCCAATGTACCTACACAATAGAAGTGGGAGAGACATCATGGTCTAGGTTGTCACCCAAAGATTACAATGAACAATCAGTTATGCCTTATAAATATGTTTCTTCTCTAAGAAAAGAAGAGGTTCTGAACACCCCATACTACATGGCCTGATCTTTATGTTTTCCTCACCTCTAAAATTCATCCAAAATATCATAGAAAGGTTTTCCCACACAGTGATCTCGCTTTAACAAATATGCAACAAATAAATCAGCATCACTAAGACCACTAATTTACAGGAAAGTTCCAGTTGGGGTTTGGGACAATCAAAAGTAGGATGATCCTTCACCTTGTGAGAAATAAGAATTCTGGGAAATCATCACCACTAACCAGTGTCCCATCACATTTTGGACACCAAAAACCAATAATTTCATTCCCTAGAGTTCCTCATCATGGATAAGGATCGATGTTTCCAACAAAAATCTTGGAAACACTCAACTACCTTCATTATTGATAACCAATTTTCCAATAAATCCATCAACATCTTGATTCGATCCACCAATAGTGAAAGAGGGTTAACATCACAATTATCCTAGTAGATCAACACCCTGAATCAGATGTATACTTCCATTATTTCCAGTACAACTACATCAAGACCCTTACAATGCTTCAAGAAGTCATGGAAGAGTCATCTCAAAATATTTAGGTTAGAAGGCGCTGGCTGTATGCATCCCTCTATCTTAACAATATCCCCCAAAAAATAATGGGATCATCGGTCTAGATCACCTAATGATAGTGAATGTTCATATATGACCACCATTACAATGAATTTCATCACTATTGACCCTACTGATGATCTATGAAAAAAAAAATTATATAAGGAATGATAGAGAGAACCATCCACAAATGGTGGCACACAATCATATTTATCCTCCGACAGACACTCACACACACCAGTAGACACTGGATTTAGGCCTTGCAAATCCCCTCAATTAGAAATTTATGCCTTCCAATCCATATCTCAAAAATTTTAAGGGGCTTGTTGAGCCCACCTGTCCATTTTATGTAGCAGTAGAAACCGAGTCAAACTCTAGGATGACTACGTTTCTCTATGATAATAAAGGATACATGTGTTTTAGTACTAATTTTAACATCAATCAGTGCATAGAAAATGATGATATCAAATGGGAACCTAGCTATACTCCATGTGGTCACCCACTCCTTTGCTGGACACCAAGATTCGAACTAGGTGGCCCGATAAATATAGTTAGGGAAGAGGTATGGGGATGCCACAAATGAGAAATATATAATTCAACAAATCAATTTGAGATGTTCACCTATTTTTCTTAATATCAAGGATATTCTACATCCTTGGATGATGAGATGATCAATGCACTAGTGATAACAAATATCCACTTGGATGATGTGATAATTGCACTCTTTTTCTATCTTGAGGGTATAGAAACATGACATGCAGAAATTATGACTAAAGAAATGATGTATTTGGAAAGTGTAGAATAGATGTCCCCACCTCTAGAATTATAAAATCCAAGATTTAACATGTTTAATGGGATTGTTGATACTCTACAACATATGGACCACTTCACATCATGATATTGCTCAATGTTAGGGACTCTGAAATTTTCAGAAGCCACCAAGATCTAATGTTCATCTAGACTCTTGAAGGACCTATATTAATTTGGTTTAATCAGGTGCCTCTACGGTCTATTTCTACTTGGGAGGGTCTTTATATGTAGTTCATCTACTATTTCAACTCGATCGTGCATAATAATGACAATAAATAACACTCTAAATGAAACTAGAGAGCTCATGAACATGTGTCTTACTTCCTCACCTGATGGATCATGATCAGATATTCTCTTGATATGTAGCCTTCATATGGGAAGATATTAAAATTTTGTGTAGATAAATTCAAATATTAGATGATCCTTACCCTAATATCCATGAATTATCTAGTAGAATTTGAATAGTTTTTTTAAAACATCTATGTCTGGAGGAGTCCTTCTAGTGGACCAAGACACTCTCAGATTCATTACCCCATAATTATTCCATTATAAGAACTATTAATGATTAAACAGGCACTAAAATGCATGAAAATCTTCCTGATCTAGTTTACCTATATTCCTATTAACTAGATTAACCTCAAAACATATAACATTTCTAGGTACAACATCATCAGATGAAAACACTCCAAGATAATGATTCCCAAGCCCCCCTTCAGGTCTAGATACCTGGGGTCCCTTTAATATAATTAAAGAACAAGACCCACTACATCCAGGATGAAAAATTCTTAGGGTATTTTATTTTCATCCTGGAAATGTGTATCCTAAAATTTCTAGAATGATGGATACCTAAAGAGTCCTAACTCACTTACCATTCCAATCACTTATTGTGCCACATGATACTTGTATAGAACATCAAATATTTATTTTTCATAATATAATTTTCTCTAGGACCAAGTGGATTATGGGTTTTTAAAATTTGGTGACATTCCGGCATATGTATCATGTGGATTCGCTGACCTTGATAGAAATAGTGAAGAATATACAGAGTGGAAGAAGTCCCCCAACCATAGAACAAAAAATTAAAATGATTTTATAGCAGGAAAGATAGATTCTCATAACCAAGGTATCATTTATTAACTTTTGAGCAAAGTATAACCTCATGAGGTTTCCACAACTCCTCCAGCCCCTGCATCTGCGTCCGTATCACAAAATTTCAAGTCTTAGAAGAGAAGGCATTGTTAGTGCTAGAGAATCTAGAGTCCCCCATTAGTTTTGAAATCATCCTATACTCTTGGAGAATTCATACCTCTGGAATTGGGAGATGATCGAGGAGTTCATGCATACCTAGAATATTCAATGGATGAGGACTAACAGTACACCTATTAAATTTTATTGAACTGGTAGATCACTCTACGATACTCAGTGATGAGGAGTTTCAGGAGAACCCCTCAAGTACCCCTATCAAACACCATTGAATAATTGTTATTAGACATGACAACATAAAAAAATAATCGAACATTTCTAGCCATACTGTTCATGCTACTATGTCCAAAGAACAAGCATCGTGAAGGGTTCATCATATAGAACCCATCTAGGCAGCAATGTCATGTATTCCTTCACTTTTGAATATTTCAATTGACTACACGACTTTCATACAACAACACATTTATTAGAATCACCCATATAGGGCCATTTTATATCCATCTGAATCCAACCCATAAGGTGTCATGTTCTAACCAAATAACCAAAAATAGGGTTTTGGAAACACCAGACTAGCCCAAACGCCTCATCCAATAGTTCCTTCTGTGCTCCCTGCTAAATAACAACCCTTAGTAAGAATTATTTTTTCTATTATGTGGAAGTATGAAATGATGAAACACTATTATGGTATACTAGAAGTGTTATCGATTCTGGAGAAGATATTCCTATCAAGGGAGATGTGTGAGTCCCTTTTCGAAGCCTTGAATAACCACCATTAGTTTTAGATTGAGGTAGATACCATTGAGGCCTATTATATAGATGAAGCTAAATTAGATGAATATTAGAACATCATTATAATTTTCTATGGAGGATTAAGGTGATACCATTTAAGGGAACATAACACATTATATATCACCATACAACTCAATAGAATTGAAATCCATCTCTGTTTAGTGGTTACTAGATCTAGGATAGATCTCATCTCAACCAAAACACTCTATAAGACAGGTGTAGTGGAGTAATATTTTATCCCAGCTAAACATACAATTTAGGGGTATGGAAAGAGTGAGAAGAAGCTACACAGAAATATTTGGCTACACACACAATTTTGTGGCCCAGTAGTAGAATTAAATTTATGTTTTTCTTACTAGATATGATATACAATTCCCTAATAGTAAGGAACTAGATCCATATGTATGAATTTATCCCCTCTTTATACCACCGGTGCCTTGAATACTCCATTGATTTTCAATCAGGGGCACTCTACAGTGATGATACCCCTTCAACTCATATGAAGCCCTATATCGGGATTGTATATACTAAAAAATTAAAGGGAAAAAGCCCCAAACTTATAAGGTTTGGTGTATCAACTACCCAAAAATACAAAATCCCCTACATTAGATCCTTGGGAACACTTGAAAGATTTAGTTTTCCTCCCAATAAATCAGTTGGAACCCAACACACCATACATGGGATGTTTTTTGTCATCCCCAAGGAGGAGTGCTCAGAAATTACATCGTACAACTACACTGGATAGGCTTAGAAAAAACCAAAAAATACTCTTTAAAAGTGATAAGATGTTTTCCCCATGGCCACCAATCCATGTCATTCTCATATGTTCCAAAAAGTGGGGTTGAATCGAAGCAAGTTGACTTATCATCATTACTTTAATGTCCAGAGTGGACTTTGGAGTTAGAAAGAGTATGGGATTGGCTCTTCATCCTTTATTTCCATATTATCTACAATGAAAGAGTCCCTAATTAAAGAATCCCATCATTTTAGGTTTCAGTACCATTCCTAGATCTACATTTTTAAGAGATTATACTAATTCATCTGATCCCCCTACATCAAGTGATGAAGAGGATATGGATATTTCCCCTGTATTATATGAAGTTGGTGTTTTAGCACTATTGAAGACTTGAATCAAGTAAACCTTTTCCCTAAGGAAGATTCGAGGATGATATTGATCAACAAATCTATGTCTTATAGGAGAAACAATAGTATTTGGACTTCCTTAAAAAACACTTGGACATGTTTTTCTTTATTCTATAATGAGATTAATTGCCTCATTTTAGCGGTTCTGGTTCATCAACATGGCCTCCCAGCAGGTCATAGTGGGTTCAAATAGAAACCTTGAAAGATAAACCCCCTATGGTATAGTTTTTGGAGACAAACTTTATTGGATTATAAAGAAAAACGTCCTCATAAAGTTCCATTAACCCTAATTAAAAGCCCACATAATCCAAGTTAATAAGATGAATGATCAAATTAGAGATTTCAATGACTTCCAAGAAATTAACCATAATTTTCTGAAAAATAATTTTCCTCTTCCTATGAAAGTGATAATTATGGATAACTTCCATTTCCTATAATTAATGGATGAATATTATATATATAATCAGATCTATATGGACCCTAAGGATGATGAGGTCACCACCTTCAGGGCACCCTAGGTGAATTTCTACTACTAGGTGATACCTTTTATCTTGATGAAATGTAGGGCTACTTAACAGGGTCACATGAACCATATCTTCATTCCACTCATTATGAAATTAGTGATTTCTTTCTGGATGATTTGGTGGTGAAATATTTTTGGTTCCAGGACCATCTCAATTATCCAGAAAATGTGTTCATCTTTCTTCATTACCACCACTTGAAGATGAACCTGATAAAGTGTTCCTTCAAGGTTACCAATAGAAATTTTCTCATATTCATCTTCATGTACATGGTTATTAAGATTAATCATGATTAAATACTAGATATCAACAAAATTCCTCCTCCCTACAACCTATAGTAATTTCAAGGTCTCCACATACACTTAGTCTATATTCATTGATTTATTACAAATATGTAAGGAATGTTTAAGCCATTCCTAAGAGACATAAAAAAGGATTTTTCTACCATGTGGATGAGTAAAACATTATTTAATTTAATGATATTAAGAAATATCTGTTATAGTCTCACATTGGAACCATCATCCAGGGGGTGCAGACTACTGGATTGGCTTTGAGGATCTTAATAAATATCTGCTATGGTCTCTATTTATGATTACACCCATCTATAGAAAGCATTTAGTCTTCTATATTAACCTCATAGAATGATACATTGGAAGATTTATAGCCCAAAATAATAGTGAAATAAGGGAAACCCACCTATATTATCTCAACATCATGCTCATTGACATAGATACTATATACCTCCCCATCAAGAAAAGTTAACTCACTATAGTATTTTCAGTGAAGAATTTATGAAATTATTTTTAGCACCAATAGATACAGATGGTGTCCTATGTTAAGATTCTGAAGTACATCATTATTATCCCCATCCTGTCAGGGTGATTTATATACAAGGTGGTAATCTTGTACTAGTTTGACATCTGGTTTGGGTTGTAAAAATCCATTAAGGGCAAGTCGCTGACTAAAATTTTCTCCACACATCTGACCCCTGAGGAAATTCCCCTAGATGTTTATTTCCTAGATGAATCCATTTTCTTAGTATATCTTGTTTTTCTTTATTATTAGATGCATTTTTATGGTTCCTCCCAAATTCCAATGGTTAGAAGGCTTAATTACATCAAAATGAATATGGTAGTTCAAATGATCATCCTCATCACTCTGGTTCTAGTCGTTATTGAATAATCGTTAATGTGATTTGAAGTATTTTCTAAAAAAAGGTAGATTATCAAGATCTTATTTATAGTTGCAATCAGGCCCTTGAGACTGATCTCCTCTATTAAAATGTTAAAGGAGACTTTGATCTGATCATGAAGAACATAAATGGTGAATTCATAATTATAAACAATGAACATGTGCCTATTCTGGTATAGACATGTTAACTAATAAACCAATTTCTTTCCCAACTAACAGTGAATCATTTTCCTTGATCACAGAATGGATGAGCTGATGATTTTGAAATCCTGGAAACATCCATTGTATAGATTGACCATGTTGGCTTGGTCTTTTATGTGGCACACCGGAGTGTTATTTCCCCCCTCCACTTTTAAAGTTGATGAAAAATAACTTAATCAACTATAAATTGGTAATTATGTACCAAGACACTCAAATAACCCCATAGTTGATGAATCACCTGATTGGATAACTCCCTTCGTTAAGTATCTCGAGCATGATATTCTCCTACTAGGTCGAGTTAAGCATGTTCAACTATTCCAACGTGTATCACATTTCACCCTCTAGAGTGTACCTGTCCTTGGGAAGACCCTCTATAAATACATATTTGAAGGAATTTTCCTCCTCTATAATCAATGGAATGAGTTACATTAAGTTATTCAAGAGGACCACGCTAAGAATTGTGGAAACCATCAACTTGGATTGAATCTCTTCCACAAACATTAGATTTAAGGTTACCTTTTCCCTATCATCGTTCATGACTTCATTTAATTAACCAAGAGGTTCCGTTCATTTCACATATATGTAATTTATACGCACCAACATCCACTACTACAAAAAAGGAATTTAACATCACCAAAATTGTCCTTTATCAGCACTAGAGAAGCACTTACTATCAGAGTGTGGTTAAATTCCATAGGTTTTTATCTGTGCTTGAAGATTCATTGATAAAAGACCCCATTTATCAGTGCATTTATTTAACACTAATAAAGGGTCCCGTCATCAGTGATAATTCAAAGGGGAAAAAAATGGGGTCTTTTAGGAGTGCTACTAAAAGTGCGGATAAAGGGATCCTTTATTTGTGGTTTTTGATGTGCTGATAAATGGACATACTACAGTGTGCTATAACAGCACACTGCCACACCAAAAAAAGGGAATATTATATTGGGTTGTAACTACACAATAAAAAACTATAAACTAAAATAGGAATTAACAAATTCAGATAAAAAAATGAATCATTTAAAATTTACATCAAAAATGAATGAACAAAAACTATTTTAGGGGAAAAGAACGCAGTTGTATAAAGTATAAACAACCACACCTAGAGAAAAAGAACTCACCTATATATAGAAAAAATCCATGTTAGTAATAATATAAATAAATTAATAAAATAAGAAGTTTTAATATTAAACTAAACTTAGAGTCATACAAAGAAAACTATGTATCATATTGAGGGGTGGCTGATTATTGCATATCACATTATTTCATGTTATTCTTCAAGAATAATCTATTAGAAAATTTTCTAAATAATTATAAGAGTGAAATTCCAAGGAAATTAACTAAAAAATAACAGATAGAAGAATAGGGAAACTATCTACACTCATTTTCTCAGTTTTAGTGATGTGACACACGTTTGAAACTAAAATGACTCTTATATATTGAACAGATGCACTTAGAGTCTTACCACTCACACCATGAATAATATTCAGGTTTGGCTAATTCATACACTTATCAAATGACTTATGGATCACTTTCAAAAATAATCAAAACAATCTGAATGCATTTGATCAATTTTGAGTAGTTCAATTATATTTTTTACTAAAATGTAATTTTAAATTGGAAACACACACATTGAGCCATACCAATCACATCGTGTATTGTTTTGATGTGAGGTTGATTCCTACATGCAAAAAATGACTTATGAATCATTTTAAAAATTATCAGGACTATTTATGTATGTTTTCATATATTTCAGTAAGTGAGGCTTTTTGAACTAAAATATCAACTTCAAACTGATAAAATACACTTTGAGTATTGTTGAGTATATGATGTATTGAATTGATAGGAGGTGGATTACTACATTTAAAAAATTAATTATCAATCATTTTACTAAAGAATAAAATCAATAAAAATAAGTTTGATCCATTTTGAGTATGTCAATAGTCTTTTTTACTAAAATTAATTTTAATTCTAAATAAAAATATTCACTTGGAGTCATATCGGTCACACCATATGCTGGTATGAGTTGAAGATAATTCCAACACATAAAAAATGGCTTGTGTATAATTTTAATAGATTATCAAAGAAAACCAAATGTATTTTATTGGTCTTGAGTATGTATCATGTGTTTTTTTTACTAAAATGTCATTTTAATCTAGAAACACAGATTTCGAGTCATTCTAGTCAAAACACATTTCAGTTTGATTTCAGACTAATTACTATATTTCAAAATGACTTATATATAATTTTACTAAATTATCAAGACAATATGAGTGTGTTTGATTATTTTTTAGTGAGTGACACTTTTTGATGAAAAATGTCAATTTTATTTAATAACATTATAGTCATGCTAGGAACATAGTGTATTATATTAAGGTTCTGCTAATTCCTATATGTCACAAATGACTTATAGATTTTTTAACCAAAGTACCAAAACTATGTGAATTATTTTGGTCTATTTTGAGAATGTTAGTGGTCTTTTTAAGTAAAATTAATGTCAATTTTAAATAAAAATATGCTCTTAGACACATACCTATCACAACTTGCATTAGATTTACATTTGGATGATTCCTACATACCTAAAATGACTTTGGTACATTTAAATAAATTATAAAAACAATCTGAATTAGTATTATTGATTTTGGAGTATGTCACTAGTATTTTTTCCTAAAATGTTATTTTAACCTAGAAACAAGAACATTGTGTTATAAAAGTCACATCATCTGTTGGTTTGGCTTGAGACTAATTCTTACACATTAAGAAATTCTTAGGAAGAGTTATCTTAAATTATCAAGATAATCTGAGCAAGTTTTCATGGTTTTTAGTGATTTATAATTTTGAACTTATATGTCAATTTTAAACTGATAATGGACACTTTGAGTCATATGGGTCACATCATGTATTTCATAGAGGTGTGGTTAATCCCAACATGTCAAAAATGACTTATGGATCATTTTATTAATGTATCAAAACAATATGAATTCATTTTCCCAGTTTTGAGTATGTGAGTTTCCCTTTTCACTATAATTTATGTGAATTTTAAATAAAAATACACACATGGAGTAATACTAGCCACACTGTGTGTCAGATTAAGGTGAATCTGATTCTTACACATCAGAACTGACATATGGATAAGTTTATTAGAGTATCAAAATAATATGAATGTGTTTTATCTACATTGAGTACGTTACATGTGTTTTTCACTAAAATGTAATTTTCAAATAGAAACACGTACTTTGAGTCATGATAGTAGTATCATGTGTTAGTTTTACATTAGCCTAACTTTCACACATCAAAAATGACTTATGAATCATTGTTATAAATTATCAAGTCAATCCTTGTTTCCTTTCTTAGTTTTCTGTGAGTGACACTTTTTGAACTAAAATGTCATTTTAGACTTATAAAAGACACTTTGAGTCATACCAGGAACATCATGTCTTGGATTGAGGTGAGGTTGATTTACACACATCAAAAAATGACGTATTAATTGATATATAAAATTATAAAAATAATAGAAATGTGTTTTATTGATTTTGATTATGTCAGTTGTCTTTTTTACTAAAATTATTGCCAATTTTAAATTAAATTATGCACTTGGAGTCATACCGGTCACACTGCACAACATATTTATGTGCATATAATACCTACACATTCCAAATGACATATAAATAATTTTCCTAAAGTATCAAAAAAATAAAAAATCTTTTTCTCTGTTTTGATTATATCACTTGTGTTTTTTACTAAAATGTCATTTTAAAATGGAATCAAGAACATGGAGTCCTAAGAGTCACATCGTGTGTAAATTTGATATGAAAATCATTCCTACTAATCAAAAATGAATTATGAATCATTATCCTAAATCATAAGTACAATCGGATTCTTTTTTCTTGGATTTCATAATGTTTTTATACATTCTTTACCTGTTTCCTTATTTTCATCTCGGTTGTAGGCTCTAAGTCCAATATCTCATGAGAATGAGAATCTTTGAACATACAACCCAAAATCAAGTAAAAGAATCCACATGCATAATAAAACAATTATTATTTGATTAATATTATAAATAAATAAATTAAATATAAATATTAAGTAATACATTAATAAAGTATCATTTTTAAACTAAAACCACCCAATTTGATCCATACTAGGTACACCATGTGTTTCTTTGGGGTCTGGTTGATTCCAATATATATTTTGGTCTTACAATGAATTCAATAGTCTGGGTAATTTATCAATATTATAGTTTGATAACCAATAATGTTGAATGAATTCGAGAATAAAAATAAATTTTCATCATCTTGAGTGAACCATCCTTATTGAGTGTATGATCATAGTACATGAGTGAATCATCATTGCTGTCAAAGTCATTTATACCAAGAAAAAATTAACTATTAGTCTAAACCTATTAACATTAATTGATTGAAATAATATAAATATTTACATATGATTTTTAATGGAATGTAATAGATATTATCATCTTTAAATTTGGTCTCTTTATGGAGTAGTATTGATAATAAATGTTTTTCTAGAACTGGCCAGGAGAAGGTACTCTCAGAAGTTTGTTTTTATTTCATTATCAATTTACTATATTATCTAGATCCATATTTCTATTTACCCATTGATTTCTCCATATCTAATATTATTCCTCACTTTAGGCCTTTTTCATCAACTTTTATAGGTTTTAAATTTGAAAAAATTTGTTAAAGACATACCTCATCTGTGTTTATAAAATTAGATGACCATGCTATGAAAGTTACAATAGAATAATTGATATTTGTAATATCCAAATCATTAAGTGGAATAGGTAACTAATTTTTCAGCTCATGACTTACCTCAATCCCCACTATCATGTGATATTTTGAGATTTTAATCAGGTGTATGTTGTCTCATTGTATTTTATAAACTATATGCCTTGCCACATGGCAGTTCCTAGGTGTTGATAGGTAGAAATCCCATAAAATTATAACCTTTAGAATTTTTTAATATAAAATTATCTGAAGTTTTTTTATTTAAATTTTGGAGAATGATTAATTGTATCACCCAAAGAATATGCAATATCCGTCTTTTAAATAATTCAATGGCTTGCGTTGTACGTAACCCTGAGTTCAAACACACCACGACCTATCAAAGTAGCCATTCAAAAAGTAGTTATGAATATGATTAACTACATTTAGAAATTTTATGAACCTTATTTTTCAAAATATTCATCATTTTTTGAATTCTTAATATCAGAATTATCATAGGGTGAAATTTTTCGAATTTTCTGAAAAAGATTCAATTTTTTGATGAGTAATGAAAAATACTGCATTTTAGTTCAAAACTGCCTTCTCATCTAATTTATTTATATAGTTACATTGTCTTTTTTAATTCGTTTGAAACTGTAATTATATTAATATTTTATCATTTAATCCAATTATGGTCATTGTATGTAATTTCACATTTAAATTGTACTTAAACACATGTCAATCTTTTGATCATTTTCACTTCTTAAAAACTTTCTTTCTGATTTTGACAACGAGAATTAATTTTAAATTAATTAGTGAAACATCTGTGTTTAGAAATTGGAGAAAAGGATTCCATATTTGGAATCATAAGGTCTATACTATGTAAATATAGTTCTTTTATTTTTGGGAATAATGAATAGTAAGATCAGAAGTTATTTTTATTAGTCGTGGTTAAAGGGTTAATCTTGTATATAAGGGTAAAAAATAATATTAGAATAATATAAAACTACACTAAAACATGTCCCAATACAATTGGAGTAAATATTTCCGACCATGTTCATCCTTGAGTTGATTTTGGGACCCCATGGATCCACTTGATAGTGATAATGACATGTTTTAATAATTAACTTAAAGTAAAGAGAAATATAATTTAAATATATATCTTTTACATATATAATTTTAATATAGGGTTATATAACTGATATCTATTAATATAAATAGTAAATATAAAGATAAAATTACTTCCTAAATCATGTTATTTTATTTATAATTTTTTGTCATTAAATAAGTAAAATTATTTATGAGATAATGATGATGCAGTGATTACCTTATTAATGAAGGATTCAAATAAATGATATTATAAATATTAAAATAAATATAATTTTAATATTTTGACACCATACACAGATTTTCTAGATGATATTGACGTGTTATATTTGAGTTAATTCTTTTTATAGAGGGAACATAGATTTTAGGACTTTAACAAAAATATATTACTTTATAGTGTCAAAATTGACATAAATGGGTTTTTAAAACAAATACAATTTTAATAAATGATATAATAGTCCTAAAAATGAAGTATCAAGTAAACTAACTTTTATAATGATAAAAATTTCATTATGGATCCACTTATTTTTCTCTATGAATTTTATACTATATATAGTTACTATTTATTATGAAAATGCAAGAAGACATGGTAAGTGTTAATGTATTTAACTAAGGGTTAATGATAAAAGATAAGGATAATTTTGTGACATAAAATTGTCTAAAACCTATTTGTTTAGAGGTTTTCATCCCAAAAGAATCTTTTATTTTACATAAATGTGTTTGGGATAATTTGAAACTGAAAATCAATTAATAATAATATTATATTTCAAGACATTCCTAAAGTTCCCCTTCTCCCCCTTATAAAAGCTATCCACATCTACCCACTTATTCACATCTCCAAAGCCCTTTGTCTTGGACAAACCCTGACCAAATATCCTCAAAACATCCAAATAATCATCTTAGATTCCACCCTTTCTGGAATAAAACCAACTTAAATAGTCCTTTTGTGAAAATCAAAAGAAGCCACCCGAAGAAGAGGTAATCATTTTATCCCTTCTTTCAAAGTTCATTTCTTCTTCTACTTCCTCTTACTATGTTTTTACCATAATAAAATAATAAATCCGGAATATACTATATGATAATATGTTGTTATGATTATGGTACAACCATATTCCCCTTTTACCCATCCTATGAATAACAATATCACCATGCGCGCGTACGTACGACTTACCGTCTCCACGCCGTGGTGTAAACTATTTTTCATCTATACTTTATTTCGATGGGTATAGTGCTGAATAAAATTGTCTTAAATAATAAATATAGTATGATATTATTTCTTTAAAATTAATATTCAATCCAAATTTATACCATTAAACCATTAATAAAATGATATTGCCGCTCAAGCGTACCTACGACTTACCATCTCCACGACGCGATTAGACTCATCTTCCACGTTCACCATTCAAGAAGGATTATTAGGAAGTATATTATGAATAATTATGAAATATATGACATAATAATTACACTGGAATAATATATATATATATATATGTACGTATATGTCATTCACTTACTTCCATTCATACGATATGAAAACAGAAACAATGTTATTGCGTACGTATAACCTACCATCTCTGTGAATGGTGTATTATTATATATCATATCTATATATTTATATTATTAATATATATGATATATCAACAATATTATACATTTTTGAAGTAAGTAAATCCTGATCTAAGTAATATTATCAAGAATAAAAAGTTAAAACATGTGCGATAAACGAAGTAATTATTACACAAAATGTTGCATAAACTTGGAATTGTTAATAAACATATAATATAGAGTAATAAAAGAATCATATATGATATCATAAATATCATAATTATTCTAATATATGTTGATGATACCATTATACAAGAGTTTCATATAGATAAAGAGAGTATCAGACTTATGGTATGAGATTTCGTCTCAATTTCATTTCGTTGGGGCATATTGTACTTTTATACACCTAGTATCTTTTATATGGTGTATATGTTACCTTTTCACTTTTTATCAGGAATATAATTATTTTCATGATATTATATTATTTCCTTAATTGGAATTATTGATATATCCATATTACTTATTCTATATGGTTATTTGATAAGGCATATTATTTATCTAAGTTATTCAATATGAGAAATACTTTTGAATAAAAATGATGGGTGGAGCCCAAACATTATATAGGTCCTCAATGCATCGACAAATAATCATGAGATGAATAAGTTGGCTAAATGGGTTTCTACCATTAGTTTTAAAACGTCTTCTGAAAGGTCTTGATGGAAATAGGTTTTCATGTGCCTGAGACATGACATCCTTAAATAAAATATTTCCCTCATTTAATTTCAGTTATTATTTATGCATTATATTTTTCATTTTCATATCAATGGATGTAGTTAATTATCATCATATTGACTTAGGGAATATGTTTTAGTTTCCTAATTTCCATATTATTTGAGTCATATCTATATTTGTAAATGGAAATGTTATCATATATTTAAAATTCCATATAGATTGATTATTGATTCTATTCTACTTACCCTTACTGAGCATTTAAGCTCACCATTATTATGTCTCTCTCTCAGTTAATGAATAAGAGAACTTTGATTAAGCTTTCAAGGATAAAGTTTATTTCAGTTATTGTGTGGTTTGTCTTATTTTTTTCCGAATGTTTTATGGGTATCATGTATGTAATGTATATTTCCATGACTAAAAAAGTGTACGGTCTTTCAGAATTTGTTTCCTTGTAAAAATGCCAATGAAATGGAATAATGCACCGAATTCCAGTCATATTAGGTCAAGGAGTTAGAGTTGGTATCAAAGGATGTTTAGTAAAATCCTTGGAAACAAGATTTAGTTAACATAGATTGGTGAACATTCCCTAAGTTAGACTTATGGGATACACTAATGATAATTCACCCAAACTAACAAATGTTTTTGATTTATGATGCATAAATTTTTAATTTATATTGATTTTTTTACCATATTTGAAACCCATAATTTTATGAGCTAATCTGATGTGTTTCATTATATAGAAATGGAACCTATAAGGATAAATGGCATCAATACTCGGGGAAAGTTTAGTGGTTTCCATGTAGAGGAAACCAATACAGCTCGTATTAGAATCGTGAAAATTATGGAGATATTAGAAAAAAAAATCAGGTTATGAAAATTATCCTTGCTGAAATGGAAGACCCCGTCCACAAAGGGAATCTACAATGCTGGATCACATTATGAGACAAAATGCCTCATCTTTTAGTGGGAATACTAATACAATTGTAGATGAACAATGGATTAAGTCTCAAAAAAATTATTTATGGCCATGGGGTGTAGTGAAATAGAAATGGTTACTTTTTCAATCTATTGTCTCAAAGGTGATGTTGATCAATAGTGGACATTGAACCAAAATACTAGGGATGAAGAAGAACTAAAACGTATGGAATGAAGATCTTTTAAGGAGACATTGTTTGAAAAATAATTTCCTCGTGATCAAAAAATTAAGATGACGAGGAAGTTTATTAGCTTAATGCAAAGGGAATAAGAGAGCGTTTTAGATTATGAAGAAACATATAAATCGTTTTCTAGGTTTTCTATGGATTATATATAGAACATAGATTCCAACATTGATCACATATTTGAAGGTATTAAACCAAATCTTGAAGGGAATAGGTTTCAATGAATTTTTCATCACATGATGAAATATTTTTCTCTTCCATTAATATGGAGAAAGAGTGTTCTATGATATATATATTAAAAGTAAAACAAGACAATAAGAGGCCATTCGAGAACCATAAAAAAGGGATTAAATTATACAATAATAGTAATTTTGAATGATTTTTATCTTGTGAAATATATGGGAAAAAGCATCATGGGAAATATTTGAAGGGACTGGGAGTTTTTTATAAGTGTAGAGACAGGGAAACCTAGCTCTTGAATGTAACAGGATGAAAAAAATCAATGATGTACAGTGCTACAGTTGTAAAGAGATGGGACGCTATTCTAATGAATTTCCCAAACATCAAGGGAATCTACCATAAAAGATGCCAAGGGGAGATGGCCATGATTTTTCGATCACAATGGGTGAGTTTGAAGTACCCAATGATGTAGTGGCAGGTAATTTTATTATTTCCTCAAATTTAGGTAAAGCATTATTTGATTCTGGATCATCAAATTGGTTTATATCTTCTTAGTTTTTTCTAAAAATTTGATATTTCCAATTCACCGTAAAAATGGAAATATTATTCAGAACACCTGGTGGGAACCTTATTACAATATAGATGTGTCGAGCAGTTCCTATTATAGCATATAAATGTTCTCTTATTGATTATTTAGTTACCATACCTATGGAAGATTTTTATATAATCCTTTGTATGTATTGGCTTTAAAAATATGATGTGAAACTAAATTTAAGGAAGAACGATGTTTGGATTTCTTTGGAAGATATAGAATCTATTATCTTTAGAGAAAAAACATCATCACCATATTCTTATCTAAATCCACCCCCAGAAGATTTATTGAATGAGATTCTTGAGGAGAAAGAGAAATAAACATCTACAGATGAAGGAAGTAATCCTAAAATTGAGTATATAACTATTGTAATATTATACATTAATGTTTTTCCTAATGATTTACTTGAACACCCCCTAGATCATGTAGTTGAGTTTTTTATTGATTTAATCCCTTATGCAAGGGCAATATCAAAAACTACCTATTAAATATCCATTTTGGAATTAGTAGAGAAAAAAACAACTTGATGAGTTTGGTCAAAAGGGATTTATCCGCCCTAGTGTTTCCCCATGGGGATTTCATATTCTCTTTTTCAAGAATAAAGATGGATCCATGAGGTTGTGTATTGATTATAGGGAAATTAATGTGATTACAATAAATATAATGTATCATCTACCTCATATCGATGAATTATTTGATCAAATACAAAGTGATCAAGTAATTTCAAAGACAAATCTCCATTCTAAATATCATGATTTATGAGTGAAGAAGGAATAAATTATGATGACAGATTTTTGGAGGAGGTATGGTCATAACGAATTTATAGTAATTCCTTTTGGATTGACTAATTCACCCTCAGTTTTATAGATCCCATTAATAGAGTATTAAAGAAAAATTTTGATGATTTTGTGTGGTATTAATTGATGATATTATAATATATTCTAAAATTATTGAAGACCCAAGTATCACAAGTTAGTAATTCTTGAGACTCTCAGGAGGGAAGAATTATATGGTAAATTTAGGAAGTGTGAATTCTGACTTCATGAATTTTTATTCCTTGTCCATATAGTCTTCAAGGATGTAATATCTATTGATCCTTCAATGAGAAAGGAAATTCAAGACTATACAACCCTGACAAGTATAACCGAGGTATGCATTCTTATTGGTTTAATAGGCTACTATTGTTGTTTCTTCCATAATTTCTCCTGGTTGGCTAACCCATTAACCAAGATCACACGTATAGGGGTTAAATTCGTTTGGAAAAAAGTGAGTGTAGAATATTTTGATGAATTTAATAGAAGATTATTCAATTCTTCTATCTTGAATTCACCATATTGGAATGATGGGTTTGTTATTTATAGTTATTCATCAAGGAAAGGACTTGGTTGTGTCCTTATATTGAATGATGGGGTTATTGAATATGCATCAAGGCAATTAAACACACATGAAAAAATCTGTCCAACTCATGATCTTTAGTTAGCTGTAGTATTATTTTCCCCAAAGATATGAAGACATTATCTCTGTGGTGAAAAATGTGAAATATATACTGATCACAGGAGTTTGAAATATATTTTATCATAGAATGAACTCAACATGGGACAAAGTAGTAGGCGTGATCTACTCTAGGATTATTATTACAAAGTACACTACCTCATAGTGAAAGAAAATAAGGTGGCAGATGCCTTGATATAAATGGAAAATGGAGTTATATACAAGATGAGGGTTAAAAGGGATCATATGCTCACTGATCCAGTAAAGGTGGATATGGGAATTATCATAGTGGGTGAATCATCACTACTCTTTAAAATGGTTTCCAAACCAACTTTAATGGAAATGATTTTTTAGTTCTCAAACATATGATAAGGCATTTCAAAAAAAAGTTAAAGCTGTAAATGATGGGAAATTGATTGATTTTGTATTTAATGATGGAATTTTTGAAATTTTGGAAGTGGATTTCTGTTCTCTCTATACCTGAGCTATAAAGAAAATTTTTGGATGACGTTCATAGCTCCAATTTCTCTCTACACCCCTGTGTCACTAATATTTATAGAGATTTTAAGGAACATTTTTTGTTGGAGAACATGAATATAGAGATTTCTAATTATGTATCAAAATTGTTGATTTTTGAACAAGTGACGGCTGGAAGACAACTTCCTAGAGGAGTCATGAAACCTATTCTTTTACCTATGTGGAAGTTGGATGATATTCCTGTAGACTTTGTCATGGGGATACCTTGTAATCCTAGAATGAATGATGTGACATGGGTTATTGTTAATCTTCTTACCAATTCAGTAAATTTTCATGCTATAAGAGAAAATTTACCAATTTAATGTTTACCAAGACTATATACTAATGAAGTTTTATTACTTTATGGTGTACCCCTATCGATTTTTTATCATGATCCCTATTTTACATCAAGATTATAGAAAAGACTTCAAAATTCCCTAGATACTAAACTTTATTTGTGCACTACATACCACAATCAAACTGATGGAAAATCAGAACAAACTATTAATACTTTAGAAGACATGTTGAGATCCTACTCACTTGACTTTAAATGTATGTGGGATCATTATATACCTCAAGTAGATTTTTTCCATAACAATAGCTTCCATTAAAGTATTATTATGGAAACATATGAAGCATTACATGGGAAGAGATGTCATAGACCAACTTTTTGGGATGTTGTTGGTGAAATACAACTTGTAGGTATATTATTTGTTGATGAAACAATGTATAGGATGAAGATTATCCGAACCCATATCAAAATTGCTCAAGGTAAGACAAAGAGTTATGTCGATAACTAAAGAAAGGAATTGTAATTTAAAGTGGGAGATCATGTTTTCTTGAAGGTATACCCATTGAAGGGTGTTATACAATTTAGTAAGAAGGATAAATATACTCCCAAGCACATAAGAGCTTTTGAAATTATAGAATTAATTGGAGCTATAGCCTATCATTTGGAAATGCCTCCAAGTCACTCTAAAGTTCATGATGTGTTCCACGTATCACTGTTAAGGAAATACATGTCATACCCAACACATGTACTCACCTTTTAATAAATAGAATTGGAACCTGATCGATCTTATTGTGAAGATCCTATCATGATTCTTAATACAAGGGAACATGTGTTGAGAAATAGAAAAACTCTTATGGTGAATGTTTTTTGGAGAAACCATAAAATTGAAGAGGTGATGTGGTATCCTAAAAACATACGATGAAGAAACACCCAAATAATTTTATTTTGTGAAATTTTAGAAAATTTAAGGACACAATTATTTGAAGGATGGAATAATGTAACACACCAAGCTTCCATAGTACGCTACTTTTAAATAATTCATTGCCTTGCATTGTATGAAACCCTGAGTTCAAGCACACCACAACCTATCAAAGTAGCCATTTAAAAAAGATGTTATGAATAGTATTAACCACATTTTGAAATATTATAAAAATTATTTTCAAAATAAGATAAATTTTTTAATTAATAATACCAAATTATCTTAGGGTGAAATTTTGGTAATTTTATGAAAAGTTTTAATTTTTGATTAATAGTGATAATACTGCATTTTAATTCAAACCATCTTTTCATCAGATTTATTTATATAGTTAGAGTGTATTTTTAATTGGTTTTAAAGTGTAAATATGTTAATATTTTATCATTTAATCCAATTATTTTCATTTTAAGTAATTTCAAATTTAAATTTTATATAAACACATGTCAATCTTATGATTTTTTTCTTCTTAAAAACCCGCTTTCTGGTTTTGACAAGGGGAATTAATTTTAAGTTAATTACTGCAACTTCAATTTTTTTAATTTGGGAAAAAGGATTCCATATTTGTAATCATTGGGTAAAAATTTTGTAAATAGGTTCCTTTTATTTTTTGACATTATGAATATTAACATCACTAAATTTTTTATTTATCATGGTTAAAGGGTAAATATAGTAAATAAGGGTAAAAATAATATTACAATAATAAAAAACTACAATAAAATGTGTCATAATCATATTAGATTAAATATGTTTGAAAATTTTGAATCTTAGTAATATTTTAGGACCCCAGGGATCCACATGGGAGTGGTAATGACATGTTTTAATAATTAATTTAATGTAAAAGGAAATATAACATAAAAATTTATCTTTTACTAACGTAATTTTAATATAGGGTTATATAATTAATATATTTGACTATAAATAGTAATTAGATGGCTAAAACTATTTTCTATATCATGATATTTTATTTATATATTTTAGACATTAAATAATTAAAATTATTCATGAAATAATGTTATAGGTGTTTCTGATAAATATAGAGAGTATCAGAATTAAGAACAAGGATTTCATCTCAATTACATTTCATTGAGGCATATTGTAATGTTATGCACATAGTATCTTTTATATGGTGTATGTTCTACCTTTTTACTTGTTATTATGAATCTCAATATTTTCTTAATATTATATTATTTCCTTCGTGGGAATTATTGATAGATCCATATTACTCATTCAATATGGTTATTTGATAAGGCATATTATTTATCGCAGTTATTAAATATGGGAAATACTTTGGGCTAGAAATGAAGGGTCAATACCAGAATTTATATACCTCTTCGATGCATCGATCGGTTCTAATTAGATGTCTAAGTTATCCAAATGGGTTTATACCCTTATTTTTAAACTATCTTGTGAATGGTTTTTATGGTAATTGGTTTTCATGTGCCTAAGACATGACATCCTTAAATAAAGTGTATCCCTCATTTTATTTAAGTTATTATTTTTCCATGATATTTTGAATCAACATATCCATGGATGTATTTCATTATCATTTTATTGATTTGTAGAATATGTTTAAGTTTCTTACCTACCATATTATTTTTTCAATATATATTTTTGTAAATAGAAATTGTTCTTAGATATTTTAATTTCCATATAGATTGATTATTGCTTCCATTATACTTGATGAGATTTTGGGCTCACTGTTATTATATTTCTCACCACAAGTTATGAAGAAGAGAACATTGAATAGTTTTTCAAGGGTGTATTTTATTTTAGTTAATGTGTAGAATTTATTATTTTTTTATCCCGATGTACTATAGGTATCATATATGTAATCTAGATTTCCAAGACTACTAAATTGTATGGTCCATCGAGACTTGTTTCCTTGTAATAATGCCAATGAAATGTAATAATGTACATGCTTCAGGTCATCTATGGACGGGGCCTTACAGTAATAGAAAAATTGATTAACTCTTCTAAGGGATGTAGTTGAGGTGAATGGCTAGCCATAAAGCCAGTGGAATCATTTGGTTCATGTAAGGATATTTTTTCCCCCACTGATTCACTTTTCTCCTTTCTCATGCATTTGTATATCCAACCAAACCTGAAAATGATATCTTTTAAAACTTCTAGTTTTGTCAGAAATACTTTTACCATCTTATTTATATATTCATGTTAATTTATCTTCTCAAAATATTTTCAAGGAGATACTTCAAAAGCTAATCATCTATGATGACGATATTGTTCTAACCGCTTCCAAAGCAACTGAACTTGTTTTTTATATGATATGTTCAATTCTGATTCATGTGTCTAAACTGTATAAATAATAAACATAAATAGGTATTTTTATGTAATATTGTTATAAATCATAAAAAATTACTATTATGTCATACATACACATGTTTTCCATAATTTTTTTATTTTCATTAACTATTTTCCCTTCTTATTTACAAAATAATACTTCTATTGTACATGACTTGGGATGAAAGTGGAATTTTATTTTCATTCAAGAATCTGAATACAAACAAAAAATAATATGTTGGTTCATATCTTCAAAAACTTTTATTGTTGAATTAAAATAAATACCAATTTCTTATACAGTGAAGAATACCCCATCCTTTAATTGAGATATGGGTACATTTTTTGATGAATTACTTTTATTTTCAAATTTCTTTTTTGTTTCTTATATTGAAATTTTTGAATCAAATTGAATAAAATAAATAATTCCAAATAATTTATTATCAACTCTAATGCATTGGAACTGATTTCTCATGACGATGAACAATGAAAGAATTACATGTTTCTAGTTTTATAATATCAATGTAACTATCTGGTTGGTGGGGATTTACTTTCCCCTTAGAATCCCTAAGATATAACATGGTATGAATAGTTAAGAAACCTATTAGGAAAAATCCCTGAAGGTAACATTGAATCATTTTTAGGTTGATTGTGTTTGTTAAAAAAGAGGGTTTCAATGGTATGATGTGGAATTCTAAAGATACTATTGAAAACTATGTTGAATAAGATTCATTAAAAGTAATAGACCATCTATAGGTGGTACAAAGCGATCATATACAAGGTGGGGTCATTTTCTAGTGTTTTCCAAATTTTGGGGTCCAAAAAATTAGAGATTAAAGAAAAGTGTTTTTGGAAAAGAGAGTAGCATGCCGGGATTATGTATGTTTTTAATGTTGGGATCCAAGTTGTTTTCAAGATCAGTATATCAAAATACAGAAAAGGATGTATTCGCACGCATGTCTTACAGTTTTTAAGAACGGTGAGTTGCGTCATAGAGGCTAGGTCGAATGGACTTGCACTGTAGGGGAAAGTTTTACACCTTAAACACAATGTCATAGAAATGAATATAAATAGATGGATACCCCCAAAATTTAAAAAAATTTAACACTTAGATAGAATATGTGCTCTGGTCATGTAAGTGGTGAGGGAAGGCATGAAGATATTTATACAGAAGTTTCGCGCCAGAATAGAGTTCACACTAATAGTGAGTTCGGTGTAAAAAGGGTGTGTCACACAGGTTTAGATTAGCGAGCAAGTTGGTTTTATAAGACAAGGGAAAAACTAGCATGGCTGAATTAATGTTTCAATCATGTCACCCTAAGGTTTCACAAATTCTTGAAGTTTCCCAGTACATCTATGGTAAGGTGGTATTCATCAGTGGATGAAATTGGGACTTCAAAAAATAATCTACATACAATGAAGGATGCATTCATTCGTGATAATGCAGGGACCTATAAATCTACAAATTGATAATGGATCATTTGAAGAATAAGTGACTAGAATTCAGTTATGAGAGAAGTGATCTTTCAAATTGAAATTTCTTATAAACTATGAGGTATAGTGAGTCCTCTCCAAAGTTTGTAAGAAAAATCATTCTTTTAGTGGATTTGGAATATAGAAAAATTTCTTGTTGTATGACCCTTGAATGTATCCCAGTGAAGGTTAACTAAAATAAATTTGTGTCATGAGAACAATATAATATCTATTTATATATTTCTATCACAAAGAGAGAGAAGAGTGTTTTGTTTAACAATGAAACAAGATGAAACAGGCTGTGGTTTTAATATTCCATACCTTAATTCACAACAACTCTCAGGGTATTTGACCTAGGGGGACTAACAATTGGTATCACAAGAAAATTTTAATATCTATGTTTCTCTATCAATGGAGGTAATCAATCAAAAAGGGTTTCTTATCTTTTGTGAGAATAATTTTCAGTTATAGAAGAATCAGATGCAGTACTGCTTTCAATCATTTGGAATAGATGTGTTTACATTAGTGATGCATATTATTTCTGACAACATAGATATTGGTGCTTTTTCAAAAGATGAATGGAGGTAATTGGATGCTGATTCCAAAGTATTCAATGAATTTTTGGGATCCCTTTGAAATGAAATCTATATGAAGGTGATATCATGAATGACATCACATGCTATGTGGGAAAATCTATTGAATATATGTGAATGAGATTCAAAGGGTAGAGAGGTAAATCTATAGGTCCTATGGAACAAGTATTAAGATCTCAAAATGAACCCAAATGAGTTTTTTGCAGCATTATTTGATTGGTTAAATGATTGTTTGAATATATTAATGGTCATGAAGAAATTATTGAAGACATAAATATCATCAAGTGCATCTTGAGAATACATCCACCTATGTTTAAATCGATTTTTTTGGTGTTAGAGGACAAATATCCAAAGGATTTTACATTAGACAACTTTCACAACACCATTGTCACATATGAGATTATAAATGAGGATATTTAGTCTATTGAAAATGGGAATTCCATGGAAGTGGAATTCATGTCCATGAAGATGATCACCATTGAAGATTCTCATGAAGAAGAAGAAACATATGAGGTGATGTTATTCATTTCCTCATTTATACAATGAGGAAAATAAAAGTTCAAAGGTAAACATATACTTCCTTACATTAGATGTGTAAATGTTGTTCAACATACAACAAGGATCCCTAATAAGTTCCAAGAATATGATGAGGATTATGTTTAAATAACTATGAAAAAGTTTTCTTCCTATGTGAAAGGAAAGAAAAATTTTAAGAAAAGTTTCATTAATAAAAATAATATTCTATCACAAGAATGTGATAGTTTAGATGAATATGTGGATAAAGAGATAAGAAACTACAATGATTGTTGAGAATATTCTATGGGTAGTTCTTAGAAAATGGAAGAAATAAAAATTTATGAAGAGTAAGTTGAAAGAAGAGTTGATTTGTAGGTTGAGCTAATGTCCTCTCTGGTAGAGATATATTTTTAGAGAGCCAGAAAAAAGAATGAAAAATGAATTTCATGATTCCAAAATCTATATATAATAAAATGAAGAAGAGATTACTGAGATAACATGAGAAATTGAAAAACATACATCTCCAACACCAAGGATCCCAGAAAATGCTTCTATGTAAAATCCCAAAATTGAGGCAAAGAAATGTGAAATCGATAGTTTTCTTGAAACTAGATGGGAATAGATATAGTGTATCGATGAACATGAAGTGGAAGCTATTGGTATAGGATGAAAATTGAAGGATAAAAAAAGACTCTTGGATCCTAATGTGACTTTTAGAATTTAGATCATTCAAAATATAAAAATTTTGGAAATGGAACATAGATTTTCAACAGAATGAAATCAATAGTCTAATCTAAATGATAAGGCTAGTATAGGGCTTGATAAAAAATAGAAAGTCATCATGATTTAAGTAATACCACAAGAAATCTCTCCAAGATTGTATATTGATTTGGGAAAAAGAATAATCAGATGTTTTAGAGAACCCAAGGGACATCCAGTGGTGTGTAAGTGTCATGCAAGAATACACCCTACATTAGGTGTTATTCCTGTTGAAATATGAGACACTCAAAAAATATCAGTTTCATAGGCAAGAGATATTGAAGGGAACAAGAACAACAGTGGGAGAAAAACATATCAAGTTACTCTAGAATTTCTTCTGATGGAAATTATTTTTAGTGAGTAGGATTTAGTCACATGGCTTGAAATTGTGCATCAACCATACAAATAAATGTTTCAAAGAATAATCAAAGTGTTCAGAAGTAGAAAATCAAAGAACCAATAGTTGAGATGAAAAATACAAATCAATTTGAAGCTGTGTAGGTTTAATCTAGTACATCATAGTCTGAGGGGGGTCAATACTATCATTCTATACTCATTACTAATTAAAAAACATGGAACAAGAAAAAAAAGAGAAGAGAAGGAAGTGGTGGAAGAAATTTCCCATAAAGAATATGAATGAATTGTTATATGGATCTTTGATTGTGGTTGTACATCCCATATGATAGATAATAAAGATCTTCTTATAGATTAATATATGATGAATAAGGTGTTTTCAAATTTGGAAATGATGATGGCCTGAAGATAATTGGATCAGGATAATCTAGATTTGGGGGCAGAGAAATGAGACGTGTTGATGTCTTAGTAGTAGAAGGTCTTAGTGACAACTTTCTTGGTATCAGTACACTATGGTACTCAAGAAATTATATAAGATTTTCTATGAATATGTGTTTCATCAAATTAAGAGATGGTGTATTTGTTCTATAAGGATAAATAGGAAAGTGAAATATATACCCTATAAGTGGGGAAGAAGATATGTTCTTTTTATGCAAATTGGAATAAAACAAGTTGTGTTGTAAATATAGTGGTCATTTATGCTAACCTTCCCTGGAAGGACTAGTAATCTGTGATATAGCTAGAGACCTCCCTAATCAATCATGTTATTATAATCATATGTGTGATTCATGTCAATAAGGGTAGGTTATCAGATAAATGTTTAAAGAAAGGGAACAAAAGTCAACCAGAGTGCTTAACCCAGTGCATGCTGGTGTATGGTGACCTATATCCTCAATGCCGAAGATGATAAGGGATATTAAGTTCTTTTCATTGATTATTTTAGTAGGATGACATAGGTTTTTTTTCATTTTCAATATTTACAAAGTGTTCAGTTGTATAAAACATTACTGGAGGGAATCTGAATGGATGCTTGGACAGAAAATTATAACGTTTCATACTGATAATAATATGGAATTCACAAACATTCTATCGGAATAATTTTTCAAGAAACATGGGATAAGGAATCAAGTTTCTTTATTAAGAACTCCCCAATAAAATGGAGTGGTTGAGAGAAAAAATCATATCATAAAAAACATGGATAGAATTATGCTTATTGAAAATTTCTTCTAGAGAAATTTTTGAAGGAGTACTGACATAGATCTACATTTCTAACATGGATATATTGTAACTGAAGGAAGGAATGAATCTGAATGGGATGTGGTATGGAAATAATCCAACATTTAAATATATTAAAATATTTGGAATTATGTTGTTTCTTATCAACAATTACAAATACATAAAATTTGAGTCATTTGGATATGGGGGGATATTCTTTCACTACTAAAGAAAAAGGGAATCATATGAATTATTTAATAAGAGGTTGGGAAAAGTAGTTTAAATTAATGATGTCACTATAGTGGAAGTTGAATGGAATATTTAACAACATGGTGAACAATTTCCTAATGAATGTGATGAGGAGGTATGAAATATAGGGGAGAATAAGCAGAAGATTCTAATTCATAAGAAGAAACTGATAATGAGAAAGGGGAAGTCAAGTCTATGTCTATGATGAATCCAACGAGTCGAGTTAAAGTTGAACAGAAACATATTATTGGGTATCTGATAAAACCAGTTCAAATAAGAAGAATAAATTCATTATAGTAGGAATCTTTCCTATCTCTATTAGAGACTAAATGTTTTTCTGACATAGATGGATATGAGAACTAGTTTCATGAGATGAATGAAGAGCTAGAACATGTTGAGAAGATTCAAACATGAGATATTGTTTCAAGGCCAATAGTTCAAAATGTCATTGGGACTAAGTGGGTATTTCTCAATAATATTAATGATGATGGAACAATGATTAGTAATAAAGAATGAATAGTGTGCAAAGGGATCTCCCATATAAATCGTATCAATGATGATGATACATTTTTACATGTTGTAAGACTATATAAAATCAGATTATTCTTGGCCAAAATATTGAAAAGGAGGTTCATTGTTTTCTAGAAGAACGTCATGTAAGATTTTCTAAATGGAGGTCTGGAAGAAGAAGTATATATTGAGATTCTAGACTATTTTCCCATTCATGAATATGAGAACATAGTTTTTCAATTGAGAAAAGGAATTATATGGGTTTGCGCAAGAACCAAGATAATGATTTTAAAGACTACATCAGGTTTTTAAGAAGATTGGTTTCCAGCATGGTGGAGTTGATTATAGTCTATATTTAAACAATAAAAGTAATAAAAAATTAATGATTCTGGTCTATATTGATAAAATATTATTTTTTGGATCAGATGAATTATAATGGAGACATTTTTCTAAATTCAAGAAAAATGAGTTCAAAATGTCAATGATTGGTGAACTAATATATTCCTTTGATTAAATGTGACATAATGAAATAACAAAACATTCATTTATCAATATAAATATTCTAAAGAAGTTTTTTATAATTATTCAAATGGGTAATTCCAAGTAGATGATGAGTCCTGTGGCTACTCGGATAAAACTTTCACAGGATGATGAAGGCAAAGTGGTTATTGTCACTGATTATAGGTATATAATTGGAAGTCTTTTTTACTTAACAATGAAATGACCACATATCTTTTTACACATGTCAAGAAACATAGTATCAAAGAAATCTCAAATAAATACACATTCTAGTAGGGAAAAGAAAACATCAGTATTTCAAGGGCACTGCGGATTTCAGTTTAATGTATAAAGAAACATATTTTTCAGATTTATTGAAATATACAGATATAGATTGGTCCAGAGAAGTATATGATAAAAACTAAATTTCATAAGGTTATTTTTATATTTGTGGATTTGGTATTAATTTTCTAGGAAAGAAACAAGATTTCATATCATTGTGCAATGTTTAAGCTGAATAAATTTCGGCTACTCAAGCATGCATGCAATCATTGTGGATAAAAGAGTATCTTAAAGATAGGGGAGTTGATGTTAAGTCACTAATCAGAATCTATTTTTATAATTCAAGTGATATCAATATTATCAAAAATTTAGTCCATCACTCACGGACTAAGAAATTGAAATTAGATATCATTTTATTAAGGATTAGGTGAAGTAGGGTATTGTGAAGTTGGGGTATGTGCCTACAAAACAACAAGTTGTAGAAATTCGGATAAAGGATTTATCCAATGAAGTGTTTGAGAGGCATCAAATGGATTTTACAGTTCATTTGAATTCCCAAAATTGAAAAATTGTGGATATGGGACTCCCTCTCCCCAAGGTATGGTGTGTTTTTACCTAATGTACCAATCTATGTTCTTTACCTAGTTTTATACCACAAATATGTGACCCTTATGTTAATTAATGATGAAAACTTTGGATTCATTGACAAAGGTGGAGAAATTTTTTAAAATGGAAAAAATATATTAGTTAGGACACGTGGAGAAGCTGACAGGTGGAGCAGTGAGATAATGAAGTAATGAGATATGGTGAGTTTTAAATATGATGATGCTAGAAGTGACTGATCAAATGATATATGTCACTAAAGTGGAGTTCATGATGAATGAAGTTGAGTGGTTTCAGAATTATGTGATTCAATGATTAAATTTATATATTACTCTTTCTTCTCATACTGAGCATGTATTATGTGGGTTTAGAGTACGTGTTGAGTAATTTTAATCACTATATAAATCACATGTAGTTATTTATGGTAGAATATGGATGAAGATATAAATATGTATCAATATATGAATGTGTTGTCAAAAAACCCAAAGGGAGATATTGTTGTGCAAAAGTCCCTCAGGGTAACATTGAGGCATTTTTTTAGGTGATTGATTTTTTGAGAAAGAGGGTTTCCATGGTCTGTTGTTGAATTATGGAGATATTTTTGAAAAAATATGTTGACAAAGATTAATGAAAAAATAATGGTAAATATTTTGTTCTTAAATGAAGATCATATACAAGGTGGAACTTTTTTACAGTGTTTGACAAAACTTTGGGTCAAAAAATTAGAGATTTATGAAATGTGTTTTTGGAAAAAGGAGTTGTGTGCCAGGACTAAGGATGTTTATAATGCTTCACGCCATGAATTTTTCAGGACCAGTACATTAAGATATTGAAAAGTAAAGAGTGGAATGAATGATTTGGAGTTGGCTGGCACAGTGAGTTGTGGAATAGATGCTTGGATGAATGGACTGACACTTTAGTGGGAATATTGCATGCCTCAACTAGAACATCACAAAAATGACTATAAATAGATATCTACCTCCAAAATTTTTAAAAATCTCAACACTTAGAGGTAATCATAGATCTAGTCATGCAAGTGGAAAGTGTTCAAAATAATAGAGTTACATAAAAGTTATAAACCTGAAAAAAGATGCATGAAAATAGTGAATTGGGCCTTAAAGATGGTGTTTCATGGAAGTTTGGAGTATCATTCAAGTTGGTTTTCTACGAAAAAGTAAACACTTTCTTTCCATCATTAATGTGGAGAACATGTCACCCTGAGGTTGTGTGAAAGGTTAAAGTTTCCCAGTACGTCCATGGTTAAGAAATATTCATCAGTGGATGAATGTAGGACATCAATTGAGCATCTACATACAATGTAGGATTCATTCATTGGATATAATGAAGGATCCTACAAGTCTATAAACACTGGGTGGATCTTATGAAGAAATAGTGAGCACACATTAGTTGAGAGATTAGTGAGATCTCAAATTGTAATTGGTTATAAACCAAGATGGATAATGAGTTTTCCTTGAACATTGTAAATGATAGTCCTCTTTTAGTGGATTTGGTACATCGTCACATTTCCATTTTATACTCATTGGATGTACCCCAGTGAGGGTGAACCAAGAAAAATTGTTTTGTCCTATGCATGATCTATTTTTTTATTATATTTCTATGGGAAAGAGAGAGGAGAGTGTCTTCTTGAATGACGAAACAAGATATGAAGTGGAAGTGGTTTAATATGTCATACCCTAATTCTCCTCTATTCTTAGAGTATTTAACCTAGCGGGACTAACAAATACTCTATGGGATTTTCTATAGGCCATTAAGGATATTTTATTACAAATATATTCTAAAATATATGATCTCTCTAAGTAATAATGAAAATTATACAAATGTTTCATTATATAATTTTTATATAAAATAGAAAAAGTATATCATAAATTTACGATAGTATCTTTCCAAAGGGTTTCCTCCATTACAGGATATATTTCATTCCACTATTAAATATCAATAATAACATTCATCCTCATTGTGATCCCAACATAACTAATGAACATTGAATTTTGTGGTCAACAGGTTTTCAATGTTGGTTCTAACCAACCTCAAATTTTATACCCTTACTTCTTTATTTTATAATATCATTAAATGTAGGGATACAATGTAATTATTGTTTTTTCATCATCAACATGATGTTGATCCCCCAATAATTCTCTATGTGTTGGGTGTGTGTATAAAAATAAACAAGTAAATACAAACATATCCCCTAAAATATACATCAATGAATATATTTGAGTATATGTTAAAATTAGTAACACTTAAAATACACATGTAAGTTAAGTCATTGTGTAATAACCAAGACACCCTAATAATCAAATTTACCTACTTAATTCTATTCCAGTGAATTATAATAATCACACCATAAGTTTATACCATAGGTTTTCCCTAACATTCAAATAATTTCACTAATAATAGGTTTAAATTTGAATCATAAGAGGATAAATTTTTTATCTATCTTTAGTAATTACCACATCATAGGTACCATGTGATATGAAATCAAACCCCTAGTATCCAATATTATCCCTCAATGATAGCCATCACATGTAATTGTTGAATCCAAATCATGAAATGGGTATAACATGTCCATATTTCTTAGGAAGTTAATCTGAAATATGGTTGAGTCTTAACATAATTGGTCCCTTATGAAAGAAGTACACAATTTTTTTTACAATATAGTACTTAAACCCAAATTATGAAAAAACATGAAGAAGGGAAAAACAAAAATGTCACATCACCCTCAGACAAACCCTTATGAAATCCCTAACATGTATGTAGTAACTCACATTCAAATATACCATACATATCCCTCGCATAATACCCATAATATTCTCATATACTATACTAAAAGATCATATATCTTAGGCATTGATTATCTTTCCCAACGATCACACATTAGATAATCTCATAGTTTATTAGCATTATTTTTTTACTCACACAGTAAAAATGTAAAGAAAAAGTAAGCTACATGACCATTTAATTCATCCTACACTTTATATGTCATCCCCTAGGTTTTATAGACTATACTTGATTTTATAAAACATATAAAATCACTACTAAAGTTATCATATAAACCATCTAAGCACATCACTATCCTGATAAAAATATTCTTAAGGAAATTAGGGCACAAATATACCCTTATAGGATAATTCTATTAGCCATGAATAACTTTATGTCCCTTTAGAAGATCACTACCCAACAAATTTTTTGCACGAGATTTATTGTGAAGATATGGAAACCACATCATGTGTGTTGTTGACATTATATATTTATTCTTGGGATTATTGTGTAAAGTCAGTTAATTATGTTTACTTATATTATAATTTTTTATTTTATGCAATTTTAGGTCAGAAATGTGTTATTTAAACATTTAAATTCATTCATTTATATATTTTTATTCTTAGAAATTTTATAAGCTCCAAATTATTTTATGATTCTTAATGGAATGTTGTTGTCATATGTTTGGTATAATAAAATGTATCTACCCATAATGGAAACCACTATTTGGTCCAAATTTGGCTTCCAGTCTAGGCACATTTGGTGAAACAACTATAATGGGAACTAGATCAAACTATTGGTCTTAGTTTTCTATATTAGAATTAAATTTGGATCGTTCCCTTTAAATTTCATAATCTGAATCATGAAAGGGAATTAGATATGATTTATTAAAAAGCATAATACATTAGCCAATAAGTTTCCTAAGTGTTGATTTGGATATTCATTAATGACACCATAAATTTTCTATAACCTAGATACAATGGTTTTTAATTACAACCATTTAAGTGTGTGATCATTAGTGTCTTCTAAATTTTCACTACTTTAATATCAAAAATAATTTCTTAAATTTGATCAAACTTGTCAACTTAATAATCATCACCATTAATAGAACATGAATTCTGAAAAATTTTACCTTTCCTAGTCAAAGTATTGTAACATGTATTAAATCCATAATAAATGAAATTATATTTAATTTATCAACATTTCACTTTTTTTAGTATTTGAACATTTCAACCAAATATAGAAAAAACAAGTCATTTTTTGAACATTATGTTTCAAAAATTCTAAAATATAATGAACCCCTTCTTCATATCACTCACATTTTTATATTTTCATAATCCAATAATGATTTATTATCACCTATAATAAATATAATGTACTAAATATGATTTTTTTTGAAAAATTAAATACATATTTACCTTTATAAATAAAAATAAAATTAAATAAATGAAACATAATTCACTAAAAAATCAAGGAATAATGTTTCGAAAAAAGGTTTCACCAAATATTATTTCATTATAATTCATTGAGAAAAATTCCCAAAAAAATATTAACATTGATTTTAAAAGATTCCCACAAATAAAACTCATCCTTTCTATATTTTAATTATATAAATTGGTAATTATTATTTTCAAAATATATTTATAGATATATATTTTATAATATTAGTAGGAATAATATATTAGTGATGAGAATAATATATACTGAGATAAGGATCTAAATGAGGAATACTATTTCATATATCATATGGAAAATGAAAATGTCACATCATTTAATAAATACGAAATGATATATATATATATATATAATGAACATGATTAAATAGGAAGATAATTTGATTATTGTTTTTCATATTATATTTAAATAAATATAAATCATCTTCTTCTTATCGTATCATTTTAGAATGATAAATATTACGGTTCAATATGACTAGAGATGATGTTGAAAGTAAAATTTGGGAAGTGATGATGTTTATTGATGAAATAGTCATAGAAAATGATGAGGGTTAAGATATAAAATTCCCAGATGAATTTTATGTAAATATTAAACTATATAATAGAAAATAAATGGGGGATAACAATCAAAAACACTTTTATATTACTCTTATGTTATTAAAACTGAATTATAAACTAACATACCCTATACTAAAATTACATAATCAACACAAATAAAAACATCCCTTGGATGATCATTTAAATATATATTATCAATATTCCACATTCAAACTCCATAATCCATTATAACTTAAAAACACCCATTCAAGATGAAATAAAATAACATTAATTAATCATCCTAACAATCATTTTGTAAATTAAACATACCTATCACATAGTAAAAATATTAAAAATTAAAAAAACATAATTTGAAAATTGGAAAAGGAATTATATTATTTATAATAAATCCATTCATCAAAATAAAATTTCCAAGATATATCACTAGTTCGATAATATTTCCTAAAAACTAAACATACTTTTGTTTTTATAAAAATCAATAAAGAATCATTCATTAAAAGATAAAACCAAATAAAAAACCATGGACACCCATTAAATAATCATTCAGTCTAATATAGAACATACTAAACATACCTTTGACACCCATTTATAAGTAAATAAACATGATTTATAACACCCATTAATTTTATAATCATACAAGAAAACGAAGAGATAAATTTATTTTAGCGAAAAACAGACCTTAGATGTCTAAAAAGAACCAGAATTATGATTAAAACCCATGGAGTGAAATAGAAGAGAAGTAGTGGTAGAGGATGAAAAAATGGGAAGTTGATGATGACTATGGTGATGGTGAAAATTATAGTTCTATCCATGCAATGATCCATAAGTTAAAGTTGTGATAATAACAAAACCAATGAGGAAGAATGAGAGTGACCAATCATGACTAGAGTTATTGGAGATGAGAAGTATGGTTCTTCAAGGTTGAGAACCTCACAAAAAAGGAAAACCACATAACATAGACAGTAAATAAATGGGTGAGTGAGGAAGAGAAAATAGCATACCATGGATTTTAGTGCTGATTTGTCCAAGAGAACTTAGAGGAGGGGCACTGCATGTAGGTTAGTTCTATGAATGCTTGAGAATCATGAAAAGATTTGTCATGTTTAGGATACTTTTAAATAGATCGGGGAAACCATTATTAGTGCTTATTAAAAAGCACTGTTATAGATACATTTTATCAGTGCTAAAGTAGTAAATGCAGATAAGAGTTATCTTTATTAGTGTTTGTTTAAGGGTGATAAAGATGGAGCTTTATTATTACTAAAAATAACTCCTAAAAAGAATATTTCTGAGTGATTAAGATTTATCACTGATAAATATTCCTTTTATCAGCACTCTTTAGCATTGAAAAAACTCTATCTTTATCGGTGCTAAATAAGTGTTGATAAATGTCATATTTATCACTGCTAAAACTTGAGTGAAAATAAAGGATATATAATTATAATTATAAATAAATAAAATTATATATTTATTTATATAATTATTTATTTATTTATTTATTATCATCTTATAATTATTCAAATAATTATTTATTTTTTTAGAATTATATAAGTACTAATTAAAAAAATTAGTTTTTATTTATTATTTTAAATAGATAATGTTATAAATATAACAAATATAAATTTACGAATATAATTATAAATACATATAGTTGTAAATATATTTATTATTATTTATTCACAATTAAAAATATATTTATATAATTATATATATTTATTAAATTATATATAATATATATATATATATATTGTAAATCTATATTTATTTAAATATATTTATTATAATTTTATAATTATAGATATATTTATATAATTATAAATATTTTGATAATTATATATAATTATATAATTATGTATATAATTAATATAAATAAATATAATATAAATATAATAAATATCTTCATTATTTAAATATACATATTATAATTTAATAATTATTAAAATATATAATTTTTTATTTATAAATATATAAGTACATTAAAAAATATTTATATATTTATATCATGATATATATTTATATAATTATATATATTCTGTGCATGAATCCCTCAACATACCCTGTCATTGTTCTTTGGTTGATTGTGTTTGTTGACAAAGTCAGATTGTTGTGAAGGTTAAATTGTTATGCAAACCAAGAGGAGAAATCCATTTGCAGGAGGCACATAGTTTAGGGAAGGTTTTCATTCATGGGAGGCTTGTAGTTTGGGAAAGCATTTCATTTATGGAAGGTGCTTTGTTTTTGAAATTTCTGGGGGTGATTATGGATACCGAAAAAGGTTTTCGTTTGAAGATGACATTGAAAACCATGAAAAAGAAATCCACCATGTGTACCACATAAGCAGTTCATGGTGGTGGTTGTACCATAATGAAGTTTTAGGTAATTTGGATTATCAGGTTTTGAGTATCTATTTGCCTATATAAAGACCCCTAATGAGATCATTAAGGAGAGTGAATTTCATTAGCGAAGATCGTCACTGTTGAATGAATTCAGGGAAGTACGAAGTAGTTGGTGATAGTGAATTCCATGAAGGAGAAGAGTTTACGAGGATGGTTTCCTTCAAGAAGGATGCATTTCACAAGGAAATTATGAGAAAAGGGTTTTTGGAGCTCTTTATCTTGTAATTGAAAAGGGATTGCATAGAATATGTGGTCCATGAGGCATCAACTATCTGTGAAGCAGGGGAGCCCCGGAAAGAAAATATTGATTGTAAAGCACTCAAGCCACGAGGTGAAATGTAGTTTGTGGGGGATTCTAGATATTTCACAATGTAGGAAAGATAGTTCATAGAGGGATCAAAGAAATTCGTAAAGGAACTAAAACTTTTAATAAAGGCAATTTAATCATACTAATTATAAGTTGAAAAGTGGATTCCATCTTCCAGGTGAAAGTAAGAATTCAACAAAGCATCTCCCTACTATTTAGGATGCATTCATTACTGATAATGAAGGGACCTACACTACCATAAACTAGGTGTGGTTACTTTCTAGAGTAGTGAGTAAATGAAGAGAAAGAAATGTATCATTTCGACTAACAATATACCATCGAATGAGAGTTAGAGGGTGACCCTTGGGAAAGTAGGGAGCTGACCCTAAACATTGTAAAGGTAGTGGGATTGGGAATATAATTGATTTAGCACAAACTATCTATTTATCATGAGCCTTAGTGGATTTGGTACATCAACACATTGTCGTTGTAATCTCCTTGGATGTATACCAATGAGGGTGAAAAAAGTAATGTTTGTTTGTCTTGTTCATGCTTTAATTTTTTCCATACATTGTTACGGGAAAGGGAGAGAAGTGTGTTTTGTTTAACAGTGGAACAAGATCTGAAGGGGTGGTTGTTTTAATCTTTCATATCGTGATTAACCCCCCCACTTAGGGTATTTAACCAAATTGGGAAAATGATATATATATTTAATAAATAAATATAAATATAAATATATATATATATATATGAATGTTAATGAAAATATAAATATAGTAAATATATTTATTATTCAAATTAATTATTTATAATTTAATAATTTCTTAAATATATATAATTTTTTATTTATAATTATACAAACACATTTTTATAAAATAATATTTATTTAATTATAATTATAAATATATAAATTTATAAATATAGTTAATATACATAAAATTATAGATATATATTTCTATTAATATAAATATATTTTTAACATTATTAATTAATATAAAATCATAAATGAATGCATCTTAAAAATGAGCGACGTTGAATAATTTAAAATGAATAATCTTTGAAATCTTTGAAATAATAGATATGTTTCACTAATTAAAAATAAATTATAAACAAAAATATGGATATATATTGATGAAAATATGATTTCATATTGAAGATACTAAAATATAGTAAGTGAATATATATAAATAAAAATAGAAAATTATTAAACAAAAAAATTTAATAAATAATACCTAAATCTAAAAATATTTAAAAAAATAAAAAAATTTATTGGTTAAAAATATAATATATTAAATATATCAGGTTTTTTATATTTAAATTCTAAAATGAATACTAAAATTTGAATAAGTTACATAAATGTTAAGTGTATGTGTTTCTATATAAGATTTCAATAATTATATAAATATATGTCTGTGTGTTTTAATATGTATATAAAAATGCATTAATTACAAATATGTTTACGAAATCAATGTAACACACATTTGATATATACTAAATTTAACAAAAATACATTCAATTATGTCAATTACTCGATGTAATTAGTCAATATTTTTAATTAATTTTAATTTGTAATTAAAAAACAATTTGACTAAATATATGACTTATTTAATGTAAGAATATATATTGTGTATTACATAAATCATATTTCAGAAAATATTAAATACATTGATATATATATATATATAGAAATATATAAGAATATATTTTTATATTAAATGTATTAATAAATAACTTTGTTTAAAAACCATTATAAATGAATTAGATATTAATATTATTTTAAATTATTACATTTTTCATTTACTAAATTTATATTTAATATATTTTATTTATTACTATTTACAATTAATATATATATTAAATATATTCATTTTTATTAATAATTGTTTCATTAATAATTTTTTAAATAATTTCGAAATTTATTCATTTTTAGTTTTTTTATTTAAAAAAATTTATTAAGTTTTAATATTTTTTAATTATCATAATTTATTCATTTATATATAATTATTTAATATATAGTGTTTATTAATATTTATAGTATATATATATATATATATTTATTTAATCTATTCAATAATTAGATAATTAATAAAATGCTTAATAGATGTTTAATTTACTCATTTCTAAATTTTAGTAGTTTAATTATTTCACTTTATTCATCTTACATATTTATATATTAAATATATACCATTTATTAATATTTATATTATATATATATGTATATTAAATTTATTCATTTTTGTTAATAATTATTTAATTTATATAATTATTTTTTTTTAATTTACCCATTTCTAATTTTTATTTGTCTAATTATTTCATTTTATTTAGGACCTTTATCAGTACTAAAGAGATATTGATAGGAGATACCCTTTATCGGTTCTAAAAATAAAGCATTGATAAAGGGCACCCTTTGTGATCGCTATAGAACAACACTGATAAAGGGTACCCTTTATCACTTTCTTTCTAGCGCTGATAAAGGTTGGCATTGATAAAGGTTTGTTTTGTAATATTGTACCATATATCCTCTACACCACCTAGTATTATTAGACCTTTCTATTTGGGGACTTAATGTTGTGCTTCCCTATCCACCATTGACTGCTCGATAGTGAATATTCATTATGATTGTGAGAAAATTCTTAGTAAAAGGGGAAGAGGTGGTTCTACTCAATGAATCCAATACGAATCTTTGATCATGTTCATGAACTAATACATCATTCATTGTTTACAGTTCCTCACACTATTACCACATAAAATGTCACTAACTTACATGCTATCAAGTTGAAGAAATTGCATGCCCATTACAACATCTGGTCCAACCACACATCCCGCTATCCTGTGTAGAAAAATAGAATGATTGATGTGTTAAAAAACCACTCTATTATTCTATAGAAGATGGTGGGATAGAATAAATTGAGCTGGCCCGATTATTCCCCAATCCCTCGGGCCCCATCACTTGAAAAACAAAAATTTCACCCATCCGACCCCAGATTCCCAAGTGTATGGAATAAAGGAAGTTTTACCTATAGAGATACAGTTTACATTAACACAAATTACCATTAATGATAAAAATATTCTATAAATAACAGTATAATTCCAACTACCTATGTTTGAGGCCCAAGAGGAAAACATTCTCTGAGCATGACATAACTTGGAGAGGCACCACAATAGGGTAGTGAGAGTAATCAACCAGAATGTTCTCCTCCAATCATTCCATCATGGTGACTTGGTAATAGATATTTGGTTTTCAAAGATACCCCCTAAGAAATCACCAAAGTTGTAACCCAAGTGGTAAGGACCTTACATCATCCAAATAACCAACTCCAAATGGTGCATACTCTTTAATCAATACTGAAAGGGATCATATCACACAAATCACTAACACAAGTATTCTCAAGTAGTTGTATGTTTGAATCCCATGGCCTAAAGCACTATAACCCAAAAATAGCAGTTTCCTCCCTAGTCTGAGATCTATGACCATAAATTAGAAGCATCCATAGTCTGAGATATATGGATTTTAAGAAAAAAGCCTAATATCCTTATAACAATATGATAAAATTTTTCCTTATCCAGTGTTTGAAACATAGGATGCCTTTTATGAAAAATGTAAGCTGACTAGAACCCAACAACCTCAACACAAAATGGTAAACAAATGCCTTAATCAATGTGATAAACACATGATTCCTTATATGTGAAATGTGATATAATAAAAAAAACTAACATCCTCAGAAAATGACATTAAATTGTAACATTACCCTATCTTAAAAAGCTATTATGCCTCAAATGAAAAATGTTAGATAACAAAAAAAATGTCATTCACAGTTGATGTTAAACTATATTTATACCCTATGTGATAAATTTAATATTCATTATATGAAGTCTCTTAGATGATTCAACATCTTATCCAAATAGGACTCCTTCCTCTCAGTTATAGTATACTTATATGCCTCATTTTATAACTACATTTGGTGAGACTCCCTATCTGTTGGACAAGTAGTGATAGATTTACCTCTTTTCCTTTATCATACCCTCTTATTTCGTTCACCAAAGTGAGGTTATCCTCTATATTAATCCCTTTATGATATATTAATAATGGAGAAAAAACCTAATGTAGGCCTCATTATCAGGTGCAATCCCCAATAATACTCTTAAACCCACTAGTTGATTGAGGTACTTTAAAAATCATACCCGAAGAATAAATTATGGGAAACTCAACGCCAAAACCCAACAAATTTCTTAAGAACATGATGTTAAACTATGGACTTACCCCATGAAACTAGCATAGGATGCCTCATATGATAAATATAAGATAACCAAAACCAACATTCTTAGCATATAAAGTTAAACTATACCCTTACTCTATGTGGAAAACGTAATACGCCTCATATGATTACTATGAGACGATTCAACATCTTCTTTAGAGAGGAAACCACCCTTCAGACATCAGTCTCCTACCATGTTATGTTCTAGAACTACATGTTTATTGATTTCCCTTTTCATGAGATACATATAGATGCCATGATATTATATCTCAGGCTAGACCCCACCACTAATACATTTCAAGGTCTTCCGCCTTTAGGACCAGGCTCAATCCTTGGCTGCCAACATGCTCTTTCAATGAATTCAAGCACTCAGTGGATTCGTCCCATGGGCTATTTTCTCGGTGACATCATCTACATCCACACTCACAATTTTTTTATTCTATTGATAAGGCTCCTCATTATCCTCCAAATTCAAACAGACTCTCTCCAATATAAATGGTTCCTAGACACACTAGTCTACCTACCACTTGAGGAATACATCTTGAAGAATCCATGGGGGAAATTTAGCGATTCCCGTGTTTTAAATATGGTCAATGGTTTATTCTACATTTTTATATTCCTTCCTTGAATGGTTTGGAAATATAACATGTGTTTTGATCATGTTCAAATGGTTCTGTTCCCATAGATCACCCCTTTATTCAATTAAGGTCTTGGATGTCACAGTTTACCATCCTTTAAACCTTAATTTTATTTGGTGGTAATATCTACACCCTTTGTGTAATCCTCACATATGATTACGTATGCTGATTAATTATGTCATCATCATTGGGTCTTACCCAAGTTGGATATTTCATCCCCTTATTATGCTCTCATACCTGATAATGGAAACTTCATACCTCTCATTATTTCTCACACTGAGCTTGGTTCACATTGTATTAAGTGTCGGGGAGGAATTTCCCTAATAAAAGATTAGATGTGTAAGCATCCCTTAAATGGAAAGTCACACCTATTCATGTGAATTCCATGACCATAAACTAGGAGACTAGACCCAAGCATCATGTATATAAACTATGTACAATTCCCCTGAGGATGTTTCATATGGAACCAACCCCACTTGTACCTTAATTCATGACAGTTTACCACACAATAATTTCATGAGCACACTCCTTTGAGACATGCACCGTTAGGTTCAAGATCCATGGCCTTAAACTTGCAGTAATTTTAGTCCATGATTTATGAACTAAACTCTTCAAAACTCTTTGGTTTGACTGAATGACCTTAAAATATCCAATTTAAGGAGAACATATGTCTTCATGCGGACAACCCATCGGAGAAACCTAAGACAATGTCAGACTACCACCTGTCAGTTCACTCTTGCAACTTGGGAAAAAATGGGGGCATAAATTTTAAAAAAGAATAAATCCAAAAAGGACATATTATTAGACCCAGGGAAAAAATGATGTGCCCTCTAGAATGAATGGTTAAAGAAAAATTTAGACAAAAAAAATAACTCTTTCACCCATTAACATATGTAATTACTCCCTGCTAATAATACATTAAACTATACTATACATGTCCTAACCATACAATATTAAACTATACTGAATAATAGATAAATCTATATAACAATAAACTATTGTAATAATTTCTTCACTATATAATATTAAACTATGTGTTCAATTTTCTTACCATAAATCGGAAAAAGTGTATTTATGATCTTTCTTGAGATCCCATTTTCCCGCATCAGTTCCCATCATCCACTACACCATCTTGATTCCATGACAGTCACTTGGAATCCTAGATGATGATTCCCATGGAAGGCAATTTACACCTTTATTCAGACCGATAATCCCACCCTATGTGTTCAAAAAAATTGTGGTGTAATTAAAAGAGTGCTAAAATCAATTTGAACATTACCTCAATTCATCCCCACTTTTGTGCCTTCCTTGATTTCTATCCCCATAATGTTCCATATTTGAATGGTCCCTCCTAATGGAAATGGATCCAGGTTACACTAGCTCTCCTACAATACTGGGTACACACTGCAAAGTACTTATGACAAAATTTTGATAGTTCCAATTTTTCAATCATGGTCTAAAATATACCATAATTTGTTTTTCCTATAATTGATGGAATTATAGTGAAACCTATGTTTTTAACATGGTCATTATTTATCGTCTATTGTATTGTTACCCCATTATGTTTAAAATCATGAGCTCCTTGATTCATTACCTTATTCATTCTCCTTTTTGTGATAGAAATCAATTCCCCTAGTGTTAATCCATTCATACACCTTTGTACATTGTAAAGAAAAGATGTATATATAGAATACCACTCCCCGACAAATTCTATCCCAGTTAGTATACTCTTGGTGGCCAGTTAACAATTTGTACCCAGAGTGTTTAGTTCCGGTATTTTACTTTCAAATAAGTGATAAATGTCTTGTTTTCCCCATGTTTCCTTTACCAATCATGAATGATTTGGGATTAGGTACAAATTTTGGGTGGTTTAATTAATATGATCGAGATTCAGAAAAACACAAACATTTAAACATAAAATAAAATTAAAACACAAAACATCAGATGTTTGGGGACGGTCATCCACACATCTGATCCTCTTATTTATTTTAAAATAAGACAAATCCCTCTTAGGATCCACCTTTGATATTGAGTATTATAACTCAAAAAACCTTTTTTTGAGTAGCCTCCAGTCCCTTATATCACTTGGTAAACTATAGAACGTCATCATTTTCCATGTGATAGACCTCATCTATGTGAATTCATGCCCTATCCTACTTTTCTTGGAACTCTTCTACTAGATATTCCTCCCCTGTGGCCATAGACTCTTCCCTCACCAAATTTTCCCTCACATGGCTGATGATATGTAATTGAGAATTGATGATTGATGCATGATCTCTTTTCCACTCTTCTAGATGATATATCTCATCCTTAGCTTCTTGAATCACCTAGGTTCCCTTAGAGTTATTATTTTACCAAGAAACATTGAACTCCTACCACATAGCTTGTGGACGTTTGATAAGAAAATCTTTTGATAATTCATGTAGGATGCTATATTCCACTTTGAAAGTCCCTATAATAACTAGTCAACAATGGATATATCCCACCTAACATAAAAAGATCGACCAGTAATGTGCGAGTAATGAAATTCCACACACTGCTCTAGAACATGGGTTGGGGGAGCCGGTTCTCCTGTGTAAAATTGGAGCCAAATACTTAAATTTCGTACTTACTGAATTCATATACTCAAGGATGAATTCCAAAAACATTAGTGAGAGGATCATATACTATAATTTCCTTAAGTGTGAAAAACCTCAATCCTATAAGGAAATATCACTCTACATATCCTTCTCCTATGATGGAAGTTTCCCCAACATCAGATGGCACATTTCATGAATGTTTTTCTAACACATCCTCCTCAAAATTTACAATCATTGGCATGATCTTGAACACCCTCATTGAAGACTAATCTCTAAAAATATCATTTTTAGAACCTATATAGTATTCTGGGACACCTAACCATCCTCAACCACCTAGATTACGGGATCAACATTAATCAACTCTATCAGAACCGCAATAACGACGATCACCACTATAGCTACAAGCACTGCCAGCTTAAGCCTCCTCATTGGCAGCTGGTTCCTCAATGAAGTTTTCACATCCACATAGATAAATGGTTATAACGTCTCAATTTATGAAAGGTAACAAAAAGAGGAGACAATTTTAAATATAAAAAATTACAGTATTTGTAACGATCATACACATACTTAGTGAGGTTTATTGGATGTTCTCTTATATACGCCACCTCAAGAACATATAGTTGTCCACATATGACCACAAAATTAGGGGGAGGCCTCAGAACCATCCCTTCTTAAATTGGGTATCTTTCATGATCCAATAGAGATTCATTGAACCCACAATTTATGATAATTAATTCATACAAAAGTGAAAGGGGAATTGTTAAGAAAACATAGAGGTTTGGTGGTGTCCAACACAAACATGATCATAAAATTTACATGTTCAGTGATGGGATCTTCCTCCCCATGAGTGTATACGTAGGACTAAATCGACCATGATTCCTCATTTTTGGATTCTTCCCTCTCATGCATTCCATCGACCAATTGATTCATAGGGATTTTATATGAACAAGGCAATCCCCTCAGCACCTTCATACAGATGGTTAGGGGATGTGTGGTTCCATGAGAATAAACCGGGTCTTCCATCTTTGTAATGTGTTGCACCACCTTACCGTGGGGAGCATAGAAACCTACCATTGCATGGACCAAATATCCAATGATCGTTTATCCCTTAATCATGGAGATGTATTCATTTCACATGAAGAGAGTTGAGTGGTCTGTGGAACCCCCAACTTTTCTAGGAATCAGGGAAAATAGCATGCCACCTGTTGTTTGGGTGGTACAACCACTTCCCCAAACCATGGATTTATTCCCTTATAAATTCTCTAGGTTTTTCACCATCCTCCTAATTCCATTTGACTTAGAGTTTTGGGCTGACTCTATTATCTCTTCTGATGCTAAAGAAGCTATAGACACTTCGCCCCATATTGCTGGTTGAACCCTGCTTCCTCAGTATTCCCTACCCATTACAGCAAACCCTTGGAACCATGGATGAAAATATCCATAAATCCATTTTCATAAGTGGTTGGTTGCCTCAACATATCTTTAAGATATAAAAATTTCCAACTAAGAACATATTCATGAAAAATATTATATGTTAAATTGTATGGGGACAAATCATTTCTTCCTCTATTGTCCTCCAAATAAAACATCTGCCAAATTTGTTGGAGGAATGAGTGATGATGTTACCACATACCCCTACCCACCTTTTGGGTAAGTTGATGAGGGATCTAGAATTTCATGGTGAAGCAGTACAGAGTATATGGTTTTCAAATTTCCTTGAAATCCACTCTTACCACCAGTACCCCACTATGAAAGACCAGGAGGTATGATTATTACTACACCATAGAAAATCCATAATTTATGAACACCCCCTGGGAGTGGGAACATATGGATATTAAGGTAAACTGCTAACCCAGTTCATTCCATCATATAAACTATAGAAATATAGAGTGGGGGAATCCGGAAAATGTTGAGCATTGATGGCTATAAGTTGGTTCCATGTGTGAAATTGGATTTAGATACTCATATATCCCTATATGCCTGGATACCCAATAAACCAAGAAAAGGATAGGCCTAAAAACATAGAAGGGGGTCTTCTATTGGCTAAATGTAGAGCATCATCTTGAAAAACTTCTACAATACTGACACAACGATATTGATATGTTGCACTACTACCAGCTATGTCGCTATGATGAGGGTACTTAGAAACACCCCCAAGTGAGAACCCTAGACCATGAGCATCCATGCACATATATTCATTGAAATAAATAATGTAATTCAGACTATATGGAACTCATGCTTGTTGTTATATCCCCACAAGCACAATTGGATAACCTCAATAATTATACAACACAAATTCTCCTTGCCATGCTTAGATGCCATCAAAAACTGTCCCGACCTCCCTTGGAGTTTGAGTATAAGATCATTAATGAAATAACAGTATAATTAATTAAAAGGGATTTCCTCAAACTTCATGTTTCTCTATTTACTCCCTACACAAGGCATAATAGAACACTTATTATGGCTTAAATATTCTCTATGTCATCCCAAACATCCTCTATGGGGTGGAATTCATCATAATGAGCCCTTATACTAGGATCCCTAAAATATGATTGATATCTTAAAGGATAACTTCAACATCCCCATGGTGTCGGTGGAATGTGTTGGTCTAAGGGAGACCAATTTCTCTGCATATTAAGAATGATTTTTAGGTGACATTCGACATGGAACTGTGAAGTCCATTCTTCTTTGAATAAACCCACCCTATTTGTGTCCTCCTCAAACTCATGAAAGGACTAGCCTACCCGGTATTCCTAGGAAAAATAATTCATATTTTTTCTACCCCGTCCTAAATCCAATTCCTTCATCCATCCACGGGGATAGTCCACCTAACCCTCCTATAGAGTCATCTAATACTGAGGGGGGGGGGGGGCTCATCACAAAATTCCTCCCCATTGATTTCATTCAGGGGTCCGATAGTGTTTTTTTAGTGATCAATGTATAGTCCTTCATGATGAGACTCTCGATTTCCCTATGCCACCGGTACAATCCTAATAAACTCTACAACCAAAAGTTCGGGTTATATTGAGTGGATTTTGGGATCAACTCATTTTTTATCAACCCAATGCCTTATAAATTCAGCCTCTTTCAGAACATGTATTATGGATATGACTCATTTAGCAATTTAGAAAGCGTTTCATAATCTGACACATTGTAGAAACACTCCATGATCAAAAAAATTCATGTCATATCCCAATCATCAAGACGCAATATCAATATTACCTATAATATCACAATGCTTTATATATTAGAATATTTTTCAAAACTAGATCTTAATGGTTTTTTCATGAAGTCTACTTTCAACTAAGTTTTCATGATTCATAGATGTTATAAATATTCATGGAATTTTGTTCTCAGAAGAAAATCTTAACAGAAAAGTAAAATTCTTATGAGTGATAACGTTAAAAGTTGTAGAAATCTCCTCAAAGTATTAATTTTCATCAAAAGTGAGCAAGGGACTATCATTTATGAAAGGATAATGGTGTTCCCAGGACACCCACCAATGATTATAAGAATATGTTTAGGATGAGTTTCATGAGTAGGGCTCCGAGATCTCTGATTTTTAGATGTTTAACCTGATAATATGAACCTCATATCCCTCATCAGATCCAATTATAAGAGGGGAATTTTTTTTACAATGAAAAACACGTGTCACGAGAGATTTCAAGGAAGGAATGAACTTTTCAAAGAAAATAAATTGAAAAACATATAAAATAATCAATTGATGATCAATTTTCATGAAGTACAAAACATTCATGAGTGGGTGAAACATTTTGATGGTTTTTTGGACATAGAGGAAGTTATCGCAGTAACATCTACAAAATGTATGTCAGTTAGTGGAACTCTAGGTCTCATGGAAACATTTTCCAAATTTATTTACAAGGTATTATCGTTTTCAAAACAGACATCCCCACATTTTCCACATGAATAAATACACCCCTCCATTAATTGTTTTGGGGGAAAAACCTTTAGACTTTTGAAAAAGTACTTGAATTCTTGAAAATCTATACAATGTGGGATATTGATGATAATGATTCATAGAGGGATCCATATTTCATGAAACAAAATCCAATTTTTTATTGAGTACATAAATCATGGTAGAGATGCCTTTCTGGATGGTCTGTAACATTTACATTATAAAAATGAAAATTGGGGATCTTGGGGTTTCATGAGATAATTATCCTATGAAAAACCATACGCACGGGATGCAAGGTTATACTTATAGGTAGGTTGACCAACTTTTGAGAATGATACACCTTCATGAGATCCCTTTCATACATGAATCCTTTATCCTTTGTGAGTCCTTCAAGCTTTGTAAACCCCCAACCATCAAAACAGTCCCCATCAGGCCACCCTATAAAGCCTCCTTTTACTATATACTCTTTCTTCAAATTTGAGATCCTACGTGACTTGTACCCTTCCAAATCAAGTTCATCTGCACTCCATTATTTTGTTTAACTCATATTTTCAACTCTTGTGTCCCCTCATTTACATCAATAATAGCTAGACCATTACACTTATTTTTTCTTCTTATAAATGGAACCCAATTGAGTCTTTCTCCTAAGAATAGGAACCCTAATGTTTGGACCACTAATTTAATATTCTAAAGGCAAGTGTTTACCCCATACCCCACCCAGTGGTGCATGAGCAACAGAAGTGTACACCCCGAAGGTGGAATCATCAAGGTAAAATCCCATATTTCATGGTAGGGACGTATTATACTAGAACATTCTATAATTCCAAGAAATGGTCTCCCTTATTACAGGTCCTACCATGTCTCAGTTGCAAGATGTAAAACAGCATAGTCCAGTCACTTAGTCGTATGATGTCAAACTGAAAAGAAACGTATTTATAACATGATGTTAAACTGTAGTCTTACCCTATATAAAATACATAGGATTATCCATACATGACACACATGGAATAAAACCCTCCCCAACCATTATATATGACTCCGATCTCTGGATCTCTCTATGCATAATACCCACACCATCTCTCATTGAATATCCTTCTGTAACATTAGTGTCATTACTGCATGATGTTAACTGCATGGAATGATCCCATTACATTACCTTATATTATAGAATAAAACTACATGGGTTTTGATTCTTTTCTCTTAAAATGGTACATAGGAAACCTCTAGTAGGTTCAATCCTGAATCCTCAACAAATCTTGGATATATCCTTGTGGTTAAATCCTGACACCCCAAAATTCTCATCAAATATGCCTGCCTCCCCTTAGAAGATAGAAAATGAATAGTGTGATAATTATCCCTCGGAAACAAATTGAAATCCACCAAACCATCCCCTATAAAGTGTTAAACCTAAGAGACACATATCGCCACAATACATTAATCATGTTACCCACTTGTGCCAATAATATATTAAAACTAAGACCCACATATCCACGTATGGTGTTAAACCCATGATTTACCTATACACAAAATACATTAAACCAATGAGTTACTTATCCCCACACATAGTTGAGAATTTGAAAAGCCTATCCCAATAAGTTGATAAACCTATGAACAACCTTTACCCACGTGACATAAAACCCATTTCCCACCTAAACATTATACACCATATAAAAACATGGGATGCATGGGGACAAAATCATTAGATTCCTTATGCTATTGGGATCAAATATCTCTCTGATGAAATGGGAAAAATCAGATTTCATTCCTAAGACTACTAATATGAGATATACACCATATTAAAAGTTTAAAACATTATATGTTCCTAGCATGCCCAATGTTTATGAAATGCCCATACAATTCTAACAATATAATCTACTCGACTGTAGGTTGTGGTACTGTTGAAAAAGAAGTAGTGTAATTATCCTATTTCGACCAAACAATTCTTCTTGGATATAGTTTGACAAACATGAATGAAATTTTTTAGGGAGACCCATACTAAGAGGAAAGATCTATTGAGGAACATATGGAAGGAGGAATTGACATGCCATCATCTAGTTTCGATAAATGAGCCAACATCAATAATCATGGTGGCAGAGGTCATCCACCTATATAATTTAGGAAGATAGGGTGAGAACTAGTGAATCCACATAAAACCCCTGTAAGGAAAGTGTTAAAAATATGTATAATGAAAACAACACTTAAAATGCATTTTATGGAAAACCGTTTTTATCACATTTCATGGTTTATTTTAAAATTAATTTATACTAATGGTAGAATTTTTATATGAAAAAATGGAATATATATTTTTATTATTAATCTCATATGTTTTTAATGATGAAACATTAATTTTTGGTCAATTTGAACAGATTGGAAAAAATTCAGTTATCCGAGTAATTGATAAAATGTCTTAAAAGGGTTGGAAGTAAAAAGATATGGATTAAAATGATCGGGAAACTTTTATAAATTATATTTTATATATTTATTTTAAAATTATATTTTATACACCTCCAAAATGGCCCATTTGTATTCCATTTGAGTAGAGTAATACATTAATATATTATAATATTTTGAAAAATTTATATTGTGTTCTCTCTCTGACTTATAAAAGTACACCCCCTCTCTCCTAATATTCACACTTTAAGAGTTTCTTATCTCATCCAATACCTACAAAAATTACTTCATAATAACTATCCCTATTTTATATAGGACATGGTTTGGTAAAAATACCAGCCAAAAATTGTTCTACATATAAACCTAAGGAGGTTTTTTGAAGAAGAGGTATAGTTCTTTACAGAGTGTTTTTTATTTATTCTTTTATCATATTCAAACCACTATCAATAATTTTCATAAATTAAAATCCACACCTATAATATAATTTAATGCCATAATGTTTATCGTATAAAATTTTTTCATATACATAACCATATAATGGAAAATAAATACATCACTCATTTGTCCATGGAGACTTCCACCTATTGAGACAATGCATTTTATTTTTCATCATGGATTCTTATGGATAGTCATAATAATGGATGTAAGTAAAATAAATGATATATATATATGATATAAATTAAATTCTATTTTTCAAATTAAATATTCTATTCAATTCTATACTATCTAATGAATAATAAAAACATCGCTCATGTGCACATAGAGACTACTATCTCATGGAAGATGTTGTTTAGTTTTCATCACCAACTTATATGGATTGTGTATATAGGTGTATTGAAGAAATAATTTTATAATAATGATATAGTAATAACTTACGGAATATAAAATGTAACTTACCTTCTTTCTCTCATGTTCATTAAAAAATTGAAATGTTACTCAAGCATATGTACAGACTACCATCACAGTGTTCTAATGTAATTCATTTTAATAAAACCACCATTTTTGTGTTTAAAATTATAATTAATGTATAAAAATAATAAATATAAAATTATTAATATTATATAAATTATATAATCATGATCTATTTGACAATAGTCAACCAACTAATGTTATTTTTCACTTAGTAACCCAACATCCAAAAGGAATTTGACATGAACTTAAACAATTATGTCATTATGTATAACATGAATACAGGTGAAAAAATGAATAAGAATATTTAAATAATTTTTTAAATAATAAAATATTTAACATGTTTTTATTATTCATGATGATAAATAATGTACAAAAAATTATGTGCTCGAGGTAAGGGGCACTTTAATTTAAAAACACTTTTTAAATGTTTTAATGATTTAATTTCCAAATATTTTCCCTCAATGTCATTATTATTAAAATAATTATATAGATATAATTATGTTTATGAAAATAAATTATAATTGAAAATTTATGTCTCATTTTATTTTATTGAAAAAAAATTGAGTGGAATTTTTTTACATATTTGAAATTGAATATTTTTACATTCATTACAAAAAGATAGAAGAATTTTCTATTTTCACATATACAACACCAATAAAGTACAATGCCCCTAGAATCATTATTTTATGGTTATATTTTGTTAGAATATGGAATATTTCATTAGAATAATTACCCACTTTCCATTTTTATGGTTATTTTATTTTTGAAAATGTGGTTTTCAAATAAGAGATATATAAATAAATAAAAATTTTTAATTTATGGGTGTGATTATATTATTGAGATTTTGATGGAGATAATTAAATATTATATGTTTTTAATGTATGTAATAGCCGTCATAAATGTTTTGTGATGGTGGGTGATATAGATATATTTCTATAATACATTGAGTAATGACTATATTTTCCAAAGAATTATGTTGGAATTAACCAATTAGCTTGTTCCATTTGTTTGGGTTGTTTTATGGTTTACTATAAGTATTCAAAAAATATTGTTTCCTAGGGTACCAATAAAATTTTTCTAATATTTATAATTATTTATCATGGAAATTATTTTATTTTATAAGGTAAGATAATGATATATTTATTTAAAAGAATGATTATGCCCTTTAAAGGTAAAAATGCATGTTTTTTAGAGAATAATTATTATATGTTATCATGTTTTCTAGGAAACCATCATCCTTATGATTTACTGTTTATATTTTATTATAAAGTGATTTATTAAAAACATTAGATAGTGAAACTTATTTCATATGTAAGTAAGCTATTATTTGAGATCAAATTTTATTATGTTAGAGGAAAACTATCTCATATGATCACATGGTTTTGAAATGGACCATCATGTTTGTTTATTCATTTTTATATATACCTTATTGAGAATTTTTTTTTATCACAAGATTTAAATGGGTTTCATAAGGCTTATGTATTAGAAGGAAAAAATATGAAGAGAAGTTAAAAGTGATGGATATATTTCATTAAGAGAAAACATGTTACATTATAAAAGTATACTATATTTGAAAAATAGATATTGAGTATTAATTTACAATATATAGAGTATGGATATAATATATAAGAGTTATAATATAATTATCAAAAAGTATATACCAGAAATGGATCTTCGTAATAATATAAAATTAATTAATTATTTAGAATCCAAGATTATGAAATGTTTTAAAGACAGTTCCTTATAAAAAACTGCTGAAAATGTAAATAAAAAACATTAGGATAAGCCATGGTACATTGATGATTAGAATTTTTAATAAATTAGAATCCTTACTAACAAAGGAAAATTAAAATCCAAGTAAGTGAGCCCTCATTCAGTCTTGAATAAAAAAACTGAAGAGCTTGATGAATCTTATAGGATATTTTTATATTAAATATTAAAAAGTTGATGTGGCTATGTAGAAATATGTTTGAGGAGAAAAAATAAAATAAGTGAAAGGAGAATATGAGTAGTAACCTACTATATGTGAATATTGGTGATTTGAGTTTTAATTTTATTATTGTGACTTGCAATGTGAGAGTAGGAACACAACTTGTTTCAAAATGGCTTGACCTATGTGTTCAATGCATTTATTCATTCATCGTTCGATCAATCACTAACTGAGACTGGGGATAGGAACTATTTTATTGAGAAAGATAGGTTCTCTTCTGGTGATATGAGCCACACTTCAAGGAAGAAAGAGAACATGGGGGTTAATGGAGGTGAGGGATCAATATTCAATAAAAGAATATTTATTTTTTCGTATCTATTCTCATACAAAATTTCAATTTCCTATTAATCATGTTTTTAATATATATTATAATTTTTTAAAAATAAAATTCTTGATCAGAATTGAATAATTTTTTATTTTTTCATTTTTTTCATTTCTTCAAGATTTAAATTAATTCTGCTTAGCCTTTCCTCCCTTTAATTTAGTTCTTGAGTTTCTTAATGTATCATTTACTAAAAATAATTTCAATACTATTCAAACCATTTTACTCATTGTAATAAATATATTTGATTGATTCTTATGAATGAATAATCAACATTCAGAGTTGAAGTATAGTTCATATGTGAATGAATTCTTTGAATGTTATGTTTTTTTAATATTTTCTATAACACCATCTCATTAACATGTTTCCCACTTCCTTTCTTATCAATCCTTTTTTCATGTATCTCACTCATTACCTAATATTAAATTCTTGAATTTTTAACATTATAACTTCACTCACCCACTTTTCATTCCTTTGTTTTTTCTTGTTTTATTTTCATTCTTGTTTACACTAACATTTGTTCTTCTATTTCAGCACCATTTTCTCATTGTATTCAGTAGATTAGGTTATAAAGTAAACCTTTGAACACCCACCCAACTTACCATTATATCAACCCTACTCACTACCATCTAGTGAAATATGTTATGAAATTTATATTTTTTGATAGCTCGATGGATTATGATAAAAATATTCACTTTTACCAGAGAGGGAACACATTGATTGTCTTTGGGTAAAAAAAATTAAAAAGTAAAAACAAAATAATCTTTTTATCCAATATACTTCTGGTGATCAAATTCCAAATATTTTTTATTTATATATGTTGAGTTTTGGTAAACATATTGTTATGGTTGTGTGATGTTCTATATGTTATTGAATCTATAATTTTGTGTTTAATTTCTATTTTTTTAAATAGACCATCATAGAATCTGGGTTGATTCAAATGATTACTTCTCTATTTTTTTTTGTGGTTATGGATACAACGATTTACATTGTGTCTATAACGAACCACAACAACCTCATTACTATAGATAATTCAATGAATTTTATGATCCTAAACATGAATTTAAATAAAAGTATAAACATATGATATTGAAAATTCAAACTAATGTTATTAATTATGATTTGTCCAAAGAATCCAAAATGAAAAAACTAAAAACCAAAACATGTGAATTGTAAGAAAAATAAATCCATGAATAATTTGAATCATGTAATGATGAAAATGAATTGATAGATTTTAGGAATGAGTGTACAGTGTAATGTTGGGATAAAATTAAAAAACAATGAATTATTATTAAAGACAGTGAATGTTATAGGGAACTAATCATCAGATTAATTAACTCTATAAATAAAAAAATAAATTAACATGGATTTCAGGAATCCATAAAGAGGGTGAAATTGAGGATTCTGAGAGTGATATATAATTATAAGATGAATTTCAATTTTCATTATTTCGTTAAAAACCCTGAAATACTTATTATTATAGAATTATTTAGTGGTAGATAGCCCACATTAGGGGGGAACATGAAGAATATTATTTATATTTTAAAATCCCTTAAATATATTCTTATAATGTGATGACTGATGAAGGAGAGATTAAATATACGAACATCAGGTAAAAAAATATTAGATTAAAATATTTAAATTCTAAAGCATTTTATCCAATTTTAAATATAGTCTTCCCTTATGTGAAAGTTTAAAACCAACACATTTTCTCTTTCATATTGATGAAGTAGTTGAGGGAGTGAAACTTGAAGAAAATGTGGAATTTGATCAATTTACACATAGAACACCCACTCTTGAATACTCCAAATTATTTATCAAGTAATCATAATATAATGTTGATAATTTTGGGGAATATAGGATTAGTATGAAAATTATTTATACTAATATTCTAAAAAATTAATTGAAACAATTCCTATATGAAGTGAAATTAGAATAATGAAATGATTCCAATTTTTATTGGGAGGAATAAATTCTAGAATTATAACTTAAATTAGAGATTAATCACACACTATTTGGTTTCAACTAAAGATTTTTTTCAATGGAAATAGGTGATGATTATTTTAAACATCAGGTATTTTAGGAACAAAATTCTCATATGTACAGCTTTGTGATAAGTCATTTTAATATTGGAGATATATTTTTACATTTTTTATTTGAAATTAATCATTATTAACTCATTAGTTTTCCTCGTTAACTAGAATTACTTTCAAAATTTTCCATAAGAAAATAATCTTTTTCTATCTCAAATTGAATCAATGTTAAATTAACATATTTTATAAATAGAGAAAAATATGAAAGTAAATTCAGAATTTATCTCAAATTAACCAATAACGTTTCACTCTAATGATAAATAAACTCTTACCTTAACTAAATTTAAATTCTCTGTTATTTTCAAATTGGATTCATAAAATAATGGGGAATTAAATGGTGAGGGAATATTTAATTGATTTGGAATGTCCCATGAAGTTCCATACTACATGATTCCACCACAGAATAAAATTAAATGGGTCATTTATATCTTAAATAGTGTAATTTATGGTAAACATGTTTTATGTTAAAAAAAATTCAACTTAATTTTAAAATTTTCCAATGGGAATTTCTAGGGGTGTATGATTCCTTCAAGAGATCTTGGGTGGAACCATTAAGGTTTAGGATCCCATCAAACTAATTTATTTTAAAAATAATTATCTTTTCTTTGCACATGTGGTGGATTTTAATTTAGAATACATGTCTTCCTTATGAAAATGGTTTGTTCGCTTGGAAATTTTATCTAAAGACTATAAATATAGAGTAATGTCCCGGCCCGGCTCACCATCGAACCGGTGGCCGGACCGGTGGGTCACATGGCCTCAAGCGCGTCTCCCCATACACCAGAGGCTACCGACTAGTAGCAAGGGTCTCGGGAGGTGATAGTGGGTAGACTATACCCTCTTATCAGAGTTTCACAGCGGTATGATCAGAGTGAAACAAAAAAGTAGCAGAAGCAGTAATAGTTAAACAATGAACATACAATAGCGGAATTCAAATAGTGATCATTTATATTAAAGGTGGAAAACACCACTTGTCACAATATAGGGATGATGATACAGATATGGGAAGCAGTAAACAATACAGCATGCTCCCAATACAATACAAAAGAAATGAAGAAAAGACAGCAAAGCCCGATGGGCGATCGTTTGAGAATCCCAAGCTCTCTCTTGGTCCTTTGCTCCTTACTCCTAAGGTACAAATAAAGCAGCAACCAACCTAGGTCCTGCAAAAAAAATGGTCTACATGGGTACCCCAGTGCAATGGAAGCCCGAGTAGGGTGTCAGATATAAATCTCAGTAGGCCGGCACCACCGGTGTCTAACCCAATCTAGACAGTGTAGTAGTAATTAAAGCAGTAAGCAGGTATAGAAGGATTTGATAAATAGAACAATAAAGAACAACAACACCCATCCAGGTTTCCCTAGAAGAAACCTGACGGCTCTACCAGCTTCATCTTGTTACTGGTAAAGTAAACCGATCATGTCCCCATATATATATATATAATACGTTGGGTAGGAATGGGACGGAACTCACAGACGTCCTTAACGCATGATAAGTGCTCTCGATCCTACTCCTAGACCAACCTTGGGGAAGCTCTCATGGTCTATCCCCGGCACGAAGCCATGTCAAAGGGGAGCTCTCACGGTCTACCCATGGCCCGAAGCTGTATCATTTAATTAGGGGAGTTCTCACGGTCTGCCCCTTGCCCGAAGCCGTGTCAAAGGGGATCTCTCACAGTCTACCCCTGGCCCGAAGCTGTATCATTTATTTAGCATAGCTCTAACGGTCTTCCCATAGCCAGAAGTCATGTCAAAGGGGAGCTCTCACGGTCTACCCCTAGCCCAAATTTGTATCATTTAATTAGGGGAGCTCTCACGGTCATCCCCTAGCCCGAAGGCGTGTCAAAGGGGAGCTCTCACAGTCTACCCTGGCCCGAAGTTGTATCATTTAATTAGGGGAGCTCTCACGGTCTGCCCCTAGGCCGAAGACGTGTCAAAGGGGAGCTCTCACGGTCTACCCCTGGCCTGAAGCTGCATCATTTAATTAACATGGGTTATAATTCATACATTTCTTATAACATTCATATGAATAAATCATGGTATTTCCATCTCACAATATCACATAATCACATCATTTTTCATATTCATCATATTGATATAAGGTACATGAGACAACACTCTCATGTATGGTATTGGATAATCCCCAATTCATTCTTTATACCTTTCATTTTCATTTCAATGAAATATATGGATTTAAAAAGAATTAAGGGGTGCTAAGAACTATTCCTAGGTAAGTTCCACTCGCTAGACCCATTCCATTAACAAAATTCCTGCTTATTACATTATACTAAGGCATGGTCTTACATCCCTAATCCATTTCATTCATGTTTAAACAATTCATCAAAAATATTACAACTGTTATTCTTTAACGATTTAGTACAATTCAAAGTAAATATGACAACATCAATTATCACCAAAGAATAACAATAATCCAGCAGGAAAGCATGAGAATCTACTTCATACGTTTATCTTAAAGACAGCGCACCTCTGACTGAGGGGTTTTATTTTTAAAACATTAGTTTAATGACCAAGTAACCAGTTTATCTTATTCCTGTAATTCACACTATTTTCACATAAGCACTTATCCATGAATAACTTGCATAATTAAAATACTAAAAAAATGCAGTATAAAACTCTTTAAAAGCTTCAATTTAAATTAGAGGGCAAGGAGAGGGACCCTACCTCAAGGTGGATCCATCTGTCCACACCGGCTCTTGGAACTTTCTAACTAAAGTTGCCGCTACTGCTCCCCCACGAGGCATATGCGATTTCACATATACATAATGACACCTAGACTCTATGCACATGCCCTGCATGGCCATGAGCGTGCACAAGAGGATCCTTACACATATTCTTATACACATATACTTGTCTCTGCTCACCTGGGCAGGCACTTTTAATATATGCAAGGGAAAAACTTTCCCCGTGCATGTATATTCGCTGCCATGGAAGAATATATTCATATCGGGGGAACCCATGTACATATAAATACGCACCTATGCCCACGAAGGTGAGTCACCTAAGCTCCGGCAACCCGAAACCAACTCCAAAGGTCCAACTCACTATGGAAAACAAACCAGGAACCTCTAAAACAACATAAGATACTAATTGGAAGTCACACAAACCAAAAATGGGTAAAACCCTTACCTAGGAATCAAATCGTCGGACCAAAATGACAGCAACCCGGTTCGCCTTCAGCGGAGGACACCATGCACGCACCCACGAGGTCTCGTGGGACCTTTCACATAACCCTAGAGAAAACGCAAGAAATAACATAAATGAAATCAAGAGTCAAACCTCAAACTCGTGTTCGGCTGAACGGGATTAGGGTGAGTGAGAAGCCTAAAACCAGTCATGAATGAGAGGAGACTAAGGAGGAGATCTTACCTCAGTGATTCAAAGAAGAAACTGCAGGAAATCGGTGGTGGAAACTCGATCTAGAGGAGGCCGTTGGAAGGGTAGTCGCACAATGAAGGGGGAGCTCCCTGGGAGTTGGGTTGCACGGCTCAGACAAGTGAGGGTGAGGGAGTGTATACTTAGGTTTTTATTTTGTTTAATTTTTCTTTTATTTTAATTTTAATCAAAAACCTAAAACACATCCGAGAGCACAGTTTGACCCGCACGGTTTTCCAAACTGTGCACAAACCATGCGGAGTCTTCTACCTCCAAGAGATATCTCAAACGGGCTAGACGCACGGTTTGGGAAAACTGTGTGCTGCTCGTGCGCACGCCACGACCTCCCTTAATAAGGCCACACTGTTTGGGATGCACTGTTTTCCAAACCGTGCGCCCTCTGCAGAACATTTAAAAACAAGGGTCTGGCGGGTCTGAAACCCCTCGGGCCACTAGATAAACTTAACGAGAATTCTCCCAAATCCAAAAACATTAAAAAGAAGGGTTAAAACCTTCGGAACCTTATTCCGAAGCCCTATCATGCATTCGACCGTTTCAGAAATTTAAAAAGTTCAATTACCCCCACTTTTTAACCGGATTCAAAATGCGGGTCATTACAACCTTCCCACCTTAGAACTTCTCTTCCCCGAGAAGCTATTGGGAACAACACACACCTCACTCAACCTACAAGGGTCATGAAGCTTCGTTCAAATGATCGTGTTGCGTTTCAGAATGTCCCACACACCAATAAACATCCACTTATGCACAGGGCACTTAAGCCATCAACACCCGAGAAAACGCTCGTTTTCCAAACAGAAACACTGAGACGACTCTTACCTGATCCCGTCATACCATAGACACAATATCATCATCGTCTTGCGAAGAAACCAATCTGAGGTACTTCCTACCTTAGATTTTTAACATTAAATGGGAAAGACTCAAACCACAGCTCCACCACATTTTGTAATGTCTTTCAAAATCATGCTCAAAGCGTTCCAACAACGCACCTAGCGTGTTTTTGAAACGATCAAATGGTCGATTTCCCCATTGACCTCTAAAACCAAGTCGAAAAGAGTCATGTCACTCCGGCTGACTAATCAAGAAGACGCATGACCTAGATGGTCGACGTTATATAAGCTGAACAATGATGCCTTCTCCCAAGACATGTCATACTTACCATGAGAACATTCACCAAAGCTCATACCTGAATCCCAGTGACATTTCTAAGATCAAACCACAAGATAAACCACACATCCCGCATGAAACACCGATGGATAACAACCCAACGAGCTCAACAGCCTTTAAACATTAGCGCAGCATAAGACCAACACGCTCTTAGTGAATCTAGGATGGAAACAAGATAGGGGACTTGATTGTCACAAAATAGAGTACACTAAGAGGATTGAAATGGATTCCAGTTATTTATAACAAAAAATTGGAAGGAAGAATAGTTGAACCACTCCTGGTCGACTTTAGAGAAGGAACTCGGCTTCACCCGCCGACACACCATGATTTCTAAACCGATCACAATGCATTTTTCCTGTACAAGGCATTCCGTGATCGCTCACAATTTACCACCGAAGTCCTCCATGACCAATGGTGTTTCTTAAAGGGGTTGCATACACTGCCAACCAGATCAAAGTCATGCTACCAAGAAAACATCGACGCATAACGACAATTGCAAGCCTCAAAGGTATTCAAACCAACCCGACCATAACCAAATGGTCCTTCTTGGTGTGTTCCTTCTACCCAGAAGGACACGCTTTACTCAACTAGCACGTCGCTTCCCACCTTAGAAGGTTCGGTGTCACCAAATGAATAGAATACTAGCTGATCATAAGAGATCTAGTTCATAATGATTAAACAGACTTGTGTCGCTCCTCCAAGCCATGAACATCACACCGAAACACACAAGAAAACCAAAGAAACAAGACCGGCATGTCAACCACATGTGTCTTCCAAATACCATCCCGTGCATTGGGACAACTTGATTTTCAAACGCTCAGGTCACTCTAACATGGATATGACCCGAGAACGTACACAGCAGCACAAGAGATTTAAACGAACATCGTTTTTCCCTACACGGCCGTTTACATAGTTGACAACATACCCAGTCGTCCATTACCACGGATATGAAAAGGTCAAACGACCAACAAAGCAACCAACCATGCCCAAGGCATGTCTACAGAGCATTACTAGAAGCTAAATCACATAAAAATATCAAAAGAAGCATGACCACCCATCCGAACAAGGGTGTCCTTAGAACTGGAAGTCCTGCATGGGACAACGGTAACCGAATTGTACCAAACTTCAGAATGTTCACCGAAAAATCCAATCACATAAGCTCTAAGGGTTCTACCTACCATGGGATATCCCCTCATGAAAAACAAGCATTGACCCAAGCACTAGGTCATGCCCAACACAATTCATCGGGCTCAAAGCCAAACATTTAACGTCATTGCTAAAAGAAAACAGCCTACGGAAAACCTATAAAGTTCCGTTCTAAGGCACTCACAAGAAAGACCTAACCTACCCACACACGGGGTCTTCATAGAGGACACCACTAAAGGTTCCTTTTTCCAAGCCCTTTATATTTATTCACATTTATCATTTAATCACTTTAAAAGATTAAATTCATCACATCAATTACCCCTTTTTCGAAACAAAAATTCACTGGGCACTTGATCAATTTATCAAACAGCTCAAAGCATAATAGGCATGTTTCAACCAACATCTTTTTAAACACTAGGCGACCTATGAGGGTCCCAGTCCCAGAAATCCAATTCACATAAAATCAAAACCAAAAAAACATTACACACATAAGAATTTCTCTAAGCATGCTTTCATCACATTCATTATGGGTTTCCAGTCCCCAACTCATGATCTGCCGATACACTCCATGGGTTGAAAATTGGCTCCCAACAGACAAAAAACACATTTCAGAATTTAACATGCTCAAAACAGTCATCCAGTCATACGGGTGGCCACCTACCAACCTGTAAAGTGCCCACACACTTTACAATTTGGCATTTGGCTCCCTTCATTCATAACCAATTTCAATTTATTTTACAAGTAATACTTTTGCAGCTATTTTTATGGTGATTCAATAACAAAGGATACCCTTTATTAGCCATAAGGTTCCCATACACCTTGTAACTAACAATTGGCTCCTATCAAAATCGTAATCACTTAATTTAGAAAAAGAAACCAATTTCATCTTAATCAAAAACAACATGTTATCATAAGTAGTAACACATAAACATGCTATATCACAGAAGCATGGAATAACTACCACAAAACCTATCACAATAGTAGGCATCAACTAATTCATCCTAGATGGCATGGAATAATCCATGGAATATGATTTCTATCAAAGTTCTTATATGATGTATGAAATGACTTACTCTCGTCTCATCAGGTTGAAACTGAAATTGAACCCACAATTGCATCAACAGTATTAATAGAAACCTTGTGCCTCACCCAACGGTGAAATAAAATCAAACGTAACAATCAAAATCATTTAGATAGCAATACCATTCGAGGGAATTTGGATTTTCCCTATGCGTGGGGGGCCAATCCAAGACACATCTTATTACCAAATTCCAGTTTCTTCCTATCCCTTTACATTGTCACCAAATAGTAAAACAAATCTGAAGAGAAAACTCCACTGATACCACTTTGTAATGTCCCAGCCTGACTCACCATCGAACCGGTGGCTAGACCGGTAGGTCACAAGGCCTCAAGCACGTCTCCCCATACGCCAGAGGCTACCGACTAGCAGTGAGGTTCTCAGGAGGTGATTGTGGGGATACTATACCCTCTTATCAGAGTTTCACAGTGGTATGATCAGAGTGAAACATAAAAGTAGCCGAAGCAGTAACAATTAAACAATGAACAGACAACAACGGAAGTCATATAGTGATCATTTATATAAATGGTGGAAAACACCACTTGTCATAATAGAGGGATGATGATGCAGATATGGAAAGCGGTAAAAAAATATAGAATACTTCCAATACAATAAAAAAGAAACGAAGAAAATACAACAAAGCCCGACGGGCGATCTTCTGAGCTTCCCATGCTCCCGCTTGGTCCTTTTATCCAAACTCCTCTGGTATAAACAACACAACAACCAACCTAGGTCCTGAAAATAAGGTCTACTCGGGTACCCCAGTGCAATGGTGGCCTGAGTAGGGTGTGAGATATAAATCTATGTAGGCCAGCACCATCGTTGTCTAACCCAATCCAGACAATGTAGTAGAAATTAAAGCACTAAGCAGGTATAATAGGATTCGATAAATAGAACAATAAAGAACAACAACACCCGTACCAGTTTCCCCAGAGGTAACCTGATGGCTATACCAGCTTCATCTCGTTGCTGGTAAAGTAACCTGATCATGTCACCACATATATGTATATATATATATATAATACGTTGGGTAGGACCGGGACGGAACTCACGAACGTACTTAACCCAGGAGCAGCACTCTCGATCCTACTCCTGGCCCAACCTTGGGGAATCTCTCACGGTCTATCCCCGGCCCAAAGTCATGTCAAAGGGGAGCTCTCACGGTCTACCCCTGGCCCAAAGATGTATCATTTAATTAGGGGAGATCTCTCAGTCTGCCCCTAGCCCGATGTCGGGTCAGAGGGGTGCTCTCACGGTCTAAGCCTGACCCAAAGCTATATCATTTAATTAGGAGAGCTCTCACGATCTGCCCCTAACCAGAAGCCATGTAAATGGGTAGCTCTCACGATCTATGCCTGGCCTAAAGATGTATTATTTAATTAGGAGAGCTCTCATGGTCTGCCCCTAGCCCGATGTCGTGTCAAAGGGGAGCTCTCACGGTCTACCCCTAGCCCGAAGTTGTATCATTTAACTAGGGGAGGTCTCACGGTCTGCCCCTAGCCCGAAGCCATGTCATAGGGGAGCTCTCATGGTCTACCCCTGGCCTGAAGCTGTATCATTTAATTATCATGGGTTATAAGGCATACACTTCTTATAACATTCATATAAATAAATCACGGTATTTCCATCTCACAATATCACATAATCACATCATTTGTCATATTCATCATATTGATATAAGGTACATGAGACAATACACTCATGTACAGTATTGGTAAACCCCAATTCATTCTTTATACTTTTCATTTTCATTTCAACGACATATTATGATTTACAAATCATTAATGGGTGTTATGGACTACTCCTGGGTAAGTCCCACTCACTAGACCCATTCCATGAACATAAGTCGTGCTTATTTCATTATCCTAAGGCATGGTCTTACCACCCTAATCCATTTTATTCAAGTTTAAGCAATTCATCAAAATATTACAACTATTTTTCTTTAACCATTTAGTAAAATTAAAAGTAAATATGACAGCATCAATTATCACCAAAGCATAACAAGAATCCAACAGGAAAGTATAAGAATATACATCCTACTTCTATGATGAAGACATGGAACCTATGATCTAGGGGTTTTATTTCTAAATCGTTAGTTTAATTACCAAGCAACCATTTTATCTTATTCATGTAATTCAAACTATTTTCACAGAAGCACTTATCCAAGACTAACTTGTATAATTAAAATACTAAAATAATGAAGTATTAAACTCTTTAAAAGATTCACTTTATATTAATGGGCATGGAGTGGGACCCTTCCTCAATGTGGATCCATCTGTCCACACCGACTCTTGGTACTTTCTAACTACAGCTGCCACTACTGCTCCACCACGAGGCATATGTAATTACACATATGTATAAGGACACCTATCCTCTATGCACACGCCCCGCATGTCCATGAGAGTTCACAAGAGGATCCTTACACATATGCTTATACACATATACCTGTCTCCACTCACCTGCACATGCACTTTTTATATATGCAAGGGGAAAACTTCCCCCGTATGTGTATATTCGCTGCCAGGGACGAATATATTCATATAGGGGGAACCCACGTACATATAAATACATACCTATGCCCACACAGGAGAGTCTCGTAAGCTCTGGAAACCCGAAACCAACTCCAAAGGTCCAACACACTACGGAAAACAAACCAAGAACCTCTAAAACAACCTAAGACACTAATTGGAAGTCATGCATACCAAAAATGGGTAAAACCCTAACCTTGGAATCAAACCGGCGGACCGAAATGACCACAACACGCTTCTCCTTCAGAGGCGGACACCATGCGCGTACCCACGAGGTCTCGACGGACCTTTCGCATAACCCTAGAGAAAACGGAAGAAAGAACGAAACTGAAATCAAGAGTCAAACCTCAACCTAGGGTTTGGCCGAACAAGATTAGGGTGAGGGAGACGCCTAAAACTATCCAAGAATGAGAGGAGAATAAGGAGGAATCCTTACCGCGGTGATTCAGAGAAGAAACTGGAGGAAATCGGTGGCGGAAACTCGATCGAGAGGAGGTCATATGAAGGGTGGTCGCGCGACGAAGGTGGAGCTCCCTGGGTGCTGGGTCAGGCGGATCAGATGAGTGGGGGTGAGGGAGTGTAGACTTAGGTTTTTATTTTGTTTAATTTTTCTTTTATTTTAATATTAATCAAAAACCTTAACACATCTAAGCGCACGGTTTGACCCGCACGGTTTTCCAAAACATGCACAAACCGTGCAGAGTCTTCTGCCTCCAAGAGATCTCTCACATGGGCTAGGCACACGGTTTGGGAAAACTATGCACAGCCCGTGCACATGCCACTTTTTACCTTAATTAGGCCGCACGGTTTGGGCCGCACGGTTTTCCAAACCGTGTGCCAACCGTGCACCCTCTGCAGCACTTTTAAAAACAAGGTCTTGGCGCTTCTGAAACCCCTCGGGCCACCTGAGAAACTTAATGGGAATTATCCCATCCCCAAAAACAATAAAATGAAGGGTTCAAACCTTCATAACCTTATTACGAAGCCCAATCATAAATTCAACTAGTTCAACAATTCTAAAAGTTCAATTTCCCCCACTTTTTAACCGGATTCAAAAAGCGGGTCATTACATATAGCAAGTCCTGTGAGGGAAAGAATATTACAATTTATTTTTGTTTCATTATTTGTTTTTATTTGGAATAAAACTCCCTCATATTTTTATTTATATATTCAATTTATTACCCCTACGTTCACATTTCCTCAGTTCACATTGAATCATTAAATACTTTGAAATTTACATTTAACATAATCTCACATTGTCACATGGTTCTATATTTTTTATCATGAATGTTTGGTTGTAATGTTCAATATGTTTGGTTATTTTATGGAAGAGACCAAGAGGATCTCAACGTTTTAATAGAGTGTGTTCATATAGTAGTATTTAAGTAATCATATAAATAACTATTAATGGTGTTATCCTTATAATTCATATTTCTATTTTTATTTACAAAATCAATTTTAACTACTTCATGTTGTCCGGACATTGATCTAAAATGTGAAAAGGTGTTTTAAAAATATTTTCACTACTAAAACTAATTTTATGTGGGGGGGTGTTTATTTGATTTAAACTGAATTATTTTTTTATATGAGCTAAAACTAAAGGGGTTTCAAGATTTATTAAATATTTTTTATTGAATATATTTGTGAATTACTTTTTAATGAATCTTTTTGTAGAAAACATAAAGGTATAAGAAATTTTGAAATTTATTGAAAATTTTAATTCTTCTCTGAGAAATTTTTGACATCATTCCTCATGATATTTTTAAAAATCCTTGTATTATTCTTACAAAGAAAAATAATATGTATTCTGAAATCTATTTTGGTAACACTATATTTTTTTGTAGGAAGGATTTTTTAATATCATTGTGAATATTAAAACATTTTTATTCTACTTAATTTAAAATATTTTTGGACAAAACTATTTCATATATATATCTAATATTAATATTCAATATTGGGGGAAATTTTGAGTTATATGTGTAGGGGTAGAGCCTTTATTTGGATAAGTTTAATTTCATTGTGGAACACTTCAAAATATGCATAATTTATTTTTAAAATTGTAATATTTTCAATCATGAATTTTTTTATTCAATGGTATTAATTTTTTTTAATTTAATGGATGATTTAATAATTATAATTTCAATTCATTTTTATCACTCAATTTATTTAATTGGGTAAAAATTATAATTACCCACTTTAAGTGTAACATCTTAGGTAAATAAAGAATATGACATTTTCATATTTATTAATATTTTTGAATTAAATATTAATTTTAGTTTAAAGGGGATTCAAGGTTCGATGGAATACCTGACATGCAATAATGAGTTTCATAGAAATCTTATGTTGCATACAATACTGAGTCATACAGAGAAAAATATTAATAAAATAATATTATTATTCTAAATAGTAGTTAATTCATAGCTGTTGTATTAGACGGAATGAATAGAACTAACGATATTATGATTAAACATGCTTGTTTAATGTTTTTTCATTTATCCAATAAAATTTAGAGGCTTAAAATGAGATTGAATCCAATTTTAAGCATGAATACTCTAAAAGGCGGTTTTACCGCCTTTTGAAGAACACTTTTTAATTCTAGTTATTGTAAATTTTATATGTTCCTTTGACAAAATAAACTTTTTCTTTAGAATTTGGACATAAACATTTACTATGGGTAAATTTTTGGTATTTTCTGATAAAGATAATTTTTAATGAATAGTGAAAAATACTACATTTAAAGTCAAAACTATATTTTCATCTAATTTACTTATATGATTAGATTATTATTATAATTAGTTTTAAAGTGTAATTATATTATATTTTTATCATTTAATCCAATGTTGGTTATTGGATGTAATTTCACTGGGAAATAGGACATAAACACATGTCAATATTTTTGTAGTTTTACTTCTTACAACCACACTTTTGGGTTTGGACAATAGAAATTAATTTCAAATTAATTAATAAAACTTCATTGTTATAAATTTAGAAAAATGGATTCTATATTTGTAATCATGATGTCCAAAAATTTTAAATAGATAACATTTTTAGACATTATGAGTAGTGACTTTAGTTAATATTTTATTTACCATTGTCAAAGGGTAAATCTAGTATATAAAGGTAAAAAAAATATTATAATAATATTAAATTTTCCTAACACATGTCCTAACCCAATTGGATGAGATATTTCCGACCATGTGAATCCTTCGGTTGATCTTAGATCTCCATGGATCCACTTGTGTGTGAAAATGACATATAATTACTTATAATTTTAAGTTGAGGAAAATATAACCTAAACATGTATCTTTTATTAAAAAAAATTATATAGGGTTACATAAGTGATCTCTTCGACTATAAAAATTCATTGGAAAGATAAAATATTTAATAAATCATGGTATTTTATTTATAATTTATAGACATCAAATAAATAAATTTATTTATGACATAATGATGAATGTTGTGATTACATTATTAATGAATGTTTTAAATAAATGAGATTATAAAAATTAAAATAAATTTATTTTGAAACCTTTTATGCCATAAACTAATTTTATGGATGATTATGACTTGTAATGCTTTACGTAATGAAGTTTTTTCGAATGAATCATGTTTTTATGGATTTTTAAAAATTCATGATATGAATAGTATAAAAATTGACATAAAAGAGTTTTTAAATCAATTAATATTTTATTAAATGATATACTATTCTTAAAATTATTATACTCAGCCAAAAAACATATATGATGTTAAAATTTTCATTAATGATCCATTGTATTGTCTTTTGGAATTTTATAGTAACAATGGTATCCATATATTTTGGGTATACAAGAAGACATGGTAAAAGTTAAAAATGTTTACTAAGGGTTAAAGCTAAAAGATAAGGCTAATTTTTTAAACTAAACAAAAATAAAACACATTAAATGACTTTATTTTTACTGATACTCATATTACCATCTAAAACTTTTACTTTTGTGTAATTAGAATTCTATAATCAATTAATAATAAAATAATATATTCAACATTTTTGAAAGTTCCCCTCCTTGCTCTTATAAAAGGAAACCACCTCTAACACTTAATGACTGCTCTAAAGTCCCATTGTATTGTATAAACTCTTCATAAATAAAATCCAAAAATTCCAAAATTCCTTCTAGAAGCCTTTGAGTATGCATTAGGCAATTAAAGAGTTCCCTTTGGCTCAAATCAAATGAAGTTACCCGATTTGAGGTAACGTCATCTCACAAGTTCATTTCCATTATTATTTCTTTTATAATACCTATGATATTATCATTATTTTTTAATATAAAAACACCATTATCCTCAATATACTTGTTTTTTTTATGATAACAATTAGAATTACACTTACAAACACCTCCATTTAATGGGTATAGAACATAATGTTTCTATAGAAGACGAACTACTACTTCACGAAACGATGAGTGTTCAATACTCTCCTAACACCTCTTATGGTGGCCATTATGATAGAACCATAATTATATATGATGTATATTATATTTATTTAATCTGTATGATACATAAATTATCATTTATAATATACCTTTAGGATTTTTCTATTGTTTAAATATTAAAATTTCATTTAAAGAAGTGCGGACTACCACCCCCACAATGTGATATGACTCATTCATGCTGTACATGGAATGTATAAAGAATATAATTAATGAAAATATGTAACATATATAAAATATATATGATACTAGAACTGTAATATACCTATATATCATTTATTTTTCAATCCGTTAAATGTCAAAAAGTATAAAAGTAGCGTTCATGCGTATGTATAGCTTACTGTCTCCGTGAACGATGCATTTAATTTCTTATTTCCAAATACAATAGACTATTATAAATACATATATTCTATATATATATATGACATATATGATATATATGATATCTAAATCATTAATTCCATTCAGTAGATAATGGAATTTTGACCACATGGATAATTTATAATTATAACATGTTCAATTTTTACTCAAGTTCTGAACATAAAAAAAATGTCCAATATGAACTCAATTAATGAACTAATTGTTATAGCAAGGTAATGAGTTATAGAAAATAAATAATAAAATTGAAAAAGGTCTTAAAGAATGTATAAATTCAATTAATTTTATTATTCAGGAAATTAAATAACGAACAAGTCAAGTCAGACACGAGGTTAGGGACTTTGTCTCAAACTCTTTTCTTTGAGGCATATTTAGGTTTATACACGACATGGTTTTATATAGTGTATAAAACCCTTTGAATTTTAATTTAATTCAAATGGATTTTTTTCTATGTATCATTTTACTAATCTACAAATGAAACATTTCTTTTTAAAGTACGCAGTGACAACAACCTTTCCACCGCCTCAAGCATTATTTGATATTGGGATTCCCTAACAAGCCGTGAAGTTTTAAAATAGAAAATAAATACCATATACAATTTTTAAATATCTTGGTATTGAAAATGGTTTTTAAAGTGGGTTTACTATTTCAATATCTTGAAATTATTTCTTGTGATTGAAAATGAAATTTTTAGGACTCAAATGGTGATATTTGCAATCTTTTTTGTGTGAATATTGTATATTGGTACAAGGAAATTTGACCGGTGGTTACATGATAAACCAAATGATGGTTGGTTCTATGATAAACCATGGATAGGTGGTTATATTATTTCTTTCAATTCATTGGAAATGGAAGTCCTGTATATGGTTATTTCATTTGTAACAATGTTTTGTGAAAGTTGATCATATGGTTATTCTATTTAAGTATGATTATGTCCAAAGTTTACCTTTTATTTTTTATGTGTGCCTTCTATGGGTTTTATGGTAATATTTTGGTTAAAAGGGTAATAAATGATATTTTATTTAGTGAAGAGTATTTACTACTTCATAAAGGTAAAAGGTATTACTTATGATAAAGTATTCAATGTTTACATGTTGTTTTAAAAAACTAACAGTTTTCCTTCTTTATGTATCCCTTACTAACCTTTTTATGCTCGTACCAACTTTTGGAAATGTTTTTCACAGGACTTATAGTTGAATAGGTTTAAGGATGGAATCAAGTAAAATTCATGCTGTTTAAAACATGGAACTAAACATGATTCTTTTCTTTTAAGAGTTTTTAATTTATAAAATAATGGATACTAAGTAGAAGTTTCTACATGTAATATTCATATTTTTATGTATATGTTATGACCTAATTATATAATGCTCTAAAACTGAAAAGATACCCAATGTTAATTATCAAATTAATTCCAGATTATGTAATGTTTAAGGTAGGGACCTTGTAGTTAGTATCGAAGGATGGTTTAGATAACTTTATAGGAGTTATAATTTTGTTAACGGAATATCCATAAAATATTTTTACAATATGTTCAAATTGAAATGATATATAATTTGAATGTTACCAGGTTTCTTTGTCTATAATATGCTTGTTTATAATGGTTTCCATGGAGTAAATATGGCAGTAGTGATGGGAAGGAATACAGAGGAGAATAACCTTCCAAATCATAAACCTAGGACGGTTGGAATCGAAACTGAACAGTTTGTTGCAGTAATGGCACAATTGACTCTGGCTATAAATGGTAGAATTATACATGAATTAGATAACCTAGATAAACCCTAGAAGAACATGTATATAGTGGATCATTTCATGAGGCAACATCGCCCATAATTTAGAGGATCATTTGACCTTGTTCAAGATAAAGGGTGGGTCAATGAGATGAAAACGATTTTCGATGTCATGGGTTATAAAATCAATCAAAAGATTAGTATAACTATTTATAGTTTTGAAGGATAAAAATATCAGTGGTGGTGAATGGTTAAAAATATCAGGTACAGTGAGGATATTGATGCTCTTTATTTGAAAAAATTCAAAGGTATATTTATTGAGAAATGTTTTCCTAAGGAGGTTCGAGTAAGGATGGAAAATCAATTCTTGGAATTGAGGTAGGAGGATGACTTATTGGCTGATTACAATGAAAATATCACTTGACTGGAAAGGTATGCTCCAATCTTTATTCGAGATCTGGTTAGAAATATAAATCAATTTTACTCAGGTCTGAAGCCTTGATATTGAATAGGATTAGCCTATCATAAATTCAAAATCTATGAGAAATATTTCATATATTCTGAGAAGGTGGAAATTGAGTTTTTTGATGATCAGGTGTTCCATGATAGAAATCATAATAAGAGATTCATTCGGATGGAAAAGGGAATGTATTCATCAAAGAATCCTAGAGGTAAAAAAATTATAATGTCCATAATGTGAGAATTGTGGTAAAAAAACATCCTGGAGAATGTCTCTAAAAATTTATAAAGTTCTTCTAGTGTGGTAGTACTGGTCATATTGCTCGTAACTATAAGGAAGATTATCATTTAATCAATGAAAATCTGGTGGTAAGATGTTTTATTTGAAATTATTTTGGGGATTATGCCAATGTGTGTCCCAAATTGATTACCCAAGGAGGAAACCAATCAGATCAAAAGAAAAAGGGTGTGTAAAAATCTATTGCAACTTCTATTGTTGATGTGGGATCATTAAATGAAGTGGTATTAGTTAAGTTTTTTTTTCAGATTATGCAAATGTGTTTTTTGATTTAGGGTATACACATTATTTTATTTCTAATAAATGTTCGGGTAAATTTTGAATTCCACCTCTAGAAATAAATCCATAACTTATGGAAAAAACACCTGGGGAATTATTGAGCCATAAAGAAATTATAAGAATCTCATTATCCTTATTAGTGAAAATAATTTAGCTGCAAACCATGTTATTTTTTTTCTATTACATTTTGATGTTATTTTTGGAATGGATTGGATTTATGTTTACCATGCTATGATTAACTATAGAGTTAAAGAGGTTTCTTTTTAGAATTACTTTCTGTTTTTGTACAATAATGAACCCTTATATCTGATAACATATCAGGACGAGGAGAAAGTAGTGAAATATTGAAATGAATTTTACCTTACACATATTGATGAAAACCAAGGAACTTTTCAGATTAATGATGTTCTAGTAGTAAATAAGTATCTGAGGTTTTTCCAGATGAGTTTTCTGGTATTATACCTGACAAGGAAATTGAATTTAATATTTACTTAGTTACTGATGTTAATCCAATTTTAAAACCCTCTTACAAAATGGCTAAAATTCAAATTTTAAAGATAAATAAACAATTGTAGGAGGTGTTAGATAAAGGTTTCATTCGACCTTCCACATCGCTGTGAGGTGAAAAAGTCATGTTTGATAAAAATAATGATAGTTCAATGAGTCTTTTCATTGATTATAGAACCTTGAATAATATCACAATTAAGAATAAGTATCATTTACCTCATATCGATGATTGGTTTCATCAGCTTTAAGGAGCATAGTATTTTTCGAATATTTACTTTAGGTTGAAGTACCATCATTTGAAACTAAAGGAAGTAGACATTCCGAAGATCATGTTTCATACAAGATATTTCCATTATGAATTTGTAGTTATGACTTTTTGGTTAACCAATTCACATTATGTATTCATAGATCCTATGAATATTATTTTTTATGATTTCCAAGATAAGTTTGTGGTTGTGTTTATTAGTGAAATTTTGGTATATTAAAAAATTAAATAGAAATAAGAAATTCTTTTAATTTTTGTCTGGAGAACATTAAAGGAAAAGAAGTTGTATGAGAAATTCAACAAGTGTGCATTTTGGTTACATCTAATTTAATTCATGGGTCACATTGTTTAAAGAAATTTCATAACTGTTGATCCTCATAAAACAAATGTTATTGAAGAATGTGAAAGACACAAAAATATAACAAATATTTGTAGTTTTCTTGGTTTGTTAGGCTATTAATAAACTTTTGTTGAAAAGTTTGCATGGTTATCTATCCCACACATTACGTTAACTCGAAAATGTGTTAAGTTCATCTGGAAAAAAGAATGTGATTATTTTTTCAGAATTGAAAAGATGATTGGTGAATACTCTAGTTCTGGAATTACCTTCTAGTGATGGTGAATTTTTTTTCTACAGTTGAAACCTCATGAGTTAAATTACCTTACACTATATTTGGAAATAGATATTGTTGTTCTTGATTAAAAAAGATAGAGGAATCATCTATCTGGTATAAAATGTAAAATATATACTAACCAAAAAATATTGAAGTATATATTCACTCAGAAAGAATTGAACAGGAGACAAAGAAGTTGTCTTGAACTAATCATGGATTATGATTTCACGATTCATTTCCTTCATAGAAAATAAAATAATGTGGCTGATGCTTTGAGTCAAAAAAGTAATGCTACATTAACCATGTTATGTTTGGAGTGAGATCTTTTGATTAATGATTTTATGAACTTTGGAATAGAAGTTTTTCGTGCAAGAAATTTCCTCTGTTTTGTTTCAGTTGTTAAGAAAATCATCTCTCTTAGACATAATTAAGAAGGTGTAGAAGGAAGATAGTGAGTTGAAGTAAAATTTATATTTGATATAGAAGGGTAAGTTACCTGAATTTAAAACTAATAATGATAGTGTTTTGAGATTTGGGAAGAGATTATTTGTTCATTGTGATTCAAAGTTGAAGAAATAGTTGTTATGAGAAGCTCATGGTTCTCTGTCTTCAGTTCATCCTATCAGTACTAAGATGTACAACGATCATTAAGAGTATTCATGGTGGGATTGAATGCAAAGGGATATTGTAAACTTTAATAGATAGTATTTGACTTGTCAACATGTTATAGAAGAAAAACAGTTACTGAAAGGGATGGTTCATCCATTAATGGTTCCAAAGTGGAAATGGGAAAATATATCCATGGAATTTGTTGTGGGATTACTGAGGACATACTAAGGTAATATTTCAATTTTGGGTTATTGTTGATCGATTTACTAAATGTTCTCATTTCCTTCCTATTCAAGATACTCTCTCTCTATATCAAATTTCTGGGTTGTATATTTAAGAGATAGTCTGAATGCATGGAGTTCAGTTATCCATTGTATCTGATCATGATCCTAGGTTTATCAAAAACTTTTTTAAAATCCTTCAAAAGACATTGGTTACTGAATTACAATTTAGTACAACTTTTCGTCCTCAATCAGTTGGGCTATCAAAATGAAAAATTAAGATATTGGAAGATATGATACATGTCGTCACAATAGATTACCATGGATATTGGGACTGACATAATTCTTTGGTAGAGTTTTCTTATAATAACAATATACATTCTAGTATACAAGAGGCCCCATTTGAGGCATTATATGGGAAGCAGTTTCAAATTGCATCTCTTTGGGATAAAGTAGGTGAATGAAAACCGATGGGACCAGAATTGGTAGAAGAGATGGCAGAGAAAGTTCAGTTGATATAGAAACATGTGAGGACAACTCAAAGCAGGCAGAATATTTATGAGGATAACCAAAAGAAATATCTTTATTTCGAGGTAGGTGATCATGTCTTTCTCAAATATTCTTTATGTAAAAGTGCGATTCATTTTGGTAAGAAGGAGAAGCTGATTCCGAAGTTCATTGAACCATATGAAATCCTAGTTATTGTTTGATCAATTTCCTACAATGTGTCATTACCTCTTAGTTTATCTTAGGTATGTAATTTTTTTATGTTTCAATATTGATAAATTATATTCCGGATCCATATCTTGTTTTGAGTCCAGAGGTAGATCAGTTAAAAGATAACCATTCTTGTGAGGAAAAACCAGTCCAGATTCTTGAACGAAGAAAACAGGTGTTGTGGAATAAGGTAATTCATCAGTTAAAGGTTTTGTGGAAAAAACATATGGCTGTAGAGGCAACAAGGGAATCTGAAATTGCTATGAGGGATATGTACCCCCACTTATTTGATATTTGAATAAAATATTGAGGATGCAATTTTCAAAAGTGGAAAAGATGTAACATCTGAGATAAATAAAGAAAAAGACATTTTCATATTAATTAATATTTTTGAAATAAATATTAATTTTACTTTAAAAGTGATTCTACGTTTGATGGTGAACCCAAAACACAATAATAGGTTTCTCCAAAAATTTATGTTTCACACAATTCTGAGTCATACTGAGAATAATAATAATATTATTATTATTATTATTTTAAATGCTACTTAACACCTTGAAGTTGATTTGGTGGGAATGAACATAACTAACCATATTATGATTATTTATTTTTGTTAAATCTTTTTACATTTATCCAATATAATTTAGTTTCTTAAAATGAGAATGAATCCAATTTTAAGCACAAATACTCTAAAAGGTAGTTTTACCGTCTTTTAACAGTGATACCTGTTTAAATCTAGTTTATTCACTCTTATATGCTACATTTGACAAAATAAACTTATTATTTAGAATTGAGATATCAAACATAACATTGGGTAAATGTTTTGGTATTTTTATGTTAAAGTTCATTTTTTATGAATCGGGAAAATAATACACTTTCAGTCAAAAATATCTTTTTATATAATTTATTTATATGATTAGATAGTATTTTGTTTTGTTTTTAAAGTGTAATTAGATTATATATTTATCATTTAATTCAATTTTGTTCATTAGAAGTAATTTCACATTGAAATTGGACATAAAAACATGTTAAACTTTTGGTAGTTTTTAATTCTTAAATGCAAATTTTTTGGTTTTGACTATGGGAATTAATTTTAAATTAATTTCTGAAAATTATATGTTTTTAATTTGTAAAAATAGATTCAATATTTGGAACCAGGAGGTCCATATTTTTTAAATAGGTAACTCTTATTTATAGACATTTTTAATACTAACTTCATTAAATATTTTATTTACTATGGTTAATGTGTAAATTTGGTAAATAACGTTAAAAAATAATATTATAATAATATTAAATTACCCTAACATATGTCCATGCCCTATTGGATGTGATATGTTTGACCATTGGAATCCTTGGTTCTATTTTAGGACCTAATGAAACCACTAGTGTGTGAAAATGACATTTAATTACTTTTAATTTAATGTTAAAAAAACATAACATAAACATTTATCTTTTACTAAAACAATTTTTTTACGGGGTTATGTAAACAATCTCTTCGACTATAAAAAATAATTTTTATGATATAAATATTTTCTACATCATTTTATTTTATTTATAATTTTTATAAATCAAATAAATAAATTTATTTATGACACAATGATGACGCAGTGATTACCTTATCAATGAATGATTTAAATAAATGAGATTATAAAAATTAAAATAAATTTATGTTGAAAGTTTTTATCCCATAAAATAATTTTATGGATTATTATGACTTTTTATATTTTAAATAATGAAGTTTTTTTGAATGAATCAAGTTGTTATGGATTTTTAAAATGGCATGATATGTATAGTTTAAAAATTGATATAAATTAGTTTTTAAATAAATTAATATTTTATTAAATGATATAATAGTCCTAAAAATATTTGATTATTCCAAAAAACATATATGATGTCAATAATGTCATTAATGATCCATTATTTTGTCTATGGTCATTTTATAGTAACTATGGTAACCATATATCATGAATATACTATAAGACAGGGTAAAAGTTAAATAAGTTTACTAAGGGTTAAAGCTAAAATATTATGTTAATTTTGTAAGCTAAACTTGTCTAAAACTCAATGGATTAGGGGATTTCGACCCATCCTCATACTATCTTATAAATATATCACTTTTTTGTCATTATAATTCTAAAATCAATCAATTATAAAATAATATGTTCAATCTTTCCTAAAGTTCCCCTCCTCCCTCTTATAAAAGGACACCACCTCTAACCGTTAATCACACCAATCGAGCACCATTGTATTGTCAAAAATATTCCCTAATAATATCCCCAAATACATTCCTTCCTCAGAAAATCCTTCCCCTTGGATGAAGGAAATTCAAGAGATCCCTTTGGCTCAAATCAAAAGAAGTTACCCAATTTGAGGAAATGTCTTCTCTCAAGTTGCTTTCCATTATCATTCCTTCTCCACAACCTATGTTATTATTGTTCATTGTTTATATAACAACACCAATATAATAAATATTATAGGTTTTCTATGAGAAGTATTCTAACTACACTTACACACACCACCATCTAATGGGTTTAGAACGTACTGCTTCTAAGGACGACGAACTACTGCCTCACGAAATGACGATTGGCCAATCTTCCCCTACCACCTGTTATGGTTGACATTATGATTTAGATATAATTATATTTGATATTTATTATATATATTTTATCTATATGTTACATTAATTCTCATTTAAGTCATAGCTTTTATCTTTTCATGTTGTATAAATATGTTAATTTTTTTTGAGGAATTGCGGACTACTGCCCCTTAAAGTTATATGACTCGTTCATGCTATAAATGGAATGTATAAAGAATATAATTAATGAAATTATGTAACATATATGTAATAGATATTATAAAATAATTATAATATACCTATGTATTATTTATTTTTCATTCCTTTAAAGATGATAAAGAAATGAAAGTAGCTTTCAAGTGTATGTACGACTTACTGTCTACATGAATGGTGCATTTAATTTCTTATATCCAAATGTTATGAACTATTATATGTACATAAATACTATATATATATATGATATATTTGATATCTAAATAATGAATATCATTCTTGAGAAATATTAATTTTTCCACATGGATAATTTATAATTACAACATGGTCATTTTTTACTCATGTCCCAAACATTGATAAAATGTCTGATATGAACTCAAATAATTAACTAATTTTTATAGAATGGTAATAAGTAATATAAAATGAATAATAAACTTGAAATTTTTTTAGAATAAAGTGGAAATTAACAAAAATTTATTATTCAGGAAATTAATGAACGAATGAGTCAAGTTAGACACGAGGTAAGAGACTTTATCACAATCTCCATTCATGGAGGCATATTCTGTTTTATACATTACATGGTTTTATACGGTGTATAAAACCCTATTAATTTTTATTTTATTCAAAGGGAATATTTTTATACAAATCAATTTACTAAATGAAAAAGGGAATGTTTATTTTTAACGTATGCGGTGACACCGACCTTTCCGCCGTAACAAGAATAATTTTAAATTTGGCTTCCTTAACATGTCATGATGTTTTTAAATGAAAAATAAATACCATATACCATTTTTACCTATTTTGTTTTTTAAAATGACTGTGAAAGTGGATTTACTATTTTAGTATAATGATATTCTTTCTTCTGATTTCTAATGAAAATTTTATAATTGAAATGTTGATATTTTCAATCTTTTATATCTGATTATTATATAATGGTACTTGGAAATTAGACGAGAGGTTACATGATAAACCAAATGATGGGTGGTTCCATGATAAACCAAATACAAGTGGTTACATAATAACATCGTGTACACTGGGTATAGAAGTAAGCCAAATGGTTATTTCATTTGGAAGAATGATTGTGGATGTCGACATTATGGTTATTCCATTTAAGTATGATTATGTCCTAAGTTCACCTTTTATATGTTATTTATGATTTCTATGGGTTTTATGGTAATATTTTTTTAACAAAAGGGTAATCAATGAGATTTTATTCAGTGAAGAGTATTTAAAACTTCATAAAGGTGAGAATTATTACTTAGGATAATGTATTCATGGTTTACATGTTTTTTTAAAAACTAATAGTTTTTCTTATTTGTTTATCCCTTACAAATATTTTTATTCTCATCCCAATTTTTTGAAATGTTTTTCATAGGACATAAAAGGTATTAGGGTTATGGAGGGGTTCAAGTAAAATTCATCCTAATTAAAGCATGGAACTAAACATGTTTATTTTCTTTAAAGAGTTTTTATTTTATGAAAATATGGATACTAAGTAGAAGTGTCTACATGTAATATTCAAGTTTTTATATAAAATTTATAACCCAATTATCTTAATCTATAAACCTAATATGGTCCTCAATTTAAATTATTGACATAATTCAATATTATGTAATGTTTAAGGATGGTACCTTATAATTGGTATCAGATGTTAGTTTATATAACATTAAGAGTTAGTGTTTTATTAAAATATTATCCATAAATGATTTTTACATTATAGAAAAACTGAAATAATATACCATTTTATGATTACCATGTTTCTTTATCTGAGATATGTCTTTTCATAATGTTTTTCGTAGAGGAAACAGGGGAGCATTGTTGGGAAGGCATACATAGGAGAATAACCTTCCAAATCAGCATCCCAAGATGGTTGGAATCAGAACTGCGCAATTTGTTATAGTTATAGAGTAGTTGAATCAGGAAATAAATGGTGGTGGTATATATTTAGGAGATCATTCATACTAACCATAGATGAACATGTCTATAGTGGACCATTTCAAGAGGAAACATCCCCCATCATTGAGAGGATCGTCTTACCCAACTCATGATAAAGGGTGTATAAAATCATTGGAAATGATTTTCAATGTCATGGGTTGTATAGACGATAAAAATGATAGATTTTCTATTAATCATTGGAAAGAGAAGTATATTAGTTGTGGTCATTGGTTAAAAATATCATGGGCAATGAGGAGATTTATGCTCTTGGTTGGGAAAAATTGAAAAGTATGTTTCTTGAAAAATATTTTCCAAAGGTAGTTTGACTTAGTATTGAAAACAAATTCTTAGAATTGGGGAATGATGATGGCTTGGTGTCTGCTTATGAAGAAAATTTCACTCGTTTGGAAAGGTATTCTCCAAATTACATCTGTGATCTTGACAGTATGTTAAGTCAATTTTACTCAGAACTGAATCTTTGGTATCGAAGAGGATTAACCTCTTGTGAATTCAAAAGATATGGGAAACTTATGAGATGTGCCAATAAGGTAGAAATAGAGTAATTTGACAATAAGGTGTTCCATGACAGAGAAAAAATAAGAGGTCTAGTTGTAAAGACAAAGGTTTCATTTGACCTAGAACATCCCCATGGGGTGATCCAGTCCTGTTTTTTAAAAATAATGATGGTTCAATGAGACTTTGAATTAATTATAGAGCCTTGAATAATATCTCTATTAAGAATTAGTATCATTTTCATTATATCGATTACTTTTTTGATCATATACAGGGAGCTCAGTATTTATCAAATACTGAATTGACATCGGGGAACCATTAGTTGAAATTAAAGGAAGAAGATTTTCCAAAGACTGTGTTTTTACTAGATATGGCCATCATGGATTTATAGTTATGCATTTTTGATTAGCCAATACACCGACTATATTAATTGATATTATGAAAAGAATTTTCCATGAGTTCTTAGAGATGTTTTTGGTTGTGTTTATTGATGATATTTTTGTATATTCCAAAAGTAAATAGGAACATGAAATTCATTTATGAGTTATCTTTCAAACCATAAATGAAAATAAAATGTATGGAAAATTCAATAGGTGTGGGTTTTGGTTACAAAAAAATTTATTTCATGTTCGCATTGTTTCAAAAAATTGAATAACTATTGAACCTGCTAAAACAAAATTTGTTGAAGAATGGACAAGACCCATTAATATAACTGAGATTCATAGTTCTGTTGGTTTGTAAGGCTTTTACCGAAGGTTTGTTGAATATTTTTCACGGTTATCTATACCACTGATTATGTTAACTCTAAAAGGTGATAAGTTTATCTGGACAAAAGAATGTGATGATTGTTTTTAGGAATTGAAAAAAATATTGGTGAATGATATAGTTTTGTCATAACCTTCCAAATATGGTGAGCTTTTTATCTACACCGATGCTTAATTGAAAGGAATAGGTTATGCCCGAATGCAAAACTATCGGGTAATTCTATAATCTTCATGTCAGTTGAGAACTCACAAGATAAATTACACTACACTTGATTTGGAATTAGCTGTTGTGGTTATTGCGTTAAAAAGCTAGAGGCATCATCTGTATTGTGTAAAATGTGAAACATATAATAACCACAAAATTTTGAAGTCTATATTCACTTAGAATTAATTGAACATGTGACAAAAGAGATAGCTAGACCTAATCAAAGATTATAAATGCACGATTCATTACCATCATTTAAAAGCAAAAAAGTGGAAGATGATTTTACTCGAAAAATTAATGCTACATTAGCCATGTTAAATTTGGAACAAGATCCTTTGATTAATGATTTGATGAACATTGGAAAATAATTTATTGGTGCAGTAAATTCCACTATTTCATTTTTAGGTGTTAGTAAAATCATCTATCTCTGATAGAATTAAGAAATCACAAAAGGAATATAATGAGTTACAAAAAAGTTAGAGTTAGTTTAGAAGGGTAAGTTTCCTGAATTTAACATTGATAATGATTCTATTATGATTGTTAGGAAGAGATTATTTATGACTTGTGATTCATAGTTGAATAAAGAGATGTTATGTGAAGCTCATAGTCCTCTATTTTTAGTTCATCCTGGTAGTACTAAGATGTACTGAGATCTTAGAGAGTTTTAATGGTGGGATGGAATGAAAATAGATATTGTTGACTTTACTGTGAAGTGTTTGACTTGTCAACATGTAAAAGTAGAGCGGTCATTATCTAAAGGGATACTTCAAACTTTACTGGTTCTAATGTCAAAATGGGAAAATATATCCATGGGCATCGTTGTGGGATTACTGAAGAAATCTTGATGTAATAATGAAATCTAGGTTATTATTGATCAATTAACTAAATATTCTCATTTCCTTACTATTCGAGATATTATGTCTCTATACCTACTTTCTCGGTTGTATTTTAAAGAGATAGTTTGGTTGCATGGAGTTACCTTCCCTACTGTATCTGATCATGATTCTAGGTTTACATCTATGTTTTGTAAAGGCTTTCAGAAGACATTGTTTAATGAATTAAAATATAGTACAACTTTTTATACTCAATAATATGGGAACTCAGAATGAACAACTAATATATTGGAATATATTCCACATTCATTCTCAATGAATTACTAGGGAATTCGAGACCAACATATTTCTTTGGTGGATTTTTTATATAATAATAGTTTTCAATCCAGTATACGAATGACTCCATTTGAGGCATTATATGGGAAGTAGTGTCAAATTCCTGCTTTTTAGGGATGAAGTTGGTAAAAGGAAACCGATGGGAGAAGAATTGGTAGAAGTGATAGTAGAGAATGTTTAGTGGATATAGAAACACATGTGGATAGCTCAGAGCTATCAGAAACGATATGATGATAACTGAAGGAAGTAACATTATTTCGAGGTAGGTGATCATGTCTTTCTCAATGTTTCTCCATGGAAAAGTGTGATACGTTGTCGTAAGAAAGGGAAGCAGAGTATGAGATTTACTGAACCCTATGAAATCACTGAAAAAGTTAGATCAGTTGACTAAAGCATGTATTTACATCCCATTTTTTCCTAGTTACAGAATTTTTTACATGTTTCAATGTTGGAAAATTATATGCCAGATCCATCTCATGATTTGAGTCCATAGATAGTTCAGTTGGAAGAGAATCATTCTTAGTAGGAACAAATAGTATAGATTATTGTCCGAAGAGGGAAATTCTTGTGGAATAAGGTAATTCATCAGGTAAAGGTTTTGTGAAAAAACCACATGGTTGAAGAGGCAACATGGGAATCTAAAAAAATCGATGAGGGATAAATACTCCCACTTATTTGATAAGTGAATAAAACTGTGAGGATGCAATTTCCAAAAGGGATGTGGATGTAACATCCCATGTAAATAAAGAATAGGACATTTTCATATTTATTAATATTTTCAAATTAAATGTAAATTTTACTTTAAAGGGTATCCAATGTATGATGACATACCCGACACACAACAATGGGTTTCTCCAAAATATTTTGGTGCACCAAAGGCTGACTCATATTGAGAAAAATAATAATAATATATTAATATTATTTTAAATTATAGCTAAAAGATAGTATTTTTTTTTGAGGGAATGAAAAAAACTAAAAATATGATGATTAAACATGTTTGTTAAATGTTTTTACATTTATCCAAAAAAAGTTATAGGCTTAAACTTAGAATGAATCCAATTTTAAGCATAAATACACTAAAAGGATGTTTTTCCACCTTTTGATAGGGAACTCATTTTAAATATATTTTTTTTTACTTTTATGTGTTAATTTGACTAAATAATCATATTATTTAGATAAGAGACATCAAAATGTTCTGTAGGTAATTTTTTTTTATTTTTCTGATAAGGTCATTTTTTTAATGAATAGTGGAAAATACTGCATTTAAATCAAAACTGTCTTTTCATCTAATTTATTTTTATGATCATATTTTCCTATGAATTAGTTTTAAATTGTAATTAGATTATAATTTTATAATTTAATCCAATTTTGGTCATTTTTTGTAATTTGACATTGAAATTGGACAGAAACACATGTTAATCATTTGGTAGTTTTTAATTTTTAAATGCACATATTTTCATTTTGACAATGGGAACTAATTTTAAATTAATTTATAAAACTTCCATCTTTCGAATTTGGAAAAAAGGATTACATATTTTGAATCAGGAGGTTCAAATTTTAAAATAAGGAACATATTTTTTTTAGACATTATGAATAGTAAATTCGATAAATATATTATTTTCCGTGGTTATTGTGTAAATCTTGTCAGTAAGGGTAAAACATAATATTATAATAAAATAAAATTACCCTAACACGTGTTCTTACTATATTGGAAGAGATATTTCCAACCATGGGAATCTTTGGGTCTTTTTTATGACCTCATGGAGCAACTGGTGTGTGAAAATGACAGTTAATTACTTTTAATTTAATGATAAGGAAAATATAACATAAACGTGCATATTTTACTAAAAAAATTTATATTTGGTTATATAACTGACATCTTTGACTATAAATATTAATTATAAAGATAAAAAAATTTCATATATCATGGTTTTTTATTATAATTTTAAGACATCAAATAAATTAATTAATTTATGACATAATGATGATGTAGGGATTACCTTATTAATGAATGTTTTAAATAAATGAGAATACAAAAATAAAAAAAATGATTTTGAAAATTTTTATTCCACACACGAATTTTATGGATGTCTATGACTTGTTATATTTTATGTAATGAAGGTTTTTGAATGAATAAATTATTTATGAATTTTTAAAATTCATGATATGTATAGTATAAAAATTGACATAAAAGAGATTTTAAATCAATTATTATTTTATTAAATGATACAATAGTCCTAAAAATCTAAGGTTCTTTCAAATTAGATATATTATTTTAAAATGTAATTCATGATCTATTTTTTGGTCGCTTGTACTTTTATAGTAACTATGGTAACCATATATTATGAATATACAAGAAGTTATGGAAAAAGATAAGTAAGTATACTAAGGGTTAAAGTTAAAAGGCAAGGTTAATTTTGTGAACGAAACATGTCAAAACCCATTTTATGAGAGGATTTAGACTCATAATCAACTAATATTATACATATATCACTTTGGTGTTATTAAAATTTGAAAATAAAGTAATAATAAAATAATACTTTCAAATATTCATAAAGTTCCCCCCTCACTCTTATAAAACGACCCCACATCTTACCCTTACTCACACCTCTCAAGCCCCATTTGATAATAAAATATCTTACCAAAAATGATCCCAAAATCCCCCCCCCCTTCCTCTTTTAAGACTTTCCTTAGGCATAAGGCAATTCAAGAGATCCATTTGGCTCAAATTAAAAGATGTTACCCGATTTGTGGTAATGTCTTCTCTCAAGATTCTTTCCACTATTTTTACTTCTCCACTCCCTATGTTATTCTTATTCTAGGTTTATATAAAAACACCAGTATCCTAAATATAATAGGTTTTTATGTGAAATTTTCTAACTACACCTACATACACCTCCGTCTAATGGGTATAAAACATACTGTTTCTATGGGAAACAAACTACTGCCTCACGAAAAGATGAATGTTCAATAGTCTCCTACCACCTCTTATGGTGACCATTGTCGTAGAATTGTAATTATATATGATATATTTGATATTTATTTTTATCTATAATACTGTAATTATCATTTAGAATATAACTTTATTCTTTTCTTGTTGTATAAATATGCTAACTTCATTTGAGGAAGTGTAGGCAACCGCCCCCTCAGAGTAATATGACTCATTCATTCTATACATGGAATGTATAAAGGTTATAATTAATGAAATTATGTAACATATATAACATATATATTATATTGGAATTATAATAAACCTATTTATCATTTATTTTTTATTCCTTTTAATATAAAAAATAAATGAACGTAGCGTTCATGCATACGTACGACTTACAGTCTTCATGAATGGTGCATTTTATTTCTTATATCCAAATGTCAGGGACTATTATAAATACATATATACTAGATATATATGATATATATGATATCTAAATCATGAATACCATTCTTTAGATAATGGGATTTTTACCACAAGGACAATTTTATAATTATAAGAAGTTCTTTTTTGACTCAAGTTCCGAACATCGACAAAATGTCCGATTCAAACTCAAATAATTAACTAACTGTTATACCAAGGTAACAAGTGATATAAAAGAAATAATAAAATTGAAAAATGATTTGAATAAATTAGAGATTAAAATAAGTATATTATTTAGGAATTTAAATAACGAATGAGTCATGTCGGACATGGGGTAAGGGACGTTGTCTCAATCTCTTTTCTTTGAGGCATATTTTCATTTATACACATCTTGGTTTTATATGGTGTATAAAAACCATTTACATTTAATTTAATTCAAAGGGAATTTTTTTCTAGGCATATTTTTACTATATGAAAAAGGGAATGGTTCGTTTTAATGTACATGGTGACAAGGACTACTTCGCCATCACAAGCATTATTTGTTTCTTCGTACCTTTTTGCTCATGCCTTCATATCATTGAGATTTAAAGTTATTCATCTTGTCTGTTCTTCCATTCGATTTAATTATTAAGTTTATTGATATTTCAACTGGTGAAAATAATTGTAATACTGGTAGAACCTTTTTACCTATTAAATAAATCGATGTACTGAGATTTAGGACTAGATGAATTTATATTAATAAATAAATGAGTGTTAATATGTGAGTGGATTGTTTTTTCACTATTCTTATGGTGCCTATTTTTTTAACATTATATCTTCAATATGATACATCATTCTCTTTTCAATAAAACCATTATCATTCATCCTTCCTAAAACCATAGATTATGTTTTGGTACTATTGACATAACAATTTCACACATCCTCATATTATTCATTTAGTTTCGCTTTTTTTTATCTTTATTCCTATTTGAACTCACATTTCCACTTCTATTTTATCCAATTTTATTCACTTTTTTTATTATATTTTGTTCTAAATTATGACTTATAGCACTCAAAAACATTCCCTATAGAGAAAAAATTATAACCACTATCTAGTGAGAGTAGGATTTTAAATTTATATTTTGAGAGAGCTCATTGAATCCTCTCCATCATTCCCTCCTTATATCACTCTATATCATGTATCTGATGAAATTAGTGACAGGGGTAATGAGTTCTTAAAATAATGTGATCCATTTTCATTGACATGGATCACTACATGAAGGTTAGCTATCATGGTGGCTTTATTAGTACATGATAACATGACATGCTTGTATTTATAATTATTTTATATTTTTCCTTACATAAATACCCTTAATACTGTGGCATATATGGGGAACCATATTGGCGATTCCCAACTATGTTTTATGATCATATTCTATATGGAACCCTAGTAAACATGAAACTCTTATATATCACTTTTAGTTCATAAGTTTTATAGGTTTTCTGGTTGGAGTAGCTGAATGGGATTGGGGGATATGACCAAGATGTCACTTGTGAGTTCTATACACATTCCATCCTCTATTGTTTTCTTGTTTATTTTGTATTCGAATTTTCTAGTGGGTGGTTGTTTTTTTTGTATTTATGGAATGGTTTCGTTCTATTATAGCTTTTTGATAATTTATTTCCTCTTTATGATTGAAAATTCAATGAAAATCCTAATTCTCAACATTATGTTGTATGATAATTTTTTTTATATCAGTTATTTCAGGTTATGATATCGAGAGTATAGTTTCCCATAAGTTTATATAGACTCATACTATTATTCATCAGCCTCTAAATTAAGAGGAGGAATTATTGAGGGAATATGGCACACTCATATAGAGTCTATAGTTATTTTATCAGTTATAGCTAATATAGATTGAAAAAAACTCACTTCAGAACATGCGTCAATTATAAAAATGATATATAATGAATAATCCCAATATATCATATATAGAGACCATCAATTAGGACTCCCATATTCATAAAACATTAAAAAGGTTGTCCAAAAAATGTAATACAACATAAAATATTTATAATAACAATATACATGATAGTTATGCATGAAATTTACATGTAAATACAAAAGAAAATATAAAATAAATTAAAAATTCATTTTAATTATGAACCATGTGAAAATAATTTTCATAATTTTCATTCCCTTAATAGTGTCTGACTAGGTTGATATAGAACTATGTTTCATATGCATTTAGAAATATTTCATATTTATATTAATTTCATTTTATTCATTGGAAATATTATTTGGAATTTATTTTAATTAAATATAATAACAACATATCAATATGTTTTATTACAATCATAAGAGAAAATAAAAAAAATCTCAAATATTACATTGAAATTAAATATCTTCATTTTTTTCATGGTTCTTGTTCAAACCATTTCACCTCTAAAAAGAAGAAAATTTAAAATCCTAATCATCCCATATTTATATTTCTGTTAGATTTTGGTCCATGTGAAGGCGATTCATCACAGGTGGAAGCGATCTTGGTTGGTTTCAAAAAAAAAGTTATGGGTAGGGAAAAAAGTTCATTCCGAGGTGAGGGTGTATCTAGTTGTCAGTTAGTAGTTTTGCTTATTGTAGTTACAATATTGGACTTTAGTTGGTATTAGAGGATATAAATTCCGATGTAGGAAAATTGGTATGGGAATGATCTTTATTGAATGGGTCTTCAGACTTATCGATAAATAGGTTTTCCAATATTCCTCTTTAGGAGGTTTCTCTTAAGAATATTTCTTATTCAAGTTATTCAGTATACATATCTCATTTCACATGTATTAGGCTTTCAATAAGGGAGTGAATTACCAGATACATTCTAAATCTCATTAATTAACCTTCACTATAAAATAAATAAATTAGAGAAGAAAAATAATGTGCAAAAAATTAAGTTGTAAAAATAAGAAGTTGAAAATAAAAATTAATCATATTAATTGATATGATGATGTGTATGTATAAAAAAATTATATATAGAGATAAATCTATAAGTATTGATTAATGTATTGAAGAAAAATATTTGGTATAAAATAATATAATAAAGAATATGAATATTGAGAGAAAATATAGAGATTTAGGAATAAATACATCAATTTCACTCTCTGAATATTGTTGTGCTGAAGAAAAAATTTAAAACATATGTTATCAAATATACATACCAACATAAAACAAATAACATAATTTAAATATTTTAAAGAATTTTAAGACAGAATAAAATATAAATATTTCTGCTATAATCAATCCTCATACCTATGAATATATGAAATAAGTTTCAACACCCAAAACTTCTTAAATTTTAACTTAATGTTTCAAGATGATTCTATACAATGATTCATACAATGCATAGTAATTAAAGTCCTCACATATTGACAATTGGATAGAAAATTCTTAATAACAAGTATTTATTTGAACAACTTATTGATAAGTGAAAAGTATTTATACATATGAATTATTTTATTTAATAATTTGTAGAAAATAAGTTCTTATATAATGATATCTATTTTGGGAGAATAGTGGTTATAATTATGGATGTATAAGATAGGGTCCGTAAAATGTTTTGAAATGATAAAATAAATTTTAATATAAAAGGAACAAGGTATTTCATATTAGTATAATAATGCATAGAATTAAATAGGATTCCCTTTAAAAAGGATTATAAAGATTAAAAAATAGTGCACTTAAGAAATATAATATCTCATTATCTCTAAGATTATAACTTTTCTCCCAATTGTTATATATTGACCTATGATGATCCATTATGTTAATGTTATCTCCTTAGGAATTTATATAGGGATGGTAATTTTATCATTTGTGTAAATTTACATTGTATTTTTTGTTTACTTTCATGTAATTATTACCAATTTTACAAATAAGGATAGTGTGACTTCTTTCCGGACTGTTTCCCAATAATACCTTTAATCTCACATGGGTATACTTTATTGGATTTTCAACATGTGAGTTTTTTGTTGGTGGTGATGCTAAACTAAAATATATATATCTTCTGGAACTCATCATCCAAAGGTAAAATTTTTGTAGGAGTTAAAATGAGAATAAAATTATTAGATAATTCATATAAATTACTTATATGCTTTAATTGTTTTCCATTTTTAATTTTAACTTGACTTTTTTGATAATTTGAACCAGGATTTTGATTTTGGTTCTAGATAAGTTTTCACAATATTTCTACATTATATGTTAGATGCTATATCTATTTCCTTTTCATTTCATTTGTAGTTTAATAATTTCATGGTTCTGAAAACGATAGTCCATTATTTTTCTTTTTGTTGATTCCCAACTGATCTTCCATATTATCATTCATCTAATTATTTAACCAAAAACACTTATATAGATATATTGAAAAACATATAAGTTTCTTATGATTATTAAGAAAAATAATTTCAAAGGATGAGAGTTTTTGTATCTGGAGGAGATATGAACAATATCGCACTTTTTTAATGACCAAACGACAAGATTCATTAATGATTTTATCAAAATTATAAAATGTTGAAAGAGTTTGACTAGAGGATTTATTTACTAGTTAAAACAAAAAACACATAAAATTTCAAGTCCTTTATTTCCTCTCATATTTAATGAAAATATTTCATGTTTAAAATAAGATGGTTTTAAATAATTATTCATCTCACACTCTCCTTCATTGTGATTATAAAAAAAGGGTAAAGGAAAGATTATATATAAGAAAAAATATACCCTTATTTAAAATTAATGAGAATTTTCCCACTATTAAAAATGGAAGGTGTAGAGAAAATGGTAGTTGTTGAGTCTCCTATTTTATGAAACTCATAATGTACTAAAACATATATGAAATATTATTCTTATTGATAAAAGAAATAATTAATTTTTAAAATATTTAATAAAATGGATAGTTTCAATATAAATTGTGATTAATTATAAATCTGATAGAAAAATATTTATATAATAATAGATAATAATGTAATATCCTCACTTGAAATTTATTTTTAGGAAAAAATTAAAAAAAATTAATTAATAATAATATTAGTTAAATTTTTTGAACCATTTCAGTGGTAGAATAGAAATACAGTGATAAAAAATTTAAAATTTTAGTTTTTAGAAGATACAAGAAAGTTAATCATTTTCTATTTGATGAAAATCATAATTTTTTGTGTCTAAATATTTTGGATTTGATTTAGTATAATTTTTATTCTTTGATAAAGTTTAAAAAATGTGAAAAGTTTAGTAAAAAATTTGATTCTTATATTGAACAATTATAAAAAATGATATTTGATCGATAACCTATCTCATGGGTTTCGTATGATTAGTGAAACATATAAATAAGAATAAAAAATAAAGTTTTTAGATGAGTGAAAAAATATATATTTAAGCGTAAATTCGTGGATTAGAAAGCACATGTATTCTAAATATATAATAATTAACATGAAAAAAAATAAAGAAACTAAAAAAACTTATTTATCACTCTTCATTTTTTATTGTGACGTCCCAGACCCGGCTAACCCTCAACCCAAGCCCCGAGCTCGGTTGGCCACATAACCCCCGTCTCATCTCCCCATAGGCCAGGGGTTTCCAACTAGCAGAGGGGGTGTAATGGTAAATCAGTGGGGAGACTGTACCCCCATGTCAGAGTACACATTGGTATAGTAGCCAAGTAATAGAAGTAGCGGAAGCACAACCAATGGATAACAGGTGAAAAAGGGAAATATAAAAACCAACTACAAAAGTAAGGAAAACCCTGATAGATATACAAAATAAACATAGGCAGTGTCTGATACAAAATGGATGTATGGAATTCTGATAAAATGGAAAATATATGGAAAACATTCTATACAGTAATACAAAAAGAGAACAGAAGTATTCCACGAGCATCCCTAGCCCAGCTCGGTCCTCTTCTCGGGATATCCAGCTAGAACATACATGTATCAACAACCTGAAGTTGGGCCTTTTCCCCTACTAGTACCTGCAGCAGTAAAGTCTACACGTGTGCCAAGGAGGCCGCCCGGGTAGGGTGTGAGACAAGTCTCAGAAGGCTACCACCAACGATGTCTACGTGTAATCTAAATAGGTGTTCATAAAATAAACCATGTGTGGTAAACTGGAAGTATATATAGCAAAGAAATAACAATCCTCCAGCTCAGGTTCTGGAAGGACACCTGGAGGGTCTACCAGCTTCAGCTCCTTACTGGTATTCTGAACAATAAAATGGGGAATAAGTACATAGATATAGGTTATTACTGGCACGAGGTAAGCATGCCTCTCGTCCATGATTGTACCATATGTAATAATCATTACTGGAACGATGTAAGAATGCCTATCATCCACAATCATTGTAGTTGGAAAAGGATAAGAATGCCTCCCGCCCACACATAGTGATTTATCTGGCACGGGGTAAGAGTGCCTCCAACCCACACACAACGATTCATTTGGCACAGGGTAAGAATGGCTCCAGGCCACACATGGAGATTCATCTGGCATGGGGTAAGAATGATTCTCGCCCACACATGGGTTATCACAAGAATGTCAACACAATAAAGAATAACCATTCACATTGCAATATATAAGGCAATCCATCATATATCATATCACATTAACAAAGCATGTCATTTTCCAATCACATTATAATAAAAACATACATCTCAATTTATTAGAGGGTTCAGGCGATCTCATCCTTAAAAACCTCTAACCAAACCATCTCATTTTTTTAACATGGAAAATGCCTTACAAGACATATTGTTAAGGTCCAAAGGTGAAGAAAGGAAAAATGTCAAGGCATATAACCTATGGTTGACCACTCCCTGTCCACACCAAATCTAAACACCCTAACAAGGCTAGATTCATCAATCTCATACCACATGGGTCATTTAGATATGAAGAAGTCATTACCACTAAGGGGTTTGGCGAATGAAATACCACGACATGATGATAATAACTCAAAAAGGTGAAAACCCAAAATGGAAACCACGTGAGCACCTACCTTAGAGCTGTAGGCATAGGCTCACTTTATATCGACCTTAGATTCATAGTATGTTGGAAGAGATCTGAGTTCCAGTCCAATGCCCTAGAAATAGGGCATATGATCCTGCATCAAAATAGTTGAACGAATACCAAGATTCACCGAGGAAGGAATATTGGGTGTGGTTAGCCTTTCCTTGGCCTTTCCAAATCTTTCGATGGATCATGAATTGGGTGCCGAATGAAGAAATGACTAGAGATTTAGAGAGAAGCGGGTTTGGAGCTCAAAAGAGGGCTCCCCTCTATTTTGTCCATGGGAAGGAGGAACAAAGAAAGACTTTAGGATTTTAAAACAAAACACGGGAAAAATGGTAAATTCACCCAGAACAGGGTCACACAATTTAGGCACACAGTTTACCAAACCGTGTGAAAACCATGTGTACCTCACTACCTTATGACCTAGGGCTGCACAGTTTAGGCGCATGGTTTACCCAAACCATGCACATCTTCCTGCCTCCAAACCAAAGGCCGCACGGTTTGTCTGAATCCATGCGCAAGCCATGTGCAGGCCGTACATCACTGTCTGCAAGGCCATTTCTCAAACTCCCGGGCTCCGAACCAACCCCGGATACTCCTCCAAACTTCCTTAGGATATTACCAACATTACACAAGCATAAAGGAAATATTTCAATGCAAAACTAATGATCCGTAGCATTTCTAAATAGTCAGGTCGTTAAAAACTCCCCTCCTTAAAGAAACTCGTCCCTGAGTTGGCCTTCTGAGGGTACTATAGTGTCATCAACGAAACGCTATGGCAATTGAGAATGTATATCAACATCTCATTCTGAGGTCTCATCATATACTCGGTCATGCTGACATCTCACCCGTACATGTGAAACAGACCTACCACATAGTGTCTTCACACTCCGGTCAACAATTCACATCGGATACTCCTGAAAAGAATCATCCATATCCAGTTCAACCTTGTCAGGATGAAAAACATGAGTCGGATCTGAAAAGTAATGGCGTAGCTGAGATACATGAAAAACATCATGCATAGACTGATATCTCTGCGGATGTGCAAGCTGGTAAGCTATAGGTATGATCCGATTAATTACCACAAATTGTCCTACTAACCTCTGTGAAAGCTTACCCTACTTCCGTATACATCTTTACCCCAACCTGGGTGAGACCTTCAATAAAACCTGGTTCCCAACCTCGAACTCCAGAGGTCGTCGGAGCTTGTCAGCATAGGAATTCTGTCTAGAGTGATCTTTCTAGATGCACTTCATAATAAGTTGTATCTACTCTGTATTCTCCTGCACAAGACATGGTCCTAGAACATCTGCCTCCCCTGCTTCAAGCCAACACAAAGGTGAGCGACAAGGCCATCTATATAAGGCTTCATAGGGAGCCATATTAATGGTATCCTGGAAGATATTGTCATTACTAAACTCAACAAGAGGAATTTGTTTGTCCCATGAACCTTCAAAATTGAGAAAACATGCACGTAACATCTCCTCTAGTACCTGTATAGTTCGCTCGGTCGGTCCGTCAGTCTGCGGGTGATAGGATATACTCAAAAGTACCTGCGTGCCCAAATCCTTCTGTAAACCCTCCTAGAACCGAGATGTAAAATGAGGATCTCTATCCAATACAACAGAATGAGGTGCTCCATGAAGGCGGATTATTTCCTTGACATACAGTCTTCCCAAGTAATCAACCACGATGGTGACCTGTACAGGTAAGAAATGCACGAACATCATCAGATGGTCGATGATAACCCATACCGCATCATTGATACGAGGTGACCTGGGTAAACTGGTTTCCAATTCCATAGAAACATCGTCCCATTTCCACTTCTGAATGGACAACGGCCGCAGAAGCCCTACTGGATGCTGATGTTCTGCCTTCACCTGCTGACAGGTGGAAAAACACGTGATAATACCGGCTATCTCCCACTTCATGCTAGGCCTCCAGTACTGTCATCGCAAATCACGATACATTTTGGTGATTCCTAGGTGAACTGCCTATACTGAGGCATGGAAATCCATCATCAGATCCTCTCTGATGTCTGTTGGGTCCCACACATGCCCACAGAACAATAAAGTATCACCTTCATCCATGGTGAAATCTGTAGAGGCATCATCAATGACAATTTCTCGTAGAACAAGGCCTTAGGGATCTGATAACTGTCTTTCCCTGAACCGTTCCAAAAGAATATATGTCACTACTATGGATGAGAGAACAGTTTGACCCTGACCCTCATGAACCACAACGTGTATATCCGAAAATATGGCGATCTGCTTCCACTCCTCATTAGATTCCTGATAAACTTGTGACTGAGTATTTCTACTCAGCACATCGTCTATTGAATTTCCTTTCCCAAGAATATAGGCTAGTTCTAAATCAAAGGAATGTAGGTACTCGACCCACCTGCATTGCCTGAGATTTAGATCAAGCTGAGTGGAGATATTTTTGAGGCTTTTGTGGTCAGTGTATACCAAAAAATGATCTCCCAACCAATATTGTCTCCAATAGTGTATGGCATGTATAACTACTGCGAGCTCGTGGTCGTGCATCAGATAATTCCATTCATGAGCCTTTAACTAATGAGAACCATACGCAATGACTCGCTCTCCATACATTAAGAAATCACTAAGCTCAATACCTAACGCATCACAATAGATTTTATAAGCTCTTCCTAGCTCCGGTAAGATCAGTATCGGTGATGAAGTTAGTCTGCCATTCAGTTCCTGAAAGCTACCTCATAAGGTTCTAACCAATAGAATCTCACCCCATTTTTGGTCAAATATATAATCGGTACTACTAGGAGTGAAAAGTTCTGAATGAACTATCTATAATATCTAGAAAGACCCAAGAAAATTCTGATATCAAATACGTTCTTGGGCTGATCCCACGAAATTACCACACTCACCTTCTCAGGGTCAACTGAAACTCCAGACTCAGAGATAATGTGACCCAGGTTGTGAACCTTATTTATCCAGAAGTGGCATTTACTGATCTTAGCATAAAGCAGATGCTCTCTTAGCGTATTCAGCACGATCACAAGATGGGTTGTATGGTCGTGTCTCGAGCGTGAATAGATTAAGATATCATCCACAAATACAACCACAAAAGAATCAAGGTAAGGGTGAAAAATATGATTCATAAGATCCATAAACGTTGAAGGTGAATTCGTAAGCCCAAACAACATGACTAGGTAATCATAGAGACCATATCTTCTCCTGAAAACTGTGCGAGGTATGTACGAAGTCCTAACACACACCTGGTGATAGCCCGACCATAAATCTATCTTTGAAAACACCTTCTCTCCACAGAGCTGGTCGAAGAGGTCATCAATTCGAGGTAATGGATACCGATTCTTAATAGTCAATTGATTTAACTTACGATAATCCACGCAAAGATGAAGGTTACCATCTTTCTTCTTGGAAAAAAGAACTGGTGATCCCTAAAGAGAAGTACTAGTATGTATAAATCCATTTTCTTCCAGGTCATCCAGATGACTCTTGAGCTCCAGAAGTTCCTGAGGTGCCATCCTATAAGGAGGAATGGTCACTGGTTATGCTCCTGGTATAAGCTCAATAGTAAAATCCACCTCTCGCACTGGAGGTAGTCCAGAGAAATCCACAAGGAAGACATCACTAAAATGATCCACCACCAGAGGATAAATAGAGGGTTGTAACCCTTGATCATTGAGATAAAGAATGGAAACCTGTGACATGACACAAACCAAACTCTGGTGTTCCGGTCCTACTCGTGTCGCACTGAGATCCCATTCTTCCTTATGCATATACTTGTCGCCCTCTAGTGAAATTAATTCCACCCTCCAACGATAGCAGTCAATACGGGCCCTATAGGGAACTAACCAGTCCATCCCGATTATTACATTAGAACCTGTCATATCCAGAACATATAGGTTCCACACAAAAAGTTAACCGCCCACCTCGAAGGTACAATTCTGACAATGACGAATGCCCTCTGAACGGATACCTAATGGGGTATCTAACGTGATCATTCTATGATATGACTCAACGTCGAGGCCCAAACATATGATAATTGACTCCGATATAAAAGATTCAGAAGCTCATGTCTCAAACAAAGCAGATACTAACGTAAAGGCAACTAGAATTGTACCTCATACAGTAGATGGTCCAGTGTACTTCCCTTGTGGTGTAGGCTCAACTGCATACAACTAGCCGGTACCATGGCCCGGAGACACAGCCTGGCTACCCTGAGCAGACGTGCCCTATTGGTGATTAGAGTCATACGCATGATTATCTCTACCTCGACTATCGCCACAACATGTTCGGCTAGCGGTATTCCCGCTGCCTGACTGACGTGATCCTGTCGATCCAACACCAGATCATGGAGTAGGTACAGATCCTTACTCACTTGACCATGGGGTAAAAGTCATGCAGAAGTGGTGGAGATGACCCAACCTACCAAAACCTTTTCACTCCACTGGATTCCATGTACACTACCTCCTCAAATGTCCTGACACCCCACATTGGTGACAGATAGGAGTACCACCTGAGAAATGGGTCTTACCACCACTAACACCACGAGAGTCCTCAAAACACTACTTCTTCCCAGAAGCAGATCCACTATAACCCTTAGGTGCCGAACCACCCTGGTTCAAACTGTATGATTCTCTAAAATTCCTATATGTTATCAAAGAATGATTGACAATCTCTGAAATGGTCGTCAGCCTAAACATGTTATCCTACGACCGGATGGCATAACACAACCCATCCACAAAACACCTAGCGGCTATGAGATCATCAGCAGCTAGTGTAGGAGAAAAAAGCTGTAACTTAGTGAAACGGGATGAATACTCCATGACTATCATGGTCCTTTACTGATGATTCATAAACTCCTTAGATTTTTCAGCCCTCAAGGTCTGGGGAAAAATATAATCATAGAATATGGTCTGAAAATCAGTCCAGATCATGTCTCTCTTCTATCCCGACTGGGTGATGGCATCTCACCACCTCCTGGATGAACCGTGTAGCCTATAAGCTGCGAGCTTAACCCTTCGTTTTGAAGGTGTCTCAAGGTTCTCCAAGATGGTTATAATAGCTTCCAACCAGGACTCCACGGCAAGTGGTCCTCCATCTCCCGTAAATATAGGAGGATGTTGCGACTGAAACTCGTGGGTCAACTCTACCATACTCGGGGTAGGTCTCACTCCACCTTTCATACTCTTCATCATACACTAGAGTCTCTCACGGAACTGGGCATTGGTGCCCATCTCAAGAATAGTAAGGGGATCGATGGGTGGATCGACATGAATATCAACTGGTGGATCAGGGCCCGCCACCTCAAGAACGTGATCATCATCGCCTTTAGTTTGTGCGACTCGAGGACATCTCAGAGGAATAACACTGAAATGCCAAACGAATGACTCAAAAGAAGGAACCATCAAATTAAAGGTTGACCTTAAGAAGCTAGGAAAGGTAGTATGCCATTCTACTCCTAAGATCACCTATCCACACCCATGTGCATTCTAAATAAAACCTGTAATTGTTCCAATTTAACTTAATCTAGTGACATGGCATTCCCCAGTCCATAAGGGACCATACACTTCATGAACTGAATGATGACACACACATTGATGGCATTTCTCATTTACCAGTGAAAATTATGTATTTGAATTTCCATTAAGGCAAATGTTTGGTTTAGTTGGAATGTCATTTTTCGATCCATATGGCCCATACACATTATGAACCAAAGAGTGACACACACTAAAACCACCTCATTCCTCAATTCACAACATTCATGAAGGATTAGCGCAGTTCAACACATATTAACTAGGCATGTAAATAAACAACAAGCAATGCTCGCTAAAAATTTAAACGTGGCATGGCAAGATGCATGGACTAATCATATTGTGCCTATCGTTGTAAATGTTCTAATGCATAACCATAATTTCAGTAGGTCAAACCATGAAATGAAAATTCCAACATTGCAAATATCAATAACATCACAAAACATGTGAAGCACCCAATGGTGAAACAGTATCAACAGAAAATCGCAGAATCCATAACAACATAATTTAGGCAACTTTTTCATTTCCCCGTACGTGGGTTCGCAACGCCCAATCACAGCTCATTGATAAGTCCCTATGCATTCCAAGTCTCAAATTATGTCATCTCAAAATAGTAAAGCAAGAATGAAACAACCTCTGATACAGATTTTTGATGTTTTCGACCTGGTTATCCCTCAACCTGAGCCCCGAGGCTGGTTGGCCACATGACCCCTAGCTCATCTACCCATAGGCCAGGGGCTGCTTACTAGCAGCGGGGGTGAAATGGTAAATCAGTAGAGAGACTGTACCCCCATGTTAGAGTACATAGCGGTATAGTATCCAACTAATAGAAGTAGGGGAAGCACAAACAATATATAACAGGAGAAAAATGGAAACATACAAACCAACAACAGAAGTAAGGAATACCCTGATGGATATTCAAAAGCCACATAGGCAGTGTCTGATAAAAAATGGATGTATGGAATGCTGATAAAATGAAAAATATATGGAAAACAGCTATATAGTATTACAAAAAGGGAACAAAAGTACTAAACAAGAAACCTTATCCAAGCTTGGTCCTTTGCTCTGGATCTCCAGCTAGAACATACATGTATCAACAACCTGAAGCTGGGCCTTTTCCCCTACTAGTACCTGCAGTAGTAAAGTCTACACAGGTGTTAAGGAGGCCACCGAGGTAGGGTGTGATACAAGTCTAAGTAGGCCACCACCAACTATGTCAACGTGTAATCCAAATAGGTGTTTTAAAAATAAACAGTGTATGGTAAACTGCAAGTAAGTAAAGTAATGAAATAAACAACCCTCCTTCTCAGGTTCCTGAAGGACACCTGGCAGGTCTACTTGCTTCATCTCATGGCTGGTATTCTGAGAAAATAACTAGGGGTATATGTACATAGATATAGGTCATTACTATCAAGAGGTAATCATGCCTCTCTTCCATGCTTCTCTAATATGTAATAATCATTACTGGTACGAGGTAAGAATGCCTCTCGTACACAAGCATTGTTGCTGGCACGGGGTAAGAATGCCTCCTGCCCACACACGGAGATTCATCTGGCATGGGGTAAGAATGATTCCCACCTACACATGGGTTATCACAAGCATGTTAACACAGTAAGTCATAACCATTCACATCACAATATATAAGGAAATCCATCTTATATAATATCACATTAACAAATAAAGGTATTTACCAATCACATTATAAGGAAAACGTACATATCAATTCATTAGAGGGTTCATACTATCTCATCCTAGCCAACCTCTAACCAAACCATCTCATTTTCCTAACATGGAAAATGCCTTACAAGACATATTGTTAAGGTCCAAAGGTGAAAAAGGGGAAAATATCAAGGCATATCACCTATGGTTGACCACTCCCAATCCACACCAAATCTAAACATGCTAACAAGGTTAGATTCATCAATCTCATACCACACGGGTCATTTACATATGAAGCAGTCATTACCACTAAGGGTTTTAGAAAAAGACAAACCATTGTATGACGATAATAACTCAAAAAGGTGAAAACCCAAAATGGAAACCATGTGACCACCTAACATAGAGTTGTAGGTGTAGGCTCGGTTGATATCGACCTCAGATTCCTAGTAGGTTAGAAGATATTTGAGTTCCAGTCCAATGCCCTCTAAATAGGGCATATGAGCCCACATAAAAATAGAGAAACAATTACCAGGATTCACTGAGGAAGGAAGCTTAGGTGTGGTTAGCCTTAACATAGCCTTTCTAAAGCTTATGACGGATCATGAATCAGATTATGGATAAAGAAATGGCCAGAGATTGAGAGAGGAGAGTGTTTTGAGATCAAAAGAGGGCTCCCCTCTATTATGTCTATGATAAAGAGGTAGAAAGAAAGCCTTTAGGATTTAAAAACAAAACAAGCAAAAAATGGTAAATTCACGCAGAACAGGGTCGCACGGTTTACCAAACCGTGCGAAAACCATGCGCACCTCACTGCCTTATGATCAAGGGCCACACGGTTTAATATCACGATTTACCCAAACCCTGTGCTTCTTCCAACCTCCAGACCAAAGGCTGCACGTTTTTTCTCAAACCTGGCGCAGGCCGTGCGCCACTGTCTTCATGTCCATTTCCCAAAATCTCGTGCTTCGAACCAACCCCAGCCACTCCCCGGACCATCATTAGGATGTTACCCACATTAAACAAGCTTAAAGGAATTATTTGAAAGTAAAACTAACGATTCATACCTTTTCCAAAGAGTCGAGTCTTTACATTTATTTTCTCATTTAACTATATACTATATAATCTTGTCACAGTTATCATGGACTTTGTCACCAAGAAATCATTGGGTGGGAGACTATATAACAAGTCTCAAAAAATTATTATCTAATAGAGAGGAATATATAGATTTTGCTTCAATCTTGAACTATGAGTTGAAAAGTTATTAACAAAGGATTTTTACCAGAGTTATGATGAAGGGAAAGTATTTATTCCACTAATTTGATAAGTGATTAATTTTTTTATGTAAAATTGGTTGAAGGATTTTATATGAAAAAGGAAAAGGAATAAAATAAAATTTATGAATGGGGAAACATATAATCAAGTGATTTATAAAATTAATGTTTAAAGATGGAATATAAAGAGATCTAATAAAATATTTTGATGTTAGAAGATTTCAAGTTATGATTCCAAATAAATTAGTGTCACTATATTTGTTGGTTAAAAATTAAAACTCAATGGACATAAGGAATTAAATTTATTCATGGAAAACATTAATTTATTATAAGATCTAACCATTTAATCCTAACTTTTGTGATTAAATTTTAAATATTTATAGTCATATTAAGTTATGATATTTTTGAAAATATAAATATAATATATATTTAAAAATAAAGATAATAAATTCTAGTGGGTTGATGTGACCTCTTTAATTTTATATTTAGTAATATTTCATAGAGAATACCTAATTAAAAGTGATCTATTTCCAATGATATTTGTTATTCAATAATTATTTTGGGGGATGAATTATTTTATTTGGAGGTGTTATTTATTATATTTATTAGACATTATTGATTGTTATACCTATATTTTCCTAGGCTAGGATGTGGTAGTACATACTATCAGTGAAATTTAGTTTTTCTTTGATCCATTTCATTTAAATTTATTTTTATATTAATTTTAATATTGGGAGGGGGAGCCTTATATCATACCATAATTTTGAGTTATCTTTATCAATAAATTTTTAATAAAATTGGAAAATTTGTAACAGTGTTTAAATCCAACTTTTTCATTATTCCACATAAAAATTAGTTTTGGTAAAAATTCATTCCATTTTACTTTTATTATAGGATTCCATACCTATATTTTAAATGATTTTTTATAGATATACATTTTTTTAAATTCTCTCTTATTTTATTAAAAGAATCTAGGTTTTTTTTTCAAATTTATAGCTTTTTATTTCATACCATTTAATTTCATTTGAAAATTGGAGGAAAAAGTTCTAACGGATTTATAACCATTAGATTTTTTTAAATTGATTTAATGAAGTTCATTTTTAAGGAATTTAGGGTAAATTGATAGGAATTAATATTAGTTAGTCAGATAATACCTTCCTTTTCTCACATGTTGAATCAAATTATTTTAGGAACATAAAAATATTTTTCATTAATTTCAGATGTTTTGAATTATGATCATTACTATATTTGTTAATATTTTTGATATATAAACATAAATATGTAAATATTCCTTTAAAAATTGGTCTCATGTTTATAAAACTTGTAGTTTTTCTTATTATTCCACCATATTAGAATCCTTGGATTTGGTGAACATTGTATATATTTTAATCTCATATTGAAAATATGATTATAAATGGATGAAAATTCATGAATATATTTTTATTTTTCATTATTTGAATGTTTGAAGGACAAACTTGTATCTAAGACCAGTTATTTAAATTGTCGATCAACTAATTTTATTGTATTATTCAACGAAACGTTAGAAGAACGTATAGATAAAAAATTCAAAAGTATAAACTTATAGTTCATATCATTATTTTATTGATGTTTTGGTGAGATATTCTTAATTTATCTCATTTAGATAAAATATAATTCTATTATAATGTTGTTTTTATAAAAATATTTGAGAAGTAATATATTTTCAATTCAAGGATTCTTAAGAGTATTATTGTATTTTTAATTATTGGTGGAAAATAAAATGCTAACGAGTTGAAGATGAAGAAAATTAAAACCATAAGAAAAAAAATCATTTTGTAATGAAAAATATTCCATAATAATTTTTTTATAAAGAGGGTTATTTTTAGTGCTTAATTTGGAAATGGAGTGTGAGTTTATCCATGTTTAATATTTATAGTATGAAATAATTTTACAGAAGAACTAAATAATTAGTACACACCCAGAACACAATGGTTTTGTGTCTTAGATATTGGCTATATAACTATCTTATTTTATAGTACAACATACATTTCTTCTACAAAATTTAATGACAGTTGATAAATTTCTATAAATACCATAAAAATATTATTCATCAGTACCTTGGTAAAAGAATATATAATAAAAGGATGTGATCAAATGTTTAATAAGGGTGAACATATATATGAGTGATAGAGAACTTATTGTAAGATCATAAACATGAGAGAAAACTCAACATTGAAAAAATGAAAATTTTAATTGATTGAGATCATATAAACCAAATAAGTTATTATGAATCATGATAACATAGGCCTAAATTTAGGTATAGGAACATAAAACTATAAATGAATCCCCATGGAAGTAGAACCTGTACGATGGCATAAGAATGGAAAATAAATAATCATAACATGACATAGGAATATGACATAGGCATAAGAATATAATTTCATAACCTATGTCATGGATATTCACTAAGTCTGTCATTAGTTAATATAAACAGATAACAATATCATTTCTATTCATAACATAATGGACTTGGATAACATCCCATGTTCCATAACATATAATATCATGAAACATACACATTACCTAATGCATTAGAGGGACATAAAATTCTTGGCCCACACATCATATAATTGTATAAAAATTAACATATTTTCACATGAAATCAACCTTACATCATTGAATGATTGTTGCATGAAAATATAGTGTCTTATTAAAAACATTCATAAGGTATTATATACAACCAAATTATAATTTCACTCAAATGATAACTCAAATTTAATTAACCAAAGAAAAATATCATAAGAGAATATATAGGTTTATAAATTTATGATTTTTAATAGATACATATGATTTATTTTCATGAAAAATAAATCAAAATGGAAGAGTTTTTATGAAAAAAAATTATTTTAATTTTGATGACATTATAATAAATTCAATGATATATCTTACATTCAAAATCCACTCCAAAGGTTACAAAAAGAATTTTAAAAAAAATTATTAATAAATTCTCCAATAAATTATCCAAGAAAAAATAATGTTACAATATAAGAAACATGCTGTGAGAAATTCAATATATTTTAGATGTCGAAATAGATATTTTATAAGTATTTTCAATGGTTTTAATGTATCCCGCATTGATAAAAGTTATAGAAAACAATATTTTCAATATAAATAATGTAAAATATGAAACTTGTTGTAAATAATATATATTTAAAATTCAAAAAAATAAAAATAAATATTTCTGGTAAGAAATAACTTTTATATTGAATAGAATTATCTAAAATAGAGGGTCAAAGTTTTTCTTTTATAATGATAATTTTTTTGAAATAAGAAACAATTAAAAAGTATATCTTTTCAAGGTAATGAAATTTCTAAAAAAATAAATATAAAATCCAACATTATATGAAAAATTGGTATAATATATATAGATTATGAGATCATAGTAAAAGAATAAATAGTCTAACTCAAGGAAAGGAGACTCAGTCAAGAATAACTCATAACTTGGATTCATTGATGATCAAACATGTTCTAACTCCTTATATAATAAATGATTATTTTTTATTAACTTATAGAAGTACCTTTTTATATTTACTTTAATTAATACCATTCATTTGTTTTTTTTTCTCATTTATAAATCATTTATAGTAAATATTAATCACCTGGTGTAAATTATTATATTTGTTTCACACTTTCTTCAGTGTGGAAATTTAGTCACTTACGTATTTCTCAAAATATTATCTTCTTAATAATGATCATTATGATGATATATGTGTTTTATAGAGTTCTATATTCCCATTTATTTCATGGATATTATAGATATGTTATTTAAGGAACAATTACCAATTTTCCATTAATCCAAAATTGAATAAATAAAAATAATTGGCTATATTAATATATATATATATAACCATTAAGTAATTATAAAATATTTAAATTCATTATTTTCACTATATATTACATGGTTTTATGTTTTATTAAACATTCATAATGAAAATTTTATATCATTATTCTTGTAGGTTATTAAACTAATTCAAACAAGAACACATTATAATGAATGAATGAGTATGAATATATTGTTGTAATTTTATAATATCACATTAACAAAAGAATAATTTGGTTAATTATAGGTTATTAAATTTTTTAAATAATATTCAAAATACGGTGGGTGGATAATATAAATAAAATGATTAAAGAAAATATGATACATATATTGAAGAGTGAAATCGTTATTTTAGATAATTATTTGAAAATAAAGACTTAATACACCCTCTAATGACTATAATACCAAAATCATGAGAAATTATTATTTAGGGGGTGAATTTGGGTTGATATTTGAGATTAAGATAATTTATATGTGTGTTTTAAGGTGGGTAGAGTAGGTATCCTTTTATAGTTTATTTTGAGTGTCATATTGACAAATACTCATTCCTTAATGTGTAAGGTATGTAATTTTAAGTGTCAAGTGGGAAAAAATTTTGAAATGAATAAGGATAGATGTTTTATATGGACACATTTTGATGATAATTTTTTAGAGATATTTTATCGATATACACATTATTTTAACCTATTTCTATATTTTACCTTTTAGAGAGGTAACTCGGTTTTTACATAGGTAACATATTTTTCTCCTAAAATTGAAATTGTACTTATAAATTAATTTTGAAATTTTTATTCTAAAAATTGAAATTATTTTAATTAAATTAAAATTCAATTAGTGAAAAAATTATTTGAAAATAAAAAAACATAACACAAAAAATATTTCTTTTAAAATATCATTTTACTATTAAATAAATTTACTCTTATTACCTATAAATTAATATCAAAAAAATTAATGTTATCATGTTATATATATATATATATCTTTCATTTAAACCATTCTTTATATGTGAAATATTTAATAAATATACACAAATTTTGAAAATATTCCTAATAAAAATAATACTTTCATATATTTTTATCTATATTTAAAATAAAATTTATTTCATTATTAATTAAAAATTTATTTCATCCTAAATTATACTCAGAAAACCCTTAAAATGTTAACATAAGTTCTAAAAGTGAGATAATAAATCATCGTTATTGTAGTCTGTGATTCTGCAAGTATGGATCCCACAATGATTTTCATGGTCTCAAACGTCTATTGGAGATGATTTCTCCCGTGTAATATTTTTGGAAGCTAATATTGGGATTATTCTAGGAAAAAATCTACTGATGTTACCTCCTTACTAGGATTGGATAACTGAGGATCACATTGATGACTACTTTTAATATTTATCATAAATTCATAAATAAATTCTATAATTTGATTATGTCTATTTATAATCACCATATCTCTGAATCTATTTTAATCAATTTATCTCATGATTAAAATAATTAAGTATCAAATACTCTTCCAACTAATAAAGAAATTTTTCTCATTAATTAAATTTACAAAAATATTCATAATATCCATATGTTCCCATTGGCCATATATTCCTAATGACTATATATCCAATTTCTACATATCCTATGACAATATAATTGTCATATTATCCTTTACATTCTTATATATATAACCTTACATACAGCACTAAAATAATTAAAATCATTACTTCATTTCATTCTATTTATTCTGACTCTGTTTCTGATGATTTTTATTATTTTTATAGTTATCATTAATGGTGTGATCTTCCTTGGAGATAAGGATGATGAATATTTAAAACATATAGAATTTTTATATACAATTGGTGTTATTCGTTTTATAATTTTCCAAATTCAATTTAATTTATCTATATCACAATGTATTTATTTTTAATACAATTTATATTATAATATTTTAACATATTTAAGGAATATTTTTTTCATTTAATTTCATTTTTTATGTATAATTATTTATATAATATTGGGAGTGCACTGAAATAGGAACCATCACACCATAGATGTGTATGTGTAGTTTGTGTTTGAAATCCATGATATATTCATGTAACATGAATAAAACTCATTTATCTACCACATCATTCCCAATATAGTTTCCTCAATATTAAAGGATTTTAGTTAAGATAACCGAACTCATTTATCAATGGGGAACAAATCTTGATAATACCCTAGTATAATAGATGAATTATTCATTGATGGTAATACTCCAGATATCACCTATAAAATGGGAAATAGTTTTATCCATTGAATAAATATTGATTATATTTTTTATTTTATTAGAGATCATTATTTTCACGTAAATATATTAAAATTATTATTTTTTCTTTATCCTCATTCAACACTCCCTATGAAGAAGATAACACCCCTTCAAGCATATTATTTTTCCTCTAATAGAGATTAAGATCTTGTTTTAAGTGTATCCTCATTTACAGTTTGAGGAATTTTAACTCCTTGATATTTTATTAATTATTTATCATTAGTAAATTTTATTTCAATGATATATTTTTTTACAAGATACACCGAGTTTAAAGAAAATGTTAAATATGATTAAAATACTATCATTTAATTTGGTAGTTATCACCTAGCCGATGGGTTGATGGTTATAAATAGGAATCACTAAATTATAAAAACTTATTTTTTACATATGTATAAAATTAATTCATTGGTTATCAATTGGTAAGAAAATAAAATAAAATAAATTGATGGTAAATGGGATATTTGTCTGAAAATTCGAATTTTATGCACAAAATTTTAGTTTATATTTGAAGATAAAAATAGTCTATATTAATGATTAATTTGAATGATTTTTTTATAATATATTAGATAAAATATTTAAAAATTAATAAAATATTTTAATATATAAGGTAATTAAGGTAATATCGATTTTATGCATAAAATTGTTTTTTTATGATGATTTGGATGTGTTTTTAACAGTTATTTTAAAATGATTTTTTACAATTAAAAAAATTAAATATTACAAATTGTATTAATTTTTTAATTATAATTATTATTAATATATAATAAGGGAATCCTAATAAAATTTCATATGAAATATTTAAAACAATCAATGCTTGTTATCACAATTAGGGTTAAAAAGGGTTTACTAAGGAGAGATGATACCCTAAGAGATATGGTTTAAAATTGTACAAAAAAATTATTTATTTATATATATTTTTTTTTGTGATATAGGGCTTATAATATATATATATATATAATTATTGAGAAATTTATATCCACTTGACGATAGTTTGACTTTAAAATTGTATAATCTTTTTAAATATTATATGTTTGTCCTACCCCTACCTTATAAAATTGATACCAATTATCCTTTTATCCTCACACTTAATGAGCCTTTTAATTGTTCAATACCTACCCTAATAACATAATAACATACCTAACAATGCCTCAGAGGTTATTTTTTATTATAACACATTCCTTTTATTGCTTATGGTGTAATATAATGGAGGGTTCTCAATGAATATGTATAAATCATAACCTAGTAAATTCTATTTTATTTCTTCTTATAACTTCTTTACATATATTCTATCCATTATAAATTAATTTATCTTGTATATTAAACGTACATATTGGTATCATTAAAATTTATAATATATTTTCCACCTCATTTCCATTAAATTGAAAATTAATGTGTCACTCATGAAAAATTGTGGATTCCCATATCCATGCAGTGATATGATTCATTGTCCTTCACCAAAATTCATGTTTGTTATTATTATGGAATAGATTTTTATATATGATATTTATAACACAATTATTTTTAGTTGTAATATATTATCTATCCTATTATCATTACAAACATTAAAAATGATAATATTACTCATAAATATATTTGATATGTATTATATAATAATGTTTTAGTAAATAATATTTATAATTTACATTCCATTCATTACATCTTCCAGAAAGTGAAATCATCACCCATGCATATGCAAAGACCATTCTATACATAACGTGATGTAATTCATTTTTCATCACTAATTTATATGAGCGATTATAAAAGTGAATATAATAAGTAAACATTTTAAATATATTGTGATAAATATTTGGTATATGATGAAACCATGATCAAGGTTCAATTACAAGAACCATTTACCTAAAACATTCGTGTAAAAATACTAGCTTTTACAAGAATGCTCATTTTAATGGAGAAATTGTTAATAAAAAGGAAATTGGAAATTATAAAATAATTATAAATAACATGTTATGTATGAATATGGTTTAGTAATATATGTATAATAAATATATACATAGTATATAATATATTTTAATGTGTTGGAAGAAATATGGATTTTGAGGTAATTTTTTTTTGCTTCAATCTCAATTCTTTCTAGAATTGTCTATTATAAATTTAAATTAATGAAAATTATATGACTACTAGCCTCTAAAACCAATATATTTTATTCTCCTATTTTTATTTATTATGTTTTTCTGTATTAATATTATTTCCTCTCTTAGATACATAAAATGTCTATGAAAATCTTTTTAAGCAAAATTCGACCTTATTTCCACTTGGGTCGATGAAATATTTCATCGATGTTTTTTATCATTGAAACTATTTTATAAAAGTTATGATATATAATTAAATTTTTTTTAAAAAAATCACTACCGTTGAGTTTATTGACAAATTTTTAAAAATAAATCATTATAAAGAATGTTTTTTTGAACACTTTGTTTCATATTTGTTAAATGTAGGGAAAAAATATTTTTTTATTTTATATAGAACGAATCGATTTTACTACCTTTATGAATGTTCCTTGTTTTAAATATTCCTTTCTTGGTTTCCTTATTTATTTTCAAATAAAAATCTTTTAATAATATTCTATAAATTATTAGTTAAAATATTGTTAATATAAAGGGATATTTTCTCATGTTTTCAATGAATATTTGAAATTAAATGTTAAAGGTATTTTTTATTGATATAAATATACTTGGAGGATTGTGTTTATTTATTAGGGATATGATCTTATGATACCATCCATATTCTTTATTTATAGGTATTATGATTTAAGTAATATTATATAAAACCTATTTATTTCCCACATATTAACTATGTTATGATGAAACTTTTTTATTTTTTTTCTTTCCATGGGTAATGCTATAGTGAAATGATGACATGTTTGTGAAAAAAAATTATTTCCAAAGGGTTATGATGTGATATATATTAATATTATGAATGGTTTTTGATCCAATGGAACCCATATTTATGGTTTTTATAATGTGGAAGGTGGGACTTGAATTATATATCCCTCAAATAATTTAGGTAAATATGGATATCTCATGAGATAATAAGTACCGGAATAGGGAGTGAACCCGACTCAGTAATGGGAAATTTCCACTATGATTGTCTTGGGAATGAACATTGACTTTGGGAATTATGGAATGGGGAGTAAACCCAATCCACTATGATATAATTGGTAGTGATCCATGACTATATTTTTATGTCTATGCCACCAGATTTGGTATTATTCTTATGATATGATCTCATGGATCATGATGGATTATTGGTGATTCCACACAATTATGAATTACGTATTTTTTTATAACAAACCCTTATTCAATGATTTATGATTAATTATCTTTGACTGATTAGGTAAGATTATTTTATGATATGATTATGCTCTCATACCCTTATCAATATCTTATACTCACTTATGGTCATTAATTTATATCTTCTATGATTAGACTTATCGACGATTTTATGTCACCCTTTCTTATGTCTATGTTATGTAGTTTATGAAAAATGTTTTTAAGTAGGATAAGTATAATATGTTTACAATGTGAGAAGTTATTTTTGGAAGATATTTTATATCTTTCAAAAAATAATCTTATTATTCATATAACAACCAAATATACCAATCCTTTATGTTATTTTGGTTTCGTATTGTTATTAAATATATTGAATATTAAAATAATAATATTTAATATATATTTATGTTATGATTTAGTCTCCCTAATTGGAATCAGATTATGGATGAGTTAAAAATTGGATATTATGAATAGAGGACATTGTTGAAAACCATAGTGAAAATTATTTGTATAATATAATATCCCAATGATTTGATAAAGTAAATATTGTGCGGTTTTCCTAGAAAATACATCCTCCTCTGGATATTGGAGAGTGGATGTGGATGTGGCACAAATGAACCCTAGGTTAACAACTTTGAAATGGATGGATTGAATATTAAATCAATTTATAGTGGTGCATGATGACTGGGACTATGACTACACACTTGGGTAGACACCCTAAGGGATATTCTTGGATTAGTTAACATTATATTTGTAAACCATTATAAAAGATTTAAGTAGACAATGACCCTAAATGAAAATTTTCAGTTAGAATGTGTCATATACTGAAAATAATGTGTCTTGATTTAGATATCCTATTAATAATTTTTCATGATTATAAGATTAATCACTATTGTTATGGTTCATCACCCTATGTTTTTTTCGTAGTCAATGGTTGGACAGAGGAGGAAATGTTTGAAGGAAAAATGTAATTGTAAATGAAATGAATCTCCTCATGAGTAACCAGATGAATGGGGATCCTGAATGTCATATTTCATATCGATGCTCACCCAAATTCCTCAATATATTACAGATAACATGAATCAAGGTGATCCTGCAAATAAACAAAGGAATGAAAAATAAATATTGACTCTTTTATGCATAAAAATATACATTGCTTCAGTGGTTCCTCTAATACACTAATTATTGATAAATGGATTTGTACCAATAAAAAAATATTTTTTTCTCTAGTTTTTGGATCATGAAATTATTTTCCTGGAAGTATATCACTCAGAAGAAGATATATAAAAATTGAGGATTTTTATCAAAAATATGAGGTCGTATGTGGAAATTGAGTCAAGGATATGGAAAGAGTTTAATTAGGTAATTAGGTATTTTTCAATAATTATTTCTTGAAAACTATTCAAATGAAAATTGTAATGGAATTTATAGTATAAAATTATAAGGATAAAGAATCCATTATTACATATGTGGGAAATTTTACAAGTCTCTCAAGGCATAATTCCGGTTTAATCATCGATCTTAAAAGAATAGTTTGTGGGTTTTTAACTTTGTTGCGTCCAAATCAGTGAAAATTAATTTTATATAATATGATTTGATATATATGAAGAAATATTTCTATGAGATCTAAATAATGAGTTTTAAACTAGAGACTCTCGATGTTATTGGGGTTTTGGGGACAAAAAGAGAATGACTAAATTTTAAATAAATTATAATAACAAAACATATAGAAGAAAATTTCAATTTCTCTTTTTCTAAAACTATCAAAGAAAAAAAGAAATTTATTTTTGGGGCTTGTCAGATTTATGAACTATGGAAAATAAGTCAATCAATAAATATATTTCAAAATTTATGTGAATATTTGAGTCAATGAACTTAATGATCAAAAATCTCAATTGAAATTTCATACTAAAGTACAATGATAAAATTACAAGGAGTGTGTAATTTATTAAAATTATTGCATGAATTTGAGGTTTAATGATGAAAATAATCATAAAAAACGTCTTAAGAATACATATAATGGAAAATATTACGTGATCACAACTACTGAATAGGGCTATGAGAACAAAGTTATAAAATGTAAACATATGATCCCCTCTATAATTGACAATTTATTATTTGATTATGTATTTAACAACTTGTTTATATATAAAGAATTTGGTAAGGTCATCACATTACGATATCAACGACTAGATGATATGTTAGCTATAAAAAATAATTATAGTATGATCATAGTATCTTATGTATATAGCTCCTCTCGGATTGAATTTTATAGGAATATACATTCTTCAAATTTTGTGATTCTCTATCTTGTTTTATTTGATGTGATGTTTGGACATGGACTGTATATATTAATACGATAACATATAAAATTTTTTGGAATGGAATTCACATTTGTTTTTCAGAGTCAAACTATGATGCTCTAAAACACATTAATATGAAATGGTATATTTATTTTAATATAAATGTAATCAATTTGAATGCTTATAAAAGGCACAACCACCTTTCTAAATGGATTGTAATATACGATACCATTATAAAATATCTATTAAACTAGAACGTATGAATGATACTAACTAAAATTTTAAAGTTATATGGTTTTCATAATTATAAAATTAAATTATTGGTTTTCAATTGATTAGAAAAAAATAAATATCATTTTAATGTAATAGGTGTTTTTTTAATTACTATTTTTATGAAATAAATATACTTTTGATATTAATAAACTAAATTAATCATAAATGGTGAATAATTTCAATTATATATATATATATTTATAATATTTTTAATAAAATATTTTAACATTTATATAATATTTTTACTATGCATGGGATAAAAATAAATCTGGGTTTATACATAAAAATATATCTTTCTAAAAAATAATTATCATCACATTTTCATGTTTATTTATAAATTATTTTCTACCACTTATAGAAATTGAATTTGAAAAAATATATTCCATATGTAGAATTAGGTGGTCTAAATTTCTAAAATAAGTCCCTTTTATTTTTGGTAAATATGAATAGTAATTGTGGTAATATATATCACTTCAATAAAATAAAATAAACAATTTAAAAGATATTAAATGTAATAAAATATTGGGTGAGTTATTGTAAAATAATAATATTTTAAATTATTTATAAAATTAGTAAAATATCAAAAGTGGACAAGGGTATAATATTTGGTATAAAATTTCATCTCTTTTCCATTTATAAAAAAAATTGTCATGACCCGTCCCCTAGGCCCGTTCCATGACTACCCCAAGCCCGCCTTCTATAGGCCAGGGGCTGGCGACTGGCACTGAAAGACGTATTCCCTAAAACTGGGAAGACATTGCCCTTATAACCTGAAAACTCAAACAACTAAGCACATAGCAGGATTCAAGCACAAAGTTAAACTACATAGTAAACAAAGTGTGTATAGAAAGAAAAAAAGGCCAGATTACAAGCCCAACTCAAAAGTATGTGTAAACTGAAAAGTATAGGTAAAATTGAAACATCTCAAGGGGAAACCTGTCAAGGATCCTACCTGAAGGGTAGGTACAACTCGTGAACGGTAGCCCCTGCAGTACACCTCGCCTAATGTTCACCTCTGAGCTATCTCCAGTCCTGGTACCCTCATCCTCCATCAGCATTGACCATCGTCTGCACAAGACATAATAATATTAGGGCATAGCCCATGCAGGGGTGAGAATAATGATACTCAATAGGGACACTAAGACCCTCAAAGGTCTCATAAAATTCACAAAGGATAAACCAAAAAGCAAGGAAACAACATTCAACCCTACTTCAGTATATGCCCATACATATATCTATGTTATTAAGTATACCCATCTCATTCATGAGGAAACACAAGGCCCGACTCATAATCCCAAAGCACTGTTCCACAGAGGAAGGATTACCATGAAGGAAACACCCCAAAGGTAAGTACCACAAAGTTAAATCCATACAGATATATACCATAAAGGTATAACAATGAATGTAAGTATGAAAATGGTATCGCCACACAGAAGGATACCACAATGGTATCTCCACAAATAAGAATACCACCAGGGTATCACCATAAAAGTAAGGAATTATATCACACTAGGTATAACTTAAGTACAACAGTAAAGATGATTAAATGTAACTACTAAATCATCTGACTCTGTTAAGTGGAAGACCCATGTAGGATAATAAATCATCAGACCCATGTAAGCTCCTAGTATAGCAGACCCACAAAAGATCCTAGAGTAGACCCACATAGATTCCTAGATCGGATCCATGTGGGATCTTTGAACACAGATCAACCTAAGATCCCAAGGCACATAACCACATAGGATCCCTTTCTCATGTTACAGCCTGCTTCAGGGTACCCACACTAAGGTCCCATGATTTAGGGATGGTATGATCCTCAAGCCACATGTCGATACTTCAACCACCACGAAGTACCATGAAGTGGTATTCCCAAGGACCTCCACTTAATAGGGGTCTCAATGCAATATATGCTGCGTCAATTGGACAACTATTCTGTAAGTTATTGGCCATTATAGAGTTCATGGTTGGATTCATGTTCAATCCAACCCGGACATACCCCAACATTACCCAAAACTCATGTGAGGTATACCAAAAGAACTGCCTTGACCCATGGTTTCTGGCACCACAAATGGTACATCCAACAAACCTCCATAGCTCAAGTTATGGCCGTAAGAGAGGAAAGGGGTCGATGTTGGTTCGGGTCCGGCCCAACCCGGTCAGACCGACCTGGCCAGACCTGGGTTCATCCCTCCCTACCGGCATGGCCTGGCCTGGCCCACCGGGCAGGCCATGCTGGGTGGTCTACGCTGGGCGGCCCCCTTGGGGGCCCGGGAAGGGCAGCCCGTGGTTGGCCCACTGCTGGGTGGCCCCGCGGTGGGGTCCACCCTAGCCATTGTACAAGGATGAGGTGCCACTTGGGTATCCCGAATGGCTGGTTCGTTCGGGTTCGGAGGCCAACCAGTCGATGCCACATGGAGTCTGTGGCTGACTCGCGAGACACGAGGTCCCACTTGGCTCCTCGGCTGGCCAGACGGCCAACCCTCCTCCAAAGCACAGTCGCGCGCTGTGCCCCCACCGGCAGATAGTAGTAAGTCGGCCTCCCCTCCTTCGCCACTGCGGCCTCGTGCCGCGACCCTTGCATGCTGGCAGTGTGGACGCGTGTCGCCACCCCCTTCAGGCACACGGCTGTGCACCAGCCACTGCCCTTGCTCTGCCTTGACCAATGGGATTCGGACCTTCTCCGGCGATGTAGCCATGCCGTTGCCGCCGTCGTGGATGGCCGGAGTGCCGACCGCCGCTCCTGAGTCCCACCAGTGCCAGTCACCGGCAAGGTCACCGACGACTTTCCTTGGATCACCGAGTGTGCCCCAAGGACCCTATCTTCGTTCTAAAGACCTCTGAACTTGTCTCGGGATGTCCCCATCAATTCAAGACCACCAAAATCCAAAAAGTTTGTGGAGGGGTCGGGCTGTGTTCATTTGGCCAGAACCTTCTGCGATAGAACGGTAGCAAATGGCATAGTTGTTTTTGATTCAAGAAGAATGAAACAAACGGGATATGGGGTATTTGAAACAATAATACCTACCTCAAATATTTTTTTGATGTCAGTGAGTATTGGAAGAGACGGTCATCAATTCGTCATCTTTAAAGACATTTTTTGTTAGAGATCCATTGACAGGGTTCTTCGTTGGAGAAAAGTTCATTGAAGGAGAAGATTTCTTCGTTGGAGCATGTTATTCCCGGTTCTCCATGGTTCTCCCAACCCTCATTTGCCAACAATTTTCCCCAAGGAAATGTGGCAAAAATATAATAAAAATAAGTCTATCAATTTGTTAATGTTGACACAATTAATTAATTGAATTCGGAAAAATTAATTAATTGATGTTGGCACAATTAACGATGTAGAGTTCAAAGGTTTTCCCACATTAAGAGGGGTTCAGGTGGTTCCCAACACAAAATTCAAAAAAGTGAGGTTTGAAAAAGAAAAATAAAATCTTAATTTTTTTTCTTCTTCTACAAAAAACTGAACAACTTACTTCCACCCTCAACCTATTGTAGTTGAGTTGAAGGTTTGTTTAAGAAAATATCGGTGTTGCGAGTTCAATAGTGTCCTCATATTTAAATTCTGAGCACTGGTTCAAAATTTACAAAGTGCAAATCCTGCGTTTACTGAAGGTACCTAAAAAAAGTTAAAAAATTTATTCTGAGGACACCGGGCCTCGGAATCACGAGCCCTCAAATAATGACGACTCAAATATTCCCATAAATAATTTGAAAAATATTACATGGAATTTATGGGTTTTTACATTCTCCCCACCTCAGGGCTTTGAATCTTTGAAAGCCACATAACAGAAACTAGGAAACAAGTGGGGTTCTGAGCACGAATCTATGACTCCCGCTCCTAAGTGCTCTCCTATAGGTTCTCGTGCTGCCAAGGTACACACACTAAAGCTATCAACCTCCCAAAAAGGAACTGATCTTGACGATCCTCAATCTCTAATGAATCCTTTGTAAGCATCACCCCATCATCGATGTCCAGCTCGCCCTGGTCGATGATGTGAGATGGGTCGTGCACGTATCTCCTCAGCTGAGATACATGGAAAATGTTGTGAATCCAATGTAATTGAGGGAGAAGTGCTAGATGGTAAGCCACCTCACCAACTGTGATGAGGAACAGAAAGGGTCCCATGATCCTTGGAGATAACATGCCGCCCCAGCCAAATCTCGGAAAAACTCGTCAAGGTGAGGCCCGTAGAAAGACATGGTCTCCATCCTCTAACTCTGAAGGTCTACATCTCCTGTAGGAATAAGACTTATGTCTGCTATGTGTAGTCTTTATCTACTCCTGGATAATCTGCACCTTCTCTGTGATATCCCCTACCATATCTTATCTCATGTGTGCTGACTCCCCTCGGTCTATCCATAACAAAGGCATTTTGCATGGTCAGCCATACAGAGCCTCGAATAGATCCATCCCAATGAAAGAGTGATAGATGTTCTTGTATGAAAACTCTACCATGGGAAAGTGATCCTACCAGCTGCGAATGAAGTTTAGGACACAAGCACACAACATGTCTTCTAGGGTCTGAATAGTATGCTCAATCTAGCTAACCATCTAAGGATGGAAGGCAGTGCTCAAACAAAGTTTCTTCCCAAAAGTCTCCTACAACCCCTTCCACAGCCGGGAAATGAAACATGCATTATGATCAGAGACAATCATTGAGGTTACTCCATATAGCCTCACAGTATTTTGTACATAGAGGTGTCACAATCTCTCTACTGAACCCTTCTCTTTGATCGGTACGAAGTGGGATGACTTGGTGAGTCGGTTGACGGTCACCCAGATTGAATCATGACCTCTGGATGTACGTGGAAGTCTTATCATAAAGTCTATGGATATCCCATTCCACATCCACTCAGGGACCTCCATGGTTTGAACTAATCCAGTTGGTACCTGATGCTCCACCTTCAATTGCTGGAATGTGAGGCCACGAGAGAAAAAATATGCTTCTGATTTCATTTTTCTAAGCCACTAGTGATGTCCTCATAAGTCCTGGTACATCTTTTCCACTCTTGGATGTACCACTAGAGGGGACATATAGAACTCCCTCAACACTTTCTCCTAATGAAGCACTAGTACCATGGTATGTCCTCTGAAGAGGATGGAATGCTCCCCACCTTCAAAAACTCCATCAGGCGCATGCCCTATAGATATCTGAACACATCAAGCCACACAGTCAGTGTCTCCATAATTCACCTCCCTAACTTGCTGAAGGAGTGGGGGAGTGACTGTAAGAGACTGAATAAAAGCTGCTCCATCTCGATCCATAAAGGATATTTGCAAAGAGGCCAAATGATTCGTGGCCTCACCTAGCAGCTGTATACCAGATCTATTTCTGAGTGCATCTACTACAACGTTCCCCTTCCTAGGAGTATAGACTATCTCGAAATCATAGTCCTGGAGGAACTCAAGACAACTTCAATGTCTCTGGTTCTGGTCTTTCTGAGAGAAGATATACTTGATACTCTAGTGATTAGAGTAGACCGTAAATCCCTCACCCATCGGATTGTGTCACCACATCTTCAAAGATAATAACAATGCTACTAACTAAAATTCATGGATAGAATAGTTCATATCATGTTGTCTCAGCTGTCGACAACCATATGAGATATCTGCTCACTTCTACTTTAGGACACATCAATGCATGGTCCCTGATGCATCGCAGTAGACTACATACCCAACAACGTCCTCTGGAGGGCTCAAGATGGGGGAACTTGTCCACCTCTTACTCATGTCCTACAAACATTATTGCCATCTCTCCGACCACACGAAGGGTTTCTCCTTCTTCGTCAATGCTGATAATGGTCCTGAAACTCTGGATAAATCTTTCTCAAATCTCTGGTAGTATCTGGACAAACCCAGTATACTCTGTACCTCCATCGCACTCCTGGGTGGATCCCAAGAAATTACTACCTCGATCTTTGCTAGATCCACCTCAACTCTGGCCTCTGAGATGACATGTCCCAGAAAGTGAACCTCTCAAGTCCAGAAATGGCACTTCAAGAGCTTACCATAAAGATGGTGCTCTCGGAGTGTGTCCAGAATTACCTGTTAATGATAGGAATTCTCCTCCTCAGTATCCAAGTATATTAGAATGTCATCGATGAAGACTAATACAAAATGATCTAGGTATGGTTGGAAGATCTTGTTCATGAGTCCCATGAACACTATTGGAGCATTGGCCATGCAAAGGGCATGACCAAAAACTCAGAATGCTCATACTTACATCTCAAAGTTGTCTTCTGCACATCCTCGTCTAGAACTCTGAGCTGGTGACAGCCTGATCTGAGGTCTAACATTGAGAACCACTGTGCTCCCTCTACTAATCAAAGAGGTCATCAATCCCCAGGAGTGGGTACTTGTTCTCTGCAGTCTCCTTGTTTAGGTGCTGATAGTCATCACAAAGTCTCAAGCTCCCATCCACCTTCTTGGTGAAAATAATTGCGGCTGCCTAAGTAGAAACACTAGGCCAGATGAACCCCTTCTCCTATAAGTCCACTAGTTGTACCCGCGGATAATGAAGCTCTTCGGGAGCCATCTGATACACTGGTGTAGATATCGATATCGTCCCGGGATACAAGTCAATGTAAAAGTACACCTTTCTACAGAGAGGTAGACCCAGAACATCATCAGGGAAGACATCCACGTACAGGTCCACCACTATAGGATATTTCGGACTCTCCGCATCAACTGCCCTGTGAGAAAGGCTAGCCAACTGATGAGTGATCGGCTGCACTATTCTCCAGGTAAGTCCATATTATGCTACAAAGGCTCCATTCTCGCCGGTGAAGGTAAACCTAGTCCCATCCATGAGGAAACAACACACATTTCACCTAATACAGTCATTCTGGGCATGGACTATAGATAACCATTCCATAACCAAGATGGCGTCATAATGTCTTGACGCCGATACTATAAGATCACAGTCGAAGCTCTCCCCTCCTAGAGTAAGATCACACTACTGGCACAATTTTGTAATCATATAATCTTCTCCCAAAGGAGTCTCAAGCCGTAATGATCGATCTAACAGGTCCACCAGAATCTATGATATCTGAACAAGGGTAGTGGTAATAAAATAATGATTGGAACATATGTCTATAGGTACTATAGCTAAGGTGGAGTAGACACATATCATACCTCATTTCATATCTGGAGATTCATGGTCATAGGGCTCAGTTGCCTTGAGCTGAGCTCACCCCTGTCCACCTACTCCCTGTGGTCTGGGTGGACCAACTGGTGGTGGTGGCGGTAACCTCATGAATTTTTTCCCACCACCAAATGCATGGGAAACTTCTCTTCCACGTCTTCCTTCTCCCTGTGGACCTCCTCGGTTGAACCTATGTGTATGATTGGCTGGTCCTTTGACCATCTACTGATCATCTGTATGGTGGGTCGGGTAGTCAAGAGTCATGTGACCCTACCCACTGCATGTGTAACACTCCCTGCTCCTCGCATGACTAGTTCTGTCTCGGGTTCCCCGCACAACTGACCCTGAATCCTGCGGTCGTCCACCTGTAGGTATGGTCCTCTTGGCCATCTGTGACATCTGTCTAATGGAAACTATGGAAGACTCTACTACCTGACATTTGGTGGTGGGTCTCCCAGCTGGTGACTGCTCTGCAAAAAAACTATCCTCTATGAGGCCTCTCTCTAGCACCCCCGCCTGTGTAGGGATGCTAAGAGAAATCATCGAAACCCTGATCTCCCACTTGAGTCCCTTCTCAAAGGTCCAATCCCTAAAGAATGGGTCATGCACCATATCAGTGGAGTAGCATGAGAGGTCAGGGAACCTCACTACGTACTAAACCACAATTATGTTGCCCTGTTGTAGACGAAGAAGCTCTTATATGCGCACTGCGCGAAGGGTATCTGGGAAAAAAACTACAAAAAATAGGGTCTCAAAGTCTATGAAGAGAAGTGTACCTCTTCATGAACATGGAGCATCAATTTACACTATCTGCCTGCTGTTTCTTGTAGAATACCGGTGGTAATTATCATCATGAGATCAGCTGGTGTCCCTACCAGTCGAAAGACTCTTACCACGGCCTCCATCGAATACTCAGCAACATCTGGGTCCATATCACCCCTGAACATGGGTGGCCTCTAGCGCTAGAACTTGTGTAATGCGCTCAAGTTTCTTGCACTCTCTATTGTTGGTGCTGGTAGCATTTGTGGCCCAAAATGTAATTGTAAAACTAATGACTCTACTAAAAGTGGGCCCTACACCGAGGCCTTGTCGCTCAGTGGTCTATCTTCGCGTACTATACCCAGAACCCTAGCTGGATGTCTACATGGAGTCATCCAGAAAAGAATCAAGTGCACCATAGTCAATAAGTTATACATGGTGAGTTGACTCAAAGAGATCACAAAGAAAATATTTCCAAACACACACACAATCTGTGTTTTTTGTGAACTGAGTCAGAAAACAGAAATTAGGGTCCTACTGTATGGATACGTCAGACACCGCACCAACACTGGATTCCCTAAACTGATACCCAAAGTCATAACACATAACCAAATTTCCATTAAAAGGTCAGAGGCCAATGTTCTATGGTGTAAATGACTCCTCTGATACAAATTTTTCACGACCCGTTCCCCTGGGCCTGTGTTGTGACTACCCCAAACCCGCCTTCCAGAGGCCAAGGGCTGGCGACTAGCACCAAAAGGCGTATTCGCTAAAACTGGGAAGGAATTACACTTATAACTTGAAAACTCACACAAATAAGAAAAAAAGGAAGATAGAAGTAGAAAGTGAAACTATATAGTAAACAGGGAGTGCACAAGAAAGTAAAAAAAGGGGCCAGAATACATGCCCAACTGAAATGTATAAGTAAAATGAAAAGTACAAGTAAAACTAAAACAGCTCTAGTGGACACCAGCCATCGATCCTACCTAAAGGTTATATACAGCCATCTAATGGTCATCCCTGTGGTATGTCTCGTCTAATTTCTACCTCTGAGCTATCTCCAGTCATGGTACCCTAATCCTCTACTAGAGTTGACCATCATCTGCACAAGACACAACAAGGTGCGGTGTAGCCCATGGAGGGATTAGTATAACGATACTTAGTAGAGACCCCAAGACCGTAAAATTTCTCACAATATCCACAAAGTATAAACAAAAAATCATGGAAACAAAAATCAACTCTACTTTAGTATACGCCCTTACATATTCATATGTTATCGAGTATACCCCTCTCATTAATAAGGAACCACAAGGCCCAACCCAAAAGCCCAAAGATCAACGGTTCCACAGAGGAAATATTACCATGAAGGTAACACCCCAAATTCATGTTTCACAATGGTAAAGCCACACAGAAGTATACCACAAAGGTATCACCACTAAGGTAAGTACCACAAAGGTGTCACCACATAGAAGAATACCACAATGGTATCTCCACACATAAGAATACCACAAAGGTATCACCACAAATGTAAGGAGTATTCTCACACTAGGTATAACTTAGATAAGGTAATAAGGATGATTAAATGTAAATACTAAATCATCTTTCTCTATCAAGAGGCAGACCCACGTAGGATCCTAAATCATCAGACCCACATAGGATCTTAGTACAACAGACCCACATAGTATCCTAGTGTATTCCCACATGGATTCACGGAGAAGATCCATGTGTGATCCTAAAACTCAGACCCACGTAGGATCCTAAGGCACATACCCACATATGATCCATTTCTCATGTTACACCCAGCAATAGGGTTCCCACACTAAGCACCCTTGATTCCAGGAGGGTCCACTCCTTAAGCCACAGGTTGATACTCCAACCGCTATGTGGTCCCTCTATGAAGTAATCCAAAGTTACTACACGTAATATGGGCCTCAAAGAAATAGACAGTGTGATAATCAGACGCCCGATCTATAAGTTATTGGCCTTTTAGTCCGAAGGTCCTAGTTGGATTCGTATTCAATCCAACCCGGATATACCCCAACTTTATCCAAAACTCAAGTGGGGTATATCAAAAGCACCACCTCGATCAAAGGTTTCTGGTACCACAGATGGTCCTAAACAGACGCACGTAGCTCAAGTTATGATTGAAAGAGTGGAAACGGGTTGAAGCATGTCTGAGTTCAGCTAGACCCGGTCACTCCAACCTGGCCCAGCCTATGTCTGACCATGCCTTCCGGCATGGCTCGCCCAACTGGTGCAGCCTGGCCCACCGTCGCGGCCCGACCCGCTGGGTGGCCCTCGCTGGGTGGCCTGCTGGGGGGCCCATGCTGGGTGGCCCATGGCTGTCATGTGGCTGGGCCCCCATGGTGAGGTCCACCCTAGCTGTTTCTCAAGGGGGAGGCACCCCTTGGGTATCCTTAATGGCTAGGCTATTCGGTTTGGGAGGCCGACTTGTCAGTTCCACGTCGTTACGGCGGCTGGCACGGGAGACCCGGGGTCCCACTCGGCTCCCAGGTGCAGTCACGCGCCGCACCTCCACCAGTGGCTGGTAGCGAGTTGACCGCCCATCCTTTGCTGCTGCGACCTCGTGGTATGGCCCCTACCAGCAGGCGGTGCGGACCCGCGCTGCCACCCACTCCACACGACCGGTTGTCTGCCGGCCACCGCCCTTGCTTCGCTATGGCCTACCAGCACCAGCCATTCTCCGGCGGCGTGGTCGCGCAAACGCCACCGTTGCGACCGGCTTGAGTGTCGTCCACTGCTCCTATATCCCACTGGTGCTGCTATTTCTTCTGGAAATGGGAATGAACTTGTTTGTTTAAGGTTCAATCTTTCCAATCGGTTTCCAATGGGTTTATTCGTAGAACCAGATACACCCAATGATTCTATATCCATTTAGACCTACTTTCCAAAGGTAGGTTCTCATTAGTTGTGGACCGATGAGGCTTAATAATATTCATCGGTTGATAGGATGGGAGGTCAGGCTCATCACACCTTTTTGGGGGAAATTATTTCCTAAATCGGGACAATCGTATAGATTTAATTTATATACAAGAATCCTTATTAATTCACGAAGCATGAAAATGAGTTTTAGGTTTGGCAATCAATGATTTTTATTTATGGGATTTATAGAATCTTTTATATGTATTTGTGGTTCTTCATCGATAGAGAATCATCCATATGTATTATATATTCTTAGTCAATGGTATCCTTTAATATATTATATAAAAATATCTTGGTCGGTATGATGATCATACTGGTTTTAAAGCCACTCTATGGGGCACTTGAAGTTTATTGACATTCAGAAAGACGGAGATTATTTCAGAGTTGGGATCATACCCGCAGATGGGCTACCTATGTATCCTCATTAAAAAAGAATCATAACCCACATAGTTCGATTAGAAATAGTATAGTTTTATGTTATATGGGATGGAAAAAAATTAATGAAATATGGGTTGAACCCTATAAAGGCTTCCTATGTACTCTACTTTTAAGTTAAAGATCAAAGTCCAGGTATTTGGGGTAAAGAAATATGAGGGTTTATGTATGGTTAATGGCCGAAGAAGAGATTTAGGGATTACTTTTACACCCTAAGATGACATGAGTCATTCTTAGTGTGAGAAGCAAGAGGTATCAGTAAATTTGATGATGGTGCCATGAAAGATGAAGTCATGAGATATGATGTGGGGCTTACATATGTATGATTGTCCAAGTAGATGAAGACCATGAATTACTTTAGGAAAGAAATGTAACGCCCCGACCCCAGTTACCCAGAGTTGGTGCATTATTGGGTAACATTGGCATGATCACAAAAGATCAAGTCTCGAAAGACTGATTAGTATAGTAGCCTTGGAAACACTAGATACATTCAAAAGTCTTACATTACTTCATTGAGTAAAATAAGAGTACGACAACATATTGTCTTCATATCCCCTCATACTATCCCTGCATGTCATTCATAATATACTTCTTCACATCCTGTAAAAATTAAAACATTGGAAGGGGTGAGCTCAGATGCTCAGTAAGGATAATAATATAGCTGAAGCTTTCATAAATAAACATAAACATTTAAGGCAAAGTATACTAAAACAAAAGCCTTTTAAACTTGAACTTCAACATAATATGGAAAAAGTAAAATGAGATAATTCCATTTAATTTTTCACATGGATATTATACAGGTCGAATAATCACATGCAATATCAATAACCACTTTCATAATGATGGAATGCATAATGCCAGACTATCATAACCATGTAGCCAAGGCCTCAAGCCAAAACCACAAATAATATTTTGTCAATTCCTCATTCCAAGGCACTAGTTTGTCTCATGAGACCTGCCGATGCATCGAGGAGCTATAGAGGGCTCCACCCATCACTTATTAATTCCAATTAATTACTCATATGAACATGTTTAAACATATAATAATACATGACATAATCGTATCACATAAAACATGCATAATGGAAGCATAACATTTCTACATTTCAATCACAAGATATCAATAAAACACATTGATATAATAAATACACTTTCAAAACCATTTTCAATACCAAAATAAAGGAAAATTAAAACATTGTATTTATTTTTCATTTAAAAAAAGTTATGGCTTGTAGAGGAATCCAAAACTCAAATAATGGTCATGGCGGAAGAGAAGTCGTTTTCACCGCATACGTACGACAAAAAAACATTCCATTTTTTCATTTAGTAAAACTCATCATATAAAAAGATTTCTTTTGAAAAAAGACATAAAAGTCAAAGGGGTTTATACACCGTATAAATGAAAGTTGTGTATAATAAACAATATGCCTCAATGAAAGGAGATTGAGACGAAGTCCCTTACAAAGGTCATTTTTTAAATAAAATAGATCTATTATGTGTATTGACTATATTTACACATAATTAATGTATAAATACCAGATAGGACATAATAATATCATGACATAATTTGAAAGTAGGAGATTAACCCAAAGAATGGAAGTTGGGTTAAGAAGTTCCCCTACCTCATGCCCGACTTGACTCGATCATTCTTTAACCTCCTAAATAATAAACTGGAGTTAATTTCTACTTGCTTAAGAACCTTTTTCATGTTCATTATTCCTTTTATATCACTTATTACAATGTTATGAACATTATTTTGTTATTTAAGTTAATAACGGTCGTTTTGTCGATCTTAGGTACTTGAGTCAAAAATAAACTTCTTATAATTACACGTTGTTCATGTGGTAAAATATCCATTATATACAGAATTATATTCATGATGTAGATATCATATATATCATATATATATATCCAGTATATGCATTTATTTATGATATTACATAACATTTATAGGTAATAAATGAAATGCACCGTTCATGGAGACGGTAAGCTGTATGTACGCATGAACGCTACTTTCATTTATATTTCGTATTTAATGGAATGAAATTATAGTTATATAAAGGTATACTATAATTACAGTATAATATCATGTATAATATCATTTACTCCATCCTTTATACATCCCACATATGGCATTTACGATTCAAATCACTTTGAGGGGGCTGTAGTCCGCACTTCAGAAAATGAAATTATCGCGTTTACCCATAATGGAAATCATAAAGGTATAACATAAATGAAAAATACAGAATCATAAGTAAAAAAAATATATATATCATATATAAAATTAGTGTCATCATCATTTCCACCATGAGATGTGTTAAAATAAGATTAAACAATCTTCGTTTCGTGAGGCAGTAATTCGCCACCCACAGAAACAGTATGTTCTTTAACCATTAGACGATGATGTGTGTAAGTGTAAATAAAATCATTCTCATAAAAACACCCAAGAATATTGAGTATACTATTTTTGTTACAAAAGAAAAGAATAAAAAGTGTTTAGGGTGTTGGAGAAGAAAAATAAAACAAAACAACGTAAGAGAAGACGTTACCTTTGAATCGGGTAACACTTTTTGATTTGAGGCAATGGTTTCCTAGGGAAGACTTATGACCAATGTGAGGCTTCAAGGAGTAAAAGAGGGAATTTTAGAGAGTATTTGGGAAGAGTTTTTCTGAGCCAAATGGATTGGAAGGTGTGAATAAGGTGGTAGTGGTGGGGGCCTTTTATTAGAGGAGAGGGGGGCACTCTTGGAAAGTCATGAAATTTTACTTTATTATATAATGAGTTTCGGATTTTAAAGGTCCCACACTTATATATTTACAGGATAAGGTGATAAGGGTTCTAAATATACTCATACAATAGGTTTTTCAAATGTTTATGTTTTTGATTTTACATAATCTTTTCATTTTATTTAAATCGTTAATTAGTGAGGTAATCTCTGCATCATCATTGTGTCATAAAATATATAATTTATTTAATGTCTAAAAAATATTAAAAAATTACCATGTTGTAGGAAATATTTTTAGCTATCCAATGAATATTTATAGTAAAATTTTTAACTTATATAACTCCAGGTAATAATTGTTTTATTAAAACAACACATGTTTGTGACAATTTTATTTTTTACTTGAAATAAAAGGTTATTAATGCCATTTTCTTACCCAAGTGGCTCCATGGGGTGCCCAAGTTGACCCATGGATTTTCTTGGCCGGCCATGACTCATAAAATAAGTGTAGGACAAGTGTAAAACTAATTTCATATTTTTATAATATCATTTTGACCTTAAATTTCACTAATGACCATTAATCGTGAATAATTAAACTTAAAAATTACTATTCACCCAAAAAATTATTTTAATACCATTGAACCACATTTTACTTCCTAATGACAACCATGTATTTCATATTTTTTAAAATCAAATAACAGAAGTGGTAATGTTTCATTTAAACAAAAAATCTGTTTTTAACAACCACTTAGTGGTTTCACTATTCATAAAAAATTGATGTTTTTCAGAACAATGCCAAAAATTCACCTTGAGCTATACTTGATATTCCGAATTCAAAAATTATGTCTATTTTTCAAAATTACAAACATATAAGTTTCATTAAATAATTTTATAATTAATTCCCACTATCACAACAAATATCGTTTTTTAAGAAACAATATATATCAAAATATTGACTATTGTTTATGTCCAATTTCAAAGTGAAATTAATTGTAATGACCAGCACTGGATGAAATGACAAAAATATATTCTAACTATACTTTAAAACCACTCTATAGTATAATTTATCAATTTAATTTATTTTGATTAAAAAATTTGTTTTTATGTATTTTTCACTATTCATAAAAAAATCGAAAGTTCTGAGAAATATACCAAAAATTCAACATAGGCTAATTTCGATATTCCAAATCAAAAAATGAAGTCCATTTTGAAATATAAAATATATATAATTTCAAAAAGTGGGTATTACTATTCATAATGGCTATTTTTATTGTTCATGGTGCGTTAGAATATCGAATTTGCGTACAATGCAAGCTATTGCATTATTGAAAGAGAAGCGTATCTTGGAAGCTCGGGGTGTTACATTATCCCCTCCTTCAATAAATTGCGTCCTCACAATTTGAAATTTTTCTTTGAAAATAAAATGTTGAAAATATAAAATACCTTTGTGGAAAACCCAATCGGAAATAGGGTTAATATAAATATAAATTAAAAGAAAGAAAGAGAGGTACAAAAGTCACCCGAGATAGCCCATACTAGGATTATATGAAAATATGGTTATGGAGGAAAAACAAACCATCAAGGTCTGATGGAGATTTGTAGAAAATAGGATTAGGATAAAGTTAACCACAAGAAAATCACAAACTTGTGATTAGTTAAATGGTCATTGAATCCCCAATTGGAAAAGTTAACTGACAAATTTTTTGTTTTAATTTACCTTTCATAAACATGAGTAATTTATTCAAGAGATTTACTAAGAACGTATGGAAATATACTTACTTGTCATGTAGGCTTTCATTCTTTAATATATATTTTCCACGAACCCATCTTTCACTCCAAATGGTAATAGAACTCAAAAATATTCTATTTATCCTAATTGTATAAGGTTCCAAATATTACCACATACCATTTAGATTAGGAAAACTATTTTCTAATAACTAGGGACTTCCTGTAGGCTAGTGGTTGGTAATAAAGGCATGTCGCACTATGGTTGTGGGATTGACTCCTCCAGCTCTATCCGACGCGACAAATTATCCCCCAACCTGCAGGTTGTCTTTTTCCTGAAAGTATAGTATTATAATATTCCAGAAATAATCTTCAGAAATGTTTTAACCATAAATAATACTATCCAAAGTTCAACTTAATTCATTCCAACCTTTATAGTTATCCAAAATACCTCTATCCAGACTTTCTCTAAAAGGTCTCTAAATTCCAAAATCAATTGTAACATCAGATTCCCCAAACAAATTAAAGTTTCTCTTATTGTCACATACTAAAAATATAATTACCTTAATCATATTAAATCCTTAATGAAAACAACAAGTACTACAGTACAATCCTTATATATATATCACATTATCCTTATAACCAGAATATAATCCCTGAGTCCAAAAGCACCAATACATTAATTATTCCACTTCAACTGTAGTAACAACATAAGATTGTCCTTGATCCCTTGGCCTTTTCTGAGGTAAGTATCCCTGATTCTTAGGAAATTCATTTACATAATGCCCCATTTCCCTACAATTGTAGCATTCAACATTGATAGCCTCTTTCTTTCCCTTGCAATCATGAGCCTGGTGACCATTTTTTCCACATTTATAACAAAGTCCCATTCCTTTTAGGCAAGTACCGGGGTGATTCTTCCCACAATTATCGCATAATGGAAAATAATTCTTTCCCTTTTTATCTTTATCGGTCTCTTGTTCCACCTTTCTCTTCTTCTCTTTCTTTGCTTTATTGTCATAAGATTTAGAGAATTCCTTTTCCGTCTTGATAGCACATGAGACAATATCTTCGTACGACGAGAAGGTTTGTGAGACTAATGCTCGACAGAGAAATGGTTTTAACCCATCAAAGAAACGATCAATATTACTTCCTGGATTATGTATATAATCTGCAGCATGCCTCGCTAACCTTGTAAAGTTAGCCTCATATTTTGTGACATTCTTATCCTCCTTCTGCCTCAGACTCAGAAATTTCATTTCCATATCGGCTCGATGGTCATGTGGAATGTATTTTTCTAAGAAAATTTCCTTAAACTCCCTCCGTTACATACTTGATACTTCTTCATCTTCCTTTGTGTTTTGAATCAGGGACCACCATTGATCGACATCTACAGTGAGGCGATAAACTGCCATGATAACCTTCTCCCTTTCGTTACTCCCCAAGGCGTGGAATATTTTCTATAAGGAGTTTATCCATTGCTCAGCTACTAATGGATTTGTACCCCCATTAAATGTTGGTGGTTGTTTCCTCATGAAGCGGTCTAACATTGATCCTCCACGTTGCGGATCAGGGTGCTCCATACAAGTAAGGTTATTATTCATAGCCTGAGTGAGTTGTCCCAGTATGGTAATAAGTTGATCAGAACCAGTTGTATCTCGAGCTCCACAATAATTATCTTTAGCAGGAGGGAAATCCCTACATAGAGTGCGTGCATTGATACGGTTTCCATTCCTCCAACTAGGCAACATTTCTAAACAATGGAATAAACTAGATTAGTTTATGAATCAAAATACGTAATTCCATACTTGTAAAAAACTTAACATAAATTGAACTAGTTATGTATATAATCCATAATCATAAAAAGAAATGTTTTCTTTGAGAAAGTATATACTCACAAACCCTTCATAATTGTTTGTAAAGAAAATGAGAATTATCCGAACCATATCCATCGGGAGTGTCGTAACCAAGAGTGCAGCAAGGCCTGTTGTCGAGCACCATTTTTCGTTCGAGTCTAGCTCAAAGCGGTGTTTTTGGGTTTTACCCCTAGGTACATCTGTTCCAGATCCGCCTCTACCTGCTCATATCTAGACAGGGATGTATTACTCAGAAAACTCATAAAATCTCTATAATACCAAAATTATAGGAAGTTCTTCTATACTAATCCTCAAAGTCTATTTTAGGGCTATGTGCTCTAATCAGAATTTATCTAAATCTAGCTTCCAAGGTTAGTACTAAACTGTCTCTGATACCAACTGTAATGCCCCAAACCAAGTTACCCAGAGTTGGTGAATTATTGCGTAACATTGTCATGATCACAAAAGATCATGTCTCGATAGACCGATTAGTTTAGTAGCCTTGGAAACACTAGATACATTCATAAGTCTTTCATTACATCCTAAAGTAAAACAAGACTACAAAAACATCATGTCTTTATATCCCCTCATACTATCCCTGCAGGTCATTTATAATATACTTGTTCACATCCTGGAAAAATTAAAATATTGGAAGGGGAGAGCTCAGATGCTCAGTAAAGATAACAATATAGCGAATGCTTTCATAAATAAACATAAAAATTTAAGGAAAAGTATAACTAAAACAAAAGCCTTTTAATCTTGAACTTCAACATAATATGGAAATAGTAAAATGAGATAATTCCATTTACTTATTCACATTGATATTCTACTGGTCGAATATTCACATGCAATATCAATAACCACTTTCATAATGATGGAATGCATAATTCCAGACTATCATGACCATGTAGCCTAGTCCTCGTGCCAAGACCAGAAATAATATTTTGTCAAGGCCTCGTTCCAAGACACTAGTTTGTCACATGAGACCTACCGATGCATCGAGGAGCTATAGCGGGCTCCACCCGTTACTTATTAAGTCCAATTCATTCCTCATATGAACATGTTTAAACATATCATAAACCATAACATAATCGTATCACATAAAACATTCATAAAGAAACATAACATTTCCACATTTCAATCACAAGATATCAATACAACACATTGATATAATAAAAACACTTTCAAAACCATTTTCAATACCAAAATAAAGGAAAATTAAAACATTGTATTTATTTTTCATTTAAAAAAAACGTTAGGGCTTGTAGAGGAAGCCAAAACTCAAATAATGGTCACGGTGGTGGAAAAGTCATTGTCACCGCATACATACGACAAAAAAAACTTTCCATTTTTTCATTTAGTAAAACACTTTGTATAAAAGGATTCCTTTTGAAAAAAAATTCAATGGGGTTTATACGCCATATAAAAGAAAGTTGTGTATAAAAAAAATATGCCCTAATGAAAGGACATTGAGATGAAGTCCCTTACAAAGATCATTTTTTAAATTAAAAAGATCTATTATTTTTATTGACTATATTTACACATAAATAAAGTATAAATACCAGATAGGACATAATAATATCATGTCATAATTTTAAAGTAGGATATTAACCCAAAGAATGGAAATTGGGTTAAGAAGTTCCCTTACCTCGTGTCCGACTTGACTCGACCGTTCTTTAACCTCCTGAATAATAAACCAGAGTTAATTTCTACTTTATTAAGAACCTTTTTCAAGTTCATTATTCTTTTTATATCACTTATTACAATGTTATGAACATTATGTAATTATTTAAGTTAATAACGGTCATTTTGTCGATCTTAGGTACTTGAGTCAAAAATAGACTTCTTATAATTACTTGTTGTTCATGTGGTAAAATATACATTATATCCAGAATTATATTAATGATGTAGATATAAAATATATCATATATATCCAGTATATAAATTCATTTATAATATTGCATAACATTTAGAGGTAAGAAATGAAATTCACCGTTCATGGAGACGGTAACCCGTACGTACGCATGAACACTACTTTCATTTCTATTTCGTATTTAATGGAATGAAATTATAATTATATAAAGTTATACAATAATTATATTATATTATCATGTATAATATCATTTTCCCCATCCTTTATACATCCCACATATTGCATTTACGATTCAAATCACTTTGAGGAGGCGGTAGTCCGCACTTCCTAAAATGAAATTATCGCGTTTAACCATAATGGAAATCATAAAGGTATAACATAAATGAAAAATACAGAATCATAAGTAAAAAATAAATCATAATATATATCATATATAAAAGTAGTGTCATCATAATGGACACCATGAGAGGTGTTAAAAGAATATTGAACAATCATCGTTTTGTGAGGCAGTAATTCGCCACCCACAGAAACAGTATGTTCTTTAACCATTAGACAAAGGTGTGTGTAAGTGTAAATAAAATACTTCTCTTAAAAACATCCAAGTATATTTAGGATACTGGTTTTGCTACAAAATAAAATAATAAAAAGATTTTAGGGGGTTGGAGAAGCAAAAAAAAAACAACGTAAGAGAAGACATTACCTTTAAATCGGGTAACTCTTTTTGATTAGAGCCAAAGTATTCCTTGGGAAGACTTATGCCCAAATTGAGGCTTCTAGGAGTAAGAGAGGAAATTTGAGAGAGTATTTTTGTAGAGGTTGGACTAGCCAAATTGCTTGGAAGGTGTGAATATGGTGGTAGTGGTGGGGGCCTTTTATAAGAGGAGAGGAGGGGCACTCTTGGAAAGTCATGAAATGTTACTTTATTATATAATGAGTTTCGGATTTTAAAGGTCCCACACTTATATATTTCGAGTATAAGGTGATAAGGGTTCTAAATATTCTCATACAATAGTTTTTTGACAACTTTAAGTCTTATAGTTTACATTATCATTTCATTTTATTTAAATAGTTAATTAATGAGGTAATCACTGCATCATCATTGTGTCATAAAAAATTTAATTTATTTAATTTCTAAAAAATATAAAAAAATTACCATGTTGTAGGAAATTTTTTTATATTTAAAATTAATATTTATAGTAAAAAATATATCTTATATAACCCCATTTAATAATTGTTTTATTAAAACAACACATGTTTGTGACAATTTTATTCTTTACTTTAAATAAAAAGTTATTAATGTCATTTTCTTACCCAGGTGGCTCCATGGGGTCCCCAAGTTGACCCATGGATTTTAATGGTCTGCCATGACTCACAAAATAAGTGTAGGACTAGTGTAAAAGTAATTTCATATTTTTTATAATATCATTTTTACCTTAAATTTCACTAATTACCTTTAATCGTGATTAATTAAACTTAAAAGTTACAATTCAACAAAAAATTTATTTTAATCCCATTGAACCAAAATTTACTTCCTAATGAAAACCATGTATGTTGTATTTTTAAAAATCAATACACAGAAGTGGTAATGTTTCATTTAAACAAAAAATTGGTTTTTAACTACCACTTAGTGGTTTTACTATTCATCAAAAATTGAAGTTTTTCAGAACAATAACAAAAATTCACCCTAAGCTATAATTGATATTCAGAATTAAAAAATGATGTCTATTTTAAAAAATTACAAACATATAAGTTGCATTAATTAATTTTATAATTAATTCCCACTGTCATAATAAATAGCGTTTTTTTAAGAAACAATATATATCAAAAGATTGACAATTGTTTTTGTTGAATTTCAAAGTGAAATTAATTCTAATGACCACCATTGGATAAAATGGTAAAAATATATTCTAATTATACTTTAAAACCACTCTATAGTATAATTTATCACTATATTTTATTTTTATTAAAAAAGTTGTTTTAAGTATTTTTCACTATTCATAAAAAATCAGAAGTTCTTAGAAAAATACCAAAAATTCAACATAGGATAATTTCGATATTCCGAATCCAAACCTGAAGTCCATTTTCAAACATAAAATATATATAATTTCAAAAAGTGGTTATTACTATTCATAATGACTATTTTTATTGGTCGCGGTGCGTTAGAGTCTCGAACTTGCGTACAATGCATGCTATTGCATTATTGAAAGAGAAGCGTATTGTGGAAGCTCGGGGTGTTAAAAGAAGCCCAGGAGCATGGTCCATAAAGGTATTTGTTCTTTTTAGATATTTAGAGTTTTAACTTGGTTATTACTCATGAGAAGGAGGCCTAAGTTAAAAGGGACTTATGATTGGGTTTTATTCCTGAAAAGGAGGCCCAAATAAAAAGAAATTAATATTGGGGCTTACTCCTGTGGAGGATTCCCAATTAAAGGGAACATATAACTTGGGGCTTAATCCTGAGAAGGAGTCCCAATGTTAAAGGAAATTATGAATGGGGCTTACTCCTAAGATGGAGGCCCAAGTTAAGGGGACTTGATTATTGGGGATTACTCTTGAGAAGGAGGCCCAAACCATGGGAACATGAGGCTTAGTCTTGAAGAGGATTCCCTAAACCAAAAGATCTTCTCATATTTAAAAGATGAGGTTATATAAGAACCCTCTAACCATGGTGACATAAAGCTTGTAAGTCACGAGGTTTTAGGGGAGGTTCTTAGAGAATTATTTCTGATAAGGAAGCTAACAAAGGAACCATTCCATGAATGGCTTTGAAAAGGTGTTTAAGGGATAATATCTTGATGAGGAGAGATGAATGGGAGAAAGGAATACAAATGAAATTGGAGAGAAATTATGGCTACACAAATCATTTGGTGTGCAAGTCTTAGCAGCACAAGTGTACTTGCACGGCATGGTTTCGCCTGGGTGACGAAGAATCTATAGGGTAATACTTGAGGGAGACTTAACTCAACCCTTTAATATTATCCTAAGATGTTTCCAAAAGCGAGGCGTGCAAGTTTCATTGAAAGAGTAGGGCGCCGCACAAGTGTTTCCACTTTTAAGGAGGTCTAGACACTTAGATTCACAATTGTTGATGAATTCTAAACACTTAGTCCGTATCCTACTCTTTTAAGTCTTCCATTATAGGTAAAAATTACCTTATAAGATTTCAGAAGAGTGGAGTTGACGACTTGGGCAGCTAGAGCATGAATCTGAGTTTGGAAAAATTCTTGCTTGAAATGGGGGGCCCACAAGGGCTATTTATAGGTTGCTAGGTACCTTGGACCAAAATAAGAATAGGGCCCACAAGTGACTTGCGCGACCCATAGGTGGCGCACAAGTGATTTGCGCGGGACCAAGGAAACTTGCGCAGCTTCCTCCAAATGGGTTCTGTGTCCATGCCTTTGTCAATTTTTGATGTTCATCAAAGGGAGACCTTCTTTGTGCTTAAGGTATTCCCCTTTGCAATTTGTTTGGACTCTGTGATGGAAAGGAGTATAAAAAAATGTACCCCCTCAAAGTTGGATCTGAAAAAGGAAAGAGGATCGAGATCTAAGGTAAAGCTGGAGAAACAAGGGTCTGTGGTGCGCAAGTTCAACGTGTAGATTCTAGGTCTTGCAAGTATGGCGCGTAGTTGCTGGGGCACGTAGAAAAGGTGCACAGGTGGCATGGATTGCCTATATATACAGGCTCACTGCCGCGTAGACTCACTCAGCTTCCAGCACCTGATCTCTTATCGTGCAGGTCCTTCTATTCTTTGGATAATCACCCTTCTTTTATTTTTTTGTGCTTCTACAAAAGGTATTTGACTTGCGCGCCATGACTAGGGTGGCAATACTTTCGCGACACTTTTGACTTGCGTGCCAAGTTTGGACTTGTGCGCCTTAAATCCTTTTCCATTTTTGTTTATTTCCTTAATCAAGATTTCAGAAAACCAACTTACTTAAGGTTCATCTGTTTGATCTTTTTGCAGATTCAATGGCTCCCAAAAGAATTGGATCAGCTGATGAGTTGGCCAGCAACAGAATAGATGACAAGATGAACATCGTCAGCCATGTTTATTATGATATCTGAGACAATACTCTACCAGATTTGGATAACTACTTGAATAAATATCATTCCAATTTCCAACAGAGAATCTACGTGCCTTTATTTATCCACGGTCATCTGCAAGGATTCAATGTTCTAGATGCAAAGAATTATATTACTCATTCATGGTCTCATACTTACATCAAATTCTCTTCAGAAAATGTCTCATTTGTAGCAACATTTTCCAATAATGGAATAGTGGATAAGGTATTCATAATGCATCATAGCCCATGTGCACCAGATCTAAATCCTCACAAGCCTGAGCTGCAGCCACATTGATATCCCTCTATTTTCGAAAATTCTCAGATGGACCAATCTAAGGGATGGAAAAAAAATTGGGATATTTATCCTCGATGAGGTGTGAAGACATATTGGATGTGGGCATATTTTGTGAAACAAACCTGTGCAGAGTTTGTTTATGATTTGAAAGGATCTGCAATATATGAAGTCGTCTGGGCTAGGAAAACATATGTTCACAGGAATGACAATTTCGTGTTGGATTTAATTAGTCATTAGAGCCCAGAAATGAATTCCTTCCATATGAATCATAGAAAAGTATGCATGAGTTTGTGGGAGGTCTACAAGATTTCAAGGGATCCAATTTTGGGAGATATGTATAATGAATTTTTCCCCCCCAAGGAGACCTTGAATGATTCGGAGAAGACATCGACTTTGTCTCAAGAGTTATTGAAAATATTCCACAAGGTTAAGAATACAAAGATGACCAAAACCCACTCCAAAAAAGATATCCATCTAGAGGAGTGGATGGACATGTTTTTGATTAAGATGAAAGAGCAGGGACCTTCCTATACTCATCCTACTAGTTGCCCTAGAGTATAAAAGAGGGGTTCTCTGAGAACATTTTGGCCAATTTTTTAAGCATGAGAGTTTGATAGGTGAGGGTATGAAGTGAACCAGAAAATTCCAGAGAACACCCGCCTGGAAGGATTTTTGGACTTGTGGTTCAGTGTTTACCTTAACCAGTTCTGGATTTGAAAGGAGGCGTGAGGCTGGGGAACATTATCATTGAAGCTAAGCTTTCTGAAAGAAAGATGGTTGGGTTGGCCACCCCAGTTTTGGAAAATATTAATAGGATATTACTTCATGTTTATCTAGGGAAGTCTCCTCTATGAATAGTGGGACCATTACATGTTTTATGGGGATGGATCACCACTCACTTCAAGACATATGCTATACAAAGTGGGGTACAATTTCTTGGAAGTTCTTTCCAGCCGTCTGTTCAGGCCTCTTCTAGAATTTCTCCCTTATCCCTCAACGATTATGATATTATGATAAGGCTGAGAGTGATCAAGGAGTTTCATTTCTTTCCTTATGGAAATCCACCAACAAGGAGATTTTTTGATGATGGAACAACCAGGATGGAGTTAAGGGCATACATGCTGGCATGTAGAGATCGCACACTGACCATGAGGATTGACGGGGAATTATATGTTAGGCCTACGCTACATATATATTTGCACGTCAATTCAAATGTATGAAGCAAATTACTACATCCCCTCATGTTCATGTTAGGTTAGAGAAACGTCCAATGGTTCCACATCAACTATGGTTTTTGACGTCTATGGAGATGAAATGGGTGGTATTTGATCTACTAGATGTTAGAGTGGCAAGTCGATTTAATACATGGTATGCTGTGAGCTGGGTAGCGTCATACCATGAAGGGGTACTGAATCAGTCGGTCCATCAGGTGGGGAAAAATAAGAGAACCATTAGGAAAGAATCTATTCATTTCGAAGGTGACTCTTCCTCACATAGAGCTGATTCACCGGGTTCCTCACCTGGTGAAGAATCACTGGATTCCCAGGATGGGGATGATGGGGCACGAAATTCATCAAAGCGGCCTCGTGCCAGATATAATCTGCCTACCAGAGTCAGGAGACCTACTCCATCAACTCATGGTGATTTACATCATTTAGGCAATTTAGTCGCTATTATTTTAAATAGAAACTAGTCTCATTTTCTTATCATTTATCTATAATTGCAGGAGCTGGGAAGAAGTTGAAGTCCCAGATTATAGGACTGTCCTTGTGGCCTTCTAATTCACATTCTAAATATTTATGACCAGATGCTGTCCAGACATGGTGGAGTATATATTGTGATGCTGAAACTGCATGGATGGACTTATGCGAAGGGATTCATATCCCTGGAGTGGGGAATCTTTGGGCTTCCACTGACATACATTTTGAGGACAACCCCAATGACGTGAGGGATTACATCAAAGATCTAGAAATGCTTATATATTCCACTAATAAGTCAGTTTCTGTCACCAAGCAGGTGAAGGAATTAATGGACCATTGTACCACTAAGGGTATTGGTCCTTCATTAGATTAAGTGTGGTGTGACTACGTGGCTCCTGAAGATGTATTTTTTCATTATTCTCATATTTCTATTTTCTTTTCAATTTAAATTTATCCAAATCTTCAATATTCAGGAAATAATCTTCTTCATCCTGAATCTTGTGAAGGAAAGAACCAATTAAATCCATTCACTAGGGTATATCCCTTGTGGAACTGCTCTTGGAGCCACTAAATCTCCTCGTGAACCGGGTGAAGTATCTCCAGGATAGAAAGCCATGGATGAAGTGTTAGAAAGGGAGTTATTGTTTTTGATATGTGTTTTCAGAGATGATGAAGCCAGTACACCCAAAAAGGCAAAGAAGTATAAGAATTGAAGAATGAAGACCATAGTCAAACGCTTTATCAGTAGTGGTAAGTATTTCTGGTAATCATGAATCTTTAACTATGAAAAAGTACTCAAAATTCTCGGCATTTCATGGGTTTCTTCAGTTTTCTCTGTAATGGAAAGTAATGAACATACTCAAAGTACAATAGAGGATGCTGTAGAATAGCCGCACGTTCCTGCAGAAATGGTTATTCCTGAAGAAATATAGAGATAAGATGAGCCAACATCTGTTCCCAACACCACTCTTGTTTCTAATTCTAGGAGAGAAAAGGCTTCTAGTAAATTAAAAAAACATTATAAAACCACAAATGAGACAACAAATAACTTTCATTCTGTAATGTTTTAGGTTTAACACATTTATCATAACATTCGGAAACCGCTGAAGCTGACCTCACAACTATCTCTTAAGAAGCTATCCAGGGTTAGATATTTCCAGATGAAAGTCATGAAGAAGATATGTCGAGTTCTCCCACTAGTGAGACTAACTTGGGATCTAAGACATCATTACATAAAATGAATACTCTTGGCCTATTATTTGAAGAAATTTTAGACCATGTTAAATTACAATGTGATTTAGATGATTTTGGACATCTAGTTATAGAATCAACTGGATGTGAGTTTCATCATTTGTCCTTTTAATCTTATCCTGATTACACTTCTATCCCTATTTGGTTAAAAATGTACAGTTCCATCTAAAGACACTACTGAGCCAACAATTCTTAAAAGGGGTATAGACATAGATGTCAACCCTATTATTGCAGAAACATTGGATCAGGTGGAACTTAACACAGAAGACCCTCCTAAAACCCATCCTGAAAAACCAGTTGAATCTAGGAACGATGGGGATGAGTATTCACAAGTTGATGATCTACTGTTAGGAAAAACATGATTATATTTGTAGCTTACTTAACCTACAAGACAATCAATCAACGTTCACTGTCATTTGAATCTAACCATACTTCCAATTGACCAAATAGGGATTTCAACTTCAGTGTCTAGGTCTGGAGGTGAAGCATCAGCCTTAGCCCAAACAGTAGTAGAAGGGGAAGCAACAAGGGTCAGGGAAAGAGCATAATAGGGAACTTCCTTAAGTGCATTAATACATGACTATGATTCTCCCTGTGATAGAGATGCTGAATCAGACCTAGAGGTGAAAAAGGCACTACAATTCTCACGTCTCATGGTATGGAAAAATATATGGAATATAATATATGAGGTGCCTCTTGAAGAGCTGACTTCGAAAATTGAAAGACTCTCATACCTATTCATCATGTTGGGACATTTCAGTTTTGGATATGAAGAAGTCCATGTGGCAGTGAAACAAGTCATTCAAAGGAGGGAGCAAGAGAAAAACTGTCGTCAGGACCTGATCAAGGCTAGATTTCTAATCAATACAAGTGAATTTCATCCTGTAGTGTCCTGAGCTGAGGCGGATCATGTTGTAAATCTAAAGGAACTAAAGAAAACGATCAAGGATAAAATTTCCCAGCAGTTGCACCTTCAGCAAGAGCTTGATGTTGTTAATGGGGAGCTTGACCAGCTTAATAATTCATTAGAAGAAGTCCAAGCATATGGTATAAAAGCCATCAAATATGCAAAAGAATCACTTCGTCAAGCTGAATAGAATGAAGCTGGTTGGTTAAATGAACTTCAAGTGGCTGCTGATGAATCTCAGGATGCTGTGAAATAGATTAGTTGTCATGTGGAAATACTTCTGTAAAATCCAAAAATAAGAGAAGAGACTCCAGTCTGTGGATGTTCTTCTAATCTTGTTTATCAATGAAAAAAATTTCACTTTCAATCATCTGTACCTTCATTGTTTGATTTTTGCTAGGGTTATATAAACATCCCAACAAAATTTATCTTTTAATTTCTCACTATTTCCTAAATCATACAAAATGTACTTTTAGTGAGCAGGGAATCAACTTTTGTTCAGAGTTCCATATATAGGATCCCAATTTAATGAGTACCATGTCTTTTTCTATTGGCAGTTTAAAGTCATGCATGTTGGAATATAAAAGGCCTATTATTTAAGGTCGGATATCATTGACCGAATGAATGATATCGATTCAATTCCTCAAAATTTGTTTGGAAACATATTACCATATTTATGTATGGAGGGGAGAAATTGTAAAATGTTACATGAGAAATTTTGAATCTGAGGAATGACATCGGAAAGAGATAAAAGGAATTAGAGGAAGTCTTTCCTAAGAATGAAGTTACCACTAGTTGACAAACCCATTATGGTGGTTGAATTATGCAGGGCCAATTGGGGAATAAGCAGTATAGTCAAATAATAATATCTTTTGGATGACATGTCTGTTATCTAGACAACATATACAAGGCCACCTAAGAGAATGTGTTGCATAGTCAAGAAAATAAACTCTAAGAAATTTGACTTTATATTTCTAAAAGATGAAGAATGATTTATGGGGATTCCAATTTCCCAAACCATAGAGTCTACTTTATGGAGAAAGTTACTTAAATATTGAAGACATATTTCTAATCAGAATTGTCAAAGTGTTGGAGAAATGTGACTTCTACGAAGGTCTGACCGAAATGTAGGAAAAAAGGTAATTGTGTATTTTTCAATCATCTGACTAAAACCAGAGATAGAAACAATATACAACAATATACTTTCAGATCATGAAAAAGATTATGGAACAAATATGTTAAGGATGGCCGTTTTTTTGCAGATCCCTACATATCATCATTAAGACCAGTAAGGACAAAATAGACTTCTCCTAAGAATGAAATTACTATTATTTGAAAAACCTATTACAGAGGGTGAATTATGCAGGGCCAACTAGGGAATAAGATGCATAGTCAAATAGTATCATCTTTTGGCTGACTGGTCTGTAATGTAGACAACATATGTAAGTCCATCTAAGGGAACGTGCTGCATAGTGTGACAAAAGAACTCTCATGTATCCGACATTTTGTAACAAGAAGTCACGAAATGGGTTATGGATATCATGAATATTATTTGTATAATGTTTCGGCTGGGTCCTGAATTTAGATTCTGAATGTCACTATGTATCTCATTAGGATAATAATCAAGCCACACATATATCATCAAATATCAGTTTAACGTCACGAAGAATGAGAGCATGGAATATTTTAGTTTAGGGTCATAAATCTCTGACCATAGTGAGGAAGACACATCATTCATTTTTTATAAACCTGATGTGAATAAATGACCAGGGTATTCCATATCATATCATGGGATCCTAGGGGGACTTTTCAGCCAAGGGACAGAAACTGGAGTTTGGGGTTAGGCCCAATGGCTCGGGGATGGACTTGAGGAATGCATGAGCATTCCTAAGTATCCCATGAGGATGGGAATAAAGTTTCACATAGTTCTGAAATACCCTTTGTACATATTTGGTTCCTACATATGAGGGGTAAAGAGGAATTTATTGCAATTATGGCTAGACCCAAGAATAAAATCCTGGGTGTCACTACGTATCTCATAAGGATGAGAATCAAGCCACATGTAGTTCTTGAACCATGACATGGTTTAAGACCATGTCAATGATGATTCCTCTAAAGTAAATTTATCTGGGATTTTTGCAATTTATTGTCATATAGGAAAAAAGTGAATATATTTTAAGATCATATGAATGAACCAATGCTGTGTAGTTTAATGTCTTGTAGTAAGGAAGATGGGGATCTGTATAGTTTAACGTCATGTTGTTTTGACAATGTCCATACTCATTTTAACTTCATGTAGGACAAAAGTGAACTGATATGAATTAGACGGTTGACGGGGACTTCATAAATCAACATCATCTGGAATGAAGGTAAATCAATGTGAATAAAGTGGTTTCAGGCTTGAACACAGGAGGTTGCCTACATAGCCGGACTAGGAGGCAAGGATCAAAGTCCATGTACTTCATTTGAGTGGGATTTGATGTTCGGGGTGTACTTGAGGATAGCGACCCGAAAGATGGGGTCGGGGTTATGAATGATTAGATGCCCAGGGCATGCATGGAATTGGAGTTTAAAAGACAATTGTGCATGCATCGATCACAGTTTAATCTCATGTGTCACAGACATGGGGTGATTTGCGGTTTAATGTCCTACAACTTGGACGATGTTCAATTTAATGTCATTATGGATGATAAATGGGACACATTTTATCGTCATGTTGGATGATGGATGCATCTATGCAGTTTAATGTTCTTTAGAGAGGACAAATAGTGTATTTGTGTTACACAAAATACTTCTTCCAGAATCTTTCATTGGTTGGAGTTGTAATGAGTTCTTCATCCATTGAGATTAAAGAATAATCTCTATTGATGTAGACCTTATGTATTGAGTAAGGTCCTTCCCACTTTGTCTCAAGATTTGGAGGCTTCTTTCCTGATATCATTGGGGTTATGAGGACCAATACTAGTTCTCCATTAATGAAATAATGAAGATGAACTATTGTATTGAAATCTTGTGTTATTCGATTCTGATATACTTTTAAATGGTGCAGTGTGCACAAACATTTTTCATATAGTCATTTCAGTTCATCCAATCACTTTTGAGATTGTTCATCTGTAGATAACTGATCACAAATGGAGACTATAATTGAAGGTAATTAGACTTCAACAGGAAAGAGTACGTCTTTTCCATATACCAATGAATATGGAGATGATCATGTACCAATGGGGGTGGTAGTATGATAATCCCATAGAGCATAAAAAAGTTTTTTAGGCCATGACTTTTATCATTATCGACCATCTTTTGATGTATGTTTGAAATAGTCTTATTGAAAGCCTCTATTTGAGCATTGGCCGCAGCATGATACTGAGATGAATGGTTCGATCTGATATTATATTTTTGATACAATTTTCTTAATTCGGATGAACAAAATATGGTTCCATTATGCGTCAACATGGTATTAGGAAGACCAAATTTGGTAATGATGTTGGACTTGAAAAATCTAAAAATGATTTTAGAACCAAATTCTTTGAGAGGTATTTCCTCTAACCATTTAGAAAAGAAGTCATTAGCAGTAAGAATATACTTAAACTTCTTAGCTGTAGCCAGAGGATAAGGTCCTACTACATCAATTAACCATGTAGAAAACGACCATGAGTATTTAGGTGTATGAAGAAACTCCAGGGGTTGATGAATGAATTTGTCACATATTTTTAAAGAATGACACTTTTTAGTGAAATCAACACAGTCATACACCATTGAAGGCCAAAAGTATCCATGCCTTCAGATTTGAACAGAAAGTCTACGTCTAGACTGGTGGGCACCACAAACTCTTTCATGTACATCATTCATGATATCCATTGTCTCTTCACCGTCAATACATCTGAATATAATTCCATAAAAACCTCGATTGTAGAGAATTTTTTGGTGATCTTTGCTATCATAGAGAGTAAAATTGACCACACGTTGCTGGACTTTTACTTTCCCAACTCTATCAGGTGGGAGTGTTCCATTTTAAAGGTATTCCCTTATAGGTGTCATCCACCCTGTAGTATGACCATAATGTTCAGAAATTGGATTGATTTCATTAATTTCCTCTGTTAGGATTTGAACAATAGTTGAAACTACATCACGACGGGCAATACTAATGATTGTTTCGCCGCAATTTGGATCTTCTAGGGCTATGGCTACATTAGCCAATGCATCATCTTGGGAATTTTTTGATCATGAGACATATGAAAATGTTGGTTCCGAGGAAAATTAAGCCATTAACTCTCTAACGTAATCACACAAATGGATTAAATCTTCCTTTCTGATGAAATAATCCCCACTAATTTGTTTGATTAACAAATCTGAATAACCATTTACCTTCAAGTGATTCACCTCTGCCTGAAGTTCAATTCCAAGCCAGCAATGAGAGCTTGATTTTATGCTTTATTATTTGTACCACCTTCCAACAATAAGATGGAATAGGGTAGAACTAGATTTTCTGGGGAAATAAGCACGATTCCTATCCCAACTTTGTTGAATTTAGGATCTTCCATTTTCTTCCATGTTGGACTTCTGGAGGGACCATCAATATACATTTCCCATGTTTGAGGATTATTGTGAATATAGAAGACTTCCTCATTTGTAAGCTCAATATTTAAAGATTTATCTTCCATAGATGGATGTTTAGAAAGGAAATTAGCTAGAGCTAGGCCCTTTATTGCCTTTTGAGACACGTACGGGATATAAAACTACTGCCAAATAACTACCCACCTTCCCAGATGTCTTATAAGCATTGGGAGACTAAAGATAAATTTGAGAGAGTAATTGTGAGTTACTAATTAGACCTCATGATGTTTCAGGTAGTGTCTCAATTTTTGAAATACATTGATTAATGCTAGTCAGCACTTTTCATTACTTGAATATCGAATTTCTGCCTCAGGCACTGTTTGACTGATATAGTAAAGGTTGTTTCCATTTCCAGCATCATTCTTTTGGGAAAGGAAGGAACCCAATGATCTCTCTAAATCAGTCATATAGAGAATAAGTGGTCTTCCTTTAACAGGTGGCATTAATACCAGTGGACTAAAGAGATATTTCTTGAGGATATCAAATGCTACTTGACATTATTCAGTCCACTGGTAGGTGACTCCCTTCTTCATTAATTTGGTGAAGGGTTAACACTTTCCTACCAAATTGGCAATGAAATGCCGAATATAGGGCAAGTTTCCTTTAAGTCCTCTTAATTCCTTCAGATTTCTAGGAGGTGACATGTTAAGGATGTATTTTTTCTTCTCCGGATCAACTTCAATATAATGATGGTGTACAACAAAGCCAAGAAATTTTCTTGAGCGTACCCCGAAAGCACATTTCAAGGGGTTCATCTTCAGATTATGTCATCAAAGTTTGTTGAATATGATTTCCAAATCATCCAAGTGATCAAAATGTTCTCTAGATTTAACCACCAAATCATCCACATAACATTCAATAAATTCCCCTAAAAAGGGTTTAAATATATAGTGCATGGAACATTGATACATTGTACCTGCATTCTTCAGGCCAAAGGGAATTACCCGATAACAAAACACACCTTGAGGAGCTTTGAAGGTTGTAGACTCTTCACATCTTGGGCCATTCATATTTGATTGTACCCAGAGTAACCATCCTTGAAGGAAATTTCTTTGTAGCCTATTGTCGCATCAATCAAGTGTTTCATTATCGGAACTGAAAAATCATCCTTGGGACAATACTGATTAAGATCTCTGTAGTCAATGCAAACACTAATTTGTCCATTCTTCTTTTTCAATGGGATAATATTAGCCAGCCATTTGGGATATTGAACTTCTCTGAAGAATTTATCCTTGATAATCTTATCAACATCTCCTTTAATTTTGGAAGCATAACTTTGGTGTGTTCTTCTTGGTGCTTTCTTGAATCCTCGATGTTCTTCTGGAAAACCGAAATGATGAGTGGAAACATTAAGATCAAGTCCTGGAATTTCTGTATAATTCCAAGTAAATACATCTCGATCTTTATTTTGAAATTAATTATACATTTCTTGCTCTTCAAGAGTCATGGATTCACTAATTAAAGCGGGGCATGGATATTCTTTTGTACCCAGATTTATTTCTCTATGTTCATCCACAGTGGTAGAGATACCCTCTTTAAATTATAGAGGACCATCCCTAATATCTTCCTCTTCTTATTCAATATGTGTTAATTCTTCTATTTCCACATGCATAGTATATGACGAAGTAGAATTTCCATGGTTAGGGGAGAAGTTAAAATTTGAACATCTTGGATAAGTGGCTACCATTTCTGACCCTATTGATGATGAACGGTCTTCATGGGGTGATAGAGAGAAGATGATGGATTGAGAATCGACATCATTATTTTCCTCTGGTATAGAAATAACTTTTTCTGATCTGGATGATTAAGTATAGAATTTCTAGATTTCAGCAGATGAAATGAAGACATCTTTATCTAAGATTTCATTATTTCTTGGTGAATCAACAATTTCTCTCATGTTTTCTGGCTCGATTTCCGTAACTGAAATTGTAGAAGTATCCATAAGAGTGTTTGGATTTAGGTCTATCCTGTCAATTTGGATAATATACAACACATAATCTATACTCACATGTATGAATGGGTATACTAGAGCCTTTTCCAAACCATTTTGAGACTTAATTTTGGGGACCTTCTTTGCTGTTGATTTTTCATTTCCCTCCATGTGATAAAATTCTGCGACAATGTATTGAGATTCACAAGTTCTGAATTGGTCATTGTCACCATACAATGTCCCAATTTGATCATTGAAACAATATTTGAGACATTTGTGGTATGACGAAGGTACGATCACATGTAAATGTAGTAGGTTCTTCCAAGAAAAATGTTGAAGGTTTTGTCCTGACGAACAACCATGAAATATAAATTAGACACAAGGTCTCCAAAATGAATTCTGAGTGTAATCTTGCCCATAGGTTCATGTTCATTATTATCATATCCTTGAAACATCAATTTATAAGGAGATGAATCAGATTTTTTGAGGCCCAATCGACAAAGTGTACGAATAGAAATGAGATTGACTCCTAATCCATTATCAATTAAAGCTCGTCGGATGTCTATGTCATTGAATTTTCCAAATAGATACAATGGTACGATATTTCCATTTACAAAATCATCTTCATATTCATCTATCAAGGATATCATTGCATGGAATTCTATAGGATCAATCTCTATATAGCAGAATTCAGCCACATCAATTTTAGTTTCGAATTCTTGAGGACATCACAAAGCCTTAATAATCGCCTCCTGAAGATATTTTGATAGATTCAAGGCATCCAAAATTAATAACATGGCTGGTACTTGGGCCAAATGTTTCAAGACATCATACTTTTGGTCCAAAAGATTGTGTTTCCCATCAAGAAAATGTGGTTTTGCAAGTATCATGGAAGTTGATGCTTTGGCAGTAGACGCATCCCGTGTCGGGGTAGGAGTTGGAAACACTCATGGATTCTGTAGATTAGAACAACTAGGTATATCTATTTGTTGATAGAAAGAAGGAGTCTCCTCTAACCGGTCATCCAAAATAATTGTTTCAGGACCGAATCTTCCATGTGTGTCAGAACATTCTTGTTCCTGTTGATCCCATTGAAGGGATTTGCCACGAGTTTCTACTGCATATACAGTTCTAGCAGGGGTAGGATTGAAACAGTGGCTTATGTAATATCCATATCTTACCCTGTATCCTAGACCTCTGTCTCTTCCTCTAACTCCACTTTTAGATACAGGAAACATAGGCTCCTCATAATCAAAATTGTCATTGGCATAAGGATCAATTAAATGATTCATGTTAACAGAATCAAAGATCAATTATTCATCTGATGAAGATTCTGCCTGATGAACCAATTCAAGATGTGCTATTTGGTGGGGCGGTTCCTATCCTTTTAAAGTAGATAGCATAAAATCTTCCAGAGTCAAAGACAACTTAGGCTTTGACATGAGATTGTCTTCTTCTAACTGCTCTTCTTTCTTCAAATTACGCTACTTATTTGAGGATTTTCTTTCTGATGAAGGGGGTTTTGCTGTGGCAGACATTGTAGAAGACACAATTGGTTGATTCAATTGTGTTCATAAACTTTCATGAGTTCAGTTCATCATTTTCCTGAACATCCAATCATCATATTTTTTCATATATTTACTTTTGACTTCGTGCCACACTCCTTCTTCTTCTGGATCAGTAGCGGTAACACATGGTACCTTGGCTGAAGAACCTTTTAGTTTTACCTGTCCAGTGTCCACCAAATTTTTAAGCAGGTCTTTGAAGACAAAACATTGTTGAATGGGATGCCCAAACATCTGATGAAATGGGAAAGAGTAGGGGAGGTCTTCATCTCCTTCCTTGTTCGGCCTTTTGGGCCTTGGAAACTGAACCAGATTGTTTTCTAGAGCCGAGATGAAGTAGCCAAGAACTTTTTCATTCCAGAAAGAATAAACTTTTTTCTTCAAATCTTCAAACTTTTTCCTCCTTGGATTTTTTTACCATCTTGATGAGGCGGCCATTTTTTTGACACTCAGGAGGTGGAGCCCTTCGATATGATGAAGGTGTTGACGTGGAAAAATGTATGAGTGCTTGTTTGAGTGTAACTGTATCAGTCTCTAATTTCCCTATTCTCCTTTCTAGAACTGATGTAATTACACAAGTTTTAGCCATTTTCTTTATAAGAGTATCTTCTATATACTGAGCGATTGAATTAAAGTCTTGAAACCCTCCTGCGTATTTCACAAGGATCAACGGTGTGTTCATCACGTAGATTTTCCACATATATTGGAAAAATTCTTCTTAAGGTAGTGCTAAACATACGAAATATCTTAATCCCTTCCAATGAGCAATGAAATCTGAAACTCTTTCATTTTCCCTTTTCTTATAATTGGTAAGATCAAAAACTGTCGTCTTTGGCAATGTTGAGATAATTTGAAGAAGGAACCTTTGACGGAGATCTTCCCACTCGGTAATTGACCGAGATTTCAAACTTGTATACCTGACAAAAGAAGATACTTATAATGATTTCACAAAACACATAAGCTTAACTACTTCATGTTGTTGAGGAGTTCCCATCATAGGATCACAACGAGAAAAAAACTGTCTTATGTGTTGTTCTGGATCTCCGGAACCATTAGAAATTGGGAATATAGTATTCACAAAATTTGATGGGGGAGGAATTGGATCCACCCATTCAGGGTAAGCTCTCTTCTCTGGTTGAACTTGTGCATGTTTTCCCTCCATAGCTTCCAACAGAGCTGTTAATGACTCAATAGTAGTCATTAATTTTTGAGAAACATCTGGTTGATCTTGGACTTGAGGAGGTGCAATAACTGGAGTTTGGATGAGTGTGGCGACCTGTTCTGTCACTGATGGTAGTATTGTTGGTTGATGTCGTGTATGACCCGTAAGATTGGACTTGTGAGCGTGTACTTGTAATGGGGGGTATTCTTGATCTATCCCAGCAGTAGAAACAAATTCCCATGATTGATTAACTCCAACAAGCTTAGGAGTAAGACTACCTTGAAGTAGTTCTTCATTTATCCTCTTTAATTCCTTCATTTCTTCTTTTTGTTGTGCGAACATTTCCTCTAATGAGGGTGATTGGCCTTCTCCAGAGGTTGGGTGGAATGTAACCTGAATTTTACCCTTTTCCTTGGCATGTGCCTTCTTGGAGTATGGAAGGGCATTACCCAAATGAATTTCATGCCCCTGGGTAACCCTCTATCTTCTAGTACTCACACATCCTTCATTTATTTCCGTGTATACAACCTCTTGAAGAGGAACTTTTTCATTTGATCCCTCTGATTGAGCCTCATGTTATGGAAGATTAGTGACAAAGACATTGATGAAATTTATCAATGCATAATGTATTACAGCCCTTCTGTCACCACATTTTCGATACTGTCTTCTTCCATGTCCTTTATGATCCATTGCCTTTTGTTTGGTTGATCCCTCAGGAACTTATTGATGACCCGTAATTTGGATGGAATCTCCTGATAATTCGGCCATGCATTCCTCTTTTTTATTCATCCCTAATCGAGAGAAGAATGACTTTTACTGAGGACGAGATTGAGATTTTGAAAAATTCCCCTATCTGGTCGACTGAGGTTGTTCTTGGTTTTTATGATCAACACCTCGAATCATGTATGTTGATCCCGAGGGTTGAATTAAAAGATTCCCCAGACTGGAAAGATGAGGTGGATCTTGAGCTACTACATCTGAATATTTCATAAAAGCTCTCCTGATTTTGCGGAAATTTGTCCAGAAATTATCCGGATGAATGATCTGACATCCACTCAAATCACCTGGTTCAGATGATCGTAGGATTATTTCTGACACTTCTATCACCTGATGATGTGAATGCTATAAATGAGAATCCTGGTCAACATTCTCATTTGCTTGATTAAAGAGTAATTCGACAACTTGTTCTTTATATTCCTGACTTTGGGAAGAACTAGTTGAGGCATGTTCTTGGGAAAGCCTTTGATTACACACAAAACCAGTTAGATGTGACCAGTCGTGGGAAATAACATTGTATGAGACCACTTTTAGCGGGATTTGTTGACTGGAGAGCACAATGAAATGCAATGCTCCATGAACTCCCCATCCCCTAATATGAATACAAGATGTGGCATTGGTAATTAACTAGCGCAACCTTTTTAATGTGGCAAGGCTTGAATGTTTAAGGGCTCTCTGCTGCTTTTCAACCTTTGGATGTCGGGAAACAGATAATGATGCCAAGTCAATTTGGAATTGAAACCCTTCTATTATATTGACATGATTTTGATATTCATCTTAAGATAATATATTCTCTTTTATGTGACAATGAGTTTTCTATATGTTGAGATGAATATTGTGAATACAATATTCTATCAACATTTGTGGAATATCATACTGAGAGTCATCCAAAGGCCAAAACATGACTGGTATTTCACTTTTCTCTAGTGTTTTTCTCATATTTAGCACTTTGTCTTTGCCATTTTTTGAATATTCTTCTACCTGATTAGACCAAAGTTGGTGATTCATTATTACTTCATCAGATTCAACAACATTGGTAGAGAATTAATCTGTCAAATTAGATGATTAATGATCTAGGGGTGGTTCGGAGAATGAGCTACACCATGGGCTATCTTCTTATTGAAAAAGTATTTCACCTACTAGCGGTAAGTCATCGGACATGACTGGCTTCTCATTTTAAAGTGCCTCAAGATACGATGGATTTCTCATTACTACATTTTCTATTGAATAATTTTCCAAGAAATGTGAATTACAACTTCGAAGAGGACTTTCACAGCTAAATTCATTATCATCAGGAGGACCACCATGGATGGTAACATCAAAAGATGAAATCTCTTACTCCTTGGTCTTCAAGCCACGCAGAGGGTTATCATGGATTTTATCTAAAGATATTACTTAGAGATTGACCTAATTGTCATGAATCAATCCTTCATTGGGAAGTGTCTGATGAAGACCTTCGGAAATATTGTTGTTACATATGGAATCTGTAAATGAGAGAGTAGAATCTTGAGTTGCAACAGACAATTTTTTGAGGGTTTCAAGAACTCTAGCATCAATCAAGGCCTTACAACAGACTGGCTCTTGATTTTTCAACTGTGCTGGATGGGTCTTTTTCATGGATGCCTTCTTACTCACTTTAGAAACCAATTGTTGAAAAAATTGGATATTATGGGTAGGTGTATGTGTCTTCTCAAGAGAAATGGTCAAGTTAGGCTGACTATCTCCATTTAAATCGGGTGTATGTTCCAAACATGATTGTTTGTATGACATGGGGGAGTATTCTCCACAACCATCCTAGACTAGAATAGAGGTGTGTATCTGCTCTGGAGTGACATGTTGATGAGTCACTCCACTGATTGGGATAGATTTATGATTCTTTACCAGTGATGCTGGTGAAGTTATTATAATATTCTGACAGGTATCGAGAATATGGGTATAGATTTGCTTCTGCTGTTTCAGCATTTTTAGAATGTACTTGGTGACTTCAGCTACCAGAACGGGAATATACATCCATTTCTTGTTTGTAGTATGTGTGTGTTCCTGCTCCCATCCTCCTTTTCCTGTTAGTGAATTTGGATAGTACTCATGTGTGGGGGAAGAAAGTTCTGTCTGCCTCCTATTTATCATTAGAGCATTCCAATTGACATCTCCGGGTGCTACTAAATGAGACTGTTGGTTATCTTGATGAATCACAGGTTTATGTTCCTGCGGATTTTTCTCCACCAAATATGATTGATGAACTTCATTAAAGACTGGCAGACGAGACTGCTGACATAATTGATGAGTGTAAGCAGGTGTATGTGCCTATTTACAGGTGGTCACCATATTTGATTGGAGAGATTCTTTGGATGCAGTCAGACGAGCCTGGTGATTGGATGATGATTTATAAATAGGTGTATGTGCCTGCCTATAGTACTCCGCTGGAATTTCCTGGAAGTATTGATGTTCTACTGCCAGATGAGTATGATTGGCAGTGAGATCAGGATAGACGGGTGAATATGCCCGCTTATTGTTTTCCATCAAGATAGATTGATGGACTTCTCTAGAGGGGTTAGAGGTAAGAACATTCTCTCTATTGACCGAATTTCACCTCTGACGGTTCATTTTTCCAGCTCAGGTCTGAGGAACCTGATCCTAACAACTAGAAGTGATACCCTCATCATGTTGAAGGTGCACTACCACAAGAGTCTGGCAGTGAATGTTGGTGGGAGTCCTCAGGAAGGGCTCATGTCTTCTTGAACTGATGCCCTGAGTGACCTCTTCATTCACCTCCCCATAATATGGGAGGGACTAGTTGTTGAGTTCTGGGGATAACGACCCAAAATAGTTGGAGACGGTGGTTGGCACTACCTGCTTCCTAATTACTGGTCATTGCTATTTGGACAACTAGGCTGAGTTGATAACTTGGAGAGCTTGTCGAGAAACCTCTAGAGTCGAGATGGTACCGTGTTGATGGTATTCCATCACCAATTCATTCGAGACCTAGTGTTGAAGATGCTGAGTCGGTGATGTCGTCCTCATATCGGACGACGATCCAGCAAGAGTGGTGGCCAAGACATTCATAGGTGTGAATTTTAAAGAACCCATTCTGTGTTGAAGAGAGATCAAGGAAAAGAGTTCTTTTTTGATCTATAATACATAATCAAGATAGGTTTGGCTAAACTACATCTTTTTTATGAGAATATATGTCAGTGATTGATTTTTTGGCCCTCATATTGAGTTCAATAGGGGCCTAACGAATAAGTGAAACATCATTTAACTTGGTTAAGGATTCACGTTTGGTTCACCATTTTTGTTTCTTCTGGAAATGGGAATGACCTTGTTTTTTATGGTTCAAACCATCCAATCAGGTTCAAATGAGTTTATTAATAGAACTGGAAACACCCAATGATTCTATATCAATTTATACTTACTTTCCAAAGGTAGGTGCTCATTAGTTGTGGACCGATGAGGATTAATAATTTTCATTGGTTGAGAGGATTGGAGGTTAGACTCATCACACCATTTTTTAGGGGAATTATTTCCTACTCCAAGACTCTCATATAGATTTAAGTTATATTCATGAATCCTTATTAATTCACCAAGCATGAAAATGAGTTTTAGATTTGGAAATAAATGATTGATTGGTATGGGATTTAGATAATATTTTATATGTATTTGATGTTCTTCATCGATAGAGAATCATCCATATGTATTAGAGATTCTTAGTCAATGGTATCCTTCAATCTATTATATAGAAATATCAGGGTCACTATGATGACCATACTGGTTTTAAAGCCTCTCAGTGGGACACTTGATGTTTATTTCCATTCCGAAAGATAGGGATTATTTCAGAGTTGGGATAGTACCCACAGATGAGCTACCTATGTATCCTCATAAAAAAGGAATCAGAACCCACATTGTTCGATTGAAAAGAATATAGTTTAACATCATATGGAATGGAAAATAATTAATGAAAGTTGTTCTTGAACCATATAAAGGCTTTCTACATACTCTACTTTTAAGACAGATATCAATGTCCACATATTTCGGGTAATGAAATATAGGGCTTATGCATGGTTAATGTCCCAAGAAGAGATGTCATGATTACTTTTACACCCTAAGCTCACGTGAATTATGATTAATGTGACAAAAAAGAGGTATCCGTAAATTTGACGATGGTGCCATGAAAGATGAAGTCATGAAAAATGATGTGGGGATTACGTATGTATGACTTCCCAAGTAGATGAAGGCTAGGAATAACATTAAGAAAGAAGCCCAGGAGCTGGGTCAATAACGGTATTTGTAATTTATGGAGATTTGGAGTTTTAACTTGGGGATTACTCTTGAGAAGGAGGACTAAGTTAAAATGGATTTATGATTGGGGTTTATTAATGAGAAGTAGTCCCAAATAAATGGAAATTATGATTGAGGCTTACTCCTGAGGAGGATGCTCAATTAAAGGGAACTTATAACTTGGGGATTACTCTTGAGAAAAAGGCCCAATGTTAAATGAAATTATGACTGGGGATTACTCTTGAGAAGGAGGCCCAGGTTAAGGGGACTTGAGACTTGGGGCTTACTCTTGAGAAGGAGGCCCAAACCACGGGAACATGGGGCATACTTCTGAAGAGGATTCCCTAAACCAAAATATCTTCTCATCTTTAAATGATGAGGTTATATAAGAAACCTCTTACCATGGTGACATGAAGATTTTAAGTTACAAGATTTTGGGAGAGCTTCTCATTGAATTCTCTTCAGATAAGGAATCCAACAAAGAAACCATTCCATTAATGGCATTGAAAAGGCATTCGAGGGAGAATATCTTGAAGAGGAGAGGTGAACAAGAGAGAGTCAAACAAATGAAATTGACACACATGTATGGTCGTACAAATCATTTGATGTGAATGTCTTGGCCGCACAAGTGTACTTGCACAGCATGGGTTCACCTGGGTGATGAAGAATCTATAAGGTAATACTTGGGTGAGACTTAACTCAAGCCTTTAGTATTATCCTAAGATGTTTCCAAAAGGGAGGTGCACAAGTTTCATTGAAAGGGTATGGCAACACACAATTGTTTCCACTTTTAAGGCGGCCTGGACACTTAGGTGAACAAGTGTTGATGAATTATAAACACTTATGTTTTATCCTACTCCTTCATGTCTTCCATTTTAGGTAAAAAGTTACCTTAGAAGCTTTCAGAAGAGTTGAGATGAAGACTTGTGCGACCAGAGCATGAATATGAGTTTTGTAAAAATTTTACTTGAAATGGGGTCCCATAGGGGTTATTTATTGGACACCAGGTACCTTGGGTGAAAGAAAAAGAATAGGGTGCGCAAGTTACTTGAATGACCCATAGGCGGCGTGCAAGTAACTTGCGTGGCGCGTAGGAAACTTGTGTGACTTCCTCCAAATGGGTTCCTTGTCCATGCCCTTGTCAATTTTTGATGTTTTTAAAAGGGTAACCCTTTGTGCTTAAGGTATTCACCTTTTCCATTTGTTTTGACTCTGTGAAAGAAAGGAGCATCAACAGCTGTTCTCCAGCATGGTCGCCGGTGACGTTCATTGTGTCACTGGGTGTTCCCCAGTGGCCCGACCTTCATTCTGAAGACACCCGCACTCGTCTCAGGACATCGCCATCAATTCATGACCACCAAAATCCACAAATTTTGTAGATGGGTTAAGCCATTTTGGTTTGGCACACACTCTCCATGTTATAATAGTAGTTAGCAACATATGTGTTTTTGATTCAAGAGGAACAACAAGAATGGGGTAAGGGGTATTCGAAACAACAATCCCTACCTCAATGATTCATTGATGTCAGTGAAGAGTGGGAGAGACGGTTGTCAGTTCAACATCGTTGAAGACGTTCCTCATTAGAGATCCATCGACATATTTCTTCATTGGAGACATGTTCGTTGAAGGAGAAGAGTTCTTTGTTGGAGAAAGTTATTCCTGGTTCTCCATGGTTCTCCCAACCCACTTTTGCTAAATAATTTCCCCAAGTAAATTTGGAGAAAACATAATAAAAACAAGTCTATCCATTAATTAAAGTAGGAACAATTAATTAATTGAATTTGGCACAATTGATTAGTTGAATTTGGCATAATTAACCATGGATAGTTGAAAGGTTTTCCTACATTATGAGGGGTTCAGTTGGTTCCCACCACAAAATTAAAAAATGGGTGGTTTCCAAAAGAAAAATAAAATATTACTTATTTTATTTTCCTTCTTCCCTGAGAAACTGAAAAACTAACTTCCACCCTCGACCTATTATGGTCAAGGATAAGGTATCATTAAGAAAATATCAGCACTGCAAGTTCAACGGTGTCCTCAGATTTCAATTCTGAGCACCAGTTCAAAAGTTACAAAATAACGCTCGCACATTTTCTGAAAATACCTAAAACAACTTCATAAATCCATTCTGGGCACACTGGGCTTCATAATCTAGTGTCGTCAAAAACTACAGACTCGAATAATTCCATAATTAATTTATAAAAAATTACATGGAATTTCCGGGTCATTACAATCTCCCCAACTCAGTGCTTTGCATCCCTGAATACCACATCAAAAAAACTCGGAAAATATGTGGGGGAAGTAAGCATGAATATGAGCCTCCCGCTCCCACGTGCTCTCTTGGAGGTTCTCGTGCTGCAAACGTACAATCACTAATGGTATCGACCACCCATGAAGGACCGGCTCCTATTGATCCCCAATCTCTAATGTAACCTCCTTAAATGTTTCCCCATTGCTGATGTCCAGCTCGCCATGGTCGATGACGTGAGATGGGTCATGAACTTATCTCCTAAAGTGGGATACGTGGAAAACATCAGCCACCCAGGGAAATTGTAGGGGAATTGGTAGGTGTTAATCCACCTCACCAACTATGATGAGGACCTTAAAGGGTCTGATTAACCTTGGAGATAACATGCCTCCCCTGCCAAATATCTTTAAACCTTGTCGAGGTGAGACCCATAGAAAGACACGGTCTCCATCCTCGCACACCAGAGGTCTAAGTCTCCTTTCAGCGTAAGACTTATGCCTGCTCTGTACAGTCTTCATCTGCTCCTGGATAATATTCACATTCTTTACGGTAGCCAGTACCATCTCTGGTCCCATGTGTACTGACTCCCCTGGGTCAGTCAAGCACAAAGGAGATCTGGAAGGTTGTCTATACAAATACTGGAATGGTGCCATCCCAATGGTGGGGTGATATCTGTTGTTGTATGAAAACTCCACCAAGGGCACGTGATTCTCCCAGTTGCGATCGATGTCGAAGACGCAAGCATGCAGCATGTCCTCTGGGGTCTGAATGGTCTGCTCAGTCTGGCAATCCATTTGAGGATGGAATGTGGTGCTCAAACGAATCTACATCTCGAAAGACTTCGACAACCACTTCCATAGTCGGGAAGTGAAATGTGTATCTCAATAGGAGACCATCGTCTAGGGTACTCTATGTAGCTGCACAATCCCCTACACATAGAGGTGTCCAAAGCTCTATACTAAACCCTGCTCTATGATCAGTAGTAAGTGGTCTGACTTGGTGAGTCAGTCGACGATAATCTAGATAGAATCATGACCCCTAGATGTAAGTGGAATCCCTATCACGGAGTCCATGGATATCCCATACCACATCAACTCTAGGACATCCAAAGGCTGAACTAAGACTGGTGGTACCTAATGCATTGCCTTCACTTGCTAGTAAGTGAAGCACCGAGAGACCAACTCTGCTACTAGTTTTTTCATTTCCGGCCACCAGTGCTATTGTCGGATGTCCAGGTAGATTTTTGACTAAATGATGTACCACTAGAGGGGACGTATGGAACTCCCTCAACACTTCTTCCCAAAGAGGCATTGGTATAATGGTATTTCCTATGAAGAGGAGGGTGTGCTTCCCAACTTCATAAAATCCATAAGGTGCTTGCCCTGTGGATATATGAACACATATAGCCTCACAGTCAGTGTCCCCATGCTGCGCCTCCCTGACTCGCTAAAGTAGTGGGGGAGTGACTGTAAGATACTGAGGAAAAGCTACTTCATCTTGATCCACAAAGGATATCTGTAAAGCGGCTAGCTGCACCGTTATTCGCTGAATAAGTGGGGTAATTTAATTATATCCTCAAATTTATCTAATACCTTATTTTATTCTCATTATTCACACTATTTTGTGTCTTCTATTTTTCTAAGAAAATTAGATATTTTCGTATCACTTTACGAAGGGAGTTTTAAGTTAAGGGTAATATTTGGAAACTCAGAACAACAATGATGTGTTAGTAAGTTGCCATTATGACACATAAACATTTATTATTTTTAAAATATATTATCATAACTATTGTTTATTTTTATATAATCCTTGTTATGAAATTATAATGCAAAACATTAATAAAAAGAGATGGAAATTATGATTTGGGACGAAGATGTGTAATTCTATATATTTAGATGGGAAACTTCATCTGATTCATGTCTACATTCACACCCCATATCTCTTCAAAATGTTATTCTTGGGGGATAAGAACGAACACAACCTAAGGGTGGGAAAGGTAATATATAATTTTTGGATGTACATTTTTTGTAGGAATACATTGGTGTATCTCCAAAGAAGGTACCTTGATATCTACCAGAGTATAAGACAATGTTTTCAATTGATTTAATACCTCATAGAAGACCGATACCAAATAATACCTATGGAATGGTCACTATAGAATTAATGGAATTGAAGAAACAACTAGATTAGTTTTTTAATATTGAATTTATATGCCTTGGTGTATAACCTTCTGGGATATCCAATTAGTTTCTTTAAGAAGATTTGTGGATCAATGAGTATGTGTATTGATTATTGGAAAATCAATAATATTATGATAAATAACTAGTACCCCTTCCACACGTTGATAAATTTTTGATTAACTTCTTGGAGATAAATATTTTTAAAATATTAACCTTCAGTTTAGGTATCATAAATTAGTAGTGAATAATGAAGATATACTAATGATATAATTTGAACGGTGTATGTATATTATGAGCTTAATATAATTCTATTTTTATTTACTAATGTACACATTGTTTTTATAGATATAATTAATAGATTAATCAAATAATATCCTGATGTTTTTTTGTGGTATTTATTAATTATATATTTGTTTACTCTACGAGTTATAAGGATCTTAATAATCACTTATGAATAATTTTTCAGGATCTTCGAATAAAAGAGTTATGTGGGAAATTTTTTAAGTGTAAACACGAGATTTAGAATGTTTCCTTTATTTTCCATATTGTCTCTAAGGATGTTATCTTAGTAGATCTTATGAAGGGAACTACATTACAATAATGACATACACAGATAAACATAACCATGGTATATTGTTTCTTTTTTTACTAGGCTAATAATGATGATTTTTTCAAAAAACAATGCCTGATTGGCTAACCCAATAACCATGATTATTCGTAAGGGGGTTATGTTCTTATGGATAATGGAATGTGAAGAATATTTTGATGAATTGAATAAGATATTGGTGAATTATATGATTTTTATGCTGCCACCAAGAGATAATGAATTTGTGGAATATAGTGATATATCAAAAAAGGGGCTTTGTATTTTACTTATATAAAATAAAAATTTTATTACCTATTCATAAATTCCATTAATGAATAATGAAAACCCTATCCAACCCATGATCTTGATTTTACACCTATAATCTTTTCATTGAATACATGTAGAAATTATCTCAATAGTGGAAAATATGATATATATATATATATATATTTATATACAGATCCAAAGAATTTGAAATAATTTTTTTCACATAAATAACTCAATGTGAGGGAATGGTGATGGCTTGAGATACTCAAGGATTTTTATTTTTAAATACACAACCACCTTGGGAAGAAAATAAGCAGTAGATGCATTGATCCATAAAGATCATAGAGTGCTTAAAAAAATGGGGATTGATAAGGATCCTATGTTTATGGATTTAGAAAAGATCGATCTAGAAAATTTTAAGGAAGGGAAAGCATCACTCCTTATAAAAGATAAAATGATCTCATCCTAATGATGATAATTTTTAAAAGGAAATTAAAGTCATTAATATTGGTAAATTGGAACACATTGTATATAATGGTAGAATTATGAAATTTGGAAAGTGGCAAGGTGTTCCACATATACATGAGTAAAAATAGAATCATTAGAAGATTCTCATATCTTGAAGGTATCTACAGACCTTGATTACACCAAAATGTATATATATTTTATGTAACATTTATAGTGGGGTAACATGAAGTGGATTGTTTCTATTTATGTGTCAATATGTTTTTTAACATATAAAGGATGACAGACATCGTACAATGGGAGGTTTGCAACCTATGCCAATTAAAAATAGGAAATTTTATGAAAATACCATAGAAATTATCATGGTATTACCAAATACTCATAGAAATAATGATGGAATATGGGTTACTATTGATCACTTTACCAAATATGAACATTTCTTCTTTATAAGAGAAGATTTAAAACTAAGGAACCTTGAAGAATTTATATAAATTGTAATTTATGGTTTAATGGTGTCCTTATTTCAATTGTGTCTAATTGTGATCCATAATTTTCATTGAAATTATTGAAATATATTCAAAATGAGCTTAATATCAAGCTTTATTTGAGCACTGATTATCATTCTCAAACTGATTGGAAAACTAAAATTATTCTAAAAGCTTTAGAATACTTTTTTGGTTCATAAAATCATGATTTTCATGGTATGTGGGATCAATATTTACATTTGATATAGTTCATATATAATAATATATTCCATTTAATTATTAAAATGGTTCCATATAACGCATTATATGGAAAGATATTTCATACTATAACTTGTTCGGATAAAGTTGGTTAAAGTTAGGTTGCATGCCTATAACTTGATGTAGAGATGATGATAAAGGTAAATTCTGTCTGGAATCATATTAGAGTATCCAAAAGTAGGAAAATGGTTTATGAACATTACTATAGGAGATACAAAGAATTTCTTGTGGGAGATCATGTTTTCATGAATGTTTCTATAGGAAAGGTTTTTATAATATTCAATAATAAATAAAAAATGACCCCCTGGTACCTCAGACCATTTTAATTTCAATAAATGATTGGAGCTATGGGTTATACTTTAGAAATTCCACCTATCCTCTCTAAAGTACATGATGTGTTTCATATCTTATTATTAAGGAAGTATATGCCAAATACAATGTATATGATAACCAATAAATAAAGATAATTGGAACCTAATTTATATTAATTTAAAGAGGTGATATAGACCCTGGAAACTATAGAAGAAGTGTTAAGGAATCAAATGACTCAACTGGTAAAGGAAAATTGGATAAATAATAGGATTGAAGATGTAATACGGATATCTAAGTGTATTATTATAAATAACTACCCAAATATTTCCATTAAGTAATGTTATATAAATTTCAAGGATGATTTTTGTTAAATGAGGGTATAATTTAATACTTCAATATTTTATGGAATATAATATTTAAAATAAATTTAATCTTTTCGATAGCCTATGACACACAAAACCATGAGTGAAAATGAACAATAATATAGTAGACCCTTATAACCATCACATAAATTTGTGGGTATGAATAAGAAAAACAAATTTTGAAAAGTAGACAATTTACATAATTATATGAAAAATTTATTGGTTATCAATTATTTTTAAATAAAATTAAAAAACACTTGAGGGTAAAATATGTGTTTTTTCCGGAAAAAATTTTTATGAAAACATTCCATTTTTTATTTTAATAAATTAAATTAATCACTATTTTGGAATTATTATAATTATATTTATATATTATACTATTAATAATTTTTTTAAATGTCAAATAATATTTTTAATATGCATGAGATAAGAATATATCCAGATTTATGATTGGAAATGTATTTTTCCAAAAAAATGTTTTTGTATTTTTTTATAGGATTAGATTAAAAATAATTTTTTCAACTTATACAAAGAAAATATGTTAAAATGGAATATATATTTGTAATTAAGAGGTTAATTTTTTTTAACTAGGATCCTTTAATTTTTTGTCAGTATGAATAGTAACCATGGTAAAATTTGTCACCTCGTAAAACATTGAATCATGTTAATCATGGTCAAATCTAATTGATAAAGTCATAATATTTAATATTAATTATTATTGGGTGAATTGAATTGGAAACCTATCACTTTAGTCCCTAAATTTATTATTTAATAAACACTTTTCCATGAAACTAATCAATAAAATATTTAAATCATTGAATAGTACAAAATGTTACTCTCTTAGTTTAAAATATCTCTTATGTGTTCATATAGTGACAAAATAATGTTATTAATTAATATAAATGTATATTATTATAATAGTGAAGTTATGTTGATGATGTTATTTTGTTTATAATATTTATTAATTATATAATTACCCTAAATTATTGTGCAATTGTAATACAATATTTATTCAAATAATAAAAAACTAAAATTAATGATTTTAAAATATTAAAAGTAATAAAATCTGTGTTTTTCATTGTAATCCACGAGTTTTATAGATAAACATAACATACTTGAAATATTTTTAAGTATTATTTTGGAATTAAAACATTGTCTTGGTGTATTTGATTTCAAATTATATGAATGGTGTCAAAAATGAAAATAATACTTGATTAAATTATAAAAAACCCATTAAAATATTTAAATAGGATAATGGGGACATGATACTATCAAAAATTTCATCCCTTTAAAATTTATAAGCATATTTTCTTATAATAATTAACATTTATCCTCCTAATTGTGAATAAGGCATTACCATGGTTAAGGTTAAAATAATTTAACTAAGGGGTTAAACCATAATATAATGTTTAAAATACCACATAAACCTATATATATTTTAGTTTTTGATTATATTACAACCATATAGTGTAACACCCCAAGAATTCATAGTGTGTTATTTCTTAAAAATAATTCAATAACATGCACTACACGCAACACCGAGTTCAATTACACCATGACTTACCAAACAAGCCGTTCAAAAGAGGTTATGAATAGTATTAACTAAATTTTAAACTTTATATAATCATTATAATTTTAGAATCCATATTATGAGTTTCTTAGACATAACGTAAGAACAAATTCATTTTCAGTATTGCACTTTTACCAACTTTTAATGGTGAACCCTTTTTAAATAAAATATTTTAAACTTTTTGACTAAATGGGGACATAAAAAAAAAATTAAAATGAAACATCCCAGGCTTCCACAGTACGCTTTCCTTTGAATAATACAGTAGCGTGTGTTGTACGCAACTTCGAGTTCTAACACACACCACAACCAATCAAACTAGCCGTTATGAATAGTAATACCTACCTTTTAAATTATATATATTTTATATTTCAAAATGGACTTCATTTTTGGATTCGGAATATCAAATTTAGCCTAAGGTGAAATTTTGGTACTTTTCAGATAACTTTAATATTTTGATGAATAGTGAAAATTACTAAATTTTAATTAAAAACAACTTTTTTAATCAAAATAATTAATAGTGATAAATTATGAATTTGAGTGGTTTTAAAGTATATTTAGAATATATTTTTACCATTTAATATAATGTTGGTCATTGGACATAATTTTACTATTAAACCGAACATAAACAAGTGTCAATCTTTTCATAGTTATTATCTCTTAAAAACACGCTTTTTGTTTTGACAGAGGGAATTAATTTTAAATTAATTTCTGCCACTTCTGTGTTTTGAATTTAAAAAAATGGATTCCATATTTGGAATCAGGATGTTCATATTGTGTAAATAATTAACTTTTATTTTTAGACATTTTGAATAATTACTGCGGTAAATATTTTATTTACCATGGTTAAGGGTAAATTCGGTAAATAAGGGTTAAACAATAATAGTATAATAAAAATAAATTACCATAAACGTGTCTTAGACTTTTTTTTTTGATACATGTTCGGACATAGGCATATTTGGGTCGATTTTGGGACCCCATGGTGCCACTTGTAGGTGATAGGGACACTTTATTTTAATTAAGTTAAAATGAATACAAAAATGACACAAGCATATATCTTTTAGAAAAACAATTTTTAAATAGGGTTATATATGTTGGATTTTAGATTATAAATAATCATTAGAAAGATAAAAAGATTTACTACATAATTATATTTTATTTATAATTTTTAGACGTTAAATAATATAATTTATGTATGACAGAATGATGATGTAGTAATTACTATAATAGTGAAAAATCAAAATAATTGATATTATAAATACCCAAATAAATATAATATGAAACTTTTAATGAATTAAAATAATTTTCTAGGATACTATGACATATTATTATTTATTTAATTATATTTTTTCGATGTAATCATTCGTTTATGAGTTTCACAAAAATCAACTGTTGAATAGTGTCAAAATTGACAGAAAAGAGTTTTTAAAACAAATATTATATTATTAATTGATATTAAATTCCTAAAAATCTAAGGTTCGGCCAAGAGACTTATATCATGATATGTGTATCATTAATGGACCACTTGGGGGTCTCTTGGATGTATATGGTACGTTTATTAACCATATAATATAAAAATACAAAGAGACATTGTAAAAGTGAAACTAATTAACATAGAGTTAATTCTTAAAGATCAGGTTAATATAAGTACCCAGACCTGTCTAAATTCTATTTTTTGAGTTGCTTTCGACCTATCCCCACCTTAACCTTTGAATAATAAACTTTGGAGCCATTAGAATCCGAATATGAATTTATTATAAACTAATATTTCTAGCTTTTCTAAAGGTGCCCCTCACCCCTCTTATAAAAAGGGCACTCATCCTTCCCATTTATTCACACCTTCAAAACCTTTTGGTTTGGAAAAACTCTGCACCAATACTCTCCCAACTTCCCTCAATACAACCTAGAGGCCTTAGTTTGATCAGAAAGCCAACCTATGGAGCCCTTTTGATCAAATAAAAAGGAAAAACCCGAAGAAGAGGTAATGATTTCACCACCCTTTTCCATGTTCCTTTCTTCTTCCACTTCTTCTTCCTTTGTTATTACAATTATAAAATAATAACTCCAGTATCATATATATACTGTGATGTTATTATAAATATGGTACATCCATATTCAGTATTCTATCCACCCTTTGAATAACATGTCACCATACGTGCGTACGTACGGCTTAACGTCTCCACGTCGTGGTGTAATTGTTATTCAATATATTATTATTTTGATGGGTATAATAATGATATGTAACTCATGTAAATAATAAATATAACATGTTAATGATTCTGTATATATGATATAACAACCATTTATATATTCTTTCAAAAGAATGATATTGTCGCTCGTGCGTACGTACGGACTACCGTCTCCACGAACGCGATGAGATTCATTCTCCATCGTATCCATTCAAGTATAATTATCATTTGATGATTTAAAAATTATGTTTAACGACTTGATATCATTCTGGATATGAATAATATACAACCTATCCATTAGAAACATGGCTTACGTAACAAAACATATAAAAGAAAACAAGTAAGTTAACACCCGAAACAATGATAATACTAAGATATTATTATCAAATCAATATTAAAAGATCATATATGGTACCATATTAATGTATATGATTCTTGTATAATTTAATAACAATTATTTCACCATTGTACATGAGGTTAACCTACCCCAACAATGGAAAAGTACAAGTTAAGGGGTTTTCATCTCACTCATTATTCCCATAAGATTCATTCCATATTGCCACCATCACCTTTTGTGTGGTGTATGTACTGCCCATAATTATATTCTTTGTATAATACACTCTAATTTATGTGTATTTACATATTCATAGTATGATACCTCTTTCATGGGTTGTATGATTCATAAGTTACCAAATTGGTAAGGGTTATTTCGCAATCTCTTCATTATCCGAGGTTGTTTATACGTAAAAATCTACTGGGATCTCTTTATCATCCACATCCATGTTTCTTAAATATGAATTTCCAAACATTTTTACTATTTACTAGAATATGGATTAAAGTCATTTATACCCTTGTTTGAATTTTTATAAGATGTTTATAAAGGAATCTTTCCGTCATTTTCCAAACAAGGTGCTTTTTAACCTTTTCGAAAAAATTAAGGTAAGAAGGTTTTTTTTAACTTATACGGCGGGTGTGGATATTTTCCGCCGTTATAAAATTGTCAAAGCTTCCCTTACAAGATAATAAGAATATTTTCAAAAAAAAAGTTTTATTTCATAAATATAAGACTCTTAAATGATTTCAAAATAGAAAGAGATATTTTTCTAAAATAGTCTTTATTTCATCTATGTCAACATCCTTTGATGGATTTTAAGCTTATTTGAAGTTGATTTATTATGATACAAAACATCCATATTTTATTGAAGGTTCTGTGATATTTTTGACTGTGGATAAGTTATTCTTATGTCACTTATGGTTTTTGTTTAGAGTATTGACATTTCATAAGTTATTTGTAATCTGAATGTTTATGTCATATTTCAACCTTTCATTCAGATGAATGTGTTAGACAAGTATGTTCCGGGTTGGGGACCGGTAAAAGTAAGCCTTCCGATTTGGTCTCCGGTTATTACAGGAACTCCAGTTTGGTCTCCGGTTATTAGAGGAACTCCGGGTTGGTGTCCGGTTATTAGACGCACTCTGGTTTGGTGTCCGATTATTAGAGCACTCCGGGTTGGGTTCCTGTTACAGTTAGCCCCAAGGTCTTGGGATGAGGCCTTGACAAAGAAATTAAAGTTCAGCATTATGCATTCCATCATTATGAAAGTGGTTATTGATTTTGCATGTGATTATTCGATTAGTAGAATATCCATGTGAATAAGTAAATGGAATTATTTCATTTTATTTATGCCATACTGTGTTGAAAGATCAAGTTTGAAAGGCTTTTGTTTTAGTTATACATTGCCTTAAATGTTTATTCTTATTTATGAATGTTTCCTCTATATTGTTATCCTTACTAGGCATTTGAGCTCACCTCTTTTCAGTGTTTTATTTTTCCCAGGAAGTGAAGAAGTAAATTATGAATGACCTGCAGGGATATTATGTGGGGATATGAGTGCGTATTATGGAGACAATATGTTGTTGTAGTAGTTTTTCATTTTATGATGTAATGTAAGACTTATGAATATATATAGTGTTTCCAAGGCTACTAAACCAGTCGGTCTTTCGAGATTTGATCTTTCTTGTGATCATGAAAATGTTATGTAATAATGCACGGACTCTGGGTAACTAGGGTTGGGGCGTTACAGTTGGTATCAGAGGAAGTTTAGTACAAACCGTGGAAGCTAGATTTAGATAAACTCTGGTTAGAGCACGTAAACATAAGATTAACTTTGAGGATTAGTATAGAAGAACTTCCTAGAATTTTGGTACTGTAGAGTTTTTGTGAGTTTTCCAAGCAATACATCCCTGTCTGGATACGAGAAGGTAGAGGCGGCTCTGGCACAGATGTACCTAGGGGTAAAACCCGAAACCACCGCTTTGAGCTAGACTCGAACGGGAACTGGTGCACGACAACGGGCCTTGATGCACTCTTGGTTACGACACTCCCGGGGGATATGCATAGGATAACTCTCATTTTATTTACAAATCATTATGAAGGGTTTATGAGTATATACTTCCTCAAAAGAGACATTTTTATGATTATGGATTATATCCATAAACTATTTAATTTATGTTATGTGTTTCACAAGTTTGTGATTGGGTATTGTTATTCATAAACTAATCTAGTGTATTCCATTGTTTATTAATGGTGCCTAGTAGAAGGAATGAGAACTCCAGCAATGCACATGATACAAAGAGAAAGAAGGATCATATATTTTATGGTCTTAAGCCAGAATTTACAAGAGAAATAGTCTCGCATGTATTATCATCATATGAAGAAATAATATCATGTGTTGATAAGATAAGTAAAGAGTTTACTGAGTCCTATGGCTTTTAAGGGAAGCAAGAGAAGAAAAGGATGGAAGAGAGAAAGATGGATAAAGGGAAGAGGGAAAAGAAGAATTTTTTCATATGTGATAACTGTGGAAAAAAACACCATGGAACATGCCTGAAAGGAATGGGAGTTTGTTATAAGTGTTGAGGAAAAGGGCACAAAGTCCATGACTGCAAGGGTAAGAAAATGGTTTCAAATGTACAATACTTCATTTGCAAGGAGTTTGGACACTACGAGAACCTATCTCCCAGTCATCAGACTATCCCGCAAATGATGCTATTGGATAATAATCAAGTTATGATACTACCACAGATGAAGAGGAATGATTAGAGTTCTTATGTTGATTATTTCAATTGACTGTTGTATCAACAATGTACTTGTTATAATAATTATGGAGTATATAAGGATTGTACTGCAGTACTATTTCATTAAGGACTTGAGATTGTGTGGAACAAAGAAAAGTGACTCATAAGCAGGTTAATTTTTTGGCAAATATATGGTTGAGAGAAAGATAAACCATAATATGGTTCTGATACCGAGGTAGTGATTTTAGAATAATACATGATTGATTTGGATAAATTATATTGGATATTCTTGACTACCGTGAAGCTGATTAATGATTTGTATATTCCATCATTGTTGGGATTTAAAACATTTTTGGATTGATGAAGTATATCCAGCATTCTATATGGAATAAGGGAGCATGAATGTAATCAATAAAGATTATGGTAATTCAGGATGTTTCAGTGTTTTAAAAGAATACATGATGAAGGTATTAATATGCTATTACGGGGTAAAAAGGATCTACATTATGTTTACCTCCCTTATAAATGTTGGACTGTGAGTTTGGACAGAAGTATTTTGGATAAATTCTAGTTTGAGATTAATTTTGGATTTCCGTAAAAGGACAACCCGGAGGTCGGGCGGCAACCCGTCGTGACCAGCAAGGCCACAAGACTTAAACCCGCAACCGAAGGGCGACAAGGGTGTATCACCTACCGCTGGCCCACAAGATGTCCTGGATTAAATAATGTAGTTTTTATTAAATGATCATGTAGATGAATTATAAATTCGTTTGTTTTGGAACCCTATACGAATAGTGTAAATAGAATTTTTTACGTTCTATTATCTTTTAGAGTGAAAGATGAGTTTGTGGTAGAAATTTATTAATGGATAAAACTATAATTATAAAGTAAGTATATCTCCTTATGATCTTAGCCAATCTCATAAATAAATTCCTCAACATTAAGAAAAAGAACTTAGAACAAACATGTTGTCCTATATGGTACCTTAAATCATCACTAATTTATGGCTTTGGGATTGTTGGCCTTTTCATAGCCATGTTCTCTACCACTCTCCATCAGATAATTGATGGTTAGATTTTTCTTCCATATCCATATTTTTTTACATGGAACCCTAGTCTGTGTTATTTTCGGTAATCTTCATACTTTCCACTCTTTATTTTAAATAGAGGCCACATTAATTCATTTTTCGATGTGGGATTTCAACTAAGATATTTTGAAACGTCAAAAATTTGTTATCCTAATAACCTATGTTTTGTTGAACCGATGGTATTTCAAATCATCATAGATTGATGAATTTAAGGACCTCAATTTTACACTTGTTTGTGATTGATGACCTCAATCACTACCTATAAATATTTACGTTTTCCTCCAATTATATGTCTCTAATTGCCACCAATGTTCTCTTAATAGAGATCATAATTTGGCGGTGACCTTTTGATTTCTCTCCTCCTCATATTAAGACTAAATTTTAGTAACCCAATTTCCAATGTGGGTTTTCCCACAAATATATTGTATATTTTCAACCTTTTATTTTCGAAGAACAATTTCAAATTGCGAGGACGCAATTTATTGAAGGAGGGAAGAATGTAACACCCCAAGAATTCATAGTGTGTTATTTCTTCAAAATAATTCAATAACATGCACTACACGCAACACCGAGTTCAATTACACCATGACTTACCAAACAAGCCGTTCAAAAGAGGTTATGAATAGTATTAACTAAATTTTAAACTTTATATAATCCTTATAATTTTAGAATCCATATTATGAGTTTCTTAGACATAATGTAAGAACAAATTCATTTTCAGTATTGAACTTTTACCAACTTTTAATGGTGAACCCTTTTTAAATAAAATATTTTAAACTTTTTGACTAAATGGGGACATCAAAAAAAATTTAAAATGAAACATCCCAGGCTTCCACGGTACGGTTTCCTTTGAATAATATAGTAGCGTGTGTTGTACGCAACTTAGAGTTCTAACACACACCACAAAGGCATATTTGGGTCGATTTTGGGACCCCATGGTGCCACTTGTAGGTGATAGGGACACTTTATTTTAATTAATTTAAAATGAATACAAAAATGACACAAGCATATATCTTTTATCAAAAAAAATTTTACATAGGGTTATATATGTTGGATTTTAGATTATAAATATTCATTAGAAAGACAAAAAGAGTTACTACATAATTATATTTTATTTATAATTTGTAGACATTATATAAATTAATTTATGTATGACACAATGATGATGAAGTAATTACTATAATTGTGAAAAATCAAACTAATTGATATTACAAATACCCAAATAAATATAATATGAAACTTTTAATGAATTAATCTAATTTTATAGGATACTAGGACATATTAGGATTGATTTAATTAGATTTTTTCGAAGTAATAATTCTTTTATGAGTTTTACAAAAATCAACTATTGAATGGTGTCAAAATTGACATATAAGAGTTTTTAAAACAAATATTATATTATTAATTGATATGAAATTCCTAAAAATCTAAGGTTCGGCCAAGAGACTTATATCGTGATAGGTGTATCATTAATAGACCACTTGGGGGTCTCTTGGATGTATATGGTATGTTTATTAACCATATAATATAAAAATACAAAGAAACATTGTAAAAGTGAATCTAATTAACTTAGAGTTAATACTTAATGATAAGGTTAATATAAGTACCCAAACCTATCTAACTTCTATTGATTGAGTTGTTTTCGACCTATTCCCACCTTAAACCTTTAATAATAAACATTGGAGCGATTAGAAACCGAATATGAATTTATTATAAACTAATATTTCTAGCTTTTCCAAAGGTGCCCCTCACCCCTCTTATAAAAAGGGTACTCCTCCTTCTCATTTCTTCACACCTTAAAAACCTTCTGGTTCGGCGAAAATCTTCCCAAATACTCTCCCAACATCCCTCAATACAACCGAGAGGCCTTATTTGGATCATAAAGCCAACTTAAGGAGCCCTTTTGATCAAATCAAAAGGTAGAACCCGAAGAAGAGGTAATGATTTCACCACCCTTTTCCAAGTTCCTTTCTTCTTCCACTTCTTCTTCCTTTGTTATTACGATTCTAAAATAATAACTCCAGTATCATATATATAATGTGATGTTATTATAAATATGGTACAACCATATTCAGTATTCTATCCAACCTTTGAATAACATGTCACCATACGTGCGTACGTACGACTTACCGTCTCCACGTCGTGGTGTAATTGTTATTCAATATATTATTATTTGGATGGGTATAATAATGATATGTAACTCATGTAAATAATAAATATAACATGTTAATGATTCTGTATATATGATATAACAACCATTTATATATTATTTCAAAAGAATGATATTGTCGCTTGTACGTACGTACGGACTACCATCTCCACGAACACGATGAGATTAATTCTCCATCGTATCCATTCAAGTATAATTATCATTTTATGATTTAAAAATTATGTTTAAGGACTTGATATCATTCTAGATATGAATAATATACAACCTATCCATTACAAACATGGCTTACGTAACAAAACATATAAAAGAAAACAAGTAAGTTAACACCCGAAACAATGATAATACTAAGATATTATTATCAAATCAATATTAAAAGATCATATATGATACCATATTAATGTATATGATTCTTGTATAATTTAATAACAATTATTTCACCATTATACAGGAGTTTAACCTACCCCAACCATGGAAAAGTACAAGGTAAGGGGTTTTCATCTCACTCCGTATTCCCGTGAGATTCATGCCATATGGGCACCATCACCTTTTGTGTGGTGTATGTACTACCCATAATTATATTCTTTGTGTAATACACTCTAATTTATGTGTATTTACATATTCATAGTATGATACCTCTTTCATGGGTTGTATGTTTCATAAGTTACCAAATTGGTAAGGGTTATTTCGCAATCTCTTCATTATCCGGGGTTGTTTATACGTAATAATCTACTGGGATCTCTTTATCATCCACATCCATGTTTCTTAAAAATGAATTTCAAAACATTTTTACTATTGACTAGAATATGGATTAAAGTCATTTATACCCTTTTTTGTCTTTTTATAAGAGGTTTATAAAGGAATATTTACGTCGTTTTCCAAACAAGGTGCTTTTTAACCTTTTCGAAAAAATTAAGGTAAGAATGTTTTTTTAACTTATACGGCAGGTGTGGCTATTTTCCACCGTTATAAAATCGTCAAAGATTCCCTTACAAGATAATAAGAATATTTTCAATGAAAAAATGTTTTATTTCATAAATATAAGACTCTTAAATAATTTCAAAATAGAAAGAGATATTTTTCTAAAATATTCTTTATTTCATCTATGTCAACATCCTTTGATGGATTTTAAGCTTATTTGAAGTTGATTTAGTATGATACAAAACATCCATATTTTATTGAAGGTTCTGTGATATTTTTGACTGTGGATAAGTTATTCTTATGTCACTCATGGTTTTTGTTTAGACTATTGACATTTCATAAGTTATTTGTAATCCGAATGTTTATGTTATATTTTAACCTTTCATTTAGATGAATGTGTTAGACAAGTATGTTCCGGGTTGGGGACCGGTAACAGTAAGCCCTCCAGTTTGGTCTCCGGTTATTAGAGGAACTCTGGTTTGGTCTCCAGTTATTAGTGGAACTCCGGGTTGGTGTCCGGTTATTAGAGGCACTCCGGGTTGGTGTTCGGTTATTAGAGGCACTCCGGGATGGGTTCCGGTTACAGTTAGCCCCAAGGTCTTAGGACGAGGCCTTGACAAAGAAATTAAAGTTCAGCATTATGCATTCCATCATTATGAAAGTGTTTATTGCTTTTTCATATGATTATTCGATTATTATAATATCCATGTGAATAAGTAAATGGCATTATTTCATTTTATTTATGCCATACTATGTTGAAAGTTCAAGTTTGAAAGGCTTTTGTTTTAGTTATAAATTGCCTTAAATGTTTATTCTTATTTATGAAAGTTTCCTCTATATTGTCATCCTTACTGGGCATTTGAGCTCACCAATTTTTATTGTTTTATTTTTCCCAGGAATTGAAAAAGTAAATTATGAATGACCTGTAGGGATATTATGTGGGGATATGAGTGTGGATTATGGAGACAATATGTTGTTGTAGTAGTTTTTCATTTTATGATGTAATGTAAGACTTATGAATATATCTAGTGTTTCCAAGGCTACTAAACCAATCGGTCTTTCGAGATTTGATCTTTCTTGTGATCATGCCAATATTATGTAATAATGCACCGACTCTGGGTAACTAGGGTTGGGGCGTTACATATAGTACCTTATATTTTAATTTATTTCTATTTGGTATCATTTTTCATAAAAATTAATTTGATATGATTTAATTTTTTTGATAATTCTTAGTGTACCCTTTCCCTCCCTTAAAAAAGGAAACACCATAATTCACTTATTTACACCACATTGAGTAGAATATAGTGAATAATACAATCTAATTACTTTTAAAGAATCCATGATCCATGTTTTTTATGTTCTGATATCTCCAAAAGAACAACCGTAGGTTCCTTAAGAAAGGATATAAAAGAGGTCTCTTAAAGAATATGTAATTATATTAACCCACCTTTTTCAATTTTTTATCCTTTTATATACCATAAATATATGGTATTGATCATAAAATAATAAATTAAATAGCCAATTATACTTAAATTTTATTATTATTATTATTATAATAAAACCACTATTATCAACCTTAATTTCTATCAAATAGGAAGTGAAAGTATTTATTATGTGTATGTGTCGCTTTTCGTATCCACATAGTGATCTAATTAGTTTTTCATCACCATTTTATATATATGGGTATTATGACATGTTTGAAGTTTATATATTATATTTATGACATACTTATTTATCTAGTATAACAATATCATACCTATATTCATACCTTACAATCTGTTGGAAAATAATAATGTTGCTCGTGCAAATATGAGGACTACCACCACCACAAAGAAATGAGAATTTTTTATGTTTATTTTACTTGTATGATAATAATGATAGATTGAATGAATATAAATTATTTATATTATATAATAATTATTTATTAAAATAGAATTATCATTAACTTATCTTTCGTTATATCCAGCTAAATGTGAAAACAAAGTTCCTATGTCCATATGACCTACCATCTCCCTAAATAGTGTAATATTGTTTTTTATCTCTACTTTTAATAGATTAATCTAAATATATATCTAATTAATATATATGATAATTATATTATTATTATTATTTTAGAAATTATGTAAGTATAGTCTATGCCTAAGGACCACAACTATTGAAAAAAAACATACATGTAACATGAAATTATTTTTACTCAGAATAGTGATTTTGATGAATAATTATTAATAAAAAGAAGATAAAATATCATAAAAATATCACATAATGTATTATATATATGGTTATTGTTTTATAATATATTTATAATAAATATATATTTATTATACAGGAGTTTAATACACATATAATGAAAGTCAAACCTGAGGTATGGGTTCATTTCACAATTTCAACAATATTCAAGATTATATAAGTTTAAGTATCCATTGGGTGAATTAATTGATATTTCTATGTTGAACCCATTATATTATCTTCTCCTATGGTTATTTCAATTAATTATAGGTTTCCTTTCCCCCCTCTTTACGTACTTAGGATTATGAAATAATTTTTTTAAGTAAAACCAACCTTACACTTCTACTCTGATGGGTATATTTCATTTCCAAGAAAAAAAAAATTCTCAAGATGTGTAAAAATATAATTTTTAGTGTCCAAAAAATATTTAATGGAATTATTTAATTCATTTCTAAATTTTTACAAAATTGTTTAAAACTAATTTTCTTGTTATTTTCAAAACAAGTTATTATTTGATCTTTTTACAAAATTGTGAAAAAAATGTTTTTTAACTTATAAATAATAAATATAATTTGCCTATATCATGAAAAATAATTAATTAGAATGGTAACTTACTTTTTTATAGGGTATTTTTAAATGTAAATATTTTCCTTAAAACTTTATAAATTTATTGATTTTAAATATGTGTTTTGAAACTAAAAAGGTTATTTTCCACTTGAAATTTTCTGGGGAGCTTTTGAATGTATTTTCATCAATGTAAACATCATTTTTTTAAATAATTTTATTTACTAAGGTTATACTGTTATGATACCATTATAAATATTTCTTTAAATGGCTATAATTAACTTGACTAGGGAAAGTATTGATATTCCATATGATAATCCTTTTTATATAGTTAGATATTTCTTATTAAGTAATATTGATCAGGTTATATTGTTTGTCAACATCATGAATGTATTTGAATTATTCAGTTATAGGTGGCACCAAGAATTATATAGCACCTGAAAACATAGGTAGGTCTCATAAGGGATAATAGATTTTTTAATTGTTAGAGGCCTCACCCATTTATATCGATGTCTTAGCATGATGACTTGATTGTAGTTTTAAATTTAAAGGAACCAATCCTTGATGGTATGTTTCAGATATACTACCTTGTGATTCTATCATTATGAATATAGTTATTGACACCCATGAGTTTCTTTGAATTGTTTTTATATCATTGGATAATTTTCAAACTCATGTGATTGTATATGTGACATTATTTGATATTTATTTTTTCTTGAAACATTGATAATGCCTTATTTAGCTTCCACTGTATGCATTCCCTTACTGAGCATATGATTTGAAACCTTACTTTTGTTTCCTTTCCCTAGGATGATAGTAAATATTTTATGATTAAAATGATTGGATATGATATAGGGAATAAAGATGATCATAAATAAAATAATATGATTTATTTTATATTTTCAAATGTAATTAGGGATTCAAATATATATCTAGTTTACCAACAATACTAAACTATTTAGTCCTTTGGGATGTGATTGATAGTATTTCGTGACATTTTAATAATGTAATCACCATCTTTGGGCATCTAGGTTTAAGGTATTCACATTGTATTTCTATGTGAGGATGAATAAGACCTTCAAATATAAGTAACTTATATTATATAGGTCATACTACCTATTATTGAGGGATGTTTATCTCAAATGGTGGGAGATAAACTGAACCAAGAAGATATGCCTATTGTTTTTGGATTATGCTGATATATTTACAAAAAAATTATTATCCTTTCACTAAACTATGAAGTTTAGTTTTAAATATATCTCATACTTTTTTCTAGAACTAATTTAAAGGATCTATATAGAAGAATCCCAATTTAGTAATAGTAATTGAAAAATCATCTCCACGAGAATCTTGAGAGGGGATTTATTCCCCCTTGGGTGTCACCATGGGGTGTACATATTATTTTTTTATGAAGAAATATGGGTCAATGTGTCTTTTTATTGATTATTGTGTTCTTGACAGGATCACTATCACAAAAAAAATATAATATACCATATATTGTATATTTTTTTGATAAAATACTAATAGATCAATAATTTTCCAAGTTTGACCTTTATTTTAAAAATCATTAATTAACAGACAACATGATATAACCAAGATTTCCTTCTATATGAGGTATTATTATTACGAATGTATAGTGATTCATTTTAGACTTACCAATTTCCATTGTTATATTTATTGAAATAATGAATAATATCTTTATAGATTACCCTGATTTGTTTGTGGTAGTATTTATAGATGATATTATTATATATTTAATGAGAAACGAAGAGCATGAATATAATTTAATGATTGGGATGAAGACCTTAAGGAAGGAGAAGCTATGTGTTAAATTTATAAAAGTGTAATTTTTTTTCTATAAAAGGTCACATTATTCGGTCTTATAATCTATTGTGAGGGTATATTAGTGGATCACTCAAAAAATAATGTTATTGAACAATGACATAGGAAAACCATGGAAATTGTGATTTGTATTTTTCTTTGGTTGGAATGATTCTACAGATAATTTTTGAGATATTTTTCATATATATCGAATCCATTAACAATGTTTACTTAATAGGGATTCATGCTCCATTTTGAAGAGGATTATTAGTGAAATTTATAGAAATTAAAAGTAGGTTTGTTCAGTTCACCATTACTGACACTACCCTACAGAATATAAGGGTTTGTGATCTTTAGTGATGCATTGATGAAGGGATTATGATTCATCCTCATGTAGAATTATAAGGTGATTACTTATACATTACATCATTTATAAATTCATATGAAAAATTATCCAACTCTTGATTTAGGGTTAGTAGTATAATTTTTGTCAAAGAAAATATGGAGGCATTATCATATTGTTGAGAAGATTGATATATATAATGATCATAAAATCCTGAAGTATATATTCATATATAAAGAGTTGAATATGAACTAGAAGATATTATTGGAATTGATTAAAGAGTAGTTCTTATCAATAAAATTCAATCTTGGGATGGTATTCAAGGTGGATAATTCAATTGGACAAAAATCCCATGATAGGATTTCCATGACGAAGATTTAAATTCATAAAATATTTATGTATTTTTAGAATACAGATCATGAAATAAAGAGTAAAGAGGAATTATTATATCCTTCTTTGATCAATTATCAACCATCCATACATGTGAGTATTGAAGAGGTGTATAAGGATTATGTTGAACTATAATAGAAGGTGAAAAATATATCTGAGTTCATTCTTATTATAATGGAATGATATGGTTTGGGAACTGAATATGTGTCCCTTTAATACCATAATTATAGAAAGAGATTTTGGATGAATATGATAATTCATTATCCATTGTTCCTATAATTATTATGATGTATAGAGATATAAAAGAGTAGTTTTGGTGGGATTACTAGATAATGGACATTTTAGAGTATGTATTTCTATGACAAGTTTGTTAGTAAGTTAATGTTTGGGGAAAAAGTCTAAGGGGAAGTTACCACTATTATCTGTAGTAGAACGAGACTGAGAAAATATTAACATGAATTTATTTGGACTCCCAAAAGATCAAAAGGAAAAAATTATATCTGGGTTGAAGTCATTCACTTTATAAAATCAGAAAATTTTATTTTTATTAAAGAATATTTCTCTCATGACTATATTTATTGGATATACATTAAGGTAGTGGTTTTATTACATGATGCACCAGTCTCAATTGTTTTTGATCAATATTTGAGGTTTACCATAAAGTTCAAGTGAAGTATTAAGAAATATATAGATAGAGTTGTGGTTCATTTTTTCACATCAACCTCTGATATTCATTTATTCTAATAAGATCACTAAAACTATAGAATACATGTTTAGAGATTGTTTTATTAATCTTAATGGTGGTTCAGATTAACACCTTCTGATGGTAAAATTTTCTTATAATATCATATTTCACATGAGAATTAAGATAGATTTATATGAATACTTATATATATAAAAGATAAGAACTCTTACAAGGAAGTATAAAGTTCGAAAATTAAATATATAAGAACCTAAACTAGTTGAGGAAATGTAAGAGATGGTTAGATATATTTAGCATCACATCAGGGAAACTAAAATTTGAAAGAAATGTTGTGCGGAAAATAAACTGTGAGATACAGAGTTTGAAGTTGGTGAGATGGTATTTCTATGAATTTATCCATGGAAAAAAGTTTTGATATTTGTAAACAAAGGAAGAAATGAACCCTAGATATATCAATTCATTCAAAACTCTTGATCATATAATCATTTCTTCTTATCAGTTGACAATTCTAATGAATCTCTATCTTATTCACGATGTGTTCAATGTATCTATACTGATAAATTATATTACCAATACATTACATGTAATAAACAAAGAGTTAATACCACTAGAGTATTATATCCCTTATGAAGAACATCGGTGGAGATTCTAAATCAAATAAAGATAGCACTACAAGATAAGAACACTAAACTGGTCAAAAATTTATAGTGAAACAATAAATTTTTGGAAGCTATGTGGGAGAAAAGAGAAGTTATGAAGTTGAAGCATCTTAATTATTATATATCAATGTGATTATATTTAAACATATCAATTCTTATAATGGTGATAAAATGTAACACCCCATGATTTTATATTATACTTCTCTTTAATATATTATTTTTCTTTGTTAACTTTCCTTACATAAACAATGAGTTCAAACTAACTAAATTCTAATATTAAACTATTTTTAGTCTCATAATGTGTTTTTTTATTAATAAATTTTATTTATATGTACTTATGAATGATTTTAATGAGATATTTAAATAATATAGTCAATAAAATATAAAACAAATACTTTCATGCACACAATGATATTTTATATTAATAAACAAAATTTATCATAAATTGATGAATTATTTGAATGATATGTTTAAATAATATATTCAATAAAACTTTTTAACCATCATATATCTTTTTTTACCTAGTAATAATGATGGTAAACTTTATTTTATTCATAAAAATGCATTTATCTAAAACAAGTTTTTTTGAAAATTATTTTAAAATACATTTTTGATACTTATATAATTTGAATAATTTATGATTTATTTTATAGTGGTAATCAGAATGATTAATATTATTTAACAAGGGAAAATTAATTTTCAGTCATAATCAACAGTAAATTTAGAAAAATTTTCTTACCACAGTTAGGGTAAAAATGTGTTCACCAAGGGGGTGGGTTAACCTAAGAGATAAGGCTTAATATAAAAAAAATTATTTGATTTGATCAGTTGATTTTATTTAGAAATTATACTTCCAAAAAATTTAATCTTTGGTATTTTAGATCCACTTTAGTTGATTTGAGTAGAACATTAATATATTTTAATCTTTTGAAAAATTTTAATTTTTTCCTCTCCTTCCCTTATAAAAATTTACCACTTATCCTCTCTTACCAACAATTCATGAAACATGTATATAAGAAAATACCTAACAAAATAACTTCCTAAAATAACTCCCCAAATCATAGATATCATTTTTTTATTTATAATACCATCATTTTAATTCTTAACATGTAAGATAAATAATGTTTCTCAACAATGTGGTGTAACTCTTTACTAAGTAATCTTAATTCTATTTTTTCTTCAACATCCTCTAAATTCTATTGTATTCCTTCTAAATATTAAATTTATCATAATAAATATACTAAACTTTTATTATAATTATTTATTTACATTCTATAACCACTTTATCACAAATGATAAATGAAATTAGTACTCGTACATAAGTGTGGACTGTTGCCTCCATGTAGAATTATGATCCACTATCCATCACCATAACTCCTGTTTGGTCATTATTATGTATTTATTGTCTATGTATAATATATATTACATAATTTTACTTTTTTACTGTAACACCGCATATTCTTTCTTTCCTTTACTTCCTTTGATGAATGACAATGTTGCTTGGTTGTACGTGTGGACTACAACCTCTATTAATAGATGTGATCCATTTTCATTTCCAATTTACATGGTTTGTAAAAAGGATAGATTTAATAGATTTATATGATATCTATGATATAACATTGTGTATAAGAATTTGAATTATGGTTTACAGTTCTTCATCTCTATCCATTGATAGGTGAAAACATCAACCGTAGGTATGGACTGACAACCATCTATATGAAGTAATGTAATTTATTTTTCATCACCACATTATATTAATGAATATAACAGGATAAATATTGAATAAATATTATAAATATTTAATTTTTATGATTATATATATGATGAAAATATAATTATTGGGAAATTTAAAGAACTATGCAATTGAAATATTGATGGAAACATATCTATTTTAACATGGATGATCATTTAAATGTATAAATTTTTAATAAAGGCATAATTATAAATTATAAAGGAATGATAATTAGTATTATATATATGAATTGGGGTTTCAATATATGTATAGTAAATATTTATTTATTATATATTATATTTTAATGCGTTTAATTAAAAGAAGAGCTTGAGGTAAGGGTTTATCTTATAATCTCAATTAATTTTAAGGATGTCTCTACTACATTTATATTAAGAAAAATTATTTGGATCATAAACATTAAACCATATCTTGTTTATTATATTTTATATATATGTATTTTTTTATATATTAGTACCAATTTCTTCTCTTTAGTACACAAAATGATTGATATACTTTTTTTAATGAAAACCCAACCTTCTTTCCTCTTTGGTTAGTAAAATATTTTTTCCACATATATACTCTTAAAAATTACTTTATAAAAGTTCATACCTCTACATGAAATGTTTTATAAAAGTAGTTTTCAATATATATAGTGTTATTTTCCAATTTTAAAAAAGGTTTTATAAAAATAATTTTTCTGAACAATTAATAATTGATTTCTACAACAGTGTGGACGGAATGTTTTATATTAACATATATAAAATGAATGTATTTTTATACGATTATTACCTTATTTTATTTGAATATATTTTAAAATTTTCTTGATTATTTTATGATAAATTTATTTTCTCAATATTCTAGATATTTTTAGTTAAATTTTTATCAAAAGAAAACAGTATTCTCACATGTTTTCGAATAAAGGTTTGAATGTCCTTTGAAAGGTACTTTTCATCATTGTCAAGTTACATTATTGATATTTTTGCGTTATAGGGGATATTATCTTATGATAACATGTTATTTCTCTATTTTAATGACATATGATTATGATGATTTAAATAAATTTATATGAAACCCATTTCTTTCCCATGAGTTTATTATGTTATAGTGAAATGCTTATGAAACCCCTATATTTTTCATGTGTTGTTTTATGGTGAAATGATGAAATATTTGTGAATCTTATTTCCGCACCATGGGTAATATTGTGATTATCTAATTATATAATTATCATTTTATGATCTTATGGAACACATATATATGGAATTAATAATATAATACATGGACTAGATTTATATAGACCTATATAGAATTTTCTAAAGATGGATATCTCACGAGATAATAAGTATTGGAAAGGGGAGTGAACCGAGTTTAGTAAGGGAATTTTTCCACTCTAAAAGTCATTAACATGACCCTTGACTATGGAAATGATGGAATGAGGAGTGAACCCAGTACACCACAATTTCCTTGTAAATGATCCTTGACTAAGGACACTATTTTCTTTGCTTATGTGTATGCCACAAAGTTATATCTTATGCTTATGATATGATCTCATAAATCATAATTCACTATTTATCATCCCACACAGTTATGATTTATGTATTTTGTTATGATAGAGACTTATAACATGATTTATGGTTAAAGAAATTTTTCTAATTGGGTATAAGTAATGTTAGTTATGATCATGTTATCATTACCTTTTCCTTTTCTTATGATAAATTATTATCATTGACTAATATCTCTTTTGATTAATCTTAATGAGAATCTTAGAATAACCTTTCTCATGTTTCCTTTTTTCCATATTATAAAAAAATTATGTAGGGTATGACTAAAAAGTGTACAAAATGAGAAGGATGTTGTAGGAGATGTTTAAGATATTTCAAAAAATAATATAATTTTGGGTCTAGCCTCCAATAATACTAAAACTTTACATTTTGGGTAATGAATTATTATGAGATGTATTATTCATCTAAAATTATATAATATCTATGTGTGTTATTATTTGGTCACCGCAGACATTTATTTGCTACTCTTGTGACCTTTTACTAGATTTAATCTTCGAAAGGAAATACAAATGTCACTACTGTACCAGAGTTCGTGGTATAAATAGTTTAGTGAAATTTTTGTATATTGATTCTTTGAACATATATTGTCTCATTTTTTGGTTTTCTTCAATTTCCAATGATTCTATGCTGATAACAAAAAATACCTCAGTGGTATGATATAAAACATATTTAAGATACCATTGTGTATAATTTATTTTTTTAAAAGAATTGTAGTTTGTAAAATGTATTGAAGGTCACCTTTATTTAGACACTAACCCATCTCACGTAAGAGTATAATTAGTTCAACATTATACTGTAGTGGGATCTAAGTAATGGTCAATTAATTTTATATTTACATGGAATAGTATATGTAATGTTCTGATAATCTTACCTTCATGAATATGGGCATATATTAAGGTAATCATATGTACCTTTACATATAAGATTTTATAATACAGTATACCCTTACATAGAATGATCTATGTAAAGGTAATGGAATATTACCCTTACATAGAATATCTAAGAAAGGGTAATCTAAGGTTAACATTACATTGAAGTATGTTTTTCATAAAGGTCACCTATTATTCCTAGATTTCAAATAACGGTAATGTTGAAAATCTAATATTTTATATTATGAAAGTTTACCAATGGTTTATTAAATGATTATAAATCATAAAAAAGACAATTTAGGAATAATTTAATTTGTAATGAATATATAATTAATTAATTATTAGTTCCTTAAAATAAATTATATAAATTTTTATGAAACATTTATTTTTAAAATTTTACAGATATTAATTTTTAATGTTTAAAATACCCTTTATTAAATAATACAACAAATTTGTATTCTTTACATATAGTGTGTATTCAAAAATTAAAATTATTATTTGTAAAGATTTTATAAATAATATAAATATGGATAATATATAAAAGTGTTAATATTTGTAATAATAAATTATTCACAGTCAATTAATTTGAAAATTCTCAAATAAAAAAAAAGCCCTCATTTATTGATTTTATTTAGACCACATCTAAAACCTTTTGATGATTAATTTGATTAAGTGGTTAAATAATAATAAGTATATGATTTATAGATTCTGAATAATGTTTACTCAATATATTTTCAATTATAAAAGTATAATTTATAAAAATAATATACACTTAAATAGAAATGACATATAATGTATAATATAAACGTGGTTTATTAAAAGTGGATTTAAAGTGTTCATATTATTTAATATGAAATTTATAAAATATTATCTAAATTATAAACTGTATAATAATTATATTTCATTTATGAATTGTTATAAAATTTTTATCACGTTAATAAATGTGTGAAATGCTCATTTTTTGGAAATTATTCCCTTTTTTAATGTATATAAGTAATCTATAAAATTAAAATAATATTTATAATTTAATTTAATAATTAATTTATTCTATGAGGAAAAGAATTTCATTTCATGCTTGTTACGAAAAAATAAAATTTAGTTTTTGTTTATAGTGATCACATTTTTTTACTGAAGTTGGCGTGAGTTATTTGTTGGGAATATATTGTTCATATTTAGAGAAAGAGATATCATGAATTGAGTTATATCATGAGTAAATTATCCTTGGGTGAGTGTATTAGGGAGGCATTTCCTACTAGACTAAGATATTATGAATTGTCTAGAAATGATAATGATGTCGGCTATTTTTCGCTCCCATGTTACTCATGATGAGATTATTATTTTCATACAACTCTATGCCTTTACATGGAGAGTTGATGTACCTTATGTGTATAATGTATTTATAGATTTATGAGTTTTTGTTGATTCAACTTTTGGGTGAGTAATTCATATTATTGATTTTGTAAAGTGTTACCAATTAATGTGTTATAAACAGAATAATTCAGTTGATCAGATAGGGTTTAAAAAACTAAATCATTTGAATCATTCATATAAAAAAGGGAAGAAAACATGTTTCCACTGAATTATCGTTTGTAAGGAAATAATGTATTTTGTAGCAATGGATCTTACATGGTTCGGTTTTTATAATATATGGTTTCCAAATATTGTCATTTTTTTCTTATTATTGGAATATGATTTGGGCAACACCTATCATGGATACACATAGGAGGGAAATAAATGGAATAAATTTGAGTACATCCTAATGATTTTGTTAAAGATTTGTCTACTCAACAACCCAAGATTCACAATTTCAATGATTTTGATAATTTCTACCTAAATAATTGAGTGGTGGGATGGACTCTAAAGTGTAATCATTACATGGATAAATATAGATATAGGATAACTAAGTAGTTTTGATATACAAGGTCATCAATTATCATTGGATCACTATCATTAAAATCTGTAACAAAATGATATAAAACATGATACTCATCCACATATAAGCCTTTGTTTAAAGTTGTGTAATTATTTATGAAAACAATATTTAGATCATTATTAGGAAATATAACACCCTTATATTTTTTAATATATATTTTTTAAATTAATACCATTTTTGATAGGTTTCTCAATACACATCAACAAATTTAAATGACAAATAACATATTAGATGCATATTATTAATTAATAATGATAAAAATACATATTAAAGAAAAAATTATTTAAATCAATTATAAATTCTAAAAAATTAGGATTAATAACCCCAAATGCTTTAAAAGGGAATTTTTTTTAAAAAAATGAGTTTTCTTTATGTATTGTATTTCCATCTAAATGATAAATTTATAAATTTTAAAATTGAATTTTTGTAAAATTCATTTTATTTTTTGGTTTGACATATCAAAATTTTTCTATAATTAATTACGGTTACTTTTCTAAAATAATGAATTTTTAATTAAATAGTGGAAAATAGTTTTTTTACTATATTTTTAATTTTTTGAGTTTATCAAAATACGAGAAAGAACTTTATGTTCATAAAACCATTTAATTGACTAATGATTTATTTAAGGATTAAAAATATGTATTTTAAAAATATAATCATTAACTTATAAAACCTTTTTACTATATAATCTGATGTAAGTAATATTTTTTTCTAAATAAAAACCCATTTTTAGTATTTTATTTTAATTAAACATTTTAATTGTAATATTATGATTTTTCTTGATATAGAAGTCACTTAACTATTATTTTTTATAACAACCCTTTCTATATCATGAAAATTAATGAAATTTATAAAAACTAATTGGATATTTTTCAATATAAGTATATAATTTGATTTTTGAACATATATCCAAATTATTTAACAAATATAGTAACTAATCAATGTTAAATAATATTAATAACTCTTACTGATTTAAAGGAAATTGTTTTCTAAAAAATAGATTTTCAACACATTATATTTTTTTAATTTAAATGATATTTTTCTTTAATTTATAAATTTAATTCGATTAAATCGATTAAAAATTATTATTTATCAAATATGATTTTTTTAATAAAGTTCAAATTATATTTTATGTGATAAAATATTAACCATGATTAATATTAAATCATGATTAATAATATTTAACAATGGGCAAAAAATTTGTCTTGAATATTAATAAATATATTAGACACACATAAATTATAGATAATATTTTTTTCTTATAAAGTCATAACTATGAATCTCACCAATAATTTCCCACATAACTTTGGTGAAATTCCTTTCTTACAGCTTACGGAATATTCATTTCCAAAGATTTTCTCCTCTTTCTCACCTATAAAAGGAGGCCACTTCCACCAATTTCTAGACACAAATTTATTTAAAAATTACCCTGACACTATTTTTGACATACTTATTCTATATCCAATCCACTCATTCAGAGGCTTCTACCCCCATCAAAGTTTCTCTATCCCTATATTTCCAATGTATTATTCAGGAAAAGATCTAGATTCTCGAAATAAGTATTACTTACCCTTTTACGTTCTTTCTATATCCTTCCAAAGAATCCTCATTCAAACCATTGTAACCATATAATTATAATGCAATAAATATGAATAATATAATTAAATGTTATTATATGAATGGTACAACCATTATCTATTCCACTCTCATTAAATTAAAAAAATTAAAACATTTCCCATTCACATGTGAGGACTAAAACCTCTATGAATGGAATTTTTTTTATAAACAACCTTAATACATTCTTATATAAATGAATTTAGTGAATAGATATATTGTTTATGAAATTGTTTATTTTTTTAAAATATAAATTTGGAATTCTAAAAGTGATATTAGGAATATGATACCATTGTAAAATTAACAGTGTGAAACAAACATATGAAGAAGAAAAGTGGTATATTTTTCTGTGAAAAAACCTTTATCATTTTCCTTATTATATGAAATTTTACAAATTATGATTCATAACATTAATAACATCTAAATAATTTCATTATTAATTTTTATAATTAAATTAAAAAAATAATCTCTTTCATATCCATACTCACACATAGATTATAACATATTCGTTATGGGTCTGTTTGACCACTTATAAGAAAAAAAACCAAAATTCTACCATGTAGGGAAGTGAAAACATATTATTTTTTATTAATATGTAAATAATAATTATTTTTTGTTTTTAATATAAACTTCATTAATTATGTTACCATAATGATCTTTTAAAAATCACTGAAACATGTTTGTCTCCAATTTCGTCTACAATAAATATAACAAAAACCCTTAGAGAATAAAATTATTTATTTAGAAATTATTATTAAACATAAGTTTCAATACATTTTATGATATGGTAATTATGAACATTTGGATAAGAATTAATATCAACACCACTATAACAAAAATACTTCAAAATAGTCATGATCACCCCTTAAGACATATTTATTTTTATAACCTATGTTTTTTTTAATCTTGTATATAATTCCCCGTTTATATTTTGTGTCACTATTCTATCATTATTCATGGTATTTGTGGTTTTATTTTAAATCATACCCTCCAAGGTGTTATGAAAAGAAAAATTTATAATATTGTATGGGATTTTTGGTCTCAAATTCCATTCATTGTGACATGTCTGTGTTATACACCTAACATTGTTTTCATGGTGTATACTTTATAATAAATATTATTCTATCATGAATCATGGATAAATCTCAGTTTTCCATGTTTTTTTAAAAAGAAATTTATCCCCTTCTCATTCTTTATCTTATTCTTATGAACTAAGCCTTGATGATTAAATAATAATTATCCCCTTACCAATAATTCATGATACCCCATTATTATGTTTGTATTACCCTTCTTTTGAAGATGATGATTTTTTATGATAGGTCTATAAATTTTCCTATTATATATCAAATGTGGATGTATTTTACCATGTAATCCATAATAAGTTGTTTATACATAAAGGGAAGGCATGGTAAATCATCTTCTCTACTGGTTGCTAGTTAATTTTGACTACCTTGAATAAATATTGAATTAAAATCACCCCATACTTGCATTAGGCAATGAATTTATAGTCTATATTCCTAGATGTGTAATTGGGTGTACTCTTTAAGAAATGGGAGATTTCACCCTTTTTGAGGGTGGCTATGGCCGGTAGGAAATGGGTTTCTTTATTGCAGATAGTGTCATCACAAGGTAGATGTGTTTCTTGGATCCTATATAGTAGTTGATTGAAATTCAAAATTTATAGATCCTCAAAATTGATCATCAGTTGGGGGGTGGAGGTGTTTTCCATTATTCTAAAGGTTTGGTTATTTTCACATTCTGTAGCTACAATGGGTGTGGTGATTCCATGCTTGTTGAGGCCAATGTATTTATTAATAGGATTAAGGTTTTGTATTTCATATAATATCATATTCGGTAAGATCAATACAAACCACTCTATTATCATCAATTCTCTCAAATATAATATTACCACTCCTTGCTCAATTATCTATCACATATGAATTATACTGATTCAATTAAATTGAGAAAAATTACTTTATACTTGAAAAAAATATATAAAAGTTGTGTACTAGTTGGTCTCAAGGGGTATATTAGACAACATTTTTATGATATTTTCTAGAATGGGATATCTCCCCCTGATAGTGTCTCTCTTGTATGAGTAGATATTCTCTATCCTAGTTACTTTATTCATCCATAATCTTATTAGTCTCTTTTTTCATAAATGATATAGTCTTACTTTGGATGGAATGATTATTAATTTATAATAATGATTTAAATGTGTTTATTTAGCTTGTGGCTCTATATTAATGACCTATAAAGTAGTTGAAATTTAGTATCTAAGGTTGATAAGTGTTATCAAAGAGAATATTTTGAGTCCTAAAATATAAATTTAACTGTTGTTAATTTCACCCGCATTGACTTATGGGTATTATTTTATATCTGTTCATCACACATTTGTGTTGAAAAACACTAACTCCGATATAGAATGGAAATTATAAATGGTAATATAGATCTTTATTTTTGAAATTGATAAAAAAAATTATGTTAGAAGTCAACACATATGATATTGTTTATTAAGTGGATTAATACTATAATTAGATTTTTTTTATGCTCATGATACAAATGATATCTGATTTAAGTATATTGTTTGGAGAATATAATATTTTGTTTCACTATTAGGAAAAAAATTCTATATATAATAAATAAATGTTCAATAGAATTGGAAATATGTTAAATAGTATATACATTCTAGATATGGATAATCCTATTTAAAAGTTTTAGAATAATAAGTTTATAGTCGATTATAATCTAACATATATTTGAAATTTTCACTTCAAATATATAACTGAGAAACATGATCAAAGACTCCATAAATTCTGATTGTCAAAATCATTTAATTTTTAATCGTTAGACACATGTGAAACAATTTTATTATATTTAGGGAAAATGGATCCTTTTAGGAAAAAATGTGAAAGGTGTAGTGGACTACCAAATCTCATAATTAGTGTTGTGTGTGGAATAATGAGTACATAAGAAATTGGTTGTCATTGGTATTTCATTACCTTTATCGATGAATTTATTATGTTTTGTTATGTGTTTCAAATGATACACAAGTATGAATCATTTGAAAATTTAATAGAGTTTCAAAAAAATGTCAAAAATAAAAAGATCAATATTATAAATATTCTTTAACCCAGTCAGGGTGGTGAAAAATTTAAACTACAATCTCTAGATTATCTGAAATCTTATTGAGTAGTTCTACTACACAACCCCCACCCCAAAAAAAGAAAAATGTAATTCTATTTCTGAATGAAGGAATCATAACCTTTTAGATATAGTTTGTTTAGTGATGAGTCTATGTGAATTACCTCTTTCTTTATGGTGTTATGCTCCAGGGTTGGGTGTATTTTTACTAAAAACAAATTCCACAAAAAAAAATCATAAAGAAACCATATGATATATACTATGGGAAATGTCCCAAAATCTATTTTATGAGGATTTAGGTTCGTGAATCACTTGTAAAATTATTGGATTGTGACCAGACTATTTCCAAATAAAATATGTTTATAATTTTTTGTTATCACAGACCAACTATGGGATCTTATTTTTATAACCCTATAGAGAACAATGTGTTTTTACTTGGATTTAAAAACTTTCATGAGAATGAATTTATCAATATAATTATTGTTGTGAGAATAGTTAAACATGAAGAAATTCAAGTAAAATAAATTCCACATAGTTTAATTCTGAATCCACTAATAGCTTTGATTCCTGAAATGGACTCTTTGTATAGTAAAAAAGTGTAGAACATGGTGGATGTACATTAAGGGTTGTGAAGGATATGGTTTCTATGGTGTTTCTGTATAAAAAGTTGGATTGATAGTAGAGTGTATACCTATTATAAATTCCCTATTGTAAAGGGTTAAAAACTAATGGTATTTACAATGAAGAAAACATTTCACTTGTTGTGATTTTAAACTACACTTGGTTTTCTCTATCGATAATAGTTCAATTATATTTTTAGATATATTAAGTGTATTTCAAAACATATTTCCTTATTAAAAATTTAGTTTTGTTTGTTTTCATGATATAAATGTATGACTTTTATGTTATAAATTATTATGCTAAATTTTTTAAGCTACAATGGTCAATTTATATGTTGGACCATGTTTATCATAGTTATAATATCTGGATTGATGATATAATCATGGAGTTTGGTTGCATAAAAAATTTCTATGATTCTTGTGTATTTTAGATTTTTTTGGAAAATAGTAGTATTTTTTATTTTTTGTATTTCAGAATTATTCTTATTTGAAATGATGTCCCAAATCTACACTCTATAAAGATGTTTTTGGGAAAATTCTTCTCGAGGAAAGATATTGGTGATGATACCTATATAATAGGTTTAATGTTCTATATAAATATATTGAGAAGGATACTTAAACTTAGTCGGGATATATATTTGGGTATAGTAATAATGGTTTTAATCATTCTGGACTCCAAGAAGTGGTGTTTACCATTATTATATATCATAAATGTTGAGAAGATTAAATATACATATAATGAGTTAGAAAGAATAGATAAATTCTTTTATCAATATTCCATAAGATCAGTCATGTATTCCATATTTTTTACTTGACTGTATGTTGACTACCCTCTAAATATAAAATGTATATACCAATTTAATACAGGTGAGATTCACTAGATTTTTGTGATGAAACTTATTAAGTACCAAATCTGGACTAATGATATGTTCATTGTATTTTTATAAGAGGATGAGATATGTGTGAAAGTATACATAGATTTTATCTCAAAATATGAAAAATATGATATTAAATATTAAGCTAGATTCACCTTTTTCTTAAATGGTGGAAAAATCAATTGAAAGAGTTTCACAGAAGTCGCCATAGTGAAGTCAATAATTTAGGCAGAGTATATATCTATATCAGATACTACGAATGAGGTTATTTGGATAAGAAAAAGATCATTTCTAAAAATATGATGGTTCCTTGAAGTCAATGAGAAGTCAAGTTATATTATGATAATAATAAATCCATATCTCATACTAGATAGCCTAGGCATCACTAATATATCAAAAAAATACTTCTCATATAACATATAATAAAGGATATCATTAAGAGGGGTGACATTATTTTCTTTAGTGTGGCCACAAAGGAAAATGTAGTAGATCCATTCACGAATTAATTAACATGAAAACAATAATATGGAAAAGTTAAATCTCTAGTGATTTTATAATTGAGTGGTTAATATAATGGATATATATTGTGTTGTGATTATTTAATAATTCAAATCTCTATTGATCATTCTTTCATATGTTTTGTAATATATTTAACAAGAATAGTAATACTATAGTATCCCCTAAAAGTATAAAACATTATGTTGTCAATAATTTATTATCATAATGGAGTATTTTATGTTATGGTGATATATTTAGGTTTGATGAAATATATTCTTATACTCATTATAAATAGTTGTACATGAGAAATGAATAATAAATTAATGAGGTTATAAGTAAAGACTTATTAATTGAACTAACCCAGCAATGTATATATCATGGAATATCATACAGTCATTGATATACTTAGGGTTTTATTCTTATTATCATTCCTTATTATGTTAGTTTGGTGAGATTCATATTATAAGAAATGTATAAATTTAATACCCAACTAACACATGTCAATATGTGAACTTAAATAATTTGGGAGTTCTTGGTTATTTTGTTGTTGATGTCTTCGTTTTGAGTGAAACCAAGATTGTGTTTTTCCTCTTGTATGATGAGTAAAGACATATATAACTTGATCGAACTAGTTTAAGAATGTTACCAAAAATACTTATTTCACGCACATATGATGTGTTCTAATACTAATATGGGAGACATGTGATTCACTCTTCTTTTGGATGAATGAAATTTTATGTATTCATCTTCTTGAATAGTTTTTTCAAGAGAATCAAGAAATGATGGGTTGGAATATACTATATAGACGTGTTCTAAGTATTATTTTCAATCTATTTCATAGAAATGGATATTATATATGTAAAAATATGATTTATATGATATATATATAAGTGTTAATGTTCATATATATAGATGTTAGTATAACGGATGAAGACTACACTAGATCCCTTAGTAGTTTCAGTATCACTTATGCTTTTATAAAGTATTTTCTTTTAATACATCTAATAAATATAGATGTTATATTTGTTTACAATGCAACCAAATTGCTTCTAATCAAAAACTAATGTCCTTGTATAAAGTTGAAATTTTAGAAAGGTGTTAAATCCAAAATAAAGAGAGATTGATGAAACTATATCCAAAAGTGTTTGTATAGATTTAAAAATGTTTTGTTGTTGAAAAAGAAGTCTTAATAATTTTTTGGGTTTAAGTGGGAGATTATTTGAGGTAAAAAATAATAATAACCATACCCTTTTGGTCTATGTGTATGCATTGGTTAAAAACTTAATTTCTTCATGTTGACTATTTATGATGCAAGTATCTTCCATGCAATTTCCCACCTAGTTTTATCTGGATGAAAATTATTACATTAACATAATTTACCACATTTATCAATGGGGTTAATATCTTGATAAAAAAAATTAGAACATGTACATTTTTTATTTATTAATTAGCATGGTATATCACTTATAAAATTTGAAATGGTTCTACTTCTTATGGATATATTTTATGTGTTCTCTTGATATTACTGGAGATCATCATTTTCATGAAAATATTTTCAATGATTTCTTCTTTACAAGTATTTTTCACCACTTCATATGAAATACCTAGCACCCCTATGAGATATATGAGTTTCCTACAATAAATATTGAGATCCATTGTTTGGCGTATCTTAATCATTAGAATGAGGAATTGAAATTCTACTTTAGTCATAGTCACTAATAATTATTTTAAAACAAAATATGGATTCCTCTACTATATAGGAGATCTATGTATGCTCTACAAGATAATATATTACCACTTTGATTTTTAGAACATTGTTTAAACTATTTTTGTTTTTTTAACTCCTAAGGATTATATAATGATCATATGAAACTCATCATTCAATGGATGAGAATTAATAAAGGTAATTACACAATAAAAAATATTTGATGTTACAATATCCACCCTTAACCCCCCCCCCCAAAATTTCATTACATGAATTAAAAAAAATGATAGAAATTTGATCTCATTAAAAATTTAGGTTCCTATGTTGATTCATCAAGATTATGATTCTATATTTAACATTTAAATGTTTTTTGTTTTTTTGTAGTAATTTAACACTACGATCTATGTTCTCTACAAGATATTCCTTATAAGAAAGATAATTATTCAGTTTTACCAAATCTAAGCTTAAAATATGTGGTAGTTCTAGCCTATAATTACATAAAAGTGATAGAATTAACATGTGATTCCCATGGGAGGGGTTTTAGGGAATCTTAATTCGATAATCTATAGTCCCAAAATGGTAAAAAATCTGGACATGACCAGTAAGGACCAAACCATAAACCTTAAAAATTCTTTTGTTATTATACTATATTTCTCATTATTAAATTCTGAAAGATGTTTTAGGTTTATATTTGTAGAAAATTAACCCATAATTCATACATAAAAACATATTTCATAAAGTGGACACTTCAAATCTGTTTCAATTTTTCAGACAATATAAAACTTTTGAAAATAAAAATATTTCTTTTCATGAAAAATATTATGAACATTAAACATTACATTTTCCTACTTCATACCCATCCTTATTCTTTTTTAATGTTGTATAACCACAAAAATCTAAATAAGATACAAAATATAATATATCCATTTTTCTATTGAGAAACATGAAAATCCATGCAATGTTTTCCTTTATTATTAAATATTATTGAGAGTGTAAAATAAAAAACTTCCATAAGAATAATATGAAAAAAATTTCTCAATGAGAACATTTAAAAACTATTTCATGAAAGAATGAATTTTAGTATACATAGATAATGATACTGATAAACACCATTAAAAATCCTTATAATTGGAAAAACCACACAGTCAACTTCTAATATCATTCTACAAAGAACAAAATCATTACCCAATTCAATGAAGGCCTATAATGGGGATCAACAAGATATAAAAGATTTTCAGGGCACCTAAATTTTCTATATAATGTTTATGTACGTTATATTGAATAAAATATTATATTTTTTCACCTTTTCATTATACAAACATTGAAAACACCTTTTGGACACAAATGAAAAACCTTTTCAGATATTAAAATTTCATTCCTTTTTTAGAAACTCATTTTCAATACCCAAGTTCCCAAAAAAGGGAAATATGTTTTTTTCTTAGAAGAAAACATAAATTTTGGTAAATGAAACCATAAATATAATATTGTTTATGGCTGTGTGAAAAGTTATTGTCACCCTATACATTAAAATACAACATTAATTATTATTAAAAATGTTCTGTATAAATGACACAAATAGATTCATTTTGAAAGAAATTGAAATAAAGTTAGAAGAGAAATTTTATTTTATTTATAAGTATTTTATTTCAATATAAAAACATCCTTAAAATATTTTGAAAAACAAAAACATATAATTAAAATATTTACAAAATAAAAATTTAAAAGAATATTTTTTATAAGAATGTCACTTACATTGAGTCTTATACGTCACATATGTGGTTTATATTCCTTGAAAATAAAAAACAATTATTTAAATTTTTAATAACCTTTTGAAGTTAATTAATTATTTTATTTTATATCTTACAATTCAATTAATAATTAATTAATCTTTTATGTTTTTTAGATGATTTGACGGTATTCTACATACATTTCAAAAATAACTTTTCATGGTTGAATATTTTTAGAGAGGTCATTGTTTTAAAATATATAAAATATTAATTTTGAAATTATTATAATTTTTATAAATCATTACTTATTTAAAAACCAATCATGAATAATTCTTTTGAATAATGAATTACATTACGATCATGGAGACGGGAGATAGTAAACACACAAGGGTAATGTTTCCATTTTCCAATGATTAATATAAAGAGAAGGTAAGTAATATTTTTTCTTTAAAAAAGGAGAATTTTATCATATATAAAATATTATATCTTAAAATATAATATAATATAACACCCATTTTATTTGGTGATGAAAAAAATAATCACATAGCTTTGTGGAGGCGGTAGTCCACACATTCACAAGGACAAAACTATAATTCTAAGTAAGTAATAAAATTATATATTTTCATTTATGATTGTTAAATATGTCATTAATATCGTAGATATATAATACAGATCACATATATTCATTAAATATATCCTTAATACCTTACATGTAAAGCTTCTTTGAAAAATGAATCACATCGCATTGTGAGGCGGTAGTCCCTCACACAAATGAGCGATGTTATAAAATCCCCAATGAAATGAAAGTAAGAAGTTATAAATGACATAATAATTCAAAAAGTATAATTATGTTACAAATATAATATATGTGCTTTAAATACTTTGTTATAACAAGATACTAGATGTAATGATGAAGAATGAATTACATCAGCTCGTGAGGTTGTGGTTTTCTATTAAAACGATAGGTGTTTTGATTTCTATTTTAATGGAAGAAGAGATAGATCTAGGTTATGAAATTAACATAATAAAATATTATTATATGGTATATATATTTTTTATTATATCATCATAATTCAATTTGTTTTTATGGAATTCTAATAAGAAATAATATAAGAACACTCAGTTAATAACAATACCTCTTCTTCGGACAACTTTTTAAGGTTCTGACAAAAAGGATTATTATGATGAATTTATGAACAAAATAGAAGATATAGGTATTGGGTATAGAATTAAGAAAGGTATTTGGGTAGTTATTAGTAGACCAAAATGTTTTTATGGTGTGAAGAGCGGAGGATATAAAATGGGGTTTTATAAGTAAGATGATGGACACACTTGTAATTTTTGAAAAGAAAAAGTGATACTCACATTTTTCACATGAAAAAGAATAAAAAATATAAAATTATAAACAAATAGAAAATATACTATCTAAATAAGTCTTGAGAATAAACATTTATAAAAAATTTATGAAATTTTAATAATTAACATTTTAGTTTATCCCCCAAGAAAATCTATTTTTAACTTAACCATGGTAAAATATTTTTATTGTTTCCTCTATAAATTATAAAAAAAGTTTAACTTATTAGATAATATAAAATATTATTATTAAAAATATTAATTACACTCTAAATAATTCAATACATAAAAGTGAAAAAGATTAATTTAAAATAAAACCTATAGAGGTGACAAAAAAATCAGTTTCTCAAAAAATGTATTTTCCCAGCATAAGATGGATTATATTAAATATATGAATGTTAATCATCATTGTGTTAACTATGATAATTTTTAATTGTTATATAATATATAAATTTAATTTAAATAATTCCTCCTTAGGGGACTTTTTAGTTAATTAAAATAGAGAACTTGTTTTAACTTGAATATAGTATTTATAAAAACATGTTTTAAACCAAGAAATGAACTTATAATAACATCCAATATAAATATGATTGAATTATAATTAAGTATATTAATGTTTTATAAATAATAGTTATGTTACTTTTAGTAATTTTTAATTGAAAATATAATTATAAATTACATAACATACTCAAAATAAATAATTTTTTTTATAAACAAACTTGTATTTTACACTATTATTTGAAAAATAAATATTTTTCAAAAAAATACCTATATTTAAACATAATTTATTTTTTATGACATAATTTTAAAATTTATTATTTTTAATTTATAATTATATAATTTGATAATTTAACTTTTAAATATAATGTTATAAAAGAATATTTTAATTATAACTATTTTCATTATGACTTTAAAATTTCATAATATTTTTTGTAATGAATATAATGATATGATTCATCGTAATAGACCATAATATGATTTATTCTCTCATTAAATGTGTTTTATATTTATTTTAACCTTTTTTATATTTCGTACCCTCAACTTTATTCACTTATTAATCCTGAGTTTTTATCTTTCCATGATGGAATTTTTAGATTCCCATGTTTCTTCTTCCACCATTTGGTTTTTCTAAAAATCCATAATCTGGGGAATTGCCTAATTCTGATACACTTTCTATCTATAGTAATGAATATTAAAATTTAATTCCTCATTACAATGTTTCTTTTCATAAAAAACTACTTAGGGTTCAAAACAAGATATTATTCGGATACATATTTTATTAACATCAAAAACATGAAAAATGATGTTTAATAGTGATAATGTTTTTGAAAAACCTACATATTAGGAAGTTTATCTTACCTTATTTAGGATTTCATATTGTTAAATTATTCAGGAACATAAATTTACCATTTTATCAAAACAAATGGTAATTTTCCCTCATGATACATTAAGAAAAACATGATCACCTACCTTGAAAGATAAAAATTTCATATGGTTATCCGTATATATTTTCTACCTTTTATAAGACATTATCATATGTTGCTGAATAAATGTACATTATCATGCATTTACTATACCAACTCTCTTCTCCTCAACATTATTTCTCCTGTCCTCCTAGGATTCAATAAAGAAATTTGATCTAAATACATTATTTCTTGAATGAGATGAAATTTTTATGATATAGTTAATTGATAAATAATAACCCAAATCATATTGTAACCTTATGATTTAGTTGGAAACCCAACCATTAAATCTATTTATATAACTTAACATTTCCACTCTAGCACGGGAAAAGGTTCAAGAATTCCCTTTCATAATTTTCATTCCTCTTTGACCACTTGACCAGTCAAATATTTTACACTAAATTACACAACCTCAATTTTCATATAATCTCTACAAAAATACTCCCAATGATATCAGTACAATTTATCTCACTCATGATCAATGGAAAATTGTGATATATGAGCTTCACCAAACAAGAATATCTTCAATTAGAGATCAAAAGGCACAAATAATATTTTTCCAAACTATATAACACCATCTTCATCAATATTAATCTAAAAAACCTGAACCTTATTAATGGATTCTACATTTTCCCGAAAATAATGATACTTCTGAAGTGCTTTCATATTTCATTCAGATAATTTCGACTACACTAAACCTTGAAATAAAATATATTATGAACTTACATCCACAATTTATAGGTCCAAATTCAATAAATCATTAACCAAAGGTTCATGTTACAAATTTTACATAGTTAATTTATTGCTATTTTTTCTGTCTCAAAATATCAGATACATTGTTTTATTCTCTAGGATGTTAATAGATCATGAAATCATAATCGTAGATCAGTTCCATCAATCATATATGTCTCATGTTCAATTATATTTGAGAGAATATGTACTTAATTTTTTTGATGAGTATATATTTTACACATTACTCCATATAAATAATAACTTCAAATTTTTAAATCAAAATAAACAAAAAATAATTGTGAATTATGTGTAGGGTATTTTAACTCATGAGGTTAAAAATGATGTAAAATATAAGAAATTACATAATTATTATAACTATCCATACTTTAAAAATATTTTTATTGCTTCAAAATTGAAGCACACTTATTACAACATATAACAAAACCATGAACGGACCGTATAGGTATTGTGTCTTTAGAAACTGGGAAACATAAACAACTGGTTCATAAATCATCTACATTGTGTCCCATTTATTTCAACATATCTAGAGTCCCTTTTGGAATATTCTACTTTATAACCATCTTCCTGACCTGTGGAAAGAAAACATACAAAAGGGTGAACTCAAATGCTCAGTAAGGGTAAACAAAAGAAATATCAATCACATCATATTCATAAGAAAATAACATTTTGTAAATCATAACCAGCAAAAGAGATCATAATTTCATAACATGGGATAAATCTTAGTAGTGAAATGTAATCCCAATAATAATAACTTAAAACATGAAAATTTTTGGCATACACACATAATCATAGAGAATCATTTCTTAGTAGTCAAGACTCATAACCAAGACTATCTTAGCAGACAAAGTAAATTTCTAAACCGAGTTCACTCCTCATTTCAGTCCTGTTTCACTGAACCGGATTAACCTGCCATTCCAGCCATGTCTATATAATGAGATATAAATATTTACCCAATTCATTGGAGGGAGATATAGGTCGCACCCATCTCATAATTAAACTAATCTTATGTGTGCCACAGAATCATAAATCAAACATCATAGCACAACCCATGTAATGAAAATGGGATTCTAAAACATCATGCCATCATAACATAATCCATATAACATAAAAGGACATCATAAAATTAATTCCATCATAACAAAATAAAATCAATGTTAAAATAGGGATATAAAAAGAAACCTATATTATCTTAGATGGAAAATAATTTTGATAAAACACTTGAACTCTATTCATGAAGAAAATATCCTTTCTACTTCAAAAACATTTTTCCATTCCTAACATGTCATTCAATTTTAATCTAAAAGTAGTTGATTAAAAATAAACTTGAAAACTTGTAAAGTAAGCTTCATGGAAATAATTTTCTAAAAATCCAATCAGGCCGTATAAGTTTAAAAAACATTCTTCTCGTACTTTGGCCGGAAAAGTCAAAAAGTAACTCATAAGAAAAATGACAAAAGATTCCTTTCATAACATTTACTAAAAACTCACCGAAGGGTGAAATTGGATTTAAAAATTTTTATTAGGATGTAAATAATATTATATATTGAGGAAACATGGATATGGATGATTAATATTCCCCTGTAAATTCGAAAGTATAAACAATCTCGGATAAAAATGAGATTGCGAGATTTTCCCTTATCTTATGTCTGATTTGCTTCGTACGTGTCCGAAACTCCTGTATAATTATTTCAATAATGTAATTGACTTATTCCATAATCATAACCATTGTTATGATATCATATATGGTCATATTCATAGCTTCTTATTAGTAATATTTCATTGATACTTGTTATTCGGGTGTTTATTACTTTTTGTTCTTATTCGTGTTTTGTCGAATAAATTATTATTCTTATCTTTAGGTTATAGAAACCTCATTTAACAAATGTTATTTTTTTGATATATATCATATTTATTCATTCAAGTCATTTATATAATAATTATATAATGAAGCTCATGTAGAACGAGTCGCATCACATCGTGGAGACGGTAGGCCGTACGTACGCACGAGCGATGATATCGTTTCCATGATCGTGGAATTGTATTGAAGTGTATGTATACTGTTTCAGAATCAATATCACATTAAAATAATCATATATTTTTATTCTCAACACCATTATACCCATCCAAGTAAGGTGGTGGTGGAAAATATATTACACCACGGCGTGGAGACGGTATTCCGTACGTACGCACGCGCGGTGATTTCATTTTCCGTAGGATGGATAGATGGAGAAATAGGGTTGTTTCATACTTATAATAAAATATAATTATATGAGTGATACTTATGTTATTACTTCATAATGAAACAACTAAAGAAAAATAATTATAAGAAGAAATAAAGTTGAAATAATCGGTAACAGACATTACCTCTTCTTTGAAGCGCCTCATCTTAACCTCCTCTTAAGGCACTAAAGATGGTCTTTAAAGAATACCAGGGCCTCTAAGATGTTTCTAGGGAAGTGGAGAAGGGAAATTGGTAGGGTTTGGAGGATCGTGAAGGCTCAATGTTGTGTGAGGAAGAGAGGTAGGAGGTGCCCTTTTATAAGGGAGGAGAGCGGCACCTTTGGAAAAACTAAAAATATTATTTTATTATAAAGTCATATTAGGTTATTAATAGCTAAAAATTTATTTATTTCTAATATAATGTGGGGATGGTCCTAAATACTCTCAACCAATGGGTTTTAGACTTTTTTAGGTCATTATATTAACATTATCTTTTAGTTTTAACTCTTAGTTAATTTGATTTTCATTTACCATGTCACTTTTTATTTTTATATTATATAATTAATAACCTTACCATATACATCCAAGGAACCCCAAAGTGGTCCATTAAAGATACACCTATCTTGATAAAGTATCTTTGCAGAACCATAGATTTTTAGGAATATAATAACAATTAATAATATAATATTTATTTTAAAAACTATTTTATGTCAAATTAGACACAATTTGGTAATTGATTTTTGTGAAAATAATAACAGCATGATTAGTTCGAAAAAAGTTAATTAAATCAAAAATAACATGTCATATTAACCTGGAAACTTATTTTAATTCATAAAAAGTCTCAAATTACATTTTTTTGGGTATTTATAACATCAATTATGTTAATATTTCATTAATAAGATAATTACTCCATCATCATTGTGTCATAAATAAATTAAATTATTTAATGTATATAAATTATAAATAAAATTCCATTATGTAGGAAATCTTTTTATATTTCTAATGAATATTTATAGTGTAATTTATCTCATTTATAACCATATATTAAAAATGATTTAGTTATTAAACATTGATTTAAACTATTTTGCCCCTTCTTTAAATAAATTAATAATAAATGTCCTAATCTAATACAAGTGGACCTAAATGGTTATATTTTAATACTAAGATTTTTTTGGGTCTAATTACACTTATCTAATAGAATTATGAATTGTGTTAGAGCAATAATAATATCATTTTTACCCTTAATTACCCTATTTACTTTTAACGACGGTAAAAAAAAGTAAAAACCTATTATTCACTAAAAATTAATTTTCATCTCATTGAACTAGATTTTAGTCATTGATATTAACTGTGTCTCTCCATGTTTTGAAATTCCACTCACAGAAGCGGTAAAATTACGTTTTATATGAATTTGAAAATTCTCCTAGGAGGTGGGTAAAAGACGGTGAAATGTTCAATAAAATTTTTATATATCTAAAATTATTATAAATGACTCCATTGAATTACTTTGAACTTATATAGGTATTATGTATCAATTTTTACCTAAAATAAATTTAAATAAAAAGTTGGTTTTTAAATAGTAATCCAGTGTTTTCACTATTCATCAAAAATTTAAAGTTTTCAGAAAAATACCAAAACTTCACACTAGGCTAATTTCGATATTTCGAATACAAAATTTAAGTCCATTTTGAAAGATAAAATACATAAAATTTTAAAAATCAGATATTAATATTCATGATGGCTAGTTTCAATAATATTTTAATAGGATATCATTGTTTAGTGAAACTCGGTATTGCCTATAACGCAAGCTATCAAGGAAGGCTGCGCTTGCGTGTAAAGTAAGCCAAGCTACTATTGTGGGAAGTGAAATATTCCTTTGATGATTTATATAACATAAAAACAAATTATTTCTCATAAAAATATCGGGTGTTACATTCTACCCCCCTTAAAATGAATTTCACCCTTGAAATTTATCACTTTGTAAAAAATAGATAAGGATACCTATCCCTCATCATATCCTCAAGCTCCCATGTAGCTTCTTCTAATTGGAGGTTCCTCCATAAAACATTCACCAAGCGAGTGGTCTTGTTCCATAGTTCTTTTTAGCTATGATACATAATCTTTATCGACTGTTTTTCATTAGAAAGATCTTGCTCCAGTGGTACAACTTCTGAGCTGACTACATGTGAAAGATCAGGTATGTACTTTCTCAAGAGAGATACATGGAACACATCATGAACTTTAGAGGGATTCGGTGGAAGCGCCAATTGGTAAGCTACCTTCCCAACACGATTTAGTATTTCGAAAGGACCAATATACCTAGGGCTCAACTTTCCCTTCTTTCCAAATGTCATTACTCTCTTCCAAGGAGATATTCGTAAGAACACTTTATCACCCACTTCATACTCTAGGTCTTTTCTTCGGTTATTGGCATAACGTTTTTGTCGACTCTGAGATACTCTTATGTGTCATTGAAAATATCATGCATTTTCTGCCATCTCATCAACAAGATCAGGTCCTAATAGCTTTCTTTCCCCAAATTCATCCTAACAAGTTGGAGTCCTGCATTTCATTCCATAGAGAACATCATAAGGAGCCATCAGAATACTAGAGAGAAAGCTATTATTATAAGAAATTTCACCAAAGGTAGGTGTTGATCCCAAACACCTTTGAAATCCATAGATCAAGCTCTCAACATATCTTCTAGAGTTTGAATTTTTCTTCTCAGACTGACCGTCTATCTAGGGATGATAAGCAGGGCTGAAACTGAACTCTATATCCAGAGTATGCTGAAGACTTCACCAAAACATTGATGTAAACCTAGAATACCGATCAGAAATATTGGAAAGTGGTACTCCATTCAATCTTACAACTTCTTTTACATATATCCTAGAAAGATGATCTAGAGAGAAGTCCTCTCTAATAGAAATGAAGTGTACTGACTTTGTAAGAAGATCAAATATGACCCAGATAGCATTATTTCCTTTGGATGTTTTAGGATGTCTTTTGACAAAGTCCATAGTGATGTTATCCCATTTACATTCGGCTATGGATAATGGTTGTACCATTCCCTTATACTTATATCTCTCACCTTTAACTTGCTGAAAAACCAAGCATCGAGAGACATATTCAGCAACATCTATTTTCATGCCATCCCAATAGAAGTATTCTTTCATGTCCCTATACATCTTCATGCTTCCAGGATGAATAGAGAATGAAGAACTATGAGCCTCATCCAGCAACGCCTTCTTTAATTCTGGGATGGCAGGAACACAAACCCGATTCCTGAACCTTATTATCCCATCACAATCAAGGTTGAATTCAGGAACATTTCTCACTTTATTTTGAAAATCTAAATATTCTTTATGTGCCTCTTTAATCATCACATGTATAGATGGTTGAACATTAATTTGAGAATGATACGATTTTCCCCTTCCATGATAATTCCAAGATCCATCCTTTGTAAATCCATAAATATTGGATCTTTTGTGATCCTCATCATGGATAAGCTAGCATGGTCTTGTCGACTTAATCCATCTTCCACCTTGTTTGTTTTCCCAGGGTGGTAATAAATTGAGAAGTTGTAATCCTTAATCAGCTCCAACCATATTCTTTGGCACATATTCATCTCCTTTTGTGTGAAAATATACTTTAAACTTTTATGATCAGTATAAATATCACACCTTTCTCCATAAAGATAATGCCTCCAAATCTTTAATGCAAAGATTACCGCAGCTAACTCCAAATCATAAGTTGGGTAATTTTCCTCATGTATTTTCAACTGTCGTGAGGAATAAGAAATCACCGAATCATTTTGCATAAGAACACACCCCAGTACCTTCTTGGATGCATCACTGTAGATCACAAACCTTTCTCCACTACAAGGCAGTGTGAGCACAGGTGCACTGGATAACCTTCTTTTCAACTTTTTGAAATTGTCTTCACATTTCTATGTCCAAACAAAATTAACTCCTTTCTGAGTCAATTTGGTGAGTGGGTTAGATAATCATGAAAAATATTTCACAAAACGTCAATAATATCCATCCAAACCAAGAAAATGTTGGGTCTCAGTTACTGTTGTTGGTCTCGACCATCTTTCGATAACCTCTATTTTTGCTGGATCTATAGATATCCCCTCTTTTGAGATTATGTGACCCAAAAATGAAATTTTTTGAAGCCAAAATTCACACATGGAAAATTTTTCATAAAGCTTCTCCTTTCTCAGGGTCTTCAATAGAATTCTCAAGTGATCTTCATGTTCTTCCTTGATCTTTGAATAGACAATAATATGTTCTATAAAGACTACAAAAACTGATCAATATAGTATCTAAAGACTCTATTCATCATATCCATGAAGATAGCATAGGAATTAGTAAAATCAAATGGCATCACAATAAATTCATAGTGTCCATACCTTGTACGGAAAGACGTCTTTGGTAAATCCTCCCTTTTGACGCTTAATTGATGATACCCTGAACGTAGATCAATCATGGAAAAGTATTTTTTTTCCACATAGTTGGTCAAATAAGTCATCAATGCACGGGATGGGATATTTGTTCTGGATCATGATCTAGTTATGTTCTCGATAATCAATGTAGTGTCTCATTGATTCATATTTCTTCTTAAAAAACAGAACATGTGCTCTCCAAGGTGACACACTAGGGTGTATGAATACTTTATCAGGATTCTCTTGGAGTTTCTTCTTCAATTCCTGCAACTCAATTGGGGCCATTCTATATGGTGTCTTTGAAATAGGTAAAGCACCCGGTACGAGTTCTATTGAAAACTCAACTTCACGATATTGTGGAAGACCAGGGAATTCCTCAGGAAAGATATTATCAAACTCCCGTAAAATGGGCATAATCTTAATTGTGATTTTCTCTCTAACCATTTGAGATAAATAACCTTCATTTAGTGGAATCAAGACCCATAATATGGAAGAAATTTCCACTGGAAGGTGATGTTCATCCTTGAATCGATAGACGATCATAGAATGATCTGGAATATGAAATGTGACATCCCTTCTTTGCAATTGATATGAGCTTGATATAAAAAAATATAATACATGCCTATAATCACATCAAATTCCACTATAGGAAGGATCACAAGGTTTGCAGGAAGCACATTCCCACAAACTTCAATCGGAGAAGAATTATAAACTTTTGATGCGACTGTTGTTTTATTAGGGGATGTCACAGCTAACTCAACATCTAATTGTTGAGGTAATACAGGATACCCATAGAAAATTATTCAGAAATAAAAGTGTGGGTGGATCCAGAATCAAATAAAACATTTTATACTTTAGATTGGATGGTAAGTGTACCTTTCACCACTTCGTAATCGTACTCCACATCGCTGATAGAAATTGCATGTGACTTTCTTTTGCCTTTAGCCTTAAGTGTTTGTTGACGTTGATCATAATAAACAACCCTTGTATTAGGGCATTGATTAGAATAATTCCCCATTTCCATTCACTTGTAACATTTATGTGTAGGAGGTGCACTCTGTGTAGCCATTTCTTTGTTCGCATCACTAGAAAACTTTGTCCCATCATTACAGCATTCAAATGCCCGATGAACTTCCTTTCCATATTTGAATCATTTACTTGTCCCTTTAAGACAACTCCCTCCATGTTTCCTTCAACACTTTGAGCATAAGGGAAAACTCATCTTCTTTTCAGGGTGCTCTTTATATTTTCCTTTGAATTCCATTTTCCTCTTCATATAATACCCATATGACTGATGGGTTACTCCAATCTCCATCTCAACATTTAGAGCACATCAAATTATTTTCTCGTAGCTATTGAAGTCCCTTATGGATAACGCCCTTCGAATACTTGGTTTTAAGCCACTAAAGAATCAATAGATCTTACTCTCAGGTTGGATAATAATCCGAGAATCGTAACTTGCAAGTCTTTTAAAATTTGCTTTGTAGGTACCAAAAGATTCATCATCCTTTTTCTTGAGTTCAAGAAACTCCTTCTCCATCATTGTTCGAAGAATACGAGGGAAGTACTTATTGAAATATAAGTACTTGAACTCGTCCCATTCCATGGAATCAATTTCATCTCTTGGCCTCATATTCTTGATAAGATTCAACCATTGATCAGCTTCACCTTCCGAATGATAAACTGCTAAGATGACTTTATCATGTTTAGAACATTGAAGAATTAAAAATATCTTTTCAGTAGTATTGATCCATTGTTCAGCAGCTAATGGATCAGTAGACCCGCTGATTGAGGGTGGACACTGCCTCCTGAAGGATTCAACAGAATGTCTCTCCTTCCTTTTCTTGTTTGGAAGTTTTGCAAGATTCATAACTTGAGAAAGTTGTGTGAGCATGGCTACAAGATTTTACATTCCATATCGCATAACGTTTGGTTTCTTAGAGGGACAATCATTGTATTGTCCGTTGAATTCCGCATTAACACGGTTCCTTCAGGTTCCAACCATTTACTAAAACCAAGAAATATAGTGTGAGAAATACTAATTATAATAAGAAAACAACATAATCAAGAATAAAATTTTAACCATAAGGTCTTATCTTAGATTATTCATGGAATTTTTAAGACACTAAGATTGCGTTCTATGCATAGACTTATCCTTAGTGTTCTTACTAAGGATTTCACATCCTAGTTTCCAAAGGATGACTATACCTTTCCTTTAATACCAACTATAATGACCCATACTTTATATACATTGTTAATGCTTCAATATATATGCACACTTATTACAACATATAACAAAACCGTGAATGGACCGTATAGGTATAGTGTCTTTAGAAACTGTGAAACATAAACAACTGGTTCATAAATCATCTACGTTGTCTCCTATTTATTTCATCATATCTAGAGTCCCTTTTGGCATATCCTACTTAATAACCTTCTTCCAGACCTGGGGAAAGAAAACATACAAAAGGGTGAGCTCAAATGATTATTAAGGGTAAAAAAAATATCAATAACATCATATTCATAAAAACATAACATTTTGGAAATCATAACCTATAAAAGAGATCATATATTTATAACAAGGGATAAATCATAGTAGTGAAATGTAATCCCAATAATCAAAACATAAAACATTCAACATTGTGTCACACACACATAATCATAGGGAATCATTTCTTGGTAGTCAAGACTCATAACCAAGACTAACTTAGCAGAAAAAGTTCATTTCTGAACCGAGTTCACTTTTCATTTCAGTCCTGTTTCACTGAACTGGATTAACCTGCCATTCCAGCCATGTCTATATCATGAGATATAAATCTTTACCCAATGAATTGGAGGGAGATATAGGTCTCACCCATCTCATAATGAAACCATTCTTATGTCTGCCACAAAATCATAAATCATACATCATAGCATAACTCATGTAATAAAAATGGGATTCTTAAACATCATGCCACCATAACATAATCCATATAAGATAAAAGGACATCATAAAATCAATTCCATCATAACATAATCAAATCAATGTAAAAATAGGGATAGAAACAGAACTCTATATTATCTTAGATGGAAAATAATTTTGATAAAACACTTGAACTATATTCTTCAGGAATATATCATTTCTTCTTCAAAAACATTCATCCTTTCTTAACATGTTATACAATTTTAATCTAAAAGAAGTTGATTAAAATTATACTTGAAAACTTTTAAAGTAATATTCATGGAAATAATGTTCTAAAAATCCATTCAGTTCGTATAAGTTAAAAAAAGAACATTCTTCTCATACTTTGGCAGGAAAAGTCAAAAAGTACCTCGTACGAAAAAAGACAAAATATTCCTTTCATATCTTTTACTAAAAACTCAATGAAGGGTAAAATTGGATTTAAAAAATTGTAGTAGGATAGAAATAATATTACATATTGAGGAAGCATGGATGTGGATGATAAATATTCCCTAATAAATTCGGAAGTATAAACAATCTCGGATAAAAATGAGATTGCGAGATTTTCTCTTACATTAGGTCTGATTTGCTTCGTACGTGTCCAAACCTCCTATATAATAATTTAAATAATGTCATTGACTTATTCCAGAATCATACCCATTGTTATGATATCATATATGGTCATATTCTTAGCTTCTTTTTAGTAATATTTCATTGATAATTATTATTCGGATGTTTATTACTTTTTGTTCTTATGCGTGTTTTGTTGAATAAATTATTATTCTTCTCTTTAGGTTATAGATACCTCATTTCCTAAATGTTATTAGTGTGATATATATCATATTTATTCATTCAATTAATTTATATAATCGTTATGTAATGAAGATCATGTAGAACGAGTCGCATCACATCGTGGAGAAGGTAGGCCGTACGTACACACGAGTAATGATATCGTTCCCATGATCGGGGAATTGCATTGAAGTGTATGTATACTATTTCAGAATCAATGTCACTTTAAAATAATCATATATTGTTATTTTCAACAACATTATACCCATCCAAGTATGGTGGTGGTGGAAAATAGATTACACCACGACGTCGAGACGGTATTCCGTACGTACGAACGCGCGGTGATTTCATTTTCCGTAGGATGGATAAGGGGTGAAATAGGGTTGTTTCATACTTGGAATAAAATATCTGCATATTAGTGATACAGATGTTATTACGTCATAATGAAACAACTAAAGAAAAATAAGTAGAATATGTAATAAAGTTGAATGAATCGGTAACAGACATTGCCTCTTCTTTGAAATGACTCTTCTTAACCTCCTCTTAAGGCACTAAACATGGTCTTTAAAGAAGACCATGACCTATAAGATGTTTCTAAGGAAGTGGAGAATGGAAATTGGCAAGGTTTGGTAGAGTTTGAAGGCTCAAAGTGGTGTGAGGAAGAGAGGGAGGAGGTGCCCTTTTATAAGGGAAGAGGGGGCATCTTTGGAAAAACTAAAAATATTATTTTATTATAAAGTAATATTCGGTTTTTGATAGCTCCAAATTGAATTATTTAAAAGATAAGGTGGGGATGGGTCGAAATCCCCTCATCCAATGGGTTTTAGACAAGTTTAGGTCATTATATTAGCATTATCTTTTAGTTTTAACTCTTAGTTAATTAGATTGACATTTACCATATCACTTTGTATTTTTATATTATATAGTTAATAAACATACCATATACATTCAAGCGACCACCATATGGTCCATTAATGATGCACCTATTATGATATAAGTATCTTGGCTGAACCTTAGATTTTTAGAAATATAATAACAATTAATAATATAATATTTGTTTTAAAAACTATTTTATGTCAATTTAGACTATATTTGGTAATTGATTTTTGTGAAAATCATAACCGCATGATTACTTTAAAAAAATTTAATTCAATCAATACTAACATGTCATATTAACCTAGAAAACTAGTTGAATCCATAAAAAGTCTGAAATTTCATTTATTTGGGTTTTTATAACATCAAGTATGTTAATATTTCATTACTAAGATAATTACTACATAATCATTGTGTCATAAATAAATTAAATTATTTAATGTCTAAAAATTATAAATAAAATACCATTATGTATAAAATATTTTTAGATTTCTAATGAATATTTATAGTCGAATTTATCTCATGTATAATCCTATATTTAAAATTATTTAGTTATTAAACTTTGATTTTAACTATTTTAACCCTTCTTTTAATAAATTAATAATAAATGCCCTAATCTAACCCAAGTGGACCTAAATGGTCATATTTTATTTCTATGGTTTTTTGGTCGAATTACACTTATCTAATAGAATTAAGACATGTTTTCGGTTAATAATAATATCATTTTTCCCCATAATTAACCTATTTACTTTTAATCGTTGTTAGAAAAGTAAAATGTTACTATTCACTAAAATTTATTTTCATCTCATGAACCACATTTTAGTCCTTTATATTTACCGTATCTCTCGGATTTTCGAAATTCGACTCACAGAAGCGGTAAAATTATGTTTTATGTGAATTTGGAAATTCTCCTAGGAGGTGGGTAAAAGACGGTGAAAAGTTCAATAAAATTTTTAAATATCTAAAATTATTATAAAATGACTCCAATTAATTACTTTGAACTTATATAGGTATTATGTATCAATTTTGACCTAAAATACATTTAAATAAAATAAATAATTATTTAAATAAAAAGTCGATTTTTAAATAGTAACCCACTGTTTTCACTATTCATTAAAAATTGAAAGTTTATAGAAAAATACAAAAATTTCACCCTAGGCTAATTTCGATATTCTGTATCCAAATATGAAGTCTATTTTGAAAGATAAAATTTATAAAATTTCAAAAAGTGGGTATTACTATTCATTACAGCTAGTTTTAATAATATTTTAATAGCATATCGTTGTTTAGTAAAACTCGGTATTGCGTACAATGAAAGATATCGAGGAAGGTCATGGTTGTGTGTATAGAAAGAAAATCTTGTGTTGTGTGTATCGAAATATTATTTTGATGATTTATATAACATAAAAACAAAATATGTCTCATAAAAATCTCGGGTGTTATGATCATTCTTCATCAGTACACGCCCATGTTTGTTCTATGAAGCATCACTATATATAGAAAAGTTTCCATTAATAGAAGGCAAGGACAAAGTGGATAATTTACTAATATTATATTTATGTTTTAATAATTATCAGAACATTATTTTATCCAATTGAATTTAATTCATATTCATGTTAACTTATTCAACATGATATATAATTGAGAAATTGTTTCAATTGACTCCATGTAGTAAACTAATAATCTAATAACACTATGAATCTATTTGATATTTTTTGGGTTTTTTACATTCTTCAACACAATATGATTTATTAAGTTCAACAGTTATCCCATATTTATAAACAATATATCCTGGGAAGAAAAATTTACACCCAAAACTCACACATACTAAATTACCCATACAATTTCTTTTTTTAAGGTTTGAAAAACAATCCTCGCAATTCATTAATAATCATCATGAATTTTAGAATATACTAACATAAAATAAATAAAATCAACCACAAACATATGTACATTGTATTGGTATAATGTTTTAATAGCATCCATAAATACAACTTATGCATTAGACAGACCAAAGGGCATAACTATAAACACAGAATTTGTATATCTTGTCTAAAAAACTATCCTTTGAATGTCATCCCCCTTCAACTTCATTTAAGGGTACCCGGGCCTCATACAAACCTTCTAAAAATAATGAGATCTCTTTATTTGATCAAAAAAATCATTAATATGAGGAAAATAATATTTGTTCTTCACATTGATGTTGTTTATGGATCGATTATCTATATAAATTCATATTGAACAATGTTTATTTTTAAGAAAAAAAAGGGAATCCTAAGGTGAATTTCTAATTCAAGTAAAACCTTCATAAAAAATCTCATGAAATTTCTTTTTCAATTAAAAAAGTTTAACTAAATCCATCGATAAGGGCGTTTCGAAATAACATTCGCATCAGGAACTAAATAAATAGTAAGATAGATCTCTCGATCAGGAATATCACTTGGTAAATAATTTAGAATAATGACCATATATTCATTTACTACTGGGATTTCAATAATCTGATCATTTTAATTCTTTTCAGTAACATAACATAAATTACTTTTAATATGATCTATAATCAATTTTTCTAATTATTGGGACTTGTCAAAGGAATTAAATTATTAAAAAAACATTATTGGATCAATAATATATCCTTGTTTTATAAACTATAATATAATCCATAACATGAATATGATATAACACAAATATTATATGTTCCAATATATTTTCATGAAAGACCATCCAACTAATAATAATACTACAGTCTCTATAAATATTTGTTTCTATAATATATACACCTGAAGATTTCACCCAATGTCATATATTACTTTTATGAGATTATATTTTCATTTTATGCGAAAAATTTAATAAATGAATGAATAAAAAGATGCAGAGTTAAAAATTTTATTGAATTTTTTTTAATAAACATGTAACAAAACTATCATCATGTCGTTGGATATCTCGATATCAAACGAGTCAGTAGAAAATGATTTTTCTTCACATTTATATTTCTGATAATTATGATTTCTTCCTTAATAAATTTAGGTAGTTGTTAGTGTAATGTCCCAAATCATAAAAACTAAAACATTTAACCAATAACTGGATGTTTTTTTATATCAATATTTGATTTTCATGACACTTTTCTATATAATAATAAGCCATTTGACCAAACCAACCACATCAGTAACACTTTCCAGATCATGGAAAACATTCCCAAAGATTTCTATTACTGTAACATTGAATTTCTTGGGGTCTTACCTCTAGAATTATTTGTTTTTTTCCTTTATACTTTTCACTAAATTTACTATTTCTACCATTTTTTATCTTAAGGATCACAATTCTTGGTAAACTCTATCTTAGTATTCTTATCATAATGAATAATTAATCATGATATTTAAATTCTTAAATGGATAAATATCTTCAAAAACTAGGTTTAAATCATGATTAAAATATATTAACTTTACTATTAAGATCCTTGAAAAAATCTTGTATATACTTGTACAATATGGTTAGAGTTTATTCATATGAGTCCACCAAATCATCATCCCTTAGCTTGAATTCAAATAATTGTTTCTCCACCCTAAGACAAACAACCTTTGGGAAGTATTTCTCATCGAAAATATTCCTAAATGTGTCCCATTCTATATCCTTTATATCATAAAAATCTTTATTATTTTTAATAAAATACCACCAATAATCATCATCACATTGAAAACTATAAATAGAAGATTTTACCTATTGATTTTCTAAAAATGCAATGACTTAAAATATCTTCTATTGTATATTGTTATGTCCTGCAACTACATCTGGTTTTGTCAATCCTTCAAATTATATGGGAAAGTATCTCCTTAAATGATCCACTGTTGAAAAGATCCTATATTTTAGATCCATCTAATCCATTTCATATATGCCACCACCATTTATATTAAGCACCAATTTATCCATTACTATAAATATTTATCGGTTCTAATACCAAACATCTTGGGATGCTGGTTTTGAAGGAAATTTTTCTCTCAGTTTCTCCCTATAATATCATCTCTATTTCATATTTAGATATACATGTTGAATATTAATATTTTAGATAAAGCAAATATTAAATCATTAAATTCTATATATTTTCAAACTAAGCATAATGTAAAATCTTTCAAGGGAATCCTATTAACATTATTTTAACCTCTAATGTTTTAAGAATATTTCATTGATACCAACTATAAGAAACATACTATATTATCTAATTAAATATACATAAAGATATATATACATATATATATCATCCATTTGATTTTATGATGAAAAAATAATCACATCACCTTGTGGATGTAATATTCTACATGGAAACATTAATGACATTATCATTTTTAGTGTAAGAGGGAGAATTATTTACCATATTTTTAGAATGATATATATGAAATTGATATCATAATTTTTTTCATATATATAAAATATATTCATAAAATTTATCCTTATTATCTTCAATGTAATTGTTTAGTGAATGATAAATTACAATGCTTCATGAGGCAATAATCTATCATATGAATGTGGAACGTTATTGTATACCCCACAGAAATGAGAGTAAGAAGATATATATGATTTAAATATTTAAAAATTATAATTACATTAAAAATATAATTTATATAATTTATATCCATATTTATTACCATACTTGAGAGTAGGTGATGAAAAACAAATTAGATTTGTTCATGAGGTGGTAGTGTGCCATACACACGAAGGGTGGTTTTGTTTAGCATTTGATGGAAGTAGTGTTGGATTTTGGTTATTCAATTAAAACAATAATATATCAGTATATGGGAGATAATTTAGATTTTATATTACAATAATTTATAATGTTTTTAATTAGGTGGGATATTTCTTAAAATAAAAATGATCGGTTAAGCATGATACCTCTTCTTTGGACAATATCCATAAGTTAGCACAGAAAACCTACTTAGGAGGGATTTATAATAAAAAAGTGACATACTTAATGTGTAGGAAGTTAAATAATATTTTTGTGAATTTATTTTCATATTTGAATATGTTTAAATGTGTTAAGAGGATTGGATGTGGGCTTTCCTTTTATTAGTGAGGGGAGTAGCACACCTGTAATTTTGGAACTAAAAAAGCGACACCCACATTTTCTCTATGCCAAAAGGATAAATATGGGAAATAATATAATCTTTGATAAGATAAGGTATAAATATTACAATAAAATATATCGTATAATATTATTTAGGTCATTTTTACAATTATTTTATAGTTTAACCCCTGGTAAATCCAGTTTTACCGTAAGCAGAGTAAGAGATTTTTACTCATTTAACTATTTATTATATGGAAGAAGTAAGTTTAACTTATTAGAAAGTATATTTTATTCTTATTATATGTATTTATTCCATTTTAAAAAATTTGATTCAGTTAATTCTAGTTATTTAATTTAAAATAAAACTTGGAGACGTGTTAAAAAAGTTTTTTTTTCAAGAAATGTATTATTCAGGCATAAGATGATTTTATATTAACATTATGAAAAGTAATCATAATTTTTTTTAATTAAAATTGATATTGATTTAAATATAATCTATAAATTTAATTTAAATCATTCCACGTAGGTAGATGTTTTAATTAATTAATATAAAGAAACATTATCCACATTAAAATAATTTTTTGAAGAATCCATTACTAACCCAAAAATAAACTTATAATAAAATCCAATAAAAATATGAATCAAATTTAAATAAATTTATTAAAAGTGAATAAAAAAATAGATATGTTACTTATAATCATATCCAAAATCTATGGGTACATTTATATAACTTAACTTTTTTAAAATAAATGACATTTTTTAAAAAATCAGTATTTTTAACTATTCACTGAAAAATCTATATTTTACAATAATTAAAAAAATTAACCTTGTTAATTTTAATATGATGATTTCCAAAATTAAATTCATTTTAAAAATTTTTAATCAATAATTTTTTAAATAAAACCTTATAATTATAGAGTTCTGTTAAAACTATATTCTTTTTGATTTAAAAATTAATTAATATTTTATGTAATGAATATAACAATCTAATTAATATTAATGAACTTAAAAATTATTTTTTATATTATTGACTATGTTATTAAAGAATATATATATTTTTGGGTCTCAACTTTCCCTTCTTCCGGAATCTCATATCTATCTTCCATACTAAAATTAAATTCATGCATTCTCAGAAACATCAAACATTATTTCTCATCAATAATTATCAACATAGATTATATGTTGAATTTTTTCCTATTTAATATGTCAGTGAAGGGTTTCAAATTTTTATATATTTTATTAGTGAAGATACTATCCCAAGAATGTTCTCTCACAAACTTCATCTTAACACATCATAGTTCTAAATATTTTCCTATAAAAATCCTTATAATATTCCATTTGAATAATTATTTGGAAATAATTGTTTTATGAGAAATTAATCGGAAGAATTTTTTTTCAAGAATTATTTGGATCTAATTGAGTAAGATAATATTATATAATTCAAATTTTTTATGGAACTTTAAAATTGAGAATCTATTTTTGGATGGTAAGTAAGGACAAATGTCATTTTTATCCAATTTTCATTAAAGTTCTCTCTATGACTTTTTTTAGACCTTGTGTCACAATCAAATACAATTAAATGTGGTACTTCAGAAAAACATAGAAATTGATTTATGTGTATTTGATCATGTTGATAGAATGATAAATCATATCTAATAAGAATTAATTGTATAGTATTTATTCATAAATCAAACACAAACAAAAGGGTATTGTTTCCTTTTATGGTACTTATTAAGAAATGATGAGATAACCAGTGCTGTTATCTATTTTACATATAAGAGTGGATAATGGTGACATTATCCCATTAAAATTTAGATTTTAAACCTCTATTTTTTTGTAGACAAATAATCATGTTGTGCACTTCACAACATCATTATTCATATAGTCCCATGATAAGTTCTCTATGAGAATTAAATATATCTTTACACATCTTGGATAAATAGAAAATGACGAGCTATATATATCATCTGAAAGATCCCACTTCAATTATATCATGGATGACACACATATCCGAGTTCAAAATCCTATAAACCCATCAATGTTGATGTTTAGCTATATAAAATTTCCCACCTTCTAATATTGCTCCACATCACTGTTTATCCTGTATTAATCATAATATGGAAATATATATGAATAATCATTTAGATAAGATAAGATTTCATCTCCAAAATTATTATTTCTATGTTTTCCCATTGTATATTCATGATTATTGGGTATTTTTATGTCCAAATATTCAATAAGGTACAAAATAATTTCTACTCAAAACATCAACTACCTTAATTCCCATCTTAGGATTATAATGTATTAAGTAATAAAAATCCATTATCAACTCTAACTTTAACCTTTTATGCATGTTAAAAACCTTATATGTCAGTAATTACTATAAGATATTGTGATATGTATATAAATTACACTATTATTGATAAGCATAAAACCCAAAATATATTATAATAATATTGATGTAGCTAAATCTAAACCATTAATCTAGTTATTTTTCCCATAAACCCTTTATTGATGTGAGGCATAAGCTACCACCTTGTAATTTTTTGTGAAATCATTACCCAATCCATTCTTTGTAGAATCACTATGTATCATACACCCTTACTAACTATAAAAAATTGTGGGTAAAATAATAATGACTATTCTATTCATATGATTCTTATAACCATCTTTGAAATGTTTTTGTTCTATAGGAACATTACACCCGTTCAAGTTATAATTTTTATCAAATGTTCCAAAAATGAGATATTCCCCACAAAGAATAAGTAATTTATGTCCATTTTTTGAGAATTACAGCGATTTCTATACAAATTTGTGTAAATAAATCATGAATCACTTGAATCGTAGATTAATATATAAATATACTATATACTATAGTTACATTACATATCAATGATAATTTCTATATAATAAGTTCACACAAACAATTATTTCCTAAAATTTCTCATTTCCCAAGGTCATTAGAACAACCCTAAAATGGTCTTTTCATTTATTCTTGATCATTAAATATATCTAGATATAATAAATAAATACAATAAATAATTTATCATGGCCATATATAAACAATATATTCATAAACTCTTTTAAGATAACTATGTCAGTTTTATGTCTGAATGGTATTACTATGAATTTAAATTGTTTATAGCATATATGGATGGTTTAACTAGTTATATCTTTCATTTTTACCCTCATTTGATGATATTCTGGTCAAATATATACATTTTATATGTATTTGGACCCTCTATATTAATCAAAAATTTCATTAATTTGGGAGTAAATAATAGTTATTATTCATCATAATTTTTTTAAGATCATTATTATTGATTAAAATATTCATTTATCTAACATTTTTAGGTATAAAAGTCTATTCCAATCTATAGTGAATAAGTTTGGAATATAAAACACTTATACAAATTATCTTCATGTTTCATCTTTATTATTTCCACTTCAATGGGTTTTATAAAATAAGTACTCTTGGATAAAGTTATAACACCATGTATAAGTTCAATTTAAAATGCAACCTCGAGATACAATGGAGATAATGAAACTCTTTGGGAAATATATCAACATAGACATATATAATTTTCATATATTCCCTCTCAAGTTTCACATAAACTATTTTTGGCAAATATCCCCAATTTTTAGCATGAAGACCTGTATTTGGGAATTATTTTTGATATAAAGATCATAAACATATTTTACTTGATATATGATCTTGGGAGTATTTGTTATATTAAATGTGATTTCTCAATACTAATAATTGATATGATAATTATATATTAAGATAAATACATGAATAATATGAAATTAAATTACACTAAGTGAATAATAAATATTTTTTCATAATGATTCTTCACACAAACCTTAATTAGAGAATATTTTTACACTTGTGAATTAAACATCCCTCACAGTGTGTTTCGTCGATAACTCTGTATCCAATTATTGAGGGGAAGAGTCAATAATGAGAGAATATTTTAAACATATAAAAGAATATATAGAACTATAAATAAAAATAGTTATAAATTTGACAGTAATTATTACATTTTATAATTCATTATAATGATCTAATAAAGATGTACATATTTTAGAATCTCTTCCTTAATCCCTTGGTCTACTTGATGCTAATGTTAATTTTTCATATTACCCCTTTTTTTGGTCCATTAGCTTTTATAATTCCCAAAATCTTGATAGTTGAAACATTAAAGTGTGGGATTTATATTATGAAGAATATTCTTCTCATTGAGTGTTTAAATTAAACTCTTCTTACCTCTTAAAAATTAATGTCCCCAATGGAATCCTCTTCCACACATGAACTATTTTAAATTGTTTAGTGAGATTTTTGAGGTTCTTCTTCTGAAATTTTTGGTATATAATCTATTGTATTTCCACAATTTCAAAATATTTATAATTATAGTTTCTCTAAAACATTATCTTAGTCTTCCTATCAAATTTATTAGAAAATTTGTATTTTTTAATTTATATTTCCACTTTATGAAAACATTGAAAAATTTCTTCCTAGATACCAAAATACATTATTATTGATGATTTTCAGATGATTAATTTTAGGACATTAAGGAATAAATTGAAATCACTTTTGGGGTCATGGGTAAGACTCGAGACATACCTTTAATGTCTCATGATGTTTTTTAATAGGAACTAATACAATTCTCCTCATTTTTCATAATATTGAGAAATTACTTATGTATTTTGATATTAAGAGTTTTCGGAAAATGTTTATTGAAAATATTATATTAAATACTTACTATTCAATGGATTTTTTTTATTTTTCCACATATTTATGATCAGAATACACCATTATTACACTTAAACTTCTATTGGTAAATAAGAAAACTATCTTTTCATGCTCTGAGCATTAAAGAAAAAAATATATTTTATATCATTTTGATTAACTAGATAAAAATTGGCGGATCAGAAGATCAACTAAATGAAAGTGGTTATTAATTCATAAAGTATTGAACAATCAGTTATTATTTCTTTACTGTCATTAGAATCTTGACAAGGATTAGTATATTTCACATATCCTGAGATAAAACAGTAATGATATTTTTTAAACCATATCTTATCCTATTCAGTTATTTTGGGATAATCAACACAATGTCCATTTGAATAGCTATTCATTAGATTCATCATACTTATTGATATTAAAAATCAAAATAGTTAACATTATGGATAAATAATAATCAATTAAAAAATAAATGTAAAAAAATTTATGAATATTAAAATGTCAAACCTAAGTAGTCTTAGACTATAACACATTCATTTAAATCTATGAAAATTTCAATGAAACAAAGGTTTATTTCTGTTTTATTATCTTATATTTTTTAAACAAAATCTAAAAATATTATTATACCCCACTTTAAAAACAAGTTATATGACCTAGACATAACATAAATCATTTCACATTATTATATATAAAAACTCAAAAACCTGAACAGTCCTAGGATACAACGTTTTGTGTCTTTGGATATTATCGACTTAACTATTTAATATTATAATAAAATATAAGTTTATTCTAATTTTTTTCCCATAATTGATTCCATTATAGACATATAATATACAATGTTATACTTTATTACTTATGAAATAGAATCACAGGAAAGGGCTGACAAAAAAGACTTCATTATAGGAAAATATAAATGATTAATAGAGAACTTTTTGTCAGGTAACAGTAATCAGTAGAACATTATTACAACCGAGACCACCAATGCCATTTATTACCCCCAATGGAAATCTACCTAGGTTGATAGTAAAGATAAATGTGACACCAAAATTCTGCCTCCAAAAAGATAAAATTTATATTTGAGCACCAAGTGTATCTATTACTTAAATCATAGGCATTACCCTCATATATTTACATTGAAAAAAAATAAAACATACATTAATGAAATATTTATAAATAAACAATAGAGTTAACATTCCCCATTGCTGAAGTATAGCTACAAGAGAAATATATTAATATATACGTGATAGTGAATAAAGACCACCTAGACACCACTTCAGCCAACCAAATAACAAAATTCCCTATCTCAATTGGCATGTCCTATAAAACAACTAAATAAAACCATAGATGATTGAGAACTTTGTAGTACTTCGTAGGATCTTATTTCTAAATTTTTCTATTGTGAAATAAATGTGTCATGTTATATATGAGAGAAATATTATATGTAAGATAATTAAGATTATCTAAATGAGGAATAATCAAGTATAACAATAATCTTATTAAATATAACGTAAAATAATTATATAACTATCATCTCTAAAGGTAAAATATTTATTTTTAATATCAAATACTATATTATATATGAAATGAATAAATGATTATGATATAGTTCTTTTTTCGAATAATAATAAATCAATAGACAATGGTCTACAAACAAATCAGCACTCAAGGAGTCATCACAAATATTTCTTAAAATCTTTAATATTTCATTCATAATATTTACATTGGAAATACATCCTCATAATTACAAAAATATCACTATTTCCTCATCATCATAACCATAATTACATGGAAGGAAAATAATAAGGTCTATCTCTAAACACTCTCTAACCATCATAATATAATTCCAACAATGATCACATTACATCCACTATATTTCCACATCACCACATCAAAAAATCATTTTATAACCTTGAGCCATCGCAACCCAAAAAAATTACATAACCCTATTCCATTACAATACAGAGAAGTTTTTACATGTAAATGATGAGTCAATACATTATTTAAATAGATGAACATTTCAAAACCTTCAGCCAGAACAACCCGTACACACACAGGTAAACTACACCTTAATCCATTATTTACCATTAATATATATATACATATATATATATATATATATTCATATCAAAAACTATGAGAAAATTTACACCATAAAGGATTATATATGAATATAAATTGAGCTATTGCAACGCATTTATTGGTGAAACCTTCCCCAAGCCATTACAACCCGTGCATGTATACATAAATTTGAATTCCATTACAACCTACATGTATAGTGTCACATCATACACAAACAAGAAAACCAAATATACAATCACATAATAAATAAATAAATAAATAAAACACATTCTAGCCAACAAACACATACAATAATAGTAAAATCATATTACAATATATAAATAGAAACATTTATAATTCCATAAAAAACAATAAAACCACAACAATTCATTGTCCATTAATTATCAAATAAATATATAATATATTTATATTAGATATTACTACAATTCCATGATAACACTTTAGCTATAATTAATTACATAAGTAATATATTTTGATTAAATAATTGATTTTTTAAATACACATACAAACACATGTATAACTAATACATAACCATCAATTGTACAACCACTTTATTAAAAATAAAAATATAATTTATTAATCTCTTCTAATTAAATATGAATGATTAGAAAGTTGACTAATCTTAATAACATTATAATCATTCTCAACCTAACCACCAATCTAGAAACACAAAAAATTACATTACCCAAAAAATTAATCACAATAGAAAGTATTAATTCAATATTAACATGTAATTACCAATTTAATATTATTTATATTTAAAAATATATATTAAGAATAATTTCTTATATTTAATGAATCAACATGTTTATTTAGGGTTTTATATAAAATAAGAAATTCAAAAAAGAAATAAACCCTCTTAAAATTAAACTTTAATTCAACATTAAACACTCCCTCATATGTGTAATATATAATCATAAATTTAACACAACATTGTATACACAAAACATAATTATTTAATATTAAGAATATAGTTAATCATGTCCATTATATTATGATTTTTCATTCTAGGTTGATCAATTCAATCCCATATTAAAATTACATCTGATACATCAAATGGGATTCGATATAGTGTCAACATATTAAAAATATTCAATATTTATTATATATGCATTGAATAATCTTATTAGTATCTTAAAATATTAAATAAAAAGAAGTGATAGATTATTGGGATAATGAAAATTTATAAAGTAAATGATGGCACATCGTCTCGTACAATAACACTAATATCAAGAGAGACAAGAGAGTAATAATATGAATTCATAATGTAAAAAAAAATAAAACAGAGTAAGAACATACCAAATGTAATGGCTGGGTGAGGGGTGGGTATAAAAGGTTGGATAGGGGAAAGGGAACACAAATATTTTCGTTTATTTGGTGATTTTTAGTAAAATAAGATGATGCTAATTCCAATCATCAATGTAAAGAGGATAAAAATCGATGAAAAGTGATGACAATTACAATCATCGGTTTCAATAGACTAACAATGGAAGGTTTTAGGTCCTACAATGGATAATGAGTGGATTTTAACACATGTAAAACAAGTTGATGTTTCATAACATAAAATACAGGAATATAAATACCCTTCCCTAAAAACAATCCATTTGTTGATAACCATTGTTCTTCATTCACCACAAAGAATTTCCCATGATATGTTCGTCATTCAAAAATATCTATTCACCACTATGAAAATAAGATTTTTTATATAAATATAAGAGGATTCATATTTTTTATGATTTATGGTACATGATATTTGAATGTAATTTCTTGAGATTATGGATCCTTTATATTAATATTATCTTTGAACACTTTCGTGTCACATAACATTGAACACATAAAACATTGTACTCAAATGATCCACAAAATATTAAATTAATCTTATTAAGATAAATATAATAATAATAATCCTCTATTAAATAATATTTTGTTAATCAATTTTTCATTCTTATAGTTAGAATATATATAATTAATATTATAAAGTAATGGTTTTTCAAATATTTTTGTAAATATTTTTTAATTTACCCGAATAAGTTCAATTAACAATTTTTAAAATGTTTTAGTAATAATATATGATATTTCAATATTTTATATAATATATTAACAGTCATTAATTTTGTGATCAGAATCAAATAATATTAAAAAACACTTAGTGGTCAAAAAATTACATTTTTCATTAAAATTAGTTTTTCTTTATATATTTTTTCCTTTTTAAAAACCAAATATATAAATTTCATAAATTTAATTTTATAATAGTAAATTCATTTTTTATTTTGAATATAAGAATTATCTTCAGGTTATTTTTTAAAATTTGTATAAAATAACTGTTTTTATTTAAATATTGAAAAATAAAGATTTTTTTGAAAACCATCTCCTTTATGGAATAAAAATATTTAAAACCATTTTTTATAAAAAAATTTAAGTAGAATAAATAATTTAAAAACACTATTTTTTATTTATAAAAATAATTTTTTGGGTTATATAAACATAAATAATGCTTGAATGTAAATAAACTTTTTTATTCTTTGAATTCAAAAAAACATTTTCACCAAAAAAAATTTATCTATAAAAATATATTTTATATTTTTAATCAACATGGTCATTTTAATTAATATGGAAAATATAATTTTTAGGAATAAAATTATGATTGAAAATATTAAAGTTATTAACCATGATAATTGGGAAATTGTTTCTTTCAAAAATTATTTTATTAATTATTGTGCCCCCGACCCTAGAAACCCAAAGATTGTGTCTGATTGATTACAATGTAATAAAATTAAAGGAAAAAAATATTTAAGAACTAAATGTTTTTGTAGTCTTGGTAAACTAGATACATACATTATTCCAAAATTACTTTTGATAACAAAAATTATAACATTTTTTTTCAAGAATAATTTTATTCCCTCTTGAATATCTTTGGATATCAATCATAGTGAAATTAATAGATACTTCGTAATGGAAATATAAATAAGGGTGGACTAAAATTCCATGTGAGATTCTAGTATAATAGAATCTATTACATGTCAACAATTATAGATGACATGTAATGGTAAATAACTAAACATAAATTCCATTTTAGTAATTTCACTAGCATTATCAATATGGAAAGGTGAAAATCTAAAAAAACATGACATTTAGTCAATAACAGGAGTATAATAACTTGATAAATTAAAATAACAATGGAATGGTAAATAACAGAAGACACATTCTATAAGAACCTGAACTTAAACATATCTTATTCTAGTGTTTTAGAACTAGAATTCCCATTAGAGGAGCTTTTATGTTTAGAGTTTTTGTGAATTAGGAAAAACTGATACCTGGTAAAATCACATGTTACAAGTGGACACATAAACTCAGTATACATTTTTTCACAAAATCAAACCCTTATAAAATAATAAATTATTGATTTTCAAGATAATTATTCAATAATTTTATTATAGCATCTTTTTGTCCTTACCGATATTAATAACAATGAAAAAAATATAAAAATTGGGATGAGCACAAAAGTCTCTATAAGGGATATTAAATTTTTTGTCTAGTGAAAAAATGAAAACCCATTAAATTTCTTTTCTTAAAATTGAATTAAATGAATAAAAAATTACTTAGTTTATTTGGGGCATCATTACAATATGACTCTTTCATTTACTCTCACAAATGGAATAACCATACGGCCTACTTCCATCTTCGGAATACCCAATGAATTGGACAGCTATAGTTGGGATCACCCTTCATATAAGCTATATCGATATCACTTGTCCTTCATGAGCTATAATAACGCTCAACCATTTGTATAATCTATATCGCCCCCATGAGCTATAATGGGGATCAACCCATCATATGATCTATATCTGGCTCAACAATTAAATTTCAAAGTACCAATGCATAAAATCATGAAATTTTCAATATTTCACACATCCATTTTAATTTCCATTCATAAAAAACCAATCCATTTTCAAAAACCAATTTAATGAATTTAAAAACGATATTTTTTAATCAAAGTGTCCCATGACACTAAGAAAATTTTTCTAGAAATTTGATAATAAACATTTTAAAACATTTATGTCCATATAAAAAAATCCATTAAACCATTTTGAAAACATGGAAATAAAATAGAATGATTTTATAATAATTAATCATCAAAACATTAAAACGAGGTATTTAGTAAAAAATCCCCCTACCACTTGAGAATATAGTAATTAATGATATCACATGTCAAAAGGGTTTTATATACATATTATAAGTTAATAAAGGTACATACCATCAAGATATACCTAAATGAACGGAGATTGAGATGAAGTCTCTTACCTTGAGTCCAACCTGTCTAATTTATTTGTTAATATCCAGAATAATAAACATAGGTTAATTTATATGTGATTAATAGCCTTTTTCTAGTATATTACTCATTTTATATTTCTTATTACCTTGTTTCTAATAATTATTTAATTATTCGAGTTCATATTGGATGTTTTGTCGATGTTTGATACTTGAGACAAAAATAAACTTGTTATGATTACAAATTGTCCATATGGTCGTAAGTCCATAATCTACAAAATTATATTCAAGATTTTAATAAAATATAAATATCTTATATATATATATATATATGAATTAATGATAATACATAGTATTTGGATATAGGAAATAAAATGTATTGTTCATGGAGATGGTAGGTTGAACGTAGGCAAGAACGCAACATTCATTTCATTGTCATTTTAAATGAATGAAAACTAAATGATACATAGTTATATTATACTTCCAGTGTAATATTTATGTTATATATGTTACATAGGTTTAATAAAACCATCCTTTATACATTCCTTGTATGGCATGAACGAGTCATATAACTTTGCGGGGGCGGTAGTCCACAATTCCTCCAGTGAAATTATTGTATTTACACAACAAGAAAAGCATACATGTATATCATAAATAAAAATTATAGCAGTATAAAGACAATATAAATATATATATATATAATATCATATATAAATATAGTTACATCGTAATGGCCACCATGATAGGTGGTAGGATAAATTTAACAATCATCATTTTGTGAGGCAGTAGTTCGTCGTACAAAGAAACCATATATTCTATATCTATTAGATGGAGGTGTGTGTTAGTGTAGGTAAAAAATAGCATAAAATGTCTTATTATATTTATTATACATTTTTTCTTGTGAAATAATGAAATAATAAAAGGTTAAGGGGTTGTATAAGGAAAACTAAATTAAATGAGATTGAGAGAAGACGTTCTTTAAAATTGAGTAACTCCTTCTGATTTGAGCCAAAAGGATTCTTTGAGTTACCAAATTACTATGGTAGGGCTTATTATAGTATTTTATGTATTTTGGGAGATTATTTTAGAATATTTTGGATTATCCATGGTTCTTGAGAGGTGTGAGTAAGTGGGAAGAAGAGGCAGCCTTTTATAAGAGGGGGGACTTTAGGAATGTCTTAAAATATTATTTTATTATAAATTTATTTTCGAATTACAATAGTTAAAAAGGGATAAATTTATAAGATAAGATGTGTTTGGTTATAAATCATTTAACCAAAATATTTCACAAAATTGTACGTCACAAAATTAACCATATCTTTTAGCTTTAACACATTGTTAACAATATTAACTCTTACCATGTTTTCTTGTGTTTTCTTAATATATGGGAACTATAGTTAAGATAAAATGACACTAGTAAAAAACATGGATCATTAATGAAATTTTTAATAATATATACGTCGTTTGGATGAATATTAGATTTTTAGTACTATTATATCATTCAATAAAATAGTAATTGTTCTAAATACACATTTGTGTCAATTTTGATTATATTTTGTAATTGATTTTTGGTTATAGTCATAACAAAATTATTCCATTGAGAAAAAGGAATTACATTATCCCTCACTTGTCAATGTAATCAAAAAAATTCTTTAATAGACAAAAAATATTCAAATTACATTTATTTTAATATTTATAATATCATTTTTCTGAATCTTTCATTAATAAGGTTATCATTGCATCATCATTGTGTCATAAATAAATTTAATTATTTAATGTATAAAAAATATAAATAAAATACAATGATATAGGAACTATTTTTATTTTTATACTGACTATTTATATTCAATGAGATCATTACTAAAAAACAAATTGAATTTTTTTAGTTAAGATGTATATGTTTATGTTATATTTCCTTTTTCTTCAAAATAAATATTATAAAAGGTCATTATCACACCCAAGTGGTTCCATGTGGTCGTAAAATCTACCCAAGGATTCCCATGGTCGGACATATCTCATAAAATATGATTAGGAAATTTGTTAGTGTAGTTTTATATTATTATAATATTATTTGTTTCATACTTATTTACCAGATTTACTCTTTAACTATGGTAAATAAAAATAATTACTAAAGTAACTATTCATAATGTCCTAAATAAAAGATACCTATTTAAAAAATTTGGAACATATGATAACAAATGTGGAATATATTTTTTCTAATTAAAAACCTTGATGTTTTAGTTTTTAATTTTAAAATAATTCTTATTGTCAAAAACCAAAAGTATGTTTTGAAGAAGTAGAAACTATCAAAATATTGACAAGTGTTAATGTTCAATTTACATGTTAAAGTATTTCGAATGAACATAATTGGATTAAATTATCAAAACATAATCAAATTACACTATAAAATAAATTAAACAGATAATATAACTATATAAATAAAACATATTAAAAGGAAATTTTGAATTAAAATGCGGTAATTTTCACTATTGATAAAAATATGGATTTTATCAGAAAAATAGAAAAATTACAACTGTGGTAAATTTTGATTCTATTTTTATAAATAAAAAGTGTATTTTATAAAATATTTCATATATAATTATAATAAAATATTTCTCAAAAGGTTTCTCTGTGAAATGGTGGTAAATTGATCTCTTAAAAATATGGGAGTATTTTATGCTTAAAATTAGATTCATTCCCATTTTATACCTCTAAAATCCATTGGATAAATGTAAAAGCATTTAAAAACAATGTAAAATCCTTATATAGTTAATTTTTTTATTACCACCACTACAACATCAATGAATTAACTATCATTTAAAATAAAAATTTTATTGTATTATTATTCGGTATAACTCTATATTTTGTTCAACATACGATTTTGGAGAAACTCGTTGTTGAGTATCGAGTATGCTATCTTACATAGTGTCCCATTTAAGATAAAATTAATATTAAATTAAAAAATATTAATTTAAATGAAAATGTAGTATTATATAAATACATGGTATGTTACATCATTCCCCTCATTTGGAAATTGCATCCTTCAGATTTTAAAATTTGGCTCGGAAACATCATTGAAAATCCCACATCAGAAAAAGAGTCAATAAAATTACCAGTTTAAAATAATGCAATAGAGGTAAAATAGTCACCCAAGATAACACATTATAGGATTACATGTAAGAAAAAATGGATATGGAAGAAAAAATAACCATATTGTTTGGATAGAGTGTGATAGAAACAAGATCAAGATAAAGTTAACAACCAAAAAACCATAAACTTGTTATGGGTTAAACGCTCTTGGATTTACCTATAAGAAAAGTAAATAGAAAACCATTTTGTTTTAATATACTTTTTTAGGATTGTTTTATGTTAATGAATAATAACATGAGGAAATATACTTTCTTATCAAGTAGAGTTTCATCCTTTAATAATAATCTACCAAAAACTCATCTTTTCTCTAAACGCTGAGTATTTAGAATGAATTAGTCAGACCTGAAGTGATATAATCATCTTCTAGAGAATCACAAAATCCAAAAAATATGAACTGTATATTTTCCCTATCATTATAAATTAACCGAAACAAAAATTGTTATTACAAGAGCAGATTACCTTATTAGAAGATTAACCATTTATTAAAAGTAGGACACATTTTAATCTCCAAAATCCAACAAACAATAGGTGACGTTTAACAAAGACCGTCGAATAAATAGTTTTCCATAATATTATTCAATATAATATAAACTAAGATTGAAATGAAAAATTTACAAGGATTTGATCACATAGTATTCCATGTTAAATCATAAAATTTATCTCCAAATAATATCGACTACTTTTAAAGTCTCATACATTAAGTAATTAACCAAATCACATATTCTCCATGATAGGATAATAATTTCAAAAAATAACCAAAATTTCCATACGTTCAAAATGTAAACATATATTCCTAAAAAATAAAATCTAACCATTACTCCTAAAATGAAATCCTATAATATTCTATTTCCCTTTGGCACATAGTGTTCCCAAAAGTGAAAACCTCTCCAAAAATAACATTTATCACATAATCCCCAAATCATTTTACAATAATTAGGATATCTATATGATAAAACATAAGTTACAAAAATAAATTTATTCTCTATCCATAAAATCATTTAACTAATAATAATATGTCAAAATAATCGGGGACTTCTTGTAGGCCAACTGTAGTTGATAAATCCCAATCGCACGTGGGTTGTTGGTTAGAGTCCTATATATTTGTCTGAAGTAATAGGTTTTCACACAGAATGTGTGCAATATTTTTATAAAAATATATAATAATTTTAAATTAACTAAAAAGAGATAATATCCTCCAAAATAACCACAACATATTTTAACCTCAAAGGTTATCTCATACCTCTCATTTTTCATCCCAAAAATTAAGAACCCTTAATTTCTTAAATGGTGAATGTCTCTGAAAATAACATTACTCACCATAATATTTCAGATAATGAAGCCTCATAAGGGGATTATAATACGCCAAACTTATGATCTAACTTGAAATTATAAACCCATGATGATATACCTAACTCATAAGAAAACATCCAAATCTCTAAAGCTGTCTATACCATCCTCTGATACCAGTTATAATGACCCGACCTTAAACATATCTTATTATAGTATTTTTGAAATATAATTCACATTCAAGGATATTTTATGTTTAGATTTTTATAGAATTAAGAGAAACTATTACATAATAAACTCATATGTCAAAAGTGGACACTTATAAACAATATCCATTTTTTCACCAATAGAAACCCTTTTAAAATAAAACAACATTTCTTTTCAATACACTTTTTCAATACAGTCATTATATAATCTTATTAGTCCTTACCAATCATAGGACCGGTGGAAAATATTTAAAATCATGGGATGAGAAAAAAGTTTCTATATGGATCATAAAGAAAGAAAATTTTTAGTCCAGTGAAAACCTGAAAACCCATTAAAAAATTTTCTTAAAAACACATTATAAGGCCTTGAAAATCACATAGCATCCTTGGGATATCTTAACCATATCACTCTTACATTAATTCTTTCAAAAGGAAGAACTATACGGTCAACATCCATCTCTAGAATACCCAATGCATTGGAGAACTGTAATGAGGCTCACCCTTCGTATAAGCGATATCAGGATCACCCATCCATCATGATCTATAACTGAGATAAACCCTTCATGTAAGCTTTGTTGGGCTCACCCATCAACTATAATTAAGATCAAACCTTCATATTACATATATCATCCACACTTGTTAAATGTACTAGTACCAATAAATAAAAGCAGGAAATTTTTAACATTTCACTCATAAAATATCATTTGTAATGGTAGGACGACCAATCCATTTAAAAAAAATTAAATAATTTATAAAATATATTTGTTTATCAACATGTACCATACCACATTGAAAATATTAAAATAAATATGATTATAAAAATTTTAAAACAATTATGTCCACACAAATTAATCCATAAAACCATTTGGAGAACCTCTATATAAAGTAAAACGATTTTGTCAGAATAAATCATCAAAAAATTTAAACAAGGTTTTTAGTTAAAAATTCCCTTACCAATTGAGAAACAATTGATTTAGAATCATTAAAGAAAACATCAAATATCATGAAAATTTATTAATTCATGATATGATGTGTAAAAAGGGTTTTATATACACTTTATAGTAAAATAATGGTAAATAACATCAAGATATGACTCATTAAAAGGAGATTGAGACGGTGTCCCTTACATTGAGTGTAACACCCTGCCCCTACCTCATTGGCTAGAAGAGGCAGTGGGGGTACATGGCCTTAACGATGTTCCCAAGATGCCAAAGGCTGGTAATAAATGCATAGGGATTCAAGATCAAATTGGGGAACGATTTTCCCTTAAGTCAAAACCAACCAAACCATCCATTAACTACCACTATATGATGCATGTCAATAAAACATTCCAACATGAATTCAAAATAGAAAACCAAGTTATTGAACCATACAACCATAAACCAAAGCAAAACCATAATATTAGAGTACTACACGGAAGACCAAACAACAAAGCACCATGTGCCATGATACCACCATAGCTCGACACCAACCTCTAAGCTCCATGCTCCACACAGAAATCACGATGAAACACTAAAGGAGGGTGATGCCTTACCTTTTCCCACATCATGGTACACAACATCTGCAAAGACACAAACGTGCCAAAGCAGGGGGTGAGTACTAAAACATAGTAGAATTTCCCAATATGACTTCTATACATATGCCACTATAAAAAAACTGTTAGCACATTTATATAAAACAATTTATTTAAAATAATCAAAAGTAAAATCATTTACATAAGCCAAAAATTCCCTTACCAGGCCATCACACCCAAACAAAGAAACCAAGGGAAAACCAACCAAACATGCCACAAGCCATTTCATCATTCACACACTAGCACAAAAATTTCTAACTTGCAAAGAAATGCACAACAAACAACCAAAACAACCAAACAGTAGAGCTTCTATCCAACCCGTTCACCCATTCACAACTAGTGGTACTTCCCGACCACAACCAAAGGGTGGAGCTTCTGTCCATCCCGTTCACCCATTCATAACTAGCGGCAATTCCCGACCACTACACACATGGTGGTTCTTTCAACCACTATCCATAGCCTTTTATAGTGAGACTTCCAACCCACTTCCACACAACATTTCAATCAAGCCAAACCAAGCATAAACCCAACATGGTCACAACATCAAGCAATCAACTCATTCAATTTTCATATGAATCCAGTTCAATAAATCACCCATTTATTGACAATCATTTTCCATGCAAAAGATCATTTCAATAAAACAACCTCTTTATTTAAAACCATTTCTATCAATCATTTTCACAAATTAACCATGGAATCCCATTTAAAAATCCACATCAAAAGCATTCCACCATAAGACCACCTTTTTCCCAAAAAATCCCCAAATCATCAGCCGATAGATTTCCAAGAAAAATCACACAACAAATCACAATTAATTTTTTAGCACCAAAAATTAATGGTAAACAAAGATCCACTACTTCAAACTAGGTGGAGTCGAGAGAGAATCCACCTAACTTTAGGGTTCCCGAGAAATCGACCTACAAGGAATCGCACCTTAAATCCAAAAAATTCTCCATGGAAACCTATCTAAATCCCCATCCCTAGGAGAAACCACCTTTAAACCTCTAATAAAACACATCGAAACTCTTCCAAAACGAGTGGGAGAGCACCCTCAACCCCTGAGAACCCGAAATCCTGAGTTAGACTCGAGTGAGAGGATGTTTGGAGAGGAATGAGGCAAGCCCGAGTGAGCCCAAGTTTTAAAATCTTATTTTTAAGTGGGTGCAGAGTTAGCCCGCATGGTTTGGAAAACTGTGTTCTAACCATGTGCATGTTATTGCCTCAAGAGAAAGGGTCCACACGGTTGCCTCTCACGGTTTGGAAAACTGTGCGCAGGCTGTTCGAAGCCTATTGCCTCCCCCTACACGGTTTCCTGAAGCACCCGTACAGTTTTCATTAGCCATTCTCAAACCGTTCACTCATAGAAAAGCCTCCAAACTCATCCAAAACCATTCCAAACTCTCCCAACCTCTTCCCAACTAATCCCATGTCGTTTAATCACATAAAAATGCATAAAAAAAGGCTACATTCCTCAAACTGGGGGCACTACATTGAGTCTGACTTATCCTGTCCGTTCATTAATTGCATGAATAATAAACATAGGTTAATTTCTACTTTCTTCAAAATAATTTTCATGTTTATTATTAATTTTATATCACTTATTACCTTTTTATAAAAATTAGTTAATTATTTATGTTTATATCAGAGGTTTTGTCGATGTTCGATACTTGAGTAAAAAATGAACTGGTTTTGATTACAAATTTTTTATATGGTCATAATTACATAGTCTACAGAATTATTATTTTTTTATTTTAATAATATATAAATATCATATATTTATTTATTTATTTATTTATAACAATCCACAGTATTTGGAGATAAGAAATGAAATGCACCGTTAATTGAGACGGTAGGCCATACATACACATTAACACTACTTCCATTTCATAGTCATTTTAAACGAATGAAAACTAATTGATACATGAGTATATTATAATTCCAATATAATATATATTTTTATATTTGTTACATAGGTTCACTAACACCATACTTTTTATGTTCTATGTATGGTATGATCGAATCATATAACCTTCAGGGGGGTAGTCCATACTCCGTCAAATGACATTATGCTATTTACACCACATGAAAAGTATAAAGGAACATTATAAATAAAAATTACAGAAGTATACTAACAGTATAAATATAATATATGTCATATAGAAATACAGTTCCATCATTATGGACACCATAATAAGTGGTAGTTTAAAATTGAACAATCCTCGTTTCATGAGGTAGTAGTTCGCCATACACAGAATGAGTATGTTCTATATCCATTATATGGGGTGTGTGTTAGTGTAGGTAGAAAAAATAGAATAAAAACATCCCATTATATTTAATATACTATATTTTTTATATAATAATGGAATAATAGTATGTTAGTGGTTTGGAGAAAGAAAAAAAATGAAATTAGCTTGAGAGAAGACATTACCTCAAAATTGGGTAATTCCCAATATAAGGCATATAATAGAAATGGATGCATGTTGGGAGATTATTTGATCATAATTTTGCGAAGACAAGGGGCTTTAGAGGTGTGAGTATGAGGGTAGAGTTGGTGGAAGTTTATAAGAGCAAGGAGTGGCACTTTAGGAAATTCTTTAAATATTATTTTATTATAAAATCATTTTCAAATTATAATTGTCATAAAGTGATATATTTCTAAGATAGGATGAGTTTGGGTCTAAATCCTCTCAAAAAATATGTTTTTGACAAATTTAGTTCACAAAAATAGCCTTATCTTTTATCTATATCCATTAGTTAAAAAACATTAACCCTTACCAAATATTCATTTATTTCCATAATATATGGTTACTAAATTTACAATATAATTAAAATATAACCAAATGTGTATCATTTATGTCATTTTTAACATTATATAATTCAGATGGAATAAAATTAGATTTTTTAGGTATATTATATAATTTGATAAAATAATATTCGTTTTAAAAACTCATTTATTTCAAAAATAATATTATTTTGTAATTGATTTTTATTAAAGTCATAACAATTTGATTCCTTCTAACCAACAGTTTTAACTCATTCCTAACATATCAATTTCATCCAAAAAAATTTTATGGCATAAAAATGTTCAAATTACATTCATTTTAATATTTATAATGTACTTTATTGGAATCATTCATTAATAAAGTAATCAGTACCTCATCATTGTGTCATAAATTAATTTATTTATTTAATATCTAAAAAATATAAATATTGCACAATGATGTAGGAAATATTATTAAAATTAAAATTAATATTTATAGTCCATTCAATCATTTGTATAAATGAAAATTAAAATTTTTTTAGTCAGGATATACATGTTTATTTTATATTTCCCTCTTCTTTAAATTAAATATTATAACAGGTCATTATCACACACAAGTGGCTTCATAGGGTCCTAAAATAGAGTAAAGGATGCCCATGGTCATCCATATCCCATAAAATATGATTATTACACGTTTTATGGTATTTTTATGTTATTATAATATTATTTTAACCCTTATTTACCTGATATACCCTTTATCAATGGTAAATATAAATAATTACTGATGTTACTATTCATAATTTCCCAAAATAAAAGGTACATATTAACACAATTTGGATATTATGATTCTAAATATAGAATATATTTTTCCAAATTCAAAACACATAAGTTGCAGTAATTAATTTAAAATCAATTCCCAATGTCCAAACTAGTGACTGAGTTTTTATGAAGTAAAAATGACACGTGTTAATGTCCAATTTAAATGTGAAATTACTTACAAAGTCCATCATTATATTAAATGACAAAAAATAATCCAATTATAGTTAAAAAAATTAAAAGGAAAATATAACTTTATAAATAAATTATACGATAAGTCATTTTGGAATAAAAATGCAGAATTTTTCACTATTCATAAAAATATTGAATTTATCAAAAAATACCAAAATTATAACCTGTAAATTTTGATGTCCCAATTCTAAAGAAGAGGTTTATTTTATCCGATGGTACATAGAAAATAAAAAAAATACTATTTTTAAAAAGGTTTCTCCATTAAAATGTAGTAAAATGACCTTTTAAAAATATTTGGGTATTTGTTGGTTAAAATAGGACGCATTCTTCTTTTAAGCCTCTAAAATTCATTGGAAAATTTAAAAAAACATAAAAAATATGTAAATTCATAATATAATTAATTATTTTAATTCCCACCAATATAATAAATAGGCATTAAATATAATTTAAAGTAATAATATTATTGTAGTTTTATTTTTCTGTATAACATAGTGTTGTGTGCAACGTAAGATTTCACTAAAACCAGTTGTTGTGTTTCACGTACGCTATTTTATATAGTTTCCCATTAAAACTCAAGTTAATATTAAATTCAAAAAAATTAGTTGATATGAAAATTTATTATTCTATAAAATCCTATGTTGTCACACATTCCATTTAATTAATAAACAAATATTGAAATGTAAATAAGGATAATATCGTTGATAAAATCTCAGGGATAATAATAACTAAAATTTTAATCAAGGAAATGATTAATAAATATAAGTAATGTTATTACTGATATTATACATAAACTTATGAGGCCTTTCCCAATAAATGTTTAAAAAATTATATAGAAAACCATTTAATTCAAGCCAATTTATTTTCCCCATGAGACTATCAATTCATTTTTGGGTAATTTATAACCCTGCCCCACCCGTTAGTGCAATTCCAAATCATTTCTCATATATTGAATAATTTATTTAATTTAAGAATAAATATTCTTTATCATTAAAAGTTTATTTTGAGTAGGCGATAAATATTTATCAATATATCCTCAGTTTATTAAATAATTATCAATGTAACATTGTATGTAAGAATGGTATATGGTTTATTCAATATTTATTTCCTTGTTGTAAAGAATTTTGATGAAAATGAATTGAAATATTCACTATATTGAATAAATAGGTATTAATTTAAAATAAATAAAAGTTCAAATATAGACCCCACGTAATACTGAATAGGTTCATATACATAAGAATGTATTAATTAAATGGAAATTGAGAATAAATCTCTTATAACAATCATATCATTGATATGAAAATTAATCAATGAATAGCTTATATATATAAAGTGTAAATATTCATTTTGATAATAAAAATTACGTATATACATAATATTATAAAATTAGTGGAAAATGAAGAAGTAATATAATCCAATGAATAGACATTGGGTTATTAAATTTTTTACCACTCCGTTATTATCCTATAAAATCTTTTTTGATGAAATAAAAAAAAATAAAAAAAATAATATACAATGTATTTTTTTAGATTCGGGATATTACTGTTAAATGGGATGTATATAAACCATATTAATCAAATTATGTTCATAACATTACAATGTGCCATAATAATGATAAATTGATGCAAGCTCTATATAATGATCATAACGTTGAAGTGAGAATTAATCAATGAATATATTATATGTATCAAATTTAAATCCTCATATAAAAAATAATAAGTAAAATATAATATAGTCAAAATTATTTACATGCATTTTAATAGAATGTAAAAGGAAATGAAGAAGTAATACAACCAAATGAAAAGAAATTGAGTTATGAAATTCTTTACAACGTGATATTTTTTAAGTCAAATCCCCGTAGAAAAAATATTTAATATTGTGACATAAAATACCATTAAGTATGAATTATTGATGATATTAAAATAAATAGGGGTATTTTATACTCCATATAAAATATATTATGTTCAAAACATTAAATTGTGTCTCAATGAAGGGAAATTGAGATTTAGTCCCTTACATCCCGCTTTGTTTTTGTTGAATATTATTTAAATTTCTTCATAGTGGTGTTAAACAAGTTATTTAATTATAACTAAACTGTGATACTATTTATAATATCACATATGACCCTTTATAACATTTTATCACTCGTTCTTTAATACTTCTTCCTTATTTTTATTGTTTCAAGTGTTAATTGCCCTGTTTTCTCATTCATACTTTTTCATCAATGATCCAGTTATTGGGAATATTATATTTTCCCATCATCACAAGAATAATAATCGTGAAATCATTATAATATTTTTACATCAATTTTACTTTTATTAAGAATCATGAAATATGATTTTTAGAAATGAAATGTGTTACGATTATGGAAATGGCAGGTTATACATACACATGAGTGATGTTTCCATTTTTCAAAAAACACAATGGAAAGGAGGAAAGTAATATTTTATATTATTATAATCATCATAATATCAAAACTACAAGATTTATAAAAAAATATACTTATATATATCATTTATGTGGTTTGGTTCTTAAAAGAGAGTCACATCACTTTGTAATGGTGGTAGTCTACACATATACTAACGATATTATCATTTTTCAGTGACTGAAAAGATAAGATGTAAAATTATATATTATCATATAATAATGATAAATATATAATTAATATCAAAATTAATTCATTTATATCTCATATATTCATTAAATTTATCGTTATTACCACCCATGTAAAGAGTTAGTGAGAAGTGAATCATATTGCTTAATGAGGTGGTAGTTTGTTGTAGACATGATTGATGTTATCATATCACCTATATAATAGAAATTAAAAAGTTATATAAATTATTTAATGAATCAATAAGTATAATTATTTTATAAATATCATATTTATAATTCTTATAAATCATTATACACAACAATGATAGGTATTGATGGAAAAGATGTCACATCAGTTTGTGAGGTGATTCTTCACCATACACATGAGTAACATAATAATTTTCCATTTGAGGGAAGAGGAGATGGATATAGGTAATTACCTTAAATAAAAAAATATAAGTATATATAATGTTATTTTTTATTATATAATCCTAAATGAAGAATATTTTAAGGACTTGGAAGAAGAAATAAAAGAAACACACATAACTAGAAATTTTACGTCCTCTCAGACCGCCTATTTAAAAATATACCTAGTGTATTCCTAGAATTTATTTCAAACAAAACCAAGGAATCTAGTATTCTATTATGGGATTTGGGAAGTGATTTGGGTCAGTATTTTCAGAACCAAATGGATTTTATATCATGAATAAGATAGGATAGTGGAGGCCTATTATAAGTTAGGTGAGGGGAACACTTAAAATATTTGAAAAGAAAATGGTGTACCCATGTTCCTATAATAAAAAGGGTTAAAAAAAGAAATTTTATAGGGCCTTATAAATTAAAAGATGGAAATATATCCATATGATATATGTTAGACTAATTTTTACTTCATTGTAACCATTATTTTTTTAGTTTAACCGATGGTAAACCCATTTTACCATAACAATGGTAATTAATTTTTATTCTTTTAACTATTCAGTTTTAGTCAAAAATAATGTTTATATTATTATATAATATATATTATTGTGATCAAAATCATGGAATCCATTTATCTAAATTCAATTCATATAAGTGATAGAATCAACATTAAAATTATAGCCACAAATGTGATGAAAAAGAGTGTTTCCTAAGAGAAAATCATCACAAGTATAGAAGGTTTTAATATAAAAATTAGATATTAAATTAATTATAATGACCAATATTTGTCTAATTTTAATATATAATAAGAAATTTTACTTTAAACCCAATTTAAAATATAATTTAGCTTTTAAAATGTTTAAAATGAAAACAAAGTTCTCAATAAAAATATGTATTTTTCACTATTCGTCATAAAATTTTACCTTTTAATTTTTTTGAATAGTTCACCCATAGATTATTTTAATACAAAGATTTAATTAATAAACATTATTTTATTAAATAAAATTTCAATAATATTTTAAAATTAATTTCAAATTATGTGTACAAATCATGACTAAACCTTATTTCATAAAAAATAATGTCTTTCTGAAATCATTTATTTTTATTTCAAATTACTAATATTTTATTTATAATAAATATATAATTAATGAATTTTTTTTTATATGCATTAACCATATAATTTTCATAATTTAGTGAGTACTGTTTATGCAATTTAATTTAATGGCTATGATAGAATGGTATACTATATTATAATTCGTTTAGACTTGGGGTTGTGTGTTCAACATGGTATTCTTGGGATTAAATTTAAAAAATTATGTTTCATGGATTTATTATGCTTCGTGTTTCGAATCCCATACACTATCAAAAAAATTATATTATCAAATAATTTTGTGTTTTTAAATTATCCCAACGTGAAATAAATTGTGTATGTCAAAATTTATCTTGTGCTCAGAGATTAGTTGTTAGATATCTGAAAATAACCTTATTTAAACCCCACATTGAAAAAGGGTTAATAAAATATCATTGTAATAATAAATAAAGAGATGAAAAAAATTAAAATTTAATAACGCTTGACTATCTTTCTAAGTAGGAGATCATTTGTGGAAAGTGTATATATAAACATTGGAGAAATTCAAAAATAATTAAAGTGAGTTATTTAGGTTATTGATGAAAATAAACTAAATGATAAATATAATGTTAAGGACCTAAAAACCAAAAATATATAATGATTTAAAATTCCATTTTACTCATTAAACCTAAAGTTAGAGGTAATGATTTTATATTTCAAGTTCCTTTCTCTACTATTGAGGAATTATTTTACTATCTTATAATATAATGAAATATACTAACATGATATTTTTATTATTTTATAAGAAAATTTTCATACTTTTTTTATAACTCATTCAATTTTTGACTCACATGTCACCACATGAAATTAATTTCCAAAAATTATATTATTATTCTTGAAGAATTAAAATTCACTTTTAATGGATCATAAGATCCATCAAAGTGTGACAAGTCTTTCTATATTTCTATAACTATTTTCCACAACAAATATGGTTATAAAATGTTATTGAATAAAATAAATTAATCTCTAAACCTCCATAGTTACAACACTAGTTCAACATTAATATTTCTTCATCAAATAATTTAACTAAAAACAACTACACATTAACCAAGGAATCACATTGCCTATTGGTTGGTGATAAACCCTTATCATCTTTTAGATATGGGTTCAATCCCCATGTGGATTTCACATAATTCAAGAGTATGCCTTTTTTTAAAAACTATATTAATATAATTCCTAAAATGTTCTGAAATTTGTTTTTGACCAGTAACTACTTCAATAACAAGATAATATAATCTATTATGGTTACCAATATGTTTAAAATTATTCCCAAATATTTTTTCTTCATTATTACTTAAACAATTTTATCTCTAACACATATTCTAAAACAATGGGATATATTTCCATAAATTTCTGTCAACATATCCTTAATCATGTTATATTTTAACCACACATAAATTATCAAAATGTTGTTTTAAGACTATTAAATTATGATCTACCTTATAATCATAAACCCATGTTCGTATCTATAACTCTTATGTTAATGAAGATGCATATTATTTTAAAAATTAACCCAATCCTTATATGTTTCATTATTCTTATAACCAAAATACAGCTGCTAAAATAATTCTACAACTTAATTCTTATGTCACAATACTTATATACATTGTCCATTTTATTTCAAGATAGGTCTTTTTATGGTGTATGGTCTAAACATTAGTAGATTACACTTACTCGGATAATATCCCGTTCCCCACATTTAAGATAATGAACTATAAATGGATACCTATAGTGATATTTATTTTCTTCTATTTTGATCATTTTTTTGGAATTTCATTTTTTTAAAATCTTCTTTTCCACAGATAATGCATTTTCCTATTTCTTGAAAAAACTATCTCGGTAGTTTCTTTCCATATTTATGATATGAAATAAATCAATCCTTCTTTCCGCCATGGTCTCCACCACATAAGATCTTATCAAGCTCCATCATTGTATTCTTTGTTGATTTTTAAAAATGTTTAATGTATAAATTTTCAATAATATTTTGCGATAAATGGTTAGGAATAATCATGATATCTTTTACTCCTGTCATCATACCATGTGTTTTAAAATTCACCACATTTTCATTCATATTTAATTTTAAAATGAATCATCAGGGTTCCATCCATTTACTAAAACCAAAAAATCATAATATAAGCTACAATAATCATAGTTGGAAAACCATATAATCATTTATAGAATGTATAAATCATGAAAAAAAATTTAATCTAGTTCACCGTAGGATTGACCAAGGTCATTTTTTCATCATCTTTTAAAATCCACTAGAATTGTTTGTAAAAAAATTTCAATTATCTAAACAATATTATGATATTCTACTCATCCTCATTGAAATGAGAGGGTGGTGACATGCTACTTGGACTTATGTTATATTCCCAAGGCGCCAAAGGAAGAAAATAAATGCTAAGTGCTTCTTGTTAAATTGGGGAATTGTTTTTCCTAATAAATAATGTAACCAACCAAATGATCTGTAAACAACCACAACTGCATGATGCATGTCAACAATGTAAACCAATACTACTCATTACCAAGTAGGAACCATGAAACCCAACCAATTCCATATCAATTCCCACAGACTAGTACAAATCAAACACAATGTTCCATATTTATATCACCAAGAAGAAGATTTAACAAAAAACTTAGAAGCTATGACACGACTCTATTGTTCCACACCAGCTCCATGATCCAAGAATCATGATGAATGACTGAGGAAATAAGATGATTTACCTTTACCAATGTTCTATAATATAACATCTAAAAGAGAACCAAAGTTCCAAAGGAGGGGATGAGTGATAATACTTAGTTGGTTCACCTAAAATTACTTCTTTACACACTCCACTAGGATAGAACCATTAGAATAATTATCTTAAAAAATTTAGATAATCCATTAAACAGATTAATAATAAAAAACAAGCCAAACACATCCTTACTCTACTAGTTCACCCAAATCAACAAAATTCAAAGGAATGAAACCGAAAAAGTCATTAAACATTTAATATTTTGATAAAACATTCCAACTGGAATGCCTTTATTATTATTCCAAACATATGCCCAATTTTCAGACTCACAACTAACCACACACAGACGCCCAATCGCAGTGTTACCATTGATGTAGAAACCTCACATCCAAAGTCGTCCACTTGGTACATTGGTAATTCATGCCCATAACACCTTGATGGTGGTTTTTCATGCTCATTATGCACCACTCATAACTGATTCTTAACCACATAAACTAATAAACTAGCCAAATTATTTATCCAAACCACTACAACAAGAAAATAAACAATATCCACATCATTCCAAATCAGTTCAATAAGTCTCCAAATTATTGAAAATACCAATAATCCTTTTCCTTGACAGACAATATTTCAATAAAAAATAATCTTTAGTGAAATAAATTTTTAATCAATTTTCTCTAAATAAAACACTCTATAGATTTTAAAATAAATATTCTAAAATCATACAACAAATACCCTTTCACAATAAAAACACCTTTCCCCCCAAATCCCCAAATCATCACAAAATGGGATTCCACTAAGCATTGGGCATCAAAATCACAATAAATTTCAAGAAAACCCAATTATTTTGAAATTTAAGATTTCTATTTATATAAAAATGGAGATGACAGTAAAGCTACCTACCTTAGGGTTCTAGTGAATTTGACCAATGCACAACCACACCCCAAATCCATGTGAAACCTCCATCAAATAAACATACATCCCGTTACCTAACAGCATAAAAATTTCATCATTTTAGGAATAAAATACTATATCAACATTATATGTGTGTATATTTGTAAAATAGAGAGATATAGAGGACTAGATCTATGGAAGTCCAAGAAGAAACCAATAGATGAGACTTATTGGAGAAAACATCCATAACTGCTCCTTAAAAACCCTTAAAATCACTAACAAAATGAATGGGATAGGTCCCTTAACACATTATGATAATAAATAGTGAGTGAGGCTTGAGTGGGACATAGTTTTAGATGTCTTAGGTTAAATATAAAGTTACCCACATTTAAAAAATCTCATTTTAAAGTCTCACACGATTAGCTCAAATAGTTAGACAAAACCTGAGAAAATCGTGCTCCTAATACTGTCATGAAGGGAAACCCGTAAGGTTTCCCTACATGGATAGACAAACCATGCACAAACCATGTGAATCCAACAACCTCCACCAACATGATTTCCTAAAGATCTTACATGATTCCCATAAGCGTGCTCAAACATTTCTCTCTTAGACAATCCCCAAAACCATTTTGAAACCCATAAAAACTCTCCCAAAAATTACCCAACCACATTATAAGCATAAAAATAAAAAGATATTGGTTAAATACCTCCAACCTGAGGTACTATTCATGGCTCCTTGGAGTTTTGAACCATGTTAAATGTAAGGCTCGTTGGTGTGCACTAGGTGGAAATTGAGTCAAGTCCAATTCACCCTTTTCAGATTTACAACCCCTAGGTACACTTATTCCAAAACCAAATCCACTTATAGTATGAAAAAGTTAATGTTTTAAAAAAAATACACTTAATACCTTCCTTACAAAAACATTATGATGTTCTTTTATACTCATCCTCGTTGTTTATCAAAGGGTTATGATCCCTCATCTATGTTTTCTTAAATCGTGTTCCCATGGTTTCTTCTAAACTCCATATAATTCCATATATAGTGAAAGAAAATTTAGTAACCTGAAGTCGATGTATAATTTATTACATTGGCATAAGATACAAGAACTCACGCCCAGAAGGACCGAATAGTTTATTAGTCTTGGTAAACCCAATACATATATAAATCCCATATTAAATTTGAATGAAAGACCACATAAATTTTGTTCTATAATAATGTCATTTCCTATAGAATATCATTTCTTATAAATATTACTGAACTTCATGGATTCCTGGTAAATGAAAAAAATTAGGGTGAGCTGAAATTCTAAGTAATGGTTATGTACATCATAAGATATCGTGAATCGTTTTTCATAAATGATGTGTCAAGTTCAATAATTTAACACACATTCCATCTAAAAATAATTTGACTAGAATAAACAATATAGAATAGAAAATTACTGAAACAAATATATTTAATAAATATAATGACTATCATAAATAGATACAAAATACAAATATGGAAGGGTATATAATTAAAAACACATAGCATTTAATTTATAAAAAATGAATGAAATAATTGCAGAGATAATTTCATTTGTGAAAATATCATAGATAATAATTATTGAATGACTAATGAAGGAAATGATTAATAATTTGATGTTATGTTCTCAGTAACATGATACCTCTATCATCAGTAACTTTCACAAGATGGTTTAAAACTATATATAGAAAACAGTTTAATACTGGGTAACTGACTCACCTCATGAGACTACTGATGCATCAATGGGGAATCTATAACAGGACCCTTCCCATAACTGCCTCTCCAAATAATTTATTATTTATCTAATAATTGATTTAAATCATAAATCAATATTTATTATCATTAAATATTCCAATTGAGTTAGGTATATAGATTTATCAATATTTTCCAAACTAATAAAATAACTTTCCAATTAAAATCCATATATAAGAATGGTATATGTTTTACGCTATACATATATCAATGAAAAAAGTAGTTTGGAAAAACTAGAATTAAAATAAAAAAAATAATGAATAATTTTTTATTCATATTATATAGATCAAATTATATGTAAATGTACAATGTAAAAGTGAATATTTTCATATTATAAAATCTCTAAATAAAATAAAAATTGAGATGAAATCTTATAAAATGATCAAAACATTGAAGTGAAGATTATTCAATTAATAAATTATGTGTATCAAAAGTAAATACACAAATAATAAGTGTGAATATAATATAATATAATCAAAATTAATTATACAGATAATATTAAATTATGAAATGCAATGAAACCCACTGAATAGAAATTTATTTTTTAAATTACTTACCACTTAGTAACTCTTATATCAAATCTATTTAGATAAAATAATTCAAATTAAAACTTAAAATATGAATAATAATTAATTATTAATGATATTACATGTTAAAGGAGGTATTATATACCTCATATAATATAAATTAGGTGCACAACAATAGAATATTCCTCAATAAAGAGAAATTGAGATGATGTCCCTTAAAATGTTCATAACCTTGAATTGAGAATTAGTCAAAGAATTAATTATTTGTATCGAATGTAAATACACATGAAAAAATTGAAAATAAAATATAAACTAGTCAAAATTATTAACACACATAATCATATAATTTTAACTATAATGAATATGTAATATATCCCAATGATAATAAATTGATTTTTTAACTTCTTTCCACTTAATAATTTTAATATAAAATGACTTTAGAAGAAATAATTCAAATTAAAACAAAAAATACCAAGAATAATGAATTATTAATGTTATTATATGAAAAAGTGTTTGTATATAAATAATATAAATGAAATTAGGTGTATAACATTACATTATGACTCAATGAATGGAAATTGAGATGAAGCCCCATACCTCATGATTCCTTTTGGTTGAATATATATTAAAAATAGTATTTTTGTTTTAAACATGTTATTAACCTAACTAAAACAATAATAATATTTATCATATCTTATATTATCCTTTAAAAAAAATATTATCACCCATTCATTAACAATATTTAAATATTTTTATTGTTTTGGGTGTTAATTACCTTGGTTTTCTCATTCATGATTTGCCATGAAATTTATGGTTATTTTGAATATTATATAGATCCATAATCTACATAATAATAATAAAGAAATATTTTAATTTTTAAAAATAAATTATACTTTTAATTCCAATCATGAAAGATAGTTTTGATAAATGAAATATGTTATTATTATAGAGACAGTAAGTCATACGTACTCATGAGTAACATTTCAATTTTTTGACAATTATTATGGAAAATGAGATATGTAATATTTTAAAATTCAAAAATTATCCTAATATAATAAATAAAATATAATTAATTTTCAATTTACTTATATATATCATCCATGTGTGGTGGTGATGAAAAGAGAGTAACATTGCTTCGTGAAGCCGACATTCAATACATACAGAAAAGACGTTATCATCTTGTAGTGAGTGAAAATGCATGAAATAAACTAATATATTATCTTTTAAAAAATAATAAATATTTAATTAATATCATCATTATGTCATGTATATCCCATATATTAATTTAATTTATCGTTATTAACTAATATGTATATAGTTAGTGAAAAACGAATCAAATTTCATTTTAAGGTGGTAGTATTCCTTACACATGTGTAACGTTATCGTATAACCTATGGAATATAAATTAAAATTTAATATCTATAATAAAGACTAATGAGATATAATTTTATTATAAATATAATATATATACTTTATTTCCATCATCACACCAAACCGTGAGATGTGGTGATGGAAAACAAGTCACATCAGTTCGTAAGGTGGTAGTCTGCCATACACATGATGGACATTATCGTTTCCCATTTGAGGAAAGAGGGATAAGTATAGGAAACTAACATAAAAAATGACATGTAATTATATGGGATATAATATTGTTATTATATAATAACTAATGATTAATATTTGAAGGATGTGGAAGAATAAATAAAAAACGTATAGTAAAAATTTTACCTCTTCTGGGACCACCTCTTCAGAAGTATACCTAAAGTATTCCTAGAAAGGATATATGAGCAAACAGTGGATTATAGGATGAATATATGGGATTTAGAAATTAATTTTGTGATTTATTATTTTATATACAGTTTTTTAAAGTGTGATGAAGATAAGAGAGTGACTGGCCTTTTACAATTTAGGTGGGTTGCAAACTTGTAATTTTTGAAAATAGCAAGGTTAACCCATGTTTTTCACAAGACAAAAGAGTAAAAAGGGAAAATTGAAGAGACATAGACATGATATGGTGAATATATGGATATAATATTTATGTTATATATGTTCTAGTTCGTTTTTACCCTTATCTTTTTACTTTAACCCCGAGAAAACCAATATTTTCCTTAATGTGGGTAATTAGTGTTTAATGTATTAACTATTAATTTTTTGTAAGAAAATATATTTAAATATATAATATAATTTTAATTATTATTATTAAAAATATGAAATCCATTTTTCCAAATTCAATACAATGAATTGGTAAAATCCAATTTAAAATTATACCCACTAACACAACGAAAACACGAGTTTCCAAATAGAAAAGTATCATATGTGTAGAAGGTTTTAGTATCAAAATTAAGCATAAAATAAATTTTAATGATATAAATTAGATAAATTTTTATATAATTGATATAATTTTAAAATCAAACCAATTTAAAATACAATTTATCTTTCAATATTATTTTAATGAAATGGTGGTTTTCCAAAAAGATATGTATTATTTATATTCATTATGAAATGAAACTTGTTCGAAAAATCCAAAAATTACACCCAAATATTTCTTTTATGTTTATATTTAAAAAATTATTTTTTTTATCAAATAATTTATCTAAAATTGTTAAATATATTTTTTTAATTTTTTAATATTGGTGTTGCATGTCAAATACTCTATGCAATACAATGTTATTCATTTAGAATTTTGGGGTGCTAAATTAATGTTGTGTAATTTTTAACAAATATAATAATTTTATATATTTTATATAATGAATATTTTGTGATTTATTCACATATATAAAAATATATTATTAGTTAATTAATCTATAATAAATACAAAATTATATTAATTACACTTAATGTAAATAAAAACATTATCTCATAGAACAATATATATATATGTTAAAATTTTAAATTTAATGTAATATTTTGAATCATTTATAAATTTAATTATATTATATGGAGCCTAAATTTATGTTTATAAAGATAAAATTTGGTTATAAGGGTTAACTTATATTTATAAATAATATATAAACTGGTAGGGTAAAAACCAAAAACATAGATTGAATTCAAAAATGGTAAATTGTTAAAATAAAATGTTAAAATGATTGAAACATTATTTAAACATATAGGAATTTTTTTGAGGCTTGATCGAAATTAAATCACCCAATAATTCATCATTTCATATTTTTTGAGCCTTTTACACTCGAATATTGATTAAATTTTCAAGCAAAGAAAAGAAAAACATATATAATAAAAAAATATCATACGAAAAAAAAATTTCTATATTAAATAAAATATTGAGGAATAAGGTTCCTCAGAATTAATCTAATTAAACTATAATATTTTATATCATTATTATATTATATTTCAGGATGATCATTGTTTTATTCCACTTTATTTATCTCATGGGGGTTTGACAAAAACATTACAAATGATGAAATGGTTTGTGCGAACTCAATTTTATTCTATTCAGTTACATCATTTTATTTATTGAACTCTATTTTACATGAATTATTTATTCTACCTAATGAATAATATTTATTTTAATTCCTCTATATTTTCTGGTGTTCTAAAATTATTCATTATAACCTCATCATCAAACGATTCTTATCTCAAATATTATTTTACTTAAAAATGTTTCTTGGTACCATTTCATATTTATTGAGAAATTTATCTTTTTATCCATTAGTTTATTTTTATATGCTATATATACTACTAATTTGATATATTATATAATGATTTATCTTTTTTCATTGTATTGGATAATGAATTTAAATATGCATACCCTTTAAGGATTTTTATCTATATATTACTCAAGTAATAATGTTTCTTTTACCAACCTCATTTTAAAATTGAGAATTGCTAAATGTGGTAACACATCTAGTTAATTTTTAATTTCTTTCTCTCTAATGGCATAATATTTTCCATTCCCTCTAGTTATCCTTATTGATAATTATTGTTCTATATAAAATGATTTAAAAAGAATGTTTTATATTTTTTTAATGTCACATGGTTTTCAATAAAAAATATTTTTAAATAATAAATTATGGAATTTATTTTAATGCAAATTTTTCATATTTGAATCCATATATTTTGGATATACCTTTTTAAAAAATTAAAAACCCATTTCCAACTACTTTCAATTTATTTTATTTTTTTAAAATAAAATCATTTTAATGTTTTTTATATGGGTACTTTTTAGCAAAATAATAGCTTTTTTAATTTCTCAGTGAACATATATTTCCTACCCCATTATTTTTTTACGTGAAACATTCTCTATACATTTTAATTTTTTCTAAAAGAACTTTTTTCTCCTTTTTTTATAAAATATTTATTTTAAAATGAATTCAAAATATCTAAGATATTATGTATTTCCAGTGTTATTTTTCTCTAAACCACATGAAATGTTTTTTTATTAGTGAATTTCCTTTCACATTTCTTATGCTTTATTTATTTTATTCAGCAAATGAAACTATCTGACCTCTTTTGAAACACCCCACGATTTCATAGTACATTATCTCTTCAGATAAATTAAATAACTTCCACTACAAAAAACTCCAAGATAAGTGTATTTAGACCAAAACAACCTTAGGAATAAAATATGATCCTTTAGTCCACTTGGATTTTATTAAGACATTTATTATTATTATATTTAATGAAAAGTTAAAAGTGTTAAATTCAATGTTTAAAAACAAAACCATTTTTAATATAGGGTTACACATGATATAAATTCGATTGTTAATGTTAATTAGAAATATAAAAATATTTCCTACATAATTGTATTTTTTTATAAATTTTAGACACTAAATAATTAAATTTATTTATGACACAATGAAGATGTATTGTTTACCTTATTAATTAAAGAATCAAATAAATGGTATTATAAATATTAAAATAAATATAATTTGAAATTTTATATGACATCCACTAATTTTCTAGGTGATTATGACATTTTGGGGTTGAGTAAATGTATCTTGTTTAAATTAATCATGTTTCGATGACTTTCAGAAAAACCAAATACTAAATAGTGAAAAAACTATCCTAAATGAGTTTTTAAAACAAATATTATATTATTAAATTATGTAATATTTATAAAAATAAATGGTTTCAGAAAAGGGCTTAAATAATATTATATATTATATTGATTAACCACTTAAGGTCCTCTTGGAAGTTTAATGTAATCTTATTAACCATATAGTGTATGAATATAATAAGACACGGTAATAGTTAAACTATTTAACAATGAGATAAATAAAAACTATAAGGTTAATATGGTGACCTAAACTTGTCTAAAATCTATTGATAAAAAGGATTTCGACCCATAACAACCTTATATTATAATTAAATCAATTTTGATCTATTAGAAACCGAAAATAAATTTATAATAGAATAATATTTCAAGCTTTTCCTAAGATGCCCCTCACCCCTCTTATAAAAGGGAACATCCCCTTCTCTCTAAATTACACCTACAAAGCCATTTGGATCGTCCAAACCCTACCCAAATATCCTCTCAATTCCCTAAAATCATTCTATAGTCCTTAAATTGATCATAAAGTCTGTCTAATTAGCCCATTTGATCAACTAAAAATGAAACACCCAAAGAAGAGGTAATAATTTCCCCACCCCCTTTCAAGTTCTTTTCTTCTTCCACTTCTTCTTTATTTGTTGTTTCAATAACAAAATAATAACTTAAGTACCTTATACATACCGTGATGTTATTATAAATATTATACAACCATATTTTTTATTTTATCCATCCTATAAATTAAAAATTCACCATCTTTGCGTATATACAACTTACTGTCTCCGCATCGTGGTGTAGTTTGTTATTCAAATAGTTAATTGTTTGGATGAGAATAATAATGAGTATAAATGATGTAAATAATAAATATAACATGTTAATTATTATATATATATAATATACTATCCAATTATAAACTATTTCACCATCAAAAGAATGATATTGTCGCTCGTGCGTGCATACAGCTTACCATCTCCACGACGCGATGAGATGACATTCCCCATCGTAAAAACTCAAGACTAATTTTCATTTGATTATTAAAAGTAATGTTTAAAGACTTGATATAATTTATGTCATGAGTAAAATACATTATATCCATAACAAACATGACATGCACAACAAATCATATTAATGAAATTTAATCAGTTAACACCCGAAATGATGATACTACTGAAATATCATCAACAAAAAAACATTAAAAGACCAAATATGATATCATATTTTTTATATAGTTCTTGTATAATTTAATAACTATTATTTAACTATTATAAAAGAGTATAATGTACCCTTGTTAAGGGAAAAATACAAGGTAAGGGTTAGTTCTTCAATGTCATTATAATATGAGATTGTTTATGAGTAAGTATTTACTGGGACATATTTATCATCAATGCCCATATTTCATAAAAAAATTAAAAAGGAATATTTTTAAGTTTTATCTAAGAGTATATTTAACTATATACTTATTTTAAATTTTATAAATGTTTATTTTTCTAAATCATTTTAATTAATGTCCATGTTTTAAGAAGATTTTTGGGATTTATTTTTATGGACATCATTTTTTTAAATTGTTAATTCCTTTCACAGTTCCAAAGTGGTATGATACACTTTGAATCAAAAATTTCTTTAAATTTATTCTTTTTTAAATTATGTGACTTTTAAATGATTTCCAAAAAAGAAAGAGATATTTCTCCAAAATAGTTTTGATTTCATCTATGTCAACATCCTTTGATGGATTTTACACTTTTTTGAAGTTGATTCATTATGATACAAATCTTCAATATTGTATTGAAGGTTTAGTGATATGTTTGACTATGGATGTGTTATTTATATACCATTCATGGTTTATGGTTAATGTATTATCATTTCATATGTTAGTTTTAATATGAATGTTTATATTATGTTTTAACCTTTCATATAAGGAATGCATTGGACTTAGTAAGTGATGGGTGGAGCTCGCTATAGCTCCTCGATGCATTGGTAGGTCTCATGAGACAAACACATCTATTGGCACAAGGTATTGAAAAATTCTTATTTTTAGACTTGGAATAAGGCCTTGACTAGTTGGTTATGAAGTCTAGATTACACATTCCATTATCAGGAAATTGGAAATTTATATTACATGTGATTATTCGACTGGTAGAATATCCATGTGAATAAGTAAATGAAATTATTTGATTTATCTTTTCCATATTATGATTATGTTTATGTTTAAAAGTCTTGTGTTTTAGTCTTATACATTTCATTAAATGTTTGTGATTATTTATGATATTTTCCGCTATATTGTTATCTTTACTGAGAATCAGAGCTCCCCTCTTTCTTATGGTTTATTTTCCCAGGATTTCAAGAAGTGTATTATGATAGATAAGTAGGGTTAAGATAGGAGATTAATGGAATTATAACAGGATCATTTATGTTGTGTTTTATCTTCTTTTGTGTAATATAATTTTCATGTATGTAATCTATTTTCCAAGACTTCTAAACTGGGTTGTCTTTCAGGATGTGATTTGTTGTAATCATTCCAATGTACTAAAATAATGCACTGACTATGGGCTTCTGGGGTCAGGGCGTTACAGTTGGTATTAGTAGTTGATTAGAAACAACCGTGGAAATAGATTTAGATAAACCTTGAATAGATAACATTACCCTTGTAGAGACTTTTAGGATTAGTATAGAAGAACTTCCTATAATTTTGGTAATGTAGAGATTTTGTGTATTATCCACGCAAAACATCACTGTTTGGATACAAGCAGGTTGAGGTGGCTATAGCACATATATACCAAGTAGTGAAAACTCTAAAAAGGAGTTTTGGGCTTGACCCCGAGTATCCTAGTACATGACAATGGGCCTTGAAGCAATCCTGGTTGTGACGCTCCCTGGGTATATGCTTAGGATAATTCACATTTTCATTACAAGCCATTGTGAAGGATATATGAGTAAATACTTCTTCCCAGAAAACATTTTATGATTATAGATTATATGCATAATCTTTTCAATTTACATTAGGTATTTTAAAAGGTTGGAATTAAGCATTTCAATTCATAAACTAACCTTGTGTATGCCATTTTTTAGAAATGGTTCCTTGTAGAAGGAATGAGAATTACAACAATATGCATGATCAAATGATTAAGAAGAATCATTTCTTTTATTGTATTAAAAAAACTTTATAAGGGAAGTAGTCACCCACCTATTCTCATTATATTAAGAACTATTATCATGTGTTAATAAGATATGTAAAGAATTATCTCAGTCATATGGCTTTGAAGGGAAGCAAGAGAAGAAAGGGATGGAAGAGAGAATGATGGATAAAAGGAAGAGAGAAGAGAAGGATTTTCCCATATGTGATAACTGTGGAAAGAATCACCTTGAAGGGAAGTACGATAAGAAAAGGACATAAGAGGGAATGATGGAAAAAGGGAAGTTATAAAAGAAGGATTTTCTAATATGTGATAACTGTGGAAAGAATCACCTTGAATGGAATGAGAGTTTGTTACAAGTGTGGAGAAAAAGGACACAAAGTACGTGATTTCAAGGGTATGAAAAAGGTTTAAAATATAATATGCTTCATCTACAATGATTTGGGACACTACGCGAATCAATGTCCAAATCATTAGAGTATACCCCAAATGTTACTTTTGGAGAATAATCATATTATGAGACTACCGAAGATGAAGAGGAATGATTAGACTTCTTATGTGGTTATTAAAGTATTTTTTATTTTGAGTATTGTATTAATGATGTACATGTTATAATAATTATAGATTATATAGGGATTTTTACTATAGTACTATTTTATTAAGGATATGATATTGTGTGGAACCAAGAAAAGTGACTCAATAGCTGGTTAATTTTTTTGGAAAATATATAGTTGAGAGAAAGATAAACCATAATATATTTCTAATAATGAGGTATTGATTTTTTAATAATATATGTTTGATTTGGGTAAATTATATTGGATATTCATAACTTCTATAAAACTAATTAATGATTTATATATTCCGTCATTGTTGGAGTTTACAACATTTTTTGATAGAACGAGTATATCAAGTATTCTATAAGGAAAAAATGGATCATGAATGTAATCAATGAGGTTTTATTGTAATTTAGGGGGTTAAAGTGTTTTAAAATAATACATGATGAAGGTATTAAGATGTATTATGTGGCAAAAAAAGATCTCCATTGTGTTTACCATCCTTATAAATTTTGGAATTTGTGTTTGGAAAAAAGTATTTTGGATAAGTCTAAAGGTTTAAATTGATTAAGTTTGACATTGGATACTACTATTATGGTTAAATCAATAAATTAGATTATATTTGGAATGTCATAAAATAGACAACACGGAGGTCGGGTGACAACCCGTCGCATTTGGGAAGGTCGTGAGACTTGAACCAGCAACCGAAGAGTGACAAGGGGGAATCACCTACCACTGGATATGTCATGTCCTAGTTTGTGTAATATTTTTTTTAAAATGTTCTGACAGATAAATTATAAATTAATTTTTTTGGAAGCCTATACGATTAGGATAAATAGAATATTTTTGAATTCTATTATCTTTTGGAGTGAAAGATGAGTTTGTGGTAGGAATTAGTTGAAGGATGAAACTCTGATTTTCAAGTAGATATATATATATATATATATATATATATTCCTCATGTTCTATGAATAAAATAATTCTTAAACTTTATGCAAGGTATATTGAAACCAAATGAGTGTTATCCTAATACCATATGTTTTGCTGAACCAATGATATTTTACATCATCTGCGATTGATGGATTTGAGGCCCTCAATATTACACTTGTTTATGATTGATGACCTCAATCACTCCCTATAAATATTTACATTTCCCCCTAATTATGTGTCTCTAATTTAAACTAATGTACTCCTAATCGAGATCATAATTGGTGGTGACTTTTTCATTTATCTTTCCATCTAATTAATACTAAATTTTATTAACCCAATTTCATATATGGGTTTTCCCCAAAAGTATTTTTCTATTTTTAACCATCTATTTTAAAAGAACAATTTCAAACTGCAAGGATGAAATTTATTAAAGGAGGGGATGAAGTGACACCCCATGATTTCATAGTACATTATCTCTTTGATGAAATTCAATAACTAGTGCTACACGCAACACCAAGTTTGAGCGCACAATGACTCACCAAACTAGCCATTAAAAAAGAGATTATTAATATTATTAACTGAATTTGGTATTTTATAAACTCCATATAATTTTAGAATTCATATTTTGCGTTTCTTAGTCATAATATAAAGACAAATTCAATTTTTCAGATAAAAGAAGTATTTTTCAGAAAATGAAATTATACCATCTATTTAATAAGGATTCCTTTTTGAAAATAATAATTTACACTTTCATATAATCTATTTAATGAAATTAAATTCTTATTTATAATCGGAACATAAAAATTTAGTTTGGATTATTTTTTGGTACTTTTTCTGATAACTTTCATAGTTTGATAAATAGTGAAATTACAAAATTTTAATCGAAAAAAACTTTTTTATCAAAATAATTTATAGTGTTAAATTATAAATTTCAATGGTTTGGACAAATAATTAGATTATATTTTTATCATTTAATTCAATGTTTGTTATTATAAGCAATTTCACATTTAAATTTGACATAAACATATGTCAATCTTTTGATAGTTTTAACCTCCTAAAAACCCGCTTTTTAGTTTTGAACACGGGAAATAATTTTAAATTAATTAATGAAACATAAATATTTTTAATTTGGTAAAATATAATTCATTTTTTATTTCATAATATCAATATTATATTACGGTGAATTTTTTGTATTTTTCTGAAAACATTCAACTTTTGAGAAATAGTGAAAAAACACTGGGTTATTGTTTTAGACAAACATTTATTTAAATAATTATTTATTTTATTTAAATATATTTTAAGTCAAAATAGATATAAAATATATATATAAGTTCAATTTAATTCACTAGAGTCATTTTATAATAAAATTAGATCTATAAATTTTTATTAAACTTTTTACTGTCTTTTACGCACCTTCTAAGAGCATTTTCAAATTTGCATAAATCATAGTTTTACAGCTTTAGTGGGTTGAATTTAAAAAATATATGGGGCTCGGTTGATATCAGTAAGTAAAATGTGCCTCAATAAGATAAAAATAATTTTTCGGGAATAGTAACTTTTGACGTTTATTTACCACGGTTAAAATTAAATTGGGTCATTAAATGTAAAAATGATATTATAATTACACTAACACTTGTAATAATTTTACTGGATAAATTTATGTCATCCAAAAACAACCTTATGAATAAAATATGATCCTTTTAGTAATCTTGGATTAGATATGGACATTTATTATAATTTTATTTAAAGAAGAGTTAAAAGTGTTAAATTCAATGTTTAAAAACTAAAGTATTTTTAATATAGGGTTAAACATAAGATAAATTCGACTCTAAATATTAATTATATATATAAATATATTTCCTACTTAATTGTATTTTAATTATAATTTTAGAAATTAAATAATTAAATTTATTTATGGAACAATTATGATGGAGTAATTACATTATTAAAGAAAGAATCAAATGAATGATTTTATAAGTGTTAAAATAAATTTAATTTCAATGTTTTTAGAAAACCCTCGAATTTTCTAGGTGAATATGACAGTTTAAGGTCAATTAAATGATATTTTTCAAAGTAATAAAGTTGTGATGACTTTCACAAAAACCAAATACTAAATAGTGTCAAAATTGACATAAATGAGTTTTTAAAACAAATATAATATTTTTAAATTATATGATATTCCAAAAAATCGATGGTTCAGAAAAAGGGCTTCAATATTGTTATATATATCACAAATGAACCATTTCAGGTTCTCTTGGATGTTTAGATTATGTTTATTAACAATATAATGTAAAAATAGAAGAAGACATGGTAAAAGTTAAAATATTTAACTAAGAGTAAAATCTAAAAGATGAGGTTAATATGGTGACTTAAACTTGCCTAAAATCTATTGGTTAAGTTTATTTAGACCCATACTCACCTTATCTTAGAATTAAATCAATTTTGATCCATTTGAAACCGAAAATAATTTTATAATAAAATAATTTTTCAATCTTCTCTTGAGCTGCCCCTCACCCCTCTTATAAAAGGGAACTTCATATTATCTCAAAATCACACCTCCAAAACCATTTGGCTCTACCAATGCAGACCCAAATAACCTCCAAACTTCCCGAAAATAAAACTATGGTCCTTAAATTGATTAAAAATCTAATCTAAGTAGCTGTTTTGATCAACTTAAAAGGAAACACCCGAAGAAGAGGTAATATTTTCACCACCCTCTTTAATGATATTTTCTTCTTCAACTTCTTCATTTTTTTGTTTCCATAACAATACAATAACTCCAGTACCATCTACATACTATGATATTATTATAATTATGGTACAACCAGATTAGTTATTCTATCCATCTTATAAATAACCTAGTCACCATACGTGCTTACGTACGGCTTACCGTCTCCCCATCGTGGTCTAGTTTGTTATTCAAACAATTCATTATTTGGATGGGTATAATATTGAGTATAACTGATTTAAATAATAAATATTTCATGTTAATAATTATTTATATATTATATACTATCCAATTATATATTATTTCACCATCAAGAAAAGGATATTGTCTCTCGTGCGTACATACGGCTTACCGTCTCCACTACATGATGAGATGTCATTCCCCATCATAACTATTCAATACTAATTTTAATTTGATGATTAAAAATAATGTTTAATGACATGATATAATTATAGATATTAATAATATATATACTATTCATTACAAACATTACCTTAGTAACCATGCATAAAAAGGAAAACGAATCAATTAACACTCGAAACGATGATACTACTATAATATCATTAACAAAAAAATATTATAAGATCATATATGATATCATATTTATGTATACAGTTATTTTATAATTTCATAACAAATTTTTAAATATTATATAGGAGGGTAAGATACCCTCTACCAAGGAAGAGTACAAGGTAAGGGTTAATTCCTCAATCTCATTATTTTCAGAGATTGTTTAGAGTAAGTATTTAATGGAAGATATTTATCATCAATGTCCATATTTCTTAAAAATGTTTTCAAAAGGAATCTTTTAAGGTTTTATGGAAGGGTATATTTAACTATATCATCATTTAAATTGTTTTAAATATCAGTTTTTCTCAATATTTTTAATTAATTTCCATGTTTTCAATATTATTTTAAGGATTTATTTATATGGACATCATTGTTTTAAAATATTAATTCCTTTAAAATCTCCAAATTGGTATGAGACACTTTGATTCAAAAATTACATTTAATGTCTTCTTTTCTAAATTATGTGTCTTTTAAATGATTTCAACAAAATAAAGAGATATTTCTCTCAAATAGTTTTGATTTCATATATGTCAACTTCCTTTGGTGGATATTACACTTGTTTGAAGTTGATTCATTATGATACAAATATTCCATATTTTTTGAAGGTTTTGTGATATGTTTTACTATGGATGTGTTATTTTTATATAATTCAGGTTTTATGGTTAAATTATTAACTTTTTTTATGCTAGTTTTAATATGAATGTTTATTTTATATTTCAACTTTTCGTTTGAGGAATGCATTAGACTTAGTAAGTGACGGGTGGATCCAGTTATAGCTCAGTGATGCATCGATAGGTCTCATGAGACAATCTCGTGTCTTAGAATAAGGCCTTGAAAAAATATTATTTATAGCTTTGGAACAAGGCCTTGACTATGTGGTTATGAATTCCGGATTAGGCATTCCATCATTATGAAATTGGCTATTGATAATACATTTGATTATTCGACTAGTAGAATATCAATGTGAATAAGTAAATGGAATTATTTGATTTATATTTTCCATATTATAATGAAGTTTATGTTTAAAAGTCTTGTGTATTAGTCTAATAAATTTCCTTAAATGGTTATGGTTATTTATGAAATATTCTGTTAAATTTTATCATTACTAATCATCTGAGCTCACCCCTTTATTATGTTTTATTTTCCATGTATTCCAAGATGTGTATTATGATTGATAATTGGGTTTAAGATTGGGGATTAATGGAATTCTCAAAGGATTATTTATTTTTGGTTTATTTTCAAATTTGTAATGTAATGTTCATGAATTTCATCTATTTTCCAAGATGGTTAAACTGATCAGTATTTCGGGACATGAGTATGTGTAATCATGCCAATGTATTAAAATAGTGCACGGACTCTGGGCTTCTGGGGTTGGGGATTTATATTTGGTATCATATAAAGTTTTTCATTTACCTTTGAAGTAGATTTATATGAAATCTGATTAGAGAACATTACCCTAAGATAGATTTTGAGGATTAGTATAGAATAACTTTCTCAAATTTTTGTAATGTAGAGATTTTGTGTATTTTCGAAACAATACATCTATGTCTGGATACGATCATGTAGAGCTGGATCTGGTACAGATGTACCTAGGAGTGAAACCTCCAACAAGGAATTTTGGGCTTGACCCGGGGTATCCTGGTATTCAATAATGGGCCTTACTGCACTCTTGGTTGCAACACTCTCGTGGGATATTATTAGGATAATTTAAAATTTCATTATAGGCCATTATAAAGAATTTAGGAGTAAATAAATCCTCAAAGAAATCATTTTATAATTATTGATTATATGAAAAATATTTTCAATTTACATTATTTATTTTATAATATTGGAATTATTCATTTCGATTCATAAACTAACCTTGTGTTTTCCATTGTTTAGAAATGGCTTCCAGTAGTATGAATTAGAATTCCAAAAATACGGATGATCGAAAGATTAAGAAGGATCATATCATTTATGGTATTAACACAAAATTTAAAAGGGATATAGTCTCCCACCCACTCTCATCATATGAAGAAATATTGTCATGTGTTAATAAGATAATTAAAAAATTATCAAAATCTTTTGGCTTTGAAGGGAAGCAAGAGAAGAAAATAATGGAAGAGTGAATTATGGATAAAGGACTGAGGGGAAAGAAGGATTTTCTTATATGTGATAACTATGGAAAGAATCACCTTGAAGAAAATGGGATTTTGTTTTAAGTGTGGAGAAAAAGGTCACCAAGTATGTGATTACAAGGGTAATAAAAAGGTTTCAAATGTACAATTATTCATCTAGAAGGAGTTGGGACACAACACGAGTCAATGTCTAAATCATCAGTGTATACCCCAAATGCTTCTATTGGATAATAATCATGTTATGATACTACTGAAGATGAAGAGGAATGATTAGAGTTCTTATGTTGTTATTAATATATTTTGTTATTTGAGTATTGTATTAATGATGTACATGTTATATAAATTATAGAGTATATAAGGATTATACTGCAGTACTATTTCATTAAAGACATGAGATTGTGTGGAACTAGGAAAAGTTACTCAATAACTAGTTAATTTTTTTGGAAAAATATATTGTTGAGAGAAATATAACACATAATATAGTTCTGATACTGAGGGCGTGATTTTGGAATAACATATTCTCGATTAGGATAAATTTTATTCGATATTCTTGACTACATAGAAAATGATTAATGAGTATTATATCCCATCATTGTCAGAGTTTATATCATTTTTTATAGAAGGAGTATATACGGTATTATATAAGGAATAAGGGAAAATGAATATAATCAATAAGATTATATGGTAATTCATGGTGTTATAGTGTTTTAAAATAGTACGTGATGAAGGTATTCACATGTTATTAATTAGTAAAAAGGATTTTCATTGTGTTTACCTTCCATATAAATTTTGGGCTATCAGTTTGGACAGAAGTAGTTTGGATAAGTCTAAAGGTTAAAGTCCTTTAAGTTTGACATTGGATACTATTGTTAACGTTAAATAATTTCTTGAGATTATTTTTGGATTCTAATAAAAAGGGTATCCCGGAGGTCGGGAGGCAACCCGTCGTGTCTGACAAGGCCGCGAGACATGAACCCGTAACCGAAGAGTAACAAGGGTGAAATACCTACCATGGGCCTACGTGATGTCCTGGGTTTTATAATGTAGTTTTTTAAATGGTCTAAAAGATAAATTATAAATTCATTTTTTTGAACCCTATATGATTAGGATAAATAGATCATTTTTGAAATCTATTAACTTTTGAAGTGAAAGATGATTTTATGGTAGGAATTAGTTAAAGGATGAAACTCTACTTGTAAGGAATATATATATTCCTCTTATTCTATGAATAAATTAATTCTTAAACTTTAGTTAAGGGATCTTCAAACCAAACATGTTGTATCCTAATACCATATGTTTTTTTTGAACCGATGATATTTAGAATCATCTTATATTCATGGATTTTATTCCCTCAATTTTACAATTATTTGTGATTGCTGACCTCAATCAATCATAATAAATATTTACATTTTCCCTCCCATTATGTGTCTCTAATTTCATCTAATGTTCTCTTAATTGATATCATAATTGGTGGAGGCTTTTTCATTTCCCTTTCCCTCCTATTAAGACTATATTTTATTAACCAAATTTCTTGATGTGGGTTTTCCACAAAAGTATTTTTCTATATTTAACCATTTATTTCTGAAGAAAAATTTCAAATTGTGAGGACACAATTTTTTTAAATAGGGGAGAATGTAACACCCCATGATTTCATAGTACATTATCTCATCAAATAAATTCAATACTTTTCGCAACACAGAACACTGAGTTCAAGCGCACCACGACTTACCAAACTATCCATTCAAAAATTCGTTATGTATAGTATAAACTGAATTTTAAATTTCACATACTCCATATAATTTTTGAATTCATATTTTGTGTTTCTTAGACATAATATAAGGGAAAATTTAATTTTTCTGATAAAAGATATATTTTTAAAATAATGAAATTATACCTTCTATTTAATAGAGAATAATTTTTAAAACAAATATTTGACACTTTTATATACTAAATTTAATGAAATTAAATTATTATTTAGAATCAAGAAATAAAAATTTAGTTTGGATAAATTTTTTGTACTTTTTGAACAATATTCATATATTGATGATTAGTGAAAAATACTAAATTTTAATTAAAAACAAGTTTTTTAACCAAAAGAATTTGTAGGGTTAAATTATACATTTGAATGGTTTGGAAGTATAATTATATTATATTTCTATAATTTAATACAATGTACATTATTATAAGTAATTTTACATTTTTAAATTTGACATAAATACATATCAACCTTTTGATAGTTTTTACATTATAAAAACACGCTTTTTCTTTTTAACAACTGGAATTAATATTAAATTAATTAATACAACTTAAATGTTTGGAATTTGGTAATATTTAATTAATATTTGACTTCTGAATTTCAATATTATCTTAAGGTGAATTTTTTTTATTTTTTTGAAAACATTCAATTTTTGATGAATATTGAAAAACACTACGTTATTGTTTAAAACTGACTTTTTATTTAAATAATTATTTATTTTTTTAAAATTTAGTTAATCAAAATAGATATATAATACCTATATATGTTCAATGTAATTCATTGGATTTATTTTTAGTTAAATTAGATGTATTAATTTTTATTGAACTTTTTACTGTCTTTTTCCCACCTTCTAAAAGCATTTGAAAATTTGCATAAAACATAATTTTACCACTTTTGTGAGTTGAATTTCAAAAATCTGAGAGACACGGTTGATACACATAAGTAAAATTTGGTTTAATAAGATGGAAATATTTTTTGGTTAATAATAACTTTTTGACTCTTATTTACCACGGTTAAAAGTAAATAGGGTAATTAAAGGTAAAAATGATATTATAATTACCTTAACACATGTCATAATTTTATTGGATATATTTATTTAGAACAAAAAGAAACTTAGTAATAAAATATGATTCCTTAGGTCCACTTGGATTATATTAGGACATTTATTATTATTTTATTTAAAGAAGAGTCAAAAGTGTTAAATTCAATGTTTAATAACTAAACCATTTTTAATATAGGGTTTAACATAATATAAAATAGACTATAAATATTAATTAGATATATAAAATTATTTCATATATAATGGTATTTTATTTATAATTTTTAGACGTTAAATAATTATATTTATTTTTGACACAATGATGATTCCCTAATTGCCTTATTAATGAAAGAATCAAATAAATGGCATTATTAATATTAAACTAAATATAATTTCAATGTTTTTATGACATCCACGATTTTTCTTGGTGAATATGAAATTTTATTGTGGATTCAATGTATCTTTTTTTATGTAATCAAGTTGTGATGACTTTCACAAAAACCAAATTCTAAATAGTGTCAAAATTGACACAATTGAGTTTTCAAAAAAAAAATATATTTTTCAATTATATAATATTCCTAAAAATATATGGTTTAGCCAAAGAGATTGGATAATTTAATATATGTCATTAATGAACCAATTGAGGTTCTCTTGGAGGTTTATAGTATGTTTATTAACCATATAATGTAAGAATATAATAAGACACGGTAAATTTTAAAAATTTAACTAAGAGTTAAATCTAAAAGATAAGGTTAATATAGTGACCTAAAATTTTCTAGAACCTATTGATTAAGAGTATTTTTACCCATACCTACCATATCATCAAATTAAATCAATTTTTTATCCATTATAAACAAAAAATAATTTTATAATAAAATAATATTTCATGTTTTTTCAAAGGTGCCAATCACCCCTATTATAAAAGGGCACTTCCCCTTCTCTCAAAATCACACCTCCAAAGCCATTTGGCTCAGCCAAAACCTAAAAACATATTATCCTAACTTTTCTCAAATCATCCTTGAGTCCCTACTTTGATCATAAATCCATCCTAAGGATCCCTTTTGATCAACTCAAAAGGAAACACCTGAAGAAGAGGTAATAATTTCACTATCCACTTTCATGTTCTTTTATTCTTCCACTTCCTCTTTATTTTTTGTTTCCATACCAAATTAATAACTCCAGTACCTCCTACATACTATGATGTTTTATAAATATTGTATAACCATATTCGTTATTCTATCTATTCTATAAATGACAATGTCACCATACGTGCGTACGTACGGCTTACCGTCTCCTCGTCGTGGTTTAGTATGTTATTCAAACACTTCATTATTCAGATGGATATAATAATGAGTATAACTGGTTTAAATAATAAATATAACATGTTAATGATTCTGTATATATTATATTATATTTTATTATATATGATTTCACCATCAATAGAATGATACTGTCGCTCGTGGGTATATATGGCTTACCATCTCCACGACGCGATGAGATGTGATTCCCCATCGTAACCATTCAAGATTAATTATCATTTGATGAGTAAAAATAATTTTTAATGACTTGATATCATTCGGGATATGAATAAGATACATCCCATCCATAACTAAAATTATTTTCGTAAAAAATAATATAATGGAAAACGAATCAGTTAACACCTGAAATGATGATACTACTAAAATATCATTAATAAATAAATATTAGAAGATAATATATGATATCATATTTATGTATATAGTTATTGTAAAATTTCATAAGAATGATTTAACTATTATACAGGAGGTCAACGTATGTTCAGACAATGAAAAAGTTCAAGGTAAGGGTTAATTCCTCAATCTCATTATATTTTGAGATTGTTTACGAGTAAGTATTTACTGGTACATATTTATCATCAATGTCCATATTTCTCAAAAATGTATTCAAAAGGAATATATTAATGTTTTATGGAAGGGTATTTTTTTAACAACCGGAGATTTTATAAGATACATTCTTTTTAATTTAATTCATATCTTCTATTCTACGACACACCAAGATTATCTTGCGCTATACGCAACACTGTATTTTCTTGTAGTATACGCAACACTTTTCTTGGCTCTTGTTACACACAATTTCAAGTTCGTTTGATAGAAGATATTCTATAAAACATTGAGTGTATATATATATATATATATGTATATTCAATATAAAAATAAAATATCGTTGGATTCTTTTATACGCAACAACAAAAGAGTTGTGCACTACACGCAACCCTGAATTGGCTTGCATTACACGCAATCGCGACCATCCTCGATAGCTTGTGTTGTACGCAATACCATGTTTTACTAAACAACGATATATTATTATAATATTGTTATGAACTAGACTTTATGAATATTGTTAACTAAATTTTGAATTTTATAACATTATTATTCATCTTACACATTTCTAGAACATGGTATAAGAACAAAATAATTTTTTCGGGTAAAATAAGTATTTTTTTCAAAAAATGCAGTTTTGCCGCCTTTTGATGGCGCACCCACTTTAAATAAAGTTTTTTACATGATTATAAGTTAAATTTTAAAAAATAAAATTCTTATTTTGAATCAGGATATAAAAATTTACATTAGATAAAGTTTTGATATTTTTCTGATAACTTTAATATTTTAATGAATAGTAAAAACACGCTATATTTTAATTAAATTTTTTTTTTCATTGTAATATCTTTTGTGGTTAAATTATAATATTGAATGGACTTTCGTTCATGAAAATAATTTAATTATTATTAAAACCAAAGAATGTGACAACATGTCACTTTCTTAAATCTTATAAGTATAATAATTTTAATTTAGTGATAAACTTCTTGAAACTTCAAAAATGAATAGTCTCCAGAAAGGTAATAAAATTATATACATCATAGGAATTTATTTAGAATTTTTAGGGATTATATAATTATCATTTACAATGACACAAAGATGATGCAGTAATTGTCTTATTAATGAAATATTGACATAATTGATGTTATAAAAGCCCAAATAAATGTAATTTTAGACTTTTTATGACGTAAACTAATTTTTTAGGATAATATGACATATTATTGTTGATTCAAGTAACTGGGTTCGAACTTATCATTCTGTTATGAATTTCATAAAAATCATGTACCAAATAGTGTCAAAATTGACATAAATTAGTTTTTAAAACAAATATTTTATTATTAATTGTTATTTTATTCCTAAAAATATAAGGTTCGTCCAAATGACTTAGATAAGGTTATATATATTAATAATAAACAACTTGGGGTTCTTTTGACTTGATATAGTAAGTTTATTAACTATATAGTGTAAGAGAACAAAAAGACACGGTAAAAGTTAAATTATTTAACTTAGAGTTAAATCTAATTGATAAGGTTAAAATAATAACTTAAACTTGTATAAATCCTATTGGATGAGAGTATTTAGACACATTCCCACTTTATATTCGAAATAAGACCCTTTATAACCATTATAAACCGAATTTGTCCTTAATATAAAATAATATTTTGAGATTTTCCTAAGGTGCCCCTCTCCTCCCTTTTAAAAGGGCACCTCCTCCCTCTCCTCCTCACACCAATTTGAGCATTAAAGCTCGGCCGAACCCTGCCAAAATCTCTTCTCCACTTCCCTAGTATCATCATAGAGTTCCTGTTCTTCATCAAAGACCATCCTTAGTTCATTAAGTGGAGGTTAAGTGAAGGCACGTCAAAAAGAGGTAATATCCATTTCCGATTTTTTTCAATTTCTTTCTTCTTCAACTTATTCTTCTTTAGTTGTTTCATGATAAAGTAATAACATCAGTATTTCTTATATACTGATATGTTATTATAAATATGCAACAACTCTAATTAACCTTCTATCCATCCTACAAAAAAAGGAAATCACCGCGCGTGCGTACGTACGGAATATCGTCTCCACGCCGTGGTGTAATCTATTTTCTGCCACCACCTTAATTGGATGGGTATAATGGTGTAATGAGTAACTATATATGATTATTATTTTGTTATATTGATACTGAAATAGTATACATACACTTCAACACAATTCCACGACCATGGGAACGATATCATCGCTCGTGCGTACGTACGGACTACCGTCTCCACGACACGATGTGATTAATTCTCCACATTAACCATTAATGAATGATTATAATGTATATATAATGAAAAATAATGAAATATATGACATGTTAAATCTAATTTATTTATGTATATATATATATATGTATGTCATCTACTTACTTCCATTCAAGACAATAAGGAAAGGAAAACAGCGTTCATGCGTACGTACGGACTACCGTCTCCATGAACGGTGTGTTTCATTTCATTTATCTATCTATTGTATATATATTTACTGAATATATATGATATATAAATCATTTTTTATATTCTTTAAGTTATTAAATCATGATATAAGTAATAATAATGTCAAGAACAACAAGTCCAAACACCTACGATAAATGAAACGATTTTACCCAAAATGCTTCATTAACATGGAATTTACAAAAGAACTGGTAATATAAAGTCATAAGTGAACCATATATGATATCATAACAATGAATATGATTATGTAATAAGTTAATGACATTATTTAAATCATTATACAGGAGGTTTGGATACGTACAAAGCATATCGGACATAAGGTAGGGGAAATATCACAATCTCATTTTTATCCGAGATTGTTTATACTCTGGTAATTACTGGGGTGTATTTTATCATCCACATCCATGTTTCCTCAATATATAATATTTATATCCTTATAAAATAGTTTATATCCAATTTTACCCTTCGGTGAGTTTTTAGTATAGGATATGAAAGGAATCTTTTGTCGTTTTTCATACGAGGTACTTTTTGACTTTTCCGAAAAAAGTACAAAGAATATTTTTTTAACTTATATGGCATGAATGGATTTTTAAAACATTATTTCCAAAAATATTACTTTACAAGTTTTCAAGTTTATTTTTAATCAACTTCTTTTAGTTTTGAATTGTATGACATGTTAAGAAAGGAAAAGTGTTTTTGATGTAGAAAGGATATTTTCTTCAAGAATGGAGTTCAAGTGTTTTATCAAATTAATTTTCCATATAAGATAATATAGGGTTCTGTTTATATCCCTATTATTACATTGATTTTATTATATTGTGATGAAATTATTTTTATGAATTCCTTTATCTTATATGAATTTTTTTATGATGTCATGTTGTTTAAGAATCCCATTTTTATTACATGGGTTATGCAATGATGTATGATTTATGATTTTGTGGCACACATAAGAATGGTATCATTATGAGATGGGTGGGACCTATATATCACTCCAATTCATTGGGTAAATATTTTATATCTCATGAGATAGACATAGCTGGAACGGTAGGTTCTACCGGTTCAGTGAAACAGGTCTGAAACGAGGGTGACTCGGTTCAGAAATGGACTTTTTCCACTAAGATAGTCTTGGCAATGAGTCTTGACTAATAAGATATGATTCTCTATGATTATGTATGTATGCCACAAAGTCTCATGTTTTATGTAATGATAATTGGGATTTCATTTCACTACTATGATTTATCCCATGTTATGATATTATGATCTCTTTTGCAGGTTAAGATTTCCAAAATGTTATGTTCTTATGAATTTGATTTGATTGATTTTTCTTTTTTTACCCTTACTGAGCATTTCAGCTCACCCTTTTTATGTTTTCTTTTCCCTAGGATATAAAGAAATGTTTTAGGTAAGAAAAAAAGGGAAGATCTTTATGGGTGATGTTGAAGATCTTTCACCATGATTAGAAGATTACGTTCCGAGTTTCCAGAGACACTAAACTATTACGGTCCTTGTGTGTGTGTTTTTGTTATGTAATAATTATTCCGAAAAAGTAATGTAATGTCCTTGTACATTAAGCTTTGTGTCTCTACAGTTGGTATCAGAGGGAGGTTTAGTCAACCTTTGGATACTAGGATGCGAAAACGTTAGTGAGATCCCTAGAGATATTTCTAAGGTATGTCTAGGGATGTCCCTGAGGATAAGTATACATATAGGATATGGTCCTATAACTACGGTAAAGATCTTAGAATTTAACCTAAGATGTTATATATTGAGGGTACTAACCCTTTACTATGTTTCTTTCCCTAGCATGATTTTTTCCTCTCACACTATTCTTTTTGGGTTTTAGAAAATGGCTGGAAAGAAGATGATTCACGATAATGGAGGATATGATGGACAATGGAATGATATTCTTCATGAGCAACCAAATGAAATGGTATTTGGAAGTCCAAACATCATTATAATGTCGAATCAGCAATCTCATAATATGATCAATAAAGTAAAATTTGGTAAGTTTCCTGACTCGGCTAATAAGAGAAAGATGGAGTTTCATGATGATCATAGAGGAAAGAAAGTTCAATTTCCCCTATGTAAATCATGTGGGAAGAGGCATCATGGAGAATGTTTCAATGAAACTGGAAGATGCTTTGGGTGTGGAAAAGAAGGACACAAAGCCAGTAAGTACAAAGTAAAAGGTTCAGTTAACACCAGGGATGAGGATAATGGTATTGCTACGACATCAACAATGGTTAAATGTTTTAAATGTGGAATGTACGGGCATTATGAAAACCAATGCCCTAAGGGAAAGTCTAATGAAGAGAATCAGTATGGTCGTATGGGTAGTATTTATGTTGATGATGATGAAGAGACTACAAATGATATGTGAGATGAAAGAATTGTTGAAGCTCGGTCAATGGTTTAAGAATGTAGTGGAATGATTACATGTTTATAATGTGTAATGTTGTATAAGTAATCTCATGGTACTATGGAATAAAGAGACATCTAAGTATTGTTACACTGTTATTTTTCCTTGATTTTTGAAAGTGTATGATTAATGGTACAAGTATCCATGAAAGGTTATTCAGATATTTTTGGAATGTAGATGATATGCACATAATGAAGGGATAAGGAGAAAATTAAATTCATGAGCTCATGACTGATAAAAGGAGAAAGTTATATCATGGTTTGAGTATATAGAATTTTTTGATTTTGGGATGTGGAAAGAGTTAACTTTTATCTTCATTCATGTTTTCACTATGGTTCAATGGGTATTCATTTTTTCAAGAGAAAACATGATTAAGGTATTCACATGATTGGAATGTGCCCAACAATATATATATATATGGGGATAAATGATGGTATTCACATGCTTGGTTGATGACATTTCATGTAATCGTTTTCTTTATACTATGAGCTTGGACCAAAGTATTTTAGATAAGCCTAAATATTGGAATGGATTATGTTAGACATATTCTAAGTATTGTTTAAGGATAGAAATTTTTTTCGATATTACTGATGGGATTTTATAGTAATTTAGTTTTAGAAAACGGACAACCTGCAGGACGAGCGACATCCCATCACGTCGGACAAGGCTGTGGGAATCGAACCCACAACTGAAGTGCGACTGGCCTTTATCGCCTACCACTAGCCTACAGGAAGTACCTGTTTAGTATAAATTAGTTTTATTATATTAAGTAGTATGATATATGAAGTATAAGTCCATTTTAGGAACCATATATAATTAATCTCACTATAGATGGACTTATGTATTTTTGATAACTTTTGTAACCTTTTGTTTGTGACAGATGGAATGACCCATCATTCTATCACATGATCTGCTAACACATCACGAATAAAAAATTCAACTTCATTTCATTAAGGAATGAAGTGGAAGTTGTTAAATTAACAAACAACAGTGAGATTGTACCAAAATCATGTAAGTATTTCTTTTAATTCATCAACTTTAGGGAAATGATCTTGAAAAAAACCAAAAATGTTGTCCTATTTCCCTTATATCCGATGAATCAGATGGTACCTTAGATCACCACAAATCAATAGCTTTGTGATTGTTGACTTCTTCATAGCCATGTTCTCTACCACTCTCCATCAGAACATGATGGTTAGATTTCTCTTCCATGTCCATATTTTCTCCTATATGGAAACCCAGTGATAAGTTCATTTGTGTAACCGTTATATTTCATACTTTAGTTTTTAAAGTTCAGTTTTGGTATTTCTTTTTACGATGTGGGTTTTTATGAATAATAAACGATTTATAACCCTGACGAATTTTGAGGGAGAAATTCATTTTAAGGGGGGTAGAATGTAACAACCCGAGATTTTATAAGATAATTTTTCTTAATTTCATTCATATCTTCTATTGTACGACACACCAAGATAATCTTGCGTTATACGTAACACTGTATTAGCTTGCAGTATACACAATAATTTTCTTGGCTCTTGTTACACACAATTTCAAGTTCGTTTGATAGAAGTTATTCTATGCAACATTGAGTGTATATATATATATGTATATTAAATGTATAAATAAAATATCTTTGGATTCTGTTATACGCAACAACAAAAGAGTTGTGCACTACACGCAACCCTGACTTGTATTGCATTACACGCAATCGCGACCTTCCTCGATAGCGTGTGTTGTACGCAATACATGGTTTTACTAAAAAACGATATATTATTATAATATTGTTATGAACTAGCCGTTATGAATAGTGTTAACTAAATTTTTAATTTTATAACATTATTATTCATCTTACACATTTCTAGAACATGGTATAAGAACAAAATAAATTTTTCGGGTAAAATAAGTTTTTTTAAAAAAATGAAGTTTTGCCTCCTTTTGATGGCGCACCCTCATTAAATATAGTTTTTGATATGTTTATAAGTTCATTTTGACAAAATAAAATTCTTCTATTGAATCAGGATATTAAAATTTACATTAGATAAAGTTTTGATATTTTTCTGATAACTTTAATATTTTAATGAATAGTAAAAACATGCTATATTTTAATTAAAAAAAATTTCATCGTAATATCTTATGTGGTTAAATTAAAATATTGAATGGTTTTAAAGTAATAATAGAATATATTTTTACCATTTAATATAATGTATGTCATTATCATTGATTTTACCTTGAATTCGTAGGTTAAATCAATTCAATCTTTTGCAATGTTTTAAAGAAAAACTCGTTTTCTTTCTCCAATGGGATTAATTTTAATTTAATTTTTCCATATTTTTTGTATTGAAATTGGAAAAATGGATTCCATATTTGGAATCAGTGGGTCCAAATTATGTTAATAAGATACTTTTTATTTTTGGGCATTGTGAATAGTAACTACGGTAAATTTTACTTACTATAGTTAAAGGTAAATCTGGTAATTAAGGGTAAATATAAGATTATAAAATTACCCTAACACATGGAAAAATCCTATTGGATGGCTAAAAGTAGTCCCATATAACTTAAGGGTCGGATTAGATCCATTTTATGGACTATTGTTCATGAAAATAATTTAATTATTATTAAATCCAAAGAATGTGACAACATGTCACTTTCTTAAATCTTATAAATACGATAATTTTAATTTAGTGATAAACATCATGAAACTTCAAACATAAATAGTCTCCAGAAATCTAATAAAATTATCTACATCATAGGAATTTATTTATAATTTTAGGGATTATAAAATTATCATTTATTATGACACAACGATGATGTAGTAATTGTCTTATTAAAGAAATATTGACATAATTGATATTATAAATGCCCAAATAAATGTAATTTTCGACTCTTTTTGAAATACACTAATTTTATAGGATACTATGACATGTTATTGTTGATTCAAGTAACTTGGTTTGAACTTATCATTCTGTTATGAATTTCATTAAAATCACGTACCAAATAGTGTCAAAATTGACATAAATTCGTTTTTAAAACAAATATTTTATTATTAGTTGTAATTTTATTCCTAAAAATATAAGGATCGGCCAAAGGACTTAGATAAGATTATATATATTAATAATAAACAACTTGGGGTTCGTTTGGCTTGATATAGTAAGTTTACTAACCATATAGTGTAAGAAAACAAAAAGACACGGCAAAAGTTAAATTATTTAACTTAGAGTTAAATCTAATTGATAAGGTTAAAATAATAACCTAAACTTGTCTAAATCATATTGTATGAGAGGATTTCGACCCATATCCACTTTAGCTCCGAAATAAGACCCATTGGAACCATTATAAACCGAATTTTATCTTAATATAAAATAATATTTTGAGATTTCCCTAACGTGCCCCTCTCCTCCCTTATAAAAGGGCACCTCCTCCCTCTCCTCCTCACACCAATTTGAGAATTCAAGCTTGGCCTACCCCAGCCAAAATATCTTCTACACTTCCCTAGTATCATCCTAGAGGTCCTGGTTTTCTTCAAAGACCATCCTTAGTTCTTTAAGTGGAGTTTAAGTGAAGGCGTGTCAAAAAGAGGTAATATACATTACCGATCTTTTTCAATTTCTTTCTTCTTCAACTTCTTCTTATTTAGTTGTTCCATGATAAAGTAATTACATAAGTATTTCATATATACTGATATGTTATAATAAATATGAAATAACTCTAATTAACCTTCTATCCATCCTACGGAAAAAGGAAATCATTGCGCGTGTGTACGTACGGAATACCGTCTCCACGTCGTGGTGTAATCTATTTTCTGCCACCACCTTAATTGGATGGGTATAATGGTGTAATGAGTAACTATATATGATTATTATAAAGTGATATTGATACTGAAATATTATACATACACTTCAACACAATTCCACGACCATGGGAACGATATCATCGCTCGTGCGTACGTACGGACTACCGTCTCCACGACGCGATGAGATTCATTCTCCACATTAACCATTCATGAATGATTATAAATTATATATAATGAATAATAGTGAAATATAATGACATGTTAAATATACTGGATTTATGTATATATATATGTATATCATCTACTTACTTCCATTCAAGACAATAAGGAAAGGAAAACAACGTTCATGTGTACGTACGGACTACCGTCTCCATGAACGGTGTGTTTCATTTCATTTATCTATCTATTATATATATATATATATACTGAATATATATGATATATAAATCATTTTTTATATTATGTAAGTAAGTAAATCATGATATAAGTAATTATAATTTCAAGAACAACAAGTCCAAACACCTATGATAAATGAAACGATTTTACCCAAAACGCTTCTTTTACATGGAATTTACAATAGAACTGGTAATATAAAGTCATAAGTGAACCATATATGATATCATAACAATTAATATGATTCTGTAATAAGTTAATGAAATTATTTAAATCATTATACAGGAGTTTCATATACGTACAAATCATATCGGACATAAGGTAAGGGAAATATCACTATCTCATTTTTATCCGAGATTGTTTATACTTTGGTATTTACTGGGGTGTATTTTATCATCCACATCCATGTTTTCTCAATATTTAATATTTATATCCTTATAAAATATTTTATATCCAATTTTACCCTTCGGTGAGTTTTTAGTAAATGATGTGAAAGGTATCTTTTGTCGTTTTTCATTCGAGGTACTTTTTAACTTTTCCGAAAAAAGTACGAAGAATGTTTTTTTAACATATACGGCATGAATGGATTTTTAAAACATTATTTCCAAGAAGATTCCTTTAAATGTTTTCAAGTTTATTTTTAATCAACTTCTTTTAGTTTTGAATTGTATGACATGTTAAGAAAGGAAAAGTGTTTTTGAAGTAGAAAGAATATTTCCCTCAAGAATGGAGTTCAGGTGTTTTATCAAAATTACTTTCCATCTAAGATAATATAGGGTTCTGTTTATATCCATATTATTACATTGATTTGATTATGTTGTGATGGAATTATTTTTATGAATTCCTTTATCTTATATGAATTGTTTTATGATGTCATGTTGTTTAAGAATCCCATTTTTATTACATGGGTTATGCAATGATATATGATTTATGATTTTGTGGAACACATAAGAATGGTATCATTATGAGATGGGTTTTACCTATATCTCCCTCTAATGCATTGGGTAAATATTTTATATCTTATGAGATAGATATGGCTGGAACGGTAGGTTATACCGGTTCAGTGAAACAGGACTGAAACGAGGGTGACTCGGTTCAGAAATGGACGTTGTCCACTAAGATAGTCTTGGCAACGAGTCTTGACTAATAAGATATGATTATCTATGATTATGTGTGTATTCCACAAAGTTTCATGTTTTATGTTATGATTATTGGGATTTCATTTCACTACTATGATTTATCCCTTGTTATGATATTATGCTCTCTTTTGCAGGTTAAGATTTCCAAAATGTTATGTTCTTATAAATATGATGTGATTGATTTTTCTTTTGTTTACCCTTACTGAGCATTTGAGATCACCCTTTTTATGTTTTCTTTTACCCAGGATATAAAGAAAGTTTTTAGGTAAGAAAAAAAAGGGAAGATCTTTATGGGAGATGTTGAAGATCTTTCACCATGATTAGAAGATTACGTTCCGAGTTTCCAAAGACACTAAACTATTATGGTCTTGTGTTTGTGTTTTTGTTATATAATAAGTATTCCGAAAAAGTAATGTAATGTCCTTGTACGTTAAGCTTCTGTTCTCTACACTATTTAACTATATATTCATTTTAAATGTTTTAAATATATATTTTTCTTAATATTTATAATTACTGTCTATGTTTTTAAAATGAATTTAAGGATTTATTTATATAGACATCATTGATTAAAAATGTTAATTCCTTTCAAAGTTACAAAGTGGTATAGAACACATTTATTCAAAAATGTCTTTAAATGTATTTTTTTCTAAATTATTTTACTTTTAAATTATTTCAAAAAAAGAGAAAGAGATATTTCACTCATATAGTTTTGATTTTATCTGTTTCAACATCCTTTGATGGATTTTACACTAGTTTGAAGTTGATTCATAATGATACAAATCTTCAATATTATATTGAAGGTTTTGTGATATTTTTGACAATGGATGTGTTATTTTTATTCCATTCATGGTTTATGGTTAAAGTATTAACATTTCACATTCTAGTTTTAATATAAATGATTATGTTATTTTTTACCTTTCATATGAGGAATGCATTTGACTTAGTAAGTGACGGTTGGAGCCTGATATAGCTCCTCGATGCATCAGTAGGTCTCCTGAGACAAACTAGTGTGTTAGCACAAGGCCTTGAAAAAATCTTATTTGTAGTCTTGGCACAAGGCCTTGACTATGTGGTTATAATGTCTTGCATTATGCATTCCATCATTATAAAATTTTCTATTGATATTACATGTGATTATTCGAAAAGTAAAATATCCATGTGAATAAGTAAATGGAATTATTTAATTTATCATTTCCATATTATGATGAAATTTATGTTTAAAAGTATTGTGTTTTAGTATTACACATTTCCTTAAATGTTTATGCTTATATATTAATGTTTTCGCTATATTGTTATCCTTACCAAGCGTATGAGATCACCCCTTTCTTATGTTTTATTTTCCTAGGATTCCAAGTGTATTATGATTAATAAGAAGGGTTAAGCTATGGGATTAATGGAATTCTCAAAGGATCATTTATTTTGTGTTTTATTTTGTAATGTGTAATTTGACGTTCATGTATGTAATCTCTTTTCAAAGACTTCTAAACTGATCGGTATTTTGGGACTTGATTCCTTGTAATCATGCCAATGTATTAAAATAAGACACTTACTCAAGGCTTCTGAGGTCAGGGCATTAAATATTTCCCTAGATGACTTATATTATTTATTTATATATTTGTGTATTGATTCATCACTTCCTTTATATTTCCAAATCATACTCTATATAAGAATATGAATTTTATTCCAATTATTTTCCTCTATAAACACTCTATATTTAATTTCTATAATTGATTGGTGTTCACCAATATTTAATTCATCGATTGATTGGTAAAATTCTTATTGTAAAAGTATACCATTTATATATATAGTGTAAATACAATATTCTCTATTTTTTTGGTTGATGTTTATTTACAATGAATGTTACTGAACATCATTTGAAACTCATTTATTTTTCATGGGAATACCATGTTTTGATTATTTATAGAATTATAAATAATGTAATTATCTAAAATCTATTTTAAAATAACATGAAACCCATTCTATTTCAATATTTCCCTTACTATATGAGGAATGAAACCCATTTTCCTTCCCTGGGTTCTTTGTGAAATGATTAGTGATTGATTTCAAGTGGCACACAAAAGTGTAGTTTAAAATTGAACAATCCTCATTTCATGAGGTAGTAGTTCGCCACGCACAGAATGAGTATGTTCTATATCCATTATATGGGGTGTGTGTTAGTGTAGGTAGAAAAAATAGAATAAAAACATCCCAGTATATTTAATATACTATATTTTTTATATAATAATGGAATAAGAGTATGTTAGGTGTTTGGAGAAAGAAAAAAATGAAATTAGCTTGAGAGAAGACATTACCTCAAAATTGGGTAATTCCCAATTTAACGCATATAAGAGAAATGGATGCATGTTGGGAGATTATTTGATCATAATTTTGCGGAGTCAAGGGGCTTTAGAGGTGTGAGTATGAGGGTAGAGTTGGTGGAAGTTTATAAGAGCAAGGAGTGGCACTTTAGGAAATTCTTTAAATATTATTTTATTATAAATTCATTTTCAAATTATAATTGTCATAAAGTGATATATTTCTAAGATAGGATGAGTTTGGGTCTAAATCCTCTCAAAAAATATATTTTTGACAAATTTAGTTCACAAAAATAGCCTTATCTTTTATCTATATCCATTAGTTAAAAAACATTAACCCTTACCAAATATTCATTTATTTCCATAATATATGGTTACTAAATTTACAATATAATTAAAATATAACCAAATGTGTATCATTTATGTCATTTTTAACATTATATAATTCATATGGAATAAAATTATATTTTTTAGGTATATTATATTATTTGATAAAATAATATTCGTTTTAAAAACTCATTTATTTCAAAAATAATACTATTTTGTAATTGATTTTTATTAAAGTCATAACAAATTGATTCCTTCTAACCAACAGTTTTAACTCATTCCTAACATATCAATTTCATCCAAAAAAAATTTTATGGCATAAAAATGTTCAAATTACATTCATTTTAATATTTATAATGTATCTTATTGGAATCATTCATTAATAAAGTAATCAGTACCTCATCATTGTGTCATAAATTAATTTATTTATTTAATATCTAAAAAATATAAATATTGCACAATGATGTAGGAAATATTAATAAATTATAATTAATATTTATAGTCCATTCAATCATTTGTATAAATGAAAATTAAATTTTTTTTAGCCAGGATATACATGTTTATTTTATATTTCCCTCTTCTTTAAATTAAATATTATAACAGGTCATTATCACACACAAGTGGCTTCATGAGGTCCTAAAATATACTAAAGGATGCCCATGGTCATCCATATCCCATAAAATATGATTATTACACGTTTTATGGTATTTTTATGTTATTATAATATTATTTTAACCCTTATTTACCTGATATACCCTTTATCCATGGTAAATATAAATAATTACTGATGTTACTATTCATAATTTCCCAAAATAAAAGGTACATATTAACACAATTTGGATATTATGATTCTAAATATAGAATATATTTTCCCAAATTCAAAACATATAAGTTGGAGTAATTAATTTAAAATCAATTCCCATTGTCCAAACTAGTGAGTGATTTTTTTGAAGTAAAAATGACACGTGTTAATGTCCAATTTAAATGTGAAATTACATACAAAGTCCATAATTAGATTAAATGACAAAAAATAATCCAATTATAGTTAAAAACAAATTAAAAGGAAAATATAACTTTATAAATAAATTATACGATAAGTCATTTTGGAATAAAAATGCAGAATTTTTCACTATTCATAAAAATATTGAATTTATCAAAAAATACCAAAATTATAACCAGTAAATTTTGATGTCCCAATTCTAAAGAAGAAGTCTATTTTATCCAATGGAACATAGAAAATAAAAAAAATACTATTTTTAAAAAGGTTTCTCCATTAAAATGTAGTAAAATGACCTTTTAAAAATATTTGGGTATTTGTTGGTTAAAATAGGACGCATTCTTCTTTTAAGCCTCTAAAATTCATTGGAAAATGTAAAAAAACATAACAAATATGTAAATTCATAATATAATTAATTATTTTAATTCCCACCAATATAATAAATAGGCATTAAATATAATTTAAAGTAATAATATTATTGTAGTTTTATTTTTCTGTATAACATAGTGTTGTGTGCAACGTAAGATTTCACTGAAACCAGTTGTTGTGTTTCACATACGCTATTTTATATAGTTTCCCATTAAAACAAAAGTTTATATTAAATTCAAAAAAATTAGTTGATATGAAAATTTATTATTCTATAAAATCTTATGTTGTCACACATTCCATTTAATTAATAAACAAATATTGAAATGTAAATAGAGATAATATCGTTGAGAAAATCTCATGGATAATAATAACTAAAATTTTAATCAAGGAAATGATTAATAAATAGAAGTAATGTTATTAGGGATATTATACATATACTTATGAGGCCTTTCCCAATAAATGTTTAAAAAATTATATAGAAAACCATTTAATTCAAGCCAATTTATTTTCCTCATGAGACTATCAAATCATTTTTGGGAAATTTATAACCCTGCCCCACCCTTTAGTGCAATTCCAAATCATTTCTCATATATTGAATAATTTATTTAATTTAAGAATAAATATTCTTTATCATTAAAAGTTCATTTTGAGTAGACGATAAATATTTATCAATATATCCTCAGTTTATTAAATAATTATCAATGTAACACTGTATGTAAGAATGGTATATGGTTTATGCAATATTTATATCCTTGTTGTAAAGAATTTGGATGAAAATGAATTGAAATATTCACCATATTGAATAAATAGGTATTAATTTAAAATAAATAAAAGTTGAAATATAGACCCCACGTAATAGTGAATAGGTTCATATACATAAGAATGTATTAATTAAATGGAAATTGAGAATAAATCTCTTATAACAATCATATCGTTGATATGAAAATTAATCAATGAATAGATTATATATATAAAGTGTAAATCCAAAAAATAAGTGTAAATATTCATTTTGATAATCAAAATTATGTATATACATAATATTATAAAATTAGTGGAAAATGGAGAAGTAATATAATCCAATGAATATACATTGGGTTATTAAATTTTTTACCACTCCGTTATTATCCTATAAAATCTTTTTTGATGAAAAAAAAATATACAATGTATTTTTTTAGATTCGGGATATTACTGTTAAATGGGATGTATATAAACCATATTAATAAAATTATGTTCATAACATTACAATGTGCCATAATAATGATAAATTGATGCAAGCTCCATATAATGATCATAACGTTGAAGTGAGAATTAATCAATGAATATATTATATGTATCAAATTTAAATCCTCATATAAAAAATAATATGTAAAATATAATATAGTCAAAATTATTTACATGCATTTTAATAGAATGTAAAAGGAAATGAAGAAGTAATACAACCAAATGAAAAGAAATTGAGTTATGAAATTCTTTACAACTTGATATTTTTTAAGTCAAATCCCCGTAGAAAAAATATTTAATATTGTCACATAAAATACCATTAAGTATGAATTATTGATGATATTAAAATAAATTAGGGTATTTTATACTCTATATAAAATATATTATGTTCAAAACATTAAATTGTGTCTCAATGAAGGGAAATTGAGATTCAGTCCCTTACATCCCGCTTTGTTTTTGTTGAATATTATTTAAATTTATTCATAGTGGTGTTAAACAAGTTATTTAATTATAACTAAACTGTGATACTATTTATAATATCACATATGACCCTTTATAACATTTTATCACTCGTTCTTTAATACTTCTTCCTTATTTTTATTGTTTCAAGTGTTAATTACCCTATTTTCTCATTCATACTTTTTCATCAATGATCCAGTTATTGGGAATATTATATTTTCCCATCATCACCAGAATAATAATCATGAAATAATTATAATATTTTTACATCAATTTTACTTTTATGAAGAATCATGAAATATGATTTTTAGAAATGAAATGTGTTACGATTATGGAAATGGCAGGTTATACATACACATGAGTGATGTTTCCATTTTTCAAAAAACACAATGGAAAGGAGGAAAGTAATATTTTATATTATTATAATCATCATAATATCAAAACTACAGGATTTATAAAAAAATATACTTATATATATCATTTATGTGGTTTGGTTCTTAAAAGAGAGTCACATCACTTTGTAATGGTGGTAGTCTACACATATACTAACGATATTATCATTTTTCAGTGACTGAAAAGATAAGATGTAAAATTATATATTATGATATAATAATGATAAATATATAATTAATATCAAAATTAATTCATTTATATCTCATATATTCATTAAATTTATCGTTATTACCACCCATGTAAAGAGTTAGTGAGAAGTGAATCATATTGCTTAATGAGGTGGTAGTTTTTTTGTAGACATGATTGATGTTATCATATCACCTATATAATAGAAATTAATAAGTTATATAAATTATTTAATGAATCAATAAGTATAATTATTTTATAAATATCATATTTATAATTCTTATAAATCATTATACCCAACAATGATAGGTATTGATGGAAAAGATGTCACATCGGTTTGTGAGGTGATTCTTCACCATACACATGAGTAACATAATAATTTTCCATTTGAGGGAAGAGGAGATGGATATAGGTAATTACCTTAAATAAGAAAATATAAGTATATATAATGTTATTTTTTATTATATAATCCTAAATAAAGAATATTTTAAGGACTTGGAAGAAGAAATAAAAGAAACACACATAACTAGAAATTTTACGTCCTCTCAGACCGCCTATTTAAGAATATACCTAGTGTATTCCTAGAATTTATTTCAAACAAAACCAAGGAATCAAGTAGTCTTTTATGGGATTTGGGAAGTGATTTGGGTCAGTATTTGCAGAACCAAATGGATTTTATAGCATGAAGAAGATAGGATAGTGGAGGCCTATTATAAGTGATGTGAGTGGAACACTTAAAATATTTGAAAAAAAATGGTGTACCCATGTTCCTACAATAAAAAGGGTTAAAAAAAGAAATTTTATAGGGCCTTATAAATTAAAAGATGGAAATATATCCATATGATATATGTTAGACTAATTTTTACTTCATTGTAACCATTTTTTTTAGTTTAACCGATGGTAAAACCATTTTACCTTAACAATGGTAATTAATTTTTATTCTTTTAACTATTAAGTTTTAGTCAAAAATATTGTTTATATTATTATATAATATATATTATTGTGATCCAAATCATGGAATCCATTTATCTAAATTCAATTCATATAAGTGATAGAATCCAAATTAAAATTATATCCATAAATGTGATGAAAAAGAGTGTTTCCTAAGAGAAAATCATCACAAGTATAGAAGGTTTTAATATAAAAATTAGATATTAAATTAATTATAATGACCAATATTTGTCTAATTTTATTATATTTTAAGAAATTTTACTTTAAACCCAATTTAAAATATAATTTAGCTTTTTAAATGTTAAAAATGAAAACAAAGTTCCCAATAAAAATATGTATTTTTCACTATTCGTCATAAAATTATACCTTTTAAATTTTTTGAATAGTTAACCCATAGATTATTTTAATACAAAGATTTAAGTAATAAACATTATTTTATTAAATAAAATTACAATAATATTTTAAAATTAATTTCAAATTATGTGTACAAATCATGACTAAACCTTCTTTAATAAAAAATAATGTCTTTCTGAAATCATTTATTTTTATTTCAAATTACTAATATTTTATTTATAATAAATATATAATTAATGAATTTGTTTTTTATATGCATTAACCATATAATTTTCATAATTTAGTGAGTACTGTTTATACAATTTAATTTAATGGCTATGATAGAATGGTATACTATATTATAATTCGTTTAGACTTGGGGTTGTGTGTTCAACATGGTATTCTTGGGATTAAATTTAAAAAATTATGTTTCATGGATTTTTTATGCTTCATGTTTCGAATCCCATACACTATCAAAAAATTATAATATCAAATAATTTTGTGTTTTTAAATTATCCCAACGTGAAATAAATTGTGTATGTCAAAATTTATCTTCTGCTCAGAGATTAGTTGTTAGATATTTGAAAATAACCTTATTTAAACCCCACATTGAAAAAGGGTTAATAAAATATCATCGTAATAATAAATAAAGATATGAAAAAAATTAAAATTTAATAACGCTTGACTATCTTTCTAAGTAGGATAACATTTTTGGAAAGTGTATATATAAACATTGGAGAAATTCAAAAATAATTAAAGTGAGTTATTTAGGTTATTGATGAAAATAAACTAAATTATAAATATAAAGTTAAGGACGTAAAAACCAAAAATATATAATGATTTAAAATTCCATTTAACTCATTAAACCTAAAGTTAGAGGTAATGAATTTATATTTCAAGTTCCTTTCTCAACTATTGAGGAATTATTTTACTATCTTATAATATAATGAAATATACTAACATGATATTTTTATTATTTTATAAGAAAATTTTCATAATTTTTTTATAACTCATTCAATTTTTGACTCACCTGTCACCACATGAAATTAATTTCCAAAAATTATATTCTTATTCTTGAAGAATTAAAATTCACTTTTAATGGATCATAAGATCCATTAAAGTGTGACAAGTCTTTCTATATTTCTATAACTATTTTCAACAACAAATATGGTTATAAAATGTTATTGAATAAAATAAATTAATCTCTAAACCTCCACAGTTACAACACTAGTTCAACATTAATATTTCTTCATCAAACAATTTAACTAAAAACAACTACACATTAACCAAGGAATCACATTGCCTATTGGTTGGTGATAAACCCTTATCATCTTTTAGATATGGGTTCAATCCCCATGTGGATTTCACATAAATCAAGAGTATGCCTTTTTTTAAAAAACTATATTAATATAATTCCTAAAATGTTCTGAAATTTGTTTTTGACCAATAACTACTTCAATAACAAGATAATATAATCTATTATGGTTACCAATATGTTTAAAATTATTCCCAAATATTTTTTCTTCATTATTACATAAACAATTTTATCTCTAAAACATATTCTAAAACAATGGGATATATTTCCATAAATTTCTCTCAACATATCCTTAATCATGTTATATTTTAACCACACATAAATTATCAAAATGTTGTTTTAAGACTATTAAATTATGACCTACCTTATAATCATAAACCCATGTTCGTATCTATAACTCTTATGTTAATGAAGATGCATATTATTTTGAAAATTAACCCAATCCTTATATGTTTCATTATTCTTATAACCAAAATACAGCTGCTAAAATAATTCTACAACATAATTCTTATGTCACAATACTTATATACATTGTCCATTTTATTTCAAGATAGGTCTTTCTATGGTGTATGGTCTAAACATTAGTAGATTACACTTACTCAGATAATATCCCATTCCCCACATTTAAGATAATGAACTATAAATGGATACCTATAGTGAGATTTATTTTCTTCTATTTTGATCTTTTTTTTGGAATTTCATTTTTTTTAAATCTTCTTTTCCACAGATAATGCATTTTCCTATTTCTTGCAAAAACTATCTTGGTAGTTTCTTTCCATATTTATGATATGAAATAAATCAATCCTTATTTCCGCCATGGTCTCCACCACTTAAGATCTTATCAAGCTCCATCATTCTATTCTTTGTTGATTTTTAAAAATGTTTAATGTATAAATTTTCAATAATATTTTGCGATAAATGGTTAGGAATAATCATGATATCTTTTACTCCTGTCATCATACCATGTGTTTTAAAATTCACCAAATTTTCATTCATATTTAATGTTAAAATGAATCATTAGGGTTCCATCCATTTACTAAAACCAAAAAATCATAATATGAGCTACAATAATCATAGTTGTAAAACCATATAATCATTTATAGAATGTATAAATCATGAAAAAAAATTTAATCTAGTTCACCGTAGGATTGACCAAGGTCATTTTTTCATCATCTTTTAAAATCCACTAGAATTGTTTGTAAAAAAATTTCAATTATCTAAAGAATATTATAATATTCTACTCATCCTCATTGAAATGAGAGGGTGGTGACATGCTACTTGGACTTATGTAATGTTCCCAAGGCGCCAAAGGCTAAAAATAAATTCTAAGTGCTTCTTGATAAATTGGGGAATTGTTTTTCCTAATAAATAATGTAACCAACCAAATGATCTGTAAACAACCACAACTGCATGATGCATGTCAACAATGTAAACCAATACTACTCATTACCATGTAGGAACCATTAAACCCAACTAATTCCATAACAATTCCCACAGACTAGTACAAATCAAACACAATGTTCCATATTCATAGCAGCAAGAAGAAGATTTAACAAAAATCTTAAAAGCTATGACACGACTCTATTGTTCCACACCAGCTCCATGATCCAAGAATCATGATGAATGACTGAGGAAATAAGATGATTTACCTTTACCAATGTTCTATAATATAACATCTAAAAGAGAACCAAAGTTCCAAAGGAGGGGATAAGTGATAATACTTAGTTGGTTCACTTAAAATTACTTCTTTACACACTCCACTAGGATAGAACCATTAGAATAATTATCTTAAAAAATTTAGATAATCCATTAAATAGATTAATAATAAAAAACAAGCCAAACACATCCTTACTCTACTAGTTAACCAAAATCAACAAAATTCAAAGGAATGAAACCAAAAAAGTCATTAAACATTTAATATTTTGATAAAAAAATCCAACTGGAATGCCTTTATTATTATTCCAAACATATGCCCAATTTTCAGACTCACAACTAACCACACACAGACACCCAATCTCAGTGTTACCATTGATGTTGAAACCTCACATCCAAAGTCGTCCACTTGGTACATTGGTACTTCATGCCCATAACACCTTGATGGTGGTTTTTCATGCTCATTATGCACCACTCATAACTAATTCTTAACCACATAAACTGATAAACTAGCCAAATTATTTATCCAAACCACTACAACAAGAAAATAAAAAATTTCCACATCATTCCAAATCAGTTCAATAAATCTCCAAATTATTGAAAATACCAATAATCCTTTTCATTGACAGACTATATTTCAATAAAAAATAATCTTTAGTGAAATAAATTTTTAATCCATTTTCTCTAAATAAAACATAGTATAGATTTTAAAATAAATTTTCTAAAATCATACAACAAATACCCTTTCACAATAAAAACACCTTTCCCCCCAAATCCCCAAATCATCACAAAATGGGATTCCACTAAGCATTGGGCATCAAAATCACAATAAATTTCAAGAAAACCCAATTATTTTGAAATTTAAGATTTCTATTTCTATAAAAATGGAGATTACAGTAAAGCTACCTACCTTAGGGTTCTAGTGAAATTGACCAATGCACAACCACACCCCAAATCCATGTGAAACCTCCATAAAATAAACATAGATCCCTTTACCTAACAACATAAAAATTTCATCATTTTAGGAATAAAATACTATATCTACATGATATGGGTGTATATTTGTAAAATAGAGAGATATAGAGGACTAGATCTATGGAAGTCCAAGAAGCAACCAATAGAAGAGACTTATTGGAGAAAACATCCATAACTACTCCTTAAAAACCCTTAAAATCACTAAAAAAATGAATGGGATAGGTCTCATAACCCATTATGATAAGAAAGAGTGAGTGATGCTTGAGTGGGACATAGTTTTAGATGTCTTAGGTTATATATAAAGTTACCCACATTTAAAAAATCTCATTTTAAAGTCTCACACGATTAGCTCAAACAGTTAGACAAACCCTGAGAAAATCGTGCTCCTAATACTGTCATTAAGGGAAACCCGTAAGGTTTCCCTACATGGATAGAAAAACCATGCACAAACCATGTGAATCCAACAACCTCCACCAAAATGGTTTCCTAAAGATCTTACATGATTCCCCTAAGCGTGCTCAAACATTTCTCTCTTAGACAATCCCCAAAACCATTTTGAAACCCATAAAAACTCTCCCAAACATTACCCAACCACATTATAAGCATAAAAAGACAAAAATATTGGTTAAATACCTCCAACCTGAGGTACTATTCATGGCTCCTTGGAGTTTTGAACCATGTTAAATGTAAGGCTCGTTGGTGTGCACTAGGTGGAAATCGAGTCAAGTCCAATTCACCCTTTTCATATTTACAACCCCTAGGTACACTTATTCCAAAACCAAATCCACTTATAGTATGAAAAAGTTAATGTTTTAAAAAAAATACACTGAATAGCTTCCTTACAAAAACATTATGATGTTCTTTTATACTCATCCTCATTGTTTATCAAAGGGTTATGATCCCTCATCTATGTTTTCTTAAATCTTGTTCCCATGGTTTCTTCTAAACTCCATCTAATTCCAAATATAGTGAAAGAAAATTTAGTAACCTGAAGTCGATGTATAATTTATTACATTGCCATAAGATACAAGAACTCATGCCCAGAAGGACCGAATAGTTTATTAGTCTTGGTAAACCCAATACATATATAAATCCCATATTAAATTTGAATGAAAGACCACATAAATTTTGCTCTATAATATTGTTATTTCTTATAAAATATCATTTCTTATAAATCTTACTGAACTTCATGGATTCCTGGTAAATGAAAAAAATTAGGGTGAGCTGAAATTCTAAGTAATGGTTATGTACATCATAAGATATCGTGAATCGTTTTTCATAAATGACGTGTCAAGTTCAATAATTTAACACACATTCCATCTAAAAATAATTTGACTAGAATAAACAATATAGAATAGAAAATTACTGAAACAAATATATTTAATAAATATAATGACTATCATAAATAGATACAGAATACAAATATGGAAGGGTATATAATTAAAAACACATACCATTTAATTTATAAAAAATGAATGAAATAATTACAGAGATAATTTCATTTGTGAAAATATCATAGATAATAATAATTGAATGACTAATGAAGGAAATGATTAATAATTTGATGTTATGTTATCAGTAACATGATACCTCTATCATCAGTAACTTTCACAAGATGGTTTAAAACTATATATAGAAAACAGTTTAATACTGGGTAACTGACTCACCTCATGAGACTACTGATGCATCAATGGGGAATCTATAACAGGACCCTTCCCATAACAGCCTCTCCAAATAATTTATTATTTATCTAATAATTGATTTAAATCATAAATGAATATTTATTATCATTAAATATTCCAATTGAGTTAGGTATATAGATTTATCAATATTTTACAAACTAATAAAATAACTTTCCAATTAAAATCCATATATAAGAATGGTATATGTTTTACGCTATACATATATCAATGATAAAAGTAGTTTGGAAAAACTAGAATTAAAATAAAAATAATAATGAATAATTTTTTATTCATATTATATAGATCAAATTATAAGTAAATGTACAATGTAAAAGTGAATATTTTCATATTATAAAATCTCTCAATAAAATAAAAATTGAAATGAAATCTTATAAAATGATCATAACATTGAAGTGAACATTATTCAATTAATAAATTATGTGTATCAAAAGTAAATACACAAATAATAAGTGTGAATAGAATATAATATAATCAAAATTAATTATACAGATAATATAAAATTATGAAATGCAATGAAACCCAATGAATAGAAATTTATTTTTTAAATTACTTACCACTTAGTAACTATTATATCAAATCTATTTAGATCAAATAATTCAAATTAAAACTTAATATACGAATAATAATTAATTATTAATGATATTACATGTTAAAGGAGGTATTATATACCTCATATAATATAAATTAGGTGCACAATAATAGAATATTCCTCAATAAAGAGAAATTGAGATGATGTCCCTTAAAATGTTTATAACCTTGAATTGAGAATTAGTCAAAGAATTAATTATTTTTATTGAATGTAAATACACACGAAAAAAATTGTAAATAAAATATAAAATAGTCAAAATTATTAACACACATAATCATATAATTTTAACTATAATGAATATGTAATATAACCCAATGATAATAAATTGATTTTTTAACTTCTTTCCACTTAATAATTTTAATATAAAATGACTTTAGACAAAATAATTCAAATTAAAACAAAAAATACCTAGAATAATGAATTATTAATGTTATTATATGAAAAAGTGTTTGTATATAAATAATATAAATGAAATTAGGTGTATAACATTACATTATGACTCAATGAATGGAAATTGAGATGAAGCCCCATACCTCATGATTCCTTTTGGTTGAATATACATTAAAAATAGTATTTTTGTTTTAAACATATTATTAACCTAACTAAAACAATAATAATATTTATCATATCTTATATTATCCTTTAATAAAATATTATCACCCATTCATTAACAATATTTAAATATTTTTATTTTTTTGGGTGTTAATTACCTTGGTTTTCTCATTCATGATTTATCATGAAATTTATGGTTATTTTGAATATTATATAGATCCATAATCTACATAATAATAATAAGGAAATATTTTAATTTTTAAAAATAAATTATACTTTTAATTCCAATCATGAAAGATAGTTTTGATAAATGAAATATGTTATTATTATAGAGATAGTAAGTCATATGTACTCATGAGTAACATTTCAATTTTTTAACAATTATTAAGGAAATGAGATATGTAATATTTTAAAATTCAAAAATTATCCTAATATAATAAATAAAATATAATTAATTTTCAATTTACTTATATATATCATCCATGTGTTGTGGTGATGAAAAGAGAGTAACATTGCTTCGTGAAGTTGACATTCAATACATACAGAAAAGACGTTATCATCTTATAGTGCGTGAAAATGCATGAAATAAACTAATATATTATCTTTTAAAAAATAATAAATATTTAATTAATATAATCATTATGTCATTTATATCCCATATATTAATTTAATTTATCGTTATTAACTAATATGTATATAGTTAGTGAAAAACGAATCAAATTTCATTTTAAGGTGGTAGTCTTCCTCATACATGTGTAACGTTATCGTATAACCTATGTAATATAAATTAAAATTTAATATCTATAATAAAGACTAATGAGATATAATTTTATTATAAATATAATATATATACTTTATTTCCATCATCACACCAAACCGTGAGATGTGGTGATGGAAAACAAGTCACATCGGTTCGTAAGGTGGTAGTCTGCCATACACATGATGGACATTATCGTTTCCCATTTGAGGAAAGAGGGGATAAGTATAGGTAACTAACATAAAAAAATGACATGTAATTATATGGGATATAATATTGTTATTATATAATAACTAATGATTAATATTTGAAGGATGTGGAAGAATAAATAAAAAACGTATAGTAAGAAATTTTACCTCTTCTGGGACCACCTCTTTAGAAGTATAACTAAAGTATTCCTAGAATGTATATATGAGAAAACAGAGGATTATAAGATGAATATATGGGATTTAGAAAATAATTTTGTGATGTATTATTTTATATAGAGTTTTTAAGGTGTGATGAAGATAGGAGAGTGAGTGGCCTTTTACAATTTAGGTGAGTTGCAAAATTGTAATTTTTGAAAATAGCAAGGTTAACCCATGTTTTTCACAAGAGAAAATAGTAAAAAGGGAAAATTAAAGAGACATAGACATGATATGGTGAATATATGGATATAATATTTATGTTATATAAGTTCTAGTTCGTTTTTACCCTTATCTTTTTAGTTTAACCCCGAGAAAACCAATATTTTCCTTAATGTGGGTAATTAGTGTTTAATGTATTAACTATTAATTTTTGGTAAAAAAATATATTTAAATATATAACATAATTTTAATTATTATTATTAAAAATATGAAATCCATTTTTCCAAATTCAATACAATGAATTGGTAAAATCCAATTTAAAATTATACCCACTAACACAACGAAAACACGAGTTTCTAAATAGAAAATATCATATGTGTATAAGGTTTTAGTATCAAAATTAAGCATAAAATAATTTTTAATGATATAAATTAGATAAATTTTTATATAATTGATATAATTTTAAAATCAAACCAACTTAAAATACAATTTATCTTTCAATATTATTTTAATGAAATGGCAGTTCTCCAAAAAGATATGTATTATTTATATTCATTATGAAATGAAACTTGTTCGAAAAATCCAAAAATTACACCCAAATATTTTTTTTTGTTTATATTTAAAAAATTATTTTTTTTATAAAATAATTTATCTAAAATTGTTAAATATATTTTTTTATTTTTTTAATATTGGTGTTGCATGTCAAATACTCTATGCAATACAATGTTATTCATTTAGAATTTTGGGGTGCTAAATTAATGTTGTGTAATTTTTAACAAATATAATAATTTTATATATTTTATATAATGAATATTTTTTGATTTATTCACATCTATAAAAATATATTATTAGTTAATTAATCTATAATAAATACAAAATTATATTAATTACACGTAATGTAAATAAAAACATTATCTCATAGAACAATATATATATATGTTAAAATTTTAAATTTAATTTCATATTTTGAATCATTTATAAATTTAATTATATTATATGGAGCCTAAATTTATGTTTATAAAGATAAAATTTGGTTATAAGGGTTAACTTATATTTATAAATAATATATAAACTGGTAGGGTAAAAACCAAAAACATAGATTGAATTCGAAAATGGTAAAATGTTAAAATAAAATGTTAAAATGATTGAAACATTATTTAAACAGATAGGAATTTTTTTGAGGCTTGATCGAAATTAAATCACCCAATAATTCATCATTTCATATTTTTTGAGCCTTTTACACTCGAATAATGCTATTCAATTGTTAAAAAATAAGGGTTGTTCACAAAAGAACATTTTCACCCCTTATAAAATGGATTTCTAACACCCTTTCATGACACACCCAATCCCTAAAATTATTTCCTAAAACATGAAAATTATCTCCCAATATAATCCTAACTCAATTTCATAAGCCTTTGGTATCAATTAGATAGTATGGTCCCTTAATTTAAATGGATTATTTTATGTGAATCATCAACGTTCCAAAGTTAATATTACTTAAAACATACATGTTATTCTTAATTTTTCTTTTCTAAAGACACCATTAATATTTGTATATAATGGAAAAAATATAATTTATATAATTTAGTTCCAATATATCAATAGAATAAGTTTTATTAATTCCTTTTTATCTAATTATGTAAACAAAAGGCGTTAATCATGCGTTATATAGACTATCACTTTGTTGAAGAATCATTTTTCATCAGTCAGATTTATTTTTAGAATTTAATCTTAAATCATAAAATATAATTAAAAAATATTCAAAAATAAAGTCATTTTTAACATTTTATAATAATATTAACCAATTATATATCCATACTAGTCCATCGAGAAATATTGTGTTCAGGTTTGGGTTTCTTTAACCACCCCATTGAACAATACTATTAACCTCTATTATGTAAAACAATGGGAAAATAAAAACTAATGTTTATAAAAGATAATAAGAAAATAAAAATTGGTTTATGTTTATATAAAGGCTATATTAATTATTTAACTTATTATTGAAATATCATCTTTGATTGCTAAAATTATCAAAATAATCGAATATTGATTAAATTTTCAAGCAAAGAAAAGAAAAACATATATAATAAAAAAATATCATACGAAAATAAATTTTCTATATTAAATAAAATATTGAGGAATAAGGTTCCTCAGAATTAATCTAATTAAACTATAATATTTTATATCATTATTATATTATATTTCAGGATGATCAATGCTTTATTCCACTTTATTTATCTCATGGGGGTTTGACAAAAACATTACAAATGATGAAATGGTTTGTGCGAACTTAATTTTATTCTATTCAGTTACATCATTTTATTTATTGAACTCTATTTTACATGAATTATTTATTCTACCTAATGAATAACATTTATTTTAATTCCTCTATATTTTCTGGTGTTCTAAAATTATTCATTATAACCTCATCATCAAACGATTCTTATCTCAAATATTATTTTACTTAAAAATGTTTCTTGGTACCATTTCATATTTCTTGAGAAATTTATCTTTATATACATTAGTTTATTTTTGTATTCTATATATACTACTAATTTGATATATTATATAATGATTTATCTTTTTTCATTGTATTGGATTATGAATTTAAATATGCATACCCTTTAAGGCTTTTGATCTATATATTACTCAAGTAATAATGTTTCTTTTACCAACCTCATTTTAAAATTGAGAATTGCTAAATGTGGTAACACATCTAGTTAATTTTTAATTTCTTTCTCTATACTGGCATAATATTTTCCATTCCCTCTAGTTATCCTTATTGATAATTATTGTTCTATATAAAACGATTTATAAAGAATGTTTTATATTGTTTTAATGTCAGGTGGTTTTCAATAAACAATATTTTTAAATAATAAATTATGGAATTTATTTTAATAAAAAAATTTCATATTTGAATCCATATATTTTGGATATACCTTTTTAAAAAATTAAAAACCCATTTCCAACTACCTTCAATTTATTTTATTTTTTTAAAATAAAATCATTTTAATGTTTTTTATATGGGTAATTTTTAGCAAAATAATAGCTTTTTTAATTTCTCAGTGAACATATATTTCCTACCCCATTATTTTTTTACGTGAAACATTCTCTATACATTCTAATTTTTTCTAAAAGAACTTTTTTCTCCTTTTTTTATAAAATATTTATTTTAAAATGAATTCAAAATATCTAAGATATTATGTATTTCCAGTGTTATTTTTCTCTAAACCACTTGAAATGTTTTTTTATTAGTGAATTTCCTTTCACATTTCTTATGCTTTATTGATTTTATTCATCAAATGAAACTATCTGACCTCTTTTGAAACACCCCAAGATTTCATAGCACATTATCTCTTCAGATAAATTAAATAACTTCCACTACAAAAAACTCCAAGATAAGTGTATTTAGACCAAAACAACCTTAGGAATAAAATATGATCCTTTAGGTCCACTGGGATTTTATTAAGACATTTATTATTATTTTATTTAATGAAAAGTTAAAAGTGTTAAATTCAATGTTTAAAAACTAAACCATTTTTAATATAGGGTTACACATGATATAAATTCTATTTTTAATATTAATTAGAATAATAAAAATATTTCCTACATAACTGTATTTTTTTATAAATTTTAGACACTAAATTATTAAATTTATTTGTGACACAATGAAGATGTAGTGTTTACCTTATTAATTAAAGAATCAAATAAATGGTATTATAAATATTAAAATAAATATAATTTGAAAGTTTATATGACATCCACTAATTTTCTAGGTGATTATGACATTTTGGGGTTGAGTAAATGTAGCTTGTTTAAATTAATCATGTTTCGATGACTTTCAGAAAAACCAAATACTAAATAATGAAAAAACTAACCTAAATGAGTTTTTAAAACAAATATTATTTTATTAAATTATGAAATATTTATAAAAATATATGGTTTCAGAAAAGGGCTTAAATAATATTATATATTATATTAATTAACCACTTAAGGTCCTCTTGTAAGTTTAAAGTAATATTATTAACCATATAGTGTATGAATACAAGAAGACACGGTAATACTTAAACTATTTAACAATGAGATAAATAAAAACTATAAGGTTAATATGGTGACCTAAACTTGTCTAAAATATATTGATAAAAAGGATTTAGACCCATAACAACCGTATATTATAATTAAATCAATTTTTATCTATTAGAAACCGAAAATAAATTTATAATAGAATAATATTTCAAGCTTTTCCTAAGATGCCCCTCACCCCTCTTATAAAAGGTAACATCCCCTTCTCTCTAAATTACACCTACAAAGCCATTTGGATCGTCCAAACCCTACCCAAATATCCTATAAATTCTCTAAAATCATACTATAGTCCTTAAATTGATCATAAAGTCAGTCTAATTAGCCCATTTTATCAACTCAAAATGAAACACCCAAAGAAGAGGTAATAATTTCCCCACCCCCTTTCAAGTTCTTTTCTTCTTCCACTTCTTCTTTATTTGTTGTTTCAATAACAAAATAATAACTTAAGTACCTTATACATACCGTGATGTTATTATAAATATTATACAACCATATTTTCTATTCTATCCATCCTATAAATGAAAAATTCACCATCTTTGCGTATATACAACTTACTGTCTTCACATCGTGGTGTAGTTTGTTATTCAAATTGTTCATTGTTTGGATAAGAATAATAATGAGTATAAATGATGTAAATAATAAATATAACATGTTAATTATTATATATATATAATATACTATCCAATTATAAACTATTTCATCATCAAAAGAATGACATTGTCGCTCGTGCGTGCATACAGCTTACCGTCTCCACGACGCGATGAGATGACATTCCCCATCATAACAACTCAAGACTAATTTTCATTTTATTATTAAAAGTAATGTTTAAAGACTTGATATAATTTATGTTATGAGTAAAATACATTATTTCAATAACAAACATGACATGCACAACAAATTATATTAATGAAAATTAATCAGTTAAAACCCGAAATGATGATACTACTGAAATATCATCAACAAAGAAACATTAAAAGACCAAATGTGATATCATATTTTTTTATATAGTACTTTTATAATTTAATAACTATTATTTAACTATTATACAAGAGTATATTGTACCCATGTTAAGGGAAAAATACAAGGTAAGGGTTAGTTCTTCAATCTCATTATAATATGAGATTGTTTATGAGTAAGTATTTACTGGGACATATTTATCATCAATGCCCATATTTCATAAAAAATTAAAAAGGAATATTTTAAAGTTTTATCTAAGAGTATATTTAACTATATACTTATTTTAAATTTTATAAATGTTTATTTTTCTAAATCATTTTAATTAATTTCCATGTTTTAAGATGATTTTTGGGATTTATTTTTATGGACATCAGTTTTTTAAATTGTTAATTCCTTTCACAGTTCCAAAGTGGTATGATACACTTTGATGCAAAAATTTCTTTAAATTTATTCTTTTTTAAATTATGTGAATTTTAAATTGTTTCCAAAAAAGAAAGAGATATTTCTCCAAAATAGTTTTGATTTCATCAATGTCAACATCCTTTGATGGATTTTACACTTTTTTGAAGTTGATTCATTATGATACAAATCATCAATATTGTATTGAAGGTTTAGTGATATGTTTGACTATGGATGTGTTATTTATATACCATTCATGGTTTATGGTTAATGTATTATCATTTCATATGTTAGTTTTAATATGAATGTTTATATTATGTTTTATCTTTTCATATAAGGAATGCATTGGACTTAGTAAGTGATGGGTGGAGCTCGCTATAGCTCCTCGATGCATTGGTAGGTCTCATGAGACAAACATATCTCTTGGCACAAGGTATTGAAAAAATCTTATTTTTAGACTTGGAATAAGGCCTTGACTAGTTGGTTATGAAGTCTGGATTACACATTCCATCATCAGGAAATTGGAAATTTATATTACATGTGATTATTCGACTGGTAGAATATCCATGTGAATAAGTAAATGAAATTATTTGATTTATCTTTTCCATATTATGATTATGTTTATGTTTAAAAGTCTTGTGATTTAGTCTTATACATTTCATTAAATGTTTATGATTATTTATGATATTTTCCGCTATATTGTTATCTTTACTGAGAATCAGAGCTCCCCTCTTTCTTATGGTTTATTTTCCCAGGATTTCAAGAAGTGTATTATGATAGATAAGTAGGGTTAAGATAGGATATTAATGGAATTATAACAGGATCATTTATGTTGTTTTTTATCTTCTTGTGTGTAATGTAATTTTCATGTATGCAATCTATTTTCCAAGACTTCTAAACTACCCTGTCTTTCAGGACGTGATTTGTTGTAATCATTCCAATGTACTAAAATAATGCACTGACTCTGGGCTTCTGGGGTCAGGGCATTACAGTTGGTATTAGTAGATGTTTAGAAACAACCGTGGAAATAGATTTAGATAAACTCTGAATAGATAACATTACCCTTGTAGAGACTTTTATGATTAGTATAGAAGAACTTCCTATAACTTTGGTAATGTATAGATTTTGTGTATTATCCACGCAAAACATCACTGCTTGGATACAAGCAGGTTGAGGTGGCTATAGCACATATATACCAAGTAGTGAAAACTCTAAAAAGGAGTTTTGGGCTTGACCCCGAGTATCCTAGTACATGACAATGGGCCTTGAAGCAATCCCGGTTGTGACGCTCCCTGGGTATATTCTTAGGATAATTCACATTTTAATTACAAGCCATTGTGAAGGATATATGAGTAAATACTTCTTCCCAGAAAACATTTTATGATTATAGATTATATGCATAATATTTTCAATTTACATTAGGTATTTTAAAAGGTTGGAATTAAGCATTTCAATTCATAAACTAACCTTGTGTATTCCATTTTTTAGAAATGGTTCCTTGTAGAAGGAATGAGAATTACAACAATATGCATGATCAAATGATTAAGAAGAATCATTTCTTTTATGGTATTAAAAAAACTTTATAAGGGAAGTAGTCACCCACCTATTCTCATTATATTAAGAACTAGTATCATGTGTTAATAAGATATGTAAAGAATTATCTCAGTCCTATGGCATTGAAGGGAAGCAAGAGAAGAAAGGGATGGAAGAGAGAATGATGGATAAAAGGAAGAGAGAAAAGAAGGATTTTCCCATATGTGATAACTGTGGAAAGAATCACCTTGAAGGGAAGTAAGATAAGAAAAGGACATAAAAGGGAATGATGGAAAAAGGGAAGTTATAAAAGAAGGATTTTATAATATGTGATAACTGTGGAAAGAATCACCTTGAATGGAATGAGAGTTTGTTATAAGTGTGGAGAAAAAGGACACAAAGTACGTGATTGCAAGGGTATGAAAAAGGTTTAAAATAAATATGCTTCATCTACAATGATTTGGGACACTATGCGAATCAATTTCCAAATCATTAGAGTATACCCCAAATGTTACTTTTGGAGAATAATCATATTATGATACTACCGAAGATGAAGAGGAATGATTAGAGTTCTTATGTGGTTATTAAAGTATTTTTCTATTTTGAATATTGTATTAATGATGTACATGTTATAATAATTATAGAGCATAAAGGGATTTTTACTATAGTACTATTTTATTAAGGACATGATATTGTGTGGAACTAAGAAAAGTGACTCAATAGCTGGTTACATTTTTTGAAAATATATGGTTGAGAGAATGATAAACCATAATATATTTCTAATAATGAGGTATTGATTTTTTAATAATATATGTTTGATTTGGGTAAATTATATTGGATATTCTTAACTTCCATAAAACTAATTAATGATTTGTATATTCTGTCATTGTTGGAGTTTACAACATTTTTTGATAGAAAGAGTATATCAAGTATTCTATAAGGAAAAAATGGATCATGAATGTAATCAATAAGGTTTTATTGTAATTTAGGGCGTTATAGTGTTTTAAAATAATACATGATGAAGGTATTAAGATGTATTATGTGGCAAAAAAGATCTTCATTGTGTTTACCATACTTATAAATTTTGGAATTTGTGTTTGGAAAAAAGTATTTTGGATAAGTATAAAGGTTGAAATTGATTAAGTTTGACATTGGATACTACTATTATGGTTAAATCAATAAATGAGATTATTTTTGGAATGTCATAAAATGGACAACACGGAGGTCGGGTGACAACCTGTCGCGTTTGGGAAGGTCGTGAGACTTGAACCAGCAACCGAAGAGTGACAAGGGGGAATCACCTACCACTGGATATGTCATGTCCTAGATTGTGTAATATAGTTTCTTTAAATGTTCTGACAGATAAATTATAAATTAATTTTTTTGGAAACCTATACGATTAGGATAAATATAATATTTTTGAATTCTATTATATTTTGGAGTGAAAGATGAGTTTGTGGTAGGAATTAGTTGAAGGATGAAACTCTAATTTTCAAGTAGATATATATATATATATATTCCTCATGTTCTATGAATAAAATAATTCTCAAACTTTATGCAAGGTATATTGAAACCAAATGAGTGTTATCCTAATACCATATGTTTTGCTGAACCAATGATATTTTACATCATCTACGATTGATGGATTTGAGGCCCTCAATTTTACACTTGTTTATGATTGATGACCTCAATCACTCCCTATAAATATTTACATTTTCCCCTAATTATGTGTCTCTAATTTAAACTTATGTACTCATAATCGAGATCATAATTGGTGGTGACTTTTTCATTTCTCTTTCCATCTAATTAATCCTAAATTTTATTAACCCAATTTCATATATGGGTTTTCCCCAAAATTATTTTTCTATTTTTAACCATCTATTTTATAAGAACAATTTCAAACTGTGAGGATGAAATTTATTAAAGGAGGGGATGATGTGACACCCCATGATTTCATAGTACATTTTCTCTTTGATGAAATTCAATAACTAGTGTTACATGCAACACCAAGTTTGAGCGCACTATGACTCACTAAACTAGCCATTCAAAAAGAGGTTATTAATATTATTAACTGAATTTGGTATTTTATAAACTCCATATAATTTTAGAATTCATATTTTGCGTTTCTTAGACATAATATAAAGACAAATTCAATTTTTCAGATAAAAGAAGTATTTTTCAGAAAATGCATTTATACCATCTATTTAATAAGGATTCCTTTTTGAAAATAATAATTTACACTTTAATATACTCTATTTAATAAAATTAAATTCTTATTTATAATCAGAACATAAAAATTTAGTTTGGATTATTTTTTGGTACTTTTTCTGATAACTTTCATAGTTTGATAAATAGTGAAATTACAAAATTTTAATCGAAAAAAACTTTTTTATCAAAATAATTTATAGTGTTAAATTATAAATTTCAATGGTTTGGACAAATAATTAGATTATATTTTTATCATTTAATTCAATGTTGGTTATTATAAGAAATTTCACATTTAAATTTAACATAAACATATGTCAATCTTTTGATAGTTTTTACCTCTTAAAACCCCGCTTTTTAGTTTTGAACACGGGAAATAATTTTAAATTAATTAATGAAACATAAATACTTTTAATTTTGTAAAATATAATTCATTTTTTATTTCATAATATCAATATTATATTACGGTGAATTTTTTTTATTTTTCTGAAAACATTCAACTTTTGATAAATAGTGAAAAAACACTAGGTTATTGTTTTAGACCAACATTTATTTAAATAATTATTTATTTTATTTAAATATATTTTAAGTCTAAATAGATATAAAATATATATATAAGTTCAATTTAATTCACTAGAGTCATTTTATAATAAAATTACATCTATAAATTTTTATTAAACTTTTTACTGTCTTTTACGCACCCTCTAAGAGCATTTTCAAATTTGCATAAATCATAGTTTTACCGCTTTAGTGAGTTGAATTTAAAAAATATGAGGGGCGCGGTTGATATCAGTAAGTAAAATGTTCATCAATATGATAAAAATAATTTTTCGGGAATAGTAACTTTTGACGTTTATTTACCACAGTTAAAATTAAATTGGGTAATTAAATGTAAAAATGATATTATAATTACACTAACACTTGTAATTATTTTACTGGATAAATTTATATCATCCAAAAACAACCTTAGGAATAAAATATGATCCTTTTAGTAATCTTGGATTAGATATGGACATTTATTATAATTTTATTTAAAGAAGAGTTAAAAGTGTTAAATTCAATGTTTAAAAACTAAAGTATTTTTAATATAGGGTTAAACATAAGATAAATTTGACTCTAAATATTAATTAGATATATAAATATATTTCCTACTTAATTGTATTTTAATTATAATTATAGAAATTAAATAATTAAATTTATTTATGGAACAATTATGATGGAGTAATTACCTTATTAAAGAAAGAATCAAATGAATGATTTTATAAGTGTTAAAATAAATTTAATTTCAATTTTTTAAGAAAATCCTCGAATTTTCTAGGTGAATATGACAGTTTAAGGTCAATTAAATGTATCTTTTTCAAAGTAATAAAGTTGTGATGACTTTCACAAAAACCAAATACTAAATAGAGTCAAAATTGACATAAATGAGTTTTTAAAACAAATATAATATTATTAAATTATATGATATTCCAAAAAATCGATGGTTCAGAAAAAGGGCTTGAATAATATTATATATATCACAAATGAACCATTTCAGTTTCTCTTGGATGTTTAGATTATGTTTATTAACAATATAATGTAAAAATAGAAGAAGACATGGTAAAAGTTAAAATATTTAACTAAGAGTAAAATCTAAAAGATGAGGTTAATATGGTGACCTAAACTTGCCTAAAATCTATTGGTTATGTTTATTTAGACCCATACTCACCTTATCTTAGAATTAAATCAATTTTGATCCATTTTAAACCGAAAATAATTTTATAATAAAATAATTTTTCAATCTTCTCTTGAGCTGCCCCTCACCCCTCTTATAAAAGGGAACTTCATATTACCTCAAAATCACACCTCCAAAACCATTTCGCTCTGCCAACGCAGACCCAAATAACCTCCAAACATCCCGAAAATAAAACTATGGTCCTTAAATTGATTAAAAATCTAATCTAAGTAGCTATTTTGATCAACTTAAAAGGAAACACCCAAAGAAGAGGTAATAATTTCACCACCCTCTTTAATGATATTTTCTTCTTCAACTTCTTCATTTTATTTTGTTTCCATAACAATTCAATAACTCCAGTACCATCTACATACTAAGATATTATTATAATTATGGTACAACCAGATTAGTTATTCTATCCATCTTATAAATAACCTAGTCACCATACGTGCGTACGTACGACTTACCGTCTCCCCATCGTGGTCTAGTTTGTTATTCAAACAATTCATTAGTTGGATGGGTATAATATTGAGTATAACTGATTTAAATAATAAATATTACATGTTAATAATTATTTATATATTATATACTATCCAATTATATATTATTTCTCCATCAAGAAAAGGATATTGTCACTCGTGCGTACATACGGCTTACCGTCTCCACTACACGATGAGATGTCATTCCCCATCATAACTATTCAATACTAATTTTAATTTGATGATTAAAAATAATGTTTAATGACATGATATAATTATAGATATTAATAATATATATACTATTCTTTACAAACATTACCTTAGTAAACATGCATATAAAGGAAAACGAATCAGTTAACACTCGAAACGATGATACTACTATAATATCATTAACAAAAAAATATTATAAGATCATATATGATATCATATTTATGTATACAGTTATTTTATAATTTCATAACAAATTTTTAAATATTATATAGGAGGGTAAGATACCCTCTACCAAGGAAGAGTACAAGGTAAGGGTTAATTCCTCAATCTCATTATTTTCAGAGATTGTTTAGAGTAAGTATTTAATGGAACATATTTATCATCAATGTCCATATTTCTTAAAAATGTTTTCAAAAGGAATCTTTTAAGGTTTTATGGAAGGGTATATCTAACTATATCATCATTTAAATTGTTTTAAATACCTGTTTTTCTCAATAATTTTAATTAATTTCCATGTTTTCAATATGATTTTAAGGATTTATTTATATGCACTTCATTGTTTTAAAATATTAATTCCTTTCAAATCTCCAAATTGGTATGAGACACTTTGATTCAAAAATTACATTAAATGTATTCTTTTCTAAATTATGTGTCTTTTAAATGATTTCAACAAAATAAAGAGATATTTCTCTAAAATAGTTTTGATTTCATATATGTCAACTTCCTTTGGTGGATATTACACTTGTTTGAAGTTGATTCATTATGATACAAATATTCCATATTTTTTGAAGGTTTTGTGATATGTTTTTCTATGGATGTGTTATTTTTATACAATTCAGGTTTTATGGTTAAATTTTTAACTTTTTTTATGATAGTTTTAATATGAATGTTTATTTTATATTTCAACATTTCGTTTGAGGAATGCATTAGACTTAGTAAGTGACGGGTGGAGCTAGTTATAGCTCAGTGATGCATCGATAGGTCTCATGAGAAAATCTCGTGTCTTAGAATAAGGCCTTGAAAAAATATTATTTATATCCTTGGAACAAGGCCTTGACTATGTGGTTATGAATTCCGGATTAGGCATTCCATCATTATGAAATTGGATATTGATAATACATTTGATTATTCGACTAGTAGAATATCAATGTGAATAAGTAAATGGAATTATTTGATTTATATTTTCCATATTATAATGAAGTTTATGTTTAAAAGTCTTCTGTCTTAGTCTAATAAATTTCCTTAAATGTTTATAGTTATTTATTAAATATTCTGTTATATTTTATCATTACTAATCATCAGAGCTCACCCCTTTATTATGTTTTATTTTCCATGTATTCCAAGATGTGTATTATGATTGATAATTAGGTTTAAGATTGGGGATTAATGGAATTATCAAAGGATTATATATTTTTGTTTTATTTTCAAATTTGAAATGTAATGTTCATGAATGTCATCTATTTTCCAAGATGGTTAAACTGATCAGTATTTCGGGACATGAGTCTGTGTAATCATGCCAATGTATTAAAATAATGCACCGACTCTGGGCTTCTGGGGTTGGGGATTTATATTTGGTATCATATAAAGTTTATCATTTACCTTTGAAATAGATTTATATGAAATCTGATTACAGAACATTACCCTAAGATAGATTTTGAGGATTAGTATAGAAGAACTTTCTCAAATTTTTGTAATGTAGAGATTTTGTGTATTTTCGAAACAATACATCCATGTCTGGATACGATCATGTAGAGCTGGATCTGGTACAGATGTACCTAGGAGTGAAACCTCCAACAAGGAATTTTGGGCTTGACCTGGGGTATCCTGGTATTCAATAATGGGCCTTACTGTACTCTTGGTTGCAACACTCTCTTGGGATATGATTAGGATAATTTAAAATTTCATTATAGGCCATTATAAAGAATTTAGGATTAAATAAATCCTCAAAGAAATCATTTTATAATTATTTATTATATGCAAAATATTTTCAATTTACATTATTTATTTTACAAGATTGGAATTATGCATTTCGATTCATAAACTAACCTTGTGTTTTCCATTGTTTAGAAATGGCTTCCAGTAGTATGAATTAGAATTCCAAAAATACGCATTATCGAATGATTAAGAAGGATCATATCATTTATGGTATTACCACAAAATTTAAAAGGGAAATAGTCTCCCACCCACTCTCATCATATGAAGAAATATTGTCATGTGTTAATAAGATAAGTAAAAAATTATCAAAGTCTTTTGGCTTTGAAGGGAAGCAAGAGAAGAAAATAATGGAAGAGTGAATTATGGATAAAGGACTGAGGGGAAAGAAGGATTTTCTTATATGTGATAACTATGGAAAGAATCACCTTGAAGAAAATGGGATTTTGTTTTATGTGTGGAGAAAAAGGACACCATGTATGTGATTACAAGGGTAATAAAAAGGTTTCAAATGTACAATTATTCTTCTAGAAGGAGTTGGGACACAACACGAGTCAATGTCTAAATCATCAGTGTATACCCCAAATGCTTCTATTGGATAATAATCATGTTATGATACTACTGAAGATGAAGAGGAATTATTAGAGTTCTTATGTTGTTATTAAAATATTTTGTTATTTGAGTATTGTATTAATGATGTACATGTTATATGAATTATAGAGTATATAAGGATTATACTACAGTAATATTTCATTAAAGACATGAGATTATGTGGAACTAGGAAAAGTTACTCAATAACAAGTTAATTTTTTTGGAAAAATATATTTTTGAGAGAAATATAACACATAATATAGTTCTGATACTGAGGACGTGATTTTTGGAATAACATATTCTCGATTAGGATAAATTTTATTCGATATTCTTGACTACATAGAAAATTATTAATGAGTTTTATATCCCATCATTATCAGAGTTTATATCATTTTTTATAGAAGTAGTATATAAGGTATTATATAAGGAATAAGGGAAAATGAATATAATCAATAAGATTATATGGTAATTCATGGTGTTATAGTGTTTTAAAATAGTACGTGATGAAGGTATTCCCATGTTATTAATTAGTAAAAAGGATTTTCATTGTGTTTACCTTCCATATAAATTTTGGACTATGAGTTTGGACAGAAGTAGTTTGGATAAGTCTAAAGGTTGAAGTCCTTTAAGTTTGACATTGGATACTATTGTTAACGTTAAATCATTTCTTGATATTATTTTTGGATTCTAATAAAAAGGGTATCCTGGAGGTCGGGAGGCAATCCGTCGTGTCCAACAAGGCCGCGAGACATGAACCCGTAACCGAAGAGTGACAAGGGTGAAATACCTACCATGGGCCTACGTGATGTCCTGGGTTTTATAATGTAGTTTTTTAAATGGTCTGATAGATAAATTATAAATTCATTTTTTAAACCCTATATTATTAGGATAAATATATCATTTTTGAATTCTATTAACATTTGAAGTGAAAGATGATTTTATTGTAGGAATTAGTTAAAGGATGAAACTCTACTTCTTAGGAATATATATATTCCTCTTATTATATGAATAAATTAATTCTTAAACTTTAGTTAAGGGATCTTAAAACCAAACATGTTGTATCCTAATACCATATGCTTTTTTTTGAACCGATGATATTTAGAATCATCTTATATTCATGGATTTTATTCCCTCAATTTTACAATTATTTGTGATTGCTGAGCTCAATCGCTCGTAATAAATATAAACATTTTACCTCTGATTATGTGTCTCTAATTTCATCTAATGTTCTCTTAATTGATATCGTAATTGGTGGAGACTTTTTCATTTCCCTTTCCCTCCTATTAAGACTATATTTTATTAACCAAATTTTTGATGTGGGTTTTCCACAAAAGTATTTTTCTATATTTAACCATTTATTTCTGATGAAAAATTTCAAATTGTGAGGACACAATTTTTTTAAATAGGGGAGAATGTAACACCCCATGATTTCATAGTACATTATCTCATCAAATAAATTCAATAATTTTCGCAACACAGAACACTGAGTTCGAGCGCACCACGACTTACCAAACTATCCATTCAAAAAGTGGTTATGTATAGTATAAACTGAATTTTAAATTTCACATACTCCATATAATTTTTGAATTCATATTTTGTGTTTCTTAGACATAATATAAGGGCAAATTTAATTTTTCTGATAAAAGATGTATTTTTAAAACAATGAAATTATACCTTCTATTTAATAGAGAATATTTTTTAAAACAAATATTTGACACTTTTATATACTAAATTTAATGAAATTAAATTATTATTTAGCATCGGGAAATAAAAATTTAGTTTGGATAAATATTTTGTACTTTTTGAACAATATTCATATTTTGATGATTAGTGAAAAATACTAAATTGTAATTAAAAACAAATTTTTTAACCAAAAGAATTTTTAGGGTTAAATTATACATTTGAATGGTTTGGAAGTATAATTAGATTATATTTCTATAATTTAATACAATGTACATTATTATAAGTAATTTTACATTTTTAAATTTGACATAAATACATATCAATCTTTTGATAGTTTTTACATTATAAAAACACGCTTTTTCTTTTTAACAACTGGAATTAATATTAAATTAATTAATACAACTTAAATGTTTGGAATTTGGTAATATTTAATTAATATTTGACTTCTGAATTTCAATATTATCTTAAGGTGAATTTTTTTTATTTTTTTGAAAACATTCAATTTTTGATGAATATTGAAAAACACTACGTTATTGTTTAAAACTGACTTTTTATTTAAATAATTATTTATTTTTTTAAAATTTAGTTAATCAAAATAGATATATAATACCTATATATGTTCAATGTATTTCATTGGATTTATTTTTAGTTAAATTAGATGTATTAATTTTTATTGAACTTTTTACCGTCTTTTTCCCACCTTCTAAAAGCATTTGAAAATTTGCATAAATCATAATTTTACCACTTTTGTGAGTTGAATTTCAAAAATCTGAGAGACACGGTTGATACACATAAGTAAAATTTTGTTTTATAAGATGGAAATATTTTTTGGTTAATAATAACTTTTTGACTCTTATTTACCACGGTTAAAATTAAATAGGGTAATTAAAGGTAAAAATGATATTATAATTATCTTAACACATGTCATAATTTTATTGGATATGTTTATTTAGACCAAAAAGAACCTTATTAATAAAATATGATTCCTTAGGTCCACTTGGATTATATTAGGACCTTTATTATTATTTTATTTAAAGAAGAGTTAAAAGTGTTAAATTCAATGTTTAATATATAAACCATTTTTAATATAGGGTTGAACATAATATAAAATAGACTATAAATATTAATTAGATATATAAAATTATTTAATATATAATGGTATTTTATTTATAATTTTTAGTCGTTAAATAATTATATTTATTTTTGACACAATGATGATTCGCTAATTGCCTTATTAATGAAAGAATCAAATAAATGGTATTATAAATATTAAATTAAATATAATTTCAAAGTTTTTATGACATCCACGATTTTTCATGGTGAATATGAAATTTTATTGTGGATTCAATATATCTTTTCCGAAGTAATCAACTTGTGATGACTTTCACAAAAACCAATTTCTAAATAGTGTCAAAATTGACACAATTGAGTTTTCAAACAAATTTTATATTTTTCAATTATATAATATTCCTAAAAATATATGGTTTAGCCAAAGATATTGGATAATTTACTATATGTCATTAATGAACCAATTGAGGTTCTCTTGGAAGTTTAGAGTATTTTTATTAACCATATAATGTAAGAATATAATAAGACACGGTAAATTTTAAAAATTTAACTAAGAGTTAAATCTAAAAGATAAGGTTAATATAGTGACCTAAAATTTTCTAGAACCTATTGATTAAGAGTATTTTTACCCATACCCACCATATCAGCAAATTAAATCAATTTTTTATCCATTATAAACAAAAAATAATTTTATAATAAAATAATATTTCATGTTTTTTCAAAGGTGCCCCTCACCCCTATTATAAAAGGGCACTTCCCCTTCTCTCAAAATCACACCTCCAAAGCCATTTGGCTCAGCCAAAACCTAAAAAAATATTATCTTAACTTTTCTCAAATCATCCTTGAGTCCCTACTTTGATCATAAATCCATCCTAAGGATCCCTTTTGATCAACTCAAAAGGAAACACCTGAAGAAGAGGTAATAATTTCACCACCCACTTTCACGTTCTTTTATTCTTCCACTTCCTCTTTATTTGTTGTTTCCATACCAAATTAATAACACCAGTACCTCCTACATACTATGATGTTTTATAAATATTGTATAACCATATTCGTTATTCTATCTATTCTATAAATGAAAATTTCACCATACGTGCGTACGTACGGCTTACCGTCTCCTCGTCGTGGTGTAGTATGTTATTCAAACACTTCATTATTCAGATGGGTATAATAATGAGTATAACTGGTTTAAATAATAAATATAACATGTTAATGATTTTGTATATATCATATTATATTTTATTATATATGATTTCACCATCAATAGAATGATACTGTCGCTCGTGGGTATATACGGCTTACCATCTCCACGACGCGATGAGATGTGATTCCCCATCGTAACCATTCAAGATTAATTTTCATTTGATGAGTAAACATAATTTTTAATGACTTGATATCATTCTGGATATGAATAAGATACATCCTATCCATAACTAAAATTATTTTCATAAAAAATAATATAATGGAAAACGAATCAGTTAACACCCGAAATGATGATACTACAAAAATATCATTAATAAAGAAATATTAGAAGATAATATATGATATCATATTTATGTATATAGTTATTGTAAAATTACATAAGAATGATTTAACTATTATACAAGTGGTCAACGTATGTTCAGCCAATGAAAAAGTTCAAGGTAAGGGTTAATTCCTCAATCTCATTATATTCTGAGATTGTTTACGTGTATGTATTTACTGGTACATATTTATCATCAATGTCCTTATTTCTCAAAAATGTATTCAAAAAAAATATATTAAGGTTTTATGGAAGGGTATATTTGTAACAACCGGAGATTTTATAAGATACATTCTTTTTAATTTCATTCATATCTTCTATTGTACGACACACCAAGATTATCTTGCGCTATACGCAGCTCTGTATTATCTTGCAGTATACGCAACACTTTTCTTGGCTCTTGTTACACACAATTTCAAGTTCGTTTGATAGAAGTTATTCTATACAACATTGAGTGTATATATATATATGTATCTTCAATATATAAATAAAATATCATTGGATTCTTTTATACGCAACAACAAAAGATTTGTGCACTACACGCAACCCTGAATTGGCTTGCATTACACGCAATCGCGACCTTCCTCGATAGCTTGTGTTGTACGCAATACCGGGTTTTACTAAACAACGATATATTATTATAATATTGTTATGAACTAGACATTATGAATAGTGTTAACTAAATTTTGAATTTTATAACATTATTATTCATCTTACACATTTCTAGAACATGGTATAAGAACAAAATAATTTTTTCGGGTAAAAAAAGTATTTTTTTTCAAAAAATGCAGTTTTGCCGCCTTTTGATGGCGCACCCACTTTAAATCAAGTTTTTGACATGATTATAAGTTAAATTTGACTAAATAAAATTCTTATTTTGAATCAGGATATAAAAATTTACATTAGATAAAGTTTTGATATTTTTCTGATAACTTTAATATTTCAATGAATAGTAAAAACACGCTATATTTTAATTAAAAACAATTTTTTCATCGTAATATCTTATGTTGTTAAATTATAATATTGAATGGTTTTAAAGTAAAAATATAATATATTTTTACCATTTAATATAATGTATGTCATTAGCATTGATTTTACCTTGAAGTCATAGGTTAAATCAATTCAATCTTTTGCAATGTTTTAAAGAAAAACCCGTTTTTCTTTCGCCAATGGGGTTAATTTTAATTTAATTTCTGCAACTTTTGTGTATTGAATATGGAAAAATGGATTCCATATTTGGAATCAGTGGGTCCAAATTATGTTAATAAGCAACTTTTTATTTTTGGGGATTGTGAATAGTAACTACGGTAAATTTTACTTACTATAGTTAAAGGTAAATCGGGTAATTAAGGGTAAATATAAGATTATAAAATTACCCTAAAACTAGGAAAAATCCTATTGGATGGCTAAAAGTATACTCATATAACCTAAGGGTTAGATTAGATTCATTTTATGGACTTTTGTTCATGAAAATAATTTAATTATTATTAAAACCAAAGAATGTGACAACATGTCACTTTCTTAAATCTTATAAGTATAATAATTTTAATTTAGTGATAAACTTCATGAAACTTCAAAAATGAATAGTCTCCAAAACTTTAATAAAATTATCTACATCATAGGAATTTATTTAGAATTTTTAGGGATTATATAATTATCATTTACTATGACACAAAGATGATGCAGTAATTGTCTTATTAATAAAATATTGACATAATTGATGTTATAAAAGCCCAAATAAATGTAATTTGAGACATTTTATGACGTAAACTAATTTTTTAGGATAATATGACATATTATTGTTGATTAAAGTAACTGGGTTCGAACTTATCATTCTGTTAAGAATTTCATAAAAATCATGTACCAAATAGTGTCAAAATTGACATAAATTAGTTTTTAAAACAAATATTTTATTATTAATTGTTATTTTATTCCTAAAAATATAGGGTTCGGCCAAATGACTTAGATAAGGTTATATATATTAATAATAAACAACTTGGGGTTCTTTTGGCTTGATATAGTAAGTTTATTAAACATATAGTGTAAGAGAACAAAAAGACATGGTAAAAGTTAAATTATTTAACTTAGAGTTAAATCTAATTGATAAGGCTAAAATAATAACCTAAACTTGTATAAATCCTATTGGATGAGAGGATTTCGACCCATTCCCACTTTAGCATCGAAATAAGACCCTTTGTAACCATTATAAACCGAATTTGTCCTTAATATAAAATAATATTTTGAGATTTTCCTAAGGTGCCCCTCTCCTCCCTTATAAATGGAACCTCCTCCCTCTCCTCCTCACACCAATTTGAGCATTAAAGCTCGGCTGAACCCTGAAAAAATCTCTTCTACACTTCCCTAGTATCATCCTTGAGTTCCTGTTCTTCTTCAAAGACCATCCTTAGTTCTTTAAGTGGAGGTTAAGTGAAGGCACGTCAAAAAGAGGTAATATCCATTACCGATTTTTTTCAATTTCTTTCTTCTTCAACTTCATCTTCTTTAGTTGTTTCATGATAAAGTAATAACATCAGTATTTCTTATATACTGATATTTTATTATAAATATTAAACAACTCTAATTAACCTTCTATCCATCCTATGAAAAAAGGAAATCACCGCGCCTGCGTACGTACGGAATACCGTCTCCACGCCGTGGTGTAATCTATTTTCTGCCACCACCTTAATTGGATGGGTATAATGGTGTAATGAGTAACTATATATGATTATTATTAAGTTATATTGATACTAAAATAGTATACATACACTTCAACACAATTCCACGACCATGGGAATGATATCATCGCTCGTGCGTACGTACGGACTACCGTCTCCAAGACACGATGAGATTCATTATCCACATTAACCATTAATGAATGATTATAAAGTATATATAATGAATAATAATGAAATATATGACATGTTAAATCTAATGTATTTATGTATATATATATATATGTATGTCATCTACTTACTTCCATTCAAGACAATAAGGAAAGGAAAACAGCGTTCATGCGTACGTACGGACTACCGTCTCCATGAACTGTGTGTTTCATTTCATTTATCTATCTATTGTATATATATATACTGAATATATATGATATATAAATCATGTTTTATATTCTTGAAGTAATTAAATCATGATATAAGTAATAATAATGTCAAGAACAACAAGTCCAAACACCTACGATAAATGAGACGATTTTACCCAAAACGCTTCTTTAACATGGAATTTACAAAAGAACTGGTAATATAAAGTCATAAGTGGACCATATATGATATAATAACAATGAATATGATTCTATAATAAGTTAATGACATTATTTAAATCATTATACAGGAGGTTCGGATACGTACAAAGCATATCGGACATAAGGTAAGGGAAATATCACAATCTCATTTTTATCCGAGATTGTTTATACTTTGGTAATTACTGGGGTGTATTTTATCATCCACATCCATGTTTCCTCAATATGTAATATTTATATCCTTATAAAATAGTTTATATCCAATTTTACCCTTCAGTGAGTTTTTAGTATAGGATATGAAAGGAATCTTTTGTCGTTTTTCATACGAGGTACTTTTTGACTTTTCTGAAAAAAGTACGAAGAATGTTTTTTTAACTTATACGGCATGAATGGATTTTTAAAACATTATTTCCAAAAATATTACTTTACAAGTTTTCAAGTTTATTTTTAATCAACTTTTTTTAGTTTTGAATTGTATGACATGTTAAGAAAGGAAAAGTGTTTTTGAAGTAGAAAGGATATTTTCCTCAAGAATGGAGTTCAAGTGTTTTATCAAATTTATTTTCCATATAAGATAATATAGGGTTTTGTTTATATCCCTATTATTACATTGATTTGATTATGTTGTGATGAAATTATTTTTATGAATTCCTTTATCTTATATGAATTTTTTTATGATGTCATGTTGTTTAAGAATCCCATTTTTATTACATGGGTTATGCAATGATGTATGATTTATGATTTTGTGGCACACATAAGAATGGTATCATTATGAGATGGGTGGGACCTATATCTCCCTCCAATGCATTGGGTAAAGATTTTATATCTCATGAGATAGACATGGCTGGAACGGTAGGTTATACCGATTCAGTGAAACAGGTCTGAAACGAGGGTGACTCGGTTCAGAAATGGACTTTTTCCACTAAGATAGTCTTGGCAATGAGTCTTGACTAATAAGATATGATTATCTATGATTATGTATGTATGCCACAATGTTTCATGTTTTAAGTTATGATAATTGGGATTTCATTTCACTGCTATGATTTATCCCATGTTATGATATTATGATCTCTTTTGCAGGTTATGATTTCCAAAATGTTATGTTCTTATGAATATGATGTGATTGATTTTTCTTTTTTTTACCCTTACTGAGCATTTCAGCTCACCCTTTTTATGTTTTCTTTTCCCCAGGATATAAAGAAATGTTTTAGGTAAGAAAAAAAGGGAAGATCTTTATGGGTGATGTTGAAGATCTTTCACCATGATTAGAAGATTACGTTCCGAGTTTCCAGAGACACTAAACTATTGCGGTCCTTGTGTGTGTGTTTTTTTTATGTAATAAGTATTCCGAAAAAGTAATGTAATGTCCTTGTACGTTAATCTTCGGGTCTCTACAGTTGGTATCAGAGGTAGGTTTAGTCAACCATTGGAAACTAGGATGCGAAAACGTTAGTGAGATCCCTAGAGATATTTCTAAGGTATGTCTAGGGATGTCCCTGAGGATAAGTATACATATAGTATATGGTCCTAGAACTACGGTAACGATCTTAGAATTTAACCTAAGAAGTTAGATATTGAGGGTACTACCCCTTTACTATGTTGTTTTCCCTAGCATGATTTTTTCCTCTCACACTATTCTTTTTGGATTTAGAAAATGTCTGGAAAGAAGATGATTCACGATAATGGAGGATATGGACAATGGAATGATATTCATCATGAGCAACCAAATGAAATGGTATTTGGAAGTCCAAACATCATTATAATGCCGAATCAGCAATCTCATAATATGATCAATAAAGTAAAATTTGGTAAGTTTCCTGACTCGGCTAATAAGAGAAAGATGGAGTTTCATGATGATCATAGAGGAAAGAAAGTTCAATTTACCCTATGTAAATCATGTGGGAAGATGCATAATGGAGAATGTTTCAAAGAAACTGGAAGATGCTTTGGGTGTGGAAAAGAAGGACACAAAGCCAGTAAGTGCAAAGGAAAAGGTTCAGTTAACACAAGGGATGAGGATAATGGTATTGCTACGACATCAACAATGGTTAAATGTTTTAAATGTGGAATGTACGGGCATTATGAAAACCAATGCCCTAAGGGAAAGTCTCATGAAGAGAATCAGTATGGTCGTATGGGTAGTATTTATGTTGATGATGATGAAGAGACTACAAATGATATGTGAGATGAAAGAATTGTTGAAGCTCGGTCAATGGTTTAAGAATGTAGTGGAATGATTACATGTTTATAATGTGTAATGTTGTATAAGTAATCTCATGGTACTATGGAATAAAGAGACATCTAAGTATTGTTACAATGTTGTTTTTCCTTTATTTTTGAAAGTGTATGATTAATGGTACAAGTATCCATGAAAGGTTATTCAGATATTTTTGGAATGTAGATGATATGCACATAATGAAGGGATAAGGAGAAAATTAAATTCATGAGCTCATGACTGATAAAAGGAGAAGGTTATATCATGGTTTGAGTATATAGAATTTTTGGATTTTGGGATGTGGAAAGAGTTAACTTTTAACTTCATTCATGTTTTCACTATGGTTCAAAGGGTATTCATTTTTTCAAGATAATACATGATTAAGGTATTCACATGATTGGAATGTGACCAACAATATATATATATATATATGGGGATAAATTATGGTATTCACATGCTTGGTTGATGACATTTCAAGTAATCGTTTCTTTATACTATGAGCTTGGACCAAAGTATTTTAGATAAGCCAAAATATTGGAATGGATTATGTTAGACATATTCTAAGTATTGTTTAAGGATAGAAATTTTTTTCGATATTACTGATGGGATTTTATAGTAATTTAGTTTTAGAAAAAGCACAACCTGCAGGAGGGGCGACAGCCCATCGTGTCGGACAAGGCTGTGGGAATCCAACCCACAACCGAAGTGCGACTGGCCTTTATCACCTACCACTAGCCTACAGGAAGTCCTTGTTTAGTAGAAATTAGTTTTATTATATTAAGTAGTATGATATATGAAGTATAACTCCATTTTAGGAACCATATATGATTAATCTCACTATAGATTGAGTTATGTATTTTTGATAACTTTTATAACCTTTTGTTTGAGACATATGGAATGACCCATCATTCTATCACATGATCTGCTAACACATCACGAATAAAAAATTCAACTTCATTTCATTAAGGGATGAAGTGGAAGTTGTTAAATTAACAAACAACAGTGAGATTGTACCAAAATCATGTAAGTATTTCTTTTAATTCATCAACTTTAGGGAAATGATCTTGAAAAAAACCAAAAATGTTGTCATATTTCCCTTATATCCGATGAATCAGATGGTACCTTAGATCACCACAAATCAATAGCTTTGTGATTGTTGACTTTTTCATAGACATGTTCTCTACCACTCTCCATCAGAAAATGATGGTTAGATTTCTCTTCTATGTCCATATTTTCTCCTATAGGGAAACCTAGTGATAAGTTCATTTGGGTAACCGTTATATTTCATACTTTAGTTTTTAAAGTTCAGTTTTGGTATTTCTTTTTACGATGTGGGTTTTTATGAATAATAAACGATTTATATCCATGACGAATTTCGAGGGAGAAATTCATTTTAAAGGGGGTAGAATGTAACAACCCGATATTTTATAAGATAATTTTTTTTAATTTCATTCTTATCTTCTATTGTACGACACACCAAGATAATCTTGCGCTATACGTAACACTGTATTAGCTTGCAGTATACACAACAATTTTCTTGGCTCTTGTTACACACAATTTCAAGTTCGTTTGATAGAAGTTATTCTATGCAATATTGAGTGTATATATATATATATATGTATATTAAATGTATAAATAAAATATCGTTGGATTCTGTTATACTCAACAACAAAGGAGTTGTGCACTACACGCAACCCTGACTTGGCCTGCATTACACGCAATCGCGACCTTCCTCGATAGCGTGTGTTGTACACAATACATGGTTTTACTAAACAACGATATATTTTTATAATATTGTTATGAACTAGCCTTTATGAATAGTGTTAATTAAATTTTGAATTTTATAGCATTATTATTCATCTTACACATTTCTAGAACATGGTATAAGAACAAAATAAATTTTTCAGGTAAAATAAGTTTTTTTTAAAAAAATGAAGTTTTGCCGCCTTTTGATGGCGCACCCACATTAAATATAGTTTTTGATATGTTTATAAGTTCAATTTGACAAAATAAAATTCTTCTTTTGAATCAGAATATAAAAATTTACATTAGATAAAGTTTTGATATTTTTCCGATAACTTTAATATTTTAATGAATAGTAAAAACATGCTATATTTTAATTAAAAAAAATTCATCGTAATATCTTATGTGGTTAAATTAAAATATTTAATAGTTTTAAAGTAAAAATAGAATATATTTTTACCATTTAATATAATGTATGTCATTAGCATTGATTTTACCTTGAATTCGTAGGTTAAATCAATTCAATCTTTTGCAATGTTTTAAAGAGAAACCCGTTTTCTTTCGCCAATGGGATTAATTTTAATTTAATTTTTGCATCTTTTGTGTATTTAAATTGGAAAAATGGATTCCATATTTGGAATCAGTGGGTCCAAATTATGTTAATAAGCTACTTTTTATTTTTGGGCATTGTGAATAGTAACTACGGTAAATTTTACTTACTATAGTTAAAGGTAAATCTGGTAATTAAGGGTAAATATAAGATTATAAAATTAAACTAACACATGGAAAAATCCTATTGTATGGCTAAAAGTAGTCCCATATAAGATAAGGGTCGGATTAGATTCATTTTATAGACTTTTTTTCATGAAAATAATTTAATTATTATTAAATCCAATGAATGTGACGACATGTCACTTTCTTAAATCTTATAAATACAATAATTTTAATTTAGTGATAAACATCATGAAACTTCAAACATAAATTATCTCCAGAAATCTAATAAAATTATCTACATCATAGGAATTTATTTATAATTTTTAGGGATTATATAATTATCATTTATTATGACACAACGATGATGCAGTAATTGTCTTATTAATGAAATATTGACATAATTGATATTATAAATGCCCAAATAAATGTAATTTGAGACTTTTTTTGACATACACTAATTTTATAGGATACTATGACATGTTATTGTTGATTCAAGTAACTTGGTTTGAACTTATCATTCTGTTATGAATTTCATTAAAATCACGTACCAAATAGTGTCAAAATTGACATAAATTTGTTTTTAAAACAAATATTTTATTATTAATTGTAATTTTATTCCTAAAAATATAAGGATCGGCCAAATGACTTAGATAAGATTATATATATTAATAATAAACAACTTGGGGTTTGTTTGGCTTGATATAGTCAGTTTATTAACAATATAGTGTAAGAAAACAAAAAGACATGGTAAAAGTTAAATTATTTAACTTAGAGTTAAATCTAATTGATAAGGTTAAAATAATAACCTAAACTTGTCTAAATCCTATTGTATGAGAGTATTTCGACCCATTCCCACTTTAGCTCCGAAATAAGACCCATTGGAACCATTATAAACCGAATTTGATCTTAATATAAAATAATATTTTGAGATTTCCCTAAGGTGCCCCTCTCCTCCCTTATAAAAGGGCACCTCCTCCCTCTCCTCCTCACACCAATTTGAGAATTCAAGCTCAGCCGACCCCTTCCAAAATCTCTTCTACACTTCCCTAGTATCATCCTAGGTCATGTTTTTCTTCAAAGACCATCCTTAGTTCTTTAAGTAGAGGTTAAGTGAAGGCGCGTCAAAAAGAGGTAATATCCATTATCGATCTTTTTCAATTTCTTTCTTCTTCAACTTCTTCTTATTTAGTTGTTTCATGATAAAGTAATAACATAATTATTTCATATATACTGATATGTTATAATAAATATGAAATAACTCTAATTAACCTTCTATCCATCCTACGGAAAAAGGAAATCACTGCGCGTGTGTACGTACGGAATACCGTCTCCACGTCTTGGTGTAATCTATTTTCTGCCACCACCTTAATTGGATGGGTATAATGGTGTAATGAGTAACTATATATGATTATTATAAAGTTATATTGATACTGAAATAGTATACATACACTTCAACGCAATTCCACGACCATGGGAACGATATCATCGCTCGTGCGTACGTACGGACTACCGTCTCCATGACGCGATGAGATTCATTCTCCACATTAACCATTCATGAATGATTATAAATTATATATAATGAATAATAATGAAATATATGACATGTTAAATCTACTGGATTTATGTATATATATATATGTATATCATCTACTTACTTCTATTCCAGACAATAAGGAAAGGAAAACAGCGTTCATGCGTACGTACGGACTACCGTCTCCATGAACGGTGTGTTTCATTTCATTTATCTATCTATTATATATATATATATATACTGAATATATATAATATATAAATCATGTTTTATATTATGTAAGTAATTATATCATGATATAAGTAATTATAATGTCAAGAACAACAAGTCCAAACACCTACGATAAATGAAACGATTTTACCCAAAACGCTTCTTTTACATGGAATTTACAATAGAACTGGTAATATAAAGTCATAAGTGAACCATATATGATATCATAACAATGAATATAATTCTTTAATAAGTTAATGAAATTATTTAAATCATTATACAAGAGGTTCATATATGTACAAATCATATCGGACATAAGGTAAGGGAAATATCACAATCTCATTTTTATCCGAGATTGTTTATACTTTGGTATTTACTGGGGTGTATTTTATCATCCACATCCATGTTTTCTCAATATGTAATATTTATATCCTTATAAAATAGTTTATATCCAATTTTACCCTTCGGTGAGTTTTTATTAAATGATGTGAAAGGTATCTTTTGTCGTTTTTCATTTGAGGTACTTTTTAACTTTTCCGAAAAAAGTACGAAGAATGTTTTTTTAACATATACGGCATGAATGGATTTTTAAAACATTATTTCCAAAAAGCTTCCTTTACAAGTTTTCAAGTTTATTTTTAATCAACTACTTTTAGTTTTGAATTGTATGACATGTTAAGAAAAGAAAAGTGTTTTTGAAGTAGAAAGGATATGTTCCTCAAGAATGGAGTTCATGTGTTTTATCAAAATTATTTTCCATCTAAGATAATATAGGGTTCTGTTTATATCCATATTATTACATTGATTTGATTATGTTGTGATGGAATTATTTTTATGAATTCCTTTATCTTATATGAATTGTTTTATGACGTCATGTTGTTTATGAATCCCATTTTTATTACATGGGTTATGCAATGATATATGATTTATGATTTTGTGGCACACATAAGAATGGTATCATTATGAGATGGGTTTTACCTATATCTCCCTCCAATGCATTGTTTAAATATTTTATATCTCATGAGATAGACATGGCTGGAACGGTAGGTTATACCGGTTCAGTGAAACAGGACTGAAACGAGGGTGACTCGGTTCAGAAATGGACTTTGTCCACTAAGATATTCTTGGCAATGAGTCTTGACTAATAAGATATGATTCTCTATGATTATGTGTGTATTCCACAAAGTTTCATGTTTTAAGTTATGATTATTGGGATTTCATTTCACTACTATGATTTATCCCATGTTATGATATTATGATCTCTTTTGCAGGTTAAGATTTCCAAAATGTTATGTTCTTATGAATATGATGTGATTGGTTTTTCTTTTGTTTACCCTTACTGAGCATTTGAGATCACCTTTTTTATGTTTTCTTTTCCCCAGGATATAAAGAAAGGTTTTAGGTAAGAAAAAAAAGGGAAGATCTTTATGGGAGATGTTTAAGATCTTTCACCATGATTAGAAGATTACGTTCCGAGTTTCCAAAGACACTAAACTATTACGGTCTTGTGTGTGTGTTTTTGTTATGTAATAAGTATTCTGAAAAAGTAATCTAATGTCCTTGTACGTTAAGCTTCTGGTCTCTACACTATTTAACTATATATTCATTTTAAATGTTTTAAATATATATTTTTCATAATATTTTTAATTAATGTCTATGTTTTTAAAATGAATTTAAGGATTTATTTATATAGACATCATTGATTAAAAATGTTAATTCCTTTCAAAGTTACAAAGTGGTATAGAACACATTTATTCAAAAATGTCTTTAAATATCTTTTTTTCTAAATTATTTTACTTTTAAATTATTTCAAAAAAAGAGAAAGAGATATTTCACTCAAATAGTTTTGATTTTATCTGTTTCAACTTCCTTTGATGGTTTTTACACTAGTTTGAAGTTGATTCATAATGATACAAATCTTCCATATTATATTGAAGGTTGTGTGATATTTTTGACTATGGATGTGTTATTTTTATTCCATTCATGGTTTATGGTTAAAGTATTAACATTTCACATTCTAGTTTTAATATAAATGATTATGTTATGTTTTACCTTTCATATGAGAAATGTATTTGACTTAGTAAGTGACGGTTGGAGCCTGCTATAGCTCCTCGATGCATCAGTAGGTCTCCTGAGACAAAATAGTGTGTTAGCACAAGGCATGGACAAAATCTTATTTGTAGTCTTGGCACAAGGCCTTGACTATGTGGTTATAATGTCTTGCATTATGCATTCCATCATTATAAAATTTTCTATTAATATTACATGTGATTATTCGAAAAGTAAAATATCCATGTGAATAAGTAAATGGAATTATTTGATTTATCATTTCCATATTATGATGAATTTTATGTTTAAAAGTCTTGTGTTTTAGTATTACACATTTCCATAAATGTTTATGCTTATTTATTAATGTGTTCTCTATATTTTTATCCTTACCAAGCGTATGAGATCACCCCTTTCTTATGTTTTATTTTCCTAGGATTCCAAGTGTATTATGATTAATAAGAAGGGTTAAGCTATGAGATTAATGGAATTCTCAAAGGATCATTTATTTTGTGTTTTATTTTGTAATGTGTAATTTGACGTTCATGTATGTAATCTCTTTTTCTAAGACTTCTAAACTGATCGGTATTTTGGGACTTGATTCCTTGTAATCATGCCAATGTATTAAAATAAGACACGTACTCAAGGCTTCTGAGGTCAGGGCATTAAATATTTCCCTAGATGACTTATATTATTTATTTATATATTTGTGTATTGATTCATCACTTCCATTATATTTCCAAATCATACTCTATATAAGAATATGAATTTTATTCCACTTATTTTCCTCTATAAACACTCTATATTTAATTTCTATAATTGATTGGTGTTCACCAATATTCAATGCATCGATTGATTGGGAAAATTATTAATGTAAAAGTATACCATTTATATATATTGTGTAAATAAAATATTCTCTATTTTTTTATTGATGTTTATTTACAATGAATGTTACTGAACATCATTTAAAACTCATTTATTTTTCATGGGAATACCATGTTTTGATTATTTATAGAATTATGAATAATGTAATTATCTAAAATATATTTTAAAATAACATGAAACCCATTTTATTTCAATATTTCCCTTACTATATGATGAATGAAACCCATTTTCCTTCCCTGGGTTCTTTGTGAAATGATTAGTGATTGATTTCAAGTGGCACACAAAAGTGTAGCCGAGTAAATTATGGGATCCTATATCTTCCTCCAATACATTGGATAAAATTTTATTCCTCGTGATATTATTATTTGTTAGTATGTTTTAGATTCTTGTATTCATAAGCACTATTGGTGTCGCTCATGAAAGTAATGTTCCCTCTACAATTGTTTCTTCCACATATCTAATGTACCCAGCTTTAATGATTCAATGGATCTTATTTATTAACTAATGTTTCTACAGTGATTTTATTTGAGAATGTTTTCCTATACCATGACTTATGATATATGATTTTTTATGAATAACTTTCTTAGGTGTCTTGATTATATCCATGTTCCCGTCTTATGGCCACTTATGATATTTGATTGTTATTTTCTATGGTTACCCTTATAAGAAATCATAGCTCACCCCTTTCTAATATTCTATTTCTATAAGTTATAATGATGAGTGTAACCTATGGTAAGTACATAAAGAAGTATAATATATTATGATTATTGGAAAATGTTCTTTTTTTATTGTAGAATATGCATCCAATGTGAATATTCCTCCCATACACCAAACAGTTGTTTTCCCTGAGCTATATAAGATTTATGTGAGATTTAATACTAATATGAAATTTAAGAATGTTTTTCTTCTATCAACTAAATTGGTATAGAATATAAGATTTAAAAGTTTTCATTTTTTGTACTAGAACAAACAATGATTGTATTAGATTCCTCATATTGTGTCTATGGATTGTTTTTTAATTTTAGATGAATAATTTAGTTTTATTTTAGGATGAGAGATCTTTAGCGAAAACCTAGTGACAAATATAAGTGGTAAGTGTTTGTATAGGGTAATATCACTATATTTTACTAAGGTAGAGGTTGTTTGATTTACATGGAAATAACATCCTTGTATAGATTGTACAAGTGGTTACAGACTCACAAATTCACGTACTTAGTGGTAATAACCCTAAAAAGTGAGTATTGGGTATTATCTCAATTTTAACCTGGTGACTGAAAAAATGTCCTAAATAAAAATATAGGTTTACATTAATGTTAGATATGTTATAAATAATGTATATTTTCTCTAATGAACCCTTAAATAGGATTTGGATATGATTTTAAATAATTAACATAGGGAGGTAAAGGAAAAACGACCTTGGATGACCAAGTATTGATCAAATAGAGTCATAAGTTTTACAGAACGTATCATATGTAAAAAATGAATGCATCAAAGAGGAATACATATGAATATATTGTTTTATATTCATATTTGGGATATTATCGTAATCATTTTGGTTTTTTTATTTTATTAAAATATGATCATAAAAATAAAGATGATAAATGTTTGTATATTGAAACCACTATGTGTTGTAACCAAATAAGGCCACATACTTAAATGGTTGAGAATATATATAAATGTGATTTATTTTGGAAAATGTGAGTTTTCTATCCTTACCTAATGGGTGAGAATGGTATCATATTAGAAACTGAATCCAGACACTATATGTTATTTTCCTTAATGAGTGATATTTATCCATTTCATAATGGTATATTTTAAATGTTATGTGGATAATGTGAAACATATTAGGATGGTTTTTGAGTAAATATTTATTAACTATTTGGAAACATATTATAAATTACCTTGAAATTAATTTTATGACATTGTTATATTTTTTGGGATAACTATTGGAGAACAACTAATCTGGGTATGGGAAACTCTTTGGGTTAATATATGATTACTGTTTATTTTGAAACAAAATGTGAGTGATATAGTATTTATGGCCTCAAAATTGATAACTGATTTAATAAAAAAGTTATTTATGATATTTTTCTGAATGTTATCTCTTTTTTTTAATTACGACATGTATTGAATAATGTGTGACTATGAACTAGTGGTTAATACATTTGAGGGTTAAAGAAGGATTTAATTTCTGGAGGAATATATTATTTTATGATGGTTAATGTCTGGGAGATTGAAATGGTTTTGAGAAATGTGTATTATAGAGAATGTGTGATTTTGGTATTTACGTACTTGAGTGTATGATTTTTGGAATGATTAATGTTGTTTGACTAAAGATAAATAAAAAGATATATATTAAGTGGGTGAGGTAAATTTGATATTATCAGTTATATCTGGAATGATAAATATGATAATTATACACCCACATAACTTCATCAGTATGTAATAATTAAAAATTACAGGGGGAATTGTATTAAAATGGGTTATGATATTGTGGGATAAGGTTTTGGATCATTTAAATTAATACTATCATCGATAACACTCGTCACACCAAATACATAACTAAAACAAGTCATGATATAACAGATAATTATTATTAAGAATAATATATTACTAACAAAACATCTAATTAATATAATTATATTAATCAATTTAAATTTCCTATTTTTAGAAGTTAAATAATTAATATTAAGAACTCTTGTTTTTCAAATAAATATTTATTAAAAATATTTTACTATTTACACAAATAAAGTAAATTCACCACTTTTAAAATATTATTATCATAATATATAACATTTCAATATGTGAAATAATATTTCAAAATATATAAATTTTATATTGGTATGAAAAAATATTGAAAAACACATTTTGATCGGAAAATAAATTTTTATTAAGAGAAGCTTTTATTTATAAATTATATTTCCTTTTAAAGGACAATAAATACTGTAAAATTATTTGATTAAAATAAATTCATTTTGAATTTATAATGTCACCATTATCTTAGGATTAATTTTTTATAATTTTTAAGAATAATAGAATTCTAGGTGAATATTGTAAAAATACCGATTTTCCAAATACCATCCAATTGATAACTAAAAAAAATATCTATTTCCACTTTTATATTAATATATATATTTATAAATTAAAATAAATAGTTTAAAATAAATATTATTTTCAGTTTATAAAATCCAATTTAAGTGTTTTTTGAAAATTATGTTTTATTTTACTCCTAAAAATTATTTTTATTAACTTATATTAATAATTATTTTTCAAAACATATCGAAATTAAAGATACAAAAATTAATTTAATATTTTGGATCATAATGATCATTTTATATAATTAGGACAACATCAGTTTAATATAAAAAGGTATGATTTCCAAGATGTAAGTCAATGACCATGACAATGGTGAGAGGGGTTTTTCAACGAAAAGTTTTATTAATGTTTTTTAATTTATATGTTGTAAATTAAATTGATTTATATTATATAATGAATTTTATTTTATTTTTTACCTTTTATAGAGATATATTGTGACACATTAAATTTGCAATTAACACTAAATGACACCATGTAATGTCTCATCCTAGCTGACAAACACTCATGGCCCAAGACAAACTGTCACATGACCTCAAACACGCCTCCACATATGCCAGAGAATCCCAACTAGTAGTGAGGGTCTAATATTTGTAATGTGAAGACTATAGTCTCTTTTATTATTGTAATACAACAGCACAAAATATATAAATAGATATCCAAATCATAATATAACATAACCATATACATAACTGTAACAAGATCACATGATGGAAAAATTAGAGATACAATATCCAGTTATAATTAAATATTTCATGCTAATGTATGTTCCAAGTGTCAAATTAAAACTCAAAATTTGAGACACTAACGACTCCCAAAAGGGGCTTGAACCATGTATGATTCTGTCATCCATGCTCTATCCTGACTCATCCACCAAACATATGTCCTTTTCCATTATTCTGTCGGATGCCATGTAATCCATTCAGGTACCGACTAGGAAGCCCAAGTAGAGTGTGAGTGCAACACAGTAGGATAACACCAATCTTGTGTCAAATAATATCCAATAAATTGAAATTACACACAATTGTACAAATAAATACTTATAATTCATTAGTAACCCATTATAATATTATGAGTTAATTTTTTTTAACTACATAAATACCTGGGTTCTCATAGACACTCATACCTCAATATTTGCCTCATCTCATGTTGGAGTTGGAATTATGTTTGAGGGAAATCATATCTTAGAATTCAACTATAACCATTATTTAATTCTCACAATAGAATTAACATGTTCCCATTCACTAATTCATTCTTTAATTCTTATGTTACCATAAAAACTCACACAATAGAATAACCATGTTCCCATTCATTATTTCGCAACTGAATAACCATGTTACCATTCTTAACATCACATTAGAATGAACATGTTACCATTAATTAACTCATAATTAATTAAAAATTAATTATTGAAATAAATTCAATCCCAAATTCAATAATTAGTTAAAAACGACTTTGGAATTTTTTAATTCAACAATTAACTAGTTACATAAATAATATTAATTAATTTGACAGTTAATTAACCACATAAAATAAGTAAATTAATTCAACAATTAATTACCCACTTCAATTTTATTAGTCAAATCAATGATTAACTAAGAACACTGATTTCATTAATAATTAAACAGTTATTTTTTCACATAATTCCCCTTAATTAATCCGCAAATTAATTCAGTGTGTCAATCCTAATTAATTAACTCGTCTATTAATTAATCATTTTACACAAATAAAAATCTCATAATAAATTCTATAACTATTTGTATAAATCTATAACTAACATCTTAAAATTATTTCTAAAATTAATTATCTCAAATCCTCTATCTCAAAATATTATAATTAATTCAACAATTATTTATCTAAATCTATAATATCAGAATACAAAATCTCACATCTTATCAATTTATTAATTCAACAAATTAATTAATCTAATCAATAAATAAATTGAATAAAATTCAGTAACAATCCTATATTTACATATAATTTATATTAATACAATGGGATTTAAAATATAGACCACCTATATCAAATTTTATGAAGAATGCTCACCAACAAAAATCCCTAAAATTTGAGCTGTATATTGATGTATAACATGATCCAGATCTAAAACCCTAAATCAAGATTTAATAAATAAAGATCATTCCAATATGAATCTTTATCTATAATCCTAGTTCTATATTTAAAAAATAATAATAATAACCCCATTCAAGGATGGAAGAAGAGAGGAAATGAATGGGAAACCAAGCCTGATATAATCCACCTACATGGAGAGGTGTAGATCTATGATCTAATGTTCGAATCATAAAAAATGAGTTAGTAAGGCTTAGAATACATATATAGAGATCAAAAATTGTGAAAGAGAGATTGAAGTAAAAGTGGGTCAAATTTGGGTAAAAATAGTGGTTTTGGTAACTAAAGAAACTAATTTTCAAGTTAAATTATTTTATGCACATGGTTTTCTGGGCATGGGGACACATTTCCCCTAACAATGTGCATAATGTGTGAACCTATTTTTTAGGGGAGAATGGTTACTCATAAGAAGGATCACAGTTTGAAAAACTGTGCTCCAAACATGCCAAACCATAATGTCCTAGGTAACATAGTTTGTGGGGTTGGGGTGCACAGTTTTCCCTAACTTTTCACCAACCATGAACAAACCCCTTTCCATTAATTTTTCTCTTTTTCACCCAAAATAACCACAAGGAAAACCAAAAATGAAAATTACTCAAAACAAATCAAAATTTTAACTAAAAATATACAATATTTATCTCGAGAAATGGTTAGGATCATACAGATAGAGAATACATAATTGTAAAACTAATATATTTCTACCAATCTATTTTTCTATATATTAAATGTTTTAACTAAAAAGAAACTTTTCTACAAATTATAAATTATATTATATTATATAGAGCATAAATTAATATTTTCAACATAAATATATGGTTTTTTGGGTAAAAATATATATTTTATTAAAATATAAACTACATGGGTAAAAACTAGTTACCATGGAAAAAATAAAAATGATAAAATGTAAATGAAATGTGTTAAAAGGCTTGAAATATTTTTTAAAAATGTAACAAAATGGGTGGTGGATGATTTCTAGATCGTATATCACCCAAAACTATACTATTCATTTATTTTGGATCCCTTTACCATTGAATAATTTCAATCTATTATTGAAAATTTTTGGGTGTTCTCAAAAGGTCCTTTTCTTCACTTATAAAAGGTGGAAATTTCACCCCTTCATGCCCCAATAAATCCTTTGAAATTATTCCTTAAGATCTTCCTTTTTAATATTTATTGAATCATATATCATGTTAATAATCTTCTGGTCACAATTATTTAGCCCAGTAACTTCATTTTCAATTAAACATTCAAGAAAATGTCCATGGTACCAAAGTGATTATTAATCACTCCTTATGTTTTCTTCTTAATATTTATCTCTCAAAAAACTATATCCATAGTAATATAATTACCTAAGAATAATTATTGTAAAAAAATATTTATTATATTAATTTAACAACCATTATATATTCAATTCCAACTATTCAGAAAAAAATAATCTTAAAAATGTGTTCTACGGACTACCATCCTTACGAAGTTACAATTTTTTTTTCATATATATTTTCATTATTAATCCAATACACGTCAAATATGATTCACCAATATAAATAAATATAAACTATATTGTTATTAATCTATTATATTTATAATATTTATTTCCATATTCATATCCATTGAGATATAGTGTAATAATGTTTGGGATGGTTTGACCCCTTACATGAATAATACAATAAAACTCTATCATGTATGGCAATGGGAATATAAATACTGATATTATTATATGAAAATAAAAAACCTTATTAATTTATTTTTTGAGAAATGTTGTATTGATTATTTAACTTATTACTAAAATTTATATATTGATCACCAAAATTACCGAGATAAGCTGACATGAATTTAGTTTTCACAAAAACAAAAGAAAAAAATATATAATAAATTCATAGAATATGATAATAAATAGAAACTATTAAATAAAATATTGAATAATAAGCTTACTAATAATGTATATAATAAACTTAATGTAATGTTTTAGGATGGTGGTTTCTTATTTATAGTGAATTGAGAACAATGTAAGGGTTTCTTATCCCAAATTAACAAATCTTAACTTGTATTTTTTTACACCATGTTTTGTTTGGAATTGTTTATCTAGCTCCACCTTAGACTTTTTTATCGAAATTTTCTTATATATCATGATATTCAATTTTCTATTCATATTTTTTTATCTTAGGGGGTTTCATATAAAATATTATAATAGTTTTATAGGTTTTTGTTAACTTATTTTTTTATCCACATAAAAAGATTCTAATTGAACTCTTTTATACCTAGATTAATTAATTTGAAATACGAATAATTTTTTATTTTTCACACTTTTCTTATTGTTAAAAAATTATTCCTTTTGACCTCATTATTAAATTATTCTTAACTCAATGTTTATGTTTCTTGAAATGGTTTCTTGGCCTTAATTCATATTTCCTATAACATACTTCTTTGATTGCAGTAATTTACATTTATATATGGTATATAAGACCTATTTGTTATATTATATCATGAATTATATTTCATTAATTGTATTTTATGTTTCTTTTTATGATTATTTTTCTTAAAGGGTTTAGATATAAATATTTGGGAAGCTTCAAGGATCCCTTTCCCAATCTTGTTACAAAATTACTATCAATCAAACGTGATAACCCATCTAGGGAATTTTAGATGTCATTATTTCTAATGTCATAATAATTTTATTCATCTATGGATATCATAAGTTATCTTTTTTTAACATGAATTATAATGAAATTCTTATAATCTTCTAATGTGATGTGGTTTTCATCAAAATTATTTTAAAAATATAAAAATGCTATTCATATTTATTCTTATGTTGTTATCTTTAAATCCTATTTTTTGGATATACCTTCATTTTTTTACAAAATTTAAAAAAGTAATCTTAAACTACATTGGATTTCATTCAATTTTTTAAAAAATAGAGGTATTATAAAATTTCTTGTATGTGTTATTCTCAACAATATACTCTCTGTTAGTGCTTCCATTTGAATATAAAATTCCACTTCATTTATACTTTTAAATGAACCTTTCACTCCAAATTATCAATTTTATAAAAGAAGAGATATTTTCCCTAGTATTTTAAAAATATTTATTTTTAAATTAGTAAAAAATATCATCAATATTCCTTTTTCCAATTTTTTTTCTAAAACTCCAAAAAATTGCTTTTCATCCAAGTCGTTTCATATTTCTTATATGCAATCATGGATATTATTGAAATGATACCATCGATTTTATTTCCCGTGATTAATTATATAATTTATTTCTCTTCTAGTGGAATGCAACATCACTACCTTTTTATTTCCAAATCACCCTCTAGGTATAATGGTTAGTTTTCATCCAATGATTTTCCAATCTGAAAATTTTATATTTAGTTATTATTATTTAAGTTTGTTTTGATACATTACATACATAAATTATATTGGGAAATTATTTAATTATCCATATACACATTATTAATACACTATGAATAATATATTCTCTATTAGCTGGCTTGAATTATATTTAAGTAGAATGTTGCTGAACATATTGGGATACCCATTTCCATGAGTATATCATGTGATAGTTGTCAATGAAATTGTGAATGATTATATTATATGAATTCCATTTAAAAATAGATGAAATAAATTTTCATTCTATTGGTACTTTATGATATGATGAATTAAATCCATTTTACTTCCTTGGTTCTTTGTGAAATGAGGAATGATTTACTAAAAGTGGCACACATAAGTGTGGATGAAGGACAAGTTTGATTCTGTAACACGCTCTAGTTCATTTTATAAAATTTAAAATCTCATGAGATTAGTATTCAAGATTACATTTTTGTTGCTCATAACAAAGGAAAATGATAATGTTTCTTATTAAACTAATTCTCCCTATACCAATAGTTATACCAAATTAATAGGGTAGACTAATGTTACAATCTCTTGGATAATTTTTATTGACTATTTCTTCCATACTATTTTGATTCATGAATTTCTATTTATGTCATAATTTATTATCTATACATTGTTGATATTAACTTTTTAATGTATCTTTATTATAAACATATTCTCATATTATGCTCACTTATGATATTTTATTATAATCTCCAATGTTTACTCTTTCTAAATATCTAATCTCTCCCATATCTTGCATTTTTAATCACAAGGTTATGAAGATGAGTCTCGCCTATGGGTTGTCTAAAAGGGATTCAAGTATTGTTCAATTATTGATAAATGTTTGTATGTTTTGTAAAATATATTTACTATAATGTTGGTCTTAAAATACACATAACAAATAGGTTATCCAAGTTATGTGAGATATTCAAATATGTAATTGAAATTTGAAATTTGTGCAATATTATCTAGATTAATCTCACTTGTATTCATAGTAAAATGTTAAAAGTATTTTTTTAACACCGAGCCAGAGAGTGTGTTCCTGGGAAACCACTTTGAGACCTCCATTTATAATAGAAATATAGCCACCAATATTAAATTCATTAAAATAATAGCTTTCAAGAATTCATCGTTCTATCAATGTTATGATTAAATTATATAATAAATAAATATAATATAAAAATAGAATAATATTTATAATTATAACCCTCATATAGTATTCTTTTACCATATATATGATGTTTTTAAATATAAATTTCTATTATTTTTTAATTATAATAATATATTTACTTTAAAAAAGTTATATATATTTTTTAAAAAATTATATAAATGATTTTTACATGTTTCTATATAATTATTTTGATTTATCAATTTTTTTAGAAATATATTTTTTTACCAAAAAATATCTTTCTTTTCAAAAGGTTTTTAATTAATGTTTTTTCCTCATTTCAGTTCTTTTTGAAAACCACCCACATTTCTCCCCCCCCCTTGTTCTCACACATACAAGATAACATTTATCATATTAATAAATTTCTAAATAATATAATAATATCAATTAATTTCATCTAGAAGAAAATAAAACATTAACCCTAAACCAAATACAACATAGACCATAACAATATAGTTAATTAAATATTTCCAAAAATTCAATTCAACTCAAGTATTTATCCGACTAATTTTTTTTATAAGTTAAATAAACAAATTAACCAACACTTCCAAATATTTTATTAAAAATTAAAATATTAATTTATGTATAATGAGAAATATAGAATAAATTATATCAATTTAACTTTAATAAAATGATCAATAAATAATTAATTAAAACTTTCCTATAGAAATATTTTTTTATATGAAATATAATTTGTTATATTGAGTTACCAATAGACAACATATATTATCGATGTAAAATATAAATAATATATTTTTGTTAATACATAATAAAGAATAAATAATATTTAAAAATTTATAAATATATCATATTTTCAAAAAATTCGTGTGTAATTGTTTTCAAAATATAATATAATTTCAAATTATATTTAAAAAAATCCAATAAATATTTAATAAAGATTTGATAAATAATAAATTTCTAACAGTTATTAAATGATATACTTTCAAGAACTTCTACATCCAAAGTAATGATAATTCTGGGGCTTATGAAAATCCATACCCTTATATTTGATACCGCTCAAACAATTCTCATCCTAAGCAATTAAACTACAAATAAAAGGAAAAGTTAGATATTCATTTTCAATACCTCTTAAATGATTATTTCCTAGGAGAATCCAAAAAAACCTAAATAATAAGAGATTCACAAATCTTAATGGTCATAAAGAGATACCTCTCAAATAGAAATTTATCCACCATGGCAATCAAAATAGAAAAAGGATGATATATTATAATATAATTTAAAATAACAATAAATAATTCAAAACCCCAATTTTTTTAATGAAATCTATTTTTTTAAAATTTTAATCTTCAATATCACTTTTTTTATTTTAATAATCAATAGTCATATAAATTTTTTTAATATAGTTTTGGACTAGGTTCATAGTCACGTTGATGTTTTTTATAAAATATAGAGTATAGTGGTTTTTCAATTATTGCGGGGCTCACACAAGAATACAAGACTCACTAAGCCTTATATTATTAATCTTAATGATTCAAAAATTCAAAATAACGAGAATATAATAATGAACCTACCTTAAAACATTATTCATTACTTATATTCGAGTTTTCATATTGTAATATATGTCTTATCAAATACATTTAGGATGAAAACAAATATGTTTTCATAAATCTAATAAATAAAATTAACATCATTGAGAACATCATGTACATATATACATAGAAACAAAATCGCTGTATGGGATATATATTTCACAAAAAAATCATTTTCCACCTTTAAATTAATGTCAAAAATCACATAAAAAATCATGAAACTTGTAACAAAAAATAGTGAATATCAACCCACCCACCCCCAATTGTTGTTTAAATTCTTTAATAAATAATGGACCAATATATTTGTGCATTTTATATTTTCTACTAATTTAAATTTTATTAATACATTATGTATAGGTTTTTAGTGGGAAAAAATCATTTATAATTTATTCTATAAAAACAATAAATATAAATTAAATCTGAATAATAAATTCCTTCATTATATCAAAAAATATAAAAGATATTATATAATAAATTATGAAATGAATAAAAAAAAATTTATTTAATATAAGAAAACTATTGTAAATAAGAAAACAATAATTAAATAAGAAACAAATGATTATTAAAAATGAGAATAATAACCTATAAATAAATATTACATTATTTTATTATTTATGTAAATATAAATATACTCAAAAAACAAAATTAAATACTAAAATTTTATGTTAAATGTAACTTATGAAAATGATGCATGTATTAATCTTATATTTACTACTAAAATCCTTTCATTTTCACCTAAACATGCCTAATTGGATGTCAAGGTCCTTGCATCATATCATAGGGTCCCTAATTACAATGTCTTAGCTAGTTACTATGACATTAGTTTTTCATTTTAGTTCAAATGTTACCCTAAATATCGATGTTCATTATAGTTCCCAGCCTTAATTTCATGGTAAGGTTTAAATGACACTGTTTACCTGCCAAACCCCTAAAAATCTCACTTTTTATAAAATCTAAACTCTATAATCTATCTCAACAAAAATATCATATATAAATTTTACATGACCCACAAATATTGGTACCTCACATGTTTCAATAATAAATATATGTGTGACCCTCAAATCTTGCATTCAATAGGCTATGAAAAAAATAAAACATCCAAAAATCAACTCAATATAAATAAACTGAAGGGTTTGTGTTTATAATTCCTAAATTATAACTACATAAAAAATTTACAATACAACAAGTGACTTATTCAAAATATGTATGAATGAATCCAGATACCATAACAACAACATCTGTAATATATATGTATATCGGTCCTATAAAATAACCCAATAAAATTTTAGAGGGGTGAGGGTTTTGACATTTTTAGTAGGATCTTATTTGTAAATAGTTCTACATCAATTTACAATACATGTGTTATAAAATAGCTGAGTGGAATCTACTATGTATGGAAGTTTGTATAATCAATACATGGATTAAGATACTAAGAATTTATGATATTAAATTCAATTCCATGGAAGTATATATAATCACCTCCAGTAGTATTAACTATATATTCCATACCAAAAATTGTTATATATGTTATAAATAAATGAGGATGATATCACATTTAGGAATCATAATAAATTTATAGAAAAGGGTCCAAAAAATAATAACTTAGGAATTCATCATAAACATGTCATCATATAATCAATATTATTAGCATAATATTCTTCATTAAAATACCACCTCATCACCACAACTGTCACAACATTTTCACAAAATCACATACATCATAAAAATAATAAAAAATAAGAAAGATCATATCTCAACCCATTCCAACCATCAAAATAAAATTCCCATCATGATTACATTACATCCACGATATTTCCTTATCATCATCTCAGTGACTCATGTTATGACATTGATCTATGACAACCCAAATGCCTGAATTAACCCTAAGCTATCATATCTTGGGGAAATGTATATATGTCAAGCGTGATCCATAAAAACCAAAAATTGATGCATGTTTCATAACATTAATCCATTATAACATACACAGACACACACAGAAACAACACCATAAGGCATTACCACGAATGTAGATATTTAAATGTATATCAAATACGGTGACACACTACAACCCATAAAGGGCCCGACATTTGAATTTCATGGGACATTGTATCCATTTTTAGGTGCATTATACCTCAATCCATTATAACTAGTGAAGGTATACACATAACAAAAATCCCATACAAGCTTCATGTATAGTTTCACATAATAAAAAAACCAATAAAAAAGATAATCAAATAACCTATTAATCAAGAAAATAAAACACATTCAAGAAAACAAACACATACAATAATAGTAAATTCACATTACAATGTATAACAAGAAAAAATTATAATTTCATAAGTAATAATAAAATAACTCTATTTAATGATCCATTTATCATTATGATAATATACAAGATATAAATATTAGTTATTACTACATGGAAATATTAATACTCCACATATTTTTAATTATATCTTTACTTTATTTTAATTGACTATTTTATTTTATAAACATAGCTTCGTAAATTTTAATAATTATGATATGGGCATGAATTTTTTTACTGCACTATTCAAACTAAAAATTTTATTTATTAAATTCATTTAATTAAATATGTATTTTTAGAAATTTATAAGACCTTAATAATAAAATAATATCTCTCAAACTAAGAAACACTCTATAATAACCTAAAATAACATTAAATAAATCATTAGTACCACTCGAAAATATTAATTCCATATTATCATTTAATTAATATTTCCATATTATTCCCATTTAAATGTATAAATGTAGAATATATTATTTAATTTAATATGATATCATATGCAATAATTCATATGGGATCCCACTAAGTTTCAAATAAAAAAAATATTTCATATTTATCTTAATAAAATTAAAACTTATTTTTAATATCTTAATAATAGATATTAAATTAATCTAGAGAAGTGTGTGATAAATGAAATTCAAAAATTAAATGAAAACCCCTCCCCTTGGATCAAAACAATAACACCCGGACTGAGGAGAGAGTTACAATAAAAATGCACAAAATAAATGGAATAAGAAAAATGGCAATAATATAGAATATCTAATGTTTTAGTGAGGAGAAGGTAGAAAATAGATTTGTTGGTGACATAGATCATTAATTTTGAATTTTATTTGGTGGGTTTCAATAAAAGTATATGATAGTGTTAATAATCATCGGATCGAAGAGACTAATAATCCTTGAAAATTGATGATAATTCTACTGACTACTTTCAATGGGAAATGATCAAATGAATTAGTCCAACAAGGGTTACTTAATAGATTTTAATACATTTAAATAAAAATAATATTTCAAAATTTAATGGAAGGTCATAAAAATACAATACCTCAATAGTATCACATTCATTGTTAACCATTGTTTTCCATTCACCACAATAAATATCAGAGATATATAATTCATTCAACATTTTCAGTCCATCACCATGAATGGAAGGAATGATTAAAGAAATGTGGGGGAAAAATATATTATTTTGTATGAAAATAATTTTGATCATTATAACCTATATTTATAAATTAATTATAACACTTATCATCAAGTGGTTTAAAATAATAGTCCTTTAAAATTTATCAGTTAATCAATATAGATATTAAATTCTATAATTAATAATTTTATAAATAATATGTAATGATATTTATAATTACAATTTTAATACATTTTTTTAACCTTATATATGATATTACATTAATATAAATTTCTATTTTTTTTATAATTAAAACAAATAATTTTTCATTAAAAATTACCATATATGTTTTCTTATGACCATTAAATTTTTATTCACATCTCCATTTCTTTATTTTCAATTGCCAATTTTTATAGTAATAAATTTATTTTAAAAAAATTTTTTTTCAAAATGATTTCATTTGAATGTTTTCTCCCCTCACATGTTGTTTTCGATCAGATTCATGTCGTCGAATGATTTATTTCAGGGGGTTTAATATTTTGATATTATTCATGTTATGTTCAATATTTTGAAATAGTCTCCAATTATTTTTATTCATGGATCCAATATCACCCAACAGTTCTCTATCCATGAGGGACTACTTTCGAAATGCAGGATCTCATTGGGACGTTTGGCCAATGATACTTAAGAACTCACATCGTTCGAGAGGATGGGAGTTCAGGCTCACCACACCCTTTTAGGGGAATGTTTTCCAACTTTTGGACTAGATATGTTTGTGATTCCTTCATTAATTCCCATGTATGATGTATGACTCCCTTGAATTAACAATTAATTATTCATGTGTATATAACATAGAATCATCTATATGTATATGAGGTTCTTCATCAATGGATATCTCTATATGTATATGAGGTTCTCCATTAGTGGTTTCATATTCTATACTAACTAGATATTATTATCTAATTATTACAATGATTCTAGCTTTCATCCACACAGTTGGGTTCTCTAGAGTGTATCTTCATCCACGGAGATGAGATCTCTTTTAATGATTGGATTGTAACACAAAAATGGATTTATATGTATCCTTCTGAAATGAACTATAGCCCACATTGTTTAGTGCTAGTTAATGTGAAACATCAAACCTATTAAGGTCATGTGATAAGTACAACACCATGAATTTTAACATCAGGTATCAAATGAGTGTAGCTGAAAGGTTCCTAGTCAAGGTTAGATTAAATGCTTATGCCAAAGTGGACTAAAGAACCTAGAAGCGATATGGGATCCCATGTTGGATAAAAATATATAGGGATTATAGTCAAGATAAAATTAAGGTTGGTTTGGGGGTGTTGGGATTGAACCTCATGGGTGTTCTTACATATCCAATTTAGACGAGAATTAAATCCCATATAGATTGGTTGTGAGCACCTGTACCTATGGAGGCCCTCTGAGATTACCTTATAGGGGAGTATGTCCCATTGGGAATATTGGATTAGTTAAAACTGGTAGATAGTATTACCTAGTGATTTGAGTTTTTATTGGGGCTTACTATTGAGGAGGATTCCCCAGTGGTTGTAGGTTTGGATGGGGATTACGTCAGAAGATGATGCCCATGATTAGCCTATGGCGGGGATTACATTGGAGGAGGATGACCTAATTATTAGGTTTGGTTTGTGCTTACTTATGAGGAGGATTCCACAGTGATTAGGTTTTATTAGGGATTACTCCTAAGGAGGATTCCTTAATGATTGCATTTACTATGGATTACTCTGACAGAGGATACCCTAGTGATTTGGTTTGGTGGTGGTTTACTCTGGAAGAGGATTACATATTGATTGGTGTTTAGGTTGGGGATGAATATTAAGGATGATTCCCTAGTGATTATTTTTTTTCGGTCTTACTTTTGAGGTGGATTTTGTAGTTATTGGGTTTTGTTCGGGATTACTCAAGGGAAGATACCTGATAGATTGGGATTGGTTGTGACATACTCATGAGAAGGATTCCCTTTTGGTTGTGTATGGTTAGGGATTACTCCTAAGGATGATTACCTAGGGAATGGTTTTTTTTTGGAACATACTTCTGATTTGGATTCCCCGGTGATTGGGTTTGGTTGCGACATACTCCTGAGGATGATTAACATGATTAAGCTAGTAAAAAAACATTGAATGAATCCCAATAGTTTTATTTTGGGGCATATTCCTGAAGATGATTCCCTAATGTTGGGATCATGTGGATAAAATGATTACCATAAACCTCTAAGACCGTGTAAGTCAGGATAAGTGTGATAAATAAGAGGAAGTGTTAGATGTGGGGAATAGCCCTAAAAATCAAGATCTGGTGCCTAATCCCTCCCATCATTGTACCTTGTGGAAAATGGGAGAGAGAAAATGATTTAAAGATCCCATATCTCCTCTTGTTGACCCATGGGTTAGGAAAATGAGGAAATAATGAATTAGATACTTTCATACAAGATATGGTATTACTCTAGGAGGATTCCCTATATTTTGTATCAGGTGGAAGATCTCAATCTCTATCAAAGTGAAAGGAGGGCACAATCCTTACTATACCCACATAGGACTGGAGGATCTAGGTCTTAGAGATGACTAGATAAATACATGGTTCTAACCATTGTACTAAAGACCAGGGATTCTCTGACACCACCTCCAGGGTTTTGGGTGATCATAACTGATGGAATATATATCACATGCACCCCAAGCGTCCTACCCATCAGGTGAGACATGTACATGGTGCCTTTGACCGAATGAATTCATTCCCAAGAAGGAGACATGCTAGTGTACGTATTTCCATGGTTTTTCAAATCTTAATGCTTCAGTGGAGGTTTCAATTGGGTCTCCTACAAATATGGGTTCCAAAGAAAGATAAACCATGCAATTGATTTCCTGGAAAAGGGCATGAGAAGTGGATTGCACAACGTAGATTCTAGGAAGGAGAAGGGGGTCTCTTGAAGTGCTTCCTTATCTGACTATGGAGTGATTCATGTTGATATTCCTATGAGATCTAAAAGTGATTGACACATGTAGACATGTGCATGTTGAGTATTGTTTTGGTGATGGACCACCTAGGAAACAACACTTGGGAGAGTATTCATTCAAGTATCTAATGGTATCCATAGGTGTTCTAGAAAGTTCCTTCTATAGGACCTTAGTTAGGGAAGGGGCCCCATGCTAGGGTTTTTCAACAACTAGGTTAATGTTCACTTCTATAGGTGTTATATATTTAACATGTTTGGGGAATTTGGTTCCACTTACCCATTAGTTTCCTCACCTTCTGGTTTTGAGTGATACATAGAATGTTTTAGAGGATCTGGGAAAAGGATTCAGTTGATTAGAGTGTCAGGAGTTCTTTTGGAATTTTCGTAATTGAAAATAAAGATCCATATGGTCTTATTTATTTTATAATATGGGAATCTAAGAAAATTGGATGGCTCATTCAGGTATTTCAGATAGGCCAATGCGCAGGTGCCCTATGCTGTGATGTTAGGTGACCGTCCTATCTGAGGCCGCACAGAACCATTGGATGTGCATGTACCCTATGTGCTGACATTATTTTGGTAGGACCTATGCTACTCACATGGGTGAGATCGCTACATTTTACCATGGGTTATATTCCCTAACATCCCTTATCACGATTAGTGTCAGGGTGTGCTCCCAACCCTTCTAGTCTGTCCCTTCAATAACATCACTAACCCCATGGAAAATAGTGTGTTGTTCTATGATCTTTTTGGGTCTTCTCGAGGTTTTTTTCTATGTCAAAACATGGGACTCCAATATGATCCTTATTTTGGAATAAATATACATTTCTACTCAAACTCAACATTTATTGTATAGGTGTGTTTCACGACTTGAATTCTACAGTAAATTACATGGAACACATTTCACTGTTTCAACACTTTCATATGCCAATCCTTTATGATGCTTCTGTCTTCATTCGCACCCCCTACATCTTAAAATATAAATTTATGTATTATTTATTGTTATTTTAATTTTTAAATTCCTTATTTCATTTCTTCAAAATATTACAACACATTTACCCTGCAATTTCATCCCATAAGTAAACAATATTTGTTCTTTTGTAATTATCATACTTTCCACATAAATAAATTACATGTCTAAAATACTAAAAAATTTCTAAATAATATCACTATATCCATCTAGTTTATATTTAATAAATAGAAATTCCACCTCAAACCAAATAAAACTCACACCCAAACTATATAGTAAATTATTTTTTTTGAAAATTCCACATAACATAAATAATTAACAGAATTCTAATTTAATTAAATAAATAAATAACTTAAATTATACTATCAACATTTTTATAAAAACAAAAAAAATAATTTTAAATATAATAAGAATCATGAATAAAAAAATTAAACTATCTTTAATTAAATAATCAACTAATTATTAATTAATATAAACCTATGATAATATTTTGGAAAATTAATTTTTTTTTCTTTTCATAAATACCAATTCAAATGATATTTTATTAATAGAAGAGATACATAATATATATTTGTTAATGTGAAGAAAATATTACCAATCTGTAAGAAATTATTAAGATCCTATATTTTCCAAAAATCAATGGGAAGGAAACATTTTTTCAATTGGAAATATAGATTGAACTTATATTTAATAAAATATTTTAAATATTTAGTAAAAATTTTATGTATAATAAAATTCTATTAGATTTTAAATGATAGAATTATATAACCCCTAATCCCTCAATAATTATAAAATTATCCTTAAAAAATAAATGACGAATTTTAAAGTAAAAATAATAAAAATAATAAATATATTTAAATATTTATATGCAGAGTAGGCGATGAGAGAAAAAAGGGATGTATAGTGGGAGACTAACATATTTGAGTGAATAAAAAAGAACATATATAACAAAATTCAAACAATTATTAAATGATAGACTTTTGTGATCCCTAATCGATAGAGAAATGATAAAGTATTGGATTTTGAAAATTTTTGGCACCTATATTAGATACATATCAATCAATCATCTACCTCAATAATTATAAATAAAAACTAAACAAAAGGTTGAACATCACATGAAATGGAATGAAAACATAGATCTTCATAACCCATTATCATAATGGTTGAGGTATTCATCGATATTTTATAAAGAGGGTGATTCATTCCCCTCAACCTTAGATGTTGGACTATCATATTTTCCCCTTGGGAGAAAACTTCCTCACTAGAACATTAACTAGCTATTGGTTGTTATACAATTTATTATAGGCTCATTTCAACTAGAGATAATATGAGGCGAGGGGCACAATTAAGGTGTGAAATTTTTGATTCCGTATTCTAGATCTTGTCCCCACATTGGTAGCAACCCATTAAACATGTCATAGTTAATCACACAACCCCCACAATAAAAAATAGGGTAATTAATTACAATTCATATAAAAATTACAGAGTTCACCCCTAATGGCTAGTCCAAAGAGAATAAGCAAAGAAATGTATTATTTCACTATAATTAAGTCTTATTCACTTGTTTTGTGTATATGATATTTTTAGAAGTGATCACTCTATAATAATGTCTCTATATTTTATATTTGGTTTAGGAAATCACAAACTCCCCCCCCCCATGAAACTCATTCATCGAATCCTCCTCCGTGCACTAGTTTAGAACAATTTAGTATTAGTGTTTCAATATGTAGTCTACTACCATATGATAGTTCATGCGTCATGTTTTTTTCATCATCAATTTTATAATATGATTTTCCAATGCAATTATTAATCTCTAGAAGGGGAAGAAAAATGGTTGTGTATTTTACGTGTAGTCTACCATTCACTATTTAAAAGTATTCATTCAAAGAAATGTTTCTTGAAATTCATATACAAAACACCCATTTTGAAACTTGTATACAGATCCCCCTTCGATCACCCCAAATATGGAAAGAATCTTTGTGATTTTATTTATGATACTTCAATTTATGAATTAATTTGTGGAACTACCCTTCTCATAATGATTCAAAATATTTTGTTTTATGAACTATTACAAGACTCATTGATAAAATACCCTCTTGTGAAGTATAATATTTCAGGATAAAGGATACTTTGTAAAAGTATGTTTCTTCTACAAACTTCAACAACCAATGTGATACATTCACAAATATTTCTTCACATTTTCTTTCACCCTTAATTAAATTATCAGTTGGGTGCTTTTTGGAAGACACCCTAAAAAAACTCACCATTCACCAGATTACAAATAACAACATTTATAGAGTTCCTCATCGATAATTACTTTTTGTATGGGGTCTTTATAAGAACACCATATCAATGAAAAATACCCCCAATATGGATTTTCTAATTACGTTGGAGTCACATAATGTGGTATCCCAAAGAATCTATATGAGATACTTCCCATTCAAAACTTATATCATTGAAATCATATACAATTTCACGTATAACACATCTATGTGAATTTTATACCACTACATATATATCTTCATAATTGTATTTCATTTCATGAATATTTCGTAGTCATTTTCCATCTTCATAATACTTACTCTCTATTGTGCACCTCCTTCAAAAACCTACAAATATATAACATCTATACTGTCACAAATGTGTTATGAGAGAATCCTTTCTTTTCACTAAATTATTATCAAATCTCCACAACGTCTTCTAAAAAACATTAAACATAAACCTTTTGTCTTATCATCTAAAAAATTCAAAATAAGACTTCGGTAAAAGATTACTCTACTAAGAAGATTTTATCATTAGTTTTCTACAATTGAAAATTTCGTCATAAATCAAATTCTAATGAATGCATCTTTGTCTAACTTCACAACTCCTCATTTAAATAGATGAAGGATTTCAAAAAAAAAACAAAATATAAAAATCCAACTGATATCACCTTGGTTCAAAAAATTTACTCCATTTTTTTTATAAATACCAATTAAAATTTATTACCTTATAAATTGAGATTCTTATAGGTGATAAAAGTATATTTTTTTATCACTCTTTGTCTATGTGATCATTGTTCTATGTGGAAAATAATAGTTCAAGAGATAAGTCCAAGCATTGTGTCATTCCACATTTTAGAATTTCTATATCGTTATGATCATTTTATGTTTATTAACTATGGATTTTATCACGTACTAACAATCAAACCATTTACTCCCCATTGACTTGAGAACCTCAACACTAAAACCACCTAACCTCTTTTTAGGAAACATAACCATTATTCCCTTTTTTTCAATGAATTTACCTCGAAGCCTAGTCATTATCCAAAAAATTTAAATAAATAAAATGGGAAAGAATTGATCAAACATAAAACACAACCTATCAATAATTAGGGAACAATTAGGAGAGGGGAGTTTCTGAACCACATCTAGTCGAGAGAAGTGTTTTAAAACCTATGTTAGACTAATTTTTAATATATTATTGAGTAGCAAATGACTTAATATTGACATTTGCAAATTTATCATTACTTCAAACATGATCGATTTTGACTATTTCTTCCCCAAACTTCAATTTGATAATGTGATAACATATTTCAATATTTTTTTATGTGTGTGTTTTTAATATTTTTCATGAGATCAATAGAACTACTATTTTCCAAAAATATCACCATTAGATTTTTCACTTGTTCATCAATATCCTCCAATTGGTACATTATCCAATTAAGATGAATAATCTATTTTATTACTGATATGTATTATTATACTTCCATGAAAAAGGGATATTTCATGGCTTTTAATTAGTTGACTTACATAATTACATCTAATAAAAAATTCCCCACAACTTTTGGACTTTTGTTCCACGATATCACAAGCCCAATGCATGTTAAAAAATGATTCCCACTCCTGGTTCTTTTCTGCACCATTTAGAAATATAAAATTATGTGTACCTTGGATATACCCCATGATTTATTTAACTCCTCTGAGAATCTTCACCTTGATATTACTCTCATTAATATTGACCAAACAAGTTTCAAATGTTATATTAAACCATGTTACGTTCTAGTATAGAATGATTCTAATAATCATAATATAAAAGGTATGATCCCAAAATTTCCCATCATCCTGCTTTCTATGATTTTCTACGACCAAAATCAAAGTTACTATATGTTTGGTATTATGTATGTCAGAGTACTACAAAACCCTCTAAAATATGTAGTTTTAGAGATTAATGTGAACCTATCCATTTCATAAAATTACTACCCTATAAAATAAATGAGTTCCCCAAACTTAAGAAATTCTAATTCTAAACTCATTACATTAAAAAACTATTTTGTAGGAACTTTCTTCTTTCACACATGTTTTATATAAACCACAAAATCCATCACCATAAACTATGTATCCTTATATATATTCAAATAAATATTATTGTATAAACTCTTTATTTTGATTTCTATATTTATAAGGAGTGTGGATGAGAATATCATGTTCTTGGAACCATGTTTAGGCCATACAAACCCCCCTTTAACCATTAAATTTTTGTATGATCAGTTCTAATTAAGATTCCCATAGGTTGTTCAATATTTAGATCCTATTAAAGGAAACGGGTAAATAATGTTGTTTTTACATGAATCTACTAAATAATGAATCATATTCCAGTTTCCATAACTAATAATATCTTGGATGAATATGTTTGAGCCAATGGTGTGAATTTTTCTTCAGCATCGATGCCTTAAATTTAAGCATAGATTTTACAGGCACTACATTCTTTATTTGGGATCATATTTACATTTTCATTGATGTTTTTTCTTGATGATCCACCTTGATGTTTTTTCATGAAATTTTTTCCCAAAAACATTTGAATTTTTAGTATTCTTGAAGGATTTTGAAGTTTAATTTTTATCGATTTGATCCAATTCCTCATTCATTGCACTAACTCATAGTTATGTTTTCACCTCTCATTTAAATGATGATGGTTTCACCATATAAAATAGATATAATTTCCTAAATTTTATGATAGTTATCGATAATTTTAATTTAAATTCAATCCTCCTATTTTACTCTTGTACTATCACTTAATTGACAATGGATGGGTTCGAGAGCATCTGTGGATTTTTCAGAATGTGAAGCTCCATTTTTTGTGAAACTGATTGAGGCAAAAAATTAGTTCATGGTTAGTAGTAAAAATGAATCTCAACAACTTGGACCATATGAGGAGGAAAATGGCATGGAAAATCATACATGGTAGTTCTCATGATCATGAGAAATAGTCTATACATGTTTCATAAGTGATCCTCATGGTGTGTGCACTATTTGTTAAATGTCAAACTATGTAAGGGGGAATGGCTCTTGGGCTATGAAAAAACCCAGGTTTTTCATTTTTTTTTACACCATGTGCATAACCATGTTAGTGTTTGTGACATATTAACAACGGTGGTTAACGAAATGTGAATGGATTGGCCAACTGTGTGGCCAAACCATAAAACCCATTAAAATTTCTGAATTGATGATTTTTACCTCCATGCCTTTTACTTTTCTATATCAATTTTATTTCCAAAATCTAAAAACACATATCCCCTCAAATTGGAAGTTTTTCCTATCAACCTAATCTTAGATATAACCCTCTCTCACAATATATGATTTGATCACCATGTGTCTCATGGAATCGAACTTAGTAATAACTTCATTCATCTTACTTCATTTCTTCATTTATTATACTGTATGGAATTATAAATCTTTGGTGGGTAATATACCCCATTTTCATAAATTTTTTCTATTTCTATGATTTTTACCATTCTAACATGGATTTCAGGATTATATTGGATGAGGATTCTACTACCCATATATTGTAGGTGTTATAACACCTTACTAGTATCTTTTAGCTTTTATATTAAGTTCAATCATGCGATGAACAAGGCATTCCATCTGATTTTACAAAAATGAATAATTAATCAAACAAATCACTAATGCATAATGTAAGTAGTCCTTGAGACCTAACTCCATTATCATAGTTTTTCTACCTAAACCCAAAAGATATTTTGATGTGTATTGATATTATGTTCATAACTAAATGCAATTTTCATAAATTTAATATTGTAATTATATGAGTAGTGTACCATGATTTTTTGTGTTGTTTGGGGTGGAAAAACTCAACCCTAGCCACCCATTTGGATTTCTTGTTTTAAATACTTATACACATTACTGCTTAATGTATATTTAAACCACATTTGTTGGAATATTTAATTTACCATTGTAAATGAGCCCTTTAAATTTGATAATATTAAATAGTATTACACCATCATTTCCTATTATTCTTAGATATGTATTTTATAAACATTATAAAGTGTGTTAGGTTTATAACTTGTGAATAAAATGGTTAAATGAGATAAGTGGAAGTTGAATGGTATAACCATGTCTCCCAATGCTTACTTAATTATGATGTTTGACTAGTCCTTCCATTATGAATGTGGATTATTGGTTATTATGGGACATGGTATTCTACTTGTTGACTGGGAAAGTGTTGGATGTGTTAATCCACTCAAACACTTCTCCGTGGTTTAGAATATTAAAAAAGGTGATCCTAATTATCAAAAAGTAGGTTGGACATAGAATTTCTTCTCCTTGTTATGTATTATTAGACATGGAATTACCTTTAATTAAAGAGGAAATTAGAAATTTGTATTCCCCTTCGGGTATTACTCCTTTGGGTGATATTCCAACGGAATGACCCTTCAGACATATACTTTACCACTAAAGTCATATATATTGTGGAATAGTGTACTTACCTTGTATGATATTTTTATTTCACTCTTCAACCATATTCCCTAGTTCCAAAGAATAATAATAGAAACTCATATACTTATATTGTATTATGAGGTTACTTGTTAATATTCATTCTAGCGTAGAATGAAGCAGGTAACATCAGAAGGGTGTCTAATGGTAAAATTTGGTTGAAATGCTTTATTTATTTACTGTCCTTATTCATTATTATTTAACAATGGTAAAAATATATTTATGGATTGTATAATGCAAGAATCCATTGGCGGTGGTATGTTTATATTATCTCAAACCATATTTTAAAATCTTATTGGAAGCCAGATGTACTTTATGGATACAAATACGGATAAGGAGAAGGGACTAGCTTTGGATATTATTTGCTATACTAGGTTCGATTATAGAAGAAAAGGGATAAGTTCATTCTCATGGTTCCATTAGAGATAGATTTTTTTATTTTGTTCATTTTTATATAATGTTTTATATTATTGTATATATTTTTATTTATATTTCCATTTTTTATATCATAAAAAATGGAATCAATTATATATGATAATGGATTCAGTTTAGTTTTATTTATGATGTTTTCATACTGATTATTATAATACCATGTTTTTTAATTCTATTATGCTTATTTTAATTTATATATTATCACCACTGCAGGTAACTATGAACATGATGGTATTGTATCCCAACCATACTATTATAGAACCTCACTGCTAGTCAATAGCCTTTGGCTCATAGAGATCTTCACTTGAGGCTATATGGCCAATCAGGTATGCTTGATTATGAGTAGATCAAGGTTGAGATGTTACAAAGGGGTATAGAAGACTTTTAATTTTGTCTTATTATTTTGGTTGTTATACATGATATTTGAATGAGTTGGAATTTGTAAATTATAGTATTTTTGAGAGTATCCAACACACGTACATAGAAAATCTAAAATACGTGAGATGTGGTTTGTTGTTCTCGATTATACCTAAAATGGTGGTGTTGATTTCACTAATGGGTGACATAGTTTATTTGTTCCATTTATTAATCTTGTTGTGTATTCTCTTTTTACCCTTGGACTTTTATTGTAAGGATATATTGATTTTGAATCGTTATAGGCACCTGAGGTTTTATATTTCATGAATATTTAGTGTCATGTTTACTTATTACATGCATTAACTTCATCTTGTTGTAGTTATTTGACTTTTATATATGTTATATGACTAATGTTTCAGTTTTATAAATGAGATGAATGTTTTTTTACTAAATTTTCTGTATCAACATAAATTATGTTTTCCCACATAGCTTTATTTTGGCATTCTAACTAACTAATTATGGAATGTTTTTTCCATGGACCCTTTGTAGCATGGTCTGATACATTAGATGTTGAAATTAAAGGGATTCTAATTGTAATTTTTAATATCTATAGGCCTATAAAAATATGTAATAGTTCTCCAAATAATTGTATTATTTAATGAATATTGTTTTTATTACATTAATTCCTTTTTTATCCAGTAAATAGTATAAATTAAAACATTTAGAATGGTAACACATCTAATTTGACCATAATACACACACACATATATATATAACTACTGAATTTTTGATCTTAAATGATATGGATACCATTAAATTGGGATTATAATTGAATCTTAAATTGTTTTTTCAACTATAAAATAAAATTGACACTTTATATACTGAATCATTTTGTGTAGAATAGAGAACATGACCCTAACCCAACCTCAGTAGTTGGAAGTAGGGAGTGTATCTTATGATCGTTATGATATTATAAATCACATACACATAGATTTAAAGGTAGAAAATGGGGTGTTAACTCTTGTGTATGAGTTCTTTTACAATTTATAATTCTTTGACATTGATTTATTCAATTACTGAATCTTTTTCAGAGGTGTGTTCTTGGAATTATAGATATATGACACCCTAGAGACCTCATGTTGAGAACCATGAAGGGGTAAATGACCATGTTATGGTGGTGGGGGTCCTTCATCCATATGTGTTTTCTCCTGTAGTTCCACCTATGGAACCTCATCCTATTCTTAATTTGGGGAACCAATTATTATTTTCTAGAGGGTTTCTTACATTTACTGTAGTCTATACAGAGAGTTTCATTACCTGCCCCTTTTATGGAAGAGTTGATTTGGAGTTCTAGTAAGAGAACCCTCTTTCTTTTTCAAGGTAAGGAAGTCTCGTAGGAATTGATTCATGGATGGAATCTATCCTATTTATATTCAAGAAACCTTAGACAACTTCTGAGAGTATATTGAATCATAGCACATGTTTCCTGTGTGGATGCACAAACCATTGGTGGGATGTCTAGAATCAAATAAATCATCATTAGGAAATTATCTGGATAGATTTTTACAATAACATATTAGATTATATTCATATGGAGACCTTGAGAGATTAACAATCCAAAGAGTTTATACACCTGAAGTATAATACTGCATATTTTATTGACTATTCAATGAACATTAAACCAATTCTTCTAGGGGATGAGTTATCCATGGATGAGTGATTTTAGGATGGGTTAATTTACCATATCCAATTTTTTGTTGAACATATTTTCTTCGACTACAATGTCTTATATATTGAACTAGGTCCACATCAATGAGTGTAATCTGAGAGAGGATTTATGTGTGTGCTAGGGGGACGTATCACCTAGACTAGATTTTATTTCAATATGAAGCATAAAGAACCACCTACATGGCCCTCATTAGTCTAGTGGTAGTCTAAGTATCCAAAATGATAACCATTTTTTATTATAATAAGTGTGGAAATCCAGGTTACACAAAGCCCCAAGACCTTAGAGACCACATTTATTGTCATGTTTGTGGAATTTTGGGTCATCTTAGGTTCTTTTGAAAATATATTCCTCCAGTTGAATATGAGTGAGGATCTTTAATGAATTCATCTTTGGGAGTGAGGTCAGTAGCCCTTCTCTAGGTGGGTAACTAGAGTACAAATAACCATTTAGGCTACCGAGGTGGTCACAGAATTATGATGAGGACATAATAATTATAGAAGTAGTAAAACAGACCTACTCAGGGTAGGTAGGTTATATATTAGGGCCATAGATCGGGCATGATATATATAGTAGAGAAGAAACCCAGGGAGTAGAGAGTAGTTCCTTCCATATTATGTGGTACAATTTTATTAGCCTATACAATTTTCTCTACTTAATTTGACATGTCTGCTTCACATTCTTTCATATTTTTGGAAATTATGGAATTATTTGGCCTTGAGATCTAATATTTCTATGTAGTAATTACTCTCAATACTCTTTTTGTTGTTTTATTAGACAATATCTGCCAATGTAAGAAACTCCCCTTGATATTTTCATCTATTATTTTTAGGGAACCTCTTCACCCTCAAGATGATTGTATTTGACATAATTATTGGGATGGATTGGCCAGTACATTATCATGGCCATGTTTATTTCTATTATTTTTGGGATAGAAATAACAAAAACCAAAATTTATATTCTTTTATTAGATTAACCAAATATAAGTTAGGAATATTTACCTTCTCTAGTTTAATCACTTATGTACATAATTCCTGAAGAATTATCCATGATACCTTTTTAGAGAGAGGTGGATTTTTCTATTTGGTTAGTCCTAGGATCATTCCTAATATATATTATTAAGTATAGAACATATTATAAAAAGCTTCAAGAACCAACGGGAATGTTAAATAACCTAGAATCCTAGGTTTTTATATGACACAACTCATCTCATTAGGTTTCATTAGCACTTTTCACCATGAAGGTAGACAATACACAAAGACATTTTGTGGATTACTAAAGATAAAACTAGCATAAAAATAAGAACCAATATCTATTACCATGTATAGAATATATCTTCAACAAACTCAAAGTATATTTGGTATTTTAGAAAATTTATCGACGTTTTGGATACCATCTATTACACGATAGGCCATAAAATACACCACATAAAATCATCAATAAAATATATGTCTTATTTGATTATTTAGTAGTGTTTTTCGATCTCATGAACATGCTGAAAATTTTTATGGACATGATGAATTCAGATTTCGACCAATAATTGTATTATTTTGTGGTCATTTTTAGGGATGACATATTGGTGTGCTGACAAACTCAATGTAATGATTCCAAACACCTTTAATTTTTATTGATTACACTAAGAAATCATAGGTTATATGAAAATGTCTCTAAATTACACTTCTTTATTGAGGTAAATCACTTATTTTATCACATTATTTCAGAGTAAAGAGTGTCTATGGACTTATAGAAGGAATTTCTATGGATTCTTAGAAGTGTTCCATGAATATCATTGATATATGGAGTTTTCGTTGGGATTTTGGATATTATAGGGATATTTTTAGAAATTTTGACACATAGTCGCACCTATTATGGGGTTGAATAAGATTTTTTTTAAGTATAAATGCTATGAAATTTATGATAAATCCTTTCAGGAGAAAAATTGAAAATTGAATTTAGAACTGATCCTAAATCTTCCAAATACATGTAGACTCTATAGGGTTTATTATGAAGCATCGTTAATTGGGATAGTATTAGTTCTAATATAGTGACATTGAATCGTGGGATATGGGTATCAAAAGTTGAGATCTCATGAGTGGAATTACCTAATGGATGTTCTCGGTCATAGGGTTGTGGTTCATGAATTTCACTATTGGAGGAAATATTTTTTGGAAGAGATATTCATTATATAAAAAGATCATAAAAAAACAAATATATTATCACTCAATGTGATTCGAATTTTAGAAAATGAACATGGGCCGAATACCTCAATAAATTTAGATTTTACATTTATTATATTCGTAGGAAGGAAAATGTTGTTGTTAATTCTCTTAGCTGTAAAACTCTGGACAAAATAGTTTAAGAAGCCAGTATCAAGTGGTATTTAATGAAATTATGATATTTATCTTGATATTCAAGTGTATAATGGGATGCCTATTACTAAAGCATTAGTTTTGACCACATCCCTTCTAGGTAGATTAAATATGGGAGATATTTTTTATACCAAGTGCTTAGTACATATGGATTGTGTTTCAGGCGATAACCCACCACCTGATTGAGTCATTGATGGGGATCAGATCTTGTGCCTTCATGGATGAATCTTGGTTTCTGGAAACATAAAATATGAGTTAATTTGAGTATATAATTGTTCTTATTGGGTAGTACATCCTATTATTACTAACATTTACTACGAAATATGATACATGTATTGGTTATTTGGTTTGAAACACATGTTAATTATTTTCATTACTTTGTGTTCCCCCTATTAGGCGGTGAATGATGAGCCCCTATGACCAAAGGGAATTTTATATCCATTTCCCATTTTGAAGTGGGAATGGGTAGACACCACTGTGGATTTTTTGAAAAAGAATACCGAGATCCCATTAAAGAAATTATGTAGTACGGGAGGTAATTAATAAACTGACAAAGGTATCCCACTTCTTGCATCTTTGTGATACCTTTTTAGAGGAAGATCTAATGAATATTTATTCCATAAATATTATAAGCCTTCATGGAGTTACACATATCATCTTTTTAGATAGGGATGCACATTTTGAATCACTGTTCTATAAGGGGTCAGAGAAGGCTCCTGGTTCATTGTTACTTCTAAGTAAAACCTATCAACCATAGACCAACAAACAGTCTGATTGGATGACACAAGTGTTACAACACATGATTTAAACAAGAATCCTTAATTTTGGAGTTACATGGAATAAGAATATTCCCTTTCTGAGTTAAGTTACAATAATATCTTCTAAGAGACTATACAGATGGCCCCTTATGTGACCCTATATTGTAGTCCATGACGTTCACCCCTATACTGGTTAGAGGAAGGATATCATACACTACTAAGACCATATCTTGTTTGGGTGACATCGAGGAAGGTAAGGCTTCTTTAAGAAGAATATTTATATTGATTATTGTAGTCAAAATTCTTATGTTGATCATCACCACTGATCTTTATAATTATAGGTGGGATATTGGGTCTTGTTGGGTGTTCCACCTATATTTAGGCATCAATGGATTCAAAGACAAGGTAGGTTGACAGCTTGGTTTTTAGGAACCTCTATAATTTTATAGAGAGTCGAGTCGATAGAATATCAGTTCTATATACATGTGAGGTACCATACCAAGAAAAATGAATTCCATTTCTCATATATTTTTCATTACCATGTATACCCAAACCATTTTTTCTATCCTGATAAGGTAGAGTTAGATGTTGATTCTTATTGTGGGGAGTACCCGATGTGTATCATGGATCATGAAATGAAGGATATATAAATAATTTTAGTTCCTAATGTTCTGATTCTATGGTGGTAGGGAAATTTTTTGGATTGGACCTAGAATAGAGTGGTTGATTTATGACCGTAGTGTCCAGAACTCTTATTAGATGATGTTCAATCACCCTTATAAGAGATGTTCGTGGATGAGTTATTTTGAGGAGGGAATATATTACCATACCTATATTTAATTGAAGTAATAATAATTTAAATTATATGTTAAATATATTTTCTTACTCTAGTAATAACTATTTAGGGGCCAAATAAGTGTTAAGATCATCTAGGGAAGGTTTGGAGCCCATAGCCTCGGCTTTTTTAGAGAAGAATATTGAGGCACACAGTTTGCACACAATAAGTAGTAACCATGCGGTTTAATCATGAATCCCATATGATCAAGATAACAGTTTTTGAAACCATTATAGGGAGGTCACACAATCATGAGAGATAATGCATGCATGTTTCAAAGGTGACCAGTATTGGGTGCACATTGTGTTTTAAACAGTTCGCAAATATTGAAAGTGGGGATGGTTGTTGGGTAGTGAGAACACACAAGATGTTCACAGTTTACCAAACAGTGTGCCTAGTTGAGTGAGGGTATATTCTATATGTATAGTGGTTGTGCTCCATTTGTGAACGATTTGGAAAACCATGCATCTGAACCATGAACCCCTTTAAAAAGTTTGAAAGAATATTTTTTTACAATTTTCTTTTAACTATTTTTAATTCACCATCTTTCCCAAATTGCACACAACCTCTCCTCTCTCATTATATGATTTTATTATTCACATCAAAATGGATATAACTCTCTCATATGACATCAGATATGACCACTATGCATCTTGTTGGATCACTCTCGATAACTCTTTCATTCCTCTTCCATCATTTCTTTATTTATTTTTCTGCATGGAGTGTTAAATCCACGAAAACTATTGTACTATATTGTAGGTAATTTTTTATTTCTCCGATTTGTCCCATAACAACCATCATTTTATGGAAATAATTGACTAGGTGTTTAATACCAGTATAATTTAGGTGGTCTATTTCATTTACTTTATGGTTTTGGTATTTATATTATGCGTCATCATACTATATTACAGACATTGCATGAACCCCTCCTTAAATGTGGAATTCACTAAATAAATTTCTAATTACTAATTTTTGTATTACTTGAGACCTAAATCCATTATCATATGTTGTCTACCTCAGTGTGAGACACATATGCAGGTGTGTTTCATTTTTTTCATTTCTAAGTGAAATTTAAAACAATATATAATCTGATATCTTGTATTTAAAATGGTAAATTCTCCACCAAGACACTTGGTGTTGTTTGAGGATGTATTCCCCAACCCTAGCCAAAACATTTGATGGGTTGTTAAAAGGTCTATAAATTAATCCTCTTATATATTCATGTTGAATTATCCATTGAAAATGGGTTTTTTAAGGTGAATTTGATGAAACATTATAAAAAGGTTCATGGGCCTTATACATGGATATGTAATTGAACCGCTTTATAAGGTGTGTTAGGATTATTCCTTATTAATAAAATGTCTAAATGGGATTATTTAAAGGTGAATTGTATACCCATTTCACCAATACCTTATTTAATTATAAAATTTTACCATTATTATCGTTATGATTGTAGAAAGTTTATTATCATGGCACGTATTGTTCCCCCTGATGAATGGGATTATGTTGGACATGTTTCTCCACATACTCACTTCTCCTTGGTTTATAATATTGGACATAGAAATCCTTATGCTTGAAAAAGATGTTGGACATGGAATTTCCTCTCTCGATTTTGTATTATTAGACACAGTATTCCCTTTCCTTAGAATGGATGTTGGAAATTTTTCTTGAAATCCTTATATTTGGTGTGGAAATGATAATCCTGGTATCACATGACTTCACATGACATGTCTCCAACTAAGTCTATAACGAAGGGTAGTTATAATAATTTTATAGTGCTCGAGTGGAATACCTTATGGGGATATTCCAAGGGTATTCCCCTTTAGACTTATACTTTACTACTAATATTGTACATGTTGTGGACACATTCAGTTCCCTTATTTGATTATTTTACATATATTTCTCATATATATGCCACAGGTCCCAATATTACTAATACATACTGACAGACATATATCATATCATGATGTCACTTGTTCTAAGACATTCTAAAATAGGATAAAATTGGTAGCATTAGATGGGTTTCATATGGGGAACTCATTCAGACATTGTTTATTATTTTATTATCCCTATTCATTATTATTTCACATTTCATATTATATATTCATGTGTTGGATAGTTCTTGACACCATTATTTGTCGCATAATAATTATATCTCACACGCTGTTTAGGCTGCCAATTGGTATTCTAATAGTCTTTCTAAAAGTAGGTAGGGACAAGCTAAAGTTCCCATATTTGGATGCTTTTTTTTCAGGTATTTGGTATGAGAGTAGGGGACAAGGATTATTCTTGATATGCTTTTAGAGATTTTGTATTTTTTGTTCATTTTTTTATATTATATTATATATTCCCATAGATCTATTACCTGTTATTCCTATGTTTTATATTATACAGATATGAAATCATTTAAATATAATAGTGGATATGGTTTTATTATTATTTATGATGTTTTCCTCTAGATTATTATTATACATGGATGTTTTTATCTTTGTGTCTTTCGTTGTGGTATTACCATCTCTCTACTGATGTATATGTTATCATCACTATATATCACACCACTCATGAGGGTATAGTATCCCCATTTGACCATCATAATCCCTTGCCATTAGAATATAGGATTTGGAATATAATGAGTCACAGATTAGGATTGGTGGTGAACTGGGTTTGTTTACTTATTAGTGCACTTGACCGCTGTTGTACAATAATGCATATTTATTTACATTGCACAACCTAAATTTTTTATTTTATGGAACCAAGGCATAAAGTATCTTTATTATATAAATTTTCATATAGATTTATTTCAATTAAAAACCAAGTATTAAGAGGTATAGAATATTTTAATGATGGGACAAAAAAAATACACCATCTTAAATGTAAAAAAAATAAATATTTAAAAATACGCATAGTGATACTAACTCCTATAGATTTATTAGAACTACATTGTATAACCCTGGGAAATACATACTGAAATGGATGAGCTAGAAATCTCTATAAAGGAATAAATATGTAAATAAAGTAAAATATGAGAGTTAAGTGGAATAAAATTATATCATAAAGAAAATGATCTTAATTATGGAAACGTTGAATAATGAAATGAAATCATAACATCCAAGAATCATGGAATATGTGGAAACAATATAAGATAATAAATCATAGACATAAGTCAAACATCACTCCAAAGACTATCGTCATAAATGTCACGACCCGTCCTCAGGGCCCGTGCCGTGACTACCCCAAACCCGCCTTCTATAGGCCAGGGGCTGTCGACTAGTACCAAGGCGTTAATCCAGGTAAAAAGGGAAGGCATTTCCTTTGTAAAGTAAACAAACACCATAGAGTAAGCAAGCAGTAGAAGTAAACACCATGTAAAAACTGGGTACAACAGTAAGTGCGGAAAAGTAAGTGGGCCAGAATACAAACCCAAACTGAAAGTAAAGTACAACTAGAAATGGAAAACATCAACTTAAAGTAAAGCTGCAACGTCAAGCCATCCACTGGAAGTCCCACCTCAAGGGTGAGTACAGATAGCCTCCATAGCTCCTTTGGTCCAGCCGTCCGCTCCGAGTACGTCCCGCCCAGTGGTCCACCTCCAGGTACTGTCCTGCTCCGCAAGCCTCAACCACGATCAGCACTGTCTGTCATCTGCAACTAAAACAACGTAGTGCGGGCATAGCCCGTGAAGGTGTGAGTATAACCTACTCACTAGGGACCCTGATACCCTCGAAGTTCTCCCATTATCCACAAAGGATAATCCATAAAAGAAAGATACAATCACGAAGTAACATCCGACACTACTTAGGTATATGCCAATACATATACCTAAGTCATCAGTTCCAGTTCGGCTCCAACATCTGAGCTCAAGTAAAACCCAGTCCACAAAGAAAACCACAATCCAATCAACAGAGGAATACACAACACAATCCACACAGGAATGAAAATAAGGATTCAGCTCCCATAGGTATACTTCTTCGTACGATGATAGAGAGGATCAGATATAGCCACTGATTCATCTAAGCTGTCGGACCCACAAAGGACCGCTGAGCGCTGACCCACACAGGATCTGACCCTCACAGGATCGGTAGCACAGATCCACGTAGGATCGCTGAGTTTTGTAGTCATCACCGTCGAACCCACTGAGGATCTTTGTACAGTCGTCGTCGTCGCAGTCGCAGCCAGCTCTAGGGTTCCCGCACACAGCATGCTCGTTCAGGAGGGTACGCTCCACGAGCCAAGGGGATGATGATACATCAAATGACACATAGTCCGGAGTTTATGTATCCAGAAGTTCCATATCATCAACAGGAACTCAACCCGACAGACGGCGCGTCGATCGGATGCCCGGTCTGAGAGTTATTGGCTTTTTCGTCCCAGGGGCCCGGTTGTTTTTTTAACTCAAAACCAACCCGACCATACTCCAACTATGTCCAAACCTCGAGCGGAGTAAGCCAAAAGTTCCGTCTCATATAGAGGAATCCATCAAAGTCGACGGTACGTCAATCGGACGTCCCGAACTCAAGTTATAAGTGTTTCCGCTCTGAGGGCCCGGTTGGTTTCGTGCACGAACCAACCCGGCCGAACCCAAAGTTCTCCAAAATCTTGAGTGTGATATAGCGAAACGACCGTCTTGATCAAAGGATCGCAAAGCAAATGACGGTACGTCGATCAGAGTCCCATAGCTCATGTTATGGGCAATAGACCGAAAGAGGTTCGGTATTAGGAGGTTTGGACCCGGTCCGACCCGGTCCGATACCCCCAGGGTCGGCCAGAACAGGGATGACCCGAACCGGGCCTGGGACAGCCCGTTTGGAAAGTCCCGGAATGACGCACCGGCGGTCCAACTTGCTGGCCAGGTTGCTCGGCCGAACGGCCGAGCCGTCAGAAACTGCGTTCTTGTAAAATCTTAACGAAACTTAAGAAAAAAAATTCCTTGAATTTTTCGGGTTTTTACATCACTCCCAAATCAGGGCTTTACGTCCCCGTAAATATACATCATAAACTATGGAAACAAAAGTGGGTACTGAGCATGCATCTGAGCCTCCCGCTCAGAAGTGCTCTCTTGGAGGTTCCCGTGCTGCCATCTGATGCGCACTAGAGGGATCAACCGTCCACGTAAGACCTGCTCCTATCGATCATTAATCTCCACCGGGACCTCCGCAAAAGTTTCCCCATCATCAATGTACAACTCCCCATGGTCAATGATATGTGTTGGGTCGTGCACGTATCTCCTCAGCTGGGATACGTGGAAGACGTCGTGCACCCGGTGCAACTGAGGTTGTAGATCCAGGCGATAAGCCACCTCGCCAATCCTGCTGAGGACCTGGAATGGTCCGATGAAGCGTGGAGACAACTTCCCGCCTCGGCCAAATCTCTGTAATCCACGTCGAGGCGAGACCCGCAAGAAGATGTGGTCGCCATCCTTGAACTCTAGTGGCCTCCGCCTCCTGTCAGCATAAGACTTCTACCGGCTCTGACCTGTCCTCATCTGGTCCTAAATGACCTGGACCTTCTCCGTTGTGGCCTGGACCATCTCTGGTCCCACAAGGGCTGACTCCCCAGGGTCTGTCTAGCACAGTAGTGATCTGCAAGGTTGGTCGTACAACGCCTCGTATGGTTCCATCCCGATGGTGGAGTGGTATCTGTTGTTGTACGTGAACTACACCAACGGTAGGTGGTCCTCCCAGCTGCGACCAAAGTCGAGGACACATGCGCGGAGCATGTCCTCGAGAGTCTGAATGGTCCTCTCTACCTGACCATCCTTCTGAGGGTGAAAGGCGGTGCTCAGTCGTAGCTGCGTCCCGAATGCCTCCTCCAACCCCTTCCAAAGCTGGGAAGTAAAGCGAGCATCTCGATCGGAGACGATAGATGATGGCACACTGTGAAGCCATACAATCTCCTGAATGTAGAGATGTCCTAAGCTCTCCACTGATCCCTACTCTCTGATTGGTAAGAAGTGTGCCGACTAGGTGAGTCGGTCGATAATCACCCAAATGGAGTCGTGACCTCTGGAAGTGTGTGGAAGTCCAGTCACAAGGTCCATAGATATGTTTTCCCACTTCCTCTCCGAGACCTCCAAGGGTTGTACCAAGCCTACTGGTACCTGGTGCTCTGCCTTCACCTGCTGGCAGGTGAGGCATCGAGAAACGAACTCTACTACAACCTTCTTCATGCATGGCCACCAATGTTGTCGCCTGAGATCTTGGTACATCTTCTCCACCCCAGGATGTCTCGCTAAAGGGGGAGTGTGAAGCTCTCTCAGCACCTACTCCTATAAAGAAGCTGGTACCATGGTACGTCCTCTGAAAATGACATAATACTCTCCTCCCACAGAGAATCCATCATGTGCCTGTCCTGAGGATATCTGCGCACGCCACATCTCACAGTCGGCATCCCCACGCTGTGCCTCTCTGACCCGCTGCAGTAGTGGAGGAGTGACTGTGAGTGACTGAAGGAAGGATCCTCCATCTATATCCACAAAGGATATCTGCAAAGCGGCTAGCTGCTCTGTCGCCTCCCCAAGTAGCTGAATGTCCGTCCTCCTACTGAGAGAATCGGCTACCACGTTCCCCTTCCCACGAGTATAGACTATCTCAAAGTCATAGTCCTGGATGAACTCGAGCCATCGCCGCTGTCTCAGGTTCAGGTCCTTCTAATAAAAGATGTACCTGAGACTCTGATGGTTAGAAAAGACTGTAAAGCGCTCACCCATCAGATAGTGTCGCCATGTCTTCAGAGCGAAGACCACTACTGCTAACTCCAGGTCATTGGTAGCATATTTCCGGTCATGTCACCTCAACTGACATGATTCATAGGCGATTAATACCAGCTCCTGTATTTGGACACATCTGAGTCTGGTCCCTGATGCATCGCAGTAGACTACGTACCATACTCCCTCCTCCGGCAACCTCAAGATAGGTGCGCTGGTCAATCTCTGTCTCAACTTCTGGAAGCTCTGCTGACATCTGTCTAACCACACAAAGGGTTTCCCCTTTTTTTCAAAGCTAAGAGTGGTGTTACAACTCTGGAGAATTTTGGCACAAATCTCTGATAGTATCCATCTAGTCCCAAGAAAATATGTGCCTTCATCACGCTCATGGGTGGCTTTCAAGCTAGCACTGCCAAGATCTTCACAGGATCCACCGTAACTCCCGCCTTAGAGATGACATGTCCCAAAAAGTGGACCTCATGTATCCAGAACTAACACTTAGAGAGCTTTCCATAAAGCTGGTGCTCTCGGAGTGTGTCAAGTACAACCCTCAAGTGGTAGGCATGATCCTCCTCCGTCGTTGGGTAAATCAAAATGTCGTCTATGAAGACTAAGACAAATCGATCGAGGTGTGGCTGAAAGATCATTTTCATGAGGACCATGAACACTACGAGAGAATTGGTTATGTTGAAGGGCATAACTATGAACTCATAGTGCCTATACCGACATCTGAAGGTCGTCTTCTGCACGTCCTCGTCCCGAACTCTTAGTTGATGATAGCCTGACCTGAGGTCTATCTTTGAGAACCACCGTGCTCCTTTGAGCTGATCGAAGAGGTCATCAATCCTTGGTAGAGGATACTTGTTCTTCAATGTCACCTGGTTCAGGCTACGATAGATGACACAAAGTTGCAAGCTCCCATCCACCTTCTTGGCGAACAATATTGGGGAAGCCTAGGGTGAAACAGTGGGTCAGATGAATCTCTTACCCTGCAAGTCCTCCAACAGTACCCGTAGCTCTCGAACCTCAGCGGGGGCCATCCGATATGTTGGAGTGGATATCGGGGATTTCTCGGGGTACAAGTCAATATAAAAGTCTACCTCTCTACTAGGTGGTAGTCCCGGAACGTCATCGGGGAAAACGCCTGCATACTAATCCACCACTACCGGAAAACTAGGACTCTGCACGTCAACTGCTCCTAGGATGAGGCTAGCCAAATGATGAGTGATGGGTTGACCTCTCCTCTGCGGAAGTCCATCCTGTGGTGCGAAGTCTCCCTTCTCTCTAGTGATGGTGAACCTCCTCCCATCGGTGTGCACACATCGCACCTTGCGCCTAATACAGTCGATCTGAGCATGGACTGTAGATAACCAATCCATTCCCAAGATGACGTCGTAAGGCCTCGACGCCGCTACAAGAAGATCCCAACCGAAACTCTCGCCTCCTAGAGTAAGCTCACACTGCCGTCACTAGTGCGTAATCGTCGAGTCTGCTCCCGTATGAGTCTCTAGCCGTAAGGATCGATCCAACGACTCTATCGGAATCACTAAGCTCCGAACAAGGGTAGAGGCTATGAAAGAATGACTCTCTCCTATGTCTATAAGATCTGCATCAAGGGTGGAATAGACACAGATAGTACCTTGAATCATCTCAGGCATGCCGTGGTCGTAGGCCTCCACTGCCTGGAGCTGTGCCTGTCTCTGACCACCAACTCCCTGTGGTCATGGTGGACCTCCTGGTGGTGATGGTGGTAGAGCCTCAAAGCATCGCCCACCACCTACTGCTCGGCTAGCTCCTCTGTCTCATCTGCCTACTCCCTGCGGACCGCCACGGTCGTCCCTCTGCCTCTGCCTGGGCGGCCCCTCAACCGTCTGCTGCTCCTTAGCACGGCGGGTCATGCAGTCACGAGACATGTGGCCCTGCCCGCCACATGTGCAGCACTGTCTGCCTCTCATAAGACTAGCTCCGCGCGTTGTGCCTCGCACTGCTGAGCCAGTGTCCGGAGGAAATCTGCCTGATGGTCTGGTCTTCCTGGACCCATGAGTCATCTGTCGACTGCATGCAGAAGAAGACATTAATACGTGTCGCCTTGCGGTAGGTCTTGCTGCTGATGAAGGCTCAGCAAGGAAGCTCTCTCGATCAAAAGGGCTCGCTCCAGTACTCCTGCCTGAGTCAGAATGCTGAGGGAGATCAGCGATGCCTTGATTTCATGCCTAAATCCCTGCTCAAAGGTCTGGGCCTGGAAGAATGGGTACCGTACCATGTCTTTCAAGTAGCGCGAGATATTGGTAAATCTCACCGAGTACGGGGCGACCGTCAAGCTGCCCTGCCGCAACTATAGAAGCTCTTGGATGCGCACCGCACGGAGGGTGGCCGGGAGGAACTCCGAGCGGAAGAGGCTCTCAAAGTATGTCCAGAGAATAGATGCCTCATCATGCACCTGGAGCATCAAGCTCCACCATCTGCCTGCTACCACATGTAGTAGGCTCGCTACGAGGATCACCATGAGGTCTGCTGGTGTCCTCACTAACCTGAAAACTTGTACCACTGCCTCAAACCAATCCTCGGCCACCTGAGGGTCTGTCTCCCTACAGAACCTGGGTGGTCATTGGAACTGAAACTCGTGCAGTGCACTAAGGCGACGTGCATCGTCAGAGGCTAGGGCCGGAAGCATCGGGGGATCGGCGGGTAGAGGTACTTCCGGTGCCTCTGCTCTCAAAGGGCCCTGCACAGAGGCCTTGTCGCTCGGTGGGTTGTCGTCATGCACAACTCTCAGAACCCTAGCTGGATGCTGTTGTGGGGCCATCCTAAAAAGAGACAGGCGTGCCATGGTCAAACATTATACCTGGTGAGCTGACATAAAGTAATCACAAATAAAACTTGAAACACACATTCAATCAATGTTTTCATGCATAAAGTTAGAAATCAGACGTCAGGGTCCTAGTGTACGGTTACGTTGGCCGCCGCACCAACACTGGACTCCCTGGAATGATCACCACACCCAATACGCTTAACACTATTTCTTCACATAGAAAAAGATTAGAGTCCAAAGTTCTGCGGTAGAACCGAACTCCTCTGATACCAATTTGTCACGACCCATCCTCGGGGCCCGTTCCATGACTACCCCAAGCCCGCCTTCTATAGGCTAGGGGCTGGCGACTAGCACCAAGGAGTAAATCCTGGTAAAAAGGGAAGGCATTGGATTTGTAAAGTAAACAAACACCATAGAGCAAGAAAGCAGTAGAAGTAAACACTAAGTAAAAACTAGCTACAACAGTAAGTGTAGAAAAGTAAGTGGGCCAGAATACAAACCCAAACTGAAAGTAAAGTACAACTGGAAAGGGAAAACAACAACTGAAAGTAAAGCCTCAACGTCAAGCCGTCCACTAGAAGTCTCACCTCAAGGGTGAGTACAGATAGCCTCCATATATCCTCGGGTCCAACCATCCGCTCCGAGTACGTCCCACCCAGTGGTCCACCTCCAGGTACTGTCCTGCTCCACAAGACACAACCACGATCAGCGTTGTCCGTCGTCTGCAACCAACAAAACATAGTGCGGGCATAGCCCGTGCAGGGCTGAGTATAAGCTACTCAGTAGGGACCCCGAGACCCCCGAAGCACTCCTAGAATCCACAAGGTATAATCCACAAAGGAAATATACAATCACGAAGTAACATCCGACACTACTTAGGTATATGCCCATACATATACCTAAGTCATCAATTCCAGTTCGGCTCCAACATCGGAGCTCAAGTACAACCCAGTCCACACAGGAAACCACAATTCAATCCACACATGAAAGAACAACACAGTCCACACAGGAAATCAAAGAAGGATTCATCTCACACAGGTATACTTCTTCGTATGACGATAGAGATGATCAGATATAGCCACTAATTTAACTACGCCATCGGACCCACAAAGGATCGATAGGTACTAACCCCCGCTATGACCCACAAAGGATCTGACCCACATATGATTGATAGGTAACTAACCCCCGCAATGACCCACAAAGGATCTGACCCACACATGATCGATAGGTAACTAACCCCCGCAATGACCCACACAGGATCAGACCCATACAGGATCTGTAGGCGCTGGCCCACACAGGACCGCTGAGCGCTGACCCACACAGGATCTGACCCACACAAGATCGGTAGCACTGATCCACGTATGATCCCTGAGTTTTGTAGTCGTCGCCGTCGAATCCACTGAGGATCTCTGTACAGTCGTCGTCGTCGTCACAGTCGCAGCCAGCTCTAGGGTTCCAGCACACAGAAGCTCGTTCGGGAGGGTCCACTCCATGAGCCGAGGGGTTGATACATAAAATAACACATAGTCCTGAGTTGATGTATCCAAAAGTTCCGTATCGTCAACAGGAACTCAACGCGACAGACAGCGCGTCGATCGGACGCCCGGTCTGAGAGTTATTGGCTTTTTCATCCAAGGGGCCTGATTGGTTTTTATGTCAAAACCAACCCGACCGTACTCCAACTGCATCCAAACCTCGAGCTTAGTAATCCAAAAGTTCTTTCTCATATAGAGGAATCCATCAAAGTCGATGGTACGTCAATCGAACGTCCGGAACTGAAGTTATAAGTGTTTCCGCTCCGAGGGCCCTTTTGGTTCCGTGTACGAACCAACCCGTCTAAACCCAAAGATCTCCGAAACCTTGAGTGTGATATACCGAAACGACCTTCTCGATCTAAGTTTCTCATCACAAATGACGGTGCGTCGATCAGAGGCTCGTAGCTCATGTTATGGTCAACAGACCGAAAGAGGTTCGGTATTAGGGGGTTCGGGCCCGGTCCGACCCGGCCCGATACCGCCAGGGTCGGCCCGAACTAGGTCCGGGTCAGGCCTGTTTGGGCGCGGCCTGTCCCAGCTGGGGCGGCCTGGCCTGGGCGCGGCCCGGCTCTACGGCCCAGCGTGCTGGCCGGGTGGCTCGGCCGAACGGCCGATCCGTTCGGATGCGGGAGGGCACTTTCCCCACGTGGATACATCGCGGCCCCTTAATGGGGCCGCTCACATCTGGTCATCCGGGGGTTTCGAACCCCCGGTTCTTCCACGGTCCGGCCGTCCCGCTCCGGCAGGCCAGCTTCTGCCGCCAAGAGACCGGCAAGGCCGGTCCCACTGCTCCGATGCCGGCAGCCCGGAACCGGCCCCCTGCTGCCCTGCTCCGCCGCGGCCCGGAACCGGCCGCGGCCTTGTCCGTCTGTCACGGTGCGACGGCGCAGCGCCCCTCCGCCGCGGGCCCACTCCGACCGTGGTGCTTTCATGGTTCACTAGCGCGGCACGATGGTGTCGCGTCTCGGGTTCATCTTCAACGGCGTGGTGTGACGGCGCCGCGTCTTGGGTTCGTCTTCAACGGCGCGGCGCGAGGGCGCCGTGCTTCTCCACCTTTCCTTAACAATTCTCGCGCTATGCTTCGGCACCGCATTGCCTTGCTCATGCCACAACAAACAAACCAACAAGGGGAAGGAGGGTCGGGCGTTTTCATGCGGTCTGACCTACTCCCATTATTTCGATAGCAGGCGGCTCAAAAAAAAGGAGAAAATGATGGAAGTATTTATGAACTAACAAATAAAATAAATCCCTACCTCAACGTTGTCGTCAAACGAGAGTTCGTCGTGGAATTAACCTTCGTGGAAGAAGAGGATCATTGCGAAAGGAAGCATCACGGAAGGAACGTCATTGGCATTAGGTGATCTCTGAGGGAGGCGTCTCTCACCGTCATCCTCCATCGGAGGTCGGCGTTCTTCATCCGCGGCTGTGCGTTCTTCACGTTCTTCGTCGAAGAACGAAGAATCCTCAAGACCTCTCTTTCTCCCAAAGTCTTAACACAACAAAAAACCAAACATAATAAAATAAGTCCTTCCCTCATTTTATTATCATATTATAAGAATTTGAAATTCAAAATATAAGAAACTAATAATTAATTCAATGAATTAATTGTAACGATTTAACCACCCAAATTAATGAGATGATTCTTAACCAGAATAAACTCACGGTTTGACTTCATTAAAATGGGGGTTGCGGGTGCGTTACATAGAAGGAAAGAAATGGTTGGCCTCGTGCGGGCCCCACCTCACAAATATCCTACCAAGTGTGTAGGATATTTTGGGTTCCACCTTATCTGTTTAACATAGGTTAAGCTGCTTTATGTAAAAAAAATTGTCGCACCACTTTTATTTTATTTCTTAACTTTACCTCCAAAAATTAGAAACCACACCCGAGAAAATGAAACTTTGGAAAAAGTGTTTCTAACCAATTACCGGAGCTGAGATTCCATTGGTGCCCTCAAAATTTGATTCTGAGCACCGATTCAATATTTAGAAAAACCCACTTGTTCGTTCACTGAACGTACCAGAGCTAAACTTCGGAAAAAAGATTCTGGGCACACCGGGCCTCGGAATTAGGTGCCGTTAGAAACTGTGTTCTTGTAAAATCCCAATGAAAATTAAGAAAAAACATTTCCTTGAATTTTTTGGGTCTTTACAATAAAGAGGACAAAACATCCCATGGTGGATTAGGTTCACTCCCTAATCTTTTACATTACATATCCTGATATATAAATATTTACCCTATTCATTGGAGGGAAATATATTTCTATGACCACCCATGATTTTTTTAAAATCAACCATACGCATGCCACAAGATGAAAAGAAACCATATATAAATCATAAGAATGATTAACCCCTTAATATGGAAGTGGGTTTCATAATTATAATTCAAGGAATAAACCAAGGAAAATTCATAAGGATCCCCAAAATAATAATGAATTAAACAATTTTATTATTTTATAATTGAAAATGGGATGTTGGTATTGAACAAGGAATTTCACTGTGGATAATTCTTGAGAAGGACCCTATAGAAGAGATAATATAAACAAACCACATCAGTGATTCTTAATGATATAAATAAAGGATATTTTAAAAGAAGGATATAGATAATTTATTTCCATAAAACTATAATGTAATTGAGAGGGTCATCCATAAAATAATTATGGTTCTTAGAAGTTAGTAATGGTTTAAGAATATTTTATGGGGGTGATTATTAACATGAGACAAGAAATATGGAAGATCCCTTAAACTAGGGTTACATTAAATTGGTTATTTCAATGGGAACTAAAATATGTATACCCCTAAATTGAATAAGTTCACTATAATTAGGTTATATAAAATGGATGACAAGAAAGAGAACATGTTACCAACAAGAAATGAGGGTGGTAGGAAGATATAATACCACGTGCCAAATTTACTCTTTTCATGCACATAACATCATGAATTGTTAAATTAATTTCATTAAATTCAAATCTATAAAAATTATTCATCAATATTTAATATTCAGTGGTCCATCTGTTATCTTTTTTATTTTTAATATATAATATGATTACATTGGATACATGTGGTTGTTTGGTTATTTTGTATGTAACAATTATGGTTCATTAAATATTACCAAATGTGTTGTAAAAAATCATAATAATTATAATTGTTGAGTTTTATGACCATTTTGACTCCATTATAAAAATACATATTCTATTTCAAATGTTTTCCCAAAATAGGCCCAACTTTAGAAAGGTGTCATGATCTGTCCATTTAGGCTAGTTAAAAAAACTATGAAGATTTCTTATTAATAACACTTATATACTCTACAATAAAATTATTCAATAATATTAATGGAATGAAGAATATAATTTTCACATTATAAATAAATTTGTAAATTCAAATATTTTTGGTGGACATGGTTCATAAAACATGTTGTTTAATAGAGGCGATAGTCCACATATACGCCCAAACGACACTTTCATTTTATATGGAATGATAGGGGGTATGAAATGAAATATTTTTAAATAAAGAATTATAATATTGTTGTCAATATCAATATTTTAAATTAAATAACTTTTTTATGCTTCTATTCAAGGTGGTGATGAAAAACTAAACATGTCCTTCATATAGGCGGTAGTCCGCTCATACACAATATGAGGTTTTAATTTTTCTCAATTATTTTTAGGAAGGTATAAAATGGATATTACATTACTATAATAAAAATTATGAAAATTAATGAAAATTTATAATACCTTTAAGGATAGAGGGAACATTATTTGTTTAAAATAAGGGAGGAACTAGAAAATTTAGGCAGATAAAATTACCTCTCCAATGGATGTTCTCCCATGGGAAAATCTTTAAGGATCCTTAGCTTGTTTTCTGGTGAGACCAAAAATTCAAGGGTTTGGGGAGGGTTATAAGGAGATACTAGGGAAGTGATTTGTTTAAACTAAATATTTATGATGGGTAGATAAAAATTAAGGAGGAGTTCACTTTTTATATGTTAAGAGAGTGGAATTTTTGTAAAATATCTAAACTTCTCAATCATCTCACTCAATTATTAAAGGAAAGAGACTAAAAACATGAAAAATAATGGTGTGGGGAAATAGATAAGGTCGTGAATCCCTCAACATCCAATATAATTCCAGTTTTCAGATTTTTTAATATTTTTCACAATGTTATCCCACTTTTTCCCAAAAAAATAAACAATTTTAGAAAAAATATGAAAAATTAATCCTAAAAACTTTTTCACACGATGAATCCAAAAATATGTGTAATATTATTATAATTAGCTTATATATGTAAAAATTTTAGTTGTATATATATGGGCTTAGAATTCAATATTTTTTTTGATGAAAATGCATTTTAATGTATGGAATATATATATATTATTACTATACAAAATGTTATATTATTATCGCAAAGGTAATATCATAAGAATATTATGTTATGAATTAATTATGAGGATATAATGGCTCTTATCATCTACATTAACTTATATGACACATGTGTATATTCACAATGGAAATTTCTATATATAAATTTCAGGTAATTTAATTATTCCCCCGATAAAAAATTTATCCCTCAAAATTCCATTGCATGCACTAGGGTGGAAAACAATTTGGGTACTTAGATTTAATTGTCTATTTAAGGTCCCATGTCTCCTCTTAACATATAAAATTTCACCAACATACCTTATTTAGATGAGTTGTGTTGTTTCCCAGAACATGTATCTGCATATCAAGATCTCCATTGGATGCTCCTCATAAGAGATATCATCCTCCAATGATACCATATTTTAATTAAATAAATATGATGGATTTGGTATGTACTTTCACAAGAACGAAATATAAAACACACTATGTACTTTGGATTTGTTTGGTGGAAGTGCATGCCAATATTCCACTTCTCCAATTCCGTTAATAATCTAAAAGGGTCCAATGCATATAGGAATTATATTTACCTTATAGAAAAACCTCATTAATATTTTCCATAGATATAATAAGAGGAATAATTCATCAATAACCTTAAACACCAAGTCTTATCAATGTTTATCAGCCAAACTATTCTGTCGACTTTGATTCATCCTAATGTATTACTAAATATTTGGGACTTTTTCTACCATTTCTTCAACAATATCATCTCATTAAAATGTGCATACACAAAATTCATCCCAACACACATGAGTTTCGAAAATCTTCCCATATAAGGTTTCATATTATTCCAAAAAACTCTTAAAGACATTCATGTATTGGGATTGTAGAATAGATCCTTACTCCCGTTGGATCATGATCTTGGATCCGACTCCGGATCTCAATTTCATTCCCTCCCAACTAGGGGTTCGAGTTGTCCCCATAATGATAGACCTATTTTGATCCATCGAATTATTTGTATTTTGTCTTCACGATCCTAATATTTGGGTATTATTTTATCATCGGTGGTTCCAATCTCTTTCTCCTTCTTTGGATTCTTCAGACATCCTCTTTTTGTGTTCTTTCTCTTTGAGTTCAATGAAGTTGTCATATTTTCCCCTCTTCCATTCCAGGTTTATAGATCTGTCCTAACACAAAAAACCGCATCTTGGTTGGGTGTGTTGGTTTTTCATAAGGGTTTGGGATTGTAGAGATGGAAGTAAGGGAAACACGGTCTAGACAATTTTGTTGTCTTCTTCTCTTGGTTTCACTCGATCTGTTTTGGGGTTATCATTAGGGTTTTATTCTCAATTTCTTATTAGGGTTTCAATTTCGGTTACAACTTTTTCATTCATGTTTATTACAATTAGGGGTTTCAATATCTTATTTTTTATAGGCTTTCCATCCCAGTGTTTCTATATCTCATTCCATGGTTGTTTATTTTCATCCTTCCCCCTTATTTATTTCTCCTCCATACTCTCGATTCCAGGAACCTTATTCCCTTTCAGATTATCTAGGTGCATCAGATATCATTAGAGTTTTCGGATGTGGTTGAGGATTGGTAAGAGTTCTTGGGTGGTGTGAACTATGATGGCTTTCTCTTGTTACTTCATTATTTCATATTTCTAATTTGATGATGGATCTACGCATAGCTTCTTGACGTAGTTTAGTGATGAGGGATTTAGTCAAATAAACAAGTTTAACAAAGGCTTTATACGATGAGGGTTTTATAATTCTGGAGTGATTGTAGCAGTTGTGGGATGTGCTTAGGTGGTTTGGTCTCACCGTTGAGGTAGTGACTCAAGAAGTAATGGATCATCATTTAGTAGGGATGGAAATAATGTGATTATGACTAATATGTGGGATGATGATGGATTCATCCTATTTACCATTGCTAGCGTGATTTGTGGGATTTGGTTCCCACAACGGTTCCTTTGGTTTTTGAATTTTTATTTTAGCCTGACTTTTGAATTTTGGATTTTTTATCCTGTTGATGGCGATGCGGGGAATGGTTTTTGTAGGGTGTAATTTATTTTCAGGGTATGTGACTCACATTGGGATGTGTCCTTAAGGTGGATTTTATGTTGTTGAATGTTATAGTGGAATAATTATTTTTTCATTTTTTATATGGCAGTGTTAATGGTTAAAGAGGTTCCCAATTAAAAAATAATAATTATCGAAATAAAAAAATAATAGATTGGATGTATATTAGTCTATTTGAATAGTTTAGTAAAAACTATTGATATATAAGAATTTAACAAATGGAATATTTTGGTCATAACCCCCTTTGATGTTCATAAATAATTATCTCAACATATCCTCATGTTTATGGATAGTTAATTCAGATTGGACATCTATTTTGGGGTGATAATCTATAATAATGTTCAACTCTATGTTTAGATCATTCTAAAATATCATCCAGAACATTGAGTTGAATCTCAAATCATGATCATATATAATCAATAGTGGTGTTCCATTCCTCTATACCACTAATCTAATGTATATATTTTCATGGTTATTGAGCTAGAAGTCCACTCAAATGGAAATGAAGTGAGAAATATTTATAAGATAGAACACCATAACTCGTACTAAATTTATATCTTCTAGTATCTCCAAAAGAAGCATGAAAATTAATATAGTGATGTTTTTTCATTTCCATGTACGTATGGGAAATGGTTTCACCATCCCCTAGTATTTCTTCATTATAGAATTCAAATGATGAAATACAGAAAACATTGATGTACATTCTAAAATAGCATTCATTATTTTGTACCACCAATAATTTTCTTGAATATATCTATACATCTTCATATTTCTGGGGAGGATGGAGAATGTTAAGCTATGATCATCACTCATTAGCTCATTAATTATCTCTAAATTTAATGGAACACAAAATCATTTCCCTTGTATTACAACTCCTTTATCACCAATGTTAAACTATGATGATTTTCTTCTTATTATAGTATTCACCTTCACATGTATCATCATATAACTCATTTTAATTTTACTAATTTTCTCTTGAAGGGATGGTGGAGAAAACATTTGATAGTGTTAGGATAGTGTTCTTAACTTAAATTCCCATGTCTATGCATTTCATGTCTAGTAATATTATCTGTTTTACAATACTCATTATATTAAAATTTTCAATATCATTTCTACTCATAGCATCTTACACATGGTTTTTTTTCATGATACTAGTGGATTGATCAGTCAAAGTTTTTTATTAATATTAACCACAATTGTTGGTATATGTTGACATATTTCTATAAAAATATATTTTTTAGGATCTTAGGGTCTCTATATATATCACACATCTCTCCATAAAGATAATTCCTCTTTATCTACAATGGAAAGAATTTGATAGCTAAATCTAGGTCATGTTTTGGATAATTCTGTTCATTCACCTTCAATTGTCTTGAGAAGTAGGATATCAATTTATCCTTCTCCATATGTATACAACTTAATACTTTATTTTAAGCATCACTATAAATCAAAAATCCTTCCTCACTTGTGGGTAGTGAGATTACATGTGTAGTAGTTACCCTATTATTCAGCATCCTGAATCCCTCTTCACCTTCATCTGTGAAGAAATGAATCACTCCCTTCCATTATATCATTTTTAGATAGTATTACAATTTATATATGTTTCTCACAAATCACCAATAACACCCATCTATTCTGAGGAAACTACAGATTTATTTAATAGATGATTTTCTAGGTTGTTCCTCAAACCATATTGTCTTTGAATGGTCTATATATATATATCAATTTAATTATGACAATATTCACCAAGAATGTTTCATTATCCTAAAATGAACTCACATTTACTATATTTTTCATATATCCTTTCCATCCAAAAGCTCTTTGACATAGTACTCAAAATCTCCCTCAGTTTCTTCGTTCCCTAGGAGTATAAGAGAATATTGTCTATAAATACTATTTTAAAATTTCCTAGGTATTCCATAAATACATCATTCATTAAGATGAAGAAGACCACTGGATAATCATGAGTCTAAATGGCATGACTATGAACTCATAGTGGTTATACCTTCTATGAAAGGTAGTGTTGGAAATATCTGTATTCATCCATTTTCACTGATGATATCAAGATAAATGATCTACTTTAGAGAATTATTGAGCTATATGAAACTAATCAGTAAATTAATAATTCTTTGGTAGGGGTTATTTTTTTTATAATGATCAATTTTAGTTCACAATAATCAATACCTAGAGACATCAATCCATATTTCTTCTTCAAAAAGACAACCAGTTCACCCCATAGTGATGTACTAGGGAATATGAAACCCATGTCCAGATTTCCATGTATTTTCTTTTTCCATTTCTCTAGTTCAATAGGAGTTATTATATGTGGATTCATGAAAATTATTAGATATATTGGTATAACATAAATTTAGAAATAAACCTCTTGATCTTGACAAAGACCATGTAATTCCTTATGGAATAAATTAGTGTAATCTTTACTAATGGGAATGTATTCAGAAGAGATCTTCTCATTTGTTTCAATAATTTGAGCTAAATATTCTTTCTTAGAAGAAAATAATATCCATTATTCTGAAGAGATTTTCAAATTAGGTTTATCCTTTTCCTTATACTTTTATAGAATAAAAGTGTAATTTTGGGATCTAGAATGTCATTTTCTTCTCCAAACAGTTTATGTGGGATATATGTAGAGACATCTAGTATATTCCTTAAATAGAATCAAATTCCACTAAAGGGATTATGACAAGATAATCATAGATATCAATCCCATAGATATTTACCAGGTAGAAGTTATGTACAATATATAAAAGAGTCAGACAATTACATGTTTTCACTAATAACATAACATAATGGTCTTTTAGTGGTGATTGAATAGTTATCCGAAATTTGTTTAATATAAAATGAATTGAACTAGAATCAAATAGACCGTTAACTCTTATTGAATAAATAACTGGTGTATTTATCACTAAATAATTGTTATGATCCAAATTTATGGTATTGATAACATAATATCACCCTTTCTCTCTGGGAATTAGGGTTTTTTCATTTATTATCATTGAAAACCCATGTCTTAGTTCATTTTTTAGAATAGTTTACATGTTTATTGTAGTCGAGACATTATAAAATAAGAAATGTATTGAACTAGAATTTTTTAATTAATAACATATGATTTATTCTTCATCTCACTTCTACAAGTTTTGTGTTGATGTCTCTCCCTTAAACACATGGAACATTTCCTGGTCTCCTTTAGGTAGTATGCAAAATGATTGTTTCCACAAATTTAACAAGTGTTGTGTCAGATTTTCTTACCACCATAATATTTATTTTTTGACCCACTAGAGGAAAACTATATTCTTTGATTATTATATCTATTCCTATGATACCAATTACAATCACCCATTTTCATTGAAGTTGTAACGTCCCAACCCGGAAGCCACTAAACCAGTGCTCCGAGCCGGTTCCCGACAAGGCCTCAAGCGCGCCTCCCCGTACCCCAGAGGCTGTCGACTAGCAGCGAGGGCCTGGGGTTTGATAGTGGGGAGACTATGCCCTCATACTAGAGTAAGAAAACAGCAGAAATAACTTAGTATCATACATAGCAGAAAGTAAACAGAGTGTGGAAGCAGTAAACAATTGAAATAGAACAAGCTATAATAGTAAAATGTTGTAAAAGCCCTAACATCTATGAAATACAATAGAACACTAGTCACCCACTGGGCTGACCATACAAATATAAGTACTATGAAACTGAATGTAAAAGTACAGGGCTTTGCTACTAACTCTAAGCCGATCCACATACCTGATCTCCAGACAAATCGAAATGCAGTAGCCCGATCAATAGAACCACTTGAGTAGCTCCGCTCGATCATGCAACATTGGGCCTCAGCCCTATCCACCATGGAACTCGTGCTCAACTTGAAAAGAAGACATAAGTTCTACACGTACACCGAGGTGCACGTGCAGGGGTGAGAAATATTCTCAATAGGGCACCCCGACAAGAAACCTATAACTGTGCTGCTAAAAGTGTATGCAACAATAATGTGCTCAGCCTAGCTGGAACACAACAAAAGGAATTAAACCAAACGTGCAACCACAGTTGAACTCATGGTGTGTAATCCCTGTCAACTGGGAAAGTGCCACCATGGATGTCCATCTATATATATGTACACATGTATAGTCTCAAACTTATACACATATACATAAATATAATTATTCATGAAGAGGGGATTCAAATAACAAGAAACAACATCGACACTCGATCATTGGGACCATAATCCTGATCTCTGGACATACTGTGCAAGGGCATTGAGCTGGACATCGTGCCACTCAAGCCGTGTATCTATAAGTCGATCTATAGGTCTGTAATCCCATCGACATGTACCTGCTTCGGCCAACGTCGGAAATATGTCTCTGAACAAGATAGACACAAACATGTAACCCTCTGGGAAGTACTCACAACCTATCCCTACTGGTTCAACCAAACAAACATAGGAAAGCAGATAACACAACAGGTAACCCCCTTGGAAGTGCTCGCAGCCTATCCCCACTGGCCCAACCTAGCAACACAAGCAACCCTCTGGGTAGCACACACAGTCACACCCCTCTGGTTTAGCTAAAGCATAGACTCTTTGCGTGGCTCAAACTAGTAGACCCCTATAGTCATGTAAACATACAAGGCACAGAAACTCTGGGATGCTCTCACCGTCAATTCCCATGTGGTCTTGTAACGATAGCTATAGACTCTCTGAGGAAGAACTTACATCTAATTACCAATGTGGTCTCAATACATAACTAAGGACACTCTAAGGAAGCACAAAATCCAATTCCCGTAGGTCATGCGAATGATAAAAATTTATAACAGACTCTCTAGGGAAGCCTATAATCGTCAATTCCCTCTTTAGTCTACTGCACCAGGTTCACACAGCCTTGACCAATCCAGTTGTGCATAATCGACTATCATCAGCCCTAAGTAAGTTCAAAATACCACATGGCTAATAGCTAAAATACATCAAAAGCATATAAACGGTAGGAAATACATGCAATCAACTATATCATGGTAAGCAAGGAATGCAACATGGTCTGCCTCACATGCAACCTAAGCCAAAAGGTGATAAACAGCCAAAACAAGGGAAACACCCATGGGGTGATCCTCAAACATGCTAACAAGCAATCATTATTCATCTAACAGCCACAAGTATACAATCAGTCTAAGGTAGATAATAACGTAGGATCAAAACCCTAACTCGAGATACCCGATGCATGGGTATCTGGCACTTCTGCAGAAAAACTCAAGGACATTCAACCTAAGGCAACAAACCACCTACTCAGTCAAACAAGGAAAAGTAGGCATCCAAATAAACAAGAAAGATTCATCGCATCAGGCTCAGCATCCACCAACTAGGAAGAACCTATGGTAAACACTACAGCATCAACAACCAAGTCATATATAAACAAACTATGCGGGTGGCCTGAACCCCCATCCCAACAATACATCCAAAGCCCAAAGGAATTACCAGTTTGGAACAGGTTCTATGTGACACCCGGTCACTATCTCTACCCAAACCTGACATAACAACATAGGGTCTGTCAAAAAAACGGGCACCCACTGGGTCCCTCAGGTCAAACACTGAGGAGGAATCATACCCAGGATCCTCCAGGTAACACGAGTGAAGGCATCCAATGCGGGATCTGTAGAAAAAAACAAGGGAGGAATCCGACATTGGATCCACAAAGTAAGGACAACATAGGAATCCCATAACATGGTTCTTGTCAAAGTAAGAATGATAGATAGATCCTACAAGGGACTCCCTAGGTCAGTACACAATAAAAGGCATCCCTCTGGGGATCCTTAGAAGTACCTGGTCTCAAAGCCTCATAGGCCAGAAGGGAACATCTCACAAGGGAAACATCATCTAAAGAATGGGTTACAGAAGATATCTCATAACTCATTTCCTACTAAAGGTCTCAATTAAGTTGGTCTGAACACCCCAACCTATCATCCACACCATGTCTCACTCTCAGGGGACAACTGAACTCGATAAGTGGAGGAAGAACCCCTACATTTAGATAGAGACCCCAAAAACCTCATTTATATGACCTTTAAAATTCAAAATGATTCCACCGTTGCGATCTACATGAAGAAACGCTCAGAATCGACTACTCACATTCCAAATTCAGACTTCCAGAGCCTAAGATATCTCAAAATTACTAAACTGAAGCAGTACATGGCCAGAGTACATGGCCCGAGTACATGGCCAGAGCACAAGGCCCGGCTGTGTAAAAGTACACGGCGTGTACTTTACTGTACAAGGTGTGTACATTCCTATATAGGGAATGTACTTTATAGTACAGGGAGTGTACTGTTCACAAAAAGTTAGGCTGTATCCGTTTTCACCCGAACACATGCCTATGTACCACTACATGGCGTGTAGTCCTTAAAAACCACTATTTCTGTGTTCTACTCCACACGGCCAGCCACACTGCCACCCACTACACAGCCTGTACTCAAAGTACATGGCATATACTTAAGAAAACATTATCTTCCCTGAATGGGAAGAACACATGGCGTGTACCCCTGGAATACACGTCGTGTATTCTGGGTTTTCTGACGGGAAAACCCTGAAAACACCCGAAACACCCGTTTTCGCCCCCGAAGCATTAGATCCAGCTGTAATAGGACACAAGCAAGAAATATAAGGCTTAAAAGACTTAAAAAATTTTTTTACTATAGATCTATTGTGGAAAAATAACATCCCTACATTCGAGCAGAAACTACCGAAGCTTCGGTTAATTTCTTGGCACGTAGATGCCGCACGCCGACTCAGCGCGTCGAGAGCTTCGAATCGGTACCCTTCTTGCCTTCCATATTCCCCTCTTTCTCAAACTCCAAATTCTCCCATAGGTCACATCCATGGAGGAGAGTATTAGGAGACATGAGAAAGGGGGAGGAAATAATAGAGAATAAAGGAAAAGGAAGGAAGAAAAGAAAAGGAAGAAAAAGGGGCTCGGGCCGGCCCCGACGCCCGATGTGAGTTTATGCCTTCCCTAGGCTAAACACGCTATTATGGACTCAATGGTGTTGAAGGAATCCCCCTTCCATGCACTATTTAAAATTTATTTCCAAATGAACCTACGCGAATAATTTAATATTTAATTTAATAATATTAAATATTAAATATTCCGCCAAAATTCAACCAGCTTAGATTTCCTCCGAACTCTTGTCCTAGGGTAAGATCCCTATTCTGGGACCAACAAAGATATCAGAAAAATTATCTGAGATAAACTGGTAATGGAAAATGACCTTTTTACCCCTCACGAGCATCCAACAGCAAAAATTCGAATTTCTGCTCAAAACGATCGTCCGGAAAAACAAGGGTTCTTACAAAATCCCCACCATAAACCTTCTCGTCCCTGACAATCCCAGAAGAAGAACCAACAACCATGCTCATAACCCGAGCATCTGCACAACCAAGCTATATAGACTGTCCAACAACCTGTCTTATAGCATTAACCGCAACCTTCTACAAAGAAGATATTTAACTACAACCAAACTTGTACTCCCCACCATAGGAATACCCTTTTTGTCGTCTTAAAAGAAAACTCAAAGTTCAGAAGACTATAGGAAAACACTCATGTTTATCCTAAACAAGGAAAAACACCCTAAAAAAGGGCCAATGGTGCACTCCCCACCATATGGCTTTCTTTACACCACTCCTAGAGCACAACCAGAACAGGTTCCATCCACCACACGGATGAACATTAAGAAAGAAAAATGGGCTCGATGTATGGTTGAAGCTCTATCAGCATACTCAAGATGAATCACGATAGTGCATGATTGTCTCTTACAAGAGTGCACTAAAATTTCACCGAAGGCATGTCTAGCTCCCTCCAAGCAACACTAACATCCTACCAAAACACGACCATGATTCAAGCAAGGGTCAACCATTTCACGATAACCCGGAATTTCATAAGGTCACCTATACAACAGAAACATCAGAACACTATTCGACCAGGCCAGGCACCCGAACAGGCCTGGTCGTTGAAACCAGTCGTGAAACAAACACCACCAAAAAGTCATTGGAAAACGCTGGCCAACCTTCTCACCCATGTTTCCCTGAAATGGAATAGACATCGATCGAAAGGGTTCCGGTCAAAACCCAGGGTCTCTAGGTATTCCACCTAGCCCTACAGAAAAAGCCTCACAACTGGGTCACAAGGTCTAACCACCTGGCCCAAAAGATCCAAAACCACTCAGAAGATGGTAATGATTACAACAACCCAAGAAGGTCAAAACCAAAACACAACCTACAAGGGACCTGATCCTCTATAAGCTTCCTTAGAAGGAACGACTCCTTGGAGGTCATAAACAAAATAGAAGAGACAAGACGATCTAACACCCATTGGGTATCTGTATACAGCAATACCACAAGGAGGTATAGTTCACAAGAAAAGTCTGGGTATCTATCGGCATCGTTCTCAACGATCCGACTAGATAACCTCAGAGCTGAGAAACTCACCCAATAAGGGGTTAAACAAAAAGGCATCACATGCCACATAGACCAACTAGGGTGACTGCATCACCTGTGCAAAAGGACTGAGTCATCATCCCCATCAAAAATGCCTTAACATAGATCTGCATAACCTGCCATCAAAGTAAAAAGTATGTTTAAGTAGACCCAAGGGTCTCAGTCGTCAATAAAAACACACACTAGTAGGCCTATATGTTGTGAATCCTACATGCCTAGTATGACGCATGAGACGCCTCTTTCCTTTCTCAGCCAAGAGTCAAAATATATCCTTGGCATCTTACCAATGGACAAGAGCCAGAGATCCAGCTTAAATCGAAACACTACACAACACATGAGTCGCTCAAGGTGAAAATCATATACAACCATAACATCGCAAAATCAGAACAACAATCCCAAACCATGGCAACCAGGACTTCTTACCGGAACAAGTGTTCGTGACGCACGAGCCCGATATTTATCACATGTTCTGACACATTCCTAATACTCATGTCGACCATATCCCAAATAGTAAAGTCCATGAAGGAAAACTCCCCTGATACCACATCGTAACGTCCCGACCCGGAAGCCACTAAACCGGTGCTCCGAGCCGGTTTTCCAGAAGGCCTCAAGTGCACCTCCCCATATGCCAGAGGCTGTCATATAGCAGAGAGGGCCTAGGGTGTGATAGTGTGGATACTATTACCTTATAATAGAGTAGGAAAACATCGGAAATAACTATGTATCATACAAATCGGAAAGTAAACAGAGTTCGGAAGCAGTAAAACACTGAAATAGAACAAGCTGTAATAGTAAAATGCTGCAAAAGCCCAAACAGCTATGCAATACAATACAACACTGGTCACCCACTGGGCCGACCATACAGATACAAGTACAAAGAAACTAAAAGTAAAAGTACAGGGCTCCGCTACTAACTCTGAGCCGATCCACGTACCCGATCTCCAGAAAAATTGAACAGTTGTAGCCCGATCAGTAGAACCACTCGAGCAGCTCCGCTCGATCATACAACACTGGGCCTCCGCCCTATCCACCATGCAACTCGTGCTCAACCTGAAAAGCAGACATAAGGTCTACACGTCCACTGAGGTGCACGTGCAGGGGTGAGAAATAATCTCAATAGGGCACCCTGACAAGCAACCTATAACTGTGCTGCTAAAAGTGTATGCAAAAATAATGTGCTCAGACTAGCTGGAACACAACAAAATGAAGTAAACCAAATGTGAAACCACAGTTGAACTCAGTGTTTGTAATCCATGTCAACTGGGCAAGTGCCACCAAGGATGTCCATATCTATATACGTACACATGTATAGTCCCATACCTATACAAACATACATAAATATGATTATTCATGATGAAGTGATTCAAATAACAAGAAACAACATCAACAGTCGATCCTTGGGACCATAAGCCCGATCTCCAGACATACTGTGCAGGGGCATTGACCTGGACATCATGTCACTCAAGCCATGTATCAATAAGTCGATCTATAGGTCTGTAATCCCATCGACAGGTACCTGCTTTGTCCAATGCCCGAAATTTTTCTCTGAACAAGATAAACACAAACAAGTAACCCTATGGGAATTACTCACAGCCTATCCCCTCTGGTTCAACCAAACAATCACAAGTATGAAGACAACACAACAGGTAACCCTCTAGGAAGTTCTCACAGCCTATCCCCTCTGGTCCTACCTAGAAACACAAGCAACCCTCTAGGTAGAACACACAGTCTCACCCCTCTAGTTTAGCTAAGTAATAGACTCTTTGGGTGGCTCAAACGAGCAGACCACTATAGTCATGTAAACATACAAGGCACAGACACTCTGGGAAGCTCTCACCGTCAATTCCCATGTGGTCTTGCAACGATATCTATAGACTCTCTGAGGAAGAACTTATGTCTAATTCCCCCTGTGGTCTCGATACGTAACTAAGGAAACTCTTAAGAAGCAAAAATTCCAATTCCCATTGGTCCTGTAGATGATACTAATTTATAACAGACTCTCTAGGGAAGCCCTTAATCATCAATTCCCTCTTTAGTCTACTGCACAAGGTTCACAGAGCCCTAAGTAGTCCAGTTGTGCATAATATACTGTCAGCATCCCTATGTAAGTTCAACAAACCACTTGGAAAATAGCTACAATGCATCAAAAGCATATAAACAGCAGGAAATACAAGCAATCAACTATATCAAGGCAAGCAAGCAATGAAACAAGATCTACCTCACAGGAAACCTAAACCGAACAGTGATAAACATCCAACACAGAAGAAACACCCATGGGGTGATCCTCAAACATGCTAACAACAAATAATTATTCATCTAACAGCCACAAGCATACAATCAGTTTAAGGTAGATAATAATGTAGGATCAAAACCCTAACCCGAGATACACGATGCGTGTGTATCTGGCACTTCTACAGAAAAACTCAAGAACATTAAATGTAAGAAAACAGACCACCTAATAATGCACACAAAGAAAAGTAGGAATCCAAAAAAACAATAAAGATGCATTGCGCCAGGATCAGCTGACACCAACCAGGAAGCACCTCTGGTAAACACTACAGCATCAGCAACCAAGTCAGATATAAACAAACTATGTGGGTGGCCCAAACACCCAACCCAACAATACATCCAAAGTCCAAATGAATTACAAGTTTGGAACAGGTTCTATGTGACACCCAATAACTATATCTACTGAAACACGACATAACAACTCAGGGTCGGTCAAAAAATGGTCACCCACTAGGTCCCTCAGGTCAAACACTGAGGTGGCATCATACTCGGGATCCTCCAGGTAACACGAGTGAAGGCATCGAACGCGTGATCCGTAGAAAAGAGTAAGGGTGGAATCCGACATTGGATCCTAAAAATAAAGACAACATAGGAATCACGTAACATGTTTCTTGTCAAAGGAAGAATGAGAGAGAGAGATCCTATAATGGACTCCCTAGGTCAGCACACAAGCAAAGGCATCCCTCAGGGGATCCTTAGAAGTACCTGGTCTCCAAGCCTCACAGGCTAGAAGGGAACATCTCACAAGGGAAACGTCCTCTAAAGCATGGATTATGGAAGATATCTCATAGCTCATCTCCTATAAAAGGTCTCAATTAATTTGGTCCAAACACCCCAACCTATCATCCACACCATGTCTCACTCTCAGGGGATAACTGAACTCGATAAGTGGAGGAAGAACCCCTCCATTTATATATAAACACAAAAAACATCATTTATATGTCCTCTACAAGTCAAAATGATTCTACCATTGTGATATACGTGAATAAACACTCAGAATCGACTACTCACACGCCCAATTCTGACTTCCAGAGTCCAAGATATCTCAAAATTACTAAACTGAAGCAGTACATGGCCAGAGTACATGGCCAGAGTACATGGCCAGAGCACAAGGCCTGCCTGTGTAATACTACACGGTGTGCACATTACTGTACATGGAAAGTACTGTTCAAAAAAAGTTACATCGTGTCCGTTTTCACCCAACCACATGCCCATGTACCACTACACGGTGTGTACATAAAGTACACGACGTGTAGTCCTTAAAAACCACTATTTCCGTGTTCTACTCCACACGGACAGCCACACAGCCACCCACTACATGGCGTGTACTCAAAGTACATGGAATGTACTTAAGAAAAATTAATCTTCCCCAAATGGGAAGAACACACGGCATGTACCCGTAGAATACGCACCGTGTATTTTGGGTTTTCCGACGGGAAAACCCTGAAAACACCCGAAACACCCGTTTTCACCCCTGAAACATTAGATCCGGCCGTAAGAGGACACAAGAAAGAAATATAAGTCTTACAAGATATTAAACAATATGTTTAACATGGATCTATGGATAAAGCCTAACGGACCTACCTTCAGGCAGAAACCACTGAACATTCAGTTGATTTCGCGGCTCGCGGATGCCACACGACGACTCAGCGCGTTGAGAGCTTCGAATCGGTACCCTTCTTGCCTTCTAGCTGTCCCTATTTCTCAAACCCCAGATTCTCCCATAGGTCACGTACAAGGAGGAGTGGAATAGTAGATTTTTTCAAGGAGGAGGAAAGAAGAGAGAATAAAAGAAAAGGAAGGAAGAAAAGAAAAGGAAGAAAAATGGGCCCAGGCCGGCCCCGACGTCTGACATGAGTTTATACCTTCTCTAGGCCAAACTCCCCATTTTGGACTCAATGGAGCAGATGGAATCTCAATACGATGATCCATTTAAAATTTATTTCCAAACGGACCTAAGTGAATAATTTAATATTTAATTTAATAATACTAAATATTAAATATTCTGCCAAAATTCAAATAGCTCATATTTCCTCCAAACTCTTGTCCTAGGGTAATCTCATTATTCCGTGACCAACAGAGCTGTCAGAAAAATTACGCGAGATCAACTGGTAAGGGAAAATGACTATTTTTCCCCTCATGAGCATCCAACAGCAAAAATTCCAATTTCTGCTCAAAACGACCGTCCGTAAAAACATGGGTTCTTAAAGAAATATTGACAAAAATTAAAGAAAAATCTTCATAAATATAAAAGTATCAAATTTAAAAATCTTTAAATAGACTTGGATTTAGGAAACTAATGAAGAGTCCAATATTAATATCCTCTATATTAATGAAATTACATGATAATTATGAAATAATTTTGAAGGTCGCCTTTTACGATCTTATATATTTGTCCTCCTTGTGCATGAGTTAATGGATATAAAAATCCTTTCTACAATGATTATTATGGGGGAAATATTTATTGATAAATAAAATCATGAATTAATTCCACTTCAATGATTCTAATTCTTAAATTGGATCATATTCTTGATCAATGACTACCACTGATTGAATTAACCCCCAAGGTGGTAACGACTAATAAAACATTCACATTATTAAATCAATAAATAATACAGAATATATTCTCAATTAAGTTACTCCATTATTATATCAATTGTGGGATCAGATGATCTAATAAAATTTAGAGCTCTCTCCCATATCAAGTATTAAACTAATATTTCTCTCTCACAGGGGGTTTCCCATGATTTAAGTTATTATTCAAAACATGAGACAATTTTTCTAGTAATTCCAAGTGGTTCTTAACACCTTATATGATATTAAAATTAAATTCATTAGAGAATTCATCATACTGCCCATTTCACATGTTTCAAAATTGATTCCTATTACGCCCAAATATTTTCTAAAATAATGGATGGTTAGGTATGGGAATAAATTTATTAGTAAGTGTATAAAAGGTAAACTGTAAACATTAATGGAGTAAATCATACATGATGTGATAAACCTAACACATCAATATCTATGTTTCAATATATATTTGTCACAATCATTTTCTTTTTGGTTCCTTAACCCAATTAAGTTCCAAAAATTGTTCAAATCCTTTATAATGGTTTGAGAAGATCTTATAAATTATCTAAACAATATCCCCTATGAGTTTCGAAGATGGCGTGTAATTAAGACTCCTCTTCATGTATTGGATGATGATTTAATTAATTCCCAATATTACATTTTTTTTGTTATTACACCTATGAACATTAATTCCAGAGCTTATATCCACTTATAGTTTCCAAACAAGGATATCATTCTATGAAAACCACATACTCTAAACCATACAAAAAAATTAAGGTTTTTATCATATAATTAAAATTATTCCTAAGTATTTCACTAAATATTTATAGTACTAGTATAAAAAATTAACATAATATTGTTCCCACACAATTTATTGAGTCCAAAATTTAAAACACACTTTATTTCATAAATATACACATATATTTATAACAAATAAAAAAACTATATTGAGGTATAGAATGCTTGGTAGAATTGAAAAACATATATATCGTATTGAAAAAAATATAACACTAAAAATAATTCTCCTAACCCCCATAGATATTTTTGAAATAGAATATGATTCCCTAGGGAAATTAAATAAGGAAAATAGTGATCATAAAAACATGGTAAGGGAATAAACATAATAATAATGAATATCATGAGAGTTAAAAGGAATAACATAATACCAAAAAGAGAATGATCAAAAGAATGGAATCATGGAATAAATAAATTAGGTCATAAGAAAATGGATTCCTGGAGTATGTTTCCATAACATAAGTCATGGGGAAATAAATATATGTTAAAGTTCACTCCCATGATTATCATCATAAAGTGGAAAAAATAAAATTGGGAATTAAGTTCACTTCTCAATCCCTTACATAGAATATAATGAGGTATACAAAATTTCACAATATGTTGAAAGGATAAAAAATTATAGGGCCACCTTCAAAATAACAAAGATCACATATATATAAATATAGATATATACTATTTTCACATGAGGAAAATAAACCATTCATAAATCCTAGCAAGATCAAATCGATTAGAATGAAGTGAGTTTCATAATTCTGATTCAAGGAATAACCAAATGATAAATTATAAGGATTAATAAAAGAGGATGGAATTTAATCATTTTAGAATTTCATAATTAAAAAAGGGACATAGTTATTTTAAATGGATTTCTAATATATAAAATTCATTAGAAGGCTCCAGGAGGCAAAACAATGAAAAAAAACCGCTTGGGTTATGATTTCTAAAATAAATATGGGAATTTTGGAATAATGAAAGGATTTTTTTTACATAAAACCATAGTTGATACAATGCGGTTATCCATAAAATAAAGATATGTTTTAGAACCTGTACATGCTTTAAAAATATTTTATTTTTGTGATTCGTGACATTAGATAAGAAATAGAAAAGTTCTCTTAAATCGAGTTTACATTAATGTGGGGATTTAGAAGGGAAATAAAAACCAGTATAAACCCATAAATGTACAAGATATTTAAATTTTTATATATTTAATGTAAATATATACAGAAATATAATATGTTATTAAGAGTAAGTTTTTGTAAAATAGAGAATATGAAATATAACTTGTAAGAAACAAGTGACAAGGGTGATACAGAAGATCCCTTACCTCGTGAACGAATTCCCTCTGCACTTATGCATGCGTTACAAAATTAAAAAAAAATTATTTTAATTAACTACCTACCAAAGAACCATATTCATTTATATTTAATATTATACGTATAAATTATTATTACTTTTTATTTATATTAAATTTAGGTTTTCTCATGTCGGTTATTCAGGTTTGTTTGGTTAACTTTATTACAAGAGTTATACTATTTTGAACATGATCAATGGTGTTATAAAATAAATTGATGATATATTGAATTATTTAGTCTTAGCTCATTTATTATTATATTATAACAATTCTTATTGATGATCAAAGATTATTCAAAAATAGACCAAAATTATCAAAGGTGTATTGACAAGTACATTAAATGTAGTTAAAGATACTATGAACATTTATTACTAATCATACATAGAGAATTACCCATATAATTATTCAAAAAAATATAATGATTTAAGAAATATAATTTTTATATAGTAAATATTTTTTTAATTTTATTCGTGTTAGGTGTTCATGGATGACAAGATATGTCATTCCCCAGAGTCGGTAATCCGCACAACTTCACATGTGTAACAATATTTTTCAGTGTGGTGGATGGGGTAAAAAATGAAATAAATATATTAATGTTATAAATATCATATTAAATTATTAAATAACCAATTTTAATATTTTTTTAAGGTGGTGATGAAAAATTGAATTCATGTTTCATGGAGGTGGTAGTGTGCACATATACAAGGAGAAATTTCCATTTTTGTTAGTGAATTTTTAAGAAGGCATGAAATGGATATACCATTAATATAATAAAAAAATAAAAAATAAAAAATTATGTTGTCATCATACCTTCATAAATAGATGGTAATTGATGGGTGAAGATGATGAAAAAAAACTAGAAAATTTCAGTTTAGAGTTTTACGTATACATTGGATGTTCTCCCTTTGTTTCCTCTTTGAGGAATCTTAGCTCTATATTTTAGGGAGAAAAATGATCCAAGGGAATGGGTACGGCATTTTTTAGACTATTATAGAGTGATACTAGAGAAAAATCAATATAATGGGTAGAGAAATGGGTATGAGGTGAGTTGTTTTTATAAGTAAAGAGGGTTTATTTCTTATAAAATATGATTAATTTTTAGTAATGTCTTTACATTATTTTATGGAAAATCGTCCATAAATAGTAAATAATATTCTTCAAAAATAGATAAGGTCAATCAGCCATCCTCCATAAAATATAATTTTTTTTCATTTTCACCCTTTTCATCATGTTAAATATATTTTACTGAAATTTAACTTTACCCTATGAACTCAATTTTCAGCCTTATTAAATATTTTTATTGGTTGAAATCTAAATTGAAATTAATTAAAAATTTTTAAATTATAATTCAAAACCAGGATATTATTTTTAAAAATAAAATTTTGATGAGTTAGAAAAATATGTTTTAATATTAGTGTATATATGGAATAAAACATTTTCACAGAAAATATATATTTTAGTCTTACAATTTATATTGGGGATAATATTAAAAAAAATTAAAAAAAATCAGTTTCCAAAAAAACAAATAACTATTTTGTGTCATTAATTAAATCCCAAAATATAATTTTACAAAAAAACAATATTTTACTTAATGTAAATTAAAAACATGTTTTATCATGATTTAATATTTCCTAAGTCCACAAATGATAAGCATCTGATTTCTAAGTTCAACATAGGATTTTATAATATATATTTTCTATTAATTAAATACTTTTTAAAACTTTATAAATTTACATTTCAAGATTAACTTATGATAATAACCTGAAAAATTAAAATTTTTTGTAAAACACTATTTTTCAATAATGAGCATAAAAATAAAATATATTTTTTAAAATCTCAAAAATTAACCCAAAAAACATTTTAAAATTAAAATTAAATAAAATGGAAGTACTTTTATTATATTCAACTTATATAAGTGATAAAAATTAGTTTTAGACATAAGCCCTCAAAATGAAATAAAAATATTTTTAAAAAAAAGATAAATTTGAAGAGTTAAATATATCTATATTGTTACTATACCACAAGATATATTGTTATACAAAATGAAAAATTGGAAACATATTATGTTCCAAATTAATGATAATGTTAATTTATTTCTTATCATCTATATTAACTTATATTACACACACCTATATTCGTAAGGGAAATTTCTACATATAAATTCTAAGTTGTTACATTTGTGATGGAAAAACATTATCTCAGACTATATTGTATAGAAAAGTTATCCATTTTTGGTTGGTGAATATGGACAAGACTCTAGTATTAAATGTTTTTCTTATCTTATAGAGTTAGGAAACAAGTGTCTCTATTTATATACTCCTAATATAGATTTCTTTTTTTCTCAATCTATTCGTGAAAGAGTTCCTAGACTTTCCTTGGATTGAGCACCCAATTTGGTTGAATGTAACCTCAGACTTAATTTTATAGTGTTAAATAAAAATAAATATGTTGTGTTACAATCCATCTGCATATATCACTTTTATTTTATTTATCTAATCACTTAGTAATCATGTATTTCCACATCCTTGGATTTTTAAAACTCCTTTATTACTGAAATACATTATTCCATCTATACCTACCTTAATATTATTCATTATATTAATGTTTCCATTTATATGAGAAGAGAATACACCATAAAAAATATTGTTACTTATATTTTTTAGTGCCTTTAGAGTGGTTTTTTACTGTTTATCCTTTTCCATCTCATTATTTTCATTTAATGATATGGTTAACTGAGTTAATGCAACAAGAAGACACCAAGTTTTATTTTTAGTATAGTTAGTCTAGTCATACACATATTCTAGTCCATTTATAGATTATTTATGTCCTATTGGAATCAGGTTGGGTGGCCTTATATATTTTATCTTTCACTTCCATAGTGGTTATTTAAATTTCTTATCTATTTTCAACCAAGTCATTTATATCCAATATTAGTAAAATAAATTGAATCTCAATGAAACATAATGTTTTCTGAGATGGAGGATATGGTGTCATTATTTTATGATGATTTCACAGTGATTACCCATTCAAATAACCCCCCTTATCTTTACAATAAGACATGGTGTGGCCATGAAATCCACAAAATTGACACTCTTTAAGAGGAAATATCGTATATAATTTATTCTTCTATATATCTACAAACATTATAACACTCCTCATTTTTTGATTAACCAAATTTATTGAGGATTATTTCCAAACCGGTGTTTTTATTTGTTCATAGTTATCATTTATCTTGATTCTAATGTCTTAGCTTTGAAACATGTGTCACCAAACTTCTTGTTTCCTTTATTCTAGTCTATCATAGCTATAACAATGGATTTTTTTCATCATAGACAACTCCACTTTTACCAATAAAACCAAGATTTTTTTCATTCATCATCTTCTCCACCCCTTTAGGCTTCATTTGTCTCATTCTATTAGTTATCCATTTAAAAATTTCGTGTTGGAAAAATTATTTTTTAATCTTTTAACTTCATTTTTAATTAAAATTAACTTCTTAATGCAACATCTTTTTTTAAAGAAAATGTACCTTATTTTTTCTATGTTGACCAAGAATTAAGGCAGTAAATAACTTTATACAATTAGTTAATCTACACCCTTAAATTTATAACTTCATATGTGTTCAATATAAAGACCAATTTATCTTCTATTTCTTTTTAAAATTCATCATTCTTAGCTTAGAGTTGGTCCAAATATTTAGAAGATTCCTTTTTAAAACCAGAAATATTTTGATTTTAATTTCCTTGTGCATCAATCTATTCAAAACAATTTAATTTTTAACCTTTATATCAATAACTCCTTTGGTGTAAGACCCTAATATTCCAGGGTATGTTTCCTTTTGAATAATGAAATAGCATGCATTGTACGCAACTTCGAGTTCAAACACACAACGACCAATAAAACTAGCCGTTATGAATATAAATATCCACTTTTTTAAATTTTATAAATTATATCTTTCAAAATGGAATTCTTTTTTCGATTCGTAGTATCGAAATTAGCTTAGGGATAATTTTTTGGTATTTTTCTGAAAACATTACATTTTTTATAAATAGTGAAAAAAATGGTGTTATTGGTTAAAACAAACATTTTACATAAATAATTAGTTCCTTTATTTTAATTTATTTTAGGTCAAAATAGATACATAATACATATATATGTTCAAATAATTCATTGGAGTCATTTTATAATAAGTTTAGATACATTAAATTTTATCGAACTATTTACCGTCTTTTACCAACCTCTTAGAAGCATTTGAAAATTTTTATAAAACTTAACTTTACTGCTTCTGTGAGTTTTATTTCAAAAATATTAGAGACATGGTTAATATTAGTAAGTAAAATGTGGTTTAATAAGATTAAAATAATTTTTGGTGAATAGAAACATTTTACTTTTATTTACCATTGCTAAAAGTAAATTGGGTAATTAAGGGTAAAAATGATATCATAATTACCCCAACACATGTATTAATTCTATTGGATAAGTCACATTCGACAAAAAACAACCTTAGGAATAAAATATTATCCCCTTTTTTCCACTTGTATTAGATTATGACATTTATTATTATTTTATTTAAAGAAGAGTTAAAAGAGTTAAAATCAATATTTAATAACTCAACCAATTATAATATAGGGTTATACATAAGATATATTCGACTATAAATATTAATTACAAAGATGAAACAATTTCCTACATAAAGGTATTTAATTTCTAATTTTTAGACAATAAATAATTAAATTTATATATGGCACAATGATGATGCAATAATTTCCTTATTAATGAAAGATTAAAATAATTGATATTATATATATCCAAATAAATCTAATTTGAGCCTTTTAATTAATTCCATTAATTTTATAGGTTAGTATGAAATGTTAGTGTATATTAAATGAATTCTATTTGATGCAATAATGCTGCTATAAATTTAACAAGAACAAAATAAAAATAGTGTCAAAATAGACATAAAAGAGTTTTCAAAACAAATATTATATTATTAATTGGTATTCTATTCATAAAAATCTATAGTTCGGTAAAAGGGATTAGATAATATTATATATGTCATTAATGAACAACCTGTGGTTTTCTTGGATGTTTATAATAAGTTTATAAACCATATAATATAAAAATACAAAGGGACATGGTAAATGACATACTATTTAACTAAGAGTTAAATATAAAAGATAAGGTTAATATGACGACCTAAACTTGTATAAAACCTATTGGTGGAGATTTTTTCGACCCATCCCTACATTATCCTTTAAATAATTAATTTTGGATCCCTTAGAAACGGAAAATGATTTTATTATAAAATAATATTTCAATCTTTTCCTAAAGTGACCCTCACCTCTCTTATAAAGGGTCACTTCCCCTTATCTCAAATTCGCACCTTCAAAGCCATTTGGATCGAAAAGCGTCTAACCAAATACCCTCCAAACTGTCCTCCCATAATACTAGAGGTCTTCCTTTAGTCATAAATCCATTCTATAGATCCCTTTGGATCAAATCAAAAGGAAAACCCGAAGAAGAGATAAATATTTTATCACCTCTTTCAAGTCCTTTTTTTCTTCCACAACTTCTTTATTTTTTGTTTCCATTATAAAATAATAAATCTGGTATATTCTATATATTATGATGATATTATAAAAATAGTACAACCATATTCATTATTTTATCTATCCTATAAATGACAAAGTCACCATACGTGCCTATGTACGGATTACCGTCTCCACGTCGTGGTGTAGTTTGTTATTCAAATACATCATCATTTGAATGGGTATACTACTGAGTATAAATTATTTTAATAATAGATATAACATTATAATGATTATGTATATATGATATCCCATCCAATTATATATTATTTTAATATCAAAAGAATTATATTGTCGCTCATGCGTACGTATAGATTATCGTCTCCACGAACGCGATGAGATTAAATCCCCAACGCATCGATTCCAGGATAATATTCATTTGATTATTAAAAAAATTAATGTTTAAATAATTAATATCATTATTAATAAAAATTAGATACGTCCTATCCATAACAAACATTACTTTCATAACAAAGTATATAAAGGAAAACGACTTAGTTAACACCCATAACGATGATACTACATAAATATCATTAACCAAACAATATTAAAAGATCATATATGATATAATATTATTGTATATGGTTCTAGTATAATTTAATAACAATTATTTCATCATTATACATGAGTTTAACCCACCCTTGACCAAGTAAAGGAGCAAGTTAAGGGTTAATTTCACAATCTCTTTATTATCTGAGGTTGTTTTTACGTAAGTATCTACTACGACCTTTTTATCATCCACATCCATGTTTCTTAAAAATGCATTCCAAAATTTTTTTACTATTGACTAGACTTTGGTTTAAGGTAATTTTTACCCTTTTTTGACTTTTAAAAAAATGGTTTTAAATGAATCTTTCCATCATTTTCCAAATAAGGTACCTTTTGACCCTTTTGACAAAATTAAGGTAGGAATGTTTTTTTACTTATATGGTGGGTGATGTTATTTTCCATGGTTATATCCCCATTGAAGATTAACTTACAAGATTATAAGAATATTTTCAAAAATAATGCTTTCATTTATAATTATATTACTTTTAAATAATTTCAAAATAGAAAGGGTTATTTCTCTAAAAAAAAGTTTTGAATTGATCTATGTAAGCATCCTTTGATGGATTGTTAGATTATTTGAAGTTAAATTATTATGATACAAAAAAGCCATATTTTATTGAAGGTTTTGTGATAGGTTTGACTGTGGATGTGTCATTTTTATACCATTCATGGTTTATGGATAATGTATTGACATTTTGTATTCTAGTTTTAATATGAATGTTTATGTTATATTTAACCCTTTTCATATGAGAAATGAATTGGACTTAGTAAGTGACAGGTGGAGCCCACTATTGCTCCTAGATGCATCGGTAGGTATCATGAGAGAAACTAGTGTCTTGGGATAAGGACCTGAAAAAATATTATTTGTAGTTTTGTCACAAGGCCTTGACTATGTGGTTATGAACTCCGGCATTATGCATTCCATCATTCTGAATGTGGCATGTAGTTATTCGACTGGTAGAATATCTATTTGAATAAGGAAATTAAATTATTTGATTTTATCTTTGACTTATTATTCTAAAGTTTAAGTTTAAAAGGCATTTGTTTTAGTCATACATTGCCTTAAATGTTTATGATTATTTAAGAAAGTTTTTTCTATATTGTTATCCTTACTCAGCATCTGAGGTCACCCCTTTCTATGATTTATTTTTCCTAGGATGAGAAGAAGTGTACCTAGGGGTAAAATATGAAAACACTATATTGAGCTAGACGCGAACGGGAACTGGTTCACAACAATGGGCCTAGCTGCACTCATGGTTATGACACTACTAGGGGATATGATTTTAATAATTCTCATTTTCATTAAAAACCATTATGAAGGGTTTATGAGTATGTACTTTCTCAAAAATAACATTTTTATGACTATAGATTATATTCATAAGCAATTCAATTTATGTTAAGTGTTTTACAAATTTGGAATTATGTATTGAGATTCATAAACTGATCTAGTGTATGCAATTGTTTAGAAATGGCACCTAGTGGAATGAATGGAAACCTTATCAATACAAATAATCCATGTAGGGATTTTCCGCATACTCAAGATAATTATAGTGGAGTTGTTGAAGCATGTGGTGCTGATCATCTTATCACCATACTGGGACAACTCAATCAGGTTATGAAGAATAACTTTACCTGTATGGAGCACCCTGATTCACAATGGGAAGGATCAATGTTTGACCGCTTCATGAGGAAACAACCACCAACATTAATTGGGAGTACAAATCCATTATTATCTTAGAAATAGATAAATTCCCTAGAGAAAATATATCATGCGTTGGGGAGTATCAAAAGGGAAAACGTTTTCATGGTAGTTTATCGCCTCACAGGAGATGTAAATCTATGATGGTCATTGATTCAAATCACAAAGTAAGATATTGAAGTATCAAATATGGAATGTATTGAGTTTAAAGATCTTTTATTATAAAAATACTTTCCTCGTGACCATTAAGCGGATATGGAAAGACAATTTCTGAGTTTGAGGCAAAAGGAGGATGAGAATGTCGCAAAATGTGAGGATACCTTTACATGGTTAGCAAGGCATGCCGAAGATTATATACGTAAACCAAAGAGTAAGATTGATCGATTCATTTATGGGTTAAAATCATTCCTTCGTTTATCATTAGTCTCCTAATCCTTCTCCCCATATGAAGATATTGTTTCATGTGCAACCAAGATAGAAAAAAAATTCTCTATGTCTTAAAACATTAAAGAAAAGAAGGAGAAGAAGAGATCGGATGAACACTCCAGAAATGGAAATAAGGGGATGAAGGAAAAATTTGAATATCCATCCTATAGTAAATGTGGGAAGAAACACCCCAAGACTTGCCTGAAGGGAATGGGAGTCTGTTACAACTGTTGTGAAAAAGGCCACCAAGCTCGTGATTGCAAGGGGATGAAATAGTCCGTTAATGTTGAATTCTACAGTTGTAGAGAAAAGGAGAATTATGAAAATGAATGTCCTAAGAACTGTGGGATCTTACCTCAGAAAAGGACAAGGGATCAAGGCCAAGCTTATGTTATCACTACTGCTGAGGTTGATGCTCCGAAAGATGTGGTGGCATGTAATTTAACGGTTTCCTCAAGTTTAGCCAAAGATTTATTTGTTTCTAGATAATCATATTTTTTCACATTTTCCCAGTTTTCTACGAAAATTATATATTTTCAATTTGACTTAACAAGGGAGTTTTTAGTGAAAACTCCTAAGGGAAGTATTATCGCAACGAAGTTTTGTGAATCTGTTCCCATTAGATCATATAAGTGTTCTTTATCTATGGATCTCATCATCATACCCATGATTGAATTTGATATGATCATTGGAATGAATTGGATTTTGGACCATGATGAAAAATTTTATTTTAAGAAGAAAGATGATACAATTTTTGATGATGATAAAGAGTACCTTATCTTTAGAGAAGAAACATCACCAACTGATTCTTATCAACATCCACACCCAGTTGCTATACTAAATTCAATTATTGGGGAGGATGAGAATAAAATAATTATGGGAGAGTAAAATAATATTCGAATAGATGACATACCTGTTGTTCAAGAATATGTTGATGTGTTTCCAAAAGATTTCCCTGGACATCATCCAGAATGAAAAATTGAGTTTTCCATTGATTTAATTCATGTTTCAGGGCCCATATAGAAGACCCATTCTAGAATGGAAACTGTCGAGTTAGTGGAACTAAAGAAACAACTAGAGTAATTGAGTAATAAGAGATTTATTTTCCCTAGTGTTTCTCCATGGGGATCCCCTATCCTTTTTGTTATGAATATAGATAGATCTATGAGGTTGTGCATTGACTACAAGGATATCAATGCAATAACAATAGATAACAAGTATCCCCTACCTCGCATTGATGATTTATTCGACCAACTTCATGGAGCTCAATATTTTTCAAAGATTGACCATTTGATATGGATATCATCTATTGTGTGTGAAGAAGGAAGACATTCAAAAAACAACATTTTGAACTAGGTATGAGCATTACAAGTTTACATTAATGCCTTCTAGGATGACTAATGCACCCTCTGTTTTCATGGATCAAATGAACGTAGTTTTCAAGGAATATCTTGATGATTTTATAGTGGTATTTATTGATGATATCCTGGTATACTCTAAAAGAAATGATGATCATGAAAATCACTTGTGCACCGTTCTGAAAACCCTATGAAGAAATAAATTATATGAGAAGTTTAGAAAGTGTAAATTCTGGATTAAAAATATTTCTTTTCATGGCCATATTGTCTCTAAGGATAGAATATCTATTGGTCCTTCAATGACCAAGCCAATAAAAGAATGTCTAGCACCAACGAGTATAACTGAGGTATACAGTTTTATTAGTTTAGTAGGTTATTATCGGCATTTTTACCAAAATTTTTCCCAATTGGATAACCCATTAACTAGGCTCACACGTAAAGGGATTAAATTTGTTTGGACAAATGATTGTGAAAAATGTTAGTAAGAACTATAGGGAATATTAATCAATGCTCCTATCTTGACTCTACCATTAGGGAATGATGGGTTTGTTATTTATAGTGATTCTTCAAAAAAAGGACTTGGTTGTGTCCTTATACAGAATCATAGAGTTATTGCCAATGCATAATGAAAACTAAAAATTCATGAGAATAATTTTCCAACTCGCGATCATGAATTAGCAGCTATAATATTTTCTATGAAAATATGGAGACACTATCTCTGTGGTAAAATATGTGAGATTTATAATGATCACAAGAGTATGAAGTATATTTTATCACAAAAATAACTTAACATGAGCTAATGGTGATAGCTGGAACTACTCAAGGATTATTATTGCACAATACACTACACCCACGGAAGTCAAATAAGGTAGCAAATGCTTTGAATAGAAAGGATCATGGTGTTTTGAACAAGAAAATTATCTATACTTTTTCAAATTGTTTCCAAACCATATTTACAAGAAAAGAAAAAAAGTTCCCAGGTTGATGATGAGGAGTTTCAAAAGAATATTAAAGCTGTGAATGTTGGGAGATTGAGTGACTTCATCTATGAATATGGTATTTTGAAATTTGGGAAGTGACTTTGTCTTCCGGAAATACCATATCTAAAAATGGAATTGTTAGATGATGCTCATAGATCGAATTTATCTATACACCCTCTTATCACAACGATGTATAGAGATTTGAAGGAAACTTTTTTGTTGGACAACATGAAGAGGGAGATTGCTGATTTTGTGTCAAGATGTATGGTTTTTAAATAAGTGAAATATAGAAGGAAACATCGTGGAGGAGTCATGAAACCTCTTCCCATACCTGAGTGGAAATGGGATAATATTACAATGGACTTTTTCATAAGGCAACCAAAGACTCCTAGAAGGAATGATGCAATATGTGTCATTGTTGATTGTCATACCAAGTCTGCACATTTGTTTTCTATAAGAGAAGATTTTCCACTAGAACTTCTAGCAAAACTATATATTAATGAAGTTGTAAGACTTCATGGAGTACCCTTATTGATTGTTTCTGATCGTGATCCCCATTTTACATCAAGATTCTGGAAAAGTCTTCAGAAAGTATTGGATACTGAACTTCATTTGAGCATTTCTTGCACACACTCAAACTGATAGACTATCATAATAGACTATTCTAACCTTATAAGAAATGTTTATATCTTTCTTACTTGACATTAAAGGTATATGGAATCAATATTTAGCACTGGTAGATTTTTCCAAAAACAATAGCTTCCATTCATGTATTTAGATGGCACCATATGAAGTGTTTTATGGAATGAGATGTCTCACACCAACTTGTTGGGATGATGTTAGTGAAATAAAACTCATAGGTCTAGAACTTGTTGAAGAAAAATTGTAAAATGTGAAGTTAATCTAAACCCACATCAAAGCAGCCCAAAGTAGGCAAAAGAGCTATGCCGATAACTGAAGGAAGGATTTGGAATTTCTAGTAGGAGACCATTTTTTGTTGAAGGTATCTCCAAGGAATGGTGTTATACATTTCGGTAAGATGGGTAAATTCCATCCTAGGTACATCAGACATTTCTAAATTCTAGAACGAATTGGAGATATAGGTTATTATTTTTTAAGGCCTCCAAGTCTCTCCAATGTTCAGGATGTGTTCCACGTATCACTATTGAAAAAATACATCCCTGACCTAACATATGTACTCACCTACGTGGAAATTGAACTAGAACCTGATCTGTCTTTTTGTGAAGAGCCAGTCAAAATTCTTGATAAAAGAGAACAAGTGTTGAGAAACCAGACGACTCGTCTGTTAAAAGTTCTATAGAGAAACTATCAGATGGAAGAGGCAACGTGGGAACCTGAGGAACTTATGATGAATAACAAACCAAATATTTTTATGCTGTAATATTTTTGATATAACAAGGAAGATATTGTTTTATGGAGGGAGGAATGTAACACACAAAGCTTCCACAGTACATTTATCTTTGAATATAGAAAAAATTAGCATTATACGCAACTTCGACTTCAAACACACCGCGACTAATAAAACTAGAAGTTATGAATAGTAATACTCAATTCATGAAATTTTATAAATTTTATCATTCAAAATGGAATTCATTTTTGGATTCAGAAAATCGAAATTTGCTTAAGGTGAATTTTTGGTATTTTTCTGAAAACATTACATTTGTTTTGAATAGTGAAAAAACATTGCGTCATTGGTTAAAAACGAAATTTTATTTAAATAATTAGTGGCCCTATTTTAATTTATTTTAGGTAAAAATAGATATTTAATACATATATATGTTCAATTTAATTCATTGGAGTCATTTTATAATAAGTTTAGATATATAAAATTGTATCGAATAATTTACTGTCATTTCCCCACCTCCAAGGAGCATTTTCAAATTTGTATAAAACATCATTTTACCACTTCTGTGAGTTGAATTTCAAAAATCTGAGAGGCATGGTTAATATTAGTACATAAAATGTGGTTCAATAAGATGAATATAATTTTTGGTGAATAGTAACTTTTTACTTTTATTTAGCACGGTTAAAAGTAAAGAGGGTAATTAAGGTTAAAAATGATATCATAATTACCCTAACAATGTCTCAATTTTATTGGATAAGTTTAGTTCGACCAAAAACATCCTTAGGAATTAAATTCGATCCCCTTTTGTCCACTTTGATTATATTAGGAAATTTATTATTATTTTATTTGAAGAAGAGTTAGAAGAGTTAAACTCAAAGTTCAATAACTAAACCATTTTTAATATAGTGTTATACATAAGTTAGATTCAACTAAAAATATTCATTAGAAAGATAAAATGTTTTTATATATAATGATATTTTATTTATAATTTTTATACATTAAATAAGTAAATTTATATATGAGAAAATGATGATGTAGTAATTACCATATTAATGAAGGATTAAAATAATTGAACTTAAATATATCAGAATTATTCTAATTTAGCCTTTTAATGAATTCCATTAAATTTCAAGGTTAATATGACATGTTAGGGTTGATTAAATTAATTTTTTCTAAGTAATAATTCTTTTATAAATTTAACAGAAATAAAATTCAAAATATTGTCAAAATTGAAATAAAAGTGTTTTTTAAACAAATATTATATTATTAAACGGTATTATATTCATAAAAATCTATGTTTCGACCAAAAGGATTAAATAATATTATATATGTCATTAATTAACCACTTGAGATTCTCTTGGAAGTTTATATGAAGTTTATTAACCATATAATATAAAAATACAAAGATACATGGTAAATGTGAAACTATTTAACTAAGACTTAAATATAAAAGATAGGGTTAATATGATGATTTAAACTTGTCTAAAATCTATTGGTTGAATGGTGTTAGACCAATAACCACCTTACCCTTTAAATAATTCATTTTGGAGTCATTATAAACATAAACTGATTTTATTATAAAATAATATTTCAATCTTTTCCAAAAGTGACCATCACCTCTCTAATACAAGGACACTTCGCCTTCTGTCAAATTCACACCTTCAATGCCATTTGGCTGGGCCAAACCCTACCCAAATACCCTCCCCGCTATCATTACTTCATCTTATCGACCTTCCTTTAGTCATAAAGCTATATTATTGAGCCCGTTTGATCAAATCAAAAGGAAGAACACGAAGAAGAGGTAAATATTTCATCACCTCTTTCAATTTCTTTTCTTATTCCACTTCATATTACTTTGTCATTTCCATTATATAATAATAAATCTAGTATCTTATATATAATGTGATGATATTATAAAAATGTTACAACCATATTCATTATTATATTCATCCAATAAATGACAGTGTTATCATACGTGCATACGTATAGATTACCGCCTCTACGTCATGGTGTAGTTTATTATTAAAACACTTCATCATTTGGATTCGTATAATAATGATTATAAATGATATAAATAATAAATATAACATGATAATGATCCTGTATATATGATATAAAATCCAATTATATATGATCTTAATATCAAAAGAATGATATTGTCTCTCCTGTGTACGTACGGATTACCATCTCCACAAACACGATGAGATTCATTCCTCATTGCATCCATTCAATACTAATTTTAATTTTATGATTAAAAAAATAATTTTAAAAGACATAATATCATTCTGAATATGAATAAGATACATACTATAAATAACAAACATTACCTACGTAACAAGTCATATAAATGAAAATGAATCAGTTAACACGTGACATGATAATACTACCGAAATATCACTAACAAAGAAATATTAGAAGCTCATATATGATATCATATTAATGTATATGGTTCTTTTATAATATAATAAAAATTATTTCACCATTATATAGGTGTTTAACCGACCCTAATCCAAGGAAAAAACAATGTATGGGTTAATTTCACAATCTCTTTCTTATCCGAGGTTGTTTTTACGTATCTATTGGGACATATTTATCATCCACATCTAGGTTCCTTAAAAATGTATTCCAAAATTTTTTTTACTATTTACTAGACTATGGTTTAAAGTCATTTATACCCTTCTTTGAATTTTTATAAAATGGTTTGAATGGAATCTTTCTATCATTTTCCAAACAAGGTACCTTATGACCTTTTCGACAAAAATTAAGGTAATAATGTTTTCTAACTTATATAGTCGGTGTGGCTATTTTCCACCATTATGACATCGTCGACATTTCCTTTACAAGAATATACGAATTTTTTCAAAATAAATTTTTTCTTTTATAAGTATATGAATTTTAAATGATTTCAAAATAGAAAGACATATTTCTCTAAAAAAGTTTTGATTTCATCTATGTCAACATCCTGTGGTGGATTGTGAGATTATTTGAAATTAATTTGTTACGATAAAAAACAACCATATTGTATTTAAGATTTTTTTATATTTTTGAGTGTGGATTTGTTATTTTTATACCATTCATGGTTTATGGATAATGTATTGAAATTTTGTATTCTTTTTTTAATATGAATGTTTATGTTATGTTTAAAACTTTTTATATGAGGAATGCATTGAACTTATTAAGTGAAGGGTGGAGCCCGCTATAGCTCCTCAATGCATCGGTAGGTCTCATGAGACAAACTACTGTCATTGCACATTTCCTTGAAAACATATTTTTTGTAGTCTTAGCACAAGCCCTTGACTATGTGGTTATGAAGTCTGACATTATGCATTCCATCATTATGAATGTTTCTATTGATGTTTCATGTGATAATTTTACTAGTAAAATATCCTTGTGAATAAGTTAATGGAATTATTTGATTTTATCTTTTCCATATTATGTTGATGTTCAAGATTAAAAGGCCTTTGTTTAAGACTAACATTGACTTAAATGTTTATGATCATTTTGAATGTTTCCACTATATTGTTATCCTTACTGAGCATCTGATCTCACCCCTTTCTATGTTCTATTTTTCTCAAGATGCGAAGAAGTATATTATGACTAACCTGTAGGGATAGTCTATGGGATATGAGTGTGTCCAATAGAGGATATGTTGTTATAGTTTTTAAATTATTAATGTAATGTAAAAATTATGAATTTATCTAGTATTTACAGTGCTATTATACAAATTGTTCTTTCCGGATTTGATCCCTTATGATCATGCCAAATTTATGTAATAATGAACTGACTCTGGGTAACTAGGGTCAGGGTGTTACATTTAGGATGATTTTCTTTCTCCCCTTTAGATTCCACATTTTCATATTTAACAATCCTAGAATGTTTTATTTCTATCTTAAACTTTGTTTCAACTTCTACTAAATAATTTGTATCATCATACTCTTTTTTTCTGACTAAACTATTGTTTATGGATGAATTTACAAGTTTGAGTTCTATTTTTGGAGTGAAACTCATTCATGTATTTTTTATGATTACTTAATCACAACAATTATCATTGAATCTCTTTGTAATCCTTGAAGAAATTTTCCTAACAACACCACATTGAGAACATTCCAAAGGTAGCCTATCTTTAAAGTTCCCCTTTTATCTTTTGAATTTACTTTCCATTAGTTACAATTCATCACCATTAATAAATTATTCTCCATATTATCTTTTAGTGATGTCAATATTTTCATTATATTTAAAATATTTCACATTTTTTGAGTGAATAAAATATCATTTTGGATTTAACCACATTGCATATTAATAATACTACATTTTAATTCCTCCAGTGAGAGTTCTATAAAGTTACTCTCTTAAAGAGATTATACCGTTGGATAATTAAGAGATTAAAATACACACATAATTTTCTTTACAATATCAATGTCCTTTATTTATTCACCAATTCCCCAAATATATCCCAGAGTCTCTATTATTCCATTTAATAACAGATAAAAATTTTCACTTGGGAACATTTTTTATTTAGCAAATATATTATACAGAACCTAAAACATTTCCACCTTCATTTTATTTTCATGCAAATATTTCATTTCCAATTTACCTCACCTAGAATTAAAAATAGTGAAGCTCATAATAATGTGATTTAGATGGCAGATTTAACACCTACAAATAGGGACCTGATACCAGTTGTTGCAACCTGAGATACCCTAAAAGGTAGGGTGATTAAGGGTTTTGACATTTTATTTTATTTTATTGAATATTTCTACCATATAGTTAAGAAACCTTTAAACCTATCACACATAATCACACAGCACCCACAATTGTAAATTTAGAAATTAGAAAAATGAACAATATGTTTTAACATTGTTTTCCATTTAGGTATAGTCTAAAGAGTATATATATATAAGTGAGTTGGTTTACTTGAATCCACTATTCTTATATAGATTAGTGGATAATGTTTTTTAACCATGGCCACTATATTCTAGGATCACCGTCTTCATAATTTGGTTTAGGGAATGGTGATATGACTCCCTTGGAATAATCTCACTGACTCAACCTTTATGAACTACTTTAGATAGATGTATTCTATGTTTATCTATGTTAAGGAATCTAATTTTTCATAAATTATTTCTAGGGATATTTTCATCAACAATTCAAGAATATGATTCTCCTAAGAAGTTATTGACCCCATAATATCCACCAACAATGGGTGGGTAATTTATGTGTGTATATTTTCCACCACATCAAATTATTCACTCAAATTTGTGCTTGGTGAATCTTATATACGAAACCCCCATTGAGAAACCCATAATGAGAACCCACTTCTTGCTACTCCTATACAGACTACTCGATCACAAACTATATCACAATATTTCCGTTAATGAAATTCTTTATAAAAATACCATTTTCATAATTCTTTATAATACTATGATTCAAAAATTGGTTAGTGACTCAGTGAAAAACCCACTTCACACAAACTATCATATTTCATGTGAAACTATCATTCACAAATTGACTTGATTTGTAAAAAATAAATATCCAATGTAAATAATTCCATGATCGTTATTTACTTTTTCATCTATACCTAATAAAATTATAATCAAGTTATTTATTGAAAAAACCCCACACAATACTCAGTTATAAGTGGATTAAAAAATAGAATTCACATAGAACATGTTCATAAATAATTACCATACATGGTCCACAAAATAACATTTCTTTTGGCTCATAAATGATTCCCTCTATAGCTTCATGAAATATTTTTTTATTCATCCTCTATGTCCTCACATATAACCTATACAACGTCCTTCCATTTTAAAAAATTCCATCACTAAAATCATCCATGACTTTAGGTAAATCCATTCTCATTTATTCATATACCAATAGAAAATTTCCTCAAAATTGAAAATCTTTTTGAAAAAATTTCATAGTAGCGAACATCCTTTCTTTGGATTTATCATTACTTCACACCTCCTTCCCAAATTAACATCCATATAACTCGTGTATAGTCATGTAAGTGATATTGAGAAATTATTCCTTGACACCATACTCATATCTAAAATTCATATAACACTCCAATAATATGCAAAGACATTATATTTTCTCAAAACATCTAAAAAATATATTAAATAATAATCACATTAAAATATTTATTTTCCCACCAAATCTGAGAATAATACTTCGACCACTATAATGTTCTCCATGAATGAATATTTTGGGAAAGCATATTTCCCAAAATTATAAGATCATAATTTTAAAATATTAAGGATATATAAAAAACCAATATTAAAAATCATTTGGATCATATCATCTTCAACAATCCCATATCAGCCACTAACATGATATTTTTTCCTTTTTCCAACGCATCCCTTAAGACATTTTTTCCTATAAATTTTTCTGGAAATAGTCCTCATGATGGGTGAGGTATCTTCACAACCATATAATTGGGTACTTAATTCCACTCATCCTCCAGTATAGGAAATACATAATTTGGAAAAGATAGGGACCACCTGCATCATAGCTGTAGGGGTATAAAACAACCCTTTTTATGTTAGTGTGAATACCTTACCCTCATGAGGCACTATCCATTGATAAATTCCAAGAAAAATAAATTTGAACAGGGTGCTTTTTCTGAAGAGATTAATATCATTATTGGGGTTGTCCTTGGATATTACAAACATCATCATGGATGAAATGTAATTATTAATGGATTAAGATCTTGAAAACAAAATCTTTTCTGATGATGAAGGACAACATAATCATTAATCAAGGCATAAATAAATTTCACCATAAAAGAATCATCATGAATATATAAAATATAACTAAACATGAGAATGGAGGCTCAATAATCATTAATCATAGTGACATGACCTATGAATTATCCACAAACATTTGTATAGGTTAGAGTCTTAGTTGATTATGAAGACATACATAAGAGTAGGGAGAATCATATATTTTTTAACTTCCCCATATTCCTATTTAATCATTAAAACATTCCACCCATTAGAATTTGAGCCTAAAATTTTGGTTAAGACTATGGGATATTTTTTTATCCTTTTATACACCAATATGAAATAAATATAATGTACTAAATTGGTATATTTATCTGTATAAGGTTGGTACCCTCTCGATAATTTTACTATTTGTCTTTCTCAAGATGTACAAGTAATAAATTCTTTAAGAAAATATTATTATCAATAAAGGTATATATTTTAAGGATTATCTTGAAATAATTTCACACTATATTATATAGTTTGTGGTTCAAAATATAACACATGTATACATTGGATTCATCCCATAACTAATCTCTATGATGAAATCCCACCAACTTCTCTTCTCAGATCTACCCTATCCTCTTTGAAGTAGACCACCAATTCTGACAGGAATATCCTGAAATTATAGAGTAATATCTCATTCCTTAATAACATAATATTTTACCACCATAAATTATTCAATAAATACCCATAAAACTCAGTCTTTGTTCTATCCAAAATTACTATTCCTATTAAGAATATTTTTGGAAGACACTCCACACTAAAAAACTCCAAGATCTTAAATGCCACTAAATGATTATAATGGACTTACATAAGTTATACTTTCTCAATGGTCTTCTAAAACATGACTTAAAAATATTATATCAAGAATAACTTAATAAGTAAACACTAAAATCCTCCACTAGATCTTCCCACTATATATATATACCTAGGTCTGTTTCTTATGATTCTTCTTTTCTTTTTCTTTTTTAAATTTTTAAACCCAAATAGATTTATATTTTTTATAAGTAGGGTTAGTACGCTTTTTTCTTCATCAATATCCATGGTTTGGTTAGTTACCACCCATTCTCTTACACAAGATTTTCTCTATACTATTTCCTTACTCACAACATTGCAATTAATTATCTCTCATATTCAGTGGTATTTTATTTTTCTAGATAAAAACACACTTTTATAAAGAGTAACTCCCACCAAAACATAAATTTTGATCCATTTTTATTTGTGTTTTATCCTCAAAATTTATTGAAATATAAATTCACGAAAGGAAAAAAACACACACATTGTCTTACTTGCAATATCCCACTCACTTTTCAACAACTGCTCATAGGAGAGTTCCAATGATTAATTTATAATAAACAATTGTCTCACTGGGTATTAAAAATACCCTTTTCGACTTTCAACTCATTAAAACATCAAAAAAAATATCTTCCTAATGTTTTCTATAGCATCCTAAGACCTTCTTTCTTAAAATAAATTCCATAAAAACCACAAAAATATTTATTCAAATGATTTATAAGAATTACAAATCAGGTTCAACTTGGATATTTACTTTCATCTTTAGTGTATTAACGATACACCTATACATGTTAATTAATATATACACAATATTAGTAGTTCAACTTCAAGATCATTGATTTCTAGCTTGAATCAGAAATAATTTTTGGAAATTATAACATGGGTGGTCATCACATTGATTGACAATTTTGTTTTCCCATTTTTATATATATAAAATATAGAAGTAATTCACTTCATGAGAATTTAAATTATCTAATGTTCATATATCCTTGGTCTTGTTCTTAAAAACTTATTTATTTCCTTATTGATTAAAATAGGTGGGATCCTGAAGATTTAATATTTGATAAATAGATCAAGAATCAACTCAAATTCTTATGAATTATTCTTGAAAACATATGAATATTCTTTTCATTTATTAAGAATAACATCCATGTAAATAGAACATCTTGATATCATGTTTTCTTATGCAAAATAGGATTAAATGTTGGATTAACTAAACATAAATATGTTAAGAATATGATATAATTACTTTGGAATCATTAGAATTAAGTTTCCTATTCATAATTATAACTATATAATAATTTATTCCTATCCTATATAGTTGTTATAATTTCCCTAAGGCATGATTATTATGAATGTTTTTTACTATCACAGTGATTGTAAATTATGTATATGTAGATCAAAATTCTAGTGGACACATGTCATTCAGGGATGCTTACTCAAATTATTATTCAATAGATATTTCTTATTTAGATAATAAATTCATCGTTATGAAGATCATATGGTGTTTCTGCAGACTAAATTTATTCTTATATAGAGGAATTGATTGGTATATGCTAGGGATGGTCCTTATGAAAAATAATGATCATGCATACACAACTTTATATTATTCTTACAAAATAATAAGATGACTATTTTGAGGTTTAAAATATCTTAAGGTGAAACAATTATTAAAAAAATATTAATCTTCTCTCCATTCCAATAATATATTTCATCATTTTCGTTCTGGAATTTTTTAAATTCAACAAGAAATAAGAAATAAAATATTTTTAAAATCAGTTACAAGACACTTCAAATGACTTTTGGCCATCTTTACTCTTCACAAAACATCCTCCTAGTGTTATGACACACCAATATTCAACAACATTCTAGTTTCATATAGATTTTATGGTTTCTTATAATTCCTCCAAATATCATTTGGTATTTCTTTCTCAATTTTTGATCTTTATTACCCCTAACAACCAATCCACTCAAATCATATACCAACAATTATAGACAATGTTCAATTTTTATTATATTTTTTTCATATGAAGTTCAGATATCCAATCATATAATGTTTAATATTTCCTACTAAAACTTGTCTAACTTGTTATTCTATAAAAATAATATTTCCTTTAACTAAATACAAGGGATATCCTATTCGGTGTTGGTGGCGGGATTCTCAATCCTTCAACTCCCAAAAAAAATTTATAACTACATTCACATTCTCCCTCAGAAAAATATAATTAGCAACAACTGCACCTTCATCCTATGGAAAATTCAATAATGAAATCAGACCATATGTCATGGATAACCACCACTAAAATAATGAAAAAATAAAGAATTGATACCACAAAATTTTCATTCATTACCTAGTGGATTGGAATAACATCTCATATTTCAAAACATAGTGGGACAAGATAGATTCATCTATCCAATATCATCACATATCATGAAATATATTATTTACCCAATGCATTATAGAGTTATATAATTTATTTCCCATCCACCACATAGTTACATAATTATACACATGTGTAACATATGAAATCAGCCACACACACTTCTTTATTATCCTATAAAAATTTAATGGGTTATAAAATATATTCATAAGGTATTATATATAAATTCATCATTAATTCGATCAAATGATTCCAGAAACTCTATCACCCAAAAGAAAAAAAACATAATTGAATTTATAAGGATATAAATAAATCTTGTGAAGTATTCCTAGATGATAAATCTTTTATAGAAAAAATCAAATTGTAAGAGAAATAATTAAAACATTTTTCTTACTACATTGATAATATTTTCATAAAATTGTGATATTAACCTTTTCAAAAAAGTAAAAATAATTTTAAAAAGAATATCAAAATATTTTTAAAATAATACAATCACAAATAACAGATACATTAAAATAAATACTTGATATTTAGAAGAAATTTGGATTTTTATATTCAAAATGGGATGGTAGTCAAAATAAATATTTTACCACAATTATTTATAATCTAAAAGTAACTCACATTAATAAAAGCATCAAAAAACATCATTTTTATTAACAAAACAAATATTAAAATTAAATAAAATAATATACATATATCTTTCAAAATATTATAACATAATATTTTTGATAAGAAATATCATGGATATGGAAGTGAAAATCCCAAAATATAATATAAATGTTCTCCATTACAACATATTTTTCTTAAATAATAATCTATCTGAAAAAAAAAATTTACAATGAAATTTAATTTAATTATTGGAAATGATAAAATAAAATATTAGATATAAGATGTTTACAATATATCAAATATAAAAAAATTATTCTAATATTTTTTAGTATAAATCAAATAAATTATTTTGATTCAAGAAAAACCCATACCATGGATTCCCACGTTTTAAATTTTGTTCTACCTTCCTACATAATCAGTTTAGGTTCATTTTGAATCAACAAAAAACCTTATTTATATTTATTTTTATTATAAATTCATTTTTATTTATTTATTACTTATTTATTAATCATTCATAGTTAGTATTCATGAAATGGTTTTTATTGTTCCATTTATTCTAATCTTTCTTTAGTACATTGGCTTTAGTCCTTTCTCCTTTATCATATGTTCATCAGCCCTAGAATTGTCATCGATTTGATATCAATATATCTGGTAAAGTTATAAAGACCAAAAATTATATTATATTAATGTTATTTCAACGGTTCATAAGGAACGATGATAAATGTTCTCTTTTTGTGAATATTTGATAAAAATTTATTGATTTTATAATATATGTTTTATTAAATAATATTCAAGAATATATGGATGAAAAAGATAAATAAAATGATTATATAAAATACAGTGTTTAAGGAACATCTTTTAAATGAAGGGTTTGGGACTCCTTATTGTAACAAGAATCTCTCAAACAAGAGAGATGATAATTAAAGAGAGAATTAGGGTGATTTTAGAGTGTTAATAAAAATAAATGCGTGGTTAGAGATGGTTAGAGGAGGCATCCTTTAATAATTAAAAGTATTTGCTATTTTATGTGTAAGGAAATGTAATTTTACAATTAAAAATAGATTAAGTGTGTTATTGAGTCATGAATTCCCTCATCCACACATTTTGGTGATTTGTTTTAGAGATATTGTTTTCAATTTAAAACATAGTTTAATAATTTTCTTTGTCTTACCTTTATTATGTTAACTGACGTTTTGCATTGGTACCTTTTTTTTGGAAAAAAATGAAATTTATCTTATAACCTAATTATCACATATTGATTCCTATTTTAAATTCAATTTTATGAAATTTACTTTCTAAAAGTTTTGAAAATAAATTTTAATGCAAAATAACATAATAAATTAGAATAAATTTTTTAGAAAAAAATATTTTCAAACATTAAAAGGATTTATATTATTTAATACTAGTTAAACATAATGAAATAAATTTCAAAATATTTATTTTTCTATACAAAAAATAAATTTTATTAAAATAATTCTTAAAATGTGATATACATATATATATAATAATAATAATACATAACTTATAAAAACACTAAATATAATAATGTTAATAATAAATGATACAGAATTATATATTAAACTATTACTTATTACATTAATATATATATATATAATATACCAAATTACCATTACAAAACCAAAAAAACTCATTACAATATATAAGGGTGTGACAGAAAATGGTGGTGATTCAAGAAGTATGTATCTCATAGTAAATTTCACATGAATGAACTTCTATTGCAAATAATTTTGATCAAGTAATACTTGTTGAAGTACATCTTGGTTTTGATCGAGGTAAAATCCTATGACTTCCCCCCTTCCAATAGTGTGATAAATGACCCTCATATGTAAGAATCCTACTAATTGGTTCCAAATTTTCTTATCAAAATTTTAAAAGGTGGTTAAATTTATGTATACTCACGTTATTAATGATAAACTTATAGTGGCCACATTTATGATTACTTTAATTTAGTATCTAGTACACTATCAAATAATATAATAATATATACTATTAATAATATTATTAATAGGGTTATCTAGAAACTCAAATAACTCTATATCCATAACAACTATATATACTCAATAACCATATATCCAACTACCATATAACTAATGAAAAAATAATGATCATATCACCCATTTTATTCAAATATATATATATATATATATATATATTCTTTTAAAATTTACTAAAATTATTCATTTCATTTGAGTAACTTTTTCAATATGTTTTTCATATTTATAATGTTTTAAATTTTTTCCACTGTAGCCATTGGTGGTAGGATCTTTATGGGGGATCATGGTTATGAGTATTTCAATATTACCATATTTTTTATTCACAAATGTTTTTATTCCATTTTTAATTTTCTTATTGATGAATCACATAACTATGTTATAATGAATATATATATATATATCATTTTAGATTATAATATTTTTATAAAACAAGGTTTTTATTGTGTATTATATAAAAATATTTCCAAGCCATTAAAATTATTAATGTTGGTTTTTTTTTAAATGGAAGATGTTAAAGAGTGTGTAATGACCCAAAAATTTACCAATGGAATTTACGTTAATAATTTTTTTCTCATATTTAGAAATGTTATATAAATCACATGAACAAAATGACCAAAACAAAAAAATTTCATTATATCAATTTAAATATAACATTTTTTGAATAAAAAATGTCACAATAATAAAAAATTATAAAATTTGATAAAAATTGAAAATAAGAATACTAGAATATAAAAATTTATATCAGATTGATCCACCAGAAAATCTTTACTCATGAAAAACACAATAGAGATAAGAGGAAATATTATGAATACAATATTCATCGATAAAATGAAAATATATATAACCTTGAGGGAAAATGGTAGTGAAGGAAAATGATAAAATTATGTGGTATTTATAAGAAGTAGGGAACCCATGTGCCCGATATAATCCTCACATTTGTAATAGTAAACTTACGACTGGAATAATAACCTAACCAATGGAACATTAATATAACCATTAAGAATATTTACCTGACTGTAGTTGGTGTCACCACTTAGTGGTAAGCTATCTTTTAATTATACAACCATTTTGGGGTTAAAAATCTAGTTGTATCAAATTTAAGAGACTTATGGTTGATACCTGATGTGTGGAATATGTCTATACATCACAACAGTTTAAACATCAGTGGTGGCAAGGTGCCCACGTGGGTGGGAAAGGGTAAGGATAGGCCAATGAGTGTGCTAGGCTTAATGGAGACACTGGTGGAGGGAAAGGGCATGGATAGGATGAAGAGTGTGGAGAAAAAATCGATGGTGGTAGTCATAATGGATGTGTTTGAGAGATAATCTCATTGCCCAGTAGTTCCCAACTCTTGGATAGAAGACCAATGAAATTCGGATGGGAATGATTTTCATTAGTGGGGTGTTTGCAGGCTAGAGGACAATGCTTATGACATTGGTGGACCATCCAAAATACATATGCGCCAGTATAGGGAGAGAACTATTTATTATACATTCATGTCAGGTCTCTATGATCCATGATATGTAATTTTATCCCCACTACGCCACCATATAAATGTAATGGGATCCCCATTTCCTAGAATAACAAGATGGGGTATTCATTCGAAGAAGAAAACGGGGGGCTTCCCATACCTTTTAAAAAATGCAACCAAGCTCTTGGAATAGTATCCTAACCTATCGAATTATAAAATAATTTTTAGGTATCCTATAAAATGAAAATATGATATATATATATATATATATATATATATATTTATCATGGAAAAACTAAATAATTTTTTTATAATTGATAAATTTAGTGTTTAAATTTTTGTAAAACATAAATGTTTTAATTAGACTTTTATAATAAATTTATGGATTTATAAGAAATATTAATTTCATAAAATGTATTTATAAATTAATTTAATGATTTATTATAATGATAAGATAATTTTATGAGACCATGATTAATTTTTCAAAGGATCTAAATATTGATCATAATATTATAATAAATATTTCTCAAATAAATGAGGATTTTATTTAAATAATATTATTATCATATTTAGAAAATTATTTTAATAAAATCGATTTTATTTTTGAATTCTAAAAATTAGACAATTCTTAGGGTTATTATTTTGTATTTTTTAATATACATGAATTTTAGGTGAATAATAAAATATAGTAAAATATTGTATTTAACAACATAAGATAAATAAATTAATATTTAATACATTAATGATATAAGAGAAAAAATATTTCAGACATTCATTCACCATTTATAGTATATATTCATAATAATCAAAAATATTGAAACCATTGAGACAAAATAATAAACCAGTGAATATAATATTAAAAAACACCCCTCTCCTTCCCTTTAAATATTATCACTTCTCCTCACACCTTCTATACTTTTAATCATACCAAATTCCCACCAAAATATGTCATCACCACTATCCTCTAATCCCTAAAACCCTTTTAGTTTAAAAACTCCAATTCCATTGTTCCTTAAAGTGTAGTTGAAGAGACAACATTAAAGAGGTAATATAACCAATCATTATCCATTAAATTATTTTCTTCTTCGAGCTCCTCCTTATTCCTTCCGTCCACCTAGACATAGTAACATTCATATCCTAGATATAGTGATGTTTTATTACTATGGTGGAATATCCATCTTCTAAAACCCCTTGTTTGCATTCTATAATGAAAATGGTGTTCCCAACATGGTTGGTTCACTTCATTCCTGAACAACCAACATAATGTTTCTCCATCAGCTTTGAGGATTACTATAAATACAATTATGGTAAAATATGGTAATAATAAGTATTTTATAACTTATTTAACTTTTTTTAATGTTTCAATATTCATTTATTTAAATAAAATGAATCTAGCTCATGGAGGTCAGTAAAACCACTTAATTGACTTAACCACATAACATTAACATTTATACTATGAAAATATCTCTATGTAGAAACACAAAAGGATATTTTGAAAAATTTAAATTATTATTAGGTCTTGATAGTGATTTAATTTAAATTACTGAATTTTTGTTCTATTTTACATGAATATTAATAATTATCCATAATTGATCCGACCTTGGAACCTTTAATTGAATGCCATCAGGGCAATGAAATTAATATTTATATCACAGTGAAATGTTTGTAAATAAACACAATATAATTATAATAAATAATATATAGATAGAAAATTATCCGCGTTAAGTAATTAATAAATATCATTTCATTTTTCAATTCATTAAGTACAATTCACTACTACAAAGCACGCCTATGACAACGCTAGCATTTATCAGCACTAGAAAAATTCCCAAACAAATTTCATCTTTATTAGTGATTTTTTTGCGTTGATAAATTGTTTCCCTTATCCATGTGTTTTTAGTTCTGATAAAATTCTACTTTTATCAATGATTTTTATAAATGAAAAAGTTCCCGAATAAAATGAAAAATTAAAAAAATTGAAATAAATTAAGTTAATTAAGAAAAATATGAAACATTTTATTAATTAAATAATTATTGATAAAAATGATTAAATTTAATGTACACACACACATATATATATATTAAAAATATTAATAAATATAGATATTAAATATAGATATATAAAATGAATATGCATAACATATATAAAATGTTGAATAAAAACCTATTAATTTCATATTCAATTTTAATGCAGTTTGATTTTTCATTTTAACATATATCAAACTTCGTGTGTTACATTTATATCATGTCCATAGACACACACAAACACACACACACACACCCATGTCTGTGTGTGTCTTAATGAAATTTTATACACAAACATACATAAAAATATATTTACGCAATATATATATAAAATACACCTAATATTTATTCAATTTATTAAAATTTTAGTATATTTTAGAATTTCATTATAAAAAAATACATTTAATATATATTATATTTTTAATTGGTCAGTTTTATTTATCTGTTTTTAATAATATAGTTAGGGTATTAGTTTTTAATGTTTTTTATTTTGTATATTATTTTTGAACTTGATTACTTTATATTATTACATTATATATTTTTATTTATTATGGTTTTGTATTTCCAATATGTATTCATCCACTTATATATATATATATATATATATCATTATTTTTAATAACTTATATATAATTATTAAAACTTATCCATTTAATCAATATTTTTAAAGAGTACTCATTTTGAGTTATTCAATTTCACTAATTTTTAAAATGTATATATTTAAGAATATATATCCATTAATAATGTTACTAATATATAAGTAAACAATTATTTATAAATAAATATTTATAATTTAAAATATATATAAATTTATATTAATAATTTTTATAATTATTATTAATAAGTAATTATATATATTTAAATAATTATAAATTTATAATAAATTTATTTAAATAAGTATAATATTATAATATATTCATTTAAATAACTATTAAATTATAATAAAAATATTTAAATAATTGTATAATTATAATAAATTTATTTAAATAATTATAATGTTATAATAATGTTATTTATATAATTATAATTAAAATACTTTTATCGTGGCTTTTTAGCACTAGTAAATATATATTTTATGATTTCTTTTATAAAGATGATAAATCTTGAGATTTATCAGCACTAAAAAAGCGCTCATAAATATTAATTTTAGTAGTTTTTATAATTTTTCATTGGTAAAAGGTATCTTAATTAGTGTATTTCTGAAAGCATTGTTAAAAGTTTCGCTAATCATTTTAAGAAACGTGAACCACATCTCAGTCACTCTCAATTCTCAAGCTCTCATGGAACTCTTATTCTCATGTCACTAATACTCTACATTTAGTTAGATTAATCAAGGGTATAATTTAATGTTTGTTATTTTATACTATTCCCCTTTCAGTATTTGATTTTTTTCATTCCCCTTTTTGCATTTTGGTACTATTTTTAAACTTGAAGAACCCTACATCTCTTCATGTTGCTATTGGAATACAACGAGTGTGGTTTTATTTCATCAGTTTATCCTTTCATATGTATTTCAGTGTCCATGAAATTTGTCCATATTGATACACATATATGGTTTACTCACCTCTTGGTATTAATAAAGAGACCTCTCATCCCCCCTCAGTTTCCCTTCATTTGAATAATATAGGGTTCCAAAATCTATGTAGTTTCTCAAATTTAATTTATCTTATATATAAGATTACATATTTTAAATCCTTAATTATAATGTTTTTTGAAGATTAGGGGATACCATGTTGTGGTCCTCATTTATGTCTGATTAACATATATTGACCAAGTTCAGTATAAAAACAATTAAAACATGTTTTGTGGATTATAGTTATTCATGTAAATTGTTAAACCCTAAAATGCGTTATTTAGATTCAAGATTTGGATGAATAATTTTTTATTGAATTCAAAATTACATTTAATTAATTAGTGATGTTACAAAAATTATTTTTTTGATGCATTTATTGGGATTTTTTTTGGTAATTAACTCAGGATTATTATTAAAATTTATCTAGGGGTTACAAAGAGTGAAGAAGAATTTTTTGGGTTAGAAAAGTATGCTCAATAATTTTTTTTAAAATCATATATTGGATAGAGTCTAGAAATACTTAGGTAAATATACATAAAGATACACAAAAACATATAAATAGTTTATTTCCCAATAGTATGTGAGTTATCCATGGTTGGATAGTTGATCAAGAAAACTATGAGATGTGATTTATTTATAGATATAATAATCAATAAAAAGATATAAATAATTCATAGGATAAAAATTTAATTTCAAAACTCATCTAGCATGGTGAATGGTAGAAGATAGAACAAAAATTGATTAATATATAATTTTTATGGTTCCGATCTATATGTCATATATGTTATGTAATTTTTTATCCATGTCCAGAATGCCCAAAATAAATATATCATATTTTCTAAAATCCTTGAATCAATAATTGAAATTTAAGCTTATATATTCTTCTATTAGAGGATAAAACATATTACCAATATATATTATTGTGGGGAATTAAATATAGGATATTGTATGAATTAATTCTGCCACTTTTCCCAAATGGCTTCTTATCAATTATAAATCATAAAGAGCATCATAAATGGATGGAATCTTTTATTGATTCACTCGATGAAAGAAGTAATACGATGTGATGAAATTATCAATTTTTGTGAGATGGAGGTCAATGATAAAGGAATTATTTATTAAATTTAGAGTCTATATAAAGGGATATGATCCCCCTATTGTAAATAACCCTTCGTTTCATTCAATAAAAAACAACTTTTATTCTTTGATCATTGTTTATCACTAAGTTAAGCGGATATCACTCCTTCGGAGATCAAGGTCCCTCAAGAATATTTCTAAAATTGAAGGATAGTCTAATCAAATCAATGAAAAGAATTATTTTTTAAAGTGATAAATCTCTATAATATTATATTTTATAGCCAACAATTTCATTATTAGTCGTAAAGTAAGACATTCCTGGAGGTAATGATAGATCTATATCAAGGTATGTGGTATAAATTTAAATGACGTGAAGCATATATGGCTCCTCTAAGATTTTATGGTTATATATCATAATAATAAATTTTGTATTTCATTTAATAGATTTATTTCATTTCAAAGAGTTAAAAAATTATAGATCATTACCAGTCATAACATGAAATATTCACCCTTAAAAAGGATGTATGTTATTGGAGGGATCTTCTGGTGGATTAAAAAATATCCAAAATTAGAAGGTGAGGAATCCTTGTGTAGACAAAAGTGATATAAAGTATATGTGGGGTGATATTAATTTTTTCAAGACCATTATAGTGGAGGTATTACAATTCATCTCAAATTGGCGAGTCCTTTTTAGTGATTCTATTTGTGTATACTCCTAGGACACTTTAATACTTATATGCGTGATTGTCTTCCATCTCTTGATGATGGATTGGACTCCCTACTTAAAAATCAAATACATCCTATCATTGTTTTTCCAATATTCATTGGTGGCATACATTCCGAGTAGTGATCGGAGGAAGGCTAGTTTTAAAGAGGGATTGGGTAGCCTCAAATCCGCCATCAGAAGATGGAAGACAATCCAGCATCTAAAGAAGGATAAAATAAAGGTTGTGAAAGTCAGTTGTAAAGTAGTATTGAAGTATTATATATTTGATGATGAAAATAAAGATTTTTATGTAAGATTTAGGAAATTTTGGACTTTTATACATGGACTATATTGTATTATTGTTTCTGAATACAAATAAAATGTTTGACTACTCATTCAGATAATGCCTTTTGAATTTGATGATGTTTATAATCCCAAGAAAGAATAGACTATTGATTATGAAACTATAGAATTACTAGGGGATCAACAACATGTTGATGAAGAAAATAAAAAAATTCACGACACAACATCACAGTTTTGAATAAAATTATTAAGGAAAGATATCAAGGTATGAAATTTGAGGTTGGTTTGAATCAACATAGAAAACCTATTGACCCCAAAAAGTCAAAGTTCATTAATTATCATGGGGTCATAACAAGGTTGAATGTGCCAATTGGTATTGACTAATAGAGCCACATACAACCTATAATGAAGAAAATCCTTTGGAAAGGTATAACGGTAAAGTTACAATATACTTTATATATTTTACTAAAAAATTATATAATGAATCATTGATTTATTTTTCATTATTCATTGAATATTTCATTTATTTTAAATATTTCAATAATAGATATGTCTTAATGGCCAATAGAAAATACTAGAGAGGCTTTTAGACTCTTCTTATGAAGTTACTACTTATGGATGTTGAGGGAAAATAAAGCCCCACCAACGACTTAGTAATTCACACATTATAAAGTAGGAAACATGTACTGATTTCCATAACCATAATAATGATAAATCATTTCAGGTTCTTTGAGGTCAATAATATATTATTTGATATATTTATTTTTTCCAACTTTATTAAAAAAAATTAATTTATGAAAAAAAGTGTGTTGAAGATAATGAATGTACATCCAAACCAATGTACCCCTATCATTAATGAAGGATGGGTACGCTTCATTAGAAAATTTCTTTTATGTATTTTAATTAAAAAATAAAAGTTTAAATTTGTGATATGAAACAACATATGTACCTTTTTTATATTCTGATTGATGAATATAAATCGGAAGCCTCTTTCATCCCACGTCATGTGATATGGAATGAGGCTTGTGTAAATAAGGATAGTATATTAATTGATGAAAAAAAAAGTATCAGAAAAAATAGTAAGTATTACATAATTGTAATTAATTATAATTTATAAAAATATTACAAAAAAATAAATATGTTCATATTATTTATATGGTTTAGAGACAAGAATCGACAATATCCGTGCAAAAAGAATGGACTCTCCGTAGCTTTGAAGCATGCTGAACAATATGGTCGTATTGGAGGATTAGGTTTTGGATTATCTTCTGGAATATATATCGAGAAGAGAAAACCACATGATGATACATATAATATAATGGGATGAATTCCTAAACTAATAGACTCACAACTGCTGTCTGGTTTGGCAGACCAATGTATCAGAAAAGGTCAATGTGGACCATTGGTGGAGTAAGGATCTACACATAAAAAATGATCCCACTAGCTTTTATGCTAGTCATTTCCCCAACCAAATACCATACCCAAGGTAATAAATTTTTTCATTATTGTTTTTCCTAAATGTGAATAAAACTACTACTAACAACTTAAAATTAATAAAAAAATTCAGGGTATAATTTTATGTGATTTTTACCTATCAACACCCACTTACCACAATGTTGTGATGTGTACTGCATATAATATATGGAGAATACAACTACATAATCAAACCCTCCCAAAAATTACACGAGATTGGGGATAGAGGTATCTTATGAAAAATACTGATTTGTCTCTTCCACTTAATGGTTTGGATATTAAACCAATCAATGTTTCTATTGGATGTTTAATTGCATGGTAATTTAATCCTATAAAGATACATGAGGTATGTGTAAACATAAATCATTTGAAAATCATGTAACAGTTGACTATAAATGTTATGAAGTGAGGTTTGCTATTATATATAGATAAATCTTTGGAGAAATCAATGTTTGAATTGAGAACATATAGTGAATCGACTAAGAAAAAAAAAACAACCTTTCGAGGGTACCTTCTCCACACAAGTTATAAGGAAATATTTATTATCATTACAACTTCATGTAGAGACCACATTTAAAGATAAAAAAATTCCATACATTGAATATGAAGAAGACATATATAGAGTTTACTTCACAAATTTTATTGGTCTTGATACAATAATTGAGATTATAAATCATGAATGGTTGGGCATCTTAGTTATGAATACATACATAAGGAACATTTTCATAATACATATGTCCTAATAGTGAGAAAAATATGTATATTAAAGTTAGTAACTATTCAAATTTGTAGAGGTTTTAATATTACAACTACATATAGGGAAGATCATGCGAAGCATTATTTGGATTTATTAATCCATGTATCATTTTTATGATAGAAATTACTTTGAATGAGGAATAAATTAAGAAGAAAAGAGAGTAGTTACTCAAGGAGTTTGATAATAAATCCCCATATGGAAGACGCTTTTGATGCCTCTATTGAAAGGGTAAAATATTATGATCTGATCACATAAAATATATTTTTATTATTTTTATAACATGATTTTCATGGTTTTTTTTGGAAGCATTAAATGTTGATAATAGTAAATATTGACATTCCAATTTTTTAACAGATTTAATGTACGTATTTTCAACTTGCCAACCACACAGGATGTGTATTTTGAATATGTAATACACTACAATGAACATTTTATAAATATATATCAAATTTTATGTTCAGTTGTTGTTTTAATGAGAATTTTTTTATGATAGGGCGGTCTCTAAATACATTCTAGATCATGGCATTATGTGGGTGTCTAAGAAGCTAAACCCTATGGATTTATACACATAAAACAATTTAAGGTATATATAGAATGATTTAACTATAAAAAATTTCAAAATTATTTTCTTATTTGGCTCATTGATTCTTTAGTGTCCAAAACAAGATAATGAAAATGATTATGGATATTTTTTTCCAATTAATGAGAGAAATCATAATGCATAAAAATAACAACATCCCACAATATGTAATTTCTAAAGGTAATTTCAATTTCATTAATTTTTTTCGTAATAATGTTTTTGTCTATATTTTATAAGTACTGTCAAGATAGCTGAAAACAATGTTCATCAAAATATAAAATAAATTTGTTTAGAGTTGAGTGGGATGCATACTTTTTTGTTAGAATGTATGCTGACAATAAATTTTGGTGATTACATGTTCTTTTTGTGATCTAGATCGAGTTATGACCTTATAAAGTCATTTGGGGCCTGAAGCATTTATGTCATAATGCTTATATATTATTTTAGATATCTTTTTAAAGGAGAAGAGTAATAGAGGAAATCAAATTGTTTAGAGGTGGTGAAATGAAAAAATGATTTTTTTAGAAATTGTGGAGGTCGAGGTTCATGTGGAGGAAAATTTTGGGGAAGAGGAAGAGGTGTAGGTGGAGGTAGAATCAAAGATAGAGGCTGATTTAAAGGAGGAGGTAGAGGGGATGGTTGCGGTAGAGACCAAGGCGAATGAGGACAAGAATCACTAACTTCAAAACAATAAAAATACTTGAAATATAGTAGAATAAGGATAATACCATGAATGTGTCAAAGAAAAATTGTTTAAAATCGCAAAAAAACATTTCAATTAAGATAACATCAATTGTGCATCTTTTAGTTTAAAATGAATTTTTAGTAAAAAAACACATGATGCATTCTCAACACCATGAAAATGCATTATAATTATTTTGGGAATTTAGTACAATTATCCATAAGTAAGTTTTGATGTGTATGGATTAGATGAACCTCAATCTAACACACAGTGTGAACTTTATGACCCAAAGATTATATTTTCAGTTTAAAATTGACTTTTTAATAAAAAGAGGTTTCACTCACTGAAAACTAGTAAAATGCGCTCATATTACCTTCATAATTTTGGGAAATTTATTTATAATTCCTTTTTAATGTGTCTGAATCAATCTATTTTTAAACCCAAACATGATGCCACTTCTATTTCTCAAAGTTCATGTTTCCAGTTTAAAATGACATTTTAGTTAGAAACACACACGGCATACTCAAAACTGAGGAAACACATTATGATTGTTTTGATACTTTAGTAAAATTAACCATGTGTCATTTGGGACGTTTATCATTCAGGCGCTCCCTAATATGAGGCACAGTGTGACTAGTATGACTCTATTTGTGTCTTTTCTATTCAAAATTGATATTAATTTTAGTGAAAAAAACATACATACTCAAAAATGAGAAAACACATTCATATTTTTTTGTAATTAAGTAAAACAATCCATATGTAGTTTTTGATATATAGGTATCATCCACACCTCAATATGATGTATGGTGTGAACAGTATGACTCCAAATGTCAATTTTTAGTTTAAAATGGACATTTTAATACAAAAAAAGTTTCACTCCCTAAAAACAAGTAAAACGTGATTGGATTGTATTGATAATTTGGGACAACAATTCATAATTTATTTGTGATGTGTATAATTTAGTATCACATAAAACTCGTTGATGATGCCACCTGTGTCGCTCATAGTAATTGTTTCCAGTTTAAAATGACTTTTTATAAAAAAACACATGTGGCATACTCAAAACTAAGGAAACACATTCTGATTGTTTTTTTACTTTATTTAAATTATCCATGAGTCATTTGAGACCTGTATAATTCAACTGCACCTCAATCTGATGCATTGTGTGACTGGTATGACTCCAAGTGTGTCTTTTTTATTAAAAATGCACATTAGTTTTGACGAAAAAACAACTAAAACACTCAAAACTATGAAAACTCATTTATATTGTTTTAGTAAACTATAAAAATAATATGTACATCATTTGTGATTTGTAGGGATCATTCATTCCTAAATCCAATGCATGGTGTGACCGGTATGAATCCATGTGTCCGTTATCAATACAAAATTGACATTTCTATACAAAAAAGTGTCACTCATTGAAAACTGAGAAATTGAACTCAGATTATCTTGATAATTTGGGACACCAATTAATAATTCATTTTTTATGTTTATAAATCATTATTATGTCAATCCCACAAATGATACCAACTGTATGGCTCAAATTGCATGTTTCCAATTTAAAATGACTTCTTAGTAAAAGACAAATATCGTGAACTCAAAACCAATGAAAAAAATAAAAATTATTTTAATACATTAGTAAAATTATATATGAGTTATTTGGGATATTTATTATTCATTTACACATTAATATGATGCATGGTGTGACCAGCATGGCTCAAAGTTCGCCTTTTTTATTCAAAATTGACATTAATTTTAATGAAAAACTAACATTTTAAAAACCAAGAGAAGACATTCAGATTGTTTTTTTGAAATAATAAAATGATCCATATATCATTTTAAATGTGTAACGATCAGCCAAACCTCAATATGATGCACAGTGTGATCAGTATGACTCAAAGTGCATTTATTTATTCAATACTGACATTAATTTTAATCAAAAAACCAACTAACATACTAAAAACTTATAAAACACATTCATATTATTTTAGAAATTAAGTAAAATGATCCATATGTCATCCATGATGTGTATGAATTAGTCACACCTCAATTCAACTCACATTGTGATTGGTATGAATCCATGTGTTCCTATTTATTCAAAATTTACATTAATTTTAGATTAAAAAGCAACATACAAACTCTATAGTAGGGTTTAATTTTTCATTTATTTCTATTATAATTTTTATTTCATTTAAATTAAGTATTTGTATCTTATTTTGGTAATTCTTATTGTTATTTTTGGTGATGTGGTGTGTTGTTGATGCACACTACACCTATTTCTAGTGATGTAGTGAGCTACAACATCACACTATAGTTTTCACCTATATCATCACTACTAAATGCGTTGATAAAGCTACCTTGTATCATACATTTTAAAAGATATTATAAAGTACATATTTATTGGTGATTATAATGGCACTAATAAAGTATATCTTTATCAGTGCATTAAAAAGCACTGATAAATCATACTTTTATTAGTGAAAATAAAAGAGTTGATAAAAGATATAATTTATTAGTGCTAAATAAAAGTGTTAATAAATGTAGGATTTATAAATAGTTTTAATTTCACTAATAAATATACCCTTTATCAGTACTATTTTAGTGCTGATAAAATCCATGGACTTTTAACCATGCTTATATAGTGAGTGATTTTCATGCACTGATAAAGGATGATTCTAGTTTTGGTAAATGTGGGTTATATGGTAGTGCATGTGTAGATTGATTCTAGACCAAAAGGTAAGAGATATATTATAACCACTCCTTTTCATTATGTTCTAAATTTACCCTCTATAATGCATTCTATTTAAAGACATTGAACCCAATATCCTAGAGCAAGTGGTTTATTTTATATATTGGTACTTGATACAAGCAATCACATAACTTGGGACTAAACTGTTTTGTAGGATTTTTAAACTAAAGACATTCTTAATTCTAACATTACATTTCAAAACATAAAATACAACATATAATTTAATTTGAAAACCCCATTATTTCCTCCAACACATCCCTTTATATCGATAATAATTTAATACTCATAAACATAATGAAAAGAAATATTATAATGGGTTTAGATAAAATTCTGAGTCATAGAATGCATAAGAAAAAAAAGAAACCATTGAATACATGAGTCATGAATAATATTGAATGAATAAATTATGATAAAATAATTACATATAAATAATCACATGATCTTGATAAACAACCATCGATATCACAACTATTGAAATAATCACATGGACATCAGTAACCGATTTAATACTAATGGAATTCATAATGTAACACTTCTTAAAATGACTATTGATTTCTTGTTCGAATATATCATAAACATATATTCAAGTCCTCATGAAAAGGAATAAACATAAAGATTTAATCCCTTGGACAAATTACCTACCTATTTTGCCTCATGAGACTTATATATGCATCAAGGACATATTTAATTTCAATCCCCACCTATCACATAATAATTTCAATGCATTCATCATATCAATATGTAATAAAACTTACTCATCATTCCATGATAACAAAAACCTAACTATATAGGAAGAACTAATATATTTAATTTCAATAAATTCCTCAATTAAATTGAACATAATCCGTCTATATAAAGAATAAGGATGTTACCATTAAAATATATACTTAGTGGATCAAATTTAAAATAATGGAATGTTTTCATGGATGAATATTTATACCATAAAAATACCATTAAAACATCACTGATAAAAATATGCTTTTCACATTGAAAATCACTCTTGAAAACTAATAATTTCCAGAATATGAGGATTTCTTTTGGAAATAACCATGGAAGCTGTAAATTAATCTTGAAAAAATTGAGTGGTTTGGAATAAAAGAACTATATTCATGCTATTTATGCTAAAACGAAGAGTCCTCTCACATATTTAATAGAAAATAAAAAAATACATCTTCCAAAAATTGATAAGAAGAAATAAACCCATTTGTAAAAAATCGAATATGTGAAACATTTTCGTAAATAAATCATGGTGTAATTTGAAAAACATTTTTTAAAATTTTAATGGAAAATATGGACATGGATGAAAAGGATTCCCCTCGGAAAACAAAAACAAAGACAATTTTCCTTCGAAAAATAATTTTGGTATGTTGAGTACTTAAAGAGATATAAATGAATGGAAAATATTTCATTACTAAAAATAATGAAATTATCAGTAAATATATTTATTTTAAGATATAAATTTCAAAAATTCCCCTGATGTAGACTTAAACATAAATAATCCCAAATAATTATGAGATTGTTAAATAAACCCTTACCACATTAAAAAATTTTGAATCAATAGAATATTAAAATAATTAATTTAAATAAAACGTTAAATTTAATATAAAAAAATATAAGAATAATAAATATCATTAAATTATATGTAGATACACCTCATAAACATAAATAGGTTTTTAAAATAAATTATGAATCAATGTTAAAATATTAATGTGCAAAACCATTACCTCAGGTCGATATTTCTTTGTACATGTTTGAAACTACTATATAATAAATATATATTTATTATTAAAATATATACTTATATATATCATAACATCTATGATTTACTTATAATATTTTATCACAAAATTACAAAAAACCATTGTTCTGGATGATAATTGCTTCTTTTTTCAGGTTTGTTTTTGTTCTGTTGTTTTGGTCTTTATAATTTGATCATGGTTCCATCATATACATATTTAAATCATGATACAAGAATTAGATATATTCAGTATATATATATATATATTCATCCTTAACATATAGATATTGAAAAATGAATTATATAATTCAATAGATGGTATTATGTACGTTCGTCTGAACACTATTTTCACTTTTCAACAGATGGAATGAAAAAAAGATAAATAATAATAAACCTTTATAGAACCATAATAATATAATAAATAACAAATTAATTTATTAATTTAATCATTATAACTATCCAATTAATGTGGTGATTAAAAATGAATTACACCACCATGTGGATATGGTATGTCGTACGGATGCACGAGAAATGTTTTCACATTCTATTGAATGGAATGAAGGTGGATAATGGTTGTTCCATCTTCATAATAATAATCAAATATATTAAATTTGCTTAATTATTTATTTTAAAAAGGATACAATGGATTTACATGAAGTTGAATAAGAAATAAAATTGAAAATTCTTAGTTATTAGTTATACATCTTTATTCACAAGTAACTTACTTTTATGCCTTAGTCCTTAAAAAAAGGTATTTTTGAAATTATATTTGATTTAGTGAATGGTTAAGTAATCTGAGAAAGTATTATCACAAGTATTTTCCAATAAAAAAGGTTCATGTGGTGTGGAGAAGAGAGGAGAAGTTATGTTCCATTGTAGGGGGGGAACACACTTAGAATTACTTAAAAGAATCATATATAAATATATATCAGAATAATGTCATGTGGAACCAAGGAACACCAAATTATAATATAATATTTCATAGGGTTTATATAAACTTACCCAATGACATTTGGGAATGTTTTGGATACATTGAAACTCTTATCTTCTAGTTATACCACTTTTAAACTCATTTTCTACTTAACTATGAAAACTCAACGCTTACCCTGATAACTTAATTACATGACCGAAATTAAAAGTGGCCTTATAATTTTCATTTTCAAATTATGAATCTAAATATTGAATTAATTTTATAAAATCTTACTTATATATGCATTTGAGATTTATTTTAATATATGAATTAAATTAAATGGAAATGTTTTAGGATAATAAATGATTTAAGAGTAAAAATCATTTAACAATGAAATGAAGTAATAAAATGGTTTCCAAAAAAATTGTTGATAAATTATAAAAAATTAATGATTTTACATATTTTTTAAATCATATAATAAATGAAGTCATCTAACCATTCCATTAAATTAAAAGACCCAAAACTTCTATTAAAATTTGAAAATATATATCATATCTTGAAAAAATTCCTAAAAGTGTTCCCAAATTAAAAATATTATTTTAAACTATTTTAATTGATTTTTTAAGGAAAGTATTTTTTAAAACTACTAAACCAATAGGATAAATTAATGTTTTATATTTATTTTAATGTTTTACCCCATGGTTTTTACCTAATTTATCTCTTTTTCCAAGGTGATAAATATGAACTATGGTTACTATTCATAACGAAAAAAATTATATTGTACATATTATTTTATATTTATCATTATATTTATAAACATGGAATCAATTTTATCAATTTAATTTCACAAAATTTGTGGAATTTATATTATAATTAATCCCAAAAAGGGATATAAATTTGTTTTTATGGGAAATATATTTTTCAATCAAAATATGATATTAGTGAAACATTGTGAATAGTAATCATAATTATTTTAATTTTAATTATTATTTATTGATATATAATTGATAAATATAATTTAAATCATTCCACATTAATATTTATTTTAATTAATTTAAATGGAAAAACATTATGCACTTAAAACAGTTTTCTGAAAAATGAGATTTTTATTCATAAAAATTAACTTAAAAAAATTAATTATAATTTTTATTACTATGAGATTAATGAGATTATGTTTATTAAAATAGATATTATATTAAATTAAAAACATATCTAATATATAATTGTAATTTTATATTACATTATTTTAATAGAATAAGTGACATTTAGAAAAAAGGTTTTTCCAATATTCACTAAAAAAATAATTTTAGAAAAATAAATATATTTTACTATTAGTTAATTGTTTATATTATGAATCCAAAATATGAAATAAATTTTCTCAATTAAAATTTATAAATTTTAGAGAAATTATAATATTCATACAAAAAAATAAATATTTTTATATAGATAATATGTTTTTAAAGCATAAAATGTCTCAATTGAAAACTGAGTGCTTATTTATAATTAATTAACAAATTTATTATGTAAAATAATTATAAATATCTCATTTAATTTTTTTATTCCTATTCATACCAACAATTTTAATAGAATTTTTAATATAGTCATGTTTAAATAAAAATTTCATGATATTTTTAAACTCAATGTTTCATGTAATGAAATATACTAAATAAATTAAATTTATTTAAATAGAAATGTATCATATAATATCAGGATGTTACACAAAAACACTCTCACTTTTATATTTTGTAATGATTCTAAATTTTGTATATATTTCTCTTACACATATACCTAGCTTATTCCCCCCTTCATTCGATAGGGAAATACATGCTTTGTGTACCCATTAATGATTAAGGATTATGAAACCCATTTCCTTAAATATAAAGTATTATATTTATGTGTTTCTATTGATTTTATTTTGTGTAAAACAATTTCTTTTACATATTATGATATGTGAACTGAGATAGTGCTTTAATTCATTGGACGATGTTTTTGTCCAATGAGACAATATATATGGTATTTGGGAGTCAACCTAAACCTTGATTAAACTATGTACACAATTTGATGGTGTCATGGTGGTAAGACTTGTCTTATAGCTATGTCTTTTAAATGTTTCTACCACATTCTTATGTTTCCCTGATCTTATGATTCCTAATTATTCGTGTTATTCCACCGTAAGTTTATTCATGGGCCTTGGCTTTTGTGTTGTCATGTTATGACTTCTAAGTCTTATACTATGATTAATTACTATGTTTATACTATTTTAGGTATTTATATAACACTTTCTTTTAGGTATTACCTATGTTATTCAATGAATTTTTAGGGTCTCCTTTGGATTTAGGAGAAAATTATGGATAATAAGATAAATATGTTTTCATTTAATGATTTTTTATGTATTATAAAGCTAGTATTCTAAAGAAAATAAGCCTTATGATATTTGGGTGGTATTAGTTGGATGTTTATGTCAAAAATCATATAAAAAATATATAAAATTATTGGGTATCTATAGTTGTTATCAAATAATGTTCTAGTTATTTTTGGGGATTAGGACTAGATTACTTTAGTGAGAACCATAGGTGTATGTCTAAGGGTATAAAAATATCATGATATTTTGGTGAAGTATATAGTGAGTGGTTTATAGGAAACTACATCCATATATAAGAACAAAAATGTAATATGGATCATTCATAGTTAAACTGAGGGTTAATAACCTTGAAAATGGTGAATTGATTCTTGACATGATCTTCACCTAGTGTTCAATAGATGGGCCTTGCTTTACACCAGTTTTGAAACTCCCAGGGGATATGTTTTGGATAATTTAAAAACGTTTGATAAAAATTCATTAAGGAAATGAATATATTGTTAGTTTTGAAAAACTAATAAGAAAAAATTACTATATATAACCAAGATTGAAACATAGGGAGTATTAAGTATGGATTTTTGTATAATTAATAAGTTATTCCTTATATGTTCACATTTTTCCATTTTATTTTCTTTTTGGTTTAAATATTACCATGTATAGTTTTCCTTTTTATCCAATTATGGGAAATAAGAGAAACCATGATAACAACCAATGTGATAGGAAAGGTGATAATTTCCCTAATGAGATGTCTAACCATATGGGTGTGGGACTTGTGAATTACATGGTAGTATTGGCTCAATAAAATCATGTTATGAATAAAAACATGAATTGTGTAGAATTACCTCATTATCTTACAAAATATAAAATTGCAGTTGAATAATTTATTCAACAAAAGTATCCTAACATTAGTGGATCTTCTGATCCACTTATCATAGAACAATTGATTAAATCTATTTTTATGATATTTTATGCACTCCAATTATAAAAATAAAAGAAACCATGGTGGTTATTTATCATCTATATGGGGGAAGAGATTTGTTGTGGACACTGACAAATTGAAAAAATTCAAAAGAGTAAATTAATTCCATGGAATGTGATGAACTCAATGAAATATTTTTCAATAAATATTTTCTCTAAAATATCCATATTAAAAAGGACTGGGAATTCTTGGGACAAAAGAAAAACAAAGGTTGTTCTACTAGGTAATTTGAGTAAAACATCACAAGGATTTCATGGTATACCTATGGATTTGACATCAAACTTGAATTAAAGGAATACAATTTCTCTAAAATATTAAATATAATTATATAAAAATTTAGTGATTTTTTCCTTTAATAGAAATGAATATATTTTACATTGTTCCCTTAAGGTCAAGAGGGAGGTTGGAGACTCTTAGTGGTATCATGGGGATTGAGATAAAAAAATAGTATTTTTCTTAGTGGGTTAATGGGTAAATCTCATGGAGGAAAGAAAACCTAAAGTCCCACATGTCATAAATGTAGGAGGAATCATCCTTCAAACTATCGTAGGAGAAATAGAAAAATCATCAAATGTGAATGAGTAGGGAATCAGAATAATAAATTTTGTAGGGAGATAATGAAGCCTAATATATGATGAAAGAAAATAAGGCTTTTCTCAACACTCATACTAAGAATAATGTTTTTACTGTAGGATATATGAGGATTATTCACACTAATTCCCTAATCTAAAGGTAGTCAAAGACAATTAATGAAAATAAACCCCAAGACCTATAGAAAAAGGAAGAACATATATTGTCTTTACATATAAGGTTGATCCAATAAATCATGTGGTTATTGGTGAGCTAGTAATTCATTGAATAATATAAAACATACTTTTTAATTTTGTCTCTACACATTCATTCATATCTTTCAAGTTGGGTATAATTATTCAAACATGACTCAAAACATGGTGGTTGAGTTATCTGTAAGAATAAAAAATTGTAAAATTATAGTATCTCAGGTATATAAATATTTCCTACACAATTTCTGTGTATTGATTCTCCAGGAAATTATTTTTCAACTTCCTTTAGTGGTTTTTGATGACATATAGGTCATGGATTAAATATTCATATATAAATCTATAATCAACTATTGTAAGAAGGAGATCACTCTTCTCATCCTGAGCCATCCTCCAAGTCTATAAAAGTGTAAGGAGGAGGATAAATATACATTAGATATTTCAAATCATCTGTGAATATTATTTACTTATGAGAAAGAATATTTATCTCAAATTATTGAGGAAATAGTTAGAATTGTTCTTGATGATATTCCCTTTGTGATGGATTATATTGATTCATTCATGAGGAGATTCATGGACTTCCTCTTGACTGAGAGTTTGAGATCTCAATTAAAATAATACATGGATACCCAATATATTTATCACTCCTTACAAAATTAACACCAATGAGTTATAATAACTAAATAATTAGTTACAATAGAATTTCAAAAATATTTTGATATGCAGATGTTCTTCACCTTGGTGTGTTCGGGTCATCTTAATCCAAAATAAATACGGGTTAAAAAGTCAAGAAAAATAACATGTTTCCTCGTCAATGGATAGATTAATTTTTAGATCAACTATGTAGGTCCTTTTATTTCTCTATAGTGGCTTTTGGTATGGATATCACCAACTAATGGTGAATAAGGACGATATTCCCACGATTTCCTTTCAAACATGTTATGGACACTATGAGTTTATAGATATTCATTTTAGATTCCCTAATACTCCATCAATCCTTGATAATGATTAGAGTATTTAGAGATTACATTTCATATTTTTGTATTCTTTATTAATGTTATTAAAATATATTCCTAAAAAATTAGGTGCATGAAGAGAATTTGAATATTATGAGAATTACTTTATAAAAGGATAAGCTATATGAGAAGTAAGTAATTATAAATTTCATATTGAAGAATTATCATTCATGTGGGATGCATCCATGAGTAAAGTGATATTAGTGGTACCTTCTATGACAAACAAAATAGAGGATATACATAGAAAAACAACCAAAATATATATCTATATTATCCTTAACCTAGCTGGGTATTATCAACAATTTTTGAAAACTTATCACCATTTTAAACTTTCTAACCAAGATAACATGGAAGGGGTTTGAGTTTGTATGGACTAATGAGTGTGTAGATAAATTCAAAAAGTAGAAAATGAGGCTTATTTATATACCAATAAAAAATATCCCTCAGGTGGGGAAATTTTTATGATATAGAAATATTCATTAAGGATTGTTTTAGGTTGTGTATTCATGTAAAATAAAATAGTGATGGCCTATGCCTCAAGGTAATTGATAATTAATTAGAAGATCTATCCAATGCATGCTCTGATATTATATACAGTGATCTTCACATTTAAAATATGGAAGCCTTATATTTATAGATATGTGTAAAATATATATGAATAATAAGTGTCTGAAGTATTTCTCCACATTGAAGGAGCTTAATATGTGCCAATAAAGATATGTTGAGATGGTCAAGGATAATGATTACTCAAACCACTACCATCCTAGGAAATAAAATTATCTAGTTGATTTCTTATGTATAAAGTATCCTTTTACCTTATCAACGATGAGAATTTAGGGGGATATAATCATATTATACTCTCAATAGAGGGTAATGTGAATTATAAAAGAATGAACATAATCATTCTTTTCTCAAATGTTTGATCAAAAATACCTTCTAATGAAGATAATGGATTACCAAATAGATAATTTGTATATAATAATGATGGTGGAAGATATAAAGAATTTGGAATATTTAGAGTTTAAAGTTTATGATTAAGAATTTGTGAAATTTTGGTCCTGACTATGTATACCATCAAATACTGAGATAGATAAGTATATATTAAATGATGTAAATAATAGGACCTTGTCCATCCATCCATGGAGCATGAATATGTATTGAGATATCCCATATCACAATTGGTGGGAGACTATTAAGAAGGAGGAAATGAAATATACATCATAGTTCGTGGTATTTCAATTGGTGAGATCTTATAGGAAAAATTCCAAGGGGATGATGTAACCATTACACATACCTACTCGTACATGGAGAAAATAATCATAGACTTTTTAACTGGTATTATGAATAATTATGGAGGAAATATTTCTATCTGAGTTATGGTGGACCATATTACAATGACTAACAATTTCATTGCTATTTGAGAGGAGTTATCAGTTGATCGACTAGGAAGGAAAAATACTAGATAAATGCTGATGCTGAATGGAACACCATTTTCAATTATATATGATTTTTATATGTTATTTGACACAATGTTATAGATCATTATCAAACAATCTCTATACATTTGAATTGATCTTTAGTATAAATTATCATTCCCAAAACTAATGGCTAATCTGATTAAACAATCCATACACTATAAGACATGTTGAGAGAATACTAGATGGTAATCAAAGGTGGATAGGGTCAAATATTTGTATGGTTTATTTTTCATAAAAAATTGTATTCACTCAAGTATCCAAATGGATCCATATAAAGCTATTTATGAGAATAAATTTAGAAAACCTGTGTGTTGGGATATAGTTTCTGAACAAAACCTTATCGAACCTGAAATGGTTTAAAATTTCAAGACCATTTAACAGAACAACTGGGAGGCTATGAGTTGACATAAGAGATTTTATAATAATCATCAATGGGATACATTGGCCCTGTTGAGATTGTTGATAGCATGGGAGTTTTGGATTATCACCCATCATAACCGCCATCCTTGCCTTTAGTACATGTTGAATTCCTTGTATCCCACTTGAAGAATTATATATCAAATCCCAAACATTCAATGAATTATTAGGTGGTATATCTACATAATTATAACTCTAATGATGAGAAGCCGATTAATATATTAGAACGTATAGGTAATGTTCTAGAAATAATAATACTCTCATAGTCAAAGTACTATTGTAAAACCATAAGTTCATGGAGGTGACTTTGGAACCATAAGAAGTAATGAACCAGGAGTACCATCACCTATTTTCACATTGGAATGTAAAATGAAATTATAAGAGATAAATTTAATAATGTGGAATAATGTAATGGACATGAATTTTATCAATAGATTTTACCTTCTAATAATTATGTCATATTTTGTAATGTAGTATAAATCACATTCACATCCTCATAAATCCAACAAGATTTCATTATGTTAATTAGAAAATTATATTTAGAAAATATAAATCGAGAAGAGATTTTATAATATTACAATAGGATCAAAAAAAATATAACTAAAATATGAAAATTTGGAGCTATTTGATCCACTAGAATAACTGCACTCACGACCAATAGTGTAGTAATATGACAAAAATAATAACAATAAAATATTCATCCCAAAAATTTAAATATATATAAAAATGCTATATAATTTTATTTAATGAAAAATTAATGACATTTTTGTTATTTTTAGGAACTAGGGAACCTATATGATAGTTTCAAATCTGACCGCTCAAATAGAAATCAGACTATTGGAATAGTATAATAATCTTCAGAATAGTAATATGACAATTATGAAAAGTAACCAGACTATTAGAATTGTATCTTTACTTATGTAAGTATAAAATAATATTTAGTTATAATATATAATTAAAAATATGATATATTTATACTCTGGTATAATTAAATTATTTTTTAAAAAAATAATAAATTAATAGTTTGAATTTTTTAAAAAATAAGTGTTTTAATTGAAATTTTATTCTAAATATATTGATTTAAAAGAAATTTGGTTATCTTAAATTTTATTTATAAAATAATATTATATTTTATTAAAATGATAAGATAATTTTATGAGACACTATGTAATTTTCCGAAGGCTGTGAAAATTTATGACAATATTAAATATGATATTTTTCTAATAAATTAAAAGTTTATAAAAAATAATAATATTCTCATATTTTGAAAATTATTTTCATAAAATGGATTTCATTTTTGAAATCCACAAATCAAAAAATGGTTCATGATAATTTTTGGTATTTTTTTTGAATTTTTGGTGAATAATGAAATATAGAAAATATAATATTTAAAAACATGAGATATATTCATCTATTTTTGAGTCATGAATGATGTAATAACCCACCATTTTGAAGTCACATGTTCCATTTACAATGAATATTTTAAAAAATAAATACAATTATTTTTCTTGATTTAAAAGAATAAACTAATGAAAATAACATTAAAAAGACCACTCTCTTTCACTTATAAATACCACATCGTATACTCACACCTTCTAAGACTAGAAGCATGACCCATTTATAGGAATCATTCTACTCACCACTCAATAAATGTAATTATAATACTTAATTTTAAAAAACCTCCAATCTAAATGTTCCTTAAGGAGTGCTTCATGTAATGATATTCAAGGGGTTGTACTACAAAAAATTATCTTTTAAATAATTTTCTTTTTATAGTACCCATTATTCTTTCCATTCATCTAGACAACATAAAATCATTACCCTAAATCTATTGATATGTTATTATTATGACGGAATTAACATCTTTACCATCCCTTCATTGTATTTTAAAATTAAATTGTTATCTACAAAGTGGTTGGTTCACCGCCTCCATGAACAATATACATTGTTTTTCTCCACCACCTTAAAGGATGGTTATAAATATATTTTTATTGATAAATATAGTTATAATAATTTTTTGAAAAATTATTTCCTATTCTTTATTATTTCAGTATTCATTTAATTAAATAAAAGGAATCTAGTTCGTGACGGTTGGTAAAAAAATAAAAAGTAACTAACCACGAAACATTTATGTTTTATTTTAATTGAGTCATCCAAATTTCTAAGATAAGGATATTTGGGACCATTTTAGTTTCTTAAATGACATTAATTTTATTTAGTTTCAATTCAAGATAATTATTACCATATTACAAGAACATCAAGAATTATCCACAAGTGATCGGACTTTGGAACCATGAAATAAAGTCCCACAAAGGAATGAAATTAGTGTTTATATCTTAATAAAATCATTGTAAATGAACATAATATAATTATAATAAATAAAATATATTTTTAAAATGTTTTTTATTAAAAAATTACATAATTTAATGTAATTTTTCCAGACGATAATTTCATGTTCAATATGATTATGGATCATAATGTAAGGTATCTCTCTTAATAACACATTTTCTCTAGGTTATGAACTTTCTCTCTATAATTCACTTTATCTCATCTTTTATGTTTTTAAATGAATATAATTTATATATATATACATATCTTTTTCTTACAAATGTACCAAACTTATCATCCCTTCCTTTTAATGGTAATTACATGCTTTATATTCCCCTTAATTAAGAAATATTAAGAAACCAATATCTTTATATGGGTAATTATTGTGTTTTTAAATTATAAATGGTTTTCTATTAATGCACACATTATAATTTAAGTTTTCTAATGCATTAGGTGTTATTTATTTCTCATGAGATGATATTTATGGGATTAGGGAGTGAACCTAATCCATGAGAGGACTCTATCCACCATAAAATGTTGTCTTTAGAGTTATTCTCGACTTTTACTTTTGTCATGATATATTTATATGCCACATTCATATATTTCCATGATCTTATGATTCCTTATTCTTAATTTTGTGCCCCTATATCTGTATTAATGAGCCTTTTCTTTTCTGTTATCCCATTTTTTCTTTAGACTCATATGATAGGCTCAATTACCATATTTATCCCATGACTACGATTTATAGCTCACCAATTTTTTATGTATTCCCCAGGTTATCCTATATAGTTTTAGGAGATAAATGGGATTTAGGAGCTCATCATGTAGAATAAAATAAATATTTTGTATTTTATTTTATTTTGATGTATTTTGACCATAGACTTCCAAAGATGCTAGGCCTCATAATCTTAGGGAATTATTTTCTATATTATTATGTCAATAGTCTTGTAATGATATGTGTAAAAGGAATAGGTCGCTATAGATTGTCAACATGAGTAATTGAAATAGTAATCTTCTATATGAAAAAGGAATATAATTCCACGCCATTTTTAGTGAAACTATATCATTCTTACATGTTGGATGATATTTTTTCATGATAAGGACATCATTACATCATTATTACATTATAGTTATAATTTATGTATTTATTAAAATATATTTGTTAAAAATTCCAAAATTCTATATAAAAAATTTAATGACCCAATTAAAAATATCGAATTTATTTGTTTAAGATATATGTATAATTATGGGTAAATAATTTTTTTAAGAAATTTCATAATATATTTCAAATTTAGCTATTTATTGAGTAATTTTTTTAGAAAATTTGTAAAACTATTATTTTATGTTTAAGGTGCCATGACCCCCCCCCCCCCCACAACTAGTACTCCTAGGCATATAATGAAGTGACTAAGATGACCCCTAAACACCTCATATAATATGATATGGTTTAGAAAATAGCACCAAGGGTATATGATTACAAATGAGAGGGATTACTATATTTTTTTAACTTTAAGTAAATAGAGACAATATGAAATACACTAACAAACTACATGCCTGAATAAAGAAGTAATCAAAATACATAAATATAATGTCATATATAAACTAAGACTACTTGATATTCTAAATCAATCCTCTAGAGTGAACCCAAAATATAGTAACTCTAAAAAAACAAATGGAGGATAGTAATTCCTACCTTGATCATGAACAATATCATTTGGAACAAAAAATATTTTATATTTACCTCCAGTGAGAAATAAGTTTACTTGGTATGATCCTCCCTAAAACCTCTCATAAAAAATTTGAAATACTGAAAAAAAATCTACTGAAGAAGATATAAATCCCAATAACTACCAAAGTAGGTATAACTAAACCCAAATCTAACTATGGATCACACACCAAGTAAAGCATGAGAGTAAGAATATCCATATGAAATCATATATGTGATTTATTGTACACCACTTCTATATCTGAATTTATGTGTGTCTCTTATGTCCTAATGACTCACTCAATGTTCTCAACCCACCCATTAGTCATATTTCCCAAAACCGTAAAATCACATCTTATCGCATCACACATCTAATGAAGCTCATCATAACCTTGTTATCCACATCCCATCCCTTTCCATGTATTACTTGGATATCTAGTTTAGTCTTTTTACAATACATTATACCTCAAGAAACTTCATCCCATTCATGTTCTCTTATGGGAATCAGTATCCATCAGGATCAAATAAAATTATATGATATAACCAAAAGACATTATATCCCATGCATAATTGAATAGTAATATATAGATTTATCAAATATCATGTGAGTTTATACCCCAAAACGTAATCTCTCATAGCTCATGTATTCCCACATAATATATTGTATCCAAAGAGAGGGTGGGAGATTGGGATAAGTCACCAGTGTATTCTCGTTCCAGCCTAGATATTGGGTAAAACACCCACAACAAATATTGGTATTGGTAAACACATTTTTTCTAGGGGTGATGCACTGGAATTAAAAAAATATAATGGAGAAATAATGTCAAACAACACTAAGGGATACAGCCTGGCCTAAGGATCATACAAGAACTATAATTACACAAAACACCCTACTACCACCACTATCAAGAAAGATAATAGATCTCAAACAAGACCATGATCATAAATATTAGCATCATTGAACCATTAAATATTTTAATATACAAATTAAAAATATTTTATTAATACCTATTAAAAATTCTAGTTTAATAATACCAGTCCATTAAAAACAAAATATTTTCATAATCAATTTTAATTATTCATGTTATATATCCATTCCTTTGAAGAATTTAATAAAACCATCCATAGGATTAAATTTTCATATGAAACATTTCTCTTTGATTCTATTAATAACTTCCTATTCCATGGGTTTATTTATTAATTCAATTATTATTACATTAATTAATGGGAATTTTAGAAATCATCTAACTCTACCACATACATGGACGCACTTTTAATGCATAGATACAAATACATCAAGAAATTAAGGATCAAAAAAATATACCATCTGGAAAACCTACCATTTAAATGAAACATAAATAAATAACTAATGATAAACCTATATCTCAAATCATCCTAACAGCCATAGTTTCTTCCCCACCACTATTATTCACATCACATTTCTTCTTACCATCACCAAATTCAACCCACTCCTAGAACCATAGGAAAACGAACCCATTTTTCTTAAAATTTACCAACTATACTGGGGTATCAAAAATCCAATAAAGTATCTACCATCCTAGATAAAGAATATAATGAAGAAAAAAGTATTTTAAGTACAAAATCGTCTAGAAACTAAGAATATATAACCAATGAATTCAATACATTATCATATACGAATAAGCTCCCTCGTAACCAAACAATTATATATAGAAAACAACCATTTTATTTTTACCATGAGTTTTCCAATTCAATATAAATATGTTCAATAATAATATGTTACCGATAAAAAACATTAAATAAATAATTGTGAATCAATTATAAAATATAATTTATCATTACTTATATACTCAAAAATATTCAAGTAATAATAGTTATAAATACAAATGTCTCATTCTATAGAGATATTTTATCCTCATAGGTCCTTGATATAATTTTACTTATATTTTAAGAGCTATTAGCTAAGGCGACGTGAAATTCTAAGAACTGATGTGACCAGAATTAATTTTATACAAATATTAAATATATTTTATATTATATGCATACTGTATTATAACAAAAATAGAATAAAACATAAACTGAATCATATATTAGAAATCGGAGACTGCAATTGATTCGATAATGTGATGTTTACCCTAGGCACTTTGTCAAATGGTTTGTCGTGGGGTGATCATATATAACAACCACTCACAGGTGTGTTTACTTAAAATAAATAATTAAATTTATTTATTTTAATTAATTAACCTAATCTAATCCAAATAAATACACCACTATGAAGGATCCTCTAGGGTTAGTCTCATTAACACTGGGAGGATCAAGATCATTTCCCCCACCTTCTATTGGCAGATCAGATAGGAAGACAATGAAATTGTAGATCAGAACAGATTGAAATGTAACAAATGCAAAGACTCATCCTAATTTCTCGTGAGGAATTTCTTCAAAAAATGATCCAATCTCCAAGTAGAACTCATCAATTAGTGGTTTAAAACATTTTTGACTAAATTGGTTGAGTATGATCAATTATTATCCTTTTATCTGTGAAAATTGATACATAGCATGGGAATATGTACTCGTTAAAATTATTATTCATTTTTTATCACCCTGGATATCACAATGAAAATATGTTGTCCAATAATGCTTGTAAAATGGATGATTAAAACTTTTTTTGGTTCTTTCACCCTTTATTCATTGTGTTTTTCACTGATTGGGACATAGGGGCATCTATTTGATGTTTTCTTGGAGGTACTAAGTTTGATCGAAAATCCAGACTCTCAGTAGAATCATGTAAGAAAAACCGAATACTGAATTATGGGTGGATATCGAGGCCTTATGGGTTGTTGTGATATATTCATTTATTTGGAATCTAAATCATATTTAGGATTGAACAAAGGCGATGTTGGTGCATACGTTTTCGCATAAGAATGAATGAGAATGAATTTCGATCCATAGAATGGCCGAAATATGCCAATCGAAGTTAGATTCACCTTTATTGGGAAGAAACCATACTGTATTTAAATGAATAATAAATAGATCTGAATCATGAATACTAAATATAACAGTGTTCTAAAATCCCCCTACATGTCATGTATCTCTCCTTGAGTGTAGATACCATGTGAAAGAATACATGGGAAATATCCTCATACAAGAGGACACAACTAGGCGTATGTCATGTACCAAAGTATACATATATGACCAACCACTCACTGTGTATTCAAGTAAATGGACACAAACAAGGTTAATGAGAAAATACCATGAGTGTCATAGACACACCGTGTAGACCACCTACATTTCATCTAGTGTTATATTGTCTATGATCCATGTATCTGTCGGGACACAACAAGATAGAGAAGTGGGAACACATGCCATTTTGGTCCATTACACGCAGTGTAGTCTTTAGTTTCTTATATGGAAAGTTCAAAATCTAAATTCTCCTTTTATAGGACTTAGATTTTAGTCTACGAGTAGCATATCTTGAGTTTTTTCTGCATTAGACATGATGGTTTCGTATATTGTGGATATTTTGATATGTTGCGATATTTTACAAGCATGATTATTATTAAGATGGTCCTTGATGATGACATTTATTATGCAGAGAATCAATAGTGTCCAATAGTGTAGAACCCCTCTTCAACTTGGTTGTGTGTCCTCTATCTACCGAGTGGAAGCCCCCTATGAGACAGGATGTCATTCCTCTTAAAACCAGAGTGGAACCTTCCAAATTCATTTGGGCGTGAGTCCTCAACCAATAGTGTAGACCCCCCCCCCATTAGCATGGGAAGATGTCCTCAATATACCATGTCGATCTCCTTATCAGATAGGGTATAGGTACCCATGACACCGCAGTGGAACCCCCCTGATTAACCATGGTGAGGGACGTCAACCAATAGAGTGAAATACCCAATTAGCTTTGGGGTAAGTCCCATATCTACCAAAATAAACCCCCCTTAACAGATAGGGTGTAAGACCTAGTGACACCACAGATAAACCCCATAATATACTTGGAAGTGTGTCCTTGGCCTATAGAGTGGAACCCACATGATGCACCATGTCACGAATCCTCAACCTATAGATTGGAACCCCCCTAACAAACCAATTAATAAGTCATATACAATCATTATTTAACCCCCATGAAACATTAGGGCGTTGGTCCTTTATAACTACTTATTGAGTGGAACCCCCTGACATATTAAGGTGGGAGTACTCTTCATATATATTTTCCCCATAACTATGCAACATAATAGAGAAGAGTGGGCCTCCACAGTTAATTCCCACTAGATTTTTGAGATGGGGGCCTTCATTGATGGACTTCCGGAACTATTGGTGACAATATTCATGGTATGGGATATGAGGTGGATATCCCCTTCTCTTTTATTTGTTTTTCATTTGTTTGATCATATATATATATATATATATATATATATATTTGTGTGTGTGATTACTCTCTTTCTTTGGGTTGATCTATTTACCATCTATATATTGCTATCATGTATCTTTTTGTTCCCCCTTTAGATTTGATGGAATCCTACTGGGTATGTATATACTCACCCTACATGTTCATTTTCTACACATGTCATGTATTATGCAGACTACATATAGGATAATGGTAACTATATAAGAGATTCAGGACACATGGTTCTTTATACCATGTATGGTAGTCAGATATTAGAGATCAAAATATGGTCTCTCACTACACTATTACTTTATATTTTTCTCAGGTTGGGACATATTCTGGTTTGGTTTGTATTTTTCCCCTCTACATTTCTGTTTTCACTATCATACTCTTATTCACCATAGGTGTTTTTTATAATTGGTTTATATTGCAGTTGTTTCATGTTTTTATTATTATTCCTTTAAACATACTAATTGAGAATTCTAGGTATTTCCTTATAGGTGCATTAGGAAAAGGGACCCCATTTAGGATAAGACTTTTGGTTATTTCTTCCACCCATAGCCTATGGAATCCAGCTTGGGGTAGTTGCACCTCATGCCCTAGTTAGTGTCGGGTCATGATAGATTGGTATTAGAGGTGGTCAAATCCTTAATATTTTGATTAGAGTAATACCCTTATGAGGATTTGGTAGTAATTTCAGGAAATAGTGTCAAATTGTCCCAAGTGCGGCTCTGCGTACATGAAATCCAGTGGTGGTATGGGAGGCCGACATATCCATTCACCAAGACATTGGCTACCTATTGTCGACTCTGAATACCAAGACATTGGTCGCAAGGATTATCAGAACATGAATAAATTAGGATTGAGTCTTTGACTATCCTTCTTGGGTCAAATACCCATTGAATATATTTATATATATATATATATTCATCTAACCAGGGAATGTCCTGTTTTGGATCATGAATATGAACTGATGAGAAATGAGGCTTCAATTCAAGGTACATCATGTGAGATAATTTCTCTAGGTGGACATGTAGAAGCACCCCACCTATCGACAAGAAGATCATACCATCCAAAAAAGATAATTATGAACCAAATATTATCTCACTCTATAACTTCTAGCACCAGAGGACACTAATTTTCCATGGTGAACTAGATCTCCAGGCAGTGGATGATTGGTTAAATTAGGTGGTCTTATTTATAACACGCATCCATGCACCATTAGATCGGGTGGTTATTTGGGAAGTTAGACTTTTCCATGAAGCATATCGGTTCTGGTGGAGTCTTGTTACATAGATGCATGATGATTTGAAACTCTCATATCCCCACTTACAACAGCTATTTCGTGAGGAGTAATTCTCCTAATATTTGAGATCAGTTCATATTCAACATCTATTGGAGTTCAATCATGGAGAGATAACTATGGATGAGCACTTCATGAGGTTCATAGAATTTATTTGGTACTCCCTAAACATGATTCAGTATGTCTACTTGCGAGCATGAATGTTTGAGAAGGGACTCTACAGAGAGATATGTTCCAGCATGGTATACTTGTGCATCCCTAAAATATTTCAAGGTGTTGGAGAGAGAAATGGTGATTAATAGATTTCTTTCAAAGGGATACCAGACTACTAGAGATTACATTGGTCATTATGAGGATGAATCGATAGCTACTGCCAACAAGTTCCATTCAACAGTATCTAAATAGAGGATACCCCACTGTGATCAGACTCACACACATGGTTTTGTAGAAATGGGAAAATGTTTTTGAACATGTAATCCTAGATAGTTTTTCTCCTTTACTTGTGATGGGTGAGGACACAAATCATGAGAATTCACAACCATACATGCTCAAGAGCACATAAGAGAGCTAATAGACTATCCAAGAGGAGGAAAAACTGTGATTAGGGATCTCCCAAAAAAGGGAAGGGTGGTCCTTTGGGATTCGGAGATAAAATAGGAGCTGGTGGTTCTCAAGGAGAAAGAGATACAGGTGGTGTAAGATTCTACGAGATCCTTCCATCACCCCCAATAGGCAGCACACTTTAGTGTCAAGGTGTTGGCAGTCAAGGCCTTGAACAGCTCGAGGCTATGGACTCTTATGCCCTAACAGAACAAGGGATAATTAGATGTAAGTTATGTGTTTATTATACCATATATTCACTTTTATTAGACACATATTGAAGTATTTATTTTATCCCTATAATCATGGTGTGAGATCTGGACCTCCCTGAAGAGGCTTTATCCCATCAGGTTAATCTTATGGTTTCAATAGGGAACGGTTCTTGAGTATAATTTATCTTCCTATAGGGTGATCTATCGCTTGTTGGAAAGAGGTTCACATGGGACATTTTTTTCATGAAAATTAGACCCTATTACATCATCACAAGAATGTATTTGTTGTTTATGGTCCCAGACTAGATCGACTGGAACCACAGATGAGTCAAATGCCTTGGAACTACATGGATGAGATTCACCTTTTTGGGTGATAGAGATATTAGGGTTAGATGAGTGGGTTATGAAAGATGGTGGTTTCAACCCATTACTCATAATTTGGTGAGTATAGACCTTGTTGTAGCAGGGTCTTCAAGCATATGGATTCCTTTAGTTGTGGATGATTTCATGGAGGGCTTCTCTAAGGACGTTTTGAGACTACCTTCATGATAGGGGATGGAGTTTTTTGTCGACTTGCATATTAGGATCGATGTAATATCATCTAAGTTATATCTGATTAGCCCTAAAAAGATCTAGGATCTATGGATGAAGTCATAGGATCTTTAAGAGAAAGGATTCATTAGGCCCAGTGTGGCCCCCTGGGTAGCTCCATTGTTTTTTTTGAAAGAGGTGGAAGAGATCTAGTGGATTTTTTGGGATTATCATCACCAAAAGTAGGCTATGATAAAGAAAACATACCCATGTAATGGATTGATGAATTATATGATCGGTTTATAGATGTGATATGTTTCTTAAAAATAAATATATGGCTTGTTTACCACCACCTCGAGGGTTCACAACATTGATATTCTGAAGATAGAATTCTGATTTCACTATTGACCCTATGAGTTTCCAATTACACCCTTTGGTGTGATGGATACCCTCACCATGTTTATGGATTTGATAATCAAGTATTTACATCCATAAATAGACAATTTTTTAGTTTTATTCATCATCAACATACTCATTTACTCTGAGTCAGAGGATGATCTTGCAGAGCACCTAACAATGGTCTTTTTTTGGAGCACCAGCATTATGGTAAGATTTCGAAGTTCCAATTATGGATTCATGAGGTTCACTTCCATGGGAATGTCATTTTTGAGCTTTTTTTATCACTGGACCCAGGAATGTTGGATGTAGTGATTGATTGGGAGGGACCCAAGGGTGTCTCATAGGTCCATATTTTTCATGGATTGGTGGGCGGTACTACACATGTTTTTTGGTATACATATCTAGAATTTTATCCCCTCTAACCTTATTTCTCTATAAATTAACCCTTTTACCTTGACTAAGTAGTTATAGAGGGACTTTAGGAGTTGAGGATGAGGCTGAAAAGTGATCCTATGTGGAAAGTACCAAAGGATGGAGTGGAATAAATATTTTATTGAAGTACCTCCAAAGGTGGGTTCGACTGCATGTTTTTGCAATGAGAGGAAGTTATCAATAACAAGTCAAGGTAGTTGAGACCCCATGATTAGAACTATGTGACTCTTCACCCAATGTTGTATGTACTAGTCTTCACCCTAACGATGTAAATGCACTTACTTATGGGAGAGTGCTTCATGATTTACACAGACAATCAGATTCTTAGGTTTGTTTTCATATTGGGGGATTTGAACATGATAAAGTCGTAGTGGTTGGACATCTTGTTGGACTATAACGTTTGGATAATATATACTATGGGTAAGGCCATAATTTTAGAATATTTATTTATTGGAAAGTACCAGTCTCACTTGGTGTAGGAGTTTTTGAGTGGTTGTCTTCCCTGTGGCTGACCCAGGTGGAGCAGGAGGGTGTCATTGTTCTTCCATCGAAGGTATTGACTCCTTCACTCATTCATCCTATGAGAGATTAATAGATATGAGACATTGATTTTGAGGTCTTAAATCACCAAATATCCATTATAGAATCACCAAATGGATATTTTTAAGGTTTTAATCACACTATCCTTTTCCAGGGATGGACGGTGGTCCCAGTCGCGATGTAGAAGGAGGTGATACAAGAGTTTCACACCTTTACCTTAGTTGTAAACATTGATGGGTTTAATATTTATAAAAACATTCAGTGTTTTTTTTGTGGTCTAACATTATATAGAGCATGGTTGAGTTCATCTCACAGTGCATCACCTGTTAGTAGGTGTAGGATGAGCACTTGGTTCTATCAGGTGTATTGAATTCCCTTTAGATCTCAGAGTGGAAGTTGGACCAAATATCCATATAATTTATGACAGGGATTACTTATATTAAGAAAGTTCATGGTTCCATTTGGATGATATTTTGAAACTCATAAATTTGGATCACTTTTTTACTATAATGGAATAGAGTTTGATGGGGAGTTTAAGGCATATATTCTTGTGGGATATTTTTTTCCTTCATGTGGTTCAAATGACTATTGTCTCTGATTGTGAATTTTGGTACATTTCACAAATGTAGAGAGGCCTTAATCAAGAATTCGAGACATAAATGAGGATGAGTACAACCTTTAAGCCCATGAATTATGGAAAAACTATGTGCACCATCTAGGTGTTGGAGGATATGATGAGGGCTTGCATTTTAAACTTTTTTCGAACATGGGATGATCCTGTGACCTTGGTCATGTTTTCGTAAAACAGTAGTTACCACTATTCTATTCTCATAAAACCTTCTGAGGACCTATACGAGAGACCCTACCAACCACCCTTGTATGAGACATAGATTTTTGAGACATTTCTTGTGGGTCTATAGTTGGTTCATTAAATGACAGATATGGTCTGAGTCATACATGAGTGGATGAGGATGTCATATAGGAAGTAGAAATATTATAACGATCAACATTAAAGGTCCTTGTAGTTTGAGGATAGAGACAAAATTTTCGTAAGAGACTCCCAAATATAAGGATTACAGTGGTTCGACCAGGGAGTTAAGTTATCCCTACAGTTTATTGGGATGTTTGAGATCATACAGAGGGTTGGTGAGGTCTCATACACCTCACCCTACCCCCACAATTAGATATGGTTCACGAAAAATTACATGAGTCGCAACTGAGCAGATACGTGCATGATACCACACACATAATTGACTTGGTAAGGATGGAAATCGAGGAATGATCCACTTTTTTGGAGAACCCAGTGAAAATCAAAGATCAATTCTGAGGCCTGGTGTGCCCATAATTAAAACATATATACATCATTCCCTCCTTCAAAATTGAGTATAATTATGAGGGCTGTTGTGCCCAAAATTAAAACATATATACATCATTACCTCCTTCGAAGCTATGTGCATAGATAGAGTACAATTCTGAGTTCTGGTGTGCCCAAAATTAAATTTATAAAATTTGTTATATGTTTTATATTACACAAGAATTATTTCAAAAATAAAATGAGACAACTTAGAAATGATTGCTTGAATCAGATACATAATACCATATTTGAGTCTTGATTGCAGTATTTCCCAAGGAACGACATAAAATGGATCAGTGTGGGGAATTTTTAAATAACAACCATTACTGTGTGTATTTAATAAAAATAAATAATTAAATTTATTTATTTCAAATAAATTATCCAATTCTAATGCTTATAAATAATCTTCTATGGTCGACACTCTAGGTTTAGCTACATAAATGCTAGGAGGATCGATATCATTCCTCTTCTCCTTCTGTTGGTGAATCTGATCAGATGACGATTCAACTCTTGATCAAAATATATCAAAGAACATAAAACCCAGTAACTCCACTCAATCATTAATGAGAATGTTATTTGAAAAAAAAACTATCCAATATTCATGTAAGAATTTTCAATTCATGGTTTATGACCTTTTTTACTAAATTGGTTGAGCATGGTAAATTATTATCCTTTTAACTATGCTAATTGAACCTTTATTTTCATATATATTCCAGTTTAAATTTTTATTCATTGTTTATCATCCCTAATATCCACGTTCCAGTACATTGGCCAAGAACTCTTGGAAAATATATCATTAAACCTTTGTTGTAGCGATTTTCTCACTTGATTCATCATATTCATTAATGATTGGATTATGAGGCCTCGTTTCAACATTTTCGAGAGGTATTGAGCTTGATAGAACCCCCAAATTCGTAAAATAATATGTAAGACAAATGTAATACCAAATCGGGGATGGAAAAAAGTACTCTAGTGTTTTGGGTGATCAATTAATCAGATTCGAATTCGAACTAGAGAAGGTTTTGAGTAGAGGTGATGGAAGTGTGTATAGGTTATCATGAGAACAAATGAGACTCAATTTATAGCAACCATATTACTAGAATACTCCAACCAGCATTAGATACATCTTTTTTTGTAATAACCAAGATCAGATATAAAGGTGTAATGATCATATTGGAATCCTGAAGATTAGGTCTAATTTTCTACAAAAAAACGCTACTATACATCATGCATTTCTAAAGAATAGACAGTGTTTGAACCCTTCGCTAAAATGGATAGGGTATTAAAAAAATAAGGATACAATGGCATGTAATATACCTACACTCATTTATCCCTCCCTGGGTATAGATATCTTGTGGAGAGGAATAGGGGAAAGAATCCATGTGGGAGGACACAACCAGGAGCATGATGTGTACTAAAGTTCACAAACATGGTCGGGTGCACATTGTGTACCAAAGTACACAAACATGATCTAGGTGAACGGGAAGGGAACCTGAGTGGCATTGAAATGTTGTGTTGACCCCATACATTCTATATAGTGAAATGTAGTCGGTGACCTATTTACTAGAAGGGACACATCCATATAGAGAAATGGGTCCACACAATGTGGGGAAACATTACATGTTGTGTACCCCTTGGAAGATTTTGAGGAAACTTAAAACACACATATATTCTTTCTTGAACTCATATTTTGGTCTACGAGTTTCGTATGGTAAGTTTTTTCTCATTTAGAGTGTGATAGTTCCCCCCATTGTGTATTTTGGGATAAGATGTCTGATGTTTTGGCCACGACACTTACTTTGGCATTTCTTGATGATGACTGTGATTAGGTAGAGGAACATAGATGAACAATAGAGAAGAATCGACCCCATAAACTTGGGCACAAGTCCTATAGATACCGAGATGAATCCCCTATCAGATAGGGAGTGTTTACACATGAAACTAGAGTGGAACCCTCTCATGCGCAAGGGCATTTGACTCTGACCTATTGAGTGGAGACCCCATTATCCTTTGAAAAGGTCCTCTATCTTCTAATTGGATCCCCCTACTGGATAGGGTGTTGGTCCACATGACACTAGTTTAGAACACCCCTTATTAACTAGGGCACTGGTGCTCATCCTATAGAGTGGAACCCCCAATAAGCTTGGGTACAGATCCTCTATATACCAAGTGGAACCCCCTATGGGCTACAGAACAAGTCCATGTGAAACCAGAGTGGAACCCCCCTAATGCACCCGAGCACGAGTACTAAACCTATATACTAGAACACCATGTCACACTAGGGTTCAAGTACTCTACATATATAGTGTAACCACACATAATGTATGAGGGAGAAGGTACTATACATATACATATTGATTGGAACCCCCTAACTTACTAGGAAGGGGGTCCTATACTTGGAGATTATACCCCCTAAACTGTTTGTCATAGTAGAGAATAGTGGGCCTCCACAGTTACTTTTTGGTAGACTCACGAGATACTGGGAATCATTGATAGAATTTTTGAACTATTGGAGACTCTTTTCCTAGGTTGGGATATGATCTTAAGATCCACTTCTCTCTCATTTGATTTTCTTTGGTTTGATAATATATAGATGTGTGTCTATTTACGATATTACATTGGTTTGAACTATTTATTATATATATTCCTATTTTGTCTCTTTATTCACTCACTTTTCCTTATGGGTTTTATTATTAGGTATGTATATACTCACCCAAGAATGTGCTTTGTCTCCACATGTCGTGTCTTTTACAGACGACAATCCAACCAGTAGTGATAGTAGATGATCTTAAGGATAATTAGTGCATTGGACAGCATACAGTGGTCAGAGCTTGGAGATCAAGTTCTAGGATCTCTTAGAACATTTATTTTCCATTTTTCACGTTGGGAAATATTCTGTTTGGGTGTGTATTTTCTCCTTCACTTTTTTATTTGCACTATCATACTGTTGTACATAATATAGGTTTTCAAGATTGGTTTACATTTTAGTTGTTGCATACTTTATTATTATTCGTCAAAATTTCTATATTGATATGTTTGGGTTTATTATTATTGGTACATTAGGAAAATACATACCATTTAGGATATCCCTTTTGGCCCTTGTCCCCACCCACTAGCATATGGAGGTGGGATTTCAGTTGTTGTAGATAGAGCCTCAATTAGGGTTGGGTCATGAAAGATTCATTTATCATTATACTTAAATTTCAGATTCGGTTTTTTATCAAATTTTCATCAAATTAATCATTCTAAATAATAATAACCATCACATAAAAGTAAATAACACACTATATAGAAAATCAAGAGGAAAAATCCATATAAAACAACACATGCAGTCACAATATCCTAATAATGATTCAGTCTTAACCCAGTTATTATATTTATTTAAGTTAATTCAACCATTACCAAATGAAACTAAATCATGATAATATCATAGCACATATCAAAGTATAATTAATATATCCACAATTATGTTGGGTATCACAAAACCTCGATGATAGATCTTGATTAAATGATATATAAAATATCATTATGTGAATAATATCCCACCCCCACAAATATTCTATCTTTTAAAACCATTTTTAAAATCCTTGAACACTTCTTTCCCCACTCTACTGATGTAATGAAAGGGATATTTATATTTCACCTCACCATAAACTATACTGTGGTTTGGTGACACCTCACTCACGATTTTTCACCTACTTCATGCGATTAGATGCACAATGATCTCAGGCATCGACACACCAAATTCCTTGGGTTATTCCCATTTTCCAATTCCCATAAGAATCACTCATCACATACCACTCCCAAAAAACATGAATGGTGTTCTCTAAATTTCACATCGCTCAAATCTCTAAGAACCTCGCCCAACTCCTGCTCATTTGTGCACTTCTACACCCTTCAAAATGGGAATCTGAACATTTTGAGATTCATTGTTTAGTCAAGGAGACCAAACCATTCCAAAATCTATCTAAAGTGTCTATCCCAATCAGTTTCAACATCCTTTGTATGACCCAATACCAAAAAAACTACCCTTATGGAAGATCATGAGCCTTACACTTTAGAAAGATATAGAAATCTCATGAGTAACAAGACACAAACCAAATTAACCTTACACAAGATAAATATATCCCAACATGATCTCTAAAAATATCATTATACCCTGATGTGGGATGAATTCTTTCTTTATATATAAATCTAGTTTAACCTAACGTACCCAGGGAAAATATGGATTACCAATAAACTCGGAATGAAAACAGAGATCACATAAGGGTGAAGAATTTCAAATCTTCAAAAGGATGAGATGATGCGTAAGGGTAGAGAAAAAAATAAAAACTAAATTTTAAATGAAATAATATACTCTATATATTTTGAAAACCCCCAAACACTCCTAAGAAACTCAAAGAACTAGGGAAATATAAAGGGAGGGATTTAGAAATCTAAACCCTAAAATCAGATAGGTATAAAACAATTCCCCTCCAAAATAATTTAAAACCCCATAATGGTTTGGAAAATGGGTTTGAAGAACCATCCTATGAGATACCTCTCTTAGATATTGGTAAGAAAGAACACTTCCAACACAACATATTTATAGATCGCATAGGCATGCAACACTAGAATCTTAAACTAGACTCTTGGGGGAGATACCACTATGAAAGTGAAACTGTTATTAACATAAAACAAAAACAAAATAAGAATAAGCTATATCATAAACTAAGGATATATTTATCCTAAAAAAACAAAGAATCTGAAAAAAAAAATATCAAACAAATCATCTCAATAATTTAAAAAATTTGATAAATCAAGGTATTGAGCAGGTATCTTCAACTCTAACTCTCAAGTTCTCCCTTACAAATCATCGTGACAATACAAAATACAATCCAATGGGATAAAACACTAATGAAACACTTTCTCATGAATATTTGGTATATCGGTGGGTTACTCCTCGAAGGTTTCATCATATTGAACATCCATCTTACCCCAATCGATGAGATGGGTATCTTAATGAAGATACCAATGAAGTTGGAACACTTTAAAAACATAATGAATTTGAATCATCTTCAGAGGTAGTGATAACTGATATACCAAAACTCTAACATGATCCAACACCATTAATAGTCTAAAAAATCATAGAGAAAGATTACTCCCATAACCAAAATTTTGTTTCCCAGGATGAGGATATTGATTTAAGAACATAAGATATTTGATGTCAAATTTTAAAAGCCTCATATTTTTTCAACATTTGAATTATGATGTTCCTAAACATAATTCCTTCACTCATTGATCATATTTACATTATCTGTTTTGTTCTGCACAAATTATGGCCTGATAAAATCTGAATCTCTCACCATGGTCCAACAAAATGGATATCAGAAAGGTCAACCATAGAGCGCTTTGAACGGAGCCACCAAAATAGTGAAGTGGTTTTATTTTTATAAGAGAACTCCATAAAGGGTTGGTACCTATTACATTAACCTCAAAAATAGATAATTTATATGCACAACATGTACATTCATGCCTGGATATTCTAGCCTCTGTAGTCCTTTTCTGAGGATGAAATAGAGTACTATGTCATAAATAAGAGACAAAATCTCAATAGGCACCTCTCATAACCTGATAGGTGGATAGGGGAGAATGATAAGGGGTGATTTTCATTATAACCCCATGAAATATCACTACTTCCTCGAGAGAAATTAATGATATAAACACTACTTATCTCTACGTCATAATCTCTATGAATTGATATGAATTCTTCAAGAAATCCATGGTCAACCATATAACACCATAGACACCATGAGATCGAGGCTACCTTGGGATAAATTCAATAAAAAATTTCTCCACCATCTACTAAATAATACAATAAAACCACAAGGAACAGTGATCTCAACCGTCACCCTCTTGAAAACCAAACACCAAGAGTCAGCCACGTCAATGGATCTCCTTATGCCAGATCACCAAAACACACTTCTCAAGGAACATTAAATCTTTTCCACAACACGATGTACTACCAAGTGCTAGTTTTGGAACTCATAGAGAACCACATTAATATTTTCATAATGAAAAAATATACTCTCATAAAATAGCACATAATATTCACCAATCTTAGACTATCCCTCAGTGGGGTTGCAAAAAACTTCTTGATCTAGTAAGACCTCCACCTCAAAATCCCCCTAATGGGAATTCTAATACAGTTATATCAATCATCAATACAATATTATATAATTTATAAATTGTATAAATTAATATTCTCCCATATCAAGGTGAGTCATACCAAACTCTTCTTTGGTAACTCCCGGATATTTTCTAAAATATTTTTATCAAGAGAATTTAATATTCTCTATTTTTTCTTACACCCAAGACCGAGTTTAGCTTCAATTACACAAAACACCTATTTTATATTTCATTACACACAACACCAATATAATCTTTTTTTAACTTATAAAATTGGTTTCTTTAATAGCATGCATGACACACAACTCGGAGCTTTAGCAAACCAAGAATTGATGTTATTTTAAATATGATCGTTATATCATAAAAATTTAATAGGAAAGAGTGAATAGTATTAAATACATTATGAAATATATATATATATATCCTAATCAATATTTATTTACTTAAATTCTTACCTAATAATCGAACAATTTTTTGTAATGTAATTATATTCATAAAAAATGTATTCTCCAAAAAAGATTTTTATTGAATTTTGTAAGATTACATTATATTTAATGTATAGATATTTTTAAAAAATTATTTTATAAAACGAACCTAATTTTTTGAAGAACTATATCAAAATTATCTTATGGTGATTTTTGTGGATTTTTCTTAAAATATTGATTTTCAGTGAATATTGGAAAATATCGATTTTAATAAAACTACCTTTTATTTTCATTAAATTAAGTAATTAAGATTTCACACAATTTTTAATGTAAAATAAGTATTATTTATTTATATTTAATCCACTAAATTTCTTATTAATCGAATATATAGTTGATTTTTGTATAATTTTAGTTTTGGTTTTAAAAATGGTTTTTCTGAATACTATTTAAAAGTGCACAATGTATCTCCATTTTAATTAATTAAAATAGTCTCTAATGTGGTATTTTTTAAATGAAATTTATAAATTATTTATATATAAATTTAAATTTACATTCATATGATGATTATTATTATAAATTGAGTTAATAAAAAATTATATTGTGCTTTAAAAATACCATTATCGAAAACACTTTTTTCCATCAAGCTTGCAAGTTTTGTTTTAAATATATGTTTTGAAACTTTTATAAAATTAACATGAAAAAATAAAATTAATTTTTTGAAATAATAATGTAAAATTTATACATGGGTATATTTTTATAATTTTTTGAAAAGATATATTTCTTAATGAATTGTGAAAATTACTGATTTTTAATGGAAAACTGCATTTTCATTTAAATTATTTATAAAAATAAATTGTATTTTCAATTAGTTCATATATATATATATATATCTAATATAGGTCATTTAAATAAATTTCATATTTATATTGGATATAAAAACATAGTAATCTTCTGAACATTATCTCTTTGAAAACATGCTTTCTCATTACGTTTGGGAGATTAATTTTAGATTAAAATTTTACACTTCCTTGAATTAAATTTGAAAATTTGATTTAAAATTTTAAATAAGAATAATTTATGTTTTATGATAATTTAAGCTTAATTTTTCACCAAAGTTAATAGGGAAAATAGTAAAAATTAATTACCTTGGTTAAGTTAAAAATGGTTTCAACAGGGGGGTTACACTATGAAAATAAGGGTCAAAATGACTGTAAAACTATTAAAATTATTCTTTTATATATATATATAAATATTATCCTTCCCATGTACGAATATATGGACATATGAAATATTTTTTCTATGTAATAACCTTTTTATTCTATAATATTTTGCGAAATTTCTAAGTAGTTTTCATTTGGGTTCTTTTAACATACTTATAAAAGACCACCACCACCCTCCAGTTACTAAAACCTTTTAAGAAATGTATTTAAGAAAATAAATTCCATAATTCCTCCCCAAAACTCCCATCCATGTTCTAGAGCTTATTTTTTTTTACCAAAATACCAGCACATGGGTCTTTAATAAGAGATACAAAGGAGGTGATTCTAATGAAATGTAATATTATTCACATTGCATTATTATTTTTCAATGATTATTTTTTCCTTAAATATTCCGATAAAATAACATGGGTATCTTGAATATACTAATATATTATTATCTTAATGTAATATCCTACAACCATCTCCACATCTATCAAATGGGTTTTGAATTCATCATTCGTGTTTACGGTGGACTATCATCTCACTAACAGTTGCCATTATTTTATCCATTACCAACTCTCAAGGATAGAAAGAATGATGGATGTATTGTTTACATATGATATTTATAATATTATAATACTTATGGATTCATTATATCACCCATACCTTAATACTCTCTATTTTGTTGGAATACGTTAATATCAGTCATCTGAAAAGAAAATTATCCACTCATGAAGTGTTGTGATTCATTTGTGATTCACATGATTGTTAATAAGGATGGGTTTAATAAAAATATGTGATATATAAGAAATAAAATTTATATATGAAGATAATAAATCATTTACCTTTCTTTATTTCAATTTAAAAAAAATTAAACAATGTTCATCTGTACGTATAACCTACCGTCTCTATGAATGGTGTATTTCATTTTTTAACTAAATATTACTGACTAAAAAATATATATTTTAAATTTATATTCTATTTATATCCGTTTTAACATTTTGGAGAAGATTAAATCATTATCAATGTAATAGTACCAAAACTAAAAAATCAAAACTTATATAAAAAAGCGGTTATTACCCAAAACATAACATTAACGTGGAATTGTTAAAAAAAATGTAATATATGGTAAGAATAAAATAATATATTTTATGATATATATATATATAGCTCAAAAAAATATTTATAATAAACATATATTTATTATATAGTATATTTGAATGTATACACTCAATGTCAAGACTTATGGAAAGTGTTTTTTTCTCATTTTTTCTTCATTGAGACATATGTTACATTATGAACCTATATTATTTCATGAGGTATATATTCCACGCATTTTAAATTTAATATTGTGAATTTATTTATCTCCATGATATTAAATGTTCCATTTTATGTTATTTTCTCATGGGGCCTGAAACAACCGTTTATTCATCAAGGATTTGTCTCTTCATATAAATAAGATTTATAATAAACTATTAAAAACATAAAGAATACAACAATTTCATTAATAATAAATGTTAAAATATTAAAAAATTAAACTAATTAAAATTCTGAAATTACAACTGGAAAGAAAATATAATGTAGAAAAGATAAAATGGGAAAATATGGATCACCCCAAACTACTAGGTTCTCCTTCCCCACTACCAACACTATAGAAAAGAAAAATATGTCATTAAACAATTAAAAATGTTATAAAATGGAAATATATAACATTTAGGGTAATTTAGTTAAAAATATAATTTTTTACATAACTAGTGTATCTTGAATAAAATCATTCTTGACGTAATTAATAAAAAATATGTAATATAACTTTATGTTCAGACATTATATATTTTATTTCATAAATGAGTCATTAAAATATGATAAACCTAATTTATACTCCAGAAAATTACTTTCTGAAGTCATAAAATCTATAGTGTTACATTAAAATATTATTTTATAATTTTTTACCTTATTTTTTATTAAAACAATGAATTAGAATTATAGATGGTATTTAAATTCCTAAACCCATTATCCTATATTTTTATAGTATTAATATTTTCAAGTTTTTACAAATAAAAATTTTACCTTGGATATAATATTTTATCTAACATTTTATTCTCAAAATACCACTTTCCTCATGTATAAATAACACATATAGATTCCCATGGAAAACCACTCCTCCCACCAATTCCAATACCCAATATCTCACCAAATCCCTCCTCTAAATACCAAAATAATACTCAAGGAAATGATGGATCAATCCAAAAACAATCACCGAGGTATTTATAGTGTCGTACAAGAGAAGTGGCACCGAGGAGAGAGTAAAACACTATTAACTCTACCCTCTTTTCTTCTTCTCTTTCTTATTTAAATAAATTACATTAAAAATCTGATGAGATAAAATTAATTAGGAATTAAGTTAAAATTATATTAATTATATTAAAAATAATTATATTATTTATGAAAAGTGTAAATGTCATACTTCACATTCTCCCGCTTTCGATAACGTCCCATCAAAGATTGGATAACCACTTACATAGACATTACAAAGAGAATTATTATAACCACCTACATATATCAAAAGTATTATTTATTATATATATATATATATAATTAATTTAATCATATGTATCTGGACTTAATTATTTATTTCTACAAATGACCAAGAATGGAAATAGAGAAATCAAAGTGAACCAATAAATTTTCAGGAAAACATGATATCAAAAAAATTCAGTTACATCAATGTAAATTATGTAATATAATGAAATAATTATAATTGATTAAAAAATTTATAAATGTATATAATTAAATTTTTTATCATTCTTTTAATAAGTCTAATTTTATTATTCAGTAGGTACAAATGTGAAAAAATAAATAAGGAATAAAGGTAAAGGGATTCTCGAACCCAACTCATTCTCTTTGGGATATCCCTCATTCAGGATATTTTTGGTATGAAGATTCCACCATTATTCCTAAAATATAATATAATTATTCTTCCCTTTTACTTTTTGGGTTTATACATGATTCCTACATGATTTTATGATAAATACAAATTTTTTAAAAAACGACTCTTCTTTCCAAAACACATTTTGACCCCTCTTGTCTTGTTTCTTCTTCGCTCAAGAATGATGATTATTATACAAAATATGTATTCAATTTTTTATTTGATAAACCCAATATAATTCAAGAAATAAATATTGATTAAGTCCTTAATAAATCCATTCTATTTAATGGGATAATTCACGACTATGCTTGTAATAAATTCGATGCAACATGCATGATTATGTAAATATTATGATGTCACATGTAGGTCAATAAATATATATCATTACAATTAATTGGATAATTTAATTTGTCTCATGATATGATGTGTATCGTGAGTGAAAATGATGATATATTTGTTCACATTTATGATTTTAAGATTATTCACATATGTTATTCGTGAACATGGTGTGATATTTGCTCTCACCTATGCGTGGAAGTTTACCAATATGACATGATTTTTCATTTTTATGAATTTACACATTCAATACCTTTATAAAATGTTTCCATCATGATGTTTATAAGGATTATATTCTTCTTATAAAATGATTATATTTATGCTCCCCCCTGTTATATTGAATCACGTCCCTTATTCATCCTCTTACATGGATTTTAGATCACCCCTTTCATTGATGTACATCCTCAGGTGATTAGTTATACTAAGGAGAACACAATTTCCACTAAGAAGATATAGAAGACATAATTAAATAATGATTATGTTTTATTATGTAAAATTTATTTATGATCCTAATTTTCTTAAGATGCAAAACCATTTGATCTTGGTTTTTATCTCTTTTACATTGTTTGTCTTAAAATGATGTAATATTTACATAAGAAAAATTAGGGTCATTATAGTTAGTATCAGAGCATAGTTTAGTTAATTTCGGAATTAGGATTATAAGGAAGAGTGAAAACTATATGTATATGTTTATTTATAGGTAAAATATGGTAGATGGATCTCTTTTTAAAAGAAATAATATAGAGATCCCATAAGAAATTCTTTTACTGTCAATTTCATAAAAGAATGAATTATTTATTCATAATGTTTTATCTTATGATTTTTTGAAAGATTTTATATTTTAGAAAATGGAGGGAACTTAGAGAAAGTATGGAAATAACCCATGTGAGGTATAATGAAATATTATTTTTAACTACATCCCCAATACCATGGGAGGTGGAGTTAAAAAATTCATGGAAATGATTACCTAGTTGTCTAAGGATATGAATAATAATATGATCCATATTGAAGATCTTATATCACCGAAGGAGGATCAACTATCAATTGTGTCTTTCATGAGGAAAACACACCTACTTTTAGGGGAACTTACAATCCAATTGTCCTGGAATAGTGGGTTAACTCAATGGATAAGATCCATTATGTTATCCATTGTTTTGAGAATGAGAATGTGACTCTATCCATCTATTGTTTATATATAGAATTATATCAAAGGTGGTCATTAATAAATAAAACTAATCCAAAGGATGAAATAGAATATATGGAGTGATATGAATTTAAAATATTTATTTACATGTATTTAACTTAAACTCATCGAATAAAGATGGAAAGAGAATTCATAGATCTAATAAAAATGAAGGTGAATCTGTCACTACTTACATGAAAACATCATATGATCTTCAACATAATACTTAGGTATTGTTACCAATAATTATATAAAAATAGATATATTCTTTTGTGATTTAATACCAATCATTTAGAAGGCTCTATCTATTCTAAATATTGGGAGTTATGAAGAGGTGGTTTGATGTTTTATCAATGTATAGATGGAGTTATGAGAATTTTACCATGGTTATGGATATAAAAATAGTAGGATGGAGTATCAAGATGAGCTAAAATGAAAATGGAAGATAGAGGATACAACTAACCACTTGTCTAAAATGTGTAAAAATGCTTCATGTGAATTTCCTCAAAGGGATGGGGAAATTATTAAAGTGTGTGATAGAGGACCAATAAGCACTAGAATGTCGAAAAGGAATAAAGAAACTAGCCAAAATGACAGAGGAAATAAATTATCCTCTTAATGATCCACCAATGATTTGATGCTTCAATTGTAGGTTTAAAGGAACTATAAAACCTTGTGTAGAAAACCATGGGTCATTTAGGTTAATCATCATTAGTAACCACCAAAGCCAAAGGAGGAGGGGAAATATTATGTCATCACTACTAAAAAATGGAGCATGAAGATTAATTAATAAATTTCAACCTTATTATTCAATCATGAATGGTATTTTTTATTTTATTATTTTTCTAAACATTCCATTACATCCTGCATGCTTTCTAGAACAACTGAATTGAATCATTGATACCTTGATGTAGTGATATCGATAAAAACACATAGTGGTGAAATCATTAAAAATGAAGTGTTGGAATCTTTTCTTATATGAATATGTGGGAAGATTCTTCCTATGAAGGTAAATTTTGATTCTATACTTGTCATATATTGTCACTCATTATTTAAAGAACACTTAAAAAGTTGAGAAGATGAAATATTTTTTCATATTCCAAACCTTCCAATTATAATATAAAAATTCAAGGAAGATCATGAATATCATTTGGAAAATACCCTAATGGTATGGGTGTTGATATCCTATAAAGAAGAATACCATTCCCAAATGGATAATTTAAAGGAAGCTATCAACCTCTCGTAAATTCCCACTATAAGGGTATACACTTTTGTATTCCTAGAAGAATTACACAAATTTCCCCAAATCATGAGGTACAGTTCTCAATAGAGCTTATACTTGGAGCCACTCTTATCTCAAAATTCCCTACCAAGATAGCCCTGATCAAAATTGAAGAGTTAAATAAGTATCTAGAAGAGACTTTTGATAAAAGGTTCATACACGCTAGTGTATCACCTTTGTGTACTCAAGTGTTCTTTATCTAGAAGAAGGATAGATCAACTCGGCTATGTATCGACTATTTTGAGCTCAACTGGATCACCATAAAGGTCAAAAATTATTTTCCAACAATTGATGGATTATTTGATCAACTACAAGGGGATAAATACATCTCAATGGTGAATATTTGTTCTGTATATCATCAACTGAAGGTGAGGAAGGAATATACTTAGAAGAGTATTTTTTTACAAGTTATGGGAACTATAAGTTAATAATGATTCCCTTTGGATAAATTAATTCTAATTAAATATTTATGGATTTCTTGTATATAGTATTTAGAGACTAACTCGACATATTTTTGGTAGTAATTATCAATAACATTCTCATTTACTTCATGATAAATGATGAACATGAAGAGAATATAAGGATTTTTCTAGCAACATTAAAGAAGGACAAAATTTATGTTATGAATAGACAGTGTGTATTTTGGATGTAGTAAGTATAATTATTGGTGAACATGATCAGAAGTGAGGGAATGTATATGGAGCCTTCAAAAACAACGTTAATTGAGGAATGGCCCAGACCCACTAGTGTCATGGAAATATATAGTTTTATTGGACTAGATGGTACTAATGGAATTTTTTAATAATATTTCAGGATTTTCTATTCCACTAACAATGTTGACATAGAAAGAGGTAAAGTATGTCTAAATGAAATAAGGTGAGAAGATTTAAAAAGATCAAGAAGATGCTAGTCACTTCACCTGTACTCACACAGTCAATAAGTACATAAGATTCTATGATATACAAAGACAATTTAAAGAAATAATTGGGTTGTGTAGTAATACAAAATGATAAATTTATAGCCTATGCTTCACCACAATTAAATATCCACGAGAAGAACATTCAAATTCAAGATCTGGAGTTAGTAGTTATGATCTTCACTCTAAATATTTTTCAACACTATCTCAATGTTGAGCAGTGTTACATATAAACCGATAATAAGAGTCTAGTGTGTATATCTGCGCAAAAGGATTTCAAAAGGAATCAATATAGATGATTAGATCTAATCAAGGACTATGATTCCACTATTCACTACCATTAGGGAAAGGTGAATAAGGTACATGGTGCTCTTAGAAAAAATAACCATCTACTCTATCAATGATGTGGATTGAAAGGGTCCCTATCTTATAGGACGTGAAAATGATGGATCTAGAAATCATAACAGAAGGGAATACATAGTTCCATGATAAAATTATTTCCCAACAATCTATCAAAAAGAATATCAAGGAGGAAAAAATGGTTGATTTTGAGATAAAGAATAATGTGTTGTTGTAAATAATGGGAAGTTACATGAGATCCAAATCATTTATTATGGAATTATTTAATTAGGAATGAGTGTATCTGGGCCTTCATCCCCTAAGATAAAGAAGGAGATGTTGGATAATTTTCATAACTCATCTTTATCCATACATATTGGGTGTACCAAGACATACTATGATCTTCAAGAAAACATATTTTACAACATCATAAAGAAGGGTATTATTGTCTAATCTTAAAGGTGTTTGGTATGCTAGAATGGTAATGTAAAGTGAATGAATTCTAAAGGGACGATGCATCCATTTCTAATACAAACAAAGAAATATAAGAATGTGAACTTGTAAATTTTCACTAGTCTCCCAAATACATTTGAAGTAAATAATCTGAGATGGGTTGTGGTGCATCTAATCACAAATATTACCAACATTATCTCTATTTAAAAATATTTCTTCTTTGAAAAACCATTCAAGATATATCTGAAGGAGTGAAAAATGAAAATAATCTTTATCAGTGGGTTTTTAAACCGCCCCCAAAAAATAATCAAAATTTTGTTGTGGTTTTTGAGTAACCACCTAAAAATATTTTAAATTTTGTAAGAAATAACTTCTTCCCTAACACCTCTACCCAGAACCCCAACCCCTCTTCCCTTGAGACCCTCAAACCTGAGCCCTCCCTATCAGCATTCTCCATCGATCTATCGACACCGACCACTTATACCATTCTCCCCGAATCCTTTCCCTCATCTCTACCCACACATATCCTCTAAGCCTGCAAAGCTCAAGATCAAATATCCAGCCCCTCTATCCATCAAAACCTCACTACCGCTACTCCCCCCATAACCTCCCTTTCACCGCTCCCCCTTGTCCATGCCCATTCCCCCTTACCGCTTCCCATTATCCCTCGATCATTGATCATGAACCAATGGAATGATATGAAAAATGCCTCCATCAAACCAGATCTAATCTATATATTATTATCTTTTACTAATTTACCTCATTTCACAAATAATCCCAAATAATTCCTAAATCCATGAACCCACATCTCATTATGAGTGATTAGCTTCAGATTTCAATATCACTACGAGGTGGGAACTCCCCCTCCTCTTATTGTGAAGTTGCAGCACATAAATCATATATCTATCGTTGATCATATCTCAAGATGATCTATTAATTAAATCCCATAATTTTTATTTTTTAATTGAACAATGTAGTTAATCTAATATTATCTCATTCTTTATTTCTTCACACACCACTATAATGTAGTGATAATGTCAGTTGTTTTTATATTTGTTTAGAATGTGATTCCATTAAACATTTTTTATTGATTTTTTTTCATTGTCATATGGTTTTTTATATATAAAAAATTATATTATTACTATTTGGTTGAGCGAGGTCATCTTTATTTTGAGTCTCGGTTGTATTATTTGTTTTTTTGTGGGTGAAAACATATTGCAAAAATAAATTTTTGCACAAGAACTACTCTTGGTGGCTGTTAATAGAGATTTCATGCTCACAATTATTTTTGAATTTTACTACTTAAGGAATGACTGATGTTTTTTTGAAATCATTGTTTAGTGTTTTTTGAGTTTTTATAAAACATTTTGTTACTTTTGTTGTGGGAATGTGATGAGTCCCATAGGTTTCACTACTAACATAATCCTAGCCAAAGACTAACATGATTTTAGGTGTTCCACTTTTTTATTCTTAGTGTTTAAGGCTCATGAGCCCAGATTCAGGGAAATCCTTTCTATGAATATTAATGGAGATGAATTTCCAATGATTTGATGTTGTGTTTTGGTTCATTATTCCTTTTTGTATTGATTTTAATTATGGTTTTCTTGATTTTTTTGGGATTAATTTGTTCTATGGGTAATCTTGGAAAATGATGAGATGGGATAGTGCCACCATTTTCAATGATAGTTAGTTTTAGGTATGTGAATCTTTATTTTGTGTCCTTAAATTTTAAAATGTTTCTTGATTGTGTATTTAATACTTCATTTTATATGAAATGATAATAATAATTATCTTAAATTGTTATTTTATATCACTTTATTTCCACTTCAGTTCTAATTTTTTCAATAATTCAATGTTTTTTAAAATCATACTTTAATTATATTCACACACTGAATCATTTTTAAACACCCAAAACCATTAATTAATAAGTTAAATGTTTTAATATAGGTTGTGGTTTTAAAAGTAGGGTTGTCTCTATTTCTAAAAATGTTAATTACCGTTATATATTAGTAAAATTTATTTTGAGATATATGTATATATATTGGTTCTACACATATAAATATGTATATATATGTTTGTATGTATATATAAATTCACTTGAGAAAATGTGAATTTTTTCAATGAGATATATGTTTATACATAAATATGGAAATATATATGGGTATAACAATAATATGAAAAGTGAATTTTAACCATAAGCATAATTATTTAATTGGTTTTCTAAATAATTATATGTATTGAAATGAGAATGGTTCATTTAATGCTTAATAAAATATTTCATGTTATCAATTGTTCTTGTTTGATAAACCATATGAAAAACCTAGAGTTATTATGTTGACTAACATATAATGGAAGAGTTCCTCTACCACTATCAATTCTAGTGAAGTATTATGTGACACCCCCTCTTTATATATATATATGTTAAGAAAAATTAAGTCCACTTATATGATGACATACAATTACTAGGTTCACCTAGACATAGTTACCCTAGGGTGTTTCTACCATGATTTCTGTTTTAAATTAATGGCCTTATGAATTTTACCTTACTTATATTTTTTATAATTCAATCTTTTATTGATTTAATTTTTCTAATTTCATGTTTGTAGTACTTATATGAATCTTCTTATAACTACTTCGGTTGTGTATTTTCTCACTTCCATTTATCTCCTTTCCTATATTGTAATACTTATGTGTTTTAATTTTTTTAATAATGTGTATTCACATTGTGATATATATAGATAAAAGTAGGATCACATTACAAGGGAACACACCTCAGTATGCTAGAGTTTTAGAGGATTTTTATTATTTTTCAATTTCCAATTGATCTTTTGGTGTTGAAATAAGATTTACTTGTACTAAATATAAATTTATAATATGGTTAAGGAGACATGAAGTTTATAAACACTTGATGCTGAAGTAATTCACTACTCAATATTTTTTTGGGATTCGGCATGGAGAATAAAACATTAGAGAGAGTTTGTACAGTGATTTAAATAAATATAATGAGCCCGAAACATTATTGAAAATGGAAAATTAAATGAAAATACAATATAAACGATGATTTTGGCATTGGAAGATAACTACATCAACAAAAAAACATATCAGAACAACAAGTTCAGGGTGCTACAAATAGTAACCTGACCAGTGATGTTTTAGGGGCTATAGGAAAAATCATACATAGATTGTAACATATCACTAGATCATCCACTTAATTTCATGGATAATATTATTAGAGAAAACTTCCATGAGAAAACAAATGAGATTCAAGATTTAGTTTATAATGAAAAGAAAGATATATATAGTGGATGGTATAGATATTAAAAACATTATTTTCTTCTGAAGTTGTATCATACAAAATACCTATATGGAGTTACAAGTGAGGTTATTTCCATGATATATAAATTTATGTGTGATGAATTTCATGAAGCTAAGAATACTTAGTCTTTTTATGATATGAAAAAAAATAACAAAAGTGGTCTGAATTATATGAAAATACATGTTTATGCTAATGATTTTATGGATAACTATTAAGAGGATTCAAACAGGAATGATTGTAAAAAAGTTATTATTATAGATGGTTGTTAATGGGTGATGATGGAAGTATTAATCAATATAATACTATTAATAATATTAAATATAGAACACCTTCAATGGTTTATAATTACTTCCCTTTAAATCCTCAATTGAAAATATTATTCATTTCATCGAAAACCACTAAACATGTGATGTGGCATTCAATAGATAATAATAGTGATGGGTTAATGTGGAATCCGAGATATTTAGAATTGACAAAGTCATTTGATTCATTTATTCAAGATTTATCATTTGATCCGAGGAATTTTTTATTTAGATTGGTTGATGATAGATTAAACTTATTTGAGACTTTGATAATTAGTTATAGTATCTGGATGGTTGTTTTTATCCCTTATAAAATACATCCATGGAAGGGTATGCAACCGAATTGTTTTTTCATTTCGATGATTATTCATCGAAAAAAATGTATGGAAGTGATACTGATGTATACCTTCATCTTCTAATTAAATAATGATAGGTGTTATGGTGTAAAGATGTTAATAGATATGAAGAATCTTCTAGAAAAATGTTCATAATGCATGATTCACTAATGTGGACTATTTGTAACTTTCCTTGATATGTGAACTTATCTGGTTTGGAAGACTCACATGAGTTTGGATTATCCTTTTTTTAACTTTTATTTTGAGCATGAATGACTATATTAATGTAAAAAATTCTTCTTCTTATGTCATCAAATATTTCTCCATGAAAATCATTGTATTTCGATGAACAATTAAAAATATAATAGTTCTATTGATCATAGACAACCTACTAATTTATTAAGAGGTTATGAAATATTGGTGTAGAAATAGAATTTTGATATTGGGAAGATTGATCTAGAATTTGTTGCAATAAAAAATAGGGATAAAGGAACATTAATTTTAATTTTAAAACATGTGAATGTATCTGATGGGAATTCATGTACCATTTAAAGTTGTGTAGACATAAATAATCTTAGGTTACGTGGATAGAAAAGTCATGATTCACATTTTTCATTACATCAGTTACTACCATTGAAAATGAATACATTTTTACGTAAAAAAATCATTATAGTTGTATTCTAATTTTCACATTATTCAGACAACTATGTGAGAAAACTCTAAAACCAGATGACCCTAAAAACCTTGAGTAGCGATTTCTACTGACTCTTTTTTTAATGGAGATGATATTTAATCATTTTTTACAGTCATGATGCATTTGGTTTTGAATTTAGTCGAGGAAACTAAATTAATAGGCCTCAAACATTATCGATGGATGTATCCAATGTATAGGTAATTTATTAATATATATTTTACATGTAAAGTAAACAACTCTAGGAAATTAGTTATATACATTATGATGATTTATTTATTTTCTTTTTCATAGATATCTCGGCCATTTGAAATCATATGTGAAAACAAAATATGCACCTAAAGGCTCTATTTGTGAAGGATATTTAGTAGATGTGTCTTGAATTCTTGTACATATATTAATGATACTGAGACAAGATAAAATTGATTTATACATGTTAATGACACATCGACTCAATCTCAACTACATGTGAAATCAAAAATCTTTCATACCATTGTCCAATCAGTTAAGAGGATATCAAATATAATAGTGATAGAAATGAGATTATTACATGCTCATATATATGTGATTATGAATAGATAAATTTCATATCAATTTATTGAAGATATTAAGATATAAACAATGATTTGTATGAGAGGCTGTACATGAAATGAGAAAGATATAGTAACATCTATTAGAAAATATCTTATATAATGGTTTTCACATCATATAATTTCTTAAACACTGAAATTTATAAATATATTAGATTGAAAAATATTTTTTAAATATAATAATGTATATTAGATTTTGTAGACCATGTATACAAATACATGTTTTGAGTTGCCAGGAGATTTGATGTTTCTAGGTCGAGGTCCTCTAAAATAGGCTATAAAATATATTCTTAAAAAATTAATGGGCTTAAATTTCATACATTCAATCAGGGAGAGTGTTTAAAAACAATGAATAGTAGTATATTTATAGTTTTTGAATTGGGATACTAAGGAATGTTGACTGGTATTATAGTATTTAACAACAATGAGAATTTCTCTATTGTTTTATTGAAATTCACAAGGGTCAATATTACCAAAGGTTTTAATAAAGATTACTTTAAATTAACTTATGTGGGATTCTTTCACTTGATTGATTTTGGTGACAATGAGTTACATGATACTTATATCTTCTCATCATGAGTGAAAATGAGATATTATCTAGAAAATATCTTAGATGATGGGTGGACTGTAGTTGTTAACATAAAACCAAAAGACTTTTGGGATATTGGTGATGAAGTGGAAGATTTCTCATGTAACATTGAATCCCATCAAAATAAAGAAATGAACTTAATTTTTCATAATGATGTTGAAAATATTATTCTTGCACGGATAGATGAAGTAGATGAATTGATGATAGAACAAAAAAACCACATCAAAAAGGAAAATATGATTGTATATATTATAATCCATAAATTTATCAACAACTAATGTTATATGTGCAGTCATTCATTATCACAGATATGAATATTTTTTGTCAGTACTATTCATAAGTTATCATTTATAACTTTTTTCAGCATGAATATTTTAAACTATATGTTCTTATGTTAATTTAATTTGATTAAATGATATTTATTCTAAGTAATAAGATTTCAAAGATCCCATAAAACTCCCATTTGATGTTCCCTCATCAAAACTAGTGGATGATGATCCATCGATCAACCTATCTATAGAATCTGATACACCCTCTGTCTACCACCCTTCAATGAATCTCACACACTCCATTCCTTCATCATCAAGAACACCCTCTTTATTCATCCCATCAACATCTGAGACAATGCCTCCCCATTCAGAAGGATTAGTAGTCAGGGAATAGGATACCACTTCTATTTATTTGTCATGATCTTAGAGGGTGATAGTTATAGGTAAAATTTTTAATGTTAGTAATGTTATTGAATTTGTTTATAATACTAAATATTTTTAAAAAAGGATGAAAATAATGATAATATAGAGAGAAATATAAAAAATTATGATTTCTATAATGTTAAATAATTGAATATATTTTCATATTTGACATATATTGGGTCTATACAGATGATTTCTCAGGAGTATTTTTTTCAGATTCTAGGCCAGCTAGCGGCATAGTCGGTTACCATTACCATTACGAATGCTGATTTGAGTCATGTACCACAGTGTAATATAAATAAATCCTTGATTACTAGATAATGTTGGTTTTAATACATTATAGTGTAATTTAATTTCATTATGTTATTAAATTATAATATTTCAAAAATGAATCTCTTTGTACTAATGTTATTCCACTTTACCATTGCAGATCTTATTTTATGAAATTGGACATTGCTTTTTTTTATGAAATAGAAGAATTTTAAATGGATATTATGGAATAAATTCAATTATTCTTTGTTTACCACTAAATAGATGTATGATAAGCTACCTGAAGGGGTAAATAGAGAGAAATGGATGGTTTTTGTTGGTTTCCATTGCCATGATAATCATATTGTATTGAAATATATATTATTATATTAATCCCATTTTATATATATATGCATGACTATGATAAGGAGATTAAATTTCTTTCATTACTTTTAAATTAAATTTTATTTATATTAAGATGTTTCATGGGAAAATTCATCAAGTCAAGCTAAACATATCATCCCCCAAAATGTCAGGTTAAGGAGTTTTATACAAATAGATCTAATATGGTATTAATTTAATTAGTTTATATATTTATAAGATTAAATTATCTATTCCTTATATTTAAATATTGATTTATATTTTTTTAATGAATTCAAATAATTTAGGGCACAATATTTTCGTGAAAAAAACATTGTTTTTACATTTAAACAAAATCAAATGGGAGTTTTGTTAATGAGCCTACCAAATAAGCTAGGGTTTGAATTCCTTTTCCATTGTAATTACTTACTAGAAGATATCACTATGTTAATATGTATTAGTTAAAATATTTTTTTATATTTTAATTATAGGTAAAAATAAAAGAGTAATGAGATGACAATCCCATGCCATCATTATAACTCTCCATGGATGGTCCATATGGTCTTTCCCTTAGGAAGGATCATCCTTTTCGTGTGCACGGTTTGGGTATTGGACCATTACCATCTGAAGTATTTGGAAATGAATCTGGGATTGTAACAGTATCAACTCCTAGTTATAGTTACTCACTTCCTATAGATTGTCATTTTGAGTTTGTTTTAAAGAAAGAAGAATTCCGGAACATATGGATAATATGAATATATAAGTAGAAAAGATCATTGCTCTATAGAAAGCATTGACTAAATATATCATTAGATGACTGGATGTATCCCCATAGATATTCAGTCAATGGATGGTAGCGAGAAGTGAAATCACATAACATAAAAAAAATTAGTACACAAAATTTATTGGATTTATGATTAAATTTGACTAAAAACCCATATTTAATTTTCAACATTATTTTAATATAGGATCAAGTAGAAGGGAGTGAAGATAGAGACAAAGAGGGTGTCGATCAAAATTTATCGGGTAGTGATTAAGGTTCACTTTTGATTCAAATATTATGTTTAACTAAACTTATATCATACTAACACAAATATGGTGATTAAAAAACCATGTTCTGGTTTCTGGTAGTGATATCTATATTTCCCTCACATTTCATGAAAATCTAAATTCTGGGTTCATTTTATATTTTTTTATTTCAATTATTTCTTTATAGTAATCATTCTTATGCTCTTTTGGTTTATTATACTTACTCATTCTCCTTCCTCTAGAATTTTTTTCCCCTATAAACCCTAAAATTAGTGATGGAAAAATCCAGGTTATGGGAGGATATTATTTTAGGTAATATGTTAAAAAAGGATTGTAGAGGTCATTTCATTAAGAGGTTGTGCTTCCACAATCTTGGGTGAGTGGTTTCTAGTTAATTGAGGTACGTGTTTTTTTAAATCATTTATATTTATTTTTTGAAAAATTATTATGATTTTGAAAATGGTTTCCTAATTAAGATATACCAATTTATGTAACCAATGGCGGGGCTGTGAAATTTTTTCAATGACCATCATAAATTTCCTATTGGATTGTAAATGAATTTCAATGGTTTGTTTTGATGATAGATGATGTGTATGTGAAATATTTTTTAGTAATATAAATAGTCACTTTTTCATGAATTTGATGAAGAAAAAAATGGATTTCTAACTTTTCAAATTTGCAAATAATTTAACCTATTTTAGGGGTTTCTTTATTTAAATAGATATTTGGGTTTAAAATATACTCATAATGGTGGAATATATTTTTTCAAAAGTGTTGATTCATAATTGGTTTCCATTTATTATTGTGTAATTGGGACATACATGTTTTTTTCAATAGTCTAGATAAAACTATACAAAATTAGTTTCCTTAATTATTTGACCACCCTTGTTGACATCCCCTTATGTGATGTTTTTTATAGTCTATTTCCACTCTATGTGATTTAAGTTGAATTATTATTTGACTATTTAATGTAGTTAAATAGGTTATTTATTAAAATGGGGTTACATGTGAGATTAGGTTATTTGTTAAATTTTTTATTGATTTATATTATTATGACATGCTAGGTTGATAGCTCGGATCAACTTTTTCTATATAATGGGAAATTAAAGTAAGTAAGGGATAGATCTCATTTATCATATAATATCTTAGATTCATAACTAACTGTTTCCCCCTAGTGTAGGTATTTCTAAATATAGGGGATTTCCCCTAATGATATTGATTCGTGTGTTGATATAATTATGTAATTAAACAGAATATAGTATTTTATTCCATATGTATATGTATGATATTGTTTAATATTAAGATTTAATGAGTTTCTAATGGTACTTGTCCATTTTTTGTGACATTATCTTTGGGTTTCCTATTGTGAACTATGTTTGTATCATCGTGTACTCAACATTTATTTTTGGAACTACTTGTTTATTTTTCATTAGTGGTAATAATATTTATTAACCGGATTCTTATAATTTGTTTATATACATTTTTTTATGAATTCAATTATATTTATATTTTTATTATTGAATTTTTGAATTGTATTGAAAGATAAAAATTAGTTTGTTTATGTTTTTCCTAAACATGGATGTGCACCTTTTTTTGTTTTATATTATATTGTTATAATGTGGTGGATCCACTCTTTTCTGATTGAAATAGGTTTTTTAATTAATGATATCAATGTAATGATTAATTTTTTAACATGGGTCTAAAATATTGGGTTTCAAAATTAATAATTATTTTATTCTAATAAAAATATTTTAACTTGGAAATAAAAAAAAAGATAATGTATGATATTTATTATCTTTTAAAAAATCATTTAAAATACATAATTTTATAAAGGATGTTCAAATTAGATTTTATGAAATTTTTAACAAATATTATTGCATAAACTCATTAGTGAAATGTTACATGACCTATTTTGAATAGATTAGAAATTCACACTTGTATATTTATATGTGTCAATTAAGTTTTATATTAGTTCCCATGTTGTGAAAATAGATTTCATATAAGATTTATAATCTATATAAGAACTCGTGATGCACTATATTTGAGGAATTGAAAGGATGTGTGATCTTGGGTCTCAATCATGGATAATTTAATGAAGAGATACTCTTATTGGTAATTTGAGAATTGGAACATCTAAGGGTGATGTTTTGAGTTTTGGATGGAGTATCCAATTATGTTTTGGGTTCTACTGTGAGAGTCAAAGAAGCGTTGGGTTGATGCTTAGCTGAAATTTCAATTGTGATGGATTTTTTTGAATCCCAAGGGATGACAGGGTGGCATGGTTTGTGACCATTGATAATTTTCTGATTCTGTTATTAGTATTGTTCTGATTATTTTTTTTTATATTGTTATTTATTTATGTTCACTATTTATCTATTCAAGGACAATAGATTCTGCAACAATAATTTTTTTAAAAATATATATATTGTTGTAGTTTACACCACAAATATATTTTCCAAATTATAGGTTTTAGGTGTTCTAAAACAAATATATATAAGCACAAAAAATTATTAGTTATTTTTTCTTAGTTTTAGTGGAAGTTCCCCCTCCCAAAAAATGGTGAGGGGATCGATATTGTTTATGATTTTTCTATTTTATTAGCATTTTTTTAGGGGAAACCACTACGAAACAAAAATTTAGTATTATTTCTTAGAAATAGCTACTAAAGGGGTGGAACCGATGCATGTTGGATTCCAACACAAGCATTAGCAGTAGTTTTTGGAAATTGTAATAGAACCATATAGAAGCAATTTAAAACATCACCAAAACCAAAAAAAGAGCCACTCTCAGTTAATTTTATTATAGTATAAGTGGTGGTGATACATGAGGTTCCACATTCAATTGTCATTGATTATTATTCAAGGTTAACGTCATCATTTTTGATAATTATTCAACATGATTTGAGTACTGAATTGAACTTTAGCATAGCCCATCACTCCAAAAATGATGGTCAATCTAAAAGAACAATTCAGACTCTTGAGTACATGGTAAGTGCATACACAATGGAATTTATAGGAGGATGTGATCAACATATCTCATTAGATCAATTATCATATAACAATGGAATCTAATAGAGTATTAAAATTGATTTATATCTAGATAATTATGTGAATCATTATATAACTTTATCATGTTGTGAGGAAGATATCCAATTAAAGCTACTTGGACTTGATCTTCTGTAGTAGATGACAGAGAAGGTTCAAGCCATCCTAAAACACATAAAAGTGTCTCGGAGTTAAAAAAGGGCAATGATGACAACCATTAAAAGGACATGAATTTTGATGTTGGAGACAGAGTTTTCCTTCAAAAATCACTGCAACACCCTAACAATTCTAAAAGAGTAAATTGTATTTTATAGTGTAAAGGACATGAGACAACAAGCACGTAAGGGATTATGGTATCCCAAGAATTTATAATATATTTACTAATTTAAATAAATGCAGTATAATTTATATCGTTCAGTACATATGATACTGATTTAACATGTGAGACACACAATAATGAGTTTTTTTAATGGATTTCATTACACACAAGGCCGAGTTTTACCAAACAATAATATATTATTAAAATATAATTATTTAATATAATAATATATATAATAGTTTTTTGGAATAATATTAACTAACTCATGAAAATTTATGGGTTACACAACTAATTCAATGGTAATAATTAACTTGAAATGAATTTCAGGACCAATTGAATATAATATAAATATTTTTATAGAAATATAATCTTATGCTCACAAAGCTATTTTACACTAATAAATTAAATAAAATAAAATTATTGAATTATTTTATTTTAATATATATATATATATATATATGTTATATAATCAATAGAATATTTTTTATATTCATAGAGTATATTTGATAAGAATAAGAAAAGTAAAACCCCAACATTTTGAGTAAAAACCATTATTTGTATTAAGGCATTTTTACCATATTTTAATGAAGTACATATATTAAAATAAATTTTTTGAACATTAATAGATTATATATATCATAATAGACATAATATTTGAATATGAAACATAAAAATTAGGTTATGGTAAATCTTTTGTATTTATCTGTGAAATTTTATTTTTTAATAGTGAAGAATACTGAATTTTAGTTCAAAATTACTTCTTGATCTGATTGATTTATAAGGTTAAATTATATTTTAAATTGGTATTAAAGATTAATTAAAAAAAATTATAAATTAATCCATTTTAGTTCATTGGAATGAATTTTATTTTGAAATTGACTATAAAAACCAAGAAAACCATTGGAAGATTTTACATTAAAAACCCGCATTGTCACCCTGTTTGTGGGGTTAAATTTAAATTACTTTTTCCACCTATTTGATTAAAATATAGAAAAATGGATTCAATATTCATAATCAGATTCATTTTATAATATCTAACAAGGTCTACTTAGTTTTTTACCAGAAATATTAGTGAGTTTAATTAGAATTAATTACAATGATTACGGTAAAATTAAGCTTAATAACGGAATAAACCTTAATATTAAAAAATGACCTAGAAACTTGTCAAAATCAATAGGATAGACATATTTAGACTCTATACCTCCTTTTATCCAAATTTTACCGTTATGGGATAAACATTCAATGTGAAAAACATTTATCAAAATTCCATTGTAAAAATATTACAAGAGTGTCACTCTTCCTCAACTTTGAAAGGGCCTCCTCTCCTCCCACTTATTCACACCTCTTAATAAATGATGGATCGAAAAAGATCTTAAAATATAGTTACTCAACATCCCTATCCTCCTCCTAAAATCCTAACCTTGGGAATTAATCAATCCATTTAATCCTTTTGGTACAAACCAAAAGGAGTTACCTGAAAAAGAAGAAACAAAATTCCTCATGTTTTTTAGTTTTATCTTTATTGTTCAAACCCTTAACTATTCTTCTTCCATGATTATATAACAAAAAAAGTATCATAAATATACAAATATTTTTCATTTAAATTTTTCTACAAACACTTACATAAACCCCCATCTAATTGGTAAGAAACATATCGTTTATGTGAATGGTGAAATACTGCCTCACCAAATGAAAATTCCATTTCGATAACTAGATATAGAATAATAATTATGGAAATATATGAAACATAAAAACATATAATTTAATCTTTGAAATGAGAATAAAATGAAACCATATAGTAACATTACACGTGTACATATGGCCTATCGTCTCTATGATAGTAACATCGATTCATTTTTCATAACCATTTTTAATGATTGGTTTTAAAAGTATAATTGAAATATAAATATGATAGTTATCTCATGATTATTATTCTATATATATTATATAATTTCTATTTTGACTATATTTGACCAACCCAAGTTATTGTTTTATCACATGAAAGGAATTTGGTCAATACACCCGATGTAAACTTAATTGATTAAGTAGTTGTATAAAACCTAGTAATTAGAGAAATAAAAGTAATGACAAACATTAAATGGATTCTGAAGAAACAAGATGATTAATATAATGTTATTATATTGTAATTATATGGAAGATCAACCATAATGAAACACAATGTAATAGATTTCACCTCAATTTATAATCCATTGAGACTTATTTGTTGTTATGCACCTAGTTTCTTATATATAAGGTATCTACTACCATTTGACATGTTATATCATGAATAGACATATTATCATGATATTATAAGTCTCATATAGTGATATTATATCATTGATATTATGATTCAAATGATTCGAAGTTGTATGGTACACTTTTGAATGTTTAAATATTATTCTCCTAAATAACATTTTTAATGATTATCTTTACAATCTCACTTTAAGTAGTGATGGTTAACTTTATCTAGAATAAATAAATTTATTATTTTTCACCTAATTACTAATATATGGAGTAAATAATACCATGTTTTCATATAATATCACAATTCATTCATTCTTCATGATATTTTTAGTTTCAATTTGAATTATTTAAATTAATAGGATTTGAGTTAAAAGTTACCAAGTGGAAAAGAATTTCATAACCCAATTTCATTTTATTGGATTATATTATATACTTGATGTAATTAATATTATTTTATTATTTTTATAATTAATTGGACTATATATTTAGTTTTTTACTCATCTATATGTGGATTTCCAATCGATACATATAATTAACTCAATGATTGATTCTAACTCTAACATTATAATCTTTTCAAGGGTTAACATTACAGTCATATTTTATTGATGATTATTTACACATGAACTTACATCAGAGGATATTAATTTAATGTTTTCTAAAAAAACCATCTCATTTTGTTATACTCTAGTTATTGATGGAGTTTTTCAAAAAATAATACTATTTTCTGATCTTTGGTACATAAAATATTTTAAAAAATATTTTTAAAAACCCCACATTATTTCTCTCTTTACTTATAGAACCTAGTTTCTTCTAAAACACATTTTCCATGAAAGGTTTTTAAAAATGTTTTTAACTAGTACATAATGATTTAGTAATGAATATTTTATACTTTTTTCTTTTACCAACATTTTCAAAGGAATCTTCTTGTCTCTTTCTAAACAAGGCATTTTTTTAACTTTTTTACCTTGAAATGGAATGTTCTTTTTATATCATATGAAAAGTATATATTTAATCTCTATGATTTCATAGAATCTTCATTTTAATTTTTAAAATGTTACTTTATAATTAAATGATTTTTAAAAGTGCTTTCAAAGAATGATTTTAAAAAGTTTTTTCAAAATAAAAAGATATTTTCCACAAGATTGATTTTAAAAGATATTTTTATAATATTCTTATTCACCAATGAAATGAAAATTTATTTTACTCCACAAGGGACATATTTTTTTGATACAATATTAATTTTTCATCTGAATGGTTTATTATTGATTTGGATAAGTATAGTATTCACATTCACTTCCTTTATTAACTTGTCAGTCCCATTGAAATATTCAATTTCCTATGATCATTGAAAATTGAATTTTCACCAATTCTTCATATCACTTATCATTGAAATTTTTATTTCTTAAACCATATATCAATTTTTAATATTTTTTTTACTTGTAAATTTAGTCAATTGAATGGGTATGTATTTGTAAATTTATATCCTTTATTCAATACAGATATTTGATAAAGAACTTTTTTATTTCAAAGCTTTGGACATGCACTATATGTGTTGGGGACAGATCAATACAAGCCCTATAGTTTAGAGACCATTTAATGAAAGATCTACAGTTTGGGGGCTGATTAATGTAATCACCACAATGCATCATTAATCTCATAGGACGAAATAAATTTATGGCCTAAACTATTGGGTTTTTACCCAGTACATATTGAATCATCTTTAAGGTAATGGAATCTTGTGCCTGAGAAACATGACGTACAATAATTAATAATTTATATCATTTAGATTAATTTAATATTTATACCTGAGATTTTTTCATCAACATATCTATGGATACATTTCATTTTTAGTTCAATGATTGAATGACAAGTGTTTCAGATTCTTTCCTCGTAATAATATATTTTCGTATCCAGTTATTTGAAAGGAATTTATTTTCATTTACCTTGAATTATTATGTATTCACTTCCTTTAAACCTACTGATTACATAGAATGTGTTTTTACTTATTTACCTTTACATGTTGATTTATTCCTATTGATTCATTATTCCTTCTTCTATACATTACCTTTACTAAGCATTATAGCTCACCCTTATTATTTTTCATTTCCCCATAATACATAGAATTGTATTAAGAAAGTCATGGAAGGATATTCTAGATGGAATAAAGTTATTGTGCTAGATGTTATTTATGAAAACAATTATGCTATAATTAGAGTATTCATTTCTCATGTATGTATCTATTTTACAAAGACTACTAAACTCTATGGTCCTTCAAGGTTTTATTCCTTATAATCATGCTAATGTAATTTATAGCACAAATCTTCTCCAGGATGTTTTGGGTTGGTTTGAGGTAGTTGGTATCAAAACAACTTTATTAGAAACATTGGAAACTATATTTATGAAAATATATATTAGAAAAAATAGCCCTTTGGTATAATATTAGGATAATTATAGAATAACATGCTACATATTAGGTTAGATATAGATTATTTAGTGTTATTAGAATTAAACACCTATATGGATACTACAAGTGGATGTGGTTCTAGTAAAGATATAGATAAGAGTAAAAAATATAACAATGTGTGTCAGGTCTGACTCGGCATAACATGGTACACGACAACTTGCCTTCCAATGCACCTGTTTTGACATTCCCAAGCGATACGCTTGAGAAAATTCAAATTTTCATTCAAACCACAATGAAGGATTTTAATAATGAATAACATAGGTTAAATATTTTTTGTTTTATATTGATGATATGGTGTTGTGATTTATAAATCCTATAAATGATATTATAGTAAAACCATATACCAAAAAAAGACATATTTTAAAATAAATTGTTGAAGTATTTATGTATTGGGGTTTTTTTAAAAACCTTATTTAAAAGGATAATTATTTATTTACCTTATTTGAAATATTCCCATTATAATTATTTTGGACAATATATTAATATGGGTTTAGAAATGGAAAACCTATATGTCGAGTGATAAGAAATCAATTCTGACAAGGCTGTGGGATAAGGGTTTAAATCCAACCACTGACCTATGAAATGTCCTGGTTAATATGAGATTTTATTTGAAAATTTTGATGATTTAATTTTAATGATACACTAGTAGTGTTTATTTTTAGGTTTATTTTTATTATATTAAACAGGTTAGTTTTTAAAAGTAGTATGAGACAAATTCTTAGTCTTATCACTCTTTTATGGGCCTTATGATCCGTTAAAAGTGTAGTGTAGTTATTTAGGAATCAAAGTAAATTTTTGGATATACATTTCTAGAATTGTGGGATGAAATAAAATTTTATCAAATTACAAAAAAAATATGGAATTTTCCATATTAAATTAAAACATATCATATTAGTAAATTTCCTTATATTCTTAGGCATTAAATGAATTTCTCAACATGAGGAAAAGGATCACAAAATTTTTTTCCCAAATACCATAATTTTTGTTGAATTGATGGACTACTAAATAATAACATATTTATGGATTTTGGAGCCTCGAAATTCTATTTATCATTCAATTTTTTTTGTTATTGATGACCACAATCAGTACATATAAATATGTTTGATTTTCCTCCAAGTATCTACCTCTACTCGCCACTAATGTTCTCCTACATAGAGTCCTTGTTATATGCTTGTCCATGTGACCATTGTAATTATTATTATCTATTTCCTAGAGTATATTTTATGAACACTTATCAAAATTTTGGATTTTATACCTAGGAAATATTAACAAATCAATCTCCAATATCAACTTTAAATTATGAGGACGTAAGAAATTTAATGTGGGTAGAATTCAACATCCTAAAAATTCAAAAAGAGTAACTTGTAATTGATAGCGTGTATAAAACACAACACCAAACACCTAATGAAAAATAATAACCCGAATATTTATAATTTATTTACTACATTAAATAAAGTAAATATATTTTATATTTTTCAATGTATATTATATTGAGTTATTATGTGACATACGCAACAACGAGTTTCTTTAGTGGCTTTTATTACATGCAAGACTAGGTTTTGCCAAAAAATATATATTATTAAAAAAATATTTTTTAATATTATAATATACAAACTAAAAATGATGAATATTATTAACTAAATTATGAATATATATATATATATGTTTTAATCAACTAATTCACTCATAATAATTATATAGAATGGAATATAATAACCAATTGAATATTAAAATAATATTTTTATAAAATTTTATTCTATGATCAGAAAGATGTTTTAAACTAATAAATTAAATTATATAAAATTATTGAATTATATTAATGTTATATATCTATTATATTCAATAAAATATTTATTATATTCATTTAATAGATTTGATAATCCAAAGAAAAGAACAAACATAATAATTCTCATAAAAACTTATAGTTTTCTAAAGAATTTTTTCTCACATTTAATGGATAACCTATTTCAAATTAAATATTTGAATGTTTTATAGATTATATATATAAAATTAAAATTTTTGTATGAAAGGTATATAAAAAAAATTAGGTTACAGTAAATGTTTTTTATTTTTCTCTGATGTTCCATTCTCTAATTCTAAAACATTCTAAATATTAGTTTAAAACTTTTTTTCATCTGATATATTTATAAGTAAAAAATATATTTTAATTTGGTTTTAATTTTTAATTAGATCATATTCACATAACTAAATCAAATTTAGGTCATTATAATGAGTTTCACGTTGAAATTGACTATAAAAACCTAGTAAACAATCTGACGTTTTTTCTTTAAAAACATCCATTGTCATCCCTTCAGTGGGATTAAAATTAAATTAACTTCATCCAATTATGTGATTGTAATTTATATAAAAGGATTAATTATTATGAATCAGTATAATATATAATTACTAATTCTTTCAAGTTAGTTTTTGATGGAAAATATTAGTAAATGTAATTGAAATTAGATTTAAATATTATAGTAAAATTAATCTTGATATGGGACTAAAACATAATATTAAGGGAAGAAATTATAAATAAAATTTTAAAAAATTCATTTTTATCCCTATTTATACCCTATACCCAATTGTCACAAAATTGGAAAATTACAAGAGCTAATTTAAATGAAAAAATGATGTATGGGATTTCATTGCCAAAGTATTACAAGAGTTCCACTTCTCCTCCACTATAGAAGGGCCTCTTCTCCTCCCACTTCTTCACACCCATAAAGCTTCTTTGGCTTGGAAAATATATATAAAAATACTTCTTAAAATCATTACCCTCATCATATATAACTAACCTTTGGTTGTACTCAGTCCAAGGATTCATTTTGGTACAAACCAAAAGGAGTTACCAAAATAAGAGTTAACAAACTTCATTATGTTTTTTAGTTTTCATTCAATTATCCACTACATAAAATATTCTCATTCCAATATTATATTACAGAACTAGAATACTAAATATAATATAATGTTTTTATGTAATATTTTTCAACCTATACATATACACACCCCTATCTAATGGTTAATGAACATACTGTTCATGTGAGAGGTGTACTAACGCCCCACGAAACGATAATTGTTCGTTCTACCTTTATCGCCTCTCATGTCATTCATTAAGATTTAAAATCTATTTATATATGTTATATATTATATTTTCATTGTCTTTATTATTCTTTAATTATTTTATAACACAAATCATTATGCACTCTATTTTTTGGGAATACGATAACATCATTTGAGGAAGTATAGACTACCACCTCCTAAAAGTGATGTGTTTTGATCACATGATACATGGAATGTATATAATATGGCTTTAATTATACATATATGAAATATAAAACATATATTTTTATATGATAATAATGTCGTACGAGGATGTGTGGACTACCTCCTCCCCAAAACGATGTGATCCCTTTTACATACCAATAATGGTATATATAAATATATATGATTAAATAACATGGTATTTATGATATAATGATCATTATTAAAATATATTGTGTTACTTACTTTCATTCTATAACAATGATTGAAAAAATTGGATATTCACTCATGCATACATAGGACCTACCTTCTCCATGATTGTAACATTGAGTCATTTTTTATTTCAATTTTTAATGATTTTTTTCTAATGTAAAATTGATGTATAAATATGGATATTTTTTCATGATTATTATTTTGGAGATGTTTTATAATGTCCCATTTGAGCATAGTTTACCAACCAAAGTTATTTTTTTAACGCATGAACTAAATTTGGTCAAAACTCATGACATATACATAATTGATTAAGTAATTGTATACAAAAATGAAATAATTGAAATAAATGTAATGATAAAAATGATAATGGTTATGAATTGAATAGATAATTAATATAAATTTATTATACAGGAAGTCAATAGAAGATAAACTGAATTGAAACACAAGGTAGGGGATTTTATCTCAATTTACATTCTATTTAGACTTATTTTTTATTATACACCTAGTTTCTTTTATATAGTGTATATATTACCCTTTAACATGTTATATCATCGCTCTCCATATTATCAGGATATTATGAGTTTCATTTAATCATATTCCTTCATGGATATTATGATTCAATTGATTTAAAGTTGTATGAGATACTTTTTAATGGTTAAATATTATTCTCCTCAATAACATTTATAATTGAAAACTTCACAATCTCACTTCATTTTTCGATAATTAACTTTATATTGAAATAATAAATTTATTGTTGTGAACCTAGTTTCTTATATATGGTGTACATACTTCCACAATGACATATTATATCATGATTCATTCATTTATCATGTTATTTTTTGTTTCAATTAAAATTATTTCATATAAGGGGATTCGAGTTAAAATTTACCAAGTGGAAAAGAATTTAATAACTCAATTTCTTTTAATTGGGTTATATTACTTCATCATTGTCCTTAATATTATATTATTATAATCTTTTCAAGGGTTTACATTACAATTTCATTTTGTTCAGCATATTTTACAATTGAATTTCCATCATGGAAATTTATCTAATCATTATATTCTAAACCCTTTAATTTTATTCACCTCTAGTTATTCTTGACCTTTTTCAAGTAATTATATAATTTTTCCAAGCATTGTTAAAAAAAATGTTTCAGAAAATGTTTTTAAGAAAACCCAATTTCATTTATCTCTCATGTTAGGAACATGTTTTCTTCAAAACCCTATTTTCTAAAAAGGATTCTAAATTTTTTTCATCCTTTTTTATATGATTTAGTAAGTAAATAATTACCCCTTTTCTCCATTACCAACATTTTCAAATCAATCTTCTTTTTTCTTTTCGAACAATACATTTATTTAACCTTTTTACTAGGAAAAGGCATGTTATTTTTACATCATATGACTATTAAGGATTTATTTACTGTTATTTCATTAAATCATATTTTTCATGCTTAAAAGGATAATTTATAAATATTGTTTATCAAAATTAATATTCAATGAAAAGGTTTTTCAATAGGGTTATTTCAGAATAAAAGTATTTTTTCCTCAAGAATTTTTGTAAAAGATCTTTTTATCGTATTCCTATTCATCAATGACAACTAGCCTTTATTTTACTCCACATGGGTTATTTGTCTTTATACTCTACTTATTCATCCTCTAGATGGTTTATGATTGATTTGGACAAGGATAATATTAAAATTCACTTTCTTTTTCATTTTTTAATCCCCTTGAAATATTCAATATACAATGATCATTGAACATTGAATTTACCCTAATTATCCATATCCTTTATCATGGATATGTTTGTTTCCAAAATTATATATCCATATTACATATGGTGTTTACTTATAAATTTATTTGATTGACTGGATAAATATTGATAAATCTATATCCTTTAATCAATATAGATATTTGATAGGGACATTTTTTTGTTTAAATACTTTGGATATGTACTATATGTGTTAAGGATTGGTTAATGCATGCCCAACGAGTTTGTGACTTGTTAATGAAAACTTTATTGGTTAGGGAAAGATTAATGCAAGATGAATGGTGCATTTTTAGTCTCATGAGATGAAATCAGTTGGCTAGCTTAAGATAATGGGTTTTTACACTATATGTTTTAAACCATCTTTTGGTAAAGGTATTATGTGCATGGGAAATATGACGTCCAATAATTAAGAATTTTCATCACTAAGATTCAATTATTATTTATCCATGATATATTTCTTTAATATATATATATAGATTCATTTCTTTTTCAGTTCATCTGTTAAATGGCATTTGTTTCATTTTCTTACCTTGCCATATTATTTTTTTGATATATTGTTATTTTAATTGCTTCTGATTTCATTTACCTTTCCTTATTGTTTATTAATTCCCTTTTCATCCAATTGATTACATGGAATTTGTGTTCAGTTATTTACCTTTCCATATTGATTTATTCCAATTGATTCATTATTTTATCCCTTATTCTTTACTGGTAATGTGAATTTGATCCCACCCTTATTATGTTTAATTTACTATATATTCCTATAAATGTACTAAGAATGTTATTCAAGGATTCTATGGATGGCATAAATTATTATCCTAATATTTATTTAGAAAAAATATGTTCTAATAAGAGTATTTTATTATCATGTATGTATCTTTGTTACCATGGATACTATACTATTCTGTCCCTAGGAGTTTGATTCCTTGTAATGATGATAATATAATTTATAGAATACAATTTCTATGGGATTTCTATGGTTGGGTTTCTTTAATCACCATTGAATATATTCATTTAGTTTGGAAATAAAGGTAATCATATAGTAAGGTACATTGGCCTCTTTGAGATCCATATCTCATAAGAGAAGTGTAATATCAACTTGCACTTCCAACAAGAATGTATCATGTTTATGAATTGTTCTAGATATCACTCTTAAAAAAGTATATACTTGATATATCACATGTACTAAATCAAGTGGTTGTGAAACTAACGAATGGCCTCACACATGAAGATCATCTGATGAAGATCATGGACTGTAGAGACAAATTTATATGCAAAAAATATAACTTACCTTGTCAAAGTGTTATAGAGGAACCATAAGTATTAATAGGAGAAATAAAAACTATAGAATAAAATTAAATTGTAGTACCCACACATATTCTAAACTGAGAATATGTGTAGAAATTTCTGGGATGAAATTTCTAAGTTGGGTAATAATGTGAAAACCAATAATTTATAAAGGATATTTTTCTCTTCAAATAACTGTTTTTTTATGATATACAATTATAAACATAAAGAAACCAACATAAATTTATTTCATTAATAAACACTATTACATTAATCGATAATGAAGATGATTAAAATTACATACATTACAACTCGAGAAAATAAAATAAAATTGAATAGCTAGAATAGTAAAATATGGATCACCCCAATATACTAGAATCATTTCCCCCACTTCCATGTAATATACCAGACCCTCCTATTCAATTACTTTGGAAAATTATATGTGTTGGGGTGTCCTGGACTCATCGATCAACCCCACTCATCTGTTTCATAGCTAAAATTCACAGATCAGCTTCACTGATAAGCTTCATAGATCTACTTAACATATCAGCTTCATAGCTCCACTTCCCGAATCATATTTATAGATGAGCTTAATAGATCAACTTCACAAATCTGTTTCACCGATCAGTTTCAACCAATCGGTTTCATAGATCTGTTTCAATGATCTGTTTCACAAATCTATTTTAAAAATCAGTTTCACTCAATCGGTTTCACCCAATCAGTTTCACAGAACGGGTTCACAAAATCAGTTTCACAGATCAGTTTCACTAAATCAGTTTCAATGATCGGTTTCACCAAATAAGTTTCACATATTCGTTTCACCAAATCCGTTTCACAAATCCGTTTCTCCGAATCGGTTTCACAGATTGATTTCACCAAATTGATTTCACAGATCGGTTTCACACAATCGAATTCACAGATCGGTTTCACCAAATCAGTTTCACACATTGGATTTACCAAATCTGTTACACTAATCAGTTTCACAGATCAGTTTTAACAAATTAGTTTCACTGATCAGTTTCACCAAATCGGTTTCAAAGATCAGTTTCACCAAATTGGTTTCACAGATCGGTTTCACCCAATAGGTTTCACATGTCGGTTTCAACAAATTGATTTCACATATCGGTTTCACCAAATCTGTTTCACAGATCGGTTTCACCAAATCAGTTTTACAGATTGGTTTCACCCAATCAGCTTAATAGATCAGTTTTATCAAACCAATTTCCCAGATTGGTTTCACCAAATAGGTTTCATAGATTGGTTTCACCAAATCAGTTTCACAAATCGATTTCACTCAATTAGTTTCACAGATCATTTTCACCAAATTGGTTTAACAGATTGGTTTCACCAAAATTAATTTCAAAGATTGGTTTCACCCAATAGGTTTCACATATCGGATTCACACAATCGGTTTCACATATTGGTTTCACCGATTAGTTTCACGGGTTAAGCTTCACTGGATCAACTTCATGGGATCACCTTCACCGGATCAGCTTCACCCAATCATCTTCAATGAACAGCTTCATGGGATTAGCTTCATGGGATCAACTTCACCTAATTAGCTCCATCGATCGGTTTCACCAATCAGTCTCACCAATCATCCACAGAGGCGTGTCATGGTTTCCCTTTTCTGTTCTTCTTATAACTCCACTTTTAAGTCTTTTAAACTTTTTAAAGTCATTAAAATCCATTTTTAGCACCATATAATTCATTTTAGATCCCCTAGGATTAGGGAGACCCTCAACAGACCCATTTTCCCCTCTTTAAATGAAATCCTTTAACACATATCTATTTTGGCCACCCCTCCAATGAGAATTATTAAATAATAATTAATTCGATCATGTGTAATCACCTAACTTCCAAGTAAACCATGATACACCTTTAATGGCGTTTAATATTTTCATATGTCGTAACTCCTAGATCTCACCTTTTTATCGCACTAGAATTATTTCCTTATTCTTTTTGGCTGAGTTCCTCATTTCATTGGTGCGTTTGGTGTCCCCTTTAACTAGGCTAGTGGTTCACATGTGTCGGAGCCTTTCCTACTCATTCTTAGAGTCCTCCGAGTTCCTTCCCTTCAATTCGTGCAACCCCAGTTGTTGGCGACAGGATAAAACATTGATCGTTGATCATCTAGGTAAGTGTTTTCCTTCACATCTCTTACATGTGTATTGTGTTGGGTGGGTATGATAATGTTCTTGTGGGGATGGATGAAGCCAAATGGTAATGAAGAAAATAAATGGATTTTAAGAATAAAGGGGTGTGTTTGATAATGCTGTTTTACTCCTTTTTCTTTTTCTATATGTTTTGATTTGAATGGGATTGTGTCCACTGAAAATCATGGCCATTGGATGTGCTTTCTTACACACTAATGAACCTCTTTTTTCTAGATGATCATGTGATTGAATGGCAGAAACATTGAAACTGGATAATCATGTAAACTCAGTTGATTAAATGGATGCCTAACGAATAATAATCATTGTCTGGTCAGCCCGATTAACTAAATGAAAATACTTAACTAAATGAATGGCCTATTCAAATATGAAAAAACTCTTTCTTTGTTCTGGTGATGTTTACAGTTGATGCTTGTAAAGTGACGTGGATGGGGATGAGATACCCTATTGAGCCGTCATTGGTTTTTGGACCTAAGGCTGTGTGGGCCCATATGTCGGGGATTGGTTTGGTTCCATTACTTTGAGGGATCTCAAAGATCCAATTGATTTTTGTGAATTTACTAGAGAACCTGGTGTGGATGATTAAATTTCTTCGTGGCTGTTTTTCCTTCCTTGTCATGTGGCTATGCCAGTTAGTTTCCCGATAGTAAAGAATTATCTCAATATAATAACATTATTATGTGAACAAGAATGGGTTCTTTGGGAAATTGGTTGCCAGGAACGAGTTGCTACGTGGTTTTGGTTGCGGTGCTTCTTATAATTGAATAGTAATGAGGGTGTTAGTATAGGGGATATTTTTGGAAACCATAGTCTGGGGTGAGTTCTTGTTACCTATATGTATAATTTATTTTTTATGTTTCTAATTCAAGCCCCACTCATGTTGAGAACTTCATGCCAAACACCCCCATTTCATGGGGGTGGTGTTTTTTCCAACATTTCTATGAGTGGCTTGGTTTTAGATGCTTTTATACCTGCTTTCCCAAGTAGATCAAGACACTTCGGGCATGCTGTGATGGCTTGAAGTTCATTATGGCCAATGAATCTCTAGGTTGGGTACACTAAGGCGGTTGGCCCAGGTGTGTGTGGGAATTGGTTTCCCAATTTTCTTCAGGATGAGACCTAGGTGTCTACAGGCATAGTGGTAGTTGTTCTAACATATGTGTCTGCAAGAGTTGTAATGTGTGGTGGTTGTGACCCAAGTGTTTGTTGTTGGTATGTGTGGTTGGGGTAGCCCAGGTGTGTGTGGATGGGGGATGGTAGTAGGACTGCGGTGATAACGGCGGGAGAGGTCTGATGGGTAAGATGTCTTCAATAATCAGGGGGAATGTGGTGTGGTGTACCCAAACATTAATGTGTTCTTACTAATACTTTAATTGACTTGCGTTATTTGGGGAGTGTTCCATGGTGAGTTTTGGGTGGATAGTTTCCTTGCTAGGTGCTTTGGTTAACAATTTTTCTCACAGGGCATTAGAATGCCTCCCCACATGTGCATGAGATCTTTTTCTTTTCCATACAGAGTATACCTTCATAATCACTGTACATATATAAAACTACTTTTAGGTTTCTAGGAGGAATTTGTTGATCATGCGGGACCGTACTAGTTTGGGATTTGGGGAAACTATTGTTGCTACTTTTCTTTTCTGTGGTACATTCCTTTGGATTTTTTGTGAACCTTGTAGGACGTAGTTTTGGAATATGCATATGGTAATGGTTTTTTTTCATTACTTTTACCTCTAGTTTTGGTGTTGTATGGGATTTACCATCTTGTCTTTTGATCCTGCTAAATTAAAAGGGCAATTTCTTCCATTTTGTGTTTGATTCTATGCCCTTGGTTCTAGTAACCACTTCAGGACCTATTGAAGGTGGGTTTCATGGGTCATTATCTCTCCTTCAACTTGTAAAAGGAATGGCCTGGCAATTTGTTGTCCCTTCCCTCATCTTGGTGAAGGCTGGTCATGAAGGAATGGTATCAAAGGCAAGTTTGAGAGATAGGATGGAGATGAGGGTTAGGCATAGTAAGGATTTCATGGGATGGTAGGGAATCAATGTTAGGTAACCATGGTGCATGAAATTGTCCAGGGAAGACTGGATAGGACATAGGATTTTTGGGCCCCCTGTGGTCCGATGCAGGGACTCTGGACCTACCAAACGACCAAGTGATGCTTCAGTGATTGTAGGTTAGAGACCCTAGGAATGGTACATGCATCAAAATGACTTTTTTTCTTATGTAATATAGGGTGGTCTAGGAATTTAAATGAATAAATGTTTAAGAAAAATTTAGAATTAATCTTCTATACTACTCAGGCTTAGGAATTCCTTGTTTACCTTTCAGCTATGGCACCCAGATGATGACCACGAGTAGTACGGTTGATTGAAGCCCAGGAGCCTGATTTGGCAGATCAGTAGAGGGATAACTAAGAGGAGAAAGATGATTGTGGCAGATGGCGCTTTGTTCTTTTCAGCAGGAGACCCTCGGGAAGTATGAGGGCAACATCCCGGACCTGGAGACAGAGAGCTGGCTTGAGGAGCTGGTGATAGCTTTCAGCTTGATCCGGGTGCTGACAAAGTACTGGGTTCCTATGCCTATATTTCAATTTCAGGAGCGGCGCGTCAATGGTGGACTCTCTATCTTGGTGAGAAAAAGAAGGATGAAGTTTATATGACCGACTTCGAGAGGGAATTCCAGGCAGAATTACTCTCTTTTACAATGGAGGTGGAGAAGGGGTAGGAGATACTCTCCCTTCAATAGTTTATAATTTCAATGAGGGAGCGGGGAATCAAGTTTAAGGATCTCCTTCATTTTTCTCTGGGCCTTTTTCCAGATGAGGAGTCCCGGGCGTGGCATTTATTGGAGGCACTCTGTCCTTATCTTCAGTATGATGTTACTCTCTTTACCCTACTAATGTAATTGGAGGTCCAGAAGAAGGCTAAAGTGTTAGAAAGGATGAACGCGCTAGGAGGTGTTCTGTGAGTGGGGATCGAGTTGGGATCATCAAAGGGGTGGTCGTCAGCAGTAGGCCTCCAGTGTCCTCGCCTTCTAGGTTTCGACCAGTGGGGATCATGCCCCAAGAGTTCCAGTTTTGATCTCCTGGCCCTCTCACTTTCCTCATGGGCCCAGGAATGAGGTGCTTCATCTGTATGAACAATGGGAACCTACGGAATTATTGCCCGGATAGAGTGCATTACAGTGAGGGTGGGCTGGTTCAGCTCCCACCTCAGCAGCAGTTGTTTCTTGCCAGGCCCTTTGAGCAGTAGTAGAAGCAGGGACAATGAGCTCCCTCTCATCTGAGAGAAGTCATGACAGGAGGAGGCCTACACCAAGTTAATAATCAAGGTCCTTAACTAGGGAATGTTCAGGGATTTGGCTGATAGCCATGAGACAGAAGAGCTGGGCATGGGTAGTTGCAAGCCATAGAGGCAGTAGTTCCAGCAGGTCCGGAAGTTGTTCGAGTTACGATCAACTTGTTTAGCACTCTTCAATATGTCTTGTTTGATTCACAATCTTCACACTCCTTTGTTACACCTGGTCTATCACATACCTTGTGACTAGATATATAGATACTCTCTAGGCCCCTGGTGATTAGTACACCAGTTGGGGGTTATACTAGCCAGTTCGATGTTTTTCGAGGAAGCGGACTAATGTTTGGGCCGCATCAGTCAAGTGGGGATCTTCTATAGCTGAAAATGCATCTATACAATGTCAAACTAGGCATTGACTAGCTGTTTTCGGTGCATGCTGTAATATACTACATCTGAATAAGATTCATGTTCTCCGATGAGGATAACCAGTATGTGGTTTTTGTTGGTGAATGAAGTTTTCAAGTGGGAAGATGGCGTGTGGAGCCTATTTTTTCTATGCTGGTTGAGATTTCAGCAAAATCAGTGTATTTGGAGATGGTGGATGATCTAGATTTTGTCAGTTAGTTCTAGTATGTTTTTTTCCATGGAGGTTGTGACTCTACCCCCTCAAAGTGACGTAGAGTTTTGGGGTAGACATATGACCCGGTGCCCATCTGATTTCAACTTCTCCTTATCAGATGGCACATTTTGAGTTGCGGGAGTTTCAAATTCAGATTGATAATCTAATGACGAAGCGTTTTGTTCAACCCAGCGTGTCACCATAGGGTGCTTCGGTATTGTTCAAAATGAAGGTCGATGGTGGTCTCAGGCTGTGCATAGACTATCGGAGACTGAATCAGGTAACGGTCAAGAACCGTTAAACTCTCCCAAGGATAGACGATTTGTTTGACCAGCTGAGGGAAGCATGTTGGTTCTATAAGATTGATATGTGGTCTGGGTATCAACAGTTAAGGAGGAAGGATAGTGATATTCTGAATTCTGCTTTCAGGTGTAGTTAAGGGCACTTTGTGTTCATAATCATGTCGTTCAGTGTTACAAATGATCCTATTGTGTTCATAAGGCTCGTGAACTCTATTTTTTATGAGTTTCTAGAGTGGTTCATCATTGTTTTCATTGATGAAATTTTGATCTACTTAAGACCGGAGAAGGAACATACTAATCACCTCAAGATGGTCTTGGAAATCCTTCGACATCCCCAGCTCTATGGGAAATTTTCCAAGTGTACACTCATGACATGAGAAGTGCATTTCCCGGGACATGTGTCATCTCAATAAGGTGTAGTGGATGATCCATCAAAGTTTGAAGTAGTTTTTTCATGGAAAAAACCCAAGAATGTGATGGAGGATCGTAGTTTTCTAGGTCTGACATGCTATTATCAGAGGTTCATACCCAAATTCTCTCATGTTGTTGCTCCATTAATAGCTTTGAATAGAAAGGATCAGGCCATCATATGGAGTGAGCAGTGTTGGGAATGTTTCAGCTATTTGAAGGAAAAGCTGGTCAGTGCTCGAGTTGCTAAATGAAGGAGTGTTGTATGAGGTATTTTCTGATGCTTTTGGACTTGGCCTGGTGTGTGTGCTGATGCAGAAATAGAGAGTGATATCTTATGGGTCTACGTAGTTACATCTTTATGATCATAACTGTGCCACCAATGAACTGGATATTATAGTGGTAGTTTTCAAATTGATGTTGTGGTGACATTTCCACATCGTGGAGCACTTTTTGGTATTCACGGATCCCAATTGTTTGAGGCATATCTTTACCCAGTGAGACCTGAACCTGGGACAACGAAGGTGGGTGTATTTTCTTCAAGACTATAACATCAAGATCTCTTACACTGAAGGTAAGGGTAACATTGTGGCTGATGCCTTGAGTAGGAAGTCATGGGGAGAAGATGTTGAGTATTTTGTGGATGCATGGAAGGCAATGGAGGAATTGGCTGCCCTACACCTAGATGTAGGGGTGGATGGTAGAAGAAGTTGCCTATTTCAGATGACAGTGCAGTCCTCTCTGTTGCGTTATGTGGAGGAGTCTCAGTTGGGAGACTTCGAGAGTGAAGTGATGGGCGATCGAGTTAACCAAGGCAATGCTCTGGAAGGGTCGTCGAAGGATGTTCAGAATCAGATGCTTTTCCGAGGGAAGTTGTTTTTTCCAGATATGATGCATGAGGGATTTCTCTGTGATTTTCATAACTCACTCGTAGTAGTACACCCTAGAGTTTCCAAGATGTACTGAGGCCTGAGGGAATAGTTTTGATTGCCTATGGTGAAATGGGAAGTGGTAGAGATTGTGGCAAGGTGTCTTGTGTGTCAGCCGGTGAGGGCTGAACACTGCATCCCAAGAGGTTTGTTTCATCCTTTATATGTCCCCAAGTGGTAGTTGTGTGACATATCAATGGATTTAGTCACAGTACTACCCATGGTTCATGGAGGTTGTGATGTTATCTCGGAGTGGTAGACCGATTGACAATATCAGCTCACTTTCTGGGGATGAAGGAGTGGAGTGTGTCGGATGCCTTAGAACAGAGATACTTGGATGATTTTTTGAATTTTCATGTATTTTTGATGTACATAGACATAGATAGGGATCCACTGTTTACCTCATGAGTTTGGAGGGGATTGCAGCAATATTTTGGCACCCAGCTACACCTAAACACTGCTTTACACCTCCAGACAGATGGGTAGACAGAGTGAACCATCCAAACATTTGACGATATGCTATGAGAATTTGTTTTGGACTTTGGGGGATCATGGGAATGACATTTTCCTTTATTAGAGTTTTTGTACAATAATAGTTATCACTCTACAATTCGCATGGCACCGTTTGAAGCCTTGTACAGGAGGCTGTGTTGTTCGCTTGTGTGCTAGAACGAGGTTGGAGAGGCAGGTTTTCCTAGCCTAGAGGTAGTGCAGAGCACAACAGAGAAGGTTTAGCTTGTGTGTGAGTGGATGAAGGCATCCCAGGACTAGCAGAAGACGTATGTCGATCGTAGGAGGAGGCCCTTGGAGATCAAGGTTGGAGACCATGTGTTCTTGATGGTTTTCCCTTAACGTGGGCAGTGAAGGTTCGACATGGGGATAAACATCTATTCTAGGTTCATCAGACCTTTCGATGTGTTGGGGCAAGTCAGTGAGGTGGAATATCAGCTGGCATTTCTACCTTAGTTGGAAAGGATCCATGTCGTTTTCCACGTCTCCCATCTTCGTCGATATCTACACGACGACTCTCATGTCATTGACTGGGGAGAGTTGGATATGGGGGACGATGTGACATTCATGACGTGGCAAGTGAGAATCAAAGATCGAAAAGAGAAATATCTTTTTGGATGAACCATACCTTTGGTTTGGGTGTTTGGGAGACACGGTGGCCTTGAGTAGAGTACTTGGGAGCGAGAAGCTCAAATGCACGCCCAATACCCAAAGCTGTTTTGAGTTTCTATTCTGAGCCTTCCTTGTGGTTACTGTTTTTGTGACCTAATATGATGTAATGATGACATTGTTGGTTTATGATATTTTTAGTTCCCTTAACATGTGATTGATTACGAAATGTCCGGATATGTGGGGAAGGGAGGACCTGATTCTGAATCAACACGCATTAAGGTGGATGCGATTAAACTTGTGTGGGTCATTCAGTGACTCAAAAGTCAATAGTATATTGACATGGAAGAATGAACTCCCTGATCTGTGTGTCTGGACAATGTGATCCTTGGGATTCATATGGCTGTTTGGTGTGGTTTTTTCACAAGAGGTATCTTCTAAATGGGTTGTTTGGGATATTGTTGTATTCTCTAGGGTGAGAATCAATTTGAGAGGTATCTGATGTAATGGCTCAGACCCTCCTGGTCCATTACTTTTCTATATTCTATGTGTTGGGGTGTCCTAGACTCATCAATCAGTCCCGACCATCTGTTTCACAGATCAGCTTCACAAATCGGCTTCACTAATAAGCTTCATTAATTGGCTTCACAGATTGGCTTTACTGATCAACTTCACAGATCAGCTTCAGAGATTAGCTTCATAGATCAGCTTTAGAGATCAGCTTCACATATCAACTTCACATATTGGTTTCACCGAACTGTTTCACCGATCGGTTTCACCTATCAGTTCAAAATATCAGTTTTACAAATCAGTTTCACTGAATTTGTTTCACCCAACCGCTTTCACAGATCGGTTTCACAAAATCGATTTCAGAGATCGGTTTCACCAAATCAGTTTCACATATCATTTTCACCAAATTGGTTTTCCAGATCGGTTTCACCAAATCAGTTTCACAAATCTCTTTCATCAAATCGGTTTCACAGATATGTTTCACCAAATTTGTTTCACAGATAGGTTTCACCCAATCGGTTTCATTGATCAGTTTCAAAAAATCGGTTTCACACATCAGTTTCACCTAATAGGTTTCATAGATCGGTTTCACCTAATCGGTTTCACAGATAGGTTTCACAAAATCGGTTTCATAGATCGGTTCCACATATCGAACTCACCCAATCGATTTCACAGATTGGTTTCACCAAATCGGTTTCACAGATCTGTTTCAAAAAATCCTTTTCATAGATCGGTTTCAAAAAATTGGGTTAACAGATCGGTTTCACCTAATCGGTTTCAAAGATCAATTTCACCAAATAGGTTTCAAAGATCAGTTTCACCAAATCGGTTTCAAAGGTATATTTCACCGAATTGGTTTCACAAATAGGTTTCACCCACTCGGTTTCATAGATCAGTTTCACCATATCGGTTTCATAGAATGGTTTCACCAAATCAATTTCACATATCAATTTCACCCAATCGGTTTCACATATCGGTTTCACACAATCTATTTCACATATCAGTTTCACTAGTCGGTATCACAGTATCAGCTTCACGGGATCAGCTTCATAGTATCATCTACATGGGATCAACTTCACAGGATCAGCTTCACCAGATCATCTTCACCGGATCAGCTTCACCCAATCATCTTTACTAGTCAGCTTCATGGGATCAGCTTCACATTATCATCTTCACCAGATCAGCTCCACTGATCGGTTTCACCTATCAGTCTCACTAATTGGAAAGAGAGGGGTGTTGGGTTTTCCCATCCCCATTCGTCCCATAATGCCAATTTTATGTCTTTTAAACTTTTTAAAGTGGGTAAAAGCCATTTTCAGCACCAAAAACAATGTTTTAAATCCCATAAGAGTGTGGAGACCCTCAACAATCCTATTTAACACTCTTTAAATGAAATAATTTAACACACAACTATTTTGGACACCCATATGATGAGAATTATTAAACAACAATTAATTCCATCGTGTGTAACTGTCTAATCGTGAGGTGAAACAATGATCCGCCTTTAAAGGAATTCAAGATTTTCATATGTCATCACTCCAGGATCTCGCCTTTTTATCACAATATAATTCCTTCCACTTTCTTCTTGGCTAGTTTCTTCCTTTACTTTTAGTGTTTGGGGTCCCCTTTCCCAAGGCTTGTGGTGCACCTCTGCCGGAGTCTTTCCTACTCATTCTTGGATTCCTTAATGTTCCTCGCCTGCAAGTCATGCATCCCCAGTTGTTGGCTCCGGAAGAAAACTTCGATCGGTGGTCATCTAGGTAGGGGTTTTCCTTCGTCTCTCTTAATAGTGTATCATGTGGGGTGGGTATGATAACATTCCTACATGGATGGATGAAACCAAATAGTAACATAGATAATAATAGGATTTGAAGAATGAAGGGGGTGTGTTTGATAATGTTGCTCTACTCTTTTATCTTTTTCAATACGTTTTGATTTTAAAGGGCTTGTGTCCACTAAAAATCATTTCCATTGGTGGTCCTTTCTTGTGCACTAATGAACATATATTTTCTGGATGATCAAGTGATTAAATGGCAGTAACATGGAAACTGGTTAATCACGTAAACTCAGATGATTAAACAGATGCCTAATGAATAAGAATCCTTGTATGGTCTCCCAAGATAACAAAACGGAAATATGGAACTAAATGAATGCCATGTTTTAAATTTGAAAACTCTCTTACTCTGTTCTGGGGATGTTTACGGTTGATACTTATGAGGTGACATGGATGGGGATGGGATCCCCTATTGAGATGTCATTGGTTTGTGGACCTAAGGCCGTGTGGGGACATATGTTGGGTCTTGGATTGGTTTTAGTACTTTTAGGGATGTCACATATCCCTTTTGTTGTTGTGAAATTACCAAAGAACCTGGTGTGAATGATTTAATTTCTTCTTGGATCTTTTTTCTTCCTTGGATTCTGGATATGCCTGTTAGTTGATCGGTAGTGATGAACAATATAAATGGAATCACTTGATTTTGAGAACAACAATGGTTTCAATGGGAAATTGGATCCCAAGAATGAGTGATTAGATGGTTGTGGTTGTGGTGGTTCTTATAAATGAATTGTAATGAGGGTGTTTTCATATGGGATGGTTTTAGAAACCATAGACCGAGAAGAGTGCTTGTTACCTATATGTATAATTTAGTTTTTATGTTTCTTATTCGCTCCCCAACCAAGTTGATCACTTCATGCTGAACTCCCCCATTTCATGGGGGGGTGTTTTCCCAAAACTTCTATGAGTGCCTGGTTTTTAGATCCTTTTCTACTCCCTTTCTCAAGTAGCCCAAAACACTTTGGGGAGGCCATGACAGCCTGAAGTCCATTATTTCCCAAGATTCTTTAATGAAAGGTATGCTGAGGTGGTTGGCCTAGGTGTGTGTGGGCAAGTGGTTTCCCAAGTGCCATCGGGATGAGGCCCTGGTGTATTCGGGCATAGTGGAAGTTGTTCTGGCCCAGGTGTCTGTGGGGTGGTAATGTGTGGTTTTTGTGGCCCAGGTGTTTGTGAGAAGGATGTGTGGTTGTGGTAGCCTAGGTGTGTACGGACTGGTGATGGTAGTAGGACTACGGTGAGAATGGCGGGGGTGGTCTGACTCGTAGGATGTCTTCAATAACCAGTGGGAAATTGGTGAGGGGTACCCAAACATTGATGTGTTTTTACTGTTACTTTACTTGACTTGCGTTATTTGGGGAGTGTTCCTTGGTGAGGTTTGGGTGGGTAGTTTCCTTTCTAGGTGCTTTAGTTATCTCTTTTTCTCATGGGGCATTAGAATACCACCCCACTTGTGCATGAGAGCTTTTGGTTTTCCCTAATGAGTATACATGTATACTCACCCTACGTATATAAGACAACTTTTAGGTTTTAGGAGGACTTTTTGGATTGTGTGAGACCATACAAGTTCAGGCACTGGGACAACTTATGTTGCTGCTTTTCTGTTATTTGGTACTTTCCTTTAGATTTTTCTTGTACTTTGTAGCACTTCTATTTGGAACATGCATATGGGAATGGTTTGTTTTGGATTTTCTTTTACCTCTATTTTTGGTGTGTTCTGGGATTTATCATCTTATTTTTTATTCCTACTAAATAAAAAGGGAAATGCCTTTTATTTTGTGTTTTATTCTATACCCTAAGGGCTAGTTGCGACTCTGGGACCTATTGAAGGTGGGTTTCAGGGGTTCTTATATCTCCTTAAACTTGTAGAGGGAAGGGTTTAGAAATTCGTCATCCCTTCCCTCATCTTGGTGATGGCGGGTCATGACATACCAGTACCATAGAAATGAATAACAATGTCAGTAAATCAATCATAAAATTATATAATGGAAATAAAACCTTGAGAGGTATTTAGTAGAATATTGATTGAAAAATTAAGTTGTATATATATATGAGGTAATATGACAGTTGAAATAGAAATGTGACCATTGGAATAGTAAGCTGACAGTTGGGAATATGAACCTGATTGTTGGGAATAACAACATGACCAGTGGAATAGTAATGAAAACTTTGGAATAGTGACATGACCATTGGGAATAGGAAGTAGATCATTGAGAAGAACAACATAACCGTTGGAATAGTAACTTTAATTCAAAATAATAAATTTTGATTTAAATAATATTTATCCTGATTGATTTATGTAAATATAAACATTATAACACCAAAAACTAAATATCGTGATTAAAAAACTCAAATAAAATATAATCACATTTTTAATAAACTATATTTTAAAGTATTACGTAAAAATCATAATTTTTATATTAGAAATTAAAATTTCCTATTTTGGAAACTTATTTTGAAAAAATAAATATAATTTTTGAAATCTTCACATCTAAAATTTGCATGGGTAATTTTTTGGTAATTTTCTGATATACATCAATTTTTGGCTGAAAAGTAAAAATATACTTTTTCCCACCACCGATGTATCTTAATTTACATAATTGAAGAGGTAAAAATGAAAAAAATTATTTCTAGAACATTATTTTCCGCCATGATATATTTTATTTTATAAATTAGTCATTAAAATTTGATAAACATAATTTTAAAATCTAAAAAGTTCTTTTGAAAGCATAAAAGTATAAAGTATTGTATTAAAATATTATTTTCTTATTTTTTCACCATTCCATTTGATTAAAATAATGAATTGGAAATATAAATGGGATTTAAAGTCTTAAACCCATTATATTATATTTATATTTGATTTATACTGTAAAAATTTCACTATTATGAGGTTTACCTTGGATAAAATATTTTATTCTAGAAATACTGCTCTCCTTATGTATAAAAAACCCCTCTCCCTTCCCTAGAAAAAGCACTCATCCCACTCAATGAAAATAATATTTCCTACCCTAATCCTCCCTCTCAGGACCCTTAGAATACTTATGGACATTTTAGAGTAATTACACTCAAATCACCAAGGGAGTTATAGTGTCTTACAAGAGAAGCTACACTGAAGAGATATTGAGTCTCTATTAACTCTTCCCTCTTTTCTTATTCTTTTTAGGCATTCTCCTAATTCCTTTAAAAAATTATACTATAAAAATAATTATTTAGTAATTTAAAATTATATTAATGTTTTTAACATACTATAAATTTCATATTTTTGAAAAATGTAAATATCAAAGTTCCATTTCCCTCTCTTTCGACAAAGTTCTCTTAAAGGTTGGCTGACCACCTACAGAGACATTGCTATGAAAATTATTATAAATACCTTCGTGGATGGATAATATAAATTATTTATATTTTTTAAATTATTAATTATTTATATTATAGTTATATATACTTAATTATGAATTTCTATAAATCACTTTGAATGGAAATAGAGAAATCCATGAAAATGAGAAAGTTTAAGAAAAAAATGATATCAAAACACTTCAATTTCATCAATAGAAATTAAGTAATATAATATGATGATTATAATTGATAAAATATTGTAAAAATATATATCATTTAATTCTTGATAATGGTTTAAATAAGTCTATTTGTTTATTCAGGATCCGAAATGTGTAAAAATAAATCTAGAATAAAGGTATGGAGATTCTCGAACACAACTCCTTTTTTATAGGTTATCCATATTTCCTGACATATTTCTTATTAATATTTCTCTATTATTCCTTAAATATCATTTAATTATTCTTCCCTTTTCCTTTTTTGGGATATACATGTTTCACACATTATTTGTTGAAAAATAAAATGATTTTCCAATAGAACACTTCTTTCCAAAACATATTTTTGACTCCTCTTGAGTTATTTCTAATTCACTCAAGAATAATTATACATATACAAAATATTTTTTTTCTATGACTAATTTTGGAACCCCATGTTTATTAATTAAATCATTATTGATGAAACCCATATGAAACACATTACTTTAAATGGGTTAATCCATTACTATGATTGTAATAAACTCTATTTGGCATGCAATATTATTTAATTATTATGATGGCATAGGTGGGCCCAAAATTTTATAACCCTCCAATGAATTTGGGTAATGTGGAGTATTTCATGAAATGAAGTGTATTATGTTTCAACATGATTCTATATTTGTTTACAATGGTGATGTTATGATTATGTAAATATGTAATAAGTGAACATGATACTAGCTTTGTTCACAATTATGTGTGATATCTGACCACTATGACCTGATGATTCATTTTTATGAATTTCAAAATTCCATGCATATCTCACATATTTTCAACATGATTTTGATTATGATTCTATTTTTATGATATGATGATGATTCTTATGATCACTTATATTATATTTATTCATATACCTTATTCATCCACTTACAGGTCTTTTAGCTTACCCATTTCATTTATGTATATACTCATTTGATTACTTGTTCTAATTAGATTACTAGGTCCACTAAGAATATAGATAAAAATAAATTAAATAATGTTTCTCTTTTATTATGTAAATGTAATGTATGAGTCTAATTTTCCCAAAATCCTAAATCTTTTGATATTGGATTTGTATCTCTATTTTTTTGTTTATCTTAAAAATTATTTTATTATTATATATGAAAATGTAGGGTCATTATTTGTCTTATGATTAAACATTACCAATGGGTAATAATTTTATGTTACAATATCATCATTTATCTAGAATTTTTATGATTATGTTTCTGATGAAAAAATAGTATGATCCCCCTCTCAATAAACTCATTAACTCGATTCTATTTTAGTTATTAACGATATTTTCAACTAATAGTACCATTTTTAAACTCTTTGGTACTTAAAGTAATAAAGAAAATATTCTTAAGAAAATATGACTTTATTTTTCTCTTTGGATTAAAATGTGTTTTCTCCTAAACCAAGTTTCATAAAAATGTTTTCAATAATTTTTTATTATTATCCTATAAATTTTAGAAGAAATTTTTTACCCATGATTGACATTTTAAATTTTTTTAAAGTCATATTCATTTATTTTTTCTAATGATACTTGTTTAGAATTTACAGAAAATGTGAACGGAATATTTCGTTTAACATGTATTACCTAAATTAAACATCCTATTATCATGACAATTATTTTCATTGATTATTAAATTATAATTTTTCAAGGTTATTTTAAAATAAAATGATTTAAAAATGTATTTTGAATTTTTAGTTTTAAAATGGGAATTTCAAAGAAATTTGTATGTTTCAAGAAACAATACAAATGAATTATCTTCCAAAATATTTCTCCATATAATATTATATTCTTTGATATAACATTATATTTTTTGGGGATATGCATTAGGCTGACTGAAAATAAAATTTTTATTTGATTTTCCAAAATAGTATTTTATGGGTTAGCTATAACCTATAGACCATGTATGAACCAAAAAAACAACTGTATCCAAGTTCAAAATTCAAAATACAAAAATCACACCACATCCTAGAATTACACTTGAAGATATCCTATGTCACCCTTTCACCAGACATCATCATTCTCCATCGATATACATAACTGCATCCACACATTCTTCCAACCACCATGAAAATAGGTCACCAGAGAACTAGGAAAATAATAATTAATAATTATTTGAATGGTTTATATTTTTTATGGAATAATGTTTATGAAATAATTTTATCTTCCATAGTTTATACGATGATAAAATTTTATGAAAACAGTAGCTTTCCATAGGTTATAATATGATGAAATTTTTATGCAAAAATTTTCATTTCATATTTTATGACATGATAAGTGCTTTATGATCTTTTGGAACACATATGTATTATTTTTTTCTTGTTATTGTGGTTATGTTATAAATAATAGATAGTGGAAATGTTATGACCAAGTATGATTGTTAAACTATATCTAAGGACTATGGTTATGTCATAACCATAAAATGGTGGGACCAATATCGTCCCCCAAACAATTGGGTAATGATTTATATCTCATGATATAGACAGGATTAGAATGGGGATTGAACCCTGATTCATTAAGGGACTATGTCCACTATGATAGTATTGGGAGTGAACCATGACTGCTATTATAGTTTAGGGAGTGAACACATTCCACTATAAGGAAAGAGCTTCGTCTAGGGACGGTGATGTGTCCCACACAAGAGGTGTATCGACCCCTTGATTACCTTGAGAGATTTTGGAAATAACCCTTTTATTGGGACCAATAGGGGCCAATATACCCTACGGGGGGTGAATCAGGGTATGGATATTGATTTCTAAATTCTTCATGCCCCACTAGATCTTGATGTCTTTATCACCAGGGTCACTTTTATTTTCACTTGTATGTTTGTTATAGTAACTTATTTTCTACTTTATTTGATGATAATACTTTGGATGCAATTCAATGAAGCCAGTAGGAAGACACATATATTTTTACATGGTTTACCCTCAATAGGCTACATCCAAGGAGCATACAATGGTGATGTACTACTATACCAAATCCACTAATGATCATTTCCAATAATGTTTGGGCTAAGTCACTTCTAAGCCAAGGCTCGTTGAATTTTCAATTTCTAGGGTCATCTCGCTACTTTTCCAAGGGTCACTCCCTATTTCTCTCTACGGCTTACTGTTGGTAGAAGTGATAACTTTTTCATATTCCTCTACCCAATGAACTATGAAGGGATCCAATCATAGTTTATGGACTTTTAGGTCCATTCATTATCACTAATGAATATATCCTCCATTCTATGTAGATTATATATTGAAGTAAAAAATTCAACCATGGATGAATAACCCTTTGCCACTAATCACTGGGGAACACACTTTGGAATGACCTTCGCAAATCACCCTCCTTCGTGAAGCTCCAAATTTCATGATGCACAAATAGGCCTTTGAGAAGTCTATACCTCTTCACAAATCACACACCTTCGCAGAGTACGCTACCTATTGGAGAACACTACTTCACAGAGCTCAGACCATCGCAAAGATCAAGCCTTCAAAGATCATAATCTATCAGAGAGCTCAAGTTGTTGCAAATAGACTTCCTTTTCAAAGCTCACTAAGTTAACGTGGAACACACCTCTTTCACAGAGCTCGATTAGACCATGTGACGATCTTGACTCTCTCGAAGCACACTACCGTCACGAACCTCCTTCATGATTTGAGAGAAACAGATTTATCTTGGAAAAATCTCTCCTTATCTTGAGGTGGTTGAGGACTATTTATAGGTGATTCTATAGACCCTCGAACCTACCACATGAAGTCAGTTCCACATCATCTCAAATCGCCAAGCTCTGAAATTTCCGCCGAAATTCTATCTATATCACGATGCTCCATAGAAACATTTAGATCGTAGAGCTCATCATAATTGCAAATCATTCCATCAATTTCTTAATGCCTTTCCCACAAATCTTTACCCACAATTCCCTTCGATGTAGTAATGCTCTTCATCATTATCGTTCACGAATCATCATAATCATGAAGAACACCATCAAATTTATTTTCCTCATCGTGAAATCTATATGATGTTGCCCATATTCATGAAAATCAGGCATTTCTTGGTTCTTTTTCATCATGGGTTATCAACGAATGCAAGAAACCTAAGAATTCTGCAATGTTAACATCAGGTATTTTTTCACAATATCCTTAACTACTGAGGACATTATATTCAATTCTTTTGTGTATGCCCCAAAAATATGGCTTATGATGATGTTATTATCTCATGTATCATGTCCTTATATTCCCTTATTATTCATGTATTATTAACTAGAAATATTTTAACCATGACTCAAGATAATGATTCTGGATATGCAGTGTATGGTTTTAAAATTTTATACTGACATTCTTTTAACCTTATAATCATGTTATGATTACTAATATCCCTTGTATTCTCTTATTGAGTATATGAGCTCACCCTTTCTTATGTTTTTTCCCCATGTTATGAAGAAATATTTTCAAGTAGGGTTTATAGAAGAGAAGTTATTTATGGTAGACATTAAATATATTTCATTAATTAAGAATAATTTGTTCCAGGATTTCAGCGACACAAAATTATTATGGTAATCTGGCATATACTTGTGTAATGAAATGAATATTCATAAAAAATCATGTAATATCTTGGTGTGATAATTGAGGGTCACTATATCTATCACTCTCCAAGAGTCCCCATAATCAAGAAAAACAGCAGCACCTAACATATTAATCAGCCACAATATTCCCCTTCCCCAATGTGCAAGAAATCTCGTTTTTATAATACTATATGAATTTTATCCACCTTAATTTCCAAAATTTCAAGGAATGAATATAATGGACATATATTGGGCTCTTGTTAACTATTAAAACTACCAAATTTTCATTGATGATGTAATTCCACCACAACGTCCTTAAGTAAAACGTAACAAGATCATGGTCATGGGTGGAATAATTACATTTTTGGGGCCACATATACTAATACCCATAAGAGTTAACTTCTATTTTCTACATTACAACAAAAACCCAAGCCAAGAAGAAAACGGTCACAATAAACCTCAAATGAAATTCTATCATTAGAAACTGAAGAACCAGAGAAATGATCATCTTCTCCTTCAAATAACTAAAATAATTTTAGCTCCAGTTCTTCCACACAAAACATTATTCTTTTATAGTTTAGGCTATCATAGGTGTCTCCCTCAAACAAAATTATGGTACTTACCTACTGTAAAAACAAGCTAGAACTAGGAAACTAAATACCTCTACAATGTTCTTGGGGACACCCAGGAAATGATTACCTCAATAATTGAAGGATATGTGGATTAATCACACTAAGAAATTATATTTCTTAATAAAACAACATATTTGGATAACATAAAATAGTTTTATAGATTTCCAAGAAAATATTGATGATGAAGAAATCACAAGGAAACTCATATATTCATTTTGATATCCTCCTATGTCTTAAATAACACATGGATTTCATTGATAATAACCAACATGAATAAATTTTGAAACTCATAAAACACTTCATTCATCAATAAAATGAACACAAACTACTTTAATGTGAGCATATACCAATGTAGTTATACCAAACGTTTAGAAAAAACCATGGGTAAACAGTTCCTCACAAAGCCTATACCAACGGTTTAAAAAACACTGGTATATGGTGCTCTATATCAACAGTTTTTTAAAACCCATTGTCATAGATCCTTAGATAGGGTAGCCTATTCAGAATACACCTACCCTCCTCCTCATTCAATCCCAATTTTCTTTCATGCCTCCACACATCCCCCCACCCCTCAACTGATTTTGGCATCCTCCCTCCCCTCTTCAAGTATATTTATCACCCCTTCCGCTCCTCAGGTGATTTTGATCACGCCACTACCCTCCTCCGGTGATTTTGGAATACCGAAGGTGAAATTTCACCCATCTGAAGTTTAGTTACTCTATTTTTTATGATTCTTTGTTACAATATTATAGAGGTGATATTTTTATCCCTCCTCTTATTTAATATGTATGTTTTTATATATTTTTTATGTGTTTTACAATTTATATCTAAGATTTTCCATTTTAGTTTATGTCTTTTGTTCTCTTTTAGATGATATAAAATTTTTGGGAATTATACTCATTGATTTTTGAGAAGTTTTGGCTTTAGTAAATCTATCCATGGATTTATTGGGTACCTCATTGGTTGCTAAGTATGTGTGATGGTTCATTTCTAAATTTAATGAGTTAAATTTTTTTGGATTACCTTATATGGTGTGCACAATTGACCATTTTTTATATTTGTTTTAGGAATGGAAATAAATTAGGGTTAATACATATGTCCTTTGGGTTTATTTTGGTTTTTAGTTATATCATGGAGTCATCCGGGCCATGAATTATATTGAAAACTTTTCTTATTTAAAATGGATTCAAACCTATTTATGGGGTTTTTCGAAATTCTTTAAATTATTAAACATGGGTTCTTTGATTTGAAAAAGGATATTTTAAGCCATCTAATCTATATTAGAAAACTTTTTTTAGTATTGGTTTATTTATAGGTAAAATTTTTTATGTTTAAAAGATTTTAAGAAATAAAAAATCAGTTGTTTCATTTTAAAAGGGTGAGTTGTCCCATGTTGATTATGTTTTCAAAATCGTTAGTAGAATTGATATTTTTACAAGGTGGTATTAAGGGAAGTTTGGGTTTCCATTGAGTTTCAAGAATTTTATTAATAAAATTAGTCCCAAAAGTAAATTGAAATTTATTTTTAATGGGTGAGTTAACATGAAATTAGATGAATGTTTCATCAAAGTGAGGAACTGTATGGTATTTATAAGGAATGAGTTTTTATAAATGGTGTGAGGCCCTCTTGTGACCATTTTCAATCTTTTATTCCCATGATTTCTTGTGATATCATGGCTGTATATTTATTATTTATAAATTTATGTATGCAAAAAAAAATTGGAAATCAATTGATATTATTATTAGTGAGGATATAAGGGGGGAGGTGTGTGTCATTTAATATGGTTTGTAATTTATCTTTATAAATGATGGATTGTTCTCACCTACTTTTACTTTTAATGGTATACATGGGGTAATGGGGTAGGTGAATTAGGTGGTGTATTCCATGACTACTATTATGTTTTAATGTAAAGTTGATCAGGACCAATGGATCCCATATAGTGGAATTTTCCCCCCAGAAACTAGGTGAGATTACAAATTTTATAGGAATGCAATGTGATTTAGGAACCTTGGGTTATTCTATGTCATGTCAGAAACCATTTTTAGTTCCCATTTTTCTGAACCATGACACTAGGATCCATATTAGAATCACTTTATGGGATTTATCATGTATATCGATTGTATCCCTTTGTCATTGTATTATTTATTTAAACATATGTTCCCATTATTTACCTTTTTTGTGCTTTGACATACTGGTTTGAAACAATATGATTCCTTATTATTTGAATGTGGTTTACATCTCTATGTTATGAATTGGGATTTCATTTTTTAAGTAATTAAATATATAGTGTAATCATACAGCTATTTAAAAAATATTTTTTAAATAAGTTTTAAAGGGTGTGTTCTTTAAAGAGTAAAATATTGTTTCCAAAATAGTTTTGAAATAAATTTAATAACTAAGTGTGTTTTGTTAATTAATGAATATTTGAGAGTGTGTTGGTTTATAAAAACAAATTTTTATGCTAATGTTCCACATTTTATGGAAGGAATAGTTTACAAATATCTTTTGGAAATTTTTTAACATTAGAATCCTCTTTTGAAAAATCTCACCATGTATGAAATAGTTTTTATCGATCAAGATCCAACTCCTTTTGAATGAAAAATAATTTAAATATACATGGGGTGTTCATACAAGTATACTCAATAAGATCCTCCTTCTAACCTCTTCTAAAAAATACGAAAGAAGAATATTAAAACCACGTGAAAAAGTAATGAAACCTTTTCATTACCTAACTATGTAAAACTCTATTCCACCCTAACCTTATAAAACTCACCGTATAATACAATTATGTTGGTACAACTATATAAAATATTATAGGTAAATGAATGTATCCCACTTCTACTTCCCCATTTATGTGTTGATCTAGCACCCCCATGATTTATATAATGTGACTGTCCCTCCTATAAGTCATACCAATCTAATCCAGGAAGTCATATCATATGTCATTCGGCATCCCATGAAAATCATCACAAAATTGTCATCATCATCACATATATAACCAAGTAGAAGTCTGTAATGCACTAAAACCAATATATCATACATTATAAATCAATGCACTATAAGCCATTCATATAATCATGTGGGAAGCCTTAGCCACCATGACTAGATATAGGTATGCATAATAATATCAAGCTGTTATATCTTACATATAAATGTATAGTAAGACTTGGATTTATCACAAACCACATGAGTTCATACCCTATATCTTATGTTTTCATAACTCAAGTAAAACAACATAATATACTACAACCAAATAGAGAGTGGGTTGTATGAGAATTCATCCATTTTTTCATTTATATCATGGATGATGGGGGAAAACTTCAAAAAAATTGGTTACCATTCTCCCTACTGACTTAGGGAGTGAAGCATATGAAATCATAAAATATAAATTTACTATCATTCATAATAACTCTAAGGGAAACTACATAGTCTTAATCATGAACAGTAATTATCAGCCAACAAGACACCCAAATTCTGTCACTAATTATTAAGAGATTATATATCATTCATGCACTAGAGAAACAATATTAACATGTTTTAAAAACCTATTTAATAATTTATAAATTAACAATAATTTATTAAACCCCATTATGGTTTTTGGTTTAACAAAACAATTCCATTATAAGACTACATTCTTTCACAACCCATTTTAATTTTATAGATTCCTTTTCTATAGTCTTTAAGAATTTAATTCAACCATATTGTGGTTTCCATGGTAATATAAGTCACTTATCATTACTTTTATAAAAATCCATCTCCCATGGGTTCATTTTTTATTCCATTTATCATTACCTAAATTTGCTGGTACTCTAGGAATAATTATAAGCTACCACATGCAATCAAGAAATTTTTTTGTATAACCAACTACAACATGAAATTAAGGAAAAAACCAATCAAGAAAGTAGAAAACCATCCTTTTAGATAAAACATCAAGAAACACCAAATGAGTAAACTATATTTGAACTCATTCAAAACACCCTAATGTCAACGTTGATACCATTGACAAGATCACATTCCATCATGCCATTATCAGAAACAATACACCACAAAATTCCTAGGATAACTAGCCTAGTATTCTTCAAATATAATAATCTTATCATGTTATTAACAAATCCACCCATGCATCTAACAACCGAGAGAAAAAATACATGTTAGAAAAGGTATTTTCATCATAAAACCCTCACATTATAACAACCCAAGCTTGAAATATATGGACACTAAAATTATTTTTTAGAATAATTATTCATTGCACAAATATATACACAAAGACCATATCAGTTTAGTGTCTTTGGAAACATGTAACATAATCTTATAACTCGGTGAAAGATCTTCAATATCTCCCATAAAGATCTTCCCCTTTTTTTATAACTAAAACCTTTCTTTGTATCATGGGAAAAAGAAAACACAAAAAGGTGAGATAAAATGCTCAGTAAGGGTAAACATTGAGATCATAAAAAACCATAAACATAAGAATATAAAAACATGAACATAAAGTTTAAATATCAAAATCTTGATTCATGAAATAAATTTTACTAGTATGTAAGGCACAACTCACAAAGGAACATTATGAATAATAAAATAGAATGGACCAAAACATGGAATTATGTAGAAAAATAAAAATGTAGTATGATTTCCATAGTACCCACAAAATTTCTTCCAAGACCGTCATCATGGACAAAGACCATTACTAAACTGGGTTTACTTGTCGTTTCAGCAATGTATTGCTGAGCCAGATTTATGTGTCATTCTAGCCCTGTATTATTTGACCAGATTTACTTACCATTACATTAATATCAATCTGATGTGATATAGATAATTATCCAATGCATTGGAGGGAGATTTAGGTCCCACCAAACTATTAATGAAACATTCATAAATGTTCCACAAAAACAAAAATCATTCATCATAACTCAACCAAAGAAATAAAATGGGATTATTAAACATCATTCAATCATAAAATAATGCATATAAAATATAATTAGTTCATTAAAACAAGAAAATATTATTAATAATTGTGATAGAAACATAAATATATTCAAATATCATCATCATAGATGAAAAATAATTTTGAAAATATTCAAACTTAATTCCCAAAAAAATATCCTTTCTTCTTCAAAAACATTTTCATTTCCCAAAATGATGTGAAATTTTAGAAGAAAAGAAAGTAGATGAAAAAAAACAAAATATTGTAATGTTTGGTTAATGTATATAAGTATTTATGAATATTTAGAAATCCATTCTAGTCGTGTAAGTTAAGAAAAACATTCTCCTCATACATTTACAGGAAAAGTCAAAAAGCACTTTTTATTTAAAAAGGACAAAAGATTTATTTCATACCAGTTAATGAAAATATTCCATTGAGTAAATTTGAATTTAATTTTTTATAATAATATAAATAATATTATTTATTTAGGAAACATGAAGGTGGATGATAAATATACCCCAGTAAAATACATACAAATAATAAATCTTAGATAACAATGAGATTGTAAAATTATCACTTTCCTTATGTCTAATTTATTTCTTATGTGTTCGAAAATCCTCTATATTGGGATTAAACATTTTATCAACTTGTAAAAAACCATAATAATATCTATTATATCTTATATGATTCAATTATGACATTATATTACCTGTTTATTTTTCAATTCCATGTTAAAGCAACGTTTTGGGTAATAATCATTTTATTTATCATATGTGTTTTTACTTGTTATTCTTGATATTATTGGTTATTTTTATTTAATTACATCCATAATGTAAAAAATATTTATATATTATATATATTCATTATGTAAATATATATAACAGATAGATAAATTAATTGGAATACAATTTTTGTGAGACGGTAGGTTGTACGTACGAATGAACGCTTTTTCTGTTTTTCCTTATTGAATTGATTGGAAGCGAGTAAATGATATATATATACACACATAAATATAGTAAAATTACTATGTAAAATATTTCATTCTAATTTATTATGTATACTTTATAATAATTCTTTAATGGTAAGCATCGAGAATGAATCTCATCACATCGTGGATACTTTAGTTTGGACATTCGAACGAGCAGTGATATCATTCACATAATGGTTTAACGGTTTAGAATGGGATGATATATTAATTATAATGAATAATTATGATGATATATTCATTATTTAAATCTATTATACTCATCATTATACCGATAAAAATTATGTATTGTTGAATAACAAATTACACCATATCGTGGAGACGGTAAGTCGTACGTACGTACGCATGGTGATATTATTATTCTTAGGATGGATAAAAGGAGGTATATAGTTTTTCAACAAATATAATAAAATATCATCACATATAATATTATAGATTTATTACTTTATTGTGGAAGCAACATAAAAAGAGGAAGTAGAAGATGAAAATAATTTTGAAATAGGTGATAAAACAATTACCTCTTTTTCGAGTATCTACTTTTGATTTTCCCAAGAGATCTCAATATGATGGATTTAATCCCAAAGTGTGGAATCTAGGATGATGTGAGGGAAGTTTTATGGAATTTTTTCTAGTTTATAATGACATATAGGGATTTATAGGTGTGATTAAAAGAGAAGGAGAAGTTCTTTTTTATAAGAGAGGCCAGGGGCACCTTAGTGGAGTATTTTAAAATTAATTTATTATAAAATTATTTTCAGTTTATAAAGGTCCAATAATCAATTAATTCGATGTTAAGATGAGTATGGGTTGAAATACCCTCAACCAATAGGTTTTAGACAAGTTTATATCACAAAATAAACCCTATCTTAAAGCTTTAACCGTTAGTTAAAAACATGAACTCTTACCTTATCCCCTTGCATTTTCATTGTATATGGTTACTATAGTTACTATAAAATGATGAGAGAACCACAAGGGGATCATTAATGATACTTTTAATTTTATATAAATAATTAGTTTGAATATTATATTTTAAGTACAATTATATCAATTAATAAAATATATTTTGTTTTAAAATCTCATTTATGTAAATTTTGTCATTATTTAGTAATTGATTTTTGTTAAACTGATAAAAACTAGATTCCTTTCAAAAAAAGAATTAATTTATAACTCACATGTATATGTACTTCAAAAAATTATACTATGGCATCAAAATTTTCAAATTATGTTCAATTTAATATTTATAATATCATTTATTTGAATATTTCATTAATAAGGTAATCACTGCATCAGAATTGTGTCATAAATAAATTTATTTATTTATATTATAAAATATATAAATAATATTAAATGATTCTTGAAATATTTTTAGCTTTATAATGAAAATTTATAGTCTAATATTTCAATTACATGAACAAAAATAGAATTGTTTTCGTAAGAAGACATTTTTCTATGTTATATTTCCCTTTACATTAAATTAATTATTATAACATGTCATTTTCTAACACAAGTGGTTCTTGAATTCCAAAAATTCTTCCAAAAGATTTATTTGGTATCCTATGACACATATAATAAGATTATAACATGTTTTAGGGTAGTTTTATTTTATTATAATATTATTTTTTACCCTTATTTATCTAATTTTCACTTAAACCGCTGTAAATAAATATAAATACTAAAGTTACTATTCATAATGTCCAATAATAATAATATTTATTTGAATATTTTAGAAATTATAATTCCAAATATGGAAAACTTTTTTTATAAATTCAAAATACATAATTGTCATAAAATAATTTAAAATTAATTCATATTTTCAAAAAAATAGGTTTTTTAAGAAGTAAAAAATAATCAAAATATTGACATGTGTTTATGTCCAATTTAATGTGAAGTTACTTAAAATGATCAAAATTGTATTAAATGGTAAAAACATAATACAATTATATTTATGTCCAATTAACTATATAGTATATCAATATTAATAAATTCAATGAAAAGGAAATTTTGAATTAAAATGATGTATTTTTCACTATTCATTAAAATATGAATTTTATCAGAAAATACCAAAAATTCAACCAAAGAAACTTTTTGTGTCCCTATTCTAAATATAAAGTTTATTTTGTTAAATATTATATATAAAAGTGTAATAAACTATATTTAAAATGGATTCGCTGTCAAAAGGTGGAAAAACTGCATTTTTAGTGAAAAACTTCTTTTATATGAAAAATTGATTTTGTTCTTATATCATTTCTAGAAAATACATCTGATGAATTTTAATGTTATATAAAAGTCAAAATTTGTTCAATATAATTCATAACGGATTTTTTATATCCCATTAAATAATAATATTTTAATAATATATCATTGTTTAGTGAAACTCGCTATTGTGTAAAACGCAAGCTTTTGAGGAAGGCTGCTCTTGCATTTAACGTTAGAAATGTCAGTGTTATGTTTAGTTCAAGATTCCTTTCATGTTGCCTATAACATAATCCAAGCCTAGATATTTTTTACATTGGTCAAAATATATATTCAGATTTGTGTGAAATGAATTCTACCAAAAGAACTTTAAATTATGTGTATCAAAATCCAAGAATAATGTTTCATATACTATAAGATAATATGGTGTTTTATATAGTGCAAGTTAATCTTGGTGTAGCATACAAAATAAGACATCAATGAAATTTAAAATAGTCTATCTCATAAAATATCAGGTTGTTACATTATACACCCCATAAAATCAATTTCATCCTCGAAATTTGTCGAGGATATAAAAGGTTTACTACTAGAAACATTCTTTTATATAAACCAACATTGTAAAGAGGAATAAAAAAATTCATTTTAAAAAAGGAATGTTAGAAGCATAAATGTTACCCAATGTAACTCATCACTGGGTTTCTATATAGTATAACATAGGTGATAAGTGATAACTCTAACCATCATATTCTGATGGACAGTGATATAGGACAATGTTTGGAGAAACTTAACAACCCAAAAGACATGAATAAGCGCTCATTTATGGGGCCATATGATTCATCAGATAAGAAGTTACTAAGATAAACTTTTTGGTTTTCAAGATCCTTTCCCTAAAGTTATATAATTTTTCATGAGAATTAATACTTACTTGATTTTGGTACAATCTCACCATTGTTCGTGTCTTGACCAATTTCCAATTCATCTATTATTTCAAGAAATGATGTTTATTTTTTCATTATTTAAGTGTTATCATTAAAATCTATAGAATTATAGGTCATTCTATCTGTCTCAAAAAAAATTTTATCACAGGTAATCCAATATGAATAATTCCACACCTTGGTGAGGTAATACATTAATCTAATAAACTTTACATGGAATATATCTTATACGATGCATAAATGGAAAAAATTACAATCCAAAAAAAACCTGAAAATAAAAATCTTTAGAAATATGTGAAATAAATTTACATGACATTTAAATCTCATATCTCATAAGGTATCTCTGGTTGGTCACATTCCAAAAAATGTGAACACCTTTATCATGTATTCTCTTTTTTCACGGTAAAAACCAGACTTATCGGATATCCATATATAAAACATGCACATTTCTTTATTAATAATATTATTGGATATATTATATAAGTTCCAAAAAGTTTTATAATTCATCCATGAAAACATAACCCTATTGTTGACAAATACCTAATTAGTTCACAAGAAACTAACATCATCTAATGAACTTATTAAAATACAAAATATCTTTTTCTAGACATCATTATCTTAACATAATGGACATATTAAGGTTTATAATTCCTGTAATGATGTGTTCTACAAGTATATAAACTTACTGTTATAAGACTTCTGGATCCTTATTACTAATCAACATATTCTTACAATTCTTTAATGAATAATATATACTGAAAAAACTTATATTTTTCCTGATTCGCATAAAATAATATTTGAATTCAAAAAAATTTACACCTTAATCATAAAAATTTATTATTTTATCATTACTCATGATCCATCAACTTCATCTTTCCTAAAATATAAATCAATTCTTAAAGTTTCTCAATCTCATGAATCCTAGGTTTAATGAAAACAATACTGGAAGAACATCACATAGCTTTCACTTTTCATTTACAATCTATTTATCCTTAAAATTATGACCAATACTCGTATCATCGTCATGATTATCTTCATGGGGTTCCCACATAGAAAATATATCTCCATAATTCCAAAACATTTTACATATAAAACATTCAAAAGTTAACTATATTCTATGTTGCTCTTTCTATTGACTAAGAGTAGAAATAAACTTGTTCAAAATATAGATCAGAGATTTGAAACACATAAGTAAGGTAAATTACATATAATATTTCTATCTATGATATCTTAATTTTAACCCAAGGTTTTTTGTGATTATCATAAAAACCATAGGATTGAAACTTATACTTGACATATCCTTATGAAATACCTAGACATATCGTTAGAAATATCACTAGTGATCTCACTAAATTTTTCACATACTATTTTCTAAAGGTTGAATAAACATTCTCTCTAATACCAACTATCATGACCCTAGATTGACTTAAATGAACATCAAATTTCTTTAACAAAATACATAATAAATTACACAAATATATTCCAAATTAACATATTTGTTTAGTTTCTTTGAAAATGTGGAGAAAAATACGATAACTTGGTGAATTATATTCAACATCTCCCATAAATATCTTCCCCTTTTGTTTTCCAACCTAAAATATTTCTTCATATCCCTGGGAAAAGAAAAAATCAAAACAATGGTGAGCTCAAATGCCCAGTAAGTGAAAATATTGAGAACATAAAATAGTCAATAAAACATAATAATGTAAAAACAAGAACATAATGTTTAAATATCAAAATCTAAAGTAACGAAATAAATCTGGGAAGTACGTAATTCATAGATCATAAAGGAACAGTAACCATGATAAAATGAATCCGCATAAAAAATAGAATTGTGGAAACACAATAATCATATAATTTTATTTCCATAGTATGTAAGTAATTTCTTCTAAAACTATCATAGTTGGAAAAGTCTTTTACTGAACCGGGTTTACTTTCCATTCATGTCATGTGTTACTAAACCGAATTTACTTGTCGTTCTAGCACTATATTACTAAACCAGATTTAATTTTTTTCTAGTCATATCTATCTCATGAGATATAAATACTTACCCAATGCATTAGAGGGAGATATAGGTACCACCCATCTCATGATGAAATCATACTTACATGTTCCACAAAATCATAAATCATTCATCATAGCATAACCCAAGAAATAAAATGGGTTTCATAAACACCATTATATCATAACATAATCCCTAAAAAATATCATTCCATCATTGAAACAATAAAATAATAGTAATAATATGGATATAGACGAAAAACTTTTTAAAGATAATCATCTTATATGGAAAATAATTTCGATAAAACCCTCAAACGTAATTCTTGAGGAAAATATCATTTCTTATTAAAAAGTTTTTTCTTTTATCAAAATGCTTTGAAATTTTAAAAGAAATGAATTTATTTAAAAATAAATTTGAAATAATGTAATGTATGGTTTTTGGAAACAGGGCATTATAAATATGTAAAAATCCATTAATTCCATGTAAGTTAACAATAAAATTCTCCTTGTAAATTTATAGGAAAAGTCAAAAAGTAACTTCTATTTTAAAATAAAAAAAGATTCCATTCATACCGCATAAAAAATTCCAATTGGTAAAAATGACTTTAAAATTTTTTATAATAATATTTACAATATTTTTTTAGGATACATGAACTTGTATGATAAATATACCCCTGTAAATACTTTCGAATAAAAAATCTCTAATAATAACGACATTTCAAAATTATCCCTTACCTTAGGTCCGATTTGATCTATATGTGTCTGAAACTCATGTATATAAGGTTTAAACATATTATTAACTTGTAAGAGAACCATAATAATATGTATTATGTCATATATGATTCAATTATGATGATATATTACCATTTTATTTTTCAATTCCATGTAAAGTAATGTTTGGGGTAATAGTCCTTTTATTTATCGTACATTAATTGAATTTTTATTCATGATTTTATTACTTATATTGTAATATAATTACATCGAAAATGTCAAAAAGGAATTATATGTCATATATATTATGTAAAAAATATATATAATAGATATATAAATGAAATGGAATGCACTCTTAATGGGGACGGTAGGTCATACTTATGCATGAACACTATTTTTTGTTTCCTTATTGAATTTATTAGAAGCATGTAAATGATATATATATATATATATATTTATTTATTTATACACAAATCTGGTTGAATTATTATTTCATATATTTTATTCTTATTTATTATATATACATTAAAATCATTATTGAATGGTTAACATGGAAAATGAATCTCATCGCATCGTGGAGATGGTAGACCGTACATACGCAGGATCGACTATATCATTCACTTAATTGTTAAATGGTATAGAATCAGATGATATATTAATTATAAATAATAATTAAAATTATATATTCATTATTTACATCCATTATAATCATCATTATACACATCCAAATTAAGTATTCTTGAATAACAAATTACACCACGATGTAGAGACAGTAATTCGTATATACTCACACATGGTGATATTATTATTTATGTGATGGATAAAAGGATGAAACGGATTATACCATAATTATAATAACATCTAATAATTTATAATATTCTTAATTTATAACATTATTATGGAAAAAAGATATGAATATGAAGTAGAAGAATACAATAATTTTGATAGAGTTGATAAAACAATTACCTCTTTTTTGTGTATCTCCTCTTGATTTGCACAAAATATATCTCTAGGATGTATTTATACCAAATATGTGGCCTATATAATGAATTTATGTATATTTGGAAGATATATGGGTAGTTATTGGATGATAAAAGAGCTTTAGAGGTGTTTTTAAAATGGAAAGATAAGATCCTTTTTATAGGATAGGTGAGGGTCACTTTAAGAAATTCCTTAAATATTAATTTATTATAAATTAATTTTAGGTTTATAAGGGACCCAAACTCATTTATTTAGAATATAAAAAGATTATGGGTCTAAATCCTCTCAACCAATAGGTTTTAGAAATGTTTATGTCATGAATTTAACCCTATCTTTTAGCTTTAACCTTTAAATAAAAACATTAACTCCTACCATGTATTCTTGCATTTCCATAATGTTTGGTTACTATAGTTATAATAAAATTCCAAGAGAATACAAATTAGATAATTAATGAAAACTTTTACCATTATATATTTGACTTTTTTTAATATTAGACATTTAATACCATTATATCATTTAATAAAATAGTATTTGTTTTAAATACACATTTATGTCAATTTTGACACAATTTAGTAATTGATTTTTTTAATCATAAAAACATGATTCTTATAAAAAAGAAATTAATTAATCCATCATATGTTAATTTAATCCAAAAAAAATCATTTATGGAACCAAAATATTCAAATTATATTTATTTTAATATTTATAGTATCATTTATTATAAAATTTCATTAAAAAGGTAATCACTACATCACCATTGTGTCATTAATAGTTTTAATTAATTAGTGTCTATATATTTTAAATAAAATGAAATGATGTAGGAAATATTTTTATCTTTCTATTTAAAATTTATAGTATAAATTATATTTTTTAAACCAAAATAAAAAGGTTTTAGTAAAAATATATATGTTTATGTTATATTTCCATTTAATTTAAATTAATTATTATAACAAGTGAGTTTCACGCACAATTGGTTCTAAAATTAAAAACATTAGTCCTTTGTGTTTTTATGGTCTCATATGACTCATAAAATAAGATTATGACACACATTAGGGTAGTTCATATTATTAAAATATTATTTTTACCCTTATTTACAAAATTTACCCTTTAACAGAGGTAAATAAAAATAATTACCTAAGCTACTGTTCACAATGTCAAAAAATAAAAGGGATATTTTTAAATAATTTGGAACATCTAATTAAAAATATGGAATCCATTTTTATAAATTCAAAACACATAATTTTTTGAAATTAATTTAAAAATAATTCTCGTCGTCAAAACCAGAAAGAAGATTTTTAAGAAGTGAAAACCATCAAAAGTTTTACATGTTTTTATGTCCAATTAAATTGAAAAATTACTTCCAATGACCATAATTGAATTAAATGATTAAAAATTAATCCAATTACAATTTATTACCAATTAAAAATATAATTTAACTATATAAATTGTTTATATGAAAAGTCAGTTTGGAATTAAAATTTATAATTTTTCAATATTAATTAAATATGAATTTTATCAGAAAAAAACAAAAAATTCTACCAAAGAAAATTTTTATTTCCCTATTCCAAATAAAAATATTACTTTTTAAAATTTTATATATATAAATGTTAAAGCAATTTTTTAAATGGGTGCTGCATCAGAATGCGAAAAAAATTGCATTTTTTTGCAAAATACTTCTTTTATCTGAAAATTTGAATTTGTTCCTATATAATGTCAAGAAAATAAAAAGTTGAATGATAATGTTATATGAAATTAAAATTTTGGAAAATAATATTCATAACATATAGTTAATATCCCATTAAATAATAGTATTTTTAATACTTTGTGGTTGTTTTTTGAAACTCAGTATTACGTACAACACAAGTTATCGAGGAAGGACGGTCTTGCATGTACTTCAAGACAAGCCAGTGTTACGTTTGGTGAAGGCATTCATTGGGGTGGCATGTAAAATAATCCAAACATAGTTATTTTTTAAATTTAACAAAATCTATAATCAGTGTTTCCTAAAATGAATTCTATCAAAACAACTTGAAATTGTGGGTAACATAAGCCAAGTATAGTGTTGTGTATACTACAAGCTGGTACGGTGTTGCATATAACACTATATAATATTGGTGTACCATACAAAAATATAAATCAAAATAATTTAAAATATTCAATCTAATAAAATTTTGGGGTGTTACATATATAGGATCTAAACCCATGTTATCATGGAATTTAAGACTTTATCAAATTATAACAGCCTCACTCAATCCCAAAAATATTACCTCAAATAAAAAATTTAATTGTAATATTGAATTAACTGATTTTTTATTCATATATTTGGAAGTTATAATCTATTTATAAAGAAAAATTAATCAATACCTATGAATAAACTATAAGTATGTCATTTTCATTAATTCCATATTAAAAAATTTTAAAGGATGTTTAGATATCAATTTAAATGCCCTTTCCATCAATGATAACATTATAATTCAGGATTTATGTTATTTATCTTATTTATATCATATTAATAATGTTAAAAACATAAAAAAATTTATAAAATTATATATAATTAATACGGAACATCAATAAAAAGTTTCAATGCGACCATAATATCCCAAAATTAATTCATTCTTGATCTAGTTATTATTTTCATTTTGGATTATTCCACCATTACCCAACACAACTTAAGAATGATAATCTTATATTTTGACATATCAAAATAGAAGTAAAATATCCCATACCAATATTAAGAGTTGAACATTGTCTCATTAACAATAGATTATCAAGAATCAACCACCACAGAAGGATACCTCACGACATCCTATAAATAGAAATCAACAGTCGTTCCTTGATTAAATCTCAACCCTAAATAGGGGTACACTCTATAGTAAACCATCATAAGAAAAAAAGAATAATATATAATAATAAATTGATAATATGAGATATAATATCATGATATGAGACTTTAATATGATGCTCTATGTTGTTTATACTCTCATGGATATAGCTGGAGAGTGGAGAGAAGGATATGTGTTGACAAAGGTTCAAGAAAGGAAATTGAAAACCAAAAGATGGAATTGTTGAACCACTATTTTTATATATGTTTCAAAAAACCTCCACTATGATTTAGGGGATTGAAAAATTCCATTGGGGACTCTCAATAAAATGATATTGATAATATTAGGGATTGAACCAGTATATCCCCCCACTACATCTCAGGCATTTTAAAACCTCATTTAAAATATTTCAATTTCAAACCAAAGACCACATCATGATGAAAAACTAGTAACTATATTCCTTATTATTCACTTAATTATCATCATTATCCTTCAATGTGTATACACATTCCCTTCCATTGGATTTTTCTATCACCAATTTCCAAGAGGAAACAATTGGAACTCACCAAAATGTGGAAAACAGGTGTACTGTTCTCCCCATTTTACATAGTGTGACTCACCAAGAACATCATCCAGTGCCGCCTCATATGTATACTTCTAGGCCCTTCAAAATGAGATACCCAATTGTTTGTAGCTACCTATTTGACATTATGGGAACACTACATACAAACTCTTTCCAAAATGAACATTATATGCTACAAGTACCCTAACATGATCTATAAAAATCTTGCAATACCCTGATGTGAGCTCGATTCTAAATTTATGTGAATTTGGGTAACCCTAATGCGGAGATGGAAAAATAATCCCACCCTTATAAATAGAAGTAAAAATGTTTTCATGTAAGGGTAAAATATTTTCCGTTTGCATAGGGAGAGAATCTTATAAGGTAAAAATTTAAAATCAAGAAAAATTAAATTTTTAATCAAAGAAAATCATATCTGGACATCAAAACAACTATAAAATCACCCTTAGAACCACAAATATCCTTGGAAACCCCATGTTAGGGATTTAGAAATATATAACCTTACATAATATAACTCTCAAAAAAAAATTCCACCCACAATAATATGATTCACAACGAGGAAAATAAGAAAATGGTGATAGAACAAACGCCCCATGAGATGCCTCTCAAGATCTCACTAAAATGAAAAACCACCAATAAAAACTGAGTAATGTGCGTGTAAAAAATGAAAAAAAACATAAAAAAAATATCTCTGTGTGGTGATTTAACTAAAAAATATAGATTAATATCAATGAAACACAACATCCATAGAAGGATAAAAAATCTCATAAAATGGTGTTAAACCAATCATACAATAATGAATAATCTCAACAAAGATAAAAAAGAATCTAAAAAGGATATGATAAGAAGTAACTATAGATATTGAGAATGAATATATGAATCTCACTCTTAAATTATCTCTTCCATGCCACTATCCCACCATAGTACATAAATCCAAGGAATATCATTCCCACAAAACACCTTCCCCTAATGGTCCAAGATTTCAATAAGCATATCCTCAAAAGTTCCACGATATTCAACATCGAAATCACTCAAAGAGATGATGTAGTAAATTTCATGAAGATATTAATGAAGCTATAACACTTGAAATAAGTCATGAATCTAAATCATCTATGTGTGTTGTGATAAAAGATACTCCATAGCTCCAACTTGTCAAAGGGTCTAAAAAACTAGTGGGAAAGCTTAGGTCCATGACCAATCCTTTATTGTGCATGATGAGGATATAAATTCAAGAACACATGATCTGTGAGGATGAACTCCAAAGGCCTCCTCCTGTGATCAGACTAGTACTTTTAATGGTCATTCACTATCTTTATTCACTCAATGATCACCAACGCCTTCTCTACAATGTTTTTTTACCAATTTTCTCCCATGAGTAGTTCACTCTACAACCTCCATCCAACACAATAAATATAAAATAGGTTATCCATATAGTTATTTGAATAATTCCATTCCAATACTGAAGTGATTGATATTTTTTAATAAAAAAACTCAAGAGTAGGGGCCTCACATATAAATATCTTAAATCTAGAACACACATGCTCAATATTTCCCCTTATGTTTAGATAGTCTGTTATTCTTAAATATCATTATATGGATGAAGATGAAGTGGTAAGAAATAACTATGAGATAAAAATATTATAGAGAACTATCAAATACCTATAGGTTAACCAAGGATCCTGATAACATAATATTATGTTTTTGTTCCCATGAAACCTCTCCACCTCATTCATATAAAACCTCAATAAAACCTCCACTAAGATTGAATCCTTCATCACTAATCAGAGAGATGAAATCTTTATGAGGCCCATAATCACCCATATCACATCATAGAAACCCTAATCTAGAGGAAAACCATTGATGAATTCCATTTACATTTCCTCCATCATAAATTGGGATACATAAACCAACTAAATTGAGACACCTAGAATATAGCTCTTAGTTTTCACCCTCTGAAACAACAACAAGAGACAAACTCTACAATGGATCTCTTCATTCCAGACCACCAAAAATGACCTTGTAAGGTGTGGTGTTCTTTCACTAAACAAATATATAATACAAAGGGTAAAATATAGAACTCATGGAGAAAAACATCACATGCCATTGAAGGAACATGTAGCCCCCCTGACATAACACCTGATGATGACCATCCTCAATATATTTATCAGGGGAATCTCTATAAACAACTCAATATTGGAAAATCTCTACCTCATAATCCCCCATATGGTAATTAACAACCTATTTCGCCAGGGATGAATGAATCGTAATTAGATAAATATACCATCTACCATCAAATACTCTTACATCAAGTTGTATTATTAAAAACTCCTCCATCACAATCCAATAATTTACAAACTCACACACAACACCACCATACGATATATTTCTCAAGGTAAACACCAAAAAAATTCTTTTTTAAGACATATAAAAAATTTTAAAAGTAATAATTCAATAAAAAGTCTATCCACCATCATTGTTTTAAATTTAGTTCACACTGGGAAAAGATATACCTCGGGATCCTAGGATATGTGAAGACAATAAAGTAGTATAAATTATATAATTCCGCCAAAACATCATAAAAAACAAGACCAGATAATGTATTAGGTCATAATTGGAAAATTTACATTCTTAATGCTATAACAATTATGAAAAATATGATATTACATCTATCGATTATATTATTACAAAACCCATAATAATATTTCATGTTTCATAATAAACTTTTAATTCAATTCCCTCCTCTAGAAACTAACGAATTAGATAATTGAAAAAAATAACCATTAATTAATCTAAAATAGCGTTAAACTAGACAATAAACATAAATTAAATATCCTTTTGTATTAAGGATATTATATGACTTAAAATTTGAGAGAAGTTAGGATTGATTTTTATACCATGACTAGCAAAAAAACCTCCACACCATTAATTTTTTTTGGGGAAGTTCAAGAAATAATCCAAATATTCATTGATGTTTCCATAAAAACCCAAACAAATACGTTAAATTCATTAAGAAATAGACTTTATAGACTCAAAAATACCATTATTAAATATTTCAAAGTATATGTTGAATATGAAGAACTCCTAAAATAGCTTGCATACACACTATGTGCTCCTCCATTAACTAGGAGGACACAATTATGTCGTTGATAATCACTACTAAATAATATATAGAAAACTCATATCAAACTACATTCATTAGTCCCATAATCATTGATCGAGAATTCAACTCAATAAATGGAATAAAAAAACTCATAATTACTATAATGTTATCTGAAATCTGTCTCTAGGAAATCCATAACATTCACCTGCACTAGATGATATCTTGTCCAAAAATTGATGTTCAAGAATGAGCCATCTCTCTTCAACTAATCAAATAAATTTTTATTCCTTGGGGTGGATAAATATTTTACACTTTCACATGATTTAAATAGATATAATAAAATATTAAGTTAATAATTCCATCTTCCTTCCTCACAAATGGAAATGGGGAACCCAAATGAAAATCACTAGGTTACAAAAATATTATATTATATATATCATAAACATGAATATAAAACTCTTGACACTTAGTATGGGCTATCTTATATAAGGAAATTGATATTATTGAAACATCCTATTGTGGCTCTATCCCAAACTCAATCACATAATGAGTGAGTATTTCCTAAAATCTTCTATAAATACATCAAGGGACTCTTTCGAAACCATGGTAAAAACCACTAGTCTATCCTTTATGAAACCCAACATTAGCCTAGACATCCATAAGATAGAGAATCAACATATCTATAAAACATATAGGGATTTATCTCTCAAAAAACACAACCTACTCTCCATTATCATCATATAATATGACAGATGTCTTAATGTAATCTATAATTGTCAGTAGTGAATACAACCAATTCATATCAAGGATGATCTCATATGATTGTATCTAAACATATAGAATGTCTCCCCAATAGTGATATTTCTATAACATTAACTCACAATATCTATGAATATCATACAATCTATATTAACCTCTAAATAGCATATTCAACACTAATGGAACAATATTTCTTTCCACCTCAAGTAAAAACCATAAACTAGAGTGGGTGAACTGAAGAATTTATAGATCCAAAATAAAACAAGACATATAACCAAGTAGAAAACATGTTGATAGTACCTCACATGATGTATCTCTCTCCTGATCCTTCAAAAACTATGGAAAGCATCCGACCATGACCCACCCCATGACCTATCTAACACCGAAGGAGACCACCTACCCAAGTATACTCTACTTGATTTCCTTGAATAAAAGGTGAATAAAAAATATAACCACTACCAACCCCACCCTCTATATATTTATCCAAGGCTAGATTTCCCCACTAGTACTTCTTCTTTGTAGGATAATACTGTAATGACTGATTGAGGAAAGTGATTTCAACTCCACATTGACTGCCAATAATGGTTAGAGAGTCTCTCTTACAAAGAAAATGGCCTTATTAAGAATAGAAACCCATTCCAAATTCACTATAATGGGACTAAGAACAACTGTCCCAATTGAAATTGGATGGAAAAGGTAGGAACTGACTAACCAAATTCTAAAAATTATTCTGACTAGGTAATTCCGAACATCCATCTATAAAACATCAACATAGATAATCTTGAGGACTCCCCTCCTAGAATTTTTTATTACTTTTTAGTAGCCTCCAAATTAAATGTTCTCTCTCTAACACCTCAAGATAAATCATCAAAATAAATAAGGTGAACAATGAATGTATCTCCCAATGAATAGAATCCTCAAAATTCCTATCTATATAATCTTCATTTGGTAAGAGGCCCGAAGAATAATTTAATAGTTAATTTAATCATATAATTAAATCCTACACACTATAACTCCCCATATAATGGTTAACCATCTCTTTATAATGATCCAAATTCATGTTTGTCAAAAGAAATTCATTCTAAATTTGAACTTATAAATTATCAGACAAAATTTCTATCTCTTCACAATATGCATGGAAAGAAGAACCAATACTACTCATCTTCCCAATATAGCATCGTCACAACCAAACAAACCCAGTAAACCATCATATATTGAACCAAATTAATATAAATATTCACCCCCTAAAATTAAACCTTGATCTCTTAATTTGATATTTATATCCCTCATACTTCTACAAACACTGGCACATAAACTTATAGAGTGTCCAGCTCTCAATGTCATCACCATCAATATCCACCCTTTGGAAGTTTCTATAATATCCATATAAATATATTTCGTAAAAACCTAAAAAAGATGTATACCTAAAGACGTTATTGAAATGAAAATATTTTATGGAATTCTAAAACCATAATATTACATATTTAAGATTAATTAATTAAGTAATTTTAAAATTATTTAAATTTTCAATCCAATTACTGAATAGGCTTAGATAACACTAATTTATGATCCATTTCCAAGTATTTACCCTAAAATTGGAATCTTTTCCTTGTGCATGTTCAGTAAAATTGATGTTCCTTGTATCAGATCACATATGGCCCAAAATTACCATGTTATTTTCAGTCTACCTTATTTACATCATTTACTAAGTTTAAATGATAAATCTTCCTTACCAACCCATGAATCCTCACTATATCCCTTCACTGAAATCCATCTTATCTATCGGCTATCATATTTGATATCACTTTATAACCCCCCCTTCATTGGTACACCTAATGGGGTGATAATAAAATGAAATAGATGACCCCTAAAGTATAAATCCTATAGGTCATGGTTTAGTGAATATACCTAAGGTTATATAATAAAATATTGGAGGAATTAACCTCTTTATGAAAATTTAAGGAAAAAAGACAACATAAAATACACCTGATAACTATAATTCCTTGAATATTGTTCTATAAACACATACTTTACATACTCAAATTGATACTAGCTATTAAATATGGTATATAACTATCCTTTTTAAAAAAATAAATAATTTTTTTCATATATTATACCCTGAAGGATATTTTTTGGTTTAGAGCTCTAGATAATTATGAAGAAACGTAAAACAACAAAACTCATGTACTTTTTATCAAACCTACATTTTTCACTATATATATGAGACTACATAATCCATTATAAGTCTACAATATCCCCCATAAATTAATTCACATATGATATCCTTCAAAACATGTCACATATTATAATTGTTTTTATAAATAAGTGAAATGGAAAAATCATAGTGTGTAGACTCAAATGCTTAGCAAGGGAAAACATACAACTGTTGAAATAAAGACATAAAAATTAAATAATTATTATATATAGAATATGTACACTGCGTGAATACCTAACAATCATGATATTGAGAGAATGATATATCGATGATGGAGGAATGGATATCCATAATACTAATCTCATGCTAATGGAGAGCATAATGTTGGACATAAAAAAACATTCTTACAAGGCCTTATTCTAGGATGCTTCCTATTATGGGGAGATGTATACAAAAATATTGAACTTATTTTTCCTTATGATACTAGTCGATTCATCATGGGGATATATAATTTTAGGACCCACCGTTAAATTAATTATGTACATTTAATTCACTATAAGTGTCAATAATACCTTTCATACAATTCCCTATGGAACATTTGTCTCAATAAAAACATTGAAATTCATATAATAATGAATATATGATTTTAATACACAATCAACCAATGTAAATAGTTAATAAAATTCAAGAATGTAAAAAATACCCCATGTCTATAAAGGGATAACATGATCATAACCCATCAAGAGAAATAAGGTGGATAGTTAATAAATAAATTGTTAAATTTCATCTATAATTAATAATCAATTGTATTGAAATAAAAAAATTATTATTAACAATAGTTCCCCAATCATTAAATGAAATACTTGTGTATGCGTAAATAACATAAACTAAAACCACATAGATTAGTGCTACTTGGTGAAGTAAATACTAGAATAACATGATCATAATCCATCCATAGGAATAATGTGGATGGATTTAAAAGGACGTTTCTATAGTGAACCAATGTAAACCTATATGGGTGTTGGAATAAATGGAAACACCCTCAAAAAAATTATTCAAAGGGTATAAAAGCAAGGGGATCAAAAATGGATTTTTTAAACCATCAGTTCAATTAAATTGAATTATTATATATATATATATATATATATTAGTGGATAAATCATGAAACATACACTCCATTAGGGTAAATAATTTTGAAAATAAAAAGTTTTGTGGAAATGAAAACATGAATTATATTTTAGAATAAAAATAAACATTGAAGGAAAATAAAAATTTTCATTCCCCTTTTGAAGGTATCTTTTGAAAAGGTTTTGTAAAATCTTTTGAAAAACTGTACATTAAAAAAATCTCTAGCAATGGTTCCTTGATAAGAAAAAAAGTTTATCTATGAGAAAACAATTGAGGAATTTAAAAAATATAAAAATAAATTTAAAGCATCTTTTTTATTATTTTGAAAATACCTTTGTTCAAGAACTGATATAGTACAAAGGGTAAAAAAATTATTATGAATCAAAATAAATATTTCCCATAGATATAGATAAATTACCTTAGAATAAAATTTTATTTTTGGGTATGCCGAGCATTGAATGAATAATTTCCCGATGAAACAATTTAAGTCATTTGATATTGTGATATCAATATTCGCAATGAAATGAATACTTATTGAAATAATAAATATTTTATGAAGATTAATTATGTCTCATAAATGTATTTTCAAAACAAATTAAAAAGATACAACATAATAAAATAAATAGGTATAATTTACCAAATATTTAAGTCCAATAATATTTTTATAAATCAATGAATAAAAATTGATTTAGAAAAAAAAATTATAATTGGAGAAATAAGTGAATGAAAATCCATTTGATGGAAAGTAACTATTTTGAATTAGTATTTCCTATGAATAAAAAATATGTATATTATAATGATACATCCATGCGTATTGAAAACATGATTCAAATGAAATCATACTGTAATGGCCCCCTCGCACCAATGATGCCACAATTTAGGGAGAGAGATAATGACCCCTGAGTACCCCCTCGAGCGGTACCCGGGTTAGCGACTAGAACCAAGGGTATGAAAATATCATAATAAGTGTTCCATTGGTCACTACAAATAAAACATGATCAGGAGATATGATAAATAATCAGAATAAAACTCCATCTGATAATATAATGGTATACAAAAAACCCTCCCACATTGCATGAATAAATAAAACTAGTACATATAAAAGTCTTCAAATTTAATAACAAAATTGGAAGTTATGGGAATTACTAAAAAACTAATCTAACCCAACTAGTAATTTCCATCTCAGTCTTTAGTGTCCTCTAAAAACATGAAAATAGTTTATATACACAGGGTGAGTGTAACAGATATACTCAGGAGGGACATAACCAAGGCCTCAAGTGCACATGTGAAAAGGGAATTATAATGAATCAATGAACAAATAGATAAACCAAAAATAAATAATACAATCCATCTAACCACTCCAAACCTCACAATAGGTGGCGAAGAAAATCATACATCTGTTATAATAATATATCATCGAGATCATAAAAAAACGTGTTTCCTTGATTCCTCTTCGCCACTAATTTTCTTCTCTCGCAAACCAACAACAATCATCTTATGACCCCATCCCCCAGAAAATATCACATCACATCACTTCAAATTCTTCTATTAGACACATGGGCTACATATCACATCACATTACATCCTACTCATAGACCGATGGGCCTGACATCACATCTAGGAATAGGGTAGTGGGGTATCATGAACGTGCATGAAATAAACCCTATTCCTTCCTTCAACAATGAATGACCCCACCATATATCAAATCACACCACATCACCTGTCACCTGTAGACATCTGGGCTAACACATTACATATTGACCGAAGAAACCTAGGCAACCTCATCACTTGTCACTTGAAGACACCTATTCCAACATATCACATCTCACCTATAGACAACTAGGACACACATGACTACTAAAGGAAGAGAAAGAGAGAGGGGGTCCTAGTTGTCTATAGGTGAGATGTGATATGTTTGAGTAGGTGTCTTCAAGTGACAAGTGATGAGGTTGCCTAGGTTTCTTCGGTCAATATGTAATGTGTTAGCCTAGATGTCTATAGGTGACAGGTGATGTGGGGTATCATGAACGTGCATGAAATAAACCCTATTCCTTCCTTCAACAATGAATGACCCCACCATATATCAAATCACACCACATCACCTGTCACCTGTAGACATCTTGGCTAACACATTACATATTGACCGAAGAAACCTAGGCAACCTCATCACTTGTCACTTGAAGACACCTATTCCAACATATCACATCTCACCTATAGACAACTAGGACACACATGACTACTAAAGGATGAGAAAGAGAGAGGGGGTAGGTCACCTTCTATATCACTACCATGATGGATGTTGTAAAAAAACCCCAATAATTGGAAAGTTTAAGTACTGGTGGGGATATCCAACTAATGTGGGGTGTGTTTAAAATAACATAAACATACAGGAAACAAAGATAGAACACAATACCCAACCTAGGGGTTCACATCAACAACACTAGCTAACACCACATCACCACCACATACCATAAATAAACCATCAAAACTGCTTCCACCACTATTTGAAACACACCACATAACCTCCATAATATCCATGAAATATTTTTTTCTTTCTCCATACCTATTTCACCATGATTTTTCATTAATAATTTTATAATAGTTAAACATTAATCTCATTATATTAATTTACCAACCCATTAATTTATTCATTTAGTTTCCTCATTTATTCCACAGATAACTAGGAAACTAACTCAACCACACCATGCAAAAACCAGCACGATTAACATAACAACCATCACAGCACCACACATCCTCCATCATGGTTGTGCCACATTTCCTAAGACATCTCAAAATAAAACAATCACACACCTCATCCATCCCACAACCACCACCACCACACACCACAACATATATCCCATAACAACTACACCACAACCACTATGTCAAAACCACTGCACCGCAACCTCTATTCCAGATACTCTAAACCACAACCACTCTTCCATAAAAAATTATTCCACAAACACTCCACCAAATCATCTATGCCACAACCACAATTCCACAACCAGTACGCAACAACATATGCACCATAACCTCTACGCCAACAACTCTATTCCATATACACTATTCCACAACCACTACGCCACAACCACAGCTCCAGAACATCTACGCCACAACCTCTATTCCACAACCAAGATTCCATATCCATTTTTTCATAACCTCATCACCATAACCATTGTCCCACAACCATTGCGCCACATTACATCCTTGCCAACCAACCAACACATCACTACCCCGCACACTGAACAACCCAGCCGACAACATCTATCATCGTAAAATTCTTTAAACCACATAGGTTAACACTATTGGAATAAGATCACATCATAACAAACATTCCAACATCCCTATTCATTAAATTAAAATATAAAATATCTTCTTTGTTTTGTGTGGGTATTATCACAAAAAGAATATTTCTATGGGAAACCAGTTAATAGCTAAATATAGATTCATTAATGTTTTATTCAGGTGAGAACACAAAACAACATGAAAATGGTCATTACAACATAACAACTACAGTTCATGAAAGTCTCCAAACATTCATTATTTTCAAAATTGGTAATAGGAATGCAGAATAATCTCAACAACATATAATAGTGTTATAAATCAGGTAATAACTCCACATACCCATCAATTTTGGACATTACAATTAATTATATGATTATGACGACCCTTATTATCCACCCAAAGATATGCAAAGCTTATAGATCTCACACATAGCTTGAAAATGGGTGATAATGAGGTCACCTACCAGAAATAATAATTCTTATCTCATCAGGCATTGAAAAGTGATGAAGAAACCACCACCATAAAAGAAACATGTGAATTAGCCTACAACACAACAAATGAACCGAAAAAGTATCCAAATCACAGCCTATGACAAAAATTCCCCCTTGAAGTGGATCAATAAATAAGAATAGAAGGAAACACAATAGAAATAAATAGAAACTCACAAAAAATCAAGAACGGGAATCTAGTGTTCAATCTTTGATGAAGAAATGTGGCTAGAGGGAGAGCCTCCAGATCACATGGAAACAAAAGGGTCAATGGGTTTGAGGAAAAACCTGAGCATTTAGTCATTAAATCCAGGCCACATAAAGAATTCACTCAGTGTGTAGCCCCAACAAAACTTGTAAAAGTAAGTTTTTAGGTTTTTCTTAAAAATAAATCAACTAAACCATTAAATATAAAATTTATTTCACATTCTGTATCACTACATGAACCATACTTCACAATACATGAACCATATTTAAAAATTTTGTATCATTTCTGTAACATCTATTCCTCCAACATCTATATTTTTAACCACAAAGACCTCTGGTTTTAGTCTAGGCCACCCTCCACCCCCATGAAACCTCCTTATGTATCCCATAAAACACCTCCACCACCCAAAACTAGAAAAATAATTGACTAGTATGACACTAACTATTATATTAGATAGCTCTCAAATGTTTCAATCACTTGAGAATCCAAAACCATGTCCAAAAAGAGACGTTTTCCAAATTAATTCTATGTGATATACCTCTCAAGGATCTCATTAGTCATTGATGGTACAACTAATAATTAACGCCAAACCAAATGATAAAAAATATCTCAAAAATTCAATACTAAAAAACCACATCACATCAACATCCTATATTATCCACAAGAAACCACACACCATACAACCACCTAAAAACCATTTATCCTCTACACATCCGAAATGAATAACCATCATTGGAAAAAATGCACTACCCGAAACACACGAATTGGGGAATTATATATTATATGTCAGGATATTATCCTCTTGGGGAAGAATTGAATCGCCCACACAGGTTGAATCACTTCTTATTTAATTAATGTTTATTATGAATCAGGTCATACCCTTTACATATGCCGGGGGTTTTATTACATATGAATCATTAAGGGAAACAAAACATATCATAACATAGAAAGATCAAAACATCACATCATAAGAAAAATGGAAAGAAATAATACTCAAAAAATATACGTGTACTAGGTTGGAATCTATGTCTCTCAATCCAAAGTACAGTCCTTCATCCCACTATGCCTCCATGACACACGAACCAAGGAAATGGTTATCTTACATAACACCTTCTCTTGATGATCCTAGATATCTTCTGGGTGATTCACAAATGTCACATCATCCACAATATTCAATTGTCCCTAGTCAATAGAATGGGATCCATCATGAAAAAATCGATGAAAATGAGACACATAAAAATTTAATGGGTCTTCTCTAATTACGGTGGAAACACCAATTAATATTCCTACTCTCTGAGTCTCCCTAACACCTCAAATGGCCCAACAAACCTTAGAAAATGTTCAACCCCCCTCAAACACTCTACTTACCATATTAAGGGGAGACTCTCAAGAACCCATGGTCTGTAGCCTTGAATTATAGAGCCCCCACCTATGATCAACATTGGCCTTTTAATGGTCATGTGTTTCCCTCCTCCACGCATGAACAAACTAGAAATCCATGGTCAGGCTCTACAAATCATAAGGACCAGGAACTACCGACTCTCTGACCACTATCTAGTACAATAGAGAGTGACACTAATGCACGCACAAAACCTCAAATATATCCATACAAATATATGAGTGATAGTTATTAATTTATGCATCCAATATACACAAAAGTCCATTGCACATTCCTAAAACATATCCTCCAGCATCTAGATGGTTGGATCTTTCTGCCCATATGGCTGAGGGTTGAAAGAAGTGCTATGGTAAAATTAGGTGGAAAAATAATGATGATATCCCTTACAGACTCTTGAGGTAAAACAAGGATCCTAATTATATTTGATGGTATTCAGTACTATGTGGAGACTAAACACATCATTTATGTACCGCCTTGCCGAAGAATACACAATGCTCAACTAACGGATCACCATAAAGTGTGATGATTTGATTAGCCAGTCCCCTATCACCAAAACTGAATGAAAACCATCCTGATCATTGGGTAAGACTATAATAAATCCATTGATATTCCCTCCCATTTCTACTCAATAACATACAAGGGCCTCCAAAAACCTCTCAAAACATGGATATGTACTTTAACAAACTAAAATGCATACATATTGCCCCATACTCTATTGCTGGCTATTTAATCCCCGACCACCAAATATGTCTCCTCAAGCCATGAAACATCATTTTCACATTTGGATGTACAACTAAAGGTGTTATGTGAAACTCATAGAGAACTCCCTAAAACTTATCCTACAAGATAAGCAAACTCTACTATAACAAAACTTGGTTCTGAGCATCCACTGACCATCCCTCAGAAGTGTTACCAAGACCAAGATGATCGTGCACCACCTCTACCTATGATTCTCCCCACTGAGTCTCATCTACCTATTACATCAAATATGAATCCAAGGTCATCTGATAAATATAACCGTGACAACTTCTCTCTCTAATTTCAAGATGAATCACTAGAGGTTCATCTATTCCTTTGCAATCAATAGAAAACTCTTGAGCCACATCCCCTCAGGGATTCACACTCAACACATCGACAAATACATTTACTTTCCCTGGTGTATAAGAGATCTTAAAATTATAATCCTAAAGAATATCTATCCCAATTAACTATTTTAAATTCATATAAAATTGAGAGAAAACATATCTTATTATCTTTTGGTCCATGAAAACCACAAAATATTCACTCATAAGGTAATATCACTATATCTTTTGCGAGAACACAAGTGCAGATAAATATAGATCTTGGGTGGAATAGTTACATTCGTGGGGACTTAACAACCTATAATAATAAGAGATTACTTCCCTATATTGCATCAATATAGATCCAAATCTCAGAATGGAAACATCATAGATGAAATCAAACAACACACACTCCTTAGTCATCTAAAACACTAGATCATTAACCAACTTCTCATTCAGGTGATCGAATGATGCCTAGAACTGACTTTTCTGCAAAAAAAACTACATTTCATTCCTGGTAAACACATTCATTAGGTCTATAAATCAATATAAATCATATACAAACCTTCAATAATATCCCACAAGACTGAGGAAACTGTGATCCTCTATCACATTCTTAGGTGCTTCCCAAGAAACAACTACTTCAACCTTCGAAAATTCCACTGCCCAACCCTATCATGATGCAACGTATCCCTGGAAAATAACATACCACATATAGAACTTACACTTGGTAAACATCATATAATTTTAGTTTTGTGTAAAAATATATAAAATAAATCTAAGATTCTCAATAGGATCCTCATATAACTTCAATTAGAACAAGATATCATCGATGAATACAATGAATAACTGGTCCAGAAACTCATAGAACACAAATTTCATAATCCCTATGAACATGACATTTGTGTTTGTAATACTGAATGACATGAAAACAAACTCAATGTACCCATACCTTCATCTGAAAGAAGTCTTCTAAATATCCTCATCTTTCACTCTCAACCGCTGATATCTAGACCACAGATCAATTTTTAAAAACCAACTATCTCCTCTTAAATTTTTTAATGGATCATCAATCCTTCAAAGTGGGTAATGATTTTTTTACCATTAACTAACTCAATATTTGGTGGTCTATAGAAAACCTTATACTGTCATATTTCTTATTAGGGAACAACACTATAGAACCCCACAAAAACACAATGGGTCGGCTAAAATACCTCTACATTATATCATGCACTTACATATTCAAATCATTCAACACCAATGGTTTAGTTGGATAGGGGAAAATTGACCTTTGACATAGAACTGACTACAACTCAATCTTGAACTCATTGTCGCATTGATGGGGTAGTTTCTTAACCTCCTATAACACCATGAGATTTTATGAGATATTTATTTTTAATTTATTTAATTTCTAGAGTTGTAAGATATTCCCAGATTATCTTGTGCTATAATAATCACCGAAATATCTTTCATTATATACAACACCATACTTGGCTTGTGTTACACCCAATTTCAAGTTCTTCTGATCGAATTCATTTTACGCAATAGTGAGTTAATATTTTTTAAAATTTATAAAGGATAGATGTTTGGATTTTTTTTATATGAAACACCAAACTAAGATATCACTAAACACAACACTATCTTGTCTTTCATCACATGTAAGAGCGACCTTCATCGATAGCTTGTGTTGAACACAATACTGAGTTTCACTAAACAATGATATATTAATAAAATTTTCTTAAATAGGATATACACTAGCCATTATGAATTGTATTAACCATATTGTGAAATTTATATAATATTAAAATAAATTTTATGTATTTTTTAGAACATGATATAAGAAAATATTAAAATTTTCAAATAAAAGAAGTATTTTTCAAAAAATTCTGATTTTCCTCCTTTTGATGGCGCTACAATTTTAAATCTACTTATTGAAAATTTTATATATTATATTTTACAAAATTAACTTCTTATATGGAAACGAGACAAAAAAAAATTTCTTTGGTTTATTTTTTGGTATTTGATTGATAAAATTCATATTTTAAAGAATTGTGAAAAATACTGCATTTTAATTCAAAACAACATTTTCCTCAAATTTATTTATATAGTTAGATTATATTATTAAATTTTTAAAAAGTGTAATTAGATTATTTTTTATATCATTTAATCTAATGTTGGTCATTGGAAGTAATTTCACATTTTAATTGGACATAAACATGTTAATTTATTTATTCATTTTTACTTCTCAAAACCCCACTTTCTGGTTTTGACAATGGAAATTAATTTGAAGTTAATTTTTTCCAATTCTTTGTTATTAATTTAGAAAAATGGATTCAATATTTGAAATGAGAAGGTCCAAATTTTTTAAAAATGTACCTTTTTATTTTTTGACATGATAAATATTAACTTTAGTAATTATTTTTATTTACCATGGTTAAAAGGTAAATCTGGTAAATAAGGGTAACAAATAATATAATAAAAATATAAAAACCCTAACATGTTTCCAAATATTTTTTTATGAGTCATAGGTGAGAAAAAAGTCCTTAGTCTAAATTTTTGGAATTTTAGATCTACTTGGGTGTGAAAATGGCATGTTATAATAATTAATTTAAGTAAAGGGAAATATAATATAAACATGTATCTTTTTACTAAAACAATTTTAATGTGGGGTTATATAATTGATATCTATAACTATACATAGTTATTATAAATATAAAAACATTTCCTACATTAGGGTATTTTATATATAATTTTTAGACACCAAATAAATAAATTTATTTATGAAAAAATGATGATGTAGTGATAACCATATTAATGAAATATTAAAATAAATAGTATTATAAATATTATAATAAATATAATATGATTATGTTGTTTTCATCCACTAATTGTTTGGAAAAAATTTACTTTTTAGGGATGAATTAATTCATTTTTTAGGGAATAATGTTCTTATTACTTTGACAAAAATCAGGTACCAAATAGTTTATAAATGTGTCATTAATGAGTTTTTTAAAAAATACTATTCTATTAAATGATATAATATCCTAAAAATATTTTATTTGTCAAAATGACATATATAATGTTAAAATGTCATTAAATATCCAAATTGTTTAACTAATGGTTAAAGCTAAAAGATAAGGTGAATTTTGTGACCTAAACATGTATAAAACCTATTTTTGAGATTATTTAGACACATAAACTTATATTATTATAAATAAGTAATATTTTAACATTATTACTTGAAAATAAATTTATAAAAAATTAATATTTTATGACATTCTGAATGTGCTTCTCACCACCCCTATAATAGGGAACCCATACTTCTATCTTATTCACACTTCCAAAGGCCTTTGGATTGGCCAAAAACTACCCAAATATCCTCCCAAATTCCCTAAATTAATCCCAGAGGCCATTGTTTTGGATGAAAACAAACTTAAGGAGTCCTTTTTTGAAAATAAAAAGGAGACACCCGAAGAAGAGGAAAAGGTTTTATCCCATCTTTCAAAGTTATTTTCTTCTTCTAATAACTCTTCCTTAGTTGTTACCATACTAAAATAATAAATCTAGAATCTAATATATTATGAGATATAATGATTATGTGACAACCATATTCATACTTTTAATAATACTATAAAAACAATATTATCATATGCGTGTACGTGCAACTTACCATCTCCACGCCGTGTTGTAAACTGTTTTCACTTATAATTTATTTCGATGAGTATAATGATGAATATAAATGACTTTAGCAATAAATATAATATTATATTATTTATGTAAAATTCATATACCATCCAATTTGATAACATTTAACCATCAAGGGAATGATATCATCATTTATGCGTACGTACGGCCTGTCTTCCCCATGATGCGATGAGATTCATTCTCTACATTAACCATTAAAGAATGATTATAAATAATATATAATAAATAAGAATTAAATATTTGAAATAATAATTCCACTGAAGATATATATATTTATATATATATATTTCATTTAACTTCTTCCATTCAATTCAACATGGAAACAGAAACAACATTCATGCATACGTATAACCCACCGTCTCCATGAAAGGTTATTCTATTTAATTTATCTATTTATTATCTATATTTATATAATTAATATTTAGGATATATAAGAAAATTATATTATGAAAGTATTTATATCAGGATCTAAGTAATAATATAATAAATAAAAAGTCAAAACATTTATGATAAATAAAATGATTATTACCCAAAAAAGTTGTGTTAATAAGGAATTGATAAATAAATGGGCAATATAAAGTCATAAGTGAATCATATATTATATCATATATATTATTATGGTTCTATTAAAAGTTAATAATTTGTTTACGCCCACTATAATGGAGTTTCAAACACATAGGGAAGAAATCGGATCTATGATAAGGGATAATTTTGAAATCTCAATTTTATACAAGATTGTTTATCGGTAAGTATTTACTGGGGGTATATTTATAATCCATGTATATGTTTTCTAAAAAAATTCATAAAATTTTTATAATTATTCTATGTATGTTTAATATTATTTTTACACATTTATATCTTTTACTACATGGATTGGATGAAATATCTCTTTCATTTACCATATGAGTTACTTTTTGGTTTTTCTAGAAAAAGTACGAGGAGAATGGTTTTTTAACTTATACAGTATGAATGTATTTTTAAATATTCTTAATGCCTTGTTTACATGATTCTTTCTCTACTTTATTTGAATTTTATTTTCTACTAATTTTTTTTCTTTTAAAATTGTAGTACATTTTGATCGAAGATAATTTTTTTTGAAGAAGAAAGGATATTTTCCTCAGGAATTAAGATCGAGTATTTTATCAAAATTATTTTCCATATAAGATGATGGTTTTTAAATTGGGTTTTTTTTTCAATCACTATTTCTAAAATAATTTGATTAATTTTATGATGGAATTATATTTTATATGCACTATGTTATGAAAGAATGGTGTTTAAGAAACCCATTTTATTTACTAGGTTATGTTATGATGAATGATTTGTGTTTTTATGTCACATGTAATAATGAATTAATTATGAGATGAGTGAGACCTAATCTCACACCAATGAATTGGGTAAATATTTATACCTCATGATATTGTTATTAATGTAATTTCATGTAAATCCAGTTCAATATTATATGGCTAGAACGATAAGTAAATCTGGTTCAGTAATTCTTATATGGAACACCATGTTAACCTGATTCAGAAATGGACTTTTTCCACTATGATAGTCTTGGAAGAAATGACTAGGAAACTAGGAAAATCATATTATGTGATTATTTATTTTCTAAAATTACATGTTTTATGATAATGCTATTGTGGTTTATGTTCAGTTTTGATCTATTCCTTACGTACTGACATGATTTATTACTCAATATTTTGAGATTTAAAATTTGTGTTCATATTTTTACATTATTATGTTTATGGTTTGTTTTATTTTCTAAATTTTTACCCTTAATGATAATTTGATGTTACCATTTTAATGTTTTATTTACCCCTTGATATAATGAACAGTTTTAGGTTGAAAAAAAGGGATTATCATTAAGCGAGATGTTGAAGATCTTCCAAAAAGTTAGAAGATTATGTTATGAGTTTCCAAAGACACTAAACTAATATGTTTTTTGGTTTTATTTTTGTGTAATATTTTATATATTATGCAAAAAAATTTAATATCCATGTATGTCATGCTTGGGACATTATAGTTGGTATCAGAGGGACGGTTTATTTATCATTTGAAAACTAGAATGGGAAACAATTAGTGAGATCCCTAGAGATATTCTACGGTATTTCTAGATATATCCCTAAGGGTAAGTCTTAAAACAGTTTACAGTCCTAGAATTTTGATAATGATCATGAATAACCTATTATTAAACCTATGATATTAGATATTGAAAGTAATACTCCTTGATTATGTTGTTTTCATAGTATGTTTTTTTTCCTCTGACACTATTCTTTTTGTATTTTAGAAAACAGATAGAACCCAAAGGAATTGTGTTAATGATCATTGAACTGGGAATTGAAATGATTATCCTCAAGAAAAAACCAATGTTATGGGGGATGGAATGAAAAAATTTATTGTTATCCTTACAGAATATATGAATCATTCTGAAATTCCAAATGAGTAGAGAAGGGAACAAAATTCTATTGAGTCCTTCATGAGGAAACACCCTCCTTTTTTCTCTGGGTCTTCTGATCCACATATTGCTGAAAAATGGATCAATACCATGGAAAGGGAATTTTACATCCTTCGATGTTTAGGACATGAAAAATTTATTTTGTCTGTTTATCATTTAAAAGGCAAAGAAACCTAGTGGTGGACTCTAATTATGAATACAAGGAGGTAAGATGAAATAGAAAATTTGGTATGTGATGAGTTTAGGAACATATATTTCAATAAGTACTTCCCTCATATTCTTTTAACAAATATAGAAAATGAGTTCCTTGAGATTCATCAAAATGATGATGAATCCATTGGTATAGATGAGGAAAATTTTACAAGACTTGGAAGGTATGCTTTTGGATTTATCATATATCCTAAATGTAAAGGTGACCGATTCTACAGTGGCTTAAAACCAAGTTTTCTAAAGACATTAGCTATAAGATACTTTAGTATCTATGAAGATGTTGTTTTTTGTGCTATCAAGGTGTAAATGGAAGTTGGTGTTACATATCAACCACATGGTTTTGACAAGAAACAAAAGATGGGGTTAAAGGTAAAATCACAAAGTGATGGTGAAAATAAAGATGATTGTTTTTATATGCTCAATGTGTGGGAAGAAGCTTGGGGGATATTGTCTTAATGGAATAGAAAATGTCTTAAGTGTGTAAAAGAAGGCTATCGAGCAGTTGAGTTCTGATGTAATAGGAAAAAGGTTTCTAATTGTGTTAATAGAGAAAAGACCATTGGGGATATTGAGTATGACAATGAAGTGGGGGAATGAATAAGTGTTTGTGTAATGGGATAGAAAAATAGTTTTGTAGAATCTCTTTTATGGTAATATTTAATATTGGAATATAAATGTACTGGTCTATTTTGGTTTTCCATAAGTATATGGTACCACTAACCATGAAAAATTATTGAAATATTTTTTTGGAAAGAACATGATATGTGTGTAATGAATGGATAAGGAGATAATGAGATGTTTTATTATATTAATGACCTCATGACTGATATAATGGAAAATTGATATGATGGTTTTTGAATATATATTTTTTGGTACTTTTGGTGTGCAGAAAGGGTTAATTTTGATAGAATGCATGTTTTCACTAAGCTTCTATAGTAATTTATGTTATAAACATTTTTCAAGAGAATACATGATTAAGTTATTCACATGTTTGGATTATTACAACAAAGAACTGCCTTATGAGATATTGGCGATAAATGTTATTTCTATTCAGATCTCCTCTTTATAAAGTTTAATATTTTTAGTTTTTGAAAGGATTATAATGATATCCATTTATGGATAGTATAAGTTATTTTCCATTTGAATTTTGTTAGATTAATGTATTGTTGCATTATAGGTGGACTTATGCATATTTGATAACCTATAGATACATTTTTGTTGAGATAGATGGAATGAACTATCATTATATCGCATGATCTTCTAACACTTTAGGACAGAATAACTCCACTTAATTTTTTTAAATAATATATTAAGTGGAAATTAATCAAGGCATTAACAACCGTGATATTATTCCAAAATCAAGTAAGTATTTATTCTCATGAAAAATTCTTCAATTTTAGGAAAAGGATATTGAAAACAAAAAATGTTATCCTAGTACCTCCTTATCCATTGAATTCGATGGTCCCTTAAATCATCGTTGATTTATGTTGTTTTGGTTGTTAACCTTCTCCAACCTTGTTCTCTATCACTATTCATCAGAACATGATGGTTATATTACTCTCCCATATCAATGTTTTCACTTCCCACCTATGTTCTTCTAAGTGGAAACCAAGTGATGAATTACTTTGGGTAACCTTTATGTTTCTAACATTCCTTTTTTAAAATTATGTTTTAGAATTCCTTTTAACAATGTGGGTTTCAATGAATGATTCTTACAAGTAGTAAACCTTTTATAACCCCAAAAAAATTCAAGTGTGAAATTCATTTTAAGGGGGGTATAATGTAACACCCTCAAGTTTTATGAGATTGTTTATTTTTAATTTTTTTGATTTGCTGTGTTTTATGACACACCAATATTAGCTTGTGTTATATGCATCACCTTATTTGCTTGCAGTATATGAAACACTAGACCTGGATTCTGTTACACAAAGTTTCATGTTATTTTGATATAATTAATTTCATGCAACACTTAGTATAAATTATATTAAATGTATAGAATAAATATGTTTGGATTATGTTATATGAAACAAAAAAATGAGTCTTTTACTAAACTCAACACTGACATTTCTTGCGTTACACACAAGAGAGACCTTCATCAATATCTTGTGTTGTACGAAATACCGAGTTTCACTAAATCTTGATATATTATTAAAATTATTTTTAATGGGATATAAACTATCTATTATTAATAGTATTAACTGCAATTTTAATTTTATATAACATTAAAACTCATCTTATATATTTTATAGAACGTGATATAAGAACAAATTTAATTTTACAGATAAAATAAGTATTGATCAAAAAATACAGTTTTGCCACCTTTTGATGGTGCACCGATTTCAAATCTAGTTTTTAATAAATTTATATATTATATTTTAAAAAAAACATCTTATTTTAAAGGGGGCATAAAAATTTACATAGTTTTAATTTTTGGAATTTTCTTATAAAATTCACATTTTAATGAGTAGTGAAAAATACTACATTTTAATTCAAAACAGCCTTTTCGTTTAATTAATTTTTATAGTTAGATTATATTTTTAATTTTTTTTAAAGTGTAATTGTATTATATTTCTATCATTTAATCCAAATAATTTTCAGTGGAATTAATTTCACATTTAAATTGGAGATATACACATGTCAATCTTTTGAGAGTTTTAACATCATAAAAACCCACATTCAGGTTTTGACAATGTGAATTAATATTAAATTTATTTCTCCCAATTCTGTGTTTTGAATTTATAAAAATGGATTCCGTACTGGGAATTAGAAGGTCAAAATTGTGCAAATAGTTACCTTTTTTATTTTTAAACATGATGAATAGTGACTTCATTAATTATTTTAATTTACCGTGGTTAAAAGGGTAAAATCAGGTAAATTGGGGTATAAAATAATATTATAATAATATAAAAAAACCATATCTTGAAAATGGCATGTTATAACAAATAATTTAATGTAAAGGCAAATATTAAATAAACATGTATTATTTTACGAAAATAATTTTATGGCGGGGTTATAGAATTGATATATTTTAATATTAATATTCATTAGAAATATTAAAAAATTTCCTACATCATGGTATTTTATTTTTAATTTTTGATCACTAAATAAATAAAATTATATATGACAAAGTGTTGATGCATTGATTACATAATTAATGAAATATTCAAATAAATGATATTATAAATATTAAAATAAATATAATTTTAACATTTTGATGCCATTAAAGGATTTTTTGGACTACAATGAAATTATAGGGATGAATTAATTCCTTTTTTTAAAGGAATCTTGTTTTTATTACTTTAATGAAATTTAGTTTCTAAATATTGTCAAAATTGACATAAATGAGTTTTTAAAACAAATGCTATTTTATTAAATGATATAATAGTCCTAAAAATACAATATTGCACCAAATAACTTATATAATGATTAAAATTTCATTAATTATCTAATTTTGGTTGTCTTGGCATTTTATAGTTACTATAGTAACCATGTATTATGAAAATTCAGGAAGACATGGTAAAAGTTATTGTGTTTAGCTAAGTGTTAAATAAAAAAAGATAAGGTGACCTTTGTGGCCTAAAATTATCTAAAACAAATTTTTTAATAATATTTTGACCGATATTTATCTTATAATTTAGATAAATGAGTTTGGGATCAATAGGAATATAAAATAGATGTATAATAAATTGATATTTAAAGACTTTCCTAAAGTGCCGATCACCTCTGCCATAAAAGGGAACTCTGCCTTCTCTTTTATTCACTCCTAAAAAGCCCTTTCGATTGGCCAAAGCAAGCCAAAATATCCTAAAATACTCCCTAAAATAATCCTAGATGCCACTTTTTAGTAATAAAATGCACTTAAGCTGTCTTTTTGTGAAGATAAAAAAGGAGACACCCAAAGAAGAGTTAATGGGTTTATCCCTTCTTTCAAAGTTCAATTCTTCTTCTACCACCTCTTCCTAAATTGATACCATATTAAAATAATAAATCGAGATTATAATATATTATTATATATTTTTATGACTATGTGACTACCACATTCCACTTTTTTCTCATCATATGAAAAATGATATTATCATGTGTGCGTACGTATGACTTACCATCTTCACATTGTGGTGTAAACTATTTTTACAAATACATTATTTATATGGGTATAATGATTAATATAACTAACTTAAATAAAAAATATAACATTGCATTATTTCATTAAAATTCATATAAGATCCAATGATATTACATTTAACCATCAGGAGAATGATATCGTCACTTCTGCGTACGTACGACTTACCGTATCCACGATGTGATGAGATTCATTCTCCATGTTCACCATTCAAGAATTATTATAATGTATATATAATAAATGATAACTATAAATTTTACATATTAGTTCTATTGTATATATATGTGTTATTTACTTGATTCCATTCAATTCAATAAGGAAACAGAAATAGTGTTCAAGCATACATACGATCTACCATCTCCAGGAATGGTGTATTCCATTTCATTTATCTATCTATTATATATATTTATATACTAAATAAATGTGATACGTAAATCATATTTCAAATTATTGAAGTATTTAAATCATGATATACGTAATAAGATCAATAATAAAATATAAAAAGATATATGATAAAAAAATGATTATTACCAAAAACGTTTCTTTAACATGGAATTGATAAATAAAATTCTAATATAAAGTCATAAGTGAATGATATATATAATTATAGATAGTATTATGGTTATATTAGAAGTTAATAATATGTTTATACCCACTATACATGATTTCCAGACACATACAGAAGAAATCAGACCTAAGGTAATGGGTAAATTTGGAATCTCATTTTTATCCAAGATTGTTTATACGTAAGTATTTACTAGGGGTATATTAATCATCCAAGTTCAGGATTTCTTAAAAAAATCATAAAAAGTATAATATTCTTCTATGTATGTTTAAATTAATTTTTACCCATTTTGACTTTTTCTAAATGTTTTGGAAGGAATTTTTCTTTCGTTTACCATAGGATTTACTTTTTGACATTTCAAGAAAAAGTGCGAGGAAAATGATTTCATTAACTAATATGGAATAAAATGATTGTTACATATTATTAACTTCTTATTTCCATGAATCTTCCTCTATAATATATCAATTTTATTTTATACTAAATTCTTTTCCTTTAAAATTTCACAACATTTTGAGAAAATAAAATGTTTTTTAAGAAGAAATGATATTTTCCTCAGGAATTATGTTCGGGTGTTTTATAAAAATTATTTTCCACAAGAGATGATGCACTTTTAATAGGGATTTGTTTTTATCGATATTGCTACTATTATTTTATTTTTTTGATAATTTAATGATATTTTATATTTGTTATGTTATGATAGAATGATGTTTAAGAAACCCATTTTATTTCATAGATTATGCTATGATGAATGATTTATGTGTTTGTGGTACTGGTAAGAATGATTTCATTATAAGATTGGTGGGACCTATATCTCCATCTAATTCATATGGTAATGATTTCTATATCATGATATAGACATGATTGGAATGTAAAATAAATCTAGTCCAGTAATATAGGGATGGAATGGTAAGTAAATCTAGTTCAGTAATAAATGGCTCGAACAACAAGTAAACTCGGTTCAGTAATAAAAATTATCCAATATGATGGTCATGGTAAAAATTCCTTATAATCTATTGAAATAAAATTATGTTCTTATTTGTCTTCAAAAATTATATGTTTTATGCCAATGCTATTTTGGTTAATGTTCCTTTACGATCTATTCCATATGAACTTCCAAGATTTATTACTTAAGGTTCTTTTATTTAAACATTATGTTCATGATTTTAGATTATTATGTTTATGATTTGTTTTTTGTTCTTCATGTGTACCCTTACTAAGAATTTGAGCTCGCCATTTTTATGTTATATTTTTTCCAATATATAATGAATGGTTTTAGGTAGGAAAACAAAAAGGGCTAATCTTTATGGGAGACGTTGAATATATTTCACCATGTTAGAAGATTAGGTTCCAAGTTTCCCAAGACACTAATCTAATACGGTCTTTGGGCATATTTTTGTCTAATGTTTCAAGTATTATTCAATAATAAATGTAATTTCCATGTATGTCATGCTTCCATAATTACACATCCTCTCAGAAAAAAATCATGAGCTCTTTCGGAAGACTGAGAGCAACATCGACCTGAGCTTCTGCTAACAACTTCTCTAAATATGAAAAAAGAGTCTTCACATTTCTACCAACCAACAGATAACCTATATCTCTCTAACAACTACTGCTTGATAGAACTCCACATCAGAAAACAATGTAGATGAATGCATGCATGGAGTACAATCAATCTATAACAAGGATGACATCATATGGTTGTATCTATAATAAGAAGAATCCCCCCACTAACTGGTGATTCTACATCACCAGTCTACATTCTCGGACACATCATATAAAGAATAATGGCCTCTAACCGGTGTAGATAACACCAGGGGAACTATAAGTCCGTCCACATATTTTCTCAATATACAAGGAACTATAGGAGAAACAAATTAGTGCAATTATCCTAAATCAAAAAATTCACACACAAGGGTAGATGAAAAAATGACCGTGCCTTGAACAACTCCTAGATCTATTGGTGTTGTTACAACTAACACATGCATCTGATCACACCCAACTACTATACCTATCTACTTATGGCCTCCATGACTGTGCTCTAGCGGGGGTACATATAAACAGTTATCATAAAAAGTTTTTCTTATACCAAATCTTTCTATTCTTGGATATTGAACAATAACCTATAGTACATGCTACTAGAACCACCTCAGGGACAATTGTTGCTACTAAAAAGTGGTCTGACAACCCATTAGAAATTATACACCCTAATCTATTGGAAACTAATCCTTGTGGTGACCATATCTTCAGTAGATATGGAACATAAATGGAAAACATCCAAAATGTGATAAAAAACCACCTATCCAATATGGACTGAAGATAAACTGTCATGGATGTTTCTCCTATGAATGGAACCCTGATGGCCTGATCACCCATGTCTCACTATCTAGAGCTCTACTCCTCGAAACTCCATGGTACCCACCGTACTACAAATTAAATCCCTAAGAATGCATCTTCACGATAGAATTAGACTTTTTCTGCACCTCTAGAAACATCAGGAGCATAAATGGAATGATCTCATAGTTGTTCAATGGATTGAAAGCCTCCTACAGATTCAACTCTCTAGACTCCTCGTCAAGGAAAACATCTGTGGAAAATTACATGAGGTTTTTGAACCTAATAAGAATCTCTTACATGCTATGAAAACCTACTAAAAGGAGATAAGTACTTACCTCTTGGATTCCCTCATCATTAATAATAGAAACTCTACCCAAAACTCCCTCTAAAATCCAGGCAGTAACACATCTTCCTTCTTATTGTCACTAAGAAATAGTATCCACCATTTTGGCATAGATCCCCACTCCTCACTAACTATTATTATCACCCAAAATCTACCATATAAAGGAACAAAAATCTCACATCCATGCCTTATACCCCTCTATCATGTTAACCCTCTTACAATCAACTAGATCAGCCAGCTAAACCTCAACTACAATATCAACTCATAGAAGAAGAACAATATCCATTGTTAAAAATAATTCAAACATCCTAATACCATTTGCATGAAATTTCATCCAATATTATTTAATTTTTTCATTTTATTTTCCAAAAACACACAATTCATCATGAAAACAAGTAATCATGGTGCATGTGCCTCTCTGAGGTCTCTACCCTACAAATAGGTCCACCTCACCTTTTCATTCAAAAATCATCGAGCTCTTGCACTTGATCTCAAGGGGGTCTAAAAGATAGTGTCCTAGATAGTCCCATTGGCCTATTTCATGCACCAAATTCAAGTGACACTACTTCTATACCAACCCATGTAATATTCACTGTGTCTAAATCAAAACATCACCCTATATCTCAACCATCTTCCTCAAATACCACTCTATCACAACCGTCTCCCACCAAAAAGTTTGTAATGAAGGGAGAGATATAATGACTTCCGAGTCCAACCACTAGTAGGCCCTGAGTTAGAGACTAGCATCAAGGGTATAAAAAAATCCCAATATGTGAGGTATTACCCCCAATTAATTAAATAGGATTGGGATATAGGATAATCAATCACCAAACTAATCCAGAATATAATAAAAATGTAAACCAAAAACCATTCTACAATGAATGAATAAATAAAATGGTTACATTTAAAAGTCTCTAATGTAAATACCAAAAAGAAAAGTCTACGATAGAAACACAACATCAATTCCAACCAAGTTAATAATGTCTACATCAATCCCCATAGCCCTTTAGAAAACCTAAAAATAGTTTGTATCTGTTGGGTCATTATAACACGTATACTCAGTAGGGAACTTACCTAGGACTCAAGCGTACATGTTAAAAGATCATGTTAATTTACCATTGAACAAAAATTAGAACCGACAGGATCATATTCAGGCCATCTAATGCAAACCCACCTCACCATGGATTTCTTAAATAATCTCACATCAAATATGATAATATAGCATTGAGATACTAAAAAAAGAAGGGTGCCCCTATACCTATTTCTCACTGATTTTCCTCCCTCATGCCCCAAAAGCAAACATCGTATGCTCTCATACATTCCACATAGATCACATCACATAACATCACATCCCTCCCAAAGACACTAGGGCCACATATCACAACACATCAAATCTATCCTATAGAAAATTGTGACACACATCAAGAGAAAAACCACAGTATCAGGGTGTCATGAACCTGGTGGAAATAAACCTTGGGCCCTTATCCTACCACACATGAAACCCATCATATATTATATCACACTACATAATTCCTTTTCAGTGGACACTTAGAATAACACATCACATATCACTTGAAGACACCTCAACCAACACATCACATCCCACCCAAAGACGGTTCGGCCAAAACATCACACCTCTCCTACGGACACTTGGGACGCACATCACTATTGAAGAAATAGTGGGGAAGAGGGTGAAACCATCCATATATATCACTAACATCATTGTTGTTGTGGAAACACTTGCAACTCAGCACCTCTGGTCATTGGAAATATTATCCAACTTAGGTGGAGATTATATAAAATAACATAAACATACATGATATAGGGAAAACACAAAATACCAAAACCAAGGGTTCAAATGAACAAAACAAGCTCATGACACATCACCACCACAGACCACACTTCAACCATTACAACTGTTTCCACCACTATACTCAACACACCACACAACTGCTATAATGGTCCGAACATTTTGAATGATATTTTTTTCTGGAAAATGTTTTTTATATTTTATTACACAACAAAACAATATCACATTAACAATGAAGTGAGAATAATTTTAAATGTGACCTTTGGTTCTGAACGTTATATGACCATTGGTTAATTATGACCATTGGTCAATATAACCATTGGAAACTGTACTTTTAATAATAATTGTGATGTTATAATTTTTCTTTATATATAGAAATGACAATGGGAAATTAATGCAGAAAGAAGAGTCGATGGCCACATCTAGTAGATTCCTTCCATACAAATCCCATGTATCAGTACTTGAGAAAGAGGTAGTGTCTTTGAGGTTCACTATTTTCCAAGCCCTATATGAGAATCAACAAGTGAGGCTTGAATTAAATCTCTTACATGAGATGTTTAAGTTAGTAGAGATTACAGCATGATCAATGTTACTATAGTTGTCCCATAAATCTATTACCATAGAACACCTTATCTTTATGGAATATACAGGTTTTATAAGGTTTTATGTCATGGGTCCTTAATTAAATAATTTGAAATCCCATTGTATGGATTACATTTATTTTCAATCAATTCTGTTTTTAGAATGGGTTTTGTTAATAAAAGGGTGTGGGAATTTGAAAATTTCACTTTTTTGAACAGATATTATACTTTTGAAAAGTGATGAATTTCGTATAATAAATTAAGGAATTATTAATAATTTTTATTTTATTCAAAAATTTATTGATTAAAAAACTTATTTTAAAATATAAATGAAAAAATATTTTTTATTCAAGTTTTAGAAATTTCACTATAGAATTTTACTATGTATTTTATGTCCAATATTCTTTTTAATGAATAAGTTTTTTATATTTAAATTTTAAAATTATTATATTTATTTAATTATTATAATAATATAAATATAATTTTTTAAATCTTCCCATCTAAATTAGGTCAGAGTAAATTTAAGACAGTTTTTTAAAATACTTTATTTTTTCGTGAATAGTAAAAATTCAGTTTGAGTTTTTTTAGTATGTTTAATGATATCATATTAATGTTATAACTAAAATAAAATGTTGGTATACTATTTTAGATTAAAATATAATAATAGGTGTCCCATGTGGAGAATACCATGGGAAAATACAGTGGGAAAGACCATGGTCTCTGATTTCCAATTACAGAGGTGTCCATGGAAATTAGTAAACAAATCCTCCTCTTTTGCTACAGATACCCACCAATTTTTCCATTTACATTTAATTCAAATTAATAATAAAATAATATATAATATTTTATATCAAAATTTTCTCCCATGGTTTCCTAAATCCCCCAATTTCATGATCCTCATGTTTTTTGAACACTCTTTATGTTAAGGGAAATTTCAACTTCTCTATTCCTTTGATGTTTCATTTTTTATGTTGTATGTCATTAAAATTTCCATAATATGTTTTGGTTTTAATTTTATTATATCCCTGTAATGTATTAAAATTTTTTTGTGAATGGTATATGATTTTCACCTCCCTTTTTAATTTTTTCTAAAAACATGTTTGATACCGGTTATGCAGTCAGGTATTCTTCTCAAAATTTCTCTCTTTATCTCATGAAATTGTTTTATTTTATTTATGGGAAAACCCAAACCAGTTTATTTTTCATAGGTATTAAACAATTTGTAAAAAGTATTTATTTTATTCTATAATTGAAATACATAAAACCCTCATCTCTTTTATGTGGGTTATAAATAACGTAAATATCTTGTCTTTAAGAACTTTTTTAAACGTCATGATTTTCATATGAACCTATTTCTTTTTTTATCCAAGGTATATTTAAGATAAGTTTTATTATAATATATGTGGCTAAAATTAATTAATAAATATTAATTGTGGACCCTGATATCACTCCAATGCATTGTGTAAAGAATTTAATCTCTAGAGATGACATGTTTTATTATACCTTATTGAATAACCATAGTGATTTTTATGGAATTTAAATGATAAACCTTGGTGATATTCTTGTTACTGACTCAATTAAATGTTATAGTCACATTTATATTGTATGATTCATGTTTTTTTTACTATGATATGTCTATTTGTCCCCTTATCATTCCATTATGATATTCATCAATTCTTATAGATATTTCTCATGATCACTTGTAAGTTGTCTCCTTTACTTTCCCTTATTGGGTATTATGCTCAACCAATACTTTTTTGTATGTCCCCAAATTATGAGATTAAGTAAATGTTCTTATTTTGAAACTATAATGAAGCCTTTTAAGTGGATTATAATAATTCTTTATGTTTTCAATTATTTTGTACCTTATTTCCAAGAAATTAATGTTTAAAATATCCTCTATTTTTACAATGTAATGTAATGTTATGTAATAAAAATGCAGGATGCCACTTCTGGTATCAAATTTAGGTTACTTTATTTTGTGTAAATTATAATAAATAACCCTATGTTAAATTATAAATATAGGAAAATATCCTGGTATTTTGGTGAAGTATTATGTAAGTGGTTTCTAAGAAAAAAAATCTTTATCTCTATACAAAAAAATGGGAATGGTTCTGGAACAGATGTACATAGGGATAATAAATCTATAAAGGTGAATGGGAAATGGATTAGTGTAACTTGGTAAATGAAAATGGGCCTTACTTCAGACATGTTTTCACACTCTCAAGAGATATGTTTTATTAATAACAAGCTTTTTATGAACCATTATGAAGGATTTATAGAAAATGTAATTGTTACTGAAGAATCGAATATTTGAAAATGATGTTTTAAGGAATGAAATTCCTTTAGAATTTTAATATTATTAATCAAAGTTTTTCTCTCGCAAATGTTTTTTTCATTTAGAACATCTTATATAAATGAGAAACTGTGTAAATGGTGAGCACAATAGACCAAGCACTGATGATCTTCAGATTGAATCCGGAATGGAAAGCATCATGAGAATGATGAATCAAATGAATCATGTTATGAGAAATAACTTGAATCAAGCCAATATACTATATTCCCTTCAAAGGGAAAAAATATTCATTCATTCCTTTATGCATCAATGGATAAATTATTTTAGTGGATCTACCGGACCATTAATTGCTGAGTAATAGATAAGATATATAAAAAAGATATTTTCGATACTCCACTATTCAGAACAAGAAAAATTCACCCTGACTGTGTACCTCATAGAGGGAGAAGATAATCAGTGATTGACACTAGTTAAAAACACAAATCCACGAAGTGATATTGATGCCATATAGTGGGCGAGTTTAGGGGAACCTTTTTCAAAAAATATTTCCACCATTCATTGCAAACTAAAATGGAGAAGGAATTCATAGAGCTAAAGTTGAAGGAAAATGAATCGGTGGGAAGCTATGAGATGAACCTCAAAAGAAATTACTATTACACCTTTAAATTTGTATATACCCTAATGAGAATATTGATATATTATTTGGGTGGCTAAGACCCCATCTATCCAAATATCTAGCCAAAAAAGACTATGTCAACAATGAGGAGATAATGAGGAGTGCAATTAAAGTTGAACTAAGGTTTCGAGAGATGTAGTGGTCCCATAGATCCAAAGAAAAGAAGATATATTTGGAGCCAATCTTGGGGTGGAGCTTTGATCAAGGAAGAGGAAACCAAGATCAACATTCCACATACAATAAATGTGGAGAGAAGAATTCAGAGAACTTCGTACTCGAGAGTGGGAAATGGTAACTATGTGGAAGAGATGGTCATATTTCTCAGAACATTCATTGTCAGTTGAAGCCTCCTCTTATCAATACTAATGATAAATGGAAGTCGATTCATTCACAACCTAAAGTCAAATGTTTCTAGTTTGGACAACATGGGAACGTTTCCAATTACTGCCTAAATATGATTTTAATGGACAGTAATCACCATCCACCTCATCATAGAATAACGGATAATGTTTCAGATTTTTCTACCAAGAAAGTAGAAGTTGAAGCTCCAAATGATGTGGTGGCAGGTACATTCGTTTTTCTCTCAAAGCTTGAAAGTACATTGTTTGATTCAAGGTCTACAAATTCCTTTTTTTCATCCAATTATTTAAAGAATATAGAATCTATCCCTGGACATCTATAAGTAGATTTATCAGTCAATAAACCTATAGGGATTATACATGAATCCAAAATGTATAGAAACACCAGTATTTACTTTGTATATCATAATCTCATCATAAATCTAGTATCCATTCCCTTGATGGAATTTTACATTATATTACGAATGGACTAGGTCTAAAAGTATACTTCTAAGATCAATTGTATAATAATGGAACTCTCAGTAGTATTTAAAAGAAAACCTTTAGTTGTTTTCAAAGAAGATATATCTAGACTTGGTCTTTGTCTAGAATCACCTCCGACAACATTCATTATGAAAATGATTGCTTAAGATGAAGAAGGAAATGAAAGTATATGAATAGATAATTCCCCCAAAATTCAAGAAGACATTGATGTATTTCATGATGAGATACCAAGACCACCAATTCAATGAGAGTTATAGTTCTCCATTGACCTCAAACATGGTTCCAATCCAATTTCAATGACCCCATATAAGATGTAAATTGTAGATCTTGAGGAATTAATGAAGAAAATCCAAGATAAATTTGATAAGAGGTTTGTCTGACCAAGTGTGTCTCCTTGGGGAGCCCTTGTTACCTTTGTGAAGATGAATTATGGATCAACAAAACTATGTATTGATTATAGATAACATAACAAGATCACAGTGAAGAACAAGTTCCCTTTCCAAATAATTAATGATTTATTCATCTTACATCATGGGGATCAATTCTTCTCAAAGATAGATCTTTTATCTGGTTATCATTAATTAAGGGTGATCGATGAAGATTTTCCAGTGATCACCTTCTGATCAAGATATGGGAATTATGAGTTTGTTGTTATTCCCTTCATGTTGAAAAATGATCCTACAATTTTTACAGACTTGATGAATAGAGTTTTTAAGGAGGACCTTGATAATTTTTTTGTAATTTTTATTGACTATATTATTGTATATTCCATACTTCACAACATTCATGCAGATCATCTACGGATTGTATTGAAAACATTGACAAAGGATAGGATATTTGGAATGTTTATTAAATGTGATTTTAGGTTATAATAAATTTCTTTGTTGGGTCACATTGAAACCAATTAAGGAATATTAGTTGATTCTACCTAGAAAAAGGTGGTGGTGGAGTGTCCTCATCTTACAATAGTTACTAAGATTCAAAGTTTCCTTGTTTTAACGTTATATTATAGGGGTTTTTTGAGAAAAAATCATGACATTCTAATCAACTAACCATTTTTACTCAAAAATGGTCTATTTTCTTCATAATAAAAGTTTGTGAAGATTGTTTCTAAGAATTTAAGAAGAGATTGGTTATGGAATCTATGTTAACTCTACCCTCCATTGGATAAGTATTAGTTATTTTTAGTGATTCGTCTCTTAAAGTTATTTGCTGTTTACTCCTTAAAAATAAGAGGGGGAGTACTTATTCATCTCGACATTTAAATCCTCGTGAGAAGGATTATCCAAAAAATGACCAGGAGCTAACTGTAGTTGTTTTTGCTCTAAAGATATGGAGGCACTATATGTATTAGAATAAATGGGATCAATACACAAACCATAAAATTTTGAAGTATATTTTCATGAAAATTAATTGAACATGAGATAATGGACATGGTTGGAACTTCTTGAAGACCATGATTGTTCAATTCATTGTCACCCCGAGAGAGAAAAAATATTTGATGATTCATTAAGGAGGAAATACATTGTTGTGTTAGAAATGATGAGGATTCCTATATATACTTTGATCAAGGACCTAGAAAAACTAGACCTGGGAATCATAAGGGAATGGAGATCCTCAACCACATTACAAATTATTTCAAAACCATCATTACTAGAGAAGATCGATAAATCTCAAAGGTAGTATCATTTATTATAAAAGAGGATTGAGGCTATAAATAATAAGAAGTGTCCTGAGTACAATATTGATCATGAAGTTGTAATAATATTTCCTACAAGGCTATGTGTTCCATCTATTTTGGATATAAATAATGAGCTTATGGATGAAGCTCATAGCTCTATAATCTCTATACATTCTGGAAGCATGAAAATTTATAGGGACCATTGTGATCATTATTGATGGGATACCATGAAAAGGGATATTTATGACTACACTAGAAGGTATTGGGAATGATAATAAGTGAAGCTAGAGTGATAACTTCTTAATGGGGTATTTCAACCACAACCCATATCAGCTTGGAAGTGGGACAAAATCGCTATGGACTTTGTCACTGGTCTCCCAAAAACATCCAAAGGAAATAATTTAATATGGGTTATAGTGTCCCATCTCACTATAAATAGACATTTATCTCTATTTGGGAATATTTCACTCCTGATCAACATTCTTATATTTACATAAAGGAAGTGTAAAGGATATTTCCTCAACATGATCTTAATAGTAAATTAAATTTTTTTATGGCATATCCCCCAAAAACTAATGGCCTATCTGAATGGAATATTCAGACACTTTAGGAAATTATGAGTTCATGCTCAATGAAATTTAATGGTTGGTGGGATCAATATCTCCCATTACTTTAGTTCTTATACAACAACATCTTTTATTCTAGTGTTTAAATGGAACCCTATGAATATCTAAATGAAAGTCAATATAGAACTCATAATTGTTGGGATGAATTTGGTGAAATAAAGCTTCCTAGGAATGATCTTGTGAAAGATATGATAGAAAAAGGATCATGTCATCCAAAAAAACATAATGTCTCCTCAGAATCAATAGAATATCTATGCTGGCCACTATCAGAAAGAATTATATTTGGTGATGGTGGAAAATTAATCCATCAAATTTCACCTTGAAATAGAGTAATGTGGTTTTGGAAGAAATGGAAGATCATCCCCACGTACATTGGCCCTTATAAAATCCTTGATCACATATGATTAGAGGCCTATCAGCTTGGACTTCCTCAAAATATATCTAAAGTTCATGATGTTTTCCACGTATATATCTTGAGTAAGCATATACTTGAACCTTCACATTTACTAATTTTGAAGGTAGTACAACTAGAACATGACCTCTCTTATAAGGGGAAGATGTTGGACATCATGGATAGTAGAAACAAGGTTCTACACAATAGCATTACCCTCCCCGTTAATGTATTGTGGAGGAACCAGAAATATAAATATGTAACAATGGAACTAGAGGAAATAATGAGGATGAAGTACCCACACATTTCCTCAAATGAGAGAACTATATGAAATTTCAGGGAAAAATTTTCTAAAGGGGGGAAGAATTTAATGACCCAAAATTTTTAAATGATATTTGTTTCCTAAATATATTTGTTAAATTTTATTACACAACAAAACTACATCTCATTAATAATGAATTGATTATAATTGGAAATGTGACTTTTAGGTTATCATAGTTACATGACTATTGGTAAATTATTACCATTGGTCAATAAGAACCTTGAGAACAATACTCTAAATAATAATTTTATAATTATATTTTTTTATAAGTAGAAATAAAAAAGGATAATTAATATAGTGTTGATGGCCTCATCTAGTAGTGTCATGTTATATAAATCCTATTTGTAATAACTTAGGATATTGTTATAATATTTTGGCTTCTCTTCTGAACAATCACATGCCAATATTCAACATGTGACGCTTGAAACAAAACCATACGGGATAATTTCATGTTGATGGAGATTAAAACTCACAAAATTCTAGTCGAGCCACCACCAGAATTCATCACCATCACACACCTTACCCTAAGGTCATACGTGAGTGTTATATGTGGTTATGTGTTGAGGCCTTAGTTACATAATGTGTAATCCCTTTTTATAAATAAAATTTTTATTCTATCAATTCTATTTTAAGAATAGTTTTTCTAAATAAAATAGATTTAGAATTTGATAAATTAATTTTTTTCAGAATAAAATTGTACTTTTCTGAAGTGAAATAATTATTATAATAAACTAAGAAATTATTAATAATGGTAATTTTAAAGAAATATTAAAATTAAAAAACTCATTTTTAAATATAAATGATAAATAATTTTATTTTTTTCAAGTGTCGGAACTTTCTTATGTAATTTCACTATTTATTTTCTATCCGGAAATGTTTTTAATAAAATATGATTTTTATATTTAAAATATAAATTTCTCATTTAAATAATTATTATAAAAAATAAATACCATTTTTGAAATAATCAAATCTATATTATTTAAGGGTACACTTATTATAATTTTCTTAAATACTTTACTTTTTTCATAAATAGTAAAAATACTATTTATGTTTTTTCAGTATGTTTAATGACATCATAATGACGTAAAAATTAATTGAAAATTATATAATCCTCTTATGAATTAAAATATAGTTTTTGGTTTCCCAAGTGTCCAACACCATGGGAAAATACCAAGGGAAAGCCCATGGTTTTTAATTTACCACTACCTTGGTGCCCAAGAAAATTAATAAACAAATTACCCTCTTTTTCTATAAATACTCACCCATTTATACATTTTAATTCTCTTAAATTTTACCCACCATGAGTCTATGATAGTTTTCCCCCCATGTAGTCCACCCAAGGTGTCCTAAATCTCTCAATATCCCGATCCTCAGGTTTTAGTAACACTCTTCATGGTAAGGGAAATCTCAACTTTTCTTTTACTTTCAAGATTCATTTTTATTTGGTATGTATTTTAAATTTCCATACTAATTTCCTCTATCGATTTTATTGAATACCATTACATTATTAAGAGTATTATATAATTTAGAGACACCTATCACCTCTCTTTTTAGTTTTTTCTTAAATCATGTTTCATACCCCTTATGTTTTTTAATTTTCTTCCCAAAATTTATCTCTTTTTCTCAAGATAATATATTATTTTCCTTATGTGAATTACCAAAACACTATATTTTCTAGGGGTATTCAATAATATGTTAAAATTATTAATTTTATCATGGTATTGGCCTACTTAAATCCCTTATTTCCTTTTTTGGTTTATAAATGACATAAATTTATTGTCTTGAAGCACTTTTTTTAAAATGTCGTGATTGTGATATGAAACCCATTTTTTGTATTATCCTAGGGTTATTTCTGAAATGTTTTTTATGATATATGTATCTAAATTTAATTATTACATATGAAGGGTGTGATCTGATAGCACCCCAATGCATTTGGTAAAGAATTTAATCTCTATATATAACATGTTTAATGATACCTTGGTGTATAACCATGGTATTTTTTATAACACCTCGGCGATAAAACTTGGTGATATTCTTAGGAATGAGTCAATTAAATGTTGTATCCAGAATTCCATGTAATGATTCAGATTATCTTTTCTATGATATGTCTCTTTATCTGTTGATCATTTCATTATAATATTCTTTTGGTTCTTATCAATAATTTTCATGATCACTTGTAAATTGTTTCCTTTGCTTTCCCTTTCTCACCCTTATGCTCACCCTTCCCTTTGATGACCATCCCCATGTTATGTGATGAAGTAAATTCACTTAGGATAAAGATATGATAAATCCTATCAAGTTTATTAGAAGATTTTTTTGGTTAAATGAATTATATACCTTATTTCCAAGAAACTAAACATTAAAAGATCCCTTATTTGTACAATGTAATGTAATGTTATGTAATAAAAAGGCAGGATTTCATAACCACCATACTATCCACACAACCTTTTCTTCTTCAAATGTTCTAGTTTCAGCATGTATGTTCATTAATTCATTTACCACACATCAACATCCACCGCAATATATTAAATTGCCAAACAATTCATTTATTCATTAGCAACATCATATATTACATGGATAACTTGGAAACTAACTCAATCATTATACGCAACAACTGACCCAACTTCTACAACCACCGTAGAAACACCACACATCCACCATCGTCATTGTTATAAAATCTCCCAATCCATCTAACAAAATAATAACAGAACATATCATCCATTATACAGCCACAACCTCAATTTTCCACAACATATGTTCTATAACCACTGCCCACAACCACTATACCGCCACCCCTCTACCACAACCTCAAGGCCCCAACCTCTTCATCATAAACACTAATCCCAAAACACTATGGCACAGCCACTACACCACAACAACTATGCCAAAACCACTACGCCACAACCACTGCCACATAACCTATGCTCTACAATGTCTCAACCAAAATTTATGCTCCAAAACTATTGTGCCATAACCTTTACCAAAAAACCATTGTGCCTCAACCACTTCTCGGCATCGAATTCATGCTAAACAAGCACTACATCACTACCCACACACTACAATACCCATCCAGTCACATTTATCACCACACAATATCCCAAGCCATGAATGTCAACATAATTATTATTAGCGTAAATCCAAACACACATTACACCATCCATTTTTTTCAAGGTAAATATCACATATCATTTTTATTTATTATGGGAATTATAAAAAAAACTGAATGAGTATGGAAAACCAATTATTAGAAAAATATATATTCTTTAATCATTTATTTGGGTGAGATCGCACAACAATACAACAAGGTTTATCACAACATAACAAATACAAAATGTGCAAGGAACCCAATAGCTTTTACTTTTCAGAATTAGTAATAGGCTTATATAACAATCTCAAAATATATATAACAAAGGAGTAAATCATGTGATAACTCACCATTACCATCAATTTAAGAAATTAAACTTATTTTTTTTTTGATTATTCTGACCCATAATATCCATCCAAAGGTATTTAAATGAACACATATCCCACATATATCAGGAAAAAGGTTTAGAAACAGGATACCCAACCTAAGAGAATCATTCGGATATCACTACACACCATATGTGAAATTAGAAACTGCATAGAAACCACTTTCACAAAAAAAAATTTGGATAAACAACCCCACACCCAAATATAATCAAAACATAGTCCAACTCATAACCCAAACTAAAACAAAGCCACTATTGAGGATTAGCAAATGAGAATGAAGGGAAGCCCATGATAAAGAAATAAGAACTCACCACAGATCGAAGATGGGAATCCAAGGATTAATCATCGATGGCGGAAAACTAGATTAGTTTGAGGGAGACTCGTTGGGTCACCTGAAAATGATAGGGGTATAGGGTTTGGGGAAAACCCCGAGTGATGCAGGATTTAAAGTCATACTACATAGGTAATATACATAGCATATAACCCTTACAAGGGGTATAAATGTATGGTTTTTAGTTTCTCTAAAAAATGTCTTGCCTAAACCATTAATTCTTGAATTTATTAAATATCATGTAACACCCTATGAACCATCCTCACAATACATAAACCATCATATAATTACGTTTAAACTTTTCATGATGTGTATTATACATACCTCTATATTTTTAACATCCAACAAATATGGTCTCTCTCTAGGGCTCCTCTAAGCACCACGAAACTTCCTCAAGCCTCTCATAAAAAACCTCCAACACCCAAAACCGACAAATTCACATACCAAGAAGAGAAAAACCATTAAATAGGTTTTATAACCTAAACATCTCTCATGGAATTCATGTTTATGATAAAAAAACCCCTGCGCCTTGTGTATCATATTAATCAATAACATTAAAAGAAAAAACATTAAAATAAAGGGATTATAATTGAACATAAAATACTTTGATTAAATAACAATTCATGATTTGATACCTAAAATATGGAGTATATAAATCACATAAATATGTTATTTTTACAATACCACACTTATCTTAAAGAGAGGAATTTGAGATGAAAACTCTTACCTCGGTCTTGATCCATTCTGCACTTGTACCAAAAGTTTATAAATATTAATTTATATTTATTTAATACATAGTCAAAAAAATTCATAACATTAACCATTTATAATCCTAATTTACAATAATTCTATACATAATTTTATATTAGCTGGTTTTAACCTATATTCAACTTTGGGTATAGGTAATATTTATCGCTTCGACTGAGTTTCATAAAAGATACATTTGAATAATATAACTTTAAAAAATCAATCACTATTATATAATCTACAGAACTCAACTAGATGTTCCAATATATTCAATAAATCTTTAATTTCATTTCATTTTATTGTTGGTTATGATTTGTGTGGTTAAAATTGACGATGAGTATGTTTTAACGATTCTTAATGAATTGATAATGATTTTTTAATTAATGAGTTAAATGTTGATATAACCTTAGCAATTTAAAAACATATTGATATATTTCAGTAATATTATAACAGTGGATATGTTCTCAAAGTCAACCATAATATAAATGCAATGTATTGTTGTTATAGGTGGTTAAACTGAGTCAAACATAAACCTATGATGAATAATTGATGATTATAAGGTGGTTTTGTATTAATTTTATTATAATAGTAGAGTAATGATATTATTTTGTGTTTATTAGTGTTATATATTGAAATTAAAAATAATTATATTAACAATTAATAGATATGAAAATATTTCATTGTGTGAATAAACATTTTTCACCTGTTAGTTTGCTTGTTTAGGAAGGTAAATGTTACAATGGTCGCTTATTTGTAATATTACTAATATAAAGTCAAATTTATATTTAAACAAAACAATCATTAGAAAAGAAACATATGTATTCACTAAACCATTTCTATAACCATCCTTGAAAAGTAGTGATTGAAAAAAATTAAATGTGTCGTTCACATGGGCAGTAGTCTACACACATACATGACCATCGTTTTCATTTTTCAGTTGAATGAAAGAGTATTATGTAGTGGTTATAACACAAATAAAATAATTATTATATTATTCATATTTATGTCAATATATACATACGGTAACAATGGTTTTAAAATATTATCTATAGGAACGATAAAATCTAAAATTAAAAGTGTTTTTGATACTTTCGTTGAAAATTTGGAACTTTTCTAAAAGTACCATTTTGAAATGAAGGACATGAGAAATGTTTTTAATGATAGGGGATTCAAAAAGTTTTTATGAGAACAAAAATAAGTATATTTATCAAAGTTTCAGTTTAATTTTGAACAATATTTTTGTCTTGAAGTGGGGGGAAGTGAGCACCTTTTATAGGTTAAAAAGAGGGACAAGCGTAAAAAATTCATTAGTAAATTATAAGAAAGTAATTTCCTGAGAGTGAGGTGATTTATGTGGGAAAATGGTTGGTGGGACATGTTGGTATGAATTTCATACTATACAAGAATTTATAAAAAGGTTTATTGGACCTTTTCATTTAAAACAATTTGGCATACCTCACCTGCACATTTTTTCCTGTTAATATTGATTAGAAATTAACCATATTATTTATTTAATTACAAAAAATATAATCGGAACTGTGTTAAAAAAAATTACATGGTGAATAAAATTTTGGACTGATTTAACATTATTCAATTTATAAATATGATAATATTAAATTTTTAAATAAAAATGATGATATAAGAAAACAATTTAAAAAAATTTAATTTTATATATTAATTAAATTTTTGTATGTTTTACTATTAATTATTAATTCAATGATTGTATATATATATTTTTTTATGGTTAAAAATCATGTTGAATTCATATTTTAATGTATATTAATCTAATTTATTTAGAAAAAATATAACTCTTATAAAATTAATTATTTTAAAATAACCATTTTGTTTTTAGCAAAGTAAGTAATATTCATGCTATGTAATTTATTTTATATGACTAAAAATAAGAATGAAACCGTTACATAATTTATACCAACTTATACTAAATAGAAATTCCATTTCACAAAATAAAATAAATATATATAAGGAAAATTAATTTTAAACTTTATGTTCATAATCCATGTTATTTAGAAAAATCCCAAAAAATATTAAGAATATATTGTCATGATTATCCAAAAAAAGATGTTTAGTTTTTAAAATTAAATTTTTTGAAATTTTATAAATTAAACGTTTTAATAATGTCATAAAATATTAAGAAAAACTATTTTTATATGAAATTGACATTTTCAAATATTAATTATTATAATTGTTTTTTCAAATAATTTACCAACTAAATTGGTGTCAATAAATTATTAATATTAATCATAATATGTCATAATTAATTATATATTTGTTGAAATAGAAATTAATATCATATAAAAGGTAATTATTTAGGGAAATACTTTTTGAAACGTTAAATGACCTTTTGAGTCCTTTTAGGTAAAGTACTAAAATTTGTTCATATTACAAGTGTCCTTTATTTTTTTATACATATATTTCCTAAAGTTTTTACTCATATGTTTTCCTACTAATTCAAAGGATATGTTTTAATGGTCATAATTATTAGTTATATTTTTATTAAAATATATTGTGGTTTTATTTTAGATCTTTGTAACAAGTGAGTCAATCTATAGAACACATTAAATTATTTAAATATAGTCATATATTAAAATATAATTGTGATACGTGCCCCCAATAAATTTGGTCCTCAAAATTGTAATTACAACTTATTAAAGAATTTAGGTGAGGGTTTTTTAACACACTCAGTATTAGAGTTATAGCCCCTAATTTGAAAATTACCATACTCCATTAGGATATATCTTATAATATATCCTCCCTCAAAAAAATTTAATCATTCTTACAATCACATATCCAAGTATTTATATACCCAAATCATATAATCTATATAACAGACCATTCCCAAAAGCATTTAGATCTCCAAGTCATTAAATATCTATAAGATTATATATACATTAAAAATATAACTCTACACTCAGCCCTAAAATGTGTTAATCACTCATTTATAAAGTAAATAAACAAGTAAATATATATCACTATTATAAAAATAATATAATCATCAATAAATGGAATCATGGATTAAATTTTGTTTAAATAAACAATAAATTACAATGATATCCATTCTATCTAACTCACTTTTCTCAAAATCATGAAACCATTCATTACATCGACATCAAACATATTTTAATCATAACAGTTATCCATCCACCAATCATGTCTTATCTAATAGTTATCCCCAAAATTTAAACCGGGATATAAAATCAATTTTAAATAATATTAATACCATTTAATATGTGTTTCCAAATCAGTAAAGTATAACTACTAAAAAACACTTCTATGTTTCACATAAACCACGATAATATTTATAATATACAAAACTTTAATTGATAAATATCACTTCACAAATTAAAATATATTAGAGTATCAAGAATTAATTTCAATTGTGATACCAACTTCACTACCATTAGGTATGTCTAGGAAAGTAAAATTTTCTATCATAATAGGCATATACTAAAATTCCTTATAATTTACATATTATCCCTTATTATGTTATATTACATAGTAATTTAATGATTCATACCTTCTTTATATTCATTATCAAAATCCCATTTCAACAAAAAAACAAAAACCATAATTTTTATGGTAATATCCATTATATGAATATGAAAACAAAAATGTGGATATGTATTTCCTTATGAATCTATTTTTTTAATGATACTTTGGGATAAACCTCTTACTCTTTTAATCATTTTTTATCCATTTCAATCTTTGTATTAATTTCTCTAACCTAATTAGATAAAATAATTCTTTAATAAATTATGTTTTTCTAAAAAGAGAATGTTATTTTCCAATGCATATCCCCTTATAGTTTCTATCTTGGTGTGTTTCCTTAGTCCCACTTATCGTGTGTCAATGAAATGATTGATTCAATGATCCAAAATCCATTTTAAGGTAATTACACCTAGGTTATTCTATTCCACAGCTATATCTATATTCTAGTATCTTGAAAAGGTATTACTCCAAGGAAAACTCTTACTCATTGCGTTATCAATATTTTCATATATAATCTTATAAATAGAATTATCTCTAGGATTTTCACTAAGGTTCTCTAACCATAATGCATAAATAATATTTACTTTATTTCCTAATAATTAAATCATATACTATCCTAAAGGGTTATATGTACCATTTAAATTATAATAAAACAAAACTTATCAACCCTTAAATTATTCTAAAAACACTATAACCTCCAAAGTTATCTAAAACGTTCCTTAAATACCAATACTGACCACTAGACTAGAATTACAAGATATAGTGTCGTAACCACATAAGTAATATACTCACTCATTAGAAGATATAAAATCTAATAAAAACTATCATTGATTACAAAATCAAAAACTATTACTGCACCACTTATATTTCAAGGATCTTTTCCAGTTTAGAACATTTGAGCATTAAGGAACACATAAACTTACAAAACACACACCCTTTATATAAAATATACATCTTTTCAAATATAAATACAATACTACTTAATACATAATTATTCTTATATATCACCCCTAAATTCTTTCACAAGTGATATACTTTTAAACATGTCACTTTTAATACTTTTTCAAATTATGCGGGAAAAAGAAATATAACAAGGGAAAAGCTCAAACTTTCAATAAGGGAAAACATACAAATGAGGAAACTATGGATTAATGTTATGGAAGGAATAATTAAACAAAATGAACCCTTAATCAACTTGAACCCCTAATCATCTTGAAATAGTGACCATGCTACATCTCTGAATATAAACAAAAACATGGATATTAGTAATACTGATCTCATATTGATGGAATGAATAATTTCATACATCAAAAACACAATACCAAGGCCTTGGGAAAAGAAAATATCTTGTTATATAGTGAGTTATACAGAAAAACCCAATATATTTGGTTTCATGATACATATTAATGCATCAAGGGGTTATATAATTCCAATCCTCAATAATGATAATATAATATCCAATGCATTTACCAAAAGATTAAACACGATATTTTATACCATTTCTGAAAAATTATTTGGATGAATAAAAACAATAGTATTTATATAATGAATAATGTGGAATTTAAATACATCATCAACCTATGTTAGTATTAATTTATCAATAAAAATATAAATAATTTTCTCCATATCAATAAAGGAATAATAATATCATAACTCATCTATAGAAACAATGTGTATATTCAATACAAAAAAATATACCGATTGCGGCGGTTTTTTTATTTGGAGTCAATTTATACCATTTAGATATGATTTAATGATGGTTCCAAAAAACCACTACTAACATTGGCATCAACATCCAACTCGTGTCAGTTCCGTCTATTGAGCGGTAGATTCGAGGAACCGTGTCATATTTTTTTGTTAAGCGGTGGTTTTTTTGTTTTAGAGGTTGTTTCCCCTGCCAAAAAATCACAAGAGGATTGTAGCAGTTTAAATCGCAGTTATCCCCTCAACATTTTTTGGGAGTGTATACCATAGATAAAACCAAAAAAAGTGATAAAAAAATTTAGACCTTATATAGCCGAGGTTTAAAATTCCACAATGTAACACAATACAAAAAATATTTCTACAACAAATTCATCCGAAAATATAGATTTTATGATATAAAAATATTAAAATACTATTAGAGTATAATAATAACATAATAAGAACATGTCAAGTTAAATTTTTAAAAACCCATAATAATAAAAATCTTTCATATAACATGGATAATAACCAGAAATTAATTAACAAGAATAATGTTATTTGATGTTCCTCTTGAATTTATTTTGATATCTAGGTCAAACAATACCATAAATTTGAACTTCATGCAACATAAATTATATAAATGAATCCAAGTGGGGTGTTTTCAAGGCTTTCATTGACTAGTGAACTGATTTATAAACCTTTAATCTATCCATAATAAATTATATAATGCTAAGGTATGTAAAATGTTGTTGTATCCTTATGAATTAGTTGGAATTTGAAAGTGGTTGTGTAATTTATTGTAGCCTCCATATCTTTTATAGAATTTATTTATGGGTGTTTTACTACCCTATGAGAACCCGTGGTCTTTTATATTTTTTCTTTCATTGGTTAATATTTTAATTTTGAATTGTAATATTTTAATTATACCTTAAGATTATATAAGATTGGATTTTATATGGGTGCCTTCTAACATGAGTTCAGGGAGAATCAAAACAATTGGAATGTGATTTTAAAGAATGGTTATATGGACTAGGTTGGTTGATGAATCCAATGATGTTGGTAGCTATGATGGAAATGGGATTTGGGTGTTCATGACAACCATGGACATGTGAGGTGTTATCAAACATATTATTTATATTGGTTCTGGTATTCAATCCAACCATGGATATTAACATTCTAATGGACTGGGCTACATGAAAAGGGTAGGGAAATCATGCCAACCAAGGGTATGGGTTATAGATCATCTCATATTTTCATTAATATTTTTAGGGTTTTTGAATGCATACGGTTTTATTTTATTTTAATAACATTGTTATTTAAGTGTAATGAATTTATTTATATGTTATGGAAGAGATAAATCAAATACATGATGAAATAGGATGTGAAGACAAAATAAAAAAAGAAAATAGTTCATCACTTATAAATAAGAACTTCTAGTTCACACTTCCAAACCTACCTTATTTAAAGGACTTGTAGTTTATTTTCAAAATAAGGAGATTCCAAACAATAGATTTCATTTTTTGGTGTGGAATATGAACAATGTACTTCTAAAGAACAAAATGTTTGGTGTGTCTTTAAATAGGTAGAAGAAGGACCCTTTATATATTAGAATAAGGGGTATTTTTTATAATACAAAATTTTTAATCTATACGGAATATAATTTTATAGGGAATGTGACACAAAAATAGACAAATGATAATGACAAGACATGAATTCCTTCACTACAACACTTATATTACATGGTTATAATATATTTTAAATTAAATTTATCACATTAAAATTTATAAACTGACAACATCTTAATGTGTACTTGAAAACCCCCAAAATACCTTCAGATAAACTATAAGGGTGGGATAAAAAGTTTCATAGTCGAGGGTGGTGATTCATTTAGTATAAATATTATACCCACTTTCTTTTTCCTATATTTCTTATCCATGAATATGAAGGTAATACGGATGAACCCAATATATATTCTAGAGTACATCTATGAAGTAGTTTGGAGTTCCCAAACGTGTTGATGAAAATATAGTTATATTTTCTTTCATTATTTATCTATACTAAATTATTGTTATTATTATGGCAGATGTTTTCTCCATTAATTACCCTATACGAATAATACTAATTTGGAATGGTAAGTTAGTGATGATGTATATGATTCATCTTGTAGCATGAAGATATTCAAGATTCTCATTGTGTAGAAATATTGTGATAGATTATTGAATTAAATATGTTTTAAGGTAACATTACAATAAGAGATGTGTTTTTTGGATTGAATTGAATGGTGTAAATTTTATATCTTGGAATAAATTTGATTATAGTATTCTATCTGAGAGGAGTGGGAATCTGACACACTATTTCTTACACAGACAAGTAAAATACTAGTGGTGTGTGTAGATTCAATCTTACAATCTTGTTTAGTAATCAAGGTAGTACTTGGTGAATTGACATGTGGACGTCAGGATTGAATATTATTTATAAATGGTTAAAAGAGGCAACAGATTTTGAAAAGAACAATAACTGTTATAATTTCATGGAGTACTAAAACAAAACAAAACCTAAGGATCCTAATAATGATCATTATATGGTAATATTCAGAATAAAACATTGAAAATGTACCAATAATATATATTTTCATGAAATGTAAGGGAGATAAAGATATCCCCACCACAAACCAAAATATGGTTTCTGAGTCACGATAGTAGTGTTGTTATATCATAAGTTTAGTTACACATCATAATTTAATACAAAGTGATCCCAAATCACTACCCAATGAAATTTGATTAACACCCTCTCCATCTCTGTGTCTACTCCCTACAAATGGAAAGTTCATGAAAATTATATCGATGATTAAATAGGGTTATACATTTAAATATAATACTAAATACAATAAAATTTTCTGTACTAAATGATTATTCAGTTTCATGATTTACCTAACCACTACCATCCACCAATTCAATATCACTGAGGATAGATCCAGTCATATAATGATATAATTAAATCAATGGATTATCCATATCAACGACATTTACATATTTTATATTTATATGTTACCCATGTTTGGAGATTGTCATTTGCATTGATACAAACTCACTATGAGTACATTGAGTTAGGGAATAACTACAACTAAGAGTATATGTTGTTTTAATCCCTAATGGACTTCTAAATACCTCATATGGACATGGTATCAAACCCATCCAATCCATGATACCATGATTATTCTTCCCAAAGACAAGACCATTTGGATAATCCAAGGAGACTGATTAGATGTACATGAGATTGAAATCCCATAGTTATTTACATTTTAACTATAAATAAAATATTAGTCATATTTTATGAAATACATATTAACATAGTAACAACTGACAATAAGTTATTATATGGAAAAAGTACTTCATACCCCCAACTTCTTTCATGTAATCATTAACATAAATCCCATCAATTTTTATATGAACATCCAACCAAGTTTCTATTCAGGATACATGGTGACCTGAATTCTTTTACATCATTAAATAATGATAAATCAATAATTTAATATAATAAATAGACAATGTTATCTTAAAAATATTTAAACTAATGAAAATACTACCATATTCAATATTTTTCTTGAAAAACACTTTGACTATCCATTGTGATAAACTATTTAGCTTGACTTTATTCATTATTCCTTGAAACAAAAAGAAATAAATAACATTTAATTTAATAATAAATTATTAAATGACATCTCCTTGTAATATGCATGCATATATGTAAAATGATATTAATACAATAATATCTATTTCACTCCCATATTCTTCTCATGATGGTGGATATCAAAAAACACCTTCCACTCCTCTCTAGGTACCACTTAAGAAAAATTATCCAATTTTTTTTGAGTGTTCAATGATGAATCATTTAATTCAATCCATGATCTCCATTTAAAATATTTTCATTTTTTAAAAAACTGTCAACATCCTCTTTTCATGCGATAAGATCAAGAACTAAAAAGGGGAATAATATCGATAAAAATATATTCATTTATAAAATATTATAATTTAATAACCTGATGATATTAAATTACACCTTAATTTATTAAAATTACATTTATCTAGGAATCAGAGACTTCATTTTTTCATAATTGAGGCACATTCCTCCAATCAGCATAGGTAATTAGAAAGTTAATCAGATCCGCCTCCAGCTAGACGAAAATCTGGAAAAATAATCTGGCAGCATCATCTATTGGGACTCCATAACAGTCGAATAGAACAAAGATCTTCAATACTATTAGATTCTAAACATGTTAATTGTTTATATTTTACTCTATAGTGACATTTTTTCATCTTTTATAAAAAAAATAGTTTGTAGTATTAAAAAAGTACAATAAATTTATTCACATTAAAACATTCACTTATTACTGTCACCCTCCAATAGACTCATGACGAAACCAGAGTGGTGACATATTCCCTCAATGTTTAACCTAATTAATGGGGAGGAACCATCTAAGATTCTATTGGTATGGAGAAGGAGGGTGTGATAGAACCTAAATTAATGGATTCTGTGAGAGATGATAAAGGGGGCTAGATGGATGGTGTATTCAATGTTTTAGGAAGAGAGGATGATGGATCGTCATCTGTTAGCATGGTTGAGGGAATGTAAACAGTTATTCTATGGGGTTCATTGAAATGGTTATTTTTAGGAATTATTTTCATTTAATAAAATAAAATTCATTTTGGAGCATATATTTCAAAAAACTCATTTAGAAAAAAATGAGATATGATAATAAATACATAGTACTAACAAAAATAAATACATAACTATGATAATAAATGACTTCACATATAACATAAGTGGTTGAAAAAATAATGGATGACTACACATACAATCATTTTATCATTCAATCATATCATTTAATGCTCCATGATTAATTCATCTACACCATCCACCCTAGAAAGACTGATATTTTAAATATCATGATTTCAAAATATGTATGTTTCTTACTGTTTATGGGATCTAATGTTGTATGTCAAATATTTAACTTTATCACTTGTATCATACAAGACTCTTTGATTTATGTGGGAAACTAAAATCTACCCTTCATCCCCAAAATATTCACTATAAAATTTCATTTTATCTTACGATGAGATGATATACAGATCATATAATTCACTATCACTGACATCCACCAAGTGAGAGAAGATCACATAATTAAATGTAAAGTAGTATCCTTTCTAACCCCTGGTAATATTGACTAATTTGAATTTGAATAAAACAACTAAAAACATCCCATTGTAGTTTAATTCATTAATAACATTCAATTTTCCTTAGTATCCCAATTTAGAAATATTAAATATACTGCTATTCTATGTTTTCAAACCATCTTCTTGATCGAATGTAAAAACTTTATATCCATTTACATAGAAATCATTGAAATTTCTGGACTATTTTAGTGGACCTTGATTAAGAAACATTACACCTTCTAAATACTCATCCTGGGTATCAGTATTCAAGATATACAAAAATAAATATGCACTATATTATTTTAAAAATAAGTGGCAAATGAATATCGATATGATTGACATATTTACGAACCTACATGATGTGAAAACCAATTTACAAGCTATTTATTAACATCTTTTGTTATACCTTTCCCATTTAATGTTTGGCTTCTCATTTATCTTTTTATTAGTATCCTTATCACTTTAATAATTGGATATTAAATTATAATATTTAGTATCATTATCTATGTTCCTATAATAATTCCACTTCTATTAGTGTAAAATTTGAGATCCTCCCAACTGATCGTTCCCCACTATCTTTCTAATGATTCACCTTCTCAACATTTATTTCAAATTTTCATTGCGGTACCAATATTTCTAAACATATCAACAACATTTAAGGTGGAGTAAGATCAATAGAACCATTTATTTTTTACTTGTTCAATCAAAATATATAAGATGCATCGAGAAACATTCAAATGAATAATTTGCACATTTTTTACTATTATTTTGTCATTTTGGCTCAAAATCATTGTTACAAATAGGGAAATTTAAAAACATGTAAGTGTTCCAAACAGATAGGTTTTCAATTCTAGGGAAGTTACTAATTTTCTACATTAGTGTAGCATGCATTCTGAACATTTCTTTAGAATATGTATCTTATGTATCCACACCATTTCTCTATAACTCCTTTAATTGTTCAATTATATGATGTATTTATACATCAATATCATTTTCATACATTTTTTCCAAAAAAATCATCAAAATGATAAAATTTATTTTTTTTCATACACATCCACAGAGGTAGATTGTAAAGGAAAACAATAACCAGCCAAATTCTATTACTAGTGATAAAAGTCCCAAATGTCTTGACTTCATCAACATCCAATCCAAATAATACATCCTTGGATTAGATGAGAAATCTGTATGTAATGAATCAAATGTCTTCCACAGTTTTGAATCTCTTAGATTTCTCATTAACGCATCATTTTTATTATCTATTGAATTCCACTTCATGTTCTTAGTGATTTTTGATAACATGAATAATCATTACAACTGAGGATTTAAAGGTAAGTAATTAAAAATCTGTACAAGAATGTTCTTTTTATTATTCTTCATAGGGGTATGTTGATTTAGAAAAAAAAACATCACCCATGGTCTAACATATAAAAGATGATTTTTTTAATCCTGACTGCTTGAATCCTCCCCCAATAAAGAACACATTCATTCAAGAAAGTATATAGTTTTTGGTTAATTCATAACAAGATTTTTGACAAATTATTTCATATCATAATAGGAATCATCAATCTTAGCCTTTGAAAATGTGTCACGAAACAATTACAATATTAGGTACATCACCTTATATGTAATTATTCATAGGGATTTCATATCATACAACTTCAGTGGAAATGATTGTTTTGAATATTTCAATTATCCACCATAAAGCTCTTGATTTCCATAATCAACTAAATTATAAAAAACATTTTCCCACTCAATGAAGTTCAATATTACATTAAACTCTACATAATCAACAGGATTATCCAATAATATGTTACAATCTAGACATGGTTTTCATATGGTCCCTAAAACATCAGTTTTTATGAATCTATTTATAACACCCTCAGATAGTTTTTTTAATATATTTTCATGTTGATGTTTTTTCTTGAAATAATGAAATCATTTTTTATATGGTTTTTTATTACATTTTCCATTTTCAATAAAGATTTTATCTCATTAATTTTGTTAACATCAATGCTAAAACATTCTATAACATTCTATTCATCATTCCAAATTCAACAAAAATATTGTGCATGGAATTTCTTTAGTATGAAGTTTTTGTAAACATCATGTTTGTTCACCCATCATCTAAATTTACATTTAAGACATGTAAATTTTATTGTCCCATCAATGGATCAATTTGAAATATAAAAATCTAAAAAATCATCTCAACTCATAGCATACTGAGGTGTGTTCCTTAGTAATGGGATCAAGATTTTATCTATAAATATCACAATATACCGACACTTTATTAAAAAACTTTAAAACAAATATGTATTACTATGTAAGAAATATGACAAATGGAAGAAAAAAAACAAAACTGAAGTAGTTAAAATATTTTTTACAAAATTACTACAAAATTCAAATTAAAAAAAGGAAATCAATCATGGATAATATTATAAAAAGTTGAAGAAAGATAAAAATCAGAAAATCATTTAGAAAATAACATTTAAACATTTATTTGAAAATCATTTATCAAAATGCACATTGAGACCCAATTAAAATAAAAAAATTTCCATAAAATCACTTTTAATGGAATGATACCCCTCACTAATGTAATTCAATTTGTTTCAATCACCCATTTTTCAAGGCCATATATTCACATTTTAAAAAAACATTAGGCCACCATAAGACAAATGGTCTCAAAACAATTTATAATTTTATTAAAGGTAAACTACCATCAATTCCTAAAAAATGCCTCTAAACCAAAATAAACACATTAGAAACAAAAAAATGGTTTAAAAAGCCCTTTTAAATAATTAATTACTATTAAGAAATCCACCATGAATTTTAACAACCACATGGAATGTGACCAAGTCCTTTTCCAGGACATTAATCCATTTGAAACCATTTCAATATGAAAATGGGAATTGATGCATGTTTCTAGGTTCATGATATGTATAAGTTATGTAATAACTAAAAATAAAGGAATAAATAGAGAAATATAAATAATTCAAATGGAAGGAAATAAATAAACATCGAGGAATATTAATATCAATATAGACAAGGAATATACAATTCAATAACCAAAATGCAACATTTAATAATTGTAATACATGAAATGTTCAACAGGTGAAATTGTAAATAACTGATACACATTAATAATATAATAAAAAAATTATAATAGATAGTATATAAAGAAACTAATTCAAAAACGTAGTATGGAAAAAAGGATATGAGATATTGAAAATGAGGAAAATTAACATACTAGTATAAAACTAAACAATAGATGAGTGATATCATTGAAAATGTATAATTTATACATTTATAATTTCAAACTAATCATATGATATTGATTTGGAAAAAACAAATTCATACCTGTAGAAAACCAAAAATAATTTTGAGATATTCTAGAGGACATGAAAAATAAATAATAATATCCTAAAAAATATTTTCTTACACATTGTATAAATTATTCAAATACAATAGGTTTTGGTTTCTTTAGCAACAACTTATATGTATTCAACTTTCTCAACATGGAAAACAAGTCAAATTTAATGTTTCTTGATAAAAATAACAATTATTTAATGGATTAAAACAGTGATATTACTTTATTAAATAATGAAAAAAGAAAACATGATGAATATATATCGTTTCATAATTCACTATGGATAGACAAATAGTAACCTTTTCGATCAATTATATGATTGAAATAAAGAATTGTAATTTAATTAACATTTAATTATAAACATATAAAACCCTTCGAAGAGTCACAAAAAAAATTTAACCACGAAGGGTTCAGGGATAACATTTACTAGTTTTAAACTCTTAGTCTCAATATGGTTTTCCTGACCCTATACCATTTCCAGGTTAACTCTCTATAGATATGAGAGGAATATGGGGGACAACAAAAAATGTAATTGTACACTATCTCTTTGAGGCATCGGGAAGAAGGGATATTTTACCCAAAATATAATCTCAACCAACCATCAAGGGATTGGAATTAGGTAAACATTATTGGCACATGAGTATAATAAATCCATAATGAATAACCTAGTGTTTACCATATATTCACCTAAGTAAAGATTCTATATATGAAATCTTTGAAGGAAGAAAATTGATTTGAATATCATATCATACCCAGATTATGATGTTATATTCTCACAAATACAACCATCCAAAAAAGGGGACGAAAGAAAATATTAATACTAAATAGGGATATCCCATTCCAGGTGAGAGCCTCCACAATGAATCTAAGCCACAGGAACAAAGGTAGATGAATAATCTACTTGGTTAGATATAGAGTAATAGGGTAGATTAATAGGGTTCCAAAATAAAGTGATTAAATCCAATTCTTTATATTATATAGGGAGTCTAGTTCTTACCTTGTGTCCCCCTGGCGGGGACGGCCTGTGGGAAAAGAGGTTGTAGGCATAAAGGGTGAGGGAGAGGGAGAGGGATCATTTGGATTTTGGGAAATAGGAATGTTAGAGAAGTCAGGGGGAGGGGGGCTCATGGGAAAATAGAGCTCTAGTGAGGATGAGGGTGAGTTTGAAGGGGGGTCAGGGGAAACTGGAGCAACAATGAGGATTTAGGCTCATGGGAGGATTAGGGGAAACTGTGGAACCAATGAGGGGGAAATGCAGTGGGGTAAAGGTTCGAGGAATGGGGTTCTCGAGGGAGGGGGTCTTAGGGAAGAAAGTGTATTGTTTCAGAAAATGGATAGCATTTAGTAGAAGTTATTGAAAAACTGTCACTACGTTATCACATTTTTCGTAGCGGTTTATAAATCACTGCAAATAAACAACCACTAAATATAAATTTGGTGTAGTGATTTATTCAATACATATTACACTTCTCTAAGTAATCAATAAACATCTATATCATAATAAAAAAATATACAGATTTTAAATAGATTCGCAATCAATAAATGAAATAAATTTTTATATATGCATCCCTCAAAATAAAATTGTATGGAGTTGTGTTATAACATCAAGTCAATGTTGTAATAAAATGATAAAAATACATTCATATGAAGAAGTTTTATGGTTTCAAAATATCATAACCTTAATGCCCTAAAAAATATATAATTTTTTTGGTATAAATGAAAAACACCCATGTAAAAAATTGGTTCATATCACAATTTAAGGGTTCAAAAATCCATTTTTTTACTATGATTTAAATACCTAAAATAAAAAAATTTATGATTGATCATTAAAAATACAATTTATAAGGGTAAATACTTTTGAAAATAAACATTTTAAGTGGAAATGAAACCCTAAATGATCTTTTTGAAAAAAAATTGAACATCGATATGAAATAAATATTTACAGGATACTTTGAGAGGTAACTCATGAAAAGTTAATGGGATAGATTTTGAAATACTTTATTTTAAAAAATAATATCTAATAATGGAGGTTTCAAAAAAAAATAAATCTTATATTTATGAATAAGTAGAGGAAGATAGATATGTAAACGAAAGGAAAACACCTTTTATTTTTTCAAAAATAATTTTTCTAGAAACACACATTGTGAAAAGGATAAAATCATTATTTAGTTTCCAAATATCATTTTCCAATATAAATAGAAAAATTAATATAGAATAAAATATTAGGTTGCGATAACCCATGAATTGAAGAAACATGTTATTGATGAAACAATATAGATCATGGAATGGAGACAAGAGTTGTAAATATTCTTTAAGAGGTACATACAACATGATGTATGAGAAATTTCAATAAGGTGAATTATATATTAGAAATGAACATTTATATAATAAAAACTAAATACCACATAACATAATAAATTATTATAATGTAACTTAATTTTTAAGTCAAAGAGTACAATCATAACTAAATGAATGAGGATTGGGTTACCAAAGTGACATAAAATGGGGTAACAACTGATTAAAAATACATTTTGTGGTAAAGAACAAATTTCATTTATTATTTACCTTGAATAAAAAAATATGTGATAAAGATAAAAACATTGGGAATAAATACACCATTCAATGTAAACCATATTGCATAACGTAAACATGTCTCAAGGAATTGAATATTGAGACAAAGAACCCTTACGACCTGAGATACATTTTATTCAAATCCCATTAAAAGATAATGATTTTAATTTAACTTAATATAAAATTATTAAAAGATAAATAATGATATAATATATCAAATAGGTGGTATATACCCCACATAAATGAAATTTTGTGCATAATACCAAACATGTCTCATAGGGAGGAATTTAGGATGAAAACCTTTACCTCTTTACTGATTGAAACTCTGCATTCACCAAACATATTGAATAATTAAATTATGTTCTTTTTTATAGAAATTAAATAATCCTAAAATTACTATAAAAATTTATTCCTATCATTTAGAATCATTCTATATATATGCATTAGCTATTTTTACATATTTTCCACATCACGTGTAAGTAAAAATTGTATCTTTGAAATAATTTCATTAATGTCATGTTGGTATGAATTGTTATTCCAAAGTACAACACTATTTTAACATTTATTATAATATAATATAATTTACAATATATGTTATAAATATATAATTTCATTCAATGATTGTTTTGGTTATGATCTATGAGGTCGAAATCGATGATGAACATATTTTAGTGATTCCTAATGAATTATGTATGATTTTTATAATAATGAGTTAATTTTTGATATAAACTTACCAAAACAATTAAATATTTATATCATATTGTAATATTAGATAAGTTATCATAGTCATGCATGATATAAATGAATATTATTGTTCACCTATGTGGTTATACCAAGCAAAAAAATAACCTACCATGATTAATGGATGATTATGTGGTGGATTATTTGTAATATCATTATAAAACATAATCAAATTATTTAGTTATTATTTATTTTATATATTAAAATAGTAATTAATTATAATAATAATTAATGGATATGAAAATATTACATATTATGAATAAAAACTATTTTACTTTTAGTATGCTTGTTTGTGACGGTTAATGTTACATTGATCACTTGTTTCTAATATTAATGATATAATTCATAATTAATATATATATAATGTAAATCATGGAATAATAAACATATCTATTCACTAAACCCATTTCTAGAACCATCATTGAAAGGTGGCAATGATAAAACAAAATGTGTTGTTCACGGAGGCGGTTTTTCTCCCAGGTGCATGAGAAACATTTTCATTTTTTTGATTTAATGGGAGGGGAATATATAATGGTTATACCGTCAATATAGTTACATTTAAATATATTATTTATATGGATTTTATTATTTATATATGGTTATATTGGGTATGGATGAGGGTGGATGGGAAGGATAATGAATAAAAACTAAAATGGTAAGTAATACTAACGTTGAGAATTTGGATCATATCATATAGTATCATTTGAAAATAAAGGTCTTGATAAACATTTTTGTGGCTATGGTGTAACATACCAGACCTTCCAACCCAATACGTTGCCAAAAATATAATTTTTTTATGTTTCTGGGGGTTGACTAGGGTGATTTGGAGACATGTGAGTCATTCCCATGGTGATTCTTTCCCACAGTTTTCTAAATTTATAGTTTTCCAATGGAGAATCATTCAAGAGATTACTTTTCCAAGTGGTGACTCATTTGGGTAGTGACACATCATGGTAGTGAATCATCCTGGTGGTGACTCGCTGGTGAGGACTTGTTGGCAGTGACTTTTCAAGTAGTAGATTATCAATGTGGTGACTCGCTGGTGATAACTCGCTAGTGGTGAATCATCTAGTGTTGAATCACTGGAAGTGACCCACTAGAGGTGACTCATCTGGCAGTGACTCACTCATGGTGACCTCTTTGGTGGTGAGTCATTTCAACAATTTTCCAAATTTTGATAATTTCCATTTTCCTTATTTTTCTCTCTTTACGCATTTTTTTATGAAAAATTTGTTTAATTCCATATTTACGAGGTGTTGAGACCAATTCAAATGCTACTGACCGTATCATAAATTTTTCCAATTTCTAGAGACATTTATATGGATAAACAATGTGGTTTCATTGAGATCCTACTTCAACAAAAATTCAAAACTGTATCTAATATTGAACGTTAAGGATTTATAATTTATAAATAAAATATACTTCCCCCTTTCTTTTGGTATTGATTTCTATTAAGACGAGACATCCCATATCTCTCTTCCCATAGGAGTTGTGTAACCTCATTGCTATAGTTGGTTCACGTTTCCCCTAGAGAGTTTCCTATTGTTCGTGCACCTCTATTTTTGGTTCAACACGGTCATGCTGATCATCATTATTCTATATAAGATATCCTTCATATTTATTTATTTTTTTCAAACAGTATGCGTATATAAATGTTTATCCTTGTGGAGATGGGTGAATACAAACTAAGGAAGATAAATGAATTGGTTGAAAATAAATATAAAGGGGTTGGGCAATGTGATGCATGATCTTACAAATTCTTTTTTATTTTTATTGATGTTATGAATTGTGTGGGAAATTTATCACTAAAAATCATGGATATTGGTGGTCCTTTCTAGTGATTAAATGTTGTGAACTATGAAATTCAAGTTGTGTGGTTTCTAACAAAAAATTATATTGTAATTTGTTAACCTTGTAGATTCAGTTAATAAAATTTATTCCCTAGGATCATATGGTTTCTTGGATAACACACTTAATTAACAAACTAAAATTGAATAAAAGATCCATTTCATAATATAAATGTTTGTTTTCTTGTGGTTTGATATACTAAAAGTGTGTGGGTAGTGGATGAGATCTGTATATGAAGAGGGGTTAAAATGGGTTATGTGGTTGTGATGTGCAGTTGTGGTCGATGATGGATTTGGACTTACTTGTTGGGATTTTTTTCACTATACTGCTTACTATTTTTTGGGATATTTTCGTTGTTTTTATGGTTGAAAAAATGAATAATAAATATAAAACATAATTATTAAATGATAATTGTTGAAATGGATTGTTTAATGGATGAATTGATGACTAACATTAAGTAAAAAATTCAACTACATGTATTAGAGGAATTGGTTGGTAATGGTAAATCTAGAAAAACATTTAATATTAATTTAAGACTAAAAACAAACTTTGACTGGATTTCCACTACTGTGGAGCTGTGGAATTAGTCATAGAAATGTACATTGGGAACCTTGTGAGTTGTTTAGTGATCTTCTTGTAAACCCTTAGGTGTGGATTATGGGATTTCATATATATGTATGTACACATAGTATTTTCTTGTTGATTTCTATACGCACCCCACCACATTTTTCACTATGTTCAGACACCAACAATGTCCTGTGTGGGGTGTCCTTTCCAACATCCCAGTGGAAGGATGGATGCTTGGCCACCCGCTCTTCCTTTCTCTTGTGTCAATTTGATAATGGCCTAGGAGTCATTAGAATAAGATGTGATGTGTTATCATTGGTATATTCAAGATGAAATGGGGTGTTTTGTCTATGGTTTCTTTATGATGTAATGGACCAGGTTTCTCTAAGAGGAATGTTACGTGATGTGTGGACTGGGTGTGTGTGTGCGGGATGTGTTGTGCGGTGTGACCCATGTATGTTTGGACAGAATTTGATGTGATATATTCGGAAGAAGTGGGAGCACCAATATAATTTCCATTGGGGTATGAGAGTGGATAATCAGGGGAAAGTGGTTTTGGGTACTCTACCATTGATATGATTTATATTATATTACATCACTTGGATGCTTTATTTAGTGATAGTGCCTTGGGGAGGTTGGGGTTATGGTTATTCTACAATATTGTGATGTTTGTTTTTTTAGTTTTCACACGATTGTAATAGTATTCTCCATCCACTCATGCACAAGAGAATTTGGTATTCCTAATGAGTATATCATTATGCTCACCCTATGTATATATTTTTTTTTCTAGTTTCTAGGAGGATTATGTGGAACATTATGGGCATCACTAACTGTACCGTTAGAATGTTTTTTTTGTTTCATCTCTAGTTTTGGTTTTGGGTATTTACTTTGTAGAATTTCATTTGTATATGTTTATATTTAAACACTCATTGTGGGATGGTTTTTTTTCTTATATATACATATTTCAGGGAGTTCAATATGGGTAATATATCATATCTCTCGATATTTTTTTCTTATAAATAGTAATTCTTATCATACTATGATATTTATACACCCTTAGTTTCATTCTCCATCCCGGTTCCACTAGCGGTGGGTTTTAGCTTTCATTATCTTTAACCCCTCATTATTGTATCTTTGGAGGGAGGCAGTCATGATTGAATGGTAATAGAGATGATAGCTACGATATAGGGTGGAGTTCATAGTTAGGAAAAGTGAGGAATTCATGGGTTGGTGTGGGAATAGTGTTAGTTATCCTTGGTCCATGACATAGGCCAGGAAGACCAGTGAGGCCATGGGATTTTAGGACCCCCCATGATCTAGTGCACGTACTCCAAGAATATTGAAAGACCAAGTGATATTGGATTTCTTACTGGGTAGGTCATCAAGAGAGGTACATGAATCATGATGACTTGTGTTCTTTTTTGAATTGGGTAGTTTAGGGAAATTCAAAATTGATAAAGTAAATTAAATTTATTAATTTTAATTACAATATATCATGCTGAAAATTAATACTACCAAACATAGGAAATCTTTCTTTACCTTTTTCCTATGTATCATGGTCATCGTCCACATGTGGCTCAGGCACTAGAGGTTCAGCAGGCTAACCCAGTTGAACGATGGAGGGTTGATCTAGCTAAAGATAATGATTAGTTCCAGAGGATACTACGAGCTATTCAATAGTAGGATTTAGAAAATTTCAAGGGAATCATTTCTCATACAGAAATGGAGAGTTAGATACAGGAGATGAAAATCACTTTCAGTTTGATATGATCATCGACATAGTATAGGTTCCCTTTGGCGGTTTGTTATATTTGATGAGCTACGCATCAGCGGGGGACATTGTACCTCGGTGAGAAGAGAAGCAGGGGAGTTGGGCGTGGTTAGTTGCTTGTAGTGGATGTAGCTGAATGTGATGGGATATATATAATTAGTGGTATTTGTTGTACTTCTCGTACCCCTCGTGGTTTTATTTTCATGATCACAATCACCCTCTTGTTTTTCTAATATTGTTATAAGTGTTTTTGGATGATAGGCATGATTTCAGGGTGCCAAGGAATTTGGCCAAGAAGGCCAAGAAGGCAAAAATCCTAAAATGGACTGAAATTCAGTCCACCGGCCAACCGGTGGCTTCACCACTGGCCGGCCGATGGACCATGGACAGAAGGCTGAGCCACTGCCTCAGCACCGGCCAACCGGTGGCCTCAGCACCGGCCAGCCGGTGGCACCCAGACAGAAGGGGTAGCTACTGCCTCCACACCGGCCAACCGGTGGCCTCAGCACCGGCCAGCCGGTGGCACCCAGCAGAACAGTGGTTGCTACTGCCTCAGCACCGGCCAACCGGTGGCCTCAGCACCGGCCAGCCGGTGGAGCCTGAGCCTGAAGGCCTCTCCATTTTGCACACACCGGCCAACCGGTGGATCTGTACCGGTCAGCCAGTGGAGACAGTCAAACTAGTCGTTGGGATTTTGACCAGCCTGTCCACTTGGCCTCCAACGGCTCCAAAAGCCTCTCCAACGGCTCCAAAGGCCTCCAACGGCCATATGAGGGTTCCCCCTCTATAAATAAAGGACTATGAAGCCAAGGATTGATACCAAAAACTTAACCAAGCTATACGGAAGCCAACGAACACATTTTCCATCATTTGGCGAACCTCCGGCGGATTCCTCCAAGGGAACCCCAATTGCTCCAACACAATTCCACATCCAAGGAGCATCACCAAAGAAGCTTGGGAGTTCACATCTTCAACTCCAATCAACCATTGGCGCCCAAGGCTTCTCCAAATACGGTTTTTAATTGTTTATTCATTTTGAGCTTAAATTTGGGTTTGTGCCTACAAACCCCAACTCTTTCTCTCATCCTCTCTCTTGGGTTTTCACACCACCTTCAAGGTGTGAAGAGGTTAGTTAAGCCTTACCTTTCAAAAGGCTTGAATCAAAGGTGAGCTAGCCTTTACCTGTAAGAAGGCTAGTGGGTTCTTACTCAACCATTAAAAGTAAGTGGGTTCTTGCTCAACCAATAAAAGCAAGCTGTAATAGGTGAGCTAGCCTTCACCTGTAAAAAGGCTAGTGGGTTTCTTGCTAAAACCATTGAAAAGAAAGCGGTAGAATCTCTCAACGGTTGAGTCGGGAGCGGAGACGTAGGCCGGGTTTTAGGCCGAACTCCGTTATCAATTCTTGTGTCTTGCCTCTTTATTCCCGCTGCACTTTCAACATTGATTTTAATTTGTTAATCATTTTTAAAAGGCAATTCACCCCCCCTCTTGCCATCACTCCCTTTTTCTCCGCCCAACAATTGGTATCAGAGGCAAAATTTGAGTAATACCCTAACCGGTTTCAAATTCAAGATCCATTGTGATGGCCTCAACCTCTTTCGCCCCCGAAGGCTTTTCTTTGGGTCGGGCTCCATTTTTTGATGGAACCGACTACACTTATTGGAAAACCCGCATGACCACTTTTCATAGAAGCATAGGATATCCCATTTATAAAATTGTCATGCAAGGTTACACTCTCTCTTCCCCCGATGAATCCAAATGGACCCAAGCCGATATTAGAAATTTCGAGCTTGATGGAAAAGCCATGAACGCTCTACATTGCGGCCTTGACCGAAATGAGTTCAATCGAGTTTCCACATGCACCTCCTCACACGAAATCTGGAAACTTTTGGAGGTTACCCATGAGGGGACCAACAAAGTAAAGGATACTCGATTAGATATGTTTCGTCAAGATTTTGAATCATTCTCCATGCATCCAAATGAGTCTATTTCTGAAATGTTTACTCATTTTACTGACGTGTGCAATGGTAGAAAATCTCTTGGAGATAATATTTCTGCAGAAACCATGGTCAAGAAGATCCTATGGATCCTACCAAGCTCATGGGCTCCGAAGGTAACGGAAATTCAAGAAGCAAAGGACATCAAGAACATGCCGGTCGAAGAGCTCATCGGATCCCTCATGACATATGAGATCACCATGAGAAGGAAAGCTGAAAAGGAAGGCAAACCGATCAAAATTCCAAAGAACATCGCCTTCAAAGTTCAACAAGAAGAAAGCTCATCCTCCTCATCATCTTCTTCCTCTTCAAGCGGCGATTCCGAAATGGAGGATCTTGCCCGCAAGATGCACAAGTTCATGAAGAAGCACAAAAAGAAGAAATCTCGCAAGGCCCGCAAGGCTCAACCCAACGAAAAATCCGAGCCCAAGGTAAAATGTTACGGGTGTGGCGAGAAAGGCCATTACAAGCCCGATTGCCCACTCAACAAGAAAAAGGCCAAGCAAAAGGAGAAGAAGAAGGCTTTCAAGGCCACATGGAGTGATAGCTCCACATCATCCTCCTCCTCCTCCTAGAGCGACAACTGTAACAAATTCCTAATGGAATTCCATGAGGTAACATCTTCCGACTCCTCATCCTCTTGTTCTTCAAATTCTTTAAATCATTTGTCATACGAGGATCTCCAACATGCGAGAGATCAATTGGAGGAAGGTTTTCACGAACTTTCTTCCAAATTTGTTTCTTTAAAAAAGAATTTCAAAAAACTCTCTTCCGAAAAAGAACAACTTCTCAAAGAGAAGGAAGAGTTGACCCTCAAAATCCAAAACTTTCCCGATGTTGATTCCATGGAATCAACCATCAAAGATTTAAGGGAATCCCTAGCCAAGTTCACCCAAGGGGAACAAAATCTGACCAAATTACTTGGTTCCCAACATGTATCTAGGACCACCCAAGGGCTTGGCTATTCCAAGAAAGCTTCCTCTTCCCATGCACCTACTGTTTTTGTAAGGGGGAGCTCTCAAAACAAATTTTGCAATTATTGTAAAAAACCCGGGTACTTAATTTATGAGTGCAATTGCAAAAATGCTCGGTATGGTAGGCCCAAAACCATTTTCTTTAACGATGAATTTTTTAGGAGAAGACCCGCCACTAGACAAGTATGGATTGAAAAATCCCTCTTAGCGAGTCTCTCCGGGCCAAAATTTGTCTCGGTTTCAAACACCTCTCCCCGGTGATTTGTTGTTTTTATTTAGGGGGAGTTAGGATCGTTTAAGCCCTTTTGATTTCAATTTCAAAATTCTCGATTCAAACTTTCAATTTCAACACTTGGTTTCAAATTTTTTAAATTGTTATTCAATTTTTCGATTCAAAACTTTCAATTCAAATTGTTATTCAATTTTCGATTCAAAACTTTCCATTCAAATTGTTATTCAAATTTTCGATTCAAACTTTCATTTCAAATTTTTGATTCAAAACTTTCAATTCAAATTTCAAAAATTTCAATTGGTTTAAAATCTCCATCTTGTTTTTCAAACTTTTCCCTCAATCAAGTTTTATGCCCCGTGCTATTTTGATAATCACAAAGGGGGAGAAATTCTTGATTGATTGGGGGAGAAATCTTTTAAAGCATGCTTTTCATTTCATTTTCTACATTGTTTGTTTTGGTGATTGTGATCATCAAAATAGTGGGAGATTGTTGTACCTCTCGTACCCCTCGTGGTTTTATTTTCATGATCACAATCACCCTCTTGTTTTTCTAATATTGTTTTAAGTGTTTTTGGATGATAGGCATGATTTCAGGGTGCCAAGGAATTTGGCCAAGAAGGCCAAGAAGGCAAAAAGCCTAAAATGGACTGAAATTCAGTCCACCGGCCAACCGGTGGCTTCACCACCGGCCAGCCAATAGACCCTGGACAGAAGGCTGAGCCACTGCCTCAGCACCGGCCAACCGGTGGCCTCAGCACCGGCCAGCCGGTGGCACCCAGACAGAAGGGGTAGCTACTGCCTCCACACCGGCCAACCGGTGGCCTCAGCACCGGCCAGCCGGTGGCACCTAGCAGAACAGTGGTTGCTACTGCCTCAGCACCGGCCAACCGGTGGCCTCAGCACCGGCCAGCCAGTGGAGCCTGATCCCGAAGGCCTCTCCATTTTTCACACACCGGCCAACCAGTGGATCTGTACCGGTCAGCCGGTGGAGACAGTCAAACTAGCCGTTGGGCTTTTGACCAGCCTGTCCACTTGGCCTCCAACGGCTCCGAAAGCCTCTCCAACGGCTCCAAAGGCCTCCAACGGCCATATGAGGGTTCCCCCTCTATAAATAAAGGACTAGGAATCCAAGGATTGATACCAAAAACTTAACCAAGCTATACGGAAGCCAACGAACACATTTTCCATCATTTGGCGAACCTCCGGTGGATTCCTCCAAGGGAACCCCAATTGCTCCAACACAATTCCACATCCAAGGAGCATCACCAAAGAAGCTTGGGAGTGCACATCTTCAACTCCAATCAACCATTGGCGCCCAAGGCTTCTCAAAATACGGTTTTTAATTGATTATTCATGTTGAGCTTAAATTTGGGTTTGTGCCTACAAACCCCAACTCTTTCTCTCATCCTCTCTCTTGGGTTTTCACACCACCTTCAAGGTGTGAAGAGGTTAGTCAAGCCTTACCTTTCAAAAGGCTTGAATCAAAGGTGAGCTAGCCTTCACCTGTAAGAAGGCTAGTGGGTTCTTACTCAACCATTTAAAGTAAGTGGGTTCTTGCTCAACCAATAAAAGCAAGCTGTAATAGGTGAGCTAGCCTTCACCTGTAAAAAGGCTAGTGGGTTTCTTGCTAAAACCATTGAAAAGCAAGCGGTAGAATCTCTCAACGGTTGAGTTGGGAGCGGAGACGTAGGCCGGGTTTTAGGCCGAACTCCGTTATCAATTCTTGTGTCTTGCCTCTTTATTTCCGCTGCACTTTCAACTTTGATTTTAATTTGTTAATCATTTTTAAAAGGCAATTCACCCCCCCTCTTGCCATCACTCCCTTTTTCTCCGCCCAACAGTATGATCATTTTATTGTCTACTTTTGTATGTGGTTTTTTTGATTCTCTAGCTTCACACCCCATTTTTTATACCCAATCTAGTGTGTTCTTTGGTACTAGATGTAGAGAGGTTTCTCGTACCCCATGTGTTGACAATGCTAGTTAGAAGAAAAACTAGCTTGTTTGATTTTTGTTAGGGGTATAGACCGATGATGGGGCCACACCAATCCAACGGGTAACATTCCATGCATGAGATTTAGCTATATGATGTCATCATTGGAATTGATTGGTTGTATTTAGTGTATGCTGAAATTGACTGATTTCATTGGAGAATATGTTTTTTTGATGTGGATTCCCAGTACATAGTTTACATTAGTGATTTTAGTTTTCATGTGGATAGTTTCCATGTGGATACCCTTATTTTATTTTTGACTAATGTGTTATAAGAACCAGTGGAAATTGGGATGGTTGTGGTTTCTAGGGTTTTCATGGAGTTCCTAAATGTTTTCCTCAAGGAGGTTGTGGCACTACCCATTTGGCGAGACGTTTGTGTTTGTGATGATCTTTAATCCTGGTGATTCTCTGATTTCGATGGATCCATATCGGATGGCACCCTTTGAGTTTTAGGATTTGGGGATATAGATTGATGATCTAATGAAGAAAAGCTTCATCTAGACTAGCTTGTCACTGTGGGGCGCTCCAATGTTGTTCTCTAAGGAGCATGGTAGTATGAGGCTATGCAATGACTATCTGAGGTTTAATTAGGTGATAATAAAGAACCATTACCCACTTCCATGGATTGATGATATATTCAACCAACTAAGAGAGGAAATTTTCTTTTTTAAGGTAAACCTGCAGTCTGGATATCACCAGTTAAGTGTGAATGAGGGTGATGTACTGAAGATTTCACTTAGATATAGCTATCGTCACTTAAAATTCATGTTGATGTATTTTTTTAGTACTAATGAACCATCCATTTTCATTGGGCCTATGAACATAGTGTTGCATGAGTTCCTAGAATAGTTTTTCATTATCTTCATCGACAACATACCAATCCACTCTAGGTAAGAGGAGGAGCGTGCTAAACATTTCAGAATTGTATTAGAGGTTCTTTGGCACCACCAGCTCTATAAAACGTTATCCAAGTGTACACATCGGGCACGAGAGGACCATATCCTCAGACAAGTGGTTTCTTATATGGGCATGGAAGTTTAATCAAGAAAGTTAAATGTAGTTGTTTCTTAGGTATCACCCAAGAACACGATTGAAATTTTAAGCGTCATTGGTCTCATAAGCTATTATTAGATGTGGGTGCCTAACATCTATCAAGTTATAGCCCTGTTGATAGCTTTGACTAAGGAGGATCAAGATATTGTGTGGACTGACTATTTCCATGCATCATTCAATTACCAATAGGGTAAATTGGTTAATTCTCCAATGACCCAATTAATAAAGTAAAGGGTAATGATTGAAGTGTTTTGTGATTATTTCGACCTTGGATTGGGGTGCATCTTGATTTAGTAGAAGGAAATGATATTTTAGGGGTCTAGGAATATATTCCCTCACAAGCATTACTATGCAAATGATATCTAGAACTAATGGCAGTTGTTTTTCTGATAACATTTTGGAAAAACATCCCATTAGAGAGTGCTTTGTGGTATTCGCAGATCACAAGAGATTGAGGCAAATCTTTTCTCAATATGATTTGAATTTGAAGCAGTGAATTCAGATGAAATTTCTTCATGACTATGGTTTTTAGATATCCTAAACTATATTAAATGAGAATTTCATGGCTGATGTATTGAGTAGAAATTCATACAAAGAATTTGTTCATGAGTCTACAAATGTTTGGAGAGAGATGGAGGTGTTTTAATACCTTCACATAGATGAAAGTGTATATAGTGTTAATGGATATTTGATTAATAAGATAGTTCATACTTCTCTAATTTAGAAGTTGGAGAAGTATCAGTGGGGAGAATCATAGGTAGACGTGTTTCATGATCTTGTTTTCCATGGTGATTCCCCATAAGTGTAGTTAATGGATGGTCCAAATATGATAATGTTTTAGAGGAGTGTGTTTCTTTTGGTACTGATGCATGAGAGAGACCTTCATGAGATTAAAATCTAAATTTTGGCAGTACACCTAGGGGTTTCCAAAATTTACCATGAATTGAGGATGTAGTTTTAGTGTCCTGAGATGAAACTGGTAGTGGAAGAGTTAATGGGAATGTGTCTGGGTTTCTAGTAGTTAATCTCTGAGAATTGTGTTCTAGGGGGTTTGTTGTAATCATTGGATGTTCCTGAGTGAAATTGGGATGAAATATTAATGGATTTCATCATAGGGTTACCAAGATCCATAGATTGTTGTGATGAAATCTATCTTATTGTTGATAGGTTGAAAAAATTGTCGCACTTCTTAGTGATCAAGGAGTTGGGCACAGTGGATGCTTTGGCTAAGAGGTATGTGGATTAGGGGGGATAGTTTCATGCAGTTATGAGGTCTATTGTCTTATATCATGATACATGTTTTATCTCATGAGTCTGTATGGGATTGAAGAATTCTTTTGGAACCCATTTGTTCCTTAGTATTTCTTTTCACCCTCAGCTAGATGGGAAGACTGAGTGGAGTATCCAAACACTGGAGGATATGTTGAGAGCATGTTCCTTGGTATTTAGCAGATCATGGTCACATCACCTGACTTTGAATAATTGTATGGATGATCATTTTGTTCTTCGTTTTGTCGGACTAAGGTTGGGGATGCAATATTTATTGGTCCAAAGGTGGTGCATATCACAATATAAAAGGTCATGTTTGTCTGAGAGAGGATTAAAGAAAAAACACGACCTGAATAAGTCTTATGATGATCATAGGACAAGGAACCTAGTGTTTAAAGTTAGGGACTATATTTTCTTTAAGGTTTCCCCTCAATTTGGGAAGTAGAGATTTGGGAAGGAGAGTAAGCTCTTACGCCAATTTTTTGGACCTCTCAAGGTGTTGGGTCAAGCTGGAAAGGTTGATTATCAGTTTTCATTTCCACCATTGTTGGGAAGTATCTATGATGCTTTCCATGTATCTGAGCTCATTTAGTATATTAACCTTGACTCCCATATCATCGGCTAGAGAGAGTATGATATTGAGAATGAAAAAACCATGATAGAGCATCAAGTGGATATCCAAGAGCATCAAGAGAATGTGAAAGAAGGATGATCCATTCCACTGGTTCAAGTGTTATGGAGGAATGATGGTTAAGAGGATAGTACTTAGGAGTGTGTGACCTAGATGTGAGCCTAGTGCCCAGAGTTTTTCTCTGTTTTCCCTTCTCTTTATTTTCCTTGGGATGTATTGTTCATACCGTGGTTTTTTATGAGATATGTTATGTTTTACCTTGATTTTATTTGTTCCGTTTATTGTGTGACAACGTTCCAACATGGTAAAAAGTAATACATTATTTCTAATAGATACACATTCTACTACGATGCGATTAAACACTTGCGGGTGAGCTAGTTCCACCTCGAGCAGATAATATCCTGACATTATAGATGGAATTCCCCAATTCATATGTCTAGGAGAGCATAGATGTTTAGATATTATGAGATTTTAGGTTAACATGTTTTATTGGTTGTGTTGTTTTAATTATTACAATATCATTAAGATTTATCTCAAGGTACGATTGTCCAGACACTTCCTCTCTTTTCTTTGGGTTTGTTTGGAATTCATTAGGGTGAGAAGAGTTTGAGAGGTATGTGGTGTAATAGCACAGAACTATTTCCCTATCACATACATGACATATTTAAAAGGAATTATTCATTTAATTTACATTCTTGCTTTGTTTTGGGGGTTTTCCATGCATTTTGGAGGAAAATGGTGGGTTTCTAAAATTTGGGCCAGCCCGAGAGCCCATTTCAAGTTTTGAAAGTAAATTTTGATTCTTTAATAACTACTTCTTTTTTAAACATTTTTCACCCATTAAACTTCCAAAATTACCTTCATTTAACTATTCAAACCACCAAAGAAATTTAAGCCCCTTAAAAATTCATTAGCATGATGGATTTGGGTGATCAAATTAGGTATTGGGCCAACCTGAAAGCCCATTTCCAGTTTTAAATTTTTTGTTTAATTATTTCATAAAATATTCATTTTTTATCCTTTTTCAGTGATTCCACCACTCACCTAATCCAACTGCACCTATAAGCACCCCCAGAATCGTTTCCCCCACTTTGGAGATCTTATCAGTCGATAATTATGGCTGAACATCTCAGGTTTCTAAAATCGTCCAGAATTATCAAGTAAGTGATTATCCTTCAAAGTTCCTTCCTTTTCCTTAAGTTTTCTTCCTTTCTTCTTGAATCACCAAATATACAGAAGCTATGGCTCCATACATAGGTTTTCATTTTGAGTTTCTTGGTCCAATCCTCTGGTTTTAGGTTTGATCTCACTCCCTTGTGGTGCGGTGGTGGTGCGGTTGAAGTTCTGCACTAGGATTTGTGATTCTTGACTCTTTTAGTAGGTGATTCCGTGTTTATGAAACCTTTGTGTCCTAGAATGATGTATTTATCAAAATTTAGGTTTATCTAATTTTATTATTTCTGGAAAAATTAGTTTTATTGGACTTCGTTTTGCAAATGAATTTTTAAATGCTAATTTCATGTGAAATTGGGGGGTTTTCATGGGAATGTTTTGTTGGTTTATTTGGGGAATCCATATTAATACTTAATTTAGTTTATTTAACAATGATAGGTATTAGAATAATATTTTTAATTTTTATACCCTTTGATTGTTTCTGTGAAAATTGGTTTTAATAATGTTTGTGGAACATGTAAACTTTAAGTCCCATGTTTGTGTAAAAATGGAGGTTTTTCAACGTTATCATTTATTGGTTCAGAAGGGGCTTCCCTAAAAAAATATTTGTTGTTTTAATTGAAATTTATTGGTCTGAATTTTCTATTTTGGTAACTTTATGGTGTGCACATAGTGTGCAAGTTGGGTTCTTAAGGATTTCGCTGTGTGAAACATTACAGGATTTGGAGGATTTGTTTTATTAAAAATCTAAGTGTTTTGTTGTGTGTTTTAAGTTGTATAAAATGTGATAGCTACAATATTATTTGTGTGTGACCAGTAGTGGTGTTTTATATGAAATTATATTTATGTTGCGTGATTAAATTGATTGAGCACAAAAGGAGAAGCCTTGGTACCTAGGTGGGGCATATTTGTACTAGTACGGCTAGTGGGACGGATGGGTTTTGTCCATGTTTCACTTCGAATTTGGTTAATGAAAACTATAACTAAACTATGTGGATGATGATTAAGGACCAATAGGTTATGGGTATATTCCCTACTAGTGACTTGTCCATGAGAATGAATTTTTCTATGGTTACTTTACACCGAGGTATGAGGTACACAGGGCCCGAGACAACCTATTACCTTGGGGTGTTCCAGATTTTGTTGCTCCTCATATTTGTGGTATTTTCCCATATACAAGGGTGTGTTTGGAAGTAAATTATATCAGTTAACTTTTTTATTTTAATGTGTTAACATTCTAAAATTTTCGGATTGAATTTTTTTTTTCAATTGAATGTTTCATTTCTTAGAATTTTAACACTCTTTCACCTTATGTATTAAAATTGATTGTTTTATTCACATTGTATTGCATGATCTTTGGAATCATCTGGTGGTATCCTATTGAGCTTAGTCTCATACCCTACTTACACCCCTAGGGTGTATGTAGACCTTATTATGCGTGAATTAGGTAAAGGGAAGGCTAAGGGTGATGGCAGTTCAGGGTGTTATTCTCCATCTCTGGGGCGGAGTTGTGGAGACGGCTTGTGGGTGATGACCCCCATGTCATGTGGAGTCCTTGGGGATGTCTTGGTGATGTCTTTATTTGTATTTGGACCTCTTTTATTGTCTTTAATCCAATGTATTCAGTTCTGGTTTTTGGATAAGACTTGTTTGGCTTGAAAATTTCGGATTTTTATTATTGATTGTCTTTTTATGTTTTATGCTTTCATACTCAGGTAAATCATTCCCAAACAAGATTTGTTTGCTACCTGGGAACTTGTTACAGCCCATGGGGATAGGGAACTCCCTACGGGCCTTGCCATGAGCCAGTTTGGAGCCAGTTTGATGGTGACTAGATTCAGTTCGTGACAAAATTGTATCAGAGGAGGTTAATGTTTTTGGGTTATATTGCTATTTTGGGATGAGTTAGGATAGATAAGAGATAAGACTGTCGGGGCTCAAGGTTTTGGTTGTGAGTAGCATGTCTGGCCCACACCTCTCATGGCAGACCTTGAGTCTCCAAGGGATGTTCGAATTTATGGATTGACTTCACTTCAAGGTGAGATGTGTGGGCTACAGAACACATGTGGACATCAGGTGGATGTGGAGTAGTTGTTTCTTTATTTAGTGAAATGTGTTTAGTTTATTTATATTTTATGTATTTGATTACAATTTTCAGAATTTTGGTATTGACTATTGTTTTGTGACTGTTGAATTTTGAAGAAACATGCCTCCCTGGAAAGCTCCCACATGCCCACAGGAGGAACCTGGGGAGTGTTCTCCCACACCGATTGATCAGAGGCTCATGGAGGCTGTGGTTCGTGCTATTCATGCTTTGGGATAGGGACCAGATTTTACTCATATTCCTATTTGGGCAGAAGAGACAGGTCCTAGAAAAGATAAAGCACAAGAGTTTCTAAAAAATAAGCCTCCTACATTCTGAGGTAGCTCTGAACCCCCGGGTAGCAGAAGAATGGCTCGAGAATATCGAGTGTATGTTTGAGTTCCTGGAAACACCCAAGGAGCTAAAGGTGAAGTGTGCCTCATTTCTGTTGAAGGGTCCCATCTATAAGTGGTGGGAGTCAGTGCTTCAGGTTGAGAAGAATGAGCAGATGTGCTGGGGAGATTTCAAGGCTATCTTCAATGAACAGTACTTCCCTGAGGTGTTGGCTTATTCTAGGTCTAGAGAGTTCATTGAACTTGATTAGGGGAATCTATCTATGATGGAGTATGCTAACCATTTTGCTGAGTTGGATTGGTATGCTCCAGAAATTGTCTATAATGAGAAAGCGAAGGACCATAGGTTTGAGAAAGGCTTGGGACCATAGATATACTCCCTAGTGTTCTAGTTTAAGATGAGGACCTATGATGGGGTCGTTGATCGAGCGTACATGGTGAAGATTTATAGGAATGTCAGGGCTGGTTTCTATGGTTCAGTACCAGCAGTGGGATGTGGAAGCTCCTCAAATAAGAAAATGAAGTAGGATGATCATGTGAAGAAAGGAGGAGGAAGTTTAGGCCACTCTTCCAGGTAGTTTTCTTCCAGAGATTCTGATGCGAGATCGGTCCTGTGCCACCAGTGAGGAAATATACGGCATATCAGACCAGCATGTCCACCTCCTCTGAATCCTTGTTACCTGTGTGTTGGTGTGGGGAATTTGCAGCACTTTTTTAGTGTGGAACTTCCACTACCAAGTGGGACAGGGTCAGTGGTTTCAAGAAGAGTGCCAACACAGTCCGAGACATCGAGGAATGGGGGATCTCGATTTGGTGGTCATGGTGGTAGGTCTAGATCATATTCTAGTAATATCCACTTTAGGGAATATCCACATACTAGAGGTCGTCCTCAGGTAGAGATTGGACATCTCCAAGTAGTGGATCAGGCACTAAAGGGATCAGAGGCGGGACCATCGATAGTTCAAGGTACCGTTATGATCACATCTTATATAGTTTCTTCACTTTTTGATATTGGCACCTCTATTTCATTTATTTTTTTCCAGTTTTGGGGACATGCTGAATTTTCCAACTGATTTGATGTCTTTCACGATGGAGTTGTTCACACCGCTGGGAAAGAAGAAGGAGCAGGGTCTCAGGTTCCTGTCATGTGCGCTTCCTATGTCAGGGGTCGAGATGGAGTGGGACCTCTCGGTCTTAGATATGGTCCTTTTTAATATCATACTCAGTATGGATTGGCTTTTACACTTCCAGGAACACATAGATTTCTACAGATGCCGTGTGAGTTTCATGGCACCTGATGGGATTCGTCAGGTTTCTCAGGGGGAGTGGGATCCTCGATCAGGTCGCACAGGGCCTCCACTCTCAGAGTTGGGAAGTGTTATCTAGTAGTTATCATCGCTCATGCTAGAGGACGGTCTTTCCCCTGAAAACGAACTACCTCATGTAGTGAATGAGTTTCCATAGGTATTCCTGGATGATTTTTTATGTTCGCCCCCAGAGTAGAATGTGGAGTTTTCGATTGATTTGGCACCGATAACACAGCCGATATCTCTTCCCTCATACTGTATGGCCCTTACTGAGGTGAGGAAATTAAATATATAGCTAGAAAACTTAGAATCCAAATGATTCATTCACCCGAGCATCTCTCCTTGGGTCGCTCCGGTGTTGTTCGCGAAAAATGATGATGGATCCCTCTGGTTGTACATTGGCTTCTGGAAGCTGAATAAGGTAACAATTAAAAACAAACACCCTTTTCCCAGAATAGATGATTTGTTTTATCAGTTGAAGGGGAAAAAGTGGTTATCAAAGATAGACCTGCATTCAGGGTATCATCAACTCAGGGTGAAGGAGTCAGACATCCCAAAGGCCGTCTTTCGAAGAAGGTACGACCACTTTGATTATTTGGTCATGCCCTTCGAATTGACCAATGTTCTAGCGGTCTTTATGTCACTCATGAACAAGGTGTTTCATCAGTATCTCAATTCCTTTTCTATGGTGTTCATGGATAAAATTATGGTATACTCTGGCTCTGAGGACGAACACGAACATCACTTGAGGATCGTTTTGGTTACATTACAGAATCACCGCCTCTATGAAAAGTTTTCAAAGTGCACTTTCTGGATCAGGGAGTTGAGATTTCTTGGGCATCTGATCTCAGAGCACAGAGTTTCAGCGGACCCTGAGAAAATTAGTGTGGTCATTTCATGGGAGCAACCAAAGAATGTGTTTGAGATCAGCAGTATTCTTGGCTTGGCTGGTTGTTACAGGCGATTCGTTCGGGATTTCTCTCGTCTTGCTTCACTAATGACCTCCCTCACCTAGAAAGGGGTGGAGTTTGTATGAGGTCCAGAATGATAGGCGTCATTCGAGTAGCTGAAGAGGCAGTTGACTACCACCCCCGTGCTGATTTTTCAAGTGGTTGGAAAGGGATATGTGGTCTATTGTGATGATTCAGGTATGGGTCTTGGGTGTGTGATTATGAAGGATGATCACGTGGTCGCATATGGCTCTATCCAACTCCGACCACATGAAAAGAACAACCCTACCCATGACGTGGAGTTGGCAGCGGTGATGTAGGTTTTGAAGACTTGGTGTCGCTACCTCTTTGGCGAGAAGTTAGTGGTCTACTCTGATCACAAAATCTTGGCTTATATCTTCTCGTAGAAGGACCTCAACTTGAGGCAGCGTCGCTGGATCAAGTACTTGCAGGGGTTTGACTTTGACATTGTCTATACCCTAGGAAAGTGTAATGTAGTGGCCGACGCCTTGAGAAAAAGGGTTCCAGTGCAGGCTTTTAGTATGTCTAGTGATTAGGGGACATTGATGGGGCTATTTTTTCAGATGCATGTGGAGACCAGGGAACACAGTGGATGGGAATTCTTGGAGAGCGTCCAGTTGACTCCTTCTCTATTGGAGTTTATTCCACGGGAACAACCCAGTGATGATATTTTTGTGGTTGAATCACTTTCTTCATGGTGGGGATACACCCTCTGATTGGTTGTAATCTCCCGAGGGTATCTTGTGCTTCAAGGGCCTTTCAGTAGTGCCGTTATCTCTACGGAAGGTGGTGATGCAGGATAGCCACCAATCTCAGTGGGTTGTCCATCCAGGTGCCACTAAGATGTATTATGATATCCGTCGGTAGTTTTGGTGGCCTGTTATGATACAAGACATAGAGGACTTTGTTTCGAGATGCTATAGATGCCAACAAGTGAAATTAGAGCATCTAAGGCCTTCTAGTTTGCTCCATTCATTACCCATTCCTACCTGGAAGTGGGACGAGGTCTACATGGACTTCATTGTTGGATTACGATGTACAACTAGGGGTAATAATTCCATTTGGGTGGTGATTGATCGTCTGACCAAATTATCCCACTTCATTCCGATATAAGATACAACTAAAGTCGATGAGTTGGGCCATTTTTATATTCTAGAAGTGGTGAGACTCCATGGGGTACAATCAGAATTTTTCTCAGATAGAGACCATCGTTTCACTTCTCAGTTCTGGGAAGGCATTTAGAAGGCCTTGGGGTCTCAGATTAAGATGATAATGGCATACCATCCTTAAATGAATGGTCAGACAGAGTGGGAAAATCAGATTTTGGAGTACATGCTCCGTGCATGTGTATTGGGCTTTGGAAGTTCTTCGGATAGTCATTTAGGGTTGGTTGAGTTTTCTTATAATAACATTTAAGAATCCTCGATTCAAATGGCTCCTTTTGAGGTGCTCTATGGTCGGTTGTGTCGGTCCCCCTGTGTTGGGTTGAGGTAGGTGAGACCTCACTGGTGGGGATGAGTCTACTGTAGGAGATGTTTGAGAGGGTCAAGTTTATTAGGCAGCATTTATTGACAGCTCAGAGTCTCCATAAATCATATGCTGGCTGGAGGCGTTGTGCCCTAGAGTTTTCTGTGGGTGATAGGGTATTCTTGAAAGTGGCCCCTCGTCTGGGACATCATCGATTGAAGAAGCAACGGAAGCTGACGCCACGGTATGTCGGGAAATTTGAGATCATCGAGTGTATTGGAAAAGTTTCATATAGGTTGTCCTTTCCTTCTTAGTTGACGTCCATCCACGACATCTTCCATGTCTCCCAGTTGAAGTAATACAACCTGGATCCGTCCTATGTGTTGAGTTGGGAAAAACTGGATATAGAGCCTAACTTGTCTATTGTAGAGCGGTTGGTGAAAATAGTGGACTCCCAAGACATGTTTCATCGAGGTAAGTCCATTTCGCTGATCCGGGTTTGTTGGCAGCATGGTAGTGATACTCAGGATACATGGGAGCGGAATTCATGGGTTGAGGAAGAGTACTCTTTCCTGTTTTCAAATCAAGCTTCATGTTAACTTTCCGGGGCAGAAAGTCCTTCATGGTGGGGACAATTGTCACATACATGAAATATTTTAAATTTATTTTTCATTTAAATTACATTCTTGCTTTGTTTTGGGGGTTTTCCATGCATTTTTGAAGGAAATGCCAGGTATCCAAAATTTGGGCCTACCCGAGAGACCATTTCTAGTTTTGAAAGTAAATTTTGTTTCTTATATAACTCCTTCATTTTTCAACCCTTTTAACCCATTAAACTTCTAAAAAGACCTCCATTTAACTATTCAAACCACCAATTAAATTTTGGCCCCTTATAAATTCATTAGCATCTTCGATTTGGGTGGTCAAATTAGGTATTGGGCTAACCCAAAATCCCATTTCCAGTTTTAATTGTTTTTTAATTATTTCAAAAACCTTCCTATTTTATCCTTTTTTGGTGGTTCCACCTCTCACCTACTCCAAATATACCTATCCACACCTCCATCTTCGTTTCCCCCTCTTTGGAGATCGTATTAGTTGATAATTAGGGCCGAACTTCTCAGGCTTCTAAAATCGTCCAAATTTCTCAAGTAAGTGATTATCCTTCTAAGTACCTTCCTTTTCCTTAATACTTCTCCCTTTTTTCTTCAATCCCAAAATTTCCAGAATCTAGGGATTCGTACCTAGGTTTTCATTCTTAGTTTCTTGGTCCAATTCTCTAGTTTTAGGTTTGATCTCACTCCCTTGTGGTGTGGTGGTGGTGTGGTTGAAGTTCCGCACTAGGATTTGCGGTTCTTCACTCTTTTGGTAGGTGATTCCATGTTTATGCAATATTTGTGTCTTATCATACTGTATTTATCATACATTCAGGTTTATCACATTGTATGATTTCTGAAAAAATTAGTTTTATTGGTGTTTTTTTACAAATTAATTTTTAAATGCTAATTACATGTGAAATTGGGGGTTTTTCATGGGAATGTTTTATTGGTTTATTTGCGGCATACCTATTAATACATAATTGATTTTTTTGAACAATAATAGGGCTTTCAATAATGCTTTTAATTTTTATCCCCTTTGTTTGTTTCTGTTAAAATGGGTTTTAATAGTGTTTGTGGAACATGTAATCTTTAAGTCCCATGTTTGTGTGAAAATAGAGGTTTTTCCTTGTTATCATTTCTTGGTTCACAAGGGGCTACCCTAAAAAATATTTGTTGTTTTAATTGAAATGTACTGGTCTGAATTTCCTGTTTTGGTACCTTTATGGTTTTCACATAGTGTGCAAGTTGGGTTCTTATGGAGTTTGGTGTGTGAAACATTATGAGATTTGGAGGAATTGTTTTGTTAAAAATCTAAGTGTTTTGTTGTGTGTTTTAAGTAGTATAAAATGTGATAGATACTGTATAATTTTTGTGTGACCAGTAGTGTTGTTTTATATGAAAATAGATTTATGTTGAATGATGAAATTGATTGAGCACAAAAGGGGAAGCCCGAGTACCTAGGTGGGGCAGATTTGTACAAGTATGGCTAGTAGAACAGATGGGTTTTGTCCCTATTTCACTTAGAATTTGGATAAAGACAACTCTAACTAAACTATGTGGATGATGATTGGAGACCATTAGGTTATGTATATGTTTTCTAATAGTGTCTCATGCATTATAATGGGTTTTTTTATGGTTACATTACACCGAGGTACGAGGTACATAGGGCCCGAGACAACCTAGTGCCTAGGGGTGTTCCCAATTTTGTTGCTCATCGGATTTGTGGTATTTACCCATATACTAGGGTGTGTTTGGAATTAAATTGTAGTATATAAAATTTTTTATTTAATGTGTTAACATTCTGAAATTTTCGTAATGAAAAATATTTTCAATTGAATGTTTATAATCTTAGAATTTTAACACTCTTTCACCTCGTGTATTAAAATTGCTTGTTTTATTCACATTGTATTGCATGCTCTTTGGAATCATCTGGTGGTATCCTATTGTGCTTAGTCTCACACCCCAATTACACCCCTTGGGTGTAAGTAGACCTTATTATGCATGACTCAGGTAAAAGGAAAGGCTATGGGTGATGGCGGTTCAGGGTGGTAGTCTCCATCGCTGGGGCGGAGTTGTAGAGACGGCTTGGGGGTGATGACCTCCTTGTCGTGTAGAGTCCTTGGGGATGTCTTGGTGATGTATTTATTTCTATTTGTTTCTCATTTATTGTCTTTAATCCAATTTATTCAGTTCTGGTTTTTGGTTAAGACTTGTTTGGATCGAAAATTTCTTATTATTATTATTGATTGTTTTTTTTATGTTTTATGCTTTCATACTCGGGTAAATTATTCCCAAACCAGATTTTTTTTGATACCTTGGAACTTTTTCTAGCTTGTTTAGATAGGTAAATCCCTTTGGGTGTTTCCATGATCTGGGTTTGGTGCCGGTTTGATGGCAACAAGATTCGGTTCATGACACGCCCCGTTACTTTTCAAAAAAATCTAATGATTTTGGTGTCTGGGTTTAGTCCAAGTTATTTTTAGGACATGTGAGTCACTTCAACAATGACTCATTCAAATAGTTTTCCAAATTTCCTGTTTTGTAATGCTGACTCATTCTAGCAGTGACTTATCCTAGAATAGAATCATTTTTCAGTGACACATTTGGTTGGTGACTCATCCTGGATGTGACCCGTCATTATAGTGACTCACTGGCAGTGAATCTTCTAGTAGTAGCTCATCCTGGAGGTGACTCATCTTTAGGTGAATCTCTAGAAGTGACTAACTAGAGGCAACTATTTTGTTAGTGTATCACTGGATGCTACTCTTATGGTGGTGAAGCATCTGGCAATGAATCCATTTAATAGTTTTCCAAATTTCTAATTTTTTTTGTTTTTACAGTTTTTCCCTTTTTTCTGTCTGTTTTGAAATGAAATTGGTTTAAATCCATTTTTAGAGTCTTTGAGGCTGATTCGAAGGCTATTAATTGTATATTAAATTTATCCAATAATATAAGGATTTTAAATTTTTAAACATCATGGTTTTCTGAGATCCACCATTAATGGTAATTCAAAAAATATCTAATACCAAACACTCAGGATCTAATATTTATAAAGAAAATATTATTCCTCCTACCTTTCTATTAGGATTTATCTTGAGACAGGTTTTCCCAAATAATTATTTCTATTTAATTATATTATTCTGGTTTCTGCAGTTGGTTTGTGTTTCCCTGGATATTTTCCTATTATACGCACACCTCTGTTTTTGGTAAAGCAAGGTTATGCTGATTCTCTTTCTTCCATGTTGGACATCCTTAGTCTTTATTGATTGTGTATCATTTGGTATGGGTATATAAATGTTTATCCCAATAGAGAGGGTTTATTATGGACTAATAAAGTTAAACGAATTTGTTTAAATAAAATTAAAATGTGTGGGGGAATGTGATGTATGATCAAACAACTTATTTGTTATTTGTATCAATGTTATGTATTGTATGGGCTAATTACCCACTTAAAATTGTGATCATTAGTGGTCCTTTCTTGCACTTCTATCTTGGGAACTAGGTAATTGATATTGTGTGGTTTCTAAAAAACACTTATTATTTTATTAGTTCACTATATACATTCAGTTAATAAAATTGATCCCCCTGGATCATAGGGCTTATATGATAACACCCTTAATTAATAAAGTAAAATAGAACAATATATATGATACTAAATTTTAATGTATGTTGTGTAATGGTGTGTGATCTATCATGTGGGGGGTAGTGAATTTGATATGTCTATGCAGTTGGGAAGCGATGTGTGATGTGGTTTCGCAGTGGGGATATAGTGGAAGATGGATTTGAACATGGTTATTGGGATTTTGATTCATTGTACTACTTATTTTTTTTTGTGTTGTGATAGTTCTCTGGTTAGTATGGATAGCTAAATTAGTAATAATCATAAAATATAATTATTATATGATAATTATTTAAACGTCATGTTTAATGGTTGAATTGGTTGTGGGAATTAAGTGAATAATAAACTACATGTTTTAGTGGAACAGGTTGGTAACAAAGAATATGGAAAACATTTTAATATTAATTAAATACTGAAAACAAATTATGGCATACTTTATACTTGGGTGGGGTTGTTCATTTATTCTTAGTTTTAGACATGGGGGGCCTTGTCAGTTTTTTGGTGATCATCTTAAATACCCTGTAGGTGGGGATTATGTGGCATCATATATATGTATGTATAAATAGTATTTTCTTTGTGATTTCTATTCCCACCCCACCCACAACAAGCACTACGCGCAGACACCCGCATAGTCATACAAGGGTGTCTTTTAAAACACCTCATTGAGAGGATGTATTGATGGCCACCCAATCATCCCACCTCCATATTCCATATGATAATGGCCCAGGTGTCTTCAGGATGATATGTGATGTATTTTCCGAAATATATTAAGGATGAGATGTGAAGGTTTATACCATGTGTCTTTGAGATAATATGTGATTTCATTTCATGGGCTAGGTGGATGTGGGAAGGATGTGAAGTGATGTGTGTCTTAGGTGTGTGTGGGTAGGATGTAAAATGGGGTGTGTTCTTGGTGTGTTTAGGCAGGATATGATGTGATATATTCAAAAGAGGTGGGAGTGCCAAGATGTTTGTCATTGGGGTGTGAGAGAGGCCAATCAGTGGGAAAGTGCTACGGGGTACCCTATCATCAATGTGATTTATATTACATTGTATTTCTAGGACTCATTATTTGGTGAGTGTTTCTTGGTGAGGTTGTGGTTATGGTTAGTCTACCTGTTAGGTGCTTTTTGGTTTTGTTGTTTTCTCACTTGTGCATTGGTATTCTCGTAGAAATTGTTCATGAGAGACTTTTATTTTCCTATGAATTATGCCTGTATAATCACCCTATGTATATAAAAACGGTTTTTATGTTTCCACTAGGATTACATAGACAGTGATGGGTGTCTCTAGTCATAACCCTAGATAGTTTCTATGTTACTGATCCAGTTTTTTTCGGTATTTACTTAGAGACATTCATTTGTATCAGTTTTTATTACACATCCATTGTGGGATTGTTTTGGTTTTCTTATACGAATCTGTATGTATGTCATAGATTTGATTATGGTTGATACATCCTATCTCCTGATCTTGTTTACTTATAAAGGGTAATGCCTCCCATATTGTAAGATTTGTAACATTTAGTGCTTATTTCCAAATTAGGGCCTACTAGTGGCGGGATTGAGGGGTGATTATCTCTCTCCCCTCATTGTTGTATCTTTGGTGGGAGGGTTCATTACATAGGGGATACCAAAAGTATATGGAGTATCTATAATATGTTTATTGGATAGATTTTCAAGGGAATTTCAATATACAGGGTTGGCCTGAAGTGGGAGGATGTGATTTTCTTTTTTAATTGAAAATGGGGGGAAAATATTGGGTAATGAATGCTAGATAAGTGATATGAATAGAATTTCATGAGTGTTATGTGATTTAGGTGGATAAATTTTAGGTGAGACAAGTTGCTGTGAATTTCATACCTATCAATGGTTTCTAGAAGGTTTATGTCACCTTTTTTTTGACAGCCTTTATAAAATAATTCCATGAAAAAATCCATTTTACGTTAACCATGGTAATTAATATTTATCCTATGTAATTTATTTGTAATTAATAAAAATAATATTGACATAGTTACATAATTTAGACCTATTGATTCAAAATATAATGTTTATTTTCTCAAATAATATTAATATGTCTACGAAAAAAATAATTTTTCATTTATGATCATAAAACCAGTTTTTTATAAAAATCATAAAAAAAATCATCTTAAGAAGATAAAATCATAATTATTTGAAAAATTATATCCATTCATTCAAATTAAATTTCTTAAATTCAATAAATTCAATATTTTAATATAATCATAAAACAAAATTAAAGATATATTTTATTATAAAATTTCAAATATTGACTATTATTATTTTTATTCCAGGTTATTTAAATACTAAATTTGTGTTAAGAGATTTTTAATATAAAATATAATTTATTAATATTAATCATGTTTTTATTGATATAGACATGCATATTGCATAAAAATGTACTTTTTTAGGAGAAATACTTCTGTATATAATAAATGATGGGATGGGTAATTTTTTGTAAACTAATTGAATTTCCTTCATATTATAACCATTCTTTATTTTATGTACACATATATATTATAAAAACGTTACTCATATTCATTACTATTAAATAAATATCTAGGATTTGACTTTTATTGTTAACATTTATATTTTATTATAAATATATTGTGGTTTATTTTTAATTCGATTTTTCATGTGGTTAAAGATATTGAACACATTAACTTATTAAAAGGAAGTGAAATATTAAAATCATAGGGTGTTAAACTAACTTTATCCTTAAATAAAGAAGTAATCCCAATATATGAATGTAATTTCTTTCATAAACATGAAAACATTATCTTTCTTACTCACGGGTAAGATTTTTTTTTTGAAAATTAACTATTCTTTTATAATTAATTTTTTATCACACATCACAATTTATATTCACATCTATCTAATTCTAGTCTTATTTTTTCATTTATTTTTTGTAAAATATTTTAAAAACCTATAAATATATTTCATTTTTCAATGATAGTGACCATTCTCTACTGAAATATTTTTTGTGTTGGTAAAATAATATTTTGATATTAAAAATATATAAAAGTTTGGCATTTTTGTTCGAAGTAAAGTTTTTTATTTGGTTTTTCTTGTTTTTTATGATTTGTTGCAAAAAAATTTGTAAAATATTTAGTGTTTGTAAAATTTTCAAATTTGAGTCTTGTGTTGTGTTGGAACATTTGAAAATATTCTCACTTTTCCATGTTAAAAAAATCAAATACTGCATACATTTATTGTGTGATCACTAAAAACTGTTGTAGGATATGGGATGTATATTTTTAACTTGTTCTATTATAATAGATTTTTTTAGTCGTATAGTTGAATTATTTTTTTTGTTTGTGAGTTTTTTCCATCCTTCTAGGTAAATTTAAATAGTTTTTTTCGGTCTTTTTCCCTGAATAAAGAATAAAATTGGTGGTTTTTTGAGTTAGGGACATGATAGTAGGCAATTATTTAATTTTTTGGGATATTTTATTTATTGATTTATATAATCATCTGTTATAGTTTTTCAAATATGACGAAAATTAATGTTTCAAGATTCAAAATGAAAATCAATCAAATATATATACTTTTTAATTAAATTCAATTATAATATTAAACAGAATCTTGACTCCATGAGTATATACTCAAATGTGGTAACATAGTGAAAGAATAAAATAAAAATAAGAATTAGAGAATTTAAGAAATATGAATAGTAATTCATCATAATGATAAACTCAATAAATGATGAAACAATTATCATTAGAGTGAGTATATTATATAGGGGGTGATGTCAAAGAATGTGAGACTCCATAAGTGGCATAGGAGGAAATTACTAATATAATGTTTTAAAAATAGAAATTATAGAGATAAAATAAATTTTTTTATTTCAATCAAGAGTAATATCCTTATTGGATTCGATAATAGTTTTTTCTTTTCGATTTTCTATAAAAGATAAAAAAAGGTTTTTTTGTATAGTTTCATTAAGGAAGAGGTGTTAGAGGTTCAAAAGAAATTTTTTAAAGAGTGTCTGCTATTTAAAAACTCTTTATAATAATTCTGTAAAACATTGATTTGTGATAGAGCACTTGAATTTTAGAATTTATTGATAAAAACATTAAATTGGATTAAAAAAATTTAAGGTTCATCTGAATTGTGATCTTCCATGTTTTGGTATTTTGAACCCAATAGATTTTCAATTACATATTAATGAATAGAATGAGTGTATCCATTTTTAATAATGATTAATCTTTGAAGAAATACCTACATAGTACACTCAATTGTGAGTTTTTTGAATCATTGTACAAGGAAAAAAATATAATGTTGATCATTTAGGGTGAATTAGTATTAATTGATATTTATTTAATTCACATTTCCTCAAAAAACAAGTATTAATCTAAAATGAAATTGAAATAGATCAATTGAATGATATAACACTTTCTTTGGTGGGTGAAGTGTTGGAATTTGATCATAAACTAGTGGTTGATCACCCATTCTATGGTCTAGGTTTCAGTATTTTTAGGTGTAGTGAGCATGTGAAGGAGTTTAAATATAAGGTTTTTGAGGGGGTAACATTAATTTTTTGAAAATTTTTATAAATTATTTTTAAACTTCACTAAAAAAATATTTCATATTCAGATTTTAATTTCTTAATTATTAATTCATTGGTTTGGGAGGTTGACATGAACTTCTATGAAAATTTTAAAAATGTCAACACTCCATAGATAGATGAGTAAAAAACAGGGTTGGATAAACCTGACTATTAAGCTAGGAAAAAGCGTGGATTAGGATTTGGAGTTTGTTTCCAAGGTTTTAAAATATTTTTTTAAAAAAAAGCGAAAAACATTTTCCCAAAATAGATTTCAAAGTGCAATAATTTTAGTATCAGTTTCTAGGGATTATGAGGTATTTTTTTTAAGAAAAGGCATGTTAATTTTGAAAACCCCATGGAAGAACCATATTTTTTAATTTCACTTATAAAAACATATAATTGTCCAAAAATGCCTTTTCTTTTAAAGTAGAAAACAGGTAAATTTTAATTGAAGTGGAGGAAAAATTATTGTATCTCTTTGACAAAGGGGTCTCATATGGGTGCTTCAATGTTTTTGAGGAACATGGTTTATTCCCTAGAGTTATAAAAGTTGTTATTGATTTTTTTTATTCAAAAATTAATGAAAAAATCACTTGTGTTGTTCCCTTATAAGGAACTCATTCCCTCAATCATACATATTCAAATTATGATGGAAGTTTGATTAAGGACTATTAATTAATCACATTATGGGTGGTAGTGAATGGAGTTATTTCATTCAATAAAATGTTTATTTTTTGTTCTAATTTAATTTGTTTATCAATTTTAAAATCAACATATGCCTTTCATATTTTTCAATTTATAAACTTCAATGCATAACCATTAACATTGATGAAATTTAGAAATTCATATCTATATCAATACAAGTTAAACTGTTATAAAATGTCAGTGTTTGTGTTTAAAGTTCATATCATTTTTCCTCAGGAGTTATAAGGTAAAATCTTGGATGGGTTTTCTTTATTAAATAAATTGAGTATTTTTATTCCTTCCCATTACATCACTTGTTGATTCTTTTTAATTAGAGTTTAAGTTAGGGGATTCATGTAATAACAATATAATTAGATATCACTACCACATGTTATTACATTGTGAATTTTTATGTTATTTTTAAACATTAAATGATGAAATTTAATTCATATTTATTCAACATTGTATGTGATTAAGTGAACAGAATGAGATGATTTTTAATGAGGTGTTAGAGTAGTTACCTCTTCTAAAAACCTTCTTTTGATAACAATCATTCACTTTCTATATTACACTAAATATAGGATTCATTTTTACTGATATTTAACTACTGAATTATTATTTTGAGATCAATTTCAGTTTTATGGTGTTTTACGAAAGGAATTTGTATATATTTCTTTGAGGAAAAATTGAACTACATAGAAAATATTAAGTGAAAAAATATGCTTTTATAAGAAAATTATTCTATTATTTTTGTCAAACTATTATTGAGATAAAATCCTTGAAACATATTTTTATTAGGAAGAGACCGAAAAAAAATTACCTGAGCTATTGTTAAAGCCACTGTATCTTTATATTTTTTTGATACATAATAAATTCATTAGGTAGAGTAGCATTCAAATAAAAAAACCTCAATAACATAACCTCCCCTTGACTCTGTGTTCCAGAAGTTGAAATTTACCACACCCAACCAACCATAATAATTCAACCTCATAATACAATAAAAAAACAAAATTAATCAAAAGAACCATCAATAAGATTCATTTGAGAACAATAATCACTCAATAAAACACTAATGCAATGTATATTCAATTAGGATACCATGAATGCATCTAAAACCTAGTCCCTTGGGTCCAAACATCCATAGTAGATCCTCCTTATATATTTTTATTATTGATCACCAATTTCAATTTTGACATTAACCACTATCCCTGATAAACACTTATATATTATTCATTTCATAGAATTGTTTCTAGATAGTTCACCAATATTCAAGACCATTATTGATGTGATCAGATGACATAAACATATTAGGATCTTGTTTTTTATAACTATTTAAAATAATTTTATCAACAAATCATTACCAACAACCTATTAATGATCAAAATTCTAGTATATATAAATTTGATTCCCAAACCTAAAATTCTTTGAACATATGATAGTATGAACAAGGATTAACCTCCCAAAAACCTCCCATTTGAAAACATGTTCTTGAGAGAACTCCAATATCCCTCCATAGAAAACCTCATGTATTCATATGCTAGTAGTGCTACTCCACATTTATTTTTCTATTCACTGAAGACCCCCAAAGACATGTTTATAACTTTTGAGTTAATGTCTTGGTTAGAATTTCCACCAAATGTTATACACTAGTAATTTTATGAAGATCCATTAGCTTCTCCTCAAACAAGTTTCCAGTTAACATGTATTCGAATTCAATGTTATTTGTGCATGAAATCAATACTATATTTTTTCTTAGTGGATTTAACATAGGGTATCATAGAAAATAGTCACTCCTTTACTTCTTACCAATTCCGTCAGTAATTACTTGATCTACACCATAACATTACTAGATTTCACTATCACTACATTTTCTAATTGCATTGTACATAATGTAATAGTTTTCTATAGCCACTATATTCCAATATATTCAATTCATCTATATATAAATATGAATACTAATATGTACATATTACTTTCTAAATCTTCAACATGTGCAGCATAAAAAATCATTGTAATGGATATTCATCCCAAAGACATAAATAATGATCTTATGATCCTTTCAATTAATAAAGGATCTATTTTACAACCCTTTGATATTCCATTCTAGTGTTGGAAATAATTATTATTAAAAAATACATAATAAATATAAAAATAGTTCAATTAAAAAAAATTCATACAATAATCTTTTTATAGCTGAATAGTAAGGTACTTTCTCCCTGTATCAATGGTCATCTTTTATTTTAGGTGCTTATGCATTAGAAGTTATGAATACATATGAAAGTGGAGTTATAACTGGTTTGTGTTAAATCATAATAAATTGTGAAATTATTTTTTATACATTATTTTTGAGATAAAACCAAAGTCTAGGTCTTCCCATTTCTTTATATCTTTACTTAATATAATCTTAGCAGTCCAAAGACCGTTCAACATGAAAATCCTTGAAAATTTATTTTTCAATTTCTATATATTTTGTACTTATAAACACATAATTAAAATATCATAAACATAAAACATGAAAATAATGATGGATCAATCATCCCATTTCTTTTGGGAAGAGTAATGATCAACAATACAACTACCAAATCCTTCTTCTTCCATAAATGAGTCAAATTTCCATTCTTTTTTAGGGTGATTACTCCAACCTATATAATTCTTTCTTCAATTATAAACCAAATTTTGATCCCCAAAATTTGTTACACCTATGGGATACTTAATATCGATATCATCCTCTAACTAACCTTGAAGGAAATTTTTTTGACATCCATTTATTCAAAATACATATCATTCGATGCCATTATACATATCACTATTTTTTGGTAAAATAGTTCACTATTAGTGAAAAGATTAATTATAAATATAATCCTTACTTTTTTTCAAACCCCTTCAGTATTCATCATTATTTTTTACCATGTCATATCACCATATTCTTCTATAATGAGGTAAAATTAGTTTTTTGTAATTTCCTTTTTAGCCTCTATAACATCACCCATATCCTACATTTTTTTAAACTAAAAAAATCATTTTATTCATTCCTAGATAAATTATACTATTTCAGTTCATAAAGAGATTATAATTCCTTTATATTTTCATATTCTCATAAATCCATTTAGAGTTGAAATTCGAAATCATACATATAACTTTGAACTGGTATCCTGATTTTGGTTAATATTATTAATAGAATCGACCATATTGAGATACTTGAATCTTCTATTTCAATTTGTACTAAAACATTTGATATTATTTCTTACATATATCATAAATATGGTTATCCAAATTGAGCTCAACAACCATTTAAATTTCATGTATTTATAATGGTCTTACTCATGAACTTATTGTTCACTGAGCACCCACACACGAATTATTTGGTTTTTGTAATCAATTGTTACATTGATCATCATGGACTTCAATGGCTGGGTTTCCCTCAAATCCCTACTCCACTAAGATTTTTTCATTACATATAAATTTTTCATTGATGACCACATACCATTTTTTGATTATTTTTCTATTTCAAAATCCCATAATAAATATCAAAATATCTTATTTTTATATCAAATGAAAAAAATTTATTCAGTTATTTGATTTAGGCTTTTCATTGTCCTTACTATTTACAAGTGCATATTATAAACTACAAATAACTTTAAGATATTTAACATTAGTTAGTTTTCAATATAAAATATCCTTTATAATATTCTATCCAATTGGTGATGCTTGACTTCTTTTTATGATATATGTCATCATGTTGAGTGCCTCTGAAAAAATATCATTAATAATTCCCTAGTGAAATATTAAAATTTTAACTCTATATATAAATTTTTGATTAATGGTTTTAGCTACTCAATTTTGTTATGAAATTATGAGTATTAACTTCTCATGTATTTTTCTTTACTTCTAGAAAAAACTATAGAAATTTCATGAGGTGTACTCACCACCATTGTGTTCCTGGATGCCCTTCATCTACCATCCACACTCCCTTTAAGCAAATTATTTTCACTAAGTAATAAAATAAACTAAATAAAATTATTCTTTACCAAGTAAATACATACTTTCCATTTATCTTAATCAATGAAAGTAAAAAAGATAAAGGAAATCGCCATAGGATTGATCATGGAAAATTCCCTAGAAATATGAGTCTAACAACTCAAACATATGGTTTTGAGGCCTCTGACCACCTATGTTGAAGGACACTCTTTACAATTTTCCAAACACAAAACTCTCACCCATTATAATTTCCTTGTGATTATTCTTCAATATGATCTTATCCTCAAAGAATTTAAAATTATTTTCACTATGTGGTTATAACTATTGTTTCAAGAATTCAAATAATTTAAAGTTATAGTTTCGACAACTATACCTCCATCGAACAGGAAAATATAAGATCCATGTAGGCCAGCCCTAAAATTATGAAAGATGAAAATAATTTTGAAAATATGGAATAACAAGGGGTATTTCAAGATCATTAATTAACCACACCCTGCATGTCATCGTCCACCATAAAAAACAGAAGTCATGCTGCCTAAAAGACCACAGGATACTTGACTCTACAAGCGCCTACTATGAATGGTAATCAGCAATCTGGTTATCTTCCTTATAGACATGAGATACAGAGATTTTGAGATGGAGAGTCTGAATTAGACATGCGATCCAATATGGTATAATTCTCCATGAAACATTTCAAGATTGTTCTTTGAAAGAGTACACCACCAATTTTGAATCTAATTCAATAAATAATAGACAGTAATTGAATTAAATGGCATACTTGACTATATAAATGAAATCCCATAGCTCAGCTTCATAATAGTTACCTTGTTTGATTAAGTGGTGAAAGAATCCTTTAATAATGAAGTGATAGTTCTGGAACACCCACCAACATCCCACTGGTCTAGGCAAGCCAGAGGCAGCACTATCAATATTAACATTGATACAGAATGTGATTAGTGGAATCCATCTAACAAATCAGAAAAAGAGAGGCTGCTTTGGTCTCCCAGCCACCCCAATCGCCCGGACAATAAATAGATTATCAGAAGTATTCTACATTGCACCTTGCAGGATAGCTATGGCTATATGAATGTCTTTGTGAATGGAAATATAGTCTGCTTGAAAGCAATCAGGTTTTTTACAGAATAGTGCATGGTTCCCTTAAGACCATATGATGAAAATAGCCAATGATATAGTAGAAACAAGTAGATTATGCACTTTCATGCTTTTGAAACCATCACATAATCAAATAAAGGGCTCATTAATAGACCCACAATATGAAAAATCAAAGCAGAAAATAGAACCAACGTAATTCCATGTTTTCCTTGCATAAGAATAGTCCAAGAAAAGGTGTGTTGCAAAGTCTGCTGCCCGTATACATAAAAGGAATGTATAAGAAAGACTATAGCCTGATTTTTTCAACTGATCACTCACCAGGAGGAGTTTCCACCTGACCCACCAAAGAAGAGTAAATTTGGATGGCTAAACATGAGGAACATTAAATTGAACCAACCATCTGGGTTCCCTACAAGAGCCAGCATAATTTAAAAAATAATAGTCCTTTGTGGTGAAGATCCCATTGGAATTCAGATTCCATACCAAGGTGTCCTTTTCCATATACACATATCTCCAAATTTCTAGCACTTATTGTTGTGAGATAATACGAATCATATTGTCAGTGTGTAGGATTGCATCAGCAATAACCATCCGGAACACATATGGAGGAATCAAGTTTTTATCAATGTGTCTGTCCAGCCAATTAGTCTGCCAAAAATTGATGTTGGATTCAAAGCTAACCACCCACTTTTTTTCCTCGTGAAGTCCTTAAATGAGTTCCTAATATATGTCCATATAGAGGACATAAGATAGTGGGGGTACCCACTTAGGAGCCTTTACTTGAACCTGCTAGAAAAAAAATCTACCGAATGGTCATTGGAGACCATGATATTCAATGTGAATTTTTTGATCAAGCTATTATTAAATACTTTGAGATCCTTGAGCCCAAGTCCTCCCATCTCAGTGGGCATAATACACTCCCTCAAATCCACTTTAAATAGTTTCCTTTCATGAACCAATAATTCCCACAAGAAGTTTCTAATCATTTGTTGCGAGTCATTCAGCATACTCTTTGGCCAACAGTAGAGAGAAAAGGAGTACACAAACATAGAAGTTATCACGGATTTGAGATGGAAAACCCTTCCAGCTTGTGACATGGTCTTTCCCTTCCAACCAGAAAACTGATTTATAATTCTAGATGAAATTTCCTCAATGAATTGTAATTAAAATCCACCCCAGAATAAAATAACACCGAGGTATGTGAAAGGAAGGGATCCATTTCTCACACCAAGTATCCTAGGAATTAAATTTTTTCTTCTGATAGTGAGCCCATTCCAAAAGATGATGAAGGATTTATTCCAACTAAGTGTCTGACCATAAACTTCTTCATAATTACTGAACAAGGATTTAATAGAACTAATGGTATTATTTGAAGGATTCCCAAACAAAAGAATATCATCAACGTAACAAAGGGGAGGAGGAATGAGGTCATTACAACCAACCTATAGTTTTTTATAAATTCTAATTTGAGTGATTTCAATAATGCTTCTACACATATAGTCCTCTATAAGAGAAAACTGGATCCCTGATAGGGTATCTCCCGGACGAATACCCCTAGTATAATTGAAATATCCCCTAGGTGATTCATTGATCAGAATGGACAGCCTCACAGAATTGGGAATGGTGGAAATCAATTTCATGAAATCATTAGAAAATCCATTCTTTCTAAGAACGTCAAAAAGAAAACATCATTTTACATTGTCAAAATCCTCATATATATCAATATTGAGTGAAAATCTCCCCTTTTGTGAGATTTTCATCATATCATTAATACACTCAGAAGTAGTGAATAAAAAAATTCTAGAAACTTCTACCAGGAATAAATCCAAACTGATTTGGGGAAATAAAATCATTGATAATACCACCCAAACGAGTCATCAAGATCATTATAATGAATTTTGGAATGGTATTTACAAGTGAAGATGGCCTGAAATCCCTAATATCATCCGCATTTTCTATTTTGGGTATAAGGGTAATGAATTTCGAGTTACATCCATGAGGGATTAAGGTGTGGAAAAAAAATTCTCGAATCGCATTGACCATGTCATCCTTAATTATATCCTAGTACAACATGAAGAATTTTTTGGCGGATCCCATCCAATAAAGGAGAACTATCAATATTCAGAGATAACAACACATCCTTGATTTCCCCCATCATATGAACCCTTTTAAGAAGACAATTTTGTTGTTCTTCAATGCCAGGGACAATACAATAAACCATCTTAAAGGTCCTATTGAAACACCCCAACCACAGTTACCCAGAGTCGGTGCATTATATTAATACATTGGCATGATTACAAAGAATCAAGTCTTGAAAGACAGATCAATTTAGTAGTCTTGGAAAAAATATTACATACATGAACGTTGCATTACACATTAGAAAATTACACACAACATAAATAATCCTTTTAGAACGCTATTAACCCCCTTTCTTAACCCCTCTAATCAATCATAACATAGTACTTGGAATCCTGGGAAAATTAAAACATAGAAAGGGTTGAGCTCAGATGCGCAGTAAGGTTAATAATATAGCGAAAACTTTGATAAATAAGAATAATAATTTAAGGCAATGTATAAGACTCAAATAAAAGCCTTTTAAACTTAAACTTCAGCATAATATGGAAAAGATACAATAAAATAATTCCATTTACTTATTTACATCAATATTATACTAGTTAAATAATCACATGCAATATCTATAGCCACTTTCATAATTATGGAATGCATAATTCCATTATTCATAACCACATAGTCATGGCCTTGTGCCATGACTACAAATATGATTTTTGTCAAGGCCTTATGCCAAGACACTAGTTTGTCTCGTGAGGCCTATCGATGCATCAAGGAGCTATATAGGGCTCCACCGAACACTTACTAAGTCCAATTCATTCCTCATATGAAAATTTATAAACATAACATAAAAATTTATATTAAAACTGGCATAAAAAATGTCAATACATTATCTACAAACCATGAATTGTATTAAAATAACACATCCATAGTCAAATATATCACAAACCCTTAAATAAAATATGTAATATTTTTATAGTAAATAACACTTGATCAAGAATAATATCCCGTAAAGGATGAGGACATAATTGAAAATGATCATTAAAAATCTTTGAAAGAAATATCCTTTTTTCTTGAAATCATTTAAAACTCATATAAAGGAATTAATTTAAAAGAGAGTTTTGAATAAAAGTTTCCCATAAATCATTGAGACATTTTGAAGGAATTAATATTTTAAAACATTCATTTCCATATAAAAAATCCTTAAAACCATTTTTAAAACGTGGAAATTAATGTGAAAGGTTCAGAAGAATAAATATTTAAAACATTTAAAATGATGTTTTAGTAAAATGTACCTTAAAAATAATCCCTTTGAAAACTCTTTTATGAAACATGGACATGGATAATAAATATTTCCTAGTTGCTACTTATATAAAAACAACCTCGGATAATAAAGAGATTGTGAAATTAACCCTTACCATGTACTTCATTCAGCCAAGGGTACGTTTAACCTGTTGTATAACAACTGTAGTATGTTATTAAATTATACTGAAACCATATTAATATTTATTATATCATACATTATCCATTTATGACATTATACTACCCATTTAATAATAATTTCCATGTTAAATTAACATTTCGGGTAATAATCGCTTTCTTTATTATATGAGTTTTAACATGTTACTCTTGATTGTATCACATAGATCAGGATTTAAATAATCCCAAAATATAAAACATGATTTATATATCATATATATTTAAAATATAAATTTTTATAACATACATATATATGAAATGGAAAACACTGTTTGTGGAGATGGTAGGCCGTATGTATGCATAAACGTTGTTTCTGTTTTAATATCATATTGAACAGAAATAAGTGAATAAGATATATGGAAGTACATATATATATATATATATATCAATTAGAATTATTATGATAAATATTAAATACTTATTAATGATATATATATATTTATAATCATTGTTGAATGGGGAATTTGGAAATTAATATCATCGCATCGTGGAGACAGGAATCTGTACGTACGCACGAGGGACAATATCATTATATTGATGGTAAAATTTTATGTAATTGGATGGTATATAATTTATATAGAATAATTAACATGTTATATATATTATTTACATCAGTTATACTCATTATTATACCCATCAAAATAATGAAGTGTTTGAATAACAAACAACACCACTACGTGGAGACGGTAATCCGTACGTAGGCACGTATGGTGACATTGTCATATCTAGGATGGATAGAATAATGAATATGGTTGTGCCATTTTTATAATAACATCAAAGTATATATAAGATACTAGAGTTACTATTTTAGAATGGAAACAGCAAAGAAAGAGGTAGTGGAATAATAAAAGATCTTGAAAGAGGTGATGAAATATTTTCCTCTTCTACGGGGTTTTCCATTTTATTTGATAAAAAGGGATCCATAGGTTGGATTTTTTACTAAAGGAAGGCTTCTAGGATGAAGTAAGGAATGTTGGGAGGATATTTGTGCAGGTTTTGGCCAAGCCAAATGGATTTAGAGGTGTGAATTTTAGACAAGGGGGCATGCCCTTTTATAAGATAGGTGAGGGTCACTTTAGGACAAACAAGAAATATTAATTTATAATAAATTCTTTTTCATTTCTTAATAGTTTTAAAATGAATTATTTAAATGATAAGGAGGGGACGGGTTGAAAATATCTCAACCAATAGGTTTTAGATAGGTTTAGGTCGTCATATTAACCTTATCTTTTAGATTTAACTATTAGTTAAATAGATTGACATTTCCCTTGGCTCTTTGTATTTTTATATTATATGGTTAATAAACATACTATAAAAATCCAAACAAACCTCATGTGGTTCATTAATGACATATATAATTTTATTTATGCCCTTTGGCCAATCCTTGGATTTTTAGGAATATAATATCAACAGATAATATAATATTTGTTTCAAAAACTCTTTTATGTGAATCTTGACACTATTCAGTATTTTGTTTTTGTTAAACTCATAACAACATTATTAATTCTAAAAAAATTATTTAATCAACCCTAAAATTTAATATTAACCTATAAAATTAGTGTAATTAATTAAAATTTTCAAATAATATTTATTTAGATATTTGTACTATCAATTATTTTAATCATTCATTAATAAGGTAATTAATGCATTATCATTGTGTCATTAATAAATTTTTTTATTTAATGTCCAAAAATTATAAATAAAATAAAATTATGTAGAAATTTTTTTTATCTTTTTAATGAATATTTATAGTCGAATTATCTTATGTATAAGCCTATAATAAAAGTGTTCTAGTTATTAAAACGTGATTTTAACTCTTTTAACTCTACATTAAATAAAATAATAATAAATGTCCTAATCTAATCCAAGTAGACCTAAAGGATCATATTTTATTCATAATTTATTTTGGACAAATTACACTTATCTGATAGAATTAGGACATGTGTTGGGACAATTATAATATCATTTTTACCTTTAATTACCCTATTAACTTTTAACCGTGGTAAATAAAAGTCAAAAGTTACTATTCCAAAAAATTATTTTTATCTTATTGAACCACATTTTACTTACTTGTTTTAACTGTGTCTCTCGGATTTTTGAAATTAAATTAATAGAAGAGGTAAAATTATGTTTTATACAAATTTGCAAATGCTCCTAAAAGGTGGGTAAAAGACAATAAAAAGTTCAATAAAATTTTATATATCTAAACTTATTATAAAATGACTCCAATTAATTACATTGAAAATATATAGGTATTATATATCTATTTTGAAATAAAATAAATTAAAATAAAATCACTAATTATTTAAATAAAAAACTGATTTTAAAAAATAACGTAGTGTATTTCACTATTCATCAAAAATTGAAAGTTTTCCAAAAAATACCAACAATTAACCCTAATAAAATTTTGATATTATGACTTAAAAAATGAATTCTATTTTACTAAAATCAATATATATAAGTTTAATTTATTAATTTAAAATTAATTACCATTGTCAAAACCAAAAAGTGGGTTTTTAAAAAGTAAAAACTATCAAAAGATTGACATGTGTTTATGTCAAATTTAAATGTGAAATTACTTATAAGGACCTAAATTGTATTAAATAATAAAAATATATTATAATTATACTTCAAAACCCTTAAAATTCATAATTTATCACTATAAATTATTTCGATTAAAATAGTTGTTTTCAATTTAAACATAGTATTTTTCACTATTCATCAAAATATGAAAGTAATCAAAAAAGTACCAAAAATTTATCAAAACAAATTTTTTATGTCCCAATTCTAATGAAGAATTTAATTTCATTAAATTTAATATATAAAAGTGTCAAATATTGGTTTTAAAAAGGGTTCTCCATTAAAAGGTGATAAATTTTCATTTTTTGAAAAAATATTTATTTTATTCGAAAAAAATGAATTTGTTCTTATATTATGCCTAAGAAACTCATAATATGGGTTTTAATATTATATAGAGTATATAAGATTCAAAATGCAGTTAATACTATTCATAACCTCTTTTTGAACAGTTAGTTTAGTAACTTGTGGTGCGCTCAAACTCGGTGTTGTGTGTAGCGCAAGCTATTTAATTACTTTAATGGGGTAACGTACTATGAAATCTTGGTGTGTTACATTATCCCCTACATTAATAAATTGCGTCCTCACAATTTAAATTTTATCCTCAAAAATAAAGGTTTAAAAATAGAAAAATACCTTTGTGGAAAACCCACATCAGAAATTGTGTTAATATGATTTATTCTTAATAAGAGGTAAAGGGAAAAGGAGAATTCATGACGAAATTATGTTCTCAATTACGATAACATTGGTGTAAATTAGATACACATAATTGAAAGAAAAATGTAAATATTTATAGAGAGTGAATGAGGTCATCAATCACAAATAAGTGTAAAATTGAGGGCCTCTAATCCACCAATCTAAGATGGTGTAAAATATCATCGGTTGAAAAAAAACATATGGAATTAGGATAACACATTTTTGGTTTTAAGATCCCTTCCCTAAAGTTTAAGAATTAATTTATTAATAGAATAAGAATAATATATATATATATATATACTTAACATGTAGTGTTTTATCCTTTAACAAATTTCTACCATAAACTCATCTTTCACTCCAAAAGATTATAGAATTCAAAAATATTTTATTTCTCCTAATCATATGGGGTTCTTAAAATAATAAATTTATAATTCATTTTTCATAATATTTTAAAAAAACTACATTATACAAACCAGGAAATCATGTAGGCTAGTGGTAGGTGATGCACCCTTGTCACTCTTCAGTTTTGTGTTTATGCCTTGTGGTCATGCCAGACAGAAAAGGTTGTCACCCAACCTCCGAGTTGTCCTTTTTATGACAATACAAAAATATTCTCAAGAAAATATTTAACCTTAAAAATAGTATCATATGTCAAACATAATCTCTCCCAACATTTTGACTTATCCAAAATACTTCTGTACAAACTCACAGTCCAAAATTTATAAGGAAGGTAAATACAGTGAAGATCCTTTTTCCACATAATAACATGTGAATACCATTATCATGTATTATTTTAAAACAAGCTAACATCCTGAGTAATCATATAACCGTATTGATTACATTTGTTATCTCTTATTCCTTATAGAATACTGGATATACTCCTTAAATATAAATAAGTTTAAAACACCAACAATGATGGAATATACAAATCATTAATCCCTTCTAAGGTAGTCAAGAATATCGAATATAATTTATACAGATCAATCATATCTTATTCCAAAATCACTACCTCAGTGTCAGAATCATATTAAGGTTTATCTTTCTCTTAACTTTATATTTTCCAAAGAAAATTAACCTTCCATAGAGTCACTTTTCTTCATTCCACACAATTTCATGTCCTTAATGAAATAGTACTACAATAAATTCCTTATATAATATATAATTCTTCTAACATGTACATAATTAATACAACACTCAAATGACACAATACGTTAATAGAAACATAATAACTCTTATTCATTTCTCTTCATCTTCAGTAGTTTTATAACTTGATTATTATCCAATATAAGAATTTGGAAATACTGTGATGATTTGGACATTCATTAGCGTAGTGTCCCAAATCCTTGTAGATGAATCATTGTACATTTGATAAATTTTTCTTACCCTTGAAATCACGTCCATGGTGTCCTTTTTCTCCACACTTATAACAAACTCTCATTCACTTCATGCATTTACCAAGGTGATTCTTTTCATAGTTATCACATATGGAAAAATTCTTCTTTCCTATATTCCCTTTATCCAACTTTATTTTTACCATCCTTTTCTAATCTGGATTCCCATCAAAGTCATAGGGCTCAGAGAATTCTTTACTTATCTTATTAACACATGACACTATTTATTCATATGATGATAATACATGGCAGACAATTTCCTTTCTAAGTGTTGGCTTAATACCATGAAAGATATGATCCTTATTACACTTTGGATCATGTGTATTAATGAAATTCTTATTCCATATACTAGGAACTATTTCTAAACAATGGAATACACTAGCTTAGTTTATGAATCATAATGCATAATTCCAAACTTGTAAAATACCTAATGTAAATTGAAAAGGTTATGAATATAATCTATAATCATAAAAATGTTTTCTTTGAAGAAGTATTTACTCTTAAATATTTCATAATGTCTTGTAATGAAAATGTGAATTATCCTAAGCATATCTGCCATCAGTGTCATAACAAAGAGTGCAGCAGGTCCCATTTTTGTGTTTCAGGATACCCTGGGTCAAGCGCGAAACTCCCTATTGGAGTTTTCACTCCCAGGTACATCTATTCCAGGTCCTTCTCTACCTTCTCAAATCTAGACATGGATGTATTGCTTGGAAATTCACAAAATCTCTATATTACCAAAATTCTAGGATGTTATTCTATACCAATCCTCAAAGTCTATCTTAGGGTAATGTTCTTCAATCAGAGTTTTTCTAAATCTAGATTCCAAGGATATTGCTAAACTTCTTCTGATACCAGCTGTAACACCTGGACACCAGTTAATTAGAGTCGGTGCATTATTTTAATACATTTTCATGATTACCAGGAATCAAGTCTCGGAAGACCGATCAGTTTAGTTTTATTGAAAAAATAGATTACATACATGAAAGTAACATTACACATTAGAAAATAAAACACAACATAAATGATCCTTTGATAATGCCATTAAGACATTAGATTAACCCTTCTTGTTAATCATAATACATTTTATCGAATCCTGATAAAATTAAAACATAGAAAGGGGTGAGTTTAGATGCTCGGTAAGGATAACAATATAGCAGAAACTTTCATAAATAAGCATAAACATTTAAGGGAATGTATAAGGCTAAAAAAAGCCTTTTAAACTTAATCATCAGCATAATATGAAAAAGATACAATGAAATAATTCCATTTACTTATTCACATGTATATTCTACTAGTCAAATAATCAAATGAAAAATCAATGGCCACTTTCATAATGATGGAATTCATAATTCTAAACTTCATAAAAACATATTCAAGGCCTTGTGCCAAGACTATAGATAAGATTTTTGTCAAGGCCTTATGCCAAGACACGAGTTTGTCTCATGAGACCTACTGATTCATTCAGGAGCTATAGAGGGCTCCACCCGTCACTTACAAAGTCCAATTCATTCCTCATATGAAAATGTTTAAATATAACATAAACATTTATATTAAATCTAGTACACAAATTGTCAATACATTATCCATAAACTACGAATGGTATAAAAATATGACATCCACAATCAAATGTATCACAAAACCATCAATAAAATATGGAATATTTGTATAATAAATCCACCTTGATCAAGAATAATATCCCATAAAGGATGTTGACATAGTTGAAAATAATCATTAAAAATATATGAAAGAAATATCCCTTTTTGATGAAATCATTTAAGAGTCATATAAGGGTAGTAATTTAAAATATATTTTGATTCAGAGTGTCTCATACCACTTTGAAACTTTTTAAAGGAATTAACATTTTAAAACATTAATTTCCATATAAATAAATCCTTAAAACCATTTTTAAAACAGAGATATTAATGAGAAAGGTTTAGAAGAATAAATCTTTAAAACATTTAAAATGGTGTTTTTGTAAAAATTCCCCAAAAATAATCCCTTTGAAAACTGTTTTATGAAACATTGACATGGATAATAAATATTTCCTAGTAGATAATTATCGAAAAACAACGTCGGATAATAAAATGATTTAGAAATTAACCATTACCTTGTACTTCCTTTAGTCGAGGGTGCATTTATCCCCCTGTATAATGACCGTAGTATGTTATTAAATTATTACAGAACCATATTAATATTTATCATATCATAAATTATTCATTTATGACATTATACTACCCATTTAATAAAAATTTCCATCTTAAATTAACATTTCGGGTAATAATAGATTTCTTTATCGTACGTGGTTTAACTTGTTACTCTTGATTGTATCACTTAGATCATGATTTAAATACTTCCAGAATATAAAACATGATTAATATATCCTATATATTTATAATATAAAAATGTATAATAGACATATATATGAAATGGAAAATACCGTTTATAGAGACGGTAGGTCGTACGTATGCATAAACATTGTTTATGTTTTCATATCATATTGAACGGAACTAAGTGAATATGATATATGTAAGTACATATATATATATATATGTGTATATTAGAATAATTATGTCATATATTATATAATTATTAATGATATATATATTTTTATAATCATCGTTGAATGCGGAACGTGGAAATGAATCTCATCATGTCATGGAGATGGTAATCTGTACGCACGTACAAGTGACAATATCGTTATATTGATGGTGAAATCATATGTAATTGGATGGTATATAATATATATACAAAATAATTAACATGATATTTATATTATTTACATCAGTTATATTCATTATTATTCCCATCCAAACAATGAAGTGTTTGAATAACAAACTACACCACGACGTGGATACGGTAATCCGTACGTACGCACGTATGGTGACTTTGTCATTTATAGGATGGATATAATAATTAATATGGTTGTAACATTTTTATAATAACATTTTAGTATATAGAAAATATTGGAGTTATTATTTTAGAATGGAAACAATAAAGAAAGTGGAAGTGGAAGAATAAAATAACACGAAAGATGTGATGAAATATTTATCTCTTCTTCGGGTTATTTCTTTTGATTTGATCAAAAGGGCTCCTTAAGATTGCTTTATAACTAAAGGAAGTCCTCTAGAATGAAGGGAATAATGTTGAGAGGATATTTGGGTAGGGGTTTACCAATCCAAATGTCTATGAAGGTGTGAATTTGAGTGAAGGGAGAGTTCCCTTTTATAAGAGAGGTGATAGTCACTTTAGGAGAAACTTGAAATACTATTTTATAATAAAATCATTTTCGTTTTCAATGTAACGCCCCGACCCCAGCTACCTAGAGTCGGTGCATTACTTCGTAACATTGGCATGATCACAAAAGATCAAGTATTGAAAGACCGATTAGTTTAGTAGCCTTGGAAACACTAGATACGTTCATAAGTCTTTCATTACATCAAAAAGTAAACAAACTAAAATAACATGGTCTTCATAGTCCACACTCATATCCCTTTCTGACTACCCCTGCAGGTCATTCATAAAATACTTCTTCACATCCTGGAAAGTATTAAAACATTGAAAGGGGTGAGCTCAAATGCTCAGTAAGGATAACAATATTGCGGAAGCTTTCATAAATAAACATACAAATTTAAGGCAATGTATAACTAAAACAAAAGCCTTTTAAACTTGAACATAAACATAATATGGAAAAAGTAAAATGAGATAATGCCATTCACTTATTCACATGGATATTCTACTGGTCGAATAATCACATGCAATATCAATGACCACTTTCATAATGAGGGAATGTATAATGCCGGACATTCTGAAACATTTTGTCAAGGACTCGGCCAAGACGTCTAAAATGATTAAGGCCTCGGCCAAAACCATAAATCATATTGGGAAAGGGCCTCGGCCAATTCCACGTCTAGTTGTCTCATGAGACCTACTGATGCATCGAGGAGCTATAGCGGGCTCCACCCGTCACTTATTAAGTCTAATACATTCCTCATGTGAATAGGTTTAAACATATCATAAACCATAACATAATCGTATCACATAAAACATGCATAAAGGAAACATAAAATTTCCACATTTCAATCACAAGATATCAATACAAAACATTATAATAAAAACTCTTTCAAAACTATTTCCAATACCAAAATAAAATAAAGTTAAAACTTTGTATTTATTTTTCATTAAAAAAATGATGGCTTGTAGTGGAAGCCGAAACTCAAATAATGGTCACGGCGGCGGAGAAGTCGTTGTCACCGCATAAGTACGGAAAGAAAAACATTCCCTTTTGTCGTTTAGCAAAACGCTTCATATAAAAAAGATTCCTTTTGAATAAACGTAAAAGTCAAAGGGGTTTGTACACCGTATAAAAGAAAGTTGTGTATAAAACCAAATATGCCTCAATGAAAGGAGATTGAGATGAAGTCCTTACAAAGATCATTTTTAAAATAAAATATATATATTATGTGTATTCACTATAGCTACACATAAAGAAAGTAAAAATACAAAATAAGACATAATAATATCATGACATAATTTGAAAGTAGGAGATTAACCCAAAGAATGGAAGTTGGGTTAAGAAGTTCCCTTACATCGTGTCTGACTTGACTCAACCATTATTTAACCTCCTGAATAATAAACTGGAGTTAATATATACCTTATTAAGAACCATTTTCAATTTCATTATCCTTATTATATCACTTATTACAATGATATGAACATTATGTAATTATTTAAGTTAATAACGGTTGTTTTGTCGATCTTTGGTACTTGAGTCAACAATAAACTTCTTATAATTACAAGTTGTTTATGTGGTAGAATATCCATTATCTCCAGAATTATATTCATGATTTATATGTCATATATATCTTATATATCCAGTATATACATTCATTTATAATATTACGAAACATTTAGAGGTAAGAAATGAAATGCACCGTTCATGGAGACGGTAAGCCGTACGTACGCATGAACGCTACTTTCATTTAAATTTAATATTTAATGGAACAAAATCATAATGATATAAATGTATAATATAATTCCAGTATAATATAGTGTATAGTACCATTTACTCCATCCTTTATACATCCCACATATGGCATTAACGATTCAAATCACTTTGAGGGGCGGTAGTCCGCACTTCCTAAAATGAAATTATCGCGTTTTACCCATAATGGAAATCATAAAGTATTCCATAAATGATAAATACATAAGCATAAGTAAAACATAAACATATTATATATCATATATAAAAATAGTGACATCTTAATGGCCACCTTTGAAGGTGTTATATGAGTGTTGAACAATCATCGTTTCGTGAGGCAGAAATTCGCCATCCACAGAAACCGTATGTTCTTTAACCATTAGATGTAGGTGTGTGTAAGTTTAGCTCGAATCCTTCTTATAAAAACTTCCTAGTATATTGAGGATACTGGTATTGTTACAAAAGAAATGAATAAAAAGAGTTTAGGGGGTTGGAGAAGAAAAATAAAACAAAACAACATTAGAGAAGACATTACCTCAAAATCGGGTAACTCTTTTTGATTTGAGCCAAAGGATTCCTTGAGAAGAGTTCTGCCCAAAGTGAGGCTTCTAGGAGTAATAGGGGAAGTTGGGAGAGTATTTGGGCAGAAGTTGGCCGAGACAAATGGCTTGAAAGTGTAAATAAGGTGGGAGAGGTGGGGGCCTTTTATTAGTTGAGAGGAGGGGCTCTTTAGGAAAGATTGAAATGTTACATTATTACACAATGATTTTCGGATTCTAAAGGTCCCACACTTATATAATTCGTGTCTAAGGTGATAAGGGTTCGAAATCTACCCATCCAATAGTCTTTGGACAAGTGTAAGCCTTGGATTATCTTTTCATTTTATTAAAATCGTTAAATAATGAGGTCATCGCTGCATCATAATGATGTCATAAATAATTTAATTTATTTAACTTCTAAAAATTATAAAAAAAATACTATGATTTAGGAAATCTTTTTATCTTTCTAATGAATATTTATAGTCAAAATTTGTACTTGTGTAACCCCACTTAAAAACTGTTGTAGTAAAACAACTCATGTTTGTGTCAATTTAATTTTAACATTAAATAAATATATATTATTGTCATTTTCCAACTAGAGTGGCTCCATGGGGTCCCCAAGTTGACCCATGGGTTGTATTGGTCGGCCATTACTCATCCAATAGGAGTAGGACAAGTGTCAAGCACATCTCATATTATTAAAACATTATTTTTACCTTAAACTACACTAATTACCTTTAATCGCGATTAAGAACTTAAAAGTCACTATTCACCAAAAATTATTTTAATCTCATTGAACCACATTTTACTTCTTAATGACAACCATGTATGTCGGATTTTTGAAAATCAAATCACAGGACTGGTAATATTTCATTTAAACGAAAAATCAGTTATTTAACTACCACTTAGTGGTTTCACTATTCATCAAAAATTGAAGATTTTCAGAACAGTGCCAAAATTTCACCCTAAGATATAATTGATATTCTGAATTCAAAAATGATGTCTATTTTAAAAAATTCCAAAAATATAAGTTGCATTAATTAATTTTATAATTAATTCCCGCTGTCACAACAAATAGCGTGTTTTTAAGAAACAATTTATATCAAAAGATCGGCAATTGTTTATGTCCAATTTCAATATTAAATTAATTCTAATGATCACCATTGGAGAAAATGGTATGAATATATTCTAATTATACTTTAAAACCACTCAATAGTATAACTTATCACTATAAATTATTTTGATTAAAAAAGTTGTTTTAAGTATTTTTCACTATTTATAAAAAATTAGAAGTTCTCAGAAAATTACAAAAAATTCAACATAGGCTAATTTCAATATTAGGGATACAAAAATGAAGTCCATTTTGAAATATAAAATTTCTATAAATTTAAAAAGTGGTTAGTACTACTCATAACGGCTACTTTGATTAGTTGCAGTGTGTTGGAACTCGATGTTGCGTACAATGCAAGCTATTACATTATTGAATGAGAAGCGTATCATGGAAGCTCGGGGTGTTACATTAAAATAGCTCAAAAATGAATTGTTTAAATTCTAATGTGGGTACAGGTAAAAAACCTCTCCACCAATAGGTTTAAAATAGGTTTAAGTCATCATATTAACATTATCTTTTAGATTTTACTCATAGTTAAACAGTCTAACATTTACCATGTATCTTTTTATTTTTAATTTATATGGTTAATAAACATACAATAAACATCCAAGAGAACCTAAATTGGTTAATTATTGACATATATTACATTATTTAAGGCCTCTGGAATATCCTTATATTTTTAAGAATAGAATATCAATTAATAAAATAATATTTTTTTAAAAGATATTTTATGTCAATTTTGACACTATTTTTATTTTGTTTTTGTTAAATTCATAACAACATTATTAATTTGAAAAAAAATAATTTAATCCACCCTAACATGTCATATTAATATATAAAATTAGTTTAATTCATTAAAAGTTTCAATTTAGATTTATTTTGATATTTATAATATCAATTATTTTAATTTTCATTAATAAGGTAATTATTGCTTCGTCATAATGTCATAAATAAATTTAATTATGTAACATCTAAAAATTATAAATAAATTACTAGTATGTATAAAATAATTTTTTCTTTATAATTAATATTTATAGTTTAATTTATCTTATGTATAAGCCTATATTAAAAATGGATTATTTATTAAGCATTGATTAAAACTCATTTAACTCTTCTTTAAATAAAATAATAATAAATGTCCTAGTCTAATACAAGTGGACCTAAAGGATAATATTTTATTCATAAGGTTTTTTTTGGTCGAATTAAACTTATCAAATAGAATTAGGACATGTGTGGGGGTAATTATAATATCATTTTTACTGTTAATTACCCTATTTACTTTTAACGGTGGTAAATAAAAGTCAAAAGTTGTTATTCACCAAAAAACTATTTTTATCTTATTGATCCACATTTTACTTACTGATATTATCTGTGTATCTCATGTTTTTAAAATTAAATTCATAGAAGCGGAAGAATTATGTTTTTTTTGCAAATTTGAAAATGCTCCTAGAAGGTGGGTAAAAGACAGTAAAAAGTTCAATAAAATTTTATATATCTAAAAATATTATAATATGACCCCAATGATTTATGATTAAAATATATAGGTATAATTTATCTATTTTGAACTAAAATAAATTAAAAATAAATAAATTATTTAATCAAAAAGTAGGTTTTAAATAATAACACAATGTTTTTCACTATTCATCAAAAATTGAATGTTTTTAGAAAAATACCAAAATTTTACAGGAAGCTAATTTTGATATTCAAAAATAAAAAATTAATTCTATTTTACCAAATTCAAAATATATATGTTGCATTTATTAATTTAAAATTTATTTCCATAGTTGAAACCAAAAGGCAGTTTTTTAAAAAGTCAAAACTATCAAAATATTGACAGGTGTTTATGTCAAATTTATATGTGAAATTACCTATAATGACCAAAATTGTATTAAATGATAAAAATATAATCTAATTATACTTCCAAACCATTAAAATTCATAATTTAGCACTATAAATGATTTCGATTAAAAATTTTGTTTTCAATTAAAACATAGTATTTTTCACTATTCATCAGTATATGAAAGTTATCAGAAAAATACTAAAAATTTATCCAAACTTAATTTTTATGTCCCACGTCTAAAAAAGAATTTAATTTCATTAAATTTATAATATAAATGTGTAAAATATTGGTTTTAAAAAGGGTTCTCCGTTAAAAGGTGGTAAATCACATTTTTTGAAAAATACTTATTTTATCTGAAAAAATGAATTTGTTCTTATGTTATTTATAAGAAACACATAACATGGATGTTAAAATTAAATAGATTATATAAGATTCAAAATGCATTTAATACTATTCATAACCTCTTTTTGAACGATTAGATTAATAAGTTGTGGTGTGCTCGAACTCAAAGTTGTATGTATCATAAGATATTGAATTATTTTAATGAGATAATGTACTATGAAATCATGGGGTGTTACACCAGTCAACCCCATCATCAAAAAAAGGGATTTTCTTGAGATTTAACTTTCTAGGGCGTACATACACCCATTTACATGAAAATCCTTAATTTCTGTCCGATCTTTTTTTTTCTTTATGTAGTTTATGGAAGAACTTTGAGTTCTGATCACCCTCCTTTAACAATCTGACATTCAAAATAGAGTGATCAAGCCTCTCCTTGACAATCAGCAGATCATAAAGCTTTTCAAGAGCCTATATGACCTCCCTGGAGGAGCTGTCATTAGTCTGGTTGATGTCTTGGTAGTCAACAAACCTTTTATCAGTAAGCTTTATCTCACAATCAATGTCGGAAAAGGAGTTCTTACTCCAAGACTTTAAGAGTACCTTAACATTCCTCAGTTTCTCAGTAAGAATAAACATTAGTTTACCAAAAATGACCATTTTACAAGAAATGTCATTAATTTCCCTACATCCTAGTGTATTGATACACCAAATGTTAATGCAAAAGTGTAATGGGGTTATCCTTTCAATGGAGGTAGATACCTCCACAAGTATTGGGTTATGATATGAATGATATTTTGGATACATGTGACCAGAGATTCCAGTAACCTCATTCATATTATCAATGTAAATAAAACATCTATAAAGTTTACTAGCATATATTCCACTAAAAGAGTTTATGCGCCATGTGAATTCAGCACCAGCAATTGGTACTTTAACAAGACTATACTGATCGATGCACGAATAATATTCAGCATAAGCAACATGGTTGAAATTTAATCCAGTTACTCCTCAGGATATAAAACAACATTAAAATCACCCATAATCATTCATTTTTTTTCAATTGTACCTGAAATATCACCAAGTTCTTTCGATAATTCCCTTCTTTGAATGTAAGAAGTAGTAACATAAACAAACGTGATCATAAGACAAACACCCACTCATTAAGAGAGACTGAAATACATTGTTTCTTAGCACGTGCAGTAGAAATCAGAATGCTATTATGCTTTAAAACCCATAGATGATCTATATCAATTTCATACAGGTTGTGTGAGACCATGCTATATCAAAGAGAGGAATATTTAAAACCTTTCCAATTCATAAAGTGCATTTTGGGCTCCGCTATACCAATAAGCATTATTTTGTTGGCCATAATAAAATGTCTCCGGGATCTTGTCATTGGGGGGGTTTCCCATCCCTTTATAGTTCCAATATAGTATCTTCATTGAGTTGGGGGGGGGGATTGCTCAATTTCTAAGTCCCCCACCTTGCACTCCATCTGTTTTTCCTTTTCCTTACTTCCCCCTCCCTTCTTCTTTCTTTGGCATTCCATTCGAGCCTTCAAATCATTTGCATATTTGATTTGTTCATTTATTGCAGAACTGACATGGTCATCATCACGATTTTTAGGACTTCCCTCAATTAAAATGTCTAGGGAAATATCAGGCCCATTTTACCAAAACCTTCCATTCAAAGTGGTGGACTTTTTACTGTCATTATGATGATATGGAGGACTCCGATCAAAATAATTTCTTTGGGAAGCCTTGGAATTAGGAACATGTTGGAAGGTGTCCCCACTGGGATCTACAGAGGAAGTTACTTTGCCTGCTGATATATCCCATGATGATTCCTCCATCCCCTTCTCTGTATTAGGAAAATCATCAATATAACCAGTTGTATCACACCCTTGTGAGACCAATTCATTAACCTGAGAAGGGCTGGAAACAACACGAATATTTTTATCTGCTGTAGGAGGAACATGATATGCAATAGCTTGCACCTCAGGCACCACCAAATTCCCATACACAATAGCAGTGAGTACTCTTCCAGCCTCCTGCACCTCCATATATGAAACCTCCCTACCTTTATCAATATTTCTCACCTTCGATGGTCCTGAGCAGACATCCTTACCCTTTCTTTTTCGACATGAGACATCATTATGTCCCTTGACCTTGGAAAGTACACATTCATTATCTCTATTACAATCAGGAATAAGATGGCCAAAATATTTACAACCAGAACAGAACTTTTGTTTCCTCTCATAATGAATCTGAAGTCTCATACTATCATCACATGTTGTCAGCACAACTTCTTCAACCAGTGTGGCAGCCATATCCACCTCAACTAGTACTCTAGTGTAGAATCCAAATCGAGGATTTTCTGTTTTCTTGTCTAATCTATTTGGGTTCCCCACTGAGTAGGCGATATCCCACAAAATCATTGGGTTCCAATACAACTAGTTGAGATTATAAATCTGTATCCAAATCTAACAATGTGTATTACGGACATTAGTGGGATCTTAATTTATGTCCCACTCTTGTATGCATAAGAGTCCAGGCTTCAATGGGATTTCCCCAATAGTCCACGAATGCCGCTTGCATTCATCAGTGGGAAACACTATATGACAGTATCCTCTTCCAATAGATGTCATACTCTAATCATCAAAACCCCATATCTCTACAATTCATTTGGTTATATTAGTGATGTTCCAAAATTTCTCTTCTTTAGGGGTCAAAACCAATGAGATGATTTAAATTTTGCATAATAGTATCCTTTCCTCAACCGTCTCTTAATTCACCGCTACATGAGCCACCTTCCCATTTCTGATCACTCACCCAAGAGACGTAGAATCAAAATCATTGAATGTAGGTCTAGTTACTACCCTAATGACATCTGCAAATATCTTTTTCTGTCCAGTAGCAATAGAGTTCACCGACACATCCTCCTTCTTGTGTGTACGTGAGAATAAATCATTTTGACTCAAGTACACCTCCATGTTATTCACAGGTCCCTGCTCATTTGGCTTCAAGACTAAAGAAAATGTTGCATCCTATGAACCTGGTTTGGGTTTACCCCCTTCCTCCCCCTGATCTTCCATCATCTTCTATGTATACTCTGGGTATCTATACCTCCATCCTATTTACTATTAATGTAAGGATCTCCATCCTTTACTCTTTTTGTAACCACCATGTATCCCTTAGTAACCTTTCATGGTAATTTTAAAAAACTACTATAGTATCAAGCAATGTCTTATATGTTAATATAAATAACATTACTATGTAAACCATACACGTGACAAACATCCATTAAAGTTATGAGGCTTCTATTATTTATACAGATATTAACATATCCATTTCCTATAACTTTCTGGGATTTAAAATTGGATAGACAGACTTTCCCAAACTTTCAAAATATATAATTGACTATGCATCTCCAATTATTCACCGAATGATAGCATGTTCTAGATTCAATAACCCAAGATTCAACTAGGTTATTTATAGTATAAATATAACCTTTTCATTCTTCAAGTGTTTTAATAGAATTTTTACATCTAGAAGTTCACACCTTATCAATTTTCTCCTTGTGAATATTTAATTACTTCTTAATATGTCCTTTTTTTGTATTGATGGGTGGTTAGAACAGGAGCAGCTGAATTACATTGACTTCATTCAAGGGAAATTCCTTCCATTGGTTTCTTATATTTTAATTCTTTCTTATGGGATGAACTTCCCATTCCATCTATATTATCGTCAGTGATATTATATACCGGAACTTACCTCTACCATAGTTCGTTGTGTAAGACTATGTTCCTGATATCATCCAATACGAGTTCAGTTTTTTAGAGTTTCTAACTAAAATAACCATAGTATACCAACTCTCCAAAATTATAGATAATAATAGAAACACCATCCATCATTAAGAAAACATAACTTTATTGATTTTAGCTTCACACAGATTATATTCAATTCATTAACATGATATTCCAATGGGTTTCCTAATAAAAATCTTAATTTGAACAGTCATAAAAACATAAGGACATTGTTAGGTTTCACATATTGTTCTTACATATCTACCAATAAATTAAAAAAATAATTGTTTTCTTATTCAATTGAATATTGAAGGAAATATTTTTTAATATAGAAATTATTACGAGTAATAATGCTTTTGAATCCATGAATTCTCAATCAACACTTTCAATTAGAACTAGACTTACCCTAGATAATGGGTCTTCTAAGTCCTTCAAAATCTAATGGTATTCAATTTTCATTCAATAGAAGTACAAATCAATTCCATTAATTTTCATAAACTATATATTTTAATCATATAATTCCATGTCAATGTTATTACTAGTGTGTCGAACATATAAACCCCAATCCCTTTTATACCACTTATTAGGAAGTGTACCCCATAAAATCAATCAATTAAGATATTGGTAAAACCACCTAAACTTCATCTTCATCGATCCACTGGAAATTCACCACACTTGGAAGCATATTAGAAAAAAACCTAAATAACTTTTCCTCCCCTTGTTGAGGTGTATTGTAAGTATGAATTCACTGACCCCAACCCATCACAATATGTCATCCGCATACACACCTCAACAAAAAAATGGAAAGCATCATTAATATGCTTCAACATAGATTTATTAACACTCTATAAATCAATGATACACTGTATAAATCACTGGTATAATTTTAATTTATCCAATAATAGTTCCCATCAGTCCACATCTCCTCTTGTAAGAAACTTTATATGGTTTCTCCAGTCACTCTAACATTCTATATTTATGGAAGAGACTATATATGGAATGTTATATTTGATCACAAGTGAAACTATTGACATAAAAAAATTCCATACTAAACAATTCATTATTCTTTTCTCTATATAATTTCTTTAAGAGAGTTCACTAATATTCTAGACCACCCATGATGTCATTGAAAGATAAGAACTTCTGATGCTCCCACTACTAGAGAAGGTATAAAATTTGGTATTCTTCTCATTAATCCAAGACACATGTCATTGATAAAATTTATAGTGAATATATATTTTATTCTCAAACTTCTGGTGCTCTAAACATCGGATGGTTTGAACAATTCTTCACATCCCATTAGTTTTATATTTCCCCAATAGATTGTGTGGTTTTAAGTTGAAAAGTAATTTTATGGATGCATGTAATTTGTGTTATACTAAAATGAGTTAATTACATATTTTTTCGTATAAATGAACATCATTGGAATATTTTACTCCAAAAATGTTTTCACAAACTAAAATATTAATTTTTATATTGCTAGAATTCTAAAAAATATGTTGTTTTAATCTTTCCTGTAACCATTATTCTTTATTTTGGATACTGAATTGCTTAAACATTAAAATAATTAATAGTTAGTGGTTTAATCTTCCTTATAGTTTATTTTTTTAGAAAATTTTTGCTTTGAATTGTGGGGGAAGGGTTTCTATTAATTTTGAACTATATTTCTTGGGTTCATGTGAAAATTTCATTGAACATTTTTCTAATTTTTTTATTATTGAACATCTATTTTCTGGATCAGTGATTGATGTTTCTAAATATTGATGGTTATTATACTAACATTAATGTGGTTAATCAAGCCACGTTTTTATGAAATCAATCTAAAAATACAATTAAAACTTCACTCCTAGAAACTCTATCTTGGTGAAATTTTATGGTTGATTTTTATATTTTCATTCGAATATGGAATTCCTGATTAGAATTAAACTCGTCAAATATAAATTCTTAATATCTATAAATCAACTCAAAATCCATGGTAAACCTATGAATTATTGATGTTTGTGTAAGGGGTTACTTTATTAGACATAATTATTATGTGTGTTAAATGAATAATTTTTTTTTGTAATTATGGTTTAATTATTGAGCCATGTGTGTGTTTTTCATAGTAAAAATGAGAATTTGGAAGACCACATGAATGATAAATTAAATTGGTTCAGTTTCATTCTAAAATTTCAAATTTGATCATCAAATTCATACATGGAAACTATATTTTTACTTAAATAATTATTTTTAAAGATAAATAATTCATTTATACTATTATGGGTTCATAGTGGAAAATAATTTTGATAATTGAATCATTATTGACATTATAACCATTCAAATTCAATATTAATTATGTATTTATTAATTATATTGATTCTATTTCTTGATGATAATCAATTGTATATGTGTGGGGAAATTTTATGTTTTTATATTTTTGTACCTGTTTTTACATCTAATTTCATAAATTAAAAGGTTATTTTGATGTCAAAATTTTTTTTATAGAAAAATATTCATTCTTGATCATTCATTGTTGATAAATTATTTTCTTTCATTTTTTATTGAAAATATGTTTTTCATGCAGAAATTTTAGATTATTGTGTGAGTGGGTAAAAAAAATTATTCTTTGAACATAAATGTATAACTGTTTCATGAATTTATCATTAACATGTGTTTTCGAAAAATTATAGAATTATTTTTTGGTGTCTTATAATTTTTTTGATTATTGAGAAGTATATTGGAATTGAAAAATTGTACAGAAAAGTCTATATTGATTTTAATTAATCTTTGGAAATGTGGATTAAGGGGGTTTTAATATTACAAGGGCTATAATAAATATTTTTTATTATTACATATAATTTTCTTAAAAATATTTAATTTTATGAGATGTTATTTTTTCAAAGAATGTTTTCTGTGTAAGAATAACTTAGGTAGTATGAATAATATAAGATTAAATTCTTGTTGATCTTATCTCAGATGAGATTAAAATTAAGTAAGGTCTTCACCAAGGTAAGATTGAATCAATGAAGAAATGATTACATATAAATAATTTCACTCCCATGTGAGATTAATATTTTTTGTATTTTAAAACATAATACTTTCCATTTGAGATTAAATGGAAATCACAACTGATTATAGGAGATATATAAATAAATATTTAGATATGGAGATATAAAAGATTAAATTATTATTTTGTGAGAGTAACTAGGTTGGTGAAATTCTATATAAGAATGAATTTAATTTTTTTTAGTTGAATAATAAATTGACGGACCACATCATATCTTTGTATGAATATATCAAAGGAGAATTCGTTTGACGTCAACAAAGGCAATTTTAGTTTGATACTGAAATTTGAAGGGAGTCAAGTCCGAAGAATTAATAGTATCACCAGTGCTAAATTTTAATTAATTGATCAATTTTAGATTGATGTAGGTTTTAAACAAGTTTAAAAGGATTGGAGTTGAAGAAATATCTCATTAACATTGGTTAATGTTGATCAAAACTACAGTGAATATCTCATCTTCGTTCTTGGATGACTGATCAAAGAAGATAATTCCATTAAAAGGTAATTGAATTGATGTTGGGGTCTATGATTAAATTAAAATTTATATTTTCTATTGTCATGTCTTATATTTTTGGTTTAATGAATATGAACTCCCTTTGGAAAAGGGTGATTGAGACCTATGTTGTTTGAAAATGTATTGAAATCACTCAATATAATTCATCAGTAATATTTTATTTTTTATAGAATAATGTAGTGAATGAATCCAATGGATACAAAGGATGAGTATTGGCTGTGTTTTGATTTTCTAACCATAGTGAAAGTAAAAAAGTGATCAAGAATTATAATTGGAATATATTTTTAGGAATTGTAAAAGTGTAAATTGGTCTAGTGTGGTTGGGATTGGGTGAAGTTTTTGTTATGATGAAACTATGATCTTAAAAATAAAAAAAAATTAGAATACGCAAAATTTAGGAAAAAATGAATGGACACATATAATTTTTAAAAATATTTTTTTGATAAATGAGAATATCTTGATGTCTCTAATTACTATATGAGGTGATGTACCAAGCCATTGTATGAAAAAGTTATAGGAACATTCCAATAGACATGGAGGTCGATCATATTTTATGGAAACATTAGTATTTCTTTTGATGAAAAAATATCAATAATAGGAGGGGGAATAAATATATTATCTAGATAGAGAAGAATATCTTTCTATTCCTTATTCATCTTATTTTCAATTTTAATTTGTTTTTATCATTTTAATTTCCTATGAATATAAAAAAATTTGTGGAAGAGTAATCGAGGGTCCTAAGATTGTTAAAGTTTTTTAAACATTTTATGTTCTTGATTTCATCATTCATGAAATAAATTCATTCTTCTTATCCATGCTATTATAAATTCAGTTTTTCCAATGGATGAATTAATTGAAAAATGAAATAAAATAATTTTCAAGATGATTATGTAATAAAATTAACTTTTCATATATAAAATTATTAAAAATTAGTATTATAGACTATAATAACGGACATTTATAAATTAATTATGGTTTTTCTTTTATTGAGTATCAAGTCACTCAAACATTAATTACTGCAGAATATTAATCATAAAAATGGAAGTATTATTGTGTTGTAGTAGTTAGTAATGTTTTATAGAGATGATGAATAAATTTTTTGATCCATATTTTAAGTTATGTTTATTAATTTTTCAAGAAAATCATTTTATTAAAAACAAGTACATTAGTCATGCCTCTCGTTGATCATAAATTTGGTTTATCCGCTACTATAAAATACACTATGATATCTAATTTTATACTTCGATCGTTAATATTTGTTAAATACTAAATTTTCTATCACACATCATAGAACCTTTTTAACTTCACTGTATATCTAGTTGAATGTTTTCATTTATTTTTATTATGAATTTGGGAAAATCCTATAAATAAATAATCCTTATCTATTGGATTGACTCCAGTATTCTTTTATGTTAGTTTAGTTTAGGAAAATATAAAATTTTTAGTAATAATGGAAAATCAATATCGTAATAAATTGGTTATAATTAATGAAATAATATTTAATAAGGTCTTTAATTATTCAATTATAATGTGTAATTGAACTATTCAGGTGGGTAAACGAGCATCCAAGGGAGTCATGAATGAGTTTTTGGATTTCAAATCACACACCATTATTTTAATACTCCATTTTTATGATATATTTTCAAATCCATACTTATATTATTAATTTATTATAATTACCTGGTAATTTAATCATTTTAATCTATTATTTATAATATATTTCACATTCCCTCATAATGAACCCATTTCATATGCTTTTATTATGTCAAATTAAAGGGGTTTCTCATCCTGGTCCCCTTTATTTTCATGTATTGTTTCACTGTTGTCAATATTCTATTTTTTTGTTATCTCTAATGTATTGAAAGTATTACTTACTTTTTTTCATATATTTTTTATAAATTATTATATTATAACCTCTCTTGTTGATTTAAGGGGAATCTAATATAACTTTTCCATTTCTTATGATTTTTTTATCTCTATTTTAGGTTCATATTTTTCTTCCATTCCTGTATTTCTTATCTCTGGTTTGTATTTTATATCTTCTTATCTATTTCCATTGACATGACTATATACATGTTACACAATATTGAGTGAACAATTTATATTTCATAATTTAGTTTGAAGAGTGTCAACCTAAAAGGATTACCAATCAATCAATAGAGTAAGTATTGAAAATATATGTTATCAATATTTTATTATTAATAATTATTGATTATATATCGATGTTTATATAAGATGATCCTTTGGTAAAATTATGTTTTTATTGTTTATCCATTTATTCTTCACATGAGTAATACATTATAAAAAGTGAGTAACATGTGGGATAAATAAGTATATATCCTTTGGAAGAGTTGATGGATCTCAGGAGTCATAATTTCTTGGAAATTTGATGTATTCCAATCAATTTTTGTTTTATGTACTAACTATGTCCATGACTATATGGTTAGATATTGGGAATTATATATCCCATCACTGTGTTGTTATTTATTTCCTATGCAAATGATTATGTATTTCCATTGTTATATCATTTATGGTTATATAATGCTTCTCATATCAATTATATGTAATTATTTTATAATTTATTCCTTTATTATTATGTACGTAATGGCTTTTACCTTCATAGAACACTAATTTTTGTGTGTAGAAGGGGTCAGGAGAAGGAATTGAGGGTTGAAGGTAAAATTTCATCTAAGAGCATGAGTTGTAACATGGAACATTTTATGATATTGTAAAGAGTTTTATAAGATACATAGTGGTTATAAATGTTTTTTCTCATTCTTTATAGCATTAGGCTTCATCGTGGTTCTTGTATTGTGAAATTGGGTTTGATAATTATGATTTCGGTGTTAGGTTATTTCAAGGTAGGGGTTTTATTTATTACATAGAATGGATTGTTTATTCAATGCAGGTTCTTAAGTTATTCTTACATTGAAAATTATATATGTTAATATAATGTGAATTTTTATTATTTAACCAAATGCATTCTTTTTTCTCTGTGAGGGGTGCATTAGGAAATATGGTCTCAGGGTGTTTTTTCTCTACCCTACACAGTTTGGATATCATGGTGGGTATTCAGGGTTATTATTATATAAGATCCTAGTTAATATCAAAATATTGTTATTTTTTAATGGTTATAAACCTAGTATCACGAATCTATGGATTGCCAATTCTTTAGTTCCTCCTTTTTTTGTGTTGTTTTACCAGAGTTATTTTTGTCAATCCATGGTTTAGTTAGGGTTCCTTGAGTCTTGGGTGAGGAGGTCAATATTTGGTATTTTTTTAAGACAAGTATTTCAGAATGGTTTACATGTTTGTTCCATGTAATTTATTAAATATAAAGTGTTAAGGTAGTTTTGAATATGAAATTAATGTATAGTTAAGGAGAGATCACAAAAAATGTAAGGTGTGATCAATTTGGCCTCATTGTTGAATGATGACCCCCTTCCATGATGTGATTCTTTGATTTTTTTTGGAAAATTATAAATTAAAGGCTTTTATTAGATTCTCTCTTAATCCCTAAACATATATTGAATCCTATTAAACTATAAGTGTATCTATAGAGATCTTGAAGCATAAATTATTTTGTATAGACCCTGATATTCGAGAGATCAACCATTTGTGAGCCAAATTAAATTCATATATACTTATCTATGGTTCTATTCTTTTCATTTCTCATGTGTGGGGGTATGATAGTGGCGTTGATTTTGTTTTAGTGTTTTTTTGTGTGTTTTCAATATTTAAATGTTGATTAAAGGCCTCATTTTTTCTCATTGTGTGTAGTGAGGAGTTTTATTTAGACTTTTTTTATCATCTAATGTAGTAGTTGTTAAATTATTATATCACTTAAAGGATTCAAGACTTCCCCTTCTTATATTGTTTATAAATTATGCATGGATATTTAATTTTTGTATTGGTTGGATTGTATAGTTTAATGTGACCAAGATAATGAGTTAAACTAACAGAAATAGAAGAGATGGGTAATGATTCACAAGTTATTTATGAAAACCTAGTATTATTAGTTATATATTGATCGTTTTGTTGATATTTCTAATATATATTTATGTTCTTTTTTTGTAATATATGTAAATATATTTCTTATTTTTTGATAAGATGGAATCACCTTTCATTCTTGGTTAATAATTTAATATTGGTAATTATTTGGTTGTTCGGAAATATAGAAATATAGTATGGGAAACAAAATATATTTTTTTATAATGAATAATTTTCAAGGGGAATATGAATAATACGAATTACTGATGTTTTTTTATTCATTATGATCATATACGGGGTCATTATTATTTTTATTCGGGGCTTAATGGCCAATTATTTAGGATTATTTTTGTAATATGGTGTGGATTGGATGAAGTAGTGTTGGATACAATATCATGTGATTATAGTTGTTGTATTATGGATGATTATGTGTAAAATATGATTTTTTGGGGCTACATGGTGTATGTCGACATATTTTGTGGGTTAATTTATATGGTTACGAAATTGGTTATAGTGGGATAATGTTATAGTTTCTCGATGGAATGTAATATGGTTTGAATTAATGAAATCAGTAACTGGTGATGGGATAGAATCGATAAATCATGGGATATAAATGATCATTGATAAGGGGTGGAATCATTATGATTAATAATTTCTAAATGATTGAAATATATTATTCAGGATTACAAAAAAAATTAGTAGCTGGATATAAAGTGAGATTAAATTAATCAAATAATGATTATAATTATGCTGGTAAATGATGATTTTTTAGTTTAATGAATGTTCTACTGGAATAGAAAATTATAAAAATTGTTATTAATTATTTATGTGCATATATGGGGATGTTTATCTTATAGACCTGAACATGATTTATAATTAGTGGTTGTGATAGTTGGGTGGTTGCAGTGATTGTTTGAAATGTTTGTTTGGTGGGAAACCCTAGGATGGGAATTTGTGCAATTATATTACGCTTTTATTTTATTTTTATTTTTTATGCATAACCATCAGGTTTGAATATCCTTAATAATTCCTATATGGTTTTGGGTTATTGGTTTTTTCCACAATATCTTGGTTGATACGGGAATGTATGATTGAGTACTCCATCTTCTACACTCTCTCTTCCATGTGTAGTATCAATTGTGATATATTATGGTTGGTATATGAATATATTATATAATTTCATGATGATTTATTATGTGATAATCTATATGTCATGGGAATGTGGTTGTAATGATGACACATGGTTTGGGGAGGGGGTAGGAGGTGGTAACAAGGTTCATTTATTTTATGATCATGTCAACCTGCTGTAATAAGGTTTGTGGTGTGTGATTGTCATGTGGTATATGATGATTATGTGGTTTTAAAAATGTGGTGGTATATGGTGTTGTATATATTATGATTATAATTTTTAAAAAATGTTGGGGTTGAAGCGTCAATTTATTATTTAACGCAAAGACCTCATTAAGACTGTGTAGAGGGAGACCCATTACATAAACTGAAGGCCCAAGGCCAAGTGGCCTGAATACAAGGCTTGAAAGCCCATTTTTGGGCCAAAGGACCCCTCGGTGAACAGTACTGTTATAGTACCCATGCTCCTATAGTATTATCACCGCTACAATGCCTTCTCCACTACAATTTCATTGCTTCTACAGTTCCGCCGATGCTACAGTTCCCTGCTATAGTAATTCTATAGTATTGAAAATTCGTCCCTACCCAGATTTGATCCTAGGTCTTTTGGATGCCAAGTAAGAACCTTTACCGCTTGGGTACAGGCTCGTTGGTAGTATATTATGACTATAATGAGGTGCCTATGTAAATTTTTATGTCTTCATGATATGGGATGTAATATGGGATATGATATGACATGGAACAACTAATTAAGGTTTGGATGTACCAAGACATTTCACTTTTGTGTGTCAGAGAGACAAACAAGTGGAAAAGTGGTTGGTGGGTACCTTCTTGACATATACTAATTCAATCTAATGTTACTATACTTGTATTTAATATTGGGTTAGTGACCCTTGGTATGGTTGGGTGATAATTTACCTAGTATATGTTCAAATTAGTTATTCCATTTTTCATTATGGGATTGGAATGATTTTTAAATTTTTGAATGAGAGGTTTTTGGAGGATACTACTTAGTATACCTATATTATAATCCCTATATTTGTATAAATCTATTTTTTAGGTTTCTAGGATGGATTTGGAGTCAAACTGAATATTACTAGCTCAATGAAGATAGTTTTTGTTGGAGTCATTATCATAATAGTTCCATTTTAATGATTTATTTTAGTGACCCTTCTTATATATAAAATTTATATGAATTGTGGATTGGGTTTAGTTCAACTTCATATGAAGTTTATTATTAGTTAATCATTATTATTAATATTTCTGAGACTGATGTATCCCATTTGTGTGTTCTATACCCTTAGTTGCAGTCTCCATGCTACGAACTACTATAGGAGGTCTTTTGGGTCACACATGTCTTCACTAATAATCTAATAGGGTTTTTTAGTGATGGAGGATCCTGAAGTAGTGGTAATAGAGGCACTGGTATTGATTGTGTGGGCTTGATAGCATTATAGAGTTATTCAATCTTAGCATGTTATGTAGTCTGGGACACCAACATGAACATATGCGATTTGGGTCCCATATTATCTTATAAAAGAGCCATTATCCAACCCTACATACGATTAAAGCTGATTTTGATTTTCGGTTCAAGACATATAAGAGGTACGTGCATCTCATTGTATTGTTATTATGGTTGAATTTATGTGATTATAGGTAATTTAAAATGAATTTAATTAAAATCTATTTAATTAATTATATATTTTTCATCCTAGGCATTTTTTCATGTCTATATGGGTGGTGATCATTTCCCATGTGCAGTTCATATTGGAGAGGTGTAGTAGGATGGTCCATTTTTCAATAAGATTGTTTACCTGGATGAGGATGATGTGTCCGAGAGGAAGACACTATGTGAGTATCAGTGAAAGATCTTGGAGAAGTTTTAGGGAAGTGTCGATGATCATGTTATAGATTACTAGATAGATAAGTTATAAATATCATTTATCTTAATTAAATCTATGAAGGAGAATTGTGTTCTAATGGTTGTTAGTCATAGGAGATGAGTTTTTCATATGTTGTAGTTTTTTGTTCCATAGGGAACATGAGGAGTCAACAATTTTTTTGGATGATTTCAATTATCCATTTTTCATTAAGTTTCATTATTCAACCAATAAAGTGGAACGTTAGGAGGAATTTATTTTCCTTTGGTAGGGGGGTATGGGTGTGTGGGATATTAGGATTATATTCAAGAATATAATCTATTTTTCCTTGAACTTTCGTGAATGAGGAGACTAAAGCATGATGTTTTTAGAAGGCACTGTTTCCAACTATTTTACATCATGTTTCCCCATTTAAATTTCCAATGTATTATGAGATGATATCAAATGTAGTGGTGACTTATAGGATGTATCCATAGTTGGGATTATCTTGATATGGGAGTTAATAGAACATATTAAGGAAAATATATGCATATGGAGGGTCTTGGTGGTGATGAAGTTGAGGTTACAACTAGTATTAAATTAGTCATAACCATCTCTTTCATGATAAAATAGATTGGTCGTTATCAAAAATCAACTTATCTTTTCATTATTATGTTCTTGTATTTTTGATTTCAGGGTCATCGGTAATTTCAATTCCCATCCATCTTTGATATAAAATATAACATTGATGGTAAACTTCTATCTTATCCTCTACATCAGATTCCTCCAACTCCTTATCTGTATCATGGTCTGTAGAATTTTTACATTCATGAGAAGATCGAGTAAGAAGTATAAATCCTTGTGATGTCACTCATATATAGGGACATAGGGTGGAGAATGGCCATAAAGGCGGATTTTAGCAGGGCTTGCATGATAGAGAAGTATGACATGGTCAGTTTCATGCCATGGAGATTCTAATAAAGGTGTTACATAAATCATTCAAGTTATTTGTGAGGTCCCCATCCTGGTTCACTGATAAATAACTAGACCATAGTTCCACAAGTCCTTATGCATGCTTCTGTATAATCTAGAGGTTGTGGACTAGTAGTGAGGGTGTAATGGTGGTATGGTTGGTAGGATCTACACCATATATTAGAGTGAAACATAGTAAATTTAAAGGAGTTAAAAAAATAGATAAATAATAAATCATACATAAAGTTTTAAATATTACTATAGATATGATTTCATGGTGATAAAAAATATAAAATAATAATGTCATGGAAGTAGTCATACCTGTAGTAATAGACTAAGAAATTGAGAAGAAAATACCCAAAAATGGGTAAACTCCATGGGAATCCCAAGTCTAACCCGGTCCTCTATTCCCATGCTCTAACCTAAGATAGGATCAATCATCCAAAATAGGGTTTTTTACATTGTCCTTTTAGAAATCTATAAAATATGAAGGCATAACAAGTTATGACCCAAATAGGAAGTGAGTATAACTCAGTACGCCTCACCAATGGTTTCAAATGAAAATCTAGTTTGTGGATATTAAATTTAATAGTTTACAAATATAATAAATTAAACCAGTGCAATAAAATAAACCATGTGGTGCTCAGGATCCTCATGGGATACTTGACTGACCCTACCTACTTTGACCTAAGCTAGATGCATCTGATCATGAGGCTTTTTATTTCGTCATGCTATCCTAGGAATATATCCAAGGCATCCAAGAATATACTACTCTAGGAAATCCATGGAACAAGCCCATGCTTTCCAACACAATTAACCAATTTTGAATCCATGAAATTTTCAAGGCATTATTTATTATATTGGTTTTCATTCTAACTCAATGTTATCATCCAATTAAGTATAGATATTGCGGTTTGACTAGAATAAAAGGGATAAACCCTTTTAATTATACTCTTAGGAGTCTCTAATAGAACTAAGGAAAGTTATAATTGCACTTCATGGTAGGTATTGTTTAGAATACAAGGGGAATACCTAAGTTGTTCCTTGTCTGAGGACACCAAGATTAACCTAGGAAATTATATTGAGTGTTATAGATTTTTTATAGATTACAATAAATCCAAAATTTCTATCCATAAAATTCATGAGAGTAAAACATTGACTAAATCCATGATGGGTTAACCACTTGGAATTTTCATTAATTAATCGGCTATCATATTGTGAGTTTACTTGAGGAATATGAAGTGGTAATCCAAGAATTTTTTAAGGCATGCCACACATTGATTGTGTGAAAATGATTCCAAAAATATGTAATAAAGTCATATAAGGGGATACCCAAACAAAACTGAAGGGGATGATTTAGTTACATCAATGAAAAAATGTGTTTTTCCATAAACCCCAAAAAAATACCACCTAAGGGGTGTTTTGAAACAATTTAAAGTTAGGAAGTCATGAGTGTTAAGGAAAACAAGCAATAATAGGTGGCTTGGTCTAAGGTTGTCAGCACTGAATGGTTTTTGGGAATCTTGTAGTGGGTCTAATTTCAAGTGTTGGTGAAAATACTAATTATAAATATTTTAGGGTTGATTCTGAAATATTCTTGTGTGCGTCGCAATAATACTATTTACGAAATGTAATACTTTTAGAGAAAAAAAAAAGAAGGACCACATACAGAGTCCCCATGGGAGAATCCATGTCTAATATTGTTCTCTATTTTGAAATGAAACAAAATGTTTTAGAAAATAAAAAAGTACCTAAAAGTATGTTATTATTTCAAAACATAGTAGATGATGTTTGGAAGGAAAAAAGTTTGAGGGGATATTGAAATTGATTATTCCCCTTATTTAGGGAATTCTGATGTGACAGCTAGAAGTGGAAATAAAGGTAGGAATATGGAGATCCATTATGCCTTGATTAGGGGGAAAATGTTCTTATAGAGGACTGATGTGTTCATATGAGGATAAGAATAGTGAAATTAGATTTATAATTAAGTAATGGAACAAAAGTCAAATTTACACACTTTCTAACTGGTCACAAGGATTGAATACTTGATTTGAAAAAATGTGTGCAAACCTTGAGTCCCTACTATATATGATCACCATTCTCTCTATGATTTAGTTCATGGTTATAAAAAACATATGTAAACTATGTTATGTGAACCTGAAATAAATTTAAGGCCTCACATAGTTTACCGGAACCCTACATAAGGTATATTATATTGTTTTCCTCCCCTTTCAATGTTAGATAGTGTAGGTGATGGGTAATCCCATATCGTGTTCTAACCATGCACCCCATACAACATCCAAAAAAACTAGATCTTTGGACCTCAAACCTTCTTGAACACTGATGAAACCTCTTACTCTTTTTCAGAAGCTTCTTTTAAAGTAAAATTAATATTTACATCCTCCCCTTCTTAACAAAACTCATCCACAGGTTGTGCTTCTGAGGGTTATTGATCTCCATCTAAGAATAGACCATCCCAATAAGAAAGTATGTCTAACTCTCATTCCCATCTCTCCTCCTAGACATATTCGAGTTTCAAAAACATTATAAATATAAGAACCCTTCTACCTTAGAGTGCCTTTATTATGTGGTCAATGATACAAATTGGATTCTCCACAAGAAGAAGCATCATCCCTTAATTCAAATTCTTCAGGATCAAACACAAGATATAGTTTTAAAGATTAACAAATAAGCATATAGATTTGTAAATCATCATTCAAAGACCTATTCAATTGTGGAATAACTATTCAATAGTCTACTGATCCATCCCTATACAAGATATGAAATGATTTGATGAATCTAGGTGTGAGATTTTCTTACCTCTAACTCTATTGATGACCTATTGAAAGAAATAAATGTAAGAAGAACCGATCACCCACCTCAACATTTAGATACATCCAACTCTGATCATCATATGATATATTCATAGACAGATCTATTTCGATACATTTTCTTAATAGATTCACATTCTATGATGCCACTGAGATGATACTTGATCCTAGTAAAACTCCATACCATGCCTCTGAATGTCACATCGGTAAAATATGTGACCCTCTTTAAAAATCAACATAATGATCCATTTGATTTTTATTTTGGAATATTGTGTTATACAAAAACCAAGTAAGACAAAAAAAATCTCCATTACCCTCCAAAAACATGGATTCACACACAGAGCTTTCCCTCCAATACATATATAGTACTCTCGAACTGATCATTAGATTGAGGGTGATATTTTTTACTCCATAGTACCTATGAACCAATAGAATTATGAAACAACTGAATAACAATGAGGTAAAAAAGAATCCCTCTCTAGTAAAATTTTACATGTAATACCATGAATTCATATGATCTCCCAAATATATAATCAACCAAGATCTACCACTGATAAGGTATCTGGAATATTAATAAAATGGTAAATTTTCATCAACATGTTCATAATCATTCATATGATGACCCTTTCACATGGTAAATTTCAGAAACCATGTTTTGAATTACACTATACCATTATATCACTTTACACCTTAGGGTGGTTAATTATTTTAAAATTACAACACGCTATTGTCTATCTGATTTCAACTACAAATAGGTGTATGACAGAGTGAAAAAGCATGGTATCACCTTTTTCATACCATTAAACTAGTACTAGTGGATAAAATCATGATATATCTTTTTTATATTATTTAATTTCTATTTATATTAATTTTATTCCCACGTTAGTTTTTATTACATTCCTGTTGGAACCCAGAAAAAAATGTGGACATACGGGCTCTCATCTCCCTTGATAAACTATCCTTGTGGTGGCTATTAACCATAAATATTTTCACCCAGGGAAAATAATTAATTTATATAAATTTTCATAATATTTAGTTAATTCATTAGTGATATAAAATAGACAAACCCATGGTGATTTTTCTCCCTTGAAACTCCAAAATTTCTAGATGTAATCTAGAAAATAGAGACATCAACTGCCCTTAGATACAATATTCATAAACAACTTGAGCTAGACTCGTTCAGCTAAAATCATCATCATCATAAATACCAATCCTTGTAATATATAAAATCTCAAAGTCAATATAATGAATATATTAAACCAATATTCTCTTTTTAGGGTTTAATTCAAGATGAGAGAATATATGCTTAAGGATCTTCTGGTCTGTATATACCATGAACTTCTCCCCTAGAAGGTAATTCCTCTTAAAATGTAGATCTTGAGAGACAACTACATACTATAGGCCTTGTGTTGGGTAGTCGCACTCATGATGCTTCAACTACTAAGACCCATATTCCATTACTCAATCACCCTTCATCAAAATATATCGCATCTTAACACATAATGTGTAATAGTAAATTTTGTACTCTCTTCCAAGCTCTATAAAAATCCAGATCAACATTGAGTTCAAAATTATTTTCAACTACTGAAAATACTTTTCATAAGCTTCAAAACATATAAACATCATAACCTTATTATTCAAGCATATAAGTGGTACTTAAAGGTGGTAAAAGTTCTAAATTGTGCATCAGTAGTAACTAGATAATCCCAATAATATCCCAATATTGAAAAAAATTCTTAGGATGTTAAAAAACATGATCTCTAACTATCTGGATCCATATATGCTCTTACTTCTCAAATGATGTGGACCTGAAAGTACACCATGTCGATCCAAAATATAAAATTTGAATTTTTTTCATAAATTAATTTCAAATGAAGAGTAGTCATAATGGCCTATAGATGCCACATGTGCTCCTTCCATGATCATGATTACAATATTAAATCATTAACAAAAAGGACTACAAATTAATCTAGATACTGGCGAATTTCTTAATTCATTAGGTTCATAAAGTTAAAAGACATGTTATTTTAGAACAAATGGAATTAAAAAATGTTCATATAATCCATACCTAATTAAAAAATATATGTGGTATGTCTCGTGGCCTAACTCTCACATGATGATAGTCTAATATCCAATCAACCTGTAAGAATACCCTATATCAGTGTAGTCGGTCAAAGAGATCATCTATATGTGGGAGTGGGAACCATTTGTTTACTATTATCTATTTCAACCATTGGTAATCCACATATAACCGTAAATTACCATCCACCTTCTTGGTAAAAAGTTCGTGTGAACCCCAGGAATATGTAACAGGTCATAAAAACAATTTGGTTTCTAGGTCCCCTAGCAGCCTCTGGAGTTCCTAGATCCCTGTAAGTGGCATCATATATAGAATAATGGATACAATTTATACTTTAGGAACAATATCAGTAGTGAATTCAACCAATCTCTAGAGATGTATCCCATAAATTTCATAATGGTAGATATCCTTAGAATATTCCACAACTGGAAGAAATTTAACTCAGAGTACTCATTGATCATCTAGTAAGAGGATAGAAATCTATAATGAAAACCCAACAAACCCATAATGATTAGGTCCATCATGATCTAACTAGACATCCCATTATTTCTTGTGAACATATCTACCACCCTAGGGTGAGGATAAGGATATCCATTATTGATAATAGTCAATATGATCTAGAAAGGGCACTAGACTTTAGATACCATGAATTATGTCAAATCCTATATTCTCAATGGGAAAAAATCACAATGAAAGTAGTATTAGACTATATCTATGGAAAACCCCTTTAAATGAGGTATTCCCTCTAATAGGATTCCTTGAGTTGTGTTAAGGTACATCACCACATATATGTATTCAATTTAAAATCCCAAGCATCCATTGAGGCAATAGATATGAATTAGTGTGAAGCACTAGTTTCAAAGATAGAAGAAACAAAAGTTCAGGTAAATTATATTATACCTCACACTATAGATGTTCTAAGGGTAATCTCAATAGTTATAGAATGAATTTTATGCAACTAGATAGATCCATGACCCTGAGCTATAACCTGAACTTCATATGTGTATCCTTCCTACTAGCGTTGTGAATTTGGTATTTGGCTTCCCCAACCTCAACCATCGCTTTGGCCTAAATATTTAGTAGTAAAATAGAAACCTACCTAACATGGTTCTACAAATCCACCTCCATTACTTTTAATTAGTGTTGATATCCTCTCACTAAAAATTAGTGGAAAGTTCCTCGAATTTCATTAGAGATGGCCTATTATGACCCGCCCGACGGGTCCCGTGATGTGACTACCCAAAGCCTGCCTCCGATAGGCCAGTGGCTATTGACAACTGCCGAGAAGGCATATCCCAAAAATTTGGGAGGAATTTTTCTAAGCCCATGTACTCACGCACAAACTCCAATCAACAGATGCTTGAAGGTGAAAATACTAAGTAAACAAACACAAGGTATAATAGTAGAAAACCGAAGGTAAACAGGTCCAAAATACATGCCCAACTGAAATAGAAAATTAAAAGTTCAAGTCTCTAGAACTCCTTTATATAAAACCATACTTGAAGGGTATATACAAAGACAGCTGTCTGAAGTCAAATAATCACACCTCATCTGTCAGTTCACTCTAAGCACCACCTTGCCCTAGTCTATCAAAGAATATGTCCAAGCGTTGATCGTCTGCACAAGCCACAACACATGAGGTTAAAGCCAGTGTATGGGTGAATAAAAAATACTCATTAGGGACATAAAAAAAATTATACCACAAACCAATACACAAAGTAGACGAACAAAAATGTACATGAAGTGTATCCTCTAAGAAGTAAAATCTATAGAGTCACTAGAGTCATCTCACATGGGTATATGTCAACAAAAAATATAACAACAACATCTATTTATACTTTTAAAGGCTTCAAATACTCAAGTTCTCATCTAATGCAAGCCACATGGTTCCGCTCAAGCATGCTCGATTCTGGGAGATCTCACTCCTCTAGCTATTTGATTGTGTGAAATTATAAAAAGTCTACCAAAATTATCAGAGAGAACATTTGGTATTGATACATCATTATATCTTCTGATACATCTGGTCTTGCAATGATAATGAGCCTTGATATCATAGTCAAATATAGGTCTATGGTATGTAAACAAGATTGTCGTTAGAATCCAAATTACCCTCTAGTAATAACACACTGAGCATTGGTAACACACATAGTGTAGGTGACACATGGAGTGTTAGTAACACACAAAGTGCAGGTATCGCAATGAGTCTTAATAACACATTGAGGGTTGTTAACACATGGAGTGTACGTAACACATAGAGTTTCATCAAAGACTTGAGGACCCTCACCCAGGTGGGAGAGGGGAGTACCGACTCAGTTTTGGGGAGACAAAAAGTACAGATAAGACATAGAGTCTAGGTAAGAGACATTGTATAGTTAAGAAAAAAAATCTAGGAAAAACACATAGTCTAGGTAAGATAAAAAGTCTAGGTATGACCCACTTCTAGGTAATCACATAGATTATAGGTTATAACCAACAAAAATATTCAGTTCTTAGAACACTCATTCCAAGAACACCTACTCCTTCAACCAAAAGGTTGATTGACTGATTCCATGGGAAATCACTTAGAGTATCTCAAAAGGCCCACCTCTTCATGAGGGACCCAACCCCATAAATAGATTATGAGATAGAAACATGGTTTAAGAGTTATTGGAATTTTAAGCAAAATAGGGCCAGTTGGGTTCGAGTTTTGTTTGACCCGAGTTTGACCTGACCCAGTCCTACTATACCGACCCACTCTGGGTCACCCCGAACCAGCCTGACACGTTGGGCTATGGGTCTATCCCACTGGGTCACTGAAGCATCCTGGCATTCATTTTCCGGCCCGCATGCAGTAGGCCGACTTGCTCCACTTGTCACATCCCCGACCTGACTGTAGCCCCCAATTTTCCCTGCCCGTGGCTCTGCTATGTGTGCTGCTAGGTCAACGCAGTTGGGCCGCAAGGCACTGCCAGTCAGTGTGACCACCGGATCCCTCGGCTATAACATGGGTCCCTCATCTGATGCGGCTCTGTTCGTAACAACCCAAAAAATGTACTCTTATTTATGGATCTCTTTTCTCCTAATAAACTTTTGGTATGTTTTAAAATAAAAGAAAATAAATTACTTCAGACCCAAATTGTAGTTTCGAAAAATGATATAATTATTATAAATAATTAAAGTATATGGAATATAGATTATTTTAATTAAATAGTTTGATTAAAAACAACTATTTTTAAATTTAAATGTTAAAATAATTTCACTTTTTTTATGTTATAAACTTCACTATTCATTTTCAATCCGCTATTATTTTTAATAACTAAGGATTTTCATATTTAAAAGTCAAATTTCTCCTACTTAGATAAATATTATGGTTAAATAAACATCATTTTTAAATTCCAAATTTCAAAATTAACCTAGGATGAATTTTTATAAATTTTCTAAGAAGTTTCAATTTGATGAATAGTATTTGATGAAAAGTTTTTTTTATGAATAGTTTAAAAATATTTTATCATTAAATAAATTTTTTTGTGAAATGATTTTCAAAAATGGTCTTCTACAGTTGTGATCATTAATAAATTTAGTGACTATTTAGATCAACATGATTTTTAGTGAATAGTAAAGTATGAATAGTAACATACCCGTTTGAATAGTAATTATTAGTATGAATATTATATCGACCAGAGAAATAAAAACTTCACTAATGAATCTATAAATACATTTTAAACATCTTAGAAGTGAAAAAACATTGATAGTTTTATTTTTTGTATTTGGGTATGTCATTATTATTTTATATAAAATTTTATAATTAAATTAATAATTTTAAATGGAAATTTATTTTCAGAAAACTTAATCATAAAATTTTACATTATTTTATTATGGTTATAAGATAATTTTATGGGTCATTAATTACTTTCTTTAGGTGTTATGAAATGAGATATAGTTTTAAAGTTGTATTTTTGGAATAAATAATGATTTTATTTAAAAATTAAATTAATAATATTTAGAAAATTATTTTCATAAATTGGAGTTCATTTTTGAATTCATAGCATCGATATTAGGTTAGAGTAAATTTTTGGGATTTTTCTTAAATAGATGATTTTTCGGTGAATAGTAAAATTACTATTTTGAGTTTTGGGTGTTTAATGACATAATTGATGATGTAATCATGATGTAAATAATATTTTCTACTTTTGAATAGTAATATATGTTATGAGGTGTCCCATGAGGCCAATACCTTGAAAAAATACAATGGTAAATCCCTTGGTTTTTCAAATACCACCGATGAGGTGTCCCTTGGAAATTAATAATTTATTCTCTCACTTTTCCTATAAATACCAAGCCATTCTCCCATTATTTTCATTGAAAAATCTTCCTAAATAATAATGTGGCATTTCTACCTCCAAAAGAGTCATTCCAAGGTTCCCTCAGGCCACCCAAAGTCCCTACCATCAATCTTTTGAAGTTACTCTCCAAGGTAAGGGAACCATTCACCCTCCTCTTTTAAGTCATGAATTCTGTTATGTTATGTCTTATAGTTATATTTTATTATGTGGAGGTTTTTTATTCTATATTTATACTACTTCCCATTTTATTTCCAAATGATGAGATACCATTTCCACTCTAATAAATTTACTTTCTGAATTTTTAAGTGACGCCGTAAGGCTGCCGATTTTTTTTGTAAAAGAAATTGCATCTTCTCTTTCCTTTCATGTTTCATTTTATTATGGTATGCCTTTAAAATATCCATACCATGTTATTATCTCCATTTTATTCTACCAATATACTATTTTATGAATTATTTATGAGTGGGTTACCCTTTAAACCTCTCTTTTTAATCTTTTCTAAAAGGATGTTATGTAGATGTTGTGCTACGAAATTTTCATCTCAATGTTTATCTCTCTTTATATCTTGAAATTATCTTTTTTATTTATGTGAATACCCTGACCTATTGAATTTCTATGGGTGTTAAAAAATACAAAAAAATGATATATTTGATTCTATAATTGACATACATATAACCCACACTCCCTTTCTATGGTTTATAAATAACATAATGTTCATATTTTTAAGGAATTTTAAAATGTCATGATTCTGAAATGAAACCCATTTCTTTTATTCTCATTGGGTAACTTAGGAAATGTTTGATTATTATATATGTGGATTCCATGAAAGTGAAGAAATATTAAGGTTTCTCACTGATAGCACTCCAATACATTGGTTAATTAATTTAATCTCTAGAGATGACCAGTTTCATGATACCTTGGTTAATATGCTTGGTAATTTTTATGACACCGTGGGGATGAACCTTGGTGATATGTTCATGAATGTATAAATTAAATTTTGAAGCCACATATTCATTTTATGGTTCATTTTCTTTTAATTATGAAATTTCTCTACTTCCATTGCTCATGTCTTCATGTTTTTTTATCAAGTTCTTATTGATATCACATGTCAATTGATTCCCTTGTTTACCCCTTACTGGGCCTTCTTCTCAACCTTTCCTTTGATGTATGTCTCCATGTTATGAGATGCAGTAATTAAAAATAGGATGACCTTATGATGAAGCCCTATAAGTGGATTAGAAGATTTTTTTATGTTGTCTTCAGGTATTATGTTCCTAATTTCCAAGACACTAAACCCAAAAGATCTTACAATATGTTAAATTTGTATTATGTAAAGAAATATTATGTAATAAAAAGGTGGGATTCCATATTAGAGAGCTGCATCCCCCCAACACAGTGTGCCTGGTCGTCTCTCTCACTCGCCACCCATGACCATGCTTCCACGAGATCATCCACCACCTGGGTTCACCGATGCATCCCAATTCTGCATCCCAGCAACCACCACAACCTCCTTCAGTGGCTTCCACCCATACCCTTAGTCCTTCCTGGACCGGGGATCACCACTACCTATGGTCACCTTACCGGAGACTGTTCCATCGCATCCACCTAGCCCGGTCGTTCCATTGGGCTGGTGTCACCTCGTCCACCGACCTTATCTCTCTAGTGGCCTCGTCTCACCCTACGCCTTCTGTCGCAGTTCCATGGGTTCATTGGTATCTCAGGTTCTCAATTTTGGATAATTGCACTATGAATCAATGATGAAACAACCATTCAGTCTCAAGATCATGAAGAATTAGAAGAACTAGGAAAAAGGATAGGTATAAGAACACACGAAGGAGGATCCAAGAGTTTATTCATGTCTGCCTTAGTTCATCCTTGTAAGAAAGATCGTGAAGAATAAGAATAAAATCACAAAGATCAAATCACCCTTTTAATCCCTGCCATATAACTCCCATCCCCCAAGAATGATTGAACCACAGATTAACCTATTAATGGGTTGGTCTACTTTTGACATGAAACATAAAAATGGATAAATAATTCACTCAGACAATACACCCCTACCTAGATTTGGTTCGATCACTGCTGAAGAATGGTCTCCACATTTTCATTCATCGATGCTTGATCTGAATTTTGATTGTCGATCTGTCATTTCTCAATTTGAGTTCTGATCTCTAAACTATCATCGCCAGTGAGAACCTCCCCTCTTTGCCACAAAGAAACATCAAATCTATGATGATAACCATTGATCTCTTATAAGAATTATTTAAAAAAATAAATGGTTGATGTGTCAACACCTAACATTAAATTTAAAATATTTTTAAATAATATTTTAATGATATTCACAACCAAAACTAACATTCACTCTCGACTTGTGCTTCATGAGGTTACAAACCTCCTAGAGAAAGAAAACCCTCATGAGCTCAATAGTGGTCTCATATTTTTATTCTAATTTACCATTCATGAGTTATAAGGATTTGAAAAATAAAATAATTTTATTTACGGTTACATCCCTTTCAGGTTTTTCTAGAGAAACCCCACACTGACTAATTTTAAGTCACGCCTAAGGAAAATCAACTTTTTTGAACGCAATAGTGCCCTTAGATTTATCATCTAGACACCCATTTAATAGTGATTTTTATTTATTAGGAAACCTAATCACGCGTGCTATTAAAAACATATCATTTTTCATCAAACCAGTCTGGGAACTCCATGACTTAGAATCATACACTACCTAAGCCCTTGGTCTCGGAATTTTCCCAATGAGATTTTGAAAATAAAACCTCGAAAATCCAAGTCATTAAAATATTCCCACCTTAAGGATTTGTGTCCTAGAAATCCAAACCAAAGGATTCCTAAACAGATGAGGGTACAGGCATGAAAATGATCCACCTTGTACCAATTGCTTTTCCATAGATTCTTGTGCTACCATTTGGCACACAGAAAAGCAATCGTCTACCCATGTAGGGTCCTCTCCTACTTATACTTGATCTCCATGACCTACATGAAAAATGAGAATCCTGAACAGAAACAATGATATACTAGATTCCATGGGGCCAACCTATCTCCTGACAATAGAGGCATCTCAGGATCTCTACTAAACTCTGCTCCCAAAGAGCTAAGAAGTGGCTGACTTGGTGAGTTGTTTGACAATAACCAATTTGGTATCGTGTCCCCTGGATGTACATGACAAACCCATGACTAAGTCCGTCAATATCTTTTCTCACTCCCTTCCTGGAACCCCAAGGAAGAATAGAGCAATCTCGTATAAGCACAGGGGCTCGACACAATGTGTGGGAAAATAAAAAAAATTGATTCAAACAAGAAATCGGCTTTTATATCTATAGTTAAGCCCATTTTCAACCTGTTTCATCATCCCTTGTGTCTTCCATGACACCCACATTCATATCCTGATGCAATGTTTCACTCTATGCATCCACTAATACTACTGTGCGTCCTCTGGAAGGAATAATGTGGTCCCCACATTTCGAATATCCATTAGGGGCATTCCTCATAGGAGTGGATGGGTAATAACTATTGACTGGATGTAATATGCATCATCTATGTCCACAAAGGATAACTATAATGAGTCCAAATGCTTCATTTCCTCATTCGAAAACTATGGACATGATCTTTGGATGGGATAATTTTCCCCATGTTCCCCTCCCCAAGAGTATAGACTATATCAAAGTAATAGTACTTGAGGAACTCTATCCAAAACCCCAATCCTAGGTCCTAAAACATTTGAGAGAATATATAATTGAGGCTCTTATGGTTTGAGAAGATGAAAAACTGGATACCCATCAGGTATTTTCACCACATATTCAATGTGAAGACTACTGTTTCCAGCTCAAGATTGTGGGTCACGTAGTACTACTCCTGTGTTCTCAAATGACGCGAACCCTAGGAAGTCACTACTTTCTTCTATATCAGGACACATCCAAGTCTGTTCCCGGATTCATCGTAGAGCACTACATACCCGACTCACTCCTCTGGAAAACTCAATATCGGGGTGCTTGTCAAACTCTATCTTAACAACCAAAAAGCCAGTGGGTACCTTTATATTCATGTTAAAGGTTTACCCTTTCAACTAATCTAAGTATTCATCAACCCTTTAGTAGTGGATTCCTTTTCAGCATAGTCACTTTGTTAAAGTGCCATTAATCCAAATATAAACACAAACACTGGGTCTTACTAAGCCCTTCCTCTACAAGTCCTCCACATGCACCCTCAACTCATGAAGCGTTGAAAAAGCATCTGATATAATGATGTTGATATCATTTCCATCTCAAGGTGTAGAACAATGCATAATTCTATCTCCATGTTGGGAGGTAAACCTGAATCATCTTCTGGAAAAATGTCCTCATTCATCACCACTACTTTCGGGAACTGGGAACTCATAAAATCCACTACCCCAAGTGTAAGGTTAACTAAAGAAATAGTGATCAGTTTCACCCTCCTATGCATGAGTTTATCCAATACTTCCTGGGTTTTCTTTTTAACCGACCAAGGAAAACTCCATTCCACCAATGTAGAGATACCACATCCTTTTTCCCTAAAATAGCCAATCTGATATTGAACTGTCGACAATCAATCCATACCAAGAATGATGTCGTATGACCTTAACACTACCACAAAGATATTCCAATATAAACATTCATCATAAGGGTCATATCACAATGTCATAAACAGTGTGATTATTGAGTCTCCCTCTATAAGCATCTCTAGACGCAAGGTTCAAGTTAAAGGTTTAACTGGAAAATCAAGGTCTTCAACAAAATTCATGATATGAAAATAGTTATTATCGCCTATTTCTATCAATATAGTTGATAAGAGTAGCCACAGACCATATCTAATATCATTCTTGGATCCCCTGGATCATATGCCTTGATTGTGGGCAGTTGTCCCCTCATTTGTCATCCTGCTCCTTAAGCCTAGTGTGGAACACTTGGGGGTCATGGTGGTATCATTATAAAATGTAAACTACCTCCGGATACTCTCCTAGGTCCATTGCAACATATTCTATCCTTTAGATCCATCTATTTGTATCACTATTTGTGTCTTAGTGGCTCATCCCTTGTTTCACTATTAACACCATGATGGGCTGGACAATCTCTAGAGAGATGTCCCCTAATATCTTATGAAAATCATTTCCTCTCTCTAGGATGACTATACTCACCCTATGAGCCCTGAGATATTGATCCCTGATCCTGGGATCTCTTCTCATAACTTCTCAGATTTCCAATTTTCTAAGATTGATTTCATCTTCCTACTGCAGAGGTCTCTACTCTTGGTTTCCCTCTACTGACATCTACTGCTCGTACCAACTCATCCCATTTAAATTTATCCAAAAATGAACTCTGTAGAACCATATCATAACTTGTAATTCTAAGAGGAATAAATATGGCTCATATTCCCCTAAACACACCTCGCTCGGAGGACCTATCCCTAAAGCACTATTTGTATCATACTCATCGAGTACCTAGAATAGTCGGTTTTCCGTGGAAGAGTCACCTCGTCATAGGAATGTGAAATCTAAACCCCATCATCGCCCTGTTGTGCCATGTAGGAGGCTCACTGCTAGGTACACCATCTAATCTAATGGTGTCCTTAATGGATGGATAATTTAGGAAACACCTCAATCAAGTCTTTGGCCTCCTATGATTTGGGCTCTCTTTAGAACATGAGCGGTCGTTGTCACCAAATCTCATAACGTGCACTCAACATGCACATCTCATCTACCGGTACTATGAGTACCCATTGATACTCTACAGGTGGTGGTATAGCTGGTGCACCAATTGTAGGTGTTATCTCTGGTTCAAATATTTGTACTGATCCCATCACCCTACAGATTGTCCTCATGATCACATAGTCGAATCATGGATGGATGTCTACAAGGAAGAGTCTTGAAGAAAACAAGGAGTACAATGATCAATAGAGTATACCTAGTTAGATGATTGAAGAAGGACACAAGAAACTCAACCCATTCCTTTATGATGAATGTACCATCATTATTCCCTACAAATATTGTTTTCATGTTTCAAATTGAAAAGCATAATTCGGGGTCTTGATATATGGATACATCAGTAACCGCACGAATCGTGGATTTCAGAGTTTAAAAGACAAACATAAACACTAAAAATTATTTCCAAAAACCATACTCATGGACTTGGGGTTCTTAATATAGAACCGACCACCTATAATACCACTCCATCATGACCCTTCCCCAGGGGCCCATACTATGAATACCCCAACCTACCTCCCACAGGCTAGGGGATGGGGACTAGCACTGAGTAGGTATATCCCAAACAAATTGGAGGAATTTTCAAAAGTACCTATACTCATTCACACAACTCCAGGATAGAGATGGCAGTAGGTGAAAACACTAATTAAACAAATAAAAGGTATGACAGTTAAAACCTGAAGGAAAACAATCCCAAAATACAATCCCAACTGAAATAGAAACATAAAAGTACAAGTCTCTTGAACTCCTCCACAGAAAACACAACCTGATGGGTGGGTTCAGAAAGAGCTGTCTGAAGTCGCAGAAAGACGACTATTCTGTTGGGTAGCTCTAAGAACCACCTAGACCCGGTTCACCAAGGACTCCATCAAATCATCCATCTTCTGCAGAAGAAACAACATGCTCGGGGAAAGACCATATGAGGGTGAGTAAAACAATACTCAGTAGGGATACCAAACCAAAAAGGTATACCACAAAGTAATACACAAAGCATACTACCAAAGAGGTACATGAAGTGTCGACTATAAGAAGTACAGTCAAGAGTGTCACTTGAGTCACCTCACACAGGTATATGTTAACAACACATATAACTGGAAAATCTAGGTATACTCTTAATGGATTCCAAGACACAAGGTATTATCCACTTACATTTATATGGTTCTACTCAATCACACTCAATTCCAATATATCTCACTCTTCAAGTTATCTGATAGTAATTACGTAGAACAAGTATACCAAAAGTATCCAAGATAGAATTCGGTATCGATAAATCCTGAAGTTCCCTGAGACGTCTAGTCTCACTAAGAATCCACAGTTCCCTCATGTATTAACCCATGGAGCATTGGTTGCACACAAAGTGTAGGTAACACATGGAGTGTTGGTATCACATGGAGTGTAGAGAGAACATGTTGTGTTGGTTACCCATGGAGTGTAAGTAACACACGGAGTGTCATCAATGACTAGAGGACCTACACCCTGGTGGGGCAGGGGAGTACCGACTTAGTCTTGGTAAGACACAAAATATAGATAAGACACAGAATCTATGTAACACACAAAGTCAAGTTAAGATACATTGTCTAGGTAAGAAAAGTAGTCTTGTTAAGACACACAACCTAGTAAAGGCACACAATCTAGGTAAGAAACAAAGTCTTTGAAATTGCATCGCTTCAAGGTCACATCTAGCTATAACATTCTATCCTATGCATGCTCATTCGAGGAGCACCAAATCCTCGAGAAAAAAGGCCATATTCCAACTTCCATGGAAACACACTTAGAGAATCTCAAAATGAACACATCATCGTGAGGGTAACAATGCCATAAAATGATCATCAAACGGACCCATAGTTAGACAGTTATAAGCATTTAATTTAAAAGGGGCCAGTGGGGTCTGTCTGTAGTCTGACTCAGATCTGACCAAACCCGATATGGGTCGGCCCAACATGGCCCAGAGCATTGGGCCCACTTGGTTGTGAGTCTGTCCCACTATGCCACTAGAGACCCCCCCCCCACTTCACCCTCATGTGGCTCAACCGTGTATGCTCCATGGTCAACATGACTATATTGCGTGGTATAGTCGGTCCACGTGACCACCCGATACCACAACTCAACCACGGTTCCCTCCTTCTATATGGCTCTGACGAACCATGTCCCTCCACCATAGCCTCCTACCATCGTGGCCTACCACCATCCCAAGTTCCTCTACCTATTGGGTTCACCGATGGGTCTTGATGCTTCATCCCAACCATTGTCATGGCTTATTTCCATGACATCCACCAACTATCATGGTCCTGCCTGGATAGTGGATCTCCACTTCCAGGGGTCTCCCTAACGGATGACATTCCACTACATACTCTTGGCCCGACTGAGATGCCTAGCCTGACCATGCCACCAGGTCAGTGTCACCTCCACTGGAATCCTCATCTCACATTGTGCCTACCATCCCACCTCTGTGGGGTTACTATAGTGTGAGGTTCTTGGTTTCGGGTCATGGAGATTTGAGTCAAAGTAGCAACAAATATTCTATCTCATGATCAAGAAGAATGTGAAGGATGTGGAAGAAGGAGAGGCACAAGATCACCTGAAGGAAAAACCATTCCTTTTTTCAGGTCGGCCTTAGTTATTCCTTATTAGTAGGATCACAAATAATGAGAAGAAAGCCACCAGGACTTAATCCCTCTTTTAATCCCTGAAAGATAACTCTCATCCATAACAACGATTGAACCAAAAATCAACCTATTAGTAGGTTGGTCCTTATTAATAATTGAACATAGGAATGGAGAAATAATTAACTCAGAAAATAAAACCCCTACCATGATTATGTTCGATATTTGATAAAGAACAGTCTCTATTTAAACATTCATCAATGCTTGATCTGAATTCTGATTGATGATCCGTCGTCGCTCGATTTGAGATCCCATCTCCAAATTGTTGAAGTCGGCGAGGGCCTCATCCCCCTACCATAGAGAAACTCTACCTTTATGATGACAACCCTAGATATCTGATGAGTCTTATTAAAAAATAGAAAATTTCACTGTATCATCATGTAATGTTCAATTTAAAATATCTTTATTTAATATTTTAATGACGTTCACATCCAAAAACCATCTTTCACCCTTGACTCGCACCAGTCATTTTTAGACCCCACCTAGGGAAATTACTCTCCCAATATCTCAATGGTGGTCTCATATTTTTAATCTGAGTGACTTTTCATGAGTTATAAGGATTTCAAAAATAAAATAATTTTATTTAATTATTTTACTTACGGTTATGTCCTTTTTCAGGTTTTTCCATAGCAACACTGTAGTGACTAATATTTAGTCCGGCATAGGGAAGACCCACTGATATGAATGTAATGATGACATCCGATTTATAATCCGAGAACCCATTTAAGATTTATTCCAATTTTTTAGGAAAACATATCACACATGCTATTGAAAATTTATCACTTTATGACAATGAATTCTGGGCACAATGGGCATCAGAATCATACACCATTATAGATCCTGGTCTCCGAGTTTTCCCAAATATTTTCTAAAAGTTAAACTAGGAAAACCAGAGTCATTACATGGCCCAAAATTACATAGTATCAAAACTCAACTGGGACCCTATCACACCAAGGCTTCTTGTGCCCCTTCCTTCAACACTATTGGTATACCAAAAAACTACTAGTGTATACACCTCAATGGACACTACCTTAGAAAACATTCCTACGATGAGGATTTTTACTAATATATGATATACTACATATCCAAGAAGCAGAACCACTCAAACCCACACCTTTATCATCCCTCATCTTCTTATTAGTGATATGTTTGAGGTTCACCATCTTAGATATATTAGTCAATCTAAATACATTCACCTAAAAGAGAATGAAATACTTGGATCCATACAAAAAATGTTTAGCTTTATATAGATCATTACCCTTATGTTTGGGTGAAAATAATTGGATCTAATAGAATCAATATAGTTAATCCACGATAGACATATTTTCATTTTCTATATGCATAAATTCCCTAGCTTGGTCATCCCTCAAGGTCACTAGGATAATCTAATCATAGAATCTAGTTAAGAAGTTCATAGAGACCTTTCCATGATACTAATATGCCTATATTAAAACATCCTAACATCACTTTGTTGATCCATGAAGCATATAAGGTTTAATCTTGACCCTTCATTCTGAAGACATACCTAGGTTCATTAAGATGGTTTTCATGGCATCTAGAAAATATTCCGTAGCCTAGGCCTAACCTTCAATATATAAAATTTGGTGATGCTCTTACTAGACCTCCCTATACATAGACATGGACATTGAAGAACATGGATCCCCACCACTGTAATTACTTGCCGTATAAAACACTCTCTAAGTTGAGTGTTATTTCAATGTATTGGTATGACATGCTAGATATTGTCAGGTGTCATAGGTGGCATTGATGGTGCTACCCTAGGTGGTTTCAGTCCGAACAAATTAGGTACATGGTCATCACTACCTTTAGGGATCTTGACCTGAGGATATTGTGGAGGAATATATCTATAATTCCAAGAACACACCTCAAAATTATAGATTAAAGAAGATGTCATTATAGATAAGGAATGAATTAATAGTATCAAGTTGTCACTATAATAGATATTCTATATTCATAAAGAATAATTAATTCATGTGATAACACTATCCCAAACTAATACTGGGGCTATGATAAGGTATGTCTTAATGTTTTTATCATAATGGTTATGTTATACAGGTTTTTGTATCCAAGTTATAGAGGTTTATACATTATAAGTAAAAATTTGAATCCCATTTAACCGCAACTCATTTCATTAAAATTTATAGAGTTCTAATTTAACACATGTACATGTAATGGTTCAGCTATATAGATTTTCATTCCCAATTTATAGAGTTATACAATATATAATTTACAATTAAAAATTGATTTATCGATAACCAATATAAGTTTTCAACTTTGTGACCATGGTTTTAAGCCTTTGATCATATTTTTTAAGTAAAACTCATTTATCATGAAATATTGTAAAAAAATCAGTTAAAGAAAACACATTATTAAACTAAATTATTTTATTGAAATTAATTTTTGGAATCACAAGTATATGAAATGATTCATAAAATGTATGCACACAATAGTACATGAAATGAAAATAGTCATGGGATGGAATATTCATGATTGATAAATCATTATGTAACTACGATTATGCATGAGTTAATGTTCCTTTTCACTCTGTACCAAGGGTGAAAATCTTTTAAAACATAAAATCTCACATCATGTTTGTCACCAAATGGTGAAAATAGAACAACATTAACAAAGTGAAATCCTTAAAAAAACTCCCTTCAATTGAAACCTACCATTTTACCCACAAGTGGGTTAGCCCCTCCCAGGAAAAGGATCATTACCATGATTAAAAATTTTATACTCTCTTTAACACCAACCCAAAATAGTATCTAAAAGAAAAAAGTATCTGATGAAACTTTGTGACACCCCATACCTAGTTTACCGATAAGTAACCGGTCCTGAGGGCTACTATTTGAAGATTTGGGTAGGTAGAGTAAGATTAAATTTGAATGGAAGGAAGGGGAAAAGGGAAAATTTCCCCACTTTGTAATAGGGTGAACAGTTTTTTTCATGGTTTTCTAATCCATACAATAACCATATATCCCTATTATTCTGGTTAACCGGACCCTTCATTGTTATTTGTATCGTTAGAAAATCCATGTGAAAATTATGCGAAGAAATTTTTTTATAAATTCTATTCTCCCCATGATATTCAGGCCCCCTTCAAATTGTTTTTAAAACTATTTTACACTCATTTCCCAGATGCATAACAAAAGGTAATAGTTATAAAAAACGATTTCCTAACTATATACACCATACTACATCCTCAAAAATAAGATCATCGGGACCTAACGTTTCTAAATTCTCAAAAAACTTATTATACTCCCTTGGAAATTTACATTAAGTAAAAATTAATAGAAAAACAAAAAAAATGGAATCTTTTGTTTGAGGAAAAGTTTGGATCTTACCAAACCATAGGATTATCTTTTTCCTTGGTCCCCTCTTTATTTGATTTTGTATCTTCTGATTGTTTTATTTCTAATTCATTATTTTATGCTTTGAGAAAAAAGTTAAAGAAGATTTATGTGATCTTAGAATTTACTACACTAGTTGAAGATCCATCTAGTCTGCTGGATGTGTGTTGAGGTTTTGAAGTAATTATTGGGAAAAAAACAATCATCTAGTGATCAATTAGTTTTTCAAATACATCTATATAATTTCATTGATATAACATACTCGATATATTATATCCATTTAATAATTTATTTCATCATTTGGAGAGTTATGTTCTTAGTTTTGGAATGGCGAGTTGGACCATTAAAGGGGTAATTGGTTATTAAATATTTAATCCTACTATTTGGAAAAGTTGAATTTTTCATAGAAGGAAGTTTAGTAAAAAGTTATTTCTAGGTTTCTTGAGGATTTTTGTGATTTTTTTCAGAATAGGTTTTGACATTACCCCCTAAACAAAATATGAAGTTCAAGATAGAGTAATAACCTATTGTTTATCAAATTTTAATATCTCCTTACCTGATAGAATCCTCTTTGTTATGGGTATTTATTATTAAAATTAATGATTTTGTGCCAAATGGTTTCTTCCAGCCCATTGTGTCATTGTGGGGTGCTTCGTTATTATTCATTAAGAATAAATATAGTAGTATAATGCTGAGAATATACTAAAAATGATTGACACATTTTATTTTAAAGAAATATTAACCATTTTAGAAGATAGATGATCATTTAGATTTGTTGAAGAGATATATCTAGTTCTCAAAGATTGATATGTGTTCTAGATATCACTATAACAGTTAAATAGGATGATATAATAAAGAATAATTTTAGGTACTTTTTGTGGGTACTTCAAGTTTTTAATTCTGTTTTTTGGTGTCAGGATACTCTAGTTTTTTTCATGAAAACCAATAACTTTATGATTTGTGTGTTCTTCAATCAATTTTTGGTAGTTTTCATCAAAGGAATTGTCATATACTCAAAGTTAGATGATAATAATATTGAGTATCTAAAGGCCATTTTGAATGTCCTTTTCCTCTATTTTATTAATGAGAATAAGACAAATTATAATTTTTAAATATGTGAGGTGAATTATCATAGGCATGTAGAGTCTTTTTATGGAGTAGTAATCGATCCTTCAAAGTTGGAAAAATATTTTTCTTGGGTAGTACCTATGAATATTGGATATGATTACATTTTCCTTGGACTTTTTTTGATATTTCATGAAATTTCATATCCAATTACTCTTGGTATTTGGATTCATTAATTGCCTTGAGCAAGAATGATTTGGGCTTTGTGTGGATTGATCAGTTTCAAGTAGGTTTTAAGTACATAAAGAAGAAGTTGATCAGTGATATCATTCATCTATTTCCAATGGAAGGAGTTCTGATTTAGGTTTTATATGGAAATTCTCATCTAATGTTGGGTAATATACTTATTTAGAAAATAGATACAATGTTATATGGGTATAGGAAGTTACTTACTAATTATTATAATCATTCAATCCATCATATTTAGATTTTATATGTGGTGTTTAATTTTATTATATCATGACATTACCTCATCAATGAATTTATTGTGGTCTTCACATATCACAAAATATAGAGTCATATCTTCTCTCGGTATATTTTTAATCTTTATATGTGGAAATGGATGAAGTTCTTGAGAGGCTCTCATTTTTAAATCACATGCAATCAATGTGAATTGAATTTATTTTTTCAATAACTATGTAGGATGCCGCAAGTAGATACTTTTTTAGAGTCTCAAGGTGCATTGAAAGTGAAATAGGAACTTATAGTGATGCGTCTAGATGTGGTGGTGGTTGGTGGTGGTGGTTTCTTATACCAGAAAATTGTGAAAAAATAATTATTGAAGGAGGTTGAGGAGTCATATCATAAATATCTTAAGTTAATAGTTTGAAATGATTCTGTCTTATGTAGTGTTTCACTTGAAAGATGGTTAGAGGATAGTCAGTATCATGTGTTTTTAGGGAATTTATTCATTACATTTGTGATGTGTGAGAAGGTTATTCATGAGTTACGTATATCACACTTAGTTGTGAATCATGGTATGTCCAAGATTTATAATTCCATGATGAATAATTTTAGTGGTCAGTGATAAATTAGATAATGGCATATTATAGGTCATGATTTTTAGTCTGATAATATGTGAAATTATAAAACCATGTTCCTTCAGTATTATTATATCCATTATATGTATCTTAGTAAAATTTTTGAAGACATGTTGATATATTTTGTTACTATTTTTTCCAATCATTTGGGATGATATTATTCTACTTGGGTGATGTTGGATCCATTAATGGAGTTTAATCATTACATAGAAATTTTGGAGTTAGGTGTTTGTGATGTTTTGGTGAGGAGGTATATGGATAATGTTTTGAAGCTTCATGGTGTGTCAAAGACCACCATATCATATTGAGATCCTCACATTACCTTTTATGATAACAAGGCTGTATTTAGTATGTTTTTGGAAATAAAATATTTTATTCCAATAATTTCCATCTTTATATGGATGGTGTCACTAAACAACCATGATAAACCAATAAAAATATATATGAATCAATCATACGAAGACCCAAAAGGAATTCATAATCACTTTGAATGTCTGACTATATCCTAGGAATAAAAAAATCAAGGGGGAATTTTTTCACTATAAGAATGACAAAATATTAGAAAATGGATGCAATTCATAAATCGTATGTATTAAAATACAATCCTCGAGATAAAGGGATATAAAATAGAGAAGTATAAAACCCAAAATGAAACATCCATCCAAGAAATCACAAAAATATAAGAACACATCAATACCAAGATATCCTTATATTAGAAATATCACATGCTCCACGTATCGCCACTAACATTAAAGGTTCAACAATCAATAACACCCACCACTACCAACAAGTACTTTCTACTTTCCTGGATTTGAAAAAAAAATGTCTATAAATGTCCAAAGGCATATGTAGGGTGTGAGGAACACAGGCCCAATAGGATCCCAACAAAATATTTCATAATCAGTACATATCAAATTAACTAAATATGATCAGTTTTATAAAAAACATGACATGATATTATTTTTCACAATTCATTATAAAACATACTTCTCAATTAACTTCAATGGAAATTCCAGAACAGACATAAATAAGAATTTCTACAAAAAAAGTATGAATAAGAATCTTAATATTGATAGATAGGAGTAAATTTTTTATAATCATTGCCATGTATAAATTATTTGCTATCATAGAACCATGGTTATAAGACTTGATATTAGTTAGATCAATTTTCAAAAATAATCACACAAGTTAGAAAAATATGACTCCATTTGTGCATACACCCTAATACCTCAAGCCTGGGGAGGAATAAGAGTCCACCCAAATGACTGAAATCCCTATCCTCGTCAATGTTAATTATAATATTCATCATCAATACATGGATCATTAAAGCTAATAAATTCCTAGAGTGTTTGTTCTGGGCTACCAACCAAACTACCATGGCCCCCATGTGCTTCAAGAAGGAAATCAAGTGTTTAATTATTAATCCCAATTTTTTTCATCAATAAACAATCAAGTATACTCAAAATCGTTTAAAAAAATGGAATTTCACTTAAAAAATAACATCCAATGGTTTTTATCAAGAACTTATTCCTTTAAAAACAATTCATCTCATTCTATGTTTATAGAACATTTCAGGCATTCATTTCTCAAGAACTTCCAAATTGATTATTTTAGATGTTTATTTCAATACAGTGTCATTTTCTAGAAATCAACACAGTTCTCAAAATCCATCATCAAAGTGGTTGATAACACAAACCATTACATTTTCAAAACATTTTCAACAGACTGAAACAATTATTAAGAAAACAATTTTAATTCTATTTCAAATAAAATAAGTAAAAAATGGTTTCAATTGATAGGAATGGAATTAAAATACAACATAATTTGATTATGAAATCATAAAACACCCAATAAGTGATCCAAAATCATAGGGACCTGAAGTTATAAAACCAATCAAGATATAATAAAGGAAACAAAATTACAAAAAACAAGATCTAGATCCATTAATTACATAAGGATCAACAATGCTCGAATAAGGAGTGACATCTGTAAAAATATATTCACAACCAAATTAGGGTAACACATACCAAAATATATTTAATGCTTCAATAGAAACTTAGATCCATGAAAATTCAATGCTTGATGCACCAAAGTCACCTTAAGGGAACCTTTAAGGTCAAACGGGTTGAATTAGGTTCAATCGATGAGATTGATGAAATCAAACTAGTGTTTCAAGAGATGGGATTATGATACTACCCAGGACATCCTAACCCAAATTGGTGTCATATTCTAGTTACATGATTCCACCAACTAGAAATGGGATTCTCCTAACTAGATGGTGGTTCCATGAAGATTACATGTATCATTGCCAAACCCATTGACCGGATAGTGGGATTCCATCAGCTAGCTAGTATAGTTCCTATAAGAACTATATTCTACTAAACTTCCACCGAATTGATAGTGGATATCCACTTGGTAGACCCTACCTCTTTCATGTAATAGGATGGACAATGGCTCTAATTGTCTATCTAATGAACCATTTTAGCTATTATAGATAGAGTCCCATATGAAAAATTGATCTAAACTCCTTGACAAACTCTTTCATCTCTAAGGAGAATAAAAACCACTCCCCCTGCAATTTAGAAAAAATTATTTAAAAAAATAATCACCAAGACTAATATGAGAGGGAAATAAAAACAAGTATTGTATATGTAAATAAATAATTGAGATGTAACATATGGTCATACAGAGTGGTTTAGTCATGAACTAGAGGATATTTTATGAGTATGTATTCTATATTTTAGAAGTTCTTGGGTAAATGACATACCATTGGTCATGTTAACAAATGATAATATCCACCGCTATTCCATTGGTATTTTTATATTATAGGAATTCTATAGGTCGACTTGTAGATATTCATTTATTTGGACTGAGGATGGAGAGTCATTAATCCTTAAATTAGATGTATCATAGAGAAAACCCAAAAGGTTGTAGATGCATTGAGAGTAACTGATGGTGATGTAGGACAATCATAAGTTATATGTGGATAGGGGAGGAGGAATCTAGAGTTCTATGATACTAATGATATGTTATTTAATTTTACCTCTCTTAATGAGAATTAGTGGTTTGGTCGAGGGTGTAAGTTGTCACCCATGCATCTTTAACCTTTTTGAGGTGTTGGAGTATGTCGATTATGTGGAAAATCATTTAGCCCTTCCATTGCAACTAAATCAAATCCATGATTTTTTTCATGAGTTTCACATTAATTGATATATTCATCATTACTCCCATGTCATAGATTTGGGTGATTTGAATGTGGTGGATAATGTTACATTCAATGAGTAACCCATTGTGGTTCAAGATCATCTGAATAAAGTGTTTCATGGTTACATAATTTCGATGGTCTATGTCTTTTTGAGACATTAGAGTTAGAGGATTGTACATGGGAATATGAGTAGAAAATTAATGATCAATATATTGAGATGTTTTGATCCTTTTTCTTCCATTATGTTGATATTCCTACTAAAAATCTCATGGGTGGTATATTCATTCTCATTTATCCTTTTGTTTATTTATGTTTTGGTGATGGTGTTTTTCCTCTTTGAGGAATATCTCTAAAATTTGATTATGTTTTGTGAGAGCTATTTTATTTATGGTTTGGTATTTATTCTCATTGATGTGAATCATTTGGGAGGTATATAATGTAGTGGACCAGAATTAGTCATGATTTTTTTATTTATGGTGTATGGAGGTGTTGATAAAAGGAAGTAAGTGTTCTAGCTGAAATTTTTGCTAGTAGTAATTATTACAGCATGTCATGTTTTACTGTAAAATAGGGAATTAGATTAGAGAGAGGGTAGTTTATTATTATTTTGTATCAAAATTTTCAATGTCAGTCTTAAGTATGATTCATGTATTGTGGTGCGAGTTGTGTGGTATAATATTTTTATGTCACATAATTTCAATGTGGATGTTATTTTTTGACATGAACTAGTTTAATTGTCGTGTTATAGTTTCTAGGTTGTTATTGTTATATAGAGAAGTCAATGGGTTAATATTATGTGAGTACTTATCAGTTCACCTTATTCAATCTTGGTTACACCTTGAGGGGTTGAACTGTAGATTGATGGCCTTAAGGTGTTTTGAATTTATCCAATGATAGTTGAATGTTTTGTGGGGTATTTGGAGTTAATATTATGTGAGATCAAAGATAATATCTTTTGATATGGACTAAAATGTGGTTTCACCCACTATAATGGGAATTCTCATATGGTCTATTCTTTAGTTTTGCATTTTTTGTGTCATTTTTCAACTGCAATTTTTTGTGTTACTATAGTTCGGAAGGGGTTCCTCGAGCTTAAGGTGATGTGTTTGGTGTTTACACAATTTTTTTAAGAGGATATAGTATTATGGTGTTTCATATTAATCTATGTTAGGGCCTTTATTAAATTCATGGAGTTAAGGTTTCTTTGACAACATTATTTTGGGTGAGATAATGGGAGATCATGATATGAATTTCAATGTTCTATTTAGTTTATCTATATTTTAGTGTGATGAGAAACTTTCACACTGTGATTCTTTCATTTTCTAGGATGACTATAGAATCAAGAATTTTCTTGGATTAACTATTAATAACTATGACTCCTTTATCCCTATGCGACCCTAGGTGTGTCTTTGGATATTTTTATCCATCCTATAATCTGTCTTGTCCCTTGGATTCGAGTGATAAACTCTTTGTGATTGAAGGTGAATTACTCTCTATTTTCTTTGCTTCTCTTATAAAATTTCTCTAATGGGAGGTTGTGATAACTGATTGGATTCAGTTTTAGTGTTTTTTTCTTTTATATGGATAATGGTCTAGAATCATTCTCTTAGTTGATCCATGGGAGTTGCAAGTTGTTGATTTGGAGTTTATTTTTCATCTCACAAAGTGGTTGTTAAAGCTTTAGTTGATATAGTGGATTAAATAATCATCCTCCTTATATTATGTTAATTTTTTTAATTAATATAAATTTTTAATTAATTGGATGAATCTTAAGATTAAAATAATCAATATAATAAACTGAGATAAAGGAAACTGAAGGGATGGGGGTTAAATCACATGTGCTTTATGAAACCATTAAGTAATTACAAATATATTTTTTGTTTTTTATGTTTATACTGTATATTTATGTTTTCTATTGTAATATATATTTATATATTTATATATACATTTGATATGTTAGACTCACCTTTTATAAATTATTAATCAGTTAATGTTTCTAATGAATTTGTTTTTCCAAAATCTGGTTTTATGGTGTTGGTATTTGAATATAAAATTATATTTTTGATATAAAATAAAGTTTAAGGATAGGTTCTATAATATGAATTTTCCCTTATTTTTTATGATATATAAGGTATTTCTTATTGTGAGTTGAGGGTTAATGAATTGTTATTGTGTCTTTTTGTAGTTATATGGTGTGCATTGGTTCTGGTTGTAGTGCTTGGGATGTCATTTGATTATCGTTAAGGTGGTATGGCCAGTTATATAGTAAGGAAATGGTTTGTAATTTTTTGGTGGTTTTTCACATGTTTTCTGAGTAATAATATTTAAATATTACATAATCTTGAGTTTTAAGTAAAGAATTAACTATGTTACATCAGAGGATCATTATGGTTTAGTGTTTTAGATAAATAGTCCCCGAACCTTATATAATTAAATATTACATCACAATGTGTAAACTTCAACTTTATATACATTTTTATAACAAAATGAAACATTTATGATATACAAGTTTTATTTTTCTAAAATATCTTCATTGTTTTCATCTTGAAGTCATCTTTTTCAATAACCATCCTTAAAATGTATAAATACATTTTAAAACATGGGATAAGCAGAAAATTATTAGTAAGTTACATATAAAAAGAATGGAAGAAACAAGTTAGTTCTTGAATTCTTATATAAGTTTATCTTTTCTCAAAATTAATCTTTTTGATAAAAATGAAAAATTAATATCCCAAGAAATGTACATTTTTTCAAATAATTTTACCAAAAATTTCATAATAAATCATAATGGAAAAAATCATAATGTTTCCTTTGAAATAATGAAAAACATATGAAAACATTTTCAAGAAAATTATATATTTTAGCCTTATGAAGTGTCATATACTTTTATATAGACATAATCTCTTGAGTAATCACATGGGAGAATAACATATATTACATGATATCATAATATCACGAAAAAATAGGAAATGTGGGACAAACATATAACACAAAATAAACATAAGTCAAGGATAACTACCAAGACCACATCACAAGGTGGATAGAATCCAATAATGGGTTAGGGTTACTCCTCCATCCTATATATAATGTATCATGAGAAAAAAACATTACTGAATGCATTGGTGTACAATCTGGGTGAATTCATAATTACATAAGCAGGATTATATATTACTTAAAATGAAATCAATAATAATTTATAATCAAAATATTTTCCCATGAAAGGAAATGGGTTTCATAATCTTTCCACATATCACAGTTAATGGGATTTTCATAAGGGATTCATTTGATAAATAAAAATAAGGAATGTATTTACCTATCAATGGAAGAGACAATAACATATATATATATATATATTTCACAGGCATATATACATAATTTATAATAATTACATAACTGTAAAGATAAAGGGATATTGAGATAGAGAGAGTTAACAACCCAAATGCAATGGTCGTTCGAAGAGATTCCTTATACCCTTTAGAAAAACATTTTACGTTTTCAAAATATCCCATACATTTAATATTATTTAATATACATAGAGAAAACAAAGGGAAATATGGTTTTTATTTTTGGAAAATAATAAATATTATAATGAAATCCTACTATAAAATAATGTTTACAATATAAGTAAAATATCGTGATGTTGTATATTTGGAGATAAAAAATTTCTTTTGTCTTTTGTAAATAAAGTCCAAACATATCACATTAAATATGTAAAGAAAATACATTTTTAAAACCTTTAAATAAATTATAAATATGAATATGTTTTCTTTTATAACTAATTTATTCCCATATAAATATATAAATTAAATATTTTTATGAATATGGATGTGGAAGAAAAAAGTTAGAAAATAAATATTTAAACCCTTTAAAACTTGTTTTTAAAGTAAAGGTCCCTTATATAAATCTTACAAAAGACTCATTTTAAAAAATATAAAAAAAATATGTTAAAAAATACCTTTATTATCCATTTAAGTGTTAATAAAAAATTTAATAAAATATTTATACTAACATGGACATTGAAGAACAATATTTGGAAGGGAAACTATAAATGATGATTTTATTATAGAATGTATCTTACCTTCTGTCTAACTCATCACTTACATTGTTATTATTAATAAAAAATCATGTTAGTTATTTACATACATAATAAAAATTTTCAAATTCATATTCCCTTTTATTTTCTTTATTATCATTTTATATTCAATTACTTAATAATTTAGGTGCATGTTGTATGTTTTGAAGATATTCAGCTCATAAGTCCAAAATAAGTTCGATAGGTTGACTATGGTAAATGAGGCCATTATTTCATCAACTCAAGAATAATAATAATGAAATATTTTTTACTTTTATAAATTAAATTTACTTTTAATATCTACCATGAAATTTTATTGGGAAATATGAAATATGTTACAGTCATGGAGATAGTGGTTCGTTCCTAAGCATGAGTAAAGTTTTCTTTTTACAACGATCATGATGGAAAGAAGTTAATTGTTATTTTTTATTTCAAGAATTATAATTATATCATAAATATAAAACTATTTATTTAAATATTCATATATATACAATCCATGTGATGTGGTAAGGGAAAATGAATCACATCGCTTCGTAGAGGTGGTAATCCACACGTATGCGTGAACTTGGTTATCATCTTTCCATGAATGGAAAGGTAGGAAAATATTTGATATTTTATATTTAATAAAATGATAAATTTTTCATTACGATAATATATAAAAATTAAATATATCATTATAACTAGTCTTGAGATGCGGCGATGGAAACCAAATTACCACGGTTCACGACGTTGTTGTCTGTCGCACACACGAACGATGATTTCATTTCCCATTTTATGGAAGATGAGAGAGATATAGTATTTTTATTTAACATAAGGAAAAATCAATATATATTAGATTTTATGTTATTATATCCATAGTTTTTAATAATATTTGAATGATGTGGAAGAATAAATTAAAAAAAATTCTCGATTAAAAACTATACCTATTCTTTGAACAACCTCTTTTTCATTATACCTAAATCCTTAAAAGATTGGATTTTTAATCACTCAAATGCAATATAATATGGGGATATGATTAATTCTGGTATTTTTTTTGATATTTTTTAAACCAAAATTTTTTTAGAATGAAAATATGAGAATTATAAGTTCTATTTATAAGTGTAGGGTGGGCCACTTATGAAATTAGATAACATATTAAATTAATATAAATTATTTTTTTTATTAAAATGGATCCAAACTAATATAATTAAAATATATCATGAGTAAGTATAGAAATAATATCATTAATTTTTTTTTACAATTTTACATTTGGTTTTTAACTTTACCTATTTGTTTTAACTCATGTCAAACCTTTTTTACAATTACCATGACAAAAATGTGTTTACTCTTTATGGGTCCTGGTAGTTACTATAAAAGAAAAATTATCCAATAAGTAGTCCATTGTTGATATTTTCAACCATATTAAAATCACGTGGAAAAATATTGGAATTTTTTAAATTTTAAGTCATTTTATAAAATATTATTTACTATAAAATACCATTAATGTTATTTCTAGAACTATTCATCTAATTTGACTTCGAAAACAATATGAAGAGAAATAAATTTAAATGTATTCCTTTAAAACCTCTATAACATTTTATATTTGTCTACAAATTACTGAAACATAAAAATTCATGCATGTGTGTTACATTTAATTTTGTTAAAACCTTTCATTTTATATTTTCAATTAATTCAACAAATATTATTTCAGCATTGCATAAGAAATTAAAGTAAAAAATCCATTACTAAAAATTAGAAAAAAATTAAAATGAAAAAATAATTAATCATTATGAAAAATATTTATAACCTAAGGTATTTTCTGTTTATCCGTGCCATAATTTTTTATCGCTATTAAAAGCAGGAACGTGACTTTTATGTCTTTGTCTCTTACTTAAATATCCTAAAGGTCCAAATCAAATAAATATCCAAAAATCTGCCCATATATTCATAAAATCTATAGAAATGGTTGAAATACACTCCTAAAATAGGATAAATAATACTATTAGGTTGTATTTTTAGTCTTTATAAAATCATTTTTAACCTTAATTACATGATTTACCCTTATTGTTGTAATACATATGTAATTTAGTTATTATTCGCAATAGCTAATAATTATGATAACATTATTACCTAATATTAATTATTATAGTTCAAAATATACATTGTATTTTAACATATTATATTCACCTATTTTGATGATTTTAATTTAATATAAAATTTGCAAACGTGACGACAACCAGTTTGCAATGAAAAAGAATCCTTAAGTATAAAATATTTTTATATAAAACATCAACATAAATTTTTTTACAATGAAATATACAGTATTAATGGTAATATAATTTTTCTAATTTGAATTTTGAAATAATTTTACAAAATAATAAACTCTATAAATTCTTCAATATGATGATAATTTTAAATAAAAATTTGTATTTTCACTATTCATCAAAAAATTATTATTTTCATGAAATTTCCAAATATTAATTTTTATATGATTTTAATATTCTTATTTAATAAATTATGTTCATTTTAACAATTATATTTTCTTAAATTGTAAAAAAAATAATTTTAAAATATGCGCATAAAACACGTTGAAACACATTTTAGAAAATGTAGTGTTTAAACAGAAAAAATGAATAATTATTATCCCATTCCTAGAATAGATATAATGTTATTGATAAAAAATTTAAATTATTTTTTAATATATAAAATTCATTACAATCATTCACTAATTGTGATTAATTTAATTTATTAATAGAAAAACACATTTCCCTCATAAAAAAATATTTTCCTAGAAATACATTTCTTTCCATTTCAAGTGATTTTTATTTTTATTTCTATTCAATTGATAACAAATTAATTTTTCAAATTGATATTTAAAAAATATAATTTTAATAATTTATGTATTTCATTCCATACCCACCAATTTTATGTTTAGTTTATAACGATAATGTTTAAATAGTAATATTTTATGGTTCTATTAGGCTCGGTCTGGAATGTTATATAAGCTATCAAACAATATTTTATTTTTTTAATATTGGGTCGTTATATTATTCCCATATATATAAATTTAAATCCTTTAATTATTATCATGGTCTTGGTAAACAAGGGTTTATATTCTAAAAATACCTTTGTTGAATCTCATATCATATAAAGGGTAAAAAAATTTCCTCTTGAAAAGCGGAAAAATGAAATATTAAGGTAGGTTTCGAAATAGGAGAACATTATTGGGAAGATAAAATATGTACGTGGAAAATAAGGTAATTTCCAAATAATTATGGAAAGTGATAGAGTTAATTGATCACAATAAGGTAAATCATCGAACTTAAGTTAATGACCAGAAAACTATAAGACAAAAACTTGTGGAAAAAACCATAAATTCATCATAAATAAAGGTAATATGGTAAATTTCTTATTTCAAGGTCATTTTTATAAATTTGATGAATTTTTTTACCATTTTAATGATAAAAATAAGTAATTTTACTAACTTAATATCAATAATTTCACCCTTTAATCAATTTCAGCCACAATATAATCTTCTTCATCAAATAATGAGTAAACAAGATGAATGTTTAATTCCCGATGCACTAAAATCATCTTTTAACAAATCTCATACTCCATAAAAGGATAAATAACTCTACCATATAACATTGTAATTTTTTTAATACCAAAACGGTTAACATAAGATAACTACAAAATTTAATAAACTACCATATCAAGAAATACATCATTTATCATTAAAACTCAATAATAACACACATATTTATTCTTAGATCATTGAATAAAGAAATTACATTAATATTATTCCAAATATTAAAAAATTACTGAACCAAAAGATTATAATGATTATGTGATAAATTTTTCAAAGATAAATTTAACATTTATTTTTTAATAACATCAATAACTTTTATTGTATCATACAAAAAATCATATGCCTTAATAATATATTCTCAAAAAATATGCTAATAAATTTCATAAATAGCATGAATCACTATATATCAGTATTGAAAATCATATATGACTCTAATAGATAATTCAAATTTTATTCCTCAAATAAATTATTATCACTTAAAACATGAATGGGGTGTCTATGAATTTGAATATATGATCAAAATTAAACTATTAGGCCCATGATGCTATCCAGAACTCATAAGTTAATGTCACGTGAAATAAATATGAATCTCCAACGTTATATAATCCATTCCTCTAATACCAACCATCAAGACCCTACCTCAAACATTATATAATTTTTATTTTTATGTCAACAAATTATTTTCTTACATTTTATGACAATTACCATTTATATTTTTTTAGATTTAGGACATCACCCTTAGATAATTAAATATTACATCATGAATTGTAATCTTCATCTTCGTATCCATTTTTCATAAAAAACATGTATGATGTAACAAGTTTTCCATTCATGATATATCTTCTCAATTTTCATCTTGAACACATCCTTATCCATAATAATTCATAAAACCTCATGGAAACAATTTTGAAATGTGACATAATCATTAATAGATTAGTAAAGGACATATAAAAATAATGAAGTAAACATGTTTGTTCCTAAATTATAATACAATATTTTATATTTTCAAAGTTATTCATTAGGAAGAGAATAAACATTTATTTTCCCAAGAAATAAAATTTTATACCCAAATATTTTCATAAAACATTTAATCAAAATTTTTAAACTAAAAGGCTAATAGACATTACTTTAGATTCATGAAAAAATTATGAATACATTTTCAAAAATATTTATATATTTTGCACTTAAAAGGGGTCATATACTTTCCTTTAATCATAATATCCTGATTAATCACATGGGTGTATAATATATGGAACATGGAATCATTAGTTCATGGTAACATAGTAAATCTTGAAGCAACATATATCATGACATAAACTTGAGTCAAGGATAACTGTAAAGACAACATCATATGGTGGAAAGAGTCCCATAATGGATTAGGTTTACTCCACAAACCTATACATAATGTCTCATGAGAAAAAAAATATTTTCCCAATTAATTAGAGCACTATCTAGGCACACCCATCATAGAATGTTCATGATTATGTGTGCCAAAAAAGTAAATAAATCATACGGTATAATCTTAATAATTACGCATATAAAAAATGGGTTTCATAATCATGATTCATATCACAAACAATGGAAATTTTGTATTGATGTAATTTGAGAAATAAACATAAAGCTTGTATTACCCCATAAATGGAAGGGATAATAATATAGGTAAATATGTGAGATAAATATATACATGATTTAGAATCACTTAATTTAATTAAATATAGAAATAAATAAATCTATAGAGAAGGGTTATAAATCAATGAATATGGTGGTTTAGAGAGATACCTTACTCACATAAGCAAAACTATTACAAATATCAAAAATATTCATTCCAATTAAAAATATTTTTGAAAATACATTTAAAGGAGAATTATGTTCATCTTTGAAGAAAAATAGGATGATTTTAAATAATTACAGTCATAAAAAAATGGTTGTGGCTGAAGGAAAAGTAGTTGATGTAGTATACATTAATATAAAACATTCCTTTTGTCTTTGTAATGAAATTCCAAACATTCTATAAACAATACATAAAATGATAAATTTTTAAAATCATTGATTTAAAATCTAAAAATACATAAAATTTAATTTATAATTCATTTATGTCAATATAAATAAATTTAAATTTGTTTTATGTAAATGGATAGGGAATAGAAAGATTTAGAAAAAAAATCTCAAAAATTTATAAAATGAGGGTTCTAAAGTGAAGTATACCTTCTGTAAAACCTTAAAAATATTAATTTGAATATTTAGAAGAACATACACATGAAAGAAAAATATTTAGAAGGGAAACTATAGAACATTATTTTTAATAAAATTCCATTATCTTGAGTCAAAATCATTACATAAATTATTTATTTTACTAAATAATAAACTTATGTTAACAATTTCCTTTCTTAATATCCTTTTTCAACTTTGTTATCCCTTTTATTTAATTTATTATCATGTTATTTCAATTACAAGAGCATTTAAGTTCATGTCAGAGATTTTGATGATATTCATATCATAATATGAAAATGAATCCATAATTATGACTATAGTAATTTTTTATGAATAAATTATTAAATTAAAATCAAATATGAAATATGGTTTTGGATCATGAACTATATTACAATCATACAGCAGGTAGGTTGTACATACGCATGAGTAATGTTTCTATTTTTCAATGATCCTGAGTGAAAGATGATACCTGTGAATTTAACCATTGATAACAACAAATATATCATAAATATAATATTTATGATTTAAAACCAATTTTATATACCATCTATGTGGAGTGGTAGTCATAAAAAACTACATCGCTTTGTGAAGGTAGTAATCCACATTCACGCGTAAGCTGCGTTATAATCTTTTAAATGGATGGAATGGTAAGAAAATATAAAATATGTTATGTTTAAATATTTATATATGTTTCAATAATAAAATATATATAAATTAAATCTATAATTATAATCATCTGTGAGAGGTAGTGATGGAAAATTAATTTCATCGGTTCTCGAGGTGGTGCTCTACTTTGTACAGAAATATTGGATTCATTCCCCATTTGATGAAACAGGATATGGATGTATGATAAGAAATTCAAATAATAAAATACCATTATATAGTAGATATTATTTTTCTCATATCGTACAGTTTTAATGATATTTGAAGGTGGTGGAAGGAAAAAGGAAATAAAAATGATTTGTTAATAACTGTACATCTTCCTCAAACAACCACTTTAGGATTAACCAAAATCCTCCTAGATTAGATTTATGACAAAAAAACTCCTCTAGTAAGTAGTTAGAAAAGTACGTAAGGATTTATTTCTAGATTTTGTGAACAAAAAGTCTATTTATGTTTATTGGAAAGTGAATAAGAGGTTCTCATTTAAAAGTGAGGGGATGAGCCCTTTTGAAATTGGTTAAAGTATTAAATTAATATAAGTTAGTTTTCATGTTAAAGTGGATCCAAAATGATATAATATTAATGTAGAGTTGTTTTGGGTCTAAATATTATCATAAAATAAAATATTTACAAGTTTATATTATTATTTTCTATTATTTCCTTATTTTAACATGCATTAATCCTTTTTGGCAATTACAAAGATAACGTTTTTTACTAATTAGGGGCCAAGATAGTTACTATATAAGGAATATTTTACCATTAATATAATATGGTTGATATTTTAAATTATATAAAAATTACATGGTTGATAAGTTCTCTTTTCTAATTTTAATTGACTTAATAAAATATTATTTATTGTAAAATATCATTAACACCATTTTTTGAAGTATTCATTTAATTTGACATTGAACAAAATATGATAGAAAAGTAATTAAAATATATTACATTAATACCTCTATAAAATATTATAGTTACATAATAAATTCCTGGTATATAATAATTAATTCAATCTAATTTACTTTTAATATTTTTAAAATCATTTATTCTATTTTGTTATTAAATAAAAAATACTTTGTTGGCGTTGCAGTAGAAATTTATGAAAATATTTTATTACTAAAAATAATAAATTAAATCACATCATAAGAAAATAATATGTATTTAAAATAAATATATAAAACTATATGTATGTTTTTGATATCCCAATCAAGATATATTATCGTTATTAAATGAATGAAAATTACACTTTTGTATTTTTCTTTTACATAAATATTTTAAAAGTAAAAATGAAATAAATATAAGACAAGATTCAATATAGTCGAGACTCGGAGAAAAATTTCCAAAATTAAACTCATAAAAATTGATAAATTTAAGTGTTAGGTTCAATTTTTATTCTTTATTATATTGTTTTTAACCATAATTATTCATTTTCCCCCTATCAGTGTAGTAAATTTTTACTATAGTTTTTGTTAATAATGATTAATTATTAAGGTGACCTTTTTACCAAATATTAATTATTATGATTCTAAATATTTCATCCATTCTATACAGTTCAATTCACATAATTGGTATAATATAATTTAAAATTTAACTAGGAAATACGATGAAAAGCAGTTTTCCAAAGAAAACGTTTCCTCATATGTAATAAGTTTTAATATCCAGAATAAACATAAAATAGATCACTATAAACAAAATTTGATTAATAAAAATATAATTAAAATAATTTTAATTTTAAACCCTTTTTAAAACAAAATGGATATTTTTATATGTTTTAAATGAAAAGATATTTTTTAATAAAAAAATTTATTTTTCACTATTCATCCAAAAATATATCTTTTCATAAAAATATAAAAAACACTCTAATGTGATTTTTATATTTTTCTTTGAAAAATTAGTTACATTTTATCAAATAAATTATATAAATTTTGAAAAAATTAATTTTAATATAAGTTTGTAAGACACAAAAAAAACTGCTTTTTAGAAAGATATAGTTTTTAAGCATAAAATTTAATTTATTCTTATCTAATGCCTATAAAAAATTTGTGAAGAATGATAGAAAAGTTAATTAAATATTTAACATATAGATTTTACTAAAATTATTCACCAATAATGAGTATTTAAATATGTTAATATAAAAACACATCGCGCGCCTAAAACCATTTTTTAGAAAATCATTTATTTTCAATTGAAATGATTTTTATTTGTATTTCAAATAAATAAATAATTAATTAATTTAGTTTATACAAGTGAAAACCAAATAATTTTAATAAATTTTTTTATTCCTATTTATAACCACCAATTTAATAGCGTCGTTAAAATGTCCATGTTTACATTAATAATATTTCATGGTTCATGTAGGATTAGTATTCCATCCAACGACCAGAAGGCCTTCAATTTTTTATTATAATAAAACCCCTTTTAAGGGAAGAAGAACGGAACCCAAACAGATAAAAAAAACTTTAAACATATCATGACCAGAAAGTCTAAGAGAGTAAAACTAGACTAACAACAAGAAGCTGCCTCTCCCTAGTATTTGATCATGATGAAGCCCTCCACAATTGCAAGACTATGCGGATAATAAATGTCATGTGTCAAAGCATAGACCCGATCCGATGGCAAGAGCCATACCCTCTCAAACAACAAAATACGAAAATCTCTACAAATGTGAAATGCTAGCTCTAAAACATCCTATTGGGCCTGATCCATGTGGTCGAGTCCAGCATAAACCCCAAAACCCACGATTACATCCATAAAAAATCTAAACTCAAAAAAAACTGTCAATAGTCAAAATACCAAATTTCAATATTCAATGAGATCACAAACACAAGCCCGCCAGAATTGCACCTACACCAACAGACACATCACTTCCAACAACCATCATCATCAACATCAAAGTTGTACCATACATCACCGTCGCCGATCAAACGTCGCCACCGTCAACCTCCAAACACTGCCAGATCAAGCTCACATTCTAAAGAGCCATGAAACCACTTCCCAAACTCCACCTCAGAGATAACGTTGCAAGCCTGGATCCAAAGAAAAGAAAACATTGTATTGTTCCGGGTGAAACAACAGACAAACCATCACTGATCGGAAGACCACAATCCCATCCAAACACCACTCGATAGGGGCCCTCAAAGCACAAAAATCGCAATGAAAGAAAAAAACCCAACCAGAAAATTCACTAACACCAAACAAGTATTAACCTAATTGAAGAGGACAGAAACCCGAAAAACCAAACCAGATCCTTATACATCGCTACAGAAACCGACAAAAAAAACCTTTGATTCACTGCAACACCTTCAAAGCGACATCCATAAGTCTAAAAGACAAACATGACACCGCCTTTGATACCACACACATGACCAGATCCATCCAATGCACACCAAGACAACTCAGACACGAAACATAAACCTTCACCATAGCAGTTGGAAACACAAACATAGGACCCTCACCATGCCTCCATGAGAATCCCTCTCCATATCAAAGAGTGGGGTGTGGAATAGGCCAGCATACAGTAAGTTTTTCTTAGATGAACGATCCCACAATGTCGAGCCGCCGCCACATGAATAGGCATCACACGCCTGAAGCATACCCAGCATCAAGGAGAAGAATTTGGCCCACATCATGGGGAAAGAAGACAGAGGTAGGGAGAAGGAACCCTAATGAAAAGACCCTTATGGGTGCTTGTAGGATCAGTATTACATGTCAAATATATTATCAAATATAGTATTGTATTAAATAAATATCTGAGTGTTACATGTTTCATGGGGTTGTTTATCCAGTTATGAGTTTGGTTGTTTTGGGGTTGTCAATTAGTTTTTTAGGGTCAATAAATATGGTAAAAATAAATGAAATTAGTATTGGGTAATGGGATAGAATTGATAAATAATGGGATAAATATGATTAATGATAATTGTCAGAGCAGTTGTAATTAATAAGTGGGAGATGATGGTATAAATGAGAATAAATAATAATGAAATGTTTACTGGATGGACATAATGAATGACTATGTTAATAGAATAATTAATTTAATGATGTTCATAAATTGTAAATCTAGAGTTTAATGCATGATGTGATTAAATGATTAATTAATAAAGACTCAATGGTTTTTTCATGGGGATTGGTTGGGATTGTTATGTTATAGTTTTGGTAGTCGTTGATAGTTATTTGTAGTGATAATGGGATTGTTGTATTAAATTTTTTGAAACAATTATTTTGTGGGAACCCTTATGTTTTGATTGTTTGTGATAATATGCCTCTTGAAGTTTCTTGAAATTTCTTATTCATTATATCCTGAGTCAATTAACCTTTCCAAATAACATTTTTTTGGGTTCCCTTTATTTTCCTCAACATTTAGTTTGTGAGGTATGGTATGGTTAGTTACTCCCTCTACCCCACTCTCTCTTCTTTGTATGGTAATTGATGTGATGGATTAGGTTATGTATATTGATACATGCTATAATGGATTAATTCTATGGTTTATAGGGTATTGGATGACATAGTAATGTATTTTTGATGACGACACATGTTGGGGGACTTTCATGGTTGGAAGAGGGAATGTGGTTAATTTCCTTCATATTCAAATTACTCTATCATAAAAAGGTTGGGATGTTCTATTATGGTCAGAGAATTGGTGATCATGAATTTATATATTAGTGGTAGTATAGGGTAGTGGATGAACAATAAGGATACTAAAATGGTTGTAGTATGTCATATATGGTTATTATATTGGATATTATTTTTTATGGTGTGATTGAAGAAGTGAAAGAGGCGCCTAAATGTTTTTCATTAGTTCATGGGAGAGAAAATATAGTGGGGAAGTGGTCGTAAGTTTCCATCTTGCCATATACACTTTTGATAATATGTTATCATACATGATGTGATATTTGTTGAATGAACTATAGTTATGTTGGGTGATAGTAAATCTGATATAGGAACAAGTTGTTTATATTCTTTATTAACAGAGGAATTAGTATTCTTATATAATTTTTCATGAGAGGTTTTAGGGAGGTTTAGAATAAACTAATATTTTCATATATAAATATTGAATCTTTTTCGAAAAATATTCAATACAATTTCAAAATAAATGATCGAGGACTATATAGGTTTAGTTTATTTGGAGACAAGATATGAAATCATATTATTTCCTGAAATATATTCAACATATCCAAAAAAGATCTCCACATTTAGTACTCTTCATCCATTTACCATACATAAATACCAAGTTTATAACATGTGAAAAAGAAACATAAGAAAGGGTTACCTGAGATGCTCAGTAATGGTCAACATGTGTGATATCAGTTGATGATCATATGAAAATATTGTATAAGAATTAGGGTAAGAGATCATTAATATAACTTACAAAGTGCATACCCAATTCTTTTAAATATCACAAACATAATTCATGGGATAAATCATGGATATTCATAAGATATGAATCAAAAAAAATTAATTACATAATCCATGAGAGTACAACATTTTCATAAAACATAAATTTTTGTAATACACATAATTATTGGTAATAATTTCATTGGAAGTTAAGGATCATTTCCAAAACTATCATAGTAGATTGGGTTCACTCCCCAAACAGTCATAGTAGTCAGGGTTTGATCCCACGATTATCATAGTGTACAAATTATATTACTGAAGAGTGTTCACTCCCCATTCGAGTCCTATTTACCTAATGAGATATCAATATTTACCCAATTCATGGGAGGGAGACATGGGTCCTGCCCTTCTTAGGTTGAAACATGACCTCCATAATTGGTTATAACATAAACACCATACATGATAATAACATTACATTCATCCATTATTATAACATAACCAACTTACTTAGTTCTAATTAATCCACTGTCCTAGTTTATGTAGAATCTCGACCTAGTTCACCATCTGAATAGTGCTTTGGGATGGGTTTCCACTAGGCCTTAGGAATGCCTCCCAGTTTTGATGATCTGATGAGGTGATATATGGTAGACTATAACCTCTAGTTATGATAATAATAGTGGTCGAAATATTTTCAATACAATGGAAGAAGGACCACTATAATGGAAGGAATAATATAAAATCATCAGAAACATAATATATAACTGTAATAATATGTAAACAAGACCAAAGTAATAACCATTTGTAGATAAATCATGAAAATTCATAATAGTCCACACAAAAAGAAAATTAATAGGTCACCCATGTCCGACCGTAACATTACACATATATAATCATGAAAATTTTCAAAAATAAAGTACACCCAATGAAGAGGGACCACCTGGTCCACTTCCTTCCATCCCATGCCTAGGGTACATATACAATCACTAATGTCTATCTCTTAATCTTAATACCTTACCTGATCTCAATAAATAAAGTCTATAAACATCCTAAGGGGCATGTGTCTGGAGTGAGTATGAAATCCATAGGCCACCACAGATGTCTTCCTATAATAAATCAATAACATAAAAGTTTTATATAAAATATAAATAAAAGGAAAAACAAGAACAATTAATAAGTAACCCCTTCAGTTATTCTTAGTGGCCAAAAGGAATAAATAACTTGTTTCAACTGTCACCAATATATCTATGAACTCATTCCCCCAAATATATATATATATAAAACATTACATTCCTATATATGTATATTTGCAGTGGTGGGGACCCATGGATTAATACCCAGTAATCCCATGATGAATATCAAAACTAGAGAGCCCACATGAACCTCCCCTGAATATATAACCTGAAACCTTGTGTCGTGCATAACCTTCTCTGACATCATAGAAGTACCTAGTGTCCTCATGGCATGCCCAATCAAGTATCTTTTCCCACCTACCTATTCTTAGAAATACTCATCATCTCAACCCCCTAATGGCTGAAGGAATAGATATATTGTTAGGTCCACTAGGTTAGATACCCTAAGAGGGGTGAATTTGGGAATGAAAAATTAAAAAAACAACCCCTATTGATCTTGTTTTGCTATTAAGAAAAACACTCTTCTCTCTCCTTCCAGTAGTAATGTATAAACAGAAACTAAATCTTTCATAGGACACAATGATTTTTACTTGGTTCACCCTCATTGGGCTATGTCCAAGGAGTATACACTGGCGATGTGTCGATGTACCAAATCCACTGAAAGTGCACTACTTTTTACAAAGTTCGGACCCAACTCACTATCCCTCCTGGTTTACAACCACTCACAATATGAAAGATCACTACACTCTCAACGGACGTGTGCCCACTGCTTATTCAAAAGATACCCTCATAGTTTAAAGACATGTAGCTACCTTCTTTATCCCAAAGGAATGAATCTTCCTCTATATGTAGATGCTATATGGAAATTCCACTTTAATCCACTGATTAATACAACATTACCAAAGATGTACTAGGTAAATTCCATCATTTCCTAAAACCCTAGAATGACCGACATTATTCTCTATGCCTGGATCATTTCTCTAATACAATGTACACTTATTTAAGCCTATCACGCAAGTTTCACCTTACCACTTGCACAACACTCCCTTCTTCAACCCAAAACTTGGGTAACTCAAACCCTTTTACTCCCAAAGCAGTATTGGTGCACAACTATCAATTGGCGCATAGCTTCAGAATATCATTATACTTGCACGACCAAACCCCCACTTTCATGATCAAAACACCTTCGCAATTGAAGATCTAATTTTCTCTAATTGTTTAACTATGTCCCAAATGAGGGGGGATATCCCCCTATTTAAAGTCATTTGTGTACCCTGAGATATAGCAGGCATGTATCCTCTCTGCGCGCATGTCTAGTCACCCGAGCCTCTATCGCCCGAGTCACTTGCACACCCAAACCAAAACTTTAGTACCCCTCTCTCATTTTCCTTATTTTGATGTTCTGATCATGAAAGTAATATAGTGGGAAACTTTCCATGCTTCCAAGACACCACCATGCAAGTTCCTTTTCCAAAAACACTTTTCTAAAAAACTCACCTTGAAAACCCACCTTGTCAAAACATTTGTACATTGTGGTCTACTTTGTTAACAAACACAACACGGAGGCCTAATTTTTCAACTAACACAATAACCTCAAAAATAATTCAACGATACCTTGGAGAATTTTTTCCCAGCAGATATCATCCCTCTAATTAATAATCATTATTATCTCAACAATTGAAATCTTGATGCCCAATGAAAATCATTCATCAATTATCTCAACCCATTGTCCTCTAGTATATTGGAAAGCATCATCCCCCAAATAATGGTCTCAATACCATATATCGATTTTCCTTCACCGTCCATGTGGCTTTATATAGTCATCACCCAACATATCTTATGGGAAACACCATCCCCAAAATTTCATCATCTATGGGGATGTCCCCCCATAGGGAGTGGTCAATAACACCTTGAGAGATTCCTATTTTTGTTCAGTTTAATAAAATTGCATGTCGTCCAACAATAGTGAGAGGAAATCACCAAAAAATCCTAATACATGTCATCTAGAACCTCTTTACACTACAACCATGTTTGTAAATCCCGATGTTCAACATCATCATATATCATATAGTCCATGCCATCATCCAGATGACATCATCATATAAATTTGACAACCATGAAGCCTCAACCTATCGATCCTTGTCACCCCATTTATCATGAGACATTATCGTCCATAAAATATACATTGCCTTTGCCCATGAGATCAGTATCACCTCAGTCCTTGGGACTAGTACATCATGTTACCAAGGTACTCATGCAATCCATGTATTTAATTAACTAAAAATGAGATAACCATATTAAACTAACTAGTTGGTCAAATCCCCTTACCCATTTTTTTCATTTATTTATATGGATTTGGGAATGATCAAAGGAATACCATGACATTCATTAGTCAATTAAAATGAATGCAATAATTTATTTAGGGTCCCACTCGGTCAACCAAACTAGCATATTAATTTACACACCCCAAAACTCCTGTAAAATTAGGTATAAATCTATGAACCACCTAATGAATATTCATTGGAACTCCCTTATCTTATATCATCCTCTAAATTGATCTGAAATGAGAGAGATCTGAGTTTTTGACAGATTTCATAAAAATAGGGAAAATGAGCTCATGAAGATTTAGCATACCATATAATGAGATAACAGATGAAGGAAATCAAGGGGAGTTGAGATCTTACTAGAGGGATCCAACATGGAAGATGGAGCTCATATTAGAGCTTGGAAAACGAATAATGCTATAAATATATGAGAGGGAATGAGAGTCACTTTCAGACCCCCTTTGGTGTTCATTCCTCTATTTATGGGGGAAATGAAATAATTATGTTGGGGTTGAATCCTCTATTCCCCTTAAAAATTCATTTCCTACCCCTTAAACAACATTTAACTATTAGATGTTGTGTAATAGTTTCAGGACATGTAATTGCTACACATTTTGTATCCCTCATGTTAATCCCTGGAGCCTTGTACATCATGAATCTTTGGACCACCCCCATTGTACCCCATACACATTGTATAAAATATTTAAATGTATTTTACAAATTAAAGAAGATGTTTTCAGTATCCTTCTCATCATTCCTTCCTTTGGTGTTTGACCAAACCCTCTGATCTCCCACCTAAACATAAACCCCACCTAAAATAAGGTCTTGGAGCTATAAAACATTAAAAATTAAGTTATCAATCGTAAAATTTTTCATTTTCAAAACCACCAAACTAAAAATTTCAAATTTTAACTAAAAAAATATGATTCTAAAGAACCTGGGACATTATAACCTTCCCACCAGAAACTAATTGATCCCCAAGCTATCATGATTTACCCGTAGATGATACCAAACATACCCATCTCTTTAGCACCTCCCTGGTCTACCCCTAATTATTAATTCGAATTATAATTCCTCTTATGGAACTCCCCACATTGTGAATTAAATGTCTACTCACTTCCTAACCCAAAATCAAACATTTTAAATGGAACTCCGATGATCCATGGACATGAATGACCTTTCATGACATATCACCATTCTTTCTCCTCATTAGGTGCTCAATTCATGCCTATTTCATACATGACACCCATCATGTCCTACATCACATCAAATGCCCATATCATAAATGTGCCACACAAGACACTCAATAAATCCTACATCCCATCAGATTCCCATAAATAATGCATCTTAATAGATGATCAAAAATAGTCATGCATCATATATATATATATGTGTGTGTATACATATATGAATTTCCATCACAGTCTCAATGCCTTTTCACGACATATAAAACATGCACCACATTTGATCCCAAAAATGAATCCTAATGCCTACTCATTTCATATATATATATATATATATATAACACATTATATCTAATTCCAACATACTATACAACACCTGGTTTTTCCAAAAACAACAGTTTCACCTCATGCACAAAAACTGGACAATCTATAAAAAAGTAAATTTGGTCACACCATGATCATGATGTACCTCTCACCATTTCTGGCTCCCCATCATTCTATAACCCTAGAACCAAAATATAATGGACCTTTCCTGAAGATCGACTACCCAATGCCTACCCTTCCTATAGAGATCCATCACCTATCATCCACCGACCCCACTCCTGGGTCTCTCTATCTTTGCTACAATGTCCATGTGCAGCTGAATCCTATCTACCAACTTTTTGTACTTCTCTGGTCCAGCATCATAATTCTAGTTATTTCCTAGTCTCTAATTATTATCTATTCGAGAAGGTTTCCTATTAAACCACTATTGATTTCCCATATGAAAACATGCACGACACTTCTTCCAAAGCTAATCACACTGGGTATGAACATGCCAGCGCTTCCCACACAGGAAGGAAACTATAGAACTCCCACACTTTAGTGGTCTAACTATGTCTCAAACTGGACTTTCCTGCTAAGACTCCTCACATCCCAGCTTCCTGCTTCCAAAAGAATCATCACTAATCTCACCTAACACCACCACCCAACTTGAATCAGACTGGTCCATTAGACCACCCTTAGCTATCAATGGGTGATTCACCAACTCATAAATGGATTTCTTCTTGAAAATGGTTACCTACACCCTGATAGTCTGCTTAAAACATCCTCAAAACAACATACCATAGCAATGAAATTTCTCACCATAGTAGGTGAAAATCGAGACAAGTATGTGAAATTATTATCATAATCCATGACAGATGTATAACCTAATAGATACTCATGAAATTTTGGGATTGATCTACCACCATGTATTTTGGAAGAAGTTATCAAAGATTCTAGTCTTGATATACCTCTAACATGGTCCCTCGTGTTTTCTTATCTGAACCTGTATGTTCCACCAGTGTTTTTCTGGCTGTATGATCATATCAGTTTCCAACATCACCCTCCAACCAGGTGGTATCTCAATCTGGTTAAAGATCATTTGTACCGACTAGATCATGTTCTCTACATCCTTTAGTCCACCCTCAAACTTATGCAGAGGTGGATTATAGTAGTTGAAGTCACAAGATAGATATATAATTGATGGACTAGCTCTTCCAAATGCCTTGTTAATTCTATGTATGACCCAAAACAAGCTAACCCTGAGATTTACATCTAGGCCTAGGACAAAATGTCCCATCTATTGTGGTTTCAATTGTGATACTAGTCTAGGTTCATACTTCTAATGATCATCCCGACCATCAAGGGCCTTATCACAACCCTATGAAGCCTCATCCCAACACTCAGGGGCCTCATACCATACACACTCATGTGAAACCATATCTCTACCCTCCTGATGCTCTACCAGAATCCTTCTAGGTGGCTCACACAAAATACAATTCATGATGGTCAAATAGTCGTAATAGTATATACATATATATATCATATAGGGTCAAATGTAATAGGAATTACATCTCACGAACATTAAACTCGCATACCTCACCATCTTACATGAAATCTGACCTCATGGCCCTTCATCTTCCAATATCAAATTCATATGTTACATATTATCTAGCCTCATAGCCCCCTTCCCACCCATAACAGAATTAGTCGTCCTATATCACATATACAAATATGGGGTAGCTGAGTAGAATTACACCAAAGAGGATAATCATGAATAAACTATTAAGCTTAATTGTTGACACTTTGAACAACTCACCCCCCCCCCAAATTTATCACCCATCCCTACCCTTATCAAGGCTAGACCCATAAATCACCTTTATATATATAATCACATAGCGTCACATAAAATATTATCATGAATCACATGTTGTGGATGGATGAGTAGAATGACACCAAAGATGGTATATAGGAAAATAATTTTTGGCATCTTTATTGAATCATTAAATATCTCAACCTTTATTTGAAAATTTCAAGTCTATAAGGATGATCACAAGAAGACAATAAATCATATAATCTTAAGTGACTATCACGATTTATAAAAAAATCATCCCTTTCTAATCTGGGCCTAAAGTTAAAACCATATAGTATAATAACATCACACCCATGTGCACTACTAGATATAGAAATAAATCAACTGTAAATTAAAAAGTCATAACATCAATTACACAACCCTAGAAACTTGGTATGTCCCCCCATGCATGGGGTTGCAGGAACCCCAAGATGACCTCTTTACTAAGATCCAGATACATCCAAGTCTCATGTATACTATATCCTAAATAGTATGAGCAAAAAGGAAAAGAAAACTCATTTGATACCATTTTTAGCATCTGGCCCAGTTCACCACCCAAATAGTGCTATTAGTCAGTTGTCCAATAGGCCTTAGGCATGCCTCTATAAACCCCAATGTCTTTTGATGAGAAATGAGGTTCTGAAGAGGTTATAGTGTGGATAATATACCTTATACTGATGATTATAATAGTGGTCCATATATGTAAAAAAATTAATGAAGGAAAAAAAGTAGAATAAAAAATATAAGCTCAATGGAATATTGTTAAACAGTAGAAGTAATTAATAGACAATTGAAAAGGTATATCCATTTGTTGATATAACATGACAAGTCATAATGGGTTATGAACTAAATAGATAACTAAGTCTTCCATGGCTGAACATATTAGTACATATATATAAGCATGAAAATCCAAAAATAAATTCCATATTTTTAAAGATGAACCTCCAAGTCCACTCTCATCCATCACATGCCCAATGTACATATATGATCACTATGGTCTGACACTCAAGCCTCATCCTTTACTAGATCTTAAGTCTTAATGTCTACACACTCTATGAGGGGGCTGTGTTGGGTGTGAGTATGAACTCAATAGGACAAAACCAATGTGTGAATATATTATATTTGTAATTAATATAGTGTATGTAAAATCTAAATAAACGGAAACACATGCACATTTAATAAATAACCTTCTTCCCTTATTCTGAATAGACATAAGGATGTGATTACCTCCTCCAACCATTTTTAGTATATCTCTGAACACATGATCCCAAAATATATATATGGAATAAATCACATAAATACATACCTATATATATATACATATATATTTAGTGGCAAGGACTTATGGATTAATTCTTCTATCTTACCCTCCAGAATATCGTAACTAAAGAATCATCATGAGCCTTCAATAATAATATAACTTAGAACCTCATGGCATCTAACAACCCTTATTCCATCACTAAAGTACCTAAAGTCCTCACAATATTCCCTATAAATTCCTTGTTCCCTCCGACATATTCTTATAAAATCCCGATCGACTCAACATCAAGATATCCTGAGGCAAAACAATATTTTTCCTCCAATAAATAATCACCATTAGATCATCAATTGATGACCCATGGCATGGTGATATCCATACTCCAATCATCCTGGCCCATACCCCTCATGTATAATGGATATAATCATCCCCCCAACTAAGGGTCTCAATACAATCCCTCGATGGTCCATCACCAACCACAGGGCTTTTAGTGGTGAGAACTACCAAAATATATGTTGGTCAACACCATCTCCTAAGGTGTATAATCTAAAGGGGACTCTACCCATAAAAGTGGTAAACACCCCCTCCACTGACTCATATCTATGTACACACAAAACCAATGGTGCATTGGACAAAACAATTTGAGCATAAATCACCAAACAATCCAAATATGCATCATCTAACACCTCATTCCCTTGTGACCTTGTCATGAAATCATGATGGTTACACCATTTCATGTCACACAGGCTATGCCCTCATCGTGAGGACCTATTCATCTCAAATTGATGACCATTTTTTCTCAACCTATTGATCACCATCACCCCATTTATCTTTTTCCTTTCCCATTATGATAAACCACATCACCTCAGTCCAAGTGATCAGTATCACCTCCATATTTTGCCCAAGACTATCAAATTCACAATAAACTCATGAAATCATTATATATAATTAATTAAAAATAAGATAACTAGACTAACATTACATGTTATCCAAATCCCCTTACCTAGTTTATCATTTATGTATAAGTACTATAGAATTCTCAACAGCATCCCATGACATTCATTAATTAATAAAAAAGAAATAAAAAAATATGTTTAGGGTCTCACTCGGTCAAACCGAAATTCATGTTAAATCATGTAGCCCAAAACACCTTTAAAATTAAGGATGAATCTAGGAACCCACTACATTATACTATTAGGATCTTGATCATCTGATATCAATCTCTAACTCGATTTGGAATGAGAGAAATTACAGTTATAGGGAAATGAAATGAAAATATAGAATAATAGGTCACACTAAATTTTCATATATTGAAAGATAAGAGTAAAAGGGATGTAAGTAGAGTTGGGTTCTTACAGCTAGACTTAAAATGAGGAAAATCGAGCTTGTATCATATCTTAGATAGATAAGAACCCTAAAAACCTAGGAGAGGGGAAGGGAGGAATTGTGAGACCCCCTTGGGCGCTCCTGCCTCAATGTACGGAGAAAATAATATAATTGGGGTGTAAAGCCCAATGTTCCTACAAAAAAAAATTTCCAAAACACAGAAAGGGATGTAACTATTACATGTTGTCTAATAGTTTCATGACATGTAAATTCTATATTTAATATATCCCTCAAGGTATTTTCTTGAGCCTAACATGTCCTGGATATTCCGACCGCACAACATGAACCCATTACACACCTTTTTAATTATCTTTATTCTATGAAAATCATGAAACATTTTTTTTGTATCCTATCCATCCAACCATCCTCCTGAATTTTCTTAAACCCATGGGAATCCAACTAAAACTTAAAACTAACTAGAAATAGGGTCCTTAAGCAATATTACATCTGGTATTATGTTTTAATGCTTAGAATTAATGTTGGTCCAACCACCAATCTAAAAAGATAAAATTTACCTTGGAATGAAACCTATTAAAAATCCTAGGGAATTGCATGTTATAACATAAAAATCATTATATAATGAAAATCATACATAGGTGTTCCAAAAAATCATAAAACATTAATAATATCAGAAACCATGAAAAGAAATGGGCTCTATAAACATCATTTCACCAAAATCATAAATGATATAGAGAAAGAATATAAATGGTATCATTAGATCATAACTGAGTAAGGATTATGTGACATCAAAGGATGTCATCTTAGATGAAAAATAATTCTAAAAGATCTAATGGAACATTTATTGAGAAAAATAACATTTTCTCTATATAAATCTTTTTTCTAATATATATTTTTAAAACATTGTGAATATTTGAAAATATTCTGGGAAAATTATGCAAAAACATTTACAACAATGAGATGTTATTATGGAAAAAAAATTCGATCAAGTCATACTTGTTAAAACAAAAAATATTTTTACATTTTTCAATAAATTTAAAAAGTACCTCATTTGGAATGTGAGAAGAATATTAATTTAAAACCATTTTGTAAAGAATAAAATATGGTTAAAAATTTATTTAAATTATCTACGAATAATATTAAAAAAATTCATAAAATTATTTTAGAAAACATGGACATTGAAGAAAATTGATTTTTCGACCGAAGTGAGAAATAAAATCAGTTTTCCTTAAAAAATAACTTGAAATATTAAGCATACAAAGGTAGGGAAAAGAAAGAAAAACATATTTTTCATGAATTGACTTTTGGAGAAAAAAATATATCATTATATTTAGAGATATATCATAATATTTTATCATCCAAATCATAATCATAAACAATCTCAATAAATCCTGATATTCTGTCATAAAACCCTTACCAAATTGGTAAAATTTGAGTTGTAAACCTCATTATAGAATAACATCAGAGAAAAAATTAAATATAATTGACACGATTAGATTCATGATAAAAAATATCTATCTTGAGTCATATACACTACACAAAGAAATAAGTGGTGAATATGGAATATGTCTTTCAATATTAAAAGAGTGACTGAAAATCCCTTACATTAATTCTCGACTACTATCGATGAAATTTAATCCTACTCAAAAAGAAGTATAGTTTTATTATTATTATATTCAACAACAATTATTATATATATCATACCATATATGAAATACTTATGACCATTTATTTCTAATTTATTAAGAATTCCTTTTTAAAATCACATTTTGAGTAATAGATTATTGTTTCTTCATAAATGTTTTGGTTTTATTTTTTGGTCTTTTTCATTTTATTCTCATTTCATCATAATCCTAATGTTAAAAATGATATAAATATAATATATATTAATTATATATGTGTTTATATTAATCCATTATTGTTATCTATATAATTAATCACCTTGTTTATAGAGATGGTACGTCGTACGTACCCATGAACATTATTTCCATTTTATCGATGGATGGAAAAATGAAGTTAAATAATATATCACATTTTTAGAGTAATTATGATTTCATAAATATCTCATATATTAAATAAATTTATCCTTATTACCTTACAAGTAAATTGAAAGTTAAAAAGTAATTAATTTAAATTTTGAGGTGGTAGTTTGTCCTACACATGGGCAACATTATTGTATTCCCCATGGAAGGGAATATAAGATGATATTTGTGATTTTATAATTCCAGAAGTATAATAAAGTTATTAATATCCCAAAAAAATTAAATAAATCATTATATTCTTTTGTGGGAGGTGGTGATGAAAAGAAAATTACATTAGTTCGCAAGGCAGTAATTCAACATACACAAGATCGGTGATTTCATTTCACATTTGATCATGGAGGAGGTGGATAAAGTTAATTGAATAAACATGATAATATATCAATATAATTTATATATTTGGGTTATTAAATTTAAATTATTGGTACATTAGTGAAGGTGATGAGGTAAAAAAAGATCTTAGGGAACACCATTACATTTCCTAAGAAAAACCTCCTCTATATCTCTTATTAAGTAGACTAGGATTGGTTTTTTTGGGAAGAATAAAAGGTCTATAATGTGTCAAATGATTTTTTTTTAGTTTTTATTCTAGTTTTTTTAGTAAAAAGGGATTAAGTGGTGCAAAAATGTGAGGGTAGGTAGTGACTTTTATAATTGAGGTGGAGTATCATCTTTGTAATTACCCAAAACTATTCAATAATGGGTAGTCACTCTTGTCCCAAGGGCCTCCAAAAATTATAAATAATCTATTAGAGTGAATATATAGTCACAATAAACCCCCATAAAACAAAAATCTATTTTAATATGTTTTTCCTTAGCATCTATGTTTACAAAAATTTACCATTTTATTTTCACCATTGTAATTAATATATTTTTATTTACCTAGGTAATTTATCCATTAATATTGAAAATAAAATGGTACTTATAAGATAATTTGAAATAACTTATTATAAATGTTAAATACAATATATTAAATAATGATACTATGTTTGTTCAAAATTAATTTTAACAGATACACATGTAAACTAAAAAAACCCTTAACCACATTAATTAATTTGTTCTATTTTTACTATTCTTTAAGAAAAAAATAATTTAATCTTAATATATAATATATTCCAAATATGTAATCTATTTTATCAAATTTAATTAATAGAAATAGTATAATTTAATTTAACATAAAACTCACAAACATGGAAAAAAAGTATTTTTCTAGAGAAAGTGATTCTTCAAATATAAATATTTTTATATCAAAAATCATCATAAAATTGGATTCAATTTGCTAAATTGGATTATTTTTAATATAATTTAAATAATTTCACTTTTAAAAAATATCAAAACCAAATGGTACATTAAAAATTATTTAAACTAAAAGGCATTTTTCAATAAAAATCAATATATTTTATTATTCAATGAAAAATTAATCTTTTAAAAAATCCTCAAAAATTAACGCTAAGATAATTTTAAATTTGTTTTTGAAAAAATAATTTCATTTTATAAAATTATTTTTTTGAAATTTTAGTAAACTTGTTTTAAATAATTTTTTAGAATGTGACTAAAACCACTTTATGAAAAAATAAATTTTTTAAATGAAAAATTGGATTTATTTTAAACCATTATTAGAAAAAAAAATCATTGATAAATAATAAAAAATTTGACGGAATATATAATATATAAATTTAATTAAAGTAGTTCACCATTTGTTAGTAATATAACTTATTGATAAAAAACACGTTATGCATATAAAAATAATTTTTTTAATATTTTTCATTCATATGTTTTTTATTTTTAATTACAACAAAAAATTGGATTCATTTTATTTTATTTTAAACGACATATTTTTCATAATTTAGTTAGACCTATTCATAACCATTAATTTAATGACTAGGTTATAATTATAAATTTTAAATAATAATATTAATAGAACATTGTAGTACACTAACACTTAGTGTTTCATGTATTGGAATATATAATAGAGATTACAATTATTAGGAATAAATAACAAAATCTAAGTGTATTACATTCTCCCCATTTAATAAATTGGGTCCTTTCAATTCAGACTTGTGTTCAATAATCAAGGGTTTGATATTTTAAAATTCCTCTATTGAAAACCAATAACATAATAAGGGTTAAAAAAACATCCTCTTGAAAATAGAGAAAGGTAAATATGAAGGTCATCATGAAATAACAAAAAATTAGATATCCAAATAGGATAATGTTATAGGTAACTGAAAACATGAACCTGGAAGAGAATTATAACCCCAAAATTTTAATAGTTATTTGTAGATAACATGGTTATGAGGAAGTTAACAACAATAGGATAATAATGTTGTTATGAGTTATAAGAGAATTTATTCATAAAAAATGATGGTAAATGTATAAAAATATCATTTCAATATCCTTTTTATGGTTGAATAATTTTCACAGGAAGATATAGCTAATTGATTTTATTCCATTTCCTAAGAGCAATCTCTTCCATTGGTTATACTTTGTTCAATCTCCACATAATCTATTATTATAGAAAATGAAGATGAATTTTTAATTCCTCCAGCTCTAACGGGTCATATAATCCATAAAATAATGATAATTCATTTGGTATATCTCAAGTTATTATCAAAACCAAAATGGTTAGCACATATTATAAAATATGCATAAATATTCATATGATGAAATAAAATATTAATATCTAAAACCTCATCCAAAGATAAAAAAACCATTCCAAAAATGGCTAACCTTAATTCCAACTAGAAATTAAAAAAATTAAAAATAAGGTCACTAGATTTCAAAAAATTCTTAAAATTAATCGAAACAATATTATAAAGTATCTCTTAATTATCACATTAAAAATATAGGAATACTTTTGTCATATATTATCGTAAATTATGGTAAAAAATAATTGCCATAAAACATAAATAAAAACATACATGCTTCCTCATTCAATATAATAAACAGTAAATTATTGAATATATTCCATAAATCCAAAAATGTTGTCAACTCTATTAATGAAAACATAGACCAATTTTTAATTAAATAATTAATAAGTTCCAAGGTCATAAATACTAACCAATTTGCATTATCCATGTGAATTATCTTTTTTCCCAACTAAAAACCATTATATCAATATGAGGAACATATTAAGTGTTTCTTTTCCATTAACCATGTGTTTTCACTAAAATAATATCTTTTCATTAAATTAATTTTCTAGGTTATCAGTACCATTCTACATATTCTTCAAAATAGTTAATAAAAATTTTCTATTGAACAATAATTATATATTTCATAACTAATATAACATATTTATTGAGTTCCAATTCATAAAAAACTTCAATAATAACAATTCATTCATAAAAACATTAACTAGGCTTCATCATCTTATTCATTAATACCTCCTTAATTTCATGTTTCAGTTGTAGTGTCTTCATCCTAAATAGAAATTTTTTTACTAATACATCCTTGATGATCCACTTATTTAATTTCCCCTGTAGAAAATTTATTTTCAAAATTACCATATTCTACATTTAAAACATTCAACCATTGATGATGCCTTGGAGAAGCCATTATTCACATTCACTATGTTAATTAAACTTTTCATTTTTACTCAACAATTAATTAATTTTTACCCTTATTATGTGAACATAAATAACTTTCTTATTACATTGAGACATTTTATTGATTTATTATTCACACAATCTTGACATATAGGAAAATTAATCTTATTTCATTAATGGACTCCACCACACTTGCTCTCAATGAACTCTATACTTCTCTTCTTTGTTGAGTGTGAGAGTTTTTCAAGGTGAAATTTTTTAATCATATATGATGATAATTGATGATGAATAATCAAAATATTCTTTACTCCATTCATCATCCCAATTGGTTTACCATAGACACCTTTTTCATTGTATTAAACATTAAACCAATTCCTTTTAGTAAAAACCATTTATTACAAAAAAAGTCTAGTGTGAGCCATAATAATCATAGTGGGATTCCACATAATTATGAAAAATAAATTATTGAATTTATAAATAATAACACCTTGTTTTAAATCAATGATACTATAGGGTTAACCTATTTCATTCATATTTATCATCTATTCAAATATATTATGATTTTTTGTAATCAATTTGTGAATTAACAAAACATATCACCTGAGAGTGTCAAACCACATGTACCACAAGACCCATTTTATTTCACCAATTGATGATCGAGTCTAGATTTAAAAAAAACCCTTTTAATGGTTAGTACCCCAAGGCAGAAAATGTTCTAGATCCACATTCACTTGTAGTATCTTGATAGTGATGTAATTTCCTATAAAACCACACTCTTTTATTTACTATAACATATAATATTCTTTTATACATAGGATTTTCCTAATGGTTCTCAATAAATAATTCTCATTCATGTTTCTAAAGGTAATGTAAATTCTTCAATGATACCAACTATAAGGACCCGTGATTTTCATATATAAATGCTACGTGTTTTTAGAATAATATTAAATACATTTCCATAATGCATGAATGAGGACCATATAGATTTAGTTTCTTTGGAGACTAGGTATTAAATATTATTATTTCACGAAATATATTCAACATAGCCCACAAATATTTCTCCATTAAGTACTCCATATAGACATATCCTATGTAAAACCCTTCCATATAACCTATGGAACGGAAAAAAAAGTGCGGCCTCAGATGATAATTAAGGTAAACATGTGAGATATCAATCGATGAACATATTAGAGAATAATATAAACATAATGGTATGAGATCAGGAATATAACATACAAATTTCTTACATAATTAAAAAAATAATCATACAAATGAGTCTTATAATAAATATTTGCATCTCATAAGAATATAACCATAATAAAATTTAAAAAATTTATCTATGAGAGCATAACATTTATATGAGGAAAATATTTTTTGTAATACTCATAAGAATATAAAATCATTTCCATAATAATCACGGATTATTTTCAAAACTATCTTTTCTGGAATGGATTCACTATCCAACCCATCATAGTAGTTATGTTTCACTACAAGGACTATCAGGGTTGAAATTATTTTACTTAACTGGGTTCACTCCCAAATTTGATTCATTTTTGTATAATGAAATATAAATATTTACCCAATCATTGGATAGAGTTATAGGTTTCACACACACATGGTTATAACATGCCCACCATTCGTGGATATAATGTTGCCACTGTACATTGTCATAGAGTGACCACCATCCTTGTTTATAACATAATCATTATCCTTAGTCAAAAAGAAATGACATAACTCGTTTATAGCGTTTCCACCATCACTCAATGAAAACCATACATAGGTAATCCATAATCTCATAAAACATTAATCATATCAGAAGTAAAAGTAAGAAATGGGCTTCCTAAATATCTTTTAATAATAATCATAAACCATCTAGAGAAATAAAAAATATGGTATCATTGGATCATATCCCCATTAAACCAAATGAAATATAAAAGGATTTCATATTAAATATAAAATTATTTTGATAGATCACATTGAACCTTTATTTAGAAAAGCAACCTTTTCACTGTTAAAAATCACTATTTTATTACAAGAAATTTTCAAAAATCAATATAAAAATTCTTTCATTTGAAAATATTTATATAAATGTATAATGTAATATTTAAAACATTATGTTCTAATGATATTTGAAAATACCATTCATTATATAAATTTGAAAACAATGATTCCTTTCACCTTTCTAGTAGAAGTTAAAACCACCTCTTTTAGAAAATTAAACAATATTGTATTAAAACCATTATAAAAAATTAAAACATGGGTAAAGGTGAACTTAAACCATTATTCGGTAATAAATAAAATATTTATTTAAATTTATTTTTTAAAAAAATGTAAAATGAAGAAAAATAATTTTTGAACAAAGAGAGAAAGAAAATCAATTTTCCTTAAAAACATTCTTTTAGACTGTTGAGTACATAATGGTTGGAAAATGAATTTAAAACCTTTATTTTCATGAAATAAACATATTATAAGAATATAAATTATTTTATTGAATGATATTTTGTAAAATTTCATCATCGCAAGAATTTTCATAAATAATACGGATAAACAATGAGATTGTATCATAAATAACTTACCACTTCAGAAACATTAGAATCCTAAGACCCATTAAAAAATTAAATGAAATGAAAATTGAAATATTTTTAAAATGAGGTGATTCTTTATTTAACATTTCCATGGGGATGTTTATATACCACAAAAAATAATTGTGTGGTGAATTTGGTACATGTCTCCCAGAATTAAAAGAGAGACTGAAATCCCTTACCTTAAGTCTTGACTTCTTTCATTTATGTTCAAAACTCCTATATAATTAATAATCTCTTATTATAAATATATTATATTTACTTAATTATATATAACATACTATATATTATTTAGTTAATACATTTTTTATCTGTTTATTAACAATTACATGCTAAAATCTCATTTCCGGTAATAATTGCTTTAATTTTTTTTATTTGTTATTTTTAGACATTTTATTTTAATCATGATTATATAATCTTCAGAATTTTATCCATTATATAAATATTATATATATTCATTATATATTTACTTATAATAATTCATTAATGTTGGCGATATAAAATTAATTACACCATGTTTGGAGACGATTGGTCATACGTACACATGAACGATGTTTCCATTTTTTTGAAAGATAGAATGAATGGAATTAAAATAATATATAACCTTTCTAGAGTCCTTATTATGTAATATATATCACATATATTAATTAAATTTATCCTTATTACCTTCAATGTAATGCGTAAGAGAAAAATTAATCAAATCAACTCTTGTGGTATTTGTTCTCTACACACACGAGCAATGTTATCATATTCCTCATGGAATTGAATATTAAAAAAGATATATGTGAAAAAATAATTTCAGAAGAATAATTATTATTTTAATATCATATATATAATTTAATTACTAGTAATTATTTATTTTCAAGAGACACGGTGATGGAAAACGAATTACATCAGCACGTGATGCAGTTGTTCATCATACAATTGATCGATTGTTTTGTTTCTCTTTTTATGGAAGATCGGAAGGATATAGGTCATGAAATAAACATAAAAAATTATTATTATATTATATATATTTCTGTAATTATATGTAAATTATCATTAAATTAGTCAATGTGGTAATATAATAGGTAAAAAAAGATCTTAGGATATACAATCACCTTCTCTTAGGAAAACCTCATTCAAATATCATATTAAGGACCCTAGGATTAGTATTTTTTGGAATAATATAATATCTGAAATGTTTATAATAATATTAAGGGGATAATTATGATGTTTTTTTGAAGACAAATTTTTTAATAGGTGTTAATAGGTGAGGGGAAGAAGTGCTATTTTATAATTGAGATATGGAGTTTTTATAAATACCCAAAACTATACAATAATGAGAATTCACTCTAACACAAAGTGACTAAAAAATTTATAAATATTGTTTTAGAGAGAATATATCATTTAAAAAAACTCCAATTCCAAAAAATATATTTTAACCATGTTTTTCATTAACAAAAAATTTACTCACATTTTCTATTTTATTTTTCACCCAAGTTACTTGTCTCTTTTTATTTGTCTAGGTAATTTATAATTTAACACAAAAAATAAAATGATCCTAATTTGATAAATTTTTCCCATTGGTTATAAATATTAAATCCAATTTAAAAAATAAATATCTTATATGTGTTGAAAATTAATTTTGACACATGACATGTAATCTACAAAACAACGTTTTAACCTTAAATGCAAAAATTATTTTTTTACTATTTTTACTATTATTTATAAAAATAATAATTTAAACTTATCATATAATGTAAATTATTCTTATTAAAAATATTTAATCACTTTTATCAACTTAAATTTAAAAATGTGAAATAATTTATTTAAAATATTACCCACATAATTGAAAAAAACAGAGTTTTCCAAAGAAAATGTTTCTTTAAGTATAAATGTTTTTATATTAAAAATAAAAAAAAATTACTAAAATTAAAAAAAATATTTATTAATAATATAATCAAACTAATTTTACATTTAAAAACATTTGAATGAAATATTTAACTTTATAAATTCATTAAATGTAAATGTAGTTTGCAATAGAAATCAGTATTTTTCACTATTCATTAAAACGTTAATATTTTCAAAAACATATAAAAAATTAACCATAAGATAATTATTAAATGATTATATAAAAACTAAATTCGAATTTTAAAATTAATTTTTGTAAAATTGAAAAATAATTAGTTTTAATAGAAGTTTTCAAAACATGGTGAAACCACTTTTTTAAAAAATACATTTTTAAACAATAAACTTGATGTTTTCTTATCCATGCCTAAACAAATATTAGATGAATGATAAAATATTTGATTAAATAAAAAAAATTCATTTATATTATTCCCCAATACTGACTAATTTAATTTATTAATGTAAAACACATCGTTCACATAAAAACATGTTTTAAAAAAAATTCTTTTACATTCAAATGATTTAAACATCCATTTTTAATCAACGAATGAATTTATTTTATTCATATGTAAACAATATATTTTTAAAAATTTAGTTATTCATATTCATACGCTCCAATTTAATGGCATGGTTATAATATTTATGTTTGAATAATAATATTAATAGTATATTTTGGTTTTCTAAAACATGGTGGTTCATGTAACACAAGTTATCACATAAATTAAATTTATTTGGAAAAAAATTCATAAAATATTTAGGTTATTTAAAGATCCTACTGACTATACTTGTGTGTTCTCCCTATATATATAAATATCCTTTTTAGTTTTTTAAGAGGGAGTTAGTGAATGGGATGTATATTATATAATTGATTCAGGAAATTATTACTAGAGTCACTACCATTATAGTTTCCTTTTAATATGTTATTTTAGAGACCTTACATATGCGTGGCATTTATATTCATTGTTTGTTTGGTTTTTATTTTAACTGATATGTATTTTATGGTTGTTTTATCTTTTTTTAATGAATTTATGAGTTTAATTCCATCAATATGTTTATTTTATACACTTTGTTATAGTTGTAAACATTTTATATTGGAGGAGAGATTCAGGGGTTAAACATGACTTCATTTCTAGCCCTTAAGGGTTCCCAGTAGGGTAAGGTTATGGAATTGTATCTGTTTTTGATTTTATGATAATTATAACTACATGATACCCTTTACTAAGCATCTTGTCTTGCCACTTTATAATTTCTTTCCAGACTTTCCCATTAAACCATGAATATTAGTATAAAATATGTATGGATAAGAACAAATAGAGTAATAAAATTTTATGTGTTGTAATTATTTTTTCAATGTAATATATTAATTATGTATGTATCTAGTCTCCTGGTACTGTTAGATAATATATTATCTATATTATGATCTATTAATTCTATAACATTGTAATAAATTACCACTTTATTTGGGTTATTAGAGTTGGGTTTGTTAGGGTTGATATCAGATAACATTTAGCTGATACCCTGTAATATTTTTAAATGAACATATTTAGAGAACATAACCCTATGAAAAAATTAGGAAATTATAGAAATCTATATTTAATAGATGGAATAATGGATATTAATTTAATATATATACAAATAAATTATATTTTATGACACATTATTCATGTTTTTATTAATGATCTAATTTTGTGTATGACATTGTATAAAAATTTCAGTTAATAAAAACAATTGAAAACTTGTCATCACCCATGATTAATTTATGGATTTCCCACCCAAATAGACCAATGATGCTAGGGTTGGATCTTAAAATATTATTACTATATTAGGGTAGTGGTATCATTTTATAATAAATAACCCTTCTTATATAGAACAACTATGTGTACATCAACAAGATTTAATGACTTTGTAACATTTTATGTGGAATGAGACCCAGGTTTTTATTTAATGACTAATCCATATGTAGTAGAGAAATGGATAAATTATTTAAATAACATGTTCATAACTTTTGGATATAGTAGATGCTATAATATTATCATGGAAATATATCTTATAGAGGAAGCTAATGATTCGTTGTAGTCATCGATTCAATAATGTTATAAGGAATAATATAGAATAGAATTATTTTAAGTTGATATTACTTGAAAGTATTTTAGAAATGAAAAAATAACTAATATGGAAGGAAATTTTAATTATTTAATAAATTTATTATGAAAATTTATATTGGGTATGATTATACATTCATAATGTCGTAATGACTTATTGTGGACTATTTAGGAAATATAGAAATCATTATTGAATTCTTTATTTATGGGCTACTAAAAATCATTCAAATGGGATTTTCCTCAAAAATATTCTCCTTTTATGAGATGATATTGGAATTTTTTATCAAGACTATAAAATAGTTATTTGTTTATTATATTCTCAAAGGAAAACAATAGAAAAAATAGGATGGCTAGTAATTATATAGAAAGAAATTTATCAAACGATAATAATGAAGGATATGATTTCCAGCATGTAGTACCTATGGTTGGAATGCTAAGGGATTTCATGAAGGTCTTGGGATTTTAATAAAAGTATGGAGATAAAATCCATAAATATAATGAGTTAAAAGGGAAGAGATAATCTCCTGATGTTTATTTATTTTTTTCATAGATATGGGGTAATATTCTAATAAATTCTACAAGAATCAAGGTAATATACCATCGAAGAGGCCTACAGAGAAATGGAAAGATTATGAAATAAAAACGAAACACATTGAGGGTCAAAATTATATGATAGTAGGTCCTTTTTTCATATTCCTAATTTTTTATAATATGTTTTTTGGTTCTAGATATATGAACACTTTTAAATATAGTGTTTTTTCTAAGAACATAAAATCATTCTATTATTTATTAAGGTAGTAATTATCAGTCAAAACCCATAAAAAATATCTTATTAAAAAAATAATATTGAGTTTTCTCTATTAAATATCATGGCTGTTTTCTACATAAAAACATGGTTATGTAACAATTTTTGAATTTGAAATAATTCTCGGTATAGATTAGATCTCAATATACAATGAAATAATTTATTAAAGATATAATAGGATCGTGTAATGATGGAAAAAATACCTTGTTGGTTGGAAGATACTTCATTGTTAGGTTCATGCCAGAAAATACCTCAAGTGGATCATCTTATTGAAATTATTAGTTTACATGAATATCAATTTCAATCTATAAAAGAGAAGTATGTAATATGAATTTAATATATTTTCGTTGATCCAGATTACTAAGAAGTATTTTCTAATGAATTACCTGGATATCAACCGAATTATGAATTTTAATTCTCTATTGATCTTTTCCCAAATGGAATGTTGATACCCGTGAAAATATATATAATGTTTTAAAAGAAGTTTGTGCAATTAAATAATCAATTTCATGTTTTTCATAAAAATGGATTAATTGGACTTAGTGTCTCATCATAGGGAGCACCTATCCTATTTTAAAAGATGAAGGATGGGTCTATGAAGTTGTGCATCGACTGTATTTAAATTTATCCTATTTATTCTAAGAAAAAGTAACATGTTCCATGATCTAATAACGTATTTGATGAAATTCAAGGTGATAAATTCTTATCAAACACAACCCCTCATTTTAGTTATCAACATTTAAAATTTAAAAGATATGATGTACCAAATAAGTATTTCCCTTTGAGGTATAAAAATTATGAGTTCACAGTAATACCATTTGGATTGACAAATACACTTCAGTGTTTATAGATATGATGAATGGTGTATTAAAGGATTTTCAAAATAAATTTATTATGGTATTTTTTACACTATAAGAGCTATGGTGAGAATGTAAACTATATAAAAATTATTTAAAATACTCTGATAAAGAATGATTTCTATGGAAAATTTAGTAAATGTGGATTTTGGATTCAAAAATATTATTGACACAATCATGTTGTATTTTATGATGGAATATTTCTTAATCCTTCAAAGAACAAAGATGTTGAAAAATAAAAAATAGAAAAAAGACTAATATATATAGCTTCCTCATTTTATTTGATTACTGTAATGTCCCGAATTTTTCTATGTATTATTTTAATATTATATGGGAATTTATTCGAGACCTGTCTCTAAGACGGCATGCAGTTCCGAGGCCCGGTGAGCCCGGAACAAGTGTATGAGTTTAATTTAACAATTAAATAACGTGTATGTGTAGTTTTCCTGAAAAAAGTGGAATAACCCCTGAAAGGGTGCTCGGATTAGAAATCTTAGTGCACTGTTGCGTTCAGAACAGCGTTTTTACCTTAGGTGAGGCCTAACATCGGCTGGCACGGGTCAGTGGTGAAATCTGGTTTTTGGACGTAACCGTAATAAAATATTTTATTTAAATATTTTATTTAAATCCTTGATGAAACGAAATATTTTATTCTTTTAAATAGATACTTCGTAGGTAAGGTCAGGGTTACAATCCCCATAACTCTGACTTCCTCTAGAGATCTCTAGAGAAGACCTCCCGACACGGCGATGACGTTCTTGATGATTTTCGCCGGCGACGACGACGAGGCGACCGAATCTTCGCTAGAAAATGTGGCGAACCCAGGTAGGATGTTTGTTTGATGATTTCTTCCCCGTTTTTGATTTCCACAACAAATGCGGACTAATCCACGAACAGATTAGCTCGTGGATCGATCGTTCTTGCAGGATGGGATTTTGTAGGAATCGTGGGGATCTTATTCTTGGAATTATTTTGGTTTTCATTCAACCATATAACGGTGATGAACCAATATCAACACGAACATCAATTGAGGTTCGTCCCTCTCAATTTTTGTATTTTTATCTCCTGGTTCTTACGCGTTCTTCATTTGTGATCTACGCGTTCTTGGAGGAAATCGATCGTTGCGCATTCGTTTGTTGACGCAACGATCTGAAATTCAAGATCCAACACTGAGACGGCCTAGCAGAGGGGGGACGGCAGTGGCGGCGGACAAATCAATGTGGTTCTGAATTTTCCTTTCTTTGACCATTTTCGTGCGGATGGATCGAGATGCACTATCAAGGATGGTCGGGAGTCCGAAACTGGCGGAATCGGTTTCGTAGGGGTGAGACGACCCCATATCCGGAGTTTCGTGATGGTCGGACAGTTGGATCAAGATCCATAGAATCGGCCGAGGTGCGAGGAGGAAGACGATGCTTCTAGAAATTTCCCGACTACACGCCATGTAGTATGGGCGACATGGCGTGTGTTCATCGGCAGGTTTACCTGGCATGTACTCCGGGAGTACACGGACATGGTTTGGTTACACGGCCAAGGACACGGCATGTATACCATTCCACGGATAGACCTGGCCAAATACACGGGATATCCCGTGTACTGGTACACGGGCAGGCGACATAGACACGGATAAAGACCGTGTATAGGCACATGTCCAGTGTACACGGATCAAGCCCCAGGTACTCGGACAAGGTGTGTGACTCTTCTACACGCCATGTAGTTCCTTTCTATCTGACAATCCAAATGACACGGGCCGTTTACACAGGCAGTACCTGGAGTCAAGGAACACGGTGTGTGATTCTTCTACACGCCATGTTGTTTAGTTTTACACAACTTGGACGGATGACATGGGCCGTTTACACGGGCAGTACCCGGGGTCAAGGAACACGGCATGTAAAAATACTACATGTCATGTAACTATTCCTTCATGGCTTGAGCCACTTATATTCTATGAATTGGACTAGTTTCCTTAGGGTTCGTACCCTTAGTCTTTTCCGCGAAGGTTCTGGTATCATTTCCTTATACAGGAGTATGATCCCTTCAGCAGAACATCCTGAATAGAGTTGTTGGAATCTCCTCTGTGAGACTTAGATTCGGATCCTCTATTCATTCCTGGAACCCTAGGTAGAGTTCTTGGTATCAACGTTACCAACTTTACCCAGGCGCGGATCCTGTGCTTAGTGGATAAGCTCAGACTGAGTTGTCGGAACCACCCCATGACTTGGTCGTCATCCTCATCTGAGCATCATGTTCTCATTGTACTTGTGGAGTGTGTTCTCCTAGAATGAGTACTTTGTGTGTGTCTCTTCATACCTAAGATTGTGTTCTCCTTGTTATGTGCTTAGTAGAATCTTCGAGTTGGATCCTAGTGCCGGTATCACGATGGTCGTTCATGTATGATTATATATGGATATTTTTTTTATATGTTCGGTATACATATACTGTGTAGAGCTGACTGTATCTTTCTTTGTGGTATTTCCCTTGTTGTATTTCTTTTGTGGTTTCGGGGTGTCCTACTGGGTATTGTTATACTCACCCCTGCACGGGCTTTTCCCGCACGTGTCGTGTCTTGATCAGACGAGCGAGCCTTTGACAGTATTCTTGGTGGTCCAGGACCGGATAGTGCTCAGTGAGATCAGGTGGCCCAAGGTTTGTTCCTACGGCTACAGATTTCAATCCCAGTACCTTTCCTTATAGGTTGGACTTTGTTACAGACTTTTCAGCTTTGTGGTCTTGGAGATGTGTGTGTGTGTGTGTGTGTGTGTGTGTATAGGTTTATAGGCAATGCCTCCCACGTTAGTAGCATGCCTACTCGTTGCTAGTCACCAGCCCCTGGCCTAATGGAGGTGGGCTTGGGGAGTTGAGGCTTGGGCCCCATAGGGACGGGTCGTGACAGAGTGGTATCAGAGGGGCCTGAGCCGCAACTCCCCAAGCCCGCCTCTAATAGGCCAGGGGCTGGTGACTAGCACCAAGTACGCATGATACTAACATGGGAGGCATTACCTATAAACCTATACACATGCACACACATCTCCAATTCCACAAAGTTGAATGTTAAAAACTACTAAAAATGGAAATGCATGCATACACTAAAAATCTCAACCAATAGAGTACGATAGAAAGTAAAGTACAACAAGTGTAAAACCCTGGGCCAAAACTACAAGCCAACCAAAACAAAGTCTGTAACAAATTCCAACCTATAAGGAAAGGTACTGTGACTGTAATTTTTAGTTGTAGGAACACACCTCGGGCTTCCTGATCTCACTGAACACCGTCAGGTCCTGATCCACCTAGAATCATGTCAAAGGCTCACTCCTCTGCACAAGACACAACACGTGCGGGCAAAGCCCGTGAAGGGGTGAGTATAACAATACCCAGTAGGACACCCCAAAACGATAAAGGAAATACAACAAGGGAAATACCACAAAGAAAGATATAGTCATCTCTACACAGTATACGTCTACCGAACATATAACATGAATATCCAGATATACTCATACACGACCGACCATCGTGATACCGCCACTAGGATCCAGCTCGAAGATTTTACTAAGCACATAACAAAGAGAACACACTCCTTGGTCTAGGGAGAGAGATACAAAGTACTCGTTCCAGGAGAACACACTCCATAAGTACCCCGAGAACATGACACTTAGATGAGGATCACAACCAAGTCATAGGGTGATTCTGAAAACTCAGTCTAAGCTAATCCGCTAAGCAGAGGATCAGTGACCGGGTAACGTTGGTCACGTCGATACCAATAACTCAACCTAGGGTTCCAGGAATGAATAGAGGATTTAGCTCTAAGTCTCACAGAGGGGATTCCAACAACTCTACTCAGGAAGTTCTTGTGAAGGGACCATACTTTTATGCAAAGAAAATGATACCAGAACCTTCAGGGAAAAGACTAAAGGTACGAACCCTAAGAAAAATTGTCCAAGTCACCGAAGACAAGTGGTTCAAGTCATTTAGTATAGGTTACACATCATGTAGTATTGTTACACGTCATCTTCTTTGACCCTGGGTACCGCCCATGTAAATGGCCCGTGTCATTCGTTCAAACCGTGTAAAACCAAACTACACGGCGTGTAGGAAAAGTACACGTCTTGTTCCTTGACCCCGGGTACTACCCATGTAAACGGCCTGTGTCATTTGGTTTTTCAGATAGAAAGAAACTACACAAAGTTTTGAATAATCACATGCCGTGTCCGAGCACCTGGGGCTCACCCCGTGTACACTGTCCATGTGCCCGTACACCGCCTCTGTCTGTGTTCGTGTCGCCTGCCCGCGTACCAGTACACGGGGTATCCCATTTATCTGGCTGGTTCTAGCCGGGGAGGGGGATACATGGCGTGTCCTGGGCCATGTACCCAACCTGTGTTTGTTTACTCCAGGAGTACAAGGTAGGTGGTCCAACGACGAACACACGCCATGTTGCCCATACTATAAGGCGTGTAGTCCGGAAATTTCCAGAAACGTCGTCTTCTTCCCCGCGCTTCAGCCGATCATTCGGATTATGTTTCTCTAGTCCATTTTCCACAAAAATCAGGAGCATGGGTCGCTTTGTCATCGCGATGGCGAATATATGGGTTTTGGGCCTTCGATCGGCTCTGAAATCCGATTCTGGTCACCCGTGCGGAAATCGTTTGAAGAACGATATCTTCCAATATGCTTTGATCCATTCGTCACCACCGCAGCCGCACCTCAATAGGGTTGTACCAATCCCAAATCTTCAATTTGGGATCATTGTATCACACAACATGTGCGCAACGATCCGTCGTTCATATCCCCGCAAAGAACGCGTAGAACGCAGTGAAAAACATGAGAATTTGGGTAAGAAGAACACAACAAAATCGAGAGGGACGAACCTCGATCGATGTTCGTGTCGATCTTGGTACGTCACCCTTAGGAGGTTGAACGAAACCAAAACAATTTCAAGAATCAAATCCTCATGATTCCCGAAAAATATCATTCCACAAGAAAGATCGATCTTCGGGCTAATCTGTTCATGGATTAGTCCGCGTTCATCGTGAGAATAAAAAATGGGGAAGAAAATCAAAAGCAAAACGTCCTACCAGGATTCTCGGCATTTGCTGGCGAAGATCTGGTCGCCGCGTCGTTGTCGCCGGTGAAAATCATCAAGAACTTCGTCGCCACGTCAGGAGGTCTTCTCCAGAGCTCTCCAGAGGAAATCAGAGTTTGGGGGATTGTAACCCTAACCCTCCCTGTGATATGTCTATTTAAAAGAATAAAACATTTCATTTCATCAAGGATTTAAATAAAATATTTTAATTAAATATTTTATTATGGTTACGTCCAAAAACCATATTTCACCACTGACCCACTTCGGCCGATGTTAGGCCTTGCCCAAGGTAATAAATGTTGTTCTGAACGCAACGGTGCCCTTGGATTTCGGATCCGAGCACCCATTCGGATTTTATTCCACTTTTTCAGTAAAACTGCACGCGCGTGTTATTTAATTGTTAAATTAAATTCATACACTTGTTCCGGGCTCACCGGACCTCGGAACTGCACGTCGTCTCAGATCCTGGTCTCGAATAAATTACCATATAATATTAAAATAATCAATGAAAAATTTTGGGACATTACATCACACCCACCTTAGGGGTTTACGTCCCCAAAAATACAAAAAAAGGGCTACTCAAAATGATGTGGGTACTGCACAAAAAACTGAGCCTCCACCTCCCTCCCACGTGCTCTCCTGGAGATTTTTGTGCTTCCACTGGACACAAACCAAGAGAATAGCTCATCCATGAAGGATCTTCTCCTATCGATCCTCGATCTCTACTGGGTACTCTACAAAGGTCCCCCCATCATCGATGTCCAGCTCACCCCAGTCGATAACGTGCGATGGATTGTGCACGTACCTCCGTAGCTGCGACATATAGAAGATGTTGTGTACCCTTTCCATCTGAGGATGTAGAGCCAATTTATATTCCACCTCGCCAACTTGACTTAGAATATGAAAAGGGATAACGAACTTAGGAGATAACTTACCGCCTCAGCCAAATCTCCGCAATCCCAATCAAGGTGAGACCCAAAGGAACACAAGGCTTATTTCCTCAAACTCCAAGGTCCTCCGCCTCCTATCGGCATAAGATTTTTTTTGACTCTATGCAGTCTTCAAACGCTCATGGATGACATGCACCTTCTCTGTAGTATCTTTCACCATCTCTGGGCCCATAAGTGTTGACTCTCCTGGGTCAGTCCAGCAAAGTGGTAACCTGAAAGGTCACACATACAGAGCCTTTAATGGTGTCATAGCAATAGTGGAATGATAAATGTTGTTATAAGAAAATTCCACCAGTGGAAGTTGATCCTCACAGCTATGACCAAAGTCATGTATGCAAGCTCGAATCATATCCTCCAAAACCTGGATGGTCCGCTCTGTCTGACCATCAGCCTGAGGATGAAATGATGTGCACAATCGTAACTGAGTCCCAAAAGCTTCCTGCAATCCCTTCCACAATGGGGATGTGAAATGAGCATCATGATCTGAGACGATCGTGGATGGCACTCCATGAAGTCTAACTATCTCTTGTACGTAGAGGCGTCAAAATCTCTCTATCGAACTCTTCTCTCGTATGGCTAGGAAGTGGGCCAACATGGTGAGTTGATCGACGATCACCCAGATGGAATCGTGTCCCCTGGACGTATGTGGTAAACCCTTTACTAAGTCCTTGGATATATGTTCCCACTTCCACTCTGGCACCTCAAGGGGCTGATTCAAACCTGTTGGCACCTAGTGTTCAGCCTTTACTTACAGACAAGTAAGGCATCAAGAGACAAATTCTGCCACACCCTTCTCCATTCCTGGCCACTAGAACTGACGTCGAAGGTCTTGATACATCTTTTATATGCTTGGATGAACCGCAAAAGGGGATTTATGGAACTCCTTCTCAATTTTTGTGTTTTTCTCTCCCAGTTCTTACGCGTTCTTGGAAAAAATCGATCGTTGCACATTCGTTTGTTGGCGCAACGATCTGAAATTCAAGATCCAACCTCGAGACGGCCTAGCGGAGGTCCAACGGTGACGGCGGCAGACAAATCGACGTGGTTCAGAATTTTCCATTCTTTGAGCATTTTCATGTGGATGGATCGGGATGCGCTATTAAGGCCGGTTGGGAGCCTGAAACCGATGGAATCAGTTTTGTAGGGGCGAGACGACCCCAAATCCGGAGTTTCGTGTTGATTGGATGGTTGGATCATGATCTGGAGAATCGTCCGAGGCGCGAGGAGGAAGACGATGCTTCTGGAAATTTCCCGACTACACGCCGTGTAGTATGGGCTACACGGAGTGTGTTTGTCGGCAGGATTACCGATGTAATTTCTCTAATTTTTCCATGTATTATTTTAATATTATATGGGAATTTATTCGAGACTAGGCTTTGAGATGGTGTGCAGTTCCGAGGCCCGGTGATCCCAGAACAAGTGTATGAATTTAATTTAACAATTAAATAACGCGTGCGTTCAGTTTTCTTGAAAAAGTAGAATAAGCCCCGAACGGGTGCTCGGACCAGAAATCTGAGGGCACCATTGCGTTCAGAACAACATTTTTACCTTTGGCAAGACCTATCATCAGTCGGGGCGGGTCAGTGGGGAAATCTGGTTTTTGGACGTAACCGTAATAAAATATTTTATTTAAATCCATGATGAAATGAAATATTTTATTATTTTAAATAGATATTTCACAGGGAGGGTAGGGGTCAGAATCCCCCTAACTCTGATTTCTTATGGAGAGCTCTAGAGAAGACCTCTCGATGCGGTGACGATGTTCTTGATGATTTTCACCGACGATGACGACGCAGTGACCGGATCTTCCCCAGAATACGCCACGAATCTAGGTAGGATGTTTTTATTTTGATTTTCTTCAACTTTTTTGATTCTGATGATGAACGCGGACTAATCCATGAACAGATTAGCCCGTGGATCGATCATTCTTGAGGGATGGGATTTAGCGGGAATCATGGGGATTTGATTCATGAAATTGTTTTGGTTTCGTTCAACCTCCTAACGGTGGCGGACCAACGTCGACACAAACATCAATCAATGTTCGTCCTTCTTGATTTTTTTTGTGTTCTTATTCCCAAAATTCTCGTGTTCTTCGTTGCATTTTATGTGTTCTTCGTGGGTATATGAACGAAGGATCTTTTCGCACCCATTGTGCGATGCAACGATCCCAAATTTATGGTCTGGCGTCGGTACAACCCTATGGAGGTGCTTCTGTGGTGGCGATGAACGGATCGAAGTGGATTGGAATATATCTATCTTCGAACGATTTCCGCACGGGTAACCAGAATCGGATTTCAGATCCGATCGAAGGCCCGAAACCCACGGATTCGGCATCACAACGACGAAGTTACCCCTGATCTTGAGTTCCATGGAAAACGGACTAGAGAAACGCGATCCGGAAGATCAGCCAAAGCGCGAGGAAGAAGACGGCCTTTCTGGAAATTTCCGAACTACACACCGTGTAGTATGGGATACATGGCTTGTCTTCATCAGTAGACCACATGTCGTGTACTCTGGGAGTACACGGACATGGGTTGGGTACGCGGTCAAGGACACGTCATGTATACCCTCCCCGGCCAGACCCGGCCAGATAGACGGGATACCCCGTGTACTGGTACACGGGCAGGCGTCACGGACATGGACAGAGGCTCTGTACGGGCACATGGCTAGCGTACACGGGGCGAGCCCCAGGTGATCGTACACGGCGTGTGATTATTCACCATGCCATGTAGTTGATTTCTATCTGAAAATCCGAATGACACGGGTCGTTTACACGGGCAGTACCTGGGGTCAAGGAACACTGCCTGTACTTTTTCTACACGCCGTGTAGTTGGGTTTTACACGGCTTGAATGAATTACATGGGCCATTTACATGGGCAGTACCTGGGGTCAAGGAACACGGCGTGTAACCATACTACACGCTGTGTAACCTATCCTAAATGACTTGAGAAACTTATATTCTATGACTTGGACTAGTTTTCTTAGGTTTCGTACACTTGGTCTTTTCCCTGAAGGTTCTGGTATCATTTCCTTTACATAGGAGTATGATCCCTTCATCAGAACATCCTAAATAGAGTTGTTGGAATCCCCTCTATGAGACTTAGAGCCAGATCCTCTATTCATTCCTAGAACCCTAGGTAGAGTTCTTGGTATCGTCGGGACCAACTTTACCCGGGCACTGATCCTCTGCTTAGCAGATTAGCTCAGACTGAGTTGTCGGAATCACCCCACGACTTGTTTATAATCCTTATCTGAGCATCATGTTCTCAGGGTACTTGTGGAGTGTGTTCTCCCGGAAAGAGTACTTTGTATCTCTCTCCCAATACCTAGGAGTGTGTTCTCCTTGTTATGTGCTTAGTAGAATCTTCGTGCTGGATCCTAGTGGAAGTATCGTGATGGTTGTCGTGTATGAGTATATCTAGATATTCTTGTTATATGTTTGATAGACATATACTGTGTAGAGATGACTGTATCTTTCTTTGTGGTATTTACCTTGTTGTATTTCCTTTGTGGTTTTGGGGTGTCCTACTGGGTATTTTTATACTCACCCCTGCACTGGCTTTGCCCACACGTGTCGTGTCATGTGCAGACGAGCAAACCTTTGATAGGATTCTAGGTGGACCAGGACCGGATGGTGCTCAGTGAGATCAGGCAGCCTGAGGTGTGTTCCTACGGCTACAGATTGCAGTACCAACACCTTTTCTTATAGGTTGGACTTTGTTACAGACTTTCTTTTGGTGGGATTTTACTTTTTTCCTAGGGTTTTACACTTTCTATACTTTACTTCTAGTCATACTCTATTGGTTGAGATTTTTAGTGTATGCATGCATTTCCATTTTTAGTAGTTTTTACTTTTCAACTTTGTGGGCTTGGAGATGTATGTGCGTTCGTACAGGTTTATAGGCAATGCCTCACATGTTAGTAGCATGCCTACTCGGTGCTAGTCACCCGCCCCTGGCCTGTTGGAGGCGGGCTTGGGGAGTTGCAGCTCGGGCCCCACTGGGACGGGTCATGACAGAGATTACTATGAGAACATGATGCTCAGCCGATATGGCCTGCGTCGGTCACGCCGCCTGCTCTCACTACAGCAGGTGCCACGGTCGCCTGCTCACCTAACCGATCTGTCTTCATAGACCGTAATCTTTCATTATTCATTGTTCACACATTCTTCAAATTTTCTTCATTGAAAAATTATTAAGCGCACTAAGAACTCAATGCTTCGTTGAGCACGACTTACAGACGCGGAGATCTCAACCCCAGAATCACCAAACCTCATTCGTCTCTTTTTTTGATTTAAATCGAAGCCGATATGGCACGCGGAAGGATCCCATGGTGCGGGTCCGACGAGGGTTCTGGCAGTCCAATGCGACGGTTCAATTGGGAGAGCAGGCGACCGTGGCGGCTGGTGCAGCGCGAGCAGGCGGCGCAACCGAAGCAGACCGTGTGTGAGGCGGAGGTGCAGTAGTTCCCGATTCGTGAGGGCCACGTGAAATTTGAAGGAGAAGGAAACTTGAAATTTGGGGAACGTGAAATAATGAGATAGATTAGAGAGAGAATGGTATAACAAAAAATTGAGAAATAATAAAAGGTAAAAAAAATAAATCAATCATGGAGAGGCGCCACTTTTGGTGGTGGCATGGGATTGAGGAGGTTTTTTTATCATTATTATTATATTATAATAATGATTATAAGATATTAATGGGAATAAAATTAAAATAGAAATAAATAAAAATGAAGGAGTGATTCTAGCGCGCAAGAAGACTCCAAATCATGATTGATTTTGGAGTTGTGAAAAATAAATAAATAAATGATTATTAATAATAATAAAATATTTTTATTATTAATTTTGATGATAAAACACCATTTTGTATGCAACTCCTTCGTGCGACCTTGGTTTCACGAACCATGTGTGGTAGTGCGACCCAGATTCCGAGACAGACATTCTAAGTCCAATTGACTGGCCGTCAGAAAGGACGTGACCTTGTCTTTAAGACTGTCGGTTCAATTCTAATTTTGGGTACTAAATTCTGGTTCGTGCCTCAGGTCCACGAAACACTGAATAATAATATTATTGTTATTATTACTGGATCTTGTATCCGACATATCTCCCTCATACGGTGTCGGAATGATGAAACGTCTATGACGTTGTGACCCTAAAATTAAGATGGATGTTTCAAGACTAATTATAGATATTTAAGATGAGGTCGAGGCGTGGTCCCCACAAGGCCCGGTTCGCGCGTGTGGTGGTGAAATACAACTTTTTCACCTGCTATCTGTTTTGGACAAATGGGTAGTCCATCTCGTGGGTTTTTTCATATTGATTGCAAATGTGTGACCGGTTTGGTTAACTGGTGTCGTTTGAAGTGTGGTTGGGTTGGATCAAACACAAATCCAACCGGGCCCTCGGCACTAAAATGCCTATAACTTACAGACTGGGCATCCGATTGACGCACTGTCTATCGAGTTGGAACCCTTATAACATGGCGGTCCTTCGGGTTACTTCCTTGTGGAAATTCATGATGGTCGAGGTATGACCGATAACCTGAGGAGTAGAACAAGGATGTTTCTTTTAGTGAGAGTTAGGATGACTACACCCTTGATGACTCAAGGCGTGAGTCTTCCTTACTCCTCTGCTCCAGAAGATATGGGACTCCCCACCTCATGAGTGGGGGTTTTTTTCCTCTGAGATTGTTTTCCTATCCTTGGAGTCGGTACTCCATCACATGGCCAGACTAGGCCGGTTGCATTGGTCACCCTGTGTACTGATTACACGGGTTAGAGTACATGGGTTGAGACCGTGTACGGGCACATGACCAACATACACGGGGCGGACCCCCAATACTTTGACAAGATGGGTGATCCATTCTACATGCTGTGGAGTTGCATTTTACACGACCAGCCTTGTGACATGGTCCATTGTACACGAGTAGTACCCGGGGTCAGAGGACACGATGTGTAACCTTTCTACACATCTTGAACTTTTCAGTACATTGATTTATTTTCTTTCCCACCGTATCTTGGAAATCTTTCGTTTGGGTTAGTGCCCCTTATTTTTGTTCCCCTGATGGTCAGGCATCGTTTCCTTCTACAAGAGTATGATCACTTCAGCAGGACTTTCTGTGATAGAGTCGGCATCCCTCTGAGAGGCCCAGAGTGAGATCATATATCCATTCCTGACCCTAGGTAGAGTCATGCATCGATGTGACCAAATCTACTGAGCGTTGATCCTCTACCTAGCTGGTGAATCCGGATGAGTCGTGGTATCTGCCATGGCCCTGGAAGCGATCCTCATCTGTGTATCATGATATATCCCACTCAAAAGTGTGTCTCACGTAATAAGTGCTTCTATCTATTGAGATCTTTCCCACTCAGGAGTGTGTTCTCCCTTCATGAGTGTAACAACACCTCGTGACGTTTCCCAATAAACATTACTTCTCGGACGGACATCATCAGAGCTATTAGACTCGTGGAGTGTGTTCTCCCGGAACGATTACTTCATGGAAATCTTCGAACTGGATCCCTAGTGCGTGTATGTGGTCGTGTGACTTCTCTCAAGACTATGGGTCAGAGTTACAAGTATATCCGGTTTCCCTGGGTATATGAATGGGCATATACCTGGTGTGAGCTGTGAAATGAAGATCCCCTTACTCTATCGTTTGGGTTTCTTTGAGCGATCATATATATTATTGGGTGGAGCTGTACACTTTTTGTTCACTCTTTTTGTACCTTCTTCTCTCTTACTACTCTCCTCTTCAGTACCTCTATTTCTGCTCCCTTGAGCCTTCGGGGCATCCTACTGAGTATTTTTATACTCACCCCTACTTGGTCTTTACTCACATTTGGCATTCCCTTGCAGACGACGATCAAGTTGAATGTGACATTAGAGGAGCTTCGGGATACGAGGTTCTTGGACTGCGTATGGTGGTCGTAGCTTGGGATTCAGGAGTGGGACTCTTCCAGCTATTTTTCTTTTTCACCTGTTGTCGGGTTGTGGCATTTTTTTCTAGTTGGGTGTGTATTTTTTGCCCTTTCCATTTCAACATTACTTTTCTTGTACTTGTACTGTTATAGGTCGATGCATTTTTGTTTGGTTCCCTTTTTATAGTAGTGTGGAACCTTGCTTTCTTCTTTTTCTATGATCTTTTGCATTGAGTTAGTTGTGTGTGTGTGTACAGGTTCATAGGAAAAGGCCTCCCCGAGTTTCTTGTGCCTTCGGTGCTAGTCACCAGCCCCTGGACTAAGGAGGCAGGCTTGGGGTAGTTGCGGTTTGAGGAAGGAGACCATGTGTTCCTTGGGGTCTCACCTCGACGGGGATTGCAGAGATTTGGCCGAGCCGGAAAGCTATCTCTGAGGTTCGTTGGCCCTTTTCAGATTCTTGAGTAGAGTTTGCGAGGTCGCGTATCGCTTGCCTCTACCTCCTCAGATAGACCGGGTACAAAATGTCTTCCATGTGTCACAGCAAAGGAGGTACGTGCACGATCCATCGCACGTTATCGACTGGGGTGATATGGACGTCTATGATGGGGCGACCTTTGTAGAGCACCCATTAGAGATCGAGGATCAACAAGAGAGGATCCTTAGTGGATGAGATATTCCCTTGGTGCATGTCCGGTGGCAGCACAGGAATATCCAGGAGTGCACGTAAGAGCGGGAGCCTCAGTTTCATGTGCAGTACCCACATCTTTTTTAGTAGCCCTTGTTTTGGCATTTCGGGGACGTAAAAGCCCTAAGGTGGGTGTGATGTAAAGTCCTAGTTTTTTCCATGTATTATTTTAATATTATATTGGAATTTATTCGAGACCATGTTTTGAGATGGTGTGCAGTTCCGAGGCTCGGTGAGCCTGGAACAAGTTTATGAATTTAATTTAACAATTAAATAACACGCTTGTGCGGTTTTCCGGAAAATGTGGAATAATCCCTGAATGGGTGCTCGGATAAGAAATCTGAAGGCACCGTTGCATTTAGAACAACGTTTTTACCTTTGGTGAGGCCTAACATCGATCGGCGAGGGTCAGTGGTGAAATATGGTTTTTGGACATAACCATAATAAAATATTTTATTAAAATATTTTGTTTGAATCCTCGATGAAATGAAATATTTTATTCTTTTAAATAGAGATTTCATAGGGAGGGTCAGGGTTACAATCCCCCTAACTCTGATTTCCTCTAGAGAGCTCTGGGGAAGACCTCCCGACGCGGAGATGACGTTATTGATGATTTTCACCGACGACGACGCGGCGACCGGATCTTCGCCAGCAAATGCCACGAATCTAGGTAGGATGTTTGTTTTATGATTTCTTCCCCGTTTTTTATTTCCATGATGAACGCGGACTAATCCACGAACAGATTAGCCCGCAGATCGATCATTCTTGCGGGATGGGATTTTGCAAGAATCACGGGGATGTGATTCTTAGAATTATTTTGGTTTTCATTCAACCTTCTAACGGTGACGAACCAAGATCAACACTAACATTGATCGAGGTTTGTCCCTCTCAATTTTTGGGTTTTTCTCTCCCGGTTCATACATGTTCTTCATGTGTTTTCTACACGTTCTTGGAGGAAATCGATCGTTGCGCATTCGTTTATTGGAGCAACGATCTGAAATTCGTGATCTAACACAGAGACGGCCTAGAGGAGGTGCAACGGCGGTGGCGGCAGACAAATCGATGTGGTTCGGAATTTTCTGTTCTTCGATCGTTTTCATGTGGATGGATCAGGACTTGCTATCAAGGCCATTGGGGATCCCAAAACTGATGGAATCGGTTTCGTAGGGGCGAGACGACCCCAAATCCGGAGTTTCGTGATGATTGGACGATTGGATTATAGATCCGGAGAATCGGCCAAGGCGCAAGGAGGAAGACGACGCTTCTGGAAATGCCCCAACTACACGTCATGTAGTATAGGCTAAACGGCGTGTGTTTATCGGTGGGATTAGCTTGCGTGTACTCTGGGAGTAAATAGACACGGGTTGGGTATACGGCCAAGGACACGGCGTGTATACCCTTCCCCAGCCAGACCCGACCAGATACACGGGATGTCCTGTATACTAGTACACGGGTAGGCGACACGGACATGGACAGAGACCGTGTATGGGCACATGGCCAGCATACACAGAGCGAGCCCCAGGTGTTCGGACACAGCGTGTGACTCTTCTACACACCATGTAGTTTCTTTCTATATAACAAGCCAAATGACACGATCCATTTACACGGGCAGTACCCGGATTCAGGGAACATGGCGTGTGATTCTTCTACATGTCGTGTAGTTTAGTTTTACATAGCTTGGACGGATGACACGGACCATTTACATGGGCAGTACCCAGGGTCAAGGAACATGGCGTGTAACCATACTACACGCCGTGTAACTATTTCTTCATGGCTTGAGCCACTTGTCTTTTGTGACATGGACTATTTTCCTTAGGGTTCGTACCCTTGTTCTTTTCCCTGAAGGTTCTAGTATCATTTCCTTATAAAGGAGTATGATCCCTTCAGCAGGACTTCGGGAATAGATTTGTTGGAATCCCCTCTATGAAACTTCGATCCGGATCCTCTATTCATTCCTGGAACCCTAGGTAGAGTTCTTGGTATCGACATGACCAACTTTACCCAGGCGTCGAACCTCTACTTAGCGGATATGCTCAGAATTAGTTATCGGAATCACCCCATGACTTGGTTGTGATCCTCATCTGAGCATCATGTTCTCATAGTACTTGTGGTGTGTTTTCTCCCAGAATGAGTACTTCGTGTCTCTCTCTTTTGACCTAGGAGTGTGTTCTCCTTGTTATTTTCTTAGTAGAATCTTCGAGCTAGATCCTAGTGGTGGTATCACAATGTTCGTTCGTGTATGAGTATATCTGGATATTCTTGTTATATGTTCAGTAGGCATATACTATGTAGAGGTGATTGTATCTTTCTTTGTGGTATTTCCCTTGTTGTATTTCCTGTGTGGTTTCGGGGTGTCCTACTGGGTATTGTTATACTCACCCCTGCACAGGCTTTTCCCGCACGTGTCATGCCTTGTGCAGATGAGCGAGCCTTTGACAGGATTATAGGTGGACCAGGACTGGATGGTCCTCAGTGAGATCAAGTAGCACGAGGTGTGTTCCTATGGAAACAGATTGTAGTCCCAGTACCTTTCCTTATAGGTTGAACTCTGTTAAATACTTTTTAGCTTTGTGGGCTTGGAGATGTGTGTGCATGTGTACAGGTTTATAGGCAATGCCTCCAATGTTAGTAGCATTCCTACTTGGTGCTAGTCACCAACCCCTGGCCTATTGGAGGCAGGCATGGGGAGTTGCGGCTCGCCCCCCCCCCCTCCCCCCGGGATGGGTCGTGACAATTACTATTGGATATCTGTTCAAACATTTACATATTTTGTCAATACATTATACATTTTGACACAGAAAAGGGTAAAATTTACATCATAAAAGTAATATGAGGAAAAAAATTAGAATATGAAGAATATATTGATAAATGAACCAGTATTAATGTTATATTTATGTAAATTAGTATTTTTATATATAGTTATGCATTGGATAAAGGGTCAGGGTGCATCCATATGAAAAACAATAGTTTTTTTTCAGATGGATCATAAAAATTTAATAACCTTGATCTAGAGTTTATGGTCGTAATAATTTCAATAAAGATATAAAGGGACTGTATTTAAATTAAAATATAATATATATATATATATATATCACAAGATTTTTATGTATATGTTAACTAAGAAAGAGCTCAACAAGTTGAAAAAATATGACTATAAGTACTCTAAGATAATGAAAGTATGATTCAAAATCACCAAGGGAAGTAAAAAAGATGGTGGATACCTTGAGTAAGAAGGAACTTTTTTTTATATCAATTATTTGAATGGAGAATGGTACGATACTCCTAAATTAAGTATAGTTTGACATAGAAATTTTTAGATAAGGGGATACATCATTCCTTTTCTAAGTAATTGACCAACTATCATTGTTATAAAATATAAAGAAGCCTCAAAATATTGAAAAGATTATATAAAAGAATTTATATTATATTTAATATGGTATATCGATATATTGATATATATTGACAACGAATATGGATGTTTGTAATTTGGTAATTTTATATGAATACCATTGGTGCCTGTGTTGAAGAAGGAGTTACTAGATAAACCATATAGCTTAAATTTATCAAAACACTAAGGTGTCACAGATATAAATAGGGATTTAAGAGAACATTTCTAGTGGTAGAACATAACATAAGAAATTACTAACTATTTATCTAGATTATTGGTATGACAACAAGTAATGGTTGAGTGATTGCTATCAGATGGTATCATGAAACCTCTTCTTATATGAATGTGGAAGTGGGAAAACATCACATTAGAATATTTTTACCAAGATTACTAAGAACATTAATAATAATGATATAGTATGGGTTATTTTGAATCACTTTAAAAGTAATATATATTTCATAGCAATAAGGGGGGATCTATCCCTTAATCTTCTTTCACATATCTATATTAACAAATTTTTTAGGCTTCATGGTGATCCTCTATAAATTATATTTGATAAAAACCCTTATTTCACATTAAAATTATATAGGAGTCATTGGCTCTAAAATCAAAAATACATTTTAGAAATACCTATCAAAATAAAATATAATGTCATTATAGAAGAAATATATAAACAGTTGATGGCATGTTGAGGTCCTTCTAAATTAAAATCCAAGGAACTCAAAACCTTTATTTACATCTAGTAACATTTTCATACAACAATAGATTTGAATAAAGTTTATTAATGTGACCATATGAAGCCTTTTAAGGGAAAATATGTCATATTATAACCCACTTTGATGAAATAAGGGGAAAGTTGGATAGTTGGTTCTAAAATTTATGTGAGGATAACATAAAATGTTCAAGACATCTAGAACCATATCAAGACGACATAAATAAGATAGAAAATCCTTACTAACCATCGACAGATTGGCATCGAAATTAAATATGTGGATTATGTATTATTTAAATTATCTACATGAAATGTTATTATAGGTTTGGGTAAGAAGATAAATCTAATTATAAGGTGCATTGGACCTTTTGACATTTTGGGGAGAATTTGAGTTATGTATTATCACTTAACTATTTCTTCTAATATTTCTAAAATGGATGAAATATTATACGCCAAAATGTAAAGAAATAAAATTTAATTACCAAAGAAAATAATCTGTAATGAATCAATTTTTTTGGATGGAAAATTGTTTGTACTGAAGGACCCTGTGTATATTCTTGACATCAGATAGAAAGAGTTGTAGAATTTAACAACCCATGAAGTTAAGGTACTTTAGAGGAATCTTATGAAGTAGGATACATCATAAGAGCTTAAGGATGCAAGGAAAAAAAATTACCCACAATTTTTAAAGAATTTATGTGTATCTTAAATTTTGAGGATGAAATTATTTAATAGGGGAGAATATAGGACCCAATATTCAGTTGTTAATATTTCATATAACCACATGTCCTTTTATTCAATCATATTAATACAACACAACTATAAGTAAAAATTCACTAAAATGATTTTTATTAGTAATTATATATGAGGTATAAATATACTTTAAAAATAGAAAATGAAAAAATGGTATAATAAAAATATTTAAATAATAAAACAAGAAGTTGAATTTTTGGTGTGTTATAGTCCCTTGGAAAAATAACTCCCATGACCAACACAATTTAAAGGAAAAAATATATTAGAAGTATTATTAGAATTTTTTAAATTAATTATGAATAACCTTGATTGTGATTTTAGTTAATTAAGAATTATGTAAATAAGAGGTATTTATAGTATTTAAACAACTATATAACCGTCAGAATAATAACCTGATTGTAGAAATAATAACCCAACTGCAAAAATTGAAACATGCCCTTTGGAATAATATAATCCATTGAGGAGTATAATGAGTTAGGAGTATAAATTCTTTCACTATAAATTGAATTAGAAAATATAAGTATCATAATAATGTGAAACAATTTCTCAATCCACATAACTTTATGTGGGTAAAAGTATGCATTTCTAGTAAAACCTGTTTTACTATATTTTAAAAAAATTAGAGAAGAAATAAATATTAAAATTATCTAATATATAAAATTTTATTGGAAAATTTTATTTCATTTTTGGAAAAATAACGTTGAAATTAACTAAGGGTGAAGTTTTGGTATTTTTCCTAAATAGTTAAATATATAGGTGAATAGTGAAATGTAATATTTTGCATTAGAATAAAATAAATGATTTATTAAATCCTAGATTATGTAGTAATTTTTTTATTGGAATCACATTGTAAAATTAATATATATAGTCAAATGAATCAATAATAAACTTAATCTAACAAAAAAATAATATATTAATCCATATTTTATTCCAAGAACACCATCCCCTTCACTTATAAATACAGGCCACTTTAAACTATTTATTTTCACTTCAAAAAAGATTTACCATAATGAATATATACCAAAATACCACCCCAAACCCTCGAAGATATATTTTTTAAGCCCTGTTATTTTGAAAAGACCATATATAGAAGCTTTAATGTATAACCTTAAGAAGTCATCTTGAGGAGGAAATAAGTCTTTAAATTTATATTTTCTTTCTTCGTCTTTTAATGTTTAATAAAATATAATAAAATAGTGTAATTAATAATATAATTATAATTTAATATTAATTATAACATCATTTAATTCATAAAAAATCATGTCACTAATATTTATAACATTTATTCCATTATGGTTGATTTTAACCTCCTATGTCGAAGTTGTTATGAATTGATTTCTACTACCTTACATGGATGGTTTGGAATGGGTTTAATGAATATATATATAATTTATAAAATGATTAATATTTTATAAATATAAAATGGTCATTATAACAAAAAATTATTGGGTAAATTTAAACTATCGAAAGCGAAGAACCTAATATATGTTTCTTAATCAACATACATTTTGGGATTCCTATTGAAAATTCAATTTTTATACCACTAAAATGAAGTTAAACCAAGTATCCTAACACTTCAAGGTCTTATTAAACCATTATAAAGTAAAGTTTTACTATTAGCATTACAAAAATGATGTTTTGGAACTATGAACTAAATGACATCTAAATAAAAGACATGGAGAATCTAATCAAATAAATGATTTAAATATGACACCAAATGGGTTATAATATATGAAATAATAATTAATAAGTTTATTAATTTTGGAATTAAGATTTTCAATTCAATTATTTAGGATGTTATAGATGTATCCATTATAGATGAGACATGTGGTAAGGTATTCAATTCCCACACCATTATCTTGAAACTATGTTGTTAAAATATTATTTCAACTCAATATTTATTATATTTTATAAATATTATTACTTGGAATTATCATCCTTTAATCTATTATTTATGATATATTACCCATTCCCTCTCATTCACACCATTTATTCTCCTATTATAATTTCAATTAATGGGGCTTTCTCTAACAAATCATACTTTTGGTTATTATTTCATAGTTATTTATATTATCCTAAATATCTTATCACCAATGAAATGAAAATATTACTTAATAGTTTTAGAATACTTTTTAGGTATTATTTTATCATTTCCTATATTATTTATTTTAGTGGTATATTCCAATTATTTTCATTTATTATGATTATGTTCTCTAACACACTCAATCTATCTATCTTGACTTCATCTTTTTCCTGCATTTATATATTATTTAACTCATGGATATATTAAAAATATTTATAAATTTTTTTATTAAATTGACCATATGTCATGAATTTATATGGAATGAACACCATATATTATATAATTTAATTTCAAGGGGGTTTACCAAGAAAGTTATTCCATTTGGTTTACTATAGAAATATTAACAATATATATTCTCTTTTTTTTAATATGGTATAGTTAACGATTGTGTGGGAATGTTTTTGTAAGAGGTTCCACAGTAGACATTTTGTGTTGTATTTTTTTTCCCATTTATTGTTTCAAATGATGAATTAATTAGACTGAATAAGTTATGGGTAGGGTATATAATTATATATCCCCTATAAGGATTGACAAGTCTTAATAGAAAAAATAGTTTGGGTATTTAGTGTATGGATAACCATTTATGTATTATGTCTTGGTTGAGTCCTTGATAATATATTCATGATATCTGACATTATCCATTCTATCACTATTAGATTATTTATTTAGTATCCATGTGATTATTTATTTCAATTATTATATCATCCATTAATGTATTATATGGGTTTTTTAGGAACCTCACATGGTCATTAAAAAGAAACAAGCCCAATAAAATACAGTATTTATCATCATAAAATCACCATGTAAATGAATAACATATAATAATCTTGCTTACCGCATGTCTAGTAACCTCTATCTAGACGGATACTATTTTGATGAAGATCAGTAAGAAATATCTACATGACTCTCACCTCTATAGGTAGCACACCAGCCACTATAATCCTCGTAAAAAATTACAGGTTAACTTACACTCCAATGGTATCCAAGCACCTTCTTGAGGAAAAATTGAGATTATGTATGGAAGAGAGTTAATAATTTTATTGAATGAATCAACAAAAAAATAGTAATGGTGATTCCCTTTTATTACGCTCCCTTAATCAATAGAATAGGTTGAGTTTCTACTACCAATCTATAGAAGCCACCATGAATTTCATAATATATTCACGTTTTTTATACTTCCTCATTTATAAAATACACCATTCATAATTTATTTAACAATATGTTAATAATTCATCATAATGAACAATAAAAAAATAAAAACCTTTTAGGCGACATGTCCTTGTTCATATGCCTAATATGTCATATCATATATCATATCATAGTCCATATCATTCAACAAAATAATCTCCTTGAATTTAACGATATTGGTACACCACTTACTATGATATCAATCATATCCATATTTTGGGTTAGGATATAGATGAATCTTACAATCAGATTCATCCCATTTTAGTGAATTTTTATCAATCTCTCACGTTCACTAAAATTCTATATAGAAATTATTAAAAACATAACAACTCTTTATAATTCCATTGAAATTATATTAGATATGGTTATCAAACACTCTCTATTTTGGAACAAACAAATTCCTTAAAACTTTAACCTTTTTACAAAGAATAATTATGTAAACCTCAAGGCCTTTATAATATTGATAAGAAATTTGAATTCCTTAATTCATAAATGTAAATACAAAGTAGGCTCTATAAAAATATCAATACTACTCAAGATACAATGGTTTCTCACTTGATCTCGATCAATAATTCCCATATATTCCTATAAATGTGTCTACAATAAGTTCTGTCATATTCATTATATATATATATGCTCATATAATTCCATTTTTCATGTCATCAAGTGACCACAAGACATATAACATGTCTATCTAGTATAGGTCAACTCATAAATTCATGATTCTCCAAAATAGAGTAAATAGAATGAATGAAAATGTCATATGTCATTTATCAAAAGAGTTAACAACATCACATGTCACTCGACTAATCATCGACATGAATTTTCTCAGTATAAAACAATCATAGACCCTAATAAATGTTTTTGTTATTTGAGTGGAAAAATTCTATCTTGGTTATTCTCAACTCACAACATGATAAATATCATACCCAAATATTCCCTGGTCAGCTTAGCATCAAGGAATAACATAAGAAATGAATCAATTTATGAAAGTTTACAATCTATATATCATTCAATATTTTGGTAATGGTGATATATAATAAGAATACACCATTAAGTATTTCAATTACCATATGACATTCCATGTGATATAATTGTGTGGTTTAGTCTAAATAATATATGTCTACTTACTTTCTCAAGAATATAATATTTATTGAATATATAATTCTAGTCACACTGTTCATAACATATCATCACAGCTTATAACACTTTATAATGATCACATATTTGGGATAACTAGAAGTCATGCTTTGTGTAGATATTACCAGTCCATTGTTCATGTAATATATGTGGCATGAATAAATGAATGATTAAGAGGGATTTCCTATATTATGATACCATTATACATTTTACAACTATTATATACAATCCCTCATGTATCTAGTACTTCGATATTCAACATGACCCTTATAACTTTTTAATGTTAATGATTTTTTCAAAAAAAATTGAACATTATCATCTATAGTCATCCAAACAACAACTTCAACAAACTTATTAATGATATATTAAATGAGATGGTATTTTTGAAGGATTAGTTAGGTCATTCGGTGTGTACGTGGTTCTTTGGCATGTAAAATAGGTATATTGTTGTTATAGTAAAGCCAAATTTATCTCTCAATGTTTGGAACCATCCCAAGTTTAGTGATGAACTTCTTGATCTAAACAGATTCCTTTGTGATATTTGATGTAGTGATATACTCTTATTCTATTATTGATTCGGCCTTGAGATCTAGTTTGGAACTTATGTAATTTATAGATTCACAATAAATTCAAAACCAACATTAATATTGACATATCATGTCATATTTGTTGGAATTGAAATGAGTATAGGTTTAGCCCCTTATAATGAGATCATCCTCTCCTTTAAAAACTAGAAAAATATTATTCATTCTACTTAAGAACTTAATGACACTCCTTGCAGTAATCCAGTGATTGTCACTATGATTATTTTTGTATCTTGCTATTATTCTCAAATAATAACTAATATCATATAGATTATATACCATATAATGAAATATAGATCCTATGAAAGATGGATAAAGAATCATATCCTTCCATTTTAAATATTCACAAGAATAAATAATATATCTATGTTCCATTACATGAAATTTTGATAAAGAATTCATATTAGAGTAATCCATGTTAAACCACTTTATCTTTTTTCCAATATTTGGGTCTTGAATAAATATAAGAATACCCTTTTTTCAATAAATATAATTAATTATACCACTTATCTAGGCTTCCTCACCCATGTCTTTTATTGAGAATCATTTTTCTATCCATGCCTTTGAAAAAAAAATAATTTTGGGTAATTATTTCTGATTAATTGTATAAAATCTATATACAATAAAAAAATATAATATGAATCAAATTATCTTATTTGTAAACATAAGACTCATCTGTGTTCTTGATGAAATGAAAATCATTGGTTTCATTATCAAAATGGATAATCTAACTCTAAAATTATTTCCTCAATCCATAAAAGGAAAATTGTAACTTAAAACCCATAGAAACATCAATTTTAATGGTAAACAATTATTGATATATCATATAAACTACCTCAAATAAATTCACATTAAAGAAATCATTTCTCAAATCCAAATGATATATCTCATAATAATAACGAGTTATAATGTAAAAAAATATCAAAATTATATTTTTCATCACAACTGGTGAAAATTTTCCTTTATAGTCCATACCATTATTTTGTATAAAAATTTTCAATGAATTGAGTTCTATAGGTTGAAACACTATTATTCATATATATTTTATTTTGAAAACCCCACTAGCACTCTATGGGTCCCACCCATTTGTGTCCAACTAAAAATTTCCAAACATGTGTTTTGTATATAGAGCCCATATAATATTTTTGTAATCTATCTATTTCTTATAAAATTCACTCTCAATGGATTATAATTAGGTATTAGGTTCATAATATATGAACATTACATCATCATCATTTTCCACAAGAAATCCATATCTCACAGGCTTAAGTTAATGCCTTCCAAACCATCATGGTTCTTTTGTAACATGAGCTGGTATTTCATCCACAAATCATTATGGAAACAAATTATAATTCATCATTAGAAAAAACCTATTTATTGGTTTTGTATTTCATTAAGATAAAATTTATTCTTAATAATTCCTCTATTTATATTTACCTTTTCAAGGAATGTACCATTTCCATCCACAAAAAATAATTCTTTAGTAAAGATATAGGATAATATCTCATTATTTCCATAATATAACTAAAAATAATCACTTACCAGATTTAGAGTTAATTTTATAAAGTAATATACAGCATATTTATTTTTCATAACCCTAGATCCATATAAAAGTAAATTTCGGATTTTTTCTAGTCAATATCCCATATAGTTTCTTTATAACTAATTTAGAAGGAATGTCATTATGTAGGAATTTAACAGCTTCTAGTGAATATAACTATTATTTATAAGAAGGATACATGTACTCATCATCTACCCAAATATGTATAAATATATATGAATCCTCCTATCACCATTCCAATTTGTTTTTTAAGGATGAGTGAGCTATGAAAAAAAAATCCACAATCTCTTAGATAAGCAGTAAAATCCAAGCATAAGTACTAGCCACATGAATATAATTAGGGAATCATAAAAACTTTTTCCATTTGATTTGTTAACATTATTTTTGATTTATTTAAAAAGTTATATCCTTGTTTCTCATGGTAAATACATTAAAATATTGAAATTTTTCATTATTAAATTTTATAAAGAACATATTTTTTCACTATATTGAGTAATAATTGGTCCACATATAGCTCTATCTAGATATCAAGCAGTCTCTTAGCCCTTTATTTTATTCCACTAAAAGGTACTTTGATCATTTTAACAAATAAAAATGATTTATATGTGTCAAAAAATTCCTAATTTAATGATATCAATATTAAATCTCTACGGAGCCAATGTATATGTTTCTCATTTATATGTCCAAGGTAAAAATTTGAAAGATAAGTTGTGTTATATTAAAACATAACCTTCTTATTCAGAATGATGTAGATTCGATTATCTTTATATATAATATATAAACCATTAATCATATTCTATATACCCTAAAAATCATTCATTTTTATTGAACAACTCTTATTCAAAATTGTGAGTGAATAACCCATCTTTTTCAAACGATATACATAAAACAAATTTTATTTTTATGTAAACACTAGTGCAGAAAACGTTTTTTACGTCACCATTTTTTACATCGGTTATATAAAACCGACGTTATAATATGTAAAACGAGGTTTTTTATGTCGGTTATTTAATAACCAACGTAAAAACCTGTGTTCGGTACACCATTAACGTCAGTTATTTTTATAACCGACGTTATTAATCGCGCGGCTTCGTTTTTTACGTCGGTTATACATTAACCGCCGTAAAAAACAGAAGCGGGGGGTGTTTGTTACGTCGTTTATTCAATAACTGACGTAACAAATCGACATATATACGAGTTATTATGTCGGTTATTCAATAACCGACGTAATAAACGCGGTTTTTGAAGGCCTTTTTACGTCGGTTATAAAATAACCGACGTAAAAAAAGAATCCGCAGATGTTTTTGACGTCGGTTATGGAATAACTAACGTAAAAAACGCGGATTTTGAGCCCTTTATAACGTCGGTTATAAAATAACCGACGTAAAAAAAGAATCGGAGGAAGGTTTTTACGTCGGTTATTGAATAACTGAAGTTATAAATGTTTTTAAAAAAATTATAACGTCGGTTATTGAATAACCGACGTGATAACTCATTTAAAAATTTACCCAGACCCGTGGATTGTCATTCGCGAGTTTACCTTCGACAGTCACGACTCGTCTCTCTCGCGCGTAAACCCGAATCGGCTCGTCCATTTCGTTGGTTTAGATTCGTTTTGCGATCATCGTTTCTCATATTTAATCTCCTCGGATCAATCATCTAAACTCGCAGCACTCAGGTAATCCTCCCACTCGTTCGTTTTTTTCGCGGATAGTATATATATATATGTGTTGTGATTTTTTTGTTGAAACTATCTAAGATTCTTCGATTGCGAACCCTTTTAACTCGTTTTGGCACCATAATCTTATTTATCATCCCTAGATCTATTAGTTCGACTTGCAATATTGACTAATTTTATGATTTCACTAATTTTTCGTCGTTTTCTATAAATCCCCGAGAGGGTTGGGGCGTGTCCATTTGGATGGGTTGCCCTTTTACAGTTGTTACTACTTTATTCACACACAACCATGGCATAGATGCATGGATTTGGGATCACATCACCATTTTCACCCCCTGCAAACAAAGTTTCACGAGGAGGACTCGCCAGATTTCCCCTCGGCATGTTAAAAATTATAGATACCCTCTTTTCAGCAAGTAAAAAATTAACTAGTTTTTTCTTCACTACTTATCCTAAACAAATAAAACCACCATTCTTTCTAGAACCTCTACTAGATCCATTGCATCCATCAACATACATATTTTGATCTGAAAGCATCCCTTAAGCCTTATGTTCGATGCTAACATCCTTTACTGATCTATAGAAAATATGATGGTCTGCTAAGCTCTCCATTTAAAAGTCAAACCCCACCAATTATTCATCCTCATCATGAGAAAATGGCACAACATCTGAATTTCTGATTCAATCTCTTAGGTCACTGAACAAACATTAACTCCTTCAAATCTACACCTGGAATAGACAACCTAATGTCGAGTTCCTTCTCTATCTATTGAAACTCAGTTCTTCCTCCACACCTAAAAAACATTCTTTGAATGGCCCAACTTCTTGTTATGGTAAATTTTCAGTGATTCCAGGGGGGGAGGGCTATCAAGAGGGTTGGGGGTGTCCAGGGGGGTGTCCAAGGGGGTAGGGTGTGGGGGGTGGTGTCCAGGAGGGGTGGGGGGCTGTTCAGAGGGGTCGGGGGGTGTCCAGGGGGGTTTACAAGGGGGTGGGTGGGTGTGGGGGGCTGTCCAAGGGTGTGGGTGGGTGTTGGGGGTGTCTAGGGGGTGTCCAAGGGGGTAGAGGGTGGGGGTGGTGTTTAGGAGGGGTGGGGGGGTTGTCCAAAGGGTTGGGGGGGTCCAGGGGGGTGTCCAAGCAGGTCGGGGGTGGGGGTTGTGTCCAGGAGGGGTGGGGGTGCTTTCTAGAGGGGTCGGGGGCTGTCCAGAGGGGTCGGGGGTGTCCAGGGTGGTGTCCAAGGGTATGGGTGGGTGTGGGGGGCTGTCCAAGGGGGTGGCGGCCTGTCCAGAGGGGTCGGTGGGGTGTCCAGGGGGGTGTCCAAGGGGTTGGATGGGTGTGGGGGGCTGTCCAAGTGGGTGGCGGCCTCTCCAGAGGGTATTTGGGGTTGTCCGGGTGGGTGGGGGGGCTGTCCAGAGGGTTGGGGGATGTCCAGGGGGGTGTCCAAGGGGGTAGGGGTGGGGGTGGTGTCCAAGAGGGGCGGGGGGCTGTCCAGAGGGGTCGGGGGGTGTCCAGGGGGGTTTACAAGGGGGTGGGTGGGTGTGGGGGGTTGTCCAAGGGTGTGGGTGGGTGTTGGGGGGGTGTCCAAGGGGGTAGGGGGTGGGGGTGGCGTTTAGGAGGGGTGGGGGGGCTTTCTAGAGGGTTGGGGGTGTCCAGGGGGGGTGTCCAAGCAGGTCGGGGGTGGGGGTTGTGTCCAGGAGGGGTGGGGGTATCCTTTTGAAAGTTATATGAAAATATTAAAGGGATATGTTAAAAATCCATATCGACCTTAAGCCTCCATTATTGAAAAGTATATTTCTGAGGAGGTAGCAGAGTTTTGTACGAGCTACTTGGCTACGGCGCAACACATAGGTTTGCCTCCATCTCGCCATGAACGGGTTAATAATGAGGGAAAGGGGATTCGTGGCATGAAAGTCAAATCACTGTCAGCTGAACAGATGAAGAAGTTAGAATCATACATCTTGAATAACATAGCTGATGTTCAACCGTATATCACATTGCATATTAATGAGTTGAAACAATGTCATCCAAAGAAGAAAGAAATGTGGATTTTGAATGAGCACAACAAAACGTTTTTGCCATGGTTTAAAAAGACCTTGCTTGGTAGATCAGATGTATCAGAGACATTAAAATGGATAGTGGGTGGTCCATCTTTAAATGTGATAACATGGTCCGCCTATGACATTAATGGCTATACATTTCATACGAAAGCTCAGGACAACAGAAGTGCAGTTCAGAATAGTGGTGTATTGGTGTTTGCAGAAGCAATGCATTTTTCGAGTGCTAAGGACAGAAACCCAATTTCGGCATCAAGTGCATATTATGGAGTGATTGAAGACATATGGGAGGCTGATTACTTTAAAATTAAAGTTCCTTTTTTTTACTGTAAATGGTTTATCGGTAACAACAGTTTCAGACACGATGAATTTGGAATGACACTTGTTAATCTGAATAGATTGGAAGACACAGCTGATTCTTTTATAATGGAAACACATGCCAAACAAATTTTCTATGTAGTAGATCAATCAGATATGCAGTGGGCTGTTGTTTTACAAGGGAAAAAACAATATGTTGGTGAGGATGAATTTGATGAAGATGCTGATTTATGTGAGATCCCTACTTCCATGGAAAGATTAACAGAACATAATGATGAGTATGTTGAAGACATGGTTTGTGCCATAAGGAACGATCACGACGAAGGAATTTGGGAAAACAATCCAACTGTACATTCCTAAAATTACAGGTAACACATGTTTATTTCTTGTTTACATTTAGTTTTTTCATATAATGTTAGATATTGTAAATTTTTTACTTATTAAAACATGTATCAAACCAAAATGATAAAACAATAAAAACCGTAAAGAGGAGAAGTCCTGGGCGCACCGGCCGGCCGGTGGTGGATCACCGGTCGGCCGGTGGTCCAGACAGCAAAGCTCTGTCTGGTCCACCGGCCGGCCGGTGGTGATCCAGCGGCCGGCTGGTGGTCCAGACAGAGCAAGGCTGTCTGGTCCACCGGCCAGCCGGTGGTGAGCCAGCGGCCGGCCGGTGGCCCAGACAGAGCAAGGCTGTCTGGTCCACCGGCAAGCCGGTGACACCAGGCAGTGGGCAAGTCTAGTGCCTGGGTCCTCCGGCTGGCCGATGAGCTCACACCGGATGACCGGTGGACTCAGTGAGTCCACTTTTCAGCTTTCTTGGGCCAACTCCTTGGCAACCTTTTTCCTATCAACAAAAACACTTGAAAACAAGTTAGAACATAATAAGAGTGATTGTGATCATTAAAATCCAAGAGAGAGGGGTACAACAGACTGTGTTTACCATGTTTATCATTGTTTAACATGCTTACCATATTACCAATGTTTACTATTATGTAATTTAGTACACTTTTCTATTTTCTGATTAAGTAGTATTACAATATTTGAATTTGTATATTTGTGAACTAATGTTTGTTTTTTTGATTTGAAGGAAAATGACAGATCAATTAGTTGATCAGCCACATGATTCTGGAGATGAGCATATTGGTCATACATCTGGGGAGGAACATTCACATGCTCCTATTACGAAAAAGAATTCAAAGGTTGGTAAGCGTGGGTGCACACGTTTACCAAAATTAACACTTGCCCGTACGAAGGAGGAGATGATAGTCGTGGAGTTTGATGATGATGATCTTCCTAGAGGTCCAAATGCTAAATATTTTAAGGGTTTTGTAGCAACTCAGGCTAAGAGAAAAGTAATCATTCTCTATGATGATTGGAGAAGTGTGGATAAGGCGATAATTTCTCAGCTGTGGGAGACCATTTTGGTAAGATCTTTTGCTATTGTTTGACTGTTCTTTAAATGTTTCTAGTATATATAATATTTTTAACCTCTTTTTTATCAGATGACATTTGATATTCCTGACACTGGAGGAGTTAGGAAGAAATGCTTATCGTTGGCTGCTAGGAGATGGGGGGATTTCAAATCAACCCTCTCATTTGATTTCATTTATGGTCATAGGAGTCGTGAGAATCCATGTCATATATATCCTTTTATAGATGAAGACACATGGAGACAATTTTTTGAAAGTAGAAGAAAGGAATCATTTTTGGTAAGGGCAATGTAAACTTTTATAAGCTTTCTTATATAAATGATCTTATTATTGTTTTGTTAATGATTACTTATTCTTAATTTACAGCAAACAAGGAAAGCTCATCAAGAGATCCAATATAAAAATGTATACCCTCATAGTTTGTCTCGGGGAGGGTATGCATTATTGGAAGAACAAATGATGGCAGAAAAATTTCAACAACTAAGAGCTGAGTCTTCAAGCTCTGGAGAGGTGGCCCCTCCATCCCCTCCATCTAGACATGAGAAATGGAAAAGAGCTCGGAAGGGAAAAAAAGGACAATATCTTTCGGAAGAATCGAGACTCGTAGTTGAGAGGATTGTAAGATATCTATTTTATTTATTTAAGTTTACTATTTTCGTCATATATTTCCAATCATTATAGAAATGTTCAATTAATTATTACAGGACTCTCTTGAGGAGCAGAGTTCACAGGGGACATTTACACCATCTGGGAGGGAAGATATTTTATCTGTGGCATTGGGAAAGCCCGAACATCCTGGCCGTGTAAGAGGATATCCGGCAGGTGTATCGGTAAGAAAAGTGTTGCCACGTTCCTCAACTTCTAACGTTGAGGGAGTTTATAAAAAAAATAGAATCCTTGGAGGCTGAAGTCCATAATATTAATGAGACAATGGAGGACAAGATTAGAGCATCGGTGCAGTTTATGTTTGCAGACTTGCAAAGACAATTTCAGGGTGCAGCTCCCACTCCACCTCTCCCAGTAGCTCCCACTCCCCCACCTCAGCCTGCGGACCCCATTTTTGATCCTCCTCCTCCGCCGCAGCTACCTACTTATTGTGAGTTGTATGTTGATGATCCTCAACATCATATAGTTGCATATGGGATGGTATATTGTATAGGAGATACAGTTCATCATCAATAGTTAGAGGTAGAGAATCAGAGGGTCACTGTACATGATATTATAGATAGATCAGCTCGGATACCATTACCTACAGATGAGGTGACGACAGTTGGACATAGTATCGGCCATTTTTTACTTTGTCCATCCAGACTTCTTCGACTCATTACCATAGAGGTATGGATGTTATATCTTTTATTTTATATTTTTATTAATGTTTTATCATTTGAAAACTAATATATTTTTCAATTTATTTTTACAGGAATACTTCAAAGGTAAAGAAATACTGTATAGACAACAATAAAGACAGATAGCTATGACATCAGATGCAGATACTAGCAGTCTTGACAAATTGTCAAGATATTCAAATTTGTTGGCGGATCATTATGACTTTACAATGGAAGCTCATGTCTGTGGACGTGAACTAAGTGTGGGGATTATGAAAACCGATATCATGGAGTTTATCACTGGAGATAAGTTGGGCATCAACGTGGTGCAAATTTTTATCATGTAAGTCTTAACACCTTTTCCTTGCGTTATATTTATTAAAAATGTATACTTATGTCTGCTTTGTATTAGGTATCTGTATAAAATTTGTGAGAGGAATGAGCTGACAGATGTATATGGATTCGTGGACCCACAATTGTTTTCCCCTGAAGCATGTGCATTGGATGAGGAACAAAGAATGATTTATATTGCTGATAGATTTGAAAAGAATGTAATCACATAGTGTTGGATGATGCCTTTTTGTGAGAGGTATGAAACACATCCCTCTCAAAGAGTTAATTATCTTTTAACATAAAAAACCACTAACGTTAAATTTCCTTTTATTAGGGATCATTGGATGTTAGGGGTTTTTTGCCCAAGGGAGAAAGCACTTTATTGGATATGCTCTCTCCATGATGATGTGCGAGAAAGTTTTAAGAATATATTGGAAACGTAAGTTTCAATTTCACAATAGTTTTATATATTATAATGAATTTTAAATTTACCCCATTCGTATTATTTTCTAACAGGGCATGGGTCCACTTTCGAAAAAGCACAAAGAAAAGGAATTTCAAGATCAAATATGTACATGCGAAGGTAAATATCCATTTATAATTTGTACATTTTGATTTATTACATAAAAATAATATATTTAATTTACACTCATTCAAACAGAAATGTCATGAGCAACAAGGCATCATCGATTGCGGATATTACATGTTAGGATTTATGTATGAAATAATAACAACTGGGACAGTTCTGAGTTTTGACCTGGTAATATTTCCTCTTTCTCATAATATTTCAATTTGATTTATTCATTATACACGTTGACTACTATCCTTTTCCTTTGTAGCTTTTTGATGACCCTCAACCCTTTACTGCTGAAGATATCAAACACTTACAAGTGGAGTGGTCAAATTATTTTACAGGTTTGATTGACTTTTAGTTGTTTGTAATGTAAAATGTAATTTTGAATATTGTCAATGTAATTGTGTATTTCGTAGTCGTTTAGGTTGGATTTAGTTTTTTTTGAAGTTGACAGTGTATGTTTTGAATGTTATATAAGTGAATGTTTAATTTTTCTCTACTTCTTGTTTTGGTCTACTGTTGATGGTTTTTCTGGTCTGGATTTTGGTATGGGGGGGAGAGGTTTCAAGGGGGTGGGTGGGTGTTTGGGGGGTGCCCAAGGGATATGGGAGGGGTGTCCAAGGTGTGTTTGGGGCTGTCCTAGGGGTCGGGGGGTGTAAATGAGGGTGGGGGTGTCCAAGGGGTGGGGGGTGTCCAAGGGATATGGGAGGGGTGTCCAAGGTGTGTTTGGGGCTGTCCAAGGGGTCGGTTGGGTGTAAATGAGGGTGGGGGGGGGGGGCTGTCCAAGGGGTGGGGGTGTCCAAGTGGTGGGGGTGTCCAAGGGATATAGGAGGGGTGTCCAAGGGGTGTTTGGGACTGTCCAAGGGGATGGGGGGGTTTCCAAGGGGTCGGGGGGGGGGGGGGGGGGGGTCCAAGGGGTCAGGGGGGTGTCCAGGGGGTGGGGGGCTGTCCAAGGGGTGGGGGGTGTCCAAGGGATATGGGAGGGGTGTCCAAGGGGTGTTTGGGGCTGTCCTAGTGTTTGGGGGGTGTAAATGAGGGTGGGGGGCTGTCGAAGGGGTGGGGGTGTCCAAGGGGTGGGGGTGTCCAAGGGATATGGGAGTGGTGTCCAAGGTGTCTGGGAGTTCTGTCCAAGGGGCCGGTTGGGTGTAAATGAGGGTGGGGGGCTGTCCAATGGGTGGGGGGTGTCCAAGGGGTGGGGGTGTCCAAGGGATATGGGAGGGGTGTCCAAGGGGTGTTTGGGGCTGTCCAAGGGCTCGGGGGGGGTGTCCAGGGGTCGGGGGGTGTCCAAGGGGTCTGGGAGGGCTGTCAAGGTGTGGGGGGTGTCCAATGGGTGTTTGAGGCTGTACTAGGGGTCTTGGGGGTGTAAATGAGGGTGGGGGCTATCCAAGGGGTGGGTGGTGTCCAAGGGGTGGGGGTGTCCAAGGGATATGGGAGGGGTGTCCAATGGGTGTTTGAGGCTGTACTAGGGGCCGTGGGGGTGTAAATGAGGGTGGGGGCTGTCCAAGGGGTGGGGGGTGTCCAAGGGTTGTGGTGGGGCTCCAATGTGGTGGGGGAGGGCTGGCCAGGTTGTTAGGTGGGTATAGATGAGGGTGGGGTTCAGTTGGGGCTTGGGGGAGGGCTGGCATGGTTATTTTTGTTGTTTGGTTTCTGGTTGCTTTTTGGTGAGAGCAGTGCAATTATTTTAAAAAAATATATATATCGCTTTCACGTCGGTTATTTTATAACCGACGTGGTAAATAAATCGGTAGGGGTTTATCACGTCGGATTTTTCGAGAACCGACGTGCTAAACCGTTACCAGGCCTTTTATCACGTCGGATCTTAATATAACCGACGTGCTAAAAGGCCTGGGAATCGATTTACCACGTCGGTTATTGGATAACCGACGTGCTAAAACGTTTCCCAGGCCTTTTTATCACGTCGGTTATTTAAGAAACTGACGTGATAATAGGCCCGGGGAAGGGTTAATCACGTCGGTTATGTCATAACCGACGTGATAAACGATATCCCAGGCGTTTTATCACGTCAGTTTAGAAATAACCGACGTGATAACCCCCCCCCCCCCGCACATATTTATCACGTCGGTTATTATATAACCGACGTCCTAAACCCCCCCACCCGCGGTTTATCATGGCGGTTATATAATAACCGCCGTTATAAATCCCCATCCCCCATCATTTTTCACGTCGGTTATTAATGAACCGACGTGATAAACACTGTGATGTTAGGGATGTTACGTCGGGTTTTAAATAACCGACGTAAAAAACGTTATTTATAACGTCATCCATATTAACGTCGCCTAAAAACCGACGTAAATAATGAAAAATAACCGACGTAAAAAATGTTTTCTGCACTAGTGAAAGAATGAAATAACCGCTTTCAAAATTCAACTATATTGATAGAGAATATAATTTTCAAATACTAGTACCATAAATTATTCTCTATTTAAAACATTTAGATCTACTTCAACATTCAACAATTATCTTATATTTATAAGTCTATGTTTATCATTGAAAATGAGTGATGCCCTCCCAATATCCAATCCCCATGAGTTATAATTTGAGAAATTGATTTTTATAAAATTCACACCAATATGCTTATAATTACTATATTTGATAACATTTATCATTATTAGTTAAAAATATATAATTAGTTTATTATAAATACCTATAATATAACTCAAAATTAAAATCAGAATGCATACCACAATCAATGACAAGGAAATATCTATGGGCGAGTGTCATGTTTTACATATTTTTATCAAGCCCTTTCAATGAAAGTAATCCCATTAAAATGATGAACCCATAAATCATAACCATTAGTGGTCTAAGATCCATTTTCACTATGATTTGAGTCAATTTAGAGTTTATCTCATTATTTATGTATATAATATTTCCAATCATATAACACATTACTTCTTGATAGTCAAGTAGACAAAACTTTTCACAAATACATCTTAGGGAAGAACCCAACTCAATTTCTTTAGTATTATAATACTATTATGGTTTTTAGTCAATTATAACATAAAGATCACAACTGAACATGGAAATCATGTCCTATTAAGTTCACTCATACCCAACATTCCTTATAATAGATAATCTATTAGCATAACCCACCCAATTGGATGATCCAGGTCATGAAATGTGTTCACTTTTGAAGGAATTTCATGGTTAGTAATTGGTGGGATTTATTAGTCTCTCCATTTTATTATGAATATCACAAATATTACGTTAGTAAATATTATATCTGTTATAATATTTATAATATATTTTTTTATTCATATATATAAGAATTATTTTAATGGTTTAGATTTGGAATTTTATTACTTCCATTAAATAAATATGTTCAGATAGTACAAATGTGTATGTCTTTTCACAACTCATAGTTTGTGTCAGTCACTAAAGAATATAATCCACACATATTTTCACATATCAAAAATTATCCCATGAATGAGGTAGATGAAATCCTTTCTTTTAATGTATTATAATTATATGTAATGAATAATCTCTAAAAGAGTATGTGTGAAGCAAAGATCACCAAACCCCACTTTTCTACACAAGGATTTAGACTTCATACCAGAGGCAAGTCCAACATAACTCCCTCTACCCATGTTTCATTACTCAAGAGATACATCAGTTTTTTCATAACAGTTATACAAAATATTTATAAACTATATTCAAGATCTAAATTCAAGCTAGTAACCTCATTAAAAACTAAATTCAAGGTTGATGAATACTGAATAATTATTATCAAACTAATATTGTAATACATGGTATTATAATTTTGTAAGAAGTCATTTTTCTTAGAAATCTAATCATACATAATATTCACATAATTAAATAATTTTATATAAATGAATGTTTTATTCATATAAATAAATAAATATCCATTCGATCTATTTTCCCAACATGATATATCAATATGAACATTTCAATTTTAATTTTTGATTATGAACATTCTCTTTATAATTCATAACACATATCATTTATAAAAAAATTTAAAAACTATAATCAGTTTTATAAAAAAAATATTTTTTCCACATTTTTTGATATATTTTATTTTATGATATATATATCCATTATATATCATAAGACTTGATTTAATAACAACATATGATAGTAGATATAAGTGAAGGATAATATTGAACTATATCATATTTGTTAATATTACAAATATCACTACTAAAATTTAATACACTATTTTGAAAACTAAAAAAAGCCTTTTGTAGCCTATGATAACCCTTATCATTGATTATGAAATAGTGTAAAAGTAAGGGTTTTGAGTAATTGAACACTATGAAACATCCATCATTCCATGTGACATATAAAATCCTTGAATCATATGTTATAATTTTCTATACTGTAAATACAAATATAAAGATCCAACTAATAAATTTTAGCCAAGAAATATCATATTTAGTGATATATTTTTCAACATGAAATTAAAATCATGTTCTCCATAAAATAAGTTTAAAATCATGTTGATCCAATGATGATGGACTATATAAAACACTAATTGGTTTTGTAAGAACATCACAAGCACATTGTTAAGGAAGAAACATAAAAAAATTCCTATTCAATATTTATCTAATCAATATGTAAATGAAGAACATAAAATTAACATGGGTACTTTATGTTCAGAATGATTAATCTTGATGAAGTCTATTTGGTGGATATTTGATTGAAATAGACAAACGACTCTCGCCTCAACAGGTAGTACACCAGATAGTAGAATCCTCATATACTATAGGAGGACCCCTATGACTCAAAATTGCTTCTAACACCATCTCTTAAAAGTTAAACATATAACAAGAAAGGAAGAGATATTTGACATGGTCATCCAAAGTCACACACTACAAATGGGAATGACCACACCCTCTTATAGTGGTCCCTCTATCAAAGGAAGATACTGAGTATTGGATACCAAAATTTTGAAGCCACTATATGTTTCATAATGAATTTCCATTTGTTTATTAATGATCAGTTTATCACTTTAAAAATTATATATCATTTAAAAAAATATTAATAATTTGTTTTAATGAATAATATTCAGAGGAAAATTATTTATGGGATGTGGTTGTGTAAAAACACATGATAACTCATATCATGTGTCATGTCATGTGTTTTATAGTATGACACATGAATCCTCATGCATTTAATAATATATCTATACCTTTTACTGTGATATTCGTTATATAAATATCATGGGTTATGGTATGGATGAATCAAAATACACAAATAATCAAATTTTGTGGTAAATCAATTAATATTATTATCATGATATCTGTCATGTGATAGTAGTTGGTTATATATTCATCCAATATATTTTTTATTGTTAGTGTTATAATAGATTATATTATTCACTAAACCTTACTGAGCATCATAGATTACCCCTTTATATTGTTTCCCATTTCCCATAGGAAACTGTTAATATTATTATGAACTATCTAAGTATAAGAAAATGAGGAATAATAATATTTCATGCATTGTAATGGTGTTTCCCATGTAATGTATTAAGGATGTACATATCTAGTATCTTTATACTACTCATCTTTGTATACACTATATTGTGATCTATTTATTCTATATCGTTATAATAAAAAATAATTGTCTCTATTTCACAATAGTTGAGGCTATAAAAGCACAACATGTTGCATATCAATTTCAAACAAACTTCTATAGATTATCTATGAATAAAACTTCAAATCCTATAGAAATTTTGAGGAATCCCACTCATTTATTGAAGGTGGTACTGTTGAATTATTCCTCTACATCCCATGATTCTCCAAAAATTCCAAACATCCGAGTGTTGTTAATGGCTCATATGGTTGAAAAATTATTTCCTGATTTCTACCTCACATATATGATGTTTTATATGGATTAGAATTATCATAAATATACCATGGTTTCTATGTTTAGTGCTAATAATCAACTCCTAATAGTCAATCTCATTTTAATTTTATGGATCCTCATTGGTCTAATGGAATTTTCAATTCTCAACCGCCACTTCTTTAGTGTCTATTTTTTGAGAAGTAGATTCAGCTATGGCCTAGGCTAGAAAAATTATAGGGTGTAGAAAGAACATGTTTCTTCTCTAAAAATGTATAATCAACCTCCCATCTGTTTATGATCATAATACTATGTCAATACAAGATTATTTTATCAGGGTTCGTCTCCCATTTCACAACACATTAATTATTAATGGGATTAGGGATGCTATAGGGTAATTACATTTGTATAGGGCTGAAAATTTGATGACGAAAAACGGTATATTGGTCCATTTTTTTAATGTACCATCCTGAATAACCCAAAAACTAAACCATGCGAGGATTCCACTTGACCTTGAGAAAACTTATTAGAATTTTAGAGGCCATTGACTAGCAATAAGTGCTTAGAATATTCATGGGGAGACTATTTCATCTAATATAAGGCATGAAGGGAATTCTTGACTCTAGAAAAAATTCATCATAACCCATATGTATAAAAAACTCTACAAATTACCTATAAACATAAAACATAGCACCCCAAGGTCCCCCGTAGTCCAGAATAGAATGTAGTGAACTTTTATATATGATGCGTCAAATGCAACATAGTATCATTTGAAGATTACTAATTAAAATAGAAAACAAATATAAAAATGGAACTCTATATAGTACATCATTATCAATTACCAAGATAAAACAGGTCTCTAATGTAACTCAAAATCATCTAACTTACTAAATCATTAGACATAAAAATATCCAAGACTAGTATGTTATACCTAGCTCTACAAGATACATATTTCTTGAGAGAAAACATGAAAATTTACCTACTTACAATGAAACCAATGTTGTGAGCATGGGAGGAGGGTGAGTCCAACAACCCTGTATAAAATCACCAATTCCCCAAACATATTGAGTAATTCTATGAGAAAGATGATGTTCATAAAATAAATATTATTATGTGTAGTCATTTCCATGTAATAAAACCACATAGAAACATAATTTTCACCATCCATGTACCAGACCCATGGGAAATATAATAGTCTCATTCTCACCAATCTAATACTTGGAGCTTGTCCTAAGAAATCCAAAACATGATCATTGGCCACATGGGATGGTCACGTCCAATGTCCATTATTCAAAGGAAATCATCCAAATAAATCCAAAATAGATATCTATATGAATCTATTAAACGCATCCATGGTTTTGTAAAACAAGTACATAGGCCACATGGGAGGGTCGTATCCCTTTTCCCTAATTTCTAGGAACTCTTCCAAGTCAATCAAAACTAATATCAAGCCCAAAGAATAGATCTAAGGAAATGGTCAAAGGAATACTATGTATCTCAAATTAATCTAGATTGGTGGTGCATCTCACCTGAATCATCTCATGAAACATATTCCTACAAGTTGTTTATTTTTCTCAACCCATCACTCATCACAAATTTCAGCCTCTCAGGTGTATTCCTTATCATTGCCTCATGCATAACAGGATGAAACATCTGATTTGGGCCCAACGGTGGTGCCTATAGTCTCCTATACTTATATCTCATAGGCACCCTCTCTAAGGTCCAAAAATCATAGGGGCGCAAACTAGGGTTCCCTAGTCCACATCACTACATACACACTGTACATGGGTTCCTCAACTAAACTTCTATCTATTGGTTCCAACTCATCCATCTAGGAATAACATCTCTCAACTATTTTCAAAGTCCTTGAGACGCATAAATATCATCTAAGGGTCCTATCACATCAAACCTGGTCAACCCTTTACATTGATACTAATAATAGTACTCACAATTATTCACAGACAATACACATCAAAATACATCAACGACATCCATAATCCATCACAAATGGGAAGCAGAAAAAAGTAATCATGTTTTAGGAAAATAAAGAATTTACCTTATGAAGACAAATATGACAAAATTTATTCACCAATTCCCTATAAAAACCAATCCAAATATAGTTTTTCAACCATTTGAAAAGGAATTACATGTCACTTTAGAAACACCAATCCCTTGCCCCAAATCCTCTAAATAATTTTTTAGAAATCTATTTTTGTTTTTAAATGATATTTCAAACCCATTTCCCAAATCATCATTTTTTCACATATATTACATTTCAATAAAATCCACTTTTTAAAATTATACATTAAAAACGAATTATCCTTTTATTTTAAAACCAATTCACACAACCAAAAAATCCTTAAATGGATCCACCGACACTCATTCGATCAAAGAACCACCATAGAACTTTTTAGTAAGATATGTGGTCCATGTAGAATATTAAGTCAAAATGATCAAATCCAAAACTTTTATTAGAGTCCTATTAGTCAATGAAATATGAAATTATTATAATAATTAAGAACACAAACATAAAATTAAAAATAAACAATAGTCTCAAAATTTTAATGGCCACTCACCTCAATGTTAGATTTACCATCATTTTAAATGAATTCTAATGATAAATTCCAATGATTTCTCAAATCCAATGAATCTATATCAAAAAATAACATCACAATTAATTAATGATAATATTTTATAATTAGTAAGAAAATCCAATTAAAATTAATTTTACAATTCTAAACAAATGAGAATAAATCATATCACCTCAACTAGAAACCATGTATTATAGAAATAGTGAAAAGCCTCATGAAAAATGCTCCGAACATGCAATCAACACAAATCCATTGTTAATACATTTCCTCCACCAATAATTTAATAGTATTTTTATTTTTATTTTTTCTAAAACCCTAAATAAATCTATCAGATAACTTACATTAAAGAGAATAATAGATAGTGGCTTGATTACAACCTCTAAGGATATCTTCCATGATATTCACTTGAAACTCCTAAGAGGTAAGATGAATTTAACCATGCTCTGGTGTGAATCATCAAAAACCATAAACTCAAGAGGTGACAAATCAAATAAAAACAAGTGGAATACCAAAGGAGTAATAATGGAGGAGGTTATGAATCACACCCAAAACACCTCATCCAAGAGGGGGGTCAAAGGAAATGAAGGGGGGTGGATCTCCCTATCTACACGTGCCTAAGAGAAGAGGATAGGTGGTGGGGAATTAAAATCTTATTGTATAAAGTGATGAATTACATTTTTTATTAAAATCTGGTTGGTTTCATTGTTAGGTTTCACTATTTTACCAATCATCCACCAGCCATGTGCTAGAAACTATATAAGAAAAACCATATCACATAGTTGGGCTAACAATTCCCAAACCATACACTAGCCGAAAAACAATTATGAAAAAATCCTCAAAAAATGAAATTGAAGGCCCTGTGTGACTTGTCAGCAATTTTCAAGTAATTGTGTTCCATCCCCTATACAAAATTCATCCTATATGGTTTATGCCAATTTTGTGCTAACTATTCATAGGGTAAAATACTTCCAAAACACTCCAAACATAAACATAAAGATTCCATGACTTACCTGATCACCCTATGAACCTATAAATCCTAAAAAATATATAAAAACATTATAATACACTCATACACTTTGATTATTATTTTGAATCCCAATCATGAAATTACCCACTTTCTATAATTTCAAATGTTAATATTTTCCATAAAATTCATAGCTCATGAATTATCAGGGTTTTACAACCTCTATATCATTATATTTCTCATCCTTGAGAAGAATTGAAAAAAAATTACTATCATAATACCCGACCTATAATGATTTCCAATTCCCTTACAATCATATTCATCCCTCTATTAATGTAGAGAATACTTATATTCTGCATCCCTAAATACAAAACCAAAACACATAATCCATTATTCTTTAATCCAGGTCAAATCCTTTAACCACAGTATCTATATCCTAAATGATGCATTGATTTTCTTTCTAACACACCATATCCATTTTGTAAAATAACAAAATTTGACATATCTCTATACAAATTTCATAAAAATGATAAACCTCGCTATAAATGCGTCACCAAATCATCTAACTGCAATTTATTGACACCCAAAGGAACTAGTGATACATCCTAACATACCATACTAATGTATTGACCTGGCTGATGATATAATTCTATCAATAGATCCCAAACTGATCCATTGAAATACTACACACTATCTATGATCACTAACATATATCTGATCCAACTCATACTTGAACTCTATATATTTTTTCAGAGATTATCAAAAACACGATATTTGTCTGATCTCACACCTAAACTCCCAACCAACCATGGAAAAACTGCATAACAGTCCACACAAGAATTAGTTTCTCTCTAGGCACCACATCAATCAAGTCAAACACACCCATCAACCTCACTTTTCAATGTCCATGTAAACACTACATATTATCCAACCACATAATTTATCATCTAGTTCACCCCCATCTAATCATAATTAAATCAAACATTTGATATTTTTCCAATCGATTATATTGAAACCAAATCATATAGGGGTAGATAAGAACTTATTTCCTACTTTAAAATCGATTCCAAAACATTTTAACACATTAAATATCACTTGGGTATTCCAAAACACCCCTTGGAATCCAAGGAATTTTCCATAAAAACATAAGTTTCCAAAATGAAAGGACTCTCTTATTTTTTTACATATAATCATATTTTTTCAAATTCACTTTAATAAAATTTCAAATCCACTTTTCTTATATTTCCATAAAAAATAAAATCCCAAAAAATTTAAAAATCATGGGCCCCATAATCCATTTCATGTAAAACCATTTAAAAAATCATGGTACACACACCACATTCCATAAAACATGTTTTCCTTTTGAAACTAGGATTTCATAAAAAAACCAACTCAAAGTTCATACCCTATGGCGGGAAAACATGTAAGAGAAAAGTCAGAATCAATAAATAATACCATCAAAAAATCCTCTTGTATCTATATTAATCAAATAACATTTTTAGAAATCTATCAAATAAAAAAATAATTATGTTATAAGTTGCTACAAATAATATGGATTTTAACGAGGTTTAATGTCAAACAAAACCACCCATAGGCACCTGTATCATTCCTTATGCATGAAACTATCATGATAATTATGAAAATAATTGGCTCTTATCTAATCCCTCTGACTCACTCGTGTCTCATTAATCCCACGTTTTTATTTTTTTTTAATTCAAAAAATCACTTGTCATTTAGTGTCTAGTCCAAAAATAAGACATCACCTAGAAACATGGGTTTTAACAAATTTCAAGCTATCTAGGCATGGACTTAGTATACATATAAATTCTCGAAATCCAATATATTACTCTAACTAACATTTTTCCATCCCAAAACATCACTCTGATGATACTTTTTAATGAACCATCTGAAATAGTCTAAATGGAACTTTAGTGGGGCACTAGTTGACCTCAATCATGACTCCCCCTTTGTTAGAGGTTTCTAAATAGTTATTAGGGCCTATAATAGTAATATGGATATTATTTCCTCTAATATATGTCCTGAGGTAATTCCAAATTCTAATAAAAATTTATCATGACCCTTTGGTCTAATGGATTTCCCAAAATTCCTATAGACGTAAAACAAGGATCCCCATGGGTCCCCACAGTCCAAAAATAATAGGAAATAAAATAGTCCATATGATTGATAAAACATAACAGTGTATAAATAGATTAAAAAATAAAACATGAAAACCATATATCTATAAAACCATAAAAATACATCTTGATACATAACCAAGATAAAACTAGCCTCCAGTACAACTCACAGTAATTCAACATACTAAATCATCATCATCCAAATTCTATTAATCCTATACCAAGTACCCATATCAATGAGATACATTTCTCCTAATAGAAAATAAGAATCTATTACCAAGTTAATTAACACCCATGTTGTGTATGTGGGTGTATGATGAGTCAAATAACCTAATAGGAAATCCACAAATCCTTGATAATAATGAGGGTTTTTTTATTTATGGGATGTTCATTCAACACATGTAAATAAGTGTATTCATGTCAATGAAACACACCAAACTAGAAACATTATGAATAAAACAAATATCTATAAGGCCTAAAACTTCGCCCAATGATGTTGTGACAACAACAAAATTGACCCCATTCATAATTCCTATGAAACTCTCTCGGAACTAATCCATGTAAAATACCAATCATATTCAATAAATAAATATACATTTTAATTTTATTTTATCTAAAAATATTAATTTAATATGAGTAAAAAACTACCTCAATGTGAGCAATGAACATAGGCTCTATTATTCCCTCTCAGGATATCCTCTAGGATCTTCACTCAAAACCCCTAAGAGATGGTATTATTTTCACCATTATTTGATGGAAATAATCAAGAAACGTAGACTAAAGAGGACCGAAATCAAAAATAAATCAACAGAAATAGTTAAGGAGAAATAATTTTTGATATTTTTTATTAGAATGTGGAAGAATATCACTCAAAGGACCTTATTCTAGAGGGATTAAAGGAAATTATTTGTGAGGATGATTCATAGCTATAAAATAATGTGAGAAGTGGAGAAGGGGGTATAGAATTAAAAAATATAAGGAGTAAAATGATAAATTTTAATTTTTAATGTAATATGGAAGGATATACCATTTTTTCAAATGGTTTTACAAACCATGTTCCAACTATAGGGTAGGAACTATCTAAGAAAACCCATATAATATGATTTGGCCACATGGTTGAAAAATTGTGCATCAACCATACAGCTTATACAGTCCAAGACAACACACCCTCACACAGTTGGGCTATATAATTTACCAAACCCTTAAAACCCCATGAAAAATACCAATGTTGTTAAAAATTTAGGCCCCATACTATTTATTACATAAATCTGTTTACCATGCACCATCCCCCACAGTAAATTCAAATGGAAGGGTTAGGCTTCATGGTTATTACTAACCATACACCAACAATGTACAATGAAAAATACTTCAAAAAGACTCCAAAAAGAAATCCTAAACTATGATAAATTTTATGAGTTCTTGATTCACCTCTTGAGGATCAAATAATATTAAAAAAATCTTATTAAAAAACTACAACACTCAAATTGTTATTCTAAAACTCAGTTATGAAAAATTACATCTCTGCAGAATTCCAAAAGATTCAATTTCCCCTAAAATTCATAACTCGCAGATGAGTGGTGTTTTATAATTTTTTCATGTATATGGATTTGATGATCTCTTTTCCTAGAAACAACTTCCTTCCATGAAGCTCACCCTCATCCTTCAAGAGACACATTATCTAAATTAATAAAATTGGATACTATATTGAATATTAAATTCATGGGAATTAATTTTTCTATTATTGAAAACATCATCATAAACCTTTTTTTGTTTCTATTTAATCATTATCGTCCCATGATTCCTTCTTAGAATGAAGTCACGCATAACTCAAAAGTCCATCCTAGTGTGTTCTGTAGAAATAAGACTCGATCATCCATAAAGTATATTGGTATTTTTACTACTTCCTCTAACTAGGGAACCTCTCCATGCAATGAGACTCGGTTTTTGTTAGAGATAGGGATCTTGATAAATATATCTAAGTGAGGTTTCCTCTGAATTTTTATGGTGTTCATATATATTTTTTATAAACTGAATACTCCCCTTTATATCCCTTCACTCCTATTATCAGTTTCGCATTTAGATAACCCATTTATTGTTACAACCATTATATTTGTTGAAGAAAATCATCAGAATACATATGTGGGGGAGGGGATCTATGCCTCCCTTATTATTTAATTCATATGATCTTAATATTGAAATAGTTGTAGGGAATTTTTCACAATTTCTTATAGTGGGATATATCTCTATTGTCCTCCAACAAATTCTTTTTTCCATGGAGTTATCTATTTTACTTCCACTAATAGTTGAGGTCTCACTTACTACAGTGGTTCTAGTGGTCAAATCATTCAACGTTTTGGTTTTGGATAAATTTTTAGCCAATATTTCTTCATCCTCTAATTAAAAACATATAAAAAAATCAATGTGGCCTCTCTTGAATCAAGTGGTGTGTCTAACAAATTAAGTTCTTCGTCCAAAGGTGAATGTATACCCCCTCTATAGAGAGCGATTGAATACAAGGCCACCAAGGGGATATTAATCTTGTAATCATATTCTCTATTTCTATATAAAATTCCATAGATGTAGGTATCAAAGATAAATTTGAATTAATATACTCTAAAAGTATCTCATCCAACAATAATCATATTTGGGTTTCTTGAAGGAAAACATGATGGTTGATATATTAAACTAATCCCCCAACATTTTTCTGTTAATTTGATCCATTTCCCTAAATCTTTTTTATTTATTTTTTATATGAAAAACGTGATGTGAATGAAAGAGTGATTCTATAGAATTTTCATTCTTCTTTCATGTTGAGGCGCCTTTCCAAGTTCAATCTAAGGTACATCAATATAATCCTCAAACATTTTGTGAAAAAAGGCTGATGCGTTTACTCTAGGAAATATATATATGGATTAAAACAATTTAATTATTCTATTATCCTTTTATACCTATGAAAACAAGGGGATCCTTCCACCAGGTATAATAAAATATATGGAAATCCTGGGATCTAGAGGTTTATTGAAACATTTCTCACAAAAATTCAATGAAATTACATAGTTTAAAATACATTTGTAGACCATTTGAAATTAGATATATCTAAAAACTCAACTATACTTCTCAAACTATAAGTAATGAGTGTTGAACCCTGTCGGTTATATTTCTCTAATTCATGACTTCAATATGGATATTCCATGATGGTGGTGAAAAGCTCTTATGTTGAAATCATTCACGGAAAGGATTGGGATATTATTTAATGTAAAATTTTATAAATAATAGAATGTACAAATGTTTGTACTATCCATAAGAACAAAAACCTATCTAGTTTCATAACTTTTTAGAATAAAATTGATAATAATGATGTTGGGCTTAAAAATCATTGGGTTATTGACATCTCCAATGTTCTCCATAAGAAAAAAAGACAGTTAATATATAATTTTCTAGAATATAAAATATTTTCTATGGAAAGGGATGTGTGTAAATCGATCAAATACTAAGATAGGAACAATAATTACTTCCATATAAGAATCAATGAGATAAAATTCAATAGAAACCATAATACATAACTGGGGGATGGTTTATTATTTATTAAAACTAAAATGTTAGTCCCTGTGGTTGTGGAACACTTGTAATAACTTATTACTACCTATTAGAGTGAGATAGTATGGAATATTTATCTTCCAATAGGAAGTGATTTTTTTAGTCGAATCATAGTCCCATAGATGATGAAATTAATATAGAAATTGAAGATATTCCACAAAGGTAGGAGATCTTAGAGGTAGTTAAAAATTTTATTAGGATAATAATCTAATGATATATGTTTTTAATACTAGTTTTTATATTTTACCTTGTGGTCATATCAAGAAATATCCCATATGAACTACATAAGAAAACTTAATAGGTGGTTTTCTTCCCAGAGCCTTGTGTTCTACTAACCATGTGCTCACTAAAAAAATAAAGAACTAAAATTAATTTTATTATTTTAAAATCATTATCATGTTGAAAATATATTATAATATTCTAGGCAATGTCATATGTGATAGACTATATCTTATTCATCTATGGTTTCTAATATAAGAGAAACTGAGATTCATCAATGGAAGGAGTATCCCGTGTACTATCAGATAATCCCAAGAGATAGTCTATGAATTGAAAAAAAAATTGGTGATAATATTATTGTAAACATTTTTATGGGTAAAGTGAAAAATATATTATAATAGGTATTTATTATTAAACCCAAACGACACATTTTATTCTATGAAAATTTTCAAAAAACATTGACTTTTCTATTTCTCAATTCCCTGGTTACCTATCTTATTGATTGGGAGAAAATATGGTTTCATAATTTCCTATTGAGGCCTTCACTAGGGTTACCAAATATCCCTCATTGGGTTTTTCCCACCCAATATTTTCCTGAAAGAATTCTTTATATTTTCTCATCCACTAGTCTTATTTCTCAATTCATAGAAATTTTCAGTCATTTGTTATCTCACTCCATCATTTTGTAGATAACATGATTTTTTCGATAATGGACATCAAAAATTACCTCTGATATTTTATGATTTAATTAATGTATATTGTATTTAGCTTGGAAAACATGTGTGTTTGAGTAATATTGGTGTCTACAACTCCAGAAATTGTTTATCCAAGAAGGCTCTTTAGATTGAGTGATGCATAGGATTATCTAGAGATATGATACCTATTAAATACCTCAATGAAGCTTTATATATAGATATAAAAAAGATCAATCACAATGATTCATTGGTTAATAGGATCACATGTCTTATTAAAAACTATAATATATATTTTCTATCATTGAAAGATAAAATAACTCTCCTAACTATTTTTTTGTCGATCCTTATACACAAATTGGTGTTAATTAGGGTCCCCAAAAGGCATTATAAAGAACATTGAAAGTAGTATTTACTATTTCTAGTGGGACACTTGGTTCAGTGAAAGGTATTATTGGGACAACATTAGGATTTTGGAAAATTGAGTGATGAATTTTGGATTATCTTATATAACACGGATAAATCCATATAGGGAATGTATATAATAACTGCCTAATATGTCATAGGAGATAACTCTTTATAGCTGGAAAATATCATATATAAATATTTTATAATTCATGATCAATCTAAAAAGTTCCCTTATTGGAATCACCCTTATGCATAAGCCTTCATGTACCCATTATTTAACTACTAGAACACTCTAGATCGATTATCGTAAAGTGTGATGTTTTCTTTTATAACGAAAACTTTTTATTGAAATGACTTTATTTACCTACTTCTCCACCTTAAATTTTAGTTTAAAAGACTCCAAAAATTATCCTAGATTCACAGAAACCATTCTCAATGATGAAGATATGACTATTTGGAACAATTTTCAACACATGTATTATGTGGATCATTATTAATTTTCTTATTTAAACTCTTTCATATTTAGATTAAGAGATTATCTTATAACTAGACACATAATACATGGGGTTGATGTATTGGTTAATGTTATATATGATGACTCCATTCATTCCAAATTTAGTTTATTTTGTCACAACTATTCACTACCAAAGGATAACACAATCCAGATAAATGGAATCCAACTCAACTCACAATGCTCCAATTGTGTGTATCCTCATACAGGGTATAAGGGGAATCTATCTTTAGAGGATATGAGGCCATAATTGTCTAGAATTTTTTATTTAAGTTCATGCGTAATGATCATCACTTGGGTTACTTTGATTATTTGTGGGTTTCATGGTTTTGCAACATTAACTATCTTCTAGAGAATAAAAGGTTTATGAATTTTATTTGGTTACTATGTGCTGATCTATCTAGGATAATCACATATACTTGAGTCATAATTCTCGACAAAAAAGTATCTTGTTCTTTAATGTAACGATTTTGGACCTAATTCATGATATTTCATATATCTATGGTATTTATAACTTATGGGATCTGCGGTGGGATCCATCAAACCCTCTCTATCATTATGGAAGTAACATGTTTGGATAATGGGTTCAATGTCACCATCCTATCTATGCAATAAAACTAGATAACCATGGTTCCTTTATTAATAGAATTATAAGAATTTATGGTATTTTTGAGATGGTTATAATTAATTATTTTTTTCATTAGTTCTTTTACAGTGATGTTAGCCATTTCAATGTGGAAGGCAGGGACCTATATAATGGTGTCTCCATTGGAAAGTCTAGATATCTCTATTTTTTTCATGTAAACCAACATGGATTTGATTTTTAAATAAATGACAGGTTATGCACCACATCACTAGTCTATTTCTTACATCATTAAAGATTACATAAGGATAATCAACCTAGATGCTATGATTTTACATATTTTGCATGAATTGAATATATAAAAAAATTATATCTTCTAAATGAGAGTAACATATTTCACTATTTATCTTTTCCTTTTTAGGATCCATTGCATGTGATTTAAAAGAGTTTTTTTGGTGTATTATCTTTTTCTCCACCATTTTAGACCATTTTAGTATTTTCCTGTAGTTATTACACATTGAATTTAATAAAATACTATTTATTAGTCAAAAAAGGATATCAATTTTAAGTGAAAAAACTAAACTCTAATAGTGGGATAACAAACACATTAGAGGCATAGGGGTATGTTCTTTCAACATATAAATGAATTGTTATGGTTTAACTATAAGATTCATCTTAGGATTCTTAAATAATTATTTAGATATTTATTTTATCATGATGTTCTCAATTTAAATTTTTGTAGATATATAATAAAACATCACTAAAACTTTCTTATTTATTTATTTAGTGAAGTAATATTTGATCTTGATATTCTTTTTTCCGAGATTGGTTGATATGATTATTACTGTGATTTATATCACTTTAGTTACCACAATTGATTACAATATAATATTTCAACTAATCTCTAATATCCCCAAGTTATTTATTTATCCATAAGATTTGTGTATATGATTGTGATTTTTGTATGTATTCAGATTTTATAGAGCATAATTAGATGATATATTAATTCTTAAGTGGAAAAGAAACTGACAAATATATAAGATAAAATGACCCACCTTATGTTCAGTTTCTATGATACACTATACTTGCAAAAATCACATTTGTAAATCCCAATAAATACTCCTAAAACGTTTCACTATGGAATAAAATAGAATCCATTATTCCTTCAATATATCATAGTATTATTTTTATAGATTGTATTAGGCTTAATTTGGGACTACATTGAAACCTTGTGGCTTGAAAAGTATCTAAAATCATTTTGGGTCTTGGGGTTGTTAAATATAATCTGATCTCAATGATTTACCTATACTCAATCACAAGAAGCTATTTAATGGAATGGTTATTCTGGTGAAGTAATTCATGTCTGATCTCACATTCATTGATGTGTATTTAGACCCCATTAAGGTGCTACAGGTGTCAATGTAGGCTATGAATCGGGTTTTAACAGGTTGGATCATGCTTATTACAAAAAATATGTTGTATGAAAAAAAACCATACTATAATATAGAAGATTGTCACATGGTGAGTAGAAACATCATATTAAATTTCATTGTATGATATTTGTCCCAAACCAACCCTATAAATCCATATGTGGGACACCTAAATCTGATTTAGTGTGCATTCTTAATTGATCCAGTCTGGATAGTAGTGTTAGGGTGTCAGAATATAATTAGTGGGAATGATTTCACCTTGAATATAAAACAAAAACTCAAAAAAATCAAACATACAATCATAGTAAGTAGTATAAAAAGAGATAATCCATTATTGAAAAAAAAGGATAAACATCATAGTACATAATCAAAAGATATCAGAGAAAAGATGTTGTTACATACTTACACAAATTCAAATAAATAAAAAACTAATAAAAATCTATCAACACTGCTACAAATATCTCCAAAAGATCCTAGATCTCAATCCATATCCCAAGATAACAATTATGAAAACCTAAAATAACCCACTAGAACAAGTCTAAGCCAAGGTACCTAAAAATCATAATAGTAGTGGACATAAAATTGTTTATGAAGTGTGTGGGAACAACTGATCTAAGTAGGTATATGGAATAGATTTTATGTAATTCCTTACAAAAGAAAATTCTTTTTTTATACTTTAAAATATTTAAATTAAATAGAATTTTATAATTTTATACAAAAATACAATATCACATTTATTAAAATTTAAAAAAAATCTCATTTTATTATTAAATGAAAATAAACAGTTCGAAAAAATATATATGGGTATCAAACCCATTTTAAATTAAAATAACTGTTTTAGAACTAAATTTTAAGACACTTTATAAACCATACACTTTTCAAACACTTTAAATGAATTTTAATAAAACAATGCATATTCACAAACAATTTAAAATCATCAAGGAACCATATACACAAGTAAGAAAATGAGGCATGATTCTTGAATTGATAATCAAAATATGGATCACAAAAAAATAATTATTTCCCTAAGAAGATATATTATGTACACATTGATTATTTTTACATCTAATGATTTCACCCTATATTTATTATGTTTAGAACCATATATAGGGATATCGATGAAGTTCATAAGTCTATATCCATCCTCACTACTCTAAAATAGAATCACTGGTGGAATAACCCCCTATAGTCCCTAAAACTCTATGGGATCTAGTCTATCTCCTTGGGATAATATATAAATGTCACTAATTGTAGAGACAAGAAGCATGACGTACATGGACATTACATTACTTTTTCGAAAGAATTAATACATAAAAAACCAACACTCAAGGATCGTAAAAGTTTAGTGTCTTTGGAAACACAGAACAAAATATTCTAATTCTTGTGAAAGATCTTCTACATCTCCCATAAAGATCTTCCTCTTTTGTTTTCTTACCTAAAACCTTTCTTTATATCCTGGGGAAAAGAAAAAATATAAAGGGTGAGCTCAAATGCTTAGTAAGGATAATAATATATAGAATAAAATAAACCATATACATTTGAACTTAGAAACATGAACATAATGTTTAAACATCAAAATCATGAGAAATGACATAAAACATGGTACTACATAAGGCATAGATCATAATGGAACATCAATAATTATAAAATAGCATGGGAATAAAACATGTAATTTTGGAAAACCATTAAGAACATGATATTATTTCCATAGTAGCCAAGGCATTGCTACCAAGACCATCTTAGTGGACAAAGTCCCTTTCTGAATCGAGTTCACTCCTCGTTCCAATATTGTATCACTGAACCGGATTAACATACTGTTCCAGCCATGTCTATCTCATGAGATATAAATATTTACCCAATGCATTGGAGGGAGATATAGTTCCCACCCATATCATAATTAAATCATTATTACGTGTCCCACAACATAAACATAAATCATTCATCATAACCCAATGAATAAAATGGGTTTCATAAACATCATCCCATCGTAACATAATCCATATAAAACAAATGGATATAATTTCATTATAAGAAAAGTGAAACCATGTAAATAAAAGAGACATTATACTTGAAACATAATCATACTAAATAATTTCATCTTAGAAGGAAAATAGTTTTGACAAAACACTTGAAATTAATTCTTGAGGAAAATATCCTTTCTTTTTCAAAATCATTTTCTTTTCACAAAATTCCATTCAATTTTAAAAGAATTTTTTTTTTTGAAAATAATCATGAAATATTGTAGAGGAAGATTAATGAAAATAGGGCTTTATGAAACTGTAAAAATCTGTTCATGTCGTATAAGATAAAAAAACATTCTCCTTTTATTTTTAACAGAAAAGTCAAAAATTACCACGTATGGTAAACAAAAGAAAGATTCCCTCCACAACACAAAGTAAAAGTCAAAGAGGGTTAAACATGACTTTAAAAATACATGGAATAATATTAAACACATTATTAAAAAAACATTTTTTATGTACATGGATGAAAAATATACCCTACTAAATACTTACATATAAGCAATCTCATATAAAAATGAGATTAGAAAAATTATCCCTTACCTTTTGTCAGATATGCTTCGTATGAATATGAACCTCCTATATAATGATTTAAATAATGTAATTGACTTATTAAAGAATCATATTCATTGTTATGATATCATATATGGTTCACTTATGACTTTATATTACCCGTTCTTTTGTAAATTCCATGTTAAAGCAACGTTTTGGGTAAAATCGTTTCATTTATCGTACGCGTTTCGATTTTTTTATCTTGATATTATTACTTATATCCTGATTTACTTAATTTCAGAATGTAAAACATGATTTATATATAATATATATTCTTTATATAAATAAATATATGATAGATCGATAAATGGAATGAAATACACAGTTCATGGAGACAGTAGACCGTACGTACGCATGAAAGCTGTTTTCATTTCTTTATTAAATTAAATGGAATTAATTTAATGAAACAAATATGTACATAAATCCAGTATTATTATTATGTAATATATTTAATTATTATTTATTATATATATACTTTATAATCATACTTCAAAGGTTAATCCTGGAAAATGAATCTTATCACGTTCGTGGAGACGGTAGTCCGTACATACGCACGAGCGATGATATCGTTCCCATAATAATTAAATATAATTGGATGGGATTATATAATATCTCAGAATTAGTATGATGTTATAATAACCATATATAGTTATTTTTTACACCATTATACCCATCTAGGTAAGGTGGTTGTGGAAAAACTAATTACACCACGGCCTGGAGATGGTATTCTGTACGTACGCATGCGCGGTGATTTTGTTTTCTGTAGGATGTATAGAAGGTGAAATGGGGTTGTTTAATATTTATAACGACATATAAGTATGTTAGTGATACTGGTGTTATTGATTTATAATGAAACAACTAAATAAGAAGAAGTTGAAGATGAAATAAACTTGAAAGAATTGTTAGAAGAGATTACCTCTTCTTCGACACACCTCTTATAAGCTCCCTCTTAAGGCACTAGAGTTAGTCTTTTGAGAAGAAAAAAACCTCCATAAGGTTTCTAGGGAAGTGGATAAGAGAAATGGTCAGGGTTTTTTCCAAGCTTTAAGGCTCACAATTGTGTGAAGATACGAGGGAGGAGGTGCCCTTTTATAAGGGAGGAAAGAGGTACCTTAGGAAAAACATGAAATATTATTTTAAAATGAACTCATATTCGGTTTTTAATAGCTCCAAATTGATTTATTTCAAAGATAAGGTGGGGATGGGTCTAAATCCTCTCAAAAAATAGGTTTTATAAAAGTTTAGGTTACTATTTTAACCTTATTATTTAGATTTAACACTAAGTTAAATAATTTTAACTTTTACCGTGTCTTCTTGTTTTCTTACACTATATGGTTAATAAACTTACTATAACAATCCAAACTATCCCCAAGTGGTAAATTATTAATATATATAACCTTATCTATGTCATTTGGAAAACGCTGATATTTTTAGGAATAGAACAACAATTAATAATATAATATTTGTATAAAAACTATTTTATGTGAATTTTGACACTATTTGTAATTGATTTTTGTGAAAATCATAACAGTATGATTAGTACGAAAAATGTTAACTAAATCAATAATAACATGACATATTAACCTATAAAATTATTTTAATTTATAAAAATTCTCAAATTACATTTATTTGGGTATTTATAAAATCAATTATGTTAATATTTCATTAATAAAGTAATTACCGCATCATCATTGTTTCATAAATAAATTAAATTATTTAATGTCTAAAAATTATAAATAAAATACCATTATGTATTAAATAATTTTATCTTTCTAATTAATATTTATATCCAAATTTATCTTATGTATAACACTATATTAAAAATTTTTTAGTTATTAAACTGTGATTTTCACACTTTTTACTCTTCTTTAAATAAAATAATAATAAGTGTCCTAATCTAATCTAAGTGGACCTAAAGGGTAATATTTAATTCCTAAGGTTATTTTCGGTCGAATTAAACTTATCCAACAGAATTAGGACATGTTTTAGCGTAATAATAATATCATGTTTACCCTTAACTACCCTATTTACTTTTAACCGTGGAAAATAAAATTAAAAAGTTACTATTCACCAAATATAATTTTTATCTTATTGAACCACATTTTAATCTTTGATATTTACTATGTCACTCAATTTTCGAAATTCCACTCACAGAAGTGGTAAAATTAAGTTTTATGTAAATTTTCAAATTCTTTTATGAGGTGGGTAAAAGACGGTTAAAATTTCAATGAAATTTTAATATAACTAAAATTATTATAAAATGAATCCAATGAATTACATTAAACATATATAGGTATTATATATCAATTTTGACCTAAAATAAATTTAAATAAAATAAATAATTATTTAAATAAAAATTCGGTTGTTTAAATAGTAACTTATTGTTTTCACTATTCATCAAAAATTGAAAGTTTTCTGAAAATTACCAAAAATTCACCCAAGGATAATTTCGATATTCCGAATCCAAAAATGAAGTCCATTTTAAAATATAAAATTTATAAAATTTCAGAAAGTGGGAATTACTATTCCTAACGGCTAGTTCATAATAATTTTATAATAATATCTCGTTTAGTGAAACTCAGTATTGCGTACTACACACGCTATTGAAGAAGGTCTTGATTGTGTGTAATGCAGGCCAAGAATAGTGTTTGCATATAATATAAGCTAATAAGGTATTTCTTATAGCACAATCTATTTTTATTGTAACTTACAACATAATACATCAATGAAATTAAAATAATATTTTTCATAAAATCTCAGGATGTTACATTCTACCCTCCTTAAAATGAATTTAGCCCTCGAAATTCGTCGGGGTTATAAATGGTTTAATACTTAAAAGATTATTTAAAATAAACTGACATCGTAAAAAGGAATACAAAAACTGAACTTTAAAAACTAAATTATGAAATGTAACGGTTACCCAAATTAACTAATCGCTGGGTTTCCACAAAGGACAACATAGGTGAAAATATGGATTTGGAAGAGAAATCTAACCATCAAGTTCTGATGGAGAGTGGTAGAGAACATGGCTATGAAAAATCCAACAATCAAAAAGCCATAAATTTGTGATGTCCTAAGGTACCATCTGATTCATCGGATATGAGAACATTAAGACAACATTTTTGGTTTTCAATATCATTTACCTAAAGTTGAAGAATAATTAAAAGAAATACTTACTTTATTTTGGTACAATCTCACTGTTATTTGTGCCTTGAAAAATTTTCACATCATCTCTTAAAGAAATGAAGTTGAATTTGTCTTCCATGAAGTGTTAGTAGATCATGCGATAGAATGATGGGTCATTCCATCTATCTCAAACAAAAGGTTAGCAACTATTATCAAATATACATAAGTCCATCTATGGTGAGTTTAATCATATATGATTCCAAAAATGAACTTATACTTCATCTATCACACCTCTTAATATAATAAAACTAGTTTCTACTAACTAGGGACTTCCTCTAGGCCAGTGGTAGGTGATAAAGGCCTATCACACTTCGATTTTGGGATCGATTTCCACAGCCTTGTCCGACGCGACGGGTTGTCGCCCGTCCTACAGGTTGTCCTTTTTCTGAAACTACATTATTATAACATTCCATCAATAATATCAAAAAAAGTTCTATCCTTAAACAATACTAACTTATGTCCAACATAATCCACTCCAACCTTTAGGATTATCAAAAATACTTCTGTCTGATCTCATAGTATAAAGAAAATGACTACTAGAAAGGTCATTTAACAAGCATTGAATACCATCAATTATCCCCCATATATCCTAAGATATATCTTGTTGGTCACATACCAAATATGTGAATTCCTTAATCATGTATCCTCTTGAAAAATTAATACCCATTGAACCTTAGTGAAAACATGAATGTTGTCAAAAGTTAACTCTTTCCACATACCAAAATCCCAAAATTTATATATACTCAAACTGTGATATCAATTTTTTCTTATATCAGTCATGAGCTCATTAATACTATCAAACATTTCATTATCTCTTTACCCTTCATTATGCGCATGTCATATTCTTTCCAAAAATATCTGAATAACCTTTCATGGTTACCGGTACCATTCAACATATACTTTCAAATACTTTTGGCAAAACAATAGTGTAATAATCCTTAGATGATTATTTATTCCATAGTACCATTAAATTACCTATACAACATGACTCTTAATAAACATACAATAATTCCACTACCTTCTTAAACCACTGACTGGGCATCATCATTTCTTTCATATATCATTTCTATTCTCTTCATCATCAACCACATAAATACTACTCATATGACCATTCTAATTCTCTTCAAGATATTTTCCCTTCGGGAATTGGTTTGCATAATGCCCATACATTCCACATTTAAAACATTTAATCATTGTTGAGGTCATAGCAAGACCATTATCCTTCTCCATGGTGTTAACTGAACCTTTTCCTTTTCACTTACTAGATTTGTGTCCTTATTTTACACTCCCAAGGCATCTCCCAGTTCCTTTGAAAAAATTTCCTTGATGCCTCTTCCCACGTGATTTAAATGAGGGAAATTGAACTTTATTTCCTCTATGATCATCATGAAACTCCATCTTTCTCTTATTAGTTGATTTGGGAAACTTACCAAAGTTGAGATTATTGATCATAATATGAGATTTCTGATTAGGAATAATTACAATATGTGGACTTACATATCCAATTTCATTTGGTTTTTCATGAATAATATCATTCCATTGTCTATCATATCCTTCATGATCGTGAATCTTCCTGTTTCCATCCATTTTCTAAAATCCAAAAAGAGTAGTGTGAGAGGAAAATCATAATAAAGGGGGAGTAACTTAAATATATAATATCTTAGTTATAATTCTAATATCTTTACCGTAATTCTAGGACTATAAACTATACTTATACTTAACCTTAGAGACATCCCTAGACATACCATAGAAATATCTCTAGGGGTTTCACTAAAGTTTTTGCATCCTAGTTTCCAAAGGTTAACTAAACCTTTCCTCTGATACCAACTGTAGATACCCATATCTTGACGTACATAGACAATGCATTACCTTTTTGGAATACTTAATACATAACAAAAACTAAAAATCAAGGATCATAATAGTTTAGTGTCTTTGTAAACTCGAAACAAAATCTTATAATCGTTGTGAAAGATCTTCAACATCTCCCATAAAGATCTTCCCCTTTTGTTTTCTTACCTAAAACCTTTCTTTATATCCTGGGGAAAATAAAACATATAAAGGGTGATCTCAAATTCTTATTAAAGGTAATAATGGAGAGAATAAAACAAACCATATACATTTGAACTTAAAAACAGGAACATAATGTTTAAACATCAAAATCTTGAGTAATGACATAAAACATAGTAGTACATAATGCATAGATTATAATGGAACATTATTAATTATAAAATAGAATGGGAATAAAACATGTAATTTTGGAAAACCATTAATCATATGATATGATTTTCATTGTAGCCAAGGCATTGCTGCCATGACCATCTTAGTGGACAAAGTCCCTTTCTCAATCGAGTTCACTCCTCGTTCCAGTCCTGTATCACTGAACCAGATTAACTTACTGTTCCAGCCATGTATATTTCATGAGATATAAATCTTTACCCAATGCATTGGAGGGAGATATAGGTCCCACTCATCTCATAATTAAATCATTCTTATGTGTTCCACAACATAAACATATATCATTCATCATAACCCAAAGAATAAAATGGGTTTCATAAACATCATCCCATCATAACATAATCCATATAAAACAAATGGATATCATTTCATCATAAGAAAATTGAAACCATGTAAACAATAGCGAAATTATACTTGAAACATAATCATACTAAATAATTTCATCTTAGATGGAAAATAGTTTTGACAAAACACATGAAATGAATTCTTGAGGAAAATATCCTTTCTTCTTCAAAATCATTTTCTTTTCACAAAATGACATTAAATTTTAAAGGAAAAGGATTTTTTTGAAAATAATCATAAAATATTGTAGAGGGAGCTTCATGAAAATAATTCTTTGTGAAACCGTAAAAATCCATTCATGTCGTATAAGTTAAAAAAACATTCTCCTCATACTTTTACCGAAAAACTCAAAAAGTACCACGTATGGTAAACAATAGAAACATTCCCTCCATAACACAAAGTAAAAGTCAAAGAGGGTTAAATATGACTTTAAAAATACATGTAATAATATTAAACACTTTATTAAAAAAACATTTTTTATGGACATGGATGAAAAATATACCCCAGTAAATACTTACATATAAGAAATCTCGGATAAAAATGAGATTTGAAAAATTATCCCTTACCTTATGTTAGATATGCTTCTTATGTATCAAAACCTCCTGTATAATGATTTAAATAATTTCATTGACTTATTAAAGAATCATATTCATTGTTATGATATAATATATGGTTCACTTATAACTTTATATAACCCGTTCTTTTGTAAATTTCATGTTAAAGCAGCATTTTGGGTAAAATCGTTTCATTTATCATACGTGTTTTGATTTGTTGTTCTTGATATTATTGAATATATCCTGATTTACTTAATTCCATAATGTAAAACATGATTTATATATAATATATATTCAGTATATAAATATATATATGATAAATTGATAAATGGAATGAAATACACCATTCATGGAGATGGTAAACCGTACGAACGCATGAACGCAGTTTTCATTTCCTTATTGAATTAAATGGAATTAAGTAAATGAAACACATATGTACATAAATACAGTATAATTATTATGTAATATATTTCATTACTATTTATTATATATATACTTTATAATCATACTTGAATGGTTAATCGTGGAAAATGAATCTCATCGCGTTCATGGAAACGGTAGTCCGTACGTACGCACGAGCGATGATATCGTTACCATAATTATTGAATATAATTGTTGTGGATGATATAATATCTAATAATCAGTATGATGTTATAATAACCATATATAGTTATTCTTTACACCATTATACCCATCCAAGTAAGGTGGTGGTGGAAAAACTAATTACACCACGGCGTGGAGATGGTATTTTGTATGTACGCACGCACGGTTAGTTTGTTTTCCATAAGATGGATAGAAGGTGAAATGGGGTTGTTTAATATTTATAATAAAATATCATTATATTATTGATACTTATTTTATTACTTTATAGTGAAACAACTAAAGAAGAAGAAGTTGAAGAAGAAAGAAACTTGAAAGAATCGGTAGAAGAGATTACCTCTTCTTCGACATACCTCTTTTAAGATTCCTCTTAAGGCACTAGAGTTGGTCTTTTGAGAATCCCAAAACCTCCAGAATGTATTTAGGAAATTGGATAAGAGAAATCGGTAGGGTTTGTCCGAACATGAGGGCTGAAAATTGTGTAAAGAGAAGATGGAGGAGGTTCCCTTTTATAAGGGAGGAAAGGGGCACCTTAAAAAAATCTTAAAATATTATTTTATAATAAAGTCATATTGGATTTTTAATAGATCCAAATTGATTTCATTCTAGGATAAGGTAGGGATGGGTATAAATAATCTCAACCAATAGGTTTTAGATAATTTTAGGTTACTATTTTAACCTTATCATTTAGATTTAACTCTAAGTTAAATAATTTTAATGTTTACCGTGTCTTCATGTTTTCTTACACTATATGGTTAATAAACATACTATAATAAGCAAAAAGAACCCCAAGTGGTTCATTATTAATATATATAACCTTATATATGTCATTTGGCAGAACCTTATATTTTTATGAATATAATAACAATTAATAATATAATATTTGTTAAAAAACTATTTTATGTCAATCTTGACACTATTTGGTAATTGATTTTTGTGAAAATAATATCATCATGATTAGTATGAAAAAATTTAATTAAATCAATACTAACATTTCATATTAACCTATAAAATTATCTTAATTCATAAAATGTCTCAAATTAAAGTTATTTGGGTATTTATAATTTCAATTAGTTTAATATTTTATTAATAAGGTAATTAATGCATCATCGTTGTGTCATAGATAAATTATATTATTTAATGTCTAAAAATTATAAATAAAATACCATTATGTAGGAAATATTTTTATCTTTATAATTAATATTTATAGTCTAATTTATCTAATGTATTACACTATATTAAAAATGTTTTAGTTATTAAACTTTGAGTTTAACTCTTTTAACTCCTCTTTAAATAAAATAATAATAAGTGACCTAATCTAATACAAGTGGACCGAAAGGGTAACATTTCATTCCTAAGGTTGTTTTTGGTAGAACTAAACTTATCCAATAGAATTAGGACATGTTTTATGGTAATAATAATATCATTTTTACCCTTAACTACCCTATTTACTTTTAATTGTGGTAAATAAAAGTAAAAAGTTAATATTCACCAAAAATAATTTTTATCTTATTAAACCACATTTTACTCCTTGATAGTAACTGTGTCTCTCAAATTTTGAAAATTCCACTCACAGAATCGGAAAGAGTAAGTTTTATGTAAATTCCCCAATTCTCCTAGGAGGTGGGTAAAAGACGGTGAAAAGTTCAATAAAATTTTTATATAACTAAAATTATTATAAAATGACTCCAATGAATTACATTAAACATATATAAGTATTATGTATCAATTTTTACCTAAAATAAATTTAAATTAAATAAATAATAATTTAAATTTAAATTTGTTTTTTTAAATAGTAACCTAGTGTTTTCACTATTCATCAAAAATTGAATGTTTTCTGAAATATACCAAAAATTTACCCTAGGATAATTTCAATATTCCAAATCCAAAAAATGAAGTCCATTTTGAAAGATAAAATTTATAAAATTTCAAAATGCGGGTATTACTATTCATAATGTCTAGTTCATAATAATATTATAATAATATCTCATTTGGTGAAACTCGGTGTTGCGTACTACACACGCTATCGAAGAAGGTCTTGATTGCGTGTAATGCAAGCCAATAATAGTGTTTGCGTATAACATAAGATAATACTATATTGCGTATAGCACAAGCTAATTTTGGTGTAACGTACAACCCAATACATCAATGAAATTTAAAAAATATTTTTCATAAAATCTCAGGGTGTTACACTAATCCCTCACTATGACTCCTAGTATCCCCATTCATGCTAATAAATATAAAGTGATAAATCAAAAGAAACAGGGAATCAAAATTAGTAAGTCTCTCCAAACCTCCTACACCATGAAAAGAAAAAACCCTAATCATGTATAATTTATATAACAATAATATAAAAATCCATTCATTTCACCCTTTATATAAGAGTAACAAACAACATCACCACTGGTGGTCACAATTCAAAAAGGGTATCAAGATGGTCTCACACATATGCATGCAGTTAATTAAAAAATTGAAAATTTCAAACCATTCATTTCATTAAAAAGGATACTGAATTCCAATTCATTTATAGTTTTCTTGTAATTACATTTTAAACAACTTATTAAAATGAAATAATTGAAATCCATTTCTTAAAACATTCTAAAATAATTCCTCAAATAGAACCTTACATAGCTCAAGAATATAGTAGAAATTAATTATTAGAAAATTAACCAAAACACATACATCGGTTCAATGATAATGAATCCAAAAGTCATCGCCCATGATGGAAGATTCTGAAACAATCCTCAAAGAGTTTCAAATAATACTTAATAATGAAAAAAATAAAAAATTAATTATCCCAAACCGAAGATTTAAAAGATAGAATCCATTGGATTCATTTGAGAAAGGTAAATTTAGTGGAATGAGGGTAAATAGGAAAGGAAAGTAATGATAAGGAGGGATGAAGAGTCATACTTAGAGATATATACAAGAAACAATGATGGGGGAGGCTTGGAACATCATAATAGATAAAGGAGAGAAATCCCCCATGCAAGCTTGGATTGGTTGAGAAAGGGAATAGGGAAAATATGTGAAATCCTCTAAAAATTTAGTAATAGAAAAATATGAAAAATACTAAAAACTAAAACATGGGAAACTAGCATGGTTTTTCTGCTTTGTTTTCTAAACTATGTTCCAACTCTCTAGGAGCTAATAAAATGAAAAAACATTTTTCTAGTTTTTTAAACAACACTCCAACCATAAAAACCATTACTATCAGAATTAAAATACATATCACATGTTTTCTTAACCATGTGAATGTATTGTTCCAATAAAACACTTGGGTAAAGGCGAAGTCAAATGGACACTCCTAGGACTTTCAAAAAATATGTTCTAAACATACAGTAAAAACTATTAATTTTAAAAATTAACAATACATAATTGTTGAAAATGGACACAAAAGAGTTATCAATTGGTTTGTTCTAAAACATGCACCCCAAAATCTGTGATAGAATAAAATTTATAAAAAAAAATCCAATAAAAATATTATCCAAATTTAAATTTTCACAAAATTAATTACAATAATAAAAATAAATGCCCCAATAGTGAAAAGGGGTGAGAAAAACTCTCCATTGTACCCCTTTATACCCCCCATAAATTCCTTAGAAGAAAACTAATCTTCATAAAAACAATACACACTCATAACTAAAGGAAAATGGTGATTTTCGCTGAAAATCATCATCGAAGAACATAAGGGAGAAGACCACCTCACACAAATTATTATTATTAAGAAAACTCATAATTATAAATTCATAAGATATCTCTAAAATAAACAACCCATAACGAATATGTTGGATCATAAGAGGGACATAGATAGTGCATATACCTCTCCACCATTTAGAAAATATATAAACAGTGTGGAATAAAGAAGACACACTATGATACCAAAGAATCAACCATGAGAGAACATCTCTAAGGATTATCAAAATAACCCAAAACATAAAATAATGGGAAATTACCTTGGATCAACACCCAAATATCAGGGTCATCATATTTCAAAAGGAACTCAACATTATTAAAAAAATCTTATCAACAATCTCAACATGCAGTTCAAAGAAAAAAACTGGAGAAGAACAACTCAACAGGATGTCATAATGAGAAATAACATTGGCACCCAATACATGTCATAGTACCCAATGGGTAAACTACGTTCCAATATCTTGAAAATAATCCCATAATGATCCCCAAATAGTTAGCATCGCTGAGTTATCTATGGCCTAACGTTGATTCCTATCCTAGTTACCCAAGAATATACTCTAAGATCACCCAAGATCAACCCACTAAGAAACTAACAAAAAAAATCACCACATAAGAAAAAATTGGAATCCCCAATAAAAGAAAAGAAAGAATAAAGGCATTCAAAAAATACAAAACCAACACCATCCAAAAAATATATAAATCCTAGACCATGATATAAAATTCACTACCATCCACAAGAGAAAACCCAATAAATAATTGATATAAAAAATGAAGTTTCCAAAAAGAGGAAACCACTCAAGGAAGAAAGGAAATTCATTGATAAGATCCCTATAAGGATTACCTCCAAGGTCCAAAACAAATCTCAACTTACTATGAGGTAATTCAAATTCATTAAAACTAATCCACCACTTCATCAGTGTCACGAACCTGGTCAGGCTTCAATCTGACCTGACATCTAACCCACCTTGAGAAATGGATTGAGAGGCATTCCGGATCCTAATGAGTTGGATACTAGCACCATGCCTCAAAGATAATATAAGGGGGGAAAATTTTACCTATAAAAAGAACATGGTTAAATAAAAAAAATATAGTACACAAAATAAAATATAAACATCTGAATCTCATTAAATAGATAAATAAAATTCGATTAAACTGTAACAAAAATAACTAAAAACTAAAATGGGGATGTCTCGACCAAGGTTCCACACACCGGTGCCCTGAGTCGGTCGATTACATGACCTCAAGAGTTCCTCCCTATATACTAGAGGCTACCTACTAGTAGTGATGGTCTAATCTCAACCATGGGGATACTATAACATATTTATAAAATTATCTCAACAATGGAAATAAATAATAATAACAAATAAATATAATCAATAACAATACCTAGCCAGTGTCACATGATGACCCAAACATGAAATAAAACATCCAAACTAAATCAATAGATATGGAATTCCATGTAGGGGTCAAGTGTCAATATGAAAAACCAAAAATAAATTAAGAAACTGAAAACTCTCAAGTGTTTCTTGAACCACATCTGGTTCCCTCATCCATGCCCTATCTCAAATTACAAATCTAACATAGGAATTTTTCCCTTATCCAATCATGTGAACTTGAATTCTATTCAGGTTCTGACTAGGAAGACTGAGTAGGGTGTGAGTACAATTTATTAAGGCACCACTGTTAGCATTTAAATCAATATCTAGTCAATAATACTTTATGCAGTTTTAAAAATAATATATTACAACGCATAAGTAAAGAGTTATCACATTTCAAAATAATTTAATTAACCACATAAATCCCTAAGTTTTCAAGCACACATGAACTCTCAATACTTTCTTCATCTCATGCTGGAGACTGAACCATGTGACTTATTTAGTTCAAAATTCATTTTAACACATTGGATTCCATTATCTATTTCACCTCAATTTATTTTCATGACCAATTGGATCCATGGTCCAATTACAATATTTGATACATGGACTCCATTCTTATAATCTTGTGGGTATTTGAATATATAGTCTGTGACACACAACTCATTTATCAAACAATCACATAAGGGGAATTTTGAAGTAGCAGTCTATGTACCACACTCATTTATCAATCAAACAAGAAAGTGTGATTTTGACATAGCATTATGTGACCAACACTCATTAATTACTATTGTATTTTGATGTAATAGACCATTCCCCACACACATTTATCATTCAATTTATCACTATGGCCATTTGATACAGTAGACAATGTCCCATACATGAATATTAACCAATCAAAATATAACATATATCACATTAATCATGGTTAATCAACATTAACCATATTATCACATTTAAAAATCACAACAAATATTAATTAATTAAATAATTAATAAATCCAATTTATTAATCTCAATATCCCAATAATTAATTAAACAATTAGTTATTCCAATGCAATCAATTGTAAAAACATTTCGCATTAATTAATTCAAAAATTAATTAATCCAATTAATCAATGTCAATATCCCAATAATTAATTCAACTATTATTTATTCCAAATTACCCAATCTCAATATACCATTAATTAATTCAATAAATAATTAATCGGAATTTGATAATTATAATAACCCATTAATTAATTCAATAATTAATTAGTAAAATTCCATAATCTCAATAACCCATTAATTAATCCAAAAATTTATTAGTTTACTTTAGTACATTTATATTTTAATCACTCAATATAAGTACTATAATTACACACAAATAACTAAAATATAGAATTTTCTATTTTAATAATAGACCACCTACCTCAAATCATTGACCAACAATCACCAATAAAATTCACCAAATTGTTATGGAAAGGTCAAACCCATGATGAAGAAGGATATATTGAATCACATCCTAGAAACAAAATCAAAAATATCAAGCTTCATTAAACCAAGATCTGTATCTAATACCAATCAGGGAAAACACCCCTTCAATGGATGGAAGAAGACTGAGAGAGTGGGAGTAAACTACGTGGAATGATATTGTCTTATTGGGAGGGGTTTATATGTTCGGTCTGAGATTTAAATCACAAATAAAGGAGTTTTAGAGCCTTATAAATTCATCTAGGAATCTACATAAATGAGAGGAAAATTTTATGGATCAATATATGGTGTTTGAGTGTATAAGACAGGGGTTTTATAGTGTTTTTTAATGATTTATAAGGGTTTAAAATACGGTACACACAGTTTCCTTATCAAGGTTCATGGTTTCCCCTAACTATTTCACATACCATGTGCCTCCTCCCATGGAGTCACAAAATTACAACTATATGGATGCACACTTTGACAAATAATTTCTCAGACATGTGAATCCCAAATGTTAGGGTTCTACAATTTTCTGTCCCGGGTGCACGGTCTGGGAAAATTGTGTGTCAACTGTACACGACCCCACTTCCTTAAAAAAATTCAAATTTTCACATACACTCACTCCAAGGAAACCCTAAAACAAAAATACTCCAAATAATACAAAATATTACCCAAAAAAGCACAAGAAATCCCCAAAAAGGTTAGGATCTTACAATCTCCCCACCTTAAAAGAACTTATCGTCAAGCTATAATCCTAAGAATAACTATGATTTTGAGTCAAAAAGATCAGGCCATAGATCCCATATATCTCATTCTATCTCACAGGATTCCTCCAAAACACACCCATATATTAATAATATAATAATTGTATGTATGGTCTTTCCCCACAACACTTTCTAACTGCGATCCAACACATGTATTAGATGATCCTAAAAGGACGCATCGGTCTCAACCTCAAAATCATCCACATCGATCAGTTGAGGTGGGTCGGGCTGATACTTCCCAAGTTGGGACATAAGAAAAACATGAGGCATTTCATTTTACATCTATGTTAGATCCAATGGGTGCACCACTATCCCAATTTTCTCCAAAACCTCAAACGGGCTAAAACTTTTGGGATCCAACATGCCTTGTCTCTATATCTTGTAGTGAACTAATCTAGGTGATACATGAAGGAATACACAATTATCCTCCGTAAACTCTAGGGGTCCTCGAAGTCTATAATTATATTCCATAATACTACTGTGAGCTATAGAAATAAGATTTAAAATCAACTAAACCTACTCCAATGTCTTGAACATGAGACTCAGTCCCAACTTCTCTGAATCACCTGCCATGGTTTAGTATAGAGGTGATCTTCGTGGACTACCATAAAAAGACTCTTATGGTGTCATTTTTATGGTTTCTTATTAAGAATTGTCATAATATAACTCTACCAAATCTATTTTATTCTCCCAAGTCCCACCAAAGTCTAGAACAAAAGATCGAGGAATGTCATCAAGAACCTATATAGTACAATCTAGCTACCCATATGTATTTGAGTGGAATGTCGTACTCAGAAAAACATGTTTACCAGGAACCTTATGTAATTCTTACCAGAAGTGAGAAGTAAAGTGTGAATCACATTCTGAAACAATAGCCTATGTCACCCCATATAGATGGAATATCTCCCAAAATTACATGTTTCCCAACTATTCCACTAAACAAGTATCTTGTATAGGCAGTAAATTTTAGACTCCCATCATTCGGTCCACAATCACCCAAATTGCATAATTAATCAGAGGTGTTCTCAAGGGTACCCCTAAAATCCATGGTAGCATCCTCCCACTTCCATTTTGGATGTGAAATAGCTTTAGTAAAGCACCTAGTCATTTATGCTCAGCCAGCACCTGTTGATAGGTGTAAAAACCATCACAAACCATGTTATCTCCTATTTCCTGCCCATCAACCAAAATTTTAAACATAGGTTATGGTACATTTTGGTCACACATAGATGCACCGCCCACTTGGATGCATAAAATTCATGCATCAAATCTTCCTGCATACCCAAAATAATAACCTAATTCTTGAAAAGGAATATATCATCATTATCTATGGTCCAATATGAAGGTGACTCCCCACCTTCAAGAATTTTCTTCAAGGAAAAAATTATGGATCCTCATACATCTTATCCTCGATCCATATTATATGTTTAGACTCCACATAAGTAGGTAACAGAATTATCTTATCCTGGGTTTCCTTAACCACAACGTGCATCTTATTCAGTGAAGTCATCATTTTCCACTCAACACTAGTCTTCTTAACTATGTGTGTCCATGTATTCCTTCTCAAATAATTATCAACAATGTTTCCCTTCCTATTAATGTATGATAAGTCAAATTAGAATGGCGGCATTTAGTCAACCCATCTCCACTTCCAATGATTCAAGTCCCACTATGAAAAGACGTACTACATGATCTTGTGATCTGTATACATGGTAAAATTTTCTCCTGACAGATAAGGTCTCCAAAAATTTAAAGCATAAACCATTTGTATGGACTCATAGGCATGCATAGGGTAGTTCCATTCATGATCCCTCATCAACTGAGACCAATACCCCTCAAATTGATCTCCATGCATCAACACTACTCAATGACCGATCCTAGAAGAATCACAAAAAACTATTTACTCCTCACCTGGATTGGGTAGTATCATGATTGGTGTAGTTTTAAAATGATTCTTTAACTCTTGGAAGGTATTCTCAGAAGTTTACATCTATTCAAACATTATCCCCTTCTCGATCAATCTCAAAATCGGTGCTTCTAAATTGAAAAATTCATATATGAACATCCTAAAATAGCATTCCAATCATAAAAAAATAAAGATGTCGAAAACATTATTATGCTTCTCCCAAGAAACCACTTCCGAAATAGTCTCTATTTCTATTGAATCACCTTCCATTGAGATGATGTGACCCAAGAAATGTACCAGATCAATATAAAACTTAAACTTAGATATCTTGGTGTATAGTTGTTGTTATCTCAGTGTACTCAGCACGATGTCAAGATGTTGGGTATGATCACCATGATTCTTGAAGTAAGCTAATATTTCATCCACAAACATAGCCATTAACTATTCCAGGTATGGATGAATGATTTTATTCATCATGTACATAAACATTCGTTGTGCATTCATAAACCCAAAAAACATCATGATGAAAAAATATAGGCAATACCTTCTTCTAATATAAATCCTCAGTATATCAGATGTTCGAACTCCCAAGTAATGATACCCTAATCTAAAGTCAATATTAGATAAAACACAAGATCATCTCAACTGGTCATAAATATTATTGATATACATAAGAGGATATAGGTTCTTCCCTGTAATCTAGTTCAACTTCTAATAATCAATAAAAAAGTTCATAGTCTCGTCAGCCTACTTTTCAAACAAAACTGGTGATCCCCAAGGAAATGTACTTGGATGGATAAAACCATTATTCATCAACTATTCTAGGTGAGTCTAGATATCTTGAAGCTATATTGGTTCCCTTCTATATAGAGGAATATAAACTAGATCACACACCATCATGATCTCAATCATAAATTCAACATCTCTCTCAGGTGCTAACACTATGACATATTCAGAAAACAAATCCTAAAACCATTCCACTATGGGTAAAAAGTCATCATGATTCACACCCAAATAATCTAGAAATATACTAGAAACCTGGGTGGGGACCTACCTCAATTTCTGAGGAACTGGCCTTGTATGAACCGCCTTGATATCCCATTTTCCAGGGTGAATATAATGTTTACCCTCATGATACATAAAATTCACTCTCACGTGGTATCAATCTATATTGTATCAGTATGATACTAACTAGTCCATACCCAATATTAGATCAAATCCTGAAATGTCAAGGATATATAGATCCTAATGAAAATGACACTCCCCAAACTTGAGAGAAAAACCATTGCATAAACAGATGTATCTTGACCATAATCTCAAAGGTGTATCTATCTTCATAACCTCACTCACAAACTATACATTAAGACTCAACCCATTCACAATTTGTGTAGAAATAAAAGAATGGGAGGAACCAGTATCAAATAAGTCAATGACAAGCATAGAGGCTAAAAAAATAGTACATATTATCAAAGATGGTCTAGCCTTACAATCCAAAAGTGTAGTCTGAACTAAATGAAAATTTCCTACCCCACATCCCTATGATGTATTCGGAGTCCCATGATCTCCATAACTCTTCGAAAATAATAATATTTTCATTCATTATTAATAATAAGAGTTATTCTATATATAAGAAAGAAATTTTTTATGGCATTGGGAATATGGGAAATAGTTAATATATTTTAGATATGGAAAATCTTACCAAAAAAATTTGGAATAAAAAATTTATGGTTTATTATAATCCCATGTACCTTTATCATTATGGAATTGTATAAATAAATGATGAATTGGTCCAAATACTCGATAGAGATGAATTTTTGGAATCATTTTTTTATGAACCATTTTATAACTATGAATATTATTTAATAAGAAAAATGAATAAAGAAACTTTTAGGGGAAATGGTGAAATATCCAGTTCACTATTGGATCTTATACGTAATTATGTATATGGAAAAGGGTTATAAAAAATTCAAGGTATTGACTATGATGAGACCTTTTGTTCAATTACAATGATAATGTTCATTATGATATTTATTCCTATATAATCTCGTTATTATTATGACATATAACAAGTGTCTGTCAAAACAACTTTCCTTAATGGGAATTTAGTGAAATATGTGTTTCAGAAATACCCCAAAGGTTTTGAAGATTCAAATGAGTCTGTAAAGGTTCAAAGTTTCAATGGTCAATTTATAGATTGAAACAAGCATATTTGAGAAAGAATATATGGTTTGATGATGCAATCAAAGAGTTTGGTTTCATAAAAATGTGGATGATTCTTTTTTAGACAAGGGGGTTAGTGTAAGTGTGTTTGTATTTATGATATTATTAATAGATTACACACTAAATTTTAGAATTGATATACAGGATTTATATTCTATAAATTTTTGGTTGGTAAAATGATTCTTATTGAAAGATATGTGTGAAGAAACCTAATACATTGTATGAAATTCTATAGATATGAATCTTATAGTTTTCTTAGAAAAATTATTAATATATATATATATTATTAAAGTTATAAGAAAAATTAGAATTGAGAACTTTAAAAATGGGTATTTAAAAAATATACATGTAATGAAACTTAACAAGATCCAGGATCCTTCAAAAGAGTTTAAAAGGATGCATTGGATTAGTTATTAATTTATCTTGACCTCTTCTAGTGTTGTACTGGGCTCATTTTCATGTACTATTTTTCCTTTTGTTAAGTAATTTTCATCTGTGTTTTACCTTTGTGTGTTTTTGGTTAGGACTTTGAAAAAAATAGAAGAAATATGGTACTACATGGTTGGTGCATTTTTTTCCCTAACTGTGTGTCCTAGCACAGAAAACCATGCTACCCTAGATAGAAGAGAATTTCATGCTTAGAACATGGGTTTTAAAACTTTTTTCCCTCTTAGGACTAACTATTCACCCTAAAAAAAAGATGCTTAGTTTAGGGGGACATATAGGGGAACTATGCATGAGAATTTAATTAACCCAAAAATAATTGATTAAAATTTTTTAACACCCAATTTAATCCCAAATCGACTCCCATTTGACCCTAACACCTATTTCATGATTTTCTTGCCTCCCAAATAAATTCTAATCCCTCCCAACCACTATTATTTCTAGTTCGAAGCCTGGATCGAATATCTATACCCCTCCCAGTAAAAGGATCTCATCCTGATTTCTTTTTATTCCTCCTTCTTTATTCTCTATTTCTTTAAGGGATGTTATTATCTATTTGGTAATATGTATACCCAGTTTTTTGGATCTAGATCTAGGATAGTAGTTCTAGATCAAGATTTAAGATATCTTTATTTTTTCAATCATGATTTTATTAATTAATATGTATCACATTATGCATCATTATGCCACTGAATTTTTGAGGATTTCCATTGGGGTATTATTTGTCACTGAATTGGGGTATAAGGGATATTATTCAAATCCCATAATATTAATATCAATTAGGTGTATTTTACTTTATAATTTTTAGGGTTCATTTATCAATTTTAATTCCTAATTAAGTTATTTAAAATGGTCGATTATTTAATTGAGGAATTGGGTATTTGATTGAATAATTGAATTGTAGAATTAGGGATAATTAATTTTTCAGTTAACTATCATAATGTTGAATTTTAAATTAATAATAATTAATTGGTGGATTAATTATAGGATGTCAATATTGTGAAAATGTTAATTAATTTTTGAATTAATTAAAATAAGAGATATGATTAATTAATTGTAAAATTAATTAATGTGATATATATGATTAAATAATTCTTGAATTAATTAATAATAAATTATGTTGTTAATTAATTTTGGAAATTAATTAATTATATGGGTATGATTAATTTATTTTTAAAAAAACTAACATAATGGTTTTTTAAATGTCATTTTCTTGTTTGTGCCTTGGTTTTGATTTTGTTGGCATAGAGTAGCACATGGGTTAATCGGGGTGTGAGTAAGGGATTTATTGAGGAAGACCATTGGAAATTCCATACTGATTTATAAAGTACTGTGAGAGCCTTCGGAGAGAAAAATCCTAACAGCTTTCATTTTGATTTACATGGGACTGTGAGAACTCTTGTAGTAGGTCCAGGGAAAAAACCGTGAGAGCTTCACCCTTTTCCTAGAAACCTATTATGATTTGTTTTGTCTCACTCACATTAGACACTTGAGGTTAGATCCATATGTTCACAATACTCATGTTGGACTGATTTAAATGTTTTATTCATTTTACTAGATAATAATTGTGATAATGAATGGTAACAAGGAAATTCATATATATGATATCACTTGGGTATAGTTTAGACTCTGACATGGGATGAAGTAGATATCGAGGTTCAGGTGTCATTGGGAACCCGAGGGTTTATGAGGTTAAATAAAAAAATAAGTGATATTGTGGTAACTATTTACTTGTGAATTGTACATATTTATTTATAAAACATTATAAACTATTATTGACATGATATTATTTTAAACACTATTGGTGGTGGCCTATTGAGTTGTAATCACACCATATTTAGGCTGCCTGATCAATACCTAAATAGATTTCATTTTTTCAAGACAGGATAGTGGAAAAGGCCCTGTATTGGATGGTTGAGTGGGGATGAAGCATGGAAGAGGTAACTAGACATGGTTTCAGACTAGACTGGGAGTTTTAAGTGTCTTCAATATTTATCCTCATTTTTCACTTGGAAAATACTTTATTATGGCATGTTTATAGTTCAATTTTGATATTGACTCTCCCGATTTGTTCATCATGTGATATCAGTACTATTTTATTTTTGGTTATATGTTATTCAGTTAATATTCTTATTTTATACTATTTTATTACTCTAATAAAAGAGGTTATAGTCTCCCCATGATCCGTATTATACCCTCACTCCTAGTTGATATCCTATGGCATATGGGGAGGTATTCCTGAGTTCATGTGGCGGTCCAACTCTGGGCACTAGTGTGGGGCACCCGAGTTGGGATGTTATAAAGTGGTATTAGAGACAAGTTTTATTTTCTTTCCTTTTGTACTAATATTTGGGAAATATAGATAGAATACTAGATAGATAATGGACTTGTACATGAGATCATTTATGGGAGTTTCAAACCCATGTATGGGTTAAAATCCAAGTACCTAGGGTGGGATTACTGTTATTGATGTGTGTTGTTTCAGTAGGATATTATTTCACCTTGGGTGATGAACTTGTTGTGTGATTTGATAATTGTTTCAAATATTTTTCATATTTTATTATTTTTAACTAATTTTCTAGTGGTAAATTAGAGTTAATTATTCATGCATCATTCTAGGAACTCATAACTATTTTGTGACATGCATTATTTTTTTCACACCTTGGAAAATGGGTTTTGGGTAGATGGTTGAGCATGAACTGTATTTACCTTATAGTGAAATTTAATTGAACACAGTTCTTGATATGAAATTTAAAATGTTAAAATGATGAGAAAAATTAAATTAATGGTGTCTAAAGGAATGTGAATAATGAGAATTTTTTTACCCTTATTAACGAGATCCTAGGTGAAGCATGGTTAAGGGTAATGATAACACCACAGTTTTGATCACGTAGAAAAGTTTGGGGAAAATACTCATTATGACTTGTTGTGATTTTCCTATTACATAATTGTGATATAGTTGTGTTATGATCCTTTATTAATGTGTTTATAATTATAGATATATAACTCCATAAAGATGTTTATTGAGTGGACGACAGGAAGATATTGTTGGAGATGCTCCACCTGTAGTGGAACCTGAGGCGCTGATAGTTCCATTTGAGGATGTTGGGGCGAAGTTCTAATAAAACTTCACTCACATCATGAAATTCATATAAAGATTCCCATATCAGGGTTGGAAAATCTTGTTTGATCTAACAAGGGAGTTTTAGTTTTAGCACCCTCCAATATTTTCTAGAGAGGGTGGACCTGAGGGAGGTGAATTCTGGATTATGTCTTTCCAAACTATAATTGACCACTTGAATACACCTACATAGAAGATAGTAAAATTTGATACCTATAAGTTATTTGGTTTGGTAATGTGATGTGGTGACATCTAGACTCCGGATGTAATGATAGAGAATATGCAGTGGAAGGAATTTAAAGAGATGTTCTTGGAGTACTTTTTTCCAGACACACTAAGATAGGAGAGAGTAGCTGAGTTCATGGGATAGAATCATGGAAATATGTCCATGATAGACTATGTTGTATGCTTCATGGATTTATACCACTTTTCTCTAGAATTGGTTGGTGATGAGACTATTGTGGAAAATAGGATTAAATATGGGAATAAATGTGATATTAAGTCAAATATATTCATATGGAAGAAGTTTCCATAGGTGGTGAATTGGGCTCTAATATATGAGGAGAACCTCAAGGGGGATTCTAGTGGTGGACAAGTGGTTACTTCTACATAGTTAGGGGGTAAAACTTCTAGATGAAGGATAATTTATTTCATGAATTTCACCAAGATAAGTGTAAAGAAGTGTAACCAAGGAGAAGGTTTCATTATACAAGACCTCACCCATGTGGTTCTCCCCCGATTTGGTAGGTAAAAAAATTTGAATACATTTTCCCAAACCAACAGTAAAATATTGATGTTGAGGAAAGATGGTACATCTACAGAGGTTTTTTAGAAACCTATAGAATATGGTAAATGATGGGGGAGCTAGACATAACCAAGGTGTGGGAAGGGGATCTTCTATACCATACTAGTGTGGTAGATAGAGTTCTACTGGATGATACCCTAGAGGGAGTGTGTGTGGTTCTTCTAGACAAGATCAGTAATATTAGTATAGTGGCACAGTTTAGGGTTGTAATACTGCATCATAGAGAAGAGGGGAAGGATAGTTTATGCCATTCGGGCAACACTTGTGGATAGCGAGGTTAGACCATCAATAGGGATAGGTACTATTCTGGTAAAGTCTAAATTAACTAGTGTCTTAATTGATACCAGTGCCTCTAATTACATTATATCTGTAAAAAAATTAATGTTTTGGTCTTGGTGGTGGAGTTTAAGAGTAGGTTTATGACAATAGATACACTGATGGTAGTACAGTCTAGAGATGTCTATTTGTCGAGGGGTGTTATATCCAGATCATGGAGTACCATTTTCTCTAAAATATTTATATTCTTGATATTCCATGATTTGACATAACTTTGGATATGGACTGGTTAGTAACATAAAAATCCCATATGCATTATTACCAGAGGAGAGAGACTTTTATGTCTCCTAAGGGTGAAAAATATATTAACCATAAAGAGTGTGATATCTAGGTAGGAAAAGCGGTTCCAATTACTCAAAAAATGGGACATCTCACAGCCTAGGTAGAAAGTCTATTGTGGGATGAAGGAGGTGTGAAGAAATATGTATTTCCTCCCATAGTGGATAGGTTTTAGGATTTGTTTCCCGAATACTTATAATGGTTTCCACCTAAGAGAGATGTGGAATTTACTATTCATCTCATGTCAGGGAATGATCTAGTTTCAATTCCACCATACATAATGGCACCGACAGAGCTTCATGAGCTCAAAACTCGGATAGAGAAGTTGGAGGATGATGGGTTTATCTATCCAAAAATGTCACCTTGAGGTTCCTTATTGTTTTTTTTTTCAAAGAAGACTGATGACATTTTGTGCATATGCGTTGATTACCATAATTTGAACTGGGTAACTGGGATGAATCGGTAGCCTCTACCATGTATCAATAATCTATTTGACCAGTTGAGTGGATCATATGTATTCACAAGGATCTACTTGAGGTCAGGGTATCATCATACGAGAGTTTGAACTTATGATATACTAAAGACTACTTTCAGTAGTATGTAAGGCCTATATGAATTTTTTTTAATATCGTTTGGGTTGTCTAATGCACCAACATTGTTTATGGCATTGGTGGAAATAATCTTCCATCTATACAGGGATCAGTTTGTTTTAGTGTTTTTGAATGATATGTTGGAGTACTCCAAGACTCATGATGATCATTCACAATACCTTCACATCATCCTAAGTACACTAAGAGAGGATTGAATACATTCCATGCTGTCTAAGTGTCAGTTTTGGATTGAACAGGTACAGTTCTTAGGTCACATCATCTTGGAGGAAGGTGTGTTAGTGTACCCAAAGTGGGTATAGGTAGTTTTATATTTGGAGCATCCAAATAATTGTTTTTTATCTAAATATATATAATTTTATGTGGATATTATTAGAGGTTCATTAAGTAATTTTCATTTTTTGCAGTGACACTTGTGGTCTTGACCAAAAAGGGGATAAAGTTAGAATGGTAGAAAGCATGCAAGGCGGCGTTCCAGGAGTGGAAGAGGAGTTTGACACTAGAACCAATCTTGATCTATCCCAAGAGAGGTGAAGAGTATACAGTGTATTGGGACACTTTTGGGATAAGACTTGGAGTTGTGTTGATGCAGGCAGATTGAATTGTGTCATATGGGTCTTGGAAGTGAGGCCATATGAACGAAAATACCCTACGTTGGACCTGAAGTTGGCTATAGTAGTTTATGATTTGAAGTGTAGGTGGAATTATCTGTTATGATAAAATTTTACTATGTATACAGAACATAAGATTTTGGATTGTATCTTTTCGCAGTGTGACATAATTCTCCATTATTGGAGATGGGTTGAGTATATACAGTCATTTTATTTTGAACTAGAATAAAACATGAGAAAGAATACAGTGTGGATGACGCTTTGAGCAAGAAAACTCATACTCATGTAGTTCAAGAATCTATTATTGAGTATAAAATGATGACTCTACTAGCGGAGATGCATGTGGTGGTTTGGGAGAGTTATGAACATATGACTCTTGTATTAGTTTCATTGGAGTCTACACTTTTGAGCTATATTAGAGAAAGGATGTATGAGGATCTAGAGTGTTTTACATTGAAGTAAATCCTTGAAGGTGGGGAGTCACCTTCAGATTGGAGAAAAGATGAGGATGCGATCATATATGTCTAGAATTGGGTTGTTGTGCCTATGAGACCGTGAAGGATGTTGATACAAGAATTTCATACCACTAAGTGGGTGGTACATCCTAGTTTGGCCAAAATTTACCATGAAATATAATGATATTTGTTGTGGTCAGACATGAAAAAAGAAATAGAGAGGTTTTTTGACATAATGTTACACTTTTCGGAAAGTGAAGGACAAGCATCAATGACATGATGGTTAACTAAAATTGTTCCCCATTCCAGAATGGAAGTGGGATGACATGACCATGGACATTTTGGTTGTTCTCCTGAGGAAACCATGTAATAATTTCTCTATTTTGGTTTATTTTTTATAGAATGAAGAAGTATCACATTTCCTGCCAATATGGGAGGCTTCCTTAGTAGACCAGCTGGTAGACATGTACTTTTGGGGGAAAGTCTCTCTGCATGAGGTTCCACTGATTATAGTTTCAATTTTTGAATCACGTTTTACAACACACTTCGGGTGTGGCTTACAGAAGGCATTGGGTACGCAAGTTCTTATTAGTACAACATTCCACGCATATACATATGGGAAGTCATAGCACACAATACAGGTGATTGAAGATATGATTTGTGCATGATTTATTAACACTGGAGGAGCTTCTAAAGAGCACATATATTTATTGGCGTTTTCATATAAAAATAGTTATCAGTAAAATATATAGATAAAACCATATGTGACATTTTATAGAAGGCCATAAAGATCTCCTATATGATGGATGGAGGTAGGTGAGTCAAAATTATTGGGACCAAGTCTCATGAAGGAGATGTCAGAACAAGTTCAGATGATTAAAAAACATATGGCTAAAGCTCTGAGTAGATAAAAGTCATATGCTGAAATATTTCAGCAGCCCATAGAGTTTATAGAGGGTGATCATATATTCCTTCTTATGTCGCCTAGATTGGGTCACCACGGGATATAGAGACAGAGAAAGTTCACACCTAGGTTCTTTATTCTATTTGAGGTTGTGGAGAGAATCAAGCTGGTGGAATACCGATTGGATCTTCCATGGAAATAAAGTGATATTCATAACTTTTTCCATGTGTCACAACTTCAGTGTTATCACCCTGATTCTTCTCATTTGATCAAGTTTGATGATGTTCATCTTGAGATATATGTTTCCTTTAAGAAGAATCTGATATATGTGTTGGACCACAGTGATAAACTATTTTAGGGGAAAACCATACTGATAGTTCATATATTGTTGCAACATAGGAATGTGCTGGAGAAAATATGGAAAATATAAGCAGATATACATGCATTGTTTCCTGGTGTTTTTAACTTGAGATCTTAGAGGTGCTTGGGAGTGTAACTTGAGGATGAGCTATTATAAAGTGGGGAGATTATAATATCTTAACATTTTCTATAGTTTTCTTAGGATCATTTTTATATAATTTTTTTTCCTTTTGTTGATTAATTTTCATTTCAGTTTTACCTTGGGGTGTTTTTTTGTGGAAATTTGAAAACAAATGGAAGAAATATGGTAGTTCATGATTGGCGTAGGATTTTACCTAATCATGCGTCCTTACCTAGAAAACCATGTAACCTTAGATAGAGGGTAATTTCATGGTTGGAACACAGTTTGTAAAATTGTGCACCCTCTTAGAAGTGATCGTGCACCCCTATTAAAGATTCAAATGGTTCTGGCACACGGTTGGGGGAATCCATGTTCCCCATCCTATCTAACAGTGCATAGGAATTAAATTAACCCAAAAATTAGTGTTAAAAATTACTAAACCCCACCTCTAATACTAAATCAACCCCCTTCACCCTAACTCCTCTTTCAAAATATTGGATCTTCTAGGGTAGATTCCAATCCCTCCTGGCCTACGTTCTTGGTGGTTTGGGGCCCAGATCGATGATATTCGTTCCTCATGGTAAGAGGATCTCATCCAAGATTCTTTCCCATTCCTCCTCTTTTATTCTCCCATTCTTTAAGAAAAATTATTTTCTATTAGGTTAGATATATACGTTTTTTGTGGATATATATCAATTATTTTAGATATAGATCTACATTTATGAGATCTTGAACTTTTCATTCATGATTTAAGCTATAGATATGGATCTTGTTCTACTTCGTTACTCTCTTGAATTTTTGAGTATTTACATTGGCTGATTGTTCCTCAATAAATCAAGGTAGTTAGTGTATTATTAAAAACCCTTTATCTTGATATCAATTATGATTATGTGATTGTATAATTTCTATTATTATTTAAGAAATAATAATTCCTAATTGAGTTAATTATTGTGGTCACATAATTAATTGAGTAATTGGGGATTTTATGGAATAATTGAGTTGTAGAATTATGGATAATTAATTTTTTGTTTAATTATTGGAATATTAAATTGTGAATTAAGAATAATTAATTGGTGAATTAATTGTTGGATGTTGATATATTGAAAAAATTAATCGATTTCTAAATCAATTAAATGAAGATATGTGATTAATTAATTGGAAAATTAATTAGCGGGAAATATATGATTAATTAATTAGTGAATTAATTCATAAGATGTGGTTTAATTAATTAATTGTGTAAATTAATTAATGATATGGGTATGATTCATCAATTTTTGAATTAATTAATATAATTACTTTTGAAATGGCCTTCGGTTTTATGTCACATGGTTGTGATTATGTTGGCATGGAGTTGCACACGGGTTACCGAATGTGTGAGTAAAGAATTAGTTGTGGAAGACTATGATAGATTCTATTTTTATTTTTTAAGTACCGTGAGAGACTTCGAGGAGGAATGTTATAAGAGATTCCTTTTTAATTTCCAAGGAACCATGAGAGCTCTTGGATTTGGGTCAGGTAAGGCGGGGCACTTGAAGTTATTTTTATAAAAACTCTTTGAAAATAAAAATTTAAGTGATTCATATATGTTTTTAAATAAAAAAAGGTGATTTTATTTAGCATAACATGAATTAAAGGAATAATATCATATGTCAACACACACAAGGTAAAGTTAAAGAAGGGAAGAATCAAATACAATAAACCCAAAGGAGGATGCCTCTTATGAATTTGTTCATGGAGAAGGTGGTGCTAAAGTTACATGATTAAAAAATAATTTACCCCATTTTAGATTGTGAATGGCTAAGACCGCTTTTTATTTTTCAAAAGGAATGAATAATGGTCACTGTGAAGAAGAATAATGACTTTATATTCACTTGAATGATGATAGGATGTAATTTATTTATTTAGTATAAGAATATTAATGATTCCATAATGAAGGATTATTTTCCACATTCATTTATTAGGAAGATTTAGGAGAGAAAATATAGGTATAAATAGTATTATTTTCCGAATTGTTATTTTAGGTAAAACCAAATCCCCATAACAAACAAGGGAAAAAATTACAACATTCACATGTCCATACAGAACCTTTTCCTACCGACTCATATCCTTTGACATCTGTAATTCACATCCCACTATTCAGTGTTGCATGAATATATATCTTTAAAAATATGGAAGAGGGGTTCCATGAAGTATTCATAATTTATTTTTTTGGCTTACAAACAATAATTTTTAGTATTATTGAAGAATATTAGAATGGTACTAGAAAGGTGTGAAGAGACATGTCTTCTTATCAATTGGGAGAAATTCATTTCATATTAATGGATTGAAACATTCTTGGACACCAAATCTAAAAAAAATTGAATTTGATCCTCCCAAAATCATGGTGATTAAGGAGTAATAAGAGCCATAAATAGTGGGGAAATTCATTTATCTATAGTTTGTACTGGGTTTTATTATATATTTTTCAAATAGTTCACAACACTTGTTCAAACACACACTTGTATCTTAGAAAATTATATGTAATTTAGTATTAATGGGAATTTTTATAAGGATTTCAATGAGATGAAGATATGGTTCTTCATTTCTCATAACATAGTACCATTAAATTATGAATAGAAGTTCACATTGATGTGTGATGGAATAGATTAAAATTACACCACTATAGAGAAGGAGTTACTTATAGTGGTAATTTCTTTCAATAAGTGTAGAACTTTCCTTGTTTTATCGAAATTGGTGGTCTATACCAATCATACAACATTGAAATGTTTTTTGACAAAGAAGGATTCCAACCCCCCAATTAATTTGATAGATTCTTTTACGACATGAGAATGATATAGATATTAAGGATAAAAATAGGGTTTAAATAATATTATTGTTAAATATATTTCAATGATGGATTTTCCGAACTCATATATAAAGTAAGAAGTATATATTAGAGATGATATCAAAAATTAACTCCTATTTTAATTGAGGCTCACAACTAATCTTGTTTCACCAACACTTCATAATTTTTATAAACTAAAACCATCTACCCAACATTTTCATAATTGTAGAATGAAATATTGTTAGAAAAATACAACCACTATTTTTGGGTTGATCTCTTTCTATTATATCAATGTAGATATGGTCTAATTTATAATTGTGTTCTTGAGAGTGAAATTGAAATTGTTTTGGAGTCTTTCGACTCCTTTCCGACTAGAGAACACTACAAACTAGAAAAACTGTGGAAAAATATTACAAGGTGAATTTTTCTATCCATAATTACATTGATATGTAAGAATATTTGTAGAAGAATTCAACCAATGTCAATTCACAAGAAACATTAGAAAATGATATGAAATGAAACAAGACCCAATCGTGGAAGTTGAAGTCTTTAATGCTTTCAATTATTATTGTATTTATTATTATTATTATTATTATTATTATTACATGTATTATTTTTATTAGTATTATTATTATTATTATAATAAATGAAAAAAATGTTAACCAAATATAACCCTAATCCCATCTCCCCTTCCCCTCACCTGTAGCATGAGCAGCACCCCCCACCCTTTCCATGTTTGTGTTGAACAAGCCCCCCACCCCCTCATGCCTTCTCCCATCACACAGCCACACCGGCTTCGCTGCTGCCGGACTCCCTCCCCCTGATCATCCTGGCCTCATGCTCATGCCCCGGACTTCACACTGCCATCCCAACATCTAGTTTGTTCCCCAGCCTCTTCACCGCCGCCCCAGCCTCCTGCAAATGCTCTGGCCACCCACGGACTACTGCTCCGGCCTCCAGCCACCTACGGACCGTTGATCTAGCCTTAGGCCACCTACGACCCACCACTTCAGCTCTAGCTAGACACTGCTCTGGCCAACCACCTCCTTGCTGGAGCGCTAGACTCCCCACGACCGATCACATCCCACATGTCCCAGCTGGCCATTTCCAGCTAGCAGGGGCCAACCCGAACCCCTGAACGCACTATTTTTCAGCAACCCACTGCTCTGCCTGATCTAATAACATTTCCTTCGATAAATTACATAGTTTGGAGGGTTTTCATTAATTTATTGAAACCTTAATACCTTGGTTAGTAACTGGTGTGTTTTTCTAGTTGTTTTGGGTGTGCAGTTTGGTCTTCAACATTCCGTTCTTCCTTTCGCAGAAGTGTTGCTGCATTCAATCTTGGTTTGAGGTCGGTGTTTCCATGATTTTCCTTTCCATTTCAAACCATTGATTCTTGAGCACTTTTTATTAATTTTTTAAGAATTATTTTAACCTACAAAAGTATTATATTTAACTTATTGTGGTGTTTTTATGTTGGTTACAATTGTTGAAAACGGATTTCAAAAGGCTTAATTGATTATGTTTATGCGTTGGTGCCTTGGAAGTGTTTGATAAATTAATTTTTGTTATATAAAAATTAAATTATACCAATTCTTTATTTTTTGGACATGGTTTTATTTATTTTATTGTTTGAAACATGAATTGGGGAATTTAGGGTGATTTGGGTGTCTATTTATGACATCACTATTTATGGTGAAATGTTTTGGAACGGTCCTTCATGTTTTTGAAATGTTTATGATAAATGTTGTAATTGTGTTGGTTTAAAGAGAAGGGTTATTTCTAGAAAAAAAAAATTGGGGATTATTATGGATCTTTAAAGGGTTTCATTGGATGTACGCACATCCATGGGTGCACTAGGTGCACACATGGGTGGGAATTCAAGTGAAAATGACACTTAAAAAAAGATGTTACACATGAACCTTTATTTCTCAAATTTTTTCACCTCTCTATCCCATTATTTTCTTCTAAAATTTATCTTTTATTTCAAGAATGCATGTTTCTATTTAATCTTTCTTTAAACTAATTTTTTGTTTCTTTAATATTTGAACTGTGGGGTATTTTGGGACACAGTTGGTTTGAAATATTTGGTAAATGTATTAAGGTGTGTAATATTAAAGGTCCATTTTGAATTGTAATTATAAAGGGGATGTTTTATTTTTATTTTAAAAAAGAATGTGCTTCATAGAATTTGAATGCCTGGTTGGAAACTTTGAACATTTTATGAAATGGTTTGAATGTTAAATAGTGTGACGGCCCAATTGGCACTTTGCTTATGTGAAATGATTGAATGTGTATTTGGGGGTGCTCCTATCTAGGGTAACTCTTTATGGGTGAATGCATAATAAGCATCCATGTTTGGGGAAGGAAAGTTCAGTGAGATGAGTCATGCGTGTAAGGGCCTTCCTATATACATGGTATTATTATAACCAGCATGGGTTCGTGGGTATATTTTATATGATCGAGTGACGGTTTTTGACCAACGCCAATTAGATGGGTTGGTACCCACTGGATTTTTTGTTAGGCCAGGTGGACTTTTCCACTAGATTGGTTAGTTTGAGGGCAGCCAAATGGTTATAGACTTAAGAGATTTTCCATATGGTGGTAGGTGGTTCTGAAACCGAGTACATCTAGTAGTATTATATAGATATTTAGGATCATCCATGGTTGCTGGATTATTTACATTGATTGTTTACATTCCATTGCACTAGTTTATTTTAGGTTTTCAATTTTTACTTGTTTTACACTAGCCTAGATTTGGTATATTCTGTTTTTAATTTTTTTTATAAAATGAAAAATGATTTTGGAAATGGTATGCAGTGTGTGTTGGGTTTTTCAATGGAAAAAACATGTTGCTAATTTTAAAATTTGAAAATCGTAATTTTATATTTTTATTTCAAACTTGGGTCATTGGACTGATTTGGGAAAGAGAATACTTGGATTCCATGGTTATAATTGGCATCCCTACTGAGAATCTCGGTGCTCACACCAATAATATTCTTTTAGTTACAGGTTTGGTTCTTGTTCAGGATCCTGGTTCTGCTACTCAGTATTTATAAGGCCCTGGCCTTAAACCTTACTTAATATTGAATTAAAAGAATAATTAATGTTGAGGATCTTTTCAGGTTTAGAGTTTTTGAGAATTAGAACATAACTATTACATCTCAAAAGATTACAAAGTAGTCACTTCTACTAAGTTTCCATAATAAAAAAAACTCTTAAAAGAAACATGTCTAGTTCCATGTTTTATATAGCATGACATTCCCTTGATCCCATCCTTTACCTTATTCCACATTAAGTCCTGTGAAAAACATTTCAAAAAACTTGGGGTGAGCATAAAAAGCTCAGTAAGGGATACACAAAGAATGAAAACTGTTAGTTTTTCGAACATCAAGTAAACCATGTATACTCTATCAAAGTAATACCTTCACCTTTATGAAGTAGTAAAAATTCTTCACTGAATAAAGTATCATTACTTACATTTTTGTAACCAAAGGATTACCATAAAACCCATATAAAGAACACATAACATATATAAAGGTAACTTGGTACATAAACATACTTAAGTGGAATAACCATACGGTCGACTTCCACACATATCACTTAAATGGAATAGCCATACAGCCAATTTCCATACATACTTAATGGAATAGCCATACGGCCGACTTCCAAACCCAATGCATTGAAGGTTATAACGTAACCACTCGTCCTGGTATTCACGGCACCACCCATCATATGGTTTATCATGTAACCACCCGTCAAATGTCTAAGTACCAATATAAAATCATAAAACATAAAACCAATATAAAGGAATGATAACATTTCCACATTTCAATCACAATATATCATAATAGAATCCTTTATCAAAACCATTTTCAATACCAAAATACATAAAGGAGTATATGGTATTTATTTCATTTTAAAAACATAACGGCTTGTTGAGGAAGCCAAAGACCAAATAATACTCGCGGCGGCGGAAAAGGTCGTTGTCACCACGTACGTTAAAAAAAACATTCCTTTTTGTCGTTTAGTAAAATGCTTCGTAGAAAAAGATGCCTTTTGTATAAAAGTAAAAGTCAAAGGGGTTTATACACCGTATAAAAGAAAGTTGTGTATAAAACGAAATATGCCTCAATGAAAGGAGATTGAGATGAAGTCCCTTACCTCAGGTCTGACTTGACTCGATCGTTCTTTAACGTCCTGAATAATAAACTTGAGTTAATTTATACTTGATTAAGAACCTTTTTAAAGTTCATTATTCCTTTTATATCACTTATTGACATGTTATAAACATTATGTAACCATTTAAGTTAATAATGTTTGTTTTGTCAATATTTGGTTCTTAAGTCGAAAGTGGACTTCTTACAATTACATGTGGTTCGTGTGGTCAAAGGTTCTTTATATCTAGAATGACATTCCTGATTTGGATATCATATCTATCATATATATCCAGAATATACATGTATTTATAATATTACATAATCATTTAGAGGTAAGAAATGAATTGCACCGTTCATGGAGACAGTAAGCTGTACGTACGCATGAACGCTACTTTCATTTCTATTTCGTATTTTATAGAATGGACTCATAATGATATAATAGTATATTATAATTCCAGTATAATAACATATATAATATCATTAAATTTATCCTTTACACATCCCACATATGGAATTAACGAATCAAATCACTTTCAGGGGGTGGTAGTCCGCACTTCCTAAAATGAAGATATCGTGTTTACCCATAATGGAAACAATAATGGTATGCCATAAATGAAAAATACAGAATCTTAATGAAGAATAAACATATTATATATCATATATAAAAATAGTGACATCATAATGGCCACCTTTGAAGGTGTTAAATGAATATTGAACAATCATCGTTTCGGGAGGCATAATTTCACCATCCACGGAAACCGTATGTTCTTTAACCATTTGATGTAGTTGTGTGAGAGTGTATCTCGAATAAATCTTATAAAAACATCCTAGTATATTGAATATACTGGTTTTGTTACAAAAGAAGTAAATAAAAAGAGTTTAGGGGGTTGTATAAGCAAAATAAAACAAATGAACATGAGAGAATGAATTACATTTAAAAGTGTAACTCCTTTTGATTTGAGCCTAAAGGCTTCCTTTGAAAGGGTTCTGACCAAATGGAATCCTCTAGGATGAGGAGAGGGATGTGGAGAGATTAAATGGTCAGGGGTTGGCCGAGCCAAAGGCTTGAGGAGTGTGGGTAAGGAGGTAGAGGTGGGGGCCTTTTATAAGAGGAGAGGAGGGGCACTTTTGGAAAGTAAAGAAATATTACTTTATTTGAAAATGTGTTTCGGTTTTAAAAGGTCCCACATTGATATAATTCGTGGATAAGGTGATAAGGGTTCGAAACCATGCATCCAATAAGTTTTGGACATGTGTAGTTCATAGATTTTACATTATCGTTCCATTTTATTTAAATCGTCAAATAATGATGTCATCGCTGCATCATTATTATTTCATAAATAATTTAATTTATTTAATGTATAAAAAATTATAAAAAACTACTATGATGTAGGAAATCTTTTTAGATTTCCAATTACTATTTATAATCAAAAATCTGACTTGTATAACCCCATTAAAAATTGTTTTAGTAAAACATATCATGTTTGTGCCATTTTTTACATTAACATTAAATAAAATGTATTTATGTCATTTTCCAACCAAAGTGGCTCCATGGGGTCCCCAAGTTGACCCATGGATTTTCTTGGTCGGCCATGACACATAAAATTATGTTAGGACATGTGTCTAGGTCATCTCATATTTTTAAAATATTATTTTTACCTTAAACTACACTAATTACCACTAATCACGATTAAAAACTTAATAAGTTACTATTCACCAAAAAATTATTTTAATCTCATTGAACCACATTTTGCTTCTTAATGACAACCATTCATGTCGGATTTTTGAAAATCAAAACACAATGATGGCAAAATTTCATTTAAACGGAAAAATCAGTTTTTATAAGTACCACTTAGTGGTTTCACTATTCATCAAAAATTGAAGTTTTTCAGAAAATTACCAAAAATTCACCCTAAGCTATATTTGATATTACAAATTCAAAAATGAAGTCTATTTTAAAAAATTCAAAATATATAAGTCACATTAATTAATTTAATAATTAATTCCCGCTGTCAGAGCAAATAGCGTGTTTTTATGAAACAATAAGTATCAAAAGATTGACACTAGTTTAAGTCCGATTTCAAAGTGAAATTAATTCCAACGACCACTATTGTATTTAATGGTAAAAATATTTTCTAATTTAACTTTAAAATCAATTAAAAAGATAATCTAATCATATAAATAAATTAGATTAAAATGAGGTTTTGAATTAAAATACAACATTTTACACTATTCATTAAAAAAATGAACTTTATCGGAAAGGTACCAAAAATTTACACAAGGTAAATTTTGATGTCCCGGTTCTAAAGAAGAGTTATTTTTGGTCCAATAGAATTTATAAGATTGATCAAAACTATATTAAATGACGGTTCGCCGTCAAAAGGTGATAAGTGAACCCTTAGTGAAAATTAGGGTATAAATGCCTAAAATTGAACTCTTTCCGTATTTTAAGCCTTTATCTTTTATTGGGTAAATGTAAAAACATTTAAAAACATATATAATCATATTTTAGTTATTTCTATCCATTCCCGCCAGTACAACGGCTACTTGTTAACTAACATTTAAAATAATATTATTTTATTACTTGTGTGCAACGTAAGTTTTCAAAGAAACTCATCATTGCGTATCGAGTACGCTATCGAACGTAGAAACCTCTTTTAATTAAAATTAATATTTAATTCCTAAATATTAATAAATATGAAAATTCTTTATTCTTTAATTACCTGGGATGTTACAGTGTTGGAACAGACTTGAGTCTGAGTTGGGTGGTGACCTAGAAGGTCCGAAGGAGGTATGTTCGTTTTATTTTCTACTTCTAGTTTTTATTTTTATTATCAGTTTTGTTTATCTTTTTATATTTTTTTCATGGGACAAATCATTCCCAATGGTTAAATTTTGATGCTTATCACTAGTTTCCAGCCTGTGGGGATTGGGAACGTCTATACGACCATGTCGCGGACTGGCTTGGGTAACCGGTTCAGGATCAACCCGGGTTGATTTGTGATAATTTTTGTTATTAATAATAAAGATATAAGTGAAATTTATTGAGTGTTTCATTCCCACTACAATTCTATGTTTTTTTAAAACAATTTATGATTTTACTCTAATTTGTGGTATCAAACATTAAAAATAAAAATATATAAAACTAATCAAGTTTTATATTCCATGAATCAATTTCACACTTTTAAATTCAAATTCACAAGAGGTACTTTGAAACTTTTTCATTATTGGGACTCCCTTTTGAGACAGCCAGTGAGCGGATGAAATTGTCAAGATAGATAATTACCTTCACCTAGCCCTTCAACCTAGATGTATCTACCCAGGTCCTTGCACCTAGGTTTTTACACCCAGTTGGTTCACCCTGGTATCCTTTTACCAACACAATAATTCAACCCATGAACACTATTGGCGTTCTTTCTTACTATGAACATAATATTTGTGCACTTGTGCCTCGCACCCAAGTACCCTAGGTGAGATTTCTATCCAAGTCATTAGTTTTATATAATTATACACAATGAGTCTTAATTTTTTAAACAAAGTAGGAATCCTTTCAAAACAAGAATGGGCATTCAAATATCCTTACACACAAGTAATCCCTTACCCCTTTATGTAGCTTATTAAGCCAAAAATTATCGAAATAACAATAAATAGGGGTAATTGTGTTAAATAATTATCTAACATGAAAATTTTCCAAGAAAGGCCACTTTTCACTTAGTATTTAAAACTAGGGCGAATAGACCCTTCTAGGAAAGCCATACTAAGTCATAGCACACCTAGCACACCCTGAGAAAAAACACAAGGGTGAAACCTTCTCCCATACTCCAACATAGGGAGAAAATTTTCCTTAACATCCAATATAAGTTAAAACATTATGTTCTCCTTTTAGTATGGCAACACATTCTCTTATCCTTCCACTAGAGGGATGCTTCTCAAAACCCTAAAATTAGGGTGACACTTTACCCTAGCATCATTATAGTTCCATATTTACCCTAGATCTACTAGGGATACCTCTTTACTAGGGCCTCACTATGTCAAAAACTTCTATTCATCCTCACTAGGATGAAAACATATCCCTATCCTCACAAGGTCGACCACTTCACCCAAGAATCTCTACTAGAGTAGTATTTTCTAGACTCTTATACCAAACTCGTATGAAAACCTTTTAGGAATCTCTTTTACTCAGGTTTATAAAATGGGATAATGAGGTTTCCTAAAATACCCTGTGGAAAATTTTTATCCAAGGCCAACTCACAACCAGATAGTACCTCTATTGGACCCCTTTTTTCCTCCCGAATTACATGATCATATTGTGCATACAATTGTACACCCCAGTTAACTAGTATTCCCTTGATAGTGACACATCATAAATTTTTTCCCTTAATAAATAGGGACCCCGTGTTATTTTCAATCATTTACTCCCTTAATAACAAGGGATCCAACTAGGATGATGTCAATGATAGCTCCTATGGATCATGATCCAGAGTCATCCAAAAAATGGTATCATGTATGAAATCTATAACCTTTTTCTAATGGGGATATATCTTCCATGTTAACTCTCATCCTTCTGTCTGACCATTAGTTGGTGGGAAGTAGATTCTTTACTAGGAATCCTACTAAGTGTAATCCCCAAAGACTCACCTTCACTATGACCACCCATAGGCCTAGAATCTCAATGCATACAATGGATATTTCCTACATGTATCCTTCTTTTCCATAAGAGGTGGAAGTCTATTTCATACGATATCGGTTTCAAAAGCCCCAACTCATTCCTTAGAGAACCATATTCCAGTGAATCATCTATCGACTGTGGTCATAATCCCTAGGGTTCCATCCATCCCTCTTCAACCAATTAATAATAAATAGAAAGTATAAACATGTAAGGGCGGCATCCTTAACAATAATCCCCAAAAATATCCCAATTTACTATCTCATCTTGATTATCTATTAATGAGCCATCCATACCTAAGAAATCCAATGATAATCCCCAAATCATCCTCATGTGAATATATTCACAATGGATCCATAATAAATGATCCATATTACTTGTGATTATTTCACCCTCCAAGCATTATATTTATTATGGATGTATTTTCCTAAATGGTTAATATTCCCTATCAGTATATCACTTTAAAGGCCCATATCAACACCTAGATAAAAAAAAGGGTAGAAAAATTCATATTATCCACTCAATATTTTGTTTTTTTACCTTTCATTATTAAAACATCCTTATCACAAGACATAAAATTGTATGAAAACAACCTTACCATATGACCTTAAACTACATGTATAATCCTTTCACACAACGTTAAATTGTTTGACTCGAACTATTTGGCTTTTTATGCCAATAAACTGGGATACCAAGCATTAATCTATGAATTTCAATCCCAACATCCAATAGGTCTTGGGAACACAAAATTAAATGTAACATCACTTGTTCATCATTGTTGGAATTTAAAAATTTCTGAAATAATTCTTTTTTGATGATATGAAAAGGTACAACATGTCCCATTAAGCATCCCATAACTACATGAGCTCTGACTCATTTCACCATGATAAAAAATAATCCCCTCTTATAGGATCAATCCCAATAATAGAACATATATTACTTCTTGAGATTATGATAAACTCTAATGTACTCAAGTGTGTATTTTTAAATAGTAACATCACTAACTAGAGATATATAGAAAACCTTTGATGTTTATAGATGTTCACATTGACATATGGTTTTCATCGATAATTTTCATCATTGTAACAAGTATTATACTAGGATTTAGAAAATATTCATTAATATGACTTAAATTTATAATATTTTCTAGGAAATGAAATAATTCTCCACTAAATATTACGATGAAATTGACATCCCATCATCTCAACCAAAAAATATTCCAAAGTATCCCAATTAAAAAATCCTCAGTAACCTCCTACATTTATAAATCAAGTCCATGATGATATCAGAACATAACTAGTGGAAGACTATCATATATTCAATAATAAATATAATGGTTAAATCAAAGTGAATATTTTAATCATATGGGTGATTGATAAACCGTGTCTTTCTTGTGTAAATGCATCAATGGGTTTTTTTAGTTTTTATACTCTTAGGACTCTCAATAATTTCATGACCTTAAAAAATTCCCACAGAGTTCCATTTGATTCAAATGGAACAATCCAACTACACCTCATCTCAAATCAACCCGCCAATATGAAATGAACGCCACCAAAAATCCCCTAAGGTCATATCTACTTTCTAGCTGAGTTACTCTATGTATAACTCATTATTGAATAATTCCATATCCTAAACTCCAGGGAAGATTTTTTTTAGACCTAGTTTCTTAAATTTCAAGTGAACAATGAACTAATATAGAACTACCATCTCAATGTTTATATACCAACATTGGAGGCATCTCCCAAGATCTTCCAGGAGGTGATTCTCTCACCAAATCCCTTACAAATAGAGTGGAACTGAGACGTATGTCGACCCTACCACCACCACCAATATTTTGGGAGACTTTACCTAGAGTGATAAAATTAATATATCCCTTAACATAGAGGGGTAAAAGAGGATATCATCAACATCAATGATGTTTTTTATTATTTTACCATGATCACTCATACTATTATCCATCACTGAAACTAACATTTCATTCCCTTTCCCCATAAGAAACCTACTAGAAAATCCACCTAGGAAGAAACACCCCTGGTCACTCATACCAAAGTGCTTGGGAGGAGGTCCAACTAGGAATATCATACCACTGAGTAAAGTAAATAGACTTATAACCATGTTCTCACCAAATAATTCCATAGGTATATCCTAGTTGAAATATAATATTAGGCCTACATCAATTCTCACACCTCTCATGTATTCCGGTATATACAGGAAGTATTAGAAGATACATGTTTGTATATTCAAGTGACCACCAGGGGTGGGACCACAATAATTACCTTGTCATTAAGAGATCTCGTCTTTACACCTAAGTGACCAGCTAGATTGGTATCATATTCCTTCTCACATTACGAAGTATATTTGGTTCATTCGAAAAATGAATGAAGATCATATTCTGGTTCCTACTAAATATCACTAAAAAGTCATTATAGTCACTCCAATGCAGTTTTATACCTACAAATACCACAAGATATTTTCAACATATCTAAAAATTACTTTATAGTAAGACCATATCAATTCTACAGCTAGAAGAGTTCTCTAGCATATTCTAGATGTAACTTAGAGACATTCCCATACTCCTACAATCACCTCAGTAGTTTTCTAAAACATTCTAACTACAACAAATGGTTAGAAATATATGTATATCCACACATATCGAGACCATTAATATATCATGGTGGAACTAGTTTAGGAGTGTGATAATATTCCTATCCTCACTCAATAATCTTGTCAGTATATTCTCATAGTGATTGAATACCTAAAGTGGGATCATATTCCTTCCCTTACCAATGTTTTTAAGGAATGAAAACATACTCTAATAATCCCCCAAGATATTCGTTAGAATATTGTTATGATTATACAGAGGTATCCTAGTGGGATTCATATGCATAAATGATATTATCCTCAATGTGTGACTCCAATTATTTTTTAATTCCCAACCCTAGACCCCAGAAAAAAAATATCAATGAGTTCCTTCCAAGGGAATCATTATAATACCCTATATTTTATAAGGTACATTGATATAATTTTTGGCATACCTTAAATTTTGTTTCTTGACCCTGTGATGGTTAAATTCAAATTCTAAAATTATTATAGGTTTATTGGTGGCTTAAATAAGGTTTTGGTTGTTTTATGTGCACCATAGGTAGGACCATGTCGTGGTGTAAGTAGATTTAGTCCCGGAACCCACCGATGTGAAACTGGTAGGAATGGAATTCTTGTGGCAGGGTGTGGTCTCAATCATGTGGAAATGTGAGTACACATGTAGACTACAACTATAGAAGACTCACCCCACAATGGTTTAAGTCTTGGTGAGTCAAAAACATGCAATAATTCGACACCATTTCATGGAGGGTCATATTTTTGAGCTGCTCGGGCATGGTGTGATCGATCCACCAAGAACATAGTGGGTATCACCATGCCATAGTTATGGATATTTTAGAATTTTAAATCGATGATTTGGATTATGATATTTTATGGAAATTTAGGACTCCTAATAGAAACATTTGTTATTTTTAAGAGGAGATTTTTAACATTCTATTGACTTTTTTATATTGATTAAACCATTCTATCAACTCCTCTTACTAGTTTATCTAATATATATGATTCTGAAGAAGTGTTTGGAAATTATTTATTCTTCAATAAATATACTAGGGAAATACATTCCATCTCAATTTTTTTGATGTTGATCTTGGATTCATGGTATCTTATCCTATTCTTCTCTAGTAATTGTTTCTGAGAGCAGCAAGTTTCCTTACTTGGATAGGATCTAGATCTACCATTGAAAATATATCTCTTTTTATGTGGTTCTACGATATTGGAATGATTCCCTTATTGAATCTAATTTTATATCCCTTGTTAATATGTATTGGAATTGTTTCTAGGGAATCCTTTAATGTGGGTTTCATATGGTTGATGTGTGGGAATGATTTGGGTTCGACACTTGACAATATTGGAAATTGACAATAGAAAGTTTGATGTAAAATTTTAATTACCATTTATGGATCTTGTATAAAGTTGTTACCTTTATATTGATAAAATTTGGGTGAATGTGTAACAAATGAGACCCTTGTTTGACATTTATCTTGTGTGTGTGCATTTTTTCCCATGAGACCCATTTTTTATTTTGATTGCATGTGTGTGCATGTATAACTCTTGAGACCATACTTGACTATGATCACATGTGTGTGTGGATGTTGTGATTCATGATTAATTTTCTATATTTCTACTTATATATATAATCCCCTATAGTGTATTAATGTATGGATTATGGAGTATTTTCTTCCAGTAACAAGTGATAGGTGTATATTCATGGATTGGATAGCCCATAAAGGGGGATCATGTCCGACATACAATGATAATGACTATAGACTGTGATAGAGGGTAGTGGTCTAAGAACCATGTAGCTCAACCTGAGGTAGAATAAGGAGATTATGTTCGCATGGCCTAACCAAAGCCAAATGCAGGATACGATAACCATGTGGCCTAACCTATGACTGAGAAGAAGTATGATGGCCCTACCAGCTTAACCATGATTAATATGGGGGCCGATAGCCTAGTATCCTGGACTAATATTTTTTTATCATGGTGGATACTTATGGATATATGTGATGTCCTTGTGGTCTACCGTGTTCATGACTTCCATTGTGACATTTTTTCTGACATGATGTTGGAGTAGGTACAGTTAGGGTTTGTGGATGATTGGTTAGTGCATGATTTATTGAAACATTATTGGTTGATTATTGATTTTGAATTTACTTTTTCTCATTTTATACACCTACTATGCATGTTCACTTATATTAAGGAAAATTTGTGGTTTATTACCATATTTATACACACACATTACAAAGGAATCTCGATGCATGTGAATACTTCACGATCAAGGACCAGAGATGAGGTTAAGGGATCAATGAAAAAAAACTAATGGGAAATATCATGGAACTTATATGAGGTAAAAAGTCATACTCTGGAGTGTTTTCAATGTGTATTTTTTTGTTTCCTATTATTTGTTTTACACAATTTTGACCAAACACTTTGAGGGTACTTAGTTTATTATTTTGCATGACATGATATGCCAGTCAAGTTATCTGTTATAGCATTATTATTATTCACTTTTGTTGTTCCATTTCATGTTATTATTAACTTAATGATATGATTATGATATATTAATTCTGATTTTGAGTCTATATTCTCCCCACTAATGATGTTTGGACACCTAATTATAGTTAGAAAACTCTTTCATATGAGTAGGTGTGCATGAGGTCAGGTGGCCATTTATCATAGATTAGGTGATTCAAGTTGGGGATTTAAAAATTGGAACTAATTGAATATTTCCTTTTTATTTCTTCTTGAAATTTTTTTGTGGAAATGTAGAAATGATTTATGCTATGTGAAAATCACTTAAGGGATTCTTGTAATTTCTTGAAAAACTATTTTTTGATAGGTCTCTATGTTACCTGTGATGGTTCTATTGTTATAGTTTTGGATTTATGGTTTCTTATTGATCCATAATATTTTTTCTATTATATTTTATTGTATTTGGATATATTCATGAATCATGAATATGAAAATAGTATCACATATCATATATACTTGTTTCATGTTATTATTTGTAGTTCATTTAATTAAATTTTAGGATCTATGTTTTGTGATTCTATGATATATTGTGTTTTCATTTCAATTATTTGAACATGATAATCCTTGTTGTTATAAGTATATGACTGTGACTAACATGTAGGTATAGAGAACTAGGATTGAACCTTAGATAGTAAAATAAGGGTTATGTGTTATCATTATGGGTAACCTCTAAGGATTGGTTTCCGGTATAAATCTATTGTGCTTGTCTATAAAAAGCTTAGGTTGATATCTTAAGTAAGTTTTCATGGGTGCTAAAATAATTATTTCATAATTATAGATAATGTCACCTAAAAGATGTATGAGAGGGAAACCAATTGAAGTGGTTCATAATACTCTTGTTATAGAAGATGTTCTTGTGCCTACCCCAGTGGTTTATATGGTGGAACTGCTCTATCCTAGAGTCTTCCACCTAGTGAATATTCAAGGAGGACGAGTTTCTATGACTATGGTCTGTTAAACAAAGGATTTATAGCTTAATAATCTCCTATCCTTCTAGGGAATGGGAGTCCATGGGATGTTGATAATTGGAACAATTCCATTGAGAGATTCTTCTATTTAGTATATATTGTGTAGGATTTACAAGAAAATATGGATACATTAATGTTATATAGACCTAAAAAAGGTGCTGGGGTGCCATGAACTAGGTATAAATATGTAAGGGTCTTACAAGGATGAACATCAAGAATCTCCTCTATGAGGATTTCTTCATAGATATGTTGAATCCGGATCATGCTCAATAGTTTATAAATATTTATTAGAGACTGATGTTCGTTTTTACTTCCTCTGATCATCTTATATATTTTCATTTCTTAACTCTTATTTTGGTAGGAAATTTGGCACATAAGGAATGGAAATTTGAGATCATACTATGATTATTCTTGAGATTTTGAGTCAGGATATTTTACCTGATGATGTATTTATATGTTCTTCACAAGATCTTAATTATAGGTAAGGGTCTGGAGGAGGACAGGGTTATATGTATTCTTCCATATCTCTACGGATTGACTACCAGACTTACCAGTGTGGTAGTGAGTGCCACTTATATTAGAAATAATTTGATTTATGGGGAGTTTTAATATAAAATTATATGAAATCATAATATATCTCGGTTTCATCAACCCCATATTGGGGGGATAAGGTCATCAGTGTATCAATTATGGATAGAGTTGTAATTATCTAAAAAATTTCTTGAGGCCACTGAGGAACTACCATCGAAGTGGAAAGATGAGGATTTTTATATATTTCTGTTCAATTGTGTTGAATCTAAATTCTAAGAGTGATGTAGTGAAGAGGAAGACTATGACCCAAGAATCTGGTTAGGATCCTTAGTATTAGACTTTGACCCCATAGACTACGGCAACCTAGGTGAGTTATATGCCTCTGTGGAAAGCCTGTGGAACTAAGTCATGCAGATTTTATCAAAAAAACCAGGTACCAACTAATAGTTGAAATAGAATTTCAAATATTCATGTTATATTCTTGATCACCTCTACTCTATCTTTGGTCTTGTTTGATATTGGGTATTCCTATTTTTTATTTCTTCCCAAGATATTGTTGGTCTTAAAATTCTAGTCAAGTTATATTCTAAGTTGGTATCCATTGATACAACCTTGGTAACGAAATTAGATCATCTCCATAGATATTTAAGGTATCTCGTAAGAGTTTCTAGATATGGTCATCTATGGAATTTCATGATTTTTGAGATGACTAGTTTTGATGTAATTTTCTGCATGGATTGATTGACCGGTTATCGAGTGAACATTAACTATTATAAGAAAGTAGTATGCTTTACTACACTTAAGGGTGATAATTTTTTCTTATTGTTGAATGAGATTTTGGAATAGGAAATGGGTTTGTAACTAAGTTAGTTTGGTGTTATAACAATGTCAGTAGTAGGCACAGTTTTGGTAATATACCAAGTATTACCTCAATCCTCTTTTCCTCATATAGAGAATCTTTATTAGGATGTATTTCCGAAAAAATTCAGGACACCCTCCTAATAATGTGATTGAATTGGATGTAAACCTCATATTGTGGGTCGAAACCCATATTTAATCCTCCATATCATATAGAACTGACCGAGTTGAAAGAGTTGAAGGTATAACTCATGGATTTGGAGTCAATGAGATGTATCATACCGCGAACGTCTCCATAGGGATCTGTAGTGTTGTTCTAAAATAAGATATATAGTACTCATTAGTTATGTTTATACTATATGAATCTGAATCAAGTAACTATAAATAATATAGATCTATTTTTTGGATTTAGTAATTTCTCAATCTGTTGAGGGAGTCTAGTGGTTCTCTATTATTGATCTATGATCATATTATCACCACTTTTGGGTTAGAGAGTATAAATTCATAAGAGAGTGCTCAGGAGTAGATACAGATTGTATGAGTATCTTATCTTTATTTTAAGGTTAACAATTTCATCAGTGGTGTTCATATCTCACATGAAAATGACCTTCCAACCATATCTCAGCTCCATCATTGTGGTGTTTGTTGATGATATCCTCATACAGTCATGAAAATCATAGATACACATGACACTAAGAGATAGTTTTGTGTACACTTCAAGAACATAATATCTATGTTAATTTATTGAAATATCTCTTTTGGATCCAAGAGGTAAATTTTATTAGGATTGTTATCACTAATGTGGGAATATATTTGGACCCATAGAATGTAGAAGTGGTGATGTCTTGGGTACTCACTAGAAATGTATTTGGGATCAAGAGATTTATTGGTTAATCTGTGTATTCAAAATGGTTCATTTAGTAATGTTATCATTTATTAGAATCTATGACTAAGATTAATAATAATGAGTTCAATTATGTGTGGTACGATCAGTGTGAAGAGTCCTCATTAGAGTTTAAGAGGCGATTGGAGACAACTCTAACACTGAAATTTACAATGATTAGGATTTAATATGTGCTTTACTATGATGCCTAAAGTGTTAGTTTGAAAGTTATGATGATGTATAGGGATATAGTTTTTCCTGTGGGTCTTTCCAAATATTACCCCATGAGAAAAACAATCCTACCTATGACTTCGAGTTGGAAGATGTGGTATATGTATTGAAATGACGGAACCATTGTCTCCTTAGTTAGAGATTTATCATATATATGTACCAAAGGAACTTGTTTTATAACATATATCATTAATATTTGATTATCTAGTAGGGTTTTTGAGTATAGTATCTACAAAACATTGATTTTGAGATAGTTTAAGCTATATAGAATGGTAATGTTGTTTCAAATGATCTAAATAGTAAAATGAAGGAGCATGAGATAGAACATTAGAGGAGTAAAGACATTTGATGAACTTTTTGGTTAAATTTTTAGTAGATTCATCTGAGGATCTAGGTGTGATGACATATACTACCCCGTTTATTATTTTGATATTTTTAGACTTGGTAAAGACTTTCCAAGAGTCAGATCTCGAATGTTTAGTATTTCTGGAATAGTTGGTGGTATGTAACCCAGCTCTAGGATGGTCAATGGATAGTTATATTGTCATCTTAATTTATAGAAGATTTGAGGTTCCTTTTTCCATGAGGGTAGATTTTATTCGGGACACCCACACCTCCTAGTGGGATTTGAACCCATGTTCGATGAAGATATATCAAGATATCAGGAAATTCTTTTGGTCTTTGAGAATAAAGAGGGATATAGAGAGATTTTTACCTCATTTTTTGACCTATCAGAGTGACAATACAAATCATACATGGTCGGGAGGTTTTGTTAATCCACTTCCCAGGACTCTTTAGAAGTGTTCTAAACTAGAAATTGACTTTGGGGTAGGGTTTACTAGGACCCTGATGATTCAAGATGTTATTTAGGTTATATTTATTCAGCTAACAAAGGTGGAATAATACTTTCCAATCCTAGAGACTCAATCTGTAGATGAGTTGGTAAATATTTATGTTTGGGAGATTTTACAACTACATGGTGTGACTTACATTATAACATCATGAATGGATGTATGAATTACATCATGATTTTGGTAGGGCTTACAAAAGGCTATTGGGATGTAGTTGAAGCTAATTGTAATGTGTCGCTCGCATTCCAAGGCATAATCATAGTGTAAAATATATACATTTAAAAATATGATTCAAGTATACTTCCTAGACTTTTGTGGATCATGGTATGCTCATAAATATTTAGTGTGGTTTGTGTACAATAATAATTTTTCATACTTGTTCTAGATGTTACCTGTAAAGGATCTTTATCATTGGTTATTCCCCTCATAGGTAGGTTGTCATAAGGAGGGTGAGGTAGTTATTGTTGGGATAAGATTGGTATAGGAGACCTTTGGAAGGATACAACTAATAAGGATAAGGTTATTTAATACTCAGAGTAGATATCAATTTCATTTCTATTGGATGAGATTACATTTGTAGTTTGATATGGGTGACTAGGTTTTCTTAAAGGCATCACCACAGTTAGGGAATCATCTTTCCTAGAGTGAAGGGAATATGGAACTATGTTTTGTGGGAACATTTTAGATCATGGATGATATTTGAGTAGTGTGTTAGTGAATAAGACTTCTTCTATGATATCTTGGTATTCATAACGTGTTCCATGTCATTCAAATTTGGAGGTATGAGCCTGATACTATAGATATGATTGATTATGAGGACGTTTATTTAGAACCAGATGCATCATTTGTAAAGAAATCAATTCAGATAAAATACCATAATAATAAAGTGATAAGGGACAAGATGGTACCACTTGTTCAAGTTCTATGGTAGAATGTAAAAATCTAAGATGATATTTGGGAGGCATAGTCTAATGTTTAGGATCAATGGAATGAGTTCTTTGAGAATTTTTAGCTTGTTTTCCCCTTGATTAAAAACGTCTCCCTCTTCCCCTTGATAGTTTCTCTATTCCAAATAATATTGAGAAAGGGTTTGGAAATTCAACTTTTATTGCGAAATGAATTAATGAGATCCCTTCCTTCTCAGGTTTTTTCTTATTGATCTAAGATCATGGGTGTCTCAACTTCTTCTTATCTAACCATTGTTTCTAAGAGATATTTGTCTTCTTCCTTATACTAGATATAGATCTACCATTTATAGTTAATCTCTTTGGTTAATTTGAGGTTGTTATACCCTCTTGTATTTATTTCCACATCAAATATTATTTTAAAACCCTTTTATGGTCAACTATAATCTGTTAAAGGGAATCCATGCAATGAAATATTTATTTGGTTGCATAATGAGAAAGCTTTGGGTTCTAATCTTAACAATATATTAAATCTATATCAATATATTTTAGGTAGTATATTATTTACAATTTAGGGATCTTGTATAATATATTTCATTGATATTGATAACATGTGTGTGTGTGTCCCCTGAGGCCAATGTTTGATATTGATCACATGTGTCTGCATGAGGTAGTGTATCCCATAAGACCCATGTTTTATATTAATTTTATTTTTGTGCATGTATAGTATGTGTGCATGTTCCGGATTATAATCACATGTGTGTGTGTGTGGATTTTGAGGCTAATGCATGACATGATATATTTTTATATATATGTTTTATTCCCTATTCTATGTGAATCCATGGCATGTGGGGGTTTTAAATCTAGTATAAAGTTACATGGGGACCACCGACACTTAGATAGTCCTTAATTGGGGAACATGTGTGACATATAATGATGATGATAAGGATGATCTAAGACATAGGGAAGGGGGTAATGGATTTATCTCCTTACATGAGGAAGTGGTGAAAGATGACAACTTTATGGCTCAAATGAGGGTAGAGATTTGGTATCTTGGCCTTATATATTAACCCCTAAATGAGATACGGGATGATGGCCTTATGTCATATTTCATGACTGAGATGAGGCTTGATGGATTTGTGACTCAATAAGAGAATTTTTAGCCCAGTTTCTACTTAGGTATATATGTGGTGAACTTATAGTCAACTGTGTTCATCACTTCCGTTATGACCTTCCTTTTCGCATAGTGTTGAAGTATTTATGGTTAGGGTCCATTGCTTCTTGTTTAGTTATTCATCGCTCAATGCATGATTGGTTGATTCTAGATTTTGAATTTGAGGTTTTTTATGGAATACATCTCTTATTCATGTTTACTTATGTTAAAGATGCATTAGTGGTGTCCTATAGGGTTTATACTCACACCTTACATGGGAATATCGATGTACATAAAAAATTTATTATTAGAGATTTAGGAAATTATAAGGAACTAAAGATAGATTGTTAAAGGGAGGAAGAATGGGGTTATGAGGTAGTGTCAAGATGGACTCTATAGTGATTTTATAGTGTCATTATATAATTTCTTATTATTTTCATATATTATGGTATGACCTGTCACTTTCAGGTCCTTGGTTTATTACATTGAAAAAATTGACATACCTAATTATTAGATTGGTATATAATTATTATTATTCACTTCCCATGTGCCCTTTCATTTTATTATTCATTTTTTACATGATTCTGATGTATGGATTTTTATAAAAAGGGTGTAGTCTCCTCGCTAATGACATCTAGACCCACATTTCTAGTCAGCAACCTCTTACATATGAGAAGTAACACATCAGTTCATGTGGCACTCTATCTTAGACCGTGTGATTTGTGTGGGTGTGTGGCAATAAAACATCTAAGTAGTCTTGTTTCAACCAAGTGGTTATGTGTAGGATTTTTTGACAATGTGGTAGAAGTAGGTATTGAATATGAAGATAGAGCTTTTGTATTGTTTTTTTAACAATTTGAATAAATTAGGTATTGTGATTGAAAATAGAGGTTGTGTGATTATTTTTTTGATAATGTGGATCAAGTAGGTAAGTGCATAAAAGGCCAGGTTGTGTGAGTATATTCATTGAATATCTGAAGAAGAGGTGTATAGGACTGTGCTGATGGAGAAAATTCAAAGATATATATTGATATCTCGATATATAAAGGAACCTATTTATTGAATTCATATCATTCATAATAGATATGTTTTTATAAAAAGGAAATTTAAGGACTATTTGTTTTAATTGAAATATATTTTTGGTTTATAAGGGTGGAGATGGATAAATTTTCAGAAGTTGCACGGAAGTTGTGATATTTCAATTATTGATTCCTAAAGGATGTATATCATTAAACTTTTGAGGATAAATGGAGTGAACTCAAATAAATAAATAGAACCCATGAGTTTTCATGAAAATTTTAAGGTTTAGATGTTTCAGAAACTAGATGAATAAACTTAATATGTTTGTAAATGGAATTGATTTACTATTTTTTCCAAATTTTGGGTCTGAAATTTAGAGATTTAATAGAAGTTTCCTCACATTTTTAGGTAAATGAAAGGTCATTCACATCGTGAGTATGAAGCCCATGTAATGGAGTTCATGTTTCTTGATATTCTATTTCATGAATTCCCTTCATGGCCACTAGGTGAGTACACTATTAACTATATTCTTCATGGTTACTTTTCATATGAAAAACTCAAGTAGGTATCATCACCTGAAAATATCAAGTGGGTATTCAATAGATTAAGGAGTATGTAAGAGAATCTCGTAGAAATATATTTTTAATGGATGTTCAATAAGACACAAAGAATAATACTGGTGAAATATTTTTTTTTGTTGAAGGGTAGGAAATCAATAGGATATTTTACATGTGAAATTATCCTCATCTTGAGAGATAAGTGTTGTTGTTAGGATGTCGAGGAAAACATAGACATGACTTTAACATTTTGGATTTGAAATCATCTATCATTTAAGAAGGAGAGTGGAAAAATATTATTACAATAGAATATCATAATTATGGTTTCGATGAAAGTGAAATATCATTATAGATATATATAGATCATCACATCCATTATTTGTAAAATAGACCAGCAGATCTATAAACTATGGAAGAAAATTTACCAAAGTAGTGTATAAAAGTAATAAAGAGGTGTTGTTATTTATATAAGGGGTGACCAAACCCAAAAAAGTTAAAGACAATGAGCTTGGAATTGATTAACCATATCTAAATTATTGTATCTATTTAACTAATGAAGAATAGTGTATTTTTGTACACTAAAAATTCCATGTGTATACTCTATGGAATATCTCTTAGTGGTTAACCAAGTAAAATCGGTGTGTTCTATGTATGTTTTAAATTTTTGTATATCTATATTTGTTTCAATGATTGTTCCATCAAGACTAAAAAGTTGAATATATTCCAAAAAATTTGGAAACAATATCCTAAAGAAACATTATTTGATTAAAAATAAAAGTTGGATTTGGATGTAATGACCCGACCCACCAAGTCCTGCCTAGTAAGTGGAAGGCTAATCCATCACAATCCCAATCCTAACTCAATAGGCTAGGGGAAAGAAACATGAGATGAGAAAGAACAAAATAATTTAGATCCCTTTTCCTAGTGTACCTGCATGCACGCACCCAACCACATCCATGTAATACAACAAATGAATAAAAAAGAAAAATTTGTAATATCTAGAGATAAATCATCCATATAAAAACACTATGGAATACATTAGAGCGTGAAATAATGAAACCAAAGTGAAAAGTGGAAAAATATATGCCCAACCAAAAAAGTTGTCTCAACCAGACAACAATTAAAATAAAGTAAAGCAAAGGGATCTCGGATTCTGATCTCCAAGCTTGATCACTGTATGCGATCAATGCACCATGGTATCACAATGCTCCACCATAATAATCATTGATTTTTCTAACATTTGTATAGAACACGACATGTGTGGGAAAATATCAAGTAGGGGTGAGTATATATATACCTAATAATATTCCCTAGAAACTGAAAGGCAGAGATAGAGAGACACAACTATAGTCATCGCAACCTAAAGTAAGAGGTAAATGAAACCCAATACATATATACTTAAAACAAAACTAAAATGAGGGAGAAAGGAGATCTTCATATCACATCCCAACCAATGCTGATGAGTAAGCATGTAGCTTCAGTAGTCGATCACTAATGCCTAGAATCAAACATAACCCCACAAGAATATGTGTTCATGGGATCGCTCCTTGCCATTGCGCAACACGACCGAGGGAGCCACACTCCATGGAGGACCCCCACCCTATCGGAGATAGAAGATGTGGGGAGTACCCCTCAATAGATAGAGTACTGAAACCCCGAATATGGGAGTACCGTCTCTACCTGACTAAAGAGTATGGGGACCCGTACCCTGGTGTAATAGGAGAATACCATCCACATAGATAAAGGACCAGTTCTATGAATATGGGAGTACCATCTCCAGCTAACCAAAGAGTATGGGGGACCCACACACAAATATGAGAGGGGAGTACTTCTCCCATAGATATATGACCTAGGTTTTGAATGGGGGAGTACCATCTCTACATGGAATCTCTCTGATGATCATGCTCGATCACTACCATCATTGAGCGTCGCCTAAACAAACTTCTTGCATAGAACATTCAACATCATAACTTAAAATCCAAAATCAAGGTCACTATCGCATTCTACACAAAAAAAATACTCCGGATAGACTACTCACGAGATAAAATCTATGTTTTGAAGAAGGAGGTATAAGAGGTAAAAGACACTATGGAAAAAAATGGGTATTTGCGATGGGCTCATCGACCATAGAAAAAAGTCCATTGATAAGAACTACTTGCAAAGGTTAATGAATCCTATCACAAATAGATATTTGTGAGGATAAAAAATTCTCTTCATAACTATATTTGGCATGGTTTGCTTTCCAAACTATGGAAAGTGTGTTTGCGATGCGATTATATTCCCATCACAAATAATTTCCATCAGTATTGTTATTTTCGAAAGCATTTACTTACTCATCAAAAATACCTTTGGCGATTATTAGTTATTTGTGACGATAATTATATATTATAGAAAAAAACTTCTAGCACAATGGTATTTGGGATGGAACATGTTGCAAATAACTTTTTTACCAATGAGGCAGTTATTTATGGCGGGTACTTTTTTGATGGGTCTTATTGAAAAAAATACTATTTGTGATGGGATCTCTTTGTAACTAGTCTCGTCGCAAATTATCTAACCTATATATACCACCACCACACCCTAGATTTTTTATGTTTCTCATCCTATTTTCTCCCTTATTTTCCTCCCCTCCTCTTCTTCTACCTAAATTTTTAATTTTTTTTAATTTTATAGTGAAGAAAGAATTTAATTTTTCATCCAACAAAAAGTTAATTTTTAAGATTTATTTAATTTTTTAGTTTTTATTTTATTTTTTTTATTTTATGTTAGTAATTATTTTTAATAATAATTACTCGTAATTAGTTTTAATTAAAATTATTTACTTTTATTTTGCAGTAATTAGTTTTAAGGAAGGAGTATTTATTTTTAATTATAAGTATTTAGTTTTAATTCTTACCAATTATTTGTGATTAGAACTAACTAGTTTAAATTGATAGAAATTGGTTTTAATTATTAGAATGTAATTAGTAATAATTAGTAATAGCTATTAATAATTAGTAATAAATAGTGGTAATTAGTAATAATTAGTGGAAAGTATTAATAAATAGTGGTAATTAGCAATAATTACTGTTAATTAGTAAAAATTAATAAAAATTAGTGTAGTTACTAATAATTTGTAAAAATTGGCAATAATTAGTGGTGATTAGTAATAACTAGTAATAATTTGTAATAATTTGTAATATTTTGTGGTAACTAGTGATAATTAGTAATAATGAATGATATTTAATAATAATTAGAATAATTAGTGGTAGTTAGTAATAATTGTAGTAAATAGTAATAATTAGTCATAATTAGTGGCACTTAGTAATAACTGGTAGTGATATAGTAATAATTAGTAGTAATTAGTAATAATTAGTTCTAATTAGCGGTACTATGTAATAATTAGAAGTATTAGTAGTAAATTGTATTAATTTGTAATAATTAGTATAATAATTAGTAATAATTAGTGGTACTTAGTGGTAATTTGCAATAATTGGTACTAATTATTGATAATCAGAAATAATCAGTATCAATTTGTCATAATTTGTGGTAATTTTCCATAATTATCCCTAATTTGTAATAATTAGCAATAAGTTTAAATAATTAGCAATAATAAATAAAATTAGTAAAAATTAGCAATAATTAGTAAAACATAGTAAAAATTAGAAATAATTTACAATAATTAGTAAAACATAGTAAACACTAGTAAAATAGAAATAATTGGAAATAATTAGTAATAATTACTAATATTTTAGTAACAATTAGTAAAAATTAGAAAATAATAGGAATAATTAGTGATAATTAGAAATAATTACAAATAATTTGCAATAATTAGTAATAATTAGAAATAATTTTCAATAATTATCACTAATTATCAATATTTAGTCATAATTAGTAATAATTAGTGCTAATTAGTAATAATTAGTGGCAATTATTGGTAATTAGGGGTTATTAGTGGTTATTAGTTATAATTAGTGGTAATTAGTGGTAATTAGTGGTAATTATTAATAATTAGTGGTAATTAGTAATAATTAGTGGTAACTAGAAATAATTAGTAATAATTAGAAATAAATAATGGTAAGAATCAATAATTAGTGATAATTAGGGATATTTAGAAATAATTAGTAAAAATTAGTGGTACTTAGTAGTAATTATTAGCTATTAGTAAAAATTATTAACATTTAGTAATAATTAGTAAAAAATCATAATTAATAAAAATTAGTAATAAATAGTGATAATTAGTACTAATTTGTAATAATTTGTGATAATCAGTAATAATTAGTAATAATTAGTGATAATTAATAATAATTCGTGTTAATTAGTAGTAATTAGAAATAATTAGTGGTAATTAGTAATAATTAGTGGTATTGAGTAATAATTAGTGGTAATTAGTGGTACTTAGTGATAATTATTTATACTTAGTAATAATTAATTATAATATTTAAGAATTTTTTAAAAAATGTCTCTAATTTGTATAATTAATTAAAAATAGAATAATTGAGTAAAAATTAATTTAAAATATTATAAATTGTATAAAATTCATAAAATTAATAAAAATTGTGTAAATTTAATAAAAGTAGTCTAAATTAATTAAAATTAATATAAATTAATAAAAAATATATTAAATTGCTATAAATTAATAAAAATTATTATATATTAGTTAATTTAGCAAAAATTAACCGAAATGGTAAATGTTAATAAAAAATCATATAATTTTAAAAAAAAACTTGTTGTAATTGTTATATATTTTTATAAGTTTATTAAAAAATAGTGTGAATTGGTATAAATTATTATAGATCAATATAAATTAAAAAAAAAATTCCTTTAAACAGTATAAATTATCAGAAATTTTAGAAAAAACATTAAATTGATATTATTTAAAATAAATTGTTACAACCTATTAATAATTTATATAAATGAGTAAAAAAAATTAAAAATATAAATTACTATAAATTGTTATAAATTATTAAAAAAATCATAAAAAAATTATAGAATAATACAATTTATAATAAATTGATATAAAATAGTATAAATTATTATAAATTGAAATAAATTAATAATAAAAATATATACATTTATAATGAAAATTAAACATATAAAATTTTATAAATTAATTGAACAATTTTAAATTAGTATACATTATTATAAATTAATAGGAAATAATATAAATTTTTATAAATTACTAGAAAAGATAAAATGAAATAGGTTATCAATTCTTATGTCTTGAGCAATGACAAATTTAGACATGGTTTACACAAATTGGCCATTTCTTAGGACCTGAAGAGTGGATAAATAATTATATGAATCCAAATCTTTCTGGTATAAATCTTGTATATGTTGATGTTTTTGAATATGTTTTATCATTTTCATCATTGAAACCATAATTTATTTTAGAAGGGATAATTAAGTGTCCACATAAGAAATGTGATCTGAGGAAGTTTGACAAATTTGAGAATGTTGGGTGTCATCTATAGTGTTTTTGTTTTTTAAATGATAATGTTTTTCTGTATCAACGTGGTGAAAAAAATTCTAGATTAAATATTAATAATTTGGTTCCAGGTCAATCACGATTCCAAATATTAGTACATTATGTTGTTGGTTAATCTCTTGAGCAAACTGAAACTTGGGATGATATTGATTTCACTCTTGTGTCAGAACTATCTCAATCTTATGATTCAATGAGGTCTGCTGGGGATGATTTATATCTTGGTTGTATGTTAAGAAAATTTGAAGCAGTTGCAAAATTTATGGCTATTAATTCATATAATGGACATTAAAATAGTTATTTGGATAATATATTCTCTTTGGTTAAAAATTATTACCTAAAATAAGCAGGTTGCCTACAAATTTCTATGTGGGAAATAGGTTGGTTCGTAATTTGGGTCTTTGTTATCAAAATATTCTTTCATGTTTAAATGATTGAATCTTATACTGTGGTAAAAATGATCCTTTATTTAGTTTTTCTATATGTGAAATATCATGGTACTAAGACGCTCAATTAGGGAAGTATGGAATGATTCTATTTAAAAATTGAGGTATTTACTTCTTAAACTCATATTACAGCATTTATTTTTGTATATAAACACAGATTAATTTATTTAATTGAACAAAAAAAATATTTCAACCAGTAAAAGAATAAATCAACTGTATTTTTATTCAAAATCCCAAAACATGAAGTTAAGTCTTTTTACAAATAGTTTTAATCCATTTGGTTCTTATAGTAGTCAATATTATTATTGGCCCGTATTTATAACACTGTACAAATTACCTCATTGGATGATGATGAATGATCCATATATCATTTTGATCTTATTAAATCCAGGATATCTAAAAAAGAATATCGATGTTTATTTAAATCCACTTATTTATGGGTAAAATTTATTTTGGATTAATGGTGTGTGTACATATGATGTTGTTGTGAAATAAAATTTTCTAATTAAAGCTAAATTAATGTGGAAAATTATAGGCTTCCAGAATATGGAATCTTATCTAGCCGGATTACACATGTCCAATATCATGTTTGTACTCTATGAGTGAAAGCAAAGTTTTTATGATCATCATTGGGAGAAAACCTTATTTTTTACTATCATCGCAGATTTCTTCCAATTGATCATCCTTTATGATGGAACAGAAATAATTTCATAAAAGGTATAATTGAAAGATATAGACCTATATAAATAATATCGGGTGTTGATTAAAAATATGGTGTCTCGTCATTACCTCTCATTCCCATTGTATAGACTATAATCCAACAAAAATTGATTTCTTTGGGAAATATCACAATTGGATTCAAAGGATTGTATTTTTGGATCTTCCATATTGGTCTAATTTATTCATCTGCCAAATGTTGGATGTCACGAATTATGAGAAGAAATGTTTTGATAATATATTTTATACAATTTTGGACACACCTCATAAGACAATAGATAATATAAAGGCGTGATTAGATCTTTCCCAAATCTATAGTTCATAAGAACATGACTTGTTTTAAAATGATAGGTCATAGAAGTTAATGAAGACAAAATCCACTTATACAATTTCCAAATAAAACTATTTATAATTTTTTTAGTGGATTTCAGATTTGAGACTACCAGATGGTTATGTTTCCAATTTGGATATATTTGTCAAAAATGGACATATTACCATATTAAAAATTCATGATTATTATATTATATTGGAAAAACTTCTACTAATTAGATTTAGAGGTTTGTTGAGTTCTTGGATTTGGGATGTGATAACAGAAATATCATATTACTTTTTGAGATATATATGTGGTGAAAATAAACTATGATGCACTTAGTAGACTTCAAGAAGATGTTGTTTTAATTTTATGTAAACTGGAAAAAAATCATCATTTTTCTTTGATTTAATGGAACATTTAATATTACATTTATCGCATGAAGGAAAATATATATGGATGATATAATTCTGATGGATTTATCCATATAAGAGATGTATGTAGAACCTTAAGAAAAATATATTTAACAAACCATTAGTTTAAGGGTCAATTATAGAAGCCTATTTATATGAGGCCATTTCTTTTCTCTACTCCTATTATTTCTAACCTAAATATCCTTCAAAATATAACTGAATGGGTCAGAATGAATGAAATGTTGATAATGCACTAAACATTCAACTGTTGTTTTTTAATCGTCTTAAAGTTATATTTGGCAGAGTTCATGAATGGTGTATTTCAGATGATGAACATCACAGGTCTTATACATATGATGTTATAAACTTTTATGGAATGAAAATATATATAAAATTAGTGCTACTACAACATATTATTTATTTTTTTTAGAAAATAAATTACTTTTTTAATATATTTTATGATGATCAAATCAGGATAAAATTTCCAAAAATTACAGCAGTTGATCTCAAATAACATCAATAACATAATTGTTCCTACTAGTTTCAAATACAAGAACAGTAAATTTTTTATGGTCTAGCATATGAAAAAAAATATTTGAAGTGTTGTTAATTTTATATCAATTTTGTAGGTGTCACAACATTCCATACAAATTGATAATCGATTGTGTTTATTAAGTAACCCACCATACAAAATGGTTAAATTTATAATGCGTATGTGGTGAATGGATTTCAATTTCATACACACACATATGGTGAATCAAAAAAACAATGATTAGTGGTGTTTCTTGGGAGGGTATCATCATAGAGAAAGTGAAGTTGAATTTTATGGCATGTGAGATGATATAATTAAGTTGTTTTATCTCAGAAAGAATTGTGAAGCGATGTTTAAATGTCATTGGATTGATATTGATAGAGTATTTCATGTTCATATACACCGTCAAATCATTGATATTAGATATAAAATACTTCTTATAGCCAATGAACCATTTTTATTGGTTCATCAAGTACACCAAATATACTATTCAATTATTCTACTGCTTCAAGATAGTGAATTGATTGGTGGAGCATTATAAAAAAGAAATCCTATGAAAATTAATTTAAGGAATGTGAATGTGGTTCTATTGAAGTGAAATGAATTGAACTTTTTTCCAAGACAACTTGAAATACATCTATTCAATAAAGAAAAATAAATATTGATGATGGAGACCATAGTTACGGGCTGATGGTGGTGATGATTTTGATGATGTAACAAATGAATTTTAAATAATATGTGATGATGAAGCTCAAACTATCATGGAAATTAATGAAATTGAGGAGGAAGATAAAGATATTGACATTATCTTATACAAAGATGAGGATGAAGATGAATAATTAAACAATTGTTTGTTACTTATGGTATATATATATATATATATATATATATATTTCTCATTTTAAATTATCCGTTGACAATATTATTTTCATGTTTCAGATGACTGATGAGACTTATGGTAATATCTTTTGTAGCCTCGAGGAGGCTATACTACCTGGTGATGTGTTTGATGCTTTATCATCTATCCCTAATGTTCCTAGAGGTTTATCGTCGACTCGAAAGGGTCTTGGACATGTGAGATAGATGATTCCCAATTATATTTCCGAGCGATGACCACATATTGAGTTTCATCCATACACACTGAGGTATGTTTAGTTGTTTATTTTAGTTGGTTTTCATTACTTCACAATAATTTATTTATATTTTAATTGTTTGATAAATTTTTTTTGTTTTTTTCAAATATTTATACATATAGTTATTTGACAAGGGAGTGTTATTTTAAAAAACTACTTTTCTAGAGTAGGGTTGATGTGGTATTTTATTCCTATTGATGTTCGATACTGCATGTTTGATCATTGGATGGACATAAATAAATAATAGTAAATTTTAAATTTATTTGGCTATTAACTTTTTAATAGTTATTTTTTGGTTTTATGGTATCTCATTGATTATATAATGTTGACTTATATCTGAAAGGCCTGGGAGTTCTTTATGTGTGATCATTTTCATTGGTTTTTGAAAAATCTAAGGAGGATATCCATGAAGAAAATTGGAGTAGTAGATATTGATCAGTCTTGTTATGACCACCGGATAGATTACATCTCATCACAAGTTTGGATTGATTATTCTCACACTAGATGGGAGATAAATTTCAAGGGAGGGCATCATTAGGTCAGTAAAACTGGGGGAGGCAGGAGGTGATGTATCGATCTCGTAATCAGACATTTAGATTGCATCAACGACATATTGTATGTAATTTTTTTAATTATTTATATAACATTAAAAGTATATCTTTTATTTTATACTCATATAGGTAGTTTAAAATCCCAATATTAAGGATTTTGGCATCTATAAAGGGATATATAGTGATCATATCACTGGAGAGATTATAGGTGGTCCCCATTGTCAGATTTTAGATAGTATAATTTTTTTAGTTTGAATATTTACTGAAAAATAATATTATAAATATTTTAATTTCAAATTGAAATTGATGTAGTCATATGAAATTGTGACTTCTCAAACATTGGATGAGATTCAAGATGATACGAAGAGTCATGAAACCGATGCGGGAGGATTTGATGATGCATCATCGATACGGGTGATGTAGTATTCCTTCAAGAAGGGCCAAGTGGTTGGTATGGGCTCTCGATTGATGCATGTTAGTTATTATGGTATTGATGCATCATCTGTGTCTGGCTTGAGGGGAGCATGTGTAGACTCAATATAATCAGACTCATAGTATGAGGAGTAGTTTTGAACACATAATGAGGTTAGAGAGGCCATTTCTCAAGAGTAGGAAGAGATTCATTGATAACATGATTAGTAGGAGGAGGATACGAGATGAAAACACCAACAACAACATGATCAGACGACACTACAACACAACATGCCATTAACAGCACGGGTAATTATCAGTGCTCTAACAAAATGCTTATAAATGGAATATTTATCAGGGCTAAATAAAGCGCTGATAAATTTAACCTTTTATAAGTGTGTCTTTTTTAGCACTAAAAAAGAAAACCTTTATCAGTGCTTTATTTTTAGCACTGATAAAGGTATTCTTTATCAATAGGTTTTTTGTAGCACTAAAAAAGGGTGTCCTTTAGCATAGCTTTATTTTTTGCGCTGATATAGGGTATCCTTTTTCAGTGCTTTAATTTTAGTGTTGATAAGGGGTATCCTTTATCAGTTCTTTATTTTTAGTGCTAATTAATATTTATATAAATTAAATAAAATAATTCTATAAATAAAAAATAAAAAATGTGTTTATTAAAAAAATATTACATATTTTATTAATTAAATAATTATTGATAAAAATGAATACATTGGCTATGCAATATTAATTTCTAACTAATTTATTAATCAGATAGTTATGATAATTAATGTTATTAAATTGTATATAATAAATATATAGTTATATATTAATGTATATAAATATGATTTATATATTAAAACATTATGTACTTTACAATAAATAGTAATATGTTTTTTGAATAATGGTTTATAAATAAAAATTAATATGAATTAAAAATATTGACTATAATTGCATAGTACTCGACATATAATTGAATATCATTTGATTTTTCAATTTAACAAAGATCAAATGTGTGTTATATTGATTTTACATATAGATAATTATTAAATTTTTATATACAATGCACAGTCACCAAACATAGCCATTTCATCAATATAATTAATGTATACTTATTTTTAATTTATTAAATTTCACTCAGTTTGAACATAGATGTATGCACTTAAAAGGAGATATTCATTAATAATGTTAAAAATATATTTGTAAAAAAATATTTATAAGTGAATATATTTATAAATATACAGTCACTATATTTATAAAATTATATATTTATAATTATAAATAAATTAATTTTTTTAAAAGAACTGATATAATTATGAATAAATAATTACGTATGTCTAAATAATTATTAAATTTATAATAAATTTACTTAAATAGTGAATATATTAACTATATTTATATTTATATACATTTATTAAATATATATGTATAGTTATATAAATATATACAATGATATAAATAATATTTTTTAGAAATATTTCTATAATTAGAAATAAATAATTATAAAATTATAATAAATATATTTAAAAAAGAATATATGTAAAATATTGATATTTATAAATATTTATTAAGTATTTATAATTTATTATAATTTTTATTTATAATTATAATTATCAATCATTTAGCAGCGGTTCGTTAATAAGCACGGATAAAAGAATCATTATCAGTGTGGAAAACGTGCTGATAGATATAAAGATTTATCAAAGCTAAATAAAGCACTGATAAAATGAATATTTATCATTGCTCTAATATTATCACTGATAAATGTTGGTTTTATCAGTGATTTTTTAGCACTGATAAAGGGACATCATTATTATCCCTAAAAAGCGTTGATAAAAGTTTCCCAGTCTATTTTAAAAACCCTAAACATTTTTAAACTTGTCGTGATATCAGGATATTTCTGCAGAAACCACCTACTATCAGCGCTAATCCTTGGTCAATCGTAGCTCTAATCACAACACTCACCTAGTTTCAGCACTCCAGTTCCAGAAAAATCTCATCCGACATTCTGTTTTTTATTTTGGTTGCGATGCAAGTGGGGTTTCGCATCACTTTCCTGTAATTTCTCTGCCTGAGGCAGGTGGTTCTATACCCAAAAAATTTTAGATAATTTAATTTTATCACTTAGTTTATTTCCGTATTCTATATATTTTATTTTGGTGGTGTAAACATATTTTGGAAATTCTTTGACATGCATTTATGTTAAAAATAAATTTTCTAAAGAGAAATTTTTATGTTTCCACATAGGCCTTGTTGTGAAAAATTAGTGGAAGTGTTAAATTAATTGTTTTAGTAGTGTTAAATATGTTTTTGTGGGTGATTAAGGTTTGTGTGTGTTGAAAAAGGATTTTTAATGGGAAATGGGTCATTTTGGGCATGTTAGTCTTGTTGTGCACTTTTGAGTATCATTTGTGAAGTGTTTAAATAATGAAGAATTTATTTTAGAACTGAAATTTGGGACGTGTAAATGGTTTATTAAATGGTGTGAGTGATGAGAAAAGTGATTTCAAATGGTTTTTCATGCTTTGTGTTGGGTTTAGGTTTTGTAAGGAAAAATTGCTATGTTGTGCATGTGTGTTTTAGTGTGGTGTTCCATGGAAGGGTTTTGTGGGTTGTTTGAAAGGTGAAAATCATTTTTTCAAAGTCACACAAATTCAAATAGGTTTGGAAGTAAGTTATTAAATTAAATTGTCAAAATTTTCCATGTTGAACATATTTTACCTTTTTTAATGTTAGTTAAATTTCTTTTTAAAGGATGGAAGACAGGTTTTGAAAATGATTGTGGGTTGTGTGAAAATTTGTTAAGAAAATGAACATGCTATGGAATTGGTTGCAAATTGGTGTAAACTCTAGTTTTATTAATTGAAAGTTTTATTTAATTTGTTAACATATTTATTAAATTTTATATGTGATTCAAATTATGTTCGATGTGTTTATGCAGTGTGTTTGATTTTAAAAGTAGCAATTTCAAGTGAACTTGGTTATGTTTTTGTTATAAAGCCTTTTAGTGCCTCTGGGGGTTATTTTACAAAAAATATTAAATGAATTATTAACATATATAATGGGTGTGAAGAATTTTCATGAAATTATTTGGTGTGCATATATTTTCAAATGGGCTTTATGTGTGCATGGAGTGGCATACTATGTGAACTTTTTTTGGCATGACATTTGCATGTAAATGTGTTGTGTTGGTGACATGTGATTGTGAAACTTGATTGAGCCCAAATAAAAGGGAATACTTGGTAAATGGGTAACTTCATTGTATTATGTTAAGAAATATTGATATTTTAAAATTAAAATCATCTTCCATAGAATTAATTTGTTGTTTTATATTTATGATTAATTCATTTATTTTTGGTATTACTCACATAATAATTGTTTTCTTATACATGTGTATTTTTTCATTGGGGTGCTCAGTCCAACTTTCATTCTTCTTCTCCATTAATATATTTTCTATCATGCAGTGGTGCATTTATCACTTTCTTTCAAGTTACCTTTACTTCCTTCACAGGAAGAGAAATGATTCTTCCTCTACTCAATCACAGATGTAATCTTGATTTTTTCACTGAAAAATAATTATCCTTATAATTAATGTATTGTTTCATATTATATTTAATTCAATTTTTTTAACATTTCTCACATAAAATTGTTTTCTCATATAGGTTGATTATTTTGTTTGAGTTGGGGTTCTATGTCCAACTTTAATGCTCCTTCACCCTTAAAATTATTTCACCCGTGCAGCGGTGCAATTATCACTTTCTTTCAAGTTACCTCCACTACATTTGTATGAAGAGAAACAATACTGCCTCTTCTCAATCACAGACATCATCTTGATGTTTAAATAGTAAAATCATAGTCCATATAATTAATTTATTATTTTATATTTATGTTTAAGTTGTTTCTTTTTAATATTACTCACATAATAACTGTTTTCTTATACAGGTATATTTGTTGTTCGATTTGGGGTGATTTTTCCAAATTTTTCTTCTTCTCCCATAAAACATTTTCTCCCATGCAGTGATGAATTTATAATTTTCATTCAAGTTACCTCCACTTCCTTTTCCGGAAGATAAATGACACTGACTTTTCTCAATCATAAAGGTAATCTTGAGTTTTGCACAGTAAAATTATTGTCTGCATAATTAATGTATTGTTTCATATTTATGTTTAATTTATTTCGTCTTAGTATTACTCATATAATAATTATTTTATCTTACAAATGGATTATTATTTTTCAAGTAAATGTGGGTTTTTCAAAGATTCTCATACAGTGTTGGTAGTTCGACAAAGAAATTCAATTGAAATCTTGGTAACATTGACAGTTAGGATTGTTTTTTAAAGTATTTAATAATTTTTATTTATGTAATTTTATAAAACAATGTTGAAATGTCTATAATATGATGTTTGTTTTTGGTATTTCTATTGTAAATTTCATTTTACTTGAATTCTGTATTTGGACTTGTTTTGTTGATATATCTGGTGTGTTTCTAGTGCTTCTAGTGCTTCTGGTGATGTGGTGTTCTGTAACTGCACACTATAGTGTTGTTGTAGTGTGATTTTACCGCATACTTTAGTATATCATTTTATTAGTGCTTCTACATCACAAATAAAGATATATTTTAGTGGTGATTTAAGAATCCTTGATAAATGTGTTTTTTTATCATTGATCTTTAAAGCACTAATAAAGGTTACATTTATCTGGGTTATTATTAGTGTTTACAAATGATCTCTTTATCATCACTTTACAGCACTGATAAAAGTCATGGGATTTTAACTTTTCTCACATTGTTAGTACCTTTCTAGCATTGATAAAGTCCATTTCTAATGCTGTGAAAAGCCAATTTTGTAGTAGTGTGATGAAGTACATGCGTCTATTGGATCAAGGTTTTGGGATGAAATTCCATCCCCCTCTTCTTTCATATGACCCTCCCCCTCCCCCACCCCATACAAAAGGATGTATAAATTTATTATATTAACATTTAAATGTAAATATTTTATGTATTTTTTTATTATTTCAGATGTTTTCAGTTTTATTTAATATATTTTAAAAAATTATATTTTTTAATATTTTTTATTTTTTCTAACTTATTTGCGTAGGGATGTAATCCCATCACAAATGCTTTTTTCCAACATCTCACTTGGCCTATTGAAAACACACATCTAGTTTCAAAATATTTGTATTGGGAGGTTATCATGTCGCAAATAAGTTTTTGAAATAGGCCACTTGGCCCATCGTATGTACTTGTTTAAATAATTTGGTTAAAAACTATTTTCGGTAAGAGGGCATCCAATCGCAAAAAGAAATCTTTTGTGGCACCATTTTTGGGGAGGGGGGATTTTTTACGAGGTTTCATCACAAATAGTCAATTTTTCTATTGTGATATTTATATAAGAATACATGGCGTGCATGGGGTCCACATTGCATGTGGCCTCACTCTGCTGCGTGACCCTGTTCTCCCTAAACATGGCTCAAGAAGCCATGTCCTTGTACATGGAATTCCATCTGGGATACATTGCATGTATGACCACCCTGGGTCCTAGATATGCATCTTAGATATTTTCCGTGTTTTCCTATCTATTTCATGTGATCTAGTACAAGGTGTGTCCATCCACATGGTACCCTGTTCATGTACGAATAGCAAACATATTGGCCTCCTAGGTAGTGTAACACTGCATGTAGGTCCACCAAAACAGTATGTAATATTTACCTTTTCTCAAAACTCATGTTTCATATCCAGGGGACTTCACGACATGTGTTTTTCTAGGCTACACACCATGTAGTCAGGTTTTACCATAGCCGAAAAACCTAGTTTTTACACATCTCCATATCTACCTCCACCACCATGATTTTCAACTTTATAATACTTGGTATTGATTTAGAACACACCCATTCATCGATCCATAACCTCTAATGGCTAGAAATTATAATTTGGAAATACTCTCGAAGTCTATATCGCCTCCTATCACCTGTAGCACCTCACATCACCACTAATCACCACTCTAGGTCCAAGATCCACAAAGAATTTCCCTAAAATTATCTTGATTTATCCAAAAATCATTTATCGTGTCATTATGAATACATCCACCATGAATTTGTGTATCCTATCACACTTGAACTCACCCTCGAAAAGTCAAACCACAACCCTATAGGTCAATGATGAATAACACGATGAACAAATGGGAGAAATTCATAAGAAAAATTGTGAAACCATTGTTGAACAATCATTCTGGGCCCAATATTACATTAACAAGGATATTCACTTTGAAATCACGGCATAAAAATAATAAATCGAATAAATAATTTAATTCTTTTAACGGCTCATTTGAAGGGTGATAAAACATTCATCAAGAGGAACATATACAAATCCATGATTAAAATTTTAGTAAAAGGAGAGAATTTTACAATTGACAAGCCTTACCACAATTACAGATTTATTTTTGATGAAGAATGTGTTTTCTAGTGATAAGGAAGTCTTATCAAGTTCATTATCAACCAATCTACAGATCCAATAGGCGTTAATTGTTCGATTCTAATTTTTAAATGAGGAACACTTTTAACCTCCTCCCAAATCATTCTAGGGTTATATACCTAACTCGTATAAGATTAACATAAGAGTGATTTATATAGGATTTTAAGTAGGTAATTTAATATAAAAAATTATTTATTTATTTTAATTAAATGCATGTTCCAATGGCTACCTCAACCAGACATCTAGTGTTGACCAACCTTCGGTCTCACCTAAGGTGAACCCCACATCCTATAATCAATTGTGGTCTTGGATATATGATCTGAGTATTTATTTACTATTTATTAAACTATTCCTAAAAAACTACACTCGAACAATGTTATTATATTTAATATTTTTATAATAACAATTTGGGGTTAACCAGAACTCAGAATATCATCTCATCTCATCACATTTCTTGGAAAATATTCCTTAATATATTTTATTGTCTTTCAAGACTAAAACAAGGTCCCTAAATTATTTTTCCCTTCAAGGATTTTCATCCCTAAAAACTACAAGCTAGATCAAAAAGGTGGGGATACTAACCCCATGTTTGGATCTCTAAATCTCAAGATCTCTCATGCATACTACCATACTACCACAACACATGAACCAAGGGAATGATAAGTCCTCACATGATCCACTCTTGATGGTCCTAAATCATTATAGGGTACTCTGTAAAGGTGGATCCATCCTCTATGTCCAACTCACCTCAGAAAATCATGTGCATAGTATCATGCATGTATCTCTTCAGCTATGACACATGGAAGACGACAAGCACCCGCTCCAATTGTGGTAGTAAGGCTAAGTAATAAGCAACCTATCCCACCCTTTGTAGGATCTCAAACGTCCTGATGAATCTCAAGGATAGCTTGACCCCCCCCCCAGCCAAATTTCTATGATCCTCATCATCGGGAGACTATCAAGAAAACATGGTCTCCCAGCATAAACTCTAAAGGCCTATGATGTCAATATGCATAATATTTCATCTGTCTTTAGGCTGTCGCCATCCACCCTCAGATCACCTGAACCTTAAATATTAACAAATTCATCAACCCTAGTCACTAATAAGAAACATGTTATGTACATCACTAGAATTTATCAGTTCTAGAAAAAATCACTGATAAAACGTAATCTTTATCAATTTTTTAGCACTGAAAAATGGTACATTTCTCAACACATTATTTTTAGTGCTGATAAAGGGTAGCCTTTATCAATACATTTTTTAGCACGGATAAAGTTATCAATCATGCAATAAATCCCCACATTGATATTCCATAGGTTTAGATACTTTATTATAAATGATTATGCCACAACATAAACTCAAAAGCCAACTTCAAGGGGATTCTCTCACATACATTTTCCCCACACCTCTATTTGGGCTCCTTCATGGTCCCACACGAGCTGAGGCCCACCATATGCTTCCCTCTGGCCTTGGACCACCCTCTTACATACGTTTGGGTCCTACATGACCTGACCCTCCTCCATTCCCCATTTTTTACCCAATAAAAAATATTGAATAAACTAAAAAAATAAAATAAATAAATTAAAAAATATATTAAATTTTTTATTATTTAAATAATTATTATTAAGAATTATATATATATATATTAAATATTAATAAATATTATATATTCAATATAGATATATAAAATGAATAAATTGGATAATTAAACAAATTAAAATTAAAAAAATATTGATTCAATAGTTATAAATAAAAGTGAATAACGTTAATATACATATATCTATAATTCTTAAACATTAATGAATTGTATATATTAAAAATATTAAAACATGATAAAATTAAAAAAAATAAAAATTAATAAGAACCAATTAAAAGATAAATACTAATAAATATTATATATTAAATATAGATTTATAAAATGAAGAAATTTTAATAATTAATAACAAAAAATAAAAATGAATAAATTAAAAAATTGTTAAAAAATTGTTATTGAAACTATTATTAATAAAAATAAACAAATTTAATATATATATATATATATATTATAAATATTCATAAATAATACATATTATATAAGTATAGAAAATGAATAAAATGTAATAATTAAAAACATATTGATGTCTTGTTTATTTTTAATGGTTTTTATAAAAAATTATAAATTAATACATTTAATATAGAAATTTATTCATATATATATTTCTATATATGTATATCAATATATATAATATTTCTTAAAATATGATTTATATAATACAAAATGTCTATATTTACATTAAATAAGTAATATATTTAGGGGGGAATTGTTTATAATTAAAAGTTAACACAAATTAGAAATGATGACTAATTGTATCAAATAATGGACCTTAATTGAGTGTCGTTTCATTTTTCAATTTAAAATAAATCAAAAATGTGTTACATTGATTTCACACATACTTATACGTAATTAATGCATTTTTATGTACACTTACAAACAAAAATATTTACATAATTAATGAAATATTATATTGAATCTCATACACCTAATATAAAGGTAATTTGTTCAAATTTTAATATTAATTTTATAATTTCATTTAGTAATTTGATACATTTAACATATTACTTTTTTAACTTGGTAATCTTTATATATATATTTAATATTATTATAGTTTGAAATTATATATTCATTTTTAATATTTTATCTTTAATTGTTTAATAATTTAATCATTGTATAATATTTAATTATTTCCTCTGTTTTAATATTTTCAATATTTATTCATATTTATTTTAATATATATACATATTTGTTTAATAATTTATATTTAATTAATAAAACTTGTCCATTTTTCCAATATTTTTAAATTTCACTAACTTGTAATTATTCAATTTCACTAATTTTTGACATGAATTTATTTAATATTAGATATTCATTAATAATGTTTAAAATATATTTTTAAATAAACATTTATAAATAAATATATTTGTAAATTTATATTTAATATAACTGTAAATTTATATAGTTTTTCCAACAAGCATGTACCCAAGTGGAAAAGGCTTCTTCTTGGCTTCCAAGAAATCTTCGCTTCAATCCATGTTGGGCACAATTACTATTATAGTACTTTGTGGGCAGTGATTCAGGTAGTGATGCAGGCATGATGCAGTCAAGTGGTGATATAGTCCTAGTGACATAGGCAGGATGATGTAGGCAGGATGTTGCAATGGGATTTTGGGTCATGTATTGGCTTTATACACACTGGGCCTCTAGGCCATGTTCTAAAAAAATAAGGCATGATGGGTGGGACATACAATTGGGGGGATACGATCTATCTTTTTTACCTATGTGTGTGTAGTGTGTTTGTCTGTGTGCTTGACTATAATTGTACCCCCAAGCACCCATGTTTGGATATGGATCAGTGGACTAAGCTTGTTTTTTTTCCTACAGAAAATCCTCTAAAAAATCGCTTATGTAGTTGGTGTCCCGATTAAGATGGAAAAATAAACAAAAAGAGCCTTGTATGGACACTTTTCATGGGTTTTAGTTGAGATTGACCTCAGTTCTCCTACGATTCATTTTATAATCCTTCCTATGGATAATTAAAGATTTGATTTCTTTGTTGACTATGTGAGGGTTCCCAACTTATGCTCCAATTATTTTGAAATTGTCCATAATATGGATCTATGTCGATGAAGATTGATATGTGCAAGTTGTGGCCTTACTGGACATACTGGTTATTGTTGTAAAATAATGGAAAAGGTTGATAAAGCCTTGGTTCATAAAATGGTGAATCTTGTTGGTTTATACCAGAAGGATATTGCGGATCAGGGACGCATCATTGAGAAGGAGGCTAGGTGTACGACTCATGTTGTGGAAACACAAGGGCCTCAGTAGAAATTCTTCCTGTAATCTGGGCATTCCTTTGTTTCATCAGGTAATAGGTGATTTCTATTTTCACTCTATAAATGTAGTTAGAAATTTTAATGCTGCTCATATTTCTCTTGATGATAATGGACCTCTAGGGGAGGATTTACGTAAGGGAACCACATGAACCCTTATTAAGGACATCTCACATATTGTTTCTAAAGTAGGTGGTACTAATATGTATTCAGATACGATGATAGAATGAGATAATAGTTATGAACATATTTTATAGGGTTCTGTGTAGGAGGATGATTCGGTCCAAAAACCTATGGATCATAATTTTTATACTTTTGAGATAGATGTAGTGAAATAGGTTAGAAAGTTTCATAAGAATCCAAAAATATCTTCATTAGACAGTGGAAAAAAGGTGATATATAATGAGAGATTTCTATTGGTTTTACCCATGAAATCCATGTCCTATACCCACTTGAGTAATTAACAATTGCAGAATAATGTATTATCCCCCACGAGGTCTCATGGGCGAATCATTGTCCCCCTTGACACCTTTTCTCATCATGGAGATCTCGCACCACAAATTCATCATGTCACTTTATTTCATTTGGAGGTTTCCTCATGTAATCCTACATAAATGAGTGAAGGTGACCTTTATGTGGAGGGCTGGTCATATCCACCTCATTTCTCTAATTTGAGGAAGGAAGTTTATGAATGTTTTGGTACAACATAATTTGATGAATGTGATGTGGTTTGGATTAAAAATTCTCACACCTTTTTTCTGTTGGGGGTGACCATGTGAAAGAGATTACCCAAAAATTACAATGATGATGTAGCTGATTGGTTGGATTCACATGATGATCATATGTATATATAATTTGATCTTGTAGTTTTTTTATAATGAGTACCTCTTAGTCCTTAAACGTATTACAGTCAACCTTGAATATAGTCTACAATCTAATTCGACAATGGACAAAAGGGGCCTGACATGTAAGTAGAGTGCTTCACTCAATATTTTTGTTTCCTCTTAATCATATGATGATGAATTGTCAGAAAAAGATGGTTTTTCATCAAATGATTACTCGACTATTACTGATAATCAGATTGTATGCTGAATGTCTAGGAAGAGAGGCCAACATCCATGAGCAAGTGGTTTATATCCTCGAAACATGGGTGGCAGAGGAAAAAGGTGACTATTTTATATTTTCTTCGTTAGGACTGGTACTTTTCTATGTCATGGTGGAGGGTGGGAATTCTTTCCCTGAACCCATCCTCTTCACTTTTTTGTGCTTTTCTTTTTTTCTAAAAAATTTGGTGGGTATGGGTTGGCTTTCCAACTTGTACTTGAACCTCTTTCTTATATTTAGATACATATATTAAATATATATAATTATATAAATATATATAATGATATAAATATATAAATATTCTTTTTAAAAAAATTATATAATTATAAATAAGTAATTATATATTTATATAATTAAAAATTATATTAAATATATTTAAATAATGAATATATTTACAATATTTATATTTATATTTACATATACTTATTATATATATAATTATATAAATATATATAATGATATAAATATATTTACAATTATAAAATTATAACAAATATATTTAAATAATAAATATGTTTACTATATTTATATTAATATTATATATATATATAATTATATAAATATATATAATGATATAAATATATTTATAATTATAAAAATATTAACATGAATATATATTTATAAATATATTTATAAATGTATATTTAATATATTTTTAAAATTACATATTTAAATTTATAAATATCTAAATATAATTTTTTTAGAAAGTGGTTATATATTATAAATAAATAATTATATATTTCAATAATTATAAAATTATAATAAATATAGTTAAATATTTAATACATTTATTATAATTATTAAATATATACATATATATATAATTATAAGAATATATATAATGGTATAAATATATTTATAATTTTTTAGCACACAAAGGAAAGTCCCCTTTTATTTAAAATTAATGAAGAAACAGAAAGGAGGGGAAGAAAATAATAGTATAAAGCCAAAATACTATAACAAATATGATCCAAAAGTCTCCAAAAAGAAACATAAATGAAGATACTAAAAGTTAGTAAATTCAACTGCATGAGTGAGATTAAGACCTCTCCTAACCCTACCACAAGGAGGACTTCCATGCAGATGATGACCATGATTCCAAGGTTTAGCTCTTTTCCATCATTCTTGAACATCATCTAAAGATTTCTTGTCGGTATATATAGCACCCATTTCACTAGATCCCACCTTCTTTTTAAGCATATCCCTTCCACTGCCAACCTCATCATGAGGCATGGTATGAATATCAATCACATTTCCATTAAGTCCAATTGGATCCATTGAAGTAGCCAATGATTTTGGATCAATGTTGCTAACACAGCCAAAGGAATTCCCAGTATCAATGCTAGAGGTCCCATATTATATAAAAGGATCTGTAATCCTATACTTAAGATGATCACCCTGGTCTTAAATAAAATTGATTCGAATAGAATAAAGACCAATAGCTAATTCACTGGTGGAATTATCAGCCAACAGACATGTATCAGATATACTACTTCTTTAATGACATGAAATCATCCTAGTATCAACAAAAAAAGGATCCAGCAGTACTACTGCTCACACAACTTGAGGAATTCCCAACATCAATGGTAGAGGGCCCCTGAACAGAAGAAGGATAAAAAATTGTGGACATAGTGACTAACAAAAAAATTTCAATAGTTCTTCTTTTATGACCTGAAGTCATCCCAGAATCAACAAAGAATCATCCAGCTTCTGTAATCCCCTACCTAAGTTCACCATCCTATCAGGTTTACTTATTCACCAGAACATTAGCAGTATTATTATGAATTAATTCACTAAAAGACTCACTAATTAAACCATATGTAGATAATCTTGTAACAAGATTAGTTGTATTATCAATGAAAGGGGGGAGAAACTTCAACCCCCTATTGAGGTTTAACTTATTCATATACCTATGAATACAAAGAATATCAAATATACTTGATTAAAACATCACAGTGATTCTTATTTCCCAAATAACCAATGTCAATCATTTACAAAACCATTATTTGGAACTTTAAATTTACAGTTAACAATCTCATGTACAAAACTTTTACAGTTATCATATCTCAAATCTTTTCTACATTTATCAATATAATGTACAATATTTCAGAACATTTAGAAAAAAAACTATAACATTTTCTACATCAATATTCAATTCAAAAAGAAATTATTCCCCAACCAAAAAACTATAACAATAATAGTCGAACACATATCAATTTCATGAGAATATGGGAAAGGATACCATACCTTACTCATTTTTTTAATTATCTAACTTTATTGGAATCTCGATAGCCCTAGAAACATCCCATAAAATTTGAGGATGTCATAGGTACCAACTTACACTAAAGACTCAATTCCATACCATAGATTTTTAATACCCAATAAAATCTTGATTGAAACTTGGATCCCAATCTTGAATATGTAGTAATTCAGGTTTAAGATGGAAAAATCCCATACTCGAGGCACACACCTTAAATTTAGAAGAAGGAAAAATAACATGAAAAACCCCATTGCTGAGGGATTCCATACTATAATTACTAAACCCTCATAATCAAATGAGTTCTCCACATAGATAATCAAGCTTCCATAAATTCATTTCTTTTGGGTTCACAAACCTAGTGATAATATATTTCCTGTACTCAGAAATTCATTGTGATATAAACATGTGATTTTCCTCAACCTGATAAAATAAACATTTTTTTCATAATTATTCGAGTTGTTGAAGAACAAATTTTGGTTTCAGTATAGAATCTATTATAATACTCACAACCATGATTTAAATTTTGAACCAAAGAAGGAGCTTCTTCCACTGCAGGATTCCAATCAAAGGGATATCTTTCTGATAACAAGAAATGGTGTAATCACCTATGAGGAGTTATTTCCCACAAACATCTATATTTGGGATTGGGCAATCAAAAATTCCTTAAATGAAAGTAAATATTCACCATCATCCTTTGATTTAAGAATTTAAATGCCATTTATCATTGCTAAATATAGTTATAATCACATACAAATATTTATAACTATATTTACAAATGTATATATTTATAATTATAATTATAAATCATTTATCAGTGCTAAATTTTTAGCATTGAAAAGATAACTTTTATTGGTGCATATTATTTTAGTGTAATTAAAAGGTATATTTATCATCACTTTATTAGAAGCACTGAGAAAACCCTCCTTTATATTTTTAAAATAACCCTAACTATTCCTATTTCAATCGCACCTCTTAATATTTCCTTGAAGTCCACTACTGTCGGCGTTCCCCCATGACATTATTTCGGATGAGTCATGCCTCAAATATATGGTATATTATTTTTTACTCTTATCTAAATTCATGCTTGTTTAGGTTCTATATTGTGCATTAGTATGAAATTTTAATAGCTTTTTGCTCCCATGGGTTCCAAGTTTATTCCAAGAATCATATCTTCCTCTACCTTTAACCTTCAACTTTATCTTATGATTATGAATCAATCAAATTTGAATAGTCCAGATTCCTTCTTCTTCTCATCTTCCTTTTATTTTTTCCCTTTTTTTCACATCTTCCTCATTGTTCATATTCTAGGATGAACCTTAGGGGGTTTTGGTTTCTAATTTTTATTATTAATTTAATTTCTAGGTCATGTCATCTTCCCTTGGGGGTTATCCACTATCATTTTTTGATTATTTATTCGTCTTATCTTGGTCAAGGTTTTTTCCCCATTATTGAATATTTAAGTTCAAAACCATAGATTTATTTAGGTCTATATTAGTGTTTTAATTATTTAATAATAGTTTTAATTATACTCATTGAGTTTCTAGTGAAGAAATTGGATTCTGACATGGTTTTTGTAGATAGTAATGGGTTTTCCTATCTTTAAAGAAAGGTTTGAATATGGTTTCAACTTAATCACTTGTTAAATATTCCAATTAAGCCTTTAAAATGGTATTTTCAATTTAAAATGATGTATTGGGCATGATAAATATTTTCATAGTGATTTTTCAGGTCATTCCAATTGATACATAAAATGACAAGAATTGTGAAAATGTTACAAGATGGGTTTAAAATAAAATGTATGGTTAATAAAGGTTTAAACATGATTTGGTTCAACATATAAATTAAGGAATGAAGTATCAAGACTTTAGAGTTGTTATAATATGTAACCATGATCCATGTTTGGAACTTTTAATGAATAATCAAAAAATATGATGTTTTCGAATGAGGTAATTCCTGTGATTTATAGAAGGTCATTATAACAGAATCCTGTATTCTTTTATGTTCTCAAATGTTTATTTAAATTACCCTAAATATTAAAAAAGAAAAATTTTGAATTTTGAACGTGGTTTTGAGATGATATTTGGAATTTTAAATTAATATGCGGTAGTTTAAAAAGTTTTGGTATATTACAAAGTGTTTTGTGAAGCAGTTGGTTTCAATATGGAATTTGGAAAACATATTTTAAAAAACTATTTTTGGTGTTAATAAAATTAGTGAGTGATTTAAAAAATTGTATTGGAAAATGTTTTTAAAAGACCGTATTTTATTCTAATGTGTTGATATGGATGGACCATATTTTGGTTGAGTTTTGTGAAATGCCATCATTTTGTGATTTTGTTTATCGTGTTCCTTTGATTGGTTCTATGTTTTGATTATATGGCCATTATAAAAACTAGTTTTATGAAATAAAAACATAAATACATATGTATACCTATAATAAAAAAGGTATCTTCTAGTGTTGAAGAAATCTCTTGAGTCATTATCCATTCTAATATAAACCTCTTGAGTCGCGATCAAATTTATTCTTGTTTTGGGAAAATCGCCTCAATGCATTCCCACTCTACAAAAAACTATCACACCTTTCTTACATATTTATTCATTATTCTTAAGAATAAATCCTTATTCAATATCATATTCAGAATATTGTTTAAGATTTAAATTATAATTCCTAAAATCTTTAATTTCTTATTCATTAATATATTTCCTTAAACCTAATTTTTTTCGAAGTCATCCACTTATTCTTTCATTAATTACAGGATATATGATTTCTATGTTTTTTATGTGGTATCTAGTTTTTTGGATGAAGTCCCACTCTCTTTAATCATATTAAATATCTTGAATTATATTCCCTCAAAATTCTCCGAGATAATTTCAATTCCATTATCATTCCATTTTAATGTTGGGTGCTCTTCATCAAAAATTACAACTTGAGTTTATCTTTATTCTATAGATTAAAATTTACTCTAATTTCTGTGAACAAAAGTAATTTTAATTCATCTTGGTCCATAAATGGAATATAAAAAAGGTTTCTTTGAGATTAATGGCATAACTTTGAAAATGTTTCATCCTTCACATGTTTCTCCAGATGAGATGAAAAACCATTAAGGTTGTGGTAAATTTGTAATCAAAACCCCTTGAAAAATAACTAGAAATAAAGATTTAAATATAATGATTAAATAGTGAATTAAGGTTTAATTTTTCAGACAGTTAGTGTATTATTAGTATAAAATAAAATAGTTTCATAATTTGAAATAGGTATCAAATAATGAAAATTGATATGAAGAACCATTAAAAATGTCATGAAAGGTGAATAAAAATCCATTTGCAGAAAGAAAATGATTTTCCTTTTTAAATACATAGAATTTCATGAAAATATATTATAAAAATTCATTGTATAGTGAATCAAAATAATACCAAAATATGGCCCACAAAATTAAACATGTATCAAGGAATACAAATTTAGAACAAAAAACACTTACATCAGAATTCCTATTAGTTAGACACACTCCCACTTCTTGTAAAATAAACTTAAATTAATTATAAATATATATGAAAAATTTATATTTATATTTATAATACTAAATTTCATTCAAATATAAATTTTATTACCCGTTTATAATTAATTATTTGTTGATGTAAATATTTTGGTTTTAACTATTATGTCCCAGTGAATGTTCTCACTCAGAGGCTCGGATCCTTGCTCGTTTGTCATGTTTTGATAATATACATATTTTTCATTGTGGATTATATTATTTAGAAAAAATAATTATGCAGTGTCACTATCATTTTATGCAACATATGGTGATAATATTTAATGAGATCTATGAAATATTTTCCTTGATATTTTGATTCCCAAAAAAGAAATGATTTTACTTGTCTAGAAAAATAATCATACCACCTTTCAATAATACTTAATAAATATTAAATGAAATATTTTTACATAATATTATAAAAACAAAATATTTCTCAACCATTCATGTAAAAATAATTATGAAATTTCTCTTGTATGTGGTAAAACAAACCCCAACAAGAGCATCTTATAATAGCAGAATATGTAATAACTTGCTATTTTACAAATATATTATAACTTCAATAGAATAATAATGATTTTATATAAAATATATGATTGTGAAAAATTATATTTAATAATATTTAGATGAATTAAACAAATAAGAAAAACTATGAAATACATATCATTTACATTGATAGCTCGAATATCCTCTTGAAGGGCCTCCAAGATATGAGTGGTTTAAAAGTTCTTCTAGAAAATAGAATATCAATAACATGGGAGAATATCATTAGGAAATTAAATATGGAATAATATAGGTTAGAGTTTAAGTTTTGGATGTATCTTTGAATATGTAGATGAGGCCTTGTTTTTTAAGTCAATGAAGTGGCTCTTTTTCAAAAATATGTTTCTTATTATAAAAAGGGAAGTTATATTCTAGGTAACTTGATCCTAATTAGTAATATTTAGATTATAAGTTAGGTTAGGTATAAAAAAAAATTATAAAATAAATTAGAGAAACATTTTTTGTAATATTTGTGGATTTTCTCTTAATTATAAGTTGATTTTATACTCCTAATTTATTAATGTTTACTTTCACTAAAATATGGTATGTTGTATTTTTTTTTAGTTTAGTGTCACGTGTTATAAATTTTAGCCAACAAAAAATATATTAAATGGAATAGAAATACATAAATATAAGGGTTATATTAGGATACAAGTACTCAATTAGATAGATACATAAATCATGAATCACTCTCAATAACATAATGTTGTATTCATTTGATATAAACCTGGAGCCTCGTCATAGTGTCTGAAATAAGAAAGACTATGAAATCATACATAGGTTCCCACTAGGAGAACATATTTTAGTCTTAGTGTAATGATTTTTCTATTCAAGGTATTGTGGTTCTTGTATACTTGAGTTATGGGGATCATGTATCTCAACCCATTAGGAATAGGGAAATGGGTATAAGAGAGTAAGGGACCTATGAACTTGTTTGGAATGATCAGATAAAATTTCAAACAATAGTGTGTCTAAGAAACATTTAATATTTAGGCAAAAAACACCGAAATTTTATCTGGTGCTTCGGAAGCTCCTAGCCCAAGAACATTTAGATTTAAGGATATAACTATCATCCTCATCAACTTCATCTTATGAATAGTAATTATTGCAATTTTTCTTTAGACACGTCCCCCAAATATTTTGGATATGCACCTATGTTTCTTAAACTACTTTGATAAATACTTATCGCATATTGGGTACCGGTGATAATTTTGGGTTCCCTGTATTAGAATTATCTCTAATATTCCCCTTTTATTATGAATATATTTTGTGTATTTTTTTAAATGAATATTTTATGAACATAATAGAATGGATATCAATAAAAAATGAATACACCAAAATCCTATAACAAAATAGTATGAACATAGAGTTAATAAGTTTATCTATTTTTCAATAGAGCATGCATACAAGCCTCCTCAAATACTTTTTCTATATTTACATTGTTTTTATTAAATAAAAATTAGTCCATGAGAGTTGGAAGTAAATTTTATTTCATAGAGAATAGATCAGAATTCTAAATGTTGGACTAAACAAGGTGAAAAACTAAAGGTGCACACTTATTGGAATGATACTATGGTTAATGGATCATTTGATATGAATACTGGTTTAAATGATGATAGATATCATTTATAAGAAATGAAAATGGAAATTTAATATGACCTTAATGGTTTTTCCAAGTTTTTTGAGAAGTAAACAAGTTTTTCTAAGATAAAATTTTATATTTGGTTGTACTAAATACCCAACATTTTCAGCTCTATTGAAGTTATATAATTTGAATGTAGGGAATAGATATAGAAACACCATGTTTACATAACAACTTGGCCTCCTAAATGATATGATACTAGGAGAAAATAAACTTACTTTTCAAACATATGACATCTAATTATTTCTAAATTCAATGGGAATGATCTCTAAAAAATACATGATTCTCTAAATGATTTCATATTGTTCGCAATGACCATAACTCAATAATAAAATGCCTTAGGTTTGGTATAGATTAATACAAGAATGATGACTTAAGTCCTTAAAAATACTTTTGGTACTTTCCTACCATTACATGGTTTATAATACAATATGAATGTTGGGAAACAATATGACAATTGACATGGTATGAAGATACAATAATTAAAAATGGGAAACTACATCATCCAGAAGACTTTCTTCAGTGTAAGAAAATTGACTATGATTGTCCTAAATTTGGAAATGGTCCAATAAACATTATTCTTTCATTAATAAAGATAGGATACATCCTTTTTGTTTATATGGTAGTACTCATAGTACATGGACATTCATGTTGGATAATTATTACTTTATTCCATTGTTATACATAAAGAAAAAATGCATTATGTTTTCTATATTTATATCTGCACTAAAAAAACATTATATTGATATTGATGTCTATTTGGTTCCATTAGTCAAATATCTAAAATTGATGTTGGATACAGGTGTTAAAATGTATAATGATCATGGATGTAAATAATTAACATTAGGGTCCATGTTTTATGGGACAAAAAATGATTTCCTACATATTGATATTGAATTCAAACACTCAATATGGTTGAAACATTTCTCAGGGACTTTTTTGGACATTGGAAATTTTTACATTGAAGACATAAATACAGATCCTAGATGAAAAAATTCTATTATAATATCAAGAAAGGTACATCATCATCTCCACTAACATTTGATCAAATATTTGGTAATGTAAAATATTTTGACAATTTTTTTAGTAAACCATTTTAGAAAAACCTTAAGAAATAAAGTAGGAAAATGATATCAAATTTATTTTAATTACTATATTTAAATTTTTTGTGCATCAAATATTTTCTTGATTTCATGCATATAGAAAGAAATGTATTTGATAGTGTTTTTGGCATGTTACTAAATGTTAATGGCAAAACAAAATATAGAATCAAGGCCAGGATAGACATGATTTACATAGGTATAAGGGAAGAGTTGGTATTTTTGAATGCTAAAGGGAATAATTTTCTTCTTATAGCATCTTATACTATATCCAGAAATGAAAAATTATAATTTTTCATTTTCATTAATGGTGTAAGAGTTCCAAAGGTCTATTCATCAAATACTAATAATTTCTTATCAATGAAATATTTAAAGTTACATGGACTAAAATAACATCACTAACATGTTTTGATGCAATATTTGATTCTCATCACTTTATGTTGCATTCTTCCTAAAAATGTATGACATACATTGACCAAACTCTTATTCATTTTCAAAAGCCATATGTAGTAAAGTTATATAATTGTTGAAGTTTCCACTTATGAATAAGGAGGTTACAGTCACATTATGTGAATTAGATATGTTCTTCCCATCATAGTTATTTGATATAATGGTCTTCCTAATGATTCAATTGGTTATAGAGTTTCAACAATGTGTTCATTTATATTATAGATAGATGTACACCATTAAATGGTATATGAAGGTTTTGAAATGGTATGTTAACAATTTAAGTTGTCCAGAAGGTTGTATTGAATAATGATTTATTTTTGAAGAATCTATAGACTTTTATACTGATTAACTATTCCATTTTGATAGTATCGGTCTCCCAAAGTCTATTCACAGTGAATGCCTTATGGGTGAAGGGATTTGAGATCCATTCTTTATCCCTATATGGATATCAAATACACATAATCATTGTTTAATAATATGGTTCTGAGATCATATTTATAAGGAGTTATCTAAAAAATATGATTTCAATTATCAAACGACGTCGATATCTAGCCAGGTAACTAACTCAAAATGTATTATCTTGCATTGGTTTTGTAATAAGTGGTTTTAAATTCTATACAAAAGAATATGATGATTGTTTTGTAATGGAAAATAATGGGGTTACACTTGTTGAGGAAGTGATAAAAATATCTGGTTCCAAGGATAGAAATCAAATATATGTGAATATTTTAAAAAAATCATTATTGAATAGATATACTAGTTGAAATATACAGTATTTCAGGTACCTATTTTCTGTTGAAAATGGGCTGACCACAGGAGTGTGGTTAAAATGGATAAAATGGACTTTGTGAGGGTGACTTTTATTATGGAAGGGGGAAATGGAAAGCTATTCAAAATGGTATCATAAGAATTGAAATTATTTCTTGTATAATATCCATTAAATAATAATTGGTCTATTTTCCTACTGGTGACTAAAATAACTACAGGTTCAGATAAAACTTCAATAAATGATGACCCTTTCATTGGAAGATCATAATAAGTTCATAGTGATCCCAATACAGAAAATTTATTGTACATTATAGGGGAACACAAATATGGGATTTTCATTCTCAATAGAGGACCCAAATCCATTCAATATTCAATAAAATGAAATAGATTTCAATGATAAGGTTAAACTGTTTTTTATATATTATGGTCTTCCTCATAATATTATTTCCTCTCAACATAATTAACATAATCTAAATAAAATGTTTGACTAATCATACTAACAATTACATCAATTCATGATTATGTTAACAATATCAGGGAAGAATAGGTGGTTGATGCTGAAACTGTACAATTATTAGGGGACCAATTGTATATTTATTAAAAAAAAGAACTATATAGCATCACAGTGTTGAATAATAATTCCAAGGAAAGAAGTATGTTTATAAAATAATAGGTTGGATGGAATAAATTCTTATAACATGTTAATGTCAATAAGTAAGGGTTCATTAGTTATGTTGGGGTCACAATGAGGATTAATGTGCTGATTGATAAAGATTCATAAAACCAAGGACAACCTATAATGAAGGAAATACTTTCGAAAGATATAAAGGTAATATTATGATATACTTTCTCTATTTTACTGAAAATTATATAATGAAACATTTATTTAATTTACATCATTCCTTATAGTGTTTGTTTATTTTAGATAATTTATATAAGAACTATATCTTAATGGATGCTGGAAAACCCAAAATAATCTTTCAGACTAACCATACAAAGTAACATCTCAGGGATGTTGATGGGAATGTAAATCCCCAAACACCAATTAGTTATGAAAACATTATAAATCAGAAAACATAAAATGATTTCATCAATTATCGCGATGAGAAATCATTTAAAGTGAATTATATTTTATAATATAGTATTTTTCATTATTCAATTTATACAATTTAATTCAAAAAATAATAATTTATGAAATAGAAAATGAGGTGTGAAAAAAAAAGAACATGCATCAAAACCAATGTACCCCAATCACAATGTAAGGATGGGGTACACTTCACTGGAGAAAACTAGTTTATGAAAACACAAAAGTAGTATGGGAAATTTGTGTAAGTTTGAAATAATTGTAATTTTTTATGAATTATAATATTATTATATAAAAATATCTACTTATGTTCATATTTTTTTTACACATTTTATACCCAAGAATTGGTAGTGACTATATCAGAATAAAAACTACTTTTAGTAGCTTTAAAGTGGCCAGAACTATATGGTCGTGTTAGAGGTTTAGTTTTTGTAGTTTCTCCTCGAACATATTTAGAGAAGAAAAAACCTCATGAAGATACATATAATATGATAAAAGGATTATGGAAAAAATTGATGCTTTTCCAGATAATGTTTTGTGGTCTGGTTTGGTAGCCTGGTATATGAGAATAGATCAAAGTGAACCAGCAGTGGAACAAATATCCACACATGAACAACCAAAGAACCCTAGTATATTTGGTTCTAGTAATTCTTCAAACCTAAAAACCTAACCGAAGGTAATAAATTTTTTCATTACACTTTCACCTAAATGGGAATCAAATAACTTATGATAACTTTATATTATGAAAATTTAGTAGGGTAAAGTTGAATGTGATTTTTATTGGTCAACACCCATGCAACACCTTGTTCTGTGGGGTATAGTGTACAATATCATAGGACACAAGATAAACAATACATAACTCCAAAATGATCGCACTAAAGTGGTGATTGAGGCCGATCAATAGCTGACAATTGAGTTTCAATATCTACTTAATGATATGGATATTAAAATGGTCAATGCTGCTATTGTGACTTTTATAGAATTTCTATCTAAAATTATAAAGATATATGAGGTAAGTATTTAACAAATTTATTCAAAATAAATACCTATTAAAGGTAAATAAAAATGGTTTGAAGTGAGTTATGCTATTACATATGGATAAAGTAATGTGAAATGGAAGTTCGGATCAAGAAAATCAAGTGAATCTAGCATGAAAACAAAAGTGCCTTCTGGGAGTACCTTCCCCATACCAGTTCCACTAAAACATTTATTGTAATTATAAATTCATGCAAAGACCACAATTAAATATAGAGATATGTATTAAATTCCATATGAACAATTAATATTGGGATCTACCATTACAGAAATAGTTTTTATTTAGAGTATAAATGAGATTCTCAAGTATGAATGGGTGGGATTCTCAGTTCTGGATACATACATAATGTAAATTTTCATAATACATCTATTTAAAAATATATATAATATGTTCATTAAAGTTAATAACAATTCATATTTTCAACAGAAATGTTTATTATAATTGTATATATGTAAAACCATGCGAAGAAAAATTTGAATTCGTTAATCCTTTAATATTTTTTAGGTAAGAAAATTTTTAGAGAATGAAGAAATTGATAAAAAAAAGATGTGCTAAATGTTTCATTTGAGAAAAAAATAGATGATATAAACTTTTTGAGGCCAATAATGAAGGGGATAAATATAAAACCTAATCACATAAAATATATTTTTAAATTTTTTTATTTACGAAGCATCAGATGCTAAACTAAATCAATCTGGATACCTCAAATTATTTATTTCTTGGATCCAATGAATTTATTTCCAACATAACGACAACACATGATGTGTATTATGAATTTTTAAATCAATAAAATCAAACTTTTTTTGATAAACCTCAAATTATATGTTTTAGTTTGTGTTTTAACAATGATTTTTTATGATAGGCCAATCACTAGATATAGGATAAATCATGTTATGAAGTCAGTGAATGAGTATTATAATCCCAAGGATTACTTCAAATGGAAACATATTAAGGTATATATGAACATATTTAACCATTATAACATATTTCAAAACAAATTACTTATTTTTATCAATGTGTCTATAGTGTAAAACATAATATAACAACAACGATTGTGGATATTATGTTTGAATTTTTTATGAGAGAGATCCTAAACCAAGAGAAGGATATCATCCTTGAATAAGAAATTTACAAAGGTAATTATAATTTCATTAAAAATATTTATTAATAATTTTGTAGTCAATATTTTCTCAGAAATTCCAAGATTTTGGACAACCTTCATAATAAAATGGAGAAGTAAATTTTTTTAGATATGAGTGGGAAGAATACATGGTCTTATAATTTTCTCCAACAACAAATTTAAGTATTTACCTTCTATGTTAGTGATCTAGTAAAGGCTATGACATTATAAATATATTTAGAGTGTGAAAAATTATTATTAGAATGATTATTTTTTTATCTATTTTTAAACGATAATTATAATGGATGAAATCAATTTGTTTATAAATGAATGAGTAGAATACATGGGTTCAGAATATATAAAGATCTCACTAAGAGGTCACTTCCTACTACCTATTTAATTAATTTTCTCATCATTTTTTCTACTTGGTTTAGTTAATTTCCTTGTCATTTTTATCTGATACTTGTTTTGTTAAATTGTCACATTAGTTTAAAATCCAATTCACCTGTTCAAAACTAGGAAAATGATCTCTAATTATTTTAAAACATTAAGAAAATGATCCAAAATTAATTTTTCACATTTAAGAAATTATCATACACTAATCTAACACACAATGTGGTAGTTTTGACTTGAAGTTCATGTTTTCAACAAAAAATTGTCATTTTAGTTTAAGGCATAAATCAAATAGTAAAAAATGAGAAAAAGATCATGGATTATCTTCAAAAATTAGTAAAATGATACATACTTCATTTTCAAGTATAGGAAGTTTTTCAAAAATCAATTTGACACCTCATACTGTTGATATGACTTGAATTAGGTGTTTTCAATACAAAAGTTTCATTTTAGTTTAAAACACACATCAAATAGTCAAAATTGAGAAAACTAACTCATATTGTTTTCAAATGTTAGGAAAAAAATCCATAATTAATTTTTTTATGCACATGAATTGACAGAAATCAATCTAAGACATGGTGTGGTCGATATGACCCAGAGTAGTGTTTTCAATAGAAATATTTCATTTTAGTTTAAAAAGCTTGTAAAGATATCCAAAACCATGAAAACAAGATATTATTTATTTCAAACATTAGATAAACTATATTTAATTATTTTACCCACATAGGATTTGACCGCACATAAATCAAACACACGGTGTGATAGGTATTACTAAAATTTTGAGGTTTGAGTTTAAAATTGTCATTTTAGTAAAAAATATAAGTGACATAATCAAACCCAAGAAAAATAATTATCATTATTTTTATAATTTAGGAAAAATATTCCCTAGTCATTTTGGAAAACTATGAATCAACCATACCTCAATATTATACAGAGTGTACCCAGTATGACTCAAATTGTGTGGTTTCAGTTTAAAACTGACATTTCATCAATGTATTATTTCATTTTTATGTTTAATTTATTTCTTTATATTTCTACAAAAATAAGAATTATTTTCTTGTATAGGTGGATAATTTTTTTCTAGATGATGTGGTTTGTTTGATGATTCTCACGCTCATGAGAGATTGGGCTTTGAGGTTACAACTGAGATAATGGAAAAAAGAAAATTAGTCAAGATTGTATACAGAAATCATGAAATGGTGAATTAATACTACTTATTTAGTTAATTATGCCACTGTTTTATCTAGAAATTTTATGTTAATTTCCTTATCATTTTTATCTAATAATTATTTAGTTTTTTCACGGATCTTTTGGGAAGAAATATTTTTCTTTCAACTATCTTCAACAATCCAGAAAAGGGTGAACATCTTGCTTTTGGTTGGGGAATTTCATGAAGCATGGGGTTTCATATTCCATAAAAATGGTACATCTCCCTTTTTGGACTTATTGCATAAATTTAAAATAAAAAAAACATCACATATTCAATCACATATACCTCAATCTGATACATAGTTTTCTCAGTGTGAGTTGAAGTGCATAACTTTAGTTTATAATTTAAATTTTAGTTCAAACCACGCATCATATACTCAAAACTAACAACAAAATTAAAATAGTTTTGATTCGTTAAAACATTATATATAGTCCATTTTGAGGTGTAGGAATCAGTATCACCTCAATCAGACACATGGTGTGCCTGATATGACTCCAAGTGTGTCTTTTTATTTAAAATTAACATTAATTTTAGTAAAAAGAACATGTGACATACTCAAAACTGAGCAAACTCATTTTTATTGTTTTTATACTTTATTAAAATAATTCATAAATCATTTTGGAGATGTATCAATCTTTTTCACCTCAATATGATGCTCGGTGTGACAAGTATGACTCCAATTGTGTCTTTTTATTTAAAATTGACATTGATTTTAGTAAAAAAGACAAGTGACGAACTCAAAACTAATAAAAACTATTAATATTATTTTAATACATTATGAAAATGATCCAAAATTAATTTTTGTTGTGTAAGAAATATTTATACCTTAATTTGATACACATTTTCCCTAGTATGACTACAATTGTGTCTTTTTATTTAAAATTGACACTAATTTTAGTAAAAAATGGAATAATCATAACCGATAAAACACATTTTTATTGTTTTGATACTTTAGAAAAGTGAAAAATAAGTCATTTTTGACATGTAGGAATTAGACTCACCTCAATCTGATATATAATTTTACTAGTATAACACAAAGTGTTTTTTATCAGTTTAAAATTGACATTTTAGTTCAAAAAGTGTATCTCGCAATGATATACAACAAAACACACTCAGATTTTATTTTTAATTTATAAAAATTATTCACAAGGAATTTTTTATTTATAAAAATTAATCTTATGTCAAACTGACACATTATGTGAAAAGTATGACTCAAAATGAATGTTTTCAATTTAAAAACACAGTTTAGTAAAAAAGAAAATTCACAAACTCAAAACCTAGAAAAAATCATATTTTTTTGATACATTATGAAAAAGATAAATAAGTAATTTTTGACATGTATGAATCAAACACAACTCAATCAGAAACATAGTGTGACCAGTACGACTCCAAGTGTGTCTTTTTATTTAAAATTAACATTAATTTTAGTAAAAAAGAAAAGTGACATACCCAAAACCAATAAAATGAAATCATATTGTTTTGATACTTTAGTAAAATTATCCATAAGTCATTTTTTACTTGTAGTAATTATAATCACTCAATAAAATACATTTTTTCCCAAAATAACTCAAAGTTTCCATAATCAGTTTAAAATTTACATTTTAGTCCCAAAAGTTTTTCACTCCTTCAAAACTGATCAAATGTTCCTAAATTGTATTGATAATTTAGTAAAATTATTAATAGGTCACTGGGGATGTGTATGATTTATTTTTATGAAAATATAACACACAATTTTATGCGTATGACTCGAAGTGTGTGTTTCCAGTTTAAAATGACATTTTAGTAAAAAAGACAAGTGACATAATCAAAACTAACAAAACACTTTCATATTGTTTTAGTACTTTATAAAAACAATATATTAGTCATTTGTGACATGTATTAATCATGATCACCTCAATCGGATGCACAGAGTGACCGATATGACTACATGTGTGTCTTTTTTTTTAAATAGATATTAATTTTAGTAAAACATTCATGTTACATACACAAAACCAAGAAAACACATTTATATTGTTTTTCTAATTTATTAAAATAATTCATTTGTCAATTTTGATGTGCGTTAATTATCCACACCTTAATCTGATACACGGTGTGCCCGATATGACTCCATGTGTTCCTTTTTATTAAAAATTGAAATTTATTTTAGTGAAAATGACAATAGGCATACTCAAAGATGAGAAACTCATTAAGATATTTTTAACACTTTATGAAAGTGATCCATAACCTATATTTTATTTGTTTTACTCATCTTTACATTGATCAGATATATGGTTTTCCCAGCATAACTCAAAGTGTTTATTATCAGTTTAAAATTCACATTTTAGTTCAAAAAGTGTTCCACTCACTAAATTCAGAAAAAAACACACTCAAATTGTCTTTTTAAATTATAAAAACAATTCATAAGTCCTTCTTGATGTATCGGTATCAATCTCATGTCAAAAAGACACGTGAGGTGACCAATATGACTCAAAGTGTGTGTTTTTAGTTTTAAAAGTCATTTTAGTAAAAAAAGAAAATTTACATACTCAAAACTGATAAAACACATTCAGAATGTTTTTATACTTTATGAATATGATCTATAAGTCATTTTTGACATGTATGAATCATATAAACATAAATTTGACACACAGTGAGACTGGTATGACTCCAAGTGTGTCTTTTTATTTTAAATTGAAATTATTTTCCTAAAAAAGATAAGTGACATACTAGAAAATGAAAAAACACGTTCATATTGTTTTGATACTTTAGGAAAATGATCTATAAGTAATTTTGGATATTTAATATTTAGCCGAACCTCAATCTAATACATGGTTTTGTTGATATAACTCAAACTCTTTGTTATCTATTTAAAATTGATATTTTAGTTCAAATAGTGTGTCACTCAATAAAAGCTAAGAAAAGGAGATCAGATTGTCTTGATAATTTAGTAAAATGATTATCAATCTATTTTTGATATATTGGAGTTTTTCTCATAACAATCTTACACATGTTGTGATCTATATGACTAAAAGTGTTTGTTTCCAATTTAAAATGACATTTTAGTAAAAAATATAGGTGACATACTCAAAACTAAGAAAAAACATTCATATTATTTTTATTCTTTAGTAACACAATCCATAATTCATTTTTATGTTTATGAATTAGCATCACCTCAATCTGACATATGGTGTGACCGATATGACTCCAAGCATGTCTTTTTATTTATAATTGATATTAATTGTAGTAAAAAAGAAAAGTGACATACACAAAACTGAGCAAACACATTTGGATTTTTTTTATAAATAAGTAAAATGATCCAAATGAAATTTTTGAAATTTAGGAATTAGCATAAACTCAATCTGAAACACAATGCTCTTGTTATGACTCAAAGTTTCCATTAACAGTTTAAATTTATATTTTAGTTCAAAACGTGTGTCACTCAATAAAAACCCAATAAAAAGGGATTGGATTGTCTTGAAAATTTGGGAAATGATTCATAAGTCATTTGTGTAATCTACAAATTAGTCTCAAATAAAATTGACACTCGATGTGACTGGTATGACTCAAAGTGTGTGTTTCCAGTTTGAAATGACATTTTGGTAAAAACACAAGTTTCATACACAAAACCTATAAAACATATTCATAATATTTTTGATAATTTAGTGTAACTCCCCAACCCCAGTTACCTAGAGTCAGGGCATTATTAAATAACATAGGAATGATACAAATAATCTTGTCATGAAAGACCAATTGGATTAATAGCCTTGGAATTATTAGATACATTCATAAGTTTTACATTACATCATGAAATAAAAACATCAAAAACATTTTTACCCTTTTTAACACACTTATATCCCTAGCCTATCCCTATATTTCAACCATAAAATACTTCTTCCCATTCTGGGAAAAGTAAAATATAGAAAGGGGTGAGCTCAGATGATCAGTAATGATAACAATATAGTGGAAACTTTCAGAAATAAGCATAAACATTTAAGGCAATGTATAAGAATAAAACAAAAGCCTTTTAAACGTAAACATAATCATAATATGGCAGAGATAAAATAAAAAAATTCCATTTACTAATTCACATGGAAATTCTACTATTCGAATAATCACATAGAATATCAATAAACACTTTCATAATGATGGAATGCATAATGCCAGACTTCATAACCACATAGTCAAGGCCTTATTCCAAGATTACAAATAAGATTTTGTCAAGGCATTGTGACAAGACACTAGTTTATCTCATGAGACCTACTGATGAATTGAGTAGCTATAGTAGGCTCCACCCATCACTTACTAAGTCCAGTGCATTCCTCATATAAAAATGTTTAAACATAACCTAAACAATCATATTAAAACTGGCATATGATATGTAAATAATTTATCCATAAACCATGAATAGTATAAAAATAACACCTCCACAGTCAAACATATCACAAAACCTTCAATACAATATGGAAGATTTTTATTATAATAAATCAACTTCAAACAACCGTAAAATCCATTAAAATTATGTTGACATAGATGAAATCAAAACTTTATTTAGAGAAATATCTCTTTCTATTTTGAAATCACTTAAAAGTAATATATTTATAAAATGAAAATTTTATTTTGAAAATATTCTTCTGATCTTGTAATAAATCTTAGATGATGTCATAACGGCGTAAAATAGCCGCACTCACCGTATATGTTTAAAAAAATATTCTTACCTTAATTTTGTCGAAAAGGTCATAAAGTACCTTGTTTGGAAAATGACGGAAATATTCCCTCCAAAACATATAAGGTCAAATAAGGGTATAAATTAATTTAAACCATTGGCTCGTAAATAGTAAAAAAAATTGATATACATTTTCTAAAAAACATAGATGTGGTTTATAAAGAGGTCCTAGTAGATACTTATATAAAAACAACCTCAGATAACAAAGAGATTGTGGAATTAACCCTTACCTTGTACTTTTCCATGGTTGAGGGTATGTTAACCTAATTTATTGTTATTAAATTATATAATAAAAAAATACATAAATATGATATCATATATGATCATCTAATATTGCTTTGTTAATAATATTTTAGTAGTATCATCATTTTGGGTGTTAACTGATTCATTTTCCATTACGTGCTTGGTTACGTAAGCCATGTTTTTTATGAATAGAATGTATTTGATTGATATACAGAATGATATTATGTTCATAAACATTATTTTGAATCCTAAAATGAAAATTATTCTTGAATGATTACGATGGGAAATGAATCTCATCGCGTTTGTGGAGATGGTAATCCATACGTACACACGAGCGAAAATATCATTATATTGATGGTGAAATAGTATGTTATTGAATAGTATATCATATATAGATAAACATTAACATGTTATATTTGTTATTTACATCATTTATACTCATTATTATTCTCATCGAAATAATTAAGTGTTTGAATAACAAACTACAGCACAACGTGGTGATGGTAAGTCATACGTACGCACGTATGGTGACTTTGTCATTCATTTGATGGATAGAATAATGAATATGGTTGTAAAATTTTTATAATAACATCAAAGTATACATAATATACTCAAAGTGTGTGTTTTTAGATTTAAAATTCATTTTAGTAAAAAAAGAAAAGTTACATAATCAAAACTGATAAAACACATTCAGAATGTTTTTATACTTTATTAATATGATCCATAAGTCATTTTGGACAGGTATGAATCATCCAAACCTAAATTGGACACATAGTGAGACTGGTATGACTTCATGTGTGTCTTTTTATTTAAAATTAACATTATTTTAGTAAAAAAATATAAGTGACATACTTGAAAATGAAAAAACACATTCATATTGTTTTGATACTTTAGGAAAATGATCCATAATTAATTTTTGATATTTAATAATTAGATGAAATTCAATCTAATATATGGTTTTTTGATATGACTCAAACTGTCTGTTATCTATTTAAAATTGATATTTTTGTTCAAATACTATGTCACTCAATAAAAGCTCTGAAAAGGTGATCAGATTGTCTTGATAATTTAGTAAAATGATTATCAATCTATTTTTTATATGTTGGAGTTTTTCTTATAACAATATAACACACGTTGAGATCGATGTGACTGAAAGTGTGTGTTTCCAATTCAAAATAACATTTTAGAAAAAAATATAGTTGACATACTCAAAACTATGAAAAAACATTCATATTATTTTTATTCTTTAGTAAAACAATCCATAATTCATTTTTATGTTTATGAATTACCCTCACCTCAATCTGACATATGGTGGGACCGATATGACTCCAAGAATGTCTTTTTATTTATAATTGATATTAATTTTAGTAAAAAAGAAAAGTTACATACACAAAACACAGCAAAAACATTTGTATTATTTTGATAAATTAGTAAAATGATCCAAATGAAATTTTTGAAATTTGGGAATTATCATAAACTCAATCTGAAACACAATGTTCTTCGTATGACTCAAAGTTTCCATTATCAGTTTAAAATTTATATTTTAGTTCAAAATGTGTGTCACTCAATAAAAACCCAAAAAATGGGCTTGGATTGTCTTGAAAATTTGGGAAATGATTCATAAGTCATTTGTGACATCTACGAATTAGTCTCAAATAAAATTGACACTCGATGTGACCTGTATGACTCAAAGTGTGTGTTTCCAGTTTGAAATGACATTTTGGTAAAAACACAAGTGACATACACAAAACCTATAAGACATATTCATAATATTTTTGATAATTTAGTCTAACTCCCCAACCCCAGTTACCTAGAGTCAGTGAATTATTACATAACATCAGCATGATACAAAGAATGATGTCCTGAAAGACCAATTTGTTTTATAGCCTTGGAAGTATTAGATACATTCATAAGTTTTACATTACATCATGAAATAAAACCATCAAAACCATTTTTACCCTTTTGAACACACTTATATCATTAGTCTATCCCCATAGGTCAACCATAAAATACTTCTTCAAATCCTAGGAAAAGTAAAACATATAAAGGGGTGAGCTCAGATGCTCAGTAAGGATAAAAATATAGCAAAAACATTCATAAATAAGCATAAAAAATTTAAGGCAATGTATAAGACTAAAAAAAGCCTTTTAAACATAAACATAATCATAATATGGAAAAGATAAAATCAAAAAAAATCCATTTACTAATTCACATGGATATTCTACTAGTCGAATAATCACATAGAATATCAATAAACACTTTCATAATGATGGAATGCATAATGCCAGACTTCATAACCACATATTCAAGGCCTTATTCCAAGACTACTAATAATATTTTGTCAACGCATTATAAAAAGACACTAGTTTGTCTCATGAGACCTACCGATTCATTGAGGAGCTATATGAGGCTCCACCCATCACTTACTAAGTCTAATACATTCCTCATATGAAAAGGTTTAAACATAACATAAACATTGGTATTAAAACTAGCATATGAAATGTAAATACTTTATCCATAAACCACGAATGGTACAAAAATAATACCTCCATAGTCAAACATATAACAAAACCTTCAATAAAATATGGAATATTTTTATCATAATAAATCAACTTCAAACAAGCATAAAATCCATCAAATGTATGTTGACATAGATGAAATCAAAACTTTTTTTAGAGAAATATCTCTTTCTATTTTGAAATCATTTAAAAGTAACATAATTATAAATTGAAAATTTTATTTTGAAAATATTCTTCTGATATTGTAAGGGAATCTTAGACAATGTCATAATGGCGTAAAATATCCCACTCGCTGTATAAGTTTAAAAAAACATTCTTACCCTAATTTTGTCGAAAAGGTCATAAAGTACCTTGTTTAGAAAATGACAGAAAGATTCCTTCCAAAACATATAAGGTCAAATAAGTGTATAGATTAATTTAACTCATTTTTTAGTAAATAGTAAAAAAAATTGATATACATTTTTTAAAAAACATGGATGTGGATTATAAAGAGGTCCTAGGAGATACTTATGTAAAAACAACCTTGGATAACAAAGAGATTGTAGAATTAACCCTTACATTGTACTGTTCCTTAGTAGAGGGTATGTTAACCTCATTTATAATAGTTAAATCATTGTTATTAAATTATACAAGAACAACATACATAATTATGATATCATATATGATATTCTAATATTTCTTTGCTAATAATATTTTAGTAGTATCATCATTTTGGGTGTCAATTGATTCATTTTCCATTACGTTCTTGGTTAATTAAGCCATGTTTGTTATGAATAGAATGTATTTTATTGATATAAAAAATTATATTATGTTCATAAAAATTATTTTGAATCCTAAAATTAAAATTATTCTTGAATGATTATGATGGGAAATGAATTTCATCACGTTTGTGGAGATGGTAATTTGTACGTACGCACGAGCGAAAATATCATTATATTGATGGTGAAATAGTATGTAGTTGATTGGTGTATCATATATAAATAATAATTAACATGTTATATTTTTTATTTACATCATTTATACTCCTTATTATTACCATCCAAATAATTAAGTGTTTGAATAACAAACTACAGCATGACGTGGGGTCGGTAATTCATGCGTACGCACATATGGTAACTTTGTCATTCATATGATGGATAGAATAATGAATATGGTTGTAAAAATTTTATAATAATAACACATTATACATAATATACAAGAGGTATTATTTTATAATGGAAACAACAAAGAAAGAGGAAGTGGAAGAGTAAAAGAACTTGAAAGAGGTGATGAAATATTTACCTCTTCTTAAAGTTCTTCCTTTTTATTTTATCAAAAGGGATCCTTAGGTTGAATTTATGACGAAATTAAGGCTTATAGAATGAAGGTAGGAGAGTTGAGAGGATATTTGGGCATGGTTTGGCCTATCCAAATGGCTTTGGAGGTGTGAAATTAAGAGAAAGGGAAGTGCCCTTTTATAAGAGAGGTGAGGGTCACTTTAAGAAAAGATTGAAATATAATTTTATAATAAAATAATTTTCGGTTTCTAATAGCTCCAAAATAAATTATTTAAAGTATAAGGTGATTATGGGTCGAAAACCTCTGAAAAAATAGGTTTTATATAGGTTTATGTCATCATATTAACCTTATCTTTTAGATTTAATTCTTAGTTAAATAGTTTGTCATTTACCACGTCTCTTTGTATTTTTATATTATATGATTAATAAATTTACTATAACATGCCAAGATAACCCCATGTGGTTTATTATTAATATATATAACCTTATCAAAGTCCTTTGGACAAACCGTATATTTTTAAGAATATTATGTCAACTAATAATATAATATTTGTTTAAAAACTCAATTATATCAATTTTGACACTATTTAGTATTTTATTTTCTTAAGCCATAAAAACTTTATCACTTACAGTAAAATTTATTTGAAAAACCCTAAAATGTCATATTAACCTATAAATTTTTTTTATTCATCATAAGTTTAAATTTACATTTATTTAAATATTTATAATATCAATTATTTTAATATTTCATTAATAAGGTAGTTACTGCATCATCATTGTGTCGTAAATGAATTATATTATTTAATGTCTAAATTTTTTAAATAAAATACCATTATGTAGGAAATATTTTTATCTTTATAATTAATATTTATAGTCTAATTTATATTGTGTGTAACCCTATATTAAAAATGGTTTATTTATTATGCATTGAATTTAACTCTTTTAACTCTTCTTTAAATAAAATAATAATAAATGTCCTAATCTAATCCAAGTGGACCAAAAAGGGTCATATTTTATTCATAAGGTTGTTTTTGGTCAAATTATACTTATCTAATAGAATTAGGACATGTGTTAGGGTAATTATGAAATCATTTTTACCCTTAATTACCATATTTACTTTTAACCTTGGTAAATAAAAGTCAAAAGTTACTATTCACCAAAAATTATTTTTATCTTATTAAACCAAATTTTACTTATTAATATTAATTGTGTCTTTCATAGCTTTGAAATTCAACTCACAGAAGCAGTAAAATTATGTTTTATACAGATTTTCAAAGGCTTCTAGGAGGTGGGTAAAAGACGATAAAAAGTTCAATAAAATTTTATATATCTAAACTTATTATAAAATGACTCCAATGAGTTAAGTTGAACATATATAGGTATTATTTATTCATTTTTACCTAAAAAAATTAAAATAAAATAACTAATTATTTGAATAAAAAGTCAGTTTTAACCAATGATGCTGTGTTTTTTCACTGTTAATCAAAAATTGAATGTTTTCAGAAAAATACCAAAATTTCACCCTAAGATAATTTCGATATTAAGAATCCAAAAATGAAGTCTATTTTTAAATGTAAAATTTATAAAATTTCAAAAATTGGGTATTACTATTCATAATGGCTAGTTTGATTGGTTGTGGGGTGTTTGAACTCGAAGTTGCATACAACACAAGCTATTGTATTATTCAAAGTTAAACGTATCATGGAAGCTTGGGGTGTTAGATTTAGAACAATGATAAATAATTCATTTCGTACATATAAAAATTGACCACACGTCATTCTTTCACACGATGTGGTTGGTTTGACTTGAAATGTGTATTTTCAATTTATAAGTTATGTTTTAGTTTAAAACTTGCATCACATCACTAAAACAGAGAAAATGATCTCAAATTGTTTTCTCATAATTTTTTTACCTATTACTTAATTCATGTTATTATCATTTTAATCTTTTGAAAATATATTTAATTTTCATAGAGATAATGCATGAAGATGAACAATAGATGGTACGACATTCAATAATCAACCGCAACTCAATCTGATACAATGTGTTCCTAGTATGACTCAAAGTATACGTTTTTAGTTAAAATTGACACTTTTTTCCCTTATAGTATTACTAAAATAAAAAAAAAACTAGTAGATGTGTAGTATTTTTCTCAAGCTGGGGTGGATTGTTCATAAATAACATGACTGGGGGTTAGGGGATAAAGAAAAAGGAGCATTGTTTTTTTTGAGAGTATGTGAAAATTTTTACTTACTCGTGTAATTTTACAAACCAATGTTTTAAATGTATATAATATAGTGTTTTATTGTTATATTTGTGTTTTAAATTTTATTTCATTTAAATTATGATTTTGCAACCTGTTTTTTCTTGTTGATTTGGCTTCTATTTTTTCTACTATTTTTATTACTATTTTTACAGTTATAGTGTACTATAAATTTAATAGCACATTATAGAATGACCCTTTATCATTTATTTTATAAGAGTTGATAAATGGTTCCTTTATGATTGCTACTAAATTCACTAATAAAGGACCACCTTTATCAAGAATTTTAGTAGCACTAATAATTTATCAGTGCTACTCAAATTGCTGATAATGTTGGTCCTTTATTAGTTCTAAAAATAAACTATTATAGTGAAACTTGATCAGTTATTTTTATATTTATAATAAATTGTGCATTTATCATCACTTTTCTAGAACCAAAAAATACTAGTAATTTTAATCTCACTCTTGTAGATATCACTTGTTTTGACTTGACAATATCCAAATTCAGTGTTGTTAAATGATATTTTTTTAGTAGTCGGTCAGAAAAAGTTGAGTCTCACCAACCTCGGAACAACATAAGGGTGACCTGCAAGGTCTCTTGTACAAGGTCTATAAAGGTATCATGTCAATAATATATTGATATCAATTATTATAAGGAAAATCTATCAATGGGGAAGTGATACTCCCAACATCTAATGAATTCCAAAATACAAGCTCTCAACATACCCTCCAATACATGGATGGTGTTCCCAGTTAGCCCATACATCTGAGGGTTAATCGCCATACTCATTCGCAACAAGGTCCTAAATTCCTCTTATAGGTCTTTCCACATTCATGAAGTGAACCATTCATCATTCTAAAAGGCAATCTTCAAGGGTACTCCATGGAGTGGGATGATATCCCACACATATAACATCCCCAAAATCTCCACCAAACTCTTTTTCCTAATAGAAAAGAAGTTTGTCAACATTTTTAGTCAATAAAAGTCACCCAGATGTAATCATGGACTTTCTATATATATAATCCCTATCATAAATTAAATAGATCTATCATCCCAATTCCACTTCCTTATATCAAGAGGTTGGGTCAAACCTAATGGAACCTTGTGCCAAGCCTTCACCAACTAACATGTGATCCACAGAGAGGAAAACTTAGCTATGCTCTAACTTTTACAATCACACTAAATCTACCACTGATGGCCCTTGTACATCTTCCCTACACCATGATGAACTTCCAAAGGAGATGTGTGAAACTCCAACATCACCATCTCCTGTAACAAGACCAGAATCACCATTCATCCCTAAAAAAGGATTACATATTTCCATACATAATAAAATCCTTCTAGAGAATAATATAAATCTATATGATCAAGAATAATTTCATAGTTGATGTATCCCCACTGAGCCTTCCTCACTTTCTATATAAGAAGTGGAGTCAACACCATTTTCTGAAGATATTTTCACCCCACTCCTACAATAGGGACATCTACAAAGAAGAAAACTAGTCAGAAACCTCTTTCACTAAGCAAGAACAAGACTTCCTACAAAGGTAATCTACAACCACATTGACCTTCTGGGGAGTATAAACTTCTCAATGTCATAGTCATAGAGTAAATCTTACTAGTAAATTAGAAAAAGGTTTAAATTTATCTCTGTGAACATATAATTTATAATTTGATAGTCCGAGTAAATAGAAAACCATTATCCTAGAAGGTTGTGCCTCCAGATCCTCAGAGTGTAGACTACCACTTCCAAATCCAGGACAATAGTCTCATAGTTCTACTCATGGGGTATCAACTTCCTCAAACCATAAGCACTCACTACTAACCTCTGAATAAACATGCAGCTGAGCCCATCTCTAGAGGCATCCCAATACACTATATATTATATGCCCTTCTTTGGTATCCTCAACAGAGGAGCACTGGTCAACCTTAGCCTCAACTACTCAAAGGATCTTAGACACCTCTCGATCTAGGTAAATAGCTTCCCATTATATGTTAGGTTAGTCAAACATGAATTAATCTTGTAGAATTATACCATGAATCTTTTATAGTTCCCTGCTATGATAAGAAAACCCCACAACTTAAACACATTATTGGGTGGATACCATGTAACCATTGCATTAGTCTTCACTGCTTCCACATCTAAAAAATGATCAAATATGACATAATGTAAGAAGTGAACCACATGGATCAGAAACTGCAACTTTGTGAGATTACTATAAAGATGGTTTTCTCAGAGTAAGTCCAAGATCATATTCAAGTTCTCTACATTCTCCTCCTCTGACATAGAGTTCTTGAGTATTTCATAAATCAAGAAAACCACAAATTGGTTCAATTATTGTTAGATGATCCTATTCATCAATGTCATAAACAGTGTGCGTAAGTATTCACATATAAGGGAATCACTAGGAACACAATGTGTCCATTTAAATATAGGAATGATAGATTCAAAATATCCACATTGAAAACACTCAAATAGTGGCATCTAGACTTGAGATTGATATTAAAGAACCAACTCATACCTCAAAACTGATCAAGGATGTATTTAGTCCAATACAAGTGGTGATTTTTCTTTAAAGTTACCTAGTTTAGGACATGATAATCAATACAGATCCTCAAGTTCTCATCCTCCTTTTTCATGAAAAAAAACTAGAGCTTCCAAGTAGGACACACTAGGTCTAATAAAACCCTTCTCTCGAACATCCTCCAACTACACCCTCGGCTACCAAATCTCATTAGGGGATATCTAATATTCCAAAGAGGATATCATAGTGGTCCCATGGTGAATTTCAATGTATAAGTCAATCTACCACCTTTGAGGTAGTCTTTAGGTGGCCTCATGGAATACATCCATTAAATCCTCCACTACTAAAGGAATCTTGATGCCTGAAGAGCCTACTAGGATAAGGGATAAACTCACTAACTAATGGGTGATGGTTTGTATCCTCCTACTCGCATGGACCACTCTCTCAATCATGAGACCTTTCTTTTTATAGAGAATAATATCTTCCCCCATGTTTGAAGGCATCTAAACCACCTGAGCTGACATCCGATCTGGGTTCAAACCATGAAAAAATAGACTATTCCCAATATGGAATCATATAGTTTAAATAAAAAACAAGAGGTCTTATATTAAACTCTCTCCACCAAATGATATCTCACATTTTCGGCAGATAATTGATATCAATGAATCGAACCCAATATAAACCTCTAGAAAAATATATTGTGCTAAGGCCTCAGTGGGGAGCAATAGATCTTGCACAAGGGATATTAAAAGGAAGGGGGGACTCAAAAATATTTCTAGAATCACTGAAAAATGTGTATAAAAAACACATATTTTACATTATATCATCTTTTGAGTTGCTATTTCATAAGCCTCTATGGGTTGCATCTGCCCATTGCCCCATCCAGCTGCTCCCAAATCCTAGAATGGGATTCCTAGTGGTGGTGTTGGTGGTGGATATTTATCAGATCATTTCATTCAACAAAAATATCCCTCTTCTAGGTCCTTACCTACTCCCCTTCCAACTCTACCTCCTGGGTGGACACCCTAGACACACCTAGGAAAACATTGATCACGATACTGTCTCTACCATGGAATTTCATCCAACACCTTCCTTCCCTCATCTTCTTGATGGTTCAAGAAGTCACATTTCATGTGACCACACCCATCACATGAATAACATCTCCCCTCTCTCGGCGGGCCCCGTCCTCTGCATGGTCCCTTCACTACATGACCACAGGCCCAAGTCTGAGCATGGGTACACCTCATATGCAAAGACCTCAACATCTATTGCCTTAAATATACTACAGTCAACTCATCCCCCTGATTCCCTTTGTTGGAAACAATTGCTCGATGTCCCACTTCTAGAAAGATTTTTTTAACTAGATCTCCCTCCAGAACTCCTTAAAAGGTTGGGAAACCTAAGGAGACTATATAGGCTTGGATGTCTCTTTGGGGACCCTTCTCAAACACCCTTTACGGGAAACATCCATCTCAAACCTTGTCTATAGAGTATCATGTAAGCTCCATGAAACTCAAATCATACTAATTTAATGACATAAACCCCTTCTATAGATCTAGAATCTCATGAATATAAATTTAACACAAGCACAAAAGGTAATACCCCTCATAAAATAGATATTGGAATTATATCCATGAGAGTGTTCTCTCAACATGAATTATATAAATGGAATCCACTGGTTCCATGTTTCTCAATATAAAAAATAGGTTGCAAGCACATCCATCTAATCAATAGGTATTCACAAGAATTCTGAAGATTTGGATAACTAGCTCAATTCAATCCTCTAATTTTTTCTAATCAAAGTCACCATGGAACCTAAGTGGCCTCTAGAAATAGAAATTGTGGAGTGAAATGATCCTCTATGAATCCTTAACCTACCTTTCTAGTATAATATGTGTCTAAAAGGGGTGGGTGCTTCTACCTTCCCACCTAGAGTGAATATCTTGACAGATGGCCCCTAAACTATGGTCTCATCACTCTATAGATCATTGTTTAGATCCTAAATTGTTAACCAAGTTTTATGTCTTTATTGAAGAATCTAAAAAGTAATAAATACTTTCCATGGTCATATGAGAATATATATGGGTATCTGACTCATAAATGATAGTCAAAAGAATCAATCTAAAATGATGTATGTACCATTGTTCATTACAACCAATTCCTCGGTATACCAAGTTGACAAGTAGGTAGTCAGAGTATTCGTGAATAGATATGCTAGCCACCACACAAACACTAGGTTCCCCGTACTAAAAGATTCAGTTAAGAAACTTTGACACCATTTACCTAAGTCCCAAACAATACCCATATTCAGAAAACTCCGAACACCATACCATGGAATGAACTACTCTAATATCGCTCTATAACGACCTAACCAATTGGGTCCATCATGGCTTGTGGAAGGAAGATCAGTAAAAACTCCAATCCGACATCCATAATATTAGGGCTAGAAACATTTTTTAAAAGGAATAAGATAAATAGGAGGACTTTTTCTAATGTATCTACAAACACACACCCAACTATCTCTATGAAATAGTGTAGAGTACCAAAAAAATATAAAATATAAAATCTAGAGATAAACCATGTTGGTAAAAAGTTCTAGAGAATACATCAAAGTACAATAGAATACAAGAAAAGTTTCAAGGTAAAAAATACATTCCAATCCAAAAAATATGTCCTAACCTGAAAAAAAAAACTGGAATAAATTAAAGCTGATAGATCCTGGACCCTAATTACCAATCGTGATCACTATATGTTATCAATTCACCCATGTATCACTATGCTCCACTATAATCAATTCTGATCAATTTTTCTTATTAATAAGAAATGAAATGTTTGGGAGAACCCAATTTCATGGTGAGAATATACATACCAAGTAAGACACCCCAAAAAAACAGAAGGAAGTGATAGATAGATAGAAAATAGATAGATCAACCCAAAGAAAGAAGGAAATGAAACACAAAACATATATACACTCAAAAAAGAAACACAAATGATAGAGGATGAGGATCTATATATCATAGCCTAGCCAATATAGATGAGTAATCATTAAGCTCTTGTAGTCCATCACTAATTCCTATAATCATATGTAACCTCACAATGTTATTTATGGAGGAGCCCACTTTTCACCACAATGCTCCACAGCTGAAGTAGCCACACTATTTAGGGGACCTACACGTCATCAGATCTCAAATATTGGAGAGTACTCCTTTGTAGAGAATGAAACCATGCCCTGAATAGGGGATTATTTACTATACCTGGCTAAAGAGTTTGGGGGACCTGTGACCTGGTATGATACAGGTGTACAGTTCCCATAGACAGATGATCTATGCACGGAATAGGGGAGTATTATATCTACCTAACTAAAGAGTATGGGGACCCATTACCACATTAAAAAATAGAGTTCAGTACCCATATATAGAGTGCTCACACATTTAATAGTGGAGTACTATATATAATTGGAATCTCTCCTATGATACTACCCCATCACGACCATCATCAAGCATTCCTTAAGGAAAACATCTTCTTGAAACATCTCACATCATACTTGAAAGTACACTAAAAAATGAAACCATCATGTTCTAAGTGGAAAAAAAAGAATCAGGTCAGGATACTCATGGGACAAAATCTGAGTTCTAAAGAATGTGATATGAGAGGTAGAAGATTCACATAGGAGTATATGATGTGTTTAGTGTCCACATAATGTGTGGCCCCACTCTAATGCATATTTTTATTCTCCCTGAACATAGATCTAGAATCCATTTATTTGTACATGACTTACCCTTTGGAATACATAGTGTTAGTGACTACCTAGGGTTCTATTCGTGTATCTTAGTATATGAATTGTATTCGTGAACACACCAGTGTACTCCAATACAAGACATGTCTGGAAACATAGGGTCATGGGCGTGTGTGGATGGCACATGGCTTCACCACCTGTTTTGGGTAACATGTCATGTATTCCCACCTACATAGTGTGTTATATTTATCTTTACCCAAAATATTAGGGTTTAAACCAAGGTACTACATGACATGTGTTCTTCCGGACGACATGCCATTTAGTTAGGTTTTCCACAGGCCAAACAGCCTTATTTTCATGAATCATTAGATCAGCTTCCACTACCACCATTTCCATCATTTTACCAACTAAGATTGATTTAAAACACCTCTACCCATCGATTCCCATCCTTTAATGACCATAAATCAGAATTTTAAAATCCTCTTGAAGTCTCTACCACCTCCTACTTCCCATGGTACCTTGATTCGTCTCCCATCATCGTTACGGGTCTAGGATCGAAGAATCATTACCCAAACATCATCCTCATCTATCTGAAAATAACCAATCCAATCATCATTTTCAAATCCACAAAGAATTTGGGGTTCGATTGTGCTCATATTCCCCCTGGAAAAGTATAATCATGAACCCATAGTTCAGCACTGAAGAACAGGAAAAGCAAATGGGGGGAAAGAAAATAAACGATGATGAAACCATTTTTGGACAATGGTTCTTGGAAAAAAGTCACATGAAAAGTGGTAATTAGGGTGAAATAATGGAATAATAAGAATAAATTGAATAAATAATTTAATTAATTTTTCAAGATCATATGAAGAGTGTGAAAATGCAGCTAAAAAATATCAGATACAAATCGATAAATAAACATTTAATCAAAGGGAAGAAAACAATTGATGATACCTACATCAATTATAGATTTACATTTGGTTAATAATGTTTTAAAAGTGATAATAAAGACCCATTTCATTCACTACCCATCAATCCACCCCGATCTGATCGTTATTCTTCTTTCGATTCATATTATTCAATGAGGAATAGTCTATACCTACTCTTAAATCTCATAAGGTTTACATGTACAATCCTTGAAAAATATTTATAATATGGTATTTATAAATTATTTTAATATACAATTTAATAAAATAAATATATAAATTATTTATTTATTTTAATTAAAATCACCCTCCAATGGTTGCCTCAACCAGATGTCTTGTGCTAACCAACCTTAGGTCATTGCTAGCGAAATCCCCACATCTCAAAATCAACCATGATCTCAAATTTCATATTTGAGTCTCCGTTTAGTATTTTTTTCACTATTAATAAAAAACTATGCAAAAATTATATAAATATATTTAATATTTTTTTATTCTTAATTTTTTTCTCACCAGGACTCGTAATTTTGTGTTGTCTTTGTTTTTAGATCCAAAAATATTTCGTAATAAATTTCATAGTCTTAATAAAAAAAATTAGGGGCAATACATTGGTCAACACACTATTTAACCCTTCACCTATCAAGATGTATTGGGTTGCAATTATATTTATCAAAGCCTGTGGTTTTTTCCATGGTGTTCAACCTCAAAAGTTTTTTTTGATATATTTTTTTATTATCAAAACATAAATTTTATGGTTTGTATAAAAAAAATTATTATGAACATATATGTATATGTAAATGAGGTTGTAGAGTACATTATTTGAGATGTAGATCTAACTAAGAACATTGAATGAATTGAAAATGCTGAAGTAGGAAAGATCTTGAAAATATCATTATTCAGTGAGGTTTATTATAATGCTTTATAGTGTGTCACTTCCATCAAAATATGAAAGACTCTAGAAACCATTTATGTAAAATCATTGGTGGAAAAGTATGATGAAAATGTTTTCACAAAAGTTTGAGTCCAAACTAGTCAATACGAGAAAATAGGGAACAAGGTTATTGTAGAACGCCTTATAAAAAAGGAAAGAATAATAATAATAGGAATCTCAATATGGATACACCCACTAAGGTAAGTAGGATCAATATTGATGATAAGTATGCTAATGAAATTTCTTCATTTAATACCTTTACATCTAGGAATTTTGATTCCCCTTCAGGGAACTAAAGAAGTGAAGAGTCTAAGAAAGTAGTGGAAATGTATTCTAATCATCTGTTAAGTGAATTTTCATGTTGTGATCAAGACAAGATCTAATCCCTGTATGAAATGTTGTGTTAAAAATTATTATGAATGAAGTAGACTGTGTTTTTAAAAAAATATTTTTCAAAAGAAAATAGAAGGCTGAGGATATTATAAGTATCCTTGAAGTAAGAAATAATAGAGATACATGAAAATATGGGGGGGAAAGTAATATTCAGGAGGAAATTTCCAATATATCAAGGAAAAAAATGTCCATGGAGAGATAATTAAAAGCATTTATTCTCTCCCTTTAGAAAAAATGAAGAAATGATAAAATTTGGATAGTAAGAGGGGTCTAGGATAGAGAAGATGGATTCCAAAACTAAAATAAAACATTCAAGAATTATAAGAGATCAAGGATAAGTTGAGAACCTATAATGAAATGAATAATACTTATCCTATTAAAGCATCAAAAAGGGGAATTAAAGTAAGTTAAAATATATAATTATAAAGTTATAAAATGGTTCAATCTAAATCTAAAAAAAATACTCTCTGAAAAAGCAATTTATATAAAATGATATTATTTTCTAAGACTTGGGAACATCATGAGCACTTGTTTTGAATCCCAAAGGCCCAAATGTGAAATAATGTTTTTTCTAGCCATATATCATCTGATTCATGATTATATCAGATATTATATTAGTTGAATATATTTTATTTTTAAGAACCCTAGTCACATAGAAAGGTGTTGGATTTTAAAGGAAGAAAGGGAAGTCACAATGAGGACCTCCACCCCTTTAACTTATAAGGAAAGAGTTTATACAGGAATAAAGTATATTGTTATAAAAACATTGTTTTACATTACTGATTAAGGAGAAATATATATCATAATAAAGGATGCATTAATCACTAAAATTATTTCAATCATAGCACCCATCTTATAAACAAGGAAATAAAATCTAGAAGGAAAGGATGTAATTTTCTCCAGTTTCGAGTTAGAATCATGTACACTCAAATAAATAATCATCTCTAATGAAAAATTAGAAGGATAACATTATGACTAATAAAAGTAAAAATTAATGAAGTATACCATGGAGTATTTACGATTCATTCCATATACTGAGAAATTAAGAAAAGAGAAAAAACCCTCCAAAAGAGGTTGAAGTATAGGTAGAATACCGGTGTAATAGTTCATGTATAGAGAAGAAAGTGTGATAGAGGGTGAAAAGGTGGTGTATTAGTAAAAAATGTCAAATCACATTACCTTAATACCATATATTTGAATAATATCAATGATAATAAGGAGAATTCAAATAAAAAGAAGATTGAGCATGTACATGAATAATCCTAAATCATATAACCAAATCTGTCGGAATGGGTTTGAAAGATGTAAGAGGAAAAAAAGAATGAAAGTGTTTTACTTTTTATTAGGAATAATGATAATCCAATAAAGTATAAGTTAAAGTAATTAATCTAGAAATAATGTTTTTTGGGTGGTTCCATATAAGGAATCATAATAGTGAAGGCTTGGAGGAAAGTTATAAATAATGTGTTAGTATTTCATAGCCAACCACAATCCTTAGTTTTAGGATTATGGAGGTGAATTCCCCCCATAAAATTCAAATGTTCTCACTATTTTTTAAGTTATATAATCTTAAGGGAGAGATATATTCCATGGGGTATGGAAGTGTTGGAAAATGAATATGTGATTGAGCTAAAATCATATCTGATTAAACCGAGAAGTCAGAACAATTAAAAATTTTAATTGGTATCATTATTTTATTAAAATAATGGAATTGTATAAATCCTAAGAAATTTATTTGAAAATCAAATAAAACTCAAAAAGATATATTGAATAACATTTGTTTTTCAAATCCAAATCTTAAAGTATTATGTTGAAAGGAAAAATTTCAAATATTGTATAGATTTATATAATGTGAATTGTGTCAAAGCCTCATCAAATTAAACTAATGGTATCATGTTGAATTTGATAAAAAAATGTGAGAAAAGGAAATTTAATAAGTCATAAAATATCATCACAATAAGAAGAAAAATAATTTTTTAAAAACTGGTAACTTTTAGGATTTCATACTTATTTTCTCTATTCTAACAACATGGTGCTAGATAAATATTATCAGGATACCTAAAAACCACTAGAATAAAATATTATTTCCATAAATTAGTTTCCCATGATAAAACTTATAAAAAATTATGGAAATAACAGCATGATACATTTAAAGGGATTTGGTGTTGAGTACACAAAGCTTGTTCATCCTTATCTGAAGAAAAATGTGTTGTCATGAGAATATATTTCATGTTCATTATGTGGTATCATAACTTTATAAGAAATGATTTGTAGAAATTTATCTTATATTTTGTGGGCCATAAACACATATGATTTTTTACTTATTTTTTGAATATTAAGTATTATTGTGATTGAGATCAATGGTTTTAGTGGTGAAGGAAAAATTTAAAGTTTATAATATTTATGGAAGTAAGTGAGTGAAAAAGAAATATTTAAGATTGTTGACTTAGGCACTTATTTACTACATAGATTTCTAGATTATTTTTTTTAGATTATTTTTTATTAATTAAATTAGAATTGGTAAATTCAAACAATATAAGTATGAAGGAGAAATGAATCTATATGGAGGAAAAAAATTTGATAATGGAATACATCAATCAATAAGTTATTAAAAGAACCAAAAGGCATGTTGGTAGAAAATGTGATCAATTATTTATTCTCTAATTTTGGTTGAACATTGTTTGGATATGAAGTAGAGGGAAATGGGGAGATAGAATTAGTGAAATTAAATATTTTGTATTCTAATGGTAATATTCAGTTTTAGAGGGGGAGAAAAAATGTATTTTCCCAAAAATTTGTGTCAATACGAGTTTATGTCATAAAGGTTAACTTTAACTATAAAAAACCTTTATAGAGGGATATATTGAAGGTTAATTATATATATAATGGAATATTTTCATTCTATTAACAATGGGGCAGTGAGATGAATGCTCAAAAAACCCGTACAATGTTTTGGAGTTTTTGGCACAAAAAGGTAGAGTAGAATTTATGGTAGTGTTATCAATAAAATCCAAAAGTGTACGAGTATTGAAACCAAAATATTTTGTGTCTAATTTGTTGACAATTCGGATGAATTCGGTATAAATATTGAAGATATTGGTTTTGCATTGTATTTTTTGAAAATTTTTATATAGTGGGTATGTAAATTGAAGGCCTAATAACGTGAGGGTGTTCCTTAGTGATATAAAGAAGTAGTGCACATTTCAGTGCTGGAGTGAAAAATGAAAAGAGATACCTTGATATTTCTATACATAAGGGATCTATTTTGTGGAATGATGATAATTCACAATAGAGATATTTGTGTATCTGGATCATTCAAGGTCTATCAGTTTGTATTAGAAAATCCAGTTTGTGTATAAGAGGTTGAGCTAGTTGAATTTTCAAAATTTGTATGGAAGTTGAGATATTTCAGATGTTGATGTACAGATAATACATAACGCTCAGAGTATAATAATAAATAAAGTGTATTAAAATAACTAAATGGAATCTTTGAGTTTTTCATGCTAATTCTAATGTTTATATGTTTTAGAAATTATAAGGCTGAAATTAAAGATGTTTGTAAATAGAATATTATCCAATTATGTGGGAAAATTGTATGTTTTATAGAAGTATCATAATGGTTTTGGGGTAATGAAAGGTGGTTTGCATAGTGAGGACCTCTGCAACTATGGTCATAGGGAGGAATTTCATAACTAATCTTTATGTTATGGGGTAGACCTCCCCACCTTGTACCAGGGGGAGGATCACCCATGTATGATCTATATATTACCATGGGGAGTAACTCTGTAGATGAAACTATATAGAGAACCTCCAAGTTTTTTTATGTTTGTACCAAGTGGAGGATATCCATGGCTAATTTTCCTCTCTATGTGGATGAAGAGTCGATAGATTATTGGGCCTCTTTTCTAGTTAATATTAAGGTTACAGTGAGGACCTCTGCAATTATGGTCAGAGGGAGGAATTTCATAACTATTCTTTATGTTATGTTGTAGACCTCCCCACCTTCTACCAGGGGGAGGATCACCCATGTATGATCTATATATTACTGTGGGGAGTAACCATATAGATGGTACTATATAGAGGACCTCCAGGTTTGTTGATGATTGTACCAAGTGGAGGACATCCATGGATAATTTTTCCCTCCCATGTGGATGAGGAGTCAATAGATTCTTGAGCTATTATAAATTTTTTGAAGGGCCTCATGAATTTTAGTGTTGATTGGGGTATGAATTTAAGCCATATTGAAAACTAATACACAGTGAGAGGGGAAGGGTGAATCGGGTTGCAGGATAAATTAAATCTTTTCTTTTTAATTTAATAAACTTGTTTATTATCTTATTCTCATGTTGGTAGGAACCATTTTAAACATGTTAGTATTTATGGAGTATTAATAGAAAAAAATAAAAATATATAACAAAGTAAAGTGTTCACATAACACACAGATTTTATATAGCTGACCACTAAGGGCTAGTCCATGTATCATACACACAATATTATTTCAATGTACCATAATCCACAAATCATAATATTTCAGTGGATAAAATGTTTCTACTACATCTACTCTACTTCAGCCTCACTTTATTTATAATTTTTCTAAAATTGGTCACCCCTTACCCAAGGTCCACTACCTCTCCTTCACTTATACACGCTAATTTTGTGAAGGTTCTATTATATTTTATAGACTTGTATGCCCCTTTAATAGATAATGGATGTAATGGTTTATCACTATTCAGCATGAAAATTAAAAAGAATCATAATTATGAATTCTATGCTTTATTTTACTCAAATTTGTTTAAATATCCTTCTTAATGGTTTATCTCTATCACATTGTAGTGTTAACATCATGAAGAATTTAACAAGGATAGGTCAACAAATTTGAGTACAATGAAGCATCGAATTCAGAATTATGATTCATTTTAATTTTCATGGTGAATAGAGACAAACCATTACATCCATTATCTATTAAAGGGGCCTACAAGTCTATAAAATATAATAGAACCTTCACCAAAGAAGTGTATAGAAGTGAAGAATAGGTAGTGGACCTTGGATAAGGGGTGACCAATTTTAGAAAAATTTTAAAGAAAGTGATCATGATGTAGAGTATCTATAGTCGAAACATTTTATACACTTACCTTTTTGATTGGTGGATTATGGTAAATCAAAATAATATTGTGTGTATGCTACATGGACAATACCTTAGTGGTGATCTATGTAAAATCTGTGTGTTATGTGAATGCTTTACTTTGTTGTATTTTTTTCTCTATTATTATTCCATAAATACTAACATGTTAAAAATGGTTCCTACCAACATGGGGATAAGATGATAAACAAGTTTATTAAATTAAAATGAAATGATATAATTTATCCTATAACCTGATTCACCCCTCCCCTCTCAGTGTGTATTAGTTTTCAATAAGGCATAAATTAATACCCCAATCAACACTAACATTCAAGAGGTCCTTAAAAAAAATTATAGTAGCTTAAGAATCTATCGACTTCTCATCCACATGGGAAGGAAAAATTATCCATGGATATCCTCCCCTTGGTACAAACATCAACAAACCTAGAGGTCCCCTATATAGTACCATCTACAGAGTTACTCCCCATGGTAATATATAGATCATACAAGGGTGATCCTCACCCTAGTACAAGGGGGGAGGTCTACCCCATAACATAAATATTAGTTATGAAACTCCTCCCTATGACCACAATTGCAGAGGTCCTCACTATGACCTAAATATTAACTATAAAAGAGGCCCACCACTTACCAATTCATATAACATTATCAATTATAATGTTCTTCTCCATGGAATCCAGACTTTATTACCTAGAGGTAATCCCTATGGAATATATTGAAAAGATCCTCCCTGCAACTGAACATCAATATAGAATAGAAGTCCTCCCCATAATGGTGAATATGAAGAAAATTGTGTAGGTATTCTCCATATTTCTCATTTAATAGGTCCACCCACAATGACATAACATCTCAACAAAAAAGACCTCTATATTAAGAATTCACTTTTAGATATCCTTTATATTGTGAAGATCTTAAGAGTTTGAGGCTAACTACACTAATTGCATCATCCCTGACCGATGAAATATAAACCTAGTCAAAAAAAATTAAAGGGTTACACTCATTATTAGGACCATCCCCAGATCATTTACTCTCTAATAAAACTGAGTAGTTTCCATGTTACCCTTCATACCATGAAAACTAATCTAGAAAATGGAATCTATAGTCAGATCAGGTTGAGGAATCACTCACTAAATATGTGGTAAATTCTATTGTCATATAGATGACCTTGCTGATGAAAATATACTAGTTATGTTATGGCCTATGGAAAATCACTAGAATGACAATCCATAGTTTTTAAATAGGAATTCATTCCTTACTTATGACATAACATTAATGAAACTCCCTACCATTTCCTGGAAATAAATCTTCCCTATGAGAAATATGATAACCACATTAAGGCGATGAGTAAGATCTGTCGATTGGCTGGTTTATCTACCTCCTCAATGGGACAAAATCCAAAGGGGATAAAGTAATGATATTTCCTTAAATATTATTAAATTAATGTCATAATGTTACTCTACCAGATATTCCTATATTCTACACCAGACATATAGATCAGGGTTTGACGAGAGTACGAGGCTTTTCAATTGAACCACTTTATACTCCACCAAACTAATTTAGAAGTACGACATGAAATATAATTTTCTTAGTCTAGTTCTCCAGATTAGGTATCGTATACACTAGTTTCATTGTCCAAAAAATATTATTGCATCCAAATCCCAAAAAATAACATATTTAGTAGGAGACATCTATTGATGGACTCCTGTATCAGGTATAAAATAAGGATGAGTAGGTTTCCTATTTGAGGTAAAAAAATCCTACATCCATAGGCCAACCTCAAACAACAAACATATTTTATCCTAAAAAAATATTTCATTTAGCCTATGACTATGTAGAGTTTTGAAAACTCAAAAGATCCTCCATAGTAGTGGCTTTCATAGCATTACCTGAGAAGCCCCATCACATAGGGCTAGAGGAATTTTTACTACCACTACCTATCTTAGAATCATAAAATTCAAAGTGGATACTATTCATAATGGTGGAAGATCCAAGTCAACCACATACCATATAGATAAGGTCATTTATATTGCTTTCACCTCCTCTAAGGATATAAATCTTCCCTAGAACAGGGTCAACTTCACAAGGGGTTCCCTCATAATTCATCTCCCGGCAGGACCAATATCCTTTTTTAGGAAACCACACAGTAAAATTCATTGGAGAATCTTTCAAATTCACCATTCATCAAGGAGGAAAACTAAGGTCTCCATTAGACCATGATACAAAATAGCTCACCAAGAAGAATCACATCAATGAGGATTACAACCCACACCTCCTTGGAAGTTCCATGGGAAGAAAATCCTCTTACTACTCTAAATAGGATGAGAAAACGATTCATATCACTTTATATGTGTTAGAAAAATACATTGGCATCGTAATCACGAATAATCTAGAGAATGACATTGATATAAAATGGAATGATGAAGAGAAGTCTATTCTAGACATGGTTTTCATTGGAAAATATGGTTTGTTCACCCACAATAAAAAGTTGGAATAAAATATAGGATCTCTACTAAATTCTCAGTCACCACCTCTATAATGTGCATCAACCAAATAGAAAAGTAAAGGTGTGGCTACATCCAAATCCTAAAAACCACCAAAGGAAGTTGAACCTATTTTCATTAAGGAAAGGTTCCCCCGATATGATGTCATGTTAGAGAAATTGAGGTAAATCGATATCAAACTACTCATACGTAATAATTTTATTGAGTTTAATTATTAAGTATAGGCTAATGTCTCATCTCCAGTGCATATCCCACTATAAGGAACTTGTTATCTAATAAGACTTGGATCTAACCACTAAGATTGGTTCATTTCTTGATCATTCATTTATCCAAACCCATCGAATGAAGAGTATCAAGACTTTCCTCCTATAGGGAATTCAATTTAATTTTAGGAATGCTATCCTCGGAAAATTTAGACTGGAGACTGACATCCAACATAGTAAAAATAAACATATTAGGCTTCACCCATGGTTCCCACTAGGGCATCAGCCAAGGAAAGATTTCAATCAAAACTCCTTGACTACATAAAGAAACTAGTTTTTTTAATAGAATCTATAGATGAGTGATGGTTTTCTGTATAGAAAAAGATGAAATTATATCCAAGTTGGTTTGGTGCAACAATTTTAAAGCCTAATTTTGGGAATCCCACCTTCCCCATCATCGATGGTATGGGGTGCCCAAAGAACAAACTGACACACTTTATATCACAGTGTGGTCCCACAATGGGAAAATTGAAGTCACATGAAGTGGAAAACCTGAAGTTATTTTTCTAGAAACTATAAGTATTAACATTCATTTGGTATATCAATTTTTCAATAGGGATTGTTACTATTTGGGAAGATTTTATGATGTAGTTCATTTACCAATTCAGTTATCTATTGAAGATGATATTTATCCATGACCTATATAATAGTAAAAATATTGAAAACAATAGGGTCATGGATTTAATTACAAGGAGAAGGTACTGACCAACTCTCTAAATATGTAGCTTCCTTGAGAAAAACAATAAGATATATTTACAGATAATCTTTGTGATTAACTGAAAACATCATTGATTCCTCCAAACAACCTAGGAGATTTCAGAGATTTTATAGGAGTTATACTGTGTATGGAGGATGTTATACTTCATTACAAGGGTAAATGTGACACCTTATATTTTATTATATATTTCCTTTTAAATAAATTTAACATTTTTGATAGTTTGTGATATACACATCTCTGAGTATAAATAAATCATAATATACTATACCATTATATACTATATATTAAATTGGTGGGTATGAATATGTCTAACTAAATTTTTAAAATTATATGTTTTAAAAATGTATAAAATAAATTAATTGGAAATCAATTGATTATAAATGAAAATGAAAAAAATGAAATTAAAATAAATGTTTTTCAGGAAAAAACCTTTGTTTATACATGTAGTTTTTTTTATCTTAATAAATTAAAATATAAACTATTGGTGAATTATTTAAAAGAAATTTATATATTATATATTAAAAAAATCTATCATTCATAAAATATTTTTTTCGATTCATGGGATAACAGGAAATCCAGTTGTGTGAGTAAAAATGTATTTTTTTTCTAAAATGAGATATTTTCACGGTCATTGCACTTATTTTAAAAATAATTTTAGAAAAATTTAGAAAATATATTTGAAAAAAAAATAAATTCCTTTTTGAAATCAAAATCTTAAAATTTTATTACAGTCAATTTTTCATTGTAAAGACCCGTAAAATTCAAGGGATTTTTTTTTTACATTTCTTTGGGATTTTAACAGAACGCATATTCTGACGGCACCTGATTCTGAGGCCCAGTGTGCCCGGAATCATTTTCCAAAGTTTAGCTCAGGTATGTTCAGTGACCGAAAGAGAGAGTTTTCCTAACTTTTGAACCGGTGCTCGGAATCAAATTTTGAGGGCACCGATGGAATCACAGCACCTGTAATTGCTTAAGAACACCTTTTTCCGGAGTTTTGTTTGCTCGAGTGTGGTTAGTATTTAATTGTGTTAACTAAAGAATAAAAATAAAATCTTGTGGTACAATTTTATTTTTATTCTAGGTAGTGTTAACCTAGGCATGGTGGTTGGAGTGGGACCCACTGATATCCTAACTCCTAGGCACGATATTAGTGAGGTGGTGTCCACACAAGCCCCACCCCCTTTAATTTCTTTTTACCTCCCACGGGAATTTAATTATGTAACTCACCTGCACCCCCTCTTAAATGAAAAGTTAACTCTCGCTTTTAATTAATTATTAAACGCCTCGTTAATTGGTCAACGCTCTTTAATTAAATCATGATCTGTTTTTGAATTTCAATTAAGGGATGGCTTGAGTAATAAAATAAGGCAACGTCTTATTTTATTTCTTTTGTTCGTTGTGTGAGAATAATTGGAGAGGAGTTACTCAAATCTTGAACTTCATATTCCTCCTTGAAGAACGCAAAGAATTCACCGCCACCGACGAAGAACGTCGACCTCCGATGAAGGGAGACGAAGAACACCGAACCCTCAGAGATCGACGACGCGACACCGTGTACCGCGACACCGACGATTCTCTTTTCCACAACGCCTTCTTCCGATATGTTCTTTCCCGCGATGAACCTTCGTTCGAGGACACCATGAGGAAGGTGGTTTGGTTTAATTTAATTTATGTGGATCATATCCTCGGCATATAATTAAATTGTTGGAAGTCGTTCGAACCTCTAACGCGGTGGGTGCGGACCAACGAAGAAGTATGAACCCACCGTTTCTCTATTATTGATGCGCGGAGCGTTAGGCGACGATGAAACGGGACTGTTGAGGCGATTTGAAGGCTCTTTGGATTATTTAATTGACGGCGGATCGACGGGCGATGATGGAACAGGCCGCAGAGGTGGTTTGATGTTTCCGCAGTAAAGTACGGGACCCGAGACAAACATCGGTGCAGACAGAATTGTAAACGGACAACTGGAGAAACTCCGGTGGCCCGCAGAATACACCGGCGGCGCAGGACACCAGCGCCGGCAGCCGAAGGCGGCGGCCGGCACCGGTCGGCCCCATGGAGGTGGCCACGTCCCGACGCGCCGCCAGGAGGGACCGCTGCGGCTGAAGTCGCGGCGGCAGGCATCCGGTCCCGTGGCCGCACGGGACCGAAGGCGGGACGCGGCGCTGGGCCGCGTCTGCTGGCAAGGAACATCCCCCACGCGGGGGCCGCAGCGACAATCAAGGGGGCATCCCCCCCATTGTGCGGCCGCTCGGCCAGCACCGAGCCGACCTCGCTCGGCCAGTGCCGAGCCGCCCTAGGCTGGACCAGCCACACCGGGTCGTGCTGCCCATGCCGGGCCGGGCCGCGCCCTAATTGGCCAGACCCGGGTCCGGTTCGGGTCACCCGATTCGGGCCGACCTGGGGGGGTTGCGTCGGGTCGGCCTGGGCCCAGACCCCCCATTTTCAGACCACTTCCGGTATTTTGCCCATATCTTGGGCTACAGACCTTCGATCGATGCACCATCCATTTTGATGCAATCCTTAGATCGAGACGGACGGTTCGGTATATTACACTCAAGGTTTCTGAGAACTTTGGATACAACCGGGTTGGTTTGAACACGAAACCAACCGAGCCCTCAGAGATGAAGTGCTTATAACTTAAGCTCCGGATGTCCGATTGATGTGCCGTCGACTTTGTTGGATTCCTCTTAGTGAGACGGACCTTTTGGCCTACTCCTCTTGAGGTTTGAATGCAGATGGAGTGTGTTCGGGTTGGTTTTGACTTAAAAACAAATCGGGCCCCTCGAACAAAAAAAGTCAATAACTCTCAGACCGGGCGCCCGATTGACACGCCGTCTATCACGTTGAGTTCCTATTGTCAAGGCAGAACTTTGGGATACATCAACTCTGGACTAAGTGTCAGTTGATGTATCCACCCCCTTGGCTCCTGGAGCGGACCCTCCCGGAACGAGCATGCTGTGTGCGGGAACCCTAGTGCAGGCTGCGACTGTGACGACCGTACTGAAATCCTATGTGGGTTCGTTGGAGATGAAGACTGCACTGAAATCCTATGTGGGTTCGGTAGCGATGAAGACCATACTGAAATCATATGTGGGTTCGGCGGAGATTAAAACTATTCTTGCATCCTACGTGGGTCTGGAAGTGTCTGACTCTGTTCTTGCTATCCTATGTGGGTCTTGCAGAGTAGTTGGTTTTGTATCCTATGTGGATCCCAGCTTAGATGAATTAGTGGCTATATCTGATCATCTCTATCACCGAAGAAGTATACCTATGTGAGCTGAGTCTTGACTTTCAATCATTATCTTCAATATGATTCACTTGCTTTCCTATGTGGATTGTGTTGTGCTATCTTGTTTGGACGTGATCGAACTTGGGCTCAGATGCTGGAGCCGAACTAGAATTGATGACTTAGGTATATGTATGGGAATATAGATAAGTTGTGTTGGTTGTTACTTCATGTTTGTATATTTTTTTTGTGGATTATCCTTTGTGGATTCTGGGAGACCTTCGGGGGTCTCGGGGTCCCTACTGAGTAGCGTATACTCACCCCTGCACGGGCTATGCCCGCACTACGTTGTGTTGGATGCAGACGATGGACATCGCTGATCGTGGTAGAGGCTAGTGTAGCATTCGGTACTTGGAGGTGGACCACTAGGCGGGACGTACACGGAGCGGACGGCTGGACCCGAGGAGATGAGCAGGCTATCTGTACCCACACTTCAGGTGGGACTTCCAGTGGACGGCTCGACGTTGTTGCTTTACTTTCAGTTGTTTTACTTTCTTTCCAGTTGTACTTTACTTTCAGTTTGGGTTTGTATTCTAGCCCATTTACTTTCTGCACTTACTTGTACTCAGTTTACTTAGTGTTTACTTCTACTTTCTTTCTCTGTGGTGTTTGTTTAATTTATAAAGGCAATGCCTTCCCCTTTTGTTGGGATTTACGCCTTAGTGCTAGTCTCCAGCCCCTGGCCTATGGGAGGCGGGCTTGGGGTAGTCATGGGACGGGTCCCAAGAATGGGTCGTGACAAATTGGTATTAGAGGAGTTCGGTTATACCGCAGAACTCAGGACTCTTGTCTTTATTCTATATGAAGCAATAGTGTTTATGGTATTGAGTGTGGTTATCAGTCCAGGGAGTCTAGTGTTGGTGCGACGGCCGACGTATCCGTACACCAGAACCCTGACTTCTGGTTTCCGACTCAATGCACGAAAACATTGATTGCATGTGTGTTTCAAAAGTTTTCTTTCTGATTACATTGTGTCAGCTCACAAGGTATACTGTTTGACCGTGGCGCACCTGTTCTTTTTTTTCAGGATGGTCCCACGATGGCAGCCAGCTAGGGTTCTGAGCAATGTGCGAGACGACATCCCACCGAGCGACGAGTCCTCGGTGCAGGGCCCTTTGACAGCGGAGGCACTGACGGTACCTCTACCCGCCGATCCACCGATTCTACCATCCCCAGTCGCCAATAGTGCACGTCGCCTTAGTGCACAGCACGAGTTTCAGCATCAGAGACCGCCTAGGTTCTGCAGGGAGACGGACCCTCAGGCAGCCGAGGATTGGTTGGAGGTAGTTTTGGGAGTTATCAAGTCAGTGGGGACACCAGCTGACCTCATGGTGATCCTCGCGGTGAGCATCCTACACGCGGCAGTAGGCAGATGGTGGAGATTTATGCTTCAGGTGCACGACGAGTCATCACTCCTATAGAGGGACTTTGAGAGCCTCTTCCTCTCGGAGTTTGTCCCAGCCACCCTCTGTGCGGTGCGCATCCAGAAGATTCTACAGCTGCGGCAGAGCAGCATTATGGTCTCCCAGTACTCGGCGAGATTTACTGATCTCTCGTGTTATTAAATAGACATGGTACGAGACCCATTCTTCTAGGCCCATAACTTTGAGCAGGGACTGAGGCATGAGATCAGGGAATCGATGATCTCCCTCAGCATTCTGACACAGGAAGGAGTACTGGAGCGAGCTATTCTCATTGAGATATTTCTTGCTAAGCCTATGCCAGCAGCGAGACCTACCGTAGGGTGGCACGTAGCAGAGTCGTCTACAACTGGCAGTCGACAGATGTCACAGGGGTCCAGGCGGACCGGACCATCAGGCAGACGACCTCAGGACACTGGCTTAGAGGTACGGGGCACAGGATGCAGAGCCAGCCTTCCGAGGAGCAGACAGTTCTACGCATGCGGCGGGCAGGGCCACATGGCTCGTGACTGCCTGACCCACCTTATAGAGGAGTAGCAAACAGTTTAGAGGCCACCCAGGGGGAGGCATAGGGTCGACCATGGCGGTCCTCCGAGAGAAGGCAGACGAGGCAGGAGAGCTGGCCAAGTAGCAGGTGGTGGGCGATGCTTTGAGGCTTTACCACCACCACCACTAGGAGGTCCACCCCGACCACAGGGAGCTGGCGGGTAGAGACATGCTCAGCTTCAGGCAGTAGAGGCCTACGACCACGTCTCGCCAGAGATGATTCGAGGTATGATCTGTGTCTACTCCACCCTTTCTGCAGTTCTTATAGACACATGAGCGAGTCATTCCTTTATTTTCATTTCCCTTGTTCGGAGCTCGAAGATTCTAACGGAGTCGTTGGCTCGATCCTTACAGCTAGAGACTCTTACGGAAGCAGACTCGACGATTACGCACTGGTGCTGGTAGTGTGAGCTTACTCTAGGAGGCGAGAGCTTCCGTTGGGATCTTCTTGTAGTGGCGTCGAGGCTGTACGACGTCATCTTGGGCATGGATTGGTTATCTACAGTCCATGCTCAGATTGACAGTATTAGGCGCAAGGTGCGGTGTGTACGCACCGACGGGAGCAGGTTCACCTTCACCGGCGAGAAGGGAGCCTTTGCAGCACAGGAGGGACTCTCATAGAGGATGGGACAACCCATCACTCATTAGTTGGCTAGCCTCATCCTAGGTGCAGTTGAAGTGCAGAGTCCAAGTTTTTCTATAGTGGTGGCTCAGTATGTGGATGTTTTCCCTGATGATGTTCCAGGACTACCTCCTCATAGAGAGGTAGAATTTTAGTTTTACATGTACCCTGGGACAGCCCCGATATCCACTCCAGCATATCGGATGGATCCTGCTAAGCTTCGAGAGCTATGGGTACAGCTGGAGGACTTGCAAGGAAAGGGATTCATCCGACCCAGTGTTTCACCCTGGGCTTCCCCGATATTGTTTGCCAAGAAGGCGGATGGGAGCTTGCGAATTTGTGTCGACTATCGTCGCCTGAACCAGGTGACCGTGAGAAACAAGTATCCGCTACCGAGGATTGACGACCTCTTCGATCAGCTCAAGGGAGCACGGTGGTTCTCAAAGATAGACCTCGGATCAGGCTATCATCAGCTCAGAGTTCGAGACGAGGACGTGCAGAAGACGGCCTTCAGATGTCGGTATGGCCACTATGAGTTCATGGTTATGCCTTTCGGCATAAAAAACACTCTACCTGTGTTCAGGAGTCTCATGAACAGGATCTTTCAGCCATACATCGATCGATTTGTTGTGGTCTTCATCGACAACATATTGATATACTCGACCACTGGGGAGGAGAACGCCTACCACTTGCGGGTTGTTCTAGACACACTCCGAGAGCACCAGCTTTATGGAAAGCTCTTGAAGTTTAAGTTCTGGTTACGTGAGGTCCACTTATTGGGACAGGTCATCTCAAAGACGGGATTTGTGGTGGATCCTGCGAAGATCGAGGCAGTGCTAGCTTGGGAGCCACCCAGGAGCGTGATGGAGGTGCGGAGTTTCTTGGGGTTAGCTGGGTACTACCGGAGATTTGTGCCATACTTTTCTAGAGTTATGGCACCACTCTCATCTTTGATGAAGAAGGGGAAACCCTTCGTCTGGTCAGACAGATGTCAGCAGAGCTTCCAGGAGCTGAGACAGAGATTGACCAGCACGCCTACCTTGAGGCTATCGGAGGAGTGAGTAGGTACGTAGTCTACTGCGATGCTTCAGGGACCGGACTCGGGTGTGTCCTGATGCAGGAGAGATCCGTGATTGCCTATGGATCGCATCCGTTGATGCAGCATGAGAAGAACTACACTACTCATGACCTGGAGTTAGCAGTAGTGGTCTTCGCTCTAAAGATGTGCTGACACTATCTGATAGGAGAACACTTTACAGTCTACTCTGACCACCAGAGTCTCAGGTACATCTTCTCGCAAAAGGACCTGAATCTGAGACAGCAGCGATGGCTCGAGTTCCTCCAGGACTATGACTTGAGATAGTCTATACTCCTGGGAAAGGGAACGTAGTAGCCGATGCTCTCAGCAGGAGGACGGGCATCCAGCTACTCGGGGAGGCGACGGAGCAGCTAGCCGCTTTGCAGATATCCTTCATGGATCGAGATGGAGCAGCCTTTCTTCAGTCACTCATCCACTACTGTAGTAAGTTAGAGAGGCATAGCGTGGGCACGCTGACTATGAGACGCGGCATGCACAGATATCCTCTAGACAAGCACCTGATGGATTCTCCGTAGGAGGAGAGCACGATGTCCTTTTCAAAGGACGTACCATGGTACCAGCTGCTTTGCAAGAGGATGTGCTAAGAGAGTTTCACACTTCCCCTTTAGCGGTACATCCAGGAGTGGTGAAGATGTACCAGGATCTCAGACGACAACACTGGTGGCCGAGTATGAAGAAGGTTGTGGCGGAGTTCGTTTCTCGATGCCTCACGTGCCAGCATGTGAAGACAGAGAACCAGGTACAAAAGGCTTGGTTCAACCCTTGGAGGTCTCGGAGTGGAAGTGGGACGTGATATCTATGGATTTCATGACTAGACTTCCACGTACTTCCAGAGGTCATGACTCTATTTGGGTGATTATCGACCGACTCACCAAGTCGGCCCACTTCTTACCAATCAGAGAGCAGGGCTCAGTAGAGAGCACGGGATGTCTCTACGTTCAGGATATTGTACGGCTTCATGGTGTGACATCATCTATCATCTCCGATCGAGATGCTCGCTTTACTTCCCGGCTACGGAAGGGGTTGCAGGAGTCATTTGGGACGCAGCTACGTTTGAGCACCGCCTTTCACCCTGAGACGGATGGTCAGACGAAGAGGAACAATCAGACTCTCGAGGACATGCTCTGTGCATGTGTCCTCGACTTTGGTCGCATCTGGGAGGACCACCTACCCTTGGTAGAGTTCGCGTACAACAACAACTACCACTCCACCATCGGGATGGCACCATACAAGGAATTTTACGGCCGGCCTTGCAGATCACCTCTGTACTGGACAGACCCTAGGGAGTCGGCACTTGTGGGACCAGAGATGGTTCAGGCCACGACAGAGAAGGTCCAAGTCATCCAAGAGCGGATGAGGATAGCTCATATGTAACACCCCAAGATTTTACGAAAAATATTCTTTTTAATTTCATTAATGTCTTGTGTTGTACGCTAAACCAAAAGGAGCTTGCACAAAACGCATCCCTGAATTGGATTGCATTATATGCAAGCGCGGCCTTCCACGATATCATGTATTGTACGCAATACCGTGTTTCTCTAAACAATGATATGCTATTAAAATATTATTAAAACTATCCGTTATGAATAGTAATACCCACTTTTTGAAATTTTATAAATTTTATTTTTGAAAATAGACTTCATTTTTGGATTTTGAATATTGAAATTATCCTAGGGTGAAATTTTGGTATTTTTCTGAAAACTTTCAATTTTTGATGAATAGTGAAAACACTGGGTTACTATTTAAAAACCGACTTTTTATTTAAATAATTATTTATTTTATTTAAATTTATTTTAGGTCAAAATTGATACATAATACCTATATAAGTTCAATGTAATTCATTGGAGTAATTTTATAATAATTATAGATATATAAAAATTTCATTGAACTTTTCACCGTCTTTTACCCACCTCCTAGGAAAATTTGCAAATTTACATAAAACTTAATTTTACCACTTTTGGGAATGGAATTTCAAAAATATGAGAGACACGGTTGATGTCAGTAAGAAAAATGTGGTTCAATGAGATGAAAATAATTTTTGGTGAATATTAACTTTTTACTTTTTTTTACCACGGCTAAAAGTAAATGGGGTAATTAAGGGTAAAAATGATATTATTATTACCCTAACACATGTCCTAATTCAATTGGATAAGTTTAATTCGACCAAAAACAACCTTAGGAATAAAATATGACCATTTAATCCCACTTTGATTATATTTGAACATTTATTATTAATTTAATTAAAGAAGGGTTAAAATAATTAAAATCAAAGTTTAATAAGTAAATCATTTTTAATATAGGGTTATACACAAGATAAATTCGACTATAAATATTAATTAGAAAGATAAAAATATTTCCTACATAATGGTAGTTTATTTGTAATTTTTAGACATTAAATAATTTAATTTGTTTATGACACAACGATGATGCAGTAATTATCTTGTTAATGAAATATTGACATAATTGATGTTATAAATACCCAAATAAATGTAATTTGAGACTTTTTATGAATTACACTAATTTTCTAGGTTAATATGACATGTTATTATTCATTTAATTTACTTTTTTCGAACTAATAATTTTATTATAATTTTCAAAAAAATCAATTACTAAATAGTGTCAAAATTGACATAAAATAGTTTTTAAAACAAATTATATATTATTAATTGTTATTTTATTCCTAAAAATTTAAGGTTAGGCCAAATGACTTATATAAGGTTATATATATTAATAATAAACAACTTGGGGTTCGTTTGGCTTCTTATAATAAGTTTATTAAACTTATAGTGTAAGAACACAAAAAGACACGGTAAAAGTAAAATTATCTAACTTAAAGTTAAATCTAAATGATAAGGTTAAAATAGTAAACTAAACTTGTACAAATTCTATTGGATGAGATTATTTAGACCCATACCCACCTTAGCTTCTAAATAAATCAATTTGGATCTATTTAAAACCGAATATGGCTTTATAATAAAATAATATTTTTTGTTTTTCCAAAGGTGCCCCTCTCCTCCCTTATAAAAGGGCACATCCTCCCTCTCTTCCTAACACCAGATTGAGCCTTCAAGCTCGTCCAAACCATGCCAATTTATTCTCTCCACTTCCCTAGAGACATATTAGAGGTCTTGGTCTTCTTCAAAGACCAATTTTAGTGACCTAAAAAGAGGTCTCAAAGAAGTGTTTCAAATAAGAGGTGATGTCCATTACCGATTGTTTCAACTTTATTTCTTCTTCCACTTCTTATTATTCAGTTGTTTCATTATGAAGTAATAAAATAAGTGTCACTCATATACTGATATGTTATTATAAGTATGAAACAACCCTATTTTACCATCTATCCATCCTATGTAAAATGAAATCACCGCGTGTGCGTACGTACGGAATACCATCTCCACGCCGTGGTGTAATCTATTTTCCACCACCACCTTACTTGGATGGGTATAATGGTGTAAATAATGAATATATATGATTATTGTAAAGTTATATTTATTATTAAATAGTATACATACACTCCAATACAATTACACGATCATGGGAACTATATCATCGCTCGTGCGTACGTACGGAATACCGTCTCCACGATGTGATGCGACTCATTCTACATGATTTTAATTACATAATTATTACATAAATTAATTTATTGAATTAATATGATATAAATTACACAACTTCAATTATGTAAATGAGGTATCTATAACCTAAAAGAAGAATAATAATTTATTCGACAAAACATGCATAAGAACAAAAAGCAATAAACACCCGAATAACAAGTAATAACGAAATATTACTAATTAGAAGCTAAGAATATGACCATATATGATATCATAAAAATGATTATGATTTTGTAATAAGTTAATGACATTATTTAAATCATTATACAAGAGTTTCAGACACTTACGAAGCAAATCGGGGCTAAGGTAAGGGAAAATCTCGCAATCTCAATTTTTATCTAAGATTGTTTATACTTCATAATATACTGGGGAATATTTATCATCCACATCCATGTTTCCTAATTATTTAATATTTATATCCTTATACAATAGTTTATATCCAATTTTACCCTTCGGTGAGTTTTTAGTAAAAGATATGAAAGGAATCTTTTGTCGTTTTTCGTACGAGGTACTTTTTGACTTTTCCGACAAAAGTACGAGAAGAATGTTTTTTTAACTTATACGGCATGAATGGATTTTTCAAACATTATTTCCAAGAATCTACCTTTACAAGTTTTCAAGTTTATTTTTAATCAACTTCTTTTAGTTTAGAATTGTATGAAATTTTAATAAAGGAAACGTGTTTTTGAAGTAGAAAGGATATTTTCCTCAAGAATGGAGTTCAAGTGTTTTATCAAAATTATTTTCCATATAAGAGAATAAAGGGTTCTGTTTCTATCCCTATTATTACATTTATTTGATTATGTTGTGATGGAATTATTTTTATGAATTCCTTTATCTTATATGAATTGTTTTATGATGTCATGATGTTTAAGATTCCCATTTTTATTACATGGGTTATGCAATGATGTATGATTTTTTTGATTTTGTGGCACACATAAGAATGGTATCATTATGATACAGGTGGGACCTATATCTCCCTCCAATGCATTGGGTAAAGATTTTATATCTCATGAGATAGACATGGCTGGAACGGCAGTTTAAACTGGTTCAGTGAAACAGGACTGAAACGAGGAATGAACTCGGTTCAGAAATGGACTTTGTCCACTAATATAGTCATGGAAATGAGTCTTGACTAATAAGAAATGATTCTCTATGATTATGTGTGTATTCCACAAAGCTTCATGTTTTAATTTATTTTTATTGTGATTACATTTCACTACCATGATTTATCACATGTTATGAAACTATGATCTCTTTTGCAGGGGTAAGATTTCCAAATTGTTATGTTCTTATAAATATTATGTGATTAATATTTCTTTTGTTTACCCTTACTGAGCATTTGAGATCACCCTTTTATGTTTTCTTTTCCCCAGGATATAAATAAAGGTTTTAGGTAAGAAAAAAAGGGATGATCATTATGGGAGATGTTGAAGATCTTTCACCATGATTAGAAGATTATATTCCGAGTTTCCAAAGACACTAAACTATTACGGTCCTTGTGTGTGTGTTTTTTTAATGTACTAAGTATTCCAAAAAAGTAATGTAATGTCCATGTATGTAAAGATTAGGGTCTCTACATCAGAGCCGGCTGAAGTCTTATGCTGACAGGAGGCGGAGGCCACTGGAGTTCGAGGATGGAGACCACGTCTTCTTGCGGGTCTCACCTCGACGTGTATTACTGAGATTTGGCCGAGGCGGCAAGTTATCTCCACACTTCATCGGACCATTCCAGGTCCTCAGCAGAATAGGCAAGGTGGCTTATCGCCTGGCTCTACCACCTCAGTTGTACCGGGTGCACGACGTCTTCCACGTATCTCAACTGAGGAGATACGTGCATGACCTGACACATATCATCGACCATGGGGAGCTAGACCTTGACGATGGGGAAACTTTTGCGGAGGTTCCAGTGGAGATCGAGGATCGACAAGAGCCGGTCCTACGTGGATGGTCGATACCTCTAGTGCGCATCAGATGGCAGCATGGGAACCTCCAGGAAAGTACTTGGGAGCGGGAGGCTCAGATGCGTGCACAGTACCCACATTTGTTCCCCTAGTTTATGATGTATCTTTATGAGGACGTAAATCCCTAAGTTGGGAGTAATGTAAAGACACGTAAAATTCAAGGGAATTTTTTTTTAATTTTCTTTGGGATTTTAAAAGAATGCAGATTATGGCAGCACCTGATTCTGAGGTCCGGTGTACCCGGAATCATTTTCAAAAGTTTAGCTCGGGTACGTTCAGTGAACGAACGAGTGGGTTTTCCTAACTCTTGAACCTGTGCTCGGAATCGAATTCTGAGGGCACCGATGGAATCGCAGCACCGGTAATTGCTTAAGAACACCTTTTTCCGAAGTTGTGTTTTCTCGGATGAGGTTAGTATTTAATTGGGTTAACGAAAGAATAAAAATAAAATCTTGTGGTACAATTTTATTTTTATTCTAGGTAGTGTTATCCTAGGCATGGCGGTTGGAGTGGGACCCACTTATATCCTAACTCCTAGGTAGTATATTAGTGAGTTGGGGCCCACGTGAGCCCCTCCCCCTTTAATTTTCTTTTACCTCCCACGTGCATTTAATTATGTAACTCACCCGCACCCCCTCTTAAATGTCAAGTCAACTCTCGTGTTTAATTAATTATTAAACGCCTCATTAATTGGTCAATTCTCTTTAATTAAATCGTGATCTGTTTTTTAATTTCAATTAATGGATGGATTGAGTAATAAAATAAGGCAACGTCTTATTTTATTTCTGTTGTTCGTTGTGCGAGAAGAATTGAAGAGGAGTTTCTCAAGTCTTGAACTTCATCTTCCTCCTTGAAGAATGCGAAGAATGCACTGCCACCGACGAAGGAGGCCAGCCTCCGAGGAAGGGAGACGAAGAACACCAAACCCTCGAAGATCGACGACGTGAAGCCGTGTACCGCGACGCCGACGATTCTCTTTTCCGCAACACCTTCTTCTACGACGTTCTTTCCCGCGACGAACCTTCGTTCGATGACATCTTGAGGTAGGGGGTTTGTTTTAATTTAATTTATGTGTATTATATCCTCGGCATATAATTAAATTGTTGGAGGTCGTTTGAACCTCTAACGCGGTGTGTGCGGACCAACGAACAAGTCTGAACCCACTGTTTCTCTATTCTTGATGCGCGGAGCATTGGGCGACGATGAAACGGGACCGTTGCGGCGATTCGAAGGCTCCGCGGATTGTTTAATTGACGGTGGATCAACGGGCGATGACAGAACGGGCCGCAAAGGTGGTTTGATGTTTTCGCAGAAAAGTATGGGACCCGAGACGAACATCAGTGTAGACAGAATTGAAAATGGACCACCGGAGAAACTCCGGTGGCCCGTGGAATACACCAGCGGCGCGGGTCGTCGGCGCCGGCGGCCGGCACCGACCGGTCGCCAGGAGGAGGCGACGTCCCGGCGCCCAACCAGGAGGGACCGCCGCGGTCGAAGCCGCGGCGACAAGAATCTGGTCCCGCGGCTGCGCGGGACCGAAGGGGGGACGCGGCGCTGGGCCGCATCCGCTGGCAAGGAACGGCCCCCACGCGGGGGCCGCGATGACAATCAAGGGGGCAGCCACCCCCTTTGCGCGGCCGCTCGGCCAGTGCCGAGCTAACCCCGCTCGGCCCGCGCCGAGCCGCCCCGGGCCGGACTGGGCGCACTGGGCCGGTCTGGGCCGCGCCCTAATGGTCCGGACCCAGACCCAGTTCGGGCGAACCCGGGGGGGTTGGGTCGGGTCGGACCGGGCCCAGACCCCCCATTTTCAGACCACTAATGGTCTCTTTACCCATATCTTGGGCTACGGACCTCTGATCGACGCACCGTCAATTGCGATGAGATCTTTGGATCGAGATGGTCATTTTGGTATATTACACTCGAGGTTTCAGAGAACTTTGGGTACGGCCATGTTGGTTCAAACATGAAACCAACCGGGCCTCAGAGCAGAAATGCTTATAACTTAAGCTCCGGACGTCCGATTGACATGTCGTCGACTTTGTTGGATTCCTCTTAGTGAGACGGACCTTTTGGCTTACTCCGGTTGAGGTTTGGACGTAGTTGGAGTGAAATTGTGTTGGTTTTGACTTAAAAACCAACCGGGCCCCTTGAACGAAAAAGCCAATAACTCTCAGACCGGGCGTCCGATTGACGCGCCGTCTGTCACGTCGAGTTCCTCTTGTTGAGACGGAAATTTGGGATACATCAACTCCGGACTACGTGTCAGTTGATGTATCGAACCCCTTGGCTCGTGGAGCGACCCCTCCTGGAACGAGCATGTTGTGTGTGGGAACCCTAGAGCTAGCTACGACTGTGACGACCGTACTGAAATCCTATGTGGGTTCGGCGGAGATGAAGACTGCACTGAAATCCTATGTGGGTTCGGCAGCGATGAAGACCGTACTGAAATCCAATGTGGGTTCGGCGGAGATGAAGACTACACAGAAATCCTATGTGGGTTCGGCAGCGATGAAGACTGTACTAAAATCCTATGTGGGTTCAGCGGAGATGAAGACTGCACTGAAATCCTATGTTGGTTCGGCAGGGATGAAGACCGTACTGAAATCCTATGAGGGTTCGACGGCAATGACTATTGTTCTTGCATCCTACATGGGTTTGGCAGTGTATGACTCTATTCTTGCTATCCTATGTGGGTCTGGCAGAGTAGTTGGTTTAGTATCCTACATGGGTCCCGGCTTAGATGAATCAGTGGCTATATCATATCATCTCTATCACTAAAGAAGTATACCTGTGTGAGCTGAGTCTTGACTTTCAATAATTATCTTCGATATGGTTGACTTGCTTTCCTATGTAGATTGTGTTGTGCTATCTTTTGTGGACGTGATCGAACTTGGGCTCAGATGCTGGAGACGAACTGGAATTGATGACTTAGGTATATATGTGGTAATATACCTAAGTAGTGTTGGTTGTTACTTCGTGTTTGTATCTTTCTTTTGCGGATTATCCTTTGTGGATTCTGGGAGACCTTCGGGGGTCTCGGGGTCCCTACTGAGTAGCGTATACTCACCCCTGCACGGGCTATGCCTGCACTATGTTTTGTTGGATGCAGATGACAGACAGCGCTGATCGTGGTAGAGGCTAGTGGAGTAGTCGGTACCTAGAGGTGGACCACGGGGCGGGACGTACAAAGAGCGGATGGCTGGACCCGAGGAGCTGAGGAGGCTATCTGTACCCACCCTTCAGGTGGGACTTCCAGTGGACGGCTCGACGTTGCTGCTTTACTTTCAGTTGGTGTACTTTCTTTCCATTTGTACTTTACTTTCAGTTTGGGTTTGTATTCTGGCCCATTTACTTTCCGCACTTACTTGTACTCAGTTTGCGTAGTTTTTACTTCTACTTTCTTACTCAGTGGTGTTTGTTTGCTTTATAAAGGCAACGCCTTCCCCTTTTTTCGGGATTTACTCCTTGGTGCTAGTCGCTAGCCCCTGGCCTATGCGAGGCGGGCTTGGGGTTGTCATGGCACGGGTCCTGAGAACAGGTCATGACATTCATAATTTTCAAAAAATAATAATTTTGTGATGAATAGTGAAATAACAATTTTTATTAGAGTGTATTTTCATTTTAAAAATATAAAAGTTCCATTTCGTTTTAAGATGATTTTAAAAGAATAATAAGATTATTTTTAAAATTATTAATCAAATTCTTTCATTCAAACCAATTTTATGTGGAATTTTGATATAAAATTTTGTTATGCTTAGGAAAAACTTTTCTTTTGAAAATTAATTTTCATCGTGTTTATGAGTTTAACTTTAAATAAAATTTTGCGACTTATATGAATAGAATTTTCTAAATTCAATTATATATTGGGAATAATAATAATTAATATACTTTTATACTTTCAACCTAATTTTTTTACATAATGAATAGTAAAAACAATGAAAAATTATTACCATGGAAAAAGTTAAAACTAACTTACATGAGGATAAACTAGAGAGATAATGATTAAAATGTAATAAAAACTTATTTAAATACTTTTATATGGACATATTTAGACTTTAAGTTATCTAATCTTTAGTGATTTTCCTTTTTGGACCCATTTTGTGTGAATAGTACATGGAATTATTTTATTCTTTACAAAAATTCGAAGTGTGTCCTCTCCCCCACTTATATAAGGACACCCCCTCTCCTATCATATTCACACTTCAAGATCATTTTGATTCATCCAATAAATTCCCAAATAAATTCCTAACATACCTAGGAGTCATTTTTTATAATAAAACAATCCTAGGAATTATTTGGATATAAACCTAAATAGTTTTTCCCAAGAAGAGGAAGTTTGAACACAAACGAAAGAAGTCAGACCCCGGATAAGGGTTTTATGTTATACTCTCATTTTTTATCATGATGTTTTAGTATTAAGTTTATAATGATGAAATATTATTATATAATTCCTAATAAACTCATTAAATTTCTTCTACTATTGTTATTTCTAGACAACACATGTTTTTATTTCATTTTCAACTCTTTATGTACTCAAGAGACTGCAATAAACCGGCTTTATTTCTCTCTTCTGTCAAAAATTCTTTTTCTTATATATACATGTTTTCTATAAATGTATTTAAAGAAAGTTTCTCTATTCTCAGAAAATTTTTTAAATTCATTTTTACACATGTATTACTTTAAAAAATGGTTTAAAATGAATATTCTTTTCATTTTCCAAATGTGGTGTGTTTTTACTTTTTACTAAAAATGTGAAAGTAATTATTATTTTAGCATACACGATGTGTATTGAACAACCTATAATCATGACTAGTAAATTATCTAAATATTAATTTATAGTTTTTCAACATTAGTTTCAAATAAATCTTTTCCCAAAATATTTGGTAATTTTTTAGATTTAAAATATGCGATTTTAAATAAAAAAATTGTAATTTATTTATGAATTATTCCAAGTGTTCTTTTAAAGGAATTTTTAATATACGATGATTTCATTTGATGTTAATTAAGTTTTAATTGGGATATTATCTAATGATTCCATCCTAACTCTTTCTTTATAATTTTTGTGATTATGATAATATGATGTTTATGAAACCCATTCCTTTTCCATGATTTATACTATGCTGAATTGATGAAATGATTTCGAAACCTATTTCTTTTACACTGTTTATTACATGATGAAATTTTTATGAAAATCATCTCCTTTTCATGGGTTATGATATTATTAATGATTCATAATCTTTTGGCATACATACATATGAATTTCATTGTGTGACGGGTGGGACCATAATTATATATCCCTCAAATACATTTGGTAAAGATCGATATCGCATGAGATAAACTTGACTAGAATGGGGAGTAAACCTAATTTAGTACAAAACTCCTTTAATTGTGTTTGTCTTGGTAGTGAACCATGTCTACTATGATTGTATATAGATTGAAACCAATCTATTAAGATACTGTTTGAGATGATCCTTGACTACTAAGTAAATGATTTTATACTCTTCTGTGTAGGCTAGAAATCTATATATTATTTAAATGTTATGATCACATTTCTCAGTTTATCTCATTCATTTATGATTCATTTCTTATGGGATTCTAATATTTGTTACCTGATTCTTTTTTTGGAACTATGATATTTAGGGTTTGGTTTTAAAATGTTAAGCCCATATTTTCATACCATTATACTAATTTTATGTTTAAGTGGTCATTAAATTTTTTCTTTTTACCCTTACTAAGCATTTGAGACCAAACTTTATTATATTTTATTTCCCCAATTTATGAATAAATGTATTAATTATGATATGTATAATAAATTTGATAGTTATGAAGAACTCAATGGGATATAATGGTGTTCACTTATGAACTGGTTTCTTATGTATACATGTATCGAAATATATTAGACCTATATTATTCTGGTGTGGATCATTATGTTATGTAATTAATGTTCATTTAAGAAAATTAATATCTATATATTAAAATATGGGATGCTATATATGATATTCGAGAAAGGTTTAGTTACCTTTAGAAACTAGGATGAGAATATTATAGTAAGAACCATAAGGATAAGTCTAATTATAGGATAGCATCCAAATATTTTAAAATTAATTTTGAATGGACTAGGATAAACATAAGGTGTCGTATATTAAAAATTAGGTATCTTGATTTGAAAATCCTATAAATTATTTTTCTTGTTTATGTGGCTTCCCACTATGATTATTATTTCTCTCACTATGTTTTTGGTTTTAGTATATGGCTAGAACCTGAAGGAATCTTGTTAATACTGAATGTGACATATAATGAAATTATTATCCTCCTGTGTAACCAAATGTTATGGGAGTTGGAATGAAAATTTTCATTGTTTTGATCGCAAAAATTCATTAATAATTGAATCATACTAAAATTATAAATTATAAAAGGATGTAACAAAGTTATGTTGAGTACTTCATGAGGTAGTTTCCACCTTATTTTAGTGGTTATGCTAATCTAATTATTGTTGAGAAACTGATTAGTACCGTTAAAAATATATTTTTTATTCTCTAGTTTTAATAACATGAAAAATTAATTTTTGTTTTCTATCATTTGGAAGTTGAAGTGGATTAATAGTGAAATATTATTAAGAATAAAGTAAAAAAGGGAGAAATTAACTCCATATAGTGGGAATAATTTAAGAGATTATTTTTAAAAAAGTACTTTCCCTATATTCTTCATATGAAAATAGATAAGGAATAACTTATGATAAAGAAAATGTATAATTAATTTATTGGTACCAATGAGAAAAAATTTACAAGGCTTTTGAGGAATGCTTCTCGTATTATCATCCAATAAGAAAGAAATGTTGATCGATTCTTCAGTGACATAAAACTAAGTCACTAAATGGTGCTATATATAATGGAATTCAATAAATATAAATAAATCATTTGATTTAATATCAAGGTGGAAATAGAGATTGTAGTTACCCATAAATATCATGGTTTTGAATGAAAATAAAGATATAAATCAAAGGAAATTCAAAATTTCATAGAGAGAAAATGATGATATTTTATTTATGTCTGAATTATGGAAGGATACATAGCAGAAATGATATTAAGGGGACTAGGAAATGTATTTAGTTTGGAAAGGAAGGTCATCGGTCAATCGAATATTAAAGTGATGGGAATAAGTTAGATATTGATGTGAATATATAGAAAGCTCCACAAAATACAGCAACCACACTCTTGGGTTTCAAATGTAAGGAGTATCGACATTTTTCTAATTAATGATCAAATATAAAGGTTAATGATGATGTTCGATTTCATCAACCACTTAATCCCAGGGACAAACGTAAATCTCGGGTTATCACTATTTCTGATTAGGGGTATAATAATGAAATATTGAAGCAGAAACTTACAATCCACTCTAGAATTTTTAATGTCTTATTTGATTTTGGATCTACCTTCTATTTTTATCTGAAGAATTTACTAAATTTGTCACAGTTCCACATCAAGGATTAGATATTAAATTATCATTGAAAACCCATAATGGTATGATGATCACATCTCAAGTCTATAATTATTTTCCAACTAAATTTTATGGGAATGTGCTTCCAGAAAATATTTTATTTTCCCAATTGTTGAATTTTATGTTATATTAGAAAGAGTTAATTTACATAAATGCCACATACATTACTGAGTAAGGGAATCTATTTTTGATATTATTAACTAACCTATGATCTTATATTAGTGCGATGATAAATATGAACTTTTAATGGAAATGGAATCCATTTTATGGGTCTTTATTCCTATTCAAAATGGGTGTTTATCTCAGATGTATGGGGAGAAAATCAACATTAAAGATATACTAATTGTGTGGGAGTTTTTTTGTTTATCTATAATAGTTTACTCATCCTCCAAAAAATCATGTAGTGAATTTTTAAATAGAACTTATACCTAGTGTTAAACCTATTTCAAAGACTCCATATAGAATGTCCCCAATTGAGTTGCATGAATCAAAGGAGAAAATCCATTAGAATCTTCACAAGGGATTTATTCATCCAAGTTTTTCACCTTAGGATGAACCTATTCCTTTTTTTATAAATAAATATGGATCAATCCAACTATAAATTTATGATAAGGAACTTAACAAGATCACAATCAATAATAAGTATCTTATTACTCGTATCGATGACTTTTTTCATCAACTACATGGATGTAAATATTTTTCAAATATTGATCTTCGATCTAGATATCATCAATTAAGGGTAAAGATAGAGTATATACCGAAGACAGTATTTCAAAAAGGTATATACACTCTGAATACATATTAATTTAGTTTGGTCTTACTAATTTAGTTGTTATCTTCATATATTTAGTTAATATAGTCCTTATAGATTACCTTGATTAATTTTTTGTAGTATTTATATATGATATTCTTATATATTTTAACATCTAGGAAGATAATGAAGATCACTTAATAATTTTGATGAAGAATTGGAGGTATGATAATTTTTATTAAAAATTTAGTAAGTGTGTATTTTGGCTTCAAAAGGATTCATTTTTGGGTCACATAATCTCAAGAGATGGTACATCTATGGATGCATCAAAAATTGAAGTTATTGAACATTATCCTAGACCAATCACTATGATTTAGATCCATAATTTTCCGGGTTTGTATGGATATTATTAATTCTTTTTTTATAATTTATCACAAATTTTTAATCCACTCACCATGTTAACTTGGAAGGGAGCTATGTTACTTTGTTCAAATGAATGTGAAAAACATTTCAGGGAACTACTGAGAAAATAAGTAAGTGCCCCTGTTCTTACATTACTATGCAGTAGATATGAGTTTTTAATATATAGTGATTCATCAAATAAGTTAATTTTATTAAATATCTTTAATATTTCTCTAGTTATAAATTATTCTTTATGAAAAGTGAAGGTTCATGAGAAAAATTACCCAAATCATGATTTAGAGTTTTCTGGGGTAATTTTTTCATTAATGATATAGAAGAATTATCTTTACAAAGAAATATGTGAAAAATCTGTTAATAATATAAGTATAAAATAAATATTTAAATAGAAAATGTTGAATATGTCCTAGGAAAGATAGTTGTAACTGATTAATGATTTTGGAAACTATATACATTACCACCCTGGGAAAGTGAACAAGGTAAAGATGCTCTGATTCAAAAGGATCATGTTACCTTATCTATTATGAGGATCACAAAGGATCCAATATTTTTGGATTTTAATGGATGGAACTATAAATATTGAAGGTTAGAAATATTATTTTTCTCAAATTAGTGTTCAACTATCTATCCTTGATAGGATTAAAGAGTCACAAAAGGAATATGTAGAGATGAAAATGAAGGTGAGAAATGTTCCTGGGTCCAATCTTAATTTTGAAGGAATGATAAGGTTCAAGAAATGTGTATGTGTTTTTTCCGAAGCAAATTCAAAGAAGGAGATATTATATTACATTCATATTTTATCACTCTCTATTGATCATGGAAGTATGAAGATGTATAGGGACATGAAAAAGTCCTTCTGGTGAGGCGGCATGAAGAGAGATATTGTAGAGTATGTACCCCGGTGTATATTATTTTAATAAGTTAAGGTTGAGTGACAGAAGTATAAGGGTATATTACAACCATTACCCATGAAAAAATGGGAATGGGAAAATATCACCATGGATTTCTATCATCGAACTCTGCAAAACATCTAAAGGACATAATGTTTTTTGGGTTTTAGTCATTGATCTTAAAAATTTAACACACTTCACTTTCATTAGAGAACACTTCTCTCTTGATCATGTTTCCAAAATATACAATAACAAAGTCGTAATGATGAATGGAGTACCATATTATATTGTATCTGATTGGGATATGAGGTTTAATTATAATTTCTAGCAAAGTATTCTGCAAGATCTCAACACATATATTATTTTCAAAATAGATTATCATTATGATATATATGGTTAGTCTAAGATATCCAGTAAATCCCTAGAAGATATATTGAGATCTTATTCAATTTATTTAAAAGATGGTTGGGTTCATCACATTCCTCTTGTTGAGTTTTCCTACCAAAATATCTTTCACTCTAGAATTCATATAGATCTTCAAGAAGCCCTGTCATGACCCACAATCACCAACACAATGGAAGGGATATAATATTTCCAAACCATTCCTTCCTCAAGTTGAAGGAGAGATAATAAACCTGAGACCCACCTTCAATAGGCCATAGAGTGGTGACTAGCACCAAGGGTATAGAATCACACATAAAATGAAAGGTGTTACCCTTCTTATTTAGTAGGATTAGGAGATAATATAGTAAATACCAATAACACCAAAACTGTAAGTAAATGTAAATCCAAAACAATCAATTCCCATATGCATTTTCCAATAAAAAAGTGCCACAAGTACAAGAAAACTACAAAGGTAATTACCAAAAGAAAAGAAAAATATCAATGCCAAATGTCCTGACATCTGAGCTAATAGGGTCTGGACCGGTCCTCGAAATCCTCCTAGAAAGTTGAAAGTAATTTTATATACATAGGGTGAGCATATAGGTATACTCAGTAGGGAAAACCAAAAGATCTCGTGCACAAGTGGGGAGAAATTATAACGCCCCGTGAGAAAAGGAGATAACCATAGCACCTAGAAAGGATCTTATCCACCCAACCTCACCAAGGTACACTCCCCAAATAATTCAAGTCAGGTAAGGTACTAGTAATAACACATCAATGATTGGGTACTCTGCACCACTTTCCCACTGGTTGTTGAATACATCCTCCATGTCAGACTTCTCCCGCCATTCTCACCGCAATCCCACTTCCATACCTCACCTACACACACCATGGCTACCACAACCACACATTCTGCCAGCAAATACCTGGGCCATAACAACAAAACATAATCACCCCCATAGACAACTGCACAAGAACAACTACCACCATGCTCGAAGACACCTGGACCTCATCCCGAAGACACTTGGGAAGAAACATGCCTGCACACCCCTGAGAAAACCACTATAACTACATTTCCTGAAGAATCATGGGGTATAATGGACCTCAGGTCGTCACATCCTACCCAAAGAGTCTTGGTATACTTAGGAAAGGAAGAAAAAAAGGAGCTAATAACCATCCACTCATAGGAGTGTTGGGAAAAACACCCTCCCCCGTTAAATGGGGGTGTTTGGCACGGAGTGCTCAACATGGGTGGGGTGAAAATTAAAAACATAGGAACTAAATTATACATTCTGGTAAACAATCACACATCTCTACCTAGGGGTTCCAAAACCATCCCATACACAAACACCCTCATTACTATTCATTCATAAGAAGCACAACAGCTACAACCAAATTAGAAATCAATCTCAGGAAACAATTCCCCATTGAACCCATTCTTGTTTTAATATTCAAGTGATTCCATTTAAATAATTCTTCACTACTGGGAAACTAACAGGAATAGCCATAATCCAAATAAGGAAAAACAACCAAGAATCAAATTAAGCATTCACACCCAGTTCTCTTGTTAAGTCACAACAACAGAAGGGAATATGTGAGATCCCTCAAAGAACTGGAACCAAACTGAGCACCAACATACAGCCCCACATGGCCTTAGATCCACAAACCAACAACTGCACAACAGGTGATCCAATCCCCATCCATGTTACCCCACAAGGAATCAAACAGAATAACCATACACATCACCCGAAAAGAGTAAGGGAGTTCTTATATTTAATCACACCATTCATTAAGTTCCAGCTTTCTCTTGGTTAATAGGGGTGACCACATAAGGATTCTTGTTCATCGGTCATGCATTTAATCAACCGAATTTACATGATTAACCAGTATCCATGTTTCATTCATTCAATTGTAGGATTTTCTAGAAAACAGAGGTTCATTAGTGCATAATAAAGGACCACCAACAGCCATGATTTATAGTGGACATAAGACCGTATAATTCACAACATATAATCAAAGATAAAAGAGTATAGCAGCATCATCAAACACACCCCTTCATTCTTTAAAATCAATTTAATATCCTCACTAAGGTTTGGTTTCACCCATCCCCAAACGAACATTTTCGTACCCACCCTGCATGATACATAGTAAACAAAGACAAAGGAAGAACCCTACTTGGATGATCAATGATCAAAGTTTTTTTCCATGTGCTAAGAACTGGGGATGCGTGACTTGAAGGGGAGGAACTCTAAGGACTTAAAAAGTGATCAAGAAAGGCTCCATCACCAGCGCACCACTAGCCTCTGTAAAGGGGACTCCAAATGCACCAAGGAAAGTAAATGAAACTATCCAATATGAAGGAAGAATCCTCCTACAATAAAAAGTAATATTCGGGATTTACGGGATATGAAATCCTGAATAGATTTATAGGAGGATTGTTGTTTCACCATGTGATTTAATGGTTACACATGATGTAATTAATTTTTATTTTAAAATTATCATCAGATAGGTGGCCATAACAGTTGTGTGTTAAATTATTTACTTTAATTAAAGGAAAATGTGTAAAAGGGTCGGAAGTAGAAAGTATGGGAAAAGGGTGTGTCACCGAGGAAAAAGCCACAAGTTCTAGTAATTCAAGGGTTTCTCAGCTCCTTGGGAATTTTAGTTATCATTTAGGGGATTTTAATGGATTTTAAAGAAGTATAAAAATACTTTTATATCAAAAGATATATTGTGGTAGCAGAAAAGTCAGAAACTAAAAAACAAAATGAACAAGGGTGGTACACTGTTTGGTGTGACACTGTAACGATGCCACAGTCAAACTGCAATGGTCATGGTGTCACCCTCATAGTGCCACCCTCATGGTGCCACCCTCACGGTTCCACCATCACCGTGCCACCGTCACGGTGCCACCATTTCATTGAGTTATCATAATGGTATGACCGCCACGGTGCCACTGTCACTATACTGTCATGACCAGTGCCACGATCACAGTGCCACTGTTTTGGTGGAACCGTTTGATGGGACTGAGATTTTGAAAATGTACTAGACCTATAGGTTCTGGGCCATTAAATCAGATTCCTCTCAAAGTATTATCATCCTCGAGAATTCAAGGATTAACCCAAAGAAAATATAGGGGTCCGAACAGCCACCTTGAAGATGCCTCTATAGATTAAACATCATCGACATCAGGGAAAACCTCTCCCTCAAGTAACCACACAAACATATAACGGTGTCACTATCCAGATATATTGATTAGGGATACCCTTTCCCCCATGTCGAGATATTATCTTCTTTGGACGGCACTGACTCACCCGCACAGGTTTAATCTCATCTACCTTAATGTGTCTCGATTAGGGATCTGGTCCTCCCCTCCGCACACTCAGGACTATTCACACACATCTAAAGAATAAGGTAAATATACCATCTCATAGTTAACAAGGTCAATCACTTCATATCAAATAAGTACAAAATAAAACAGAAATAAAAACTCAAAACATCTTTGGGTACTGGGCGTGCATATGTGTCTCCCATTCCCAGGTACTCTCCTCGAGGCCACCATGCCTCCATAACACATGAATCAAGGTAATTGTTCATACAAGAAGCACCTTCTCCTCATGATCCTCAATCCTCATCAGTCCATCAACAAACGTCGCATCATCCTCGATATCCATCTTTTCCCAGTTGAAGACGTGTAAATCATCGCGTAGATACCAATAGAGATGAGACACATAGAGGAAATCATGCACCCTCAATAACGATGGTGGTAGTGCAAGATGATAAGACACTTGGCCAACCCTCCGCAACACCTTGAAGGGTCGGAAGAACCTGAGATAAAGCTTACTCCCCCTATTAAACCTCTATTGTCCACACCGAGGGGAGACCTTCAAGAACAAGTGGTCCTCGACCTCTAACTCCAAAGGTCTTCTTCTATGATTGAAAAACAACTTTTATCAGTCCTGATCTGCCTTCATCCTCTCTTATATAAGATGAACCTTCTCTTTCATGCTCTTCACTACCTCTAGTCCAAGACCACATGCTTCCTCGACCTCTTCCCAGCACACGGGTGAGAGACACGGTCTCCCATACAAATATTTGAATGGAGCCACGCCAATGGTATATTGATATATGTTGATGTATGAAAACTATAATAGAGGCAAGCTTCATACCCATGAAACCCCAAAGTCCAAAACATTGGCTCGTAGCATATCCTCCAATGTCTGGAAGGTGCGCTCTGTCTGCCCATCTGTCTGGGGGAAGAAAGTTGTGATGAGGCATATCTGGGTGCCAAAAGCATGTTTCAATCCTTTCAAGACTCATGAGGTAAACCATGTATCTCGATCTCAGACTATGAACTTCAAAACTCCATGAAACCGAACCACCTTGTCTCCCTTACCTTTGTGTTAAGGCATCCACCGCACTCGACTCCTTGATTTCCAGGAAGTGATCTGATTTCGTTAGTTTGTCCACCAATACCTAGATAACATCGCAACCCCCTTGAACTCTGGGTAGTTCCATGATGAAATCCATCGAGATGTCACAAAACTTCCACTTGTGGACATCTAAAGGTTGTAAAAGACCTCCTGGGATGTGGTGTTCCTCCTTCACCTACTGACACATGAGGCACTTTTCCACAAACTCTTCCACTACCCTCTTCACCTCGGGCAACCAAAAATGACCCCTCAAACCATGGTACATCATGGAAACTCCTGGGTGTACCGATAAGGGTGAGTTTTGGAACTCACCAAGAACTCTACCATGCATTTCCATGAGTAAGAACTACATTCCATGAAACAACATCTGGTTCTAGCCATCTTTCGACCATCCTTCTAGAGCATTTCCCTAGATAACACGCTCACACATCACTTTAGCCTCTAAGTCCCCACACTAAGACTCCTCCACCTACTGAAAGAGAGATGATTACACTGTCATCTGGAACAAAAATCCTCTTCCATACTCCACCCTTAAATCCAAGTGTAGGGTTTCCAACTCCTCCCTTGCTCTCCAAGCATCTGCCGATTCTCCAACCACATACTTCTGTGACATCCTTCTTAAGGAATCAGCCACCATGTTCCCATTTCCTAATGTGTAGGAAATTTCTAAGTCGTAGTCCTGAATAAAATCCATCCACCTCTCCTATAGCAAGTTCATCTCTCACGGAGAGAAGATATACCTCAAACTCTTTTGATCAGTGCAGACCACGAAGTGCTCCCCAATTAGGTAATTCCACCACAACATTAGTTTGAACACGACCTGTTGAAGCTCTAGATCGTGGGTGTAATAGTTATGCACATGGGGACGTAAGTTCCTAGACCCATAATAGATCACCCCATGTTGTTGCATCAGCACAGACCCCAATCCTTGGTTTGAAGAATCACAGAACACCTCAAAAGTCACTCCTTATGGAAACCCCAGTACTTGGTCACTAACTAGCTTCCGCTTCAGATAACTAATGGTTTCCTGGAACCACTCCCTCCATATAAAAGCCCGGTCTTTCTTGTTCAAGGATGTCAAGGGTGCTGCAACTTGATCAATGTTGGGCATGAATCTCTTGTAGTACCCTACTAAACACAAGAAACTGAGAATCTATACCACATTCTTGGGTACAGCCCAAGAAATAACCTCCTAAACCATTGATGGGTCCACTGCTATCCACTGTTCAGAAACCATGTGTCTAAGGAAGTGCAGCTCTCGGGTCCAGAACTTTCACTTAGACAAGTTTCCATTGAGCTGGTGCTATCATAGGACCCCTAAAACCATCCTCAGATGCTCAGTGTGGTCCTCCTATGATCTTGAGAAGATCTGGATGTCTTCAATAAACAAGACTATGACCTGTTCTAGATATTCACCGAATATGGTGTTCATGAGCCCCATGAACACGGCTTGCACGTTCGTAATGCCAAACGACATGACCACGAACTCAAAGTGCCCATACCTTCACCTAACGGCAGTCTTTGAGATGTCACCCTCCCTCACCCTCAACTGGTGATATCCTGACTGCGGGTCGATCTTGGAGAGCCATGCTACCCCCTTCAAGTGACCAAAAAGTTTTTCTATTCTTTAGAGAGAGTAATAGTTCTAGATCATTACCTAATTCAGTCTCTAGTAGTCTATGCACAGCCTGAGACCACCGTATGCCTTCTTCACGAAAAAGACCAGACCACCCCATGGTGACGCGTTTGGTCGGAAAAAAACCTTCTTCATCAGATCATCAATCTTAATATGTAACTCTCACAACTCAAAATATTCCATTCTATAGGGATCCATGGAAATCGGATGGGAACTGGTTTCTATTCTATCGCATACTCAACATCACGTCGAGGGTGTAGAGTCACCACCTCTTCAAGGAAGGCGTCCATGAACTCACTAACAATTCCCAAAACTTCCACCATATCTGAGTCCACTGAAACCACTGATAGATTGGATAACAATGAAATAAATGGCTCCACTCACCGACTGCCCTCCTGGAAACCCCACTCACTAATGAAAGTCACACGACGGTCACCCAAATCTGAAAACACAACCCTTCTATGGAAGCAGTCGATAATGGAACACAAAGAGAATAGCAATTCGATGCCTAGAATTACATCATAAAACTTCATCTATAGAAAAATAAGGTCTCCAATGGACTGATGTGGTCCCAACATCAGTCTACATCCCCGACAAACATGAGACAAGTTGGTATGACCTCGGACTGGCATAATCAAAACCAAGGGTATGGGAAGTCTCTCTACATCTAAACCTAAGGTATGGGCTAGACTAGGTGTAAAAAAGGTTTGAAAATCTCCAAAATCAAACAGGGCACATGCAAGAGTAAAACAAAATCTAATCGTACCTCAGTAGACCTTATCCCATGCTGGAACAGCTACCTCTGTGGCATGCAACTTCCCACACCGAGCTCCTATGCCCCTCAGTTGTCGGACGCCTCCACGACCACACCCTGGTCAAGGTTTCTGAGGAGTGCCCTGAGATCGGCCTCCTCCTACATCATCTGCTCTCGAAAGAGCATGAGCTCCCTGTCCCTATAGTTGCTGCTGAAAGGGCCTAGCTGGAAACTACTGCTACTGAGGTGGGCATTGAACCTACCCACCCCCATTGTACTACACTCACTCCGAGAACTAATTACAAAGATTCCCATGACTTCCATAGATGAATCATCTTGATACTAGTCCCAAAAAGAAGGGGTGAGGACCAGGAGATCAAAACTGGAATTGTTGGGGCATGCTCCCCACTGGATCAAACATAGAAGGCCCTGACGCTAGAGACCTACTGTTGATAGCTTTCCCCTTTGATGATCCCAACTAGATCCCCTGTCGTGGAACACCTCCCAATGTGTCCATCCTATCCACCACTTAGGACTTCCTTTAGACCTCCAATTATGTCAGTAGAGTGAAGGGAGTAATAGCATAATGAAGAGAAGGTCGGAGTGCCTCCATTAAATGTATCGTCTGAGACTCCTCATCTGAAAAGAGTTCTGGAGAAAAGTGAAATAGATCCTTGAACTTTATCCCCAACTCCCTCAATGACTTACTCCCTTAATGATGGGAGAGTAGATCATGTCTCTTCTCATCCTTCATGGTGGAAGAGAGGAATTCTGCCCGAAACTCCCCCTCGAAATCAGTCCACGAAACTTCTACCTCCCTCTTCTCTTTAAGACTGAGCGTCCACCACTGATATGTCGCTCCCCACATCTGGCTTATAGCCAGAGGAACATAGTACTCCATTGGAGCCTAGATCAAGCAAAAATATATCACTATATACTCGAGTGAGCTCTCTATGTCCATGTCTGAAATGATTCCCTCGTACTTCATGAGGGTCTGCCGCTAAATGGAAAGAAGTGTCATCTCCCACTATTCATCCTCCTCTCAATCAGCCCTTTGCTGATCTGTCAAATCAGCCTCCTGGGCCTTGATCGCATGTACTACCCGAGGTTTTCATCCGAGTTCCATAGCTGTAAGGTAACCACACCCACAGACACCTGGTCCAAAACAACAACCACCATGCCCATAGACACCTGGGCCTCATCCTGAAGACACTTGAGAAACAACATGCCCGCACACACCTGGGAAAACCACCACAACTACCCTGCCTGAGGAATCTTGAGTTATAATGGACTTCATGCCATCACAGACTTCCTGAAGAGTCTTGGTCTACTCTGTAAAGGTAGCAAAAAACTATCTAACAACCATCCACTCATAGGAGTGTGGGGAAAAACACTCTCCCCCATGAAATGGGGGTGTTCGGCACGAAGTGCTCAACTTGGGTGGGGTGTGAATAATAAACATAAGAACTAAATTATTCATATAGGTAAAAAAGCTCTCATCCCAACCTAGGGATTCCAAAACCATAACATACACAAACACCCTTTTTACTATTCATTTATAAGAAGCACAATATCCACAACCAATTCACAAATCAATCCTGGAAAATGATTCCCCATTGAACCCATTCTTGTTTTCATATTCAATTCATTCCATTTTAAAAATTCTTCACTACTGAGCAACTAACAAGAATACCCACAAGACAAGGAAGGAAAACAACCAAGTAGAAAATCAAGCATTCACTCTCAGTAATCTTGTAAAGTCCCAACAATAGAAGGGAATATGTGAGATCCCTCAAAGTACTGGAACCAAACTGAGCCCCAACATACGGCCCCACATATCCTCAGATCTAAAAAACAATAAATTCACAATAGGGGATCCCATCCCCATCCACGTCACCCCACAAGGAATCAAACAGAACAACCATACACATCACCAGAATAGAGCAAGGGAGTTCTCAAATTTAATCACACCATTTATTAAGTTCCTTCTATTTGTTTGGTTAACTCAGGTGATCACACAAGTATTCTTATTCATTGGGCATCCATTTAATCAACTATGTTTATGCGATTAACTAGTTTCAATGTTTCACCCTTTCAATCATAGGATTATCTAGAAAACAGAGGATCATTAGTGTGCAAGAAAGGACCACCAACAGACACGATTTTCTGAGACATAAGCCTGAATAATTCACTACATATAAGCAAAGATAAAATAGTATAGTCGCATCATCAAACACACCCCTTAATTATTTAAAAACCATTTATTGTCTTCTTTAAGGTTTGGTTTCACCCATCCACGAAGGAAAATTATCATACCCACCCCATATGATACATAGTAAAGAGAGACGAAGGAAGAACCCTACCTAGATTTTCAACGATAGAAGTTTTTCTCCCCGTGCCGTGAACTGGGGATGTGCGACTTACAGGGAAGGAACTATGAGGACTCCAAGAATGAGCAGGAAAGGATCCAACACTGGCGCACCACTAGCCTTAGGAATGGGGACTCCAAATGGACCAAGGAAAGGAAAGGAGACTAGCCATTAATAAGGAAGAATCTTTGTGCAATAAAAGGTAAGATTCTGGAGTTACGGGATATGAAATATTGAATGGGTTTAAAGGTGGATTGTGATTTCACCATGTGGTCGGATGGTTACAAACAATGTAATTTAAAGTTATTTAATAATTTTCATTAGAGAGATGGCCATAATAGTGGTGCCTTAAAGGATTTACTTTAATTAGAGGAAAACACATAATAGGGGTGAAACTGGAAGGTACATGAAAAGGGTGTGGCATCGAGGAAAAATCCACATGTTTTGGTAAGTTAGGGGTCACCTAGATCTTGGTGGATTTTAGATATCATTTATAGGATTTTAATGGCTTTAAAAGGGGTATAAAAACACTTTTACGTCAACATATATGTTGAGGGAGTGGAAAACGTCAAAAACTTGAAAAAAAGGAACAAGGGTGGGACTCCATTTGGTGAGACACTATAATGGTGCCACGGTCATGGTGTCGCCCTCACTTTTCCACCGTCTCACAGAGCCACCATTTCATTGAGCGACTGTGACGGAGCGACTGCTAGGGTTCCACCATCACGGTGCCGCCAAGACCAGTGTCACCGTCATGGTTCTAGTGTTTTGGTGGAACCGTTTGATGGGACTGAGATTTTGGAAAAGTACTGGACCAGGAGGGTTTGGTCCATTACAAGACCTATATGGAAAGAAGTATCAAATCCAACTGCCTGGGTTGAAGTTTGTTAAATAAATCTATCGATACCTAATCTTTTTAAGGAAATGTCATAAGAAGTTAGAACCATTCAACAACAGATCAAGGTGTCTCAAAGTAGACAAAAAAAAGTTATAGTAAAAATGGTGGATATTATCTAGAAATTAAAGTTGGAGATAAGGTGTTTCTATGAATCTCCCCATGGAAGAAAGTTATGAGATTCAAAAAGAATGGAAAATTTGATCCCTAGATATATTGTCCCCTTAGATATTCTTTATCATGTAGAGATGGTAGATTATTGATTGGGGCTTATAAAGAACCTCTATTTACTTAATGATGTGTTCTTTGTATATCTTGTGGCATATTATATATTGGATCCTTCACCTGTACAAAACTCAAAGTTCATACCACTTGAGAATGATCTTTTTAATGAAGAAGTCCTAGTATAAAAATTGGATCATAGAGATAATGTGTAATGGAATAAGAAAACTCACCTGGTAACAGTTATTTGGAGAAATAAGATATTCAAAGAAGCTACATGGTTATGTGAGGATGTAATGAAACATAGATATTCTCATTTTATGTATTAGAGTAACCAAATTTAGAGGGTGACATTCATTTTAATGGTGGTAAAATGTAACACCCTAAGATTTTATGATATATTTATTTTTAAATAATTTTAATCTCTTTGATATATTATGATAAACACAACCCCAAGTTTAAATGAACCATAATATACTATATTTTTATAACCTAGCAGTTAAATTTGTAGTGTCTTGGACCCTATTCACTACAAAGTAAGAAAACATGGTTGGTCACATAGCCTCAAACATGCCTCCCCATATTCCAGAAGCTTCAACTAGTAATGAGTGTCTATAATGATATTGTGGGGAGACTATACCCTCATGGTAAGACTGGAGAATAGTGGTATAAATAATAACATGCAGTTGAAACAATAATAAATAACCCATATAGGAATAATAATAAACCATCATGATATAATAAATAGGCATAAATTGAATCAATATCATATACAAAAATGATAATCATTTTAGGATTCTATAAAAAAGGGGAAGTATATAGGATATAGGGTATTAGAATATGCATCATGCTATAAAGAAGACAAAAAAGTCCAAAAGTTATCTATGTTCACTTCATAAGCATAGTCTCAGCCCTCTTCTACTATACTTCATCCTAGAATAGTAATTCAGGCATACAAAGATGGATGATTCCCTTTGTCCATACCTGTATCCATAAGGTATTTTAGGTACCAACTGATGGCCCAGATGTGGTGTAAGGTATAGCCAGTATGCCACAACCAATGGAATCTAGAACTATCCATTATTTACAAATTGATAATAAGTGTGCAGGTTGTAATAAATATAGGATAGTAAATATATAATTCATGTCATACTGGGTGCCATACGGGATACCTGACCAACACTACCTGCTTCGGCCTAAGTCATATGAATCTAAACAGATGCCACCCTACATGTATATATATATAAATAAAGGTATTTTTATATGTGACACATATACATATACACATACATATATAAATATATATATCAAGGTATATAGATACATAGTAATAGTCAGGACCTGAGGCATAAGCCTAAAGAATCCATACACACTTATAAGGGGTTTCATAATTCTTTTCTTAGTTTTAATTAATTGGCATCATTACCCTATCCAAGGAATTCTATAAAAAAGAACATGGGTATCAATCCAGATGCACTATAAAATCCATCTTCATATGATTTTTTCCAAGGCATCCATATAAGGACCCATGTATCACTCAAGGTCTGGTTTGAAGTATAACCCTCTAATTATTTCCCTAGTGTACCATATCGGGAACTAGGTATCACTCATGTCATGGTATGATAATAGTGCCTATAGATCCTATATAGGGTAATCTATTAGGGAACTAGGTATCACTCATGGGAAGCATAAAGACATCCTCCCAGTGAGCCTCTCTATGGTGTTCCATAAAGAACTCATGTATTACTTCTATTGTGCTATGATCCATTCATAAATTATTTTTTCATTAAGATTGATAAGACTATACAAGAATTTCAAATTTAAACCCTTGTATCATGCTCATATTGACATAGGGGATGTTTATGGCTAACATTAAACTCATACCATTCAAAGATCACTTTTTAGTCATGTATTACAATACATTTATTATGGATAAACCATTCTACAACATTAATAACAAGGGTCAATGCACATTTCCTACCATTTTGTTTGGTTTAAATCAAAATGAATTAAATTCAAGAGGGAAATTCAACACACCTCATTGGTGATTCAAACTAATTCCAAGGCATGAGACTCTTAATCCTTTAAGCAAGGAACACACTAAGAGGTGGATCAAATCGATATAGTCATCCTCTGAGTTTTATTTGTGGGATTATAGAATTTGCTAATCACGGAAACATTATTAAATTTAGTAAATTATAAATTTAGGAGGTGTTTCCTAAAGGTTCTGGTGGATGACATAACAATGGAACATATAAAAAATGAGACTTTAGGGAAAGAGAACTATACCAACTAACTTAGGTTGGTATAAAATTCTCAACTATTATCTACTTTAGATTAAATTTAGAATATAATAAATTATAAAAATTGAAAAATTCCCAAATATATAGAATATAATCTCACACACAAAAAATTCCAAATATGGTGGGATAAATAGAGAAAGGAAGGAAGATGAGTGAGGAAATTATCATTGGTGATTTAATGCTCCTAATGGTGAAGGAATTAGAAATTAAATAAAGATCTGAGATTAAATCCTATATTGAAATAAGATGAAGATCCCCCTCTCTTGAGAAGGTGGTACATTCTAATATAGAGGTAAAGGAAGGAATGGTTTGGGAAAAATGGTTATGTGGAACTAAGTGTACAGCCCTGGGTGAATGGTTTGGGAAAACTGTGTGACCCCTTTCATATCACTGGAGATCCTCGTATATCCATGCAACCTAGGGTACAAGGTTATAACTAAATGTGTACTCACTCTGTAATTTACTACACCACCCACATTGTTGAGTCACATGGTTAGCACTAATCATGTTCTATCCATGCAGATTTGTCTTTCTATCCAAAATATAGAGCTATAGACTTTGAATACACCCTGGATTCTCCCAAACCACTCCTTGTCATCATAAGTACATTACTATCATAAAATGAGAAGTTTTTTATAGAAAATTGAGTATCCATAACTCTTTAAAAAAATTGTTATGTTATAAACTCCCCTCCTTAAAACAACATTTCCTCGAGTTTCCCTTCCAAGGGTGGTAAAACATTTAATGAGAAAATGTTTTTCCACCAAGCACATACATCAACCACTCCCTCTCATGTCTCATTCAGTACACGGTCATGCTTCCATAATGCCCAAAGCAGAGGAAATGACCTACCTAAAATAGTCTTTGTAATCCTATCAATGATACTTATAGGATTCTCCTCAAAGGACACAACTACAACAAACTCAATATCCCCATGATCAAATAAATGATGTGGGTCGGTTTAATAATGGAAAAGCTATGGTACATGAAAGACATTGTAATTATCCCAGTACCTCTAAGGTAAGGGCAACCAATAGGATAATGGCATGACCCTCTCTATAATCTTGAAAGGACCTCTATAATGAGGTGGTAGTTTTCTATGTCTCTAAATCTTTCAATGGCATAATATAGGAGAAACTTGGAGAATGACCTGATTCCCCTACTTGAACTCCAGAGTCCGGTGGTGACGATTTGTATAATAATGATTCCTAGATAGAGTTGTATACATATGATTCTAAATTAGTTGTACTTTCTCTAAGATCTCCTAAACAAGATGAGGTCATAGTAGAACTGTCTCACCTACTTCTAACAAGAATAGAGGTGAATGAAATGGCCTATAATATAGGTCCTCATAAGGAATAATATGAATGGTTTTCTGAAATGTATTATTATAAGAAAAAATAATGAGTGGTATGTGTTTTTTCAAGAACCTCAAAAATAAAGGATGAATACGTGGATCATGTCTTCTAACACTCATATCGTATGCTCAGATTGACTACCGGTCTGAGGGTGGTTTGTTGGGATCAAAATCACCTATTGACCTAGTGCCATCTGCAACCCCTACTAAAATTTTGATGTAATTTGAGTGTCTATATCTAGCATGATATAATGAGGAACACTATAAAGTCATATAATCTCCTGAATGTAAAGCCCCCCAAGCTCATCTAATGAAAAGGTATCCTTGATATGCATAAATTTCATGACCTTGGTCAACATATCAACAAACGTACATGCCGAATAGCTGCCTTGATATGATATTAGTAAGACCATTTGAAAATCCATGGTTACATAATCGAAATTACACTCTGAAATAGAGAGAGGAAATAGAATTCAAATAGAACACTGGTAATCCACCTTCACCTACTGATATGTGGAACACCATGGGATAAACCCAGCAATCTCTTTATTCACACCTAGACACCAATACTAAAGACATGTGTCTTATTACATCTTGTTAAGCCTAGGGTGAACTATTATCCTCTTTTTTAATGGATTCTCCTTGGTTAAAAACTAAGGAACATTTATTTAAAATAATAAAAGTTAAAAAATTATGAAAGAATTGATTTTCTTACAATATTTTTTCATGAAAGGGGAGCATATCTAAAGGATCTTTATCTGACTAGGTGAGGTTGTATTTGACTCTATTGTTCTCAAGACCATAATAAAATGTGTTCCCTTATCAAAATTAATGAGTGATAATATGGTTTATCTCCATGAGAGAGTGTAATAAATCCATCCATCAGGTTGTGATCAACCAAGCAAGATGAACCACACCATCCCAAAGAGCTTCCATGATGATGGTTGAATCACTTTCAAACTAGATATCTTTACTACCTTTTTTTCATTTTAAAGGTAATTTCATGGATAACGCTCCACATTTCTACCTCCAAAGTAGAGGAAAATCCATAGGTTCCATATAAGCAACCAAGAAGCTACCCAAGGTGGTCCTTATACACCGCTATGCATCTTGAAGGCCTCAAGTTACCTTTAGAGGATCCTCAACATTAACTTTAATCCATCCTAGGAAAGGGGTTTTCCAAAAGACTTAAAAAAATTCAAGGATGAATCTAAATTCCTTCAACACTAAGGCACTAAAAGATATTTAATTCAGTTATAGAATTGTTGAAATTCCCCTACTGGATAAATGTAACATCTTCGACAGTAGTGAAAATCCACATCCATCATGAATGTAATCAGAATGAGATATTTTTATGTAAATAAGCATTTTTGCATACCAAATAACATGAATAATCTTCGGAAAAAACTGCCCAGAAAAGGTTTCTAATCTGCAGAGAGGCATATGTAGTAGTGAATAATTGAATTTGATAACCTATTGAGTCCAAAAGTAACCATCTAAAATCAAAGAAATCAAGAATATACTTTAAAAGAGAAATATCTATAGCACAAGAAATAAAAATATGGTTAGTGTCTTCTCTATGTTGATTTTATAGTTAGAATTTATAGTAAATTTCAACCCCAATATAATCGGGATGAATATCAGTGGGGACTTGGTTGTGCGCAATTATCCAAACAAGAGTGAGTATTGAAGGTTTTATCCAAATATTGTCAAAAAAAATTATGCCAAGAAAATCATAATCTAAATTCCTAAAACAGTTATTGTAAAGAGTTTTAGAGTTGAGAATTCAATTATGAGAAGGTTCCATATTAAGAATTCATCAGAGGTAGAAATATGGTAATTGTCAATTACATGGTCAATGTTATTAGGAATATTAAAACTAGGGGAATTTAAAAAATATTTAATAGAAACATCAGTTTCCCCAGGTAATTATTTGGGATTAATGAAATAGTTAAGAGGAGAGCTAGTCCAGTAATCTAAAAAAATATTCATAGAGGAATATCTATTAACCATCCACCTATAATTAGACATAATATTATAGAAATATTGTTTAATGGATGTCTAGATAGAAGAATTCATATAATTTAGGTTACATTTATTTATCATGTCAACAAACCTATTTTTAAGGAATGAAAGTGTCATGGATTCATTATGAAGAAAATTCAAAATAACTATATATTTTATGAATCATTGAAGAATTTTAGTTTTTTAATTCTAAGAAAACCATTAACTAGGCGTTTAAAATAGTTGGACCAAGACACACCCACTTATTTTCTTTCAAGATTGTTTTTGCTCCATAAAAAATTTGATAAAGACATTTACCTTTTATAGAAGTCCAATAATCCATTTGTATACCATCAATAGTAAACCATTTCTGATATAATTTAGAATTTAACAAGGAAAATAAAACCTTCCATAGATAGGGATTTCCCTTTCCAAGAGGAATGCTGATTTTGAATTTGATCAACAATTTTAGAAAATTAATTAATTTTTCTTCTTCCATAAAATGTGGCGACACAAAGATATGTGAAAGGTAAGGATCCTTCTTTTAGGCCCAACTAATTAATTATGTTGACTTTTCTATAAGCTGGAAACCTTTTTCCAAAGAAGGTAAAGGATATACTCTAGCTGATGGCTTGTCCAGAGATCTCTTCATAAGGAGATAGAGAAGACTTAATATTTTTTATATTTATTTTAATCAATTTTATGAAAAGAAGGATATGATCTCCATAGAGGAGGTGAATAGGAACAACAAGATTCCTAGAAGTATATATAGGCTTAAGTTTACCTTGATCCATAATACAAGTGAATAGTCTGCTTTAGTATTCTTTTGTAATAAAGAAGTGAATAATAGACAAGGGATCACCTTGTGTGACACCTTTGGTGTAGTTGAAGTATGCATTAGGAGATCCATTAATAAGAATGGATATTTGAGCACATTTAAAAGGAATTTTAACACTACTAATGATAAGATTATTAAAACTGAAACCTTGAAGGTCCATATAGATAAAGATCCAATATATGGTATCAATATCCTTTATTATGTTAATATAAATGGAAACAATGCCTTTCTTTTTAGATTTATTTAAGAGCATAGTGCATTCAGAGGTTAGGAATATGCAATATTAAATGGTTCTACAATTGATAAAACCAAATTGGTTCCAAGAACTAATTTTGTTAGTAATGGTTTCCATGACTGTTGGAAAAGAGCTAAGAAATGATTTCACAAAGAGTTTGGATAAGTAAAATATGTATAAAGAGATAAATCATGAAGGTATTATCTAGTTTTGGGATCAAATAGAGAAAATTTTCATTAATACCATGAGGAAGCATACCATTGTATAAGAACTAATTAACCAACTTATAAACATCAAGATAAATAAAATCCTAATCATGTTGAAAGAAATCATTATTGAAATCATTAGGGCCAGGCGAACTATTTGGTTTTTAGCTAAAAATAGTATTTGTGATTTAATGATCAAAAAAAATGTGGGTGAGGAAGGTGTAAACCTCATTATTAATAATGAAAGGAAAGAAATATGGGAGAAGGTATTTATTAAGATCAGGTCCACTGAAAATATTTCTAAAGTATGAGATGATATGACTAGCAAGACCATCCTTAGTATCAACAAGATAATGCCTCCAATATCAGAATACGTAAAACACATCTACTAGCTAGATTTCATGTATACGGTAATTTTTCTCATGAGTTCTGAGCTAGAAGGACTCGTATGATACAAATTGATATCCCAACATCAGAACATCTTTCAGCTTGATTCCTGATGTATCATAATAAACTGTATAGATTCTTCCCAGATCTGGAAGAATTAGGATCATCACTAAAGTCAACCATCCATTAAAATCCTGAAAGTTTCTCCCATAGGCTTCATACCATAAAAACTTAACACATTTTTAGTCACTCCCATAAGAGGTTCCACAATGAATGAAAATACCTAAATGAAGCACTTGTATTATCCATCCCCAAGAAACACCATATGTCAAAAACATTCTTTAGCTACTCTCATGAAACCACAACTTTCAAGTTCCCTGGGTCAACATATACACATTTCTCTAAGATGATGTGACCCCAAAAGTGAACCTTATTGATCTAAAAGTTAAATTTTGTGAGATTAAAAAACATCTCGAGCTCCCTTAGTGTATTTATAAAGATCTCAATATATTTATCGTGATCCTGTTGAGTATGAGAATACACCAGCATATCATTCACGAGGACTACCAAAAATTAATCCAAATATGGCTGGAAACTTGATTCCTCAGGGCCATAAAAAAACTATATAATTTGTAAGACCAAACAGAATAACTAGATACTCATACAATAAAAATCTAATTTGTAACATTGTATGTAGTATTTCTGGTGAACTAACATGCACCTAATGGTAGTCTGACCACAAATCAAACTTAGAGAAAAATGTTTCTACTCGAATTTAGTTGAAGAGGTCATCTATGCGTGGCATTGGATATTGATTCTTAACTATAATTTAGTTTAACTTGATATTTTCCATGAAAATATTGAGGGTATCATATTCTTTATTGGTTAATTTCATAGGTGAACCCCATAGAGAATTATTGTTTCATATGAAAACCATACCTTCCAAATTCTCTAGTTTCTTGTTAAGTTCCAAGATCTCTGTAGATGTCATCCAGTAAGGATGAATGGAAGCTGGTGCTTATCTTAGTATTATCATAATGGTGAACTCCACCACTCTCAGAGGAGGTAATCACAAAAATTCTTCAGAGAAAATCCCTAAAATGATCCTCAACATGATGGAATTCCATGTTGCACCTTTCCTGATTGATCATAAAGAGACTAGAAATCTGGGATATCGCTCTACCCATCTAACAATTCTAAATTCAAGCTCAACCCACTAGGGCATCCCATTCACCCTTGTGAATATAACTACTATACTCAGGTGATGTGAAGGACAACCTCTTATGATATCAATCAATATGAGCATGGTATGATACTAACTAGTCCATTCTAAGTGTGATATCGAAGACCATTATCTCAAGGGAATAATGGTTCCATGATATATAGTACCCACATGTCTCAATGGATCATTCCTTTCATAGGTGTATTCTCTCAATTTAGATCCACAAAGGTGTGTTGAGAGTCATCATTCCACATAAGTAATCTATTTCCAAGACCATACTTATGATAATTATCACAAATACAAAGTAATGTGAAGTGCCTATATCAAATAAGGTATAAAATGAAGTAGAGTTTAATAAAATAGTGCCAAGAACAGTATAAGTCCCTAGAATTGACACTTTGGGTGAAGGTTTCACTTTATATATATGGACAGATCAATAGCCCAGAGATTCAACCTAACTAACCTTGAAAATTCCACTCTGTTGGCATTGTATATTTGAATTATTGCTAACTTGTCCACATATTCTTCCATGAGAGGATTATTCGGTAGTAATACAGATCTTTTTCTTATGTAGAGCAACTGATCCTATACCCAAATGTGGAGTCGGTGCAAATTCATTCTCACTGGGTACTAGGGAGAAAGTTCAGGAAAAACATTGAAGGTGGACTAACCTTTCATAAGCATGACACTGAATTGGGTCCTTTGTAAAACATGGATTATTATGGCCTATCCTACCATACTGGTGAAACACCACATAAAAGTCAATTCATGTGATTAGACTATAGCTTCCATCATGAGAAGACTCAAAGCGATATTTCATACTGCTAGATGGACCACCTCTCAGTCTCGATGTTTAAATTCCCTGAATCAAACTTCCATCCTCCCTTTGTTTCTACTCAGTTACATGGTCTCATTTTATTATCTTTAAAATGGTGGTAAACCAAAAGACACTCACCAGTGATCAAATGATGTATGAAATCACATCCTCAAATCGTCATGTTGTCATTAAATCATCACCGAAAAGGGTCTGTGTGAAGTACTGAAGATTGGTGATACTAACTAAATACTCCATCACAGACATATCAACCTTATGTAGGTGCATAAATTCCCTAGCATAGTTAGATCTTAGCATCTTCTGGAAGAAGTAATCATAGAAAATTATCTGGAAGTTCACCCAAACAATACCCTGATGTCGATCTACTAAATAATCACATCTCACAAACGTTTAGTGGAATTATGAAACATATAAGTTATGAGATTAAACCTCAACTCTATAGGCATATCCAAATTCTAAAATAATGATAACATGGAATATAACCATGAATCAGTAGCCTGAGGTCCGACATCCATCAGGAAAGTTGGAGGATACTAGTGTTAGAATTCTCGAGTCAACTCTACCATAGTAAGGGCAAGTAATGAAGATCCCTATACAAACTACATGAAGTCTCTCTTATAAAATTGTATCACTGCCCAGCTGAGGAATAACTAGTTCCTTACGTGTCACTACAAGAGGTATTACTGGTGGCTCAGGGTCCACCGCATCTGGAGCATGATTGGAATCATCTTCCCAATGCACTATTCAGGGATGTCGTGGCAGCATAGTTCTACAATTTCCAAACACGTTCCTTAGAAAAGATATAACAACATTTAGGATCACAAATATCACTATAACAAAACCTTCCATTAATAGTGGTGTCCATTATCAACACTAGAAAGAATCACTAATAAAGATCCCCTTTATCACCGTTATATAAAATCCCTGATAAAGGGTGGTCTTTATCAACACTTAAAAAAACACAGAGAAAGGGTCAAATTTATCAGGCAATAAAAAACAATGATAAAGACTACCTTTATCGGTGCATTTATTTTGAGTTGATAAAGGGTGGCCTTTATCAGCACTTTTATTTAGTCTTCATAAAGGGTTTTTCCGTTCATCCCACATTGGAAATTCTCTTTATTTGTGCAGCACTTTTTAACCCTGGGCATTCCACCATCACAGTGTGGTATGGATATTGAGGATCATCACTTTTAAACACTATACCTCACACAAGCCTCATGGTCTGTACCCTACACATTTCATCCTACCTACCAAACTCGCATACTTAGCCCATATACATTGAGCCTTACGCGTGCGAGAAAATACCCAACCCGCCAACCCGACCACCGTCAATTTTTTTTTACACCAATAAAATAATAAATAAATAGTTTAAATATTATTTATATAAGAAAATTGAAATAATTAAACAAATAAAAATTAAAAATGAATTACTTAAAAATGTGAAAAAATTATTATTGAAATAATTATTAATAAAAATGAATAAATTATATATATATATATATTAAAATTAGTAATAAATAGTATACATTAAATATAAATATAGAAAATAAATGAAATCTAATAATTAAATAAATAATAATTAAAAATGAATAAAATTAAAAAATATTAAAAACATTATTAATAAAATAATTATTAAAAAAACTGAATAAACCTAAAAAATATATACATATATATATATATATATATATTAATTATATTTAGAAATAAATTGTATATATTAAATATAAATATATATAATTAATAAAATGTAATAATTAAATAAATAAATACTAAAAAGGAATCCATTTCAAAAATATTAAAACTTTATTAAGGAATGAATTATTTAAAAAATGAATAAATTTAATATATATATATATATATATTAATTCTAAATAGTAACAATTAGTATATATACTAAATATCAATATATAAAATGAATAAAATATAATAATTAAATAAAAAATCAAGAGTGAATAAATAAAAAAATTTATTGAAAAATTTATTAATAAAAATTATTAATAAAAATGAATAAACTTAATATAAACACTAAGACACACTATTTATAAATTTTAAATTTAATATATATATGTGTGTGTGTGTGTGTGTTTAATATTTTTTATTCATCTTTAATATTTATTCCAAATTAAATTCATATTTCATATATAGAAATATATATTGATATACACACAAACACATGATTTATTGGTTTGTAATTGATATATATATATATATATATATTAAGTTTTCTTTAACTTTTATTTGTTTAATATTTTCTAAATGTATTATTTTCCAATATTTATTTATTAACATTTAATATGTTTCTAATTAGTAAATTTCATTCATTTTTAATATTTTTATTAAATATATAATATTTATTAATTTTTAATATATTATATGAATTTATTAATTTTTAATATTATTTATTTGTTAATAATGTTGAGGGTTTTTTAATCTTTTTCAATTTTATTCATTTTTAATTTTTTATTGTTCAATAATTTTATAATTTTATAAATTTAAATATTTATTTATAAATTTTTATTAATTAAAATAATTTTTTTAATATGGTGTAATATTTATTTATATTTATTTATTTATTTATAATGAACATACATGAATACACTCTCAAACTGGTACCTGGCCCAAACTTCCACATGCCTGAAGGGAATTCGTGATCCCCACGGGCTGCGAATAGCACCGGGGAATCAAGCAAAAACATGATGGAACAATTTCACCCAAACTAAAGAAAAAACAACATTTAATATATAAACATAACAAAAATAAATAGTCAAAGATAAAAATATATTCCAAAACAGATAAAGAACAATGGAAGCGATGCAACTGAACAAGGTAGCAAAAACAATCTCGAAGATAAAAGTCAAACTACAAAGGACTATAAAGCCAGACAACTACTCCAATAGATCTGTGTGATAGCGGGGGGGGACTACAACCAAAACACCACCAGCTATGCAAAAAAACTAATATAAAACATCACCACATCATAGTGGCGCCTTACCTTTCCCTGCATTGAAAGAAATAACCAGGTCTATTTTCCACGTAAGGGGTACGTAAGGTGTGAGATAACATGCTCTATAGCATCACACCTAGGTGTACAAAATCAAGTCTCTAAGAAATAGTCAATTCATGCACAAATTTAAGTAAAACAATGCATGATAATAGTTTAGTAGTTTTATATCAAAACAAAGGGAAAACATTTTAATTTCCCATTTTTCCACATTTTCATGTAAATCAGGTAAATCAGTTTCAAATCATTTCATATCTTAATATCAGAATATATATACCATATCAAATCAAAACAAATCATGCATCACATGTCATATAAAATCTTTGGAAGTATAATCAATCAGTGCAAACCAAAAGTAACCCAAATCGGCCAAAAGTACAGGTCACATCATTCTGGGGATTGCACAATGTTAGGATAGTTCGGAAACTCACACCTAATATAGATATTAATGCATGTATGAAAATACTAGACATACATATATATCCTAGACAGTATATGAACACCTCCTAAAGTGAACCCCCCCCCCCCAATAGTTCTGACAAGTGTCTAGAACAACAGGCCTTGGAAGAAGTGGAAAGCCTCATGATCAAACCCCCTCATAGTGGATAAGACCTATTACTATACCTTCCACATTAGTGAAAAAAAATTCCTATGTTAATTATTTTCCAAATCAAATCGTCAAACCATTTTCATCAAACCATGATTTGAAAACAATTTCGTGATGCTTTGAAAAACCCTTCTCCATTTAGAAAAAATAAGGGAAATCGTATTTTATAAAAACTCATTTCCAGACACACAAATTAATAATTAATATCATTCCATTTCATTTCATAAAATAATTTATCAAAATAGGATCAATTCAATTCACTAACATAGCCTAGAGAAGGAACCCCTACCTCATAAATCTGGTCGCACATGCCCGCAATTGAATCCACCACAACAAAGGATTCAACAATGAAAACATAGACCCTAGAATCTATCTACACATCTCAAATTTGATTAAATTTAATAAAAGTATTAGTTGAGAATAGGAAACAACACATAACTCAATAAAACATACATGTTACACCGTAACCAACAAAGGAAATAGCCCCCAGATAGATATCTCACAAAGGATCTAGAAAGGAAACAAGAATAAACATCACCATGGGACAATGAATCCAATAACAAAATGAAATGGTGATACCAAGATGAATTCAATAAACAAGTAGAATTTATTACTCAACTTGAGAGATATAACCCAACTGTAATGGCGATCAATCCACGATTGAATCAATCTGGAATGAACAGATTCTCCCAAAAAGGCCTGAAAATCCTTATCGGTTGAGAGAAATAAGACTTGTGGATGATTGAAATAAAATATCACTCATACAGATCCCTAAAATCATTTTACATGATATTTACATAGTTTTTTATTCCTTTACACATCTTTAAATCCTTTTGATTTAGATGCACCAAAAACCCCATCGCCTCTTCATTAAAAAAAATCTTTTAACATTAAACGGTGTTTAACTTTTACACCACATGTACTCCCTTCGAGTTGTGTAAATGGTTCATGAAATCATCCCTACAAAGATTATATATCATGTATCGCCATTAAAAGTAATTTATTTCTCTAGAAGACTATAAAAACTCCAGTTCCAACCCAAAAACCTCAAACCAGCAAGGGTGTTCTCCAAACTCAGGGATAACTCTACAAATCCATTAAACATTTATGTTTAGACTACATTAATTCAAGCATAAATAAATCCTTGAAATTTAGTTAATTTTTCTCTAAAAAAATCTTTATCCTTGGGAGTCCTAAGATTCACCTAATTAAGGATGAAAACAAGAAAAGAGTAGAAAAATACCTGAAATTGAGTAATGAGATTTTACAAACACCACCACCATAAGACTTTCCATCCCCAAAAAGTCATGTGAATGAATATATTCTGGTAAATAGGGTATTCCACAGTGCCATCTTCAGTGAATCGCACTCCTAATTCAAATGATAATCTAATCTATGACATGATAATACATTAACCAACGAAATCAAGTTCCCAAGTAAGGCTTTCACTTGAGAGTCAACAATATCAATTTGATTCTAAATAATATAAATGTATGTATCTAACTAAATATCTTCCCAAATAAAAATGTGAGATTAATCAAGAAGTCATTTTCTATTCTATGATATGTGGAAAACATCATGACTGCTTGTCAAATTAACAGACAATGCCAACTGATAAGCAACTATCCCAAGCCTTTCAGGGACCTTAATTGGTCCACCATATCTTGGAGCCATCTTTCCCAATTTTCAAAATTGAGGGTGACCCAATTGATGATAAAATTTCAAGAAAACCCAATCACCTATACAAAACTCAAAAGAACAATGTCGTTGAACCAAAAAAAAATCAACTCTGATATGTAAATAGATGCCAAATTATATCTTAAATCCTCATATATTCCTACAGAACCAAATGTGTTATAAACAAAGGACCTTCACCCACCTCCTTCCAAAAAATAGGTGACCTATACAGGTGATTGTAAAATGCCTCTAAAAGATCCATTCTTATTGATGAATGATAAATGATATTATAAGAAAATTCAACCAGTCCTATATGGCTATCCCATGATCCACTAAAATCCAAGACACATGAAAGAAGCATATCCTCCACAATATGAATATAATGATTCTTATAACCATCTATCTATGGATGATAATTTTTTATTGATCTGACCTGAGTCCCCATCACCTCTTATAGACTCCACCAGAACCTCAAGGACAAACTAGGATCCCAATCTTAAACAATGGAAGAAGGAGTAGCATGTGACCTCATAATTTCCTACACATATAGCTTACCCAAATATTCAACTTTAGTGGTATCCCTGATCATAATGAAATGAGATTTATTTTTCAAGTAATCAATCACCACCCAGATAGTATTCCTCCCTTGGGGTGTCTATGGTAAACTAACAACAATATCCAAGGATATATCATCCCATTTCCAAACTATCACCATACAAGGATGGAGAAAACTAAAAGGTTTTAGGTGTTTTCCTTTTCCTATGGGGAGGTGTAACAACAAGACATTTAATCAGTAATATCACACTTCTAACCCAGCCACCAGAACTTCTATATCATGTCATAATACATCTGTTTAGTTACCAAATGAACTTACCATGAAGAAATGTGATAATCAAACAAATCGATATCCTTACTAATGTTGGGACAATAAATAGTTCCCCAAAATTTACAATACCATCTGAAGAGAGAGACCAATCAGAAATATTATCCCCACCATATAGGGTTTCTTGAATTCCTTTGAACTCATAATCTCGTTGATGAGTCTACATAAGGAGATATTATTATAAATATACATTGGTCAGAACCATTCTTAAAACAGCCAATTGAGAATCTAGATGAAATTAAGAAAAAAGTCCCATAAGGTTTCACTCCTATGTTGATTCTAAAACAGCCTGCAATGGAACATTCCTACTAATAGAAATCTGAAAACACATTCCATTTACTTGGGGTATAGGGGATCTCAAAGGCAAATTAGTTAAGGTATTCCACCAACCACCTCTTTCTAATATTCAATTAATTATGAAAAAAGATATATCAAATACTTTAATGGTTAGAAAATATTGTGAACCTCTACCCAAAATGATAGTGTCTCTGACACTTAAGGGCCTTTATACAGCAACAATCTCTAAATCACGAGGGGGTAATTCTTCTCATGTGTTCGAGGATGACTAGAACCATAAGATACTGCATGATCATCCTGTATGAGCATAAATCCCAAAACAGCACCAAAATCATCATAGAAAACTATGTACCCCTTATTGGGAATATGTAAGATCAGAATATGATTCGAGGTCAAAAGTACTTCGAAATAATACAGACACTTTGCATTCCATATGAATTTCACCCCTTTCCTAGTAATATTGGTCAAATGTGCTTCTAACTATGAGAAATCCTTGATAAACCATCTATAGTATCCCGAAATACTAAGGAAGCTCTAAATCTCAAAGATATTCTCTAGTTCTTACCAAGAAAAAACAACATTTACCTTCTCTGGATCAATTGATAAACCATGCTCAAAAATCATTTTCCCTGGAAGTATCAATTCTTGTTTCTAGAAGTTTAATTTTGAAATCCTTCCATAAAAATTGTGACTCAATAAGATTTTTAAAATTAAAATCAGATAAAACTCATAATCATGCTTGGATATTAAAAAAACCAATATATCATCTATGAAAACTGCCACAAAAGTAAAAATATACTGATGGAATACCTAATTCATCCAATCCCTAAAGTGTTTTGGGGCATTATTTATACCAAGAAACCTCACAGGATATTTTTAATGGCCATACTTTCTCTTGAAAGTCTTCTTTGATATATCACATCCCTAAAATCTGCATTGATGACAACCTGACCAAAGATCAATCTACAAATACCACTTTTCCCCATTTAATTGGTCAAAAAAATAATCCACACATTGAAAATTATACTTATTCTTAACGGATTCTTGGTTCAAGTTCTGATATTTTATGCCCAATAAGAGTGAACTATCTTCCTTTTTGGTAAATAATACTGGGGCTACCCAAGGAAAAACTCTTGGGAGGACAAAACCATTTTCCACCAGATTTTCTGACTAAATCTTTACCTATTTCATATATTCTAGTTCCATATGATAACAAGGTGTTTATATCGACTATATCCATGAAACTAGGTTAATTTTAAACTCTAACTCCATTTCAATATGAATCCTGGAGAAATAATCTGGGAAAACATCAGGAAAATCACAAAAAATAAATAGAATTTCTACAATAGAATAAACGTTATCAGGTAAAACTATTACAAGAGACAAAAAAATACAGATCTCTGGGAAGGATGGTCCTACATGACAACACCTTGGATCCCAATCTCTCCAAAACACATTTGATCTCTCATCAGATGTAAGAAATAAGACATGCCAATGATAAAAATAAACCTCAACATGATGAGAAAAAATCAAATCGATCCTGATGATGACATCAAACAGATCCAGATTGGGAAAAATAAAATCCTACACTAACTCTAAATCAGTTATTAGTAGTGTACAAGGATACCAAAAACCTTCACTTTCTAACTCCCATGTGGTGTAACTAACACCATAAAAAAGAACATGATATCCATTAGAAGGTTAAGAATTCCAACAAATATCTAGATATAAATGAGAGGGAAGAACAAATATCAAATAAAGTAATCACTATTGAGTCTGCAATAAAGATGGTATATCTCAATTTCATTGTACCCACGTATGTCTTCACCAAAACCACATCTACTGCATGAGGTGATTCTCTACTAAGGCTCGAGGCTGGAGCCCTGTAGTCTTACAATCATTTGATTGCCCAACAATATTCTTTAGAGTTGAAAATTCCTAATCATATTGAGTTGTATACATAGCCTAATAGAAAGGATTCATATGAGAATAATGTCTATAAATGTTTCACATATTCTCAAGTGAAGGACAAGCCAATTTTTTCGGCCTTACCAAACTGATAGAAATTAAGAGGAACACTTCTAGCTACAATTGGAAGTGATGAAGATGACTACTACCAAGAACCACCTCTACCACTCCCATAATGATCTTTAAACTTTGTTTTCTTATCTACGGTGTCACTAAATTTTCCATAATGTAAAAAATAAGAGGAAGAATATCGAACCATTCCTTCCATATTCATTTTTATCATCATAATCTTGTTCACTCTCTCTGTATAGGTTTAAATATTTAGTATAAATACTTGTGATCTGATATCTGGTCACAATCCTAGTAGGTACTTATGATCTTTCATCTGGTTATGCTTTACAACCTTTAAAGAAAAATGAACCAGCTCAGCAAACTGATTGGTTTATTCTGATATCGAATGATCTCCCTTCTACAAAGAGAGGATTTCCAAAGACTTCTCCATCATTAGATACTCTATAAAAACATATGTAAGAATATATTCTTAAACCCCTTCCAGTACAAGCCCACATACTGATCATTCTATAGCATAGAATCCCCCCAATTCTTTTTGGAACCCTCATGTCCAAATGATACACACTTTACCTTGAAAATCTCTAGTGTATCTAGGAAGTAAAATATCATATTGATCTTTTGAATCCCATCCTCTACCACTTGAGGTTCATTTTTACCTTTAAAGGATGACTGTTTCTCATACAAGAACTCTTGTGATCTAACTCTTTATTTGACATCTCCCAAATGTACCTCAAAAACTACATTTTGATCTTGCGATATATTATAATCTATGACATGAATTTCCCATATTATAGACTTGATAAAATTATGATCCAATGGTGAATATCTTTATGGAGCATCATGTACACCCTCCCAAAGAACTCACGAAACACATCTTAGATGAATATTGTTGCACATTGAAACAAAATAAACAATTATCCAATAGAAAAATATCAATTCAAACTAGAAAACTAGACATCAAAAACTGTGATTAACAGCGAAACTCAAAATAGGAGACACGCATCCCAGCATCCCATAGTAACTTGATTCTCCTATCAACAAAATCGTGTCGGTCACTCACCACAACCTACCTTTCAGGTCCCTAAAATCCTATATCTTGTCTATAAAACACCCCAAGATAAGAACACTTAATGGAAGACCAACATTGATACCTAACTACAGTGAATCAACACAAATACCCACTCAAATAGGTACCTGACCCAATCCTCCACATAACAGAAGGGAATTCCAGATCCCCATAGGATGGTGACAAGAACCTCGGCCTCAAAAAACTACCAGAGGGTATGATTTATCCCAACCTAAAGTGAAAATAACAGGGAATATATATAAACAACACAAAAAAACAATGGAAGATAAAAATGTATTCCATAACAAATAAAGAACAATAGAAGAGATACAACTAAACATCGTAGAAAATAGAATTAATAACATATAAGTCCAACTAAAAATGTAACATCCCAGGTAAATAAAGAATATTAATCTTTCATATTTATTAATATTTGTGAATAAAATATTAATATTACTTTAAATGGAATGCTATGATCGATGGCGTACCCAATACGCAACAACGAGTTTCTTTGAAATCTTACGTAGCACTCTAATAATAAAATAATATTATTTTAAATGGTAGTTAATACCTAGCCATTTTATTGGCAGGAATGAATAGAAATAAATAAAATATGATTTTATATGTTTGTTAAATGTTTTTAAATTTATCCAATAAAAGATAAAGGCTTAAAATAAGAAAAAAATCAATTTTAAGCATAAATACTCTAAAATTCACTAAAAGGTGGATTTATCACCTTTTGATGGTGAACCCTCTTTAATATAGTTTTTTTAACTCTTATACATTCTATTGGACCAAATAAAATTCTTCTTTATAATTGGGACATCAAAATTTACTATGTGTAAATTTTTGGTATTTTTCCGATAAAGTGCATTTTTCTAATGAATAGTGAAAAATGTTGTATTTTAATTAAAAACCTATTTTTAATCTAATTTATTTTTATGATTATATTATATTTTGAATTGGTTTTAAAGTCCAATTATAATATATTTTTACCATTTAATCCAATAGTGTTCATTGAAATTAATTTCACTTTGAAATTGGACTTAAACTAGTGTCAATCATTTGATATATATTGTTTCATAAAAACACGCTATTTCTTCTGACAACAGGAATTAAATATTAAATTAATTAATGAAAATTATATCTTTCTAATTTTGTAAAATAGACATCATTTTTGAACTTGGAATATCAAAATTAGCTTAGGGTAAATTTTTGGTATTTTTCTGAAAAATTACAATTTTTGATGAATAGTCACTACTGGAATTCTGGTTTTTACCAACGGGTGTTTACCAAAGGTTTTCTTAAACAATTGGTGTTGTAGGATTAGAGAAGCCTTTCCCTAATGTTTCACTGAAATCGTTGGGAAAATTCACCCCTTTTCCAACGGTTTATTACGGTTTTTAAAAACCGTTGGGAAATATTTTCCCCAAATACAGTCGCGGTGCTGCTCTCCCCCATTCGCGACAGAAGCCCTAAACTCATTCCTACTCCACCACTCTGCTCCTCTCTTGAACTCCCCCATCCTAAGAGGTGAAAACCCATCTGTAATCAGGTATTTTTTTCCTTTATACACATATACTACGTTATTTTTATTGTTATTGATCTAATATTTTAGTTTTAAGTTATCAATCCAGCTCCAGCTCTCTGCTACTCTCAAACTCCCCCATCCGAATTGGTGAAAACCCATCTGAATCATCTCAAATCAGGTATTTTATTCTTTATACACATATGGTACCTTGTTTTTTTATTGATCTAATATTTTAGTTTTAAGTTTTGATTTTGATGTGATTTCACCGTGAAAAATAGGGAAATGAATGAATATTTTTTTAATTAATTAGTTTCCCCTGGAATATCAGTTGTGTTATAATGTCCATGCTAAATAAATGGGTAATGTAATAAAAGACCTTGAATAAATAAATTGTGGATGTTGGGGTATGTTGCCTCTATGAGAGGTTTTTTGTTTTGTTTCATTGTATGTTGTAGGTTTTTTTATGGGGATTGAGGTGACCGGTTGGGCTTTGTGATATGTGGGGTTGTAATGTGATGGTTAGTGGGCATGGATGTGACATGTGAAGTTGTATGATAGTGATGATGTGTGGTGGTGTTGTGTCGTGTGGAGGTGTTCTGTGATGAAGTTGTGGTGTATGATATGGTGAGGTGGTTTTGGTTGTGCGGTGGTTTGTGATGTGCAATATTTTTGTTGTGATATGTGGTTGTTTTGGTGAGATGGTTGGACGATGTAACAAGGCGTCGATGGTTATTGTGAGATGGTGAGTTATTGTGTGGTGGTTTTATTAGTTTCCTGGTTATCTATGGAATAAATTATGTTGTTAAAACAAAAAAACATGATATTAAATAAATGAGATGGAATAGAAATGGATGTGTGGTAAATGGATTTAATTAATTTAACATTAAATGAATGGACAATGTAAGTTTGAATGAAGTGGCTTATAAATGAAAGTGAGAAATTCTATGCATCTTGTGTGATGGTGGTGTGGTTTATGTGTTTTATGGTAGTAGTGAAGTGTGTGATTATGTAGTTAATGTGATCCCATAGGTTGAGTATTTTGTGCTATCTATATATCATGTATTTTTATGTTATTTCTACACATTCCCAACCAGAGTTGGATAAACTTACCAACGATCAGAGGTTTTGAGTTATGGGTATTTTTTCTAATATCTAGGATGGTGGTTATATGGTTGGATAGCTACCATGTCTTCCCTACTCTTCCTTCAAAAGTGATTGACCATGTTTTTTTGGGCAAGATGCGATGTGATTGTCCATGTGTCTTCAGTAGAGATGTACTATGATTTCCCTAGTGTTTTCCGGTGAGGTGTGACGTGATAAGGCTATAATAAGATGTGGCATGTGGTTGGGGTCATTTAGGGTAGGAGGATGGAGCATGGTTGATGTTATTCATGTTCATGATACCCTACTAATATGGTTATGGGATGAGGCATGCTGTGATGTGATATAACACATTAAGTTCTAGTTGGTTTTACATTTTTTCAATAACACATTTGTATGTTTTCTTCACATGTGTAGTTGATACCTTGATTATTTTCTCCATTTATCGTTTACTTAAATGTATTTTTTATTAAAGTTCAATCCAATTGAATTGTTTATGAAAAAATGACTTATATAAATTCTTTTTACAGAATGGACAGAAGTTGGATGTATGAAACCGATCGGATCTCAAGCGATTTTCAAAATAACCCCCCAGACAGCCCCCCAGACAGCCCCCCACCCTCCACCCTGGACCCCAGACAACCCCCCGAACAGCCCCCCCACCCGCTTCCTTGGACCCCGGATAACCCCCCAAACAGCCCTGAACAGGCCCCGAACAGCCCCATGGACAGCCCCCCCCCCCCCCACCCTCCTCCCTGGACCCCAGACAGCCCCCCAAACAGCCCCTCGGACAGCCCCCCAGACAGCCCCCCACCCTCCTCCTTTAGACCCCGGACAACCCTCTGAACACCCCCCCCCCCCCCCCCGCACAGCCCCCCACACATCCCCCCCACCCTCCTCCCTAGACCCCAGACATCCCCCCGAACAGCCCCCCAGACAGCCCCCCGGACACCCCCCCCCCCACCCTCTTCCTTGGACCCCGAACAACCCCCCGCACAGTGGATTCTCATAAAATGGACAACATTTTAAGTACATACATAAAACTGACCAAACGCATTCGGATTGTGTCTATACATCAGCACAACGATCCATGGGTCATATGTGACATGTACGAGTCAACCCCGCCTCAATCCGAGGCGTGGTGTGGCCGCCACCACTCAAAGTGTCTGCCTTCTGTTTCAAAATCACTTCATTTTAATTGAAAAACATCAACTGGCATACGGAAAACTGACCAAACGCATTTGGATTATGTCAATACTTTAGCACAACGATCCATGGGTCATATGTGACGTGAACGAGTCAACCCCGCCTGAATCTGAGGCACGGTGTGGCCGGAATCACTCTAAGTGGCTCTCTTTTGCTTAAAATGGACAACAATTTAAGTACATATAGAGAACCAACCAAACGCATTCAGTTTACATTTAAACATTAGGAGAACGATCCATGGGTCATATGTGACGTGTATTAGTCAACACCGCCTCAATCCGAGGGGCGGTGTGGCCGAAACCACTCAAAGTGTCTGCCTTCTGTTTCAAAAGTACGTCATTTTAATTGAAAAACATCAACTGGCATACGGAAAACTGACCAAATGCATTCGGATTGTGTCGATACATTATCACAACGATCCATGGTTCATATGTGACGTGTATGAATCAACCCCGCCTCAATCGGAGGCAAGGTGTGGTCGTCACCACTCAAAGTGTCTGTCTTTTGTTTCAAAATGACGTCATTTGAAGTGAAAAACATCAACTGGCATACGGAAAACCGACCAAACGCATTCGTATTGTGTCGATGCTTTAGAAAAATGATCCATGGGTCATATGTGACGTGTACGAGTCAACCCCGCCTGAATCTGAGGCACGGTGTGGCCATAATCACTCTAAGTGGCTCTCTTTTGCTTAAAATGGACAACAATTTAAGTACATACGGAGAACCAATCAAACGCATTCGTTTTCAATTGAAACTTTAGGAGAATGATCCATGGGTCATATGTGACGTGTACGAGTCAACGTTGCCTCAATCTGAGATGCGTTGTGGCCGGCACCACTCAAAGTGTCCACCTTCTGTTTCAAAAGTACGTCATTTTAATTGAAAAACATCAACTGGCATACGGCAAACCGACCAAACGCATTCGGATTGTGTAGATTCATTAGCAGAACGATCCATGGGTCATATTTGACGTGTACGGGTCAACCCCAGCTCAATATGAGGCACGGTGTGGCCACCACCACTCAAAGTGTCTATCTTCTGTTTCAAAAGGACATAATTTGAAGTGAAATACATCAACTGGCATACGGAAAACCGAACAAACACATTCGGATTGTGTCGATACTTTAGCACAATGATCCATGTGTCATATGTGACGTGTACGAGTCAACCCCGCCTAAATCCGAGGCAGGGTGTGGCCGCCACCACTCAAAGTGTCTGTATTTTTCTTAAAATGGACAACAATTTAAGTACATACAGAAAACCGACCAAATGCATTCAGTTTCTATTGAAACTTTAGGAGAACGATCCATGGGTCATATGTGACGTGTACAAGTCAACGCCGCCTCAATCCGAGGCGCGGTGTGGCTGGCACCACTCAGAGTGTCCGCCTTCTGTTTCAAAAGTACGTCATTTTAATTTAAAAACATCAACTGGCATACGGAAAACCGACCAAACGCATTCGGATTGTGTCGATACCTTATCACAACGACCCATGGGTCATATCTGACGTGTATGAGTCAACCCCACCTCAATCTGAGGTGTGGTGTGGCCGCCACCACTCAAAGTGTCTGTCTTTTGTTTCAAAAGAACGTCATTTGAAGTGAAAAACATCAACTGGCATACGGAAAACTGACCAAACGCATTCGGATTGTGTCAATACTTTATCACAACGATCCATGGGTCATATGTGACATATACGAGTCAACCCCGCCTGAATCTGAGGTACGGTGTGGCCGGAATCACTCTAAGTGACTCTCTTTTTCTTAAAATGGACAACAATTTAAGTACATAAGGAGAACCGACCAAAAGCATTCGGTTTCCATTGAAACTTTAAGAGAATGATCCATGGGTCATATGTGACGTGTACGAGTCAACGCTGCCTCAATCCGAGGTGCGGTGTATCCGCCACCAGTCAAAGTGTCTGCCTTTTGTTTCAGAAGTACGTCATTTTAATTGGAAAACATCAACCGACATATAGAAAACCGACCAAATGCATTCGGATTGTGTCGATACATTAGCACAACGATCCATGGGTCATATGTGACATGTACGAGCCAACGCCGCCTCAATCTGAGGCGCGGTGTGGCCGCCACCACTCAAAGTTCCTGTCTTTTGTTTCAAAATGACGTCATTTGAAGTGAAAAACATCAACTGGCATACGAAAAACCGAACAAACGCATTCTTATTGTGTCAATACTTTAGCACAACGATCCATGGGTCATATGTGATGTGTACGAGTCAACCCCACCTGAATCTGAGGCACGGTGTGGCCGGAATCACTCTAAGTGACTCCCTTTTGCTTAAAATGGACAACAATTTTAGTACATACGGAGATCCGACCAAACGCATTCGGTTTCCATTAAAACTTTAGGAGAACGATCCATGGGTTATATGTGACGTGTACGAGTCAACGCCTCCTCAATCCGAGGCATGGTGTGGCCGCCACCACTCAAAGTGTCTGCCTTCTGTTTCAAAAGTACGCCATTTTAATTGAAAAACATCAACTGGCATACGGAAAACCGACCAAACACGTTCGGATTGTGTTGATACATTAGCATAATGATCCATGGGTCATATGTGACCTGTACGAGTCGACCCCACCTCAATCTGAGGTGCGGTGTGGCCGCCACCACTCAAAGTGCATGTCTTCAGTTTCAAAATGACATAATTTGAAGTGAAATACATCAACTGGCATACGGAAAACTGACCAAATGCATTCAGATTGTGTCGATACTTTAGCACAACGATCCATGGGTCATATGTGACGTGTACAAGTCAACCCTACCTCAATCTGAGGCACGATGTGGTTGCCACCACTCAAAGTGTCTATATTTTGCTTAAAATGGACAACAATTTAAGTACATACGGAAAAATGACCAAACGCATTCGGTTTCCATTGAAACTTTAGGAGAATGATTCATGGGTCATATGTGACGTGTACGAGTCAATGCTGCCTCAATTTGAGGCGCGGTATGGCCGGCACCACTCAATGTGTCTGCTTTCTGTTTTAAAAGTACGTCATTTTAATTGAAAAACATCTATTGGCATACGGAAAACCGACCAAACGCATTTGGATTGTGTCGATACATTAGAAAAACTATCCATGGGTCATATGTGACGTGTACGAGTCAACTCCTCCTCAGTCTGAGGTGCGGTGTGGCCACCACCACTCAAAGTGTTTGTCTTCTGTTTCAAAAGGACCTAGTTTGAAGTGAAATACATCAACTCACATACGGAAAACTCACCAAACGCATTCGGATTGTGTCTATACTTTAGCACAATGATCCATGGGTCATATGTGACGTGTACGAGTCAACCCTGCCTGAATCCGAGGCGCGGTGTGGCTGCCACCACTCAAAGTATCTGTCTTTTGCTTAAAATGGACAACAATTTAAGTACATACGGAAAACCGAACAAACGCATTAGGTTTCCATTGAAACTTTAGGAGAAAGATCCATGGGTCATATGTGACGTGTACCAGTCAACACCACCTCAATCCGAGGTGCGGTGTGGCCGGAACCACTCAAATTTTCTGCCTTCTGTTTCAAAAGTACGTCATTTTAATTGAAAAACATCAACTGGCATACGGAAAACCGACCAAATGCATTCGGATTGTGTCGATACAATAACACAACGATCCATGGGTCATATGTGATGTGTATGAGTCAACCCCGATTCAATCCGAGGCGTGGTGTGGCCGCCACCACTCAAAGTGTATGTCTTCTGTTTCAAAAGGACATAATTTGAAGTGAAATACATTAACTGGCATACGGAAAACCGACCAAATGCATTCGGATTGTGTCAATACTTTAGAAAAACGATCAATGGGTCATATGTGACGTGTACGAGTCAACCCCGCCTCAATCAGAGGCACGGTGTTGCCGCCACCACTCAAAGTGTCTGTCTTTTTCTTAAAATGGACAACAATTTAAGTACATACAGAAAACCGACCAAACGCATTCAGTTTCCTTTGAAACATTAGGAGAACAATCCATGGGTCATATGTGATGTGTACAAGTCAATGCCGCCTCAATCTGAGGCGCGGTGTGGCCGGAACCACTCAAAGTGTCCGCCTTTTTTTTCAAAAGTTCGTCATTTTAATTGAAAAACATAAACTGCCATACGGAAAACCGACCAAACGCATTCGGATTGTGCCGATACATTAGCAAAACGATCCATGGGTCATATGTGATGTGTATGAGTCAACCCCGCCTCAATCCGAGGTGTGGTGTGGCCACCACCACTCAAAGTGCTTGTCTTCTATTTCAGAAGGACATAATTTGAAGTGAAATACATCAACTGGCATACGGAAAACCGACCAAACGCATTCGGATTGTGTCGATACGTTATCCCAACGATCCATGGGTCATATGTGACGTGTACGAGTCAACTCCACCTCAATCCAAGGCACGGTGTGGCCACCACCACTCAAAGTGTCTATCTTTTTCTTAAAATGGACAACAATATAAGTACATACGGAAAACCAACCAAACGCATTCGGTTCACATTGAAACTTTTGGATAATGATCCATGGGTCATATGTGATGTGTACGACTCAACGCCGCCTCAATCCGAGGCACGGTGTGGTCAGAACCACTCAAAGTGTCTGCCTTTTGTTTCAAAAGTACGCCATTTTAATTGAAAAAACATCAACTGGCATATGGAAAACTGACCAAACGCATTCGGATTGTGTCGATACATTAGCACAACGATCCATGGGTCATATGTGACGTGTACGATTCAACCCTGCCTCAATCCGAGGCATGGTGTGGCTGGTATCTCTCCAGGTGTATGTATTATGTTTAAAATGGACATTATTTCAAGTAAAAATATATGGTATACAAAAAACCGATCAAATTATGAATTGACTTCCGGATTCCACATATAATTTCCATATAAATTTTAAACTGAATTCTAAATTAATTATGTATGTTTATAATTACGTTATGAATTCTAATTTAATTATGGATGTGTATAGTTCCACCATTATATGTTAAATGTGTATGAATTTGTTCTCTATATGTAAGTGTTAGTTGGTTATTACAGGTACAATAATTGTATATGTATGTGTTAGTTTATTGAAGGTACAAAAATGGGATTGAAAATGAGAGGGAACCCACAAAATGAGACTTGGTGGGAAAATTGGAGAGCCATTGGTCAAATTGGAGAGCTGCTGGGTAAATTGCAGAGCTGTTGTGCAATTTTCCCAGCAGAGGCTATGCCAACGGTTCAAAACCGTTGGCATGGAATGTGTAGGTCATGTTTTACCAACGGTTCTATGAACCATTGGTAAAACACTTTTCCCAACGGTTCTAAACCGTTGGGAAAAACATGATAATTTTGTGCATTGTATCCCAACGGTTGTAAACCATTGGGAAAAAGATTTCCCAATGGTTTTCCAGAACCGTTGGGATAGGGTAATTTTTCATCACCCTATCCCAACGGTTCACTGTAAATCATTGGGAAAAACTTTTCCCAACGGCTTACTTCTCTACGATTTGAATAACCATTGGTATAACATATACCAACGGTTCTACAGCCTTTCGCAACAGTTTAGAACCGTTGGGAAATCTTGCATTTCCAGTAGTGAGTGAAACCACTAAGTGGTAGTTCAAAAACTGATTTTTCGTTTAAATGAAACTTTACCACTTCTGTGATTTGAATTTCAAAAATATGACTTACATGGTTTTCATTAGGAATTAAAATGTGGTTCAATGGGATTAAAATAATTTTTGGTGAATAGTAACTTTTAAGTTTTATTAATCGCGATTAAAGGTAATTAGTGTAATTTAAGGTAAAGATAATGTTATAATAATATGAAATGACCTTGACACTTGTCCTGCCCTTATTATATGAGTCATGTCTGACCAATACAATCCATGGGTCAGCTTGGGGACCCCATGGAGCCCCTTTGGTAGGAAAATGACATTAATAACTTTGTATTTAAAGTAAAAATTAAAATGTCATAAACATGTATTGTTTTACTAAAACAATTTTTACATGGGGTAATACAAGACATATTTTTTACTATAAATATTAATTAGAAATATAAAAATATTTCCTACATCATGATATTTTTTTATAATTTTTAGACATTAAATAAATTAACTTATTTATGACACCGTGATGATGCAGTGATTACCTCATAAATGAACGATTTAAATAAAATGAGAAGATAGGGTAAACTCTAAGTCTTACACATGTCACAAACCTACTGTATGGGTGGATTTCAAAACCTTATCACCTTATCCTCGAAATATATCCTTTTGGGACCTTTAAAATCCGAAAAGAATTTTATAATAAAGTAATATTTTATAACATTCCAAGAGTACCCCTCCTCTTCTCTTATAAAAATCTCCCACCTCTACCTCCTTACCCACACCTCTCAAGCCATTGGCTCGGCCAAGCTCTACCCATTTTTTCTCTCCACATCCCTATCCTCATCCTAGAAGCCTTCCCTTAGGCAGAAAGATCTTCAAGAAACCCTTTTGGTTCAAACCAAGGGGAGTTACCCGATTTAAAGGTAAAGTCTTCCCTAATGTTCTTTTGTTTTATTTTGCTTCTCCAACCCCCTAAAATATAATTATTACTTTATTTTGTAACAACACCAATATCTTAAATATACTAGGATGTTGTTATGATAAATATTCGAGCTACACTTACACACACCTCCGTCTAATGGTTAAATAACATACTGTTTCTGTGGATGGCGAATTAATGCCTCACAAAACGATGATTGTTCTATATTCTCCTACCAACTCTCATGGTGTCAATTATGATGGCACAATTTTTATATGATATATATTATATTTATGTCCTCTATATGCTTCTTTATTTTATATTTAAAACATACCTTTATGCTTTTCATGTTTTGAAAATGCGATAATTTCATACGAGGAAGTGTGGACTACCGCCCCCTCAAGTGATGTGACTCGTTCATGAAATACATGGAATGTATAAAGAATTAGATTAATGAACATATTTGACCTATATAACATATATATTATAATTGAATTATAATATATATATCTCTCATTTATTTTTAATTCCATTAATATGACAAAGAAATGAAAGTAGCGTTCATGCGTACGTACGGCCTACCGTCTCCATGAACGGTGAATTTCATTTCTTTTTATCTCCAAATGTTATGGAATAGTATAAAATAAATATGTACTGGATATATATGATATTTAAATCATTAATACTATTCTGGAGATTATTTACTTATAACTACATGGACAATCACTTTCAAACAAGTTCATTTTTGACTCATGTATCAAACATCGACAAAAACATCTGATATGAACTCACAATATTAACCAATCATTATAACATTATAATATGTTATATGAACTGAATAATAATATTTAAAGGAGTTCCTTAATAAATTATAAATTTACCAAAGTTTATTATTGATGAATATAAAGAAACGAACAAGGCAAGTCGGACTTGAGGTAAGGGACCCTACCTCTCTCTTTCTTTTTAAGTACTCCTTTTTATGTAACTTACTTTAAGCTCCTCTTTCTTATGTTGGGGGATGTTCTTTCATATTTTTCTTACTTTGAATATTATGTTCATATGATTATAGACCCTATTTTATCTCTTCAATCCATTTTTTTAAATTTAGGTGGCACTGTTACGCTGCCGAGTTTTCGTAAGGGATTTTTCTTCTCACTTTTATTCACGTGAGATTCATGCTACATTTTTCAATATTTACTTTTGTGTGGTTTTGTACCTCCCATGATTGTATTATTTGTGTAATATACTTTAATTTATGGGTATTCACATCTTCATTGTATGAACCTTTTTTCCATGGGGTGTACGTTTCAAAACATTCCCAAATCGGCAAGGGAACCTTTCACACTACCCTTTTTAAAAGACTTATTTTATGTATTTTAGTTTACATATTTTTATGTTGGGATATGTTCTTATATATAATTATTGATGTAAATTTTTTGTCCAAATGATGAGATACCATTTTCTTTCTCATCAAATAATTTTATGAATTTTAAAGTGATGCCATTAGGCTGTCGAATTTTACCAAGGGAACTTCTTAACCCAATTTCGATTTCTTTGGGTTCAACATGTACTTATTGAATATGTTATCCTTTGAATATGTGTGAATGACTTTTTATTGTTTTAAACTTATTATCCACTTATATTGGGTGTATTTATATTTTTCACACATAATTATGAGATTGATTTATCCTTAATTTAAGGATACATTCTTTATAAGGGATTTCATCTCATTTTGCATTTCTATTGAGACTTCATTTTTTTTATGCACTAATTCACTCTTATATGGTGTATATACTATACTTTGGAATATTATATCATGAATCCCTTTATTCTCATGATATTATAAAGTTCTGATAAAATGTTATTCTTCAATTATTGAATTCAAGTGTCTCTCATTTTGTTAAAAACCCTTTAACTAAAATATCATTTTAAATGTTTTAATGATTTATTCTTATAAATATTTATCATTAATATCCATGTCTTCAAAATGGTTTTAAGGATTTATTTATATGGATATTAATGGTTTACAATGTTAAAAGCTTCAAAGTGGTATGGGACACTTTGATTCAAAAATCTCTTTATTAAATGTTTTAAATGGTTTTGAAAACGAATTTTAGAATGGATTCATTATTTCAATATATTAAAATGTTATATTGTTGTTTCAATGTGGTAATGTTATATTTCCTTTATGATTAAGTTATTTGGTATGATTATTTTATGGTTCTTGGTCATTTTTTAAGAAGACGGGTGGTTCCGTGATAAACTAAGGGTGGGTGATCCCGATATAGCTCTCCAATGCATTGGGTAACGCGAAGGAGTTAAACAGTAAGGATTTTTTGAAGAGATTTAAGGAATATACTGTGATGGGTATTCCAAACTTAACCATGAGGGTCACTCCCTACGTAAAATTTTTATGAATGTCGCAAGTTACCTTTATGTCTTCTGTTTTCTATTGAGTTATTCATAAGTCTTATGATTTCATGAGGTATGTCAAATTGCTTATATTTTATGAGTAAAGTATGATTTCATGGATTCTTATGTATACATGGACTAATGGTTTCTTTCTATATTGTTATAACCCTTACTGTTATTTTTATGCTCATCCCAAGTTTTTTGAAATGGTTTTCAGAAGACATAAAGTGGAATAGGGTCAAAGATGTGATCAAGGAAATCTCATTCTGTCTAAATCAAGAACTAGACATGACTCTTTTGTTCAAGAGTTTTTATTTTGTGAAAAAAATGGAAACTGAGTAGATGTGTCTACTTTTTAATCTTTGAGATGTAATAGTTATGTCCTAAATATCTAAAACTCTAAACCTGAAAAGATCCTCAATGTGAATTACTCAATTTAATTCAAGATTAAGTTATGTTTTAGGCCGGGTCCTTATAGTTGGTATCAGAGGTCAGTTTAGACAACTTTAGGGATTATGAGTTTTCATTAAACACATGATTAGTCCCTATGTTTATTATCTTAGTTAAATCCTTGTTTTATAACTTTTTAAGATCAAGGAAATGGAAGGAGGAATATCTCAAAAGACATTCTTATCTCTTCCTAATGACTATCTTGAAATAAGTATTGAAAAGTCATGTTTGTATGATTATGAAACTTTTTCTAGAATACAACTCACTTGGAAGCAGCTTTTTGAGATATCAAACACCTCCACTATAGCCCGTTATCATCATGGATCATGGGTTGTATTTAGAAAAATCCTATTTTCACAATATTCCATATTTTCAAGAAAGTTAGATATTATCAAGTCATTTTCAAATATTTTACCTTATCACAAGATTTTGAAGCATATTATGATTTTAAAGAAGGTGCTGGAGAAGGAGACCCTTTTGAAACCTATTTATATTTGCTTTTAAAATATAGTCTCTCAACAGATACCTATGGTATTCTAAAAGGACCATTAATTGAATGATTCAACTCAAATTCAGTTAGACTATTTTATAGAAATCATGTCTTATCATATGTCTTATAATTATATGTCATACATGATTACTTTCAAAACTGTTTTTCTGTGAATACCCATGTGACCCATGTTGTACAATGTGTATTTGGATAGAGGAAGCAAATGACTTTGAAGGATCTCTATATCATTATTTCAATGCATGGACATTCTACCTACGTGAACAGGATGACAATGAAACCAAATGGACACCATGATCAAGGTATGATGTTCTTCATTATTTGGAATCATTTATTTTATCTTATGGTGGTGAAATAAGACTTCAAGGATTAAGATGTTGATATTGTAATGAATTTGGATGAAAATGGGATGTATAAGGAAACCATTGAGGTTAAAAAAATTTAGTGTTATTTTTGGAGTTTTATAAAAAGGACAACTCGTAGGATGGGTGACAACTCGTCGCATCTGGTAAGGCCGCAGTAATCAAACCCACAACTGAAGGGCGACAAGTGTGCATCTCCTACCACTGGACTACGTGAAGTCCCTGGTTAGTATGACTTATTATTTTTAGTTATATAATTTTATGAATCAAGAATAAGTTGATTTTGGGTTATCTAGGAAAATATTGACCTATCATGGAGGATATATTATTGGGTTAATTACTTTTCAATATGTGACTTTAAGAGCAACTGATGTTATTTAGAGATAAATGTTAATTTTACCTTGGAAGACTATGTGATTAAATTCTTCAAATATTTGGGTTTCAATCTTAGTTTAGTTTACTTTGATGAATTTTATGGAAAATTTTTTTATCGAATGGTCTTCATTGAACTTTGTGTTTTGTTGGAAAAATTTTGGAGATTAAGAATAGATTTTCTTTTTATAAAGGATTATCCTTTTTGGGTATTATCTGATATCGTACTAACAATTTTGGTTTTTGTTTTTGTCTAAAGACATGGGAAATATATAGTTCTCTTTTTTGGATTAAGTGATTCTCTAGATGTTGATTATAGCACTCTAAATGTGAACAAGTCATCCTAAATACTCATCATTTGGAGAAAGTATGAGTTTGTGTTAGAAATCTAGTAAAAGATGAAAGTCTACATGACAGGTAATTGTGTTACCTTATGATTTATTTAAGCTCATAAATAAATTCCTCAATGAAAAGTAACTTAAAACAAAAATTTTGTCCGTTAATATTTCCTACTGGGGAATCAAATACCCTTTACCCCATCACAAGTTTGTGATTTTCTTATGGTTAACTTTCTCCTAATCATGTTTTCTATCACTCTCCATCAGAACATGACCCTTTGTTTTCTCTTCCATGTCCATGTTTTCCTACATGGAATCCTAGTATGGGTTAAGTCAGGGGACCTTTTTACTTCCCTATCATCCTTTTAAAGTGACAGTTTAATTTACTCCTTTTCCGATGTGGGACTTTCAATGAAGTTTCCAAGCCCAATTTTAAAATTATCCAGACGCAATTCCCAAAAGGGGGGGGGAGGATGTAACATCCCAGGTAAATAAAGAATATTACTTTTTCATATTTATTAATATTTGTGAATAAAATATTAATATTACTTTAAATGGGACGCTATGCTCGATGGCGTACCCAATACGCAACAATGAGTTTCTTTGAAATCTTACGTTGCACTCTAATAATAAAATAATATTATTTTAAATGGTAGTTAATGCCTAGCCGTTTTATTGGCGGGAATGAATCAAAATAACTAAAATATTATTTTATATTTTAATTAAATGTTTTTACATTTATCCAATAAAAGATAAAGGCTTAAAATAAGAAAAAAAATTCAATTTTAAGCATAAATACTCTAAAATTCACTAAAAGGTCGATTTATCGCCTTTTGATGGTGAACCCTCTTTAATATAATTTTGGTCACTCTTATAAATTCTATTGTACCAAATAAAATTATTCTTTAGAATCGGGACATCAAAATTTACTTTGTGTAAATTTTTGGTATTTTTCCGATAAAGTTCATTTTTTTAATGAATAGTGAAAAAATGTTGTATTTTATTTAAAAACCTCTTTTAAATATAATTTATTTATATTATTAGATTATATTTTGAATTGGTTTTAAAGAACAATTATAATATATTTTTACCATTTAATCCAATAGTGGTCATTGAATTTAATTTCACTTTGAAATTGGACTTAAACTAGTGTCAATCATTTGATATATATTGTTTCATAAAAACACACTATTTGTTCTCACAACGGGAATTAATTATTAAATTAATTAATGAAAATTATATGTTTCTAATTTTTTAAAATAGAAATCATTTTTGAATTCGGAATATCAAATATAGCTTAGGGTGATTTTTTTGTATTTTTCTGAAAAACTTCAATTTTTGATGAATAGTGAAACCACTAAGTGGTAGTTAGAAAATTGATTTTTTGTTTAAATGAAACTTTACCACTTCTATAATTTGAATTTCAAAAATCCAACATACATGGATTTAATTAGGATGTAAAATGTGGTTCAATGGGATTAAAATAATTTTTGGTGAATAGTAACTTTTAAGTTTTATTAATCACGATTAAAGGTAATTAGTGTAATTTAAGGTAAAGATAATGTTATAATAATATTAAATGACCTTTAAATATGTCCTGACCTTATTGGATGAGTCATGTCTGACTATGAAAATCCATGGGTCAACCTGGGGACCCCATGGAGCCACTTTGGTGGGAAAATGACATTAATAACTTTGTATTTAAAGTAAAAATTAAAATGTCACAAACATGTATTGTTTTACTAAAAAATATTTTACATGGGGTTATACAAGTCATATTTTTTACTATAAATATTCATTAGAAATATAAAAAAATTTCCTACATCATGATATTTTTTTATAATTTTTAGACATTAAATAAATTAATTTATTTATGACACCGTGATGATGCAGTGATTACCTCATAAATGAACGATTTAAATAAAATGAGAAGATAGGGTACAATATAAGTCTTACACCTGTCAAAAACCTATTTTATGGGTGTATTTAGAAACCTTATCACCTTATCCTTGAAATATATCCTTTTGGGACCTTTAAAATCCTAAAATAATTTTATAATAAAGTAATATTTTATAACATTCCAAGAGTGCCCCTCCTCTTCTCTTATAAAAGGCCCCCACCTCTACCACCTTACCCACACCTCTCAAGTCATTGGATCAGCCAAGCTCTGACCATTTTTTCTCTCCAAATCCATATCCTCATCCTAGAAGCCTTCCCTTAGGCAGAAAGCTCTTCAAGAAACCCTTTTGGTTCAAACCAAGGGGAGTATCCCGATTTAAAGGTAAAGTCTTCCCTAATGTTTTTTTGTTTTATTTTGCTTCTCCAACCCCTTAACTATTTTTATTCCTTTATTTTGTAACAACACCAATATCTTCAATATACTGGGATGTTGTTATGATAAATATTCGAGCTACACTTACACACACCTCCGTCTAATGGTTAATCAACATACTGTTTCTATGGATGGCGAATTGCTGCCTCACGAAACGATGATTGTTCTATCTTCTCATACCACCTCTCATGGTGTCCATTATGATGGAAATATTTTTATATGATATATATTATAATTATTTACTCTCTATTCTTATTTATTTTATATTTAAAACATACATTTATGCTTTTCATGTTGTGCAAATGCGATAATTTCATACGAGGAAGTGTGGACTACCGCCCCCTCAAGTGATGTGACTCGTTAATGTAATACATGGAATGTATAAGGAATGAGATTAATGAACATATGTGACCTTTATAACATATATATTATACTTTAATTGTAATATATATATCTCTCATTTATTTTTAATTCCATTAATTTGACAAAGAAATGAAAGTAGCGTTCATGCGTACGTACGGCCTACCGTCTCCATGAACAGTGCATATCATTTATTTTTATCTAAAAATGTTATGGAATACTATAAAATGAATATTTACTGGATATATATGATATTTAAATCATTAAAACTATTCTGGAGATGATTTACTTATAACTACATGGACAATCATTTTCAAACAAGTTCATTTTTGACTCATGTACCAAACATCGAAAAAAACGTCTGATATGAACTCACATTATTAACCAATTATTATAACATTATAATATGTGATATGAACTGAATAAAAATATTTAAAGTATTTCCTTAAGAAATTATAAATTGACCAAATTTTATTATTCATGAATATAAAGAAACGAACAAGGCAAGTTGGACTTGAGGTAAGGGATCCTACGTCTCTTTATTTTTAAGTACTCCTTTTTATGTAACTTAATTTAAGCTCCTCTTTCTTATGTTGGGGGATGTTCTTTTATATTAATATTACTGTAAATTTTATGTTCATATGATTAGAGACCCTATTTTATCTCTTAAATCCATTTTTGGAAATTTAAGTGGCGTCGTAACACTGCCGAGTTTTCGTAAGGGATTTTTCTTCTCACTTTTATTCCTATGAGATTCATGCTACATTTGCCACTATTTACATTTGTGTGGTGTTGTACTTCCCATGATTGTATTCTTTGTGTAATATAATTTAATTTATGGGTATTCACATCTTTATTGTATGACTCTTTTTTCATGGGGTGTACGTTTCAAAAGTTTCCCAAATCGGTAAGGGAACCTTTCACGCTCCTCTTTTTAAAAGACTTATTTTATGTCTTTTAATTTACATCTTTTTATGTTTGGATATGTTCTTATATATCATTATTGATGTAAATTTTATTTCAAAGTGATGAGATACCATTTTCTTTCTCATCAAATAATTCTATGAATTTTAAAGTGACTTCGTTAGGCTGTGGAATTTTACCAAGGGAACTTCTTAACCCAATTTCGATTTCATTGGGTTCAATATGTAGTTATTGAATATGTTATCCTTTGAATATTTGTGAATTACCTTTTATTGTTTTACACTTAATATCCACTTATATTGGGTGAGTTTATACTTTTCACACATAATTATGAGATTGATTTATCCTTAATTTAAGGATACATTCTTTATAAGGGATTTCATCTCATTTTACATTTCTATTGAGACTTAATTGTTGTTATGCACCAATTCAATCTTATATGGTGTATATACTGTCCTTTGGAATATTATATCATGTATCCCTTTATTCTCATGATATTATAAATTTCTGATTAAATGTTATTCCCCAATTATTGTATTCAAGTGTCTCTCATTTTTTTAAAAACCCTTTAATTATAATATCATTTTAAATGTTTTAATGATTTATTCTTATAAATATTTATCATTAATATCCATGTTTTCAAAATGGTTTTAAGGATTTATTTATATGGATATTAATGGTTTAAAATGTTAAAAGCTTCAAAGTGGTCTGGGACACTTTGATTCAAAAATCTCTTTATTAAATGTTTTAAATGGTTTTGAAAATGGATTTTAGAATGGATTCATTATTTCAATATCTTAAAATGTTATATTGTTATTGCAATGTGGGAATGTTATCTTTCCATTATGCTTAAGTTATGTGTTATGATTATGTTATGGTTCTTGGTCATTGTTTATGAAGACGGGTGGTTCCATGATAAACTAAGGGTGGGTGAGCCTGATATAGCTCTCCAATGCATTGGGTAACATGAAGGAGTTAAATGATAAGGTTTCTCTGAAGAGATTTAGGGAATATACTGTGATCGGTATTCCAAACGTAACCATGAGGGTAACTCCCTATGTAAGAATGTTTTTAATGCCTCAAGTTACCTTTATGTCTTATGATTTCTATTTAGTTATGCATAAATCTTATGATTTCATGAGGTATGTTAAATTGCTTATGTTTTATGAGTAAAGTATGATTTCATGGATTCATATGTATACATGGATTAATGTTTTCTTTCCGTATTGTTATAACTTTTACTGATCTTTTTATGCTCATCCCATGTTTTTTGAAATGTTTTTCATAGGACAAAAAGTGGAATAGGTTCAAGGATGGGATCAATGAAATGTCATGCTGTCTAAAACAAGAACTAAACAAGACTCTTTTGTTCATGAGTTTTTATTTTGTGAAAAAATGGAAACTGAGTAGATGTGTCTACTTTGTAATCTTTGAGATGTAATAGTTATGTCCTAAATCTCCAAAACTCTAAACCTGAAAATATCCTCAATGTGAATTATTCAATTTAATTCAATATTAAGTTATGTTTTAAGGTCGGGTCCTTATAGTTGGTATCAGAGGTCAGTTTAGACAACTTTAGGGATTAGGAGATTTCATTAAACACATGATTAGTCCCTATGTTTATTATCTTAGTTAAATTCTTGTTTTATAACTTTTTCAGATCAAGTAAATTGAAGGAGGGGGATCTCAAATGACATTCTTATCTCTTCTTGATGACTTGCTTGCAATAATTATTGCATAGTCATGTTTGGATGATTGCGAAACTTTTTCTAGAATACAAGTCACTTGGAAGGAGATGTTTGAGATATCAAACACCTCTACTATACCTCGTTACCATCTTGGATAATGGGTTTTATTTAGAAAAATCCTATTTTCACAATATTCTCATATTTTTCAGAAAGGTAGATATTATCAAGGCATTTTCAAATATTTTACCTTATCACAAGATTTTGAAGCATATTATGATTTTAAAGAAGGTGCTGAAGAAGGAGACCACTTTTCAACCTATTTATATTTTCTTTTAAAATATAGTCTCTCAGCACATACTTATGGTATTTTAAAAGGACCATTAATTTAATGATTCAACTCAAATTCTGTCAGAATATTTTATAGAAATCATGTCTTATTAGATGTCTTGAAATTATATGACATACATGATTATTTCCAAAACTGTTTTTCTGTGAACACCCATATGACCCATGTTGTACAAGATGTATTTGGATGGAGGAAGCAAATGATTTTGAAGGATCTCTAAATCATTGTTGCAATGCATGGACATTCTACCTATGTGAACAGGACGAAGATGAAACCAAATGAACACCATGATCAAGGTATGATGTTCTTCATTTTCGGGAATCATTTTATTTTATCTTATGGTGGTGAAATAAGACTTCAAGGATTAATACGTTGAGATCGTAATGAATTTGGATAAAAATGGGAGGTATAAAGAAATCAATAAGGTTAAAACATTTTAGGGTTATTTTTGGAGTTTTATAAAAAGGACAACCCGTAGGATGGGTGACAACCCGTCGCATCTGGTAAGGCCGCATGAATCAAACCCACAACTGAAGGGTGACAATGGTGCATCGCTTACCACTGGACTACGTGGAGTCCCTGGTTATTATGACTTATTATTTTTAGTTATATAATTTTATGAATCAATAATAAGTTAATTTTGGGTTATATAGGAAAATATTGACCTATCATGGAGGATTTATGATTAGGTTAATTACTTTTCAATATATGACTTTAAGAGAAACTGATGTTATTTGGAGATAAATGTTAATTTTACCTTGGAAGACTATGTGATTAAATCCTTAAAATATTTGGGTTTTAATCTTAGTTTGGTTTACTTTGATGAATTTTATGGACAAATTGTTTATCGAATGGTCTTCGTTGAACTTTGGGTTTTGTTGGACAAATTTGGGAGATTAAGAATAGATTTTCTTTTTATAAAGGATTATCCTTTTTGGGTATTATCTGATATCGTACGAAAAATTTTGGTTTTAGTTTTTGTCTAAAGACGTGGGAAATATATATTTATCTTTTGTGGATTAAGTTATTCTCTAGATGATGATTATAGTGCTCATAATGTGAACAAGTCATCCTAAATACTCATCATTTTGAGAAAGTATGAGTTTGTGTTAGAAATCTAGTAAAAGATGAAAGTCTACACGACAACTAAGTGTGTTCCCTTATGATTTATTTAAGCTCATAAATAAATTACTCAATGAAAAGAAACTTAAAACAAAAATTTTGTCCGTTAACTTTTCCTACTGGGGAATCAAATACCATTTAACCCATCACAATTTTGTGATTTTCTTGTGGTTAACTTTCTCTTAATCATGTTTTCTATCACTCTCCATCAGAACAAGTCCCTTTGTTTTATCTTCCATGTCCATTTTTTCCTACATGGAATCCTAGTATGGGTTAACTCGGGTGACCTTTGTACTTCCCTTTATTCATTTTAAAGTGACATTTTAATTTACTCCTTTTCCGATGTGGGGCTTTCAATGAAGTTTCCAAGCCCAATTTTAAAATTGCAGGGATGCAATTCCCAAAAGTGGGGAAGGATGTCACATCCCAGGTACATAAAGAATATTACTTTATCATATTTATTAATATTTGTGAATAAAATATTAATATTACTTTAAAGGGAACTCTATGCTCGATGGCATACCAAATATGCAACAACGAGTTTCTTTGAAATCTTACGTTGAACTTTAATAAGAAAATAATATTATTTTTAATGGTAGTTAACGCCAAGTCGTTGTATTGGCGGGAATGAATAGAAATAACTAAAATATGATTTTATATGTTTGTTAAATTTTTTTACATTTATCCAATAAAAGATAAAGGGTTCAAATAAGAAAAAAAAATCAATTTTAAGCATAAATACTCTAAAATTCACTAAAAGGTCGATTTATCACCTTTTGATAGTGAAACCTCTTTAATATAGTTTTGGTCACTCTTATAAATTATATTGGACCAAATAAAATTCTTCTTTAGAATCGGTACATCAAAATTTACTTTGTGTAAATTTTTGGTATTTTTCCGATAAAGTTCATTTTTTTAATGAATAGTGAAAAATGTTGTGTTTTAATTAAAAACACTTTTTAATATAATTTATTTATATGATTATATTATATTTTTAATTGGTTTTAAAGTCAAATTATAATATATTTTTACCATTTAATCCAATAGTGGTCATTGGAATTAATTTCACTTTGAAATTGCACTTAAACTAGTGTAAATCATTTGATATATATTATTTCATAAAAACATGCTATTTGATCTAACAATGGGAATTAATTATTAAATTAATTAATGAAACTTATATGTTTCTAATTTTTTAAAATAGACATCATTTTTGAATTCGGAATATCAAATATAGCTTAGGGTTAATTTTTGGTATTTTTCTGAAAAACTTCAATTTTTTATGAATAGTGAAACCACTAAGTGTTAGTTAAAAAACTGATTTTTCATTTAAATGAAACTTTACCACTTCTGTGATTTGAATTTCAAAAAACTGACATACATGGATTTTATTGGGGTGTAAAATGTGGTTCAATGGGATTAAAATAATTTTTTGTGAATAGTAACTTTTAATTTTTATTAATCATGATTAAAGGTAATTAGTGTAATTTAAGGTAAAGATATTGTTATAATAATATGAAATGACCTTGACACATGTCCTGCCCTTATTGTATGAGTTATTTCCGACCAATAAAATCCATGGGTCAACTTGGGGACCCCATGGAGCCACTTTGGTAGGAAAATGACATTAATAACTTTGTATTTAAAATAAAAATTAAAATGTCACAAACATGTATTGTTTTACTAAAACAATATTTACATGGGGTTATACAAGTAATATTTTTGACTATAAATATTCATTATAAATATAAAAATATTTTCTACATCATTATATTTTTTTATAATTTTTAGACATTAAATAAATTAATTTATTTATGACACTGTGATGATGCAGGGATTACCTCATAAATGAACGATTTAAATAAAATGAGAAGATAGGGTAAACTCTAAGTATTACACATGTCACAAACCTATTAGATGGGTGGATTTCGAAACCTTATCACCTTATCCTCGAAATATTTCCTTTTGTGACCTTTAAAATCCAAAAAGAATTTTATAATAAAGTAATATTTTATAACTTTCCAAGAGTGCCCCTCCTCTTCTCTTATAAAAGGCCCCCAAATCTACCACCTTAACCACACATCTCAAGCCATTTTCTCGGCCAAAATCTGACCACTTTTTCTCTCCACATCCCTCTCCTCATCCTAGAAGCCTTCCCTTAGGCAGAAATCTCTTCAAGAAACCTGTTTGGTTCAAACCAAGGAGAGTTACCCGATTTAAAGGTAAAGTCTTCCCTAATGTTCTTTTGTTTTATTTTGCTTCTCCAACCCCCTAAACTATTTTCATTCCTTTATTTTGTAAAAACACCAATATATTCAATATACTATGATGTTATTATTATAAATATTCGAGCTACACATACACACACCTCCGTCTAATGGTTAAAGAACATACTGTTTCTGTGGATGGCGAATTACTGCCTCACGAAATGATGATTGTTCTACCTTCTCCTACCACCTATAATGGAGTCCATTATGATGGAACTTTTTTTATATTATATTTATTATATTTATTTCCTCTCTATGCTTCTGTATTTTATATTTAAAACATACCTTTATTCTTTTCATGTTGTGCAAATGCGATAATTTCATACGAGGAAGTGTGGACTACCGCCCCCTATAGTGATGTGACTCATTCATGCAATAAATGGAATGTATAAATAATGAAATTAATGAAAATATGTGACCTATATAAAATATATATTATACTGTAATTATAATATATATCTCTCTCATTTATTCTTAATTCCATTAATATGACAAAGAAATGAAAGTAGCGTTCATGCGTACGTACGACCTACTGTCTCCATGAACGGTGCATTTCATTTATTTTTATCTACAAATATTATGGAATAGTATAAAATGAATATTTAATGGATATATATGATATTTAAATCATTAATACTATTCTGTAGATGATTTACTTATAACGACACGGACAATCATTTTTAAACAAGTTCATTTTTGACTCATGTACCAAACATCGACAAAAACGTCTGATATGAACTCAAATTATTAACCAATTATTATAACATTATAATATGTGATATGAACTGAATACTAATATTTAAAGGAGGTCCTTAAGAAATTATAAATTGACCAAAGATTATTATTCATGAATATAAAGAAACGAACAAGGCAAGTCAAACTTGAGGTAAGGGATCCTACCTCTCTCTTTCTTTTTAAGTACTCCTTTTTATGTAACTTACTTTAAGATCCTCTTTCTTATGTTGGTGGATGTTATTTTATATTCCTCTTACTGTAAATTTTATTTTCATATAATGAGAGACCCTATTCTATCTCTTAAATCCATTTTTTTAAATTCAAGTGGCGCTGTTATGCTGCCGAGTTTTTGTAAGGGATTTTTCTTCTCACTTTTATTCCCGTGAGATTCATGCTACATTTTCCACCATTTACTTTTATGTGGTGTTGTACTGACCATGATTGTATTCTTTTTGTAATATAATTTAATTTATGGGTATTCAAATCTTCATTGTATGGCCCTTTTTTTATGGGGTGTACATTTCAAAAGTTTCCCAAATCGGTAAGGGAACCTTTCACACTCCTCTTTTTAAAAGACTTATTTTATGTCTTTTAATTTACATCTTTTTATGTTGGGATATGTTCTTCTATATCATTATTGATGTAAATTTTATGTCCAAGGGATGAGATACAATTTTATTTCTCATCAAATAATTTTATGAATTTTATAGTGACGTCGTTAGGCTGTCGAATTTTACCAAGGGAACTTCTTAACCCAATTTTGATTTCTTTGGGTTCAACATGTAGTTATTGAATATGTTATCCTTTGAATATGTTTGAATGACCTTTGATTGTTTTACACTTAATAACCACTTATATTTGGTGTATTTATATTTGTCACACATAATTATGAGATTGATTTATCCTTAATTTAAGGATACATTGTTTATAAGGGATTTTATCTCATTTTACATTTCTATTGGGACTTCATTGTTGTTATGCACCAATTCACTCTAATATGGTGTATATAATGTCCTTTGGAATATTATATCATGAATTCATTTATTCTCATGATATTATAAAGTTCTGATTAAATTTTATTCCTCAATTATTTAATTCAAGTGTCCCTCATTTTGTAAAAAACCCTTTAACTAAAATATCATTTTAAATGTTTTAATGATTTATTCTTATAAATATTTATCATTAATATCCATGTTTTCAAAATAGTTTTAATGATTTATTTATATAGAGATTAATGGTTTAAAATGTTAAAATCTTCAAAGTGTTATGGGACACTTTGATTCAAAAATCTATTTATTAAATGTTTTAAATGGTTTTGAAAATGGATTTTAGAATGGATTCATTATTTCAATATCTTAAAATGTTATATTGTTATTGTAATGTGGGAATGTTATCTTTCCTTTATGCTTAAGTTATGTGGTATGATTATGTTATGGTTCTTGGGCATTTTTTATGAAGACAGGTGGTTCCGTGATAAACTAAGGGCGGGTGAGCCTGATATAGCTCTCCAATGCATTGGGTAACGCGGTGGACTTAAATGATAAGGTTTCTCCGAAGAGATTTAGGGAATATACTATGATGGGTATTCCAAAAGTAACCATGAGGGTTACTCCCTACGTAAGAATTTTATGAATTCCTCAAGTTACCTTTATGTCTTGTGATTTCTATTGAGTTATGCATAAATCTTATGATTTCATGAGGTAAGTTAAATTGCTTATGTTTTATGAGTAAAGTATGATTTCATGGATTCTTATGTATACATGGACTAATGTTTTCTTTCCGTATTGTTATAACCCTTACTGAGCTTTTTATACTCATCCCAAGTTTTTTGAAATGTTTTTCGCAGGACATAAAGTGGAATAGGGTCAAGGATGGGATCAAGGAAATGTCAAGATGTCTAAAACAAGAACTAGACATGACTCTTTTGTTCAAGAGTTTTTATTGTGTGAAAAAAATTGAAACTGAGTAGATGTGTCTACTTTGTAATATTTGAGATGTAATAGTTATGTCCTAAATCTATAAAACTCTAAACCTAAAAATATCCTCAATGTGAATTATTCAATTTAATTCAAGATTAAGTTATGTTTTAAGGTCGGGTCCTTATAGAAAAGACTAAAAAACCAGATAGTTACTTCAACATCTTCCAATGATAGCATGGGAAAACTTCTAAACATAACACCATTAGCTACCCAAAACCCATATACCAGAAAATCTCTTCACCTCACTATAGGGCCTTTCCTTTCCCTACATCAAAATACATAACCTAGTCTATGAAACACCAAAGGGGTATGTAGTGTGTGAGATAAGAGGATTAGTAGATTGTCACAAAGATTTTTCATATCCAAACTTTAAAAAATAATCAATAATTCTCAAATTTAAGGAAAAAAAGGCATGAAAATAGTTTAACAGTTCTATATTAAAAGAATGGAAAACAATTTAATTTACAATTTTTCTACATTTCCTAATAAACCAGGTAAACAAGTTTCAAAGAAATTCATATCCATATATTAAAACAGATATACCATATCAAATCAAACCAAATTATTCATCACATATCACATCATATCCATGGAAGTAAAATCAATCAGTACAAACCAAAAGCAACCCAAATTGGCTAAATGAATAGGTCAAATCATAATATCGATTACACTTGGTCATGATAGCTATGAAACTTGAACCTAACATACAAAATTTTATACACATCAGACTCTATACATTTGGATTGAGACAAGAGAGAATAGGAACTCCCCAAAAACTGAACTCCCAATAGGTTTAATAAGTCCCTAGAAAAATTGGCCTAGGGAATAGAGGAAAGAACCTTGAGAAAAAACCCCCAATTGTAGACGAGACCTATTTATATACCTTCCACATATGTTCCAAATGATTCCCATGTGCTCTATTTTCCAAAATAAAATCATCAATCCATTTTAATCAAACCATGATTTGAAAACAATTTAAAAAAACCATTTCACACATCTTTGAAAACCCCTTTACATTTACCAAAACCAAGGAAAACCATATTTTATAAAAACTAATTTCCAAAAACAAAAATAAATCAATCATATCATGACATTTTAGTCAATAAAACAATTTATCAAAACTAAAGCAATGTAGTTCACCAGCACATTCTAGAGATAGAACCACCTACCTTAGAACTCAGGCAGCACATACCTGTAACTAAATCCACAACAATAAATTTTCAAAAATGACAATAGAGACCCTAGAATCAATCCATGATTATTATAATTGATTCAATTTAACAAAACGTCTAGTTAAAAAGATGAAACAACGCATACCTCAAAAATTCACACTCATTTCACCATAACCAATAAAGAAAATGACCCCAAGAACAAGAACACATAAAGGATCTAAAAAGGAAAGATGAATAAACATCACCATGTGTCGATGAATCTAATAATACAAGACAACAGTCCTACTCAATCCAATAAGATGATTAAGCATAAAGTATTACTAACCCGGAGAGATGAAACCCAACAATAATGGTGATCAATCGCTGACTGAATCAATCTGTAATGAAAAGAGGCTCCCAAAATTGCTTGAGAACCCTTCTAGGTCAAGAGAAAAGAGACCTGTGTATGAATTAAATAACATATGACTCGTATGGTGATCTAAAATCCCTATATTAAATATTTACATGGCATGTAATACCTTTACACGTATTGAAATACTCAGGACTCAGATATGATAAAAAACCCATCACATTTGTTTATTAAAAACCAACCTTTTAAAATTACACAGTGTCTAACCTATACATTGAATATACTCCCTTCATGGTGTGTGCATGGTTCAAGATGACTTATCTATAGAGATTACATGTTATGTATTCCTATTACATGACATCTATTTCTTAATAAGACTAAAAAATACAAGTTTCCTCACAAAAACCTTAAACTAACTTAGGCATTCTCTAAACTCAAGAAGAACATAGTAAATCCATTACATGTTTATACCCAGGCCCCACTAATTCAAAAAAAACATATATCCTCAAACATTAGGTCATTTTTATCAACAAATGTTCTTCATCCTTGGGAGTCCTAAGATGCACCCAATTAAAGAGGAAAACAAACAAAGAGTAGTAAAATACCTGAAGGTGGGTAATGAGATGTTACATATATATATATTTATTTTCATTTTAATATATATACATTTTTTATATTTTTTATAATCAATAAAAATAATAACACTAGTTCCTTTTTGTAATATTCTTACAATCTACTGATTTTTTTAATTATTAAATTTCAATGTTGTTTTAACACTAATTCATTTATTATCATTTAGTATTATTTATTCAATAATAAAGTTCCTTAATTTTTCTTTTCTTTATTATTTAATAAGTTTAAATATTTATTCTTTTGATATTTTTTGTATCTTTTTCATTTTTAAAATTCATTTATAAATATTTACTCATTAACATCTATAATTTTCACTATAGTTGGAGTGTACATATTTAATAAGTATTCATTTCATTTTATAATATATATTCATTTTTTATTTTTTTAATAAATTATATAATTAATAAAACTCATTCATTTTTAAGAATTTTTGAAGTCTGTTTATTTTTAATTATCAAATTTCACTCATTTATAATAATCCTGCCTCTAATAATATATATTCAATAATAATTCTAATTATTTTTTATATTTTTAAATATATATTCATTTTTAATATACATTAATTCAATATTTATTTTATTTTATTTTATTTTATATAGATTTTATCAGCAATTTTCAAAGAGAGATGACAAAAATAAGTTCTTCTGGCACTAAAATATATCTATATTTAATTTTTTAATAATTTTTATAATTAATAATACCTATCCATTTTTTAAATATGTTTAAAGTTTATTTATTTTTAATTATTCAATTTCACTCATTTTTAAAAAGGTATTTATATAATTATAAATAATTAATTAAAAATTATAATAAATATATTTATTGAATTTATATATTAATAAATATATTTATTATATTTATATATTAATAAAAATAAACATATTTTATTTATATAAATATTTTTAAAATTATATAAATATATTTATAAATATATAAAAATATTGATGAATGTAAATTTATGATTCATTTAATATATGTAGAATTATATAAATAATTATTTATTTACAATTATATATATTTATATTTATTTATAAATAAATTTCTATAATCATTTAAATATATTTATAAATATATAATTATTTATTTATAATTGTATACATTTATAATTATTTATTGTTATATAAATTTAAATTTCTTAATTTTATTAATTATCTTATTAAAATGTAATTATATAGGTCTTTATCAGCACTAAACACTAATAAACACCATCTTTATTAGCTTAAAATTTTTAGCTCTAATAAAACTTTTCTTTATTATCAATTTTCTAGTTCTAGTAAAGATAGGTTTTTTCAACAATGAAAAAAAATATTTTTATTAGTGCTTTTTAGATAGTTCTTTTAAAAACTTTATCATGTGTTAACGAGAACCTTAACAGGGTTCCCTATCTCTTGCATCGTTCAAGATCTTGTGGAATTGAAGATATTTCAACACTTCCCATCAAACATCTCAGACAAATCATCAATTTCAAAACACAAGGTATAAAACTTGTGATCCGTTGTTTAGTCTCTTACATTATTTCAGGTTTTTTTTCTTATTTGTCTGTTTTTAATTTTTACAACGGGTTTAAATGTCATGAGCCATTTTTTATTCACCCTCTCTTTTTCCATCATGTTTATTTTTCCTCTATCTACCTTCTGATTCCATGATCCTAAATCAAATTTGTGCCATGTATGTATGCTAGTTGATAATCCATACCACACCATCCAACAACTTTTGTTTCTACTGGACCTACTACATGTTTGTCCATCTTCTTCTCTTTTGTTTCAATCCATGGTTAGGATTTGCATCGATATTTACTCCTCCTTCACCAGCCACCTTAGTGTGGTTGCCTTGTTCATATTTAAGACACTCATTTCCCCACTTCAAATATTTTTTCATTTTATATTTTCTACGATTTTTATACAAAAGTAATCAAATTTGAATTTAGGTATTTCCATCCATTTAAATATTCCAACACAACCCTTATCAGAAGTTCCTACATGCTTGATCCTTGATCTAGAATCCACCATAACCTCTATCCCCAATCCAATTCTCTATATGACTCTAATTGAACATTAAAATTGGGTTGTTATTTCAAAATCCAAAAAATGTTGATTATAGAGAGATTAAGCCAAATAGTTGATTTATTTTAGCTTCTTTTATATGTTATTGTGTAATTTAATTATTTATAAACTTAGAAAAGTTTTACAAAATAATATAATAACATATATGATATTAATATTTTTAAAACTATTCTAACTATGATATTTATCATATTAATTTAATTTATACTAGTTAAAATATTTTTTGATTACCCCATGAAACATTATAGAAAAATAATTTTAATTTTGTATTTTTTTATTTTTATAGAGTTACCCTTTAAATATAATTAAAATTATTTTTTAAAATCATGTTGATTAATTTGAAAATAAAGTTTCCTATAATTATTATAGAGGCTAATTCACCTGATTTTCATTCGTATTTCCCTATTTCAATAAATTTTAACTTAGTATATTTTTCACCTGGTATCCCCATTGAGGGATAATTTCACTATAATTTTAGCTTTTGTGCCAATTAATAAGTGGGACATTCTTTTTAGTGAGTTCTTGGTTTTTCCCGACTTTCATTTATTTCAACCACCATTGTAAATTTCTAAAACTATTATACTAGAAGTATCCTTGGAATATATTTGTATACAAATAATTCATAGGAAGAAGTCAAATTCTGATGTTAAATATTTAATAGTATAAAGAAAATAACAAAAAGATGAGATTTATTCATTAAAATAAGAGATTGAAATACTAAAAACATGGAAATATAAAAAACCAAAGAAATTTTTTAAATTAAAACAAAAATATAAGAGTATGATAGAATCATTTATGTATTGGAATCAATTGTGAAAACAGAGTAACTGATAGGATGTTCTAGGGTATGAAGTGATTGTGACAAGAAGAAAACAATATTATCAAATAATACTCCCCACTCCTAAAATGATATATATTAAATTTATTAAATTTATAATGTAATCCAATAAAAAGTTGAAAGTAAAAAAATAATGGATCATCAAAAATACTTTATAATTAACTCCTCCCATTTATAGTACGCCCACCTAGAAAAGTTAGAGGAACCATTTGAGAGTTACTTAATCAATAATGGTAATATTATTAAGATAAATTTAATATAACTGATGTGAGGGGATACATACATCTGAAGAAAAAAAATCGAAATGTGGCCAACATTAGTTTGAGATGAGGATTCTGAGAACTCTATTTAAATCTATACTCAGACTTTACTTAATACATTAAATTGGTATCATGAACACCACTAAAACATCCACATCTTCTTATGTCTTGATTATACCTCACTCTCAGTTTGTACTCTGACATTTTTTTCAAAGTTTATTCTCTCTATTGGTTTCATTTAGGTTGAGTTTGGATTTCAAGTGATCCCAGGTAGTTTAGATTATACTCCAATCATTAGTTTTATATGAGGCATTATTTTGATCCAACCAGGAAACTTATTCAACTTGTGTTAAATTTTATTATTTTATCATTTGATTAAAGATGATAAACTTCAGTTCCTAATAACCATATCAATGAAATATCTCATGGCCCACCACATACCAAGTGAAGAAATGAATAAACCTAAAATCCTCCCTATTATTAGACTCCCACATAAAAAGTTTATTGAAATAATCCTAGAATTAACATATTTTTTCCCTACACAAAATCAAATGATTAACCTGGAACAATATACATATTTTTACCCATGGTTGTTTCATTTCATGTCACCCTTATGTAAACTGATAACATGTGAGGAATCATCATAGATAACATTCAAATGTTGGTTTACCCTTACTAGAATTATCTATACATTTCTCCTCCCATTATTAATATCTTATGTATATCTATTTATTTCTGGTACAAAATGAATTTTTTATTAAACAAATATGATGTATAATAATTGAAAATGGATGCAAATAAAGAGTATGACAAAATAGTATGAATATGGAGTTATGGAGTTCATCATATTTTCATTAGGTCATGTATACTACCCTTCTAAAAACCTTTTTTCACGTTTAAATTATTGTTATTCCATAAAAATTCGTCTAAAAGAGTTTAAAAAACATTTTTATTTTCATAGAATAGATGGAAGCTATAAGTTTTTGACTAAACATGGGGTGAAATTTAATGTGAACACCGATTGGGTTATTATTTTGATTTATGGGTCATTTTGATATGAATATCAATTTAATTAATGATGGATATCATGTGGAAGAAATGAAAATGGAAATTTAAGATGACCTTCATGATTGTCCAAATTTGTTTGATAAGTTAAATTGTTGTGTTAAGAGACTATTTTATACCATTTTTACTAAATAAAAAAAATATCAGTTGTATTGATGTAATATAATTTGAAATAAAGAAGCGGATAAAAAACACCAGTTTTACAGAACAACTTGTTCTTCTGAATGATATGATAGCCAAAGAAAACAACCTTCCTTATTAAACATATGATGCTAACCGAATACTAAATTTCATGGGCATGATTTCTAAAAACTACATGATTTTCCAAATTATTGAATAGTGATTCACAAGGACCATGAATCACTCAAACAATTCCCTAATTGTGGTGTAAATTACAAAAATAATGATTAATTAAGTTTTTTTAAAGTTGTATGTTACTTTCCTATCATTCCACAATTTATAGGAATATATAGATGTCATAAAACATCAAGATAATTGACATGGAATATAGATATAATAATTAATGATATGAAAATATATCATCCAGTAGACTCTCCTTAGTAAAAGAAAATTGATTATGAGTATCTTGATTTTGAAAAGGATCCAAGAAACTTCTGTATTGTGTTATCTAACTATGTGATAAATCCTCTTACTATATAGAGTAGTTCTCACAGTACATGGCCAATTTTGTTAGAAAATTATTACTTTTCACAAAGGTTATACATGAATCCAAAATATATCTTGATTTATCTACTTATATCTTGACCAAAACAAATTAGTAATGATATTTATATCTATTTGGATCAACTGAATGAAGATCTGAAATTGATGTGGAATACAGGTGTTAAAATGCATGATTCTCCTAAAAGTTTAGAATTAACATTGAGGACCATGTTTTATAGAATGATAAATATCTTTTCTAATTATGGAAATTTTTTAGGTTATAGCATTTAAGAAATGTCTGGGTGTCCCATTTGTGAATAATGGAAAAAACTCATTTCTGTTGAAACAGATCTCAAAGAATGTGATTTTAAGACATCGGAAAATTTTACCTCGATGAAATAAATAATAATCAGAGAAGATAGCATTCTACTGGAATATCAAACAATGTAGAAAACCATATTCCCTAACAGGTGATCAACTATTTGATAAAGTAAAATATATTCACAATGTTTCCAGTAAACCATTTTTGAAAAACCTTACAAATTTGAGTTGGAAGAAGAGATCAATTTTCATTGAATTTTCATAATGTAATTATCTGTACATCAAAAAAAAATTATTTCATTAATTTACAAAAAATTATTTGATAGTGTCATTGGAATGTTACTAAATGTTTCAAAAAAATATGAAATTAAGGATAGGCTAGACACGATTGACATGGGGATAATGGAACAGTTGGCACCGGTGAACGGTAAAAGGTAGACTTTTCTTTCTCTAGAATCTTAAACTCTATCCATACAAAAAAAATTTAAATTATGTATTTTCCTTAATAGTGTAAAAGTTCCAAAGGGGTATTCATAAAATATCAATAATTTTGTGATAATGACTAATTTGAAGTTACAGGGACCTAAATCAAACTAATATCATGTATTGATGAAATATTTGATGCTCATCACTTTAATTTCCCTTATTTATAAAAATGTATAACATAAATTATCTTGATCGTGCTTCTTTTACAAATCCATATATAATAAATTTATAGATTCTCCAAATTTTTCAATCATTAATAAAGAGGTTGTTGTCAAATTATGCATATTAAATATGTAACTCCCACTATCATTCTTTTATATAATAGTCCACCTGATGGTTCACTTAGTTAAAGTAGTTCAACTATGTGATCCTATCTATTATATATAGATGTACCATATTTAATGGTATATAAATATTTTGAATGGGTACATGAAGAATCGATGTTGGCTATAAGGTTGTATTGTAGAATGATATATTATTAAATAATTTGTTGAATACTATAATTATTACATGTTAGATGTGTATAATATTGGTCTCCTAGAGTCCCAATATAGTGGATTCCTTATGGGTGAAAGGATTTTTGGAATAGTTTTTGTTACAATTACAATCACAAAGTGGGAGCAGGATCACCTTTACATTTTACATAATAGTGATTTTGTTGATCCATATTTTAAATACCATAATTCAATTATTAGAAATTTCAATCCATCAAGGGCTAAAGGATGGATATCAAATAAACTTAATCAATAGTTTATAGGATGGTTTTGAGATCAAATTTATAAGGAGTTTTCTAAAAATATGAATTCAATTGTTGAATGACTTCGATGGATATCCAATGAGATAAAATGAAGATGTTATATCTTACACTAGTTTTGTAATTAATGTCTATACATTCTATATAAAATATCATTATGAGTTCATTTTGATGCAAAATAGTGGAGTTATTCATTTGGAATAAGTGGTTCACATATTGGGTTCTAATGATAGAAATACAATTTATGCGAATATATCATATTTTGGAATCATCGAATAGATATATGAGTTGGATAATACAACATTTCAATTGTCAATTTTCTATTTCAAATGGATTAACAATAGGATTTTAGTTAAAGTTAATGAAATAGGATTCATGAAGGTGAATTTTAGTGTAGAGGGCATAATAATGAGCCTTACATAATGGAATCACAAGTAGTGCATGTATTTTATGTCTCATATACGAGAAACAAGATATGGTCAATTGTCTTACTGAAGTCTAAAAAAACTGTAGGGTCTAATGAAAATTGAATTTAGGATGACCCTTTTATTGGGAGATCATAATAATTCCATAGTGGTCCCAATGTATACAATGTCTTGTACATTAGAAGATGAAATAGTGTGGGAATTTGGATTATTGATAGAGGTGCCAAATACATTCACCCATTGAAGAAAGAAAGAAGAGTAAAATGAGTAGATTAAAGTTTTTTAAAAAATATATTATGTTTTTACTCATAAAATTATGTGTTATCTACTATATTTACTTAAAAAAATTAAATGTTTGACAAATCATGCAGCTAATGAATTCTACACATTATGATGTTACCAATAAAGGGAAATAATAGATGGTTCATGCTAAAACTATAAAATTATGAATGGATCAACAACATGTTGATAAAAAAACAAGAAAGGCATAACATTATTGTTTTGACTTAAATTATAAAGAAAAAACTAAAGGGTATAAAATTTGAGGTTGGATGGAATTAATATAACCAACCTATTGACCCCAAGAAGTCAATGTTCATTAGTTATATTTGGGTAACAACAAGGATGAATGTATCAATTGATATAGATTTTGGGAACCTTTTCTAGACTTTAATGAATGAACTCTTTTGGGAAGATATTAAGGTGATGTTATAATGAACTTTCCATTTTTTACCAAAAAAATATATATTGAAATGTTGATTTAATTTTCATTATCCCCTATAGAGTTTTTTTATTTCAAATTATTTCCAAAAAAATATGACTTAATAACCTTGAAAAAATCCCATAGAGGATTCTGAATAATTCTTACCAAGATTCATATCATGTATATTGAGAGTAAATTAAATCCCCACCCACAAGTTAAGTATGAACACAGTATAAAGTAGGAAAAATAGAATTATTTCATCAATCATCACGATTACAAATCATTTCAGGTGTGTTTTAGCCAAAAATATATTATTTGGAATTACTTAATTTATCATATTTGAGTAAAAATTCTTAATTTATGAAATAGAAAAGAACTGTTGAAAATAAAAAATGTGCATCAGAACTAGCACACCCATATTGTAAAGAAAACATGGGGTACTCTTCACTAGAGTAGAAAATGGTATGTATTTTAAATATACAATAAAATTTTTATGTGATATAAAACAACATATGTTCCATTTTTTATATTAAAATTGATGAGTTAAAATCGAAAGCCACTACCATCTCATAAGATGTGATATAGAAGGGGGTCCATATAAATAAATAGGGTTAACTAGTTGATTAAAAAACACAAGTAGTATGAGAAGAATGTGTGAGTATGACATACTAGCACTTTTTAATGATTTATTACATCATAATATAAAAATATATATATTTATGTTGTATTTTTGTATATGTTATGTACATAAGAATCATTAGTGATCATACCAGAAGAACAACTACTTTCAGTATCTTTCATTTTTTTTGGACAATATTGTCATGTAAGAGGTGTATGTTTTAGAGTGTCACCTAAAACATATTTTGATAAGAAAAATACAAAATAATATATATATATATATATATATCCAATGATTAATGTAAATAAGGAAAAAATATATTATTGTCTAGTCTGTTTTAGAAGACCAACATATGAAAAAGGATCAAAGTGAATCAATAGAGGCAAAAAGATCAGTACATTAAGAGATAAATGAATATGATAGCTTTGATTCTAGTCATTACCCTCATCCACATGCATTACCCGATATAATAAATTCTTTTATTACTCTTCATCCTAAATATGAATAAAAAAACTTCTGATAATATTATATTTCTAAAATTATATAGGGTGAAGTTGTATGTGATTTCAATATATCAATGCCCATGAACAACCTTGTTGTGAGGTGTATGGTGTATAGTATCCTAGGAGACAAGAGACACAAAAAAGAAATCCCAAAATATCACATGATAATAGGGATTGAAGTAGCTCAAGAGCTGAGTATCGGGTTTCATATTCCACCTGATAAACTAGATATTACAATGATCAATGATACTACTGGGACTTTCATAGAATGGATGTATAATCTAATAAAGATACATGAGGTATGTCCTTGAAAAAAAATTCAAATAAAAAACCAATAACTATTAATTAAAAAAGGTCTAAAATGAGGTATGTTATTATAAAAGGATAAAATGATGTGTAAACAGATATTTGGATAAAGATAATCTAGTGAATAAACCAAGAAATCAAAAAGGACCTTCTAAAAGTACCATCTCCTTACTAGTTAAACTTCATCATATATTAAAACTATAAGTTCATGAAGACACCACATTGAAATATGGATATATTTACTAAATTCAATATGAAGGGGAAATATTTGGAAACTAAATTATAGACATGGTTTACCTTGAGAGTATAAATGAGATTCCCAAGTTTCAATGGATGAGAGTATTAGTTTGGAGAGACATAAATAAGGTTCATTTTTATAATATTTCTATCCAAAAATTGATCTAGTATGTTCATTAAAGTTAGTAAATATTCTTAATTTCTAAAGTATTTTATATTACTACTATATAAAGGGAAAACCATGTGGATCTTGTTTTGGATTCATTAATCCTATATCATTTGTACACATGAAATTTCTTTGGGACTGGAAAAAATTGATAAGAAAAAAGATGAAATGTAACACCTCAAGCTTCCATGTTACGCTTCTCTTTTAATAATAGAGCAGCGTGTGTTGTACGCAACCTCGAGTTCTAACACACCGTGACCAATCAAAGTAGCCGTTATGAATAGTAATACCCATTTTTTTAAATTATATAAATTTTATATTTCAAAATGGACTTCATTTTTTTATTCATAATATCGAAATTATCCTAGTTGAATTTTTTGTAATTTTCTGAGAACTTCCAATTTTCTATGAATAGAAAACTACTTAAAAACAACTTTTTTAATCAAAATAATTTATAGTGATAAATTATACTATTTAGTGGTTTTAAAGTATAATTAAAATATATTTTTACCATTTTATACAATGGTGGTCATTAGGATTAATTTCACTTTGAAATTGGACATAAACAATTGTCAATCTTTTGATATATATTGTTTCTTAAAAACACGCTATTTGTTGTAACAGCGAGAATTAATTATTAAATTAATTAATTCAACTTATATCTTTTGAATTTTTTAAAATAGTTATAATTTTTTAATTTGGAATATCAAATATATCTTAGAGTGAATTTTGGTATTTTTCTGAAAAACGCCGATTTTTTATGAATAGTGAAACCACTAAGTGGTAGTTAAAAAAACAGATTTTTCATTTAAATCAAATTTTACCACCTCTGTGATTTGAATTTCAAAAATCCAACATAAATCATTGTCATTAGGAAGTAAAATTTGGTTCAATGGGATTAAAATAATTATTTGTGAATAGTAATTTTTAAGTTCTATTAATCGCGATTAAAGGTAATTAGTGTAATTTAAGGTAAAAATAATGTTATAATAATATAAAATTACCTTGAAACATGTCCTACTCTTATTGGATGAGTCATGTCCGGCCAATAAAATCCATGGGTCCACTTGGGGGCCCCATGGAACCACCTGGGTAAGAAAATGACATTAATAACTTTTTATTTAAAGTAAAAATAAAAATGTCACAAACATGTATTGTTTTACTAAAACAATTTTTACAAGGGGTTATACAAGTTATCTTTTTGACTAAAAATATTTATTGGAAATATAAAAATATTTCCTACATCATGATATTTTTTTTATAATTTTTAGACATTAAATAAATTAATTTTTTTATGACACCATAATGATGGAGTGATTACCTCATTAATTAACGATTTAAATAAAATGAAAAGATAATGTAACATCTAAGACATACAATTGTCAAAAAACCCATTTTATGAGTATATTTAGAACCCTTATCACCTTATCCTTGAAATATATAATTTTTGGACCTTTAAAATCCGAAACTCATTATATAATAAAGTAACATTTCTTGACTTTCCAAGAGTGCCCCTCCTCTCCTCTTATAAAAGGCCCCCACCTCTACCACATTATTCACACATTAAAAGCCATTTGTCTGGGACAAACTCTGCCAAAATAATCTCATAACTTCCCTATCTTACTGCTAGAATCCTAACTTTGGGCAAAAGTATTCCCAAGGAAGCCCTTGGCTCAAATCAAAAAGAGTTACCCGATTTTAAGGTAATGTCTTCTCTTATGTTCTTTTGTTTTATTTTGCTTATCCAACCCCTTAAACTCATTTTATTCCTTTATTTTGTAACAAAACCAGTATATTCAATATACTAGGATGTTTTTTTGAGAAGGATTTTATTTACACTTACACGCACCTTTTTCTAATGGTTAAAGAACGTATTGTTTCTGTGGGTGGCGAATTACTGCCTCATTAAACGATGATTGTTCAATATTATTTTAACACCTATCATGGTGGACATTAAGATGTCACTATATTTATATATGAAATATATTATGTTTATGTTTTCCTTATTCTTCTGTATTTTTCATTTATGGCATACCTTTATGATTTCCATTATGGGTAAACGCGATAATTTCATTTTAGGAAGTGCGGACTACCACCCCCTCAAAGTGATTTGAATCGTTAATTCTATATGTGGGACATATAAAGGATGGATTAAATGATATTATATATGATATTATACTGTAATTATAATATACCTTTATATAATTATGATTTCATACCATTAAATACGAAATAGAAATGAAAGTAGCGTTCATGCGTACGTACGGCTTACCGTCTCCATGAACGGTGCATTTCATTTCTTACATCTAAATGTTATGTAATATTATAAATGCATGTATATACTGGATATATAATATATATATGATATCAAGATCATGAAAATAATTCTGGAGATAATGGATATTTTACCACATTAACAACTAGTAATTATAAAAATTTTATTATCGACTTAAGTACCAAAGATCGACAAAACGACCGTTATTAACTTAAATAATTACATAATGTTCATAACATGGTAATAAGTGATATAAAAGGGATAATGAACTTGAAAAAGTTTCTTAATCAATTATAAATTAACTCTAGTTTATTATTCAGAAGGTTAAAGAACGATCGTGTCAAGTCGGACACGAGGTAAGGGACTTCGTCTCAATCTCCTTTCATTGAGGCATATTTTGTTTTATACACAACTTTCTTTTATATGGTGTATAAACCCATTTTACTTTTACGTTTATTCAAAAGGAATCTTTTTATATGAAGCGTTTTACTAAATGAAAAAAAGGAATGTTTTTTTGTTGTACGTATGCGACGACAACGACTTCTCCACCGCCGTGACCATTATTTGAGTTTTGGTTTCCTCTACAAGCCATAACTTTTTTTTAAAATGATAAATAAATACCAAGTTTTAATTTTCTTTTATTTTGGTATTGAAAATGGTTTTATCATATCAATGTGTTGTATTGATATCTTGTGATTGAAATTTAGAAATTTTATGTTTCCATTATGCATGTTTTATGTGATAAGATTATGTTATGGTTTATGATATGTTTAAACCTTTTCATATAAAGAATGCATTGGAATTAGTATGTGATGGGTGGAGCCCTCTATAGCTCCTCGATGCATCGGTAGGTCTCATGAGACAAACTAGTGTCTTGGCACGAGGCCTTGACAAAATCTTATTTGTAGTCTTATCACGAGGCCTTGACTATGTGGTTATGATAGTCTGGCATTATGCATTCCATCATTATGAAATTAGATATTGATATTCATGTGATTATTCGACTAGTATAATATCCTTGTGAATATGTAAATGGAATTATTTTATTTTATTTTTTCCATATTATGCTGAATTTCAAGTTCAAAAGGCTTTTTTTAGTTATACATTACCTTAAATGTTAATGTTTATTTATGAAAGTTTCCACTATATTGTTATCCTTACTGAGCATCTGAGATCACCCCTTTTTATGTTTTATTTTCCCAGGATGTGAAGAAATATTTTATGACTAACCTACAGAGATAGTCTGAGGGGGATAGGAGTGTGGACTATGGAGACTATGTTATTGTGATTTTTCACTTTATGATGTAATGTAACATTTATGAATGTATCTAGTGTTTCCAAGGCTACTAAACTAATCGGTCTTTCGAGACTTGATCTTTTGAGATCATGCCAATGTTACGTAATAATGCACCGACTCTGGGTAACTGGGGTCGGGGAATTACATGAAATAAATGAGGCATTTGAGAAGAAAATAATATATCATATAATCTTCTTAATTCCTACAATATAAGGGGAAATTTCAACAATATATACATGTAAAATATATTTTTATTTATTTTATTACTTATTTGATTTTTTTTAGGAAGTACTGAATGCAAATCCCAATCAAATTGGAAACCCAAAATATTTATATTTTGGATCCAATGCATGTATTTTCATCAAAAAGGCAACACATGATGTGTATCATGAATTTTTAATGTAATGAAATCAACATTTTATAGATAAAATTGAGATTATATGCTTCAATTTTTCTTTTAATGAGAATTTTCTTATGATAGGGAGATCTATAAATACAAGCTATAACATGGAATGAGGTTGGTCACTAAACATAAGAAACCTATTAATTTATTAAAATGGAAATATATTACATTATATATAGGAATATTTATCTCTAAAAACATATTTCAAAACAATTTATTTATTTTGGTCAATGTTTATGCAGTGTCCAAAGAAAGATAATGACAATGATTATGAATATTATGCCGGAAATTTTATGAAACATATCATATACCTTCTAAAGATGATCATCCCTAAAAAGGTTAATTTATGAAAGTAAAAAGAAATTAAAATACTTATTAATCATTTATTTTTCTATATTTTCTTAGTATTACCAAGATTTCCAACAATCTGCATACTCAAAAGAAGAAGTAATTTTTTTAGAGATGATTTGGTAGAGTACATAGTGTTAGATTTTTTTCTGACATCAAATTTAGGTTATTACCTATTATTTTTTTTATATTATGGTATAAGACCTTAGAGATGAATTTGGTATGTGAATCATTATTATTTTAATGATAATATAAAAAAATTTATCTTTTTTCAATGAGAAGTATAATAGATAAAATCGATGGGTTTGGAAAAAAATGTGTAGAATACATGGTCTTAGAAGGTATACATACATCATAAAGAGGTGACATTCAACTACTTATTTAGTTAATTTTATAATCACTTTATCTAATTTTTTTAGTTAATTTCCTTATCTTTTCATCTGATACTTAAAGTGAGTGTTTTCAGTTTAAAAATTTCATTTTAGTTAAGAACATGTGTCACTACCTGAAAACATATAAAACAGACAAGGATTATTTTCAAAATTTAGAAAAGTGGTCCATAATTAATTTTTGATGTATATTAAATAATCACATGTCAATATGACACTCGATGTGGTCGGTATGACTCTAATTATGTGTTATTAATATAAAAGTGTTATTTTAGCTTAAAAGAACATCACATAGCCAAACCCAAGAAAACAAGATCATATTATTTTAAAACATTATGAAAATGATTGATAATTCATTTTTCACATGTATTAATTGACAATATGCTAATCTGTCACATAATATGGTTGGTATGAGTCAAAGTACTTTTTTCAATATAAAAGATTCAGTTTAGTATAAAATGCATCACATTTCCAAATCCTGAAAATTTAGCACGAATTGTTTTAAACTTTTGTAAACTGATACATAACACATTTTTTACATATACTAATTAACCACACATAAATATGAAACATGATGTAGTCAGGATGACTCAAAATATGTTTTTTAAATATAAAAGTATCATTTTGGATTAAAATGAGCATCACTAGATAAAATTGAGAAAATTGGGTCAAATTGTCTTCAAAATTTAGAAGAACAATCCATAATTAATTTTTTATGTTTAATAATTTGTTTTATTTAAAACTGAAAATTATGTGGTCGGTATGACTTGAATTTAATGTTTTCAATAAAAAGGTGACATTTTACTTTAAATTTCATGTCACAACACCAAAATAAAGAAAATGAGGGAAAATAGTTTTCAAACTTTAGGAAAATGATCTATAATTTATTTTTTATGTGTATTAATTGACCACAATTCGATCTCATGCATGATATGTTCAGTATGACTCAACGTGTGCATTTTTAATATAAAAGAGGCAATTTAGTTTAAAAAACACATCAAATATCCAAAACTAATAAAACATGCTCATATAATTTCAAAAGTATATTAAAATATTCTATAATTAATTTTTGACATGTGGGAGTTGGCCACATTCCCATTTGACATAAAATGTGGTCGGTATGACTTGTAGTATTTATTTTCAATATAAAAGTGTCATTTTCTATTTAAAACACATCATATATCCAAAACCAAGTAAAATAGATTTTATTATTTTCAAAATTTATGACAATGATCCATAATTCATTTTTTGATGAGTAGAAATTCACCATGTGTTACTCTAACACCTGATGTGGTCAGTGTGACTTGAGATTCATGTTTTCAATATAAAAGTATCATTTTTGTCTAAAATGTGTGTCACTGGAAAAAATAGATAAAACTATATTGTATTATTTTTAAACTTTAGGAAAATTAACCATAATTAATTTGTGATGTGTAAGAATTTACCATACTTCAATCTGACACATGATGTGGTTGGTATGACACAATGTTCATGTTTTTAATATTAAAGGGTTGTTTTACTTTAAATTTCATTTCACATCGCAAAATTGAGAAAAAGAGCTCATATAATTTTGAAAATTTATTAAAATAATCTATAATTTACTTGGTAAATGTAGGAAATAACCGCATGTCAATTCAACACCCCATGTGGTTGGTATGACTCAAAATAACTATTTTCAATACAAAAGTTCTAATTTAGTTTCAAACACACATCAAATATCTAAAACCAAGAAAACATAATTATAATATTCTCAAATTATAGAAAAACTATCCATAATTCATTTTTTAGATGCAATAATTGATCACACATCAATCTGATACCCGATGTGGTCAGCATGACTTGAATTTTTTTTTCAATATAAAAGTTTCATTTTAGTTTAAAATTAATGTCCTATAAATAAAACTGATAAAATTATCTTGAATTATTTTCAAACTTTAGAAAAATTATCCTTAATTTAATTTTGATGTGTAGAAATTTACCACACATCAATCTAAAACATGATGTGGTCGGTATAACTCAAAGTGCATGTTCTCAATACTGAAGTGTCATTTTAGTCTAAAACATGCATCAAATTTCCAAAACCAATCAAAAAAACTTTATGAAAAGGATTCAAAATTCATTTTTGAGATAAATTGATTGATCGTAAATCAATAAAACACATGATGTGATCAGTATGACTTTAAGTTCATGTTTTCAATATAAAAGTTCCATTTTAATTTAAAACATGAGCCACATTACCTAAATCAATAAAATGAACTCAGATTATTTTCAAAAAATTTAAAAAAGATGAATAATTCATTTTTGATGTCTTATAATCAACTACATTTCAATCTGACACATTATGTGGTTGGTATGACTAAAAGTATGTGTTTTCAACATAAAAGTGTCATTTTATTTTAAAGAAGATATTAAGTAGCCAAAATCAAGTAAACAAGCTTTGATTATTTTCAAAATTTAATAAACTGATCCATAATTCATTTTTTATGTGTAGGAATCGATCACACATTAATATGATACTCAACGTGGTTGATGTGACTCAAAATGCAGGTTTCTAATATAAAAGTGCCATTTTAGTTTAAAACATGTGTCATGTCACCAGAACTGAGAAAATTTTCTTGTCTTGTTTAAAAACATTAATAAAATTACCTATAATTAATTTTTGATATGTAGGGATGGATTGTACATCAATCTGACACATGATGTGTTCAGTATGGGTTGAAGTGTTTGTTATCAATGTAAAAGTGTCATTTTAGTTTAAAATGAAAATCAAATAGCCAAAACCAAGTAAATGAGATCATATTTGTTTTAAAACATTAGGAAAACAATCCATAATTAATTTTTTACCTATAAGAATCGACGTCACCACAATTTAATACATGATATGACTGATATGACTCAAAGTGCATGTTTTAAATATAAAGGTGTCATTTCTGTTTAAAATCTGTGTCAACTAATAAAACTAAGAAAACAAGATCATATTGTTTCCAAATATCAGGAAAATCCATAATTATATTTTTATTTATTGGAATTAACCACACCTTAATTCGACACATGATGTGGTAGGTATGACTCAAAGTGCACGTTTTCAATATAAAAGGGTAATTTTATTTTAAAAGGTGCGTTATAGCCCCAAAAATTAGAAAATGTGATTGAATTGATTTCAAAAATTAAGAAAATTATCTATAATTTATTTTTTATTTGTATAGATTGAACTCACTTAAATTTGATACGCGGTGTATTTGGTATGACTCTAAGTGCATGTTTTCAATACAGAAGTTCTATTTTTTGTTTAAAACACACATAAAATTTTCAAAACTGAGAAAACAAGCTCGGATTGTTTTCAAACTTTAGCAAAAAACTTCAAAATTCATTTTTGATGGAAAATAATTGACCACACATAATTGCGAAAAAATATGTGACTGATATGACTGAAAGAGAGTCTTTTCAATATAAAGAAGTCATTTTAGTTTAAAACGTACATAACTATCCAAAACTGGGAAAAATATTTCCTATTGATTTCAAAATTCTGGACACTAATCCATAATTAATTTTTGACATATATAAGTTTTCCACAAATCAATAAGACTCACAATGTGGTTGGTATGACTCTAAGTGAATTTTTTCAATATATAAATCCCATTTTAGTTTAAAATGTGAATCGTATAGCTATGACTAAGAAAACCAGATCATATTTTATTCTTGTAGTTTTTTATTATATTCTTAATATATTTCCTTATCATTTTTATCTAATACTTATTTAGTTAATATTCACAGATATATTCCCTGAATAAAAACATTAAAAAGTGTGAAAATTAAAGGAATGTTCTTAAAAGTTAGTGCCTCTTAAATTGGATAACATTGATAGTGAGAGTTTTTAATCACCTCAGATTTGATCCAATTTAAGAGAACATGATTTTGAGAATAACAATAAATTATAAGATGTGCAAGAATCAACTCTAACTCAGTTTGATACATGGTATTCTTAGTATGACTCAAATTATATGTTTTTAGTTCAAAATTGACACATTCTATTTAATGTATTTTTTTTAAAAGGTTGGGGTCGAATCCTCAATTTATTATTTTAAAGAAAAAACCTCTTTTAGACTGGGTAGAGGAGACCCATTACATAGCCCGAAGTCCCAAGGCCAAGTGGCCTGAAAACAAGGCTTAAAAGCCCATTTTTTGGCCCAAAGGACCCCTTGGTGAACAGTACTACTACAGTACCTACGCTGTTATAGTACCTGCTGCAGTATAGCCACCACTATAGTACCTGCTACAGTTCCTCCACAGCTACAGTGTTACGGAAATTTTTGGATAACCTTCACATTTTCCATTGTTTCTGAACAAGTTCTCATCCTACAAGTTTTCTTTCACCAACATCATCCCAACAAGTTGGTGTGTGGCATTTCTTTCCATATAATGCTTTATATGGCGCCATCTGAATACTTGAATGGAAGATATTGTTATAATAAAATTTTACCATAGGTAAATATTGATCCCACATACCTTGAAAGTCAAGCGATCAAGATCTCAATATGTCTTCTAAGGTTTAAATAGTCCTTTCTAGTTATCCATCTGTCTGCGGGTGGTAGGCAGTGCTCAAACAAAGTTTACTATCAAAGTCCTTTTGAATAATTTTCCATAATCTTGATGTAAAATTTGGATAATGATCAGAAACAATCAATAGAGGTACTCCATGAATTCTTACAACTTCATTAATATATAGTCTTGATAAACGTTCATGTGGTAAATCTTCTCCTATAGAAAGAAAATGTTCTGACTTGGTATGACCATCAATAATAACCCATATTTCCTCATTCCCTCTAGGATTATTTGGTATCCCCATGACAAATTCCATCGTAATATCATCCCATCTCCACTCTGGTATGGGAAGATTTTTCATGACTTCTCTAGGATTTTGTCTTCTAACCTTCACCTTTTGACACACCACACATAATCAGCAATCTCCCTCTTCATGTTCTCCCACCAAAAATTTTACTTCAAATCTATATACATCTTAGTGCTACCAGGGTGTATCGAGAAATTGGATCAATGTGCAACATCCAACAATTCTTTTTTAGATCATGTATTTTAGGAACACAAAGCCTCTTTCCAATTTTCAAAATTCCATCTTCATATATAAAGTCAATTAATCTCCCATCATTCACAGCTTTAATTTTATTTTGAAACCTCTCCTCATCAGTCGAAGAACTTTTTATCCTTTCTAGTAAAGTTGGATTGGCAACCATTTAAAAAATTATTGATGTTTTAACTTCCATGGTTATTCCCATATTCATCTTTACTAGATCCATGAACATGTGACCCCTTTCAAATCTCATTTTGATCAGAACTCCAAGATGTTTTCTACTCAAAGAATCTACCACCTTATTTTCGTTCCCCAGGTGGTAGTGTATAGTGAAATCATAATATTTGAGTAGTTCAAGCCATCATCTTTCCCTCTTGTTGAGTTCTTTCTTTGATAAAATATACTTCAAACTCTTATGATCAGTATATATCTCACATTTTTTACCATAGAGGTAGTGTCTTCATATCGTCAAGGCAAATATTACAACTGCTAACTCAATATCATGAGTGCGATTGTTTTGATCATGAATTTTTAACTGTAGTGATGCATAGTCAATAACCCTATCATTCTGCATAAGGACACAACCAAGTCCTTTCTTTGAAGCATCACTATAAATAACAAGCTCATCATTCCCTGATGGTAGAGTCAAGATAGAATAATTGACTAATATTCTCTTCAGTTCTTCAAAAAATTCTTCACACTCTTTTATCCAAACAAATTTAAGCCCTTTACATGTGATCTTGGTTAATAGGTTTTCTAATCGAGAAAAATTTTGGATGAAACATAGCTAATAACCTGCTAAACCAATAAAACTTCTTACCATAGTTATACTCATCGGTGCTGGCCATTCTTGGGTTGCCTGGGTCTTTGAAGGATTGAAATATATTTCATCCTTAGAGACAAAATGGCCAAGAAAAGAAATTTCATGAATCCAAAATTCACATTTTCTAAACTTCCTATATAATTCATTTCTTCTGAGGGTATTTTGAATAATGTGCAAGTGATTTTCATTATATTCATAGCTTTTTGAGTATACCAAGATATCATTAATAAATACCACTACAAATTCATCAAGATATTTCTTGAAAACACTATTCATTAGATCCAAGAAGATAGAGGGTGCATTAGTCACTCCAAAAGGAATTGATGTAAACTCGTAATTCCCATACCTCATACAAAATTTTGTCTTCAGAATGTCTTCCTTATTTACACACAACTAATGAAATCCATATCAAAGGTAAATATTTCAAAAATATTGAGCTCCATGAAGTTTTTTTAATAAATCATCAATGCTAGGTAGGGGATACTTGTTCTTTATTGTTATATCATTGATCCCCCTCTAGTTAATGCACAACCTCATAGATCCATCTTTTTTCTTAACAAAAATAATAGGGGCTCCCCATCGAGAAACACTAGGGTGAATAAATCCTTTATTACTCAATTCCTCTAGTTTTTTCTTTAGTTCCACTAATTCCACAGTTTCCATTCTATAAAGGGTCTTTGGTATGGGCTTTGAACTAGGAATTAAATAAATGGTAAACTTAATTTGTCATTCTAGAGGATGTCCAAGTAAATCCTCTGGAAACACATCAATATATTTGTGTACAATAGGTACATCCTCTATTTGAACATTCCTTTCCTCACCAATAGTTATTTCATTATCTTCCTCCCCAATAATTGAATTTAGTAGAGATATAGAGAGTGGATATAGATAAGAATCATATGGTGTTGTTTCTACTCTAAAGATGAGGTACTCCTTAACATTATTGAAAATTTTAACCTCCTTCTTCTTACAATAACTTTTCACATCATGGTCTGAAAGCCACTCCATACTGAGGAGTATATCAAATTCAATCTTGGGTAGGATGATGAGATCAGTATATAAAGAACAATTATATGCCTTAATGGGTACTGATTCACAAAACTTTGTTGCAATGATACTTCCCTTATGAATTTTGACAGAAAACTCCCTTGTTAAATCAAATTGGAAATATCTAATTTTCTTAGAAAATTGGGAAGATATGAAACAATTCAATGATCCAGAATCAAATAAATTGTTGGAAAATTTTGAGGAAACCATTAAATTACCTGCTACCACGCCATTCGAAGCTTCAACCTCAGAAGTCGTGATCGCATAAGATTAGTCTTTCTCCCTTGTCCTTTTCTGAGGTAAGTTTCCTTAGTGATTAGGACATTCATTTTTATAATGCCCCATTTCTCTATAATTGTAGAATTCAACATTGATAACCACTTTCATTACCTTGAAATCATGAGCTTGGTGGCCTTTTTTACCATACTTGTAATAGACTCTCATTCCCTTCAGGAAAGTACCGGGGTTTCTCTTCCCACATTTATTGTAGGATGGAAATTAAACTTTTCCCTCATTCCCCTTATTTTCATTTATAGAGTGTTCAGGAGATCTCTTCTTCTCTTTCATTGATTTAAATTCATAAGACTTAGATAATTCCTTTTCTATCTTGATAGCATATGAGACAATATCTTCATATAATGAGAAGTAATGTAAAACTAATTCTCTATGGAGAAATTCTTTTAACCCATCGAATAATATATCAATTTTACTCTTTGGGTTGCGTATATAATCTTCTACATGCTCTGCTAACCTTGTAATGTTAACCTCATACTTTGGAACATTCTCATCCTCCTTTTGCCTAAAACTCAGAAATTTTCTTTCCATATCCACTCAATGGTCATGGGGAAAGTATTTTTCTTAGAAAAGATCTTTAAACTCCCTCAATTCCATATTTGATACTTCTTCATCCTCCTTTGTGTTTTGAATTAATGATCATTATTGATCAGTATCTCCCATGGAGCAATAAAATGCCATGAAAACTTTTTCCCTTTCAGTATTCTCCAAAGCATGAAATATCTTCTCTAAGGAACTTATCCATTGCTCAGTGACAAATAGATTTTTAGTCCCATTGAATGTTGGGGGTTGTTGCCTCATAAAGCCGTCTAACATTGATCCTCCGCATTGTGGATCGGGGTTCCACATATGGGTAAGGTTATTATTCATAACCTGAGTGAGTTGTTCCAATATGGTGATAAACTGATTAGAACCAGTTACATCACTAGCTCTACTATAATTATCTTGAGTAGGAGGGAAATCCCTACATGGATTAAGTGCGTTTATATGGTTTTTATTATTTTTAATAGGCACCATTTCTAAACAATGTCATATACTAGATTAGTTTATGAATCGCAATACATAATTCCAAACTTGTAAAACACTTAACATAAATTGAACATATTATGGATATAGTCCATAATCATAAAAATGTTTTATTTAAGTGGTTATATACTCATAAATCCTTCAGAATGGTTTTTAAATAATTGTGAAGTATCCTAAGTATATCCCCAATGAGTGTCATAACCAAGAGTGTAGCAAGGCCTGTCGTCGTGTACCTGGATACCCCGGGTCAAGCCTGAAAATACTTATCGGAGTTTTCACTCCTAGGTACAACTGTTCCAGAGCTGCATATACCTAATCGTATCCTAACAAGGATGTATTGCTTAGAAAATACAAAAAATCTCTAAATTACCAAAATTATAGGAAGTTCTTCTATACTCATCCTCAAAGTATATCTTAGGATAATGCTCTCTAATCAGAGTTTTTGTAAATGTAGATTCCAAGGTTTGTACTAAACATCCTCTGATACCAACTGTAATGATCTGAACTCAGTTACACAGAGTTAGTGCATTATTACATAACATTTTCATGATACAAGAAATCTTGTCCTGAATGACCGATTAGTTTAGTAGCCTAGGAAGTACTAGATACATACAAGAGTTTTAAATTACATCATGAAATAAAAAACAACATTCTGTCCCCATTTAAAACTCTTATATCCCCAATCCTATTCATGAAGGTTAATCATAATATACTTATTTTCATCCTAGGAAAAATAAAAAATAAGAGAGGGGTGAGCTCATATTATTAGAAAGGATAACAATAAAGTGGAAACTTTCACAAATAAGTATAAAAATTTAAGGCAATGTGTAAGACTAAAACCAAAAAAATTTAAACTTAAACTTCAACATAATATCGAAAAGATAAATAAAATAATTCCATTTACTTATTCAAATAGATATTCTACTAGTTTAATAATCACATGTAATATCAATAGCCAATTCATAATGATAGAATGCATAATGTCGGACATCATAACCACATAGTCAAGGCCTCGTGCCAAGGCTACAAATAATATTTTTTTCAATTCCTTGTGATAAGACACTAGTTTGTCTCATTAGACCAACCAATGCATCGAGTAGCTATAGTGGGCTCCACCTGTCACATACCAAGTCCAATTCATTCCTCATATGAAAAGGTTGAAACATAACATAAACATTTGTATTAAAACTAGCATACAGAATGTTAATACTTTAACCATAAACCATGAATGGTATAAAAATAACACATCCATAGTCAAACATATCACAAAAATCTTTAACACAATATGGAATATTGTATCATAATAAATCAACTTTCAAAAAAGTGTAAAATCCATCAAAGGATGTTGACATAGATGAAATCCATACTATTTGAGAGAAATTTATCTTTCTATTTTGAAATCATTTAAAAGTACATTAATTTTAAAAGAAAAATTTTTTAAAAAATATTATTATAATCCTGTAAGGGAAGATTTGAAGGTGTTACAATGGATGAAAATAGTCGCACCCATTGAATAAGTTAAAAAATCATTTCCTTAATTTTGTCAAAAAGGTCATAAAGGACCTTGTTTGGAAAACGACTGAAAAATTACTTTATAAACATCTCATAAAAATTCAAACAAGGGTATAAGTGACTTTTAACCATAGTATAGAAAATATAAAAAATGTTTCGAAATACATTTTTAAGAAACACGGATGTGGATGATAAAGAGGTCCCAGTAGATACTCACATACAAAAAACCTCGAATAATGAATAGATTGTAGAATTAACCCTTACCTTTTACTTTTCCTTGATCAAGGTTACATTAAACTATTTTATAATAGTTAAATCATTGTTATTAAATTATAAAAGAACCTCATATATAAATATGATATCATATATGATCCCCTAATATTTCATTGTTAATAATATTTCAGTAGTATCATCGTTTCGGATGTTAATTGATTCATTTTCCATTATATGATAGGTTACGTATTCCATGACTGTTATGGATAATATTTATTTGATTCATATCTAGAATGATATTAAGTTCGTAAAAATTATTTTTAATCACAAAATGTAAATTATTCTTGAATGGTTGCGATGGGGATTGAATTTTTTCGCGTTCGTGGAGACGGTAATCTGTACATACACACGAGCAAAAATATAATTCTATTGATGGTAAAATAATATGTAATTTGATGGTAGATCATATATAAATAATAATTAACATGTTATATTTATTATTTAAATCATTTTTACTCATTATTATACCCATCCAAATAATTAAGTGTTTGAATAACAAACTACGCCATGACTTAGAGATGGTAAGTCGTACGTACACAAGTATGGTGACTTGTCATTCATAGGATGGATAGAATAATGAATATGGTTGTACCATATTTATAATAACATAACAGTATGTATATGGTACTGTAGTTATTATTTTTTTATGGTACCATCAAAGAAAGAGGAAGTGGAAGAAGAAAATAACTTTGAAAGAGGTGGTGAAATTATTACCTCTTCTTCGGGTGTTTCCTTTTGAGCTGATCAGAATTTCTCATTAGGTTAGCTTCATGATAAAATTAAGGCCTTTAGATTGAATTGAGGGTAGTTTTGAGGATATTTGAGCAGGTTTTGGCTGAGCCAAATGGATTTGGAGGTGTGATTTTGAGAGAAGGGGAAGTACCCTTTTATAAGAGAGGTGAGGGTCACTTTAGGAAAAGTTTGAAATATTATTTTATTATACAATCGAATTCAGTTAATAATGGATCAAAAATGATTTATTTCTAGACTAATTTATGGGTCTAAAACCTCTCATCCAATATGTTTTAGATAGGTTTAGCTCAATATATTAGTCTTATCTTTTAGATTTAACTCTTAGTTTAATAATTTAACTTTTACCATGTATTCATGTATTATTATAATAAATGGTTAATACACTTAATACAAAAAGAAAAGAGAACTAAAAATGAATAATTATTGATATATATAACCTTATCTAAGTCCTTTTCCTGAATATTAGATTTTTGGGAATATTATATCAATTAATAATATAGTATTTGTTTTAAAAACACATTTATGTCAATTTTGACACTATTAGGTATTTTGATTTTTTGAAAGTCATAAATACTTTATCACTTTGAAAAAAAATTATTTAATCAACCATAACATGTAATATTAACCTTGAAAATTATTTTAATTCATCAAAAGTCTCAATTTACATTTATTTGGATATTTATAATATCAAATATTTTAATCTTTCATTAATAAGGAAATTATTGCATCATCATTGTGTCATAAATAAATTTAATTATTTTTGTCTAAAATTTATAAATAAAATACCATTATATAGGAAATATTGTTATATTTCTCATGAATATTTATATTAGAATTTATCTTATGTATAACCCTATATAAAAAATGGTTTAGTTATTAAAATTTTAATTTAACACTTTTAACTCTTCTTTAAATAAAATAATAATAAATGTCCTAATATTATCAAATTTGGACAAAAAATGATCATATTTTATTCCTAATGTTTATTTTGGTCGAAATAAACTTATAAAATATAATTCTGACATGTTTTAGGGGAATTATAATATCATTTTTTACCTTTAATTACTCTATTTACTTTTAATCGTGGAAAATAAAAGTCAAAAGTTATTATTCACCAAAAATTATTTTCATCTTATTGAACCAAATTTTACATACTAATTTCAACCATTTCTCTAATATTTTTGAAATAAAATTCAAATAAGTGGTAAAATTACGTTTTATTCAAATTTGAAAATGCGCCTAGAAGGTGGGTAAAAGACAGTAAAAAGTTCAATAAAATTTTATATATCTGATATTATTATAAAATGACTCCAATGAATTACATTGAACATATATAGGTATTACGTATCTATTTTTACCAGATATAAGTTTAAATAAAATAAATAATTATTTAAATAAAAAGTCAGTTTTAAACAATAACGCACTATTTTTCACTATTCATCAAAAATTGAAAGTTTTCAGAAAAATACCAAAAATTCACCCTAAGCAAATTTTGAAATTCCGAATCCAAAAATGAAGTCCAGTTTGAAAAATAAAATGTATAAAAATTTAAAAATTGGGTATTACTATTGATAACGTCTAGTTTGATTGGTTGTGGTGTGTTAGAACTCGAAGTTCCGTACAACACAAGCTATTGTATTATTCAAAGAGAAGGGTATTGTCGAAGCTTGGGGTGTTAAATTTTTCTCTAATTCAAATAATTTCATTCTCAAAATTTCTAGAATATTAATACATAAAAGGATTCGATTGTTTCTTCATAATAAGTTCCTTGACATCCAACGTTCCCTCTTCCATCTTATGGTTTCTCCATATAACTTTCATTAGATGAGTCATCTGGTTCCTCAGAACGTGTTCTATAGTATTAAGAATCTTGATAGGCTCTTCACAATAAGAAAGATTGGGTTCCAGCTCTATTTCTTCATAGCTGAGTACATGTGTTGGGTCAGGCATGTATTTTTCTAACAGTGATACGTGGAACACATCACGAACTTTGGAGAGACTAGGTGGAATTTCCAAATGATAAGCTAAAACTCCAATTTTTTCTAGAATTTCGAAAGGTCTGATGCACCTGGGGCTTAATTTTCCCTTCTTACTGAATCGTATAACACCCTTCCATGGAGATACCTTCAAGAAAACATGATCTCCTACTTGAAATTCCAAAATCTTTCCTTCAGTTATAGGCATAACTCCTTTGACTACTTTGATCTACTTTGATGTTTCTTTGGATAACCTTCACCTTTTCCATTGTTTCTCAATAAGTTCTGGTCCTACGATTTTCTTTCACTAACATCATCCCAATAAGTTGGTTTGCGACATTTCATTCTATATAATGCTTCAAATGGTTTCATCTGAATACTTGAATGAAAGCTATTATTATAGTAAAATTTTAATAGAGGTAAATATTTATCCCACATACCTTGAAAGTCAAGTGAGAAAGATCTCAACATGTCTTCTAAGGCTTCAATAGTACATTCTGATTGTCTATTAGTTTGAGGATGGTAGGAATTGCTCAAACGAAGTTTAGTATCCAAGTCCTTCTGAAGAATTTTCCAGAATTATGATATAGAATGGGGATCACGATCAGAAACAATCGATATGGGTAATTAATGACGTCTTACAAATTCATTAATATATAGTCTAGCTAAATGTTCAAGTGGTAAATCTTCTCTTATAGCAAGAAAATGTGTTGACTTTTTAAGACAATCAACAATGACTCATATTGCATCATTCCTTCTAGGAGTATTTGGTAGCCCCGTGACAAAGTCCATTGTAATATTATTCCATTTCCACTCAGGTATGGGAAGAGGTTTCCTGACACCTCTAGGATGTTGTCTTCCAGCCTTCAAGTGTTGAAAGACCATAAATATTGACACATAATCAGCAATCTCCCTCTTCATGTTGTCCCACCAAAAATGTTCCTTCAAATATATATACATCATAGCACTACCAGGGTTCATGTAGAAATTGGACCTATCATACTCATCCAAAAATTCCCTTTTTAGATCATGTATGTCAGTAACACAAAGTCTCTTCTCAAATTTAAGAATTCCATCTTCATATATGAAGTCAATCAATCTCTCATCATTCACTACTTTAATTTTCTTTTGAAACTCCTTATCATCAGTCTGAGAACTTTTTATACTTTCTAGTAAAGTTGGATTGGAAACCATTTGAAAAAGTATTGATGCTTCACCTTCCATGATTATTCCCATATCCATATTTACTAGATCCATGAACATATGATCCCTTTCAAATCTCATCATGTTCAAAACTCAATGATTCTTTCTACTCAAAGCATCTACCACCTTATTATCCTTTCCCAGGTGGTAGTGTATTGTGCAACCACAAACTCTATGTAGTCGAAGCCATCTTCTTTTCCTCATGTTGAGTTCATTCTATGAGAAAATATACTTAAAACTCTTGTGATTAGTATATATCTCACATTTTTCACTATAGGGATAGTGTCTCAATGTCTTCAAAGTAAAGATTATAGCTGCTAACTCAAGTTTATGTGTGCGATAGTTTTTTTCATTAATTTTTAGCTTTCTTGATGCATAGGAAATAACCCTATTATTCGGCATAAGGACATAACCAAGTCCTTTCTTTGAAGAATCACTATAAATAACAAACCCATCATTCCACGATGGTAGTGTAAAGATTGAATAATTGACTAATCTTATCTTCAGTTCTTCAAAACATTCTTCACACTCTTCTTTCAAAACAAATTTAACCCCTTTACATGTGAGCTTGGTTAATAGGTTTTCCAATCAGGCAAAATTCTCCACGAAAAGCCGATAAAAACCTACCAAACCAATAAAATTGCATACCTTATTTATACTCTTTGATGATGGTCATTCTTGGATTGCCTTTGTCATTCAAGGATTGAAAGATATTCCATCCTTAGAGACAATATGGCCAAGAAAAAAAATTTCCTGAAGCCAAAATTCACACTTTCTAAACATCCCGTATAATTCATTTCTAATGAGGGTTTTTAGAATAGTGTGCAAGTGAGTTTTATGATATTCGTAGATTTTTTAGTATACCAAGATATCCTAAATAAATACTACTAAAAAGTCATCAAGATATTATTTGAAAACTCTATTCATTAGATCCATGAAGATAGAGGTTGCATTAGTCAATCCAAAAGGCATTACTATAAACCCATAATGCAAATTCCTGGTACAAAAAGTTTCCTTCAGAATGTCTTTCTTATTTACACACAACTGATGATGTCCATATCAAAGGTAAATCCTTGAAAAATATTGACCTCCATGAAGTTGATAGAATAAATCATCAATGCATGGTTGGGGATACTTGTTCTTTTTTGTTATATCATTGATCCCCCTATAGTCAATGCACAACCTCATAGATCTATCTTTCTTCTTAACAAAAAGAATTGGGGCTCCCCAAAGAGAAACTCTAGGGTGAATAAATCCTTTATTACTCAATTTTTCTAGTTCTTTCTTTAGTTTCTCTAATTCAATAGTGGCCATTCAATAAGGGGTCTTCAATATGGGCCTTGAACTAGGAATTAAATCAATGGAAAACACAATTTATCATTCTAAAGGATGTCCAAGTAACTCCAATGGAAACACATCAACATATTCTTTCACAATAGGTACATCCTCTATTTGAACATTACATTCCTTACCTATAGTTATTTTACACTATTCCTCCCTAATAATTGAATTTAGTAGAGCTACAGGGGTGGATATAGATAAGAATCAGATGGTGATGCTTATGCACTAAATATGAGGTACTCTTTATCATCATTGAAAATTGTAACCTCCTTCTTCTTACAATAAATTTTCACATAAAAATTTGAAATCCAATCCATACAGAGGAATATATCAAATTCAATCATGGGTATGAATATGAGATCAGTATATAAAGAACATTTATATGCACAAATTGGGACTAATTCACAAAACATTGTTGCAATGATACTTCCCTTAGGATTTTTGACTAAAAACTCCCTTGTTAAATAAAATTGGAAATATCTAATTATCTTAGAAAACTGGGAAGATATAAAACAATGTGACGATATAGAATAAAATAAATTATTGTCTAAATTTGATGAAACCATTAAATTACCTGCCACCACATCCTTCGGAGATTCAACCTTAGCAGCAGTGATCTCATCATCTTTTCATTACTCCCTTGGCCATTTCTAAGGTAAGTTTCCTTGGAGATTAGGATATTCATTTTTATAATGCTCCATTTCTCTACAATTTTAGCAATCAAAATTGATAGCTTCTTTCTTTCCCTTGCAATCATGATATTGGTGGCCTTTTTCACCACACTTGTAATATACTCTTATTTCCTTCAGGAAAGTACCGGGGTGATTATTCCCACATTTACCGTTGGATGGAAATTAAAATTTTTTCTTATTCTCCTTATTTACATTTCCAGAGTTTTTAGTAGATATCTTCTTCTTTTTCTTGGTTTTAAAGTCATAAGAATTAGATAATTCCTTTTCTTCTGTATAGCACATGATACAATATCTTCATATGATGAGAAGGATTATGATACTAATGGTTTATGGGGAAATGGTTTTAACCCATAAAAGAGTAGATCAATTTTACTCATTGGGTTATGTATATAATCTTATGCATTCCTTACAAACCTTTTAAATTTAGCCTCATAATTTGCAACATTCTCATCCTCTTTTGGCCTCAAACTCAGAAATTGTCTTTCCATATCTCCTTGATGGTAATGAGGAAAGTATTTTTATAAGAAAATATCTTTAAAATCACTCTATTCCAAATTTGATACTTCTTCATCTTCCTTTGTGTTTTTAATTAATGACCACCATTGATATGTATCTCATGTGAGGAAGTAAACAGTCATGAAAACTTTTTCCCTTTCAGTACTCCCCAAAGCATGAAATATTTTCTCTGAGAAACTTTTCCATTGCTCAACTACAAATGGATTTGTAGTCCCATTGAATTTTGGTGGTTGTTGTATCATTAATAATTCTAACACTGATCCCTCGCATTGTGGATCAGGGTGCTCCATATAGGTAAGGTTATTATTCATAACCTGAGTGAGTTGTCCCAGTATGGTGATAAGCTGATCAGCACCAGTTGTATCAGCAGCTCCACTATAATTATCTTGAGTAGGAGGGAAATCCCGACATTGATTACGTGCATGGATATGGTTTACATTACTTCTACTAGGTGCCATTTCTAAACAATGGCATACACTAGATTAGTTTATGAATCGCAATACATAATTACAAACTTGTAAAACAAGTAATATAAATTAAACATATTATGGATATAATCCATAATCATAAAATGTTATTTGGAGGAGGTATATACTCATAAATTCTTCAAATTTGTTTGTAATGAAAATGTGAATTATCCTAAGCATATCCCCTAGTAGTGTTGTTACCAAGAGTGAAGAAAGGACCATTGTCGTGTACCAAGATACCCCAGGTCAAGCCTGAAACTCTTTTTTGGATTTTTCACTCCTAGGTACATCTGTGCCATAGCTGTATCTACCTGCTTGTATCCGGATATATATTTATTTATTGGAAAATAAATAAAATCTCTATATTACCAAAATTATAGAAAGTTATTCTATAATAAACCTAAAATTCTATATTAGGGTAGTGCTCTATAATCAGAGTTTTTATAAATCTAGCTTCCATGGTTTGTACTAAACTTTCTATGATACCAACTGTAACACCCAAACCCCAGTTACCTAGAGTCGGTACATTATTACATAACATTAGAATTATACAAGGAATCATGTACCGAAATATTGATCAGTTTAGTATCCTTGGAATTACTTGATACATGCAATAGTTTTACATTACATCATGATATAAAAAACAACATTGTGTCCCCTTTGAACACTCTTATATCCCTTAGCCTATTACTGCAAGTTAATAGTAATATAATTCTTTGCATCCTGGGAAAATAAAACTTAAGAAAGGGGTGAGCTCAGATGCTTAGTAAGGATAATAATATATAAGAAACTTTCATAAATAATCATAAACATTTAAGGCAATGTATAAGACTAAAACACAATCCTTTTAAACTTAAACTTCTACATAATAAGACAAAGATAAATCAAATAATTCCATTTAATTATTCACATGGATATTATACTAGTCTAATAATCACATGTAATATCAATATCCAATTTCATAATGATATAATGCATAATGTAGGACATCATAACCACATAGTCAAGGGATCACGCCAAGACTACAAAGAATATTTTTTCAAAGACTTGTTCCAAGACACTAGTTTGTCTCATGAGACCTATCAAAGCATCGAGGAGCTATAGCGGGATCCACCCCTCACTTACTAAGTCCAATGCATTCCTCATATGAAAAGTTTGAAACATAACATAAAAATTCATATTAAAACTAGCATACGAAATGTTAATACTTTAACCATATACCATGAATGGTATAAAAATAACACATCCACAGTCAAACATATCACAAAAACTTTTAATACAATATATAATATTGTATCATAATAAATAAACTTTCAAACAAGTGTAAAATCCATCAAAGGATGTTTACATAGATAAAATCAAAACTATTTGAGAGAAATATCTCTTTCTATTTTGAAATAATTTAAAAGTCCTGTAATTTTAAAATAAAAAATTTATTTTTAAAATATTTTTAAAATATTTTAAGGAAAGATTTGAAGGTGTCACAATGGTAGAAAAAAGTCTCACCCACTATATAAGCTAAAAGCATCCTTTCCTTGATTTTGTCAAAAAGGTCATAAAGGACCTCATTTGGAAAACGACGAAAATATTCCCTCATAAACATCTCAAAAAAATCATACAGGGGTATAAATTAATTTAACCCATATTCTAGGAAATATTAAAAATGTTTTAAAATATATTTTTAAGAAACACAGATGTGGATGATAAAGAGGTCCTAATAGATACTCACGTATAAACAACCACGGATAATAAAGAGATTGTATAATTAACCCTTACCTTGTACTTTTACTTGATCGAGGGTAAGAACACCTATTGTATAATAATTAAATAATATTTATTAAATTATAAAATAATCTCATAAAAATATGATATCATATATGATCCCCTAATATTTCATTGTTAAAAATATTTCAGTAGTATAATAATTTCAACTGTTAATTGATTCATTTTCATTTATATGCTTGGTTATGAATGACAAGTTTTTTATGGATAGGATGTATTTGATTCCTATAAAAATGATATTAAGTTCTTAGAAATTATTTTTAATTATAAAATGATAATTATTCTTGAATGGTTATGATGGGTAATGAATTTCATCGTGTTCGTGGAGACGGTAATCCGTACGTATGCACGAGTGAAAAATATCATTCTATTGATGGTGAAATATTATGTAATTTGATGGTATATCATATATACAGAATCATTAACATGTCATATTTATTATTTAAATCAGTTATACTCATTATTATATCCACCCAAATAATTAAATGTTTGAATAACAAACTACACCGCGACGTGGAGACGGTAAGACATATGTACACACGTATGGTGACTTTTAATTCATAGGATAGATAGAATAATTAATATGGTTGTACCATATTTATAATAACATCACATTATGTATAAGGTACTAGAGTTATTATTTTGGTATGGAAAAGAAAGAGGAAGTGGAAGAAGAAAAGAGCTTTGAAAGAGGTGGTCAAATTATTACCTCTTCTTCGGGTGTTTCCTTTTAAGTTGATGAAAAGGGATCCATAGGTTGGCTTTATGATCAAAGTAATGCCTCTAGGTAAAATTGAGGGTATTTGGGAGGATTTTTGAGTAGGTTTTGGCTGAGACAAATGGATTTGGAGATGCAATTTTGAGAGAAGGGGAAGTACCCTTTATAAGAGAGGTGAGGGTCACTTTAGGAAAGGCCTGAAACATTATTTTATTATACAGTCATATTCAGTTTATAATGGATCCAAAATGATTTATTTAGTGGATAACGTGGTTATGGGTAGAAAACTTATCAACCAATAGGTTTTAGATAGGTTTAGGTCACAATATTAACCTTATCTTTTATATTTAACTCTTAGTTAAAGAGTTTAACTTTCACCATGTATTCTTGTATTATTATGATAAATGGTTAATAAATATTCTATAAAAATCCAAGAGAACCCCAAGTGAATAATTATTGATATATATAACATTATCTAAGTCCTTTTTTTAAATCTTATATTTTTAGGAATATTATATCAATTAATAATATAGTATTTGTTTTATAAACTCATTTATGTCAATTTTGACAACATTTGGTACTTTGATTTTTTCAAAGTCACAACAACTTTATCAATTTAAAAAAAATATTTAATTAACACTAAAATGTCATATTAACCTATAAAATTAGTTTAATTAGTAAAAAGTCCCAATGTACATTTTTTTGGATATTTATAATAACAATTGTTTTAATCGTTCATTAATAAGGTAATTATTGCATCATCATTGTGTCATAAATAAATTTACTTATTTAGTGTATATAAATTATAAATAAAATACCATTATATAGAAAATCTTTTAATATTACTAATGAATATTTATAGTCTAATTCATCTTATGTATAACCCTATATTAAATATGGTCTAGTTATTAAAATTTTAATTTCACACTTTTAACTCTTCTATAAATAAAATAATAATAAATGTCCTAATCTAATCCAAGTGGAAAAAGAGGAACATATTTTATTCCTAATGTTTATTTTGGTATAAATACACTTATATAATAGAATTAGGACATGTGTTAGGGTAATTATAATATCATTTTTTACCATTAATTACCCAATTTACTTTTAACCATGCTAAATAAAAGTCAAAAGTTACTTTTCAAAAAAAAATATTTTCATCTTATGGAACCACATTTTACTTATTGATGTCAACTATGTCTTTGAGATTTTTTAAATTTAATTCAAATAAATGGTAAAATTATGTTTTAAGTAAACTTTTAAATGGGCCTAGAAGAGGGTAAAAGACGGTAAAAAGTTCAATAAAATTTTACATTTCTAATATTACAATAAAATAACTCCAATGAATTACATAGAACAAATTTAGGTATTATGAATCTATTTTTAACTAATATAATTTAAATAAATTAACTAATTATTTAAATAAAAATTCAATTTTAAACAATAATGTAGTATTCTTCACTATTCATCAAAAATGGAATGTTTTCAGAAAAATAACAAAAATTAAACCTATGCTAATTTTGATATTCTGAATCCAAAAATGAAATCCCTTTTTAAAAATAAAAATTATAAAATTTTAAAAAGTTGGAATTACTATTCATAATGTCTAGTTTTATTGGTTGTGGTGTGTTAGAACTTGAAGTTACATACAACGCAGGCTATTGTATTATTCAAAGAGAAGCATATTGTGGAAGCTTGGGGTGTTACAAAATCCTACTACCCACTACAATGGTCAGGTCAGGGCTAAGGTGTCACATTAAATAGTTTAGGTTCAGGTACATGGAGTGTTAATTGTAAGGTATAGAGGAAAACAATCTGTACATTACAATTGGAATCCCCATTTAATAGTAAAAATTTCATCTAAGTGTTTAGATTTAGTTAAGTTTGTACTAAATTATATATATATAGATATAGAAGTCTAGTTGGATGTGCCATATTTACCAGTTTATAAAAGAATAATCTTTATAATTTGAAATTGGTATGTCATATAAATTGGACCTGACCCTTACATTCGATATCAGGTTGAAACAGGTTAGATAAAATTCTATGATTAAATGAATTACCATTTCCAATTTATATAAGTACATGCTTCATATATTACAATTGGAATTCATGTAATCGAATTCATCTAACATTTTAGCCCATGAAACAAGTGGTATATGGACTAAACCTTTCATAATTGGTTAATTAAGGTTCTACCATCAAGATATATGGGACAACACCACTTTTGTTAACAAAAACACTTTAATTAATCCAGTTATTTCATCCCTTCAAGAATCATTAGCACATTTTCAAATAAAATAGTCAAGGAACCCATAATATTCAGCAGACAATGTACGCAGTCATATAAATATGACATATCATATACATGACATTGTAATCCTTGAGTGCATATAATGATGCATGAATTGATACCACATTACCTCATCAGTAAAAGGTTAAAGGAAAACTCAAATTAATAGAAAAAATCAAAAATCATTTGCATCACTCAATAGTAAAACCAGTATAATTGTAATAAGTAAAAACCAAATCAAAAATATCCCAACCTAGGTAATTTGGATTTCCCACATATGTTGGTTATTTACCCTCAGGAACCGTCTCATTACTAAATATTGAAACATTCCTAGTCACATGTATAAAACCCAAAGAGTAAGATAAAAGGAAAATAAGCTATGATACCACCTTGAAGCATCCAAAACCTGATTCAATCAAAACTAACTGAACTCGGTTGGTCATATGGCCTCAAGCACGCCTCCTCGTATGCTAGAGGCTGCCGACTAGCAGCGAGTGTTATCAATGGTATGGTGGGGATATTGCACCCTTGTGATCAGAGTGTAGAACAGTGGTAAATAATAGTAGTAAGTAGTGGAAATAGTAACAAATAAATAGAATATTAATAATAATAGACCATACATATATAATAACCAAGAGGAATCTGAATCAATATCATACACAAAAATGATAATCATGTCATGAAGCTATACAATAGGGTAAGTACATTGGATATATGGTACAGGATTATGTATCAAGATATAGAAAAGATAGAAAATTTCCGAAAGTCATATCCACTAACATCACAAGCATAGTCTCATTCCTATTCTCTTTTACTCTATCCTAGGATAGTAATTCAGGAATCCAATGATAGATGCCTCCCTTTGTTGCTACTTTCATCCATAAGGTCTGTTTGGGTACCAACCATCAGCCAAAACAGAGTGTAAGATATACACAATAGGCCACCACCAACAACATCAAGAACTATATATTTTTTACATACAATATGATAAGTTTGCAGGTAATAATAAATTTAAGACAGTAAATAAATAAGTCACATTAGACCAAATTCCTCATGGGATACCCCACTGACACTACCTGCTTCGGCCTAAGCTGGATGTCTTTGAACAGATGTTACCCAACATGTATATTTATATTTTAAAAGGTATGTATATATATGAATCATATACATATAGACATATGTGTGAATATATATAAATACTTATAAATATTCAAACACAAGACATAAGCCCAAGGCGCCCATACATAATTATAAGGGGTTTGATAATTCTCGTGGCATATGGTCATGGAGATATAACTCTGCCATCATAAAATTTAAGTATAAATCATGTACCAAACCCAAGACTTTTATTTGGCTTGGTAGATTCTTCCTTAGTTTTAATTAGTCGGCATCCTTGGACTATCTAAGGAGTTCCATAAAACGAAACCTAGGTACCCCCTAGGGTGCACTATAAAACCCATCATTCTAGGAGTCTGTTCGGGGCATCTGTATAAGGACCCATGTATCACTCATGACATGTTATAAAATCATAAACCTCTAAATCCATCAATGGTGTACCACATCGGGAAATAGGTATTTCACATTGCATGGTACGGTAATAGTTCCTACAGAACCAATCAACGATAATCCACTTGGAAACTAGGTGTGAATCATGGGAAGTATAAAGACAAAATCCCAATGAGTCCATCCATGTTTTTCCACAAAAAACCTTATATCACTCCTAGAATTATTTAATTCATTCATGAATTATTTTTTCATTAATCATTATGACTTTATCCAAGGTATTCTGAATCGTAACCCTTATATCACCCTAGTCTTGACATAGAGGATGATCATGGGTAACATTAAAATCATACCATTAAAATAACACTTTTAAATCATCTTAGACAACTCATTTAGTATAGTTAAAATAGAATACAATAACAATAAAAAAGATCTATACACATGGAAAAACATTTTACTTGGTTTAAATCAAAATCCATTATATTCAAAATGGAAATTCAACACCCCATGATTGGTGGTTCAAACTAATTCCAAGGAATGATTATCTTATGCCTTTAAGGAAGCCCAAACCATTAGGGCTGGATCACATTGATTTGGTCATCCTCCTATATCGATTTACGGGATGCTAGAACACCTGTCATAGTTTTATAGAACAATGACACACCCAATAAAGAAATAAGAATTTAGGGGGAAATAACTAGACCACCTATCATAGTCTTATATATTAAAATTCATCTATTATAGTCTTCATATTTAAAGTAAAATGGAATAAATTTGAAAAATAGAAAATTACCTAAAAATAGGACATATTAGATCTCAAAAAACAACATTTAATATGGAAAGATAAACATATAAATAAATCAAGTGGAGTGATGAGTTTACCATTGGATATCCATAGCAATCAACGACAAAGGAATAGGAAACTAGATGAATATTCTAGCCAAAATCCAAGGTTTTAGGAAGATGGAGAGTTCTGATGCATGGGATAGGTATTACAAGTGAATGGGGAGGGTAAATACAGAAGTAAACTTAAATGGAAGTAGGGTAAAACCAAATTTTCGTACATTTTTAAGAGGCGCACAGTTTGACCACACAATTTCTCAAATTGTGGACCTAAACCATGTATCTACACTAGTTAAGTGATGATAAGGGTGTGACCCTTAGTGCGTGGTATTGGAAATCCATGTAACCCCTTACATCCCACTAGAGAGACTCACAAAGATATGTGACCTAAGGTTCTTGGTTATAAATAACTATACGCCCCTCTGTAATTTACTACATCACCCACACATTTGAGCCATATATTGCTCCCTAATAGTGCGCTAATAGTGCAGCTTGGTCAGGCTCTCAAAAATATGGAGTTCTAGGATCTAAATGATCCATGTATGATCTTGAACCACTCCTTGTCCTCTTAAGTACATTACTAGCATAAAATAAGAGGTTTTCTAGAGTAAATTTAGTATCCATACCTCTTTAAAAATCTGGGATGTTAAAAAATTGAGGGTTATTATTATAAGTGAATAAATTATGAAAATAATTTCGTTTAAACATGAATAGAATTACTTCATTTGTTATCAATTTATTAGAAAAGAAAACAAAAAAAACATTTTAAACTAAAATAAATGTTTTCAAAAAATTTCTTTTATACATGAAATGTGTTTTTATATTAATAAATAAAATTAATCACTACAGGTTAATTATTTCAATGAAATTTAAATATTATATAATCAATCAAAAAAATTTCATTCATATGATTTGTTCTAGTCATGGGATATGAATGAATCCAATTTTATGTGTAAAAATGAATTTTTTTCAAAAAAATGGTTTTTTCATGTTTAGCACACATAATTTAAAATTGATTTTTCCAATTTAAGAAACATTATTCAATAAAATTAACTAAATTTTTTAAATAAACATATAAAAATTGTGTTAGAGTTAATTTTATATAATTTTTTAAAATATTAATTTTTCCACAAATAGTGAAAAATATGGATTTTTAAAATAAATTATCTTTTTGTTTAAAGAATTTGCAAGTTCAATTTTTTCAAGATGGATTTAAAAGAAAAAATAGTTAAATTATATTTTTATTTATTCCATTTAGTTCATTAGAATCAATTTTATTTTTAATTTTTATGTAAAAAAATTTATGCTTAAGAAAGCCTTTTCTTTGGAAAACTGTTTTTCATCATGTTTGTGGGTTTAACTTTAAATTAAATTATACCACTTTCTTTTAATTGAATTTGTAAAAATGGACTCAATATTTGAAACTATAATAATTAAAATTTGTTAATAAGTTCAATTTAATATTTCATCATAATTAATAGTGAAAACAATAAAAATCAGTTACCACGATTAAGGCTTAAAAAGATTTATGATGGGTCGAACTAAAGAGATAAGGGTTGAAATTGACCTAAAATATTTTCTAAAATCAATTGGATTCAAATATTTCAACCCAATATTATATATGTTTTGAGAATATTCCATTTTAGATAAATTTTGTATGAATAGGACATTGAATTATTTGATTCTTTTCAAAATTTCCAAGTGTGCCATCTCCCCCACTAATAAAAGGGAACTACATATCCTCTCTACTTCACACTTCAAGAGCCTTTTGGTTCATCAAATATCTTCCCAGATCTATTCCTTAAATACCTCCTCATGACCTAAAGTTATTCATTTGATTATAAAACCATCATAGGAATCTTGTACGTACAAACTAAAAGATCTTTTCCAAAGAAGATGTGGTTCAAACATGTATGAAGGAAGTATGGCCTGAGGTAAGAATTTTATGTTACAATTTTACTATTCATTGAGAGTGTTTATGTTTAATTTTTTGGTGATGAAATATTATGATCTAAATCTCAATAAACTCATGAATTTTATTCTTATCTGGTTATTTATTTAGAATAAATGTTTTCCTTTTATTTTCTTCTCTTTACATATTCAAGAGGTCGGATGAATATTTTTAAGTATAACCGACCTTATTTCCCCCTTTCGTCAAAAATAATTTTTATTCCATGTTTATAACTTCTATAAAAAATTAAAGAATGTTTTAATATTCTCCAATTATTATTTAAATTCATTTTTACCCATGTTTGTATTTTTAAAACAGGGTTTAAAATGAATCTTCTTGTCATTTTCCAAATGAGGTACTATTTAATTTTCACAAAAAATGTGAAAAGAATATTTATTTTAATGTACATGGAATGAATATAATTTACCGCCATCATAATAACTTAATGATTTCAAGTTTAATTTATTATTTTCCAAGTTTCTATTAAAAAAATCATAATATTTGATAAATTTTAATATTTTAAATAACTAAATTCAAATAGAAAAGGACATTTTCCTCAGGAAATTTTCCTAGTGATCTTTTCAATAAGTTTTTCATTTGTGATGACATATATTGATGTTACTTGGGATTTACTTGTGATGTGATCCAATTATGTCATCCTTAATCTTTATATGGATGGTTTTTTTATTATAATAAGATGATTATGATACTTATTCATTTTACATGGGTAATATTATAATGAATTGATAAAATAATAATGAAATCACCTTCTTTTCCATGGATAATACCATGATGAAATGTTTATGAAACCCATTTCCTTTTCATGATTTATGATATGATGAATGATTTACGATATTTTGGCACACATCTGAATGATTTTCATTATATGATGAGTGGTCCTAGAATTATATTGTACTCTAATGAATTGGTTAAAGATTGATATCTCATTAGATTAATGGTACTAGAATGGGGAGAGAAATCAATTTAATAAGGGACTCTATCCACTTTGATAGTCTTGGGAGCGATCCATCACTACTAATATTGTTTAAGTAGAGAACCCCATACACTATAATAGTCTTGGAAATGAACCTTAAATACTAAGGAAATGATTTTCTATGCATATATGTATTCAATAAATATTTTTCTTATTCAAATGTTATGATATCATGGCTCAGGTTGTTGTATTCCTTTATAATTCATCTCTTATGATCTTCCAAGATTTATGCCATGATATAAGATTTCCATACATGATATATAGGGTATGGTTTTAAAATTTTATGGTCATGTTCCCATAAACTTATACTGTTTTTACGTTTTACTGGTCATTGATATCTACCTTGTTTACCCTTACTGGGAATATATGAGTTCTCCCTTTCTTATGTTTTCATTCCCCAAGTTATGAAGAAAGGTATTAAGTATGATATTTATAAGAATGGTGATAATTATGAAGAAATTAGTGGGATATAATTATGTTCACCTACAAATGAGTTATTTATGTATCTATATTTCCAAAGATATTAGACCTATACAATATGGTATGGATCATTATGTTATGTAATGAATATTCATTTAAAAAGATGTAATATCTATGTATGAAAAGTACACTATAAAAAATATCATCCACCATCATCAACATAAAAAAATAAATCTAAAAGAGTGAAGGAAAAAACTATTACACTAAAACTAGAACCAACACTAACATAAGTTCTTATACTTTTGAAATATCATGTTGTACCTCCTCCTAAATGGATACAGTAGAAACATTTCCCTCCATAGGAATGGAAGAATTATCATAATAATATAAGGTTCAATAACCTAAAGAATAAATCTTATTCCTTGTAAAGAGAGAAATTACCAAGGTATTTCATCACTTCTATGGAGAATAACATTATTATACTTCAAGAGGCTATAAAACACAATGAAATTGGTCTAAATGATTACCCCAAATACTACCCCTACCATTTTATGGTAAGAAACAATATCCAAGATTGTAATATCTTGAAGTATATTATCTAGATGATGGTTACTTATCAAAAGGTAAATTTGGGAAGACCCCTAAAATAAGTAATCCATGTTTTCTCCACCCCACTAGAAAAAAAAGGGGAAATGATAAAAATCAAAGAAAAGTACATAAAAAAGTTTGATATTCAGATGGCCAAGAAATCGATCAACCATGAACATTTTATACTCAAGGTGCAACTAGACCGAAATTTTTTTATCCTATATCACCTAATAATATCATAGATTACATATTAATCATCTCAATATTCTAAAAGTTGGTATGATTATAATCTAAAAAACAATTCATAAGGAAAGAGTCCTCTCTGGTAACCAAACTAGTCAAGACTCTTTCAAAATTCTTACAACCATTTATATGTTGATGGTAATTATCCCACAAAATAAAATAACAGTAAATATCCCATAAAAATAATCCTCATTAGATGATGAATCTAAAAATAGTTTGTCAAAATTTTCTAATGAGGCTATATATGTTACCAAAACCCAAAGGCAAGCACTCCAACATGCTCATCAATAGCATCGATCAGATCCTATAACATCTCGGGTTCACTTAGATCCCATTATAGTAGATAAATAGCCTATAGATATGCAATTTTTCATTAAATGATAGATTTTGGGTGGTTCATCTCAACCCAAACCATGAACCATAAAAATGACCCTCTATTTTGATTAAATGAATGAATCACCAACACAGTTAGAAGTAACCTCAAAACTTCAGGACAAAGCACTTCCCCTTGATAAGAGTATGGGAACATGGAACATAAATATGACTTCCTAAAGTGTACATCTATTATTACACCCATAATATCTAATATGGAAACTTTTGACCTCTCCATGGAACTCAAGAAATCCCTCATTGTGTCCATTTTAAACCATCAGGAATTTTAAGGGTAAGACATGACAACTAATGCATATCATGTAGATATTGGTCCTACTAAATGTCATATAAAAATTCCATTTTTGAAGAAGGATTGGGAATCAACCATACCAAGGCACATTTGACCCTTGTATGTTTCTATAAATTTGAGTGATATTTATGAATGTTAGAAACTAATTTATTATGATTCTAGGATCAACCTCATACTAAATTGAACCCTCCACTGCATAGTTTATATTGAGGTGGACATAAGTCCCTCCAACCTAATAATTTTGGGAGATGATAAGAGTATGAAAAGAACACTAGGGAGGATCAATATTATGTCCAATTTAAGTTAACTCATATCCTAATTCAATTTTAGGTTTGTATTCTATGACACAACCTTTAATGTTTATTTAGGAAGGTCATGAATCCACAATTATACAACAGTACTAGAATCATACCATATGTGCCTCAAATATCCTATTAATGTAAAATTCAGGGTACTATATTGTCATGATTTATTTTATGATTCCTATTACTACAAATATATAGATTCAAGGTTATATAATATGGATGGAATGAATCTAGTGGTATATAAAGCTACCCATATGACTTCTCCCAGTAGTCTAAAAATATACCATAAGAAACTATAGAGTTAACTTAATAGAGACTATGTGTTTCTCATTAAAAAAATTAATTAAATAACCTCAACTTAGTAATACATAGATTCATGTGAGTTACAATTGAAAATAATTTGAATAATTCCACCACTATACTTTCATACATTTGATAAGTGAATTTACTTAATCATAAAACTATGCTAAGGAAAGGAAATATTATTTCACAATATCTACATATATAATTGGCTTCATAGTATCTATACCTTCATACATATCAGATTGATATTTGGTTTCATTGAATATAGTTTATGATCTTCAACTAAGTTAATATGATTCTAAAAAATAGAAGGAAAGCATAGTGTTTGGGCACATTTCCCTCCATACTTATAATATCAATGTTGTTAGCTGGAGATGACCATGTTGAAGAGTAATGTGATTTTAGATAAAATAATGACATCCTCAGTAATAAAGTTCCTACATAATCTCCTATATCCCAAGACACTAACATATCATCTACATCATATTATAATGATGAGGAAGTGGATAATATCTTGGACACAACTACATTTTCCTCAAGATCTAAAGATACCCCCATATCATCCATCTAATCAAAAATAATCAATATTTAAATTCTAATAATGAAAATATAGAATAAAGAGAAGAATAATTTCTTATAGATTCCCCTACAAAATTTAAGGAAGTTATATAATCCTTCAGTTAAGATATTTTTCCAGTGAATCTGGGAATAAAGAAGCATCTATATCCCACGTAAATTAGATATTCCATATCCACTAAGGAATTTGAGGAATGTATTTTCGTACTCATGCATCACAAAGATTTATTTACATGAAACTATATTGAAATTATCAGGGTAGATCCTGATATGGATACCCACTTTTTGGGTCTTAAAGATAACCATCATGAATTAAAATAGATAGTTTAGAGAATTAATCCAATACACACTACCCAAGTAGAAGTTGAAGTTGAAAAGGTCATCAAATCCAACTTCATTAAAAAAGTTTAATACCCCAAATGGATCACCAAAATTGATCATATCAGGAAAGATAATGGTAAAATCCATCTGTTCTTTCATTTTAGAGATCTAAATGGAATTTCGCATAGGTTTACTTTCTAGTCTTGATCACAGAATTATTGATCAATTAAATAGTAGGTTTCTAGGCAATCTCTTTTACAGAAGGTTATTTTGGTTATAACCAAATTTGTATGGCCCTAAAAATGGGAAGGACACTACCATTAGGTCACCCCATGGGGTATATTTTTATCAAGTATTTCAATTCATCTTTATCAATTTTGACACAACTTATAAACACACCATTCACCATACCCTCAATCCCATGTTTGGGAAGATTTTATAATTTGATGTTTATGATCTAGTGGTCAGTTATCAATAACTCCATGATCATATTTTTATAGTTTTCCATAAACTATGAAAACACAACATTAAAATATCCCCCTATAAAATTTCTTTTAGGGTAAAATAGGTTAAATTCGTAATATTTTTGGTATTTAAAAATTATATCGATGTATAACCTAATAATACTAAGGAAATACTTGATATGAAAACTACTAGGAATATTAATGAACTGAGAGGTCACCAAAGGCATCTTACTAATATCATATGTTTCATATCCAACCTTGATGGTAAATTAATTACCTTGAAAAATTATGAATAAATGAGCCACTTATCAATGGGATGAAGACTCTTAAGAATCCATTAACAATATTAATGAATACCTTATGTGGTCTCTAATTCCAATACTTTTGGTGGAGGGAAATCCAATCATCCATTATATAGAAAATTTGGAGTGATTTCTCAGCACTCTCCCTACTTAGAATAATGAAGTCAGTGTGGATAATAGTATTTATTAAACTATGTTTAATGTTGATACCTAATAATATAAGATATAGAATACTTTCCTCACAATGATTTTTGTTGTGAATAAGATAAGGCATTGCCTGCAGCATCATGAGGTTCATCTTAGCTCTCGTATAGGCCTATTCAAATATATCCTTAGTCGGTCAATATTAATGAGGAATATATCATGATAGGAACTCATTGTATAGAAATTTGAAATCCATCTAATGTCCCAAAAGGTGACCAAAGGTTAGGTGTTGGTTGATTTCCTTATAGCTTACCCTATCCTAGAGAAGTCACTAATAAACACATATGTCCTGGGAAAAGAGGTATTCACCATCCAGGATACTCCCCAACCATGGGAGGTGTACTTTAATGGAGATTCTAGAATCCCAATAGGAAGAAGGATGAAAAAACTAATGGATAATATGGTATGCCTAGGTATTGTACTCATCTCCCTAGACAAATTAGTTCTTATCAATTCTTTTATACTATTAGTAGGTTGTGTTAAGGAGGTTGAATACTTGGATCTCAATAAAATATTACAATTATCCCTATAGATACAAATATCTTGATTTAATATCAATATAAATTCATAGTTTCCATCCAGAAAAACAATTATAGTTATTCCATTAAAAAATAGAAACAGATTCACCTACATGATTATGTTTGGGGTTTGATGTCTAATTCGTATCTTATCCAACATTGCCTCATATACAACATCCATATAATTCCTCATATGATGAATTATATGATAAATCCATGACCTTTTAAGATATATACCAAAACAATATAGTCATTTTCACCACACACCTCAACGTAGTCTCTTCATTCATCAATAATGATATATAGGTGATAAATGAGATCAATACCACCCCAGATCAAGGAGATCCCATATTCTTAATATCTAGAACCATAATTGAATGGATATCCCTAATAATGTAATATCTCTAGATTTTAATTATCCCATATATTAGAACCAAGAAAGAGTAGATCCAGTTGTGTATAGTAAATTCAATCCTACATGATTGATTGAATTCCAAAAATAGCATCTATTTGAGATGATTTTAGGTAATCATCCACATGTAATTGAAAGAGGAGATACCCTCACCATTATGCCCAAATTCCATGTCGACACCTTCAACTCCCACTAGTAAAGATCTAATCTCTTCCACAAAATTACGATATTTGGATACTTTTGGCCAAAAATGAAATAAGAATGCATGGAATTCATGAAGAAATATCATACTTGGTAGATATATTCCAATTTCAACCATCAAATCCTAGAAAAACTTCACACCACTAAATACTCTTATTAATATTATATATTGGAAGTCTAAGACATGGGGCTATATCCACCATTTATATCGAGGTAGTTCAAGTGAATCATTACTACCACTCATTTTTTCTCTAAGTGGGGTGAGGTTATATCCCTCAAGGAATTCAGGAAAAAGGTTATCAATAGCTTCATGAATACCAATATCATCACCATATTTTTTTTACTCACACAACATTGAAATAAAACAACACCAATTTCTTCTCTTTCAAGCTGAAATGGAATTATAAATAATATAATATCTATTACAACCACTAATCTCAAAATCACGTAATAGCTAATGGATAGATGGAGAATTTTAACAAGTCTCTATCTAATATCATTCAAAAGATAGTGTACAATGGAAAAAATATTAATCTAACAAACTATTTTATGATATATGGGATTATCACATAGTGAACCATACTTAAATGTAAGAAACCCCACATTCCCTTGTATATGAGAAATATGAATTCTGGGCCATTAAGGTTAAACAAACCTTACTTTGGATTTACATTTTTAATAATTTTTTAAATATGACATCACTCATGTTCAAAAGGATGAGTTAGATTAACTTGATGAGAAAAGTTTACTCACACTACATAAAATCAAAATCCATCATAACTAAGTCATGTTAGTATTAAACAGTAAGGTTCATCTCTTTTTCTTCAAAGGAGAACTGGTATTGTCTATGACAACTCTAATGATGCTAAAAAGAAACCCCACAAACTAGTTTCAAAATGGGAAGGACTTAACACTAAAAAAAATTGTATACTCCAATAGATCTTACTGATTGATCGCAATAGATAGAGAGTTTATCATGACAACAACCAAAAAAAGGTTTCTTAAGAAATACTTTTTAAATTTAATGACATGTTTCCATAAATTATAGTTGTATGATAATAAACAACATATCACATAATTCCTACTTACATTACAATAAAATAAATATCACATAAGTCCTTTCTACAAGACCAAAAATTGTATATCCATAAGTCTTAGTTGTATGATTTTAAATGGTATATCCTATAATCCCTAGACACCTTCCTTGAAAAGGTAGAGTTTTTCACCCTAGTTGTATAATGTTAAATTATATCGAATTGAGTCCTAGTCGCATTAAATTAAATTTCATGAAATATGATATATCATACATGACCTCTCAAATTGATTAGGCTGGTCTATTTTTGAGACCCATTCTCCCATCATGAGAGTTAGATCCACAAAATAATTCTCATTGAATCTTCCATTTATTTATCAGTCTTCTTAGAGATGAAATTCCATCACCATGTAAGAATGACATACATATTTATTCCTAATATTGTGGGATACATAGTGATGCTAATATATTCTATCTTAGTTGTAGGATCAAACTCCACATACACATTTGTTATACCCTGGTGTTGAGAGCTTTAATAATTCACATTGAGGTTCATATTTCCTTCTTAAAATAGGGTTCCCAGGAACTTTACCCCTTTTCTCCTATACATGAGGTATATCTATAAAGAGAGACTAATTTCCTTTTTAAGAACTACATGTGGATTTATTCATTTTATAAAGGATATGATGTGATATTTAAACAACTAGACCCAACAGGAAGTTAAATTCAAAATATTCCTCTAACTTTTTCTGGGTAAAAAACCGTCACTGATTCATATTATATTTTCTCTCCATTCAAGTGGATGTGACAAAGTGGTCATATTGTGCGCATAAACCTGAGAAGTGAAAAACATTCAACGGATTGGTCCTTATCATATAGAAATAAACTATTAAACATTATGATTCCTATATGCATGATGTTAAAATTCACAACAAATGGTCAATACCACATAAATTTAAATTGTTTTATGGGATATAACTTCCCTTACAAACAATCTAGGTTTATATAATAGTTCCCAACTAATGGGACCTTATTCAGAGATATATGTGCAAATAAAATTCCACTCTTTGTAAGATCCTGATCAGTATATGGATCATTTAGAAAAACTAGGCATGGATTGATTCCTATTATCACAAGAGATGTAGTGATTCCTAGGGCATTTATCTAAGGCCAAGCCTCAAATTTTAATTAAATACATACATCATATTAATGTTTCAGGTCCTTTAATTCATGTGTATTTTTATATTAATGGGTCTAGTAATGAGATTAATATGTATCATTTTTCACTTGAGATAGGTCTCCATGAATCCCCTATGGATAGGTACTCATTATATGACCATAAACTATTTAGAATTTTAGTCTTAGTCACACTATGTTAAACTTCATGACATGTGGTTAATTCCATGAGACCAAGATTCTTCTCAGATATGATCCAGATCTACATAATAATACTCATCATCAAGTTTTTTATCCATAAAGCAATGCTAAGAAAAAAATCCCCCCCACTTTTAGGAATTTCAACCCCAAATGCTTGCCATATGAAATTAAATTGAACAACATATTGTATAACATGTAAGACCTTAAGTTATTAGAATGGTTTGAATTTTATGTATTAATTTACATAAAAAACATCAATATCAACCTAAGATACCTACCAGGGACCATATTTTTATCCATAGCCCCATAAAAATTCACTTTTTATTCGAGTTCCCTATTCATGCTCGGATCCTCCACTCATGGATTAGTATTGGTACCCAATAATTATATAATTATTGTGTATAACTCTAATCTACATGGGAACCTCCATCATAGATTTATTTTCTTGTGGATCTATGATATCAAATAATTCCCTCATACATAAGATATTTCCCTATTTGAGAACTCTTATCCTTCCAAGATGTCATATTAATGGTCACAAATGACCAAAATAATTCCCTTATAGTATTAGAACTAAATGTGACTTGATTCTTACTATTTCTTGTTACAAGGTGATTCTAATATTCTATATTCCAATTCTAGTCTCAAAAAATCATACTGAGTTGATAATATTTTTATTTGAATCATATTGTACACGTTCTTATCAACTCATATATGGCTCGTGGATGTCCTACCCGCATGATATTAAACTTTAAAGCACTATCCCACATCATAAAACCCAAAAATATAGAACATATTCATCCACATCATATGTTATTAAACTATATAACATATGGTAAATCTTCAAAGACATTAAAATAATTAAATTAGTCCATTATATGTGACATGATTTCCCTACAAGGGAGTTGGATCCATGTAAGGGTTTGTGCTATGTGGAACACTTCTATATGGTAAGATACCCATCAATCCCTATGAATATTGGTTTTCAGAATATTTTTCTTCCTATTTGGGAATGCACTCGAAAATTTACCTAGAAAAAACCATGGGGATTCTTCTATTTTCAGTCCAATACCAATATATAGAAATAACCCTCCCCAAATTTTGAGGTAGACAAATGTAGGGACTATCCATTATAAGAACTATGTATATCTTGATTCCTATTACTTTAGGAAATATAGTGATTTTCAAACTATATTTTTTGGATCCAACATCAAATAATTATCCATTTATACACCTTATTAAAAGACCATTATGACTTAATAATGGTTTTTCTAGGAATATAATATTCCTATCATATTTTTAATTCATTCTTCCTATAACCCACACTTCATTCTTAGAATGTTTTAAATCATTAAAAATCTTCCATGGTTATTGGTAATGATCATATCAAACTCTAAGGGACACCTATACTTGTTAATGATATTGGTGACTCTGTATTTATTAATTCTAACTAGGTACATGTTTTTTCTAAGAATAAGGTCCTATAATATTCATACATTCTGAAAACACTACAGAAATACTCTTAATTTGAATATAGTCATCATTAATCCCATATATACTTGTCCCATATTATCATCTCCTAATTCAAATACATTGGCTCATGATTTATAGTATCATCATTCCCCATTAAAAAACTATTAGGGACTGCTATAAATTTATCCCCTTCAGGTATTTAATGGAACACCTTTATCGGTGATCCTAGAACTATGAACTTATACTGTATACACACATTCTAGAGATAGTATACATTGGCATTAGACTCCTAATTTATATAGAGTTGATCTCTCCTTTTCTAAGTAGATCATCTCCCATTTTCTTGGTCCAAGAACTATGAACTTAATTTTTTTCACACCTGTCAAGGCTATTTACATTAGTGGTAATAGTCTATCATTCATATTGATTCAAAATTTCCCTTGTCACTAGGTAGACTACCTTATTGTTGGTTAAAGACATATGACCTTAAACTCTATCCATTGATGGTCAAATTAATTTGATCTTAAATACTAGATCTCAATGGTCCCAATTTCAAGATCATTAAACTACGAAATAAAATAAACACAAGGATAATCCAGTAAAAAATCCATAAAGTATATATTGCTAAAAAATAAAATCTCTACTCACTAAGTCATATAATTTTCTGACTTGGGAAAATTAGAGATTAAATGGAACAAGGAACAAAGAATATAATAAACACCATAAGGCCCTTGAAAAATCCAATCTAATTTCTCTAAAATTAAGATAAATTTCATGTTATATCCCCTTACCTTGAGAATGTTTTTAATTCATGATAGTGTAAACTTTAGTGTCTCCAAACCCATATTTAATACCCTTTTCACCAAAATCCTATTTCATTCCTTGAGATGTTTTAATCCCTATAAACCTTGAATAGGATATCAGTAACAAGTGAATTCATATCCAAGGGACACATCAACTTGGTAATGTTTTTGCCTCCATATTTGGCACTGAAAACTAAAGGAATCTTCATCCTAATGAGAAGGACCTCTGATCTTAATACACCTTTATGGAATATAGAGGAACCCATCATTCCAATGAGGTCAATGTTCATCCCCATGCGTTCCCATTATATATCATCATAACTCAATTCAAATGTCTTGAGTCATGATTTATAAAAACCTTAATTAGAATATTCAAGTGAATTTTGTACTATGCATGCTATGAAATTTTTCATCATACCCTTGTTCAAAGTAAGAATTTAACATGATATTCTGGAACTTGAATCAATCATTATCATGTGGCGTTAAACCAATTGGCTTGATTGTCTAATCACCATGACCTTATACTTTGTACCTCTATTTTTAGGATGATCTAGACAAGTATTGCGACCTCATTCACATCAGGTTGTCACTCTACCATTACTATATAAGTCATCTCATCTACTATTCCAAGTTTTTTAAGCTTAAATACCAGCTCTATGATTTGAGAATCATAAACCTAAACAATATACACATGCCCATGAAAAAATCCACATTAGTGAAATCATATTTTCCTATTCATATCAGTTTCATCTCAACCTATTACTAGATAGACCATGTCACATTTTAGTCAAAGTAGTTTGTCCATAAACCTCAGTTACCATTGGTTCAAGAACTATGACCTTAAATTGTTTCCACCATTCCTTAGTGTTCTCAACATTCATGAAATTATTATCTTCATTAATATTTTGTTTTCTTCACCCATGTTAGTGTGAAAATTTATTAACTTTTTTATAGTATAAGATACCTTGGAAAAAACACCATCCCTAATTGTCCAATTTGTTGGACCTTAGACAGTCTAAGGAAAGAGATGATAACTAACCAGATCAAATATCCATAAAGGTAAGATTGTTAAAAAACATTGATACTACTAACTAGATCTCACCCATTTGAGTTGTAGGTAAAATTAAAGTCTAAATAAAGAGTTTAAATGCTTGTGGGGTCTACCTTATGATCTCACAAAAGTAAAATTCAAGATTACTAGGTCCCCAAAACTAGGAAAAAATTAGAACACCTTCATTTTTTCTCATACATTATATCAAATGATACCTGAGGAATGTAAGAAGACATATATTTAAGTTACTTGATCCCTTTTAATCATTGTAATAGTCGCTTCACCGAGTGGGAGATGGCGACGGTGCATCGGTGCAAGAGTCAGGACTGAGGGTCTCGGTGGCGCGGGGAGTTCTTTTTTCTGGTGATGGTCATGTCCTCGGTCTGGGCATAGATCGGGGTATGGCTTGTCAAATCTGGTCTGTTGTGGAGGATGGTAAATGGGTGTGATTCAGTCCCTGATGGTCGACTACAGGTTCATCGGCGACGGCAGCGGCCGCGTTCTAGCAAGCGCCTAGGGTTTTCACTGATTGGATTGAGTTGGGTTCTATTTAGTTGAGTTCATTTGAAATGGGGTATCCCACTGGGCTCTTTGATCCATTTATTTTTGGCCTTTGTGCCTTTAATCCTATGGGATTGTTATAGGTTTTTGGTTTCTCCCTTCTCCCACAAAAGGGGTTGGTATGTTTTCTCTTTTTTCTTAATAAAGGGGTACGCCCCCAACTTTCATAGTATCATTGTAATAATCAATCCAATATGGATTTTTCTTCAAATTTTTTGACATTCTAATGTATTCATCTTTCATGTCTGAATATACTAACTCTAGTGTACAGTGATGCTATGTATGCTTCTATATATGGCTTGCCTATACCCATATATAAGAAAATATCTATGATTAATTCATATTCCATGTATGAATAGACTTACCCTAGAGTATGATGATGGAACATATGCCATTATATCTAGCCTACCTATACCCATTCATGAGCACATGTCAAGGGGGAAATCATCTTTCATGTCTTAATGGACTAGATTGAGGGTATAGTGATGGTATATATGTTAGAGTTAGTACCCAGGAACCAAATTCTATATACATTATGATTACTCATATTAATTTTCTTATAAATTAATATAAATCTTATCATATCAGGATCATTATTCTACATGACATAGTATATGATAATGTCCTAAGAGTAACTATAACACTAAAATTTTATATAAATTCCCTATTATGATGAGAACATTATATTACTACAATATTATTCTTAAATATATGTTCTTTATATGGATTATATTATTTGATAGGTTATAGATGATAAAATCTATCGTGGTGGAGACTCATTGGACTTTGAGGCACATTCAAATGGTGTATGCCCTTGGTGATTTCCAATGCAGGAGACTATAAGAACATCACTCACCGGAAGGAAGTGCATGTGTATATGTGTCATCAGTTATTCTTATATGCAAACATGTGTATTTATCCTTACAATTTAAGATTATTATTCAAGGATGTCAATAGTCAAATACTTTTATGTATTTTAATTAAAACCATGAAAATATATGTTTGTGTAGAAGTAGGATATGTTAGGTGTGTCAAAAGTGATATTGTATTAATTAATAATGCTATAAAGGATTTTTCCATTATGTTATTTAAAGTTAGTTGGTATATTAGGAACTTTTATGGGAATGGAACAACTTAATTAAATCCATTTCCATAATTTTTATTGGGGAGCATTGATTTCATAAATTCAAAGTAAGTGACATCAAGCATACAGGTTTATGATGCCAAAATGTAACCTATTTGAATAGAGATGTGACAATAAAGTGATTATATTATATGGTGTTAATTCATATGAGGTTTCATGTCATTGAAACTTTAACTTATTTCTCCATGAGGGCCTTGTCATGTTACTAAATACTAACCTTGGTCTTTACATGGTTATAATGCCAGTGAGAAAGAGGCATAGAGGTTCACACAATAAGTGTACCCTAAATATTAGATAAATTATATATGAATTTAAAATGTTAGAATAAATATTATTCTTTATTTATGGTTCAATAATTATTTGGGATTAGTTTATTACCAAGTTTTAATCATGGGTTATTTTGAATAATAAATATGTGAGTAAAATAATAATATATATTTATTAACAAGTTTTAGTGAATATAATATTAGTTATATTCATAAAATAATAATGGAGTAATATTAATTTATTAAATAAATTGTCATTATTCAAGGTTGAATAAATATTGAGGAGGGTTGTGGATAGATTTTAACATTATAGATGGAAATGATATATTAAATACAATTTTAAAAACTATTAATGTATTTATTCAACAAATGATATTTACTTACCACATTTGTTTTTCTTTTCAAGGTAAAAATAATATATTATTATTGGACTTGTATTTTTCTATAGAATATGGAATTTGATAAGGAACCTTATGAAATTAGCAAATCTATATTAGATCTATAAATATCCAGTTATATCACATTCTAGGATCAACCACATTTTGTACAGAACAAACCTAGATATAATTCTCTTAAGCCAGATAGATATCATTGCAAGGAAATGCTCAAGAATAAGAGCAGAAATCCTACTCAACCCTATCAAGTCTCTGATAGTAACATTATAATCCATAATCCATGAAGTGATTCTTCCTACGATCCATGAAAATTTACAAAAGTGATCAGAATCTACTGTGCTAGTTGTAACATCCTGCCCCATCCCATTGGCTTGAGAGGGCGGATGAATGCTACTTGGACTTAAGCGACATTCCCAAGGTTCCAAAAGGATGGAAATAAATGTCGAGCACTTCAAGAATAAATTTAGTAATGATTTTACCATAATATAAAATCAACCAACACAACAATAAATTACAAAAAAAAACTACACGATTCATGTTATCATAGCAACCCAAACCATACATTCCCAAAAGACAACCAATTTGTTTCATAAAAAATCAAAAAGACCAATAAAACTAAACCAAAATCAGAGTAAAAAGAGTAATAATACATAACAAGAACCCAAATAACTAAAAAACTATCCCAAGCTCCACACCAAGCTCCACATACCAAGCACCACAACATCACCAAATTATCATGCCGAACTGCTAGCAAAATGAGATGCTTTACTCTTACCTGTGTCCTAAAAAACAACAGCTGCAAAGGCACCAAAGTTCCAAAGCAGGGGGTGAGTAAAAATACTCAGTATTATTTCCCCAAATGACTTCCCTACACATGCCACTAGAACCAAACCGTTAGAAAATTTATATAAAATAGTTTATATAAAACATTATAGAGTGTAACAACTTACAACAACCCAAACACTCTTTTACCAAGATATTTCCACCCAAATTCCCACAACACATAGGAAATACAAAAACCATGCCACAATCCATTTCACCATTTCATATTATCACCACAAAATCCATCTCACAAATCAATATGCAAATGATAACCAAAATAGCGGAGCTTCTATCCAACATGTTCACTACATTTCCAACTATTGGTGTTTCCCGACCACTATCCATAACGGTGTCTCTTCCGTCCACTATCCATCACCTTTTATAGTGATACTTCATAAAAAATTACACATAATCCACACAATCCATAACACTTAATCAACCAATAATAACAAAGAACCAAGGCCACACAATAGGCACACCATTATTTCCAACACATGCCAATTCACTTCAATAAATCACTCATTTATTGAAAACACCCTTTAATCAATTTTCCATGCCCAAACACATTTAAATATACAACATATATATCAAAAACAATATTTAAAAAAACATTTTTCATGACCAATCACTAATGATTTTAAAATCAATATTTTAAAATCGCACTACAAGCCCCTTTTAGCAACAACAACCCATTTGTTTCAAAATCACCCAAATCCTAACCAAATGGGTTTCCAAAGTGATTTACACATCATTATCACAATTAATTTCAATAAAAAAATTAATTGTAACCAAATACACTAGTTCTAACCAAGGGGAGTCGAGAGAGAAGCAACCTACCTTTAGGGTTCTAGAGAATTTGACCCACAAGAAACTGCACCCCAATCCGATAAAACACTCCACTATAACCACTCTAGATCTCCTTCACTACCATAAAAAGTCTTTAAAATCAATAAAAAAGGTAAAAAACCCTATATCTACACACAATGATGTATATCTTGAAAACTGAGAGAAAGAGAAGGGTAGATTTATAGAAAACCACAAAGAACTAAGTGAGGAGATTATCGTAGAAGAATTGGCTCTAACACACACAAAAAACCCTTCAATTTGAGTCAAAATGAGTGAGAGAGAACCCCCTAACCCTTTATAAGAGGAAATAATGAGGGATTATTGAATGGGAGGAAGTTTGGGTGTATTTAAGGCAATCCTGACTAATCTTGGACTTTTAAAAACCCATTTTTATGGGCCACATAGTTAGCTCGCACGGTTAGAAAAACCATGTGCTAACCGTGCGCTTGATTCCACCTCAAAGGGGCATCCTTCACAGCCTCCTTGAATTATTAGAAAAATTGTGTGCAAGCCATGTGTAACCTCACTACCTGCATGGTTTCATCTCACACAGTTTCCCATAACCGTGCTCAAACCATGCACCCTTAAAAAGGATTCCAAAACTTTCCAAAACTCTCTCAACCTCTTCCTACATCATCCCAAGAACTTTAAAAACATAAAAAGGCATAAAAAAGGCTACATAACTCAAACTAGGGGTGCTACATTCTCTCTACCATTGGAATATTTTTCCTTAGAAAGTAGAGAACCATTGCTTTACCGAAAGATCTCAGGCCATTACTCGACCATCGCTTTCTCTCATTCCCAAGTCACCTCTTGAATCTCACCATGATGAAAAACAAATGGATGATTTTACAACATAAGACTTTCTATTTCTTATTCACAATCCGTATGGGCACGTGCACCAAGGAATCATCTGTTTCAAGCTCAACATGATCCCAACGAATCACATGATCATGATTCGGCTGATACTTCTTCAACTACGGCACATGAAACACATTGTGCACCACACTAAAACATGTTTGAAAATTAAACTGATAATACATTTCTCTAATATGCTCAATTATCTCAAAAGGCCCAATATATCTTGGAAAAAATTTACCTTTCTTTCCAAACCGATGATTTCCCAACCTAGGAGATATTCTCAAAAACACATGATCACCCACAACAAATGAAAACAGTCATCGACGATGGTTCACATAAAATTTATAACAACTCTGAGCTATATCCATCCTCTTTCTCATCAAATTGATCTTCTCTATCGTCTTTTAGACAAGTCTCAATCCAATCATCGATGTCTCACCCATTTCCACCCAACATAGTAGATAACGACATGAATTCTTATATAATGCCTCAAATGGAGCCATATGTATTGAAACCTGATAACTGTAATTATCAGAGATCTCCACCAATGGTAAGTTCTCCTCCCATGAACCACCAAAATCCATCACACAAGGCCTTATCATATCCTCTAAAGTTTGTATCATCCTCTCGGATTGGCCATCTGTCAGAGGATGATACAACGTGATCATCGTCAAATATATCCCAAGGGCTTACTGCAAGGATTTCCAAAAATGAGATGTGAACCTTGAATTTCAATCTAATATAATTGAAACTGGAACACCATGCCTCTTTACCAGTTCCTGGATATATAATTTGGATAGACCTTCCACCATATGAGATTCAAAAATCGGGATAAAATGGGTTGACTTTGTGAGCCATTCCAAAATCAACCATATGGCATCGTCCTTCCGAACTATTCTTGGGAGACCCATCACAAAACCCTTTGTTATTTTTTCCCATTTCCACACTGGGATAGGTACAGACTGCAACATTCCTTCTGGTCGCTGATGCTATGCATTGACTTGCTGAACGACCGAGCATCTCGAAACAAACTCGGACACATTTCTTTTCATACTAGCCCACCAAAATTGAGCTTTCAATTCCTTATAAATCTTATGAATTCCAAGATGGATAGCCCACCTGGAATAATGATAAGTTCTAAGAAGTTCCTCTCAACAAGCCATTAGTACCACCATCTGATTCCAAAAACAAAAGACTAAATTCCCATTCAATTCACAGATCTCAAGGTTGTGTCCTACAATCCAACATTATGTGCCTCATAGGGACACACTGAAAACATCCCAGCTTACTCTGGGGATTCGGAGGATGATTCACTGATCCTGTTGTTGGATTCTGAGCCACACCCCCACCCTGGAAGTAAGTGTCCCTCTTTTTCTTGAACCCAGCATTCTAGTTCCCACTATTCCCCATGGGTACCAACATAATTCCTCCGCTTATATCCCCCCAAAAGTTCTCACTCATCCACCATATATTTATTCACCATTTCCATTTAATCAATTATACACAGCACTGGTATCCTGGAATGAATTTCCTACCTCAATCCAGTTTGAAAAATTTGTTCCTTTAAAGATATGCTACCTACCACCTCAATTGAAAACCACACTAAGTTTATAAACTTAGACGCATATTCCGTTATCACCATGTTCCCTTTCTTCAAACTGAAAAAATATATTGTATGCTGAATTCTTAATGTATGAGGGTAGAATTTTTTGTTAAACAATTCCTCAAACCCCTCCCATGTCATACCTTGGTCCATCCCAGCTTGCACTGCTAGCTCCCACCACTGAAGGAAAATATCTTCCAACATGTACAAGGTTAACTTCACCTTCAACTCTACCGATGTTCCCAAGAATTCAAATATCCTTTTCATTCTGTTCATCCATGCATTATCCCTTTCTGTCTCTGAATCACCAATAAACATGGGTGGATTCTGCATTTCAAACTGAACCACATGATCAAAATGTGTTGGCTCATCCCCTTCATTCCAACCTTTCATAGCCTAGAAAGATTTCACTATACTCTGCGCTAGCTACTGGTTCACCTGAGGCTTAGGTACAACCACATTTTCAGTAACTTCCTCATATTGGTCTCTATTATACCTACTCAGTGCCATTTCTATCAATACAAAAACAACCATAAGTCTCACTCCCTTAACAAGAAAGGATATACAATATCCAAATTCAATTACATAACAACTATCTCAACCGGGCTTTCCACATGTTCAAATTTCCCTTGTTGCACTATTTTGAAAAAACCACAATGTTTTGAAAATCAACCCATTTCCAAAATACCATTAGTTTCCATGTTTCAAATCCTTCCATTTTGTAACCTAATTCCGATTTTCCAAAATCCCCACATTTGTATCACACCATAAATCATTATATGCCAATAAAATATGCATCATAGTGGGAAGTGATTTCTACTATGTATGTCATGCTCATCTCATTGGATACATCCAAGACAATGAGGCTTCAAAATCCTATAAGTGTCTCTAAAACACTAATGTACCCAACTCCCTGGTAACTTGGAGTTCAGCATAAAAGGGTTTCCTATGTCCTTTTTTGTTGTACATTCAAAGTTCAAAAATTCCTACGCCTTGATACCATCTCGACTTAAGGAATAGGCCACAAACGAATGTCAACACCAAGACCAAAAATCAACGCCAAAAGACCAAACGAATTACTCTCACCTGAAAGCCATGGACCGAACTAAATGATACCATTAGTAACATCCTGCCCCATCCCATTGTCTTGAGAGGGTACTTGGCCTTCAGTGACATTCCCAAGGCGCCAAAGGATGGAAATAAATATTGAGATCTTCAAGAATAAATTGTGGAATGATTTTCCCATGAGATAAAATCAACCAACCCAACAAGCCATTACTAAAAAAACAACATGATGCATGTTAACATATCAACCCAATTCAAATATATCCAAAACACAATCAATTTGTTTTATAAAAAATCCCAAATACCAATACAACTAAACCAAAATTAGAGTACCAAGAGGAATACTACAAAATAAGATCCCAAAGAAATACGACATCATCCATTGGTCCACACCAATTTCCACACACCAAGAACCACAACATCACCAAAGCGCCATGCTGAACCGCTAGGAAAATGAGATTCTTTACTCTACCAATGTCACAGAATACAACATCCAAAAAATCACCAAAGTTCCAAATTAGGTGGTGAGTACAAATAGTCATTAGGATTTCCTCAAATGACTCCCCCACGCATGCCACTTGGATAAAACTATTATCACATTTATATAAAATAGTTTATATAAAATAATAAATACTGGAACAACTTACAACAAGACAAACACTCCATTACCAAGCCATTTCCACAGAAATACCCATAACACGTAGGAAATCCAGAAACCATGCCACCAGCCACTTCACCATTTCACATTATCACAAAAAAATCAATCCCACAAAGAAACATACAACAAGGAAACAAAAACGTTGGATATTCAGTCCAATCTGTCCACTACATTTCCAACTAGTGGTGCTTCCCAACCACTATCCACACATGTGGATCTTCCTTCCACTATACATCACCTCTTATAGTGATACTTACCACCCACTTTCACATATTCCACACAATCCATAACACTTAACCAACAAATAAGCACAAATCACCAAGGCCACACAATAATCACACCATCATTTTCAACACATGCCAATTCACTTCAATAAATCACCCATTTATTGAAAACACCCTTTAACCAAATTTCCATACCCAACAAAATTTCAATAAACAACATCTTTATTGAAACCCATGTTTTTCAAAACTTTTTCATAATCAACCACTAATGATTTTAAAATCAACATTTTAAAATCACATAACAAGCCCCTTTTAGCAATAATAACCATTTTTTTTCAAAATCTCCCAAATTGTCACCAAATGGGTTTCCAAAAAGATTTACACATAATTATCACAATTAATTTCTAGAAAAAAAATTAATTGTAACCAAAAACACTACTTTTAACAAAGTGGAATCGAGAGATAGTCCACCTGCCTTTAGGGTTTCGGCGAATTCGTCCCACAAGAAACCACACCCCAATCTGAAAAAACACACCACTAAAACCACACTAGATCTCCTTCCCTACCATCAAAAAGACTTAAAATCAACACTTAAGGAAACAAAAACCCTATATCAACACACAATGGGTGTAGATCCAGAAAACTGAGAGAGAGGGAAGAGTAGATCTTGAGAAAACCCACAAAGAACTAAGCAAGGAGACTTACCAGAGAAAATTCGCTCAACCACACTAGGAAAACCCTTTGATTTTATTCCAAAACGAGTTGGAGAGCACCCTTAACCATTTATAAGAGGATATCCTAAGTGAGGGTCGAATGGGAGGAAGTTTGGGTGTTTTTAGGATAATCCTGAAAAATCCTAGATTTTTAAAAACCCATTTTTACGGGTTGCACGGTTAAAACGTATGGTTAGACAAACCATGGGCTAATTGTATGCATGTTCTTACCTCAAGGGAGAATCTTGAATATCCTCCTCACACGGTTAGACAAACCATGCGTAATCCATCTGTAACCCCACTGCCCGCCCAGTTTCATCTCACACGGTTTCCCCTAACCGTGTTCAAACTGTGCATCCTTAAAAAGGATTCGAAAAAATTAAAAAACCCTCCCAACCTCTTCCCAAATAATCCCAAGAAATTTAAACACATAAAAAGGAATATAAAAGGATACATACCTCAAATCGGGGTTGTTACACCTGCACCCGATGATTCTACATAAAAGTTTTGAGATTTTCAAGTGTTTGTGGATCACTACTAAAGGTATTCTTCCCTTGGATCCTACAACACAATGATGATAAAATGAGAGTAGTGAACCAAATATTCAATGAATAAATAATTAAAATAAGGGATAATTATAAATATATATAAACTAACTATGAATTATGTGTGGAAATTATGACTTCAGGTTTTGATGTTAAGAATTTAATTAATATTATATTTAATTACATTTTCTATGATGTTATTTGTAATGTACATCATGGATTATTCATTTATTATAATAAAAAGAAAATATGTCCATCCCAATAGGATAGTATTGTGTTCCCCAAACATTTAACATATATCGACATACCCAACTCACTTATACTTATCCATGAGTACACATCTAGGGGAAAATCCCCCTTTGACTCAAGTAGTTTAGAAGTCATTATTTACTGGATTAATCTCCATATAATATATAATTTGATTCAGTGGATTATGAATTAATTATATATGTGAATCATTTATTGAGTTGAAATATAAGGTTGACAATATTTTGGAAATTTTATCTTCATTCATTGATAAGAAGTGGAAGAAAATGGGAATAACAGAAAACTGAAATATTCCATCATTCGTTAAAACCAAAAAAAATCAGGAGTAGCTATGAAATAATTTTACTATATGAACACTACAAGTCAACCAATTCTTGTAGGGTGGACCTGATTGATTTATGTAGGTCTACATGCCTAGAAGATTCAACTTTGTCCAGTTAGAATGTATTTTTAACTAATATAGTTATCTCTTTCTTATTATTATAGTAGACCCCAATACTGATTATTGATTCCAAATTTTATGCTCTCATTTTTTCTATACAAGACTCATGTTCTTCTATGTTTTAGCTCATAGTGGTCACTAATTATTGAAACTACAACTCTTTATCATATTTTGGATTCAACACCTAAGTGGTCTACTCTATGGATTTAATATGTTTATTTTTTCTTTCAAAGAATTCTAGGTTCTTCTCCAGGAGTTTCATTTGTTACCAAGTAGATAGGATCCACTAGGTAATGGAATATAAGTTGGGAAGTCAAATTCACCAATTACTAGACTAGAGAACAACTAAAAAAGTTGATCAGTTTAGCTCCTTATTTTAGTAATTAGAGTCCATGTTATCAAAGAATAAATGTATTTCCAATCTCTTTTTCTTATTCATCTATTAATAGTAGTAACTTCAGTGTCAAATATTACCTCATCATCAGGGACTATATTGTAATATTGGATAATATATCTCAGCAAAACACTTTTCAAAACCGATTACGAAGAAATAAGATCCATATTTAAGAGTTATAGATCAGAATTAATTCTCTTTGAGTGGATTTTATCTACAATATCTCTCTCAAAAATGAAGTGGGTAAATAAATTTGGTATTATTGGGTTGAAATCTTGTCCAAAACTATAATTATGTGGTCAGGGCTGGATTCTCTTCTCCATCATTTGAGGATTCAATCTTTATAAATTTTTCTTCTTACTTAGATTCTTATTAGGTTTCATTTTTAGTCATAAAATTACATCTGAACATCATTGATGTATTTCACCTCAAATATATACTGGTATGACTTTTGGTCCATGTGAAAATATACCTTAGAGTTACGCTAGTTAGATAATCAGATCGTGATAGATCCATTTTAATGTTTTTTATGCATATCATCCTCATCCAAAATTGTTGAAGGATCATCAGATGTCACTCACCATGTATTTCATTGAATGGGGTGAGTACACATATTATATATAATAGAATTAGTGTCTATGGTTTTGTGACATATAATCTTCCTAGATAAGGGCTCCATCAACCCTCCCTATGAATTCTCTACCCTACAGTGTGAGCTTATATAAATGATCATAGACCAAGTTATTGAGGATGATCACTAAAGTTACAAAGTAATCCTTGTAAGAAATGAACACAGACTCCTAATAGTCACTTGGGATGTAATAAAAAGTTTGTCCATCCATGTTTATAGGTTGCATGCCTATACTGTCTAGTAGTGTAGTCCTTCAATTAATATTATGATCCAAGACCTTGTTCTTTGGGAAATTTCTATAAAGGTGTGCCTCAACCCAACTATATAGAAATTGGATTGGGATATAAGACCTATAAGGGATCTCACCGCCATCAAAATTTTCCCAATTCTTGATAAAACCTTCCCAAGGTACACACTACATGATTCATTTGTACCACTAAATATAATTATTCTATCATCAAAAAGAAAGATTCTATTTATCAAGTAAAATAATATCTGGCTAATAGAAATCACTAATTGAGGAACATCACTAGAATACCACCCAATTAGAAATTTGGGTTCAAGTCTGACTTGGATCATGTAGTGCCCCAAGTTGGATTAATCATAGAAATAGGGTTGAATGAGTGGTTTAATTTTTAAAAATTATTTATTTTGAATTCATCCTCTTCAACTTGTTAAGGTTCTCAATCAACCTAGTGATATCTCACAATCCATATTCATATGAATAACAATAAGAGAGAGAACAACACATTATATTTACAAGGTTCGGTACAAATACTTACTCCTTTTCATGTTGGTTATTCTCCCCAACATGGATTCTCCACTATAATGTTATTATAAATTACAATGGTCAGTATGGAATCACATTGTAACTACTCCAAAATCCACATAGGAGGTTTTTTATACCACATCCCACAGTGATACCAAGATCCACACTACCCTGCTCTATAATCCAAACTAAATACTCCATCTCCTAAATCACACAAGATACTTCTCCTACTCCCAACTATAACTGAGATACTTCCTCCATTATTCAAGGATTAATCCATTTTAGGATGATCTATTGATCTTATTCCATGATCTCTTTGAATATGACTCACCTTTGTACCTATTCAATTACCTTGGTATCTTACTATTCTTGCTCAATAAGATCTGATAACTAGTATCTAATCAGTTTCCTATGTTCAATAATGATCAGGCAATTCCTCCTTCTTTTGATGAATTCCTAGCCTCAATAAAATGTGTGCACGAGGTGAACATAAATTCTTCAAGAATATTTTATGTAAAAAGGATATTTTATAGTGTCAAATCAATCTTCCTTATCAAAATACCAAATCTCATGCATGTGTGATTCACTGTATATATTTATCAATTTTTTAAATCATTGAAAATAAGAATACCACATTTATTATTTAAAGTGAAAAATCAACTTGTATTTTTTTTTTGTTTGGTATATTTAATCAAGTGAGTGATTACATATGTATACAAGAATTCACACGTTCATTATTTAATTCTTATTCTATAAATTTACTTAATTTGAATCAAGTATTCCCAACATTGTCCACTTCTTATAACCCTATGTTTCCTTCATTTGACTAGCTAGGGATCGGGAAATTTTCTTCCTCCCTTGGCATAGTGCTTCACGTGACCAAGGTATTTTCTATGGGTTCCTTCCCGTGAAAATATTTTTTCCATAGGTGACTAATATTGTTCCTTCATGTAAATAATAAGGCTCTCCTCCAAAAATTTAATAAGTGATTCACAATATCTTAAGGGTGATTCAAAATTTGAATTTGCATAAAGGATCACATGAACCCTTCAATGGTTTCTGTGACACTAGTGTCCTATTAATTCCTCCTTAGTGATATAATTTTTTTCCCTTAGCTTCCTTCATGTGACAATAATTTTCCATTGTATCTCACTTTCATGATTGAATCACATGATCTCTTATATTCTTTACATGATAAAGTCACACACATTCTCTGTTTCAAAAATAAATGTGTTATTTCTCTGGAGTTCTTAGTCTTTTCTACAGCACACACTCTCAATTAAGCCTCGGTTTATATAGGTTAGTTTACACCACCTATCTTTGATTTTTAAAGCGTAATGAGAACTCATTCAAACAACTAAGGATCTTATAATATCTCATTGAATGCTGAAGATTTCAGCTTCTCCATGAATAAAAAGAATGATCATATGATTTGAAAGATTGCTTCTACTGATCACTTTGTTGATTATAAATCTTCATGGTGGTTGTCATTTTTTTCACTCAGTGGCTTATCATGATGTTGAGAGGATTTTCTATGGGTATTTGTGTGATTATTCACATGAAATTTTATTTACAACCACTTGATACTCAGATATTATTCTAGTGAAAATAGTTGTAAAAGGAAGGATCGTCTTGAAAATGAAGTTATGTGCTTTTTTATGTGATAGAATCTCATGATCGATTGAATGATTTGCATAATACAAAGATAACCACATGATGACATGGGTAATTATCATTCATTCATGCAACATCTTCTCATGTACCAAGATAATTATCTATAGGTTTTCATGAGGCTCTATTTGTTCTCATCAGGGCCTGAGGATTTTTTCCCTCCTATCATGTGATCCATATAACAAAATATATTGGATTCATGAAACCACATCTCACAATCATCACAGTTCTTTGAGACATGGAATGCTTATAAAATGATATTTCATCCATGACTTCATGATGTTGTGAATATATTATTTCCTTTGATATGATTAGTGGACTTGGTCAAAGTGTGGTTGTTGTCTCTCTCGATCTCTCACTTTTGAACCAGTAATTTCAGCAAGGTCGAAGGTGCATTAGAGTTTGAAGATGATGGATGAATGATGCAAATAATAAATATTTTATTACCACAGTTATATCTATATATTTTTTTATATGGATAAACAATGTCTAAATCATCATATCCCACATTGATTTTTCACTTTTTATGAACTTCACCTCATAATAAATCACATGATACTAGCTGTTTGAGCTAGATATGGGGGATAAATACCCATCAAAACTTTCACAGATGCTTCATGATACATACTTCACCTGCACTAGCCCACCAAAACCCTGTGGTCCTAATATGTTATACCCTTTCACCTTATAACTCTCTCACTCCTATAGGTCTAAACATGGCCCATATAAACCTCTTCCACCATGATAGATGTGTTCACTAGCTCCCTCATATGGTTGCCTTAATAAAAATTTCCAAACCACCCCATACTCCTAAAATAAATGATACTTCATGAAACATATAAATTTACATTTCTATTTTTTCCGTGGGATTTTAAATACTTTACAACTTCATACAATAAAAGATATTTCATGGACCTCTCTACAACCTCTTCACCCAAAAAAGGGATGGATTCAACTATTGAAAACAATATGAACACCTTAAAAATGTCAAGAAAATTGATGAATAGTTAAATAATCATCACATTTAACAACATGGAGAACTTATCAAGCATTTAATCCAATAAAATTAAATGAATAAATAGAAACTTCTCCAAGAATTTCCAATTTATCCACAAAAAAATATTGACTTATTGACAAAAAATTAAACACGGTATCAGCAATCTTTATATTTTTATTTTGTTATCAATATCAACACATATCATTCATGTCAATATATTTTGTAACTATTCTCCCCCTTATTAGAAATAAAATGTATAGGGTATGTGGGGTATTATAATCTTATATTTCTTCCCAAAAAAATTCCCATTCCTTTGAAAATTATTTATTGAGAACTTACGATAGAGGGATGATATCAAATGGTTTTCTTAAGAAAATATCCTATCATAAATAAACTCAAAATATACATGGGAAATTTAGTGTATAATACAAGTGGGACATAAATAGGGTTGTCTATATTATACATAAACTACAATAAATGTTATATCATGCTCATAATGTATCAATTTTCATTTAAAGGTATTGTAAAATAATCAGGTTTATCCATTAAATGTTAAATCCTATACATACTTCAACAAACACATTAGAAATTTTAGGTGAAAAAGATATATCTCCCCCTTTTTTCTCATATTTTCATCAACCAAACACTACACATTAATTATTATGACAAATAAAATTAATAATGGGAGAATTAAGTATGATTGGTGTACCTAATATTCCAATTTTATAAATCTATTTAAAATTTCCACAATAACTATATTGTGAAAATTTAATAGCTTCATCCCATCAATGCTCCCCCATAAGAAATGCATCCATCTCTTGCAATTCACTTCATGCTATTAAAAAATATTAATATATAAGGAAATAAGGAGGATCCTCCTTGTTCTTTGGTGATAGAATTTTTGATAAGATATTCCTCTCAAACTGTTCCATTCTTTTCTCCTAATTTCAATCATTTTAATTTTAAATTCCCTTAAAAATTGGATAAAATATCCACGTAGTTGTGTGGAGAATGTCCAAATTTATCATAACTTACACACAAGTCGCCATATTTGTTTGGAATATCCTTTTCCACCTAAATTTATATTACAAATTTCTTTTCTTTAGTTTTAAGAAATTTTTTTATCTTCCTCCAATTGTTTATCCAATTTTAGTTGTTTTGTCCAAACAACTAGGCAATAACTCTTATAATTATATATTTTCTCAATGTCTTTACATGACTTAACCCTGTTTTTTGTTATATAATATTCCCTTAAATATCATAGTAATGTATCCAAGTATTTGTTTTTCATGAATTTGATAGCTTTTATACCCTTCTAATTACATCTTCCACAAACTTCTTCTAATAATTCTTATCTATTACGAATTGGCATCTCAGATGTATTTATGATCACACCATTATTTCTATGAGAATATATTATCTTATGTTCACCATGAACCCCCTAGATTCATTTATGGTTCCTATAAATGACATGTTAAAAAATAAAGAGTTGGAATGTTTCTCATATCTTTCACAAAACCAGAAAAAAAAACACTAAACAGATATTTTTTATCTTTATATGTAATTTATTAAGATGGTTGGTGTTGTTTTTTTGTTGTTGTTTTTGTTGTAATTATTTAAAATCAGCCTTTTTTACAAGGGGAAATAATTTTCTTAAATAATTTCTCTATCACTTTTATTTATGATGGGATCTCTCATTATTCCTCTTGGGGATAGTTTATTTAATATTCTTCTTATTTTGTTCACATTTCAAGACTAACTTATCACCTTGTTTCCGTACTTTTCTCATATTTTGTTATAGTATTACATTCACATTATCAATTTATTTTTTCATGATTGGAAAATAGAAGCACTCATTATAATAATGAAAATTGTTTTTTAAGTACTCATATAAATATTCAAAGCATTTAAATCTATTCTTTGTAGACATATTCATTTTTTGTGAGTTTTTCTTTTATGGTGTAGGAATTGTCTTATCTTCAGCCTTTATCCACCTAAATTAGGTCCTTCTATTATATTCATAAGTTTTCGTGTTATGCCAAAATTCATAATATTCATTCCCAAACTTCCAAAAAACCCAATAATAGCCTATGAACCTTCTTCTCTTTTTATATTTTTATCTATTAAAATTTAAAAGATTATGAGCCCTATTGATTTTGAGTGGAACCACCACTCTTTGAGACACATATTGGGGAATAATTATTCAAGATAATGTTCACATACATCCTTGGTGGTCAGTTTATCACCATTTTTCACCATCCATACTTTTCCATAGTTTGAATTAATACCTGTAAAAACACTTGAAACAACATTAATACACAAGATACATTTTGGGTTAGAGAATAATATCAAGATCTTCTTGAATTCATGATCCTCAATGAGAAATTGGGTAGAAGTATCTCTTTTTACCTCAATAAGGTAATTTTCATAGTTTGGTGATTCTTAATTCTTCAATCTCACCTAAAAATCTAAGCACTTCATTTTGAGGAATTTTTTTTCATCCACAATTGATCTTATCTTTTCCTACCAATCCTCCTTTGGATTATTTTATTTTTATTCATGCATGTTTCTTGATTCTTGAAACAAATTATCAAGATACTTAAAAATATTATATTTTTTCTATAACTATTTAGCTTTCAAAACAATATATTTTTATGCAATTTTTCATGTTCCTGGAAAGATTCAAAAAATACAATCTCAAATAATTATTCATCGTAAACACATCCTTAAAATTATTCAATAGCTTCTGTATATCTTTCATCGCAAAGAGAAATAATTTCTTTCTTTTCTTCTAAAATTTTTTCTAGAGTGTTAGATATGCCAATCATTTTATCCAATTCCTCTTCTAGAGTAATAACCTCTTCTTGTAGTGGTAATTTTTCATTTAAAAGATCCTTGATGCCTCTAAAAATATGTTTTATCACTTATTTTGGGATGTTGTAAAGATATTATTTGATTACATAATGAATATATCTAAGTTTTCCATCATCATCAAAGCTTTAATGGACATCGTCAAAAGAATCATAACCAAAACAATTATTGTAACATGTACAAATTTTATTACCTTTTGTTGGTTCTGTATTTACATTTACTATAAGATTCTTCTTATGATTCCTAGTCTGTATATTCTTTCCATTATTCTGAGTCTTGAAAGAAATTTCCATATGAGGTATCTCAATCATTTCTATAATTATTGACTTCATAAATACTCACTTGGATTTTTATAGGCAACCTGCTCTCTAATACCAATTGTAGTTCCCCATGTCGGACTGAACACTAAGAGGGGAACTGAATCAGTGGTTAGATTTTTATAAATTATATCTTTTAAATTCAACCTATTGAACTTATTAATGTCATCAATCCACTACATTATATCTCATAATCTCACATCGTATGTAGAAATAATAAGAGTGAAAATGGTATATGATATTTACCTGGTTCGAAACAAATACCTTCTCTTTTCCATATTGGTTATTCCCCCAATGTGGATTCTAAACTATAAAATTATTATCAATTACAATGGTAAATAAAAAATCACACCATATTGACTCTTAAATCCATACTGTATGTTCTTCATACAACATCCCATAATGTTACCAGAATCCACCATAGCCATCTCAAGAATCCTTACTAGAAACTTCTACTTCTAAATCACACAAGATACATCTCTATCTCCCAAATCCAACTAAGATACATCATACATTCTTCAATTATTAATAAACTATAAGATGAATTATTGATATTACCCCACATTCTTGTTGGATATGACTAACCCATATAACTTGTTCAAGGACCTTTCTAGATTTCTAGTCTTTCACAATAATATTTGATGACCTATATCGGATCAGTTTCCTTAGTGAAACAATTATCAGTAAATTCTCACTTCTATTGATGAATCCATGGCCTTAATAAAAAAATTTAAATAGTTTTATACAACTTATTCAAGAATATTTTATGAAATAAGTATCTTGCATAGTTTCAAATCAGTCTTCCTTCTTAAAATATCAAAACTCATGTATATGTGATTCACATTATGACTTTCTCACTTTGTGAACCCTTGAAAATATGAATTTCACCTTTTTTATTTTATGTAAAATCTCCAATTTCATTTATTATATTTGGACCATTTAATCAATTTAATGATTACTTGTGTATGAATTCATTTAGGAATTCATGTATGCATTCTTCTTCTTATAATTTCCTTCACACAAATCAAGTATTCCCAACAATGTCCACTTATTATAACCAACTATTTTCTTTATGTGACCATGTAATTATAATGAGATCATCTTGTTGCCTTTACATAAGTTATTATTATGAATAGGGTACTATTCAAGGGTTCCTTTGCAAGATAAGAGTCTATCTACAGGTGCCTCCTCAAGTGCCTTCTCATAACAAGGAAGGATCTCCTCTTTCCTTTTCATAATGGTTTCACAATATCACAAGGGTTATTCATGAAAGGAATTTATATAAAGGATCACTTAAACACCTATGTGCTTTTCATGAAACTGGTGGCCCATGGATTCCACCTTCACAAAACAATGGTTTTTCTATGGGTTCTTTTGCTTAATAAGAACTATGTACAGGATATATTTGTGTGATTTAATCACATGATCTCTTATAATCATCATGTGATTGAGTCACATGAATTATCTATTTATATGATAAATGGGTTATTTCTCTATTTTTCTCAATATTTTCAACTGTACAAACTATCTACTGTGCCTCAGTTTATATAGGGGAGCTTAAACTTCCTATATCTAATTTTTAATGCATAATGAGGACTCATTCCAATGCCTGAGGGTATTAGTGTATCCCATTGAATATAAAATCTTCCATCTCCTCCATGCATCTCCAATATGATCACATGACTCACATGATCAATTAATTGATCTTGTGAATCCTTGTTAGTTATCATTTTTTCATGTGGCATCTTCTCATTATGCTAATATGTTGTCTATGGGTCTTCATGTGGTGCTTCATGGGATAATCACTTGAAAATATCAGGATACTCTTATATTATTGATATGAAAAGTGATGTAAAAGTTGAGATATTTTTGTGAATAAAGTTAAATTATTTTTCATGTGAAAACATCTCATGATCGAGTTAATTCTTTGTATAATTCAAAGAGTTTCATGCGATGCCATGGGTGATTATCATTAATTCATGCAATGGCATCTCAAACTTCAAGATGATTATTAGTAGGTCTTCATGAGGTTCCATTTGATCTCATGATGTCTTTATTATTTCTTCCATATATCATGTGATCCACTTAACATAATGTGAGTTATTCATGTGACCACCTTTCACAGTCATTGTGGTTCATCGAGACATAGAATATATGAAAAATGAGGATGAATGCATGACTTCTCATTATTGTGCATGTCTTTTTCCTATTGATATGATTATTGGGTATGGATGAAGTGCTACCATCATTTGTCTCGAGAACACTCCATTGAGCAAGTAAGTTTCAGATGACCAAAGCTACATTGGAGGTTCAAGATAAAGGATGGATGACATATACCATCTAGATTAGACAACCATTCTTATATCTATATATTATTTATATGGATGAATAGTGTCCACATCTGTACATCCCACATATATTTTTCACTTTTTTTGTTCTTCTATTTATAAAAATCTAATTATAATAACTTTTTAAGGTGTAAATGGGGGATCAGCACATGTCACACCTTGCACTCATGCCTCACTAGCCACGCCGCACCAACATTATCCCACCGGCACCCAGTGGACCCAATGAGGCATACGCAAGTACCTTATAATTTTAATGTCTCTCTTGGGCCTACACATGGACCATCTATAACTCTTCCACCATGTGGGCTATGTGGACAAGTTCCCCCACATAGTTGAGGTATTCTCCCACATGTTTGGGGTTGAGTTGGTCTATGTTTCTCACATGGTTGGCCATATTTTTTAATAAATACTCTATTATAAATACTAATTAGAATATATTGTAAGTGTAGAATATAATTCATAGCCTTAATAATTATTACAAAACCACCTCAAACTCCTCTTAAAATATTTATTTTTCACGCAAAATAGATATGTACTTTTCTCTTTTTCTCATGGATATTTAATACTTTACAACTTCATGAAATAAAAGATATCACATGGGATTATTCACAGCCTCTTCTGTCACGACCCGTCCTCGGGGCCCGTGCTGTGACTACCCCAAGCCCGCCTTCCATAGACCAGGGGCTGGCGACTAGAACCAAGGCATAATTCCTGATAAAACAAAAGGGAAGGCATTTCCTTTGTAAAGTAAACAAACGCCACAGAGCAAGCAAGCAGTAGAAGTAAACACTAAGTAAAAACTGGGTACAACAGTAAGTGCGGAAAAGTAAGTGGGCCAGAATACAAACCCAAATTGAATGTAAAGTACAACTGGAAAGGGAAAACAGAAACTGAAAGTAAAGATGCAGCCTCGAGCCGTCCACTGGAAGTCCCACCTGAAGGGTGGGTACAGATTGCCTCCACAGCTCCTCGGGTCCAGCCGTCCGCTCTGTGTACGTCCCGCCCAGTGATCCACCTCTAGGTACCGTCCTGCTCCTCATACCTCAACCACGATCAGTGCTGTCTGTCGTCTGCAACCAATACAATGTAGTGCGGGCATAGCCCGTGCAGGGGTGAGTATAAGCTACTCATTAGGGACCCCAAGACCCCTGAATGTCTCCCAGAATCCACAAAAGATAATCCACAAAAGAAGACACAATCACGAAGTAACATCTGTCACCACATAAGTATATGCCCACACATATACCTAAGTCATCAATTCTCGTTCGGCTCCAACATCCGAGCCCAAGTACAACCCAGTCCGCACAGGAAACACAACCCAATCCAAACATGAAAGCATAACGTAATCCACACAGGATAACAAGTCAATCTTATCAAAGATAATAACTGAAAGTCAAGATTCAGCTTACACAGTTATACTTCTTTGTAAGACGATAGAGATGATCATATATTTCCACCGATTCATCTAAGCCATCAGACCCACAAGAGATTGATAGGTACTAACCCCCGCAATGACCCACAAAGGATCGATAGGTAACTAACCCCCGCAATGACCCACACAGGATCGGACCCACACAGGATCTATAGGCACTGGCCCACACAGGACCGCTGAGCGCTGACCCACACAGGATCGGTAGCACTGATCCACGTAGGATCGCTGAGTGTTGTAGTCATCGTCGTCGAATCCACGGAGGATTCCTGCACAGTTGTCATCGTCTTCGTAGTCGCATCCATCTCTAGGGTTCCCGCACACAGCAAGCTCGTTCGGGAGGGTCCTCTACACGAGCCGACGGTCTGATACATCAACTGACACATAGTCCGGAGTTGATGTATCCAAAAGTTCCGTATCGTCAGCAGGAACTCAATGTCACAGATGGCGCGTCAATCGGACGCCCGGTCAGAGAGTTATTGGATTTTTCGTCCCAGGGGCCCGATTCGTTTTTTAAGTCAAAACCAACCCGACCATACTCCAACTGCGTCCAAACCTCGAGCGGAGTAATCCAAAAGGTCCGTCTCACTTAGAGGAATCCAACAAAGTTGACGACACGTCAATCGGACGTTCAGAACTCAAGTTATAAGTGTTTCCACTCCGAGGGCCCGGTTGGTTTCGTGTACGAACCAACCCGGCCGAATCCAAAGTTCTCCAAAACCATGAGTGTAATATACCAAAATAATTGTCTCGATCCAAGGATCGCATCGCAGCTGACGGTGCATCGATCGAAGGTTCACAGCTCAAGCTATGGAAAATAGACCGAAAGAGGTTCGGTAATAGGGGGTTCGGGACCGGTCCGACCCAGACCGATCCCCCAGGGTTGGCCTGAACCGAGTCGACCCGAATCGGGTCCAGGAAGGCCCGTTTGGGCACGGCCCGGCCCAGCTGGCGTGGCCCGGCCCAGCCAGCGCGGCGCGGCCCTGCGCGCTGTCCAGGTGGCTCGGCCGAACGGCCGAGCTGTTCGGATGCGGGGGGGGGGGGGGCTGCCCCCCCCGCTTGTAGTAACCGTGGCCCCTTAATGGGGCCGCTCACATCCAGCCAACCGGGGGTTTTGAACCCCCGGCTCCTCCTTGTCCAGTCGGCCCGCTCTGGCCGGCCGGCTTCTGCCACCATGGGACCGGCAAGGCCGGTCCCCCCTGCTCCGACACCGGTGGCCCGATTCTGACCACCGGTTCCCCTACTCTGTCGCGGCTTAAGTCATGGCCTTGGTCCGTCCGGCGTAGCGCGATGTCGCCGCGCTCCTCCGTCGCGGCCCCGCTCCGGCGGCGGTGTCTTCGGGTTTTTCAGGCGTGGCGTGACGATGCTGCGGCATGGTTCAACTTTCAAAAGCACGGCGCGACGGTGCCGCGCATCCTTGCCGCTCCTTCCCACGTGGTGTGACGGCACCGCGTCACTTTCCTTCGAACCACAACAACAACAAAAATAATAAGGGAGGAGGGTCGGCCGTGTTTGTGCGGTTAGGCCCCCTCCCGTTAAATGATATCAAGCGGTCAAAATGAACAAGGATAGATGACAGAAGATTTCATAAATAAAAAACACATAAACCCCTACCTCAACGTTGTCGTCGAACGAGAGTTCGTCGCAGAATTAACCGTCGCGGAAGGAGACGTCGCGGAAGGGGACGTCACGGAAGGAACGTCATTGGCATTAGGTGATCTCTGAGGAAGGCGTCTCTCACCGTCGTCTGCCGTTGGAGGTCGGCATTCTGCGTCGGCGGTGGTGCATTCTTCGCGTTCTTCATCGAAGAACGAAGAATCCTCAAGACCTCTCTATTTCTCCCAAAGGCTCCCACAACCATAATTCCATCAAAATAAAATAAGTTCAACACTTATTTTATTAACATATCCTAATCTTTTGAAATTCAAACAAACACATTTAACTTACTTAATTAATTATCATAGGTTGTCAAAAATTAATGGTGAGTTGAGGGGGGTTATAGAATATGAAGGGGTGGGGTTCGTGTGGGCCCCACCGGCCTGATAACCTCTCATGGGAAGTTGGGTGGTTACCCAACTTCCACCCAAATGCTAAACACTTAGAAAGATAAATAAAATTTGTCGATTAAATTTTATTTTAACTTCCAAAAAATTTAACAACTTCACCCGAGAAAACGAAACTCCGGAAAAGGTGTTCCTAAGCAATTATCGGTGTTGCGGTTCTATCGGTGCCCTCAGAATTCGATTTTGAGCACTGGTTCAAAAGTTAGGAATTCCCGATCGTTCGTTCACTGAACGTACCCGAGCTAAACTTCGGATTGAAATTCCGGGCACACCGGGCCTCGGAATCAAGTGCCGTCAGAAACCGCGTTCTTGTAAAATCCTAAAGAAAATTAAGAAAAAATTTCCCTTGAATTTTATGGGTCTTTACAGTACTCCCACCTCAGGACTTTACGACCCAGTAAAGATACATCATAAACTAGGGGAACAAAAGTGGGTACTGAGCAGGCATCTAAGCCTCCTGCTCCCAAGTGCTCTCCTGGAGGTTCATGTGCTGCCATCTAATGCGCACTAGAGGAATCGAGAAACCATATAGGACCCGCTCCTATCGATCCTCGATCTCCACTAGGACCTCCGTAAAAGTTTCCCCATCATCTATTTCTATCTCCCCATGGTCAATGATATGCATCGGGTCGTGCACGTATCTCCTCACCTGAGATACGTGGATGACGTCGTGCACCCGGTGCAACTGAGGTGGTAGAGCCTGGCGATATTCCACCTCGCCAATCCTGCTGAGGACCTGGAATGGTCCGATGAAGCGTGGAGATAACTTTCTGCCTCGGCCAAATCTCCGTATACCACGTCGAGGTGAGACCCGCAAGAAGATGTGGTCGCCATCCTAGAACTCTAGTGGCCTCCACCTCCTGTCAGCATAAGACTTCTGCTGGCTCTGAGCTATCCTCATCTGCTCCTGGATGACCTGGACCTTCTCTGGCATGGCCTGGACCATCTCCGGTCCCACAAGTGATAACTCCCCAGGGTCTGTCCAGCACAGAGGTGACCTGCAAGGTCGGTCGTACAACGCCTCGTATGGTGCCATCCCGATGGTGGAGTGGTATCTGTTGTTGTATGCGAACTCCACCAAGGGTAGGTGGTCCTCCCAGCTGCGACCAAAGTCGAGGACACATGCGCAGAGCATGTCCTAGAGAGTCTGAATGGTCCTCTCTGTCTGATTATCTGTCTGAGGGTGAAAGGCGGTACCCAGACGTAGCTGCATCCCGAATGCCTCCTGCAACCCCTTCCAAAGTCAGGAAGTAAAGCGAGCATCTCAATTAGAGACGATAGACGATGGAACACCATGAAGTCATACAATCTCCTGAACGTAGAGACGTCCCAAGCTCTCCACTAATCCCTTCTCTCTGATGGGTAAGAAGTGTGCCAACTTGGTGAGTCGGTCGACAATCACCCAGATGGAGTCGTGACCTCTTGAAGTGTGTGGAATTCCAGTCACTAAGTCCATAGATTTGTCATCCCACTTCCACTTCGGGACCTCCAAGGGTTGTACCAAGTCTTCTAGTACCTGGTTCTCTACCTTCACTTACTGGAAGGTGAGGCATCGAGAAACGAACTCTGCCACAGCATTCTTCATGCATGGCCACCAGTGTTTTCGTCTGAGATCCTGGTACATCTTCGCCACTCCAGGATTTACCTCCAAAGGGGAAGTGTGAAACTCTCTCATCACCTCCTCCCGTAAATCAACTGGTACCAAGGTACGTCCTCTGAAAAGGACATCGTGCTCTCCTCCCACGGAAAATCCATCAGGTGCATGTCCTGAGGATATCTGTGCACGTCGCGTCTCACAGTTGGCATCCCCACGTTGTGCCTCTCTGACCCTCTGTAGTAGTGGAGGAGTGACTAGGAGTGACTGAAGAAAGGCTGCTCCATCTCTATCCATGAAGGATATCAGCAAAGCGGGTAGCTGCTCTGTCACCTCCCCAAGTAGTTGAATGCCTGTCCTCCTGCTGAGAGCATCTGCTACTAAGTTTCCCTTCCTAGGAGTATAGACTATCTCAAAGTCATAGTCCTGGAGGAACTCGAGACATCGCCACTGTCTCAGGTTCAGGTCCTTCTGCGAGAAGATGTACATGAGACTCTGGTGGTTAGAATAGACTGTAAAGTGCTCTCCCATCAGATAGTGTCACCACATCTTCAAAGTAAAGACCACTGCTGCTAACTCCAGGTCATGGGTAGCGTAGTTCTGCTCATGCTGCCTCAACTGATGTGATCCATAGGCGAACACAGCCTGTTCCTACATCAGGAAACATCCAAGTCTGGTCCCTGATGCATCACAGTAAACTACGTACCCAACTCCCTCCTCCAGAAGCCTCAAGATAGGCGCGCTGGTCAATCTCTGTCTCAGCTCCTGGAAGCTCTGCTGAAATCTGTCTGACCACACAAAGGGTTTCCCCTTCTTCATCAAAGTTGAGAGTGGTTCCGAAACTCTAGAGAAGTCTGGCACAAATCTTCGATAGTACCCAGCTAGACCCAAGATACTCCACACCTCCGTCACGCTCCTGGGTGTCTCCCAAGCTAGCACTGCCTCGATCTTCGCAGGATCCACCGCAAATCCCGCCTCAGAGATGACGTGTCCCAAGAAGTGGTCCTCACATATCCAGAACTGAAACTTCGAGAGCTTTCCATAAATCTGGTGCTCTCAGAGTGTGTCTAGTACAACCCACAAGTGGTAGGCATGCTCCTCCTCAGTCCTCGAGTATATCAAAATGTCTTCGATGAAGACCATGACAAATCGATCGAGGTATGGCTGAAAGATCCTGTTCATGAGGAATATGAACACTGCTGGAGCATTGGTTATGCCGAATGGCATAACCAAGAACTCATAGTGGCCATACCGACACCTGAAGGTCATGTTCTAGACCTCCTCATCCCGAACTCTGAGCTGATGATAGCCTGACCTGAGGTCTATCTTCGAGAACCACCGTGCTCCCTTGAGCTGATCGAAGAGGTCATAAATCCTTAGTAGAGGATACTTGTTCCTCACTGTCACCTGGTTCAGGCGACGATATTCAACACAAAGTCGCAAGCTCCCGTCCGCCTTCTTGGCGAACAATATCGGGGAAGCCCAGGGTGAAACACTGGGTCGGATGAATCCCTTGCCCTGCAAGTCCTCCAACTGTACCGGTAGCTCTCGAAGCTCAGCGAGGGCCATTCGATATGCTGGAGTGGATATCGTGGCTATCCTAGGGTACAGGTCAATATAAAAGTCTACCTCTCTACGAGGAGGTAGTCTTGGAATGTCATCGGGGAAAATGCCCGCATACTGATCCACCACTGCAGGAAAACCAGAACTCTTCACGTCAACTTCTTCTAGGATGAGGCTAGCCAACTGGTGAGTGATGGGATGTCCACTCCTCTGTGGAAGTCCATCCTGTGCTGTGAAGGCTCCCTTCTCGTCGGTGAAGGAGAACCTGCTCCCATCGGTGCGTACACATCGCACCTTGCGCCTAATATAGTTGATCTGGGCATGGACTGTAGACAACCAATCCATGCCCAAGATGACGTTGTAAGGCCTCGACGCCATTAAAAGAAGATCAAAGCCGAAGCTCTCACCCCTAGAGTAATCTCACACTTCCAGCACCAGTGCGTAATCATCGAGTCTGCTCCCGTAGGAGTCTCTAGCCGTAAGGATCGAGCCAATGGCTCCGTCAGAATCTTCGAGCTCTAAACAAGGGCAGCGACTATGAATGAATTACTCGCTCCTGTGTCTATAAGAACTGTATAAAGGGTGGAATAGACACAGATACTACCTCGAATCATCTTGGGCGCGTCGTGGTCGTAGGCATCAAATGCCTGGAGTTGTGCCTGTCTCTCCCGTCAGCTCCCTGTGGTCGGGGTGGACCTTCTGGTGGTGGTGGTGGTAGAACCTCAAAGCGTCACCCACCACCTGTTGCTCATCCAGCTCCTCTGCCTCATCCGCCTTCTCCCTGCGGACCATCACGGTCGACCCTCTCCCCCTACATAGGTGGTCCTTCAACCGTCTGCTTCTCCTCTGCATGGCGGGCCGGGCAGTCACGAGTCATGTGACCCTGCTCGCCGCATGCGTAGCACTGTCTGCCTCTCGAAAGACTGGCTTCCCGCTCTGTGCCCTGCACTTCTAAGACAGTTTCCTGAGGTCGTCTGCCTGAGGGTCTGGTCTGCCTAGACCCATGATTCATCCATCGACTGCCTGCTGCAGAAGACTCTGCTACGTGCCGCCCTGTGGTAGGTCTCGCTGCTGATGCAGGCTCAGCAAGGAAGCTCTCGATCAGAAGGGCTCGCTCCAGTACTCTTGCCTGAGTCAGAATGCTGAGGGAGGTCATTGATGCCCTGATCTCATACCTCAAACCCTGCTCGAAGGTCCGGGACCGGAAGAATGGGTCCCGTACCATGTCTGTCGAGTAGCACGAGAGATCGGTAAATCTCGCCGAGTACTGGGTGACCGTCAAGCTGCCCTGCCGCAGCTGAAGAAGATCCTGAATGCACTGCACGGAGGGTGGCTGGGACTAACTCTAAGCACAAGAGGCTCTCAAAGTTCGTCCATAGGAGATATGTCTCATCGTGCACCTAGAGAATCAAGCTCCACCATCTGTCTGCTGCCGCGTGTAGTAGGCTCGCTGCGAGGATCACCATGAGGTCTGTTGGTGTCCTCACTAACCTGAAAACTCATACCACTGCCTCCAGCCAATCCTCGGATGCCTGAGGGTCCGTCTCCACACAGAACCTGGGCGTTCTCTGGCGCTGAGACTCGTGCAGTGCACTAAAGCGACGTGCATCGTCAGCGGCTGGGGCTGGTAACATCGGTGGCTCGGCGGGCAGAGGTATCGCCGGTGCCTCTGCTGTCAAAGGGCCCTGTACCGAGGCCTCCTCTCTCAGTGGGCTGTCGTCACGCACAACTCTCGGAACCCTAGATGGTTGCCATCGTGGGTCCATCCTGAAAAGAAACAGGTGTTCCACGGTCAAATAGTATACCTGGAGAGCTGACACAAAGTAATCACAAAGAAAAATTGAAACACGCATGCAATCAATGTTTTCGTGCATTAAGTCAGAAATCAGAAGTCAGGGTCCGGGTGTACAGATACATCGGTCTCCGCACCAACATTGGACTCCCTGGACTGATAACCACACCCAATATGCTTAACACTATTGCTTCACATAGAAAAAGATCAGAGTCCAAAGTTCTGTGGTAGAACCGAACTCCTCCGATACCAATTTGTCACGACCCATCCTCGGGGCCCGTGTCGTGACTACCCCAAGCCCACCTTCCATAGGCCAGGGGCTGGCGACTAGCACCAAGACATAATTCCTGATAAAAAAAGATAAGGCATTTCCTTTGTAAAGTAAACAAACACCAGAGAGGAACCAAGTAGTAGAAGTAAACACTAAGTAAAAACTGGGTACAACAGTAAGTGCGGAAAAGTAAGTGGGCCAGAATACAAACCCAAACTGAAAGTAAAGTACAACTAGAAAGGGAAAACAGCAACTGAAAGTAAAGCCGCAACCTCGAGCCTTCCACTAGAAGTCCCACCTGAAGGGTGGGTACAGATAGCCTCCATAGCTCCTCGGGTCCAGTCATCCGCTCCGGGTACGTCCTGCCCAGTGATCCACCTCCGGGTACCGTCCTGCTCCTCGTACCTCAACCATGATCAGCGTTGTCCGTCGTCTGCAACCAACATAACGTAGTGTAGTCATATCCCATACTGGGGTGAGTATAAGCTACTCAGTAGGGACCCCGAGACCCCCGAAGGTCCCCCAGAATCCACAAAGTATAATCCACAAAGGAAGATACAATCACGAAGTAACATCCGTCACCACTTAGGTATATTCCCATACATATACCTAAGTCATCAATTCTCATTCGGCTCTAACATCTGAGCCCAAGTACAACCCAGTCCACACAGGGAACACAACCCAATCCACACAGGAAAGCATAACGTAATCCACACAGCATAACAAGTCAATCTTATCGAAGATAAGAATTGAAAGTCAAGATTCATCTCACACAGGTATACTTCTTCGTAAGATGATAGAGATGATCATATATTTCCACTGATTCATCTAATCCATCGGACACACATAGTATCGATAGGTACTAACCCTCGCAATGACCCAGAAAGGATCGATAGGTAACTAACCCCCGCAATGACCCACACAGGATCGGACCCACACAGGATCTATAGGCGTTGGCCCACACAGGACCGCTGAGCGCTGACCCACACAGGATCGGACCCACACAAGATCGGTAGCACTGATCCATGTAGGATCACTGAGTGTTGTATTCGTCGTCGTTGAATCCACGGAGGATTCCTGCACAGTCATCATCGTCGTCGTAGTCGCAACCAGCTCTAGGGTTCCCGCACACAGCAAGCTCGTTTGGGAGGGTCCGCTCCACGAGCCGATGGCCTGATACATCAACTGACACATAGTATGGAGTTGATGTATCCAAAAGTTCTGTATCGTCAACAGCAACTCAACGTCACGGACGGCGCGTCAATCGGACGCCCGGTCTGAGAGTTATTGGCTTTTTCGTCCCAGGGGCCCGGTTGGTTTTTCAAGTCAAAACCAACCCGACCATACTCCAACTGCGTCCAAACCTCGATCGAAGTAAGCCAAAAGGTCCTTCTCACTTAGAGGAATCCAACAAAGTCGACGGCGTGTCAATCGGACGTCCGGAACTCAAGTTATAACTGTTTCTGCTCCGAGGGCCCGGTTGGTTTCATGTACGAACCAACCCGGCCGAACCCAAAGTTCTCTGAAACCTTGAGTGTAATATACAAAAATGATCATCTCGATCCAAGGATCGCATCGCAGCTGACGGTTCGTCGATCAGAGGTCCGCAGCTCAAGCTATGGGTAACAGACCAAAAGAGGTTCGATAATATGGGGTTTGGGCCCGGTCCGACCCGGCCCGATACCCCCAGGGTCGGCCCGAACCGGGTCAACTGAACCGGGTCTGGGTCCAGCCCGTTTGGGCGCGGCCCGTCCCATCTGGCGCGGCCCGGCCTGGCCTGGGCGCGGCGCGGCCGGGCCTGGGCGCGGATTGGCCCGGCCTGGGTGCGGCCCGGCTCAGCGGCCCAGCGCGCTGGCGGTCCGGCGCACTGGCCAGGTGGCTCGGCCGAATGGCCGAGCCGTTTGGATGTGGGGGCAGGGGAGGCGCTGCCCCCCTCTTGTAGTAACCACGGCCCCTTAATGGGGCCACTCACGTCCGGCCAGCCGGGGGTTTTGAACCCCCGGCTCCTCCTTGTCTGGCTGGCCCGCTCCGGCCGGCCGGCTTCTACCGCCACGGGACCGGCAAGGCCGGTCCCCACTACTCTAACGACGACGGCCTGATTCCGTCCGCTGGTTCCCCTACTCCGCCACGGCTTCAGCCGCGGCCTTGGTCCGTCCGGCGCGGCGCGACGGTGCCACGCCCCTCCACCGCGGCCCCGCTCCAGCCGCGGTGTCTTCGGGTTTTTCCAGCGCGGCTTGACGTCGCCGCGGCTTGGTTCAATTTTCAAATGTGCGGCGCGACGGCACCGCTCATCCTTGCCGCTCGTTCCCACACGGTGCGACGGCACCGCATCACTTTCATTCGAACCGCAACAACAATAAAAAATAAGGGAGGAGGGTCGACCGTGTTTGTGCGGTCCGGCCCCCTCCCGTTAAACGATATCAAGCGGTCCAAATGAACGAGGATAGATGACAGAAGATTTCACAAATAAAAACACATAAACCCCTACCCTAATGTTTTTGTCGAATGAGAGTTCGTCGCAGAATTAACCGTCGCGAAAGGAGACGTCGCGGAAGGATACGTCACGGAAGGAATGTCGTTGGTGTTAGGTGATCTCCGAGGAAGGCATCTCTCGTCGTTGTCCACCGTCGGAGGTCGGCGTTCTTCGGCGGCGGCGGTGAGTTCTTCGCGTTCTTCATCGAAGAATGAAGAATCCTTAAGACCTATCTATTTCTCCCAAAGGCTCCCACAACCAGAATTCCAAAAAAATAAAATAAGTTCAACACTTATTTTATTAACATAACCTGAGCTTTTGAAATTCAAATAAACACATTTAACTCACTTAATTAATTAACATAAGTTGTCAAAAATTAATGGTGAGTTGAGGGGGTTAGAGAATATGAAGGGGTGGGGTTTATGTGGGCCCCACCGGCCTCATAACCTCTCATGGGAAGTTAGGTGGTTACCCAACTTCCACCCAAAGGTTAAACACTTAGAAAGATAAATAAAATTTTTCTATTAAATTTTATTTTAACTTCCACAAAACTTAACAACTTCACCCGTGAAAACGCAAATCCAGAAAACGTGTTCCTAAGCAATTACTGGCATTGTGGTTCCATTTGTGCCCTCAGAATTCGATTCCAAACACCGGTTCAAAAGTTAGGAATTCCCGCTCGTTCGTTCACTGAATGTACCCGAGCTAAACTTCGGATAGAAATTTCGGGCACACCGGGCCTCGTAATCAAGTGTCGTCAGAAACCGTGTTCTTTTAAAATTCCAAAGAAAATTAAGAAAACATTTCCCTTGACTTTTATGGGTCTTTACATCTTCATGAAAATAATGGATGGATTCAACTATTTCAAGAATTCTGAAAACCTTATCACATTTCTTGAACATTGATGAAATTTTCAACAATTATCACATTTAACAACATGGATAATTTCTCATGTGTGGTATATAATGTGAACAAATGAATCCATAATTATTCTCCAAGAATCACCACTTCATAAACCAACACATATTGAAGTATTGAAAAAAAATGTAACCTCAGATCAATAGATAGGTAACCCCACATCATGTATTGAATATCATCAAGGATAGGCCAACAGTTATTCTGGTACTCACTAGTATGATGAGTTGGGTAAGTCCTTATCCTTTTCACCACAAGTCATGGACCATGGTTGTGTAATAATATTTTTATCTAGATGCTAAAACGGATGTGGAGGTATAGGAAGACCTATCTCTTTAGTTCTTCCCTGAGAAATATTAGTATGTCCCTCTCAAGGATGGGAGTATGATTGATGTTTTCCCAAGTGTTATGATCCATGATAAACTGGTTCTACACATTACTTAAGATGGAGATTCCTCCAATATTATAAATACTCAAGATACTAATGTCTACTTTCCCATATGGTAGATGAAAGGTTTTATTCTTAGAGAACCACAATTTTATCATATCAAGAATGAGATCCAGATAATGGTAGATAGAAAACTATAAATCCAAGATGGAAACAAAAAAACACAACACTCAATCGATATTCAAGCTCAGAATAACTCTAATTCACCAAATAGGGTCATAACCACACCTTGGAGAACTTCCCACTAGGATAGAGGTCCCATTGAAGACTCTATAAATCTGATGAATCTAGGAAGAAGATCAGTTTATGTTGATGTATACATGTGGTCCATTACTCATCTCCACCATAGATTGGTATAATCAATACATTCCCTTATTGTTACCCATGTAGATTATCTACCCATAATAGGAAATATTATCCTGTAAGACATCTCATGGTGAAAATATCTACATGAATAGAAGATGACATTTTGGTTTCGAAATTAGTGTTTGGATCAAAAAGTTGAATACATAAATAGGAAAACTGTTTCACAATGGATGGTTGAATAAATCATGTACAGGGAGGATCGATAGGGCTTGATGATGTGGTGTGATAATATTACACAATTTTGGATTAATGTCATTAACTATCACATTAATGGGGGTAGAATATTTGGTATTCTGGATGGTATTCAAAGTCAAGACCACCACATTTCTATAATGAGGAATTTATAAATTTTTTGGGTGAAAGACAAAAATCGGAAAAGAAACAAAATATCATGTAAAAGTGAGATGATCGTGACCATTACTGGGTGATAATTCATCGAAGGAAAAAAATTTACCCAAGTGATTTTATCATGTGCTTCACCCAAAAAAACTTCGCTTAAGTGGATTAATGTATCTTCTTCACCCAAGTTTACTTATTATAGGTATTTTTGTTTTACTTATCCAATCAGGATATGATAAGGGATAGGTGAGGTTAATAAAATTCTTACCTTGATTAATGTGGATAGCTTGAGTTAAGAGAGGGTGTGAATCTTCAAGATTCACTCAAGTCAATTTCTATGAAGAAAAATGGGGTGGACCCATACAATTTATAAGGGAGTTATGTCACGTCCTCGGGTATTATAATGGGTTGCATTCTCTCTTACTAGCATGAACTTTGTATTCACCCACTAGCGCAATCCATGAACTAAACAACAACATGTGTACAAACTTATCTAATAATACCATGTTCATATTGGGCATACATTTAGATCAGAATTTGATTCTTCTTATTATAATAAAATCCAATTCTAAGAGGGGTTTTCTTACTGATCCTTTTGAAACATACATTGAGAGGAGGAAATTATTATCAAAGAGCATGTCCTTAAGGTTTCTTGTTAAGACCAAAGCTAATTGAAATAACCATAAAATGGTGGTAATTGACTTACCCAAAGGTATAACACATCAAAAACTTTGGATGAGACCACTTTTCCCCAAGTTTTACAAATTAGGGTGGAGGACCCATTCAAGGTGAGATATACTAAGTTTTTACATGCCCATCTTGCCTCAAGAGAATAAAGCTATGGTGAAACCTTCACTTTTCCTAAAAGATTAGGTGACACTTTACCTGGACTTCCAAGCTAGGGATAAACTTATTCATACCCTTATACAAGGAAAATTTCCTCTTCTATCTGTACCGTAGGGTGATGCTTCACCCTTCCTAAAACCTAGGGTGACACTGCCCTCTAACAACATTGGGGAGACATATTCTCTCTAAACCCACTAGGGTGACTAATTAACCCTAGCCTCATTAGGGTGACCACTTATCCTTAGCCTCACTCAGGGGACCACTTCACTGTATCCTCACAAGGGAAGCCACTTTTTTTTGCCTCACTATGGTGACCACTTAACTCATGCATCCCTACTAGAGCTTTATTATTGTAGCCTTATATTCCACACTTCATTGAAATCCTCTTAATAATTTCATTCGATTAGGTTTCTCAAATGGGATAATGAGGCTTCCCAAAAGACCTTAGGGATACTCATTATACAAGGTACACTCACTATAGCATGGTACCTCTCTAGGACCCTCGAAGGCCTTCTAAATTACATGACCAAGTTATGCACACCAGCATGCACCCAGTTGATCATGTATTCCCTTGATAAAAAGAACCTCCCAAATTTTCCTCCCAAAACAATGGGGTGCACAGATTATTCATGAACATATACCACCTTTAAAATGTGAGTTCATATAAGGAGGATATATATATATATATATAAGTCCTCACATGGCTCATGCTTCTCATCTTGGTTGCCCAAGTTTAAAGTTGGGCTCCCAGGTGCACTCAATGAACCGTGACATCTTGGTCTTCCTTTCATGGTATAGAGACCCATACTTTTCATATATACATATGAAATCTAAATAGGTTAATATTTTTTACATAACAAAAAGATCCATGTCAATATCATATTTGTGTGGTTTCTTTGAATTATTAGAAACATAAAAAACTGGTTCATAATAGTTCTACATCCTCTTCCACAAATATCTTCATGAATATCACCCTTCTTAGAAATATCATACATAAAAACTTTCTTTAAAACCTCAGAAAGGAAACATAAGAAAGGGTGAGCTCCGATGCACAGTAAAACTACACAAGGGGGATATTAAAGATCATATAAGAATAAATTGAGAAAATCAGTATGAGAATATAATATTAATATTTAAAATCATACATTACATAGAATAGATCATAATATTGATTCATGGCATAAATATTGGTAGTTCGTAAGACATGAATCATAACATAATCAAAAAAACAGAATCCATGAGATCATAACATTGGCATAATATATGGAATTTTCATATAAACATAGGCATATAAAATCATTTCCCTAGTAGTAAATCCCAAATTCCAAGACTACCATACTAGAATGAGTTTACTCCCCAAACCATCATAGTAGTCAAGGTTCACTCCCAAGACTATCATTGTGGATATCATCCCTTATTAATTGGGATCACTCCCCACTATAATCATGTTTATCACATGAGATATCAATATTTACCAAATGCATTAGACGGAGATATAGGTCCCACCCATAAAAAACTGAAAATCACACATATTTGTACCACAATATAATAAACCATTACCAATATGATAACCCATGAAAATAAAGAGGTTTTATAAACATTTCATTATATCATAACCTATGGAAACAGAATATGTTTCATAGATATAAAGTCACAATAAACATAAACCATCCATATAAATAATAATTATGGTATCCTTAGATGATATTCCCAGTAAATCATAAGAAACATTGATGTTTGTAATTGTTTATGAATAGAAATATCATTAAAATATCATTAAAACATTCTTGAGGAAAATAACCTTTCCATTTTGAAATCACTTATTAAAAAAATATGAAAATATAAAGGAAAAAATATTATTTAATATAACTATGGGAACCTGTAATAGAAGCTTCAATGAAAAAATTAGACATGATGGCAAGAAATTTTGTTCATACTTTATAAGTTAAAAAAATATTTCACTCGCATGGTTAAAAAAACTTAAAAAGTACCTCATTTAGAAAATGATAAGAAGATTCCAATCAAACCATTTTGTAAAAAAGTAAAAATTGGGAAAATGAATTTTAAAAATAATAGTGTAATAGTAAGAACATCGTTTAAATCATTTCTAGAAAATATAGATATGGAAGAAAAGGTGTTTTTGACCAAAGAGAGAAATGAAGTCAGTTTTTCTTAAAAGAATTTTTCAGAATCTTGAGTTCATAAGATATAAAAAATTAAAAGAAAATATTTATTTTAAAGAAAAAAATATATTATATGAAAATACATGAGTTTCTTGAGAAATATATCATAATATTTTATCATTTTAAACTTAATCATAACCAATCCCAATAAATAATGAGATTGTAACATAAAACCCCTTACCTTGAGTTTGCCTTACTTTGAAGGAAATATAACCTACGGTATAATAAATTTAAAAATATTATAATTATATAAATGTGTTATTTTCATATTCATAATATCATATATAATACCATTATAACATTTAAACACCCCCTTTTATCAATTATTATTTATTAAAGTCGTCATTTCTAGGTGTTAATTATTTCATTTATCATGAGTGTTTGAGTTCAGCAGTTCTAGTCCTTGTATATTTATCTTAGTTTCACAATCAATAGAATATTAATCATGATATAAATATAATATATATTAAATATATTTATTTATTTATTTATTTATAGTCATCCATAAAATTTTGATATAGAAAAATGAATTACACTTTTCATAGAGATGGTTGGTCATACGTACTCATAAATGCTATTTTTATTTTTTGATGGAAGGAAAAAATAAATTTAAATAATTATTATCCTTTATAGTATCATTATTAAATCAAATATATCAAATATATTCATCAAATTATTCCTTATTACCATACCAATAAAATATAATTGAAAAATGTATCGCATTGCTTCGTGGAGGTGGTAGTCCCCACATACCCACGATCGATGTTATCCTTTCCAGAAAGATTGGATGGTAAGTAGGTAGATATGGTATTATAATTACATAAGCATAAATATTTAATAAATATAATATATAAACATAAAACCATAATAATACCCATACATAAAATATGGTGATGAAAAATGAATTTTATCACTATGTGGAGATGGTATGTTATATATACGCACCAGTGATAATTTCACTTCTGGTTTGATGGGAAAGATGGCGTATAATTATTTTTTCATGATGATAATATTATTTCCTAATATTGAGGATAAATATAATATTATTTTATAATAAATACCATATATTTAAATGAGGTAAATAAGATTTGAAAATAAAGTGATCGAGTAAGGCAATTACCTCTTCTTTGAAACAATTCCTTCATATATCCTCTAAAATGCTCTTGTGTTGGTATTTTGGGAAGACAAAAACCTCTAAACTCTGTATAGGTAAATTTAGAAGATAAATTTAATGATTTTTGTCTAGATTTAAGGCCAAATGTGGTGTACATAAGTGAGGTATGAGGTTTCCTACTATAATTGAGGCGAGGGTCACTTTTGGAATTTCTCAAAATAATAAATTACAATAAATTCATCTTTAAGAAAAATGCCTCCAAATGGATATTAATTCAATTAAAATTTAGGATATGGATGTAATAAAATAAATAATAATAATTTATACATGTTTTAGTTTACTTTTAAACCTTATCATCTGATTAACCCTCAGCTATCCAATTTAAATTTTAACTTCAGAAACAATTTTTTCAGTATTAAAGGGCTTTAATTTTTACTCACAAGGTGAAAGTTGGCCCATAAATGGATGATTTAAAACATTTAACACCATAGAATATTAATATTTTCTTATTTAAAGATTTTTATTTTTTAAAAAAATATTAATAAAATATAATTTTGATAAAATATAATTTTGATAAAATAGCCTTATTGTCAATTTTGACACTGTTCATTTAATTTGACTTAAAAGACATAAATTCAACGTTTTAATTTGAAAATAATTTTTCAAAAAAATACAAATATTTCATATAAACTTAAAATATTAATTTAAAACTATAATTTACTCAAATTATATCACATGTAATATTTTCAAAATCGTTTCTTTTATTTTTCTGTTAATTGGATAAATATTGTTCTTGCGTTGCTTAAGAATTTAAGATAATTATATAAAACCTAAAAATTATAAATAAATTACCATCATGAATATAATTTCATTATTAAAAAAATTACTTAAATATTTATTCATAACAAGTTTTTTTATTCATGTGAACAAATACAGGATATATAAAACTAAGAGAGTGGCATTTTGTAACTTCCTTGAATTATATAATATATAAATCATTTTCAAGGACAAGTTTCAATTAAACTGAAAACTATTTATTATAATGAGATAAGGGTATAATAAAATTCATTCATTATGTATTATGATGAAAAATTATGGCCTCATTACATGTTTTTAATCAATATTAACTTGATTTACCTTTTACCATGGTCATAAATTTTACCACTATTACTATTCATATTGATAAAAAAATAAAAGGGTCTTATTTTAAAATTTTGAAACCTAAGATTATAAATATTTAATTGATTTTATCTACTTCAATATATGTTAATTAAATTAATTAAGTTTAAATTAATTTAAAAAAATATGAAAAAACTGCTTTTTAGACAAAAACCATTTTTATACCTCAAATTGGAATTATTCTTATCCTATGATTTAAAAAAAATTTAAATTTTTTAAAATTATGATAAAGTAAATAATATATATTATTATTAAAATCATTCACAAATAGGGATTAATTTAATTTTTTTATTTAAAATACATTACTCTCATAAAAATAATTTTTTCGAAAAAAAATGTCACTTTTATTTTGAAGTAATTTTTGTTTTTAATTCTAATAATTTGATAACTAAGGAATTAATTTTATAAATTTGTAGACCATATATTTTTTTATATTACTATTCATATCCTCAAAAATAATGACTATGGAATAATGGAAACATAATATTTTAATTATGTTACACAGTTCTTTTAAACTTATTGTTTCGTATAATACAAGCCATTGAATAAATAAAATTATTTAAAGAGACATACTTCTTAAAAATATCGCGGTGTTACAATATCACCCCCCCCCCCCTTAAAATGAATTTCTACCTCAAATTTCATCACTCGAAAACAAACATATGAGGATACTTCTGGCTCATTACAACTCAAGTTACCACATAGCTTCCTCAAATTGGTGGTTTCTCCAAAAAACATTGATTAGGTGAGTTGTCAAATTTCATAGAACATTTTATATATAAACCAAAATCTATACCATTTGTAATTCATGAGAAATATATTTCACCAAATTTATGGCCTCTATGTTCAGTACATCCTAAGGATCAGGTATATACTTCCTCAGGGGATATACATGGAAAACATATTTAACTTAAAAGAGATCTAGTAGAATCATCAATCGATAAGATATCATCATGATACGATAAATAATTTAAAAAGGGATGATACACTAATGGATTATATTTCCTTTATTTCTAAATATCATAATCCTCTTACAAAGATATATTTCAGGGAATACCATGCCACTAACTTCAAACTCTAGATATTTCCAATTATTGTCATCATAACTTTTTTTCACCTCTGGGATGCTCTTATGTGTGGTTGAATGGATCTAACTTTAATTTCTACTTCCTCAACTAAATCGGAACCCAATAGATTTATTTCTACAGCTTTATCCTATCATGTGGGAGTTATGAACTTGCTAACATAGAGTGTTTCATCAGGAGCTATATGAATGTTGGATTGAAATATATTATTGTAAGAAATTTTGATCAAAAGAAGGAGTTGATCCCAACCACATATGAAATACATAGAGAAGGATCTCAGAAAGACTTTTAGAGTTTTAATGGTCCTCTCAAAAAGAAAATATATAAAAGGATGATAAGAAATGATAAAATATAACTCTATATCTAGATCCTAGGAAATAATTCTTGAAAACATTTAGGTAAACATAAGATCTTGATCAAATACAATTGATATTGGTACACCGTGAAATATGTTGGACTCCTCTTCTTTTAATGCTCACAAATCATTTTTAACTCTTTTAAATCATGTTTAATCTTGTTATATAATGTTTCATTTTGATAATACATAATCGTAATCCATTCTTTGAGTATTACTTCTTAAAAAAATTACAGATATTTGGTGAAGTATGAGTCACCGTTTAGTTGAACTCATAGTCACCATTTTTGTGACCAAACGGTCTCACTTTTTAGTCTGTAAATCAGAAAAGAATGAGTCATTGTTACAATGTTATTTTTGTATCATGCTACCAGTTCCAGAACTCGCAATGTTCCAGACACCATTGTATCCAGTCACCGATTTAGAATTTTCACAAAGTACCAGACATTGCTTTAATGACACCATTACCAGTAACATTGTTTCTCACAAAGGAGCAGACATTGTTTCAATAACATCATTACCAGTGACCAAATTTCTCACAAAGTACCTAACAATATTTCTGCAACATCATTGTGTCACCTAACCTGTTCAATTTTTCTCAAAATATGAGACACCGATCAGGAGGCACGACTTAGAAGCAAAGGATGAGTCATCACTGACTATAAAACCTATCCTAACTCACCTTTTCTATGACACTATTCCTATGTCATAGCTTACCATGACATTGTTCCATACTTATACATTTTTTCCTAATTTCAATTAAATTAAAAATTATTTCTAATGGTTAGATTTGATCTATTTAATGATACTAATATTATTATTGATTCTTGCAGATATGTCAACATATAGTACAAGGTATGAGGTGTGGAGGTCATGCTCCAAGTTATTCAAAACAAAAACACCTGAGGATCAATATATTATGTAATACGATCTAAAGAAGATAAGATGGTGACACACACTAGACCAAGAAGAAGATCCTTGATAATCCATATTTCTTGTCATAAGAAAAAGAAGAACACATTATGAACCATACTACAAACATCCTTGTAGCAACAACAACTCGAAGAAGAAGAAGAAGAGATACCAAGAATATCTCAATGAACTAGAAACTAGAACACATAACTCACGATACTCTATTTTTGAGTTTATTTCTATAAGTGGACTCGAGCTTCAAATCTTCATTATTCAAAGAGTCTATAACTGTATAGAACAACACATAGAGCTTTTCTAATCCCTTTTTATCATATTCTTCTCTGTTGTGTACTATTATATTATTCCTTGACCAGTATCTGTATCTGTATTAAAAACACATACAATATTTTGTGCTAAATAAGAGGATAAAAGATATCCTCTCACTACTACTCTCTTACACAATTTTACTCCCAAGTATAACTATGGAAGAGGTCTCTGTGTGACCTGGTTGTTTTATTTTCCCACATAAAACTTGAGTAGAAGTCTAGTTGACCTGTAAATATTGTATACTATTGTAAACCCCGATCCAGGGTGTGTATCAATCTTATTTATATATATTTTTCTTGGTTTCAGGTGTTCACCAAGTGGAGAGGACTAAGTCTCTACCTGAGACTGAACCACTTATTTTTATCTAATGTGTCTAAGTTATGTTTTCTTACTTATATTTGTTTATTCAAATTAGATAACTTTACTTTTTCTTTGACATTTAATCCTATATAGAGTTTTTAATAGAATTTTTTTTAGTATAAATATTTCAAAAGTTAATGAAATCTAATAAATTGTTTTAACTGAGAATTAGTAAATTTTTTATAAATCATTCAAATAAGAAATCATTTTACAAATCTTCTACTTTGGTTAACTGGCCTATTTGATTTTAAATTGGGGGACTTTTACATATATAATTTTTTAACTGAAATTTTTATAGGAACTCAAATCACCCTTCTATTGAGTGTCCTACTCCGACCAACAAAATATTTCCACTTTATCAATATATAACTAAGTAATTTAAAAAAGAGAGAAATATTCTCTGATAGTGATTAAGTTTTATTACTTTGTATTGTGATCAACTACAAACAATATAGCATTATTCACTTTGGATTTTTTGGGGAGTTTGATGATAAAACACATGGTGATGTTTTACCATTTACATTATAATATGGGTAATGGTTGTAACATACCCTTAGACTTTTGTCACATATTCATAACTTAATAACATACTAAGCATCAAGATAAAAACTCTACAATATCTGTGTTCATGATATCCCACTAGAATTACCCTTTAAAATCTATAAACATCTTCATACTTCCAACATTACTAGAGAATAAAGAAATATCCCCCCTCAGAACAAACCCTTCTTTAAATCTAGTGTATATAGAACACATACACTATTACGAAATCTTATCATCCCATAACAATCAAGGTTGAACTCAAGAATATTTCTTGACATATTTTTTAGCTCAATATATTCATTATGTTCCACTTCAATATTAACTTGAATAGATGGTTGAACACTCATTTGAGCTAGATAAGATTACTCCCCTTCAATTAAGATTTATAGACCCATACATTCAAAATCCATAAATATTGGATCTTTTGTGATCCTTATCATAGATAAGAAAGCATGATCCTATTGGCATAGATAATTTTTCACCTTGTTCACATTCCTATAGTGGTAATTTATTTATCATTCATAATCTTTAATCATCTCCAACCATCTACTTTGGTTCATGTTAATACCTTTTTGAGTAAAAATATACTTTAAACATTTATTATCGGTATATATTCCAAACATTTTCCATAGTAATAATGCCTACATGTATTTAACTGAAAACTTATAGTGGCTAAATCCAAATCATGAGTTGAGAAATTTTTCTTGCCAACCATCAATTTTCATGAGGCATAAGATTAAACCATATAATTCTATATGAGGATTCATCTCAGTCTTTTCTTCAATGTATCACTATAGATAACAATCCTATAACCACTATAGGGTGGTGTAAGAATAGGTGTGCTAACCAATATCCTCTTTAGTTCCTTAAAACATTACTCACATTCATACATCCAAAGGAAATTTGCTTCATTCAATGTTATCTTGTTGAGTGGATCTGATAGTTTTGAGAAATTTTACACAAAACACAAATAATATCCATCCAAATAAACAAAAAAATGGATCTTAGTCATAGTGGAAGGTCTAGGAAAATGTTCAATAACTTTTAACATTGATGGGTCTACTGATATACCCTAACATGATATTATATGACCTAATAATGATACTTTATGAATCCAATATTCACACTTAGTAAATTTTTTATAATGATTCTCTATCCTTTGGGTCTTTAACAAAATTATCAAATGATCTCCATGCTCTTACTTTCACTTTTAATAAATAAGAATATTATCATTAAATACTACCACAAATTGATTAAGGTAATTTCTAAATACACTCTTTAATAAATCCATGATGTGGGACCACTAGTAAGACAAAAGGGAATCACTATAAATTCTGGTGTTCATAACTTGTATGGAATGATGTCTTGAATATATCATCCTTATTGGCCCTCAATTAATGATATCCAGAATAAATATCAATCTTGGAAAAGTATTCATCTCCTATAGTTGATCAAATAAGTCATAAATATGGGGTATAGGATACATGTTTATAATAGTGATCTTGTAAATTTATTAATAATCAATATAGAGTCGCATTGATCCATATTTCTTCTTTAAAAACAAAACAGGTGCACCCCAAGGTCATGCACTTAGCCAGATGAATCCTTTTTCAATTTCTCTAAGAGTTTATTTTTCAATTATTATAACTCAATGGGTCTATTCTATATTGATTCTTCTAAATAAGTGTAGTACCAGGTACGGGTTATATTGAAAATGAAATTTAAAATTCAGTGGAAGAATATGAAACTCTTCTATAAATACAACAATAAACTCCCACACAATATTTATATATTGCATTTTGATATTCTACCCAAACATCTAAAATAAACTCCCCTTTTAAAGAGTAATAATGAACCATACGATTGATTTAATTTCCATCAAAAGTTTATTTTTATCATTATATAGATAGGAAATCATAGGTTAGTTTAGAATATAAAATATAACTTCCCATCCTTGGAAAATGGTGTGAGATTTATGTAAATAATTCCAATATATTCCTAAAATAACATCAAATTAAACTAAACAAATAATGATAAGATCTTAATGAAACACATTCCCACAGACATCAACCAGAGAAGAATAATAGCCTTGGAATGCGATCACCACACCATTATAGGGTTTTTCTACTAAGTGAACATCTAATTTATGAGGTGGTGCTATTATATCCTTATAAATGTCCTTAGATATAAAAATAATGGGTTGATCTAGAATAAAACAACACAATAGTAGTTCTATAGTGGATGGAAATTCTACCATTCACCATGTCATTATAGTACCCCTCATCAGAAATAGTGATCGGATGTGATTTCCCTTTTTCTCTTGGCTTAATAGGTTGAGGAAATCAATCATCATCCTTAAAAAAAATTATGAACTATTTAGCATAATTCCCATACCCCTTGAATTTAAAACACCATAGTGTGGGTGGTTCATTAGAAGTATCTTTCACTCTATCCATATCATTACTAACTTCTTCCCATCACTTTGACAGTATATTTCCAAATTACCTTCCTTTATATACTTGAAACATTTACCAGTTACCTTAAAACAATTTCCCTCATGTTTCCTTACACATTTTGAGCATAAAACAATTCCCATATTCTTCTCTCCATGGTTTTTATAATCTTCATTGAATCCCATTTATATTTACATGCCAAAACTATGATATTGATGGGTAACTCCAATCTCCATCTCCAACATGAGATAACATCAAACAATTTCTTCATATCTATTGAAGTCCCTTATGGATAACTCCTTTAAGATACTTAGTTTTAATCCAATAAATAATTGGTTAGCTTTAAATTAATTTTATAATATAATACAATAATCATACCTTATAAGTATTGTAAAAAATTCTTTATAAATACTAATAGATATATCATCCTTCTACTTTATGTATGTGAATTATTTCTCTATTTTCATATAAACAATATGACGAAAGTACAAATTGAAAAATAAGATTCTAAATTCATACCACTCTATAGATTCAAATTATTCTTATTCTATCATGTTATAGATAATAGTATGCCGCTGATATAATTCCACTTCACCCAGATAAACAACCAGAATAACTTTATCATGTTCTACATTGAATAGTTGAAAAATATATTTTCAATTGTACTGATCCATGCATTAGTGACTACTGGATCTGTGGACCAGCTAAAATAAGGTGGATACTTCAATATTAAGGACTCAATGAAACATCGTTCCCTCCTTTTCTCATTTGTAATCTCAGCATGAATTATAAAATTACAAAGTTATGTGAGCATAGAAAAAGGATTTTTCACTCCAACTCCTATAACATTTGGTTTATTAGGAGTCTAATCATTTCATTTTCCATCATATTGAAAATTAACATGTTCCTTCAATTTATAACCATTTATTAAAACCTAAATCATAGTATGACAAATAGTAATCATGTTGGGAAACCACATAATCATGAAAAATCATATATTGGATGTCAAAGTCATGAAACTTTCTTTTGTGAAATTTTTGGTTTAAACTTGGTCATTCATGATCATTTCCAAAAATTTAGGATTTTATCTAATACATAGACTTATCCATAGGGTTTAAACTAAGGTTTTCTCATCTTAGTTTCAAAAGGTTTACTAAACCTTTCTATGATACCAACTATAGTGACCCATAATTTTCATACATAGATATTACAACTAAATATATTAATATACTTTACATAACATAATGATCCATGCCAGAATCATATAGGTCTGGTATATTTGGAAACTTGGAAACATAAAGGATTTGTTCATAATAGTTTTAAATTATCTCCCACTTATATCTTCTTAATAATAACCCTTCTTAGACATATCATACATAAAAAATTTCTTCAACTCCTTGGAAAGGAAACATAAGAAACGGTGAACATGATACTCTGTATATTTAAATAAGGGATATATAAATGATCATATAATCATAACATGAAGTAATATATCATAATCTCAATTCAAGGTATAAATATTGTTAGTTAATAATACATGAATCATAAAAGAATCAAATAACATGATCTATTAGTGCATAAAATTGGCATAAGACATTAAATTATGTCATACACATCAACATATAAAATCATTTCCTTATTATTTAAGTATCAATTCCAATACTATCATATTGGAATGGGTTCACTCCGTAAATAATTACAGTAGTCAAGGTTCACTCTCAAGACTATGATTTTGGACATATTCCCTTACTAAACTGGGTTCATAAACCTACATTCATCATAAACATAAACCATCTAGGGTAAGATAAAGGATAGTATCCTTGGATTATATTCCCATTAAATTATAAGAAACATTTATGTTTGTTTTCATTGATGAATAGAAATATAATTAAAATATCATTAAAACATTTTTGTGGAAAATAACCATTCTATTTTTGAATCACTTATTAAAAAACAATGTGAAAAAAATTATTTATAAATAAACATGTAAAATTATAAAGGAGTATTCAAATAAAAAATTAATCATGAAGGTGGTAAAAGACTTTCATTACTTATATGTTGAAAAACATTCCATTCATTCTGTCAAACAAAGCTAAAAAAACCTCATTGGGAAAAAAAGAATATTCCATTAAAAAAATTTTAAAAAAGTTAAACATCACTAAAATAGTATTTAAAAAATAATATTATAATATTAAAACCATTAAAATATTTTTAGAAAATGTTGATATGGAAGAAAAAGGTTTTTTGACCAAAGAGAGATATGATATCAATTTTACTTTCCAAAAATTTTACTGTATCTTGAGCACATAAGACAAAAAAATTATTTATTTAAAATAAATAACCATAGGAAAAGAAAATTTGTGTGTTTATTGAGAGATAAATCAGAATATTTCATCATTGGAAACTATATCATAAACAATCCCAATAATCAATGAGATTGAAATATAAAGCTCTTTACCTTGACTTTTCCTTCATTAAAAAGAACTATAACCTCCTGTATAATAAATTAAAATTTATTATCATTCGATAAAAGAATCATTTCGATACTTATAATATCATATATTATCAATTTATAACATTTTAACTCCCCATATTTTCAATAATTCCTTATTAAAATCATCATTTCTGGATGTTTATTATTTCGTTTATCATGAGTATTTCAGTTCAGTAGTTTCATTCGATATATATCTATCTTAGTTCAATAATCTCTAAAATATTAATAATGATTCAAATTTCATATCTATTAATTACATATATATTTATATTCATCTATAAAAATTTTATATAGAAAAATGAATTACACTGTTCATGGAGACGGTGGGTCGTGCGTACACATGAACATTTTTTTTACTTTTTGATGGATAGAAAAAAAGAGAGGTAAATACTAATTAACATTAATAAGATCATTATTTTATCATATATATCATATATATTCATCAAATTATTCATATTTACCTCCCAATTATAATATAAATGAAAAAATAATCACATTGATCCATGGTGGTGGTAGTCCACAAGTACGCAATGACGACATTATAGTTTCTCAAAATATTGGATGTTTAAAAGGTATATGTGGGATTATAATTAAAAAATTATAATTATACAATAAATATCATTTATAAACATTAAAAAGTCCATAAAAAAGTTGATGAATAATGAATTGTATCGCTACCTGGAGATGGTATGTCGTGCGTATGTATGTGTGATACATTCACTTATCATTTTCTGGGAAATAGGGTGTATAATGGTGTTATAATAAAAATAAAATTTAATAATATTTAGTATAAATAATATATTATTTAATGATAAATAACATATATTTATAGGAGAAAGATAATTGTAGAAAATAAAGTGATCGGGTAAGGTGATTACCTCTTCTTTGAAATGACTCCTTTAGATCTCCTCTAAAGGGCTCTAGTGTTGGTATTTTCAAAATACAATAACCTCTAGAATTCAAATATGGAAGTTTATAATATAAATTAATAGATTCTTGTGGATATATAAGGATAAAAATGGTTTAAATAAGTGATGGAGTAGGTTCCCTTTTATAATTGAGGTAAGGGGCACTTTTGGAATTTCCAAAAAAATTAAATCATAATGAATTAATTATTTAAACAAATGCATATATATGGATATTTATTAGAATAAAAGGTATTATACGGTTTTAATACCAATAAAAAATGTAATTTATACACTTTTTTGTGTCATTTTAAATATTATCATTTTGATTAACCCTAAGTTAACCAATTTTAACTTTAATAAAGGATATAACTTTTTCAATGTTAAAGGGTTTTAATTCTTACTTTTAAGTTGAAAATAGACCATAATGTCCAAGTTTTTACATTTTAAACCATATAATATTCACTTTTTATTATTCTAATATTTTCTTGATTTTTAAATAATTTAATAAAATATCATTTCGATAAAATACTATTACTGTCAATGCTAACAATATTCTTTTAATTTGACTCAAAAGGCATAAAGAAATGATTTGATTCGAATATAATATTATAAAGAAACACTAATATGTCATATGAAATTATAAAATTCTTATAAAATTATGAATTAATCCAATTATAATAATTTTATATTCTCTTACTCATTTATTTTATTTTTCTATTAAATGAATAAATACTATTTTGGTATTGTGTAAGCACTAATGGTAATTATATAGTACCTAAAAATAATAAAAAAAAATGAATTTAATGAATTTAATTTCATTATTCACTAAATTAACATCAATATTCTTTCATAACTAGTTTTTATCTTTATGTCACACATAAAGGATATTTAAATGTAAGAGTGTGACATTTTTAAACTTTCTTTTATTTAAATAGTATATAAATAATTTCCATGAACAAGTATCCATCAAAAACTAAATTTTGAACCCAAGGTGATAAGTTTATAATTCACTTCATCCCATAATAATTATAATTAAAAATTATCGTCTTATCACTTATTTTTAATCAAGATGAACCCAATTTTCCCTTTATTGAGGTGATAAGTTTTACCACAGTTACTATTCATATTGACCAAAAATAAAATGGACCTATTTACCAAATTTAAAAAACATAATTATAAATATTTTATCTATTTTATATAATTAAATAACTAAAGATTTCGTAAATTAATTTTAATGTTAGTGTAAAAAATGTGACAAAAACTGCTTTTTAGATAAATACATTTTTAAGCAAAAAAATGGATTTGTTCTTATCCTATGCTTAGAAAAATATTTTTTGATAGTTTAAAAAAAATTATAAATAAATAAAATAAAAATTTATTTAATATCATTCTCCAATATATATTAGTTTAATTTATTTATATAAAATACATTATGAGCATAAAAACAATTTTTTAGAAAAAAATATCGCTTTTATATTGTAATAATTTTTGTTATTAATTATAATTATTTGATAAATAATGAATGAATTTTATAAATGTGAGAACTATAAATTCTTAGTTATTACTATTCATACCTTACAATTTAATTACTATGTGATAATAGATTCATATTTTAATAATGTTACACGGTTTGTCTAAATATTTTTTACATATAATGCAAGTAATAAAAGAAATAAAAATATTTAAATAAAAATATTTCATAAAAATATCAGGGTGTTATAGTTGGGGTAAGACCAAGTCATGTTCACATCGATGATTTAATCACTATTCATCATTAATGAATTTGGTACATTCGTACATGGACAGCCTATGCATAATCCCCAACCTTCTTCTTAGGAGTCAATATCCCCTATGTGTTTATACTCCTTATGTCCAACCATCAATTAGTGGGAAGTAGATTCTTGAATTGGCCTCCAAACTGGTGTAATCCCCAAAGGACCAACTACCCTAGGTTACCCCCAGGTTGGGAATCTCAATGTATCATATGTGTAATCCCTACACATATCCTTCCTATCCCTAAGAGGTGTATGTTCATATCTCAGGTCATCCCATGAATAAGCCCCAAATAATTCCAGAGAGGGTCATATTCTCTATGAGTAATCTATAACCTAATTCCCTACTCTCCATGAATCCAATTATCCCTATACATCTAACCAATAATCAAAATATAGTGGACATGTTTTAGGGAACCCTCGTTAGATGTAAGCCCCAGTTAAGTCCTCATAAATTATCCCATATCGATGGCCTATTAATGATCCATCCACATATGAAAATCACATTTTTAATCCCCAAATAAAAATCATGAGGATATATTCCCTTCATAACCATTCCCAAGGGGACATATTCCTTTATAGCATTTCACCCTCAAAGGGCCACATTACCTGTGAATGTATTATCCTGAAAGGTCCATATTACCTACAAGAATATCTTCCTTGAGGGGCCATATTCCCTATGAGATAACCCAATAAGGGAAACCTAATGTATAAGACCCACTCAGTATTTGTTTGATCAGTTCATGATGAAAACATCCATGTCACGTGGCATAAAACTATATAACAATGTCTTCAGCACAAGATGTTAAATTTTATAGTATTTTCCTATCACATAAAATTAAACTATGCAACTCGAACTACATAGGATTTTATTACCATAAACTTGTAAACATAGAATTCTTCTTTTAGGTTAAATCATAAACCCAAATAGGTCATAGACTCCTAAACATAAAAGTAACATCACATGTTCAGGGTTGCATGCCCTTAAAAGTTACAGTGATATACTTTGTTACACAACTTTAAAAGGTATGATATTTCTTATTAATACCCATAAAACTGTGTGGTATATGATTCCATTCACAAGAATATGTAGGAATCCCTTATAATGGGTGTGATACCAACACCATAATATCTACCACTTCACTAGATGGTGATAAAATCTAGAATGCCCAGCTATGCGGATATAAACTATAGAGTCATTTACTAATAAAAGAAACATAGATAACCAATGATATATAGAGATTTTCACATTAAATCATGGTTTTGAGAAATAATTAACATATTGGTAACCATTCCCATGTTGATATTTTGTAAAGATTCCTGAAAATATCTTAAATACATAAGAAATTCTTGGATTAGACAATAATTCCCCCTTAAGGGTGTGATAAGCCTCACCCATCATCCTATAAACCAACATGTATTCCAAATAATCATCTATAAACTATCAGTAGTGACCTAATACCTTTTTAAATAAGGTTAGTGATAATGTCAGATGGTCATGGAGCATAATTGTGTCAACGTTTCCATCGAATATAGACATATACTCTACCATGCACCCTCTTTCTTGAGATATTTTTTGGATTTTCATCACAATCAAAATTTTCTAGTTTTTATTATTAAAAAATCATGATTTTAAACCACACTAAATTTATTAAGGCCATCTATTGAAATTTTTTAGACTACATGATCTTTATACCTACTTATATGTTTAATCCTTCGAGCATTAGTAGAGACCATGAATTTTATTATCGAAAGACATATTACAGTACTAACTTCCCTTCCTACCATAAATCTTGAGTATGATTACTTGATATTTAATGAAGCTATAGGAGGGGGTTGGTAATACAATTAGATTTTGATATTTTTGAACTGAAGTGGAAATTAGTGTTGATCTCTTGCTTTTTGGGAGAAAAAGGGGATAACACTGCTCAATGATTGTTTTTACATTGATTATCCTATATCATGAAAAAATGAGAAAATGACATAATGAAGGAAAAGTGAATACTTTGGATTGAACCATGACTTAACATCTTCCCCCTTCTTATACCAACTATAAAAAATAGTTCCCATGAGATATTGATGATGGGGATGGATTTGTTGGTTCAATTTAACTTCCAAGGGTGTGAGAATTACTTTTATTCAATTTTATATGATAAAAAGAGATAGATAAAGGTAAAATTATGAATAAAGAAATTCAGCACTATTTGGAAGATATAATTATGCCCTGATTAAGAAGTAGAGAAAGAAGGTTGAGTTGATTCATCATAAATAATATGGGGAGATATCATTCATTAAGCTGAACTGAGATCATGAATTGTAATTTTTCATATGGCCTTACTTTTTAGACCTAGTTTTTAATTTTTATATCATGACCCACCCACCTATAGCCTCATAAACATTAGAACCTAACTGCAAATTTCTACTAATTATTTTGGTTTAACTTCTAAGTAAATATTGATATGACTTACAAACCTATGGATAGAGAGCGAACTTACTGGATATTGAGAATAAATCCAATTTAAAATATAGTGATGGGTGAATTGATTTTATAGATAAGTAAATCATAAATGGAATGGGTAATTATGAGTGGTTGAAAAAAGTGAGTGTAAAGGGAGAAAATCATAAAATTTGGTAATGGATGGGTCCAAATTAAGAGAATTATTAATTAATAAGAAATGTGGTTCTAGGAAATTAATGTATACCCTATGTTGTTGAATAACATTGATTGAGTGTTTCCTATATTTAGATTTGATTCCTATTTTCTTTGATGTTGCGCTTTTATTAAGATAATCAAACATTCGGGTGAATGAATGTTTTATGATTCAAAAATATTCAGATAATTTGGCTACCATTTGAGTGTCTTTATTGATCAAATATTTCTTCATGTTTGTGTTTCTCAATGATTTATGTAAATTTTTAAATTAAAGATACATTTGAGGGATTTATATATTTTTGAATGAAAGTAAAATAATTCACACAACAACCCCTAAATCATGGAATGGTTAAAGATGAGATGTATTTGAGGAGATAATATGGAGAAGGAACCATAATAAAAACCAGGGAACTATTTCATAGTTTCCCCTTATGAAATATTGAAATTTATCAAGGTTATATTAATTTGGAAAACTATTAGATAATTTTCTTTATGATGAAATGCCTTGTGCCACAATAAATTTTTAAAATATTAAATTAAATAAGTGTTAGATTAACTTTTAGGGATCATGAAGAAGTTGTATATTAATGTATTCTTTTGTGTTATAACAAAGTTTGTGTAATAATTAATCAAATCTCACATAATATTAATTCAACATCCATTATGATTAGATCAGATTAAATAAAAACCAATAGGGCCAGCGTGAGAATGATTTGAAGAACCAGGAGTCATTATGACATAACTCCCCACAATGAAGCTGGTTATGCATAGGAATTAACAAAATTAAATTTGTGTAGATATTTTATAGTGGTCTTAAAATACTACATTGAAATGAATCTTCATCAGGTAAAATCGAAGGGTATGGTTACATTTCACTATTTAGTAAATTGGCCATGACATATAGGGACTTAAAATGGAAATACCACATAATTTAGGCTGTATTTACATCAAATTATAGTATATTTCTTAAGCTACAACCTATCCAGGGTTTCCTTGAAGCAGGTTAAAATATATATAAGAATATTAGTATATCGCCCCATGATCTTTAAGAATCTTGATATTTCAATAGGGTGTATTTTTCATTCACATCATATTGACCCATTTTCACTATTAATCTGGTTAACACTTGGTGAAAAAAAGAAGGATTCTAATGAACCACAATAAAATCACTATTTTTTAATGGTGATGATTGGGAATTTATATTTTATGGGATACCAAACTTTGGGAGTATTTTATTTTTTTCTGTAGGAGAATCATTTTGGAGAGAGGAGATGAGAAAAAAAGCTGGCTAGAGATAATACTTTTTGGATCAACTTGATCATTTTCTTAGAGAAATTTTATGTGATGATTTCATGCTCATGGATTAAATATTTAAGTGTGTATAGTAGTTTAATTCAATTCATTTAACTCTATTATTTCATTTTTATTTCACCCAATTAGTGTGATTCTTCCATCCCTCAAGAGCATCGTTTCATTTATATTGGTTGACCATTCCATCATGAGTGATTAGTTTCTTTAGGGATAGTGGATCAAGTGTAAGATGATGATTCCATAACATGAATGAGTAATTTTTCTTATAAATCAAATTTATTAGATTAATATCATATTGAAACTAATCAAATTATATCTCTTAGTTTTCTAGAGAGATTGATGGCAATTTGGGGGGAAACCCAATCTGATAGAGTTTAATGAGATTGTTATATCCAACCTCAATACTCGTTTTTTCATTTAAGATAAAAATAATGCATCAAGGCCTTGGTTACCTTGACTATAAGAATTTAATACACATAGTTATTTTTAATTTATACTTCCATGTATAATTACATATCTCAAGAATTCTCACCATTAATTGAATATTTTGATTCACAATATGGATGAATCAAAAAGAAATTTATAAATGTACTCTGAATTGATCCTTCGTCTATGTTCATCATTTAAGGTTTCCATCAATCAGGTTTGCTTCTATTTCACTATCATTCCCAATATAGATCTTATTTTTAATTCCATTTAAACCAATTATTTTCTATATGATTCCACAAATCAATAATAATGAATAATTCATTTGGATGGGATCATCATGTTTCCAATGGTTTAACCTCAAGATTTAAAATTAATATACTCTACTTGTGTGGTTTTAGTGATTTTGGTGCCATGTTTTTAAATTATAAATTTTAAAAAATAACCATAGGATGTGATGATCCTCAAGGTAACATTAGAAACTGAAAACATAATTTTTTATTCCTTGTTGAGGATAACTAGTTTGTCCTTCACCTAGTTACGTAAACAACCATAGAAACACTTGATCATGCAAAAAAACACCCCCAAGGAAGTCTCATTTCCTAAAAGCCCCATCTCAATAAATATTCTACAATAAACCCTCTTCTAAGACCCAAAATTAAAATTATAATTGAATTTTCAACCCATGAGTCCATTAAGTCATTGCATTATAAACTTTATTATGTTTTTATGGTTTTTATTTGTATCTTCTAGGTGATGTTGGAACAATATCACTTAAGTTCATTTTGGATTAGTATATAGCATCTATGTTCTATGGTTTATTGGGAAGATCTATATTTTGTATACACCTATTCTATGTTTCATATTTCATTCACTTATATTTTATTCCCATATTTTGTTGGGGTCTATGTTATTTGGAAAATGGATATCTAATTTTATTTTTGTTCTAGTAGATTACATTATATATGTTGCATAATTCCGCATGTCCCACTTAACTAATATCACTTTGGTTTCCTAGTGATTCATATTCATTTTATATTATTTGATCAACCTTGGGATGAAATTTTGGCCATGTGATAACTAATTTTCCACCTAAAACATTTATCTCTGAGGTTTTCTTGAACCCTATATCATTTGAGCATGATGATTCTGTTAAGATAAAGAGTAAAATTAAGGTCGATAACTTTCATTCAACTTATTTATTTTGAAGGATTTGTCTTTAGATTTTTATGAAGAATCAACCTCTGGGGACCTAGTTCCTAACTATAATGGAGATAAATTGGATTATTCCTTTTAATCAATATAATATGACATTTCTTTACATTGGAATTCTAAAATCATGAACTTTTTATGGGGGTTTATTTTGAATGATGTAATTGAACCTTGGTAGAGGTGACTCGAGTTTATAAGAGTCATTCATCATCACCTTCCTTGGGTCATTTCAAATAAATATTTTTCTGTTGGATTTAGAGTTATGCATTGAATGTTTTCAGGATGTAAATTATTGAAATACATATAATTGAGTTATTTAGAAATTTTTCAGGAGATTTAGTGGTGGATTTGTTTTATAAATTGTGTAAGAATTTAAAGACATAAATTTTTATATGAATATTAGTTGAGTGAATATATATAACTCAATTAGGTACATTTGGTAATTACTTGGAGTATATTTAAATCACTATATGTTTATATTTTTTCGATCATTCAAAATTAAAAGGACCGATAATTTTTTTTAGATGATTTCAATGGTCATAGTGTATGGAGTTTTATTTATTTCACAAGGAATAGTATGTAAGAGTAATCTTGATCTATACTTGATATATGGATAAGGAAATATAGTTTTCTTATCTTTTAGAGTTACTTTTGGAAGAATGCATAGAGATATGGTAGAGTTCCAAGTAGCGTGTTACACGGTAGTTGAATCATATATATGGATATTTGATGAAGAAAAATATTTTGTGGGTATCTATTCCCTTTATTTATTTATGTATTTGAAACAAATTAAGGATTTTAGAAAAAAAAATAAAAGTTTAAATGGATTTTAGAAAAATATTCAGTGCAAATGAAAGATTTTTGTGTAGCATTTACCCAGATGTGAATGAGGTACATGCCAGCCAATATTTGAAATAGGTATGCAACATATGGTTCATGAAGTATATTCATGGAATATAATTTAGAAAAATGTTGAGTAAACATGGTTGAATATCTTTTTTTATTCATATATAAATGATTGGTAGAAATGGTTTGTTAACCACGATGGAAGGCTTTATGTGAATCCATAGATGAATTAAATAAGATAAATTTTACAAAGGAAATAATCTTATAAAGGACCTATGAGAACTATAAATTATTTGATTTAAAAAGGATATTTTTGACAACCATAATGGAATTTGTTCACAATTAGAGAGTGGAAATAGATAGTGAACCGTGAAAGTGAACATATGTGGACCTCAAATGATTATATCATTTGTGAATTGATTTGAATGAAGGGGAAAAAGGTAATCCTATACAAAGATATTTTCTATTGGTAATTTCTTATAAGTTCACAACTAAATGATTTATTAGTGAATGATGGAAATTTATAAGAAGATAGTAAATTGTTTGAATATAATATAATTTCTTAAAAATAATATTATCTTGTGGATAGAGTATTATGAATTAAAGATATAAAAAATTTCAAATAAGAGTTGTTCAGAAAGTAGTATCATTAATTAATTTTGTCCATCCATGGATCGATTCATTGAGAATAGTATAATAATGTAGTTTTCATATATTTAGCCCACAAAGGGGAATTCCAGAAGTAATTGTATAAATATGTAGACAGTATATGAGTTTCATGAAGGATGGTTCACTAAGCTAATAAGAAAAATAAATTCATGAACATAAGACAATGAAGTGTTGTGTGAAGGGAATTTCTCAAAGGATAGTTCCATGAATTAATTCCATGAAAGAAAAATTTTCTCATAGAACTTAAGGAATAAAATATATAAAACTTAAATCCTATACAGAATTTTGGTCTTCTGCATAAACATGAACTTATATACTTATAGTGTTATATATTTACATATATTATTCAAAATAATGAGAAGAGAGACTTGTATAACTCAATTGACTCATATGGTTCATTTAAAATAGATAATTCAAGGGGGAATAATATGAAGTTTTATAGATATATGTGGATAAATAAGATGTCTCAATGCAACAAAAAAATGATGGTTTGGAATTATTTTTATCTATAGAATAAGTTTCAATTTTCAAATATTGTGGAAGAAAAAGTGTCAACTATCACATTGTATATTTGATCTTATCAAGTGTTTAAGGAGGTGAGGAGTGAATGTTGATCATGATAAAGAATCTACTAGGTGTTATGATGCAAGAAGAATCATGTGTCGAATATAGATAGGACATCATGTCCTTAAACTATTAAAGATACCCCCAAGTCTATAAACTCACTATTTCCTTCACTAAATTAGTGATAATAGGGAATAAGAGGGAGTGTCCCTGGGATTTATAGTTCATATTTCCTAAAAAAATTAATAACTACAGTGAGTAGTATATCTATTCCTAAAATGACACACTATAAATGTATGATTTCTGGATTATCCATTTATGGTGAACCAATTAAAATCCTTATATTCAATATATGTTTTATATTTTGGTATTTTTTTATGTTATTTGGTGGGATTGGAAACATGTGATGATGTTAGATTGACAATGTTCCTTTTAACAATGGGATAAGATCTATATGGCCTAAAAGACTTTGAGAATTGAAAAGTTTAAATAATGCTCACCCTGATTTATGCTCCCCCAACCCTTAGGGTTCTTTAGCTCAACTTAGTCCCAAAAATGCTATCAAATACAAACTATTATAATATAAATTTCAATCTATAATTCCATTTTTATTTTTTGTGTCCATGGATTCAACAATAAAGAATCCAATTTTCAAAGGAACTAATTTTTATACTAGGAAAAGGGAAATTCTTATGTTCTTATAGGATTTGATTAAGGTGTTCATTGAAAATTTATTCTGAGATGTTAATTTTTCTAATCACTATGAAAAATTTGGTAATGTAATGATGGAAAATATTTGGAGAACATATTTTTATAGTGAATAAATCAAGAAAAAAAATCATCGTGCTATCGCATTCAAGATGTGAAAAACTCTAGAGATCATTTTTAAGAAAGAAGATAAAGCAAATCCAATAGATATGTAATCTACATAATCTATTAAATACTACCTAATAGAAAAAATAAAGAATAAAAATTATAAGAGAAATGATCTTAAGAAAACAAGAACTCAAATTGAAGTGAGAAATACAAATTATATTATTAAAACTAATTCTAATAATGTATTGTAAGTTTCTTGAAAATAAATAAATTCAAATTTTACGTTGGTGATTGGTAGAATTTTGTATTTCGATAATGATATGGTAATTATATCAATTCATCAATATGGTGAATTAATATTTATTAATCAAGATAATATCCAATCCATGTCTGAGATGGTGTATCAATAGTGAATCATTTATCAAGCGGTCCTTATAATGATTGAAGATTCGTTCATCGAAAATAAGAGGCTTAAAAGAGAATAGGTTTCATTATAAGTGGATATAATGAAAATGGCTGAAAAATATAAATGTTCAATGTGAATTAATTAAATAATTAACATGATATATAGGAATACTAATGGCCATAGGAAAAGAGTTGAAGGAAATCATTATTCCTCTCAATACATTTCATTAATAGAGAATAAAATGGGGATAGGCAGAAGGATCTAGACTATAGAAGATAGATTCCCAATAGATAAGTAAATATAATAAGATAAAAGAGTTAAAATTAAAGCTCGCATATTTTAAAGGAATAAAGAAGTTAGATATTCCCTCTATTATAGCCTTAATAAGTGGAGTGGATATAATTCCTAACATAGAATCAGTGAGTAAGAGGATGGACCTTTCTAAATATAAATTAAAATGATCTCAGAGGAACGTATATATAAAGTGAAACTATTGTGGAAAATTATGGCATTCCACTTGTGTTTTTCTAAAATCCTTAGGGATCAATGGTGGAAGAAAAATGGACTCCTCAATATATCAACATAGATTTGACCACATGAGGTATAATCTTAATTGGTTATGTTTTATATGTTCTAACCATATAAATATGGTAAGTAATTGCAACCAGAAAGAATAAAAATAATTCATAAGAAATTCCATCATTCATATGAATTGAAAACTAATTTATATAGAAATAAAATTTGTTATACTGAAAATTATATTCATTGTTGTAAATAAAAATAAAAATAGAGATCAATAAAGGTGAACCATACACCATTAATGTAACTTCACATATTTATATGTGTAATAAATTTTTATAGATCATAAGGATTTATAACTACAGTAGTAAAGTCTATAACTACAAGCAATGTGGGATTGGAAATGAAAATCAAAACAAAAATAAAAAAAATTGAATAATTCATCACCATGGTCTTACATGAAAATAACTCCTCTAGAGATGATTATTGAGAGGATTGATGAAAGTGATAATATGGGGATCATTTTGCAAGTCAAATAGAAATTTAGTACTTAATGGAAGAGGATACAAATATTTCATGTGTACGGTATTATCAAGAATATATGGTCATTAGGGGAAATCGATATAGGATATTTTCAGGTAAGAAATAAGATGTGGGATAAATCAATTCAAAGTGTTTATATTATAAAATTATTACATTAACTATATTTTTTATTTTAAAGTTGAAAGGATATAATTGAATTTTTTTAGGTAATGCATTAATTAAATAAATTGTTAATGATTTTAAATTATTTAATGATAAATAATAGTGAATGATAAATAAAAATTTACCTAATAATATAACTTTTATTGAGAAATATAGATATTATTTTTAATTATGTATTCACTTAAAATGGATATAATTATAATTGAATTATATTAATTTGAAGTAAATATATTTAATTATAAATTTTAATAATAATATAATATTTTTCAAAGTACATTAATTTTAAATGAATATATATGATAAGAAAATTACAAGAAGGTTATTTTAATTTAAATATATTCAATGATAATTTTTTATAGAAACATAAAATTTATTATGGTATATGAAATATTAATATGAAATTAATATAATAATAATTATTTTAATAAATTTAAAAATTGTATGAGAAGTGGGGTATATTTAAAATCAAAATATATGTAAGGATATTTAAAGTAAATAAAATGTGTTAAAAATAAAAAAAATGTTATAGCATATAAAAAATTATCAATTTTGAAAATAAATCAGTGGATTATTAGAATTATAATAATAAAAATGAGATATTGTAATAATAATAATAATAAATGAATTGATTGTACGGAATTTATGTAGTCTTAGTTTATTAAACAAATGGCACCAACTAGCCTCACAATGTGAGATGAGTATCACTACATATTTTGGTCACATAATCATGGTCCATAGGAAGAGAATATTACATGAGTTAGTTTCAATCATGGGAAAAAGTATGGTTGGGTTTTTGGTGATCATAAATGAGCACGGTTCAAAACCAGTGTTGAATGTGGGTGTTAAACACTATGTGGGTCTACATGGCGGACTTTTTGGGATCACCGACCCCATTCTCAAATTTTATTTGGTATTTTCTTACCACCTCTAGAGTAATAAGTAAGTGTGGTTCAAGATTAAAAATTTATTTGGGATAGTTTTAAGAGGTTATTGTTCAAGATATTTAAAATACATGCATGTTTTGTTTTAAACATGACCCATATTCATCTTCATCAATCTACAGTGCATAGTTTAAGTTTATTCCTCGGCATGAAACATGTGATATCACCACATATCATGTGATCTCATTTATTGTAATGGGTCTATAGATGTTATATTATTCATGAAATAGATTCTTGAGGATATTATTTAGTAGAGTTGTCACTCTTTAAAGTTATATTGATTAATATTTATATAGAAAATGGGTTCTGTGTGATTATTATACTCAATAACTTTAAATTGAAGATTTTATGTAAGGGTCCCTTATTAAATGGAATCAATAATCCTCATCAACCAGTGATACAAAATAACCAGAGCACAACTTATCTTGATCTCATTGTGCACAAACTCATGATCTCATCCCACCACTTTCAATCTCTTTTACTTAAATGGTTACTATGATAAGAGGATCAATGATTATTATATTCAATAGTATGTTCATGGAAATCCTATACCATAGGGTTGGATGAAAAAATAGGTTATCATGGATTGATAATAAAGGATGGTGTATGTGTGTGTCTAACTATAACCATCAAATTAAAGGCATTCATATAGTGTCCACATGGATTTGTCGACCGATATCAAAGTTGATGTGAAACTATTCCTTCATTAATAAATATTTTTATGAGTTATATTATTTAATGGGGTGATTGGTAATATTATATCACAAGAGATCATGGAATGGTTGATTCCATCTCCATATGAATAGTAGAATATATGTTTTATTAGATACATATTAATCTATCTCTAGTAAGAATAAAAGTTTATAAGAAACTAAAATAATTGTATCTGAAAAATGGGTGACAAAAATATGGATAAAAGATATATATATATATATATATATATATATTTGTATGTATGTATGTATGTATACACATGCATACATACATCAACTTTGTATCAAACCTGGATATATTAAAAAACTTATACAGGTTTTCTACTTTTGTAATATCACCAAAGTCTTTTTATAAAAGTAAATCTATGTGTTCTATAGGAACATATGAAGTTTAGGATCCATCCTTAGCCTGTTCATCATCTATTTCTTCTTGGGGATGCAGTTTCATGATAAATAGTGTGATGGAATGAGTGATTTTGAGAGTTATCTTCAAAAATTTGTTTAAATAAGAGGGCTCTATAATGTTTGTTTTAATTAGCTGGTACTTCTAGACTTAAGGTGATGGATATTATTTCCATTAAAAAATTAGCATTTTATATTTTACGAATTTCATTTCAAAGTGTTCTCCTAATTCTTATTTTCATTTACAAGCTACATTTCTATTGAAAATAATTTTGCTTCATTATTAATTTAAATTTGGTCTTAAAGGAGGTTTTATAGACCATTTATTACTTTTATACAAAAACTTTATTTAATGTATTAATGTATTTATTTCTTGAACATTTTCATTTCTTGAGTTTTCATCAAACAAACTAGGCATGTAGTCAAATAATTACCCTATTTATGAGTGAATTTTAAATACTTATGTTTAAGTATATGAAAATAAAATTATTACCGATTTTATGAAAGTAATCAAAAACCATTAAGAATTTTTCAATAGATGATACGTTTCATTATAAGATAATAACATAGGATGGTGGGTAAACCAAAACAAAATATGGGACTTTGTTCGCTATGTGATGGGTGGGACCAAAATTATACAACCCTATAATGCATTGGGTAATGAAGGTGGAGTTATTTGGATATAAGTTAGTACCTGATGATGTTGGAATTATTTGGTTAGGTTATTCCATTATGAATGATGATTTAAATAGATTATGAAGTTGTTCTATTAAAAATATGATGATAAGGTTCTAAGTTTTATTATGTATTTTCTATACTTGTAATAATTTTTATTTAAAATCATTTGATTTTATAATAGGATAATTTTTTTAAAAAAATGGGAGCTTTGATCCTTCCGAGGATAATACCTTTATGTTTAAAGGAAAATATAAGGTTTTTATGAGACATAAATGTTTTTACTTCATGAAAGATGTCTTGTTGTGTGATTTCATGTCTCCTTAAAGAAAGTTTAAAAGACATTTTTTCCTTTATTTTTGATTTATAAAACTATTATATGAACACTTTTAGGTAATAAATTTTATTTCATGTTAAAGTTCTATTTTATATAAACTCCAAGTTTTTGGTATTTAAAAAAACACATAACCGAGGAGTATTTACCAAGGTTTTCAAATATTTAATACGTCCTCACCTTTTAAAACCCCCGTACTAATATTATTTCACTCACACCATGTTTACTAATGTTTTTAATAGGGCTAGGGGTGAGTAGTTACATTTTTGTTTGTTGAAAGGTATGGGTCTATGTGGTGTAGGTGTAGCATTTCTAGATTTTTCATTAGTGATAAAAGGTATGCTTTAAAGGAAAATATGGGTTTTGATATGTAATAGTTTCCATAATTCACTATGACTCTAAAACAAAAATTTACATAGTTTAATAATGTCTCAATAATGATTTAAGATGTCATAAATGTTTTGGTAAACCATGGGTCACTTATATTTGGTATCAAAATCTAGTATGTTTATATTTTTTAGCATTAGATACAATAGTGTGGATCTAGGGCATCATAGTTGTTATCAGCTCAAGGGAATAGATAACCATAGATGATAGGATATTGATAGATGATAATAATATAAAATATTTAGAATAATTTAGGGGTAAATATGTTGGTTTGGGATCATAAGTTAGAAGCCTTTTATAACCTTAAAGGTTATTATGTTAAGGATAATTATGGTTATTTTTAGGGGGTTTGAGGCTAAACTGAAAGAGTTGAATAAAAGGTGAAATAATTAAAAATATCTTAGTATTTATTTAATTTATAATATGATTTATTTTTATTTTTATTTGATATAACAACAAAAAACAATTCCATTTTTAGTAAATGAATAAAAATTGGAGAAATAAATTTTCACCCTTTTGTGGATCTCATGATCTAATAGAATTTGATTTTCATGAATTGGGAAAAAAATTCATCTTAGTCATTTATCATGTGAGATGAATCATAAAAATGATCAAAACACACTATCAAAGAAAGAAAATTTTCTTATATAATGGAAATAATGTAAGTAAGTATATTTTCTCATATTCAATATCTAGATGTTAAATGAAGTCCTTAGACAAAAATAAAGATAAAATTATTGAGTCTTATCACTCAAATATTATGGTATGCTTCTAGATACTCATTTACAAGTATTGTTGTTATAATTTAACATTCATTTTTTTGAAAATATTTATTTAAGAAATACAAAGTATCCTACTGGTAACTTAAAAATTAATCATCATGATAAAATCTAAATTATATATTTTTCATATGTCAAGATAAAATCATTTTATATAAGTAAAAGTTAAAAATTACAAGGTTGAAATTTATATAAGATAGGGGGAATGAAACACCCTAGATTCATGTCTGTAATACTTTCTCATGGAATCCCAAGACATTCATTATTAGAGATATAGAAATATATTAGTAAATATTATAACTACATGAATCCTGAAATAGTAAATAAAAACAAAAAAACATTAAAATTGAAGAATTCCAACTCATTAGTGTCCCTAAAAATAAATACTATGAAGATGTTAATTTAGTGAATGCATAAAAGTGGTAATATGGGTATCATTTCTTAGGGAAATAGAGATATTAGATGTGAGGGTAGTTAATATAAGATGATATGATTACTCTGATTGTACATTATTATCAAACAGATATAGTCATTAGTGGAAATCAATATAGGTTATTTTCAGATAATGGATAATATTTGGTACAGTTCAATTTAAAGTGTTTTTATTATAAAAGTATTACTTTAACTATATTCATTTATTTTAAAGTCATAAGGATAAAATTAAAGGTTTTTTAGGGGTGATATGTTAATAAAATTAATGATTAATGATTTTAAATTATTTTATGATAAAATATAGTGAATAATAAATATTAATTTTTATAATAATAATAATTTTATTTTAGAAATAAATAAATATTCATAACTAGAATATTTAGTTGAAAGTAATATAAAAATTAGTGGAGTATATTAATTTGAAATAAATATATATAACTATAAATTTAAATAATAATATAATATTTATTACGGTACATTAATTTTATATAAATATATATAATAAGATAATTATAATAAGATTATATTAATTTTTATATATTTAATGATAATTTTTAATGGAAACATAAAATTTATTATGGTATATAAAATATTAATTGTAAATGAATATAATTATTGTTATAAAAAAAGATTAAAATTATATGATAAGTAGAGTGTATTTAAAATCAATATATATGTAAGAATATTTAAAATATAGAAAATAAGTTAATAAAGATTAAATTTTAGCAACAAATAATAATATTATCAATGTTGAAAATAAACTAATGTATTATAATAGTTATCATAATAATAATAAGATATTCTAATAATTAAAGTTTATTAATTTATTGCATAGAATTTATATAGTCTTAGTGTATTAAAAAATTAGGCTGATTAGCCTCACCATGGGAGATTAATCCCACTACCTATAGTGGTCGTCCAATCATCACCCATAGGTCAGGCAGACGACATGAGTTCGGTTCAATCATGGGCATATTCATGGGTGGAACCCAGGTGAGTAGAAATAAATGTGGTGGTTCTAAAGCCTAGAAATTTTGTTCCTAACATGTCCATCCTTTTTTATATCTTTTTAATTATTTTTCTGAGTTGATCCAAGGTTGGGTAAAGTCTGGTGATCTTTTGAGTATATTTTTTGTGTTTTTGAGCTTTTTGTTTCAACACAGGCTACACCACAGTAATGGTGAAATTCCTTGTTGTGCCTGGTGAGCCCAGTATAAAATAGGTAAGGAACATGGTCGAGCATGGGAGTGGGAATGACCATATCTGTAGAGAGATGCAAAAATAAATTTGGGTCATAGCCATAACAACTACACCACACCCATCGAGAAGGTTTTGGTGAGAGAAAACAACGTAGTTTTGGTGGAAAATCATGGGGATGGTTGTGTTATGCTAAAATTCTTGAAGCCATAGAATCTATGGTGGATATCAAAGTTGTAGTCATGTGGATTCTGAAATGGCCAAAACCGCCTCTGTTCTTCATGGATATTGATCGTTTCAAATGAAAAAAATACTTGAGATAATTATGTTGGGTCTTTAATACATTATTAATCGATTCCCTCCACAATTCATGGATCTAATGCTCATCTCTTGATCTTTCCTTCGATCCATACATTCTTCAGATGAACATAGTTTGAGTTTTTTCAACCCTTTTTGTGTTATGGTTCCTACCTTGAATATCCTTATTCATCTTGACCCTCATTTCTTGATCTTCTTGGAATAATCAAACCATGAAAGTTGTAGGTTGGTCTTGTTTAATTAGAACAATGTAATCCTCAATTATTCTTCATTGTTTATCATTCCTTCAGTTATGTATTTCTCCTTCCCCAACCCCACTCAAATTCTTCTATTTATTATGTTCAAAATTGGGTGTTCTTATAGTGAAAGCTTGTTCTAGTTGGTGTGTGAATGTGGTTTGGGTGATGACACCCTTGACAAACCTTGAATTTTATTGAAACTCACTTGAGGTAAGAAGTTACTTACTATGTATAAGGTGTGTATATAATTTTTAACATGATATGATGTTTTGTGCTATGTGATTTAGACAATTATTGGGTTTTATTTCCTGTGTATAAGTGTGGTTCCCATTAAATCATTCTTGAGTTTTATTTCATGTGTGTGAATTTATATCCCATAAGACCATGTTTTATGCTTGATCACATTTGTGTGTGTGAATATCCCTTGAGACCTATGTTTGAGTTTGATCACATGTGTGTCTTTGGATACAGCTTCTTACTCTTGATTTGTTACATTTTTCCTTTATATTTTATGTCATGTTTAAATGTGATATGTTTAGTATATGATATATTTTCTTTTTCTATGCATGGTACCAAAGTGATAGATGGGACCTTCTTGGCTCGGTGACCCTATAGGGGGAAACTGTTTAGACGCTCCATGTGACATAATGATTGGACCATGTTTTTCGATGGGTTATGAAAGTATTTATGTGATATGACTTGAAAGGAAATATTGGAGAATGATATTATTCAATGACCTAACCAAGGAAATAGTGTTAAGATAAAAAATCATTGTGGCTTGTTCTGAGGTAGTGTCAGAATATGATGACCTTCTGGCCTGGCCCATGAAAGGGAGAGGGCTTGATGTCCCTGTATCATGACCTGATATTATTCAACCTTATAGTTATTTAGGGTTTTATTTGGTGAACTTTTAGTTGATTATAGTTATTTACTTATTTTATGACCATATTTATAGTATATAACTAAAGATTTTATAGCTGGGGGTTTGTAGAATCTTGTTCATCACACGACCACTTGGTAATGATTGCATGTTGTTTGTTTGTGTGTTTATTTATTAACATGACATATACTCTAATGCATTTTCACTAATGTTAAGGATTCAATGGTCATGTCCTACTAATTTTATACTCACACCCTACATGGAAATCTCAATACACATACAAAATTCATGATCATAGATACAGAAAAGTGAAAGGCCTCATTAACAGGGATCTTAGAGACAATTCATGGTGACAATATGTGGTACATGGATGCACTCTGAATTGACGTTGTGGTGTTTTATTTACTTTCCTATCTTTCTCACACTCTTTTTTGACCTTCCACTTTAGGGGTTCTAAGTTTATTATTCTATAATACATGAGATACTTTTCATGTCATTTTTTATAGCATTTTTATTTATTCCACTATTCTATTCTATTTTTTATACTAATGGTATAATCTCCCCATTGACTACATTCAGATACTTTATGTTTTTTGTAAACCTCTTGCATATGGGGAGGTGTGCAGGAGTCTATAGGGAACTCTGACTCAAACTCGATGATTTGATCCAAGGTTTTACAAAGTGGTATATATTTTTCTATTTATTTATTCTTGACTATGTTTTGGTGAAAGTTAAAAAGGAGTTAGGAAATGTGGGAATTAGGCAGGGGAGTTTCATGTGTGCTTGACCATCACCTGTGTAATGGACCTCTAAGTTACCATTGCTAGGATTGATATTATATTTATGGTTATAAAGTTTCATAATGATCCTAAGTATATTTTTTTGTTACTATTTTATGGTATTTGGGTTTGTTCATGAATCATGACTAGGCACTTAGAATCATTGTTCATAAGACTATCAAGTGTTGTATAGTAGTTATTTAATTAAATGCCTTGATATATTCTTTATATGTGGTGATATATTTCCTTTCCCTATTTTTGTGATATATCTATGATGGAATTAATTATTTTAACTTGATAATGTCTATTTTAATATATATAATTGTTACTAACATGAAATATCACAAAACTAGGTTTGAGGGTTGAGTAGTACTGGGAGGGTTGTATTTACTTATTACGAATATCCCCCTGAGATATGTTTTCTGAAATCATATGTTTGTGCCTCTAAACTACTTAGGTTCTTATCTAAGTATTTTTTTAGGTGTTCTAAGTGTAAGTTGTCATTTCATACAATACCTCCTTAATTTTCTCTTATAGGACCATCTAGAGAATTAGTCTAGGTTGATTTTGTAAGGGAGGGAATCCTAGTTCTACCACTAGATATGTTGTATAACCTAGATTTTCATGCTCCCACCATTGATTTACTCATTCAGGAAGAAGTACCCCTTCATTAAGGAGTCTTTATAATAGTTCCTCTATATGGTGTAGGGGTTTTCAAGACTATGATCAACTATACTTGGGACTTTTTGTTCAAGCATCCTCCATTATTCCAGGGCACTAGAGATCACAAGGATGCTAATCACTCAATAGAAATCATCGAGGGGATCATTTATCTAGTAGATATTCTATTGGATTTATGGGTAAGGTTTTATGCTTTCGTTTTTTAAGATCCCTCTAGGAGGTGGTGATGTGTTATTAATTAGGATAGTAGATGTGAGGTTTTAATTTGTATTACCTTCAAATACCTTTATTTCAAATTATGCTAATGTTGGAACACACTCAAGAGTTTATGGAACTTCATAAAGGCACAATGATGGTGTTTTATTACTCAACATGTTTCATGAATTTTTTATGCTTCCCTCCTCTCTAGGATGGGAATAAACCGTAGAAGGATAGTAATTTTAAAATTGGTTTTTGTTCGGATCTAAGATGTTAAGCCATGAATTTTTGACCTAGAGTCATATATAGAGGTGATTTTAAAATCCCTAATGAATGACAATGGTTTGGAGGAGGATATAATTTTGGGTCTTTTTCTATCCTTTATTAGACTACATAGTGATACTTCTTATGGTAGGAAGATGAATGGAAATGTATTTCTCTAGTGAAGCAGAAAATAGTCAAAGGAGAGTTGGGTTTATATACACCTTTTATGGAAGAAGGATATCCTCAGTGTTTCAAATGTGGATAAAGGGGGAATTATTAAAAAAATCCTAGATCCCTATAGAAAGTTACATTGATAAGAAAATATAGGGAATATGTTGTGTTTTTTCTCAAAGGAATTGTGGATTAGGTCTCATGGGGATTCGAGTCAGGTATACGAAATGATCCATATGATTGGTTTGGGTACTCATCTATATATTCAAGCACCTCAAATGACGACGAATAAGATGATTCATATATGTCAAGGATAGGGTTATAGATCTTAGGAAAGATGAATGATTATGATGGACTATGTTCTAACTAACTGTGGTGAGGGATGATCGACTGTTCAAGGGAAGTTCTTGATCACCTCTTCTCTTTCTACAACACTATTTGATACTCTTCATTCTCATTCATTGATATATGTTTAAATAGTTGTTAGACTTGACTAACTGGTCAAATTTTCTTCTATATTGTATTCTCTTGATACACCCTTGGGGAAGAAAATGGATTATATTCAGATATATTCAGGACAACCCATAGTAGTTTCTATATATGGACATCTATTGGATTTTATAATCCTTGAGAAAACTTGATTTTTTGTGAACTTTAGAATGGACTAACTGTCTAGATATCAGGCACACTTTTACCACAATAGGAGATAAGGATTGTTAATTATATCAGTGGGGAAGGAGTTTTTTTTTTTACCAGTGAATGGGATGTTGGAGTTTTTAGAGTGGGACCAAACATGACTTTGGTTGGAGCTATTATAACATAGGGGGTTTTCTTAGATTTTATAGTGGATCTGGAAGTATCATATTCCTTTCCTCCATTTATGGAACTGCACCAGGATATCTTCTTATATGACTATTCAGGTATCCCCCCATAATAGAGGAGTTGAATTTAATATTTAAAACATTCTTTAAGAGAAACTTATATCGATTCCTTTATATATCATGGTGTCGATTGAGTTAAAGTAACATAAGGTATAGTTCAAGGAATTAGAGGTCAAATGTTTTATCAAACTAAGAATATCTCCCTAAGGTGATCCATTGTTGTTCACAAAAACGGTGGATAGTAGTATTCAGTTATATGTAGACTATAGAGAGCATAAAAAGGTGAATGTGAAGAATTGATACCCATTTTTGAGGATACATGTCTTGTTTGACTAGTTATGGGGATCCTAATGGTTCTACAAGATTGACCTATGGTTAGGCTACCACTAGCATCAAGTCAGAGAAGAGGATATTCCCAAGACAGTGTTTACAAGTTGAAATGAACTGTATAAGTATCTTTTCATACCTTTTGTGAAAACAAATTCACCAATGGTATTCAAAGATCTAATAAAAAAGATCTTTCATTTTTATATCAACTACTTAATTGTGGTATATATTGACCATATCCTAACATATTCATGAACTTTTGAAATTTGTTCAAGTAACCTTGATATTGTACTGAGTAAAATTTGAGAAGATCAAATTTATACCAAATTATAGAAGTTTCACTTTTGGATTCAGGAGGTGCGGTTCCCCGGGCATGTAATTTTTGAGGGGGGAACTTCTATGGACCCAGAGAAGGTTCGGGTAGTGATTTATTAGGCTCTTCCTAGAAATTTTTTGAGATAAGGATATTCATCAGTTTGGTTGGATACTATGGATGATTCATCATGGGCCTATCAGGATTTCTAGCACAAAATATATATATGGGAAAAAAGGGGGTGAAGTTCAAGTGGTCTGGTCAATGTAAAGAGGTATTTCTAGAGACAAATAGAAGCTTGATGACAAGCCTAGAATTGAACCTTCCAAAGCCTGGGATGAAATACATGTTTTACTATGATTCCTTAGGTGTTGGTATAGAAGTAGAGTTGATGTAGGTAAATTAGTTAGTTTCTTATGATTCAGGTCAACTGTGACCCCATGAGTAGAATTACGCAACACAATAATCGGAGTTGGTAGTTGTGGTCCACACACTAAAATGGTGGAGAAATTGTCTCTTTAGTGACATATTTGTTATCTATAAGTTCCACAATATCTTGTGATACATGTAAAAACCTTGTCCCTTGTATCATAGATATATTGGTTACTTTATTACATTATCACTAGATACAAGTGATCACATTCTGAGGGATCAAATAATTTAGATGTTTTTAAAAAAATATACATTATTGAAATCACACATTGCATTTGAAAAGATAAAAAAATATTTTCTTTGAGAAAATAATTATACCCTTTATCATATCATTTCATGTAAATCATAGTATACTTCTTATAATCCTGATGAAATAAAAAAATAAAAGAGCGATATCATATTATCAGTAAGGGAATTCATGCAATAGAAGCTATCTGGGAATAAATAAGGCAAAAATAATATGAAAGAAATAAATGAAGATAAATTAATTCCATGTAAATAATATCATCATCTTGAAACATATACATAGATAACCTAACTATTCTAATAATATCATGGAATTCAATAACTGATTTAACAATAATGGAATTCATAATTTCAGACATCTTAAACTTTCCTTCGAAGCCCTGTGCTAAGACATATTACAAAAACGAAGGCTTTGGATAAATACCTAAACTTTTTTGTCTCATTAGACCAACTTATGCATCGAGGAGCTATATAATTCGGGGCCTCACCTATCACTTAATAAGTATGATGAATTCATTATATTAATAAATGATATAACTTAATCAACTTTTTGTAATAATTAATGATTAAATTTATTGTAAGAACTAGCATATGGAATGCGAATACTTTTCCCAATAAAATTGATCATAATACAACTAGATAAATATTTTGTACGGTATCATTAGAGTATACCCTTATTAAATCATATGATTCATAAAAGTATGTTGAAATATATGAAAATACTTTTAAAATATCACTAAAATTATTATTGAGGAAAATACTCTCTTCATTTTCAAATCACTTATTTAAAGTAAAAAATGTTCCAAAAAATTAGGAAAAAACATTTTATTTGGATGGAACAATGGAAAATTGTAAAGAAATCTTGAAATAAAATATTATTCATGATGGTGGGAATATTTTTTAGTGTGGTGTGCATTAAAAGAAATATTTTATTAAATCTTTTGATAAAAATTTCCTCGCTTGGAAAATGAAATTAAGATTCTATTTAAATCATTTTATAGAAAGTAAAATGGTATGTGCACCGCAGCGTGTCCAATTTTCAAATTTTTATAACCAACTGACTACTGTAAAAGTGGAGATTAGGGTCAAACCACAGAGTTCATGGAATCTAGTTCACTAAAAATATCTCGTTAGACAATGTTCAGATAGACATAATTTGAGAGAATTTCCATTTTGTGGTTTATTTTTATTTTTATTTTAATTAAACAAAAATATGAGAAAGAAAGATAAATAAAGTAAACTACGACTATAAATGATGACAAATTATGAATCAACAAAATTTTTTGGGTATGATAACAACGTAAAAAACTACTATGATGCCATGAAACATATCCTTTTTTGTGATTAAAATTTTATTCTTCTTAAATTATCGCCAGTTCTAAAAATAAAGAAATTTTTTATATTTCCATTTTATATCTCCTAACTAATTTAAGATCCCGTTCTCTGGTGTTATAAATAAATTTGGAGACTTTTTCAAGTGCCAAAATAAAATGGAAGAATGGCATAGCTCATTTCTCACAAAGTTTTGTCACTAATTTTCACTACAATCGGTCAACATGGTTTACCTTCTCGGACCACTGAATGGACTTATTCTTAAAATGTCTAGTTTAAATTTCAAATAAAAACTCAATTAAAATAATTTTAATAGATAATTAATCAAAAAATTAAAACATTACATAGCATGCACAAAAATTTTAATTACTCGATCATCATCCCAAAACAAGTAAATTTACCCCTACATTAAGACTGAATGAATAAATGATTTAATAAGATGGTAAGTCAGGTAAAATAAAATTCTGTTACTAAAAAAATAATTGTGTCGGTCTTCACTGTCGCCTCACGCAGTAATCAAAATCCTTAAAACTCGGACTACACCCCTAGAATGTGATGATGTCATGCACTAAATGCACGCACCACCATAATGGAGGATGATGGTGATGTAGTAGAGGTTGGTATGTTCTGAATGTGATGTGATGAGGAGACATCTTGAGCGAGGAAGGAAAGCCTTGGGGTGGTGATGCAGATTTGTGGCAGCTGTTCTGGAGGTATCGGTTGCTCTGAAAGTTGTGGATGCAAGTGAGAGTAGGGAGGGGTGGCAGATGGGTGATGAGAGGTCGGGTGAGCAGGGGGAGAGGGAAAGGTCCAGCGAGTTTAGTGGGGGGAAAAACCGATACTTGGAGGGGTAGGGGGAGTGAGCAGGGGTCGAGGAATTGGGTGAGCCTACTGGGGAGATAAGGGGATGAGTACTCGGTGAGTGGAGGGAGAGGACGGTAGAGTAGGGTGAGGGGGTTCGGCAAGCAGTTTATGCAGGGGAGAGGGAGGGAGAGCCTTATTGGGAGAGGGGAGTTATGGCGGGTGAGTGAGGGAGTGGGGTGGCAGGGGATGCGAAGGGGGGAATGGGCAGTGTGGGTGAGGTAGTTTTGCTAATTAGAGAGAGGGGATAGGGGGAATAGGGGGCACAGGTGAGTGGAGATAGAGAGGGGTGGTGGGTGAGAAAATGGGGAAGGGGGAAGGTGGGGCTAGGGATAAAATATGGAGGGCTAGCCGGGTCAAGGGGAGGGGTGAGGTGATAGGGGGAGGGGGAACAAAAACAAGAAAAAATATAAAACCAAATTCAAAATTTAAAATTAAAATAATCTCCTTATCGAAAATTTAAATAATGATAATAATAATAATAATAATAGGATAATAAAATTAGTAATAATAAAAATAATAATAAGTAGAACTATATAAATATATATTATATTTATATTTACAAGTTAAATTAAAATAATTAATTAATAAACTAAAGAAAACTAATATTAATTAAACTAAAAATATAATAAAATATAAAAATAAAAATAAATAAATAAAATTAATATAAAATTAAATAAAAACTATAAAAACAACAAAAATATTATAATACAACAAAAAGAACTCAAAACACAAGAATATGTTAGCAGATTAATTAAAAATTATAAAAAATTATAAAAAATGTTATCAAAATCCATGTATATCCTAGAAAAATCTTAAAAATTAAATTAATCAATCATTGGATGAAATAAAAAAATATTCTACACATTTAAATGAAAATATGTACATTGAAAAAAAAATATTCTCGATTGAATCGAAAACCAAAGTCAGTTTTAAATTAAAACTTTATTTTGGTATTTTTGTGTTCCAAATAATAATAATGGAAGTAATAATTGAAATCCCAAAAAATAAACAAAGGATAATAATATTTATGGGGTCTAAAATATAAATATCACATAATTTTCTTAATGGAAACTTAAACACAAACAGTATCTAATAAGGATGAGATTGTGAAATAAACTCTAACCTCAGGTCCGATTTGCTTTGTAAATGATTTTATCCTCAAGTATAATAAATTTAAATTTATTCAAATTATATACCAAAACCATATAAATACTTAGAGTATCAAATATGATCCACTTATATCACTTCAAAACCTATTTACAAAAAATTATTTTTCAGAATCATTGTTTCTGAGTGTTTGTTGTTTTGTTTTTCATACAAGTTTTTGTTTGGTAGCTTCGATCCTTGAATATTTATAATGGTTCCATCATATGAAAAATATTAATTATGATATAAAAATTATATAAATTTATATTATACATATTTATAATTATCCTTTAAATTTGGACATGAAAATTGAGTCAAATCACATCATGAAGGTGGTAGTTCACACGTACGCACGAGCGAAGTTATCATTTTTAAATGAGTAGAAGGGTAATAAGGTAAAGGATATATTATATTTCCAAAATAAAAATTAAGTAATAAATATCATATATATTCATAATTTTTATCTTTATAACCATCCAATTAAATTTTTGATGAAAATTTAATTTCTCCACTATGTGCATACGGTAAGTTGTACCTATGCATGAGCAATGTTTTTATTTTATTTAGGTTGGAAAGGGTTAGAATACGGGTCATTCCACCACTTTGATAACATTTTAGTATATTTAATTTGATGGTGTTATTATAAGATCATGGAAATAAAATATTTTAAGGTTTTAGAAGTGTAAATAAAATGAAAACACTCAGTTAAAAGCTATTCCCATTCTTCATAAGACCAACTTTGGCTTACAACTTAAGTCTTCTGAGTTGGTACACTTTTAACCTTAACCATTACAACAAATTTTTAATATTTTTAAAATTCATTATAACCAAAAACTAATATAATATTGTTACCTAATATTAATTATTCTTATTCTAAATATCGAAACCATTTGACAAGATTAAATTTGTAGAATTAGAAAAAATTAATTTTAATATAAGTGTGCAAAACACAATGAAAACAATTTTTAAAAAAATGTTTATTTTAAACATAAATATGAATATAATGTAAAATAAATCATAATTTTGATCTCAAAAGAATTCATTGGATAATTTTAAATTAAAGTATACTTAATTAAATTTAAAACTAAAACAAAAGCAAAAGGAACTTTTTAAATACTATATTCAGAGAAAAGAACGAAAAAATAGTTTTTATATTGACAAAAACATCACTTAGATTTCTAAAATGTTAAGAGTATATTTCTATGTTCCAAATTTTGTCTTTATATAAATTATGATAATTTTTAAACATAAATTTATTCTATAAAAAATGATTCATGATATTTAAAGTTATTCTAATATCATTATAATGTCATAAAAATGATAGTTTTTTTAAATTCAGTATTTTTCTATATTCCTTCAAAAATAAAGTATTTCTGAAAAACCTCAATAGTTTACCCTATGATAATTTTGACATTATGTATTCAAAAATTAAATTTATTTGATCAAATTAAATTTGTAAAATTTGAAAATTTTAGGTTTTAATAATATTATTCAATAAAACTATTTTTATTGTGCTATTGTTTCTCTTGAAATAAAAGTTTACTAAAATTGAATCTCGAGTGCTAAATTCTTCCCTCCTTCAAATTTTTTTTATTAAATTTATCATAATTTTACCTCAAAAAAATATTTGATCATTTACTCATCATAAATTATTCAATTTCTCACATCGCCTATTCTATTATATGATTTCTCTAAACTAATTTTACTAGTCAAGTCAACTAATTTCTCAACACATATTCTCCAGTGTCTTGAATATGGATATTCTCTTCAATGTAAGACAACTCATTTTATAATTAATTTTCCTTAAATTTCATCACATGTGTTGGATATATCATGTACTTACTCAATATAGAGATATAGAACATATAATGAACTTTAGAGAAGCTAATTGGCATTTCAAAATGATAAGCTACAGCTCTAATTATTTCCATAATTTCAAAATGCCTAATATTTTTGGGACTTAATTTCCATTTATTTTCAAATCTTATAACTCCTTTCCATGAAGATACCTTTAATATAACATCCTCTCCCACTTGAAATTCTATATCCTTCATTATATTAAAGTTATAACTCTTTTTTCTACTTTAAGGGTCCTAAATATGATTCTGAATAGCCTTAACTTTTTTTTGTCTACTCCAAAAGATCAAGGCCTAAAAATGCCATCGACCAACTTCACCTTAAAAATTTGTAATAAGACACCTATTACCATACAATTCTTCATATGGTACAATTTTAATGCTTTAATGGAAGATATTATTGTATTTGAATTCCATCATAGGTAAATAACAATCCCACATAAATTGAAAATCAATCAAGAATGGACTCAAAATGTATTCTAATGTATGAATAGTCCTCTCGAACTATCCATCGGTTTCAAGATGATAGGTGGTCCTAAAAAATATATTAGTGTCAAATGCCTTTTGAATACCCTTCTATAATTTATGTGTAAACTGCAGATCATGGTTGGATACAATTAAAATGGGTATAAAATAAATTCTTACAAATTCATTAATATAGATTCATGAAAGGCACTCAAGAGATAGATCTTTTCTTATAGTGAGTAAATGTGTGGAATTGGTAAGTCAGTCAATAATAACATATATAGTATTATTATTTCTATGATTCTTTGGTAATCTAGTGAAAAATACCATAGTAATATCATCCTATTTCCACACATGAATAGGTAGATGTCACATAAATCCCTTATAATGTTTTATCTTATATTTTACCTATTGAAAAACTAAGAATCATGATATATATAGAAATTTGAGCTATGGGATTCATCCAAAAACTCTATCTTCAAGTTAGGTATGGATTGTAATACCCCCAATAATTTAATATATCATTGCCTTTAAATTAGTAAATGTGTTCAATATCTTTCTCCACATGAAACACCAAATGTAAACATAACCATCTTATATTTTAAAAGAAATATAAATATTAATCATTTTAATTAAAACATAGATAATGAATTATTGGGAATGAATATGAGTAACTTCTTTATGAAATATTTATAGAAAAAAATAAATATTGTTTTTAGTGAACTAAATTAAATGAGTATATCTAAAAAATTAAGAAAATCATTTTATTCATAAAAATAAATGTTTCTGAATTTGGTTCCTTATTTCCAAAAAATAAGTATATTATGATTAAATAATAAAACATATATCGATCATATGAATAATATATTACCAATAAATTAATTATTTAAAGAAATATGAGATCTTGTCTAAAAGGAAAAGTTTCTTATATTAGGAAAAAAATAGATTACAGAATTATGGTGTATCAAAATTTACAATAATCTATTTGAAAAGGTGGAACTATATCATTTGGTAAATTCTTGGATAATTTAAGTTCTTTACAACTTAATCCATTTTTAGAAATACCATCAGGTGGGATTTTGTATTCCTAGAAAGAATTTATGGTAAAATAACATGTGGTTTTGAGGAGGTGTAAGCATTTGATCCGTTGGGTTTTAAGCTTCCCTGAGAGATTCATTTGTCCAGTTCTAATTGTATGCACAACGATGAAAGAATCACACACAAGAAATGGTTTATACCACCCTTTTTTTCTTTCCATGTTAATCACATTAATAAAATCAATAGTTTCCACATATAATCCTGTAGAAATTTCACATGGACCATAAGGACATACCATTATAACACAGTTGTGATCCTTAAAGGTAGATCCAAAACTCGAGGGTCCTGGGTTGCCTCTAGATTCCCCATATGAGTTACACTTAGTACATATAATTAATGGAGAGTTCCATATGATTTCTAAATTTCTATGTGGTAGGGGGAAGTTACCATCAATTCCAATTTTTCTGCAAAGAGATAGGTCATGTTTAGAATTGTTGAACTGAACATGCTACAGTGTGTTGGTATTGTTTAGTAACACAAAGATGCATGGAAGAGTTTTTTGAAGGATAAATGTGGAATGTTCATGTATTATTTTCTTCTGAAAAAATTATATTACATGAATAATTTCATCACAAACCACATGGAAAAAATTATGGATATTTGGGGAGAGAGAGACTGAGGGCCAGGTTTTGAGGTGTTCCTCTATGTCATCATTTCGAGGGGTATGCTTAAAACATAGCACAAATATCATTCCACAAAGATGAATCAGTTTCATAGCACAAGAATTGATGATGGAGGTCCTCCCTAAGTTGATATCTTAAAATGAAACTAAAACATAATGAAATATTGACCTCTTAGAGATAATATTCACCCTGATGCATTATATTAGAAAGTATCAATAATATTATGATTTTGTAAGTAGGAATCTAGATATTTTTTAGATTTCCAATCCATCCATGATCCCCTCCCCCCCCCCCCATAACTTCTAATTCAGTAATATAGTTTTTAGGTGAGAATTACAATAAATACTAGTTACCATATCAAAATATCATCCTATTTGATGAAATTTTAATGAATTACCACTACTTTTACCCCATTAGAAATTTTAATAGAAGAATCCTTCAATAGATCTTTAATTGTGGAATTGAGACCCACCATTAGTTTATCATATTTGAGAAGGTTCACTAGGTGATAACCCTTCTAGATTTTAAACCAATAATTAAGATAATAGTTTTTGTAAACTAATTAGTGCACTAATTTATTGATACTAGAAAAGGATGCTTTGAGATCTAGAAACACAGAGGAATCGAAATAATTTAGTTTTCTAGCCTTTAGCTTGTTTATAAATCTAGATCTCACAAATTTAAGACTCTCAAATTTTTCATTAATTCATCTCTATGTGAAGTTTTCCTGTAGAGATTTGTCAAAATTACATAGATTTTTTATCCCAATACCCCTAAGATCAATAGGTTTATAGTATTATTTCTAGGTCACAATGATATCTCTTCTCTCAATAGTGCTTCCACTTCAAAAAATGTTTTCTAAGAAGATTATAATGTTCTTTAATATCACATCAAACCATTTATAAACCATAAAGGAGTAAACAAACTTTCATACAATGACATGCATCACAAGGAAAATCCTTCCAACCATATAGAGAGATTTAACCTTCTAGAAATCTAGTTCCTTCAGATCTGACTCATGATCTGATTGAAATATGAAATTATAGGCCTGACCCAAAACATAAGAACCCCAATATAAGTGAAATATAGTATCGCTTTTCTAATTACAAAATCATTTATAATTTAAATCCATGTATTCAGAAGTATTACTTCTTACTTATCTATTACATTAGTTTTGTAAATAAGAAAAACTTTCTTAAACATGTCTACTAAATTTTTATGTCCCAAGTGTTTTAGTATGTTTTTGTATAAAACATTATCTTTTATCATACATAGAAAAAGTTCTAAAGTACTAACAAATATAAACTTACATGATTCATTATGATTATAGGAATGTGTATGTTTCCAATTAATTTAAATGTCCTTTAATCATACTGGGAGTTATATTTTTTTCTTGTCTTTTTTCATCACAAAATCCATAAATATTAGACTGATTTTGGTTTTGAAAAATTAATCTTACCTTTATAAATATTATAATATTGAAAATTTTTAATCAAGTCCATCGGACTAACTAAATTTTATTATTAGAATAAAAATACTTGTTTCTATAATACAGAATACCTTTAACATTGTAATGGTGTTAATCAATATGACATCGGACTTTTAGTTACAAGTGAGATTCCAAGCACCATTTGTCTGAGTCCATTGCAAAAAACCTAGAAATATGACCATTATGATATCGCCTAAAATACTGACTCATTTAAAGAGTATGGTGATGGTTGATTACTTTTTCTTTTGAATATTGATATGTGTGAACTGTTCATTCTTAGTCTTTGTAATTCTTTTGAGTATTGTTGTTCTAAGGAATCATTTTTGAGATTTTCCTTAAGAACTTTTTTAATTTTAATTCGTATTTGATCATTGTGATGACCAAGGGCTTTTAGGGACAAGAATATGGTGAATTTGATTCATCGGATCAAGGGATTTCGTGGATAGGAAGATAGGCATTGGTCCTTATATCAAGGTCTTATAGGGATAGGAATATAGAGCTAATATAATCATCATATTGAGGTCTTTCCTGGAAGAAAATACAAACTTTAATATAATTATAAAACAGGGGATACCTTTACTCAATGTTATTTAATACATTACTCTTAATGATGAAAGTGGTTAATCTTTTAATAAAAGATTATAAGTCATTATTACTATTACATATCTATTGTATTGCATGTTTATACAAGTTTCTATTTTGCTGCATACATAACAGAAAGTTAGTCATTATATTCAACTTTCTATATAATTAGTTTTATCATTATAACTCTGATTACAATAAATGTACTCTGATGTAAATCAGATCCATTATGATAATGATTATCAATTTGATATAATCAGATTTTTTCTGGTTCTGATTCTCAGACTCTGATAATCAGACTGAGTCTGAGTTCAATAATTACTTTAAGAGGTTTTGTTTTTTGTTTAAATATTTTAAAATAATTTTTTTAAACTACAATTTATCCCACCCACCCACCCCCCCCCCCCCTTATAAGTATATCCATCATGAGATACTCTTACGATCCTATATTTGGTATCAGTGAAGATTTTTACTACTAATAACTAATGATTTTCTACCTATTCTATAAACTATAGGTTTTATTATGTTTTATTATAAACTTATTGTTTATAAATTTCAATATACTAAAATTTATTTGTAGAAAAATAATTTCTATTGTTTTTTAAGATGGTATGTCTTAATTTTGGCTCAATAGATAATCTAAATCCAAAAATACTACCTATATTTTATGGTGATGATTATGATTAATGGAAAGATAGGATGAAAAATTTTGTTATTAATACTAGAGTTGATAATTTTTTTATTCTTATTTGACACAAAAAGATTCCTGAAAATGAAGTAACTGCTTCTACACATCAATAAAATTAAGATTACCCATTAAATTACAAAGTCAGTGATACTTTCTTATGTTTTATGATAACACGTATTTATAATTACATATCTTCATGTAAAGATGATAATAGTATATAGAAAAAGTTTTAAGCCACACACTTTGGAACATCAAAATTTATTGAGACAAGAAAATATATGCTTAGAAAATACTATCAAACCTTTTATTTTCTACTTGGAGAAACAGTTGGAAAGATTCACCATAGGTTCATGAAAATTATAAATTTTTTACAATATATTATAGAAAAAGGTCTGGATGATGAAATTGTAGTTAAAAATATTATTGATATAATTCCCAATGAGTGGGAATCAAAAAAGAAAATTTGTGTATGAGATAATAAATCTTCATAATATTACTTTATATGATCACATTAGAACTCTCGTGAAATATAAGTGAAGACAATGAGAAAGAAAAGAAGAAAAATTGTGGTGTTTCTTTTTCTAGTACAACTATTCCTACTAAACTTCAAACACCTATGAAAGTTGTCAAATCTTCAAGGAAGAACAAATTTTATATATAATTAGACTCAAGTACATCTAAAAATCTTGAGAATGAGTTGGATAATCCTTCCAGAATGATGAATAATATAGATAGGAAGAAAGATTTACATTGTCGATCCAAAAAGGGTTATGAGGATAAAAGTGATAAGAAATATTCTCAGGTAACATGCTATTAATGTAGTAAATATGGACATATCTGACCTGATTTTACAAAGATGAAAAGTAAAGACATAAAATAAAGGAAATCATAAAGAAATTATATAAATTATTATAAATCCAAAGGCAAGAAATACTTGAATTCTTCTGAAACTTGGAGGGATGGTGGTGGTGATTCTTCTAAAAGTTCTTTAGATAATGAAAGTTCTAGAGATAGGAATATATATATTATTGAAAATTTACCTTTTATAAATAATTGTCTCCTAGATAAGGTATATACATCTGGTTCCCTTACTAACATGTCTTTAAATGAAAATTATGATGATGAGAAAAATTCTACATCTTTGGATGAAGAATCTTCCTAATCTAGTGAAGATAATTCTTTACCTACATGTAATGAATTTTTCCTTTTTTCTAAAGATTTAGAAAATAAAAATTATAAGATTTTTAAAACACATGATAATGCTAAATCTAAACTTACTAAGGTTGATTCAAGAATTAATGTTTTGAAAAACGAAATATCATATATTTATAAAGATCTTGATACAAATATTCCTAAAAAATGATCTAATTCTTGATATTTTGAAAAATTATTCTCCAAGAAAAATAGTGTACAAACTAGTTTTGAAAAATTTATTTAAAAAACTATTACAAATGAGGATAAAAATTTAGTTGTAAAAATAAAATTTTACATTTATTCTCTAAAAAAATTATCAAATTTTTCTACTAGTAAGTAAAATTTTGATAAAATGTACAAAAAAATCATTCTTATATTGATAATACCATAATGGGTTTTAAAAGTAAAAAACTTGTTTTCAAAAACAATTACTTTGTTCCAAAAATTAAACCTTTTTCACTAAGTGTCAAAGTGGTGGGCACTGAAAAAAATATTTTTCCTCAAATAAAATTTCATCCCTAAATTTTGATAAATCATAATATTCTGAGGAAATTAAACTTTACCAAAACAAATTTTTAAAAATGTGTTTGCTTAAATTTTTTTTTTATAACAATATGAGACCCAATAAGGTTTGGTTTCCAAAAAAAATCATTTTGTGTTCAAGAAAACAAAGAAATTACAAAAAAGAAAAATATATGGTATATAGACAGTGGATTTTCTAGGAACATGAATGGAAATAGAGACTTATTAAAGAAGATTAAAAAGATAAAATGTGGCAAAGTAACTTTTAGAGATAATGATCAATGTGATATTATCAGAATTGGTAATATTGTTCTTCTTGGAAAATATCTAATTTCAAATGTTTTATTTGTTAATGGTATTAAGAACAACATTATAAAAATAAGACAATTATGTTATGAATGATACCTTATAAAATTTAGAAATGATAAATGCTTACTATATAGTTCCAAGGATGAATTTATTCTTTATACCAATCAGCATGAGAATGTTTAAACACTTAACTTAGAAGACCTTAAGAGACAAGACATAACTTTCCTTAGTGTAACAAAATATCAACCTTGGTTGTGGCATAGAAGGTTTAGACATTGTAACCTTAGAAACTTATGTAAGTTGACTAATGAAAGTCTTGTTAAGGATTTTAAAAAACATTGGTTTTATACATTAAAAGTCTATAAATCTTGTCCATATGGTAAGTAAGATAAGTCAAGTTTTAAATCTATTTGTGAAGTATCAACTTATGATGCTTCACAGTTAGTGCACATGGATGTATTTAGTCCCATACAAACTGGAAGTATTAGAAGAAAATAATATTTACATATTTTAGTTAATGATTACACTATATATACTTGGGTAAATTTTCTCATAAGTAAATAAAAATAATTTTGTCATTTTGAAAAAAAATTATCCAAAGTTAAAAATGAGAAAAAACACACCATAATAATTATTCATAATGATCATATTAGAGAATTTTTAATTATTATTTTGAAAATTGTTGTAGTAATAAAGGTATTGAAAATAAAATTTCATCACCTACAATACCCCAACAAACTATCGTAGTTGAAAGAAAAAATATAATTCTCCACGAAATAACTAGAACCATGCTGAGTGAATACTTGGTCACTAAATTTTTTTTGGCTGAAGTGGTTAGTATATCCGGTAATGCTATAAATCAATTTGTAATTATATATTTTCTTAATAAAACTTCTTATGACTTTTGAAAAAGAATAAAATCAAAATTTTATTACTTAATAGTTTTTTGTTATAAAGTATTCATAATAAATATGAAAGATAATGTACATAAATTTTTGCCCAAATCTGATGAAGGAATGTTTTTAGGTTGTCCCATTAAATCTAAGGATTATAGAGTTTTTATCAAAAAATCATATACTGTTTAGAAAATGGTGATTGTTAAGTTTGATGAAACTGATCCTTTTTTTCAAACATTCTCAACCTACATCCTCGAATGTTATTTCTAAAACTGGTTTTCAAAATTTCTTAGAATGTTCTTCTCATAGGGAAACAACTCAAGAATTAGTTTCTGAATTTTTTTCCTCAGGAATATTTTCTAACTTTTATTGAATAATAGACTTTTGACAACCCAAGAGGTCGGTTGTTTCTAAGGAATCATTCTAGTGAAATTAACTTTTGTGATGTAGAACAACTAGTTAGGACTAGAAGCTTCATAGGGAATGAAATTGAACATATAGTTTTATTATCCTAAATTTAACCTAAGAACCCTAATGAGGCTTTAGGTGATGAGTATTGGATTAAGGAAATGAAAGATAAGTTCAATGAGTTTGATATAAACAAAGTCTATATTTTAGTTGAATGAACTATAGAAATTTATATAATCGGAGTGAAATGGGTTTTTTAAAACAAATGTGATAAAAATGGAATAATTGTTAGAAATAATGATAAATATTTTTATAAGGAATATAATCAATAAGAAAGAATATATTATGAATAAATATATGCTCTGGTATAAATAATTTAAGCTATTTGAATACTTTTATCCTTTGTAGCATTCTTTAATTTCAAACTATATCAAACAGATGTGAAATGTGATTTTATTAATGGAAACGTTTAGTGGGAAGTTTATGTTGAACAACCACATTTTTTTAAAAATAGAAAAATACAGATTACCTTTATAAACTTACCAAAGATTTACATGGACCTAAACAATACCCTATAGGTTGGTATGAAAGATTAACTATATTTTTGTTACAAAACAATTTTTTTAAGGGAGCTTCAGATCCAACCCTTTTTATAAAAGGAGTTATAAAAATACCATGATTGTATAAATTTATGTTGATGAAATTATATTTGTTTTAACTCAAAAATATTAAATAGATTCATTTTCAGATCTTATGAAGTCTAATTTTGAAATAAGTATTATGGGTGAGTTAACATATTCCCTTTCGTCACAACCCACCTTCTTCAACATGAGGGAAGGGACAACAAAGAGCCACGCCCATCCTTCCACAAGTTGAAGGAGAGATAATGACCCTTGAGCCCCGTATTCGACAACCCCTAGAGTGTTAACTAGTACCAAGGGTATAGAATATCACCCAGAAATGGAAGGCATTTCCCGTTTTAAGGAACAAGATTGGGATATAAGACGGTAAATCCCAAGCAACCCCAAGTACCAAATGTAAAATTAAAGCCAAAAATATTTTTCCTCGTGCATGTTAAAAAGTAAAAATGATACAAGGTACCACAAAACTCCAAAGTAAGTAACAAATTATAAGAGACTAAGTAGAGAAATAAACCAATCCTAACGCCCGAGCTCATAAAGTCCAGCACGGTCCTCAAAGTCCTCTTGGAAACCTGAAAACAGTTTTATATACATAGGGAGAGTATACAAGTATACCCATTAGGAAAACTAAATCCACCTGTGCAAAATTGAGGGAACTTACTAATATCCCAATGAGAAAATAGTAGAACCTCAAAGAATCTACCAATGTATACTACCCAAACCCATCCTCACCAAGTCACACTCACCAAATAATGCAAGTCAAGTAAAGTAGTAGGATGAGCACATCGATATTTGGGTACCCCACACCACTTTCCCACTAGTTAATTACTCGTCCCTAACGTCTAACATCTTGATGCTACCACTCTCCCCACATGCATTCCCACTACCACAATTGGGCCTCAAAAATACACAATCCCGCCCACAGACACCTGGGTCACAACAACAATGCCTCTCACTCAAAGACACAAGGGCCTCATCTTGAAGACACTTGGGTAAATAATCCTGGACTGAAAAGACCTGGGCCTCTCGTCCATAACAAAACCTTTCCCAAATGATCTTGGTCGATGGTAATACTCAAGCCATTATAGCCTGCCCAAATACGCTCGAGATGTAAGAAACCAGAAGAGGGTGCGAGAAGGAAATTCAGTAACCATACATCCATCCTTCCACTATGATTTTGGAAAAAATACCCTCCCCCATGAAATAGAGGTGTTCGGCACATAGTTCTAAAAAATGGTGGGGTACATATAGAAAACACAAGGAACTAAAATTTATATATATAGATAATCAAACACTTGGTCCATCCTATGGGTTCCCAAACAACAACCAACTCATATACAACCACAGTTGTTGCTATCCTTATATGCACAACCATACAACAGCCACTTCCAAAGCATAATCCGGCCCCTTTTTCAGTTAAACACTTATCATTTTTTAATTAAGGGATTCAATTTAAGTTACTCCATTACTACTAGGAAACTAACAACCACAAATATACCAAGACCAAAATAAAAACCACACCACATTCCCACTTCACCACAATCATTCTTCAAAATTATACCACACAATCCAACTCTCAAAACCCAGATCCACAGCCCCGCTTCCCAAAAATTCCTAGATGTAGTCACACTGTATACATGTTTGTAACCACACCACAATCCCACTTCCCAACGTCATTTAATGGTCATGACACAAACAAAGTCAGTTCAGCTGCCTACAAGCCCATCCATTCTTCAATCAATTAGTCTCTCAAACTAGGATACCAAGACACCACCTATACTACCCGCACACATATCCCTCTACATGTACTATTAACCCAAGGCCCTACTATACACACATATAAAACCCTTCTCACGGAACCAATTCATATGTCCAACCTCGTACCCACAACTATGCTCCCAACAACAGCACCACACAACTCACACAAGCTTACAAAAGTCAATAGAACACAGCACCCAGCCACACCTGTCAATAGGATGTTCATACATTTGGTTTTAACTAGTAGTGGTTCTTTAATTCCACTTTATTATAATCAGGGTGATCACACAATAGATTAGACCATGGGGAATCCATTTATTTAACCAATTATATGTTGTTTTATAGTTTTTCATGTTAAGGTCATTTATCAAAGCATCACAACAATATAGAACATTACTATTGCATAAGAAAAGACCACCAATGATCATGATTTTTAGAAGAAATGTGGCCATGAAAACCATAACATAATCAAATATAACAAATAAAATAAGCAGAAAACATCAAACCGCTCTCTACCCATTATTTTATTTACCCATGCTATCATTGGATCAAATTCAGTCCTTATCTATTTCTTGTTTCTAAGAAAACTTTTCAGACATTCCTCATAAGGATTCATTATCACACCCACCTCTCATTATGCACAAATAAATAGAGATAGAAGGAATCCCTACTGGATGATTAAAGGATTGAAGTTTCTCCTTGCACTAAGAAAAGGGGTTGTGCGAGCAGTAGGGAAGAACTCCAAGAAAACTGAGAAGGATAGGCTTTAGCATAGGCACACAACTCGTCTAGGGTGGAAGGATCTTGGTGAACCAAGGGAAATAAAAAAACACGAGGAAGGGAAGATCCCAGCCTTGAAGAGCCCAATCCTATATTAAAGGAAGAATGGTTTCCAAAAGTCATTAATCATGGAATCTTGGTCAAGATTACGTAGTTTGAGCATCTCAAAGACACCAGAACATTAGAACATTAAAGATATAATTAATACCCATTGAATCTCCCTTAAAAAGAATCGAAGAAGGATTTAAACTGGTTTATGTCAAATAAAATGTAAGAGGGGTGAAACTAGAAAACTGGGAAAAACTAGGAAAACACAAAATGAGTCACCGATGGGTGAGTCACCAACGCTGATCCACCAATGGGAGAGATACCAATGCAGCCTAACGACACTGATCCACTAATTTTGAGATACTAACTCCATGTCCTACTGATGCAACGACCTATCGATGCCTCGACCTGCCAACGCCTTAACCTACCAATGCCCTAACCTACTAACACCAGCACCCTCGACTCACTGATAATGACGCCCTCAAATCACTGATGTCGACTCCCTAGAATCATCGATGTTGATGCCCCTCACTCACCAATGCACTGAAAAGACAATACACTAACATGTCGACACACTAAAATGATGATACTGACACACTAACTAATCGATGGAAAACTAGAAATTGGTAAACTCTAGAAATGAGCCATTGTTGCCTCTTAGAACGCCCTAAACACTGGATTTTTAGAAAGGATAGGTTTGGGAAATTACAGTTTATCACATTAGATGCCTCTCAAACTATTTTTGTCCTCAATAATTCAAAACTAAACTAGAAGAAAGGGGGTATCAACAACCACCCCTTCAGATACATCTCTGGAGCAAACCACCTTGTGTTATTCCAAAGCTGGAGTGAAAACATGGACATCCAAGAACACCTCCTTGACATATATATCCTGAAAAACTGTGAAAACTCAAAGTCCCCACACTTCCCTGAACAACCACACAAACACAAACGTTCACACTGTCTAGACATATGGATTAAGGAACTACTTCCTCCATGTCAAGATACTATTTGCTTTGGGCAGCACTGACTCACCTGCACGGGTTTAATTTCATTCTTATTAATGCATCTTGATTAAGGATCAGGTTCTCCCCTCCCCATAGTCAAGAAATTTCACACAATCATAGAATAGGGAAAAAACTTTTCATACATAAAGAGAGTTCAAACATTACATCATAAGAAAGTCACAAATCCAAACACAAGAGAAAAACTTAGAATAGCTCTAGGTACTGGAAATTCATCGGTGCCTCTCACTCCCAAGTACTCTCCTTGAGGCCACCATGCCTCCATAACACACAAATCAAAGTAATGTTTCATCCATGCATCATATTCTCCTCATAATCCTTGATTAATACTGGTTGTTCCACAAACGTTGAGTCTTCCTTGATATCCAACTCTCCCAAGTCAAGGAAGTGGGAGTCATCATATAGATATCGATGGAGCTGAGAGACATGGAAGACGTCATGGATCTTCTCCAACCACAGTGGAAATTCAAGATTATGTGCCACCCCAACACCTCAAAAGGTCTGATGACCTAGGAGAAATCATGATTCCCTTACAGACCACTTTTTTCCATGACAAGGGGAAACCTTCAAGAAAACATGGTCCCCTACCTCGAACTCTAAGAACCTCCTCCTATGATAGAAATATTATTTCTATAGGTCCCGAATTGCCTTCATCCTCTCACACACAATCTGAACCTTCTATGTTGTGCTTTTCACTACCTTTGGTCCAAGAAGGGCTGCTCCCCTACCTCTGTCCAGCACACAGGTGAAAGACATGGTCTTTTATAAAAGGCTTCGAATGGTGTAATTCCAATGGTAGAGTGATATATATTATTGTAAGAAAACTATACTAGGGGAAAATTTTGTACCCAAAATCCTCCAAAGTATAGAACACATGCTCTCAGAATATCCTCCAACATCTGGAGGGTATTTTCTGTCTGCCCATCCCTCTAAGGGTGAAAATAGGTGCTAAGGCATAACTGGGTCCCAAAATCAAGCTACAATCCCCTACAGACTCATGACATAAAATTTGTATCCCAGTCCAAGACAATGGATCTTGGAACTCCATGTAGCCATATCACCTCATCTGCATACCTCTTTTCCAAGGAATCTATTATGCTTGACTCCTTGATCACCATGAAGTGAGTTAATTTTGTCAATTGGTCCACTACTACCCAAAGAGCATCACATCCTCCCTAAGACCTGGGTAATCCTTTAAAGAAATCCATTGAGATGTCATTCCACTTCCACACAGGAACATCTATGGTCTACAACATATCACTGGGAACATGGTGCTCAGCCTTCACCTACTAACACACTAGGCACCTTGCCACAAACTCGGCCACTACCCGCTTCTCCCTGGGCTGCCAAAACATCTCCCTCAGGATTCATTACATCTTATAGACTCCTTCATGCACCGCCAGGGGTGATCTATGGAACTAACATATAACCCCCTCCTTCATTTTCACTGGGACAAACAGATTTCCATGGAACAGCATCTGATTCTGATAATCTTCTGATCATCCCTCTGGATCATCACCTTGGGTTGCGCGATCAAGCATCAATTCATCATCTGAGTCACCCCCCTATGACTCCTCTACCTAACACACCAAGGAAGACTTAATTTTAATATAAAATATATATTCTCTACCATTTTCCTCCCTATATTCTAGGCCCAAAGTGGCCAACTCATCTATTTCTTTCCAAGAATTTTTGGATTCCCAAACTACCTCCTTCTGTGAATTCCTCCTCAAGGAATTAGCCACCACATTCCCCATCCCCAGGGTGTAAGAGATATCGAAGTAGTAGTCCTAGATAAACTTCATCCACCATCACATTAACAATTTCAGGTCTCACTGGGAGAAGATATACCTCAGGATCTTTTGATCCGTGAAGACCACAAAGCACTCTCTGATGGAGAAATACCGCCACAACTATAGCACAAACATGACTACTGCAAGTTCTTGATCATGGGTGGCATAGTTGTGTTCATGAGTATATAACTTCCTTGACCTATGAGAGATTACTCCTCACTGCTACATCAGTACACATCTCAATCCTAGGTAAAAAGTGTTACAAAACACCTTGAACATCATCCCTTCCTCCAAAAACCTAAACACTGGGGCACTGACCAGCTTCCCCTTCAGATAGCTGAAAGATTCCTTACACTACTCACTCCATACAAAGGCCTTGTCTTTTCTGTTCATATTCAATGGAGTTGAAACCCGAGATAAGTCAGGTATGAACCTTTGATAATATCCCACCAGACCCAGGAAGATAAGAACCTCCAACACATTCTTGGTTGCTTCCCAAGAAACAACCACTTCAACCTTTGATGGTTCCATTGTTATCCCTTGCCAAGACACCACATTTACAATTAAGTGCACCCCTCGCATATAGAACATTCACTTGGACAACTTTCTATAGAGTTTGGTGGTGTTGGAGGACCTCCATGATAGTCCTCAAATGTTCAGTGTGCTCCTCCTCCTTCCTTGAGTAGATCTAGATATCATTGATGAACATGAATATGAACTGGTCCAGGTACTCACAGAAAAAAGATTTCATAAGCCCCATGAACATGGCTAGTCCATTAGAGACACCAAAGGGAATGAATAAAAACTTGAAGTGCCTATACCTTCACCTGAAAGAAATTTTCATGATGTCACCCTTCTTTACATTCAACTATTGATATCCAGACAATAGATCAATCTTAGATAACCAACATTACCCCTTTAACTAGTCGAAAATGGCTTCAATTCTCAGAATGGGGTAACTATTCTTGATTGTCACCTGATTCAGTCTCTGGTAGTCTATTCACAGTCTTAAACAACTATCCACCTTGTTTGTAAACAAGACCAGAGAACCCCATAAAGACAAACTTGTCTGGATGAAACTCGTCTCCATCATGTCATCAACCTGAATATGCAACTCCAACAAATCAGAAGGTTCCATCTGATAGGGATCCATCAAAATCGGACAGACATCTGGTTGCAAGTCTATCCCAAACTCAACGTCACGTCGAGGGGGTAGAGTCACAACCTCATCGGGGAAGAAATACAGGAATTCACTGACAACCCCCAGAACATCCACCATCTATGTATAAGATGATCCCACAAATAGCTCAGCTAACAAAGAAAGAAGAGGTTCCACTCACCAGCTCCCCTCATGACAACTCTACTCGCCAACGAAAGATACGCGATGGCTACCCATATCGGAGAACACAACCCTCTCCATAAGTAGTCAATAACAGCATGAAATAAAAACAACCATTTTATTCCTAATATTAAATCGTATGGTTGCATCTGTAGTAAAAGAAAATCCCTACTAGACTAATGTGGCCCCAACATCAGTCTACATCCTTGACAAACAATAGAAAGACTAGTCTGAACTCCAACTAGCATACTCAACACAAGGGGCATGGGAAGTTTATCTACGTCTAAACCCAGGGAATGGGAAAGACTGGGTGAAACAAAGAAGTGAGAAGCTCTTGAATCAAACAAGGCATACACAAGGGCACTAAACAGACCGATCGTACCTCGAACAATCTCTGGCTCTACTGAAACTGTTACCTCTGCGGCATGAAAATTCACATTCAGAGCTCCTCTACCTCTCTACTATCGACCAACTCCTAAACCATGCCTTAGTAGAGGTCCCTAAGGGGCACCATCAGGTAAGCCTCCCCCAGAACTTTCTACCCTCAGTGGAGCAGGAGCTCTCTCCTACTGCTACTGGAAGGGCCTAACTGGTGACTGATACTACTAAGGTGGGTGATGAACATGTCCATCACCACTGTAAAGTGCTTGAACTGGGCACTAGTTTTGAAGATATCTACAGCCTTGAGAGAAACATCACCTCACTCGCGGGCCCATGAGGAAAGGGCATGGACCAGAAGATTGAAACTGAAACTGATGGGGCCTACTTCCCGCTGGCCAAAACTTGGAAGGCCCTAACACTAGAGACTTGCTGCTAATGGATTTCCCCTTTGAAAAACTCAGATGGCTCCCCTCTCATGGCACACCTCCCAGCGAGTGCATGCTTTCCACTACCTATTGATTCTTTTGAACCTTTAAGTACATTGGTAGAGTGAAAGGAGTAACAACATACTGAAGAAAAGGTCGGAGTGCCTACCCTAACCACCTCACTCAGGACTCTTCATCTAGGAGGAGATCCGATGCAAAGCATAGAAGATCCTTAAAATTGATCCCCAATTCCCCCACCGACATACTCCCCTACTAGAGGGAGAGTATCTCATGCCTATTCTCATCCTTCATCATGGAGGAAAGAAATTATACCCAAAAATCCCTTTCAAAGTCAACCCATGAGACCACATTCTCCTTCCTCTCCCCAAGGTAAAGTGACCCCCACTGATGTGATACTCCTTGTACCTGGATCACTGCTAGAAGATCCCATTACTCTATTGGAGATTAGATCAAGCTAAAAGTGATGTCTATATCCTCAAGACAGCTTTCCATATCTATATCTGAGACACTTCCCTCGCACTTCCCCAGAGTCTTCTACTGGAAGGCACGAAGCATATTATACCACTGGTCATATTCCTCTTCTCGATCGGCCCTCCACTGATCAATCAGGTCAACCTGTCGGGCCTCAACTAATTTTACCAAACTGGGGTTATGTCTGGGTGCCATAGTTGAAAAGGTAAACAAGGAACTCCAAAGCATGAGTAGTGTGGAGAATTTATTTTAATTTTGACTTTAACTCTTCATTTATTTTAAATTCCCAAAACAACCAATAAACACAAGAACACAAGTCATCATAATTCATGTACCTTTCCTAGGGTCTCTAGCCTACAATAGATGTTTCCTCACTTAGTCGTCCAGTAGGTCCAGAGTCCTTGCATCATATCACAGGGGGGGGCTAAAATCTCATGTCTTAGCTAGTCTTCCATAACCTATTTCGTGTGACAAGATTTCCTAACATCGTTTCTCTACAATGCCATCAAATCCTCCATGTGCCTAACTATGAACCCCATTCTATCTCTCAAACTCCCAAAAACCTCATCTTTGATATCATTTTGTCATGACCCGCCTTCTTCAAGATGAGGTAAAGGACAACAAAGTTCCCCACCCTTACTTTCTCAAGTTGAAGGAGAGATAATAACCCCCAAGTCCCAAATTCGATAGGCCCCAGAGTGGCGACTAGCACCAAGGTTATAGAATCTCACATAGAAATGAAAGGCAACACCCTTTTTAAGGAACAATATCAGAAGATAAGATGGTAAATCCCAAGTAACCCCAAGTACCAAAAGTAAAAGTAAATCCAAAAACCATTCCCCTCATGCATGTTCAAAAGTAAAGCTGGTACAAGGTTCAACAAAACCCCAAAGTAAGTACCAGAAGAAAAGAGACTAAGCAGCAAAAACAACTAATCCCGACACCCAGACTAGTAAAGTCCATCACAATTCTTTAAGTACTTCCATAAACCTGAAAACAGTTTTATATATGTAGTGTTAGTATACATGTATACCCAGTAGGAAAACTAAGTCCACTCGTGCACAGGTGAGGGAACATACAATATCCTTAGGAGAAAATAGTAGAACCTCAAATCATCTATCAAGGAATAATAACCAGCCCAACCTCACCAAGTCACACTCCCCAAATAATGCAAGTCAAGTAAATTAGTAGTATAATCACATTGATATTTGGGTACCCCACACCACCTTCACACTGGTTAACAACTCATCCCTAATGGATAACGTCTTGATGATAACACTCTCTACACACATAATCCCAGTGACACAACCCACCCACACGCACCTGGGCCTCAGCCACACATAATCCTGCCCACAGACACCTGGTCCACAACAATTATGCCACTCACCTGAAGACACCTGGGCCTCATCCCGAAGACACTTGGGAAAACAGCCATATCCTGTAAACACCTAGGCCTCTCAAACACAACAAACCATTGCCCAAAGAATCATAGGATATGGTAAGCCTCAAACCATTATAGCCTTCCTGAATACATGTTAGAGGAAAGAAACCATAAGAGGGTTTGAGGAAGAAATTCAGTATCTAACCCTCCATCCTCCCACCAAAATGTTGGGAAAAACACCCTCCCCCATGAAATGGTGGTGATTGGAACATAGTTCTCAAAAAGGGTTGGGTCTGTATAGAAATCACAAGGAACTATAATTTATAAATATAGATAAAAAAATGCATCCCAACCTATGTGTTCCCGAATAACAACCAACACATATACAACCAGAGTTGTTGTTATCCCTATATGCACAACCACACCAGAGACACTGCCAAAAAAATAATCCAACCCATTTTTCATTTAACAACTTGTCATTTATTAATTTAGGGATTCACTTTAAGTTACTCAAGAACTACTGAGAAACTAACGACCACAATTATACCAAGAAAATAAGAAAAACCACACTATAGTCGCACTCTACCTCAACCATTATTTAAAATTATACCACACAATCCTCCTCTCATAACCCAGCTTCATAGCCTCGCTTCCCAACAATTCCCAGATGCAGTCCCACTGTATACAAGTTTGTAACCACACCGTAGTCCCACTGCCAAATGTCATTCGATGGACATGACACAAAAAAAGGCAGTTCATCTGCCTACAAGTCCATCCATTCTACAATCAATCAGTCTCTCATACAAGGATTCCAATACACCCCATGTACTTCCCCACACACAAATCTCATTGTAACTACTATTAACCCATATCCTTGTTGTACACACATACCACACCCTTCTCATAGAACCAATTCATGTGTATAACCTTATACCCACAACCGTGCTCCCAACACCAAAACCACACAACTCACACAAGGTTACAAAACTCAACAGAACATAGCACTCAGCCACAACTATCAACAGGATGTGCATACATTCAGTTTTAACCAGTATAGGTTCTTTAATTCCACTTAATTATAACTGGGGTGATCACACAATAGGTTTGATCTTGGGACATCCATTTATTTAACCTAGTATATGTGGTTTAACAAATTTTTAATGTCATGGTCGTTTATTAAAGAATTAAAACAAAACAGAACATCACTAGGGCACAAGAAAAGACCACCAACGGTCATGATTTTCAGAAGGCATATGGCCACGAAAACCATTACATAATGAAATATAACAAATAAAACAAAAGATCAATATCAAACCACTCTGCCAGTTATTTTATTTACCTATGTTAACTTTTGATCAAATTCGGTCCTTATCTATTTCTTTTCTCTAAGAAAAATTTTCAGCCATTCCTCACAAGGATTCATTAGCACACCCACACCGCATGATGTACAAATACAGATAGATAAAAGGAATCCCTACTACATGATCCAAGTATTGAAGTTAATCCTTGCGCCAAGAATAGGGGTCACATAAGTAATAGGGAAGAACTCCGAGAAAACTAAGCCTGGGTGACTCTAGAATAGGTGCACGAATCATCTAGGGAGGAAGGCTCTAGGCGCACCAAGGGGAAACATAAAACACACAAGGAAGGGAAGATATTGATCTTGAAGTGCTTGATCCTATATTAAAGGAAGAATGGTTTCCAAAAGTCATTAATCATGGAATTTTGGTCAAGATTACATGGTTTGAGAATCTTAAAGACCCTAGAATATTAATAAATTAAATATATAATTAATACCCTTTGAAAAACTCTTAAAAACGCCCAAATAAGGCTTTAAACTTGGTTTACGTCAAATAAAATGTAAGAGGGTATAAACTAGAAAACTAATAAAAACTAGGAAATTCAAAAATGAGTCACTGATGGGTGAGTCACTAATGTTGAGCCACCAATGGGTGAGCTACCGACTCATCTTACTAAGGTTGAGCCACCGATGCTGACCTATCGACGCCACGACCTACTGATGCAATGACCTACCTACGCCTTGACCTACCAACGCCTTAACCTACAGACCCCCTAACCTACTGACACCAAAACCCTCAACTCACAAATGTTTATTCGTTCGTCTCACTGATATTGAAACCCTTGACTCACTGATGTTGATGCCCCTAACTCACTGACATACCGACATGCCAACGCACTGACATACTGACTCGCTGACATGTCGACGCACTGACATGATAACGCCAAAGCACTGAGTTATTGATGGAAAACAAGAAATTTAGAAAACACATTAAATGAGCCATTATTTCTTCCTATAACACAAAAAACACTTGATTTTCCCAAATTAAGGGTCTGGGAAAATCCACATTATCACACCTTGGTTTTCAAATCTCACAAAAACTTGAAGGAAATATTATCTCTAAACATAAGTATATAAAAGATATTGTTAAGAATTTTTGGTATGAAAATAATAAAATTATTAGTATTCCTATTTTCACATCCAATACCTTATATCTTGATGAGGCTAGGCAACTAGTTTATTAGAAAACTTTCAGAGGTATGATAGGAAGTTTACTTTACTTAACAGTTAGTCATCCAGATTTAATGTTTTTAGTATGTTTCTGTGAAAGATATAAATCTAATCCAAAATAATCCCATATAAAATATATAAAATGATTTTTTTGTAATCTTTAGTGAACTATGGATTTAGACCTTTATTATTCTCTGGAAATGTTTTTTAACTGAAACTTTTTTCAGATACTAAATTTTTTGGATGTAGAATGGATAGGAAAAGAACATTTGGAAATTTTCATTTCTTAGGAGATTATTTAGTTTCTTGTTCTTATAAGAAAAAACACCCAGTAGAACTTTGGACACCTTAACCTGAATATGTGGTAGCTATAAGTTGATGGGATCATGTTTTTTGGATCAAATACACACTCACCAACTATGGATTGAGTTAATCTAAAACTCAAATACTTTATGATAATACAAGTACCATTATTTTAACTAAAAATTAAGAACATTACTCACATTCTATGAACATAGATATAATACGCCATTTCCTTTGGTATCACACAATTAAAGGATATATAATTTTATAATTCACTGGAATGAAAGATCAATTTGCTGACATTTTTTCAAAACCTCTTACTTCCGATAAACTTGAATATATCAAACATAAGCTAGGAATTATGAATATAAAGTAATCATTCATATCTACTTATTTTTTAATAATATTATTACATTAAGATACTTGTTTCTATAGGGGGAGTACATATGTTTTATGGTTTTTAAAAACCTTTACTTTTCTAAAAATTATTAGTCTTTCTAAAACTTTTATCTTAAGGAGTTTTCCAGACTCACTCTTTTTATAAAAAATTTAGAGTCAAATTTCTTAAATGTTTTTTTAACATAAAAGTTGTAACAAAATTTATGGACTAAAAATTTCTATAAAATATTAAGATTCAAAAAATTTCATAATTATATTCTATTTCAAAACAATCATATTTAGTTTTTTGTAGAAACTATTATAATTATTTTTCTATGATAAAAGTATCATAATTGGTTTTATTTTCAAAACTTTCATAATTTTTTTAACAAAAACCAAGAAGAACAACTTATCCATACTGATAAATATTTTTACTTTGAAATTAAATCTTCTATTATTATATATTTTACAATATTTCATTATGTTTTTTTATTTTTTGTTAATACATTCAGTTTTATAAAAAAAATATTTGGTTTTCAAAGTTCTTTTTTAAAAAATCTAATTGGATTCATTCTCATTCCAATAAAACTTTTAAAAACATAGAGAGTTTAAAACATTTTTTTAAATTTCTTCTGATGAAACTTAATCGTTAGATCAATATGGGTTTTCATATAAACCACTAGTTTTCTTATGGAAGATGAATCGTCATCCATTATTCCTATATAATGGGGAATTACCCCAAGTCCCACATCAGTTGTCCAAATATTTCTGTCATAAGCTACTGCACCCTTCAAAAACCTAAATCTGATTGTCTTTCTTTACATCATTTGTTGGTTTCTATTTTCAGATACGATGGAAACAAAGTAAGATTTTTCAAAGTGGTTCATATTCATGGAGAAGTTTATAGAGATATCATGTTTTTATAAGTATGAGTAAACTATTAAGAATGCTATTTCTTTCATGTCTGAGAGTCGATCTGTGTTGAGAAACCTGATAAGGATGAGTAAACTATTAACAAGGTTACCGATTGGCGTATTTGAAGGGGCTGAAGCATCGAATTCCATAGAGATGCTAAAGCACAGGATTCATTTGTCAATCTAGGGGATGAAGCATCGTATTATATGGAAGAACTACAGTTGGGGATGAAGAATCCATGGAGATGGTCAAGTACCGAATTCGTTCGTCAATCCAGGGGACGAATCATACATGGAAGTGCTACAGTTGAAGATCATATTATTTCTGGCTTCCATCATTGGATTGCAAATTCATGCAGGGGATCAGTGATATGAGAATGATGAAAATTCTATGAAGAGCATCGTTCAGGATCAATTCAAATAAAGATTATTCTCAGAAATTTTTTTGATCTTCCACCAACACAATATACCCACACTCTTTCGAGTAAGTTGGATGTACGTGTGATTTCAGGGATTTTGATTATGTAAATAAGACATACAGTATAACCACCATTATGATGAATAATTTTGATACAAAACAACAATAAAAAGGAGGTTGGAAAAGAAAGTTTTTCTTTCACAATGAATGGGAACAGATATAAGTTATCATATAAGAAATATTCTAACTTTGCTGGAGTACCCTATGAAGGTGAAGCTTATTTTCCTTATCACAAGTTGACTAACAGTCTTGGAACTTTTAAAAACACCAAAGTTGAAGATTCTTTTTTTTAGAATTCGAAAAAGTAAGGAAGGTTTCACACTTTTCAACCGATAAGGATTATTGATTTTGAGAAAAAGAGATTGATATACTTTAAGGATATTAGAATTTTTTTTATTCTGTATTTCTTTTCTAAATATGAGGGATATGTATTTGGTAAAATTCATATTTATCACTATAGAGAACATAAAAACTTCTTCTTTCAAGTAAAATATTATTATTTTTTCATCCTTTATAATTAAAGTGGTTGTTAAGTGTAAAATGGTTTTCAAGATATAACACTCAATGTATCTAGTCTGGGAGAACATTTTCCTCATTAGTGACGATACAATGTAAGGGATGATATTAGTCTTTAACATCAAGACTAATAAGTTTAGAGATAAAGTTGATGGTGTTTCATCTAATTTCCAAACATCAAGAAAACATGAGGAGGATAAGAAAAATAATAGGAAGGAGGAAATATCCCTTTTGATGAAAAAAAGAGAAGAAATTTTATGACGATTTTTTTAAGGAAATGATGAGACATAAGGATGAGAAAAAATAAGGGGATCCAAAGATCGGAAATGAATCCACAGAAGAAAAATTAAAAAAAATATAGGCTCCTAATAAATTTTAAGTAAAATTTAAAATATATAAGTATAAAACAAGGTTGCAAGAAGCTCAACTTTGTGAAAATCTTTTGAATGGATTCGAGAGAGATTATAAAAATTTTGTCCCTTCCACTTAGTATACCAATCAGATCACACTATAAGTGGGTTTAGAATTTCAAGAAACTTAATTGGTTCTAGATAATATTCCTCCTACTATACAAAAATAAAAAAAAAGTTTTCATAGAATAATTGGTCACAATTATTCCTGAAATAGAATTGATACTAGAACTTATTGGAAAATGAGATATGAGAACACAACGAAAATTAGAAGAATATATTGACAAGTATATTGATTAGTAAATTTAAGGAAAATAAGTATAATAAAAAGAAGAAGAGGATGAATAATATTAAAAAAATTAGAAATAAATTGAAGAATATGTAAAAGAATAAGATAAAGAAGAGGAAGAGGAAGAGGAAGAGAATGAAGAGGATGATAAGGAAGAAACTCTATCTAAAAAGAATTCATAAAAATCATTATCCTCATCCTAATAAAGTTTACCCTCTAAGTCTAAAAACTATCCAAAATGGAAAAGTTCTGAAGAGGGAGAATCTTCATCATAAGAAGCATAATCCTCATTAAAAAAAGAGAAATAAAATAAAATTTCAATGGAAAAAGTATCAAACAGAGCTGAGAAAAATAAAAATATAGATATTTTGGAAATATAAAATAAAAACAAAGTTTATAAGTAAGATTTAAAGGAAGTTTCAAATAATGAAAAGAAGAAAGAAAAAAATTGGAAGTCAAAACCACTAAAACTAAACCTTCCCAGCCTGATTTAGAACAATCAAACTCAACCAGAATGATAGTGTAGAAAGGATTTGATTATATTTTTCATGTTATGAGGAGATTAGAAGGAAATATTACATATTTTCTAAATCTTGAATCAAGGACTTAGATAATCCAAGATATCCTTAACTAGAAATCAGAGTCCATAAAAGTTTTGATAGAGCTAGAAATCTAGATTGAAGTAGATTTAAAAGTTTTAGAAGTTCCTAAACTCACAAGAAATCAGGAAATCAAATGGTAAAGTGGATAAACTAGGTTGATTTAGATTTTTGGATTCATGATGAACAATTTTATGAATATAATAAACATATGTTAGAATCATACACTTATTTTAAAAGATTATCATCAGACATAAATCATAGATTAAAGTTTATTAAGGAGTTATGGGATGCCAATGATGAATGGATAGAAGATTTGGATGTTTTGAAATAGAAGATCTCAGATACAGAGCTTGATATGTGTAAGCTCAGGTCGTGAAAAGATTAAGTAATTATTTTAAGGTATAAAAACAAAGAGATGTATTAGGAATTTAAATGGTTTAAGACTCAGGATTTGCCTCAATAAGAAATGATTACAAAGTTATAAAATGATCATCATGAGTTTAATAAGATTGAATCTTTTATTAATACTTTCATGAAGAAATATTGATTTTTTTTCTTTTGAATTCTCAGTGTATCTTTTTTAAAAACATTCATACAATTAATGAACTAATTAATCTTCTTCCAAATCCAATTTTCTTGAATGATTTTCAATTATGATGGTTTATATATTATTTTATTTTATTCATGGATAATTAGTTAGTTCATTTCCTTATTTTGTTTGTTATATTTCTAAAATTTCAAGAAATATTGGATTCCCTACCTATTTATTTTTGAAAATCACAAAGGGGGATAAGAATTTATAAAGGGGGAGAAGAAATTTTTTAAAGGGGGTTCTTTATTTAAGGGGGGGTTTGTTTTTCAAAGGATAAGATACTGTTCTTATGAGAAAATGTTATCGTAAGGGGATAATGTTTCTAAAAAAAGAACTTCCTAATACTCTACATCGTATTCAGAAGAGTTATAAATTCAAGGGGAGTTAAGTATCAAAGAATAACTCTGAATATGAAGTTCTTAAAAGAACAATGGGTTGTAAGTTTCTCACATTATTTTTCATTTAAGTTTTGGGGCTTGTGCTTTCTAAAAAGGGTATTATTATTGAGTCGTAAGTATTAATTCATACTTTTTCATTCTTTTAGTCTTTGAAATTAAAAACACTTTCTAAAAATAGTTTATTAACTTTTTATGTCACAAGGGTTTTAGTATGTTTTTATAGAAAACATTATCTTTTACCAAACATAGAAAAAGTTCTAAATAATTAATGAATATAAACATACTTTATTCATTATGATTATAATAATGATTATGGGTCTGATTATTTGGACTCATCCTTAATCAGACCAAGAGTCATAGTTTTGTCTTGCCTTTCATACTGACAAAATTAATAACCATCAGACTGATTCTGGTTCTGATAAATTAGACATACCCTCATAAATATTATCATATTTTCAATTGTTAGAGAATTCTATCGGAAAGACTAAGGTTTATAATTGTAATACGAAGACTTTTTTCTATCATAAGGAATATCTTAACACTATAATTTTTTTGATCAATGCAATGTCATAATTTTATTTATGAGTGATATTTTTAGTGCCAGCTATCCAAGTCCATTGCAACAAACTTGGAAATAAGACCGTGGGGCGATCACATATAAATATCGAGTCATTTAAAGTGTTTGGAGCTGGTTGATTACATTTCATTTTGAATATTGCTCTGTGTGAACCGCTCGTTCTTAGAATTTGTAATTATTTAGAGAGTTTTCATTCTATGGAATCCATGTTAGGTTGTTTCCTTGAGAAATTTTGTAATTGTGATCCACATACGATCATTATTATGATCAAGTGATTCGGAGGATAGGAAGATGGTGAATCTGATCCATCAGATTGAGATCTTCCATGGATAAGAATACAGACATCGATCATCAATTGAGGGATTCTGGGGATAGGAAGACAGGTCTAATCTAATCATCATATTGAGATATTTCCTAGTAAGGAAAGAAAAACTTTACTCTAAGTATAAAAAAGGGGATATCTTTAGTCAAGTTTATTGAATACATTACTATTATGGATAAAAGTTGTTAATATTTTAATAATATCTTGTAATTCGTCCTTACTATTACATAGATATTTTATTACTTGTTTGTTAAAGTTTCTATTCTGCTTCACATATAATAGAAATAGATTCATCATATTCATCTTTCTATATTGTTTTTTTCATAACTATAACTATGATTATGATAAATGTGCACTGATAAAAAATAGATCCATTCTGATTACAATTTTTACTTTGATATAGTCAGATGTTGACCAGTTCTGATTTCACAACTCTGATAATTGGAATGAGTCTTAGTGTGATAATTACGTTAAAAGGATTTGTGTTTTGTTTAGTTTAAATATTTTAAATTAAGTTTTTTAAACTAAAATTCACCCCCTCTTACAATTATATCCTTCATAATCAAATATTATGATCCTACACAATCTTCCTTCTAGATAAAATGTTCTTACCAAAGGAGAAAAAGAATTTTTTCTAAATAATATCTTGACCTGAAACCCATTTATAGTTAAGAAATGAATATTTGGTATTTGTGATATTTTTCCTAGATCCCTAGGTAAAAATAATGATATCATATGCATATAGAAGGTGTTAATTAGAAAACATAACTTTATCCACTCTAATGGGTTTTATATTTCCATTTTTAATAATTCTAATAAGAAGTCAACTTAGGTGATCCCCTATAATAGAAAATATAATGGATAAAATATGGTGACCATGCCTCACACCTCTTAGATAAGTAAAATAACCCTTTGGGGATATATTTAACAGAACTAAGATATGTTCTGATCCCATCAGAATTCTAACCTGATTGATGAAAGTATTATCAAAACTATATTTGGCTAAAACCTTTCAAACGAATCCCTAATCCACGGTTCAAATGCCTTTTTGATGCCATGCTTAAGAGAAATATTACCACCTATATTGTATTTTATAAGAATATTGATACATTATGAAGTAGTTGTTAGGAAGTTTTTAATGTATCTCTCTTTAATGAAACCAAATTATTTCAAGCATATAATTTTTTAGATATCTTGGTTAGCCTTTTAGCTAGATTTTTTCCAATATTTTTGTAAATAGTGTTAACAAGGGAAATGGATCTAAAATGATGTATCTAATTTGATTTTACACTTCTATAATAATATAAATTAATTAGGAATTGATCCCTTGGGAAAAATTTCCACCTTTGAAGAAATAATATACTAACCTACACACATCATTAAAAAATGTTATTTACCCAATATGAACGGTTTTCCACTATATTTTTTAATTTTATGTAAAGATTGAATTATAAAATTTTATACATTTAATTTTAAAAACTAATATCATTTTTGGATTAATAATTATAATATAATACTATGATAAATTTTTTGAAATTTTTCTAGAAAGAATTATTTTTAGGTGAATAGTGAAAATACCATTCTTACAAATAACAAGATTTTAGGACATTATTTTTATATAAGTATGAATTTGAAATAAAGGAACTTTTTTATAAGAACAAATGTTCATTTTATAAGTTAATTTTGAATTTTAAAATTGTTAGTTCAAATTTACAAACCCATATTTTATATTTTAGAACATAAGTAATATTTTCTCAAAGATTGTTTTTAATACATAATATATTTTCATTTTAAAATTAGTTTTTATTAATTTTATAAATTGAATAAAATTAAATGGATATAAAATTTAGAATTTGTTTTTCACAAATTATATAATAAGTAAAATATTATTTTTGGTCATAAAGGACAACTTAAATTAGGAAAAAATATAATTACCATGGTAAAAGATAAAATGGAAAAAGTAATAAATAAAGGAGTAAAGGGATTAAAATATGATAAAAACATTTCTATAATTGAGTGTGTTATGTTTTTATAGACCTTATCTCATCCCAAAAAAAAATTAATTCAAAAAAATAGCAATTTTATAGGTTTAACTTGTGTTCCCTTTATATAAAGTTAAAATATTAACAAAAATGTCATTCTCCCCACTTATAAAAGGAGACTAAGCCCACACCTTCAAGGAACTCATAAAAATTTGGTTTCCTTATAAAAATATTCCCTTTTCCCTATAATACTCTTTAACTCTATTTATCTTCTAGACACACGATATTATCCTAATCCATTTATTTACAAGGAATATTCAAAGGAAATCTCAAAGTGCTCAATGTGAGTAATTATTTTTACTTAACTTATTCCATTTATATTTATCTTTCACAATTATATTTTTAAAATCCATATTTAATAACATAATTATTGGTTATATAATTAATTTTATTCAATTATAGTAATAATCATTAATCAACTTTCTTTCCTGTTTATAAAAATGAAATCATAATTCATGCACTATACGAATTACCACCTCGATGATGAAACATGTTATGTTTTCCCACACCAACTTAAAAGGATGATATAAAACAGGAATTAAATAAATAATTATTATATTTAAATAATTTTTATTATTCTTAAACAAAAAAAATATTATTACTCCTTTCTCCCATTCTATGAAAAATGAAATCGCAAACCATGCATATGTGTGAGCTACCACCTCCATTGAATGATTGATTTTATTATTTATTTTCAACACTACCATAAATGGATGGTCATGAGGATGGGATTAAAGGATAAATTTTACTTTATTCTATCATTAAGGATATGTGATGATAAATTGAATAACTTATTAATGATACAATCAACTAAATATTGTCATTAATTTAATCATTTAAATGAGAAAACTAAGAGGAAAATGATCTATTATTTATAAGTAATGACATTATATAATTTATATTTTATTTATAATTCTTTAAAATTATGATACTTAACACTAAAAATCACCAAATAATATCATTATTCTTTGGTTATAATTATATTACAACTAAACCACATCATAATCACCCATTAATCAGGTAGGTTCATGTTTAGGTTGGTTTAACCACCTAATTGAACAATACAATGAATTTATATCCTAGATGACTATAAAGTCATATTTAGTTGTATAATGTGATAAAAATATGTAAAAATATGTTTTTATCGTTATTTTATAAGAATATATAACTTTTTAATTAAAAAATCAACCATTTCTCATTAAGAAACACTGAAAATACTTGTCGTCAATTTCGATGTTAGAGATCATATCCAAAACTAACATGAAATGAAATTATAGATTTAAAAACTATTTTTTAACATCTAATACATTACCTCTAATTATATTTTAGTGATGAAATTTGTAACAAGAATGAATACCAGCACCGTTTTTATGAAACCAGTTCAAAGCAATAAAGATTACTTACACCCAGTCTTGAAAATATGTAAAAAGTAACTGATATTTATATGAATATAATTATTTTAAATTATAATTATAGATGGTTATAGTTGTGAATAAGGTATTTGGGTATGTATGTAATGAACTTAATTTAATTATTCATGATATTTGGTGCAATTTCAAAATGAATCGAGACCAAGATAAATATTTTCATCTCAAATTACTCTATTTAAGAAATGTTTGGTATTATACACCTAATTTAATTTATGAGGTATATATATTACCTATTTTAGGTGTCATATGATGAATTAAATTTTAATAATGGTCTCTAAAGTTCAATTAAAAGTCCATTATTTCAAGGGGTTTTGATTAAACTATTACTCAATCTACAAGGCTTTTCCGGGTCACAATTATGAATCTTTGAGACATGAAACATGTTATGAACCATGTTTTATTTGTATGGTGTTATATTTATTGACTATAAGATTAATTATAAATGATATATTTACTTATTATTCATGGGATAAATTAATCTAAATCATGGTCTTTTCTTAAAACATCTTTTGACTAAAGTGTTACCTGAGTTTTGAGATTTTTTGGTAACTCCATTTTCATTTATTAGGTTATTATCATTCACAGGAACTTATAAGTCTAGAATATTATGTAATTTTATTGTATTATATTGAATTATCTAATTATTTACATTTTAACAACAATATTCAAGCTTCATGGTATTTGTTTCCCATAAGGTATATTGATATCTTAAGTCTCCATCTACGAGTTATAATGTTTCCTCATAAAATTTTTCCTTATATACTTGGGTTCTCACATCATGATTTTTTATTTTATAGTATTTTATAATCCTATTTGGTAAAATTAAGCTTTAATACAAATGAATTTTCTTACCCTTCTTATAATTTGAGTATTAAAAAATGTATCTTGAAAATAATAAAAAGGGTTTCACCTTTCACTTTCGTATGTTTTGTCTTCCTTTCCTCGTTTATCTAAGATAAAATTTATACATTTTTAAGGATCCGTTAATGGTTATTTTTTAAAAAAATAATTATTTTAAAATTATTTGACATCGTCATTTCAAAATTTTCCTTTGAAATTAACATGTAAATTTTTATTTTACATCAATGTTAAAAATGTTTTCTAAAATATATTTTAATATTTGATTTCCATTTACACTATAATTTTAAAAATTATTCACCCTAATAGATTTTATGTTTAATTATTTATCCTCAAATTTGTGTTTTTGTGTGTTTTATAATTTGGGGGATTAAACTCATTGTATCAATAAATTCTATTTTTGTGATATCATTCGAATAATTCTTTTGTGAGAGTGTTTTTTGTTTATGTCAATGCCCTTTTATGTTTACCTTATTAAACTAAGGTTATGCAATTTTACAACCATTCACCTTCTTCATCTATATGCGATCTTAAAAATTTATTCCTTTTATTAACATATGGAGAATTATTGACATTCTGTATGTTTTTATTATAATATGGATGACTGTGGACAAGTTGACTATGTATTGTTTAACCATCCACTTTCTCCATTAGGATGGGTTCTGATAATGTAATCCCTTTTATTAAAATGTGGGAAAGTATTGGAGTTAAATATATTTTTTTCCAATATGGATTATTATGGCATAGTTGACTATGTATTGTTTTACCATCCACATTCTTCCTCTGGATGGGTTATGATCCAGTTATACCTTTTATTGAAATGGGGAAAAGTATTGGAATTCTGTATGTTTTCATTCCAATATTGATGATTATGGGTAAGTTGAATATTTACTTTTTAAAAATTCAACTTCTTCCACTATTATTTTATGGTTGGTATAAAAAAAATTATGTAAATTATGTGTCTTTGAGCACTGGATCCAAGAGTGTGGGTTCACAACATCACAATTGGTATTAAAAGAAATATTTAGGTAACTATAGATATTAGGATATTTTTTTAGGGTTATTTAATGACATATAAGTTAAGTTTGATCAAAATTTTAAAGGTATAAATAACCCTTTATAATATAATATTATTTAATTATATTGTAATAATTCACATTTTATTTAGAAATTTTGATAAGAAAACATCACTGAAAACCAGAGGAATAATCCCAGTTAATGGAATAACATCCTAATGTTTTTTTCAAATGAGATTATGTGGTTTTTCATAGTAGTTACAACCATGTCTGGATACTACAATTGGATACTTCTAGTGTATATTATTTGGTTAGTTTCATTTTATTTATGAACCACTTTGAAGTATTTAAGTAAAATATTAACTAATTAGGTTATATGGTCTAATAAAAATATGGCCAAGGATAGCTAAGGATTTAAAAAAGAGAGTAATAGGTTGATACAATAGTATCATATGTTAAAAATAAATGTTTAATAAGGGAATACATGTTTGGATTGACATTTCCATAATTATATTTTAGATATTATCATAACCATTTTGGTTTCAGTATTTGGTTGAAATGGGATCATGGGAATGAAGATGAGAGTTGTATATGTCTATAAACCACTATATCTTATAACTGAATAAGGGATCATACTTAAATGGTTCACAATTTTAGTATATTCCATTTATTATGGAAAATTTTAGTTTCTTAGTCTTTTCTAATGTGGTAAGATTGATATTTTCTTGAAACACTTACCTTTTTCATTAGTTAGTGATATTTATCATTCATAATCTGATATATTATAAAATTTATGAGTATTATTTGATACATCTAAAGATTTTTATTTAGAGGTTTTACATTAAAGGTATGGAAAAATATATTAAATGGTATCAATAACTATGAAAATTGATTTTATGTCAAGGATATATTTTTGGGATAAATATCATAGAATGCCTGATTGTGGAATGAACCACTCTTAGGTTTAATACATAATTGATATTGATTTAATAAAGGGTTGATTAAATTTGAGAAAGGTAAATTAAATAGTAATTGGAAACCTTGGGATTGATAATTTATTCTTTATATTTTTTGAGAAGTTCAACTCATTTTTAGGGATTAGATATACAGTGACCAGTGTATAAACTAGTGGTTAACACCATATGAGGGATAAAGATAGAGTTAATTTGTAGGGCAATATATAATCTCATTATGGTTTAATGTATTGGATGTTAAAATAGGTTTTTGGAAATTTAAGTTATTGATAATATATGATTAGGGTATATACATACTTGGGTATGTGATTTTAGGAATGATTAATCTTGTCTGAGGAAGGATAGGCGGGATTTTGAAATAATAGAATTAAAAGATTTTTAGATTTTGAATATTTTTAGAAATTTCATGGTAATTTTTTATATATATTTTAAGAATTATGTTAAAAAGTATTATAGAACCAAACGCAAAGTAACCTAGGTTGAACTAAGAATGATATATGTCAAACTGGTTGAATCAAATATAATACCATTTTTGTTTATTAAATATAGGCTAACAAGATAGTTTTATAAAATTAGATAGTATTCATTTATAATGATTCACTTGTAATGATAGTCACTCATGTTAACTCTTTTAGTTTTACTAATGGATGGAATTATAAGAATCCATGGGTGTGGGGGACAATACAGATGTTGAATAAATGAAAACCCCATTAGAATGGGTGATTGAGTGACCAACATTATGATTATACCAAATCAACAATCATGAAATATAATTAACAATGTGAATATAGTCGTATTCCCAAACACACCAAGGATAAGAAATTTGGAGTCTCTTTAAAGGTCAAGTGATGAAGATGATGAAGGAAAGAGGATTAAACTTACTATATGTAAAAAATGTAGGAATAATAAAGGGGTAAATTTCATAAAGGTATAAGTAAATGATATAATTGTAGAGATTAAGGTTACGATACTCACAAGTATAAGGGGAGGAGAGAATCTACGTAAATATGTGGCTTCAATTTCAAGGGAGTTGCTCACTATGTGACTCAATGTCTCAAATCAAGTACCAATGAGGGAGAGAGTCACCAATAACCCTGAAAATAAGTAAAATCCTATGAAATTACTATTAATCAATAAGATAGTGAGTTTTCACTCAGGAGTTTCTTATCTCTTATGTCATGTATGTTTTCGCCAACTACTGGATATTGAGTTATAAAAACTCCAAGTGGTATGACTATCATATTAATCATTTTTAGGGTTTATAGGAATTTATTCCTTATATATCAAGATTTTGTTCCCTTAGTAAAATTCAATGTGAAATTATGAATGGGTTATCCCTCTTTATAAAGATCTTATCATAATTTTTCATATTGATAAATCGCATTCTATTCCCTAAATAAACTTAACATCATCTAGAGAGGCGAGGTTAATTATGAGTTCCCAGAAGGAATTACTATGAGTCAAATATTGGGGATGTAATTTATGTAAGGGGGGAGAATATAACAACCTGTGATTTTAATATATGTTACCTTTAAATAATTCAATGTGTTTGATATCTTTCTCCACATGCAACACCAAACTTAAATGGAACCATGATATGTTTTAATAAAAATATAAATACTAAGTATGACTATTAAAAAATATCACTTTATTTCGCTATAATAAATAGGAGTAACTCATTTAATAAATATTTATATAAATAAAATAAATGAAACTTTTAATTAATGGAATTCAATGACTATAGCTAAAATAATTGAAAATCATATTATGCTTAAAAATATATTTTTTAAATTTAGTTTTTTATTTCAAGAAACTAAGTATATTATGATTAAAGAAATAAATTATTTAAAATATTATTCATATATTATTCATATATTAATTTTTAATTTAACTAAAATAATAATAAAATAATAGTTAGCATTTAAAAAAGTTATTTTCCCAATATGAACATTTTTCCACAATGTTTTTGGATTTTATTTAAATATTGAAATAGAAAATTTTATAAATTTAATTTTAAAAAATAAAAATATTTATTTTTTTTAATAATTATAATATAATATTAAGTTATATTATTGGGATTTTCTTAAAAAGAATGATTTTTATGTGAGTAGAAAATATATTGTTTTAACAAATAACATGATTTTATGAAATTGTTATTATTAAAATATGAATTGGAAATTAATAAAAACTTTTTATATGAAAAAAATAGTATTTTCTAAGTAAATTTATAATTTTAAAATTGTTGGATTTAATTTACAAGCTCATATATGATATTTTAAAACATAAGTAATATTTTCTCAAAAAAAATTAATACATTATATATTTTTATTTTAAAATTGATTTCTATCACTTTTTTAAATTAAATAAAATTAAATGTATATAAATTTTAGAATTAATGGTCCCAAATTATCTGATAATGGCCACTTTTTTTTACAATATACATGTTACCTTAGAAAAAAACTAGTTACTAGGGTAAAAGATAAAATGGTAAAAGTAATAATTCAAGGGTTAAAGGGACTGAAATATGATAAAATCATGTCAATAATTGAGTGTATAAGGTTTTTTTTTGAACTTATCTCTTCTCCAATCAATTACCTCACAATTTTGGATCCACTTGATAAGCATAACATATGATCTCTTTATATAAATTTGAAATAGTTACAAAAATTTCATTCTCACCACATATAAAAGGGGCCTCTCGCCGCCCCTTCAATGTACTCAAAGAAACTATGTTTCCAAATGAAATACTACCTTTTTTCCTTACCCTGGAGTAATATTTATCTTTTTTATCTTTTTTTAATAATTTATTATCCAAATTCATCAATTTCTAAGAGATATTCCAATGAAATATCAAAGTGCTCAATGTGAGTAATTATTTTTACTTAACTTCTTCCATTTCTATTCTTCTTTTCTAATTATAATTATCATGACCCATCTTAATGGGAACTGTGTCGAGACTCCCCAATCCCACCTCAAATAAAGGGATGACGAATATCATTGAGAAGTCATATCACTAACATGAGAGGCCTTAACCTAAGTACCTACACACACACACACACACATCTCCCAGCCTATACAATGCTGAAATGTAAAAACAACTAAACAAGCCTGCATGAATACATATAAAACACAAAACTAGAGTACGATATGAAGTAAAGTAATATAAATAGGGCCAAATAATATCCCACAAGATTGTTTCAAAAACACAATTCCAATCTGAAATTAAAACTGGGATTGTTGTTAAAATACCGCACGAAGACACCCTGGTATGTCTGGTCTCAATAAGAACCGTTTGGTCATGGTCCATCAAGGACTCTGTCGAAATATCGATCATCTGCACCAGACACGACACATGCATGAAAATACTAGGCAGAGGTGAGTATAATAATACCCATTAGGACACCCCAAAACCACAAAGCATACAAAAAAAGAAATATGGTCATCTCTACACTAGTATATGTCTATAAAAAATATAACAAGAATGTTCAGATATACTCAAAAAAGACACACAGTCTAAAGGTGAGTCACAACTGTAGTATATCAGCCTGGGATTCTAGCATGAAGATTACACATAGCACTTGTCCAAGAGAACAGACTCCTATGTCTGATACCATCGATGATGTCTAAAGAGATACGATACACAAACAAGTATCACTCCCAAGGCCATATGGAGTTACCAACAAACTCAACATGGATTAACCCACTAAGAAGGAGATCAACAACCATGTATTGTTGGTCATGAAGAAACTAAGAACTCCATTTACGGTGCATAGATCAATAGAGGATCTCACTCTGGGCCTCATAGAGGGATTCCAACAACTCTATCCAAGAAGTAATTTTAATGAGATCATTGTCCCATGAGTAGGAAATGATTCCATACTAACCCTCAAGGAAAGGATAAGGGGAATGAACCCTAATGAAACTTTTCTAAGATACATTAGAAAACTGGTCCAAGCCATGTATAAAATAATACACAGCATGTGGTAGGGGTCACATGTTGTGTCACTTGACCTCGTGTCCTTCTCGTGTAAATGGAATATATCTCAAGCCATGTCCATGTATGTGTATAAGTACATTGTGTTTAGGATACCCATGTATTCTACCTATTTTTCAATAGATGGATTAGAATGTTTACTCATTCGGGTCATGTCTGTGTAGAGGAGTACATGGAATGCTCTAATCTGTGTACTCCAACCTATGTCTATGTACCCTTCAAGGTACACGTCGAGTCTCCCGGGGGAGGTCACACGTCATGTGATCCTTAACTCCTACCAAAAACCCAAGCTACTACACATGGTGCCCCACACGCCATGTATTTCTATATTACTCACAACGTGGTTCATGATTTTTTATAATCGCAAGTTCTTCCTCCGCCCACCTTCTCCACTTATTTGACCTCCAATATGCCCATACCATGCTGGGAAACTCAAGGTACTGACTCATATGAGCCTTTCCATCGATAAAAAATGAATTATGGCTTTCAAATCTACTCAAAAAATAGATCTATACATAATTCTTCATTGTGTTATAAATAACATGAAATTGGGACTCTATTGTCATCTGATTCACCACGCTTTAGTCATCACACCACCATCGTGTTGTGTCAATCGAATATCTACAATTTCGGATTGTTGTGCTAAGAAATGTGCGGGAAATGATCAATTGTTTGGGACATGTCAAACCATGGGACAAAAAAAGAATACCCATGATGAATGGGTAATCAGGGGAGAAAATAACATGAACAATCAATAGGAATAGACTTTTATCAATGATTGTGTCAATCTCAGTTCATTTTTATTTGAATGAAAATCTAATAATCAACAATTTAATCTCTAATAAATTCATACAAAACTAAATTAAACTAACCCATACTACAAGATGACTGATCTGTGAGTCAATCTGTTCATTGATTGAGTCACATTCATTATAGAAATTAAGAACGGAGAAATAATCAAATCAAAAAACTACCCTACCAGGATTCAGATATATTACTAATGAATAATAGGGGTTGTGGTGTGATTGTTGGAGAGATCCTTTGAATCCATTGTGTGTTGACCACAAATCCATGATATGTTCGACATTCTCCTAACAGATTCTCCAACTCTCTATGAAAGGTTTCTCTAATAGCTCCAGGTTTATGTGTCTAACCCAAGGATTTTTCTATAGTATTCAATTTAAAAACTCACCAAACCACTACATCATGAATTAGAAATAAATAATTTTTTTAATTTTTTTATTCATTTCTGTGATCGCAAAGAATGTTCTGAAAATGATTTTCACTAACCAAAGTTAAGTCATTCCTAGGGTAAAAACAATATCTTAAACTTAACAGGGCCCTCATATTTCTGGTCCTAGTACCCATTTATAATTTATTCCACTTTTTCTAGAAAAATGTTCATGAGTGCTATTTAATATATTTCAAACATTTATTCCAGGCACACTGAGTCTCTAAATTGCATTTCTTCTTAGCACATTATCACAAAAATAATCCATACAATATCCAAAAATAATACAAAGTAAATCCAAGTCATTACATTATTCTAATTTTGGGGCTTTATATCCATGAAAAATCCAAAACAAGGGCTACTCAAAGAGACATGGGTATTGAGCATGAATCTGAGCATCCCACTCCCATGTTCCCACTAAGAGATTCCCATCACTACTACAATAGATTTTTTATCTAATTATAGGTCTTTAATTGCTCCAGCCAAAAACATTGTCAAATACCCCCTTTGTCAGCGCTAAAAAAATTGTTAAAAGGGGTCTTTAACAGTACTAAAAACGATATTAAAGGGGGTCTTTAACAGTACTAAAAAATCACTATTAAAGGGGGACCTTAATCAAAACTTTTTTTCAAGCACAGATAAATGGGGTCTTTTATTAGCACTTATAAAATAGTGCTAATAAGGAGGGGTTTATGACTTCTTTTTTAGAAGTGCTGATAAAGACCCCCTTTATGATCACTTTTTTACAAACACTGATAAAATTATACTTTAAAAAAATATTTCATTAAAAATAATATATAAATATATAAAGATATTTATATTGATATAAATATAATATATATTTTTTGAAATACGTATTAAATAAGATAAAGAGGCATTTACACTTAAAATATAAGATATTTAGTGAAAATGGCTTATAAAAAAACTAAACAAATATTTTTAATTAATAATTTTCTTATTATTACCGATTAATAGTCATTAAATATCAATTTGAAGATAAAAAATCAAAAAAAAAATAACAGATCTCAAATAAAATGAAAACATAACTCAAACTGTAAATGGTCATAACTTTTTATTCGGGTGTCTGTTTGCACTCAACAACATATCAAATCAAAGCATGTGATGATATCTAAGCTGTTATGAATTGGGAGACCCTATTCACTATTTTTTTGAGGCCAAAAAAAGGCCCAAACATCCTCTAAAACTGAGTTTTTAGTCAGGGTACACCAATTGTTTAACTTTTGAGGTATTTTAAGCCTCTTTTATGGGGGTATTTTTTCCATTTTTCAGTGGGGAATGAATTTATTCCTAGAAATTACATTCATATTTATATTATATATTTTAAATTTTATCATTTTTCATAATGTAATTTTATTTATAATCGAATAAATAAAAATATATACATATTTTTTATATATTCCTACATAAAAATTTAATTTTATAACTAAATAAATTAAAAATATTTACAAATAAAATATATTTATTAATATATAAGCATATATATAAATATATGGATAAAAAAAGTAATGAAATATATATAAATATATAGATATATTATAAAATGTGAAACAAAACACTATAGGGGAGTATAAAAGGCTTTGATGTATATACTGTAGGTCTCGAGTTCAAAACTCGCTGAAGATAGGGGTGTGTGTGGAAGGATGGGATTATATAAAGAACTAGTAAATGGCTGGGGGGAAGCACTAATAAAAGGGGTAGGGTGGAAGCATTGATAAAGGGGGGTGGGCTGTGAAAAACTTATATACCATTCATCAGCGGAGCCTTTATCAATGCTTTTTTAGCACTGTAAAAGGCCCCCTTTAACATCCCTATAAAAAGCACTGCTAAAGGGGTCCTTTAACAGTGCTAAAAAGTTCTATTAAAGGAACCTTTTAACAATTATTCATTTTATGGCTATTAAAGGTGGCCTTTAACAACGCTTTTTTAGCGCTAATAAAAGTTTCAGGCATTTAACCATGCTTCAATTATCAACACCATTTTAGCATTGATAAAGGACTTTTATATTGATATTAAAGTCCAATTTTGTAGTAGTGCATGCTGCCACCAGACACACACAAAAGGAATCGATCACCCAAGAAGGATCCTCTCTTGTCGATCCTCGGTTTCTACCAGGTACCTAGTAAAGGTATAACAACCCTGCTTTTTATTACACACTTAAACCTGATTTATTACATAAAATATTCACTTGATACAACATAGAAGATCGAGATGTATAGTTTATTTTGGGCTTAGGAGCATTACATAAAATCTTAGAACATAAAATACATAACATCTTTATTGAAAACTTCCTTTACATGACCACTACATTCCCTTGTACTTAGCATTGCATGGGATAACCTGAGGGCATGCATAAGAAAAGGGTGAGCAATAAATCCCAGTAAGGGAATAAAAATTGAATAACATGATGAATACAATACATGTTAGACAATAGGCATATCAATGGATCATAAGAGAAAAATGAACATAAAGACGTGATAAAGCATGATAATCATAACATGGAAATGTGGCAACAACACTTAACATAGAATTAGCATGAGCCAAGGCTCATTGCACATGGAGCATGAGTAAACCTTAATTGCACATGAATAATGAGTAAAACCACATTTCACTTGAATTATAATGAGTCAAAACCCATTTCACATGATGTATCATGATACTATACTTTACCCAATGCATTGAAGTGCTATCAGGGTGCACCCTTCTTAAACATTTCATTTCATGCATAAGTGTTCCCCTTGGATCATATAACATGGAATAAATAAACATCATAAGTTATTAAATTATTAATTAATCTAGAATAAATAAATGAAATTACCATTATATATGTATATGTTCATAAAGTTGAATACCCTTGATAGAAACATGGGTAAGGTATTCACTACACAATGATCTTGGCTTGGAAAAACGTGGTGCAATTTCGACACCATAATGGACCGACATAAGGATTCATGAAAATGGTTGATGATAGAGAAAATGGTGTCTCATCATATGTAAATAAAATGGATAGTAAGGTCTTCATATAGATATATGTCCAAACAAACGTAATGGAATTTAGAGTAATAATACAAAAGAATTACTTGGATGTAAAAAAGGATAGATAAATCCCTCACGGAATTTCGGCATGGTAACGGGTGTACATGGGTGGAATTAATGAGAGATAAAGGGGTTTTCCATCATCCAAAAATAAAGAGGGTAGTATGGGGAAGGTTATAAATCAAACCCAATATTTTTAATTGAATAAAAAATGCATAACAACTTAAACAAAATTGGACAAAAATGAGAGAGGAAGAAATCCCTTACATGGAAGTGTGATCCCAAAGGATTGGGAGAGGCTTGAGAGAGGATTCTTGGCAGATTGGGGCACCTTTGGAGGATTATAGAGAGAGGATGGTAGGGGTTGGTATAACTCCAAAGGCTTTGAGTGAAGAGTAAGAGGGAGCTTGGGTGGGTTTATATAGGAAAGGAGAGGGAATTCTTTATTATTTAGGTTTGGGACACCTCACAATAAACTAATAAATACCACAAACCATACCATGATTTTTTCCCATGGTTTTTGACAAAATGGAGTGGAAAACAGTATTTTATAATTCCAATTGCCTAACTTCTTAAAATAATAGGGTTGATTATGTGGAGGTGAGTCACACTCTCAAGGAAAACAATTTAAAAAGACAAAATGTTTTATAAGTCCTGGAGGGTCCACAAAAGCTTTCTAAAATAAATCAAACAAATATAAAATCACATTATTTTAATTCTAAAACTTATATTTTAAGAACATATTTTTATAGTATTTTATTACCTTGCTATTGGGTCATTATGATGTCATAAAACACATTATATATTTAAACAGCATTTAATTTTTACCCAAAAATTTAACTGTCTCAGAAAATTATGAAAAATTCACCGTTGGATAATTTGGACATACAGATTCCAAAAATAATATTCATTTTATATAAATAATTTTATAAATAAGTGAATTTTTACTTTTAATATAAAAATCGACATTTACTGAAAATTCATGGGTTTTGACAAAAACGGTTTTCAAACCTTAATAAAAATTACAATTATATTCATAAAATTATATGATCATTAATATTTAATAAAAATTAATTTAATAATGATAATATTTTAATAAAATATTATTTATTTCAAAAATCCATTAATTCATCAAAGTATATTTCTTAGTTGAATATTAACTAAAAATACTATTTGTGCTTTAAAACTATTTACAAAGTAATAATAATAAAATGAATGCACATTATTTATAAAAAAATAATGTACATATTCATAGTTATAGGGTCTTGTTACATAACCCCTTATAACACACTCATAAGACCTAAGGGTAAGGTGTGCGATGGTGACAAACTCTTGGGGTAGCTTGAATAACACCGCTCGGGTGGTAATCTCTATTAACTTCCACTTCTCCCATAGTCGGTTCTACTCAAGCTTAACATGTTCAAGCTCAGATTGGGATTGGTCAAGAGTGAAGTCCAATGAACCCACCTCCTTTCCGAGCTTTGAAAAATGGGCTTCATATGGGGCAAGTCTACTGGATGAGGATATCGCTTCCTTTTTCTGAGTAGATTGGATTTGTTAAATCCCTTTATTTATACTAATAATGTGACCGCTGTTCAATGACTATATTAGCAATGGTCACAATTCATAATGGTATTTTAAAATATAGAAACATAAAAAAAATGAAGTTCACATTTTATATAACCATAATAAGACATTTAATTAGATCAAGAAAAATTTTCATTAATGAAATTTTGGGTCATTGCAATCTTCCCCCCTTATGAAATTTTACCCTCAACATTTCCTTTTCCCACACTAAAATAGATTTGGGTGACTTTACTTAATCACTTCCTCTGATTCCCATGTCGCTTCTTCAAACTTGTGGTTTCTCCACAATACCTTGATGAGGGGAATTTTCTTATTTCTTAGAACTTTTTCTCTACGGTCTAAGATCTACGCTGGTTGATCCTCGTAAGAAAGATCATCCTCTAGTTGTACTACCTATGAAGAGAGTACATGTGAAGGGTCTGGTATGTACTTCCTTAATAGGGATACATGAAATACATCATGTACTTTGTCCATGGTAGGTGGAAATGCTATTCGATAGGCCACAGCCCCAACACGATCAAGAATCTCAAAGGGGCCAATGTACCTAGGTCTTACCTTCCCTTTCTTTCCAAAACTCATGACCTTATTTCATAGAGATATGCATAGAAATATCATGTCTCCAAATTTAAACTCAAGGTCTCTTTGACGGTTATCTTCAAAACTCTTCTGTAGACTCTGGGCTGCCTTGATATGTTGTTGAATGGTTTTCACCAGCTCCACCATTTCTTCGACCATTTCTGGTCCTAGCATCTTACGCTCACTAACTTCATCCCAACATGTCAGTGTTCTAAACCACTTCCTATACAGGGCTTCATAAGGTGCCATTCGGATTCTCAAGTGGAAACTATTATTGTAGTAGAATTCAACCAGTGGAAGATGTTGATCCCATCCTCCTTTGAAATCTATAGAACACGCTCTCAACATGTCCTCAAGTGTTTGGGTAGTCCGCTCGGATTGGCCATCAGTTTGAGGATGTTACACTGTAATGAATTTCATCTTAGTATTTAGATCATGTTGAAGACTCTTCCAAAACATAGAGGTGAATCTTGGATCTCGATCAGATACAATAGATAGTGGTACTCCATGAATCATTACCACTTCCCTGATATATATTTGTGCCAGTTGATCCAATGAGAAATCCTCTCGAATTGCAAGGAAGTGTGCAGACTTTGTAAGATGGTCCACAAAAACCCAGATTTCATTGTTGCATTTAGATGTCTTCGGAAGTCTGGTGACAAGGTCCATGGTGATGTTCTCACATTTCCATGCTGGTATAGGCAATGGTTGCATCATCCCCTTAGACTTAGGACTCTCTACCTTCACTTACTGACACACCAGGCACTTTGATGTATACTCAGTTATCTCCTTATTTATATTATCCCACAAATAATGCTCTTAGAGATCTCGATACATCTTTGTGTTTCCAGGGTGAATAGAGAAATTTTAACTATGCGCGTCATCCAAAAGTTCCTTCTTCAGCTTTGGACATGATGAAACATATATTCTTTTCCCAAATCTCACAATTACTTCTTCATTAACATTGAACTCTGAGGATTTCTCTTTTCTGATAACTTCCACTCTCTTCTGAATTCCCACATTATCCTTTTGATCATCCTTTAACCTTTCCAAAAGAGACGGTTGAGCAATCATTTGTGAAAGGATTGATGATGTTCCCTTATTTATGATTCCCATGTCTATCTTCATGAAAGCTAAGAATATTGGGACCTTATAAATTCTCATAAATGATAAAATTGATGGGTCCTTTCTACTTGGAGCATATTCCACCTTGTTTGCTTTACCAGGGTGGAAATGGATTGAGCAGTCATAGTCTTTGATCAGCTCTAACTATCTTCATTGGTGCATGTTCAACTCATTCTGTGTGGATATATACTTGAGGATTTTTTGGTCTGTATGTATTTCACACTTCTCCCCAAATAAATAATGCCACCAAATTTTTAAAATGAAGATCACCACAGCTAATTCCAAATCGCGTGTTGGATAATTCTTCTCATGAACTTTCAATTGCCTTGAAGCATAGGCAATGACTTTGACATTTTATAGCAACTCACAGCCCAGACCCTTCTTTGAAGAATCACTTAATATGACAAAAATTTCTCCACTTGTGGGTAAATTGAACACAGGCGCAGTGATAAGCCTCTTATTTAACTCCTTGAAGTTTTCTTCGCATTCATCACTCCAAGAAAACTTTACTCCCTTCTGAGTTAGCTTGGTAAGAGGGTTGGACAATTGTGAGAAATTTCTCACAAATCGTCGATAATATCCAGATAACCCCAAGAAGATACGGATATCCATTACTGATGTTGGCCTTGGACATCCCTCAATTTCATCTGTTTTGGAAGGATCCACAGATATTTTATTGCTTGTGATGATATGGACCAAGAATGCGACCTCCTTCAACCAGAACTCACACTTTCTGTACTTTGCATAGAGATTCTTCTTCTGGAAGGTCTCTAGTGTAGTTCTTAGATGCTCCTCATGATCCTACTTGGTTTTAGATTATATCAGAATATCGTAACGCGTGTCGCAATGTGTGCAAATTTTCAATATTTATTTACCTACTAACTACTATAGAAGTGGCGAGTAGGGTCGAACCACAGAGAGAATGTGAGTAGACACTAGGAAATGTCCTCTTGGAGGAATGTTCAGGCATATGGGCTTTAATTGTGTGATTAACAACTAAGTTCTAAAAACTAAATGACTATTTTAAAAATTACTATTTAAATTGACTAAACTATATAAGTGAATTAAGTTATGAAATAAACTGGCGGAGATGGAAGTGTCACAGTCGTGACGTCCATTCAAGTGCATGCAATGTCAATTATTTAATTCCCACATTTGAATATTTATTTATTCAATTATCACTGATTCAAAATTTAATCAAAATACTATATGGTCTCGTTCTCTGATGTTAGACAGTATTCTAATGTTTACACAAATTATCTGTCATTTCGTTCTCTGTCCTGACGAATAATTTATGAATCATAATAGCACTGAATCACTTGGTGAAATACGATGACCCGTTTCTCACAAAGTCAAAGTATCTACCTACGTCGGGTTCACTCACATGAGATCACTTATTCAGTATCACTCACACAAGTTTGAAGAAGCGCACACACAAAATATTAATTTTTAAATTAACATATTTATTTATTCAGAATTCGCTTGCGCGCTTGATCGAATTCCAAATAAATAAATTCTCTAATGAACTCCCGTTCATGATTAATTATTAGGAATCACACGAATGGGCACCAAATCATGTGTGCAAAGCCCAAATAACAATTAATTTCAATGCAGATATAATTAATTAAATAAACATCCAAATGAAATTAATTCAAAATGCAATCAAACATGAGGATAAATTAAAGACATGAAATTTCCATCACTTTCATCATAACTCTAAACCAAATTAAATTACCCAACCATCGTGATGACACGACACATAAAATAATAAATAGAAGATATCACCATTCTCGTGTCGTTGTTGTGGTAACCGCGAGATGATGTCAACAATCGCAAAATAATCATCATCACTCTGCTCTGTGTAGTCGCTGACGCCACACCCAAATCAAACCACTGCACCGCTGAAAATATGATCCAATCTGTGATCGCTCTCGTCATGCGACGTCAATCTCCTAAAGCCAAATCGAAGGTTGATGACATGTCTGAACCACTGCTACGCTCTCGAAATGGAGGAGGGGTGGTTTCTGGATGTTGTGCTGAGCATCCGGAGGTCAGCATTGATGGTGGACTGTTTTGCACCTATCTAACAGGGGGGAGATATGGTGAGCGGGTTTGGATGAGAGGGGTGAGGGAGATGTGGTGAGGCGCAAGGGCTTGTGGGCAGGTGGGTGAGCGGGGCGATGAGTGGGTCTACTATGGAGAGGGTAGCTGGTTGTCAAATGGGAAGGTCGGGTTAGGGGGTGAGATATGGGGTGGCGGGGGCTGCTGGGGGAGATGAGGGGGGCCGACGGGTGAGGTAAGGGAGGTCTGGGGGAGGATGCGGGGTGTTGGGGGTGATAAGGGGGGCAGGGTCTAGGGGTTGAGGATAGAGCGGTGGCTGGGAAGGGGAGAGGATGGGGTGGCGGGTGAATGTGAGAGGAGGGACCAGGGATTTTGGGGGTCTACAGGGGAGAGGAGTCGGGTGTGTGGTGCTGGGAATGGCAAGAGGATGGGGCGGTGGGGGCTGTTTGGGGAAGATAAGGGGGTGAGAGATTATGAGGTTCAAATGTCTCTGAGGTTGTAGGACGGTGGGTCATAAAAAAAATTGTGACAGTTTTTTTATCAAAAAGGAGGGTTGAATATTGAAATAAATGCATGATAAATTTCAATCCAAATGTTTACCTCAAACTCTCACTCCCCCAAACTTAAAACACTACTTGTCCCCATGCATATGATAATCCAATGTTTCGCACTTTTTTTACACAACTCACTCAAATAAGATGGGTAGGAAAAACTAGTGAGTATCAATTCAAAAACCCCTTGAAATAAATGTCAGAGAATAATCCCAAAGAATGGTACACAAGTAGCATATATGTTGTGACATATCAATGAAAGTAGGTCATATAGAAAACTCTCTAGCTCCTGGAGTAATGAATCATCACTTTTATAGGTATCCCCAAAGGTGAGGGTTACCGTGTAATGACCATCAATGTACTCATTATTAGAACCAAAAGAATTATATATTCCCATATAAAAATACATGCAATGAATATGACTACTATGAAATATAACTCATATGATCAGGATGAGAGAATGTTGATCCATGTACATAAAATGACTCACTACCCCTCGAAGAACCCTCTCCATGAGTAAATCTCTCCCCCACACTTAGATTGAAAATTATCATGCAAAATTTCAAGAAATGGGTAGGGAAGGGTATAGGTTATGGGCTTATCCTAAAAAGGATTATTCATGGATTCTAATGCAACATGATGGAGAAAATTTATGGGTGGATCAGTGGGTCAACAGGGCTAAAATATCAAACAAATGCCTCAATAATTTTAGTGCAACTTTCAAAATTCTTATTTCTTTGATGGAAAAACATTGAAAGTTCTAGAAGACATAACATGGTTGATATTACCTCAAGAAAAAGATAAATTAGAGATGATTTAAAATGGCTCAGAGTCCTCATGGGTATGTAAATATAATGTTGGACAGCATAGATGAGCATGACTGCAAATAAGTGTCTAAGAAAATATACAAGTTTTTGAAAAATATTTTCAAAGCATGAAATAATATCAGCAATCATCTAAATCATGAGATCAAGGATCAAACCATGTCAAACAAGAATCATGTGCTCAAATTTTCTAGGGACACAAGTGGTATGTTCCTGACTGTGTTGTGACAAAAAATACAGCAGCTTTTATGTGGGTTCATCAATGACAAGAATGTTAGTTTTTTTCATTTTTCAAAATTTTATTCTTTTTTTTGTTTTTTTAGTTTACATGTTGTTTTTGGAAGCATAAAATATGGAAAAAATAAAACACTTCACTGTGTAAGTGCAGATAGACGCGGAGAGGCTGTTTATATCTGATGAAGCTCCAGAAATGGTATACCTGTAAAACCTACACATTGACAATACATACCCGCATCATATCAAAGAAGTCACACCATAATCAAAATCATGGGGATGATAAAAATATGTATGATGAATTTAAATCCACTATAGTTCCAAGAGAAAACATATTGCGGGAAATGCATGCCTTTTTATTTTATTTTATTATTAAATAAAACTAAATTAAATTAAATTAAATAAAGTGAAAAGAAAAAAAATAAATGATGGGTTTCCTCCCATTGAGCACTAAGTTTACTTCATCTTCATCCAGACGTTGTTGAAACTCCACCAGGATCAAACAGAAATATAAACCATGCATCTGCTTCTTTCTTAGTAGGAGTGTGGAATCCATTCATTGAAGATGATTTTATCCTGTAAGCTACACAAAATCTCAACGGAATATTGTTAGAATAGTGGTTGTGTGGAATGAAATTAAAATATGCCAACTCACAAGGGAATGAATATACCTCTCCTAAAGAAATACTCGTCGAATTATTGAATTTTGGGAAAAGGCCATCAGTGGAAAGATCAAGAATATTTCCTATTTGAACATACACAGGTGAAAAAGTGCCTTTAGAAGACTCCTCCAGTTTTCAGCTTATATTCATCCCATCCTTGAATGTGGTATCTGGGTTTATGATGTATCCCAATTCATTTTCACACCCAAACACTAACACAGTAAAATATACTTGTTTCCAACTCAATTCATGCTCAATGGTTTCATTGATTGTTCCAAGGTCAAAAATATTGTTAGCATATGTGGGTATTTCAAGTGAAGTGTTTTTAACCTTGACGCATGGAGCAAGTGGCCCAGGATCAATTGGATCAGATGACTCCATTGTGTCAAGAATGACATCTTTTTCAATATTTTCTTCTATACTACCCTCATCATATTTCTTTGTTGGTACATGTTTCACCGCAAAATTAGGATCCTCTAAGAAATCTCATTCTTCCATTGTTTCTAAAAAATTATGAGTGTTCTCTCCCACCAATACCGATTGATTCTACAGCTCCAAAAAAGTTTCAGATGTATCCATTCTTTATGAAGTTTTGGACTCATAAATATTTTTAGAAAGAGGTGATTCAATGTCATTTAAAGTGATGTCCTCTTGAGTGTAGAAATCCACTTTATCTTGGTTGAATTCTGAATTTATCATGGTAAAGAATGGTCCTATTTAAATGTCCTCTTCATCCTCAAAAGGTGAAATTTTATAGACATTGAATGTTTTCTTTTTCACTTTTGGATGACTGGGTTGTGAACTCACAAAAGGACATGAAATCACATTTTCAGAGGGACCATTATATACAACTGGGTGGAAGACTAAGTTCTCATATTCTAGAAATGTGATTAGATTGGAAGAATTAAATTCTGATGGATAAGAGTCATCACTTGGATGAAAAGAAGGAGGATCAATCTCATTTTCAGAATCAGGACATAAATGCTGTTCAAATGGAACCTCTACTGCACTTTCCTCAAAGATATTGTTCTGAATTGGATCTTCAAGTGGCAGTGAGGTGAAAAGTTTAACAAGTTGAGTCATTTGATTTCCTAAATTTTTCATTTGATTTTCAAAATATTTCATTTCATTTTCTAAACCTTTTGTTTGATTTTGTAAATCTTTTATTGAAGAAAGTAACTTTGTATTAAGTTCATCTTGAAGTTCAAACATCCTATTTGTCTCAGTGATAGCAGATCGCAACATGTGCTCAATAATTGAATCATTTTTTTGACATGAATTATCAAGTTCTAAATTTTCATGAATACATTGACATTGAAAATGATCAAATGGTGGATAAGGACTAGCAGTAGAATACATATCATAACACGGACTTGAATGATAATCATTAAAATAAACAGGATTACCGGGAAAGCGCATGTGTGGTGAATCATTATACATCATACCTTGCAATGTTGGTGGGTAAGGTGGGAACTTGTGGTAACTGTGTGGTGTAGCCCGTGTCATTTTGAGCTTCTCGGTGTCTTGAAAATTCCTGCAATGAAAAAATCCCAGAGCAGTAAACTATTTTTTTTTGACCTAAATCACTCTTTTAAAAGAACTCCTGATGCTACTATTCTCCCCAGAAACAGCGCTATAAATTTGGCACGTGTGTCGCAACGCATGAAAATTTGCAATATTTATTTACCTACTAACTACTGTAGAAGTGGTGAGTAGGGTCGAACCATAGAGAGAATGTGAGTAGACACTAGGAAATGTCCTCTTGGAGGATTGTTCAGGAAGATGGTATTTAATTGTGTGATTAACAACTAAGTTCTAAAAACTAAATGACTATTTTAAAAATGACTATTTAAATTGACTAAACTATCTAAGTGAGTTAAGCTATGAAAGAAACAGGCGGAGATGGAAGTGTCTGAGTCGTGACGTCCGTTCAAGTGCATGCAGTGTCAATTATTTAATTCCCACATTTGAATATTTATTTATTCAATTATCACCGATTCCAAATTTAATCAAAAAACTATCTAGTCTTATTCTCTAATGTTAGACAGTTTTATAATGTTTACACAAATTATCCATCATTTCGTTCTCTGTCCTGACGAATAATTCGTGTGTCATTATAGCACTGAATCACTTGGTGAAATACGACGACCTGTTTCTCAAAAATTCAAAGTATCTACCTGCGTCAGGTTTGCTCACATGAGATCACTTATTCAGTATCACTCACACAAGTTTGAAGAAGCACACACACAAAATATTAATTTTTTAATTAATATATTTATTTATTCAGAATTCGCTCGCGTGCTTGATCGAATTCCAAATAAATAAATTCTATGATGAACTCTCGTTCGTGATTACTTATTAGGTATCACACGAACGGGCACCAAATCATGTGTGCAGAACCCAAATAACAATTAATTTCAACGCATATATAATTAATTAAATAAACATCAAAATGAAATTAGTTCAAAAGGAAATCAAACATGAGGATAAATTAAAGACATGCAATTACCGTCACTTTCGTCACAACTCTGACACAAATGAAATTACCTAGCCATCACGATGACATGACAGATAAAATAATAAATAAAAGATATCACTGTTCTCGTGTCATTGTTGCGGTCACTATGAGACAACGTCAACGATCGAAAAATAATAATCATCACTACGCTATGTGTAGTTGTTGACGCCACACCCAAATCAAACCACCGCACTGCTGAAAATATGATATGATCTGCGCTCGCTCTCGTCGTGTGACATCAAACTTCAGAAGCCAAATCGAACGTTGATGACGTGTCCAAACCACTGTTGCGCTCTCAAAATGGAGGAGGGGTGGTCGCTGGATGTTGTGCTGAGAATCCGGGCATCAGCGTTGATGGTGGCCTATTTTTCACCTATCTAACAGGGGGGATAGGGTGAGTGGGTGTGTCCGAGAGGGGTGAGGGAGATGTGGTGAGGCGATGGGGCTTGTGGGAAGGTGGGTGAGTGGTGGGATGAGTGGTTCTACTATGGAGAGGGAGGATAGTTGTCAAATGGGGAGGCCGGATTAGGGGGTGAGATATGGGGCGGCGGGGGATGCTGGGGGAGATAAGGGGCATCGGCGGGTGAGATAAGGGAGGTCAGGGGGAGGATGTGGGGTGTTGGGAGAGATAAGGGGGGCAAGGTCCAGGGGGTGAGGAATAGAGCGGTAGCTAGAAAGGGGAGAGGATGGGGCGGCGGGTGAATATGAGAGGACGGAGCAGGGATTTGGTGGGTCTACAGGGGAGAGGATTCGGGTGTGTGGAACTGGGAATGCCGAGAGGATAGGGCGGCGGAGGCTTCTAGGGGAGATAAGGGGGTGAGAGATAATGGGAGTGAGAGATGGGAGGATGGGGAGAAGTTGGGGTCGTGGGTCCATAGGGGGAGGGGAGGGGCGTGAGGTTTTTGAGGGGATTGGAGAGAGGAAGTGTAAAAAGGGGTGTGGTGTGGGTTGTTAGGGTAAAATGAGGGGATTGGAAAGGGAAAGATAAGGAATAGGTCAAAGGGGAGAATTAGGTGCATGGGAATAGAGAGGGGAGTGGGTCAAGGGGGTAGGGGGAAAGTGATTGGAGAGAGAAAAAATCAAAACAAAAAAATGTAAAATCAAAGCTAAAACTAAATTTAAAATTCAAATTATAAAAAACAATTATCTAAATATTTAATGCTAGATAATAATAATAATAAAATTAGAACTAAAAATTAATGCACATGTAATTAGATATTATAATATTAAATATAAAAATAATAAACTAATAAAAATTTAATATGTTATTAATGCAACAAAATAATGAAATAAAATAAAATACAAATTAAAATATACATCCTAATAAAAATTAATAAATTAAACTAAACTAAAATTAGAGAAACTAATATTAATAATATAGTGTTAAATATAATATATAAAATTAATATAATTAATAAAAATAATAAATTACTAATATTAATATATATATTAACTAAAAATTATCAAAATATCTAAACTACTACAAAACTACAAAAATAAACTAAAAATATAAAAATTGGTTAAGCTAATTAATTAAAACTATGTTAAAAAATTAAAAAAATACATGCGATATCCATGTACATCAAATATCATCTATAAAGACTACCACAAATTTATCGAGGTAATCCCTAAAGACTCTATTCATCAAGTCCATGAAGAATGTTGGAGCATTAGTGAGTCTGAAAGGCATTACTATGAATTCATAGTGCCTGTATCTTGTACAAAAAACAATCTTGGGGATATCTTCCTTTTTCACCCTTACTTGATAATAATCCTGATCGCAAATCCACTTTGGAGAAGTATTATGGTCCACGAAGCTGATTGAACAAGTCATCAATTCGTGGGAGTGGATACTTGTTCTTTATCAGGGTTTTTTTAGGCTCGCAATAATCGATAAAAAGGCGCATTGACTCATCCTTCTTCTTGACGAAGAGGACTGGTGCACCCCATGGTGAAGCACATGGGTCTATAAACCCTTTATCCAGATTCTCATATAGTTGTTTCTTCATCTCCTAAAGCTCTACAATAGCCATTCTATACAGAGTCTTGGATATTGGCAATGCCCTAAGTATAAGATCAATTGAGAATTCAACATCCCTTCTAAAAGTAAGATCAGGTAATTCCTTGGGTAACACTTCAAAAAATTCCCTCACACTAGGCATGTCTTCAAGGTTGGTTGTCTCCTTATACTCAATCATCTGAGCCAGATATGTGTGCACATAGGGTAGTAATATCCACGCTTGATATGATTGAGCTAAAGAAGATTCATCTTCCTCCTTGCACTTGTATAGAATTGAGGGTCGATTATCCACATGAAGAGTGATTTCCCTCTCACGGAAATTTATGTTGGCTCTATATAAGGAAATCCAATCCATGCCAAGAATTGCATCAAATTCCACCATAGGGAGTATGATGAGGTTTGATGAGAAATTGAATCCACATATTATGATAGGGGAGGAGTTATATTAATTGGATGAAATGATTACCACATTTTCCATACTCACTAAAATTTTTAATTCCATAATTTGTGGTGGTGCTGGGATTGTTCTAATAAACTTTTGGGATATAAAAGAATTTGTATAACCTGAATCAAAAATTATGTTTTGTATTCTTTAATGAATAACTAGCGTACCTTTCACCACTTCATTTTCAGGGTTCACTTCGGTAGTAGTGATGGAAAAATCTCTCCCTTGGTGCCTTAGAGGTTGTTGGTTTCCTCTAAAATTCCTTGTATTAGGGCACTAATTTTCAAGATACCCTGGTTCTTTGTAGTTGTAGAAATGAACAGTATGTTGAGGTTATAAATGAGTATTCCTATCCTATGTTGCAGCCGTAGGTTTTTCTTGTCATCAGTTAACAGCTTGGTACCCTTCTCTTCCACACCTAAAGCATTTCCTCTTCCCCTTTAGGAAATGTTTGGGGTGCTTCTTTCTGTACCTTTGGCCAGTGGGGTGTTGGATCTTCTTAGAACCGTTTGATTTATCCATCAGACTACCAGCACTGAAGTCCAACTTACACTTCTTATCCCCATGATACCCCTGATATTCTTCGATCTCTATTTTGACCTTGAGGGCACATTGGAAAATTTCCTCATAGTTTTCAAAGTCACGAATCACCATCTCTTTCCGTAGGCTAGGTTTCAACCCACCAAAGAAGCGGTCAACCTTGTATTCATGGGTAATGACAAAGCTGGAGGCATATCGTGCAATCATTGTGAATTTTTCCTCATAAGCTTAGGAAGATTATTTGTCTTTTTTCTTGAGGGAAATGAAGTCCCTTTCCATCTTAAGTCATAGGGTGCACAGAAAATACTTATCAAAAAACATCTTTTAGAAATCCTTCCATTCCAATTCCTTGATCTCTTCCTCAGGCTTTGTATTTTTTATCAACGTCTACCATTTATCGGCTTCACCTTCCATACGATAAGAATCCATAAGAACACTCTCATGTTTATAACATTGAAGGATGGATAAATTCTTTTCAATGAAGTTGATCCATTGTTCGACGATTGAGGGATCAGATGATCCATTAAAAGTAGGAGGCCTTTGTCTCATAAAGCTCTCGATAACTACTTTTTCTTTCTTAGGGGGGGTTGAACGTTCCTCTTAACCCATGTTTCTATTCAAATCCTGAGTTAACTGAGAGATAAGAGTGACAAAGTTCGCGATTCCCGCTCCCATGAGATTGGGCATCTCATTTGCGAAGTCATCAAATTGATCTTCACATTAGTTGTTAGCCTAAGTCCTCCTATTACCATCCATTCGCTGGAATAAAAGGAAAGTTAGGGGTAATACATAAAGGTTAGTCCGAGGAAAAAGTTGATGACTTATTTATTTCCTTAACTTAGGAATCCATAGACTTCAATCTATGCTATCCATGATCTACTTTCTAACATATATTCTTCGGGGAATTTTTTTAATTACCTTAATAATGGTTCATACTAAGCTCATGAATTTACCAAAGAATATCCCCCGAGAGTTTTCTAACCAAGAGTACAGCGAGGCCCATTGTTGTGCACCAGTTCTCGTTCGAGTCTAGCTCAAAGCGGTGTTTTCAAGTTTTAACCCTAGGATACATATGTGCCATACCCGCCTCTACCTACTCGTATCTAGACAGGGATTTATTTGCTTGATAAACCACTTAATAAATACTCACAAATACTTAGGTATGTTTTCATTATACTTATTTTTGTCTCTAAGTCTTCACTAGGGTTTTCTAATCCTAACACCAAAAATAACAAAACCTATCCACTGATACCAACTATAAAAACCCATCTTTTTATTACACACTTAAACCTGATTTATTACATAAAATATTCACTTGATAAAACATAGAAGATAGAGAGGTCTAGTGTATTTTGGGATTAGTAAAATTACATAACAACTTAGAACATAAAACACACAACATCTTTAATGAAAACTTTCTTTACATGACCACTACATTCCCTTGTACTTAGCATTGCATGGGATAACCTGAGTACATGCATAAGAAAAGGGTGAGCTATAAAGGCCACTAAGGGAATAAACATAGTATAACATGAGGAATATAATACATGTTAGAAAATAGGAATATCAATAGATCATAAGAGAAACATGAACAAAAATTCATGATAAAGCATGATAATCATAACATGGAAATGTGGCAACAACACTTAACATGGAATTAGCATGATCCAAGGCACATTGCACATGGAGCATGAGTAAACCCTCATTTCAGAGGAATCACAAGTAAAACCTAATTTCAATTGAATTATAATGATTAAACACCCATTCCACATGAAATATCATGATACTATACTTTACCCAATGCATTGGAGCGCTATCAGGGTGCACCCTTCTTAAACATTTCATTTCATGCATAAGTGTGCCACATGGATCATATAACATGGAATCAATCAACATCATAAGTTATTCCATGATTAAGTAATGTGTAATAAATACATGAAAGTACCATTCAATATATATATGTTCATAAAGGTGAATACCCTTGATAGAGACATTGGTATGGAATTCACTACACAATGATCTTGGCTTGGAAAAACGCGGTGCAATTTCGGCAACATAATGGCCTGACATAAGGATTCCTGAAAATGGTTGATGAGAGAGAAATGGGTGTCTCATAATATGTTCATAAAATGGAAATTAAGGGTGTGATATAGATACATGTCCCAACAAATGTAATGGAATTTAGATGTATAATACAAAATAATTACTTGGATGTAAAATATGAGAGAGAAATCCCTCATGGAATTTTGTCATGGTAACGGGTGTACAATGGTGGAATTAATGAGAGAGAAAGGGGTATACCATTATACAAACAAAAAGAGGGCAGTATGGGGGAGGTGATAAATCATACCTTAACATTTTAATTGAAAAAAGGGAATAACAACTTAAAGAAAATTGGACAAAAATGAGAAAGGAAGAAATCCCTTACTTGGAAGTGTGATCCAAAAGGCTTGGGAGAGGCTTCAGAGAGGCTTCTTGGGAGCTTGGGGAACCTTGGTAGGATTATAGAGAGATAAGGGCAAGGGTTGGTCAAACTCCAAAAGCTTTGAGTGAATAGGAAGTGGGAGCTTGGGTCGGTTTATATAGGAAATGAGAGGGAATTCATTATTATCTAGGTTTTGGACACCTCACATTAGACTAATCAATACCACAAACCATTCCATGGTTTTTGCCGATAGTTTTTTTCCAAAAGGGAGTGGAAAAAATATTTTATAAGTCCAATGACCGAACTCCTTAAAATAATAGGGTTGCTTATGTGGAGGTGAGTTACACTCTCAAGGAAAACAATTTAAAAAGACAAAATATTTTATAAGTCTTCAAGGGTCCACAAAAGCTTTTTAAAATAAATAAAACAAATATAAAATCACATTATTTTAATAATAAAACATATATTGTAGGAAAATAATGTTTATAATATTTTTTTACCTCACTATTGGGTCATTATGATGTCATAAAACACATTATATATTTAAACGGTATTTAATATTTATCCAAAAATTCAATAGTCTCAGAAAATGATGAAAAATTCACTGTTGGATAATTTTGATGTCCTGATTCCAAAAATAATATTAATTTTATCTAAATAATTTTATTAATATGTGAATTTTTACTTTTAAAACTAAAACTGATATTTACTGAAAATTCATGGGTTTTTACAAAAACAGTTTTCAAACCTTAATAAAAATTACAATTACATTCATAAAATTATATGATAATTTATAATAAAAAGTAATTTAATAATAATAATATTTTATTAAAATATTATTTAATTCAAAAAACAATTAATTCATCAAAATAGACTTCTTAGTTGAATATTAACTAAGAATACTATTTGTTCTTTAAAAACTATTTACAAAGTAACAATAATAAAATGAATGCACATTATTTATAAAAAAATAATGTACATTACCATAGTGCTAGGGTCTTGTTACATCCCATCCAATGGCCCGAAGGCCTTCATTTTTTATTTATTTTGATAATCCACCTTTCAAGGGGTGAGGTGGAACCCATACAAGGCCCGTAGGCGTAGGAATTACATGGCCCATAGGCCTTAGAGGAATTAATTGCCCATAGGATTCAAACATTACATACAAACTCTTGGGGTGGCTCTAATAACATCGCTCGGGTGGTAATCTCTATTAACTTCCACTTCTCCCATAGTCGGTTCCCCTCAAGATTAATGTGTTCAAGCTCATCTTGGGCTTGGTCAAGAGCGAATCCCAATGATGCCACATCCTTTATGAGCTCCGACAAATGGGCTTTGTATGGAGAATTCAACTAGATAAGGTCATCGCTTCCTTTGTTTGAGTAAATTGGATATGTTAAATTCCTATATTTATACAAATCATCTGATCACTATTCAACAGTTATATTAGAAATGGTCACAATTCATAACAGTACTTTAAAATCAAGAAACATTAAACCAATGAAGTTCACATTTTATATGACCATAATAAGACATTTAATTAGATCAAGGGGAATTTTCATTAATTAAAGTTTGGTTCTTTACAAAAGGTAGCTCCATAATCAATGTCCAGCTCACCCCAGTTGAAAACGTTCGATGGGTCATTCACGTATCTTCTCAACTACGACACATGGAAGATGTTGTGTACCCAATCTAACTGTGGAGGTATCTATAAGTAGTACACCACCTTTTCAAGTCTATATAGTATCTGGAAAGGGATAATGAACCTCAAAGATAGTTTTATTCTCAATCCAAATCTTTATAATCCATGTCAATGTGAAACCTATAGGAACAAAAGCTCTCCCTCATCAAAATCCAAAGGCCTCTATCATATATTCGCGTAAGACTTCGGACGACTCTATAAAACCTTCATCCACTCCCGGATGATCTGCACCTTCTTGGTAGTTGCTCTCCCCAACTCTATCCCCATTAGTGATAACTCTCCTAAATCATTCCTACAAAGTGGTGACCTATAGGGTCACCTGTAAAAATCCTCGAATGGTTCCATACTGATGGTTGAATGGTAGCTATGGTTGTACAAAAACTCTATCAGTGGTAGGTGATCCTCCCAACTATGTCCAAATTCCTACATGAAATCTTGCATCATGTCCTCTAGAACCTAAATGGTTTGCTTAGTTTGGCCATCAGTTTGGGGCTGAAAACTATGATCAAGCATAATTGAGTCCCAAAAGACTCTTGTAATGCCTTCCACAACTGGGATGTGAAGTGACCATCATATTCAGAAATGAACATCGATGGAACTCCATGGAGTCATACTGTATCCTACACATAGAGGTATCCCAATATCTCTATAGAACTGTGCTATTGAATAGCTAAGAAGTAGGTCGACTTGGTGAGTCAGTCTACGATCACCTAGATTAAATTGTGTCCTCTGGACATACATGGTAATCCCATCATGAATTCCATGGATATCCCATCCCACTTCCACTCTAAAACCTCAAGGGGTTGAGCTAAACATGCTTGAACTTAGTGATCAGCCTTCACTTTCTGATAAGTACGGCATTTAGAGACAAACTCTACAACTCCCTTATTCATCCCAAGCCACCAATACTGATGTCAAGGGTCATGGTACATATTTTACACAGTTGGATGTACCTCCAAAGGAGATGTATGAAAATATCTTAGAACATCCTCCTGCAACATCCCGGGTATCATCATGCATCCTTTGAAAATAATGACATGCTACCCACCTTTATAAAATCCATCAAGGTTATGTCTAGTGGACATATGAGTATGTAGGATCAAATAATCGATATCCCCTAGTTGTGCATACCTGACTCACTGCAAGAGAAGATGAGTGAAAACCATCAACTGGAGATAATATGCTTCATCTCCATCCACGAAGGATAACTACAATGAGGCCAACTACTAGGACACCTTGTTCAACAACTACAAGCTATATCCCCTACTAAAAGAATCTTTTACCACATTCCCTTACCAATAGTATAGAAAATTTATAAGTAATAATCATAGAGGAACTCTAGACATCGTCATAGTATTAAATTAAAATCCTTCTATGATAAGATATACTTGATAATATGTTAATCATAGTAGACAATAAACAACTCACCCATAGTCAATAATTTCTTTCCTATGCATTAGAACACAACCAATCCTAGTTCATATTGCATCATAGAACATTAGGTACTTGACACCCTCCTCTAGAAATATCAAGATGGGACTGCTCTTCAATATCTGCCTCAACTACTCAAAATCCATCTGGAACCTCTCAGCCTATACAAAAGGCTACCCATTTTGAGTTAAAACTTTCATCAGAGCTAAAACTATGGAGAAATCATGTATAAATCTATGATAATAGCCTACCAACCTAAGGAATCTTCGCACCTCTATCATGCTCTTAGGTGGATCCCAAGCTAACACCACCTCGACCATGGTTAGGTCCACTTCCACTCCATCTAAAAAGATAATGTGTCCTAAAAAGTGGACCCCCTTCATCTAGAATTAAAACTTCATGATATTTCTTTAAAGATGGTTCTCTTGGAGTATTTCCAGAACCATCATTAAGTGTCTCACATGATCCTCCTTAGGCATCGAGTATAGAAGCATATATTTGATGAAGACTACCATGAACCAATCTAAGAAAGGGTAAAATTTTTGTTTCCTGAGTCACATTAACACTATTTGGTTGTTCATCATTCCAAAGGGAATCACCACATACTCATAGTGACCATAGAAACATAAGATTGATGTATTTGGTGTATCAACCTCCTGTAATCACAAATGGTGATAACTGGACATGAGGTTAACCTTCAAGAACAATCATTCCCCAATAAACTAATCAAAAAGTTAATTCATACTCATTAGTGGATACTTTTTCTTCACAGCCACCAGGTTCAAGCATAGATAGTCCACACAAAACCTCATGCTCCCATCCACCTTCTTGGAAAATAAAATCGTGTCTCTTCTAGGGAGAAACACTAGGTCTAATAAATTCCCTCCTCTGTAATTCCTTTAACTACACCCTTAGCTCAAAAAGATCTATGTGATCCATCAGATATGATAGTGTAGATATTAGTTTCATCCTGGGGTGTAAATAAATGTAGAAGTCTATATCTCAGTGGGGAGATAAGCCTGGAATATCCTCAGGGAATATGTCTTTGTACACCACCACCATTGTAGGAAACTAGAAACCCATAACATCCACTACACCAAGGGTCAGGCTATCCAAAACATGAGAAATTGTCTACACCCTCGTATGCATGACTCTATCCTATGCTGCCTTGGGTTACTTTTCACCAACAAAGGGAAACCTTGTTTTATCGCTATGGACATGCCACATCCTTCACCTAAAATAGTCAATATGGTCATGAACTATGGATGGCCAGTATATACCAAGAATGAATTTGTAAGGCATTAATGCTGCTACCAAGATATTTAAATAGAAATTCTCACCACCAAGAGTCTGGTCACACTATTGGAAAAAGTGCATGATCACAAAGTCTTCTCTAGTAGGAGTCTCCAAACGCAAAGGTTGAGCCAAGGGCACAACTGGAATCTCTAAGTCTCAAAAAAGATATGTGATAAAAATGAAAGATTAGGACCTATGAATATCATTACTACAGTTAAGGTATAAGGGACACAGATTATTCCTTGAATCATTCTCATTGCCTCTAGGGTGTAATCTCTGACCGCATGTGGCTGGCCTCACCCCTATCCTCCAAATCCTTAAGCTAGACGTGTACTGCCTGGGGGTGGTGGTGGTAACAAGTTAATTTTTAGACCAGCTCCTTATTCTCTCCCAACTACTTTTCCACATTTTACACCCTTAAGACCTTCCAAATACTGTTAATACCTCTACCTCAATGGACCATCTACGGTATCTAAGTCAGCGATACGGTGGGTTAGACAATCTCGAGCAAGATGTCCCCTGCAGTCACATGAGTAGAAATCCCTATCTATAGTCTAATTAGACCCACCCTATGGTCCTTGAAACACATATACCCCATCCTATGACCTCCTCCTAAAATATATTAGACATCTAGGTCCCAGAGATTGACACTGACTCCCTACTTCTAAGCTCTCTTCTCTGGTAATCCCTCCGCTGGCAACCAATGGTTGTATCTACTCACCCAAGAAACTCTAGACACCAAAGATTTCTCTAGAACCCCATAAAAGTTAGTAATAAAAAGAGGTATAAAACTGGCTTGTATGTATCTACATAGACTTTACTCTAAGGTTCAATCCCTAAAAACAGGTCATGAACCACATCCATCGAGTACCTAGAGAGGTTAGTAAACCTATATAAATAATCATCTACTGTTGTGATTTCCTATTAGAGCTACAGAAGATCCTAGATATGTATAGCCCTTATAGTAGATATAAATAACTCCTCTAGGAAGATATTATCAAACCATGACTATGGAAGAGTCACCTCATCGTAAGCCTGGGGTCACTAAACCTAATCATCACCCTGTTAAATCATAAAGAAGGCTCACTGCCAAGACCACCATCTGCTCTTCTAGTGTCCTGACCATACAGAATATTTATTTCATCACCTCAATCTAGTCCTCATAAACCTATGGGTCAATCTCACCATAGAACTTGATGGTTTTCTATCTCGGAAACTCCTGAATTTTTCTCATCATACGCACCTCATTCACTGGTACTGTGGGTACCTCGTGCTACTCCACTGGTGGTGGTATAGCTGGTGGACCACCTGGAGGTAACAGCTTGGGAACTGATCCCTATATCGATACCTCATAACAAATCATATCCTCTTTGTAATCATAATACCAATTCCTAGATAGTATACATCAAGGAGTAATCCTAAAGTAAACAAGATATACCATAGTCAATGAGTATAGCTGGAGAGATGACTCAAGAAAGACATGGATACCACAACCCATTCCTATATGATGCATGTAGCATTGTTTTCCCTGCAATCAATGTTCTCATGTACTGAGTCAAAATTAAGGTTATCAGAGTCATGATGTATGGATAAGTCAGCCACCACACTAACACTAGAGTCCCTAGCCTAAAATTTGAACTTGAAATGTTTAACACTATTTCCCCATACCAATCTCACAAACTCTTGATCCTAAGGTAGAAATGAACAACTCTGATAGCACTCTATCATGACCCATCCCAATGGGGCTCGTTCCGCAACTCCCTAATCCCGTATTCAATAGGCTATGGGATGGTGACTAGGGTCGAGAAGGTATATCACTAACAAGGGACGCATTAGCCAAAGTACCTATACACATGCACGCATCTTCAAACCTATACAATGATTAAATGTAAAAAAACTGAACAAAAATGCATTCATACATCTAAAACCCACAACTATAGTATGATAGGAAGTGAAGGAAATTAAATAAGTCCAAATACAATCCCATAAAAAGAGTCTGAAACACAAGTCCAACCTGAAAGTAAAACTGTAACTACTGTAAGAATACCTTAGGAACACACCTCGGTCTGTCTAGTCTCACAAAGCACCATCTAGTCCTAGTCCATCAAGGACTCTATCAAAAGGTCGGTCACATGCACAATAAACGACACATGAATGAAAATCCCACATATGGGTGAGTATAATAATACTTTGTAGGACACCCCAAAACCACAAAGCATACAAAAAAATAAATACAGTCATCTCTACACAGAGTATATGACCACAACACATAAATCAAGAATATCCAGATATACTCAAAAAAGAAACATGATCAAAAGGTGAGTCACAACCATAGTATACCAGCCTAGGATTACGGCTTGAAGATTCCACATAGTAATTTTCTTAGAGAACACACCCCTAAGTCTGATAGCAGTGATAGCGTCTAACTAGATATAATAAATAGATGAGGATCACTCCCAAGGCCAAGGTGTGATACCAAAGAACTCAATCTGGATTAACCATCTAAGTAGAGGATTGACACCCACATACTATTGGTCATGAAGATAACAATAACTCCACTTAGGGCATGAAGATGGATAGAGGATCTCACTCCTGGCCTCACTGATGGATTCTAATGAATATCTAAAAAGTACTGCTAAAGGGATCGTTGTCTTATGATTAGGAGAAGATTACATACTAACCCTTAGTGGAAGAATGAGGTTAAAACACCCTAATGAAACTTTTCCAAGATATATAGGACAAAGGCTCCAAGTGATGAATAAAAGAGTACATGGCGTATAGTAGGGGTCACACACCATGTACCTTGACCCTAGGTCCTAATTGTTTAAAAGGCCCATGTCTCAAGTCATGTACATGTCTATGTATAATTACATGGCATGTAGGCTGACCATGTAGTCTACTAATTTTTCATACATGGCTTAGCCTGTGTACTCGTCCAGGCCATGTCTGTGCGGAGAAGTACACGATGTGCTCCAATACATGTACTCCAACCAGTGTCTGTGTACACTCTGAGGTACATGTTGAGTCTCCTGGGAGAGGTCACACTCTATGTAATAGTGTCACATTCCATGTGATCTTTAACTCCTTCTAGATACCCTAGACACTGCATAGGGGTCCCCAGACGTCGTCTAATCCCAGATTACATGCTATGTGGTTCGCAATTTTCCAAAATCGCACGTTTTTACTCTACTTCCCTTTTCCACTGATCTGGACATGCCTTAACATAAACCTAATGGAATTCATTTTTTTATAATTTCAATTAATAAAAATTGAGTTTTGGCCATCAAATATGCTTGAAAATATATTTATGCATCGTTATTTATTACGTGCTCAAGAATGTGAAATCGGGTATCCATAGTCATATGATTATACTCACTTACATCATCACACCACTATTAGGTCATTATGATACCATATCTTCGATTTCGAATCATTTCCCTAAGAAACGTGTGTGCAAAAATTGATTGATTGGGATATTTTGAACCATGGGATAAATAAAGAATGCCCACGATGAATGCATAATCTAGGTAGAAAAGCATAGAAACAATCAAGAAGAACAGACCTTAATAGATTTTCATATCAATCTTAATTCATTTTTGTTAGAACAACAATCAAAGAAGCATAAATTTAATCATGAAAAAATTCTCCCAAACCCACATTAAATTAACCCACCCCATAAGATGACTGATCTGTGAATCAATCCATTCTTCGATTGATTCACGTTCATCGTATAAGCTAATAACGAGAAAAGAACCAAATAAAACAACCACCCTAACTTCATTCAGATCAATATTTTATTGTGAATGGAGTTGCATTGTGATCATTGGTGAGATCTTTTGAATCTATTATGCATCGATCGTTAACCCATGATTTGTCCATTGTTCGCTTGAGAGATTCTCCAACACTCTCTCCAAGGGTTCTCCAATGACTCTAGGGTTATGCATTTAACCTTGTGATTTTTCCATAGAAGTATATTTAAATAATAACCAAATTCATGTGTCAGGAATTATAAATAAAATAATTTAATTAATTATTTTATTCATTTTTGAGACTGTCATGACTTTTCTGCAACCTCCTTACACCGACCAAAGTTAATTCACGCCTAGGGTAAAACCCACATTTTGAACTCAATGGTTCCCTCAAATTTCTAACATGGAAACCCATTTATAGAAGTTATTCCACTTTTTTAAGAAAACTTCATGAATTTTATATTTAACGTATTTAAAACATTTAAAACATTTATTCCGAGCATACTGGGCCTTGGAATCTCATGTTGTCTTAGTGTCTGGTCTCGAAAATAATCCATAAAATATAAAAAAAAAATACAGGGTAAATTTGAGTCATTACAATAATTGTTAAATACCTATGAAATGAAATAATTATTGGTTATATAATGAATTTTTTTATTGTAATAATAATTAATCAAATTTTCCCTTTTCTATTAAGAAAAAAAATCATAATTCATACATTATGAGGACTGATGCCTCCATGATATGACATGTTTCATTTTACTTAACCACATTACAAAGAAAGAATAAAAGGATAATTTAATAAATGATTATTTTATTTGTATCATTTTTGTTATTCTTAAAAAATAAACCATATTTACCCTTAATCTCATTCAATAAAAAACAAAATCGTCAAGAAAGAAAACATGTGGACTACTACCTCCATGGAACGATTGATTTTCCTTTTTCTTTCATCGTCGCCTTACAATACTGGTTATGAGGATGGTATTAAATAATAAATATGAATTTTATTATATCATTAAGGTTATGTTATTAAAAATTGGATAAATTATTAAAAAATATGACCAACTAACGATTGTCATAAATAAATCATTTGAAACGAATGAACTAAGAGGAAAATGATATCATATTTCTAAGTAATAACCTTATATAAATAATATTATCTTAGTAATTCTTTCCAATTATGAAATATAACACTAATAAGAAAAAAAAATATCATTATGCTTCTATTATAATGATTTTATGACTAAACCACCTCATAATCATCCATTATTATGGTAAGTTCATGTTTGGGTTAGTTTAACCACCGTATTGGAAAATACTATGAGTTTATATCTGGTATGTATATATGAAATTATTTAATGGTTTGATATGATATAAATATGAAAAATATTTTTTTTAGATTTTAGTAATTTTATATGAGTATTTAACTCATTAATTAGGAAAGCACCCTTCATTCATTAAGAAACGTCAAAACTTGCTCATCACCTATTTCGAACTCATGAATCATAACTAAAACTACCATCAAAGGAAATTAAAGATTTTTAAATATAATTTAAAAATATATTGTATTATATTTAATTATCTTGTAATGATGAACATTGTAACAATAATGAATATAGGCACTATTTTTATGAAACTAGTTCAAAGCGATAAAGATTACTTACACCGAGTGTTGAAAATAGGTAAAGAGTAAATAATATTTTATATGTATTGTATGGTTATAAATTAGGATTATATATGGTTATATTTATGAATAATGTTATTGGTATGTATTTAAAGAACTTAATTTAATTATTTAGGACATTTTGTGCAAGTGAAGAACAAATCTGGAGTGAGGTAAGGGTCTTCATCTCAAATTCCTCTCTTTGAGACATGTTTTGGATTATTTGCCTAATTTCATTTATGTGGTATATATACTTAATATTTGAGATATAATACCATGAATTATCTTTTAAATGTGTTATTTTAACATCAATTACAAGTCTTATCTTTCAAGGGGTTTTTATAAAAGTGTAACTCAAGAAGTAAGGGTTTTCTTAGTCTCAATTCCAATTCTTTGAGACATGTCACATGTTATGCACCATGTTTAATTTATATAGTTTTATATAGATTTAATATCCCATTAACTGTATATAATATTTTTCCTTGTAATTAATGGGAAAAACTAATTCAAATCCAGTTCTTTTCTTCAAACATCTTTTTACTCAAGTGTTACCCCATTCATAAGAGTTTTTGGTAACTAAATTTTTTCTTCATTGAGTTATTATCATTAACATGAAATTATAAGTTGATTACATTATGAAATTTGATTATATTATGTGGTATTATCTCATTTTTTACATTTTTACCACATGATTCATGCTTTATGGTCTATGTTTCATGTAAGGGATACTGATTGTTTGGGTCTCTTTCCTTGAGTTATAATGTTTCATCGTGAACTTATTCCATCCATACCTGGGTTATACCACACTAATATTGTATAGTATGGTATTTTATAAACCTATTTGGTAAAATTTTATTTTAATAAAAATAATTTTTCATACTCTTATTACAATGTGATCTTTAAATAAAAGTATTTTAAAAATAATAAAAAGGGTTTTCCCTTTCACATTCCCAAATTTTCTCTTCCTCTCCACCTTTTTCTAAGATTAACTTTTTTGTATTTTAAAGGATCTATTATTCGATATTTTTTTAAAAAATAAAGTTTTTCAAAGTCTTTCACACCACCTTTTATAAATTTTCCTTTGAAAGAGACATGTGAATTTTTATTCTATGTCAATGTTATAAAAATTCAGAAACATATTATAAGTTTTATTTTCCATTTCCCTTATAATTTTAAAAATGATTAAAACTAATGGGGTTTATGTTTCATGATTTATCCTAATATATGTGTGTGTGTGTGTGTTATCATTTAGGTAATTTAACTCATGGTATTAAACAATTTTATTCTTGTGATTCTACTAGAATCATTCGTTCGCAATGGTGATTTTCATTTATATCAATGCCCTTATATGTTTAATTTATTGCATTGGGGTTATGTTATTTTTTAAACATAAACCTTATTCCTTTAGATGAGTTATTATTGTGTTATACTGGCTATTGAATTGGGGAGAATTATTGGGATTCATTAAGTTGTTATTTCAATATGGATGATTGTGGAAAAGTTGACTATGTATTATTTAATCATCTACTTTATTCCTCTGGATTCATTATGATCAGGTTATTCCATTTACTAAAATTGGGAAAACTATTTATATTTCATATATTTTTATTCCAATATGTAATAATATAGCCTAGTTGATTATGTATTGTTTAACCATCTACCTTCTTCCACCATATGGGATATGAACATGTTATCCCTTTAATTAACATGGGGTAAGTATTGGGATTCCATATGTTTTTATTCCAAAATAGATAATTTCGGAAAAGTTGAATATGTATTGTTTAATATTCCACCTTCTTCCTATGGATGGGTTAGGATCATGTTGTCCCTTTTATTGACATGTGGAAAGGTATTCACATTCTTGATGATTATTTACTACTGAACCAGAAAAATTATATAATAAAATTTTCTATCTTTCATTGTACAGATAGTAATGTTTTTTATTTAGTAAGAGATTACTTAGGGAATTATTTGAAATTTTTTGTGGCCTATTATGGTGAATGCATTGGAACTAATCTGGTGAGGAGTGGGGCCCTAAATTATATAGCCCCTTGATGTATCTACAGGTCTAATGAGACAAAAATGTAGCAGTTTTGGTGTATTCCTCTTCTCATAATAGGATAGTATCTCAGAAAAAGTACTTGAAAATATGTTTTTGATTTCCATCATTATGAATTCCATCAGTATGAGATAAGAATTATTGATATCCATGTTTTTATTTATTATCTTAGATATAGAATGCTCCCAGTTTTAAGTTGATTATGGCTTCATGTTATTTACCTATTCTTGCCATAATACTTTTTCATTTTTATAACATGATTCCTTAAATTATATATTTCTCTTACTAATAATTTGAGATCACCTATTTATTTTATTTTTATTCCCCGATATATTAAGGAAATTAGTAAACATGACATGTTTAGAAAGTTATCATGTGTGTAATAATTTATTGGAGTTGTTGAAAAATTATTATGAATTAATTATTTTGTTATATATAATGAAAAAATGTCCACTAATTGAGAAATACATGGATTTTATTAATTTATGATGTGTATTAATTCTCTAAATAAATAAGCCTGAAATGATACTTCTAGTGTAAGAGATTTAATAATCTTTATTGATTTTTTAATTATAGATGGTTATATCTAGGCTTTTACAGCAGTTATAAATCAAATTATATAAATTTTATGTCTATAATAACCATATCTAGGAGTGTGGGTTCAGGGTATCATAAGGTTGGAACACATATCCTCTTTATAAATTTTATCACACCATATTTATAAATAAAATATTCCAATTTCCTATCATCAATAACTTTAATTTTTTTGTAATCTCTTATCCTCAGGATGATAAATTTTTAATTTTTTTCAATATGGATTCTTAGGAAAACATTTGGAAAAGGATTTAGAAACCATAATCCTTGGGAGGGGATGAATTTGTAATGTTTCTGTTATTCAATGCATTATCTACCTTATAAGCCTTTCTAAGGTAGTAGTGTATTGATAAACCATAATCCTTGATTAATTCTAGTCATCTCATTTTACTTATATTAATATCTTTTTATGAAAATATTTATTTTAATACATTATGATTTGTATATATCTCACATTTTTTACCAAAGAGATAATTCCTTAATATATTCAACGAAAAAAATCAGATTCTAACTCAAGATCACTGGTTGGATAGTTATATTCATTGAACTTTAACTTTATTTATGTATAGTCAAAAAAATTACCATTCTGTATAAGGACACATCCAAGTACTTTCATACAACATAATATATCACAAATTCATCCCCTCCCAATGGTAATGTAAACACTGACACATTGATCAACCTCCTATTTTATTCTTTGAAACCTTTCTTACATTAATCATTACAAAAGAACAAAATCCCTTTATTTTTCAACTTGGTTAACATGTTTTCTAATAGGGAAATATTTAAAACAAATAACCTATAGTAACCTATTAACCCAAAGAAACTATATACCTAAATTATGTTTATTAGTGTGGATCATTCTTTCACTGCCTTTTTCTTTGAAGGGTCAAGTGATATTCCATCCCTAAAGACAATAAGGCCAAGAAAAGGAACTTCCTAAATCTATAATTCACACTTTATAAATTTCTCATATAACCCTTTTTCTCTAAGAGTCTCAAGAATAATTCATAAATGAATATTATGCTCTTCATAAATTTTTTTAGTATACCAAGATATATTTAATAAATACCATAAAAAATATCAATATATTCTTTGAGCACTCTTTTCATCGGATCCATAAAAAGAGAGGGTGCATTAGTCAATATAAATGGTATTTATATAGACTCCTAATGTCTATACCTCATATGAAATGTTGTCTTTGTAATATATTCCATCCTTACTCAAAATTGATGATACTGAAAATGAATATTGATCTATTAAAAATTGATTTCCATGAAGTTGATCAAACAAGGAATCAATATGAGATAGACGATACTTTTTCTTCATGGTAATGGCATTGATTTCCCAATAATTAATACACAACCTCATAGTCCCATCCTTAATTTTCACAAATAGAAAAGGATCTCCCCATGTAGAAACACTTTTGAATGTGAATCCCTTATCACACAACTCTTTCAGTAGTTTATTTCACTCCAATATATCCACTATATCCATTATGTAGGGATTTTTATATATAGGTTTCACATTATAAAAGAATTAAAAATAAAACTCAACTTCACACTCAGGTGGATTTCAATGTAGTTATTCAAGAAACACAACAATTTATTCTTAGATGATAAGAACATATTTTATCCAAGGGTTTCCTTTCCCATCCATAGGTTGCATATGCTCTTCTTCTCCCTGAGTTTTATTAAGGATAGAAACTAGGGGGAGATCCCAAAAATATTTAGATAATGAAGTATTTCTTATAAAGACAAGGAATTCAACATCTTCATCAAAAATCATGATCTTCTTCTCTTGGATATTTATTTTTACATTATACTCTGAAATCCATTCCATACCAAGGATTATATCAAATTATGTCATGTGTATAATATTAAATTTTTTGAATAGGGTACATTTATGCATCATAATAGGGATTTACTAAAATCTATTTGTTGTAATAATATTTCCTCAACGCATCTTGATTGAGAACTACCTTCTTAGTATGTCAGAAAAGTATTTAATTTTATTTGAAAACATGTAATATATAAAAGACTTCATGGATCCAGAATCAAATACCTCATTATATATATTTGAAGTCACAATAAAATAAACTACAACCACATCTCTAGGAACTTTGACTTCTGTTGTAGTAGTTACATACGACTAGGATTCTCTTCTTGGCCTCTTTTGTGGTAAGTTTCCTTGACAATTAGGGTGTTGGTTAGAATAGTTTCCCATCTTCTTATAATTAAATTATTTTAATTTTATGGATTCTCCCTTACCCTTACATTTGTGAGTGTGATTTCACTTATCTCTAAACTTGAAGAAAACTCATGTTCCCTTCAAGAATGTTTTAGGGTTCTTCATTCCCCAATTATCACATGTTAAAAATTCTCCCATTATCTTTTTACCATTATACATTTTTTTCTTCATTAGGTACTTATTCTTACTCTTCTCTCTTGATTTACTCTAAAGTTATATGACTTGGATAATTACTTCTTTATCTTGATAGAATATGATATTATATCCTCCTATGATGATAATTTTTGGGAGACTAGTTCCCCTCGAAGGATTAGATATATCCCATATAATTAATGAAAAATATTAATATTTGGATTATATACATAGTCCTAAGAATGTCTTTATAACTTCATAAAGTAGGCTTCATACTTAGTAACATTTTCCACTTTTTTTCGTCTTGAACTCATTAATTTTCTATCCATATAGGCTTGTTGTTCATGTGGAAAATATTTTTCAAATAAAATTACCTTAAAATCATTCCACTCTAACTCATTATTTCATCCACATCCTTATTGTTTTGAATTAGTGGCTAGCATTGATCTTCATCTCCCATGAGAGGATGAAATGTTAGGAAAACCTTCTCCCATTCATTTCTTCCCAACGTTATAAATATACACTCTTGGGAAATTATCCATTTCATAGCTATAAATGGATTTGTGGTTCCATTAAAAGATAGAGGATGATGTTTCATGAAATGGTATGACACTATAACACTACATTTTGAATCAAAAAATTACTCCATACATGAAAATTAATTGGTCATATCCTAATTCAACATCCCCAATATAGTTATAATGTTTCCAGTTCCATCTCCAGCTCTAACTCTAGATTCGTTCTGTTTCCCATTAGGGAAATCCAAGCACATATTTCATGTATTAAAATGATTTACATTACTTTTTCTAGGTTCAATTTCTAAAAATTTTCATACACTGGATTAAATCATAACATTATAATTCATATTGTATAACTATGAAACTAGTGAAACACTTAACATAAATTGAAAATTTATTAATATCTAATATCAGAATCATTAGCTCAGTATCATGGGGAATATCTTAAAATCATAAAAAAATCCAATATTTCATAATGTTTTGTAAAGATTGTTTTAATTAACCAATGAATATCCCCTAAAAATTTTCAAGCTAGATGCACAGACTTAGGCCCACTCATTGTGCACCAGTGAAGATCGTGTTAATACCCAATATACCCCAATTAGATTTGTTACACCTAGTTGTATTTATGATATAGTGGAATCCACATACCAGCATCTAAAAAGGTTTTTATTTTCTAATAAAACAATACAATATCTACATTACAAAAAATTATGATATGTTCTTATACTTAAAATTATCCTAAAATACATTCATAGGGTCATGTTCTCTAATAAATGTATTAAAAAATCTAGTTACAAAGATTTATACCAGACTTATTCTGATACCTAATATAAAAAACTAGACCCTATTATCTTAGATTCGATATTGACTTTATCGAATTGGCACTAGATACAAGCAATCACCTCTTAATTGATTGAATAGTTTAGTAGTTTTGGAAAACTAGATATATTCTTGAAATATCACATTACAAATCAAAACATAAAATAAAACATTGTATTTTATTAGAGAAAATAATTATTACCTTTATTATATACTTTCATATCAATCATATTATACTTCTCAACATCCTAGAAAAATGAAAATAAAAATTAATGTGTTAGCTCATATGCTTAGTAAGGGAATGCATACAATAGAATCTATCATAGAATAAATAATGCATGAATAATATGGGATGAATAAATGGTGATCAAATTATTTGGAAAGAAACTAAGAAAATTTTAATGTAATCTTCAAATCAAAGATTAATCACGATGGTGGAAAGATTCATTAATGCGGTATATGTTAAAAGAAAGATTTTTTTCACACCATTGGTAAAAAATTCTTTACTTGGAAAACAATAAGAATATTCCCTTTAAACCATTTTAAAGATAGTAAAACACGGGAAAAAATAATTTAATAAATAATTTTAGGATATAAAATAAATCATGAAAAAAATTTAAATAAAATATGGTCATGGAAGAAAAATATTCCCGACTAAATTGAAAAGACAAAATCTATTTTCATTTAATGTATTCTTTTAGTATTTTTGAGTTACAGAGAAGGTAAAAATAGAAATAATACTTTAAAACCCCAAAAAATAATAGTTGAAGAAAATTTATGGGTTTAAATATAGAAATATCATATAATTATTTGAATGTAAACTTAAACAAAAAAATCCCAGATAACGATGATATTGTGAAATAAACCCTTACCTCAGGTCTAACTTCCTTTGTAAGTGATTTTATCCTCTTTTATAATAAATTTAAATTTTTTATAATTATATAATATAACCATATACTTACTTATAATATCTTATATTTTCTAATTATATCATTTTATCACCCATTTATTAATAATTAATTATTAAAATTGTTATTTCCGAGTGTTACTATTTTGTTTTTCATGTAAGTTTGGGTTCAATAGTTTTAGTCCTTATGTCTTGCTCATGGTTCCATCATCTCCAGAATTTTAATCAAGATATAAATATCATATATATTCATTATATATATATATATATATATATAATTATCCTTGAAATTAGGATATGAAAAATTAATCACATCTCTTCGTGGATGTGGTATTCCACACATATGCATGAGTAACATTATAATTTCTTAAAGAGTGGAATGGTAAAAAGGTAAATGGTATATTATATTTATAGAATCATAATTATATAATAAATATAATATATATTCATTTTTTCTATCTATATAACCATATAAATAAGGTGGTGATGAAAAATGAATTACACTGTTATGTGGAGACGATAAGATGGACGTATGCATGAATTTTCTATAGGATGGAAAAGAGATGAATACATGTTGTGACATAGGAATAATAAAATTTAAGTATAATTAAGATAATTAATTAATTAAATTATCATGGTTTTAAAATATTTTCTAGATATAGAAGAGTAAATAAAATGAAAATACATGGTTAAAAGTCATACCACTTCTTTAAAAAAACATTTGGCATACAACTTTAGCATTCTAAGTATTTCCATTGAGGTGAAAAGAGCCTCTAGGTCATTAGAAGGAATTTTGAGAAGGCATTTAGGCAGGTCTTATATAATATATAGTGCTCAAACATTGTTAGGAAGATAATATAATTATTTCACTTTTATAAGAGTGCGAAAGGACACACTTGGAATTACTTAAAATATTTTAATAATATAAATTACTTTTCATATGAAAGTGGATCCATATTCTCAAATATTAAAATATGATAATGTTAACATCTAAATAAAACAAAACAATGTGGTTTATACAATTTTAAGTGTAATTTCTACACTTATCTATTAGTTTAATCCCCCCCCCACACACACACACACACATGCACACACACCGGTAAACCTGTTGAAACCTTAACCGTGGTAAAAAAAGATTTTTGTTTTTACAATGCATTATGACCAAATATTAAGTTGAACTTACTAAATAATATTAATTATTATGATTTCAAATATTTAATACATTTAATAATATTAAATTTTTATATGTGTACAAAATAATTTTAATATAAGTGCGCAAAACATAATGAAAACCATTTTAAAAAAATAATTATTTTAAAAATAAAATGATTTTAAAGAAAAATAGAGTATTATTTTGATCCCTAATTAATTAATTGGATTATTTTAAATCAAAGGAGGCCTATTTTTATTTAAAACAAAATCAAAATTGAAATTAACCATGTAAATACTTTATTAAGAGAAAAGAATGAAAATTAGTTTTTATTTGGAAAAAAACATCACTAAGATTTTTAAAAAACTAATCATATATTTCTAGGTTCAAAATTATGTTTTTTTATAAATTATATAAACTCTTAAATATATATTTTATCTATAAAAAATGTTTCATGATCTTTAAATTTTTTTCGTATATCATTATAATTTTATAAAACTGACAGTTTTTGTAAAATTAATATTTTTCACAATTCACCCAAAAATAAAATATTTCAAAAAAATATCATAAATTATTCCTAAGATAATTTTTGAATAGTAAATTCATAAAATAAATTTATTTCATCAAATTAATTTGATAAAATTTTAGTCTTTAGTTTTTAATCACATTCTTGAATAAAACTATGTGTATTGTGTTTTTATTCCTCTATAAAGAAAAGTTTGTTATAACTGAAGCTCGGGTGTCATAATAAAATTATATCTGAGGGATATAAATTTGAGGAATACTAATTTGGAAGTGTATATTCATACATTCAACTTTGAGATTTCATATTCTCTAGGAAAGGGTAATATCATTATAGATGCTCTCAGTAGGAAAACATCAAAATACGGGATCTTAGAGAGAAGCTTTTGCTAGAGGAATGGAAACTGATGAGTTTGATAGTTTAGTGGCTAGTGGATTCATTAAATTATCTTGGATTAATGGAAAATGAAACTTTATTGATCATATCTTATTTTGTGGACCATTTGAAATTGGGCCAAGAGTCTGCCCTTGAGAGCATAGTGATATGGGAACTCCTGATAGGAGATGTTTCTATTTCAGGGGGGTCCTTAGATGATGAAGAAGTGATCTATGTTAATTAGATTTTAGTAGTGAAAATTTATTTAGGATGAAGCTGATGAGAGACTATCATGATTTAATTTGGGTAGTTCATCTAGGATTGATGAATATGTACTATTACATCCTACATCAGTTTTGGTGGTCTGGTATGAAGAGAGACATCACTAGTTATGTTTTGTGATTCCTCACTTACCGAAGGATAAAGGCCAAGAATCAAGGTCCTAGTGGTTTTATTTATCTATTTTTTGTGCCATTGTGTAAGTAATATGATATGATCATGAGCTTTTTAATGAGGCTACCTTGGACCCTAATGTGTCGTGATTCAATTTGAGTGATATTTGATCAGCTGATGAAAGTATCATATTTCTTATATATCAGAGATACTTACTCTATAGATGAATTGTAAAATTTATACTTTAGAGAGATTATATGACTAAATGGAGTTCTTAATCTATAGATTAATTGTAAAATTTTCTTGGGGCATGGTATGAACACCTAGCCTAGTTAATTTTCTTATATAACAATAATTTCCAAGATTCTTTTTATATCAAACCTTTGGAGTCTCTCTTTAGATGGTTTTTCTGCTCACCATTATGTTGGAATGTGGTGGGTAAGGCAACATTTTTTGGGCTGAGTATAATAAAATAGAACACTAAGATAGTTTAGTTGTTCATGAATTGGTCATTCACATCTAAAAGCAGGAAACCATCACATGCTGACAAGAGGAGTCAATATTTTGATTTTACTCTTGGAGACTATGTTTTCTCATAGGCATCACCATGGTTGGGGAATTTTTGTTTTTAGAAGTAATGGAAGTTGGAATAATGGTTTTTGGGATCACTGGAGATCATAGAACATATCAAAGTAGTTGATTATCGACTAGACCTTTCTCCATCTTATCAAAGAATATATGATGTGTTTCATGTTTCTTAGCTTCAAAGATTCATACCCAATCCTATGCATGTGTTTGACTTCATGGATGTTGATTTAGAACCAAAATAATCTTTTATAAAGTGCCCATTGAAAATTATATATTATAATAAAAAGTTGTTTTATAGAAATATAGTTTCATGATTTCGAATCTTATGGAATCATATATAGTTCTAGGAGGAATCATGGGATCGTGAGTCCGATGTTCAAATGCAGTTTCCTAGGTTATTTGAGTTGGGCCGATAGTGACACTTCTCAAGGACTAGAATACCTAGGGGGGTTGATTGTAAATCCATGAAATTTTGTTCCTAATATGTTAATCATTGTTTCCAATTTCTCCTTTTAAGTTTTTGTCTTAATCCATGCTTGGGTAAATTCTAGTGAGATTTTGAGTAGTTTTTAGGGTGCTATGGAACCTTTTGGTTCAACATGGGCTACATCATGGTTATGGTACAATTCGTAGTGGTATCTATTAAGAGAAATATAAAATGGGAAAGGCACAATGTTGGGTGCGGGCGTAGCAATAGGCATGGAGCATTAGGGATCACATGTGTTCTTTGGCCATGTCAACCTCACCATGTCTACAGTGAAGGTTGTGGTAAGGGGAAAAAATTGAGTTTTCAATAAAAACACTATGTGGGGTGGCCGTGTGGGGATGACATACTCAAAGAAACAATGGCCATGGTTATGGTAGCAGCTGTGTGGGTTTTGAAATGATTTAAACCACTATTTTTTTCTTGGATCTTGATTGTTTTAAAAGGAAAATTTTTCATGATCATTATGAGGTGTTTTAAGTTAATTATTAATCAATTAATTGATCTTTTAATCAATTCTAACCACCTATCATGATCTTTCCTTCAATCCAAAAATTATTCCAATGAACTTAGGGTAATTTTGGTAAAACCTTCTTGTGTTGTGGTTACTAACTTGAATAATCACATTCATCTTGACTCTCCTTTCTCGATCATTCTGAAATAATTAAACCATAGAAGACATAGGTTTTTTTTATTGCATCAAAACTATGGAACTCTTACCTCAAGTCATATTCTCCTTTTTTCACCATTCCTTGAGCAATTAATTTCTTCTTTCTCAATCGGACTCGAATTCTACTATTAGCATTGTTGAACATTGGGTGTTATTAGGGGGGAATTCTATTCCAATTGGTATGTGAGTGTGGTTGTGGTGAATACTCCCTTGATGAACCTTGAGCTTTAAATTGACACACTTGAGGTAGGAATTTCCTTATCATATAGATCCTTTTCATATGATTGTTATCATGATATGACATTGTGTGATTATATTTTTTAGACCATGCTAAAGTTTGATCACATGTGTGTAAATGTGTAGCTTGAGAGACCATTCTTGGGTTTGATCACATGTTTGTGTATCCCATGATACTATATTTAATTCTTGATCACATGTGCATGTGTTCATAGTCTATCAAACCCATGTTTGAGTTTGATCACATGTGTGTGTGTTTGGATAGTGTTTATAACAATTGATATTCTATGGTGTGCCTCTCTATCTAATGACCAATTTCCATGTGATGTATTTTGTATATTCTATATTTTTTTTGTTTTATGCATAATACCAAAGTGAAAGGTGGACCCATTGTGTATCAGTGGCCCAAGAGGGAGAGCGTGTCCAAAATATACTTTTGACATGTTGATAGGACCATGTTTTTCAATGGGGAATGATGGTCTTATATTATATGACATGGAAGGAGGTAATATGGAATGATATTATTTAATGACCTAACCCAAGGCATAGTGTTGAGATAATTTTTCCTTTTAGCCTGAACTAAGGAATTTTTGAAATATGATGGCCTTATAGATAGACCCATGAGAGAGACAAGACTTGATAGCCTTATGCCCTGACCTAAGACTCGTTATCCTTATGGATATTTTTTTACATGTGGTGACCTTTCAGAAACTCCATTCCATGAAATATGTCATAAATGTGTTTCAATAATAGTGTCAAAGTAAGTAAAATCAAGGGTTTGTAGAGTAATGGTTAGTGCATGACTGGTTGGTAAATGATTGTATGATGTTTGGTTGTGTCACTATTTATTATCATGGAATACACTCTTATTCGTATGAACTCATTTTAAGGATGAATTGGGGTATCCTTATAGGTTTATATTTACACCCTATATGGGAATCTCAGGGCATGTACAGGCTTTAGGATTGGGGATATCGGAAAGAAATTCCCCATCGACAGTGAGCTAGGAAATAGAGGCAATACTAGGACAGACACATGAGTGATATTGCAGTATTTTGTATACTTGTACGTATTTCTCACACTCTTTTTTGAAATTCCACTTTTGGTTTCCTTGGTTTATTTGTAAAATGACCTGAGATACTTTCCATTCCATTTTTATAGAATTTTTTATTTATTCTATTTTGTAATTCTATATTTATTAATAATGAGGGTATTGTCTCCCCAATGATGGAATTTGTACCCTTGATGATATTCGAAAACCTATTACATATATAGAGGCATGCATGAGGCCACGTGGTACTTTGGATTATACCTAGTTATTTGGTCAAGAGAATTATAGTCAGGGTTAGTTTTGAAGGATGATGTTAGAAGGCATTATTTGGTTCAACACGGTAGACTATCATGGAGCAAAGACCCTGGTCTTGGATTTTTTTGGTGTTTCCATACCACCTCTATAGTAATTAGGAAGTGTAATTCTAACTTAAATATTTTATTTTTGGTATTTTTTAGTAGTTATGGTTCATGGTATTTAAAATTTACATTTTTTCAGTTTAAATTAATCTAGTCTTTATCTTCCTTAATCTCTAGTGTATTATTCACACTAATTTCTTAGCATGGAACATGTGATCTCACCGCATATCAAGTGATATAATTTATCTAATTGGGTAAGGTTTTACATAGAGGTGGCTTTTAATGATGGTAGTTTTATTTACCATTAAATAAAAAATTATTTCTACATGAATATCATACCAAATACCATTAAAAAGAAGAGTTCATGTAAGGTTCACTTTGTAAACAGTGTATCTCTTTATCATCATCCTATAGTGAAAAATAACCATATCATTGTTCTTATCTATCTCATAGTACACCAAACTCATGATATCATCATGCCACTTCCAATCTCGTTTACTTTGGTGGTTGTGATGATAATAGGATAAGTGGGTGTTATATTGAGAAGTATCGGCATGGAGATCCTACACTATAGGTATGGTTGAAAAATATGTGACCTTGTATTGATAAGAATGGATTTTGTGTGTTTGTGTGTGTGACAGTGACCATTGAATCAAGGCCTGTATGAAGTGTCCACAGGCACTTTTCTATCGATATCAAAGTAAATACAAATCTAATCCTTCATTTACGAAACTGGTTAGGATTCAGATTATTTTATGGGTGAGAGGGAATATTATAAATAAATGTGTCATGGAATATCTGATTCCATCCATGAATTAATAGTAAAATATAAGGCTTATTTAATTAATATTAATTCACTTCTGATAATAATTAAATTTTATAAGCAATTATAATAATCCAATCATAAATTGGGAAATAATAAGTTGGATAAAATTATTGGTCATAGTGGACAACTCAATAGAGGGGTGAATTTAGTTTCCAAAAAAATCTATTAAATATATTATAAATTAAATCCCCCAATTTATAAAATAACCCTAGTTAAATAGAATAGTAGAATTATATAACTTGATCTTTCAAAAAGGTTCTCAACAATTTAATCATAACTCTGTTAATAATAAGTTTGAAAAACTCTTTCCAAATTTTAAAAATATTTACCAGTATAAAACACAATATATAACACACTTATTAAAGTTAACAATCAAAGTAAGGTTTTGTTATTATCTTTGAAAAAAATATCAATTTGTTAATTAAAACAAAGAAAACAAATTTTTCTTCTTCTTAAAAAACTCCATCTAAAAGTAGTCATTAGCTAATAATCATTGTAGTCGTAATTACACCAACACTTTAACTAGCACTTTTAAAACTAGTCGTTAGATATTTGAAAATGATTCTCTAATAAGTTAGAAACAATAGGGTGTCTTCACTTAAAACATAGTTACTTAACTTCATAGTCGGTTGACATGGACAATTGGCATGGAAACTTGTCATGGTTAATTTATTTATTCATGCGGTCAATCTATTTGAACTTGCGGTTATTTCATGACTTCACTAAGTAAAATATTTTTTACTTGCAATAATTACATCTATTCATGTGGTAGGTAGTTCTTCATATTGTTATTAAAAATATAGATATACACGATCAGTGCAGGATTCAAAGTAATTTTTCTTACTTGTCAAATGGAAGGTTGGTTGTTCATGCGGTATGTTGATACTCAATGCATTATAGGTTCATATTTGATACATATTTAGTTGATGAATTGGATATAATTAAATCATATAACACTTGGTAGGTAGTTTGGTTGTGCTATTAGTTGAAGTACAATGTGTCGTAGGTTCAACATTTCCACTTGACCTTCATGGCCAGTTCATATTCTTCACATGGTAGGTACATTACACAAGTGGTAGGTTGTCATGGTAAGTTCTAGACTTAGTCATTTTTACAAGTTTGGTCAGAAAACCATTAAATAATATTTCCATAGAATTAAATTTTATGTCACACATTTACTCCCCATTTTAGGATTATAAAAAAGTGAATTAGAGGGTGAGTAAACAAATAATTGAAAAAATATAAATATAGAATATAATAAAATAATTATTTCATTAAAATTACAAAAAAGGTTACAAAAAGTTATACAATGATTCCCTATTATAAATTCCGGTCAAAATAATAATCAGGAACATCTATGAAATCTAAATGAAGGATATGACCCTTTACTTTAGATTTAGAGGTAGTTGAAGATGTCGTATAAGGTGTAGAGGTGTAGGTAGGATCTCTAATAACTACACTCATGGACATGGGAAAATATGATGGATGGATTCCCTAGGTGTTAATCCAAATGGATTAATAGTATAAGAGGTAGTGGTTGGACCTAAGGACATAGGGATTATTTAGGGTCTAAAATAGTGGTATGTACAGTGTATAAGAAGAGTTACATCAACCCATATAGTCACTCAATACTCAATAATCATTCTCCAAATCCTAAAGTAAATCCTCTCTTGTTTCCATCAAAGCTTCAAAAAATTGAGTCGTCACCTTGAGTTTCTCAACTTTTGACTTAAAGGATTGAGTTAAAGTAATCATCTTGAGATTCAAGGAAAGTTTTATGAACATACCCTATAAATATAACTTGGTAAAGATTCTTCTTAGGTAGTAATCAATATCATTGTTTATGGTTTCTCTATTATGTCTATATTGCTTTATATATTCCCTAACCACTGCCAAAGTTTTGGTAGCTTGTGTTTGAAAACTATTAAATATAAATTCCCCAGTTTTCTAGAACTCATAAAACATAAACTTCATGACATACCTTATAAATTGTCTAATATTTTCTTCATCAAAAATTGGATCAAAAAGTGGAGCAAGAGGAGGATCTAGAATAGGAGAAAAAGTAGGCTAAAACACAGTATTCATAAACCTTTGATATAATTGAAGCACCATATCAGATAAAATTGTTCTCAATGCACCTAAATGTGCCTTTTGATCTTCAATATCATTTCTCAATAAAAATAACTTCAAGATACAATTTGGGTTGAAGATGAGAAATCACTAAAATCATTATCCTTCTACAATCTTCTTATCGATTAAGCTCTAAAGAGTTTCCAAAACTAAGAAATGATTCCTTGAATACACCCATAAAATCCTATTTGAATTAATTCAAATCATTATTTTTAACATATGATGTAGAATTAATTTTGGTAGATGGATCATAATACTAAGTCATACTATAAAACTCAACTAAATAATCCACTAATCTTTCTTTATTAACCTGATCTTCAACTCTGACATCAATATCAACTTCTTTCCCATAAACAGCAGGATCACCAACCTCAACATCTTTACCAATAGCATCAATTTTCTATTTTTCTTCACCTTATTTGGTAGGATTTTGTCCAAAGATATCTTGGAGGGTTTTGTCTATTAAAGTTCTATTAGAAGATACCTCAATCCTTTCTTGAGAATCTATGATAGAAATAATATATTCCACAAGTACTCTCTAAGAAAAAGGGGTGAAAGGTCCACCATGACCAGTTGGACTATCCCCATCATCATCATCTGATTCTAAATACTCTAGGACCAAAACAATATATCGTGGAGACATATCCCTCTTAGAAAGTGCATCAGTTATAGGTTGTCTGGGAGTACTTCCAATAATAGGAGATCTATCTGTGCTACCTTAAACTTATTCAAAGTCTTCAGACTCATCCAACTCTGGTTCATCCTCATGACCACTAATAGACACCTCAGTGTCAACCAGATACTCAAAATGAAGCTCTCCCTCTTGTGATTATAAAGGAAAAGGAGAGTCATGTGGTAAATAATTCATAAAAAGTGTGATTGGGTTTTCATCCAAATGGGTTGCCATGGATTCCTCATTAATATCCACCATTTAAACCCATTCTTGTTCATATTCTTATTCTTTAGCTCCTTAAACATCCACTTTATCATTAGTATACTGAACCACTTCATCAAGTTCAATACCTCGATCTACAAGATACCTTGGTCTAACTAGGTACTTTACTTGATCAATATTTTCATATAACATTTTTTGGTTAGCCACATAGACCCTTTTCTAGGGGTTCCAATTAACTTTAATTTTCCTAAAAATAATATGAGTCAAACAAAGACCATCAAATGAAGTAATTATTTACTCCACCTAAGGAACTAATCCTTTATACTCCAAAAAGGTTGAAATTGTCTTTTGATAAGGTAAATAATTGAACTTTGAAGAAGGCTTGTACAACTAAAATATATATCATGTGACATATCTGCCCAGATTGATTTGAAATAAATTTTTTATTAAAAAAATAGATCCTAGAGCCTTAGGATACTAAAATCTTATTTTCATAGACTAATCAGGTGTTCAGTAAATTTGACTATCATACTACATTCTCCACTCATCTCAGGAGTAGTTGGTCTTCTAGGGGTTCTATTCGTAAATAGCAATTCTAAAAAAATCGAAACTAAAAATTTAAATAGTTAACTGGATAAGAGATTTGGTAATCCTCAAATTTCACTTGATACGATACACTTAAGCACGTTTTCCAACACTTTGAAGAAAACTATAGAAATTAACAACTAATCATCATCTTAAGGATATCTCTTTTCTTTTTGGGGAATAATTCTAAGTGTGTGTAAAACTTCTTAAAAAGTTTCAAGTATAATTCATTGTCATTCTATTTAAACCAGTTAGACCATCCTTGATTCTAAATTTTATTACAAACTAAATATTTACTCGATTGTGGCCACTATGTATAAAATTAATTTTCTATTGAAACTAGATGATCTACAAGATGCAGATTTCACAGCTTGTCTATAGTTATCAAGTTGGCCTTTCTTTTCTTTGATTTCTTGGTAGGAGGAGATTCGGTAGGAGGAGTAGCATCAGTAGGGTGCTTCATCCTTAGAATTTTTCATTTGAGCCAAAATCAAAAGATTTGGATTCATGATTGAGGCTACGAACTGCACTGATCGAGTTGGAAATGGATCTCATAAGATTGGTTTTAAGTAGTGGGTGAGGTGTCAAAATGAATAAAAGGAATTTTTAGATTGATTTTTTCTTCTTTAAAATTTGGTAATTAGCCTTAATTTCATTAAATTTTTCTTCTAGAATATTAAAATATTCAAATAAATCATCACTAGACATACTTTTTTCATCATTTTAATTCTCATAAATAATAGAAATATATATAAGAGATGCATAAAAATTATTTGAAACCTCATTTTTTTTTCATTAAACACATATTAGCTTTGTCATTTTTATCTTCTCTACACAATTTTGAATCACTTGGGCTATCCTTTGAGTAACTTCATGTGGATTTCATATATTTTTTATACTTTTTACCTTTTTCTTCATAATTTTTATTTTATTTAAACTTGGGAAAGTTTTCTTTAATATGTCCTTTTCTTTTACACTAATAGTAGGTTATTTTATTAGTGGAATGGTATTTTTTCATGATTTTCTCCAATTTCCTTTATTTTTATATGTACCTGTGTAATTGGATTTCTTGAAGAATTAATTCTTCCTATAGAATTTCCTAAATCCTCTAGATAAATGATACATTCCCTCATCAGTGTCAATAAGTGATTCATCATCAATGGAACTTTCATCTCTAATCTTTTATTTTAGTTTTAAATAAGAAGTTTCAAAGGATACTGACTTCTTATTTGGTTCATCATAATATTTTTTTAATTATAATATAACCTTGAACATAATTTTCTTTATAATGTTTTCCATTACTGGTAGTGCATCGATTTTGTAGTATTATCTCATAGAAATTGTAATTTTTATCCATCTTTTAGGTAGGCATCTTATAAGTTGCATCACTTGATATGTTTTAGTAATTATCATTCTTAAGTGCATGCATAGTGTTGACTATTTTATTGAACCTCAGATACCTATCAATAAAGGATTCATTTTGAATGTATCATTTTTAATAGTATAATTATTTAAATACATTTCACTGACATTTGAGGTTCCCTCACAAGATATACAAAGAGTATCCCAAATATCAAAATCATTTGAATAAGAAGATAGTATACTGAATCAATCTTCACCTAAAACACAATATAATACATTCAAAGATTTATAGTTTAAATTATAATTAGCCTTAGTGGAATCAATATAATCAGTTCTAGAAGCTTTGGGTTTTTTATACTTATCTTTCATAAGAGTCTAGATATCAAATCTTGGACTTTATAAATGAATTTTCAACTTGATTTTAGGTTGAGAATTTTTTTGTTCCATTAAAATAATGAGGTTGGTTAGTGGTAGTTACTTCTTGTCTATGAGTATCCATAAAGTCAAAAATTTATAAATAATAGAAATTTGAGATCTTTAAATACAACAGGATCATAGAAAAAGATATTTTTAATGAGCACTAATACAAAATGTTAGTCACAATGGAAAAATCAAGAGGGGGTTAATTGAGTTTCAAATAAAAAATTATATTAAAAATATTATAACTTAAATACTCCAATATATAAAATAATCCTAGTTAACTAAAATAGTAGAATTATATAATTTTATCTTTCAAAAAGTTTCTCAATAGTTTGATCCAAAATTAGTTAAAAAAAGTCTGGAAAACTCTTTCCAAATTTTGATACTAATTTACTAGTATCAAATATAGTATATAACACACTTATTAAAGTTAACTATAAGAGTATAGATTTTTTATTTTCTTTGAAATAAATATTGGTTTGTTATTTAAAATAGAGAATACAAAACTATAAATCTTATAGAAAATTTTTAAAAAAGGGTTCAGTCTTTAGACAAGACAAAATCCTATCCACTTGGAAATCACACGCTTCCAAACAATTTATTATTAAATAAACTGATCCACAAATTGGATCAGGCTTTTCAAACAATTGTACTATGAAATTCTGATCTAATAGCCTCTTCCATAGTTCTATATGGGAGAAAAATATTTCAGGTCACACATGACCCCTTCTATAGTTATAATGGGAGTATGGTTGAAAATAATTTAAAGAGAGTGTTAAAAAAACTTCAGTTTAGTATTGAAGACTATTTTTACCAATAAAAAGAGTATAATAAAACATATATTAAATGTTAATAATAAATATAAATAAAAATAGATTTTAGGTGTGATGAGGTGGTGTCACTCAATCTGAATAGCTTTAGTTTTATAAAAGTCCATGAATTGTTATTTAAAAGGATCTCGAACATGTTTCACGGAAAGTTTAGGAAAATAGAGGGTCGTGAAGAGTTTTGAACAACTCCTCTGTGTAGCATAGGTTCATTTGTATGTTCCTATATTGTTATCTATAAGAATATGTGTCTCTCTCTACATGTTTCACATGAATAGTTCTTATTATTAAGAAAAAATACATCTAAAAGTAACTATTAGAGAATTATAAATCTATCCTTAATTGAACGAATGCATCAATTAATGCTTTGAAAAATAGATATTGGAGATTTAAAAATTCCCCACTGCTAAGTTAGACACAGAAGGGTTTCTTTAGATAAAACAGGGTGACTTGAACTCATGGTCAGTTGGTATAGTCGGTTGGCATGGAAACATGTCATGGTTAATTCATTTATTTATATGCTCAGTCCATTTCTTCATGTGGTGAGTTCATGATTTCACATGGTAAATTATTTTATAATCATGGTAGGTACATATCTTCATTTGGTATGTAGTTTCTCATAAAATTACTAAAAATATAGATACACTCGATCAGTATAAGTACTAAATAATTTTTTCTTAAATATATAACAGTAGGTTGGTTATTAATGGGGTAATTTTATTCTCAATGCATAGTCTCTTCATCTTCAATGCATAGTCATTTGATGACTTGGGAACAATTTTCTCATCTAAAACACCATAGGTAGTTTGGTCATATGGTCATTTGGGGTACAATGTGTGGTAAGTTCCACATAGTCACTTCAACTTCAGGTTCAGTTCAAATTCTTCACATGGTAGGTATATTACACAAGTATTATGTTGTCACGGTAAGTTCCAGACTTATACATTTTTGAAAGTTTTTTTATAAAACCACTTGCTAATATAAAATAGTAAATTAATTAATAAAATTATAAACATGATTTGGGATCATTAAAATGAGGAGATGCTAGTCTAAACCAAAAATATACCCATTTTTTATTATCACAAATCCTTAAATTTAAAATGAAATTAATTGAACACAATAGAAATATATTAACAATAAATTAAAACTAATATATCTCAATATCTAAAAGATTTATCAAGTCACTTAAATTTTTTGAATTTTTCTCAAAAATTATAATGAATTCAATTTTATGTAACACATTTACTCTCTCTTTTTGGGTTATTGAAAAGTAAATTAGAGGGTAAGTAAAAAATAATAGGAATCATATAAATAAATAAGAGAATAAAATAATTATTTCATTAATATCACAAAACATATTACAAAAAGTTGTACAAGGAATACCTATCATGAATTCTAGTCATAATTTGAATCAGTAACACCTCTTAAATCTAATGGATAGATAGTATCCTTTTCTTTAAACGAAGAGGCAGGTTAGAGGATGTATGAGGTGAAGAGGTCGATAAATGGTCTATAATGAAAATGCACTTGGACATGGGAATAATGTGTTGGATGGATTCATTAGGAGTTAAGCTAAAGGGATTTATGGTAAAAGAGATAGAGATTGGATCTAAGGACATAGGGATAGCTATAGGGGATAACAAAACAATATTATCAATGTATTGGAAGGGTTACATCAACCTGGTAAAGTCACCCACTACCTGATAACTTTTCTCCAAAGCCTAAAGTAAATCCTCTCTAGTTTCCATGAAATATTCCAAAATTGTAGTTAGTATCTTGAGTTTCTCAACTTGTGACTTAAAATATTTCGTTAAGGGAGGAATATTGAGATCCAAGGAAATTTTTCTGAACATACCACTTAAATTTGACTTTGTAAATATTCTTCTTAGGTTATAATCTATATCCTTATTTACAATTTCTCTTTCTTTTCTAGATTGGTTTACATATTCAATGACCACTACCAAAATTTTGGCAGCATGTTTATAAAAACCATCAAAAAAACTTTCTTAGTTTACTTGAAGTCATCAAACTTAACCTCTAACTCACCCCTTATGAGTTTTCTAATGTTCTCTTCATCAAAAACTGGCTGAATATGAGGAGAAGAATGAGATACAGAAATAAAATTAGGATCAGGTTGAAACACTGCATTCATTAACCTCTAATATGACTGAAACATCATATCAGATAGATATGTTTTCAGTGAACCTAACAATTTATTCATATATTCAATCTCATTTATCATAAAATTCATCTCAATATGAAATTTGGGTTGAAGATGATCAATCACTAACATCACTATCCTTCTAAGATCTTCTACTCCAATATGCTCCAAAGAGTTTCCAAAACCAAGAAAAGCTTCCTTGAATACAAAAATAAAATTTTATTTGAATTCAATCAAATCATCCTTTGTAACATATTATATGGAATTAATAGAGGTAGATGGATCAAAATCTTGTGGATTTCCATCTAACATAGCTAAATATTCCCCTATTCTAGCTCTATCATCCTCATTTTCAACTTTAACATCACCATCAACTTCTTTCTCATGAAAATTAGGTGCACAAACATTAAAAACTTCAATAAGATCATCACCTTTCTCAGTTTCTTCACCTTCTTTGGTAGTAGTATGGATAATGATATATTGTATATTTTGGTATAATTAAGGTCTCATAAGAGATACCTCAATCCTTTCTTGAGAGTCTATTATAGGAATAAAAGTTCCCTCTAGCACTAACTGAGTAAAAGGGATGGTAGGTCCACCATGTCCCAGTGGAATGTACCCATAATCATTATTTTATTATGAATACTCTATACCCAAAATAATATAACTAGGGGACTTATCACCCTTATAAATTGAATCAGTTATAGGTTTTCTAGTAGTGCTTCCAATAATAGAAAATCCAACTGAACTACCATCAGCTTCTTTAGAGTCTTCAGACTCATCCCACTCTGGTTCATCCTCATAACAACTAATAGAGGCCTCAATGTCAAATAGATATAAAAAATGATTCTATTAATCATGTGATGATAAAGTTAAATGAGATTTAGGTAGTCCATAATTAAAAATAGGTGTGGCTCATCTATCATCTTAATGAGTCTCCCTAGCTTCCACATTAAGATCCACCATTTCATCCTCTTATTCTTCATCTTATTCTTCTTAAGATCCCTCAACTTATACATCATCATTATAATTCTATACCACTTTATCAGGTTCAATGCCTATATTCACAATATCTATTTTTCTAACAAGGTATTTTATTGGATCAAACTTTTCATATAACATATTTTGGTCAGCCACCCATTCCCTTTTCCATGAGTTAAAATTAAATTTCATTTTCTTACAAATATTATGAGTAAGAAAAAGACCATATAATGAATTAATTATTTCCTCCCCCTCGAAAACTAGTACTTTATACTCCTACAAGGCTAAAATAATCTTTGGGTGAGGTAAAGAACTAAACTTAGAATCGGTCTTAAAAAACTCAAACATATTTCCAGTGATATATCTGCACATATTGATTTGAAATAAATTTTTCATTAAAAATAATAAAAATAGATCGTGATGACTTAGGATGATAAAATATTATTTTCTTGGATAGATCAGGTGTTGGATTAATTTTAATATCATCTTACATTCTCCACTCATTTCAAGATCAGTTCGTCTTATGGGGGTTTTATTCCCAATTTTCTCTTCTAATACATTTTGAAACTCAAAATGTTCCTAATTAACTAAATAATAGATTTTTTAATCCATAAATTTCCCTTTATAATGAACACCTAAGAACTTTCCCCAATTATTTAAATTAAACAACATAACTTCAACACTTATCATAATCATAATGATATATCTTTTCTTTATGGGAAAAATTCCAAGTGGGCATAATACTCCTTAAAACGTTTCAGGTAGAATGGATTAACATTATCCTCAAACCAATCAGCCCACCCCTAATTCTGAATTGCATTCCAAATTAGTGATTTTCTTGATTGAAAATACTATGCACCTACTTCCTTTTATGTAGAAACTAGATGATCTATGAGATGAAGATTCCTCATTTTTTTGACAGTGCTCGAACTGGGTTTGATTTTATTTTATTTCTCATTAGGAGGATATTTTATAGGAGGTAAATAATTGGTAGGGTGCTTTATCCTTGGAATGTTTTATTCAATTAAAACTCGAAATATTCATATTTGCAAGAGAGGCTTGAAACTGGAAGAATCGGTCTGAAAGGGGACTCATGAGAGAGAGTTTATGTAGAAGCTGAGGCATCAAAATGAAGAAAGGATGTTTTTAGATTAAAACATGTGTTGATTTGGATTCTAATTAAAATTTTAAAAATGAATCATTTAGGTATTGAAAAAATGAAAAAAAAACTTAAGAAAAATCCCACCAAAAATTTTAACAAAAAAATTTAAGTATAGAATAGACACAGTAAGTACACTGACCATGGATCCATGATAGAAAAGGTAGAGTATGTTTACTTATCGGGACCTCGATATTGGTATACTAACTTCATGAATAAAATATTAATGGTCAGTACATAGTGAATGTGTTATTAAACACTCACAGTAAGCATAATGACTATGTGATATAAGTTTCATGGTAGGTATGCTAACCACATAAGCAAATAGTCATGGTAGGTATACTAACCATATAAAAAAACTCATGGTCACTACACTAACTGTGTGAACCGTAATTCATGTTTACTTATATAAAATGATTTAAATATAGAATTTAAGCAATTATAACATGAATTTAAAAATATTTAAAATGTATAAAACTAAATTTAAAAAATTAGGCATAATTTATCTAACTAAATTAATGTCTAAAATAATTGATTATCTCACCATTGAGATTATTTCTAAATATATAATCAAGATGATCTTTAGTTCCAATAAATTCAAGAGTTATATAAATTTTTTTAAAATTATCTCTCAAAAAGTGATGTCTTATATTAATATGTTTTTTTGTAGAATGAGACACAATATTCTTTGAAATATTTATCACACTTATATTATCAAAATTAATAGGTACGTGTATTAATTGATTTCAATAGTCTAGTAATGTTTATTTAATCTATAGAATCAATGCACAACAACTTCCTAGAGCTGTGTGTTAAGATTTAGTGGTAGATAGTGCAACATATTTATGCTTTTTACTACCCCAAGAAACAAGAGACTTCAAAAAAATTAAAATGTTCTATAAGTGATTTCTCTATAAAAATTTAAACTACTAAAATATGATTCTAAATAACTAACTAAATCGAGTTTATATCCTTTATAAAAAAATTATTCCAAAGTTAGTTTTACTTTTGAAGAATTTGAAAATTATTTTCACATCAAGTAAAGGTTATTATTTTTGGATTTTATTGAAAAAGGGAATATATATACACACTAAACATAATATATAGTAGGATAACATTTAATTGTAGTATACTTATAATCATAAAACTAAAAATTGTTTAGTCAACTGGTTTCCTAGTTTCATCAAGATATAGTTTACAACTTTTATCATGGGATTATCGCTTACTGTAGTGTTATTCATACCAAAACATTTTAAGAGATATTTTGTGTACTGTATTTGATTTAAAATAATTCCATCCTTATTTTGAAAAATATGATAACAAAATAAGAATTTTAAATCACCCATAAAACCCTTTTAAAATTCATTTTTTCATCATTTTTGAAAATTCATTACATAAATAATTTCTTGAAGATCCAAAAGTAATATCATCAACATACATTTGTATAAGTAAATCATATTTTGAAATTCATTTAATAAATAAAGTAGAATTATCTATTCCTTTTTAAAAACCTTTAAAATTAAAAATGAGTGGATCCTATCATACAAATATCTATGATCCTGTTTCAAATAATAAAATCTTTTGTTAATTTAAAAACATGATTTACAAAGTGAGGGTTTTGAAATCCTGGGTCTTGTTCCACAAAAAACACCCAAAACTATATAACCATTTAATAATGATATCTTAACATTCATTTCATATAATTTGAAATCCAAATTCTCTTCATAGGAAAGAAACTTTTTTATAGCTTCAATTATAGCTATAGGTGAAAAGGTTTCCAAATATTCAATACCTTCCTCTTGACTATAAACATGTGAAACCAATCCAACTCTATTTCTATTTATTTTCATTGATTCATAAACCTTGTTCCTAAACACCCACTTAGTGTTAATAGTCAATTAGTCCTTATGTATTTTAACTAGTTCCTAGACTTTATTTCTTTGAAACTGATTTATCTCTTCTTTCATAGTTATTACTCAAAACTCATCATCAATTACTTCTTTGATGTTTTTTGAATCAAGTTGTGATAAGAAATATAAATGTTCAACTAGATTTCTAAGAGAATATCTAGTTTTTGTTCCTATATTTAGGTGTCCTAAAATAGAAACTAAATGATGGTATATATGATTCCTAATAGCTCTATAAATATAATTATTTGTTACTTTATTGTAAATAATGGGTTCATGATCAAATTGTTTCTTAAAACTATGAGATTTCAATATATCAGGTTTGAATGAATTATCAAAATATTTAGCATTAATTCCTAAATTTTAAAGGTTATCCAAAATATTTTAGAAAGTGGTCTTAGGTTCATGTGGATTTATCTCATCAAATTTAACATATGAAAATTAATCCAAAATATTGGTCCTTTTATTAAATACCCTGCATGATTTACTGGATGGATAATATCCAAGGGAAATTCCTTAATCACATTTGGATGAAAATTTGTCTAAATTTTATTTCATATTTATTATAAAGACTTTACAACCAAAAACTAAAATGTAATAAACTTTTGTTTTTATATCTTTTCATAATTTATATGGGGTATTCTTTAAAAGTGTTCTAATTATAAATCTATTAATAATATAGTAAGATGAATTCATGCCATATTACTAAAAATAAATAGATTAATCATACTCATTGAGAATATTCCAAGAAATTTCTTTAATGGTTTTATTTCTCCTTTCTATAACGCCATTATTCTACGGGGTCCTAGGAGAAAAAAAGATGTTATTACATCCATGTCGTGAGCATAGATATTAAAACTTTTTATTTTTAAACTCACGGCCATGATCAATTATTAAGGTAATAATTATAAGTCCACTAATATTATATATATTTTTTATACTTGGAAAAATAATAACAAGCTTCAATTTTGTGAGCTAGAATGAATACCCCAATGTATCTAGGAAATTCATCTATTAAAACATAAGCATAGTTCTTCTCATTTAAAATAAAAACTCTAGAAGGTTGAAATAAGTCCATGTGAACCAAATCTTAATTTAGAGAAGTTTAAACTTCTTTATTTGATTTGAAATAGATTTTTTATTGTTTCCATTTATTATATAGATTACAAACTTAGTTTTTAGGAATTCTATTTTAGGCATACCCTTTAAAAATCCTTTCCTGGTTAGATCTCTAAGTGATTGTGGGTTGTAATAGACTATTATCCTATTCAAAATCCAAGAATCTTTGTGAAAGTCACTTAAAAAATAAATATTTTGAGAAAATATTGAATTTAAATCAACAGTATGAACATTATAATTTCACATAGCAATAAAGACTAAAACATGTTTAGAATCATCAATTTATACAAATTATTCTCAAATTTAACATTTTAACCTCCATCACATAATTTTTACATTCTAATAATAATATATATTAATCCATCTACAAATAATAATTTAGAAATTTAAATAGTATTACAGTTACTGATTTGTTCAAGTATAATTATTTTTCCTTTGGTATTGTCACCAAAATTGACATGACCACCAACAACATTGATAAGGTTCTTGATACTCAATTAGTCCCCAATCATGTCTCTAGAATATATATTGTCAAGATACCTTAGGTTCTTACTGGTGTACATAAACCATATTTCCTATAGAAAAATTTTTAAAAAAGAAATGATTTTGGTACCCATATTTTATTGGGTCCAAAAAAGTTTGTAATAAGAGATTTAGGAATCCAAAATTGTTTAGATGGTTTCCTATAAGCAGATATTAATATTTTATAAACAAATACTTTTTAATGTACATAATAATTATTATTATTTACATAACTAGTAGAAATAGAGCTATGTAAAAATTTATTCTTATAAAATTTTCCCTATCCAGGTCGGTAAAAAATTCAAATAGCATATTAAAGATAATTTTTCTTAAAAAAGAATCTGGGTTAGAGTTTTTCAACCATTAGTAAATCATTCCATAACCTTCTTCAATTTATCATTAGATAATTTAAGTTCATTTTTTCTTTTAAAAATTTAGATTCCTTGTCCTTTTCTATTGAAAATCAAATTTAAAGAGAGTAGACATAGCATGGTGCCTCTTTAAGATTTTGTGTTTGTCCATAAGTTTATTAAATATTTCTTCCAGCATATTAAACTATTTAGATAAATACATACTGGATAAAAGTTCTTCATCATTTTAATTCTCATAAATAATATAAAAATGTATAAGAGGTGTATGAAAATTATTTTATAGATCATATGTGTTTATCGTGAAACATATATTAAAACTATCATTTTTATCTTCTTTACTGAAGTCTGAATCACTTGAGATATACTTTGTGTAACTCTATATGAATTTCATAGCCTTTTATATATTTTAATTTTTTCCTCACAGTTTTTTTATATTTCATATTGTGATAGTCTACTTGAATGTGTCCTTTTATTTTACACTCATAGTAGGTTATTTCATTAGTGGAATATCCCTTTTTCCACTCCTTGCTCCAATTTTATTTATTTTTAAACTTACTTATGTAATTTTATTTCTTGAAGAATTTCTTCTTATTGTAAATTTTTTTGAATAATATTTATATATGATCCATTTCCACATCACTATCAGTAGGTGATTCATCAACACTAGAATATTTGTCTCTAATCTTTTCTTTTAGTTTTGAATTAGAAGTCTTGAAGGCTACTACATTCCTATTTGGTTAATCGTCTTATTTGTTTACTTGTAATTCCTCATCATACATAATGATCTTTCAAATGAGTTCCTTTATTGGTAGTGCACTGATTTCATAGGATTCTAATATGTAAATCGAAGTTCCTCTCCATCTTCCAGGTTTACATCTTAGCAATCGCATCACATGATCTTTGTCAACAATTTTCCTTCCATGTGGATGCATAGTGTATACTATTTCATTGAACCTAAGATACATATCAAAAATGAATGCATTAGGGTTCATTTTTAATGTATCATATTTAATAGTATAATCATTTAAACACATTTCTTTCACATTTTAGTTTCCCTTATGAGATATAACAGGAGTATCACAAATCTCAAAATAAGTTTAATGGACAAATATTATATAGAATTCATCTTCAGTAAAACAAAAATAGAAAGGATTCATGAATTTATAATTTCAATAATAAAAATATTTAGTGGCATGGAAATTTTCATGGTTACTTCATTTTTTTTATGGATTCAATCTATTTCGCCGTGTGGTAGGTTCATGAGTTTGTACAATTAGTTATTTTGTACTCACGGTAGGTACAAATCTTAATGAAGAAGGTAGTTATTCTTATGGTTACTACAAATATAGATACACTTGATTAGTACAAGACAAAAATAAATTTGTCTTACTTATCACATGGCTGGTTGGTTTTTCATGAGGTAAATTAATTCTCAATTCATGGCTAGTTCAACTCCAATGCATGTCAAGTTGATGAATTGGAAAGAATTTTCTCATCTGACACATTATGGGTAGTTTTTTCATGTGGTCAATTGGAGTACAATGTGTGGTAGGTTCCACATGGTCACTTTAACTCCACAGTTAGTTCAAATTATTCACATGGTAGGTATATTACAAAAATGGTAGGTTGTCACGGTAAGTTCCAGACTTGTCCATTTTTTCAAGTTTTTCAAGAAAACCATTTACTAATAGAAAACATAAAATTCATTAATAATAATAAAAATATGTTTTGGGGTCATAAAAATAAGGAGGTGTTGGTCTAATCCAATAATATCCCCTTTTTATGATCACAAATCATGAAATTTAAAATGAAATTAATGGAACAAAACAAAAATATATAGACAATAAATTAAAACAAATATATCTCAATATCTAAATGACTTATTATGTCCCTGAAATTATTTAATGATTTCAGAAGATTTCCAATTTTTTCAATTTTATGTCAGACATTTACTTACCCTTTTAGGATTATCAAAAAGTGAGTTATAGGGTAAGTAAAAAATAATAGGAAAAATATAAATACATAAGAGAATAAAAGAATTATTTCATTAACATTACAAAAAGTTATAAAAGGAATCCCTATCAAAAAATCTAGTGAGAATATAAACTAGGAAAATCTCTAAAATCTAAAGGATAAGATCCTTTCCTTTTAATGTAAAGGTTGGGGTTGGGGTAGTCTGAGGTGTAGTGGTGGAGGTAGGGACTCAAAAGAAAACAAACTTGGACATGAGAATAATGTGTTGGATGGATACCCTATGAGCTAATCCAAATGTATTAATGGTAGAAGAGATAGTGGTTAGAGCTAAGGATATAGAGATAGCTGAATGGGCCAAGAAAATAATACGAGTGGTGTATAATAATGTTTCCATAAACATTGTAGTGACCTAACCCCAGTAAGACTCGATATAGTGTCCACTACAATTACATTGGCATGATTATAAGGAATCAAATCCCAAAGGACCGAAGAGTTTAGTAGTCTTAACAAACTATGTACATACATGATTCTTTTATTAAAAATTAATACACTAATTAAAACATGATTTTTTTCTTTTAAGGATAAATTTATTCCCACTTATCATATCCTTTCATATCTTTCTTATTATACTTCTTGGATTCCTAGGGAAAGGAAACAAAATAAGGGTGAGCTCAATTACTCAGCAAGAGTAAAGTATAGCGAAATAAAAAATGAATCAATGAGCATAACCAATATGAAAAGGTAATAACATATCACACTTTCCATATAATCAATAAAATGATGAGGAAGTGTATAAACGGTATGTAAAGGTAAATAATTGAACACACATTCCATTAATTCAATAAGCTGAGAATGTAAATGCATCCATATATAATGTCAAAGTAAAAATCTCATGGATAAAAAATAACTTAATTTTAAATAAAGGAAATTCTTAATTATTGGATTTTGTGTTTTCCAAACACATGATACCATTACCATAAAGACCTTTCACAATATAGTTTAGCATACTACTATTAAGACATTTCATAAGACAGTTTAAATCTTTGTGTAAAAACCCATCTATTCTACTTGGAAACAATCTTAGAAGGGTTTTTTTCAACTAATTTCATCTCATGAGACTACCGATGCATCAAGTTAAATATTTCCATTAGGCCCCAACCTTTGTAGTGCATGTCCAAATCATTCCTCATATATTGAATAATAGATTTAATTAATGAACAGTGTTCCTTATCAAATATCCATATTGGTTAAAGAATACAGATTTATTAGTATTTCCCCAGATAAACAAATTACAATCCATATAATTAACCTATTTAAAAATGGTATATGGTTTATCCAATGAACATATCAATGATAAATGATATGAATAATTACGGTAAATTCATTTTCTAATGGTCATAGGAAATTGAATATTTAAGGGTGACTAAAAAAGGAATCAAGGTAGTGAATGTCGATAATATCCTTGGTCAAAGAAATCATAAACCATCGAGAGGAAGAATAAGGATGGTATCAATACAGCATAACCCAAGTGGAGTAAAATAAAGGGTTGTTGTTGTTGATGAATGAAAAAACTATAAAAATATATTTTAAAAACATTCTTTATGAAAAAATCCTTTTCATTTTGAAAAAGATTTTGAAAATAATTTTCTTTGAAAATCACTTTTAAAAAACATTTTAATTAAAAATTAACCTTTTAAAATTGTAAAGGAATATCAAAAGAAATGACAAAGTTTAATTTCATACATGCCAGACAAGTAAAAAAGAACATTCTTTTTGTAAGGTAAAAAGGTTAAAAAGTTCCATGTTTGTAAAGTTATATGAAGATTACTTTGAAAACATTTTTAAAACACAAAAAGGGTACAAATATATTTAATAAATCATTTTTTGAAGGTTAAAAATATTTTTAAAAACATTTTTAGAAAACTGGGTTTTAAGAAGAAAATATATTCTCCAACTAAAGAGAGAAATAAAGTAAGATTTTCTTTAAAATATTTTCTAAAATATTTTGGGTACCAGAAAGTGAGAAAATGGTACTATTCCTTGAAAAAACTCAAAAATAACACAAGTAAAAGAAAATTAAATGTTTTATTGAACAATGATCATATAATTTTCTTTAATTTAATTTCATGAATAGGCAATCTCAGTTAGAATGAGATTGTGAAGCAAACCCTTAAAATGATAATAACATTTAAGTTAGAATTGATCATTGAATTGATTATGTATATCAACTATAAATAAAAATATAAGAAGTGTAAATACATAAATAGATATTAAAAGTCATTATACACATAATCATAGAATATTAACAATAATTAGTAAGTAATATGACCCAATGAAAAAGGAATTGAGTTATGAAATTTCAATAACACTTGGTAATTTTAAGTTCAAATCCAATTAGATGAAATAATTAAAATTGATACTCAAAATACCTGTAATAATGATTTATTCATGATATTACAAGTAAAATTGGTATTATTTACACCATATATAAGAAATTATGTGCATAATGATAAAGTATGACTTGAAGAATGAAAATTGAGACAAAGTCCCTTACCTTGAATTTCCTTTTGGGTGATTGTCCTTTAACATACTGTATAACGGTTTTAAGCATGTTACTAACTTATAATATAACCATAATCATATTTATGATATCATATGTGATATTCTAATAATTTCTTATTACCCTTCTAGTAATAATATTCCATTATTTTCAATATTTCAGGTGTCAATTACCTAGTTTTTCAAGTATGTTTTGACTTTTTATTTTTGTTATTTTTACATAGATCATGATTTAATCATCTTCAGGATGTAAACCATGATTTAAATATAATATATATTCAGTATATATTTATTTATAATAATCCATAAATTTTGGATATAGGAAGTAAAATGCATCGTTTATGGATACGGTAAGACGTATGTACGCATTAACGCAACTTCCATTTCCTTGTCATATTTAAAATAATGAGAGAAAAATGATATATATATATATTATAATTAAAGTATCATATTTTTTCATATATTTTACATAATTTTATTAAAACCATCATTAATATATTCCATGTATAACATGAATGAGTCGCGTCGATTTAAGGAGGTCGTTGTCCACACGTCCACAAATGAAGTTATAATATTCCCACAAGATGGAAACAATAAAGGTATGTGTTATATAAAAATTAAAGAATCTTAAAGACGTTATATGTCACACCCTTCTCTTTTAAAATATTTTTTTATTAATTTTTTTGGGCATCGGGTAGTTCGGGTTGAAGCCTGACATAAATTTTGGAGTTCTTATTTAAAAATGCATATTTTGGACTTGACTACATCTAGTTCACCGCGGTCGAGACCACGAGGCCTCACATAGGTCACCACACGACTTCACCCAGTTCACTCCACGACCTTCCTGATGTTTGATTAATAAAATAAAATTAATTATTGATAAAGAAATAAAATTAAAATTGTGATAAAGATTTAATGAATAATTTTAATGATAATAATATTATTATTATTTGAGGATGTTATAATTATTATTATTATTAAGTTTATTAAGATAATTAAACATTTTTTTTATTACCGTATTATTATAATATTATTATAAAGCTTATTATTATTAGGATTTATTTAGTCTCTTTTTATTTTATTTGTTGGGTTACATTTTTTATTCTTTTTTTTTTTTGCTTTATTTTTTCCCTCCCCTCATTCCCACCCCCTCCTTCCCTTTTTTTTTGTCGCAGCACACCCCCTCCCCTGAAACCCTAGTGCACCCCTTCTTTACAGTTGGCCCTTCGCGTCGCCCTACCTCCAGGCCAGCCGGCTCGCGCCACCGCCCGACCACCACATGCGCCCCTCCCGCACTGGTCAGCCCTCCTTCTGGCGACACCAGCTCGCACCGCACTCAGACCAGCATGCTAATCTCCTTGGTTGAGCGCCTTCTGACCTGCATCTCTGTTCCTCTCCCTTGGGAAACCTTAGGACCATCCGCTTTCACCCCCCCTCTCGGTCGGTCATCGCACAGCTGCAACCCCCTATGGTCGGCGGCCTTTTATTCCCTTCCATAGAAGCCCCGGTCTGGCGACCGCTACCACCCCTAAGGTTGATTTTCCTTTCTTTTCTATGATTTTGGGTTGTCCAATGGGTTGGGGTCCAATTTTAGGCTCTAATATTTTGTCTTGTGGTTATATATCTTTGATTTTTGGGTTTGCGCTAGGTTCTTTGTGGTGAAAACGGCACGTGATTGATTTTTTGCGTTGGAATTAGAATTTTTCACACCATTTTTTGGGGTTTTACCAAGTGAGGTAGGTGGTTCCATGTCTTTACATATTTTTTATAATTTAATTTGTTTTCTTAGTTAGTTTTAATAGGTTCTATGATTCAATTTTATGGTGTGAATTATGTTTAGAATGTTTTGTCATGCTCGTTTGATGAAATTGGATTTATGTAATAATATAGTCTTATCACTTATATGTGTGTTGTTTCATAAATGTTTGGTAATAATTTATAGGTTCTGCAAAATTATATTTAAAAATGTTGTGACATGCGTGCATGATGAAAATTGTACCTTCTTTTAGAAACTGTTATGTTTCTCATTTAGACCTTATTGTGGTAAATTCTAGAGGTGTTTAATCAATTGTTTATGGGGTGCGAATGAGTTTTTAGAAGGGTTGAGTTGTGAAATTGATTTTAAAATGTTTTCTTTTTCATTTGATGTGTTTTAAAAACTAAGAAATTGTGGTTTTAAAGTTTATTTAGGGATGAAAAACATGTTTGAAAGGGGTTCGGGTCATCTGGTCAGTGTGAAATGCGTTTTCAGGGTCTTTGTGGTGTGTGCGTATTTAAATGGATATTATCAAAGGAAATGAGGTACTTTGGGTGTGTTTGTCGTGTTGTGTACTTTTAAATTTTAATTACAAATTGTTTGAACAATGTAAAACATGTTTTGATGGGCATACCCTATACTTTGGGATTTAAAGTGGCCTTATTATATCAAATTGGGTGTCTCTTTCTTATGTAAACCTTTGCTTCCTAATTTTAAGTGATTTATAAATTGTTAACTGGATTTATTAAATTATATGTGAAGTGTGGAAGTTTTATTTTATAGGATTAAATGTGCGTTAAGTTTTTTTTAAAGAACTATTATATGTGGAAATGGGAATTTTTCATGTGAAAACCCTTGTTGTGATTTTTAGAAATGTTCTTTAAATTGTTTCAATAATTTATCAAGTCATGCGAGTGATAAAGATTATGTTGTGAAATGGTTTTGGTGTGTGTCTGTTATAAAATGGTGTTTGGGTATGCAAGTGGTGGATTTTGTGTGTAATTTCTTGTTTGGTTTGGGATATGGGAAAGTGATAAACTATGTGAATTTCGAAATTCATTGAGCATAACGTAAAACCCCAGGTACCTAGGTGGGCGGATTAGGACTAGTACGATAGATGACATGTAAGTGGTTCACCTTGGTTTCATCTGGAAGGATTGATGTTACAACACTAACTAAACTTTTTTGATTATTGTAGACCACTAGGTTATAGATGTGTTTCCCTAATAGTGGATCGTGCATGAGAGCATTGATTATTGTGGTTCCTATGCCACATTTACACTGACGTATGATGTCTCTAACGCCCCATGCATACTAGCAACCTTAGGGGATTTACCCAACGTGCTCTGTTATTCATGACCTGGTGCCTTCCATCAGCATATGGAGGACCACTTGGGTATGTGTGTGTTATTTATATATTTTCTCATCCACTTTAAATTAGTATTTGTGAAATGGTTTTTCTTCAAACATTATTTTCCTTTTCACTTTCATCTTGTAAATTTTTTCCTTTATAGTATTTTTTTATAAACATGTTTTGAATAAGCATATTAAATTATATTTTTGATATTGTGGCATGGAACATTTTTATTTGGTGGTATCCTACCGAGCTCTTGGCTCACACCCTACATACACCCTTAGGTGTATGTAGGCCTTGTTCTTTTTGTATCCCAGGTTGAGGCATTATGCTTAGTGATGGTGGTTCGGGTTGTTAATGGTTTTCCCGTGCAGGTCTAACAATGGTGGTTTGAGGAGGTGGTTCCTTATGTTGCATGAAGGTGCAGATAGATGTGTTAGTTTTATTTTCATTGCAGTATTCTTAGAGTTTTGGGTGGAGTTGTAATCTTTAAGTTTGGTCTAATCTTAAGGGCTTGTTTGGTTTTGTTTTCATATCTTTTGTTTTTTTATCTTGTTAGTTGTTTTTTGTCTTTCATTTCGGGTAAACTGTTCCCACATGTTACTCTTGATACTTGTGCACTTGTTCCAGCCCGTGGGGATCGAGAATACCATTCAGGTCATGTCATGGACTGGGTCCGGCGCCGGTTCAGATGGCGACCCGGCCTGGTTCGTGACATTATAAATACTATATCTATCATATATAAACTATAAATCTATCATTATTTTTAACCTAAAAAGTTGGTAATAGAAGAAAAAATGACATAAATTTGTGAGGTGGTGGTTCATCGTACACACGAATAATAATTGTGTATCCCATTTGATAGATGTGTGTATAGGTCTAGGTCAAAACCTTAACATAACAACATCTCAGTATATTGATTATACAGATTTTATTATATAATAATGTTATAAAAATAATTTAACGGGTGGATAAGTAAATTAAACAAAAGTGATCATTGAATAATGTTACCTCTTATTCGGGTAACTCCTTTTGGTTTATACCAAAAGACTTCCTTGCTTTGTTATCTACCCAAAGTGAGGCTTCTAGGATGAGGGTAGTGATGTTGGGAGCTTATTTGGGTAGAGTTTTTCCAATGCAAAGGGATTTAGAGGTGGAATAAATGGGAGGGGTGAGCACCTTTTTATAGTGGAGGAGGATTGTCATTCTTGTAAATTTTTGAAAGAGTGAATTCCACCCATGTTTTTCCCATGTCAAGTGGCTCCAATAATTAACCTAATTATATCCAAGGAAGTATATGGTTGAATTATGTCTATCCAATGGCTTTTAGACAAGTGTCTATGTAACGACCCAAAAATTTTGCAATGTAAATTCCCATCTTATAATTATTCCATATAGTATAAATCACATAAAATCACATAGAGAACACAATAAAAACTTTATAAATGGAGAATTAATGAAATTAGACATATTTATAGATGTTAAGGAACATATACTAGTGGAATAGTAACTTGACCTTTTAAATAGTATGTGACCCTTAGGAACAGTAAATCAGACAATAGAATGGTAACCTCGCCTATGAAAGTATAAATAAAATTTAGAAATCTTATAAATGAAAATATGATATAATTATATCAAAGTATAAGTAAATAAATGTTTTGAAAATAATAAATTAATCATTGGTATTTTTGTGAAACATAAATGTTTAATTACAATTTTATAATTAATATAATGATTTAAATAAAATATTATTTTCATAAAATAGATTCATAAATTCATATTCTTTTGTCTTATGATTATAATATAATTTTATGATACCTTAATTAATTTTTCAAAGTGTTATAAAATGAGTGATAATTTTAAAATTTGTATTTTTCAAATAAATAATGGTTTTAATTAAAAATTACATTTCTCAAATTCAGAAAATTATTTTCATAAAATGGAGTCCATTTGTTAATTCTACAGGTCGAAAAATTGTTAGAGTTATTTTTTGTTATTTTTCTCAAATAGTTGAATTTTTTTGAATAGTAAAATACATTAATTTACGGTATAAGCTAAATAAATGAATTTTTTAATCTTTCTTGAGTCGTGGATGATGTAAGTGGCCATTTTTTAAAACTCGCATAAATTAGTTACTGTATTTAGTCATAAGAATCCATACTATTCATAGTCTTGAACCAAAAATAATAAACTAATGCATAAAATAATCAAAAAACACCCCTCTCATCCACTATAAATACCACCTCTCACCACCTCTTTCCCTCACACCTATAAAGAATTTAAGCTTCTCCAAATTCTTCCCAAACCTCTTAAAAAGTCTCTCACACACATCTATGATAATTTTTTCACAATAAAACACCAAACTCAAGTGCCTCAAGGAAGTTCTAAAGGATGATAATTCAACAGGTAAAAACCTCTTTCCTTTTCTTTTAATTTCTTTCCAATTTATTTTATTTTCTTATTCTCTCATCACATCCACACATACAAGGTGAATGTTAAATAAATTATATAACATATAATATAATTTTATTATGTTAATTGAATAATTCATCATCATTTCTTTCCCCTACCCTTTTTGTTCTAAAAATTAAAAACATCGTCCGGGATGTGTTAATTTATCGCATTCACAAACAACAAGTTTTCAATTTCCATTACCACCTTCAAGGATGGTCATAAAACCATTTTTATGGCTAAAAAAGATTATAATATATTTATTATAGCTTATTAAATATTCTATAACCATTATATATATATATGATATTAATTAATAAAACAAAAGTAGTTCATAATGACCAAACAATCACCAAAATAAACTAACATTCATCATTAATGATTTATCTAATGATTCATCTTAATACCATATAAAAAATGATATATAATACCATTTAATATTATTTATGTTCATTAATAACATAAAATTTAAATTCTGTATAACTATTCTCATTTTACATGATTTTTCATACAAGTAAACCGATCATGAAAGCCAAGGAAATGATTGCTTTTGAATGATAAAATTATATCTTATAACTCATCAAAAAGGCCATAAATGAACTTAAAAAAATTGTAATAAATAAAATAAATGTATAAAATGTTATTTATTAATTAATTAATGGATTTAATTTTGTTATCCTACACACTAAGATCAAGTGTAGAGCACTTTCAGACATAAGGTAAGAGATTCTTTCCCAACCCCCATTTTTTCCTTCCGATTATGCTTTATCTCTCTTTACACCAACATAAATCTTATTTATTATTATATAATTCTTATAAATTCTATTTCTATGTTCAAAAATCATGTATCTATATCAGTACATACTTATTTTATAGACAAATACATGTTTAAAAAATTTCCCTTATCAATTCTTCCTGATAAGCAAGCCTGATTAATTGGAACTTCCTGATTTCTTACCCATTTTTAAGTGAACTAAATAAAATATTTTAATCCACCATTATTTTTATAAAATAAATAATTTTATCATGAAAAACTATCTTGGTTAATTTCTGGTTTTATACAAATTATTATTCCCTTTTCTATTTTAAACAGTATTAAATATTTTCCTTAAACCACAATAAAATTTTTTATTTATAAAGTTTCTTAAACACTATTTTTACATGTTTTCAATTTATTTTGACATAAATTATCATATTTTTCCTTATTAATGTCCATTTATGTTTTAAATCCTTTCTTTCATTGATACCATTATGATATTCCCTTTTTTTATACCTTTTTACATGATTATGATACCCAATTCATTCCATGGGTAACCCTTATGTTTTTATTTGATTTCTTAAGTATGATTCCTTGTGTGGAAAAAATATTCATGAAAATATTATGATGGATTCTCCTAGATATTTATCTAATGCATTGGATAATTTTTAGTCTCATGAGACGTCATGTGCAACGGCCTTTGTGGTTAGACTTTAGTCATGCTCCATGTGCAACGGTCTTGGTGGTTATCCTTGACTTGTGCTTATGTCATGATTTATATTTCTGTCACATTCCTATGATTCCATGATTACAAGATACCATGTCTTATATGTTATTATTCCATATGTTTATTCATGTTCCATGCCTTTTTATATCATCATTTTATGCATTCTAACCCATGTGCTATATTTTATTCTTATGTTTATTCCCTTACTGGGTTTTTTAGTTCATCCCTTTGTTCATGTATTCCCCTAGTTATCCTATGTGGATGTAAAGGATCAAAGGATGTTAGGCGCTCATTATTAAGATTAAATAAAATATGTTTTTATTTTGGTTTCATGCTTTCCAATTTTGTATCTAATCTTCCACATACACTAGACTCTATGATCCTTGGATTTTATTTACTAGTTAATTTTTCTTAAAATATGATAATAATATGTGAAATATTATAGGGCCATTATTGTTGGTATATAATCATAGTCTAGTTATTTTTGGAGATTATGACTAGATCACTTTAGTAATAACCCTAGGTATAAATCCATCACTATGGATAAAACATATTTAAACATAGGTAATCACAAGATAGGATATACTTTTCATTTTAAAGTTTATCCTTCTATGTTCAAAGTTTCATTTTATAATGTTTATTAGCTAAGTATTCAAGCCCCCCAAATTGTACTTTTTTTTCTTAGTGAAAGTATATAAATAGAATAACCCATTCCAACAATAAATATGATAATAAATGTGATGATTTCCCAAATTATAAGGTAAATATAATGGGAATGGGTGCTCAAAATTTCATGGAAGTACTTACTCAACTAGATCAATTTATGAATAATAACTTGAATCGTGTGGAACACCCTCCTTTTCCTAATAAAGAGAAAATTGTGGTCAAATACTTTATGCGACAAAGGCATCCCATTTTTAGTGGATCTTCTAATCCCATCATTGTCGAACAATAGATTAACTACATTGAGAAGTTATTTTCTATCCTCCAGTGCTCAAAAGAATAGAATGTTTTTCTGCAAGTCTGTCATTTTTATGGGGAATATGATCAGTGATGGAAACTAATAAAGAACCCAAAGTTCAAAGAGGAAATCAATTCCATAGAATGGGAATATTTCAAGAAATTATTTTTCAATAAATATTTTCCCAGAACCCTCAGTCTTAATATAGAAAGGGAGTTTCCCATACTTTAAGTAAAATTAAGATGAGTCTATTAGGGTGTACAAGGAAAACATTACAAGGATTGGAAAATATTCCTACAAATTTGTCATGAACGCCAAAATAAAAGGGGATAGCTAATTTAGTGAACTAAATCCAATTCTATGAAAAGAGTTGGTGATTAGAGACTTTGACAGCTATGAGGATATTTTCCATTGTTCCTTGAAGGTTGAAATAGAGATTATAGACTCTCGGTGGTCTCATGGGACTGAAGATAAAAGGCAGAAAATGGAGTTTAATATAAGATATCAACTGATAAATACCTTGATCTAAAGAAAATCAAACATCCCATGTGTCAAATTTATGAGAAGAAGTATCCTGAAAATTATCTAAAGGGAACCATGAAAAGCTTCAAATGTAGAAGATTAGGGAATCTGGATAATAAATTCTGAAGGGATATGAATAATGTCACTAATGTGGAAGAAGTGAAGGTTTAAATCAACACTCAGCCTATAGTATAGTTTTTTAACTTCAAGACACATGGGAATAATGTGAACCATTACCATAATCCAACAGTTATTAGAGGAAATCAACAAAAAACATCTAAGGCCTCAAGGAATGGAATATGATATCACTACTACTAAGGTGGATCCCAAAAATGATGTAGTGATAGGTATGCTAGATATTCATTAATTAATAGATAACATACTATTTGATTCTAGTTCTACCGATTCTTTCATATCTTTCATGTTTTGAATAACTATTCAAACACCACCTCAAAATATGGAGGTTGAGTTATCTATGATAATAGAAAATAGAGAAGTTATTGCATCCAATGTTTATAACTCCTCCATGGTTAATATTTCTAGATATAACCTCCTAGAAAATATTATCATACTTTTATTGGTAAAGTTATATGCAATATTGGTAATGTATTGGATGTCTTTATAAAAATCCAACATCAACTATCAGGAAGGGGAGATAAGTCTTCATATCATGATGCATCCTCTAAATTTGTACAAGTTCAAGGAGTAAGATTAATCTCCTTTATAATCAAATGCTCAATTGTGGATATTATTATCTTGTGAGCAATAATATCTAGAAAAAATGATTGAGACAAGGATAGAATCATGCTTAAAGACATAACCATTATAAGGGAATAAACTGATGTGTTCCCCAAAGATTTTTTTGGTCTTTCTCCTAATCGAGAGGTTGAGTTCTCAATTGAAATTATTCATGGATCTCTACCTATATCAAAGACACCTTATATAATGTCCATTTTTGAGCTAGAAGAACTGAAGAAGCAGTTATGGTAGAATCTGGATAAGGGTTTTATATGCCCGAGTGCTTAACCATAGGGTGAACTTGTCCTCTTCATCAAGAATAAGGATGGATCAATGCACCACTGTATTAATTATCTTGAGCTAGATAAAATCATGATAAATAGTAATTATCCCCAATCTTGGATAGATGACTTGTTCAATCAATTATATGGGGCTAAGTATTTCTCTAAGGTGGACCTTCAATTGGGATATCACCAACTAAAGGTTAAGAAGGAAGATATTGCCAAGAATTTCTTTCGAAAAAGGTGTGGACACTACCAGTTCATAGTGATACCCTTAGGACTCCCTAATTCTCTAGTAATTTTCAAGGATTTAATGAATAAATCTTTATATATTACCTCCACAAATTTTTCATAGTCTTTATTGGTGATATTTTGATATACTCCAAGATTAAGGAGTAATATGAGGAGAATTTTAATATAGTTATAAGGAATTTATGAAGGGAGAAACTATATGAAAAGTATAATAAATTTGAGTTATGGATGGATCAAGTATCATTCTTGGGGAATGTTATAACCATTAAAGTAATATCTATAGACCCTTCCAAGAAAAAGGCGGTTTAAGAGTGGCTCAGGCCAACATCTACAATGTAGATCTATAGTTACCTTGGTCTAGCTGAGTATTACTAATGGTATTTGAATAATTTATCGTGATTTTTAAACCCACTAACTGAGCTTACTCAGAAGGGAGTAAATTTTGTCTAAACTAGTGAATATAAAGACTACTTCAAAGAGTTCAAGAAGAGGCTTATCACTACACCAGTACTCACACTTCTGAAAATTGGGGAACTCTTTGTGGTGTATATTGATGCTTCAAAGAAGGTATTAGGTTGTGTACTGATACAAAATGATAAATTGATATCCTACACCTCAAGGTAGTTGAAATTTAATGAGAAAAACTATCCCATGCATGATCTGGAGTTGGAAGTTGTGATCTTTGCATTGAAAATCTAGTGGCATTATCTCTATGGGAAGAAGTGTGAGATACATACTGATCACAAGAGTATAAAATATATATTCACATAAAATAATATTAATATACTACAAATAATATGGTTATATCTCATCAATTATTATAAATCTTCAATCCCCTACCATTCCGGTAAATCAAATAGGGTGGTGGATGCTCTAAGTAGAAAGGATCAAGCCTCCGTATCAATAATGAGAATTTAGAAGGAATAAATATTTTTAGATTTACAAAGGATGGACATGGGAATCATTATGGAAGGAACATCATCAATCCTTTCTCAAATTATTTCTCAACCATACCTCAAGGATAAAATAAATGATTCTTAAATAAATGATGTGAAAATTAAGAAAAAGGTGGAAGCTATTAGAAATGGAAAATCCTCAGAGTTCCAAATAGATGAGGAAGGTGTCATGATATTTGGGTCACAGTTATGTGTACCATCCAATCCAAATAAAAATAAATATCTTCTGAATGATTCACATAGCTAAACTTCATCTATTCACCTAGGGAGCACAAATATGTATCTATATCTATGAGAAAACTATTAGTGGGAAAATATGAAGAAGGATATTGCTAAATATATATCAAAGTGCCTGGTATGTCAACAAGTGAAGGATAAAAGGAAAACGTATAAAGGGATGATGCAACCATTACCCATACCAACATGTAAATGGGAAAAATCACCATGGAATGTGTCGCCGGACTTCCAAAGAAATATACAGGAAACAATTCTATATTGGTTGTTGTGGATTGTCTTACAAATATAAATCAATTTATCGCAATTCAAGAGGACTTCTCACTGGATCAAATTTCACAGATATACATCCGATAATTGATAGTGTTTCATGGAGTACCACTATAAATTGTATTCGATCGATATATGCGATTCACCTCCATGTTCTAGAAAAGTATTCATCCCTAAATACAGATCTTAACTTCATTATGACATATCATCCTCAATCTGATGGCCAATATAAGAAAACTATTAAGACACTGGAAGACATGTTAGGAGCATGTTCTATGGACTTCAAGGGAGGACAAAACCAACATATTCCTCTGGTTGAGATCTCATATAATAATAGTTTACACATGATCATCCAAATGGCTCAATATGAAGGCCTTTATAAGAAAATATACAAAACACAGGCATGCTAGGATGAAGTCAGTGAACATAAGATGTTGGGACCTAAAATGGTCGAAGAAATGGTTGAAAAGGTGAAAACAATTTAGTAGCACAACAAGGCAACCCAAAGTCAACAAAAGTGTTATCTAGATAATCATCGATGGGTCCTAGATTTTAAATTTGTATATAATTTATTCCTTCACACATATCTAAGGAAGATATTCATGATATTTGGGAAGAAAATAAAGTTGTGTCCCAAGAACATCGGCCCCTTAGAGATTCTTGATCATATTGGAGTCATAGACTATCGACTAGCACTTCTACCAACTATTTATCAAGTAAAAGAAGTATTCCACATATCTCTATTAATACCAGATACCTCACATGTACTGAATTCAGAGATGGTACAGTTGGGAAATGATCTCTATTACGAGGAGCAGCTCGTGAAGATCTTGGATCGTAGAGATAAAGTTCTACGCGACAAGACTACTCATATGTTCAAAGTAATTTGGTGGAACCATAAGTACTAAGAGTCAACATGGTAACTAGAGGATGCAATGAAGGATAAGTACCCCCACCTTCTTTCACCTTAGTATGTAAAATAAAATTTTGAGGGTAAAATTTCATAAGGGGGAAAGAGTATAATGATCCAAAATTGCATCAAAGGAAATTACCTTGTTATAATTATTCCATAGACTATAAATCATATAAAATTATATAGGAAACAAAATAAAAACTTTATAAATGAATAATGAATGAAATAAGATGTAATTATAGAAGTTAAGGAACATATACCAATAGAATAGTAACTTTACCTTTGGAATAGTAATGTGACCCTTAGGAACAGTAAATCAGCCAATAGAATAGTAAGTTCACCAATTAAAGTATAAATAAAATTTAAGAATCTTATAAATTAAAATATGATATAATTAAATCACAGGATAAGTAAATAAATGTTTCGAAAATCATAAATTAAGTATTGGTATTTTTGTGAAACATAAATGTTTAATTACAATTTTATAATTAATATAATGAATTAAATAAAAATTTATTTTCATAAAATATATCCATAAACTGATATTTTGTTTTCTTATGATTATAATATAATCTTATGAGACCATGTTTATTCTTTCAAAGTGTTATAAAATCACTTATAATTTTAAAATTGGTATTTTTCAAATAAATGATGATTTTAATTTAAAATTAAATTAATCATATATAGAAAAATATTTTCATAAAATGGATTCCATTTTTTAATTCTACATGTCAAAAAATTGTTATGGTGAATTTTTGGTATTTTTCTAAAATAGTTGAATTTTTTGTGAATAGTGAAATGCAGTAATTTACAATATAAGCTAAATAAAGGAATTTTTGAGTCATTCTTGATTCATGGATGATGTAAGTGGTCATTAGATTGGACTTTAATGCATTATTTACTCTATTTAGTTACAATAATCCACACTATTCATATACTAGATCCAAAATAAAAAAAAATCAAAAAACACCCCTCTCCTCCACTATAAATACCACCCCTCACCACCTATTTTCCTCACACCTATAAAGCCTTTAATACTTTCCAAATTCAAACCAAAACTCCTCCTGAGTCTCTAACCCACATCTAGGAGCCTTTTTTCTGAATGAAATACCAAATTCAAGTGCCTCAAGGAGGTTCTCAAGGAGTATAATTCAATAGGTAAAAACCTCTTTCCTTTTCTTTTAATTTCTTTCTAATTTATTTTATTTCCTTATTATCTCTTAAATTAACCTTATACAAGTGTCATGGTAACTCCATTATATCACATATACTCTAATTTTATTACTTTAATGGAATAATCCATCATCATTTCTATCCCCTCCCCTTTTTGTTCTAAAAGTGAAAACATCGTCTATGTTAGGTTAATTTTTCGCATTTAAGGATAAAGAGTTTTTAATTTTCATTACCGCCTTCAAGACTGGTCATAAAACCATTTTTATGGTTAAAACAGATTATAATATAGGTATTATATTTTATTTAATTTCCTATGATCATTATATATATATGGTATTAATTAATAAAACAAAAGTAGTTCGTAATGACCAAAAAATCAACAAAATAAACTAACGTTCATCATTAAAATTTTATCTAATGATACATCATAATACCATATAACCAAAATGATATATAAGACCATTTGATATTATTTAGGTTCATTAATAACATATAATTTCAATTCTGGACAACTATTCTAATTTTAAATGATTTTCCATACAAGTAAACCAATCATGAAAACCACGGAAACGAATGCTCCCGAACGATAACATTATATCTTATAATTCAACAAAAATGCCGTAAATGAAATTAATAAAATTATAATAAATAAAATAAATGTATAAAAGTCTCTAAATTATTTAATTAATGTATTTAATTTTATTATACAAGACACTAAGATCAAGTGTAGAACACTTTCAAACTTGAGATAAGTGATTCTTTCTGAACCTCCATTTTCCCTTCGGGTAACATTTTCTCTCTCTTTACAGCAATATAACTCTTATTTATTATTATATAATTATTATAAATTATTTTTATATGTTCCAAACTCATTTATATTTATTATTAAATACTTCTTTAATGGTGAAATACATTTTTTTAAAAAGTTACCTTCTCAATTTTTCCTGAAAAGCAAGCCCGATTAAAGGGAACTTCATAATTTCTTACCCATTTTCAAGTGCACTCCATAATCTATTTTAAGTGAAAATTATTTTTATAAAATAACTAATTTTATTGTGAAAAACTATCTTGGTTCATTTATGGCTTTATACAGACAATTATTCCTTTTTCCATTTTAAAGAATCTTTAATATTTTTCTTAAACCCACTAAAACGTTTTATTTCTAAAGTTTATTCAACACTATTTTTACATGTTTTCACTTAAGTTTGACATAAAATAACATATTTTCCCTTATTAATGTCTATGTATTCTTTAAATCCTTTCTTTCATGGACACCATTATGATATTTGCTTTTGTTATGCCTTTTGACATGATTATGATACCCAATTCATTCCATGGGTTACCCTTATGTTTATGTTTGATTACTTATATTTGATTCTTCATGTGGAAAAAATATTAATGAAAATTATGTTATTTTTAAACCTAGATAGTGCTCCAATGAGTTGGGTAATTTTTAGTCTCATGAGACATCTTGTGCAATGGTCTTGGTGGTTAGCCTTAACTCATGCTCTATGTGCAACGATCTTGGTTGTTAAACCTAACTCATGCTCCATGTGAAATGGTATTGGTGGTTCTCCTTGACTCATGATTATGTAATGTTTTATATTTATTTGAAATTCCTATGATTAAATGATTACATGATCCCATGTTCTATATGTTATGCTTCTATATTTTTATTCATATTCCATGCCTTTTTATATCATCGTGTCATGCCTGCTAACCCATGTGTTATGCCTTGTTCTTATTTTTATTCCCTTACTCATAATTTTATCTCATGACTTTGTTCATGTAGTACCTAGATTATCCTATGTAGATGTAAGGGATAAAATTATATTAGTATATCATTATGAATATTAAATAAAATGTGTTTTTATTTTGGTTTCATACTTTCTAATTATTTATCTAATATTCAAAAGACACTAGATGTTATAATACTTAGATTGTATTTTCAGTTAAATTATTCTTAAAATCATGTAATAATATGTAAAAAATTATTAGGTTTTTATAGTCCCTTAATTTTAAGTTTTAGTCCCTTATTAAGATAATTTTTCTCTTAATCGCTGTAATTAATTTTAATCACTTTCACTAATATTTTTGGTCAAAAATAAGTTTTTATTATTAGAAATTATAAATTAATTTGATTAAAAATATGGAATATATTTTTAAAAATTCCAATCACATAAGTGGTAGAAAATAAATTAAAATTAATCCCATAGATGGGATGACAAGGCAGGTTTTTAAAGTAAAAATGTTCAAAATTTTGAAATATTTTTATATAAAACTTCCAAGTGAAATTGATTTAAATTACCTAAATCAGATTAATTTATGTATAATTGATCTAATTTAACTTTAAAACCAATTTAAAATATAATTTATCCTTATAAATAAATTATATAAAAAAATAGTTGGCAATTAAAAATCATTCTTTTTCACTATTCCTTAAAAAATGGAACTTCTCATAAAAATACCAAAAATTTACCATAAGCTAAATTTGATGTCATGATTTCAAAAATGAAGTTATTTTTGACATATAAAATATATAAAAGTGACAATATTCAGTTTTAAAAAAGTTACTTCATTAAAAGGAAGAAAAATTACCTTTATAAATATACAAATTTTTATTAGTAATATTAGGTTTATTCTTATATTATTTCTAAAAAATATCTTAGATGAATGTAAAAAATATTTTATTGAATATTGAATATATAAAATTCACTAAAATCATTCACTCGTAGTAATTAATTTAATTTTATTAAGATAAAATACCTTCTCCATATAAAAATAGTTTTTATATAAAAACATTTCCTTTAAATTCAATTAGGTTATATATTCATTTATAACTAATTGGTAACCAATGAATTCAACCATATATTTTTATAATTTAGTTAATCTTATTCATAAATTCCAATTTAACTATTAGGTTGTATCTTATTATATTAAATAAAAATATTTTAATATTATATTGTTTTTTGGTAAAACTTTGTCTTGTGTGGAACGCAAACCATCGAATAAAGTTATTCTTGCATGTAACATAGAATAACTTGTTGTTTCATGCATTATAAGCTATATAATAGATTTATTTAAAATATTAAATAAATTTTAAAGTCTCAAGATGTTATATTCCTTTCTAAACTTGTTGTTTAATGTCATACATGATATTAAATACAATGTTCTTACTTTAGAATTTCTGGGTGTTAAATTATCCCATCATTAATTAAATTTCATCCTCACAATTTAAACTTGATCTTAGTAATCAAGGTTTTTATATTTGAAAATTATATTGCTGAAAAAACTGATATCATAAATAGGGTTAATAACACATCACCTTAATAAGAGGTAAAGGGAAATGTGATGGTTACCAAAAATCTAGGATTGTGGACTGGAGAACATTGGTAAAAACATGGAAATGGAAGAAAATATAACTATCGATTTCTATTGGTGAGTGATAGAGAAATGTTTTATGAGAAATTTGTTTCCCACAAATTCATAAACCAGATGTATGAATAAATTTCATTGATATCATCAAAAATTATGATAATAGGACAACATTTTTGTTTCTATACCCTTTTACTTGAGTTAATGAATTATTTAACATTATAAGAATGTAAGGAAATATAATTACTTGATATGTTTCTATTTTATAAGCACAATATTATCCTTTGTTTATGGATTTAACTATTTAAACTTCATCTGTTATCACAATTTTTATTATAGGGTGAAGTACTACATCAATATCTAAAACCCCATCCAAAGTTCAACTTAAACCATTTCATAAATGGTTAAAATTTCCAAAATATTATGATCTAACACTTTAGAATCATTTCTAAGGTAGTTATTAGTATCTGATTTTCTTTATCTGTGTTAATCATCAATTTATCTAATATCATTATCTCAAAATCAGGATCATATTAAGTATTATCTTTCCCATAACCATGTGTTATTTAAAAAGATTAACTTTCTACTGAATCACTTTGCTTGGTACCATTCAAAAAAAGATCTCAAATCCTTAATTAAATAGTACTAAAATACAATCCTTAAATATTTCATAATTCTTATAACCAGTGAAACTTTGATAAAATAATTTTACAACATTACTCAAGGATCCAAATACATAGGCATGTTAATCATTCCACTTGAGTTGTATCAAGAACAAAAGATTGACCATGATCCCTTGGATTCTTCTGAGTTATATTCCCTTTATATTTGGAGAATTCATTTTCATAGTTCCCAATATCCTTGGAGTGAAAGAATTTAACATTGGAATTTTATTTCTTTCCCTTGAAATAATGAACTTGGTGGCCTTTTTCTTTGCACTTATAGAAAACTCTCATTCCCTTCAAGCAAGTACCAGGGTGTTTATTTTCACAATTATCACGTGAAGGGAAATCCTTCATTATCTTCTTCCCTTTTTCAAACTTTTTCTCTATTGTCCTATTCTTATCTTGCTTCCATTCAAATCCATAATACTTAGAGAATTATTTCTATGTCTTGATAACACATAAAACTATTTTATCATATGATTAAAAAATTTGAGAAACCAGTGCCCTTCAAAGACTTGATTTAATCCCTTCAGAGTAGTGGTAAATCTTTCACTCTATGTTACTTATATAATCTATATCATACCTATCTAACCATGTAAAGGTTTCTTCATACTCCATAATAATTTCTTCATAATTTTTATTTTAGATAAAGAACTTCATATTCATCTCATTTTTTTACTCATGAGAGAAATATTTTTCAAAGAATGTATCTTTATAAAATTTACGCTCCAAGAGTTCTATTTCCACTTCCTCCCTTGTATTCTAGATCAATGACAACCATTGATCAGTATCACCTTTGAGACAACACACCGCAAGTGTAGTCTTTTCCTTTTCACCACATCCTAATGCCTTAAATATCCCTTCTGGACACTTAATCCATTACTTAGCTACAATTGGATTAGTAGTCCCACGGAATGATGGGGGATTATCTCACATAAAGAGATCCATCATAGGAGAATCTCATTATGGAATATATTGCTCCATCTAGGAAATGTTATTTTTTCTATGAGTATTAATATCATTCGTCCTTCTAGATTCCATTTCTAAACAACGTAATATACTAGATTAGCTCTTAAAATTAAGAATTTTAAATCATAATGTATAATTCCAAATATGGTATTGCACTTAAAATAAATTAAAAATTTATTCATCATAAATCTTTGAATTATAAACTTTGGTTTCTTTTTGGAAATTTTTAATTTTAAATCCTTTATAATGGTTTATAAAGAAATGAGAATTATACTAAAAATATCCTTTGGGATTGTGAAATTAGGTGTGCTGAAAGCCTCCCTATTATGTACCAAGTTACGCTAGAGTCTAGCTCGATGCACCTTTTTGGAGTTGTTACCCCTAGGTACATCTGTACCATAACCACATACACTTGTAGTATCTATAGAGGGATGTATTTCTAGGAACACCCATAGAATATATACCTTACCAAAATTATAGGATGTTCTTTTATACTTATCCTCAAATTATACTTTAGGGTTATGTTCTCTTATCTATGTTTTCCTAAATCTAGTTCCCACTGTTTCTACTAAACTTCCCTTTGATACCAACTGTAGTGACACAACCCTAGTAATCCTAGAGCCAGTTTCTACTACCATTACATATGCATGATTACAGGGAATAAAATCTCAAAGGACTAAAGAGTTTATTAGTCTTGGTAAACCAGATACATACATGAGTCATGTATTACAAATGAATGCACTAATTACAACATAAGTTTTTTCTTTCATGGATAACTTTATTACCACTTAGTATATCCTTTCATTTTTTCTTAGTATACTTCTTGTATTATTTTGGAAATAAAAAAAAATGGTGAGTATAAATGCTCAATAAGGTTAAAGTACATTAGAATAAATAATGAATCAATTATCATAATCAATATGGAAATGTAATAACTGAACACACATTCTATATAATCAATAAGTTGAGAAGGAAGTGTATAAATAGTATGTAAAGGTAAATAAATGAACACACATGACATTAAATAAATAAACTGAGAATTAAAATGCATCCATATATAATTTCAAAGAAAAAAATGTCATAGATAAATAATAATCAAATTCTAAATAAAGTAAATGATTAATTATTATACATTATGCTTCCCAGGAACATGATACCTTTACCACCAATAATGTTTAAAATACATTTTATCATACTACTATTAATACCCTTCACAAGATAGTTTAAATGTGTGGGTAGAAATCCATCTGTTCTGCTTGGAAACAAATTTGAAGGGTTTGTCTCAAACTGATTTCTTCTCATGAGACTATCAATTTATTGAGGGGCTTATTTCCAATGGTCCCCAACCAATTAAGTTCATGTAAAAATAATTCCTCATATATCAAATAATCAAATTAATTGACGAACAATGTTCCTTATCAAATATCTGTTTGTAGTAAAGAATTTGGATTTATCAATATTTCCCCATATAATCAAATAACTATCAAAGTAATTACCATATTTAAAAAATGGCATATGGTTTAGACAATGAACATATCTATGGTAAAATATATGGACAGTTAGGGGAAATTCAATGTATATTGATCATAAGAAATTGAATATTTCAAAGGGGATAAAAAAGGAATCAAAGTAGTGAATTTAAATAATATCATTGGCCAAAGAAATCAAAAACCATCTAGAGGATGAATAAGTATGTTATCAAAAAAAAATATCCTAAGAGGATTAAAATAAAGGGTTTTTGTCATTGATGAATGAAAATACAATAAAAATGTCTTTTAAAAATATTATTGGGGAAAATATCCATTTTATTTTCAAAAACATTTTGAAACCCCTATTCTTTGAAAATCACTTTAAAAATATTCTCTTTAAAAATTAACCTTTTAAAATTTAAAAGTAAGATTCAAATAAACAATGGTGGGTAATTTCATACATGTCGTACAAGGAAAAAACATTCCTCTTACAAGGTAAAAAAGTTATAAAAGTACCTTGTTCAGAAAGCAACAAGAAGGTTCCTTTTAAAAAAAATTATAAAATACAAAAGGGTAAAAATTTATTTAATAAATAGTTTTTTAAAGGTTTAAAATATTTTTTAGAACCTTTTTTAAAAAAAGTGTTTTAAGAAGAAAATTGTTTCTCTGAATAAAGAGAGAAATAAAGTCTAGTTTTCTTAAAAACATTTTCTAAAACATTTTGAGTACCAAAAAGTTTAAAATGATAAAATTAGTTGAAAAGGTACATTAATAACTAGAAGAGAATAAAATTAAATATTTTATTGAACAATTATTATATAAATTCCTTTAATGTAATTTCAATAATAGGTAATCTCAATTAGAATAATATTGTGAAATAAATCCTTAAAATGATCATAACGTTGAACTGAGAATTGATCAATGAATTAATTATGTGTATCAACTATAAATCTACAAATAATATGTGTAAATAAATCAATATATATTCAAATTTATTATACACATAATCATAGAATAATAATGACAATGAGTTAGTAATATAACCTAATGAAAAAGGAATTGAGTTATGAAATTTATTTACCACTTGGTAATTTTAAGTTCAAATCCTCTTAGATAAAATAATTTAGATTAAAACTAAAAATACCATGAATAATGATTTATTCATGACATTACATGTCAAATTGTAAGTATGTACACCATATATAAGTAATTTGGGGCACAACGATAAATTATACCTCAAATAATGGAAAGTGAGATGAAGTACCTTACCTTGCATTTCCTTTCAGGTGAACATACTTTAACTTTATATATAATGATTTTAATAATTTAAATTACATATATGAGAACCATAATCAAATTTATAATATTATATGTGATCTTATTATAATTTATTGTTACTCATTTGTTAATAATCTTTAATTATTTTTACTATTTCATGCGTTAATTGTTGAGTTTTTCTAGTATGTTTTGACTTGTTATTTCTTTATTCTTAATTTAATCATTATTTCATCATATATATTATGTAAACAATGATTTAAATATCATATATATTCAGTATATATTTATTTATAATAATCCATAAAGTTTTAAATAGGTAATTAAATGCACTGTTCATAGAGACAGTAGGTCGTACGTATGCATAAATGCTACTTCAATTTCCTTTTCATATTTAAAAGAATGGATATTAAATATATATAAATATATTATAATTAAATTATCGTATTTATTTCATATATTTCACATAATTATATTAAAACCATCCTTAATTCATTACATTTATATCATGAATTAATCACGTCACTTTGAGGAGATGGTAGTCCACACGTCCACAAACGAAGTTATCGTATTCTCACAAGATGGAAATCATAAAGGTATGTGTTATATAAAAATTAAATAAGAATAAAGGCATCATAAATACTATATATATCATATATAAAAAATAAATCAATCATTATTTCTAAACTTGAAAGGTGGTGATGGAAGAATGAACGACATCGGTTCGTGAGGTGGTAGTCTTCCGTACACACGAACGATGATTTTGTATCCCATTTGATGGATGTGTGTGTAGATTTAGGTTGAAACATTTACATAAAAATCTAAGTATATTAAGGATAATTATTTTATTATATAATAATTATATAAAAATAATTTAATGGGTGGATAATTAAGTGAAACAAAAGTGATTGTTGAAGAACGTTATTTCTTATTAAGGTAACTCCTTTTGCTTCATACCAAAAGACTTCCTTGGTTTGATTTATGAAAACATTTTGGCTTATAAGATGAGGATAGGGATTTTGGGGGATTATTAGGGAACATTTTGATCAATCACAATGGATTTATAGGTGTAAAATAAGTGTGAGGGGTGAGTTCCTTTTATAGTGGAGGAGGAGTGGCATTCTTGAAATGTTTTGAAAGAGAGAATTAAGAACACATTTTTTCCATGTAAAGCGGCTCAAATAAAGAAAAAAATTTATAAAATGGATTATATGGTCTAAATATTACCATAAAATGTTTTTTATATGGATTTCTCAGTCATTTTTTCCCTTAAGTTTAATTTTTAGTCCCTTGTTAAGCTAATTTTTCTCTTAATCACTATAATTAATTTTAATCACATTCACTAATATTTTTGGAAAAAAGCTAAATTGAACTTATTAGAAATTATAAATTATGATTATTCCAAATATGGAATTAATTTTTAAAAATTATAATCACAAAATTGGAATAAATTAATTTAAAATTAATCCCGCAGACAGGACAATATGGCGGGTTTTTTAAGTAAAAATGTTCAATAGTTTGAAATCTTTATATATAAAATTTCAATGTGAAATTGATTAAAATTTCATAAATTGGATTAATTTCTGTATAATTTATCTAATTTGAATTTAAAACCAATTTATAATATAATTTATTTGTATAAATAAATTATACAAAAAAGTAGTTTTCAATTAAAATTCGGTATTTTTTATTATTCATCAAAAAATGAAACTTCACAGAAAAATACCAAAAAATAACCCTAAAATAATTTTGAATTAATAATTTCAAAAATAAGGTTAATATTGACATATAAAATTTATTAAAGTGTCAAAATTTAGTTTTAAAATAGGTGCGCCATTAAAAGGCAGCAAAACTGTCTTTATAAAAATATAGCTTTTTATGCGTAATATTGGGTTTGTTCTTATGTTATGTCTATAAAATATATTGTATGAATGTAAAAAATATTTTATTGAATATATTATATAAAAATTAAATTAAAATCATCCACTTATATTAATTAGTTTAATTTTATTATAATAAAATTCCTTCTACACATAAAAATAGATTTTTTATAAATACATTTCTATTAAATTAAATTAGGTTATATATTCATTTATAACTAGTTTTTAACTATTGAATTAAATCATATATTTTTATAAGTTAGTTAATCCTATTCATAACCACAAATTTAATGGCTAGGTTATATCTTATTATATTAAATAAAAATGTTTTAATAATATATTATTGTTTGGTAAAATTTAGTCTTGTGTGTAACGCAAACCATCGAACAAAGTCATTATTGCATGTAACACAAGCTAACTCAGCATTGCATTAATTAAAATCTAAAAAATAGATTTATTTAAAATATTAAATATAACATAAAATCTCAGGATGTTATATACCTTTCTACTCTTAGTGTTTCATTTCATTCACGTTGTTAAATACAATGTTCTTACATTAGAATTTCAGGGTGTTACAAACATGGTAAAGTCACTCACTACTTGAGAATCCTACTCTAAATCCTGAAGGAAATACTCTCTAGTTTCCATGAAATATTCCAAAATTTTAGTCATCACCTTGATTTTCTCAAATTTTTATTTAAAATATTAAGTTAAATGAGGAATATTGAGATCCAGGAAAGTAATATGAACATACCCATTAAATTTGATTTGGTAAAGATTATTCTTAGGTGGTAATCAATATCCTTCCTCATGGTTTCTCTTTCTTTCATAATTTTCTTTACATATTCCCTGAAAACTGGCAATGTTTTGGCAGCATGTGTTTGAAAACCATCAAACACAACTTCCCTTGTTTTCCTAAACTCGTAAATGTAACCTTAAACTTATACCTTGTGAGTTTTTAATCCTATATTCATCAAAAACTAGTTGAATGGGAGGATTATGTGGAGGTTTGGGAATAGAAGCAGGAGGAGCATAAAACACTGCATTCATGAACTTCTAATCTAACTGCATCATCATATCATATATATCTATTTTCAATGCACTAAATTGTGCCTTCATATCTTTAATCTCATTTCTCATCAAATCCATCTTAAGATAAAATTTAGGTCAAAGATCAATAATCACCAATATCATTTTTCTTCTAAAATATTCTTCTTTAGTATCCTCTAAATATTTTCCAAACCTAGAAATTTTTCTTTGAATAAAACCATCAAATATGATTTAAATTCATTAAAATCATCATTTTTAACATATGATGTAGAAGGAATAGGGGTAGATGGATCATAACCTCGAGGCCTACCATATAACTCTATAAATCTTCCACTGATCTAGCTCTATCAACCTAATTTTCAACTATGAAATCAGTATCAACTTCTTTCTCATGAACATCAGGTTCTCCAACCTCAAAATATTCACTAAAAGAATACCCTTGTTTGGTTTCCTCAACTTAATTAGTATGAGTAGGGACAAAGATATATTCGAGAGTTTTTTCTATTGAAGGTATCACAGGAGATACCTCAATACTTTCTGGAAAATATATGGTAGAAATAAAATATCCCTCTAACACTCTCTAAGTAGAAGGGATGGTATATACACCATGTCGTAGTGGAATTTCCCCATCATCATCATATGATTCAAAATACTCTAGACCCAAAAAAAAGATCTAGGGGACTTATCCCCCTTAGCAAGTGAATTAGATATAGTTTTTCTATAAGTAATTCTAATAACAGGAGATCCATCTAAACTACCTTCATATTCTTCATATTTTTCAGACTCATCCCACTCTAGCTCATCCTCATAACCACTAAAAGGAACCTCATTGTCAACCATATCCTTAGAATGAAGCTATTTTTCATTTTATAGTAAAGAAAAAGGTGATTCACATGGTCCATAATTGAAAACATGTGTGGATATACTATCATCCACATGTGCGACCCTAGATTCCTCAATTAGATCCACAATTTCATCTTCTTCTTCTTTGTATACTTCTTCTTGTGCTCCCTCAACTTCCACTTCATCATCAGAATACCAAACCACTTCATCGAGTTCAAGACCTGGATCCATAAGATCCCTTAGTCTAACCGAGTACTTTACTGGATCAAACTTTTCATATAACCCTTTTGGGTCATCAACCCATTCCCTTTTCCATGGGTTCCAGATAACTTTTTTTTCTTAAAAATCTTTTGAGTGATAAAAATACCATCTAATGAAGTAATTATTTTCTCCCGCTAAGAAACTAATCCTTTATACTTCAATAAGGCTAAAGTAAGTTATGAGTAAGGTAAAGAACTGAAATTAAAATAAGTATTACAAAACACATACAAACATTTCATTTAATATCTATAAATATTGATTTAAAAAACATTTTTCATTAAAAACAAGAAAAATAGATCTTGGTGCCCTAGGATACAGAAATCTCATTTTCTTAGACTAATCAGGCGCTATATAAATTTGACCAGCAGCCTACATTCTTGACTCAACTCAACAATGGTTGGTATTATGGGGGTTCAATTCTTAGTTACCACTTCTAATGAATTTTTAAATTCATAATTTGTATGGTTAAGTGAATAAGATCTTTGGTAATCCTCAAATTCTACTTTATGTAGCACACCTCGGCCCTTTGATCATCACATTGAAGAAAACTACAAAACTTTACCACTAATCATCATATTAATGATATCATTTTTATTTCTAAGTAATAATTACAGGTGTGCATAAAACTCCTCAATAGGTTTCAGGTAGAATGGATTACCATTATCCTTAAACCAATCATTCCATCCTTGATTTTGAATCACATTCCAAACTAGAAAATTTCTCTATTGAAACCACTATGTATTGACTTCCTTTTTTGAAAAAACTGGATGATCAATAAGATGTAGATTTATTGAATTTACTAAAACAATCAATATGGATATTTCTTTTATTTTATTTCTTAGAAGGAGGATATTTGATAGGAGTTACAGCATCAGCAGGCCGCTTCATCCTTGGAAATATTTATTTGAGTTGAACTCAGAAGATCCAGATTCATGAGAGAGGCTCAAAACTAGAAGGTTCAAGTTAGAAATGGGTCTCATTAGAGTGCGTTTAGGTAGTAGGTGAGGCATAAAAATAAAAAAAATGGTATTTTTCAATTGATGTTTTCATCTATTAAACATTAAATTTGAATTCAAAAATTCAGTCATTTTAGGACTAAAATAATAGTAAACTTAAGATATATCCTACCAAAATATTTTTATGAAAAAATATAAGTATAGAACAGAAAAGGTATGTAAACTAACCCTGGATCTATGATTTAAAAGTTAGGTTAGGTATAATAAAAGTGAACTTACTGTTGGTATACTATTCACATGGATAAAATATTCATGGTGGGTATGTAGTGACTGTGTGAGTAAACACCCATGGTAAGTATAGTGACCATGTGAGTTAAGTTCTATGGAATGTATACTAACTGAATGAAAAGAAAGTCATTGTAGGTATACTAACAGTATGAAAAAAAACTAATGGTCAATATACTGACTGTGTTGATCATACTTCATAGTTACTTACAAAAAAGGATTAACATATAGAAGTTAAGAAATTATAACTAGAATTTAAAATGATTACAAAGGATAAAACTAAATTGAAATAATTAGGCAAAATTTATCATGCCCAATTCATGTATGATATAGTTGATTCTCACAACATTCAAAGGATTTATAAATATATCAGTAAGATGATGCTCATTTCCAATGAATTCAATAGTTAAATCACCTTTTTGAAAATTTTCTCTCAAAAAGTGATGTCGTATATCAATATTTTTTTCAAGAATGAGATACTGGATTCCTAGAAATATTTATCACAATTTTATTATCACAATTTATAGGTACATTTCTAAATTCATATACATAGTCTAGTAAGGTATATTTCATCTATATAATCTATGCACAGCAACTACCTACAGCTATGTATTCAGCTTTAGCAGTGGATAATGCAACAATGTTCTTCTTTTTACTACACCAAGAAACTAGAGACTTTCCCAAAAAGTAACATGTTCCATAAGTGATCTTTCTAACTAACTTTCAATGACTAAAATCTTCATTTGAATAAAAAATTAAATCAATTGTCTATCCTTTAGAATAAAATAGTTCTAATTTGGTTTTACTTTTGGGTTATTTGAAAATTATCTTCATAGCAAGTAAATATTATTATTTAATATTTGATTGAAAAAGGACACACATAAACACACTAAACATAATATATGTTCAACTATCAGTTAAGTATGGTAGACTTCCAATTATACCTCTATAAGTGGTTTGATCAACTAATTTCTAAGATTTATTAAGATCCAGTTTACAACTTTCACACATGGGAGTATCACTACCTTTAGTATTATCCATATGAAAACATTTTAATAAATATTTAGTGTAATTGATTTGATTTAAAATAATTACTTCCTTCTATTGAAAAATATGAAAACCAAGGAATAATTTTAACTCACACATTAGACTCATTTTTTATTCAATTTTCATAGTTTTCAAAAATTCAGTACACACAGAATTTCTGGAAGATCCAAAGATAAAATCAAAAATATATATTTATGAAACTAAAAAAACTTTTGAAATTAATTTAATAAATAAATTAGTATCAAATATTACTTTATAAAAAAATTTAGAAATAAAAAATGATCTGATATTATCATACCAACCTCTAGAATCTTGTTTAAAACCATATAAAGATTTTTTTCATTTAAAAACATGATTCGGAAAGTGGTGGTTTTTAAATCCAAGGGGTTGTTCCACAAAAACATACTTAACTATAAAATCATTTAAGAATGAAATCTTGACATCAATTTGATATAATTTTAAATCTAAATGTTCTTTATATAAAAGAAATAGTATGATAGATACAAGTCTATTTACTGGTGAAAAGTTTTTCTCATAATCAATACCTTCCTCATGAATATAACCTTATGTAACCAATCTTTCTTTATTTCTAATTATAGTCCTGGAATCATCAGCCTTGTTCCTAAACACCAATTTTCTTCAATGGTCAGGTTTCCCTTAGGTCTTTCAAATAGTTTCTAGACTCTATTTATTTCAGACGAATTTAGCTCTTCTTACATAACTATAACCCAGAACTCATCATCAACTACTTCTATGATGTTCCTAGGTTCAATTTGTGAAAATTAAGGTTGAATTTCAACCTGATTTCTAAGATAATCTCTAGTTTTTGTTCCCTTATTTAGTTCCCCTATAACTGAATCAAAATTATGTTCTTTATGAGTCCTAATAGATTGAGGAATATAAGTATTTGATACTTCATTCTCATCTACAGGTTCAATATCTAACGGTTACTCAAAATTGGGATATTTTTCTATTGCATGTTTGACAGAATAATCACTAGATTTAAAACTGATGACTAAATTTGATTGGTCATCATCAATATTTTCTAAAGAAGTCTTGGGTTCATGTGGATCTATCTTATAAAATTTTACATGTATAGATTCTTATATAATCCTAGTCATTTAATTAAATAACTTGTTTTATTTACTAGATTTAGATCTCTAATAAAAATTCCTTCATCACTTTTGAATAAAAATGTGTCAAATTCTATTTTTTATTGAGTATAAAGACTTTACAACCAAAAACTATAAATTAATTAACTTTTTTTATCTATCATTCAATAATTAATATAGGGACTTCATTAAAAGTGGTTTAATTAGATCTCTATTAATAACATATAAATTTTTATTCATGGTTTATACCTAAAAATAATTAGGTAAATCATACTCATTTATCATATTCTGATAAATTTCTTAAAGGGTTCTATTTCCCATTTTTACTACATCATTCTGTTGTGGGGTCCTAGGAGAAAAAAAATTATGACAATAGCCATGTTATAAGCATAAATATTCAAACTCTTTATTTTCAAACTCATGGCCATGATCACTTCTTAAGGTATTAATTCTAAATCTACTAAAATTTTATATAGATTTTTCATACATGGAAAAATAAGAACAAGATTCGCTTTTGTAATCTAGAAAGAATACCCCAGTGTATCTAGAAAATTTATTTACAAGAAAATAAGCATAGTGCTTCCCATTTAAACTAGAAACTCTAAAAACTTAAAAAGAGTCTATATGAACCAACTCTAGGGGTTGAAAATTTGAAACTTATTTCTTTGGTTTGAAAGAGATTTTTGTTTTTTTTCTTTTTTACATGGATTACAAACGTTTTCTTTTTGGAATTATAGTTTATCCAGAACTTTGACTAATCCTTTCCTAGTTAGATTTATAAGTAAGTAAATGTCGCAATGTCCTAGTATCCTATTCCAAATCCAATAATCTTTGGGAAAGGAACTTAAACCAAAAATATTTTTATAAAATAACAAATTTAAATCAACAACATAAGCATTATCATTTCACATAGAAGTAAATACTAGAACATGTTTATAAGCATAAAATTTATAGGAATTATTTTCAAATTTATCATGTTAACCATAATCACATAATTTTTATATTCTAGGAATATTATATTTTAAAACATCTACAAATAATATTTTAGAAATTAAAATAGTATTAGAGTTACCTATTTTTCTGAGCCTTATTATTTTTCCTTTGGTATTGTCACCAGAAGTGGCATGACCACCATCAACTATGATAAGGTTATTGAATCTATTTTAGTCTCCAGACACGTGTTTGCAACATACACTGTTCAAATACAATAAGTTCTTATTATTACTCTTCAATAATGTTTCCTACATTAAAAGTTTTAAATAAGAAATTATTTTGGTGCCTATATTTTCTTAAGTCCAGGAATGTTAGTAATAAGAGATTTAGGAATAAAAAATCATTTAACGAGTTTTGTATAAGAATATATTAAGATTTTAGAAATAAATACTTTTTTAGGTCTAGAAGAATAAGAAATATTTAAATAACTTGTATAACAAGAACAAGGTATAAGTTTATTCATAGAAATTTTTCTCTGTCTAGGTTGGTAACCAATTTTTGTAGAATATTTGGGAGTAGTTTTCTTACCAAGAATATGGGTTAAAGTTTTTCTACCGTTAGTAAATCATTCTAGATCATTTTTAAATTACTCATTATAAAATTTAAGTTCAGTTTTTTCTTTTAATATTTGACCATTATTGTCATTTTCTATAGAAAATTTAGATTTTATATGAGCAGACATTGCATGCTTCTTATTTAAAATTTTTGTATTTGTCCTTAAGTTCAATAAATGTTTCTTCCATAATATTATAATATTAAAATAAATCCTCACTTGAAATATTTTCTTTACCATTTTAATTATCATAAAAAATAGAAATATGTATAGTAAATGAAAGAAATTATTTGATACCACGGATGTGTGTGCCATGAAACATGGATTAGTTTTATCATTTTTATCTTCTCTACTAGATTCTGAATCACTTGATCTATCCTCTGAGGCACACCAAGTGGATTTCATATCCTTTTTATAATTTTTAACTTTGTACTCATAATTTTTTTATATATTTAACTTGGTATAATTTTCTTTTATGTTTAATTTTCTTTTAAACTCATAGTAGGTTACACTACTATAAAACTATGTTTATTCAGTGTTAGGGCTTTAACATCACTAGCTAAAAGCACTTTTAAAGGGGTCCCTTTATCAGTTCTTATAAAAATGCATTAATAAAGCCCCCCCCCCCATCATCACTAGTAAAAAAGTACTGATAAAGGGGGTTTTTATCAACACTTATAAAAAAGCGCTGATAAAGGTGGGCCTTTATCAGCATTTTAAAAAAAGTGCTCATAAAGGGGGTCTATATCAATGCTTTTTTGAAGTGCTGATAAAGACCCCCCCCCCCCCCCATAAGGGGTTTTTTATGAGCACTTATAAAGAGTATATTTAAAAAATATATATACTTTGTTAAAAATAATATATAAATATAAAAATATATTTATACTCATATAAATATAATATATATTTTTTAAATATATTTTAGATAAGTCTACATAAGCATTTACACTGAATATATAAGATATTTAGTGAAAAGGACTTATAAAATAATTAAAAAATTATTTTTAATTAATAATTTGATAATTATTATCGAGTAATAGTCATTTAATAACAATTTGAAGATAATAAAAATAAATAAAATAAATAAAAGATCTAAAATTAATTGAAAACCTAATTCAAACTTCAAACGGCCATAACTTTTGATCTGCGTATTTATTTAGGCTCTACCACATATTAAATCAAATATTGCAATAATATCTACACTGTGTTGACCCAGGGGGACCCCGGTCACTATTTTTTTAGGTCAAAGAAGGCCCATAAGGCATCCAAAACTATGTTTTTAGTTGCGGTACCCCAATTTTCTAACATTCGATGGATTTTCAGCCTCATTTAAGGGTGTCTTATTGTCATTTTTTGGTGAGGACTATATTTATTACCTGGTCTTTCATTCATATTGATATTATGGTTTTGAAATTTTATTTTATTTTTGCAATTTTTTTATTGATAATTAAATATATTCATATTTTCATATATTTACTTATAATAAATCACTTGTATAAATACATATATCAACATATTTACTTAAAAATTTATTTTTAAATATATAAAATAAATATTTATTATTCATTCTATTTAAAGTAAAAAATTATCCATTTTATTTACCTTATAAAAATGCAATAATATGTAGATATAATTTTTATATATACATATGTGTGTGTATTAATAAACATATATATATATATATATATTCTAATATATATAAATGAATATTAATATATAATATATTTAAATAAATATAATTTTATATTGATATATCATTAATTTAACAATATATACAAATAAATAGAAAAGTCATTAAATATACAACAAAATATGTAATTCATAGTTGTAAACAATATTCAGTCGTATAAGGGTGGTCATAGGATCAAATCCAGGCACACATAGGTATCCACGGTATCATTCTAGTGATGAGTAAGTGGGTGGGGTTCATGATAGAGGATGCGGTATCAAAAATTTTGAGGGTCTATAAGAACTGAGAAAGGGGGTTTTGGGGGTGCATGAAAAAATAATTATTTTATTCATATTTTTAACAGCACTTTTTTAGCATCATTAAAAGCCAACCTTTAACAGCACTAAAAAATAAATGTTAAAGGTTTTCTTTAACAGTGCTAAAAACACTATTAAAGTCACCCTTTAACAGTGCTAAAAAGGTACTGATAAAGGGTGCCTTTAATATTTCTTTTTTTAGCACTGTTAAAAACCCCTATTTAACATCGCTCACAATATCAATTCTTTTTAAGAGCTTATAAAACCCTATAACTAGCACTGTTAAAGCCCAAATTTCAATTACTGTTATTTCATTTGTGGAATTTTCCTTTTTCCACTCCTTTATCTGATTCCCTTTATTATCGTACTTACCTCCATAATTGGATTTCTTAAAGAATTTATTTTTCTTGTATAACTTCTTGAATCATCTGGCTAGATGAGTCATTTCCTCATCACTATTAGTATGTGATTCATCATCCTAATAAATTTCATCTATAATCTTTTCTTTTAGTTTGAAATCATAATTCTTGAAGGTTTCTGACTTCTTATTTGGTTCATCGTCTTCTTTGTTTACTTTTAATTCCACCTCATACATAATGATCTTTCCAATGAGTTATTTTAATGGTAGTGCACTTATGTCATAGGATTCTCTTATGGAAACTAAAGATCCTCTATATCTATTAGGTAGACATCTTAGCAATTGCATCACTTGATCTTTGTTATCAATTGTATTTCAAAGTGCATGTATAGTGTTGAGTATTTCATTAAATCTGAGATACATATTATAAATGGATTCAACATGCTTAATTTTTAATGTATCGTTTTTAATATTAAAAGTATTTAAGCACATTTCTTTGAAATTTGAGGTTCCCTCATGAGATATAGTAATAGTATCCCAAATCTAAAAAACATATGAATATGAAGATATTTTATTGAATTCATCTTTTCCAAAATTACAATATAATGCATTAAAATATTTATAGTTGAAATCATAAGTAGTTTTAGTGGCATCACTCCAATCATCTCTAGTAGCTTTAGGTTTTTCATACTTATATTCAAAAATTGTCCTGATTTCAAAGAACATACTTACTATATGAATTTTTATCTTGAATTTCTATTGATCATAGTTTGTTACATTAAAATAACTAGGTTGATTTGTTTTAGTTCCTTCTTTTCTACGATTATCTACAAATAAAAAAATTTAGAACTAATAGAAATTTAAGATCTTTAAATAAAACTTGATCAGAGTAAAATATATTTTGAAAAACCTCTAATAATGAATGTTGACCCCAATAGAAAACTCAAGAGGGGGTTGAATTGAGTTTCTAATAAAAATTTATATTATAAAGATTATAACTTAAATACCCCAATTTATAAAATAATCCCAATTAACTAAAATAGTAGAATAATATAATTTTATCTTTCAAAAAGGTTCTCAAAAGTTTGATCAGAACTAGATTAAAAACAAGTTTAAAATACTCTTTCCAAATTTTGAGACTAATTTACTAGTATCAACCCTAGTATATAACACACCTATTAAAGTTAACTATTAGATTAAATTTTTGTTAGAATCTTTGAAACAGGTATTGATTTTTTATTTAAAAAAGAGAAAACAAAACTATAAATCATACAACAAAATTTTAAACAAGAGGTTCGGTCTTAAGCCAAGATATAATCCCCACACACACACACACACACACTTGGAAATCACCCAATTCAAATAATTTTATTATTAAATAAACTGATCCAAAACCTAAATTGGGTTTTACAAAAAAAATATACTACAATAGTCTGGGATAAAATCCTCTTCCATAGTTCTACATGGGAGAAAAAGATTTCAAGTCACACATGACCACTTCCATAGTAATATGTGGGAGTAAAGATGAAAATAATTTAATGAGAGTGTCAAGAACTCTCTGTTTTAGTTCTATAGACTGTGTTTATAGATAAATAGGGTATAATAAAACATAGCTCAAATTTTAAGCATAAATATAAAGTGAAAGAGATGAAAGATATGAATATGTGGTGCAGCTTAATCTGAAAAGATTCAATTATTATTGAGACCTTGAATTTTTTTTTAAAGGAGATTGAACACATTTCATAGTAGGTTCAGGAAAATATAATGTCATGAAAAGTTATGAATGGTTCCTTTGTGTATCACAAGTTCACAAGTATGTTCATTTATTATTCTCTCTAAGAATATGTGTCTCTCTCTACATGTTGAACATGAACATTTATTCATCCTAAAAATAACTCCATCCAAAAGTATTTGCTGGAGAACAATCTATGTAGCCTTAATTGAATTGATGCTTCAATTAATGCTTTAAAAACTACATATTGGATATTTGAAAATACTCCACTACCAAGTTAGATAGGTTTGGGATATTCACTTAAAACATGAATACTTGAGCTCATATTTAGTTAGAATAGTGAGTTGGCACGGTAAATTTTCATGGTTCGTTTTTTTATACAGTCGGTCTATTTTTTCATGAGGTGGGTTCATGAATTTGTATGGTCAGTTATTTTTTACTCATGGTAGGTACATATCTTCATGCAGTAGGTAGTTATTCTTTTGGTTACCCTAAATATAGATACACTTGATTATTACAAGACTTAAAGATATTCTCCTTACCTATCGCACGGTAGGTTGGTTTCTCATGTTTTGAGTTGATTCTCAACACATGGTTGGTTCATCTTCAATGAATGGTTGGTTGATGACATGGATAAAATTTTCTCATCTAACACATGGTGGGTAGTTTTTTCATGAAGTTAGTTGGAGTGAAAATTTTGGTAGGTTCCACACAGTCGCTTGACCTTCAGGACCAATTCAAATTCTTTACATGGTAGGTATATTACACATGAGATAAGTTATTACATTAAGTTCTAGAATTATCCATTTTTTCAAGTTTTTCTAGAAAACCATTTACTAATAGAAAACATGAAATTAATTAATAAAATTATAAACATGATTTTGGATCCTTTAAATAAGGATGTGTTAGTCTAATCCAAAAATCTCCCACTTTTGATGATCGCAAATAATTACGTTTAAAATGAAATGAATTGAATACAAAAAAAATATATTGACAATAAATTAAAACAAATATATCTCAATATCTAAAATATTTATCAATTCCCTTAAATAATTCAATTATTTCCAAATATTTCCAATGAATTCAATTTTATGTCACACATTTAATCCCCATTCCGGGGTTATCAAAAGGTGAATTTGAGGGTAAGTAAATAAATAATAGGAAAAAATATAAATACAAAAGAGAATAAAAGAATTATTTCTTTAATATTACAAAATAGATTTAAAAATTTCAAACAAGGAATCCCTATAATGAATTCCTGTCAGAATATGAATCAGGAACATATATGATATAAAAAGGAAGGATGATATCCTTTCCCTTGGATGCTGAGGTAAGGGAGAAGATAGTCCAAGGTATAGAGGTAAAGGCTGGGTCTCTAATGAAAATACAATTGTACATGGGAACAATGTGTTAGATGGATTCCCTAAGAGTTAATCTAAAGGTATTGATGGTATAAAATGTAATGGTTGGAGCTAAGGACATAGGGATAGCTAGAGGGGATAACACAACAGTATGAGTACTGTAAAAGATGGGTTCAATCAACCTAGTAAATTCACTCACTACTGTAGAATCAAGCTTCAAATCATGATGAAAATACTCTATAGTTTCCATGAAATATTCAAAAACTATATTCAAAACCATGAGTTTCTCAAATTGTGACTTAAAAGCTTGAGTTAAAGGAGGAAACATGAGATACAAGGCAAGTTTTCTCAACATACCCTTTAAATATGACTTGTTAAAGTTATACTTAGGTAGTAATCGATAGTTTTATTTATGGTTTCTCTATCTTGTCCATATTGCTTTATATCTTCTCTGACCACTGCCTTTTTCTAGAATGTATTTGAAAACCATCTGAAATAACTTCACTAGTTTTCCCCAATTCATCAAACATAACCTTAAACTCATCCCTTATGAGTTTTCTAATCTTATCTTCATCAAAAATTGGTTGAATAGGAATAGTGAGAGGAGGTAAAAGAATAGGATCAAGTGCAATATAAAACACTACATTTATGAAACTCGGATCTAACTACAACAACATTTCAGATAGAAATGTTTTTAATGCACTGAATTGTGCCTTTAGATCTTCAATATCATTTCTCATTAAATTCATCCCAATATAAAACTTGGGTTGAATATGAGAAATAACTAAAATCACTATCCTTCTAAGATCTTCTTCTTGAGTATGCTCTAAAGAGTTTCCAAAACTAGAAAATGGTTCCTTGAACACACCAATCAAATATGATGTTAATTCATTCAAATAATCCTTTGTGACATATGATGTACAAGGAATACAGGTAGATGGATCAAAGCCTAAGTCATAACACCTAACTTGTCTAAATATTCCACTGATCTAGCTCTATCAACCAAATCTTAAACTTTGATGCCAGAATCAACTTCTTTTTCATGAACAGAATGCTGAAAAATAGAAAAGGCATAATCTGCATGAAAAATATGGAGTTTGCGCGGAAAATGGTTCCCTCATGAAAAACATTTCGCGCAGAATGAGAGGTTTTGTGCAAAATGGTGGGTTTTATGTGCGGGGTCAGAAACACCTATAAATAAGAGGTGACCCCCCTCATTTGGAATGACTAAAGGCTTAGAGAATATCTGAGTTCTAGTACGCATAAAATTTGCACTAAAAGATAGTTCTGCACAAAAGTTGTAGTTGCACAAAAAAGTTGTAGTTGCGCGGAAAAGTTGTAGTTGCACAGAAAAGGTTAAGTTGCACACAAAATTTAATGTTTCGTGTAAAGGTTGTAGTTGTGTGAAAGATTTTTGGCGTGAAAAGTAAATATTTCATGCAAAAGTGAGATCTTCCATGCAAAGGGAAGGTGTTGCATGCAATTTTCAGTATAAGCTTGTTACATGTTCTGAATATCTGGTTCAGTGGTTCAGTGCTTTCAAGTGCATCAATCCAGGACTTAGATGTAAGAAGTGTCTCGTGCTAAACAGAGACAATGAATTCAATGAAAATCTGTTGAGGAGACCTTCAAGTTGATAAATTGAGTTTGAATTCTCTCAAGGTTGTGAGCTAGGGGGATTAGATGGAAGTTATGTGAGGGACATAGTGAGATTTACCTAAACCTTTGTAAAGGTAGTGTGTCTGGCACAGAGTGTCTGTGACCGAACCTTGTAATCCATAAACTAGTGAGGATTAGTGGATTTTGGTACGACCAACACATTGTTGGAATATACTCCTTGGATATAGCCCTTAGTGGTAAACCAAGTAAAAGTTATGTGTGGTATCCATGCATGTGATTGTTTTCTTTATGTTATCATTAGTCTTATAGATTTAATGAGTTTCTACCAATGTGGGGACAAGATCCTTTTTTTAAAAGCAAAATTTGACACCCTGATTCACCCATCTCTTCTTAGGGTGTCCTAGGGTCCTACACAAAGATATATTGGAGATGTTATTCTACCAAAGCTCACACAGGAGTTACCTCAATAATTTCTTGGGAATTTGTGGTAACAATAAAATATCCTTCTATAAATCTCTAGGCATAAGGTATGGAAGGTCCACCATATACATGTGTATCACTACCATCATTATCATATGATTCTAAATACTCTAGGACCAAAATAATATATCCATACTAATTTTCACACACGTGACTTTTTTATATATTAATATTTCATTTAATTTCCATTCCTGATTTTTTTTGGGGGGTTTACCACTCATTTTGGTGAAAATGGTGGGTTTTGAAAATTTGGGCCAAACCGTGAGCCCAATTCCAGATTTAAACACGAATTTTTTTTCTTCTATAACTCCTTAAATTTTTACTATTTTAAACCCATTCCACTTCCCAATTGGCATAACCTGATATATTAAAACCACAATATCTCTTTGGACCACATATAAATCCAAAATCATGATGGATTTGGGTTTTTGATTTAGGTAATGGGCCTGCCCGTAGGCCCATTTCCTTCTTTAAATATTTTTTTAAAAAATTTCATATCTCATTCATTTTTTACTGTTTTTCCGTGATTACACCTCCCTCTCAAAGACAATGCCCCGAGGATTTCCCCCATTATCGGTTTCGCAATTTTGGAGCTCAGGAGAGCCACGAAGTAGGGCAATATCTCATACTCTTTCTCAAATCGACCAGAATTGACGACGTAAAATGAATATTTCATAACTCCTTAAATTTTCATCATTTTTCCCCTATTTCAGTTCCCACATAACCTAATATTACTCCTTCGAACCTCCAAACTAGTTTTGGGTACTTGGAGATTCATATTTTGGTGGATTGGGGCCGATTTCTTCAAGATATTTCAAGTAAGGGAATTCCTTCTTGGTTCCTTCCATCCTATTTTAGTTTTATTTCCTCTTTCTTGAAGTTCCTCATGTCCAGAAGTTGGGGTTCTATCCTAAGGTCTGATTTTTTATCTTTTGGGTCAATTTTTGGTGGTCTAGGTCTGGATTTATATTTCTTGTGGTGCGGAGGTGGTGCGCTTAAGGTTTCGCACCAAGTTTTGAGGGTTTCGACTCAAAAGGTAGGTGATTCCATGTGTAACCATTTTGTGATGAGTTAGATTGATTGGTTTATTAATTAAGTATGTTTATAATCTGTTTTTTGTGGTTTGAAAACTGTTTTTGATGGATTTGGTTAAACAATTAATTTTTAGTTGTATTTTAGCTTGAAATTGGGTACTTTTCATGTGTGGCTATTGGGGTAATGTTTGGGTTTAGTTTATAACATATGAAAATGATTTATTAGTTTTGAAAGGGGCTTCCAATTCTATTTTTTTAATTAATTATTTTCATGTTGGCCTTGAAAAGAGGTTTTTGAATGAGTTTAAGGTGTAAAACCATGTTGTACTTCTTGAAGGTGATTTATGAAAACGTGTGTTTTTCATGTGTATCTTTGTGGTATTATTTGATGTATTTGCATAACACTTGGGGGTGGTTTAATAATTGTTTTAGGTCTGAAATTTCTGTTTTTTATTGGTATTGGTATGATTCTGGTTTTTAATGAGGGTTTTGAAATGGGTTTAGTGTGCAAACAACGGTTATACCTCTTGGGTTTGTTTTATAAAAATTGCAAATGTTTTATTTGGTTAAACAAAGTTGGGAAAGGGTGTATATGTACTTTTTGGGTGATTGTGTTCACCTAATGTGAATTTTTGAATGGTAATGTGGTTATTTGAGATTTCAAACATTTATATAATGTTTTATAAATTGCCGAAATGTTTTACTAAATTGTGTTTTGTGTGCGAAACACGGGTGTGGGATGTTTCGTGTGAGTTTATTGATAAAATGAATTGTGAAGGTGAGAAGGGTATTATGTGATATGTGTGTGGTCTGTTATGTTATATTAATATCTTATAATGGTTTTATAAAATTATTTAAAGTATTTGTGGAAGTGTTAAAGAAATGGGAAAATTGTTTTAGGCAATTTTGGTGTAAGTTGGATTTCAAAATGCATTTGAATGAAAAGTGGGATTTGTGACTTGTGTGATGTATAGGGGGATGTTTATTTAATGTGTGATGTGGAAGTGATATTTTCATGTGAAAACTATATTTCTTGGATTGTTGAACTTGTTTGAGCACAAAGGGAAAACCCGGGTACCTAGGTGGGTGGACGTGTACTAGTATGCTAGTGAATCTGTGGGGTTTGGCCTCAGTTTCACTTAGCAAGATTGATGCTTAAAACTCTAACTAAATTATGATGATGGTGATTGGGTACCACTAGGTTATGGGTATGATCCCTACTAGTGGCTCGTGCACGAGAACGGATATTGTTTTTTGTGGTTACTCTCACCGAGATACGAGGTGCCTGGGACCCACAGATAGCTAGTGCCTAGGGGTTATTTCCTATTACTTGTGCTCATTAGATACTTTGTACTTATCATCGGTATACAGTATTTTTGGCTGGAAAATTCAGTAGATTTGTTATTTATTTTAAAATTTTTGGTCCTTTAAAATTAGACCACATGAAAACTGTTTTCATTTATTATTGCATCCTTTAGAAAATTGTAACAAGCATTTCTTATTTACAAAACTTGCAATGATTTTTGTCATGAAATGTTTATCACATGGAATATCTTAGTGGTGGTATCCTACTGGGATTTTTCTCACACCCTACTTACACCGTTGGGTGTAAGTAGACTTGCTTATTTTATGTCACAGGTTTGGGTACAGGTTTTATGCCTTTGGTCCGGGTTTTTAGCGGTCCATCGTGATGCAGTGTCGTGGAAATGGCTTGAGGGTGGTGCCTCTTTCCATGTAGAGGTTCTTGGGCTGTCTTTTATTGGGTTTGTACCTTTGCAATGGTGTTCAAACATTGTTTAAAATTGTGTAATTCTGTTCTGAATTTTAGTAAAAGATGTTTTGGTATGAAAAATCCAGATTTGATTTCTTGGATTCATTTGTTGTTTTAAGTATAAAAACTCAGGTAAATCGTTCCCAGTTTTCAGTTTTTGGTGCTCGGGCACTTGTTCCAGCCCGTGGGGATCGGGAACGCCCTTCGGGACTTTCCACGGGTCGGGTCAGGTGCCGGTTTTGGTGGCGACCAGATTCGGTTCGTGACAAAATGGTATCAGAGGAGGTTCTCTCTATTTGAGTCATGTTATTTGGGAAATAGTCGGAATAGTCTAGAGTTAAAATTGACAGGACATGAAATTCCGATTATGGGTAGTGTGCTTGATCACCACACCTCATGTCAGGATTCAGGTCGCTAATGGAAGTTGGGATTTATCTATGTCTTTTGGTTTTCTTGGTCTGATGATGATTAGAGGAAATGAAAAGAGAGTTGGGTTAATGGTCTCAGTGAGCTCGCAGGGTCTGGAAAGCCATGTGGAGCTGGGGATATTCCCTAGAACACTATCTGTGATGGTGAAGTGAATGGAATATGGCTACCAACCATATGTCCAAGTCACCCACTAAAACTAGTTTCCTCTTGCATTGTTTTGTGCTTTAGTTTTGAAATCATGGAACTTTGGTTTTAAAGTGACTTGGTTTTAGGAAGCGTAAAGTTTTTGTGAAATGATTTTCAAATAAAGAGGGAATGGTTTGATTTATGAAATGGTGGAACTGAATTTTTTGAATTATTTTGAAATGGAAAATAGTGTGCTTACACCACTTTTGAAATCAGGAACCATATTGAAGTTGGTTTTCAAAAGTGTTTCCAATATATTTTTATAAACAATTAAAGGGTGTTTTAATGGGATGATATGTTTTCAAATTGATATGAATAACTTGAAAGTGAGTTCTTTTCTAAATAGTTTTGTCCTTATGAATAGTTTTTTAAGATGTGAATTGAGATTTTGATCTCATTTTTAGTAGTTTTGAGAAAAATGATGGGTTGGTTGACCGTTTTGTTTTTGAAAAGTGGAAAGAATTTTCATTTTAACCATTGGAATTTACATGAGAGACCACATGCATTGGGTTATATGGGATGATGGATGGTTGATGGAATTACTAGATGAGTGTTGGGATGAATATGAGGAGGGTGCCTAGTGTGGCATAGAAACATGCATGTGTGAGGCCCATGGGGTACCATTGGTGGATATGCCAACTGTTGAACCATTGGTTTTCAAAGAAATGTTTTTAAAGAAAAACATATAGTCTTGATGAATTGTTTGGGATGGTTTATATTATGTGTTTTTGGAAAATGTTGATGTTGTGGGATGTTTTGAGTCCAAGAACCCCTCCTATTCGAACTGTGTTTTGGGTTTGTGTTTGGTCGGTAAGCTGGGTAGAAGGTCCAGTTAGTAGTCTCCTATGATATATGTTTCAGGACACCTTTAAGGTGGTTCCATTAATGAGTTTGGATCTATTTTGTGGCATGTTTTTACCAATGGACCAGCTTGGTTGGGTCCTTGGGTTCTCTCATTGGATAAGGTACGCCCCCATTAAGGTTTAGTGCACAACTGAAGTGCAACCTGGATATTATTATTATTATTATTATTTTTCCATTGGAAAATCCTCTATTTGATCAATGTAAGGAATCTTTTCTTAATCTTTGTAGAATGAGTCTACACCATTTACTTTCTTGGTTTTTTTTGGATCCTCTTGTTGCAGAAGAGTTATCGTGGATGGTTGAAAGAGACCTTAGTTTCTTATGCTACCTGATTCATCGAAGGTGAAAGTTGTCTAGGGTTGTCAGTATGGATAGTGTTTAAGAGGGCCTCTAAGTCCTTCGCACTCTCTTCGAAGAAGGGGTTTATGTTAAACCACCATTGTGGTAAATCTGGCCACGAGAGGCGCTTATGGACACTTTCTGGAATGTTGTGATGTTTGGGGGTTTTGTGTAAGGCCCCCTCCTTGTATTATTTCTTTCAATCTCTTTGGTCTTGTTCGGTGACGCGATTTGATGTCGCGTGCTCGTTTTATTATAAAGGTGAAGTTGTACAATATTTTGTGAGTCTATTTTTTTTCAGAAGTGTTTCTCCTTTTGGGAGATCTTGACATCCTCTATTTTAGAGGAAGGTGTTTATATGTGTCCTTTATTTCTGTTGTTTATCACCTGAAGAAATAAGGTGTGATGTGAGTGCATCCTCTAAACCCTTATTTCAGTAAATTTCCAAGTTAGGGTAAAGTGAGTTCTGGAGTGTGTTATGTCTTGGTGAACCCATCTGGGATTGCGTGTAGTTTTTTGTAGAGTCAGAAGAAGAAATTATATTCAGGGGTTTCCAAATCCTAACTGCGAGGCCGAAGATGCTTCAATCATTCCAGCTCCAGCCATAGGTCCCGGAGAGAAGCTAGCACGTAGTCAAAGGAAATCCCAGTGTAGTTTTTAACCTTGTACAAAGAACTATTCTCATTATGAGATATGGGAATATTTTAAACATTTGGTGTTTTCATATTTCTTTTTTTTCATGTTCGGTGGAAAGAGGTGGAGGGCCTCAGCCCCATGTTATCTCCCAATGACTTTATTTTCCCCTTTGGTTTCCTTTGGGTTTGGGGGAAAGGTTTTGGATTTGTCTAGACATGTTGAGTGAACATTTAGTAGTAACCATTCACCAGAAAACCATGAATGTATAAGGATCCACATGGTTAGAGCACAGTTTCCCAAACTATGTGGGCTAACCGTGTGGTTGTCCCAACTCTTTATGTTTTGGGGTCTTTCTATGTCGTCCCATATTGGTCAGTTAAGATGGTTGGTTCTTATTGTGGGGAGCCCATTTGTGTATCCTTGTACCAGAAACTGACTTTTGTACTTGGTATTGTCTTGGAAGTAGGTGGTCTCGTTCAGAGCTATATAACCACCTACATCTTCCTTGGGTAAACATCGGGATTGGAGAGTTCCCAATGGTTTAGTTATATCAAGGTAAGTGTAACCTTATTCGATGTTCTTGTTTGTTTAGGTAAATTTCTTGATCCTTGTTCAGATAGTGTTTGAAGGGTTTTCTTTTACGATAAATCCGAATGTGCTTGATCATTTCAGTAAAGAGGTGTATGTTTTAGTTGTGAAGTATTCCTTCCTTAATTGATCACTGGAGGTGTTTTGGCCTTTGGGGTCAAATCTTAGCAAAGGAGTCCATTTCTGCCTTTTGGTTGGGTTTGGTTTTTTTTCTTTGTACTTGATGTGGATTTTCGAGGGCGGAAAGTTTTATGGAGGGGAGAATTGTTACACACGTGACTTTTTTATATATTAATATTTCATTTAATTTCCATTCCTGATTTTTTTTTTGTGGGGTTTACCACTCATTTTGGTGAAAATGGGGGGTTTTGAAAATTTGGGCCAAACCGTGAGCCCAATTCCAGATTTAAACACTAATTTTGTTTCTTCTATAAATCCTTCAATTTTTACTATTTTAAACCCATTACACTTTCCAATTGGCATAACATGATATATTAAAACCACCATATTCCTTTGAACCACATATAAATCCAAAATCATGATGGATTTGGGTTTTTGATTTAGGTAATGGGCCTGCCCGTAGGCCCATTTCCTACTTTAAATATTTTTTTTTAATTTTTCATATCTCATTAATTTTTTACTTTTTACCATTATTCCACCTCCCTCTCAAATCCAATACCCCGAGGATTTCCCCCATTATCGGTTTCGCAATTTTGGAGCTCAGGAGAGCCGCGAAGTAGGGAAATATCTCATACTCTTTCTCAAATCGACCAGAATTGACGAGGTAAAATGAATCTTTCATAACTCCTTAAATTTTCATCATTTTTCCCCCATTTCAGTTCCCACATGACCTAATATTACTCCTTCTAACCTCCATACCAGTTTTGGGTACTTGGAGATTCATATATTGGTGTATTGGGGCCGATTTCTTCAAGATATTTCAAGTAAGGGAATTCCTTCTTGGTTCCTTCCATCCTCTTTTAGTTTTATTTCCTCTTTCTTGAAGTTCCTCATGTCCAGAAGTTGGGGTTCGATCCTAAGGTCTGATTTGGTATCTTTTGGGTCAATTTTTGGTGGTCTAGGTCTGGATTTATATTTCTTGTGGTGCGGCGGTGGTGCGCTTAAGGTTTCGCACCAAGTTTTGAGGGTTTCGACTCAAAAGGTAGGTGATTCCATGTGTAACCATTTTTTTATGAGTTAGATTGCTTGTTTTATTAATTAAGTATGTTTATAATCTGTTTTTTTGTTTGAAAACTGTTTTTGATGGATTTGGTTAAACAATTAATTTTTAGTTGTATTTTATCTTGAAATTGGGTACTTTTCATGTGTGACTATTGGGGTAATGTTTGGGTTTAGTTTATAACATATGAAAATGATTTATTAGTTTTGAAAGGGGCTGCCAATTCTAGTTTGTTAATTAATTATTTTCATGTTGTCCTTGAAAAGAGGTTTTTGAATGAGTTTAAGGTGTAAAACCGTGTTGTACTTCTTGAAGGTGACTTATGAAAACATGTGTTTTTCATGTGTATCTTTGTGGTATTATTTGATGTATTTGTATAAAACTTGGGGGTGGTTTGATAATTTTTTTAGGTCTGAAAGTTCTTTTTTTGATTGGTATTGGTATGATTTTGGTTTTTAATGAGGGTTTTGAAATGGGTTTAGTGTGCAAACAACGGTTATACCTCTTGGGTTTGTTTTATAAAAATTGAAAATGTTTTATTTGGTTAAACAAAGTTGTGAAAGGGTGTATATGTACTGTTTGGGTGATTTTGTTCACCTAATGTGGGTTTTTGAATGGTAATGTGGTGATTTGATATGTTAAACATTTTTATAATGTTTTATAAATTGCCGAAATGTTTTACTAAATTGTGTTTTGTGTGCGAAACACGGGTGTGGGATGTTTCGTGTGAGTTTATTGATAAAATGAATTGTGAAGGTGAGAAGGGTTTTATGTGATATGTGTGTGGGATGTTATGTGATATTAATATATTATAATGGTTTTATAAAATTGTTTAAAGTATTTGTGGAAGTGTTAAATAAATGGGAAAATTGTTGTAGGCAATTTTGGTGTAAGTTGGATTTAAAAATGCATTTGAATGAAAAGTGGGATTTGTGACTTGTGTGATGTACAGGGGGATGTTTAGTTAATGTGTGATGTGGAAGTGATATTTTCATGTGAAAACTATATTTCTTGGATTGTTGAACTTGTTTGAGAACAAAGGGAAAACCCGAGTATCTAGGTGGGTGGACGTGTACTAGTATGCTAGTGAATCCGTGGGGTTTGGCCTGAGTTTCACTTAGCAAGATTGACGCTTACAAATCTAACTAAATTATGATGATGATGATTGGGGACCACTAGGTTATGGGTATGATCCCTACTAGTGGCTCGTGCACGAGAACGGATATTGTTTTTTGTGGTTACTCTCACCGAGATACGAGGTACCTGGGACCCACAACTAGCTAGTGCCTAGGGGTTATTTCCTATTACTTGTGCTCATTAGATCCTTTGTACTTACCGTCGGTATATGGTATTGTTGGATGAAAAATTCAGTAGCTTTGTTATTTATTTTAAAATTGTTGGTCTGTTAAAATTAGACCACATGAAAAATGTTTTCATTTATTATTGCATCCTTTAGAAAATTGTAACAAGCATTTCTTATTTACAAAACTTGCAATGATTTTTGTCATGAAATGTTTATCACATGGAATCTCTTAGTGGTGGTATCCTACTGAGATTTTTCTCACACCCTACTTACACCTTTGGGTGTAATTAGACTTGCTTATTTTATGTCACAGGTTTGGGTACATGTTTTATGCCTTTGGTTCGGGTTTTTAGCGGTCCATCGTGATGCAGTGTCGTGGAAATGGCTTGAGGGCGGTGCCTCTTTCCATGTAGAGGTTCTTGGGCTGTATTTTCTTGGGTTTGTACCTTTGTAATGGTGTTCAAACATTGTTTAAAATTGTGTAATTCTGTTCTGAATTTTAGTAAAAGATGTTTTGGTATGAAAAATCCAGATTTGATTTCTTGGATTTATTTGTTGTTTTAAGTATAAAAACTCGGGTAAATCGTTCCCAATTTTCAGTTTTTGATGCCCGGGCACTTGTGCCAGCCCGTGGGGATTGGGAATGACCTTCGGTACTTGCCATGGGTCGGGTCAGGTTTCGGTTATGGTGGCGACCAGATTTGGTTCGTGACAGGACTTCTCCCCTTTAGCAAATGCATCAGGTATAGGTTATCTCGGAGTACTTACAATAACATGAGATCCTTCTAAATTACCTTTTTCTTATTTAGATTCTTAAAACTAATCCCACTATAGTTCATCCTCAAAACCACTAAAAGACACATCAACATCAACCATATCATCAGAATCCAGATCTTCATCATGTGATGGTAAATTAAAAGGAGAGTTAGGTGGTACATAATTCATAACAGGTGCGAATGCCCCGTACCCGAGTGGTAAGGGATCCTACTTGGCATCCAAGAGACTCGGGTTCAAAAACTGGGTAGAGGCGAATTTATGGGGTACTGTAGCAGTCACTGTAGCAGTTAATGTAGCAGTTATTGTTCGGTACTGTAGCATCCAGAACTATTCACCCGATTTGGGCCTTCGGGCCACCGGTTTGGGCCTATGGGTCTCCAAGGCCTTCGGGGCATCAAAGGCCTTTGGGCCACAAGGCCTTCGGGTCACATAGACCATGGAGTAGCCCATTTCACACAGAATAGGCCCCATAAGAGGATCAGAGCAATAGGAGTAGCAGCCACCAGATGTAGAGCTAACCAGATTGGAAGAATGAGAGGGTATGGCAGCTGCCATCGGGACCAGGCACCGTGCAGCTTTGTATGGGGCAATGATAGCCAATCAGCAATGCAAGGTGGGGAGCTAAGGCGATCAATGATGCAAGATTCTGGGGGAGGGTTAGTTCTAGTGGGTTGGGCCTACGGGTCATGTAATGGGCATGGTATGCCTCTGGGCCTTCAGGTCATGTATTGCGGGTCATGTAGGGCCTTGTGCCTTGAGCCTACGGGTTCCCCTTTAACCCTTAAAAGGGAGGTTATCTATAATAAAATAAAATAAAAAGAAGGCCTTCGGGCCATTCAGAGTATATTCATCATTAAGATCCACTATTTCATAATATTCGTATTCATATTCTTCCTCTAGAGATACCTCAACATCCACTTCATCATCAGAATACCAAACCACTTAATCTAGTTTAATACATGGATCCACAAGATACCTTAGTCTAACTAGGTATTTTATGGGATCAAACTTTTCATATAACTTTTTTGGGTCAGCCACCCATTCCCTTTTCCATGGGTTCTGATTTACTTTCATTTGATTAAAAATCTTCTACGTAAGACAAATACCATCTGATGAAGTAATTTTTTCCTCCCCCGGAGTAACTAAGCCTTTATACTCCAATAAGGATGAAATAAACTTCAGGTATGGTAAACATATGAACTTCAAATAAGGATTAAAAAACTCAAACATATGTATCATGATATATCTGTAAAGATTTATTTTAAATATCTTTCTCATTAAAAAAATAAAAATATATCTCAATGCCTTAGGATGATAAAATATATGTTTCTTAGATAGATCGTGTGCTCGATAAATTCAACCAGCAGCCTACATTCTCCACTCAACTCAACAATGATTGGTCTTATGGGGGGTTTTGTTCCCAGTTAACTCTTCTAACACATTTTAAAACTCAAAATGTGCATGATTAACTAATTAATATATTTTTAATCCTAAAAATATCCTTCATTCAACATACCCAAGCCCTTTGACCAATTCATTGAATAAAACTGTAGAACTTTACCACTAATCATCATCTTAATGATATCTCTTTTCTTTCCCGGGAACAATTCTATGTCTCTATAAAAATCATTAATAGGTATTAGGTAGAATGGATTACCATTATCTTTAAAATAATCAGTATATCACTGATTTTGAATCACATTACAAACTAGTGATTTGCTCGATTACAACCATCGTGCATCAACTACATTTTCTACAGAAAACTAAACAATCGATGAGATGTGGATTCCTTGACTTTCGTATATCACTTGATCTAGATTTTATTTTCTTTGATTTCTTAGGATAATATTTGAAAGGATGTGAAGTATCAGAAGACCACTTCATCCTTATCATTTTAAATTCAAGTCAAACTCAAAAGATTTGGAGTAGCGAGAGAGACTCGAAAATATAAGGTTCGTGTTAGAAAGGAGTCTCATGAGAGAGTGTTTAAGAATCATGTGAGGCATCAAAAAGAATAAAGGGGAATTTTAGATTGATACGTGCATCAATTAAACTTCAAATTTGAATTTTAAATTTTAATATTTTAGGGATTAATATAATAATAAACTTAAGAGAAATCCTACCAAAATATTTTTATGAAAAATTATAAGTATAGAATAGACACCATAGGTACACTGATCATGGATCTGTGACAGCAAAGGTATGGAAGGTATATTTACCATGACCTCATGGTTGGTATATTAACCACATGAATAAAACATTCATGGTCATGACCATGGGAGTAAACACTCATCGTAATTATAGTGACCATGTGATTTAAGTTCTATGGTAGGTATGTTAACCGCGTGACCAACTAGTCATGGTAGGTATACTGAATGTAAGAACAAAAAAACACTATTGACATAATGACCCTGTGAATTTTACTTCATCGTTACTTATAGAAAATGATTTACATATAGATGTTAAGAAATTATAACAAGAATTTAAAATAATTACAATGGATAAAACTTAATTGAAATAGTTAGGAATAATTAATCATACCAAATTCATGTATAATATAATTTATTATTTCAATATTCAAAGGATTTGTAAATATATCAGCAAGTTGTTGTTCTGTTCCAATAAATTCAACATTTGTTTCACTTTTTGAAATTGATCACTCAAAAAGTGGTGTATTATATCAATATATTTTTGTATAGAATGAGATACAGGATTATTAGAAATATTTATCGTGCTTGTATTATGACAATTTATATGGAAATTTATTAATTGATATACATATTCTAGTAATGTATGTTTCATCCATAAAATCTGAACACAGAAACTGCCTGCAACTATGTATTCAGCTTCATTAGTGGATAATGTAATAGAATTATGCTTTTTATTACACAAAGATAATAGATACATTCCCAAAAATTAACATGTTCTATAAGTTATTTTTCTATCTAACTTACCACTACCAAAATCTACATCTAGATAACTAACTAAATCAAGGGTTTTCCCTTTATAATAATGAATTCTTAAGTTGGTTGTACTTTAAAGGTATTTAAAAATTATTTTCATAATAATTAAAAGTTATTATTTTAGATTTAATTGAAAAAAGTCACACATATACACAACAAACATAATATATGGTCTTCTAGAATTTAAGTATACTAGAATTCCAATCATACCTCTATAAGTGGTTTGATTAACTCGCTTCCCAGTTTTATTAAGATATAGTTTACAGCTTGTAATCATGAGAGTATCACTATTTTTAGGGTTATCCATACCAAAACATTTTAAGATATCCTTAGTGTACTTTATTTAATTTAAAATAATTCCTTACTTATTTTGAAAAATCTGAAAACCAAGGAATAATTTTAACTCACCCATCAAACTCATTTCAAATTCATTTTTCATCATTTTTGAAAATTCAGTACACAAATAATTTCTTGGGGATACAAAGATAAAATTGTCAGCATGGATTTATAGAACTAAAACATATTTTGAGATTATTTTAATAAAAAATTAGGGTTTCCTATTCGTTTTGAAAACCCATTAGAAATCAAAAATGATTTGAGCCTATCATACCAAACTCTATGATCTTGATAGAAACCATATAAATCTTTTATAAATTTAAAAACCTGATTTGGAAATTATGTGTTTAAAAATCCAAGGGGTTGTTCCAAAAAAACATCCTCAACTATATAACCATTTAAGAATGCACTGTTGACATCCATTTGGTATAATTTTAAATATAAATGTGTTGCATAGGAAAGAAAAATTATGATAGCTTCAATTCTAACTATTGTTTCAAAGGTTTCCTCACAGTCAATAAATTCCTCTTATCTATAGCCTTGTGAAACCAATCTTGATTTATTTATAATTATAGTGCCTGAATCATCAAACTTGTTCCTAAAAACCCATTTATTTTCAAAATTTAGGTAATATTTATGTATTACAACAAGTTCTCAGACTCTATTTCTTTCAAACTAATTTATCTCTTTTTCATAACTATTAACCAGAACTCATCATCAATTGATTTTTTGATGTACTTAGGTTCAAGCTATGATAATAAAGCTTAATGTTCAATATGATTTATAAGATAAATTCTAGTTTTTTATCCCCTGCTTAGGCCTCCTACAAAAAAAATATAAAGGATGGTCTCTATGAGTTCTAATATCTCTAGGAATAGAAGTATTTGATACTTAATTCTTATCTACAGTTTTGAAGATCAAATAGTTCCTCAAAACTGGTAGATTTTTCTATAGTTGGTTTATCAGAATTATCACTAGATTTAACATTAATTTTTAATTTTTAAAGGTCATATTTAAGATTTTCTAAAGAGGTTTTAGGTTCATATGGATATGTCTCATTAAATTTGACATGTACATATTCTTCCTCAGTATTGGTACTTTTATTAAATACCCTGTATGATTTACTGGATATAGAATATCCAAGAAAAATTACTTCATCTCCTTTGTATGTAAATTTTTCTAAATTCTCTTTTTTATTGAGTATAAAGACTTTAAAACCAAAAAATATAAATTAATTGAATTTTCATTTTCTATAATTCCATAATTCATATGGGGTCTTTTTTTAAAGCGGTCTAATTAGAACTATATTAATAATATAGCAAGCTAAATTCATTGTTTCTTCCCAAAAAATAAATAGGTAAATCATACACATTGAGCATGGTCTAATAAATTTCTTGAAGGGTTCTATTTATCTTTTTTACTACACCATTCTGTTGTGGGGTCCAAATTGAAAAAAACATGTGACTACTGACATTTTTTAAGTATAGATATTCAAACTCTTGATTTTCAAACTCACATCCATGATCACTTCTTAAGGTCTTAATTCTAATTCCACTAAGATTTTCTACAGATTTTTTATACACAGAAAAATAAGAACAAGATTTACTTTTGTAAGCTCTAAAGAATACCTAACTTTATCAAGAAAATTTATTTACTAGAACATAATCATAGTTTTCCCCATTTAAACTAGAAACTCTAGGAGGTTCAAACAATTCAATGTGAACCAACTCTTGGGGTTGATAATTTGAAAATTATTTCTTTGGTTTGAAGTAGATTTTATTCTTCTTCCTTTTTTACATGGATTGAAAAATTTTCCTTTTGGAAATCCTAGTTTAGGTAGATCCTTGACTAATAATTTCATAGTTATCTTTCTAAGTGAGTGTAGGTTTCAATGGCCTAGTATACTATGAAAAATCAAAGGCCCTTTGTGAAATTCACTTTAAAAATTATTTTGATAAAATAATGAATTTAAAATAATAGGATAAAAATTATAATTTCAAATAGAATTAGAGACTAAAACATGTTTAAAATCATAAAAATTATAGGAATTATTCTCAAATTTAACATGTTAACCATAATCACATATTTTTGAGATACGAATCATGTTATGTTTTAATAAATATACAAATAATACCTTATAAATTAAAACAATCTTAGAGTTACCAATTTTTCTAAGTCCAATTACTTTTCCTTTCGTATTATCACCAAAAGTGACATGAACTCCATTAATTTTGTTAAGGTTATTGAAGCTTGAGTATTCCCCATTCATGTGTTTGGAACATCAATTTTCTAGATACAATAGGTTTTTAGTGGTACTCTTCAAGCAAGTTTCCTACATAAATAGTTTAAAAAAATAAATGATTTTGGTACCCAGATTTTTCATGGTCTATAAATGTTATGAATAAGAGATTTGGGAATCCAAAATTTTTTAAAAAGTTTCCTATAATCATATCTTAATATTTTATAAATAAATAATTTTTTATGTCTAAAATAATAAGAATTATTTATATAACTAGTAGAATTAGAACAAGGTAAAATTTTATTTTTATAAATTTTTCTCTGTCCAGGTTGGTAACCAATTACTATAGTATATTTATGAGGAGTTTTCTTAACAAGTATCTAGGTTAGAGTTTTTTTACCATTAGTAAATCTTTCTATATCCCACTCCAATTTATCATTATATAATTTAAGTTAATTTTTTCTTTTAATAGTTGAACTTTTTTTTTCCTTTTCTATAGCAAAATCATATTTAAATTAAGCATACATAGCATGATGCTTATTTAAAATTTTGTATTTATCCTTAAGTATAATAAATGTTTCTTCCATAATATTAAAATATTAAAATAATTCTTCACTGGACATATTTTATTCATAAATTTCATTCTTAAAAAGAATAAAAATATATACAGGAGATGCAAGAAAAGTATTGGATACCTCGAAGGTGTTTTTCATGAAACACATATTAGATTTATCATTTTTGTCTTCTCTGATAGAGTTGGAATCACTTGAACTGTCCTCTAAGGAACTTAATTTTTATTTCGTAGACTTTTTATACTTTTTAACTTTACCCTCATACTTTTTTATTATATTTTAACAATGGATAGTTTTCTTTAATGTGTCCTTTTCTTTTACACTCATATCTGGTTATTTCATTTTTAGAATCATCTTTCTTCCACTCCTTTCTCTAATTTCCATTATTGTCATACTTACCTATATAATTTTATTTCCTTAAGAATTTATTCTTCCTGTATAATTTCAAGAATTATATGGTAATATGATTCATTTCCCCATCAATATAAGCAGTTGATTCATCATACCTAGAACTTTTATCACTGATATTTTATTTTAGTTTTGAATTAGAGGTCTTTAAGGATACTGACTTCCTCTTTGGTTCATAATATTATTTTTTTACTTGTAATTCCTCCTCATAAATTAGGACCCTTCTAATGAGTTCCTCTACTGGTAGTGCACTGATTTCACAGGATTCTCTTATAGAAACTGAATTCCCTCTCCATTTGTCGTGTAGAAATGTTAGTAATCGCATCACTTGATATTTTTTAGTAATTTTCTTTCCATGTGCATGAATAGTGTTGACTATTTTATTGAAACTAATAAATAGATACACCAGAAATCATTTTTAATGTATCACATTTAATAGTAAAAGTATTTAAATTCATTTCATTGATGTTTGAGGTTCCCTCATGATATATAGAAAGAGTATCCCAAATCTCAAAAGTAGTTGAACATGCAGATATTTTATTGAATTCTTCTTCACCAAAATCACAATATAATGCATTCATATCTTTATATTTGAAGTCATAATCATCCCGAGTGGAATCAATTCAATCATCTCAAGCCTCTTTGGGTTTTTCATACTTTTCATTAATAATAGTCCAGATATCTGAGCCCATACTTTCTAAATAAATTTTCATCTTGATTTTCTATTGAGCATGGTTTTTTCTATTAAAATAATGAGGTTGGTTAGTGGAAGTTTCTTATTACCTATGATTATCCATAAAGATATAAATTTAGAAGTAACAGATATTTAAGATCTTTAAATACAACTTGATCATATTAAAATCACATTTCGAATAAACTATGATACCAAATTTTGGTCCCAATGAACAACTCAAGAAGGGTGTAAATTGAGTTTCAAATAAAAAAATCTATAAAAAAGATTATAACATAAATCTTATAATTTATAAAATAATCCCAGTTAACTAAAAAATATAATTTTATCTTTCGAAAAGGTTTTAAATAATTTTATAAGAACTTAGTTAAAAGGAAGTTTGAAAAACTCTATCCAACTTTTGAAAATAATTTACTAGTATAAAACACAGTATATGAAACACTTATTAAAGTTAACTATCAATGTAATTTTTTGTTTTTAGATTTGAAAGAGATTCTCATATTTTATTTAAAATAGATAAAACAACACTAGAAATCACAAATTGGAAAATTAAACAAGGGGTTCAGTCTTAATACAAGACCTAATCACCTCCACTTGTAAATCACCTACTAACAAGTAGTTTATTATTAAATAAACTGATCCAAAACCTTTATCAGGTTTTACAAACAATTTTACTATGACAATCCAATCTAAAATACTCTTTCATAGTTATTTTTGGGAGAAAAATATTTTCGTTCACATGAAACCTTATCCATAGTTATACATAGGATTTATATGAAAATAATTTAAAGATAGTTTCAAGAACACTCCAATTTAGTATAAGAGACTATGTTTATAGATAAATAGAGTATAATAAAACATAACTAAAATGTTAAAAATAAAGAAAATAAATACATGAGAGATGAGAATATGTGGTGTATCTCAATCTGAATAGATTCTTTTTCCAATAGTCCTTTAATTTTTCTTTAAAAGGAGATCAAACAAGTTTCGCAGCAGGTTCAGAAAAATAGAGTGTCATGAAGAGTTTTGAATGAGTCCTCTATATAGCATAGGTTCACATATTTGTTCTTTTTTTATTCTCTCTAAGAATATGTGTCTCTATCTACATGTTTCACATGAATGGTTCTTCTTTTTAAAAATAAATCCATCCAAAATTAATCATTGGAGAACAATCTATGCATCCTTAATTACACAGATGCTTCAATTAATGCTTCAAAAAGTAGCTATTGGAGGTATGAAATTTCTCCACTACTAAGTTATACATGGTAGCGTTTATTCACTTAAAACATGGCTAATTGATCTCATGATCAGTTGGAACAGTAATTTGTCATTAAAACTTTTCATTGTTACTACATTTATTCGTGTGTTTAGTCCATCTGTTCTTACGATAGGTTTATGACTTCCCACAGTCAGTTCTTTTGTACTCACAATAGTTACATGTCTTCATGTGGTAGGTATTTATTCTTAAAGTTGCTACAAATATATATACACTTGATTAGTTCAAGATTTAAATAATTTTCCTTAACTATCACATGGTACGTTGGTTATTAATTCATTAAGTTGATTTTGAATGCCTGATTGGTTCATCTTCAATGCATAATCAGTTAAGGACTTGGACATAATTTTCTCACCTGACACATGGTTTGTAGTTTGGTTATGCATTTAGTTATAATACAGATTTCATTAGGTTTCACACATTCACCTGACCTTCATAGTCAGTTGAAATTCTTCAAATGGTAGGTACATTACACATGTGGTAGGTTGTCATGGTAAGTTCCATACTTTGTCATTTTTGAAATTTTGTCAAGAAAATCATTTATTAAGAGAAAACATGAAATCCATTAATAACACTATAAAAATGATTTGGGATCATTAAAATAAGTATGTGATGGTCTAAGCTAACAAAAATATGTGTTTGTGTGTGTGTGTGTGTGTCAGCTCTACATGCAACCTGGTTATATTAGAAACTTATACATTTTTCCTAATTTGGTAGTATTACCAAATTCTAATTATAAAATTAAGGTCTTGTTTTTTCATAGGAACATTTATGGTCAAGGATCCATCCTTATCTTATTCATAATCAATTTCTTCCTTAGGTTGTAGTTCCTAGAAAAATAGTATGAGGGAGAGAGTGTTTTGGGGATTTATCTCCGAGATGGTGTTCTGTAAAGAGGGTTTCATAGGGTTCAATTAGAAACTACTTATAGAAAAGATGTAAAGGGGATTATTTCCATTCAAAAATATCTATTTTGTGTTTTCATCATTTAATTTCAAAGAGTTATCCTCTATATTTTCATCGACAAATTGTACTTATGAAAAAAAATATCTTCATGAGTTGTTTAAGGTTGGTTTTAAAGGATGATTCTATATACCATTTTTTACTTATATTAAAAACCTTTATTTCATATTTTAATGTAATTATTTATTATAAATTTTACTTTTATGAGTTTTCATCTAATAAACTAAGCATTTAGTGAAATAATTTCCCTTTTGAGACCTGATTTTTTAAACTGATGTTTAAGTCTAAAAATAAAGTTTGTATGTATTTTATGATAAGAATCATAATATACTATGTTTTTTTCAATGGATGGAACTTTGAAATTATAATATTGTAATGAACCAACCTGGGTCAACCTGACCAATCACCTGAGTTGTTCTACCACAAGACCCAAGGCGTGTTCCTAATATTCCTGGATTGTCGACAAGTTATAGGGTATCACAAGTGAACATGTGGGATTGATTTCAAACTCAATAAAACTAGGATCAATAACAATTCAAACCAGGAATCCAGTATAAACTTTCCATGCATTGGACAACTATGCCATAATAAATAATCAGTTCTAAAACAATAATATTCAAACATGTCATAATAGATAAAATAGATGATATCAAAATATTTTTCTAATATATTTTTCCTTCCACAAAAAGAAACCATTTTTATAAAAAGATTTCAAAATCCATAATAAGGAAACAAGACTAAGTTTAGAAAGGTTGATACACTACATGTCCCAACTGTTTAAATATACTCAATAAATAAACCTTGCTACCACCATGTGACTCTCAAGTCACCACCGTAACCAACATCACTTGCTTCCCAATAGAGAGAAATAACAAAAACAACCTGTAATACATAACTGAATAATTTGAAAAAAAACATTAAGACTACATACCCACCAACATGAGTATGTAGGTTTTGAGTCAAAACTTGTACGATACCATCATGAGTCCACAGTATTCCTTTTATAAATAAACCAAGCCCACAAGTTTGAATGTAATAGAAAAATAAGTTTTAATTTCCTTCTCAATAAAAAGGGAAATAAAAAAACAATGCCATATATCATTTCATTAAATACACTATTTATAAACATGATACAAGGAGTACTCTCCAAGGTAATTTCATTTTAAAAATGAACCATTTCCTTTTAAAATAAATTTCCTTTGAAAAGAAACAAGTTAAACCTTCTTTTTTATTATGAACATCCCTTCTGAAAACCAACCATCATAAGGTTTAAAATATTTTCAAGATAAATTTTTCATAAGGTTTCTATTTAAATCATCCATATCTTTTCCCTTTTTGAAACTTAACACACACATACTCACTCTACATAAGTATAATCAAGGAAAAAATAATAAAATGCATGGCTAGGAAGAGTAATAAACAAATGGAAATTATAACACAAGGTAAGACTTAATATGATGATTCTCAAACAAAAAAACCAATACATCAAAATATGTAAGTAAGTGATAAGAAAATAAAATTCCAATACATAATAAATTGGAACAAAATAGGATACATGTCATGAGGAAACTTTTTAAAGACTAAAGGTACAAGTATTAGACTTGAAAAAGTGGAACCAATCATCATTAGGTTAACGATCACAAAACCTATAACCCGAATCACTCTCACTAGCCTCATTAGTGAAAACCCCCTAGAGAAGTAATTACATTCAAATATAGCCAACTATCCAGTGTATAAATCTCAACTATCATAGCTACATCCCTTGACTCCCACCTTAGTATACTAGGGTTCTTTGTATCATAGCTAACAGAGGTGGCCCACTATCAAGTTAATTATAATCACATGAAAAACACAGTTCCCAAAGGAAATATAACATAAAAGTCATATACATACCACCACCAACACCACCTCCCCCCCCCCCACACACCCTCAATAATGAACCCCAACCCAACTCTCACAACCATGAATCACAATTCAAATTACTATTAACACATGAACACAAGAATAAAAAAAGGATATTAAAGGGTCTTAGCTAGGGTGTAAACATAAATCCATAAATAACCTTCTCTAAAGGTTCTAAATGAGCTTTAACTTTAAAAATAAAGAGTTTTATCTTCCAAAACACCTTTAAACCCACTTTTGAAAAAATAAGTGCATTCCAAGGTAAATCTCCACTATCACCAAGGCATAATACCTAAATCAATAACAAGAAAACATTAAATAATCCCATTAATCAACACATCCCTTTTTAAAATAAGGTGACTACTTTAAAATAAGGGAACCCCTTTATAAAATCAAGGAAAAAAATTTATAAAATAAAGAATATTATTTTTAGAATAAGGGGATGCCTCTTAAAATTAGAAAACCCCTATAAGAAAAAAAAGAAAAATCTGCTTTATAAATCCAAACTGTCCCAAATCACCGTGAATGAATCATTTCTCTTATCAAAAAAACCGATTTAATTTTATCAAACACTAAGAATTCATAAAACACTATTTGAAAACAAAGTACCATTGAACTAAATAATTCACCCATTTTTTCCAAAGTAAAAAAAACTAACAAAGAATGGAGAAATATAAATAACTCAAAACTACAACATTAATTTAGTTCAATAATGCATTTTAAACACCAAGAATCCATGGAACTTTTTAATAAAAGGAAATGTGATACCTAACTCAAGAGATGAAATCATGCCACCTTCAATGGAAACCACCGAATTAGGCATCTTACGACAATTTATAACCTTTAAAAACCAAAACCCTAGATTTAAGAAAACCCTAGATATGAAAATTGGCCAACATGTCCACTAGGGTTAAAGGACATTGAAAAAAAATTATATAAAAACAAGAATGGGATGGAGTAGGATCCCTAACCTTTTGATCTAGAAAAAATCCCACTAATAAATCGCCAAAGATCCACCTTATATGGGATTGGTAGAAGGAAAAATCAAATTAGGAGGCAACATGGATGGGAGAAATGAAATGGGGGAGATTATGGGTGAATCCCTAAATAAAAAGAACCCAAAATAAAAAAAAATCCAAAACTTTATTAGGTTATAGGTTTACGCACACTATTTACCAAACCATGTGGTAACAGGGTACTCTCCACTATCTAAAACTACACAAGTTTCATGGTTTTACTTCATAGTTTACCAAACCATGATGTGACCATGTGATCTCCACATCCCAAAACCATAGGTGGTGCACGGTTTCCACTATATAGTTTCCCAAACCATGTGCCTAAGTCATGTACCCCTGGATATTTTTCAAAAACTTGAAAATTTTACCCTAGGACACCCTAAACTCAAGGAAGAAATCAAACATATAAACATAAGCAAGAAAATGTAATTTTTATGTATCACATTTCTTATCACAACCCCTTCCCTCAAAAGTATCTCCTCCTAAATTGGAAATGAAGGAAGATAGATAATGACCCTTGAGTCCCTCCACTAGTAGGCATCAGTTTCGATACTAGCACCGAGGGTATAATGAAAACCAAAAATATAGGAGGCATTATCCTCAGTAGAAAATTGGGATCAGGAGATAGGATATCAACCACCAAAAAACTCCATTGCATAAAATAAAAGAGGTAGTAAACCATCCCAAAATTCATGAAGAAAACTGGATGAATACAAATAAGAGTCTCTAAGTAAGGTAAAAAATGAAATTTTATGATAGCAACTCAATAATAGCTCAATTTCCCATGCTAGTAGTGTCTTAATTGATCCCTGAAGTCATCCAGTAAACTTGTAAAACATTTTTTGTATATGTTGGGTGAGCACAATAGGTATACTCATTAGGATTATACCCATGGTCTCTCATGAAAATGTGATAAGATCACACAAATTCCCTAGTGAAAAATTGCATAATCAATAAGAACCTATGGGGTAAACAAGTTCCCTGTATCACCATGGTCCACTCACCAAATAACAAATCCAAGCATAATAATATAAAAAGAATTTTATTGAAATAGGGTACACCACAATGATTCCTTGCTAATTTTTTGTTATCAAGCCCCAACATCATACATCTTGGAACTCATATCCATTTTGTATCCATTTTCCTCATAAAATCATAAGCCCAATCATAATGGGAAATAACCATCTCTCAAAAAGTTCCATAACCATCACATCCTCATCATACCATAACCACTTCCACACAACAAAGATATTAGGGTATCTTGAGAATGAATAACATCAACCTCATACCTTCCTCCTACCATGCACGACCCCCCACATTGAACCACCTTATCCTCTCATTAATCATCACTAAAAGTTCACTATATCTACAATCCATCATAACTTGTGTGTAACAACCTCACCTAGAATAGAGGGTGGGAGATAGGGGGTTTCCATCCATCTACCCTCACTAACCTGGATTCTTGGGGATGACACTCAGAACCCAAAAACCTTTGGGCATCAGTGTAAACACATGACTTGTGTGGGGTGTATATAGAAATCACAAGGGAAATAAAATGTATAATAGTTACATGAAATACCAACCTATGAGTTCACACAACCAAAACCACTCAACTACTACAACCTTTTCATCACTATTATCACAAGTCAACATCGTTTCCATGATAATAACCATCCATCCAGTCCCACTTACTAAGCACATGACCACACATCAGTGTCATTGTTCTCATTTAACTGCATCAATTACTAACCACTTACATATTTATTTATCATATCTCCATATCTAGTGACAAGCCATTTATAACCATTCCCATTAAATTTAAGCATCATTATCTTATTTACTATCCATCATTAATTTTTTTCCTATCCATAATCATTTAATATAACCCAATTTCATTTACCAAAATTACCATTTTAAGCATTCCATAACTATCATTAAATTACCAAACCAACCCATAATACCATCAACTTTTCACAAATATACCCCACACCTTCCACATCACACATAATCACCACATCCCTAAGCCAAACTTAGAAATAAACCCTACCATAATTCTATCCATCATTTAAACCATCACATCAAATCAACTTCACAAGTAAAGGGGAAACACAATAAATTTTTCATTTACACAAAATAGGTTCAATTTCCATATTTAAGGGATTTTCCATTTTCATGTGATGTTATTTCCAAAAACATTTCTTAGTGTGAAAAAAAGGATATTATGATAGAAAACATATTTTATAATCAACAACAACCATAACACATTCATATAAAAGTAATATCATCAAAACAAGTAAATTACATGTGATATCACCCCATTTACCTTCTATTTCATTATGTTCAATTAATTATCTTCATTTGAAAAACTCTTACCATTCACCCAAAAGGAAATAAAGTCCTTCTAGTATTAGATATGCATAAAAATAAAGAGTGAACTTGGATCCCTAACCATGATTGGAGAATCAAACATTACCACACTCACAATGGCAGAATAAAGGGATTGAACTTCATCAAGATCAAAGGGAAACCCACTGAAACTTGTCTACAACAATCCATCACCAAACTACACTCAGAACTTATTACAAAATAGAGGGGTTTGCCTCAATTAACATCTAGACATGGAGAAAGAGTGAAAGGGGGAAAGGGAGAAGAAGTAACTATGAATTATAAGCATTCGATTATTTATAATCTAATTGGTTGGAACCCTCAAGAGTGGTGATAAAAGGTAAGAAAGGGGGTATAGAGTCAACTAAGGTTAATAAGAGAATAAAATATATTAGAATAATGGATTTTAGGCTATCTATTTATAGAGGAATCCTAAATGGCCTCACCATGACAAGGAGAAAAACCTCTACGCCATGGTCTCCCTCGTTCAAAAGAGATTTGAATCTCCTATAGTCATTTCTCACTATTTTCACATGTTTTAAAAACTATTTTGACCATAACCATGGTCTAGGACACAGTGTGGTTTAATTATTATTTGCTCCTAAGATTCTCTTCATGGCTAACCACTATGGCATTGCACAAAAAACTTTGTTGTTTTCTTCTCAACAAGCCCAATGGCATAGTATTCCAATCTCTAAATACCCATGTTACATAGGTGCTTCCCAAAAAAACATTCCATTTACTTTTCATTTCCTACTACTCATACTACATAGGGAGACCACCCCAAATGCCATGCCCAAAAACATATCTAACTAGGATGTTTCTCTCATTATGGTGCATCCCATCACCACTCTTCCAACCTCGTGTCCAAACTCCAAGCACCCAAGGCCAAAACAGATAGCATCACACCCACAACCATGGTATTGTGACCCTCTTAATGGATAGAACTGTCCCCTAGTCCCTCGACCACATCCAAAATATATCTTAGCACTACCAAGCCCTGGAAAAACAAAAAGGGAGGGTTTTTAGGAATATATTCCCTCATATTAAATACCTCTTAGACAATTATCATCATCAAGAATAAAAAAACCAATAAAGAAGATGAGAAAGGGAGAGGTTTGAATAATCACCCCACAAGATGTCTCTTAATGATCCCATTAAAACCCAAGAACAACCACCAGCCAAGAATGACTAGAAAGAGGAAGAAATGCACATCTCATAAACTAAAAATAAACCAAGTGTTATATCACATAAGTAAAACAAAACCAAATTCAAAACAACTTAGGATACTAAGTACACATCTATGTATCATGTTCTTAGGTATTATCCTCTAAGCCACCATGACTTCATAGAATGTGAACTAAAGGGATAACTCTCCCATATAGCACCTTCTCTAGATGGTCCTAGATCTCAACTGGTCTCTCTATGAATGTTGTATAATCCTTGAAATCCAACTCTACCTAATCATTGACATGGGATACGTCGTGAAGATACCAAAAAATATGGTATATGTGGAAGAAATAATGGATCATATCCATCCATGGAGTTAGTGTCAGCTGATAATTTACCTTACCAATGTGCTCAAACACCTCTAAATACTCAAATAATTAGGTAGAAAGATTATTCCCTTGGAAAAACCTTCACTAACCCTAGGGAGGGGAAACCCTCAAGAACACATGGTATCCAACCTCAAGATCTATGAGCCTCCACATATGATTATAATAGGCCTTAGGGTAGTAATGAACTTCTATAATCCACTGTTGAACCATTTGGATCTTCTCTATCATACTATCTACCATATAAGGGCCATGAACTACCGACTCCCTAACCTCGATCTAGCACAATGGAGAACAACATGGTCGTCCATATAATGACTAAAATGGTTTCATAATAATCAATGAGTGATATATATAATTATTGGAAAACTCAACCAAGGGTAATCATTTCACCCATGACCCACTAAAATCCAATGCGCATGTCCGTAGCATATCCTCCAGCATTGGTTGGAAAGCGATGTTAAGGCATAATTGGGAGCCAAAGGCATGCTGCAATACCCTCCAAAATCATGAGGTAAAATGAGGATTAAAATCATAAATGATATTCCTAAGTAATACATGGATCTTCATAATTTCTTATAAATATTTCCTTATAAGAGAATATATAAAAATTAACTCCTTGATCTTCATAAATTGAGCCAACTTCATCAGACAGTCCATAATCACCCAAAAAATATCAGGTCCCTGCTAGGATCGGTGTAACCCGATAATGAAATACACCAAAATGTCCTCCCAATTCCACTCAAAGACATTCATGGGATGAAAAAAACCTCTAGTAACATGATGCTTTACCTTCACCTAATGAAAAACTATGCGCCATTCCATGAACTCTCACACTACCTATTTTATCTCGGGCCATTAAATTTGCCTCTCAAATCCATGATACATCTTAGACATGCCTGGATGAATTACTAAGGGTGATCTATGAAACTCATGAATGAATCCTTAACACATCACAAACTGAATGAAAATCCTCCAACAAAACATTATCAAGTTCTGACTATCCTCTGACCACCCCTCTAGAGAATCACCGTGGCCAAAATAGACTTGCATCACCTCCAACTTTGAGTCTCCCCACTACGACTCATCCACCTACATCATAAAATAATATTCCATAGTCATTTGATAAATAGATCTGCTACCAATGAATTCCTCTATATTTAGATTCATTACCAAAAGCTCTTTCATCCCTTTTTAAGCATCACCTAACTCCCAAACAACATCCCCTTGTGACATCCTTATTAGTGCACCATCCATAATGTTTCTATTCAATGGGGTGTGGGAGACCTCAAAATCAAAATACTAGAGAAATTTAATCCACATCTATTTTTGAAGATTCAAATCACACTAAGAGAAAACATACCTCGATCTTTTATGATTATGGAAGAGAATAAAGTGATCATTGTTGAGGTAATGTTGCTACAACTTTAGGGAAAACATCATTGCTACTAACTCTAGATCATGGGTGAAATATTTACACTCATAGGGACACAAATGACTAGACCCATAAGATATCACTACCCACTACTATATCAAGGTGCATCCTAAGACCAAATGGGAAGTTTTGCAGAACACCTCGAACATCACCACTTCCTCAGGCAACCAAAGAATTAGCGCACTGAATAACTATCATTTCAAGTAGTTAAGACTTCCTGGAACTAATTGGTCCAAATAAAAGTATACTATTTCCTAGTAAAAGATATCAATGAGGCCTCAATATAATAAAATTCAGACCCAAAACTCTAATAATAACCTACAAGACTAAGATATCCGTGAAACTATACCATATTCTTGGGGGCCACCCATGAAAAAACTACATCAACCTTTGAGGGATTCACTACTACTCCATATAGACACACCATGTGTCCAATTAAATACACCACCCATGTCCAGAACATACACTTGGACAATTTCCCATACAATTGGTGGTGTTAGAGAGTCTGCGGGATAACTCTAAGATGCTTGGCATTCTCTCTGGTCTCATGTAGATAATGATGTTTTCAATAAACGAAACAATGAATTGGTCTAGAAACTTAGGAAATATATATTTCAATATTCCCATGAACATAGTGGCACATTTTTGACATTGAACGAAATGAATACAAACTCGATGTGTCTATACTGGTACTAGAAGGTTTTATTTAGGATATATTCCTCTTTTACCCTCAACTAATTATATTCAGACTTCATATTGATCTAAGAAAACCAATAAGATCCTCATGATAATCAAAAATATTATCAATACTTATAAGAGAGTAAAAATTAGTAATAATTTCCTAGTTTAGGATTTGGTGGTCTATAAATATCCTTATACTTCCATTTTACTTATTTTTAACCTCCAAATATATTAGAAATGTAAACAAGGTAACTGCATAGTGGATAGATTAGCATAGCACTACCTTAAGATGTTGCGTATAGAACTCCTCATCGGGAAAATATTAGGGGAGAAATGAAAACGGTACTTAAAATAGATTCCAAGATCTTGCATCATCATGCTCCCCTACTGAAGAGAAAGAAGCTCCTGCCTCTTTACCACTTTCATCATTGGTGATAGTAATTCTATGTGAAACTCGTTTTGGAAATATTCTCATGAACTATATGCCTCTTTCCACTCCCCAAGATACAAATTCCACCACTAACATGTTGTACCCTTCATCTAACTAGCTACTAATGGAACTCAGTACTCCACTTGATCCAGAATAAAATTGAAGGTGATCTCAAGCTCCTCTAGTCAATGATCCATCTTAAAATCAAAGACTCTTCCCTCATAATTTTCTAGAGATTATCACTAAGAGGAATTCAATTTCATGTAACATTGTTCATACTCCTTGATTAGGTCAACCCTTCGATGATCAACTAGATTATACTATTGAACCTCCACTGCTTGGACTACATACCGATGATGAGTATGATCCATAACTGAAAGGAAAATAAGGATTTCCTAAACTCATTAGTATGTAATATTAAGTTCATTTAATTAAATTGATTTTAAATTCCCAAATTCACCCAATTAAATCACAAGTTCAAATAGTATGATGTATGTGCATTTCCTATGTTACTACCCCACAAATATTATCACTTCTCCTAGAATGTATGATGATATTAAGGCCCTTGTATCATATCATAGTGGGCTATAAAATCATGTGTACTGGATGTTCACCCTTGATTACATCACATGATTGGTTCACCAGCATTTTTCCTTACCAAACCCATGCAATCCTTACAATACCTAACCCCAAGCTCCATCCTATCTCTCAAGATCAACTCTAATACCACTCTATCATAACCCCCACCCTCTAAAGTAACCCTTATGGGTTATTAATGAAGGAAGAGAAATAATGACCCCCAACTCCTGCCTCTAATAGGACTCGAGTTTGAAACTAGCGCCAAGGGTATAACAAAAGTCACACATAAAGAAGGAATTACACTCAATAGAAAAGTAGGATTGGGATATAGGATATCAACCACTAAAAAAATCCATCACATAAAATATAGTAGGTAGAAAATCATCCTACAATGCATGAAGAAAACTAGACGAATACAAATAAGAGTCTTCAAGTAAGGTACCAAAAGACAATCCAAAGTTAGAAAATCAACAATAGCTCCAATAGATAACATAGTAATGTCCATATCAGCACATTAATTTCTCCTAAAAACCTATAAAATAGTTTATATATATATAGGGTGATCATAACATGTATACTCTTTAAAATCGTACCCATGTTCTCTCATGAAAATGTGTGAAGAGTATATTAATTCCCCAATTAACAAACACTAGAATCAATATGCACCTATGGGGTCAACTAGTACATGGCCTCACCAAGGTCCACTCACTAAATAACACATCCAAGTATAATAATACAATAAGAATAAAATCAAAATAGGGTACCTTGCACTGATTCACCATTAATTTTATACTCTCACTCCCCAATGTTGTACGTCCTATCACTGTCATCCCTTATGTATCCATAATCCTCATACCATCACAAGACTCATCATAATGAGAAATCCACAAATCTCAACCCTACCAGAACCATCACATCCTCATAATTACATAACCACTTCCACATAACTAAGATATTAGGGTATCAGAAAAATGAAGTACATAAACCTTGTTCCCTCCTCCTACCATGAAAGACCCCATTATTAACCACTTAATCCTCTTATCAATCGTCACTGAAAGTGAACTATATCTACAAACAATCATGGTTTATACATAACAGCCTGACCAAAGAAGAGAGAGCAGGGCAGAGAGGGTAGTCAACCATCTTCCCTCACTAACCATGTTGTTTTGGGAAGACACTAAGAACCCAAAAACTTTGGGCATTGATGTAAACACACGAATCGGGTTCAGTGCATAAATAAATCACGAGGAAAATAAAATGTATAATAGTTACACACAAGCCCAACCTATGGGTTCACACAACCAAAACCACCCAAATACCACAACCTCTATATCACTACTATTTCACGTCAACATCACTACCATGATACGAACCACCAATCTGACCCCACTTACCAAGTGCACAACCAATAATCAATTTCATAGTTTCCATTTAACCGCATCAATTACTAACCACTTACATATTAATTTACCATCATTACACATCTAGTGACAAGCCATTCCCATCTATTCTCATTCAATTTAAACATGATTATCCCATTTAACATTCATCATTCATTTATTTCCTTCCCTTAATTATTTAATCCAACCCAAGTTTATTTACAATAATTTCTATTTCAAGTATTACATCTATCAAGAAACTATCAATCCAACACATAATGACAACAAATTCTCATGAATCAACCCCACACCTTCTGTATCACACATAATCACCACAGCCCCATGCCTAGCTTATCAAGAAACTATACCCATAATTTCATCCATCACATAAACCATCACATCAAATCAACTTCACAAGAAAAGGGGTAACACAATAAATTTATCATTTAGACACAAACAGTTTAATTATCATTATTAAGAGATTTTCTATTTTCATGTGAAGTGATTTAAACAAACATATCTCAGTAAGAAATAGGGATATCATAGAAAAAAACATATTTCATAGCCACCAACAACTGGTAGACATTCATAGAAAAGAAATATCATTAAAACAAGTCAATAACATCATATATCACCTTATTTCCCTTTAATTTCATTATATTCGATTAAGTATATTCATTTGGTTAACTCCTGTCATTCACCCAAATAGGAAAAATCATGATAATACCACATATGCATAAAAATAAAGAGAGAACTCAGATCCCCAACCTTAATTGGAGCTTCAAATAGAACCACACTCACAATGGGAGAATCGAGGGATCGAAATTCAATAAGCTTGAAGGGAAACCCACTAGAACCTATCCATAGAAACCATCACCAAACCATGCTTAGAACTCAATAAAAAATAGAAGGGTTTTATATAATGAATATAATGCCTTGAACCCACACTATCGATACCTATTCCATAAACATATGCTTTTCATACTGGATTTGATAACAAATGTTGATTCTAAGACATAACTATCCCATAATTACATGACATAAAACAAATATTTCATTACATACATTCCAAATGCCTTTTAGGTTTAGATCTTTAAAAAATTAGAAAAAAAAACATAAACTAACAAAATCCATGTCTTTATTAACTAATGGATATTTTTCCACTATATAATAAACTACTTAATCCATAATAAGTCTTTAACATCTCTTATAAATTATCCACTGATCTATCTTATTAGACATATCATGTGTAATACTTTTCTTCGTGATATAAGGAAACGAAAACATAATAAGGGGTGATCTCAAATTCTCGGTAAGGGTAAACATAAGATTTGATAACCAAATATCACAAGTTAGAATAAGATGAGCATAAATATTATGGTAGGAATATATAATAAAAAATAATTTTATAATATAATGAAACTAAAATCACAATATATCCATAGATAAAAATGGAAATTAAAATATCACATGGATAATAATAACTGGTTCTATAAAATAAAATTCATAATTTTGGATATATAATACCAAAAAATATAATAAGACATCATGATCTTAGACTTCATGATCTTACCATCAAGGAAATATCCTATTTTGGGTATGAATACACCAAAATACCCAAACATTCTTATCTCATGAGACCTAATAATGCATTGAGGGGATATATAATGTAGGGTCCCATCCATCACTTATTTAAGTCTAATACATTCATCATTTGAGAAAATGAATAAACAATTTATAATCATATTTTCCAACAATAATATATATTTTTATAATAACATGCGTAACACCAATAATTTTTTCCATGTTAATAAAATGGATAACATGATAATAATCCATCTGTAGGAAGAGGGTGGGTGGTTAAACAATACATAGTCAACTTTTCAAAATTCATTTGTATTGGAATAACAACATAAATAATGCCAATACATTTCCCCATGTCAAAAAAAGTAGATAACATAATCATAACCCATCCAGAGAAATAATATAGATGGTTAAATAATTCATAGTCAGCTTTCTAATAATCATCTGTATTGGAATCACAATATATGGAATTCCAATAATTTTCCCGGTGTCGATAAAAGGGTTAACATGATCATAACTCATCTTAAGGAAGAAGTTGTATGGTTAAATGATATATATTAAACTTGATAATGATCATCCATATTGAAATAAAAACATATGAAATTCTAATACTTTTCCTTATGTCAATAAAAGGGATAACATGATCATAACCCATCAGAAGTAAGAAGGTGGATGGTTGTAAAAGAACATAACTTAAGAAGTGAGAAGTATTTTTTAAAGGGTTTATGTGGTGTTAATTATTCCCCTATAAAACAATGATATAATTACACATAATATAATCAAAGGGAAGGATCCACTAAACTTATATGAAATAATTTCAATAGAACTATCATAACTCGATGAATGAAAATTGAGTTACCTAAAATATTTACTACTAGGGAAACAACTAAATCAATAGACATTTGAATAAGGGGATATAATTTGTATAGTAAATACCATTAAATAATAGGAAAAAATTATTAAACATTAATTTCATAGTAAATAAATAGAACACTATACAAATGGAACATGGTGCATAACATGTAACATGTCTCAAAGAATCAAAATTGAGACCAAGAAAACACATATAGATTTAGTAACATTTTAATAAGAAACTCTCAAAATATAGGGCTTTTAATGGAACTTAAAATATAATTATTAAAATATAATTCAAGATATAAAATCTCAAATAGGTGGTATATATGATACATAAATGAAATTAGGATCATAATATCAATTGTGTCACAAAGAGGCAAATTTGAGATGAAACCCCTTACAACCTTAGAAACTTTTGAGTCAAAACCCCATTGAAGTGTATGATTTCAAATAAAAAAATAATATCATGAAAAATTATATTTTCTTGATAAAAAATATTAAAGGTTTATTAGATACACCATTCTAAATAAAACATGGTGTATAATAGGAAACATGTCTCAAGGAGTGAAAAAATGAGACAAGAAATTCTTACATGGTATTCCTACTTACTTTATCATGCTCTAAACTCATATATAATGAACATAAATATATTAATGAATTATCTAATAACCTTAATATAAACATAATACCATTATTTATAATTTTTTTATAACCATATATTACAAATATATTAACCAGTTATAGTTTATTTTCATTATTAGGTGTTTGAACTTTCACTTTCTTATTTTGTATAAACATCATGAAGATGGGATTAAATATCACTTATAAGTTTCAAGTTAATAATTCCTAGATAATTAAATATATAATAATCAATTTTTTAAGATTACTTAGGTCTCATTTTAATTAGGTGAAATACATGAATACAACTTATAAAATGGAAATCATGATGAACTAGTTTTTGATGTGTTTAACAATAAAAAAGGTGATATATTAATAAATTTTTTAGATATTAAAAAAAATTATAGAAACACTAAGTAACTATAATATATATATATATATGAAATCCAAAAATCATTTATGAAATATACATTATAACATCGTTCACGTAGGTGGTAAAACCAACTCAAATGGTAACTTATTATAATGTTTTTGTGAGAAAGGGAATGTATTTAGATAATGAAAATATGAAATATTAATAATCTAAAACATTTCATAATTATTATGTATCCTCATAAAATACATTCTTATAATCATACAATATGGGTAGTGATGACAAACAAAATACGTTGTTCATGGAGGCAGTAGTCCGCATGTGCGTATGATTAATGGTCTCATTTTTTAATGAATGAACGAAAGATGGTATATGTAAAAAATATAATTTAATAATTGTATTTATGAAATATAAAACATATTTATTCATTAAATCCATTATTTATACCATCCTTGAGAGGCGTTGCTGAAAAAACCCACATTGTGTCATGGAGGTGGTTGTCTACACTTACACACAATCGATGTTTTGGTTTTTCTTTGTCAATGGAATAGAATGAATAGTTATTGTTTAATTAATATAATTAAATTTAATTATAATAATTATACTTATTTAATTATATTAATAAGGTTATATATTTTAATTATAGTAAAAACCATGAAGTAAACACTAAGAAAAGGTTGATACTCACGTTGGGGACTAGAATGTTCCCCAGCAATTCTCCTTTGGAATAAAGGCATTTTTTTAACTAATAATGACTAGAATATTTTAGAAATGATACATGGTTATATTAAGAGAAATTTGGAATACTTTAAAGGATAAATATGAAGGGAAGGTGAGTCTTGAATTGTAGGAAGTGTAACCATTATATAAATGAAGAAAATGGCACTTTTGGAAGCACCCTTAACATTTTCAATAATGTGATGTTATTATTCCAAGTTCAATGGATAAAAAATGTAAAAAAGAAGATTAAAGTGATTTTGGGTTGAAACTCACCTCTAAAACTCATTTTGGATATAACTTTATTCTTTCATGTATTTTTATTTTAACTTTTTTAACTTTTACCCTAATTTTGTTTTACCTTGGTAATTAATTTTTATCCTTAGTAATTAATGTAAAATTAAAAATTAAAAATGACACATTTTCCTAATTTTAACCTTCATGTTTTTTAATTTTCAAATAATTTTATCAAATAAAATTTCTAAGGTTTTGGAAAGTTAATTTTGAGATTAGCACACATGAGGCGTAAAAATAGTTTTTAGAAAAAAGTGTGTCTTTTTAAGAATAATATGTATTTGTAAGACATAGTTATTAAAAATATCAACTACCCTAACATATGTGTTTTATTTTGAATAAAATAATAGTTATGAGGATTTAATTTTAGGCCAAAACCAAATCTCACATTGAAAACACTTGATTCAAATAAAAGACTGAAGAATTTTTTTTATTAAACTAACATTTTGATTTGGTTCTAAAAAAAGTTTAACATGGGATTTATAAGATTAAATAATATATTAAAATGGGTAATTTTATTTATTAAATACATATTTTATTAATTTAGAATATTTTTAAACTTCTAGGATACTCTTACATAATGATAAAATCATAAAAATTATAATATTCATAAAAATGTATTTTCTGAGTTAAATCAATATTTTTGGAAAAAAACCCAAAATTTCATCTTAAAATAATATTTTTGATCTAAATGAAAAAATTATATCCATATTTTAAAATTAAAATTATATAATTTATAAATTAAAAATTTAAATAAAATCATAAAATATAATAGGAAACCATTTTTATTAGAAAATGAAATTTTCAATTATTAAGTGTTAATATTCTTATTTCATATCATTTACCAAATAAATTTTTGTTAACCAATTATTAATATAAAACAAAATTTTTCATCATTAATCATATGTTTCTTTAAATAGATATACATATTAAATAAAAAGGTGATTTTTTATAAAAATACGTTTCTAAACAATAAATGATCTTATTAATAATTTTAGGTAAACTAATTATATTTCATTTATATTAAAAGAAGCCTTTAATTTATTTATACATATATTTTGAAAATTGGTTACTCCTATTAATCACCTCTAATTCAATGAATATGTTTTAATGTTCATACTTAAATATTTATATTTTATCTAAATATATCATGGTTTCATTTAAGTTAGGTGTTGTGTGTAGTGCAAGATGTTGCACACATTGACTTATTTAAAGGTAATCATATATTAAGATCTTAGGGTGTTACATCCCCCCAAAAAAAATTCATCCTCATAATTTTAATTATTACTTATTGAAGGAATTAAGTGAGAGTATTTTAACATATTCATCTTTCGAGTATAACCACTAATATAAAATCTACCATACTCTCTTTGGTTATATGATATTACTAATCTTTATTTAAACAACTTTATCCAGTCATACAATCATATACCTAGGTATGTATACACCCTAATCATATATTATACATAATATACCTTTCCCAAAAACTTCTAAATCTACATTTTAATAAACCAAAATGAATTTATATATTCCATCTAGAAATTAACTCTATCTTTAAATCTCAAGTGGTATTAACCACTAGTTCATAAGGTCACACGTTATTCAATATATATCATAATCCTAAAAATGAGATAAATATCACTAAAAATATCATTGATTACTTTTTCATTAAATCAATATTCAATTCCAAGGATATCAATACTATCTAACTCACTTTTCTCAAAAATAAATCAACCCTTAATTACCTTAAAATATAGAATATTTTTAACCTAAGAGTTATATATACCTCAATCATGTGTTCTTAAATAGTTTTCCCAAAAAATATAACCTTGTTATAAAATCACTTTTCATGGTTATTGATATAATTTAATATAAGTTTCCAAACTGTTAAAGTAGAAAAAATAAAGGATAATCCTTAGATGTTTCATATAATACTCATAAATTTTAGAATATACTAGAATATTATTGATAAATAACAATTACTAATGAAAAAAGAAAATGGTACCAATATTTAATTTTTATTCTGATATCAACCTCACTACCTTAAGTAAGATAACGAAACTCACCTATTTCCATAATAACAAGAATATACTAAAATTATCAACAATTTATGTATGCTCCCTTATTCGGTTATAAGACATAGTGGTTTCTTAATACATATCTTTCCTAGTTTCATTTTTATGATCCTTTTTTAACCAAATACTAAAACTAAAATGGTTATGATAATATCCAAAATATGGATACAGAAACACTAACCTGAATATTTTTTCCCCTATGATAACTTTATTTTTTTCATGTGATGCTTTCGGTTCAACCTATGACTCACATTATTCAATCCTTGGTTAGCCATGTCCACTTTTCTATTAGGTTCTCTAACAAAATTAGTTAACATTATACTCAAATCCTTTATAATGGTTCCTTATAGATAATTTGAATAAACCAAAGAATATCCCTTAGGAGTGTCAAACCAAGTGTGCAGTTAGGCCACTTTATCATGCACCTGGTAGAGATTGAGTTAATACACAATATACCCTTTTGGGGGTTATTATGTCTAGGTATATTTTTCTAGAACCTGCATCTACATGTAGTATCTAGAAATAGATGAAATTTCTAGTAGAACCTCACAATTTCTACTTTACCAAAACTTCGAGTTGTTATCCTATACTTAGAATTATTTCTTATACTTTTCCCTAGGGTTTCCATTAAGGTTCTATTATTCTAATACACAAATAAAATGTGATTCACTACCTTAAAATTAAGTCATATACTATCCCAAAGGGTTATATATACCATTGAAATTGTTATCAATATTAACTTATCAACCGTTAAATTATTCTCAAAAAAACATCTATATCTCTAAAGTTATCTAAACTCTACTCTGATACCAACTATAACACCTGGACCTGCACTCTCGAGCCCAGTGTCGTATACACATACTTTACATACTATATTTGATACCAACTGTAGATTCTTAGACATAACTATACCATAATTACCTTACATAAAAAATTATTTCATTACACACATTCCTAAGACCTTTTAGGTTTAGATATTTAGAGAATTAGGAAAAAAATGAATTAAAAAATCATGCCTTTCTTAAATAATGGATATTTATTCCATTGTATAACAAACTCCTTAATCCGTAATAAGACTTCAATATCTCCCAAAAATTCTCTACATATTTATCTCGTTATTCATATCATGTGTAATACTTTTCTTTATGACCTGAGGAAATTGAAACAGAATAAGGGGTGTGCTCAAATTCTTAGTAATGGTAAACATAAGTGATGACAATAAAAGATCATAGGTGAGAATAAAATGAGAATAAATATTATATAAGGAATAGATAATAAAAAATATTTACATAATAGAATTAAACTTAAAGAAAAATATGTCCATGGATAATAATGGAAATGAAAATATCACATGGATAATAATAACTAGTTCCATCATGATGAAATGTATAATTTCAGACATCTAATTCAATAACATAATTCAAGACGTCATGATCTTAGTCGTCATGATCTTACCATCAAGGAAATATCATGTTCTACTTAGGAATTCTCAAAAATACCCAAACATGTTTGTCTCATGAGACCTATTAATATATCGAGGGGCTATATAATGTTGGTCCCCACCCGTCACATGTTTGAGTCCAGTATATTCATCATGTGAGAAAATAGATAAACAATTCATAATCAACTTTTCAAATAATCATCTATATCGGTATAAAAATATCTGGAACACCAATACTTTTTCTCATGTTAATAAAAGGGATAACATGATCATAACCCATCCAGATAAAGAAGGTTGGTGGTTAAACAATACATAGTCAACTTACTAATAATCATTTGTATTGGAATAACAACATAAAGAATAATAATACCTTTCCCCATGTAAGTAAAATAGATAACAATATCATAACCCATATGAATAAATAATGTGAATGGTTAAACAATACATAGTAAAATTTACAATAATCATCTATATTGGAATAGCAACATATGTAATTCTAATAATTTTCTGCATGTCAATAAAAGGGATAACATGATCATAACCCATATGGATGAAGAAGGTGGATAGTGAAATAATACATTGTAAAATTACCCATAATAATTCATAATGGAATAAAAAATATATAATTAAAATACTTTTCCACGTGTTAATAAAAGGGATAACATGATCAAAACACATCTAGAGGAAGAGTGTGAATGGTTGCAAAATAATATAACCCAATAAGTGAGAAATTGTCAAACGGTTTATGTTGTAGGAATTTATATCCTTATAAAACAAAGATATAATCCCAAATAATAAAAATTAAGGGTAGAATTAACCCAACTTATATAATATAAGTTTAATATAATGATCATAACTCAATGAATTAAAGTTGAGTTACCAAAAATCTTCACTACGGGGGAAACAAATAAATCAATAGTCATTTGAATAAGAGAAAATTATTTGGATAGTAAATCCCATGAAATAAAGGGAAATAAATTATATAATATTAATGGGATATTAAATAAATATAACACCATACAAAGTGAACATGATTCCTAACATGCAATATGTCTCAAAGAATCAGAATTGAGACCAATAAAACTCATATGGCTTGAGTAACATTTTAATCCAAACCCCAAGAAAGATAGAGATTGTAATTAAAATTAAAATTACATGATTAAAATATAATCCATGATATTATATCTCAAATATTAATTATATTAATTATATAAATTAAATTAGTTTAATAATACCAATCATGTCTCAAAGAGTGGAATTTGAGATGAAAACCCTTACAACCTTAGAATCGTTCGAGTCTGAAACCCATTAAAGGATATGATTTCAAATAAAACATTAAATATCATTAAAAATTAGATTATAATGATACAAAGTATTTAAGGGGTAGTATATACACCATTCCAAATAAAATATGGTGTATAGTAAGAAATATGTCTCAAGGAGTTTAATTTTGAGACAAGAAATCCTTACCTTGTATTCTCGCTTATTTGGACGTGATATAAACACCTATTTAACAAATATAACTATATTAATCACTAATATAATAGACTTAATATAAACATAATTCCCTTTTTATAATTATTTTATAACATTATAATACAAATATATTTACCGATTAATGTTTATTTTCATTATCGGGTGTCAGAACTTTCAATTTCTTGTTTTGTATAAACTTCAAAAATAAAGGATTGAATCTCACTAAGTGTATTAAAGTTAATTATTACCATATAATTCAAGAAATATTAATATTCTTTATTAAATATTACTTAGTTCTCATTTTTACTAGGTGAAATACATGAATACAACTTGTAAAAAATGGGAATCGTGATGAACTAGTTTTCGATGTGTTTAACGATAGAAATGTGATAAATTAAAAAAAATACTAAAGAAAAAATTATATAACCATTAAAAATATTAAATATATAATTATTTCATAATATTATCATTATATGACATATCATAATCATTTATAACATAAACATTATAACATCATTCACGTGGGTGGTAAAACTAACCCAAAAGGCAACGTATTATAATATTTTTAAGAGCAATGAAAAGTAATTATATAATGATAATATGAAATATTAAGAAGATAAAAATGTAATAGTTTTCATATATCCTCATTAAATCCATTATTAGAACCATAAAATATGGGTGGTTGTGATAAAAGAAATTTATTGTTCGTGGAGGCAGTAGTTCGCACGTGCGCGCAATTAACGATCTCATTTCTCAATGAATGGATGAAAAGATGGTATATAGAAAAATGATCATTTAATAATTTTATTTTTGATATATAAAACATATTTATTCATTAAATACATTCTTTATACCATCCTTTATAGGTGGTGATGAAAAATGAACCACATCGCATCGTGGAGGCGGTAGTCCCCACATAAACACTATCAGTTTTTTGGTGTTTATCAATGAATGGAATGAAATGATTAATTATTGTTTAATTAATATAATAAAATTTTATTATACCAATGGTACTTAGTTAATTATATTAATAAGTTTATATAATTTTTTTATAGTAAAAATTATGGAATCATTAAGAAGAGGTGGATACTCATGTCGGGGACTTGAATTTTTTCTAGCAATTATCTTTTAAAATTTAAGGAATTATGATAACTAATAGTGACCAGAATATTTTGGATGTTTGGTAGTGTTATATAAGGAGAAATTTGGATAAGTTTTAATGATAAATTATAAGGTAAGGTGAGTCTTGAAGTAGAGGAATTCTTACCTCTTTATAAGTGAAGAGGACACTTTTGGAAGCACCCTTAAATTTTTCAATAATGTGATGTTACTATTCCAAGATCAATGGATAAAAATATAAAAACAGAGGATGGTAAAGTTATTGTGGGTTAAAACTGACCTCAAACACTCATTTGGGAGATAACTTGAGTGTTTTAAGGCTTTTTCTTTTAACTTTTTTAACTTTTACCCTAATTTATTTTTACCTTGGTAATTAATTTTTAACCTAAGTAATTAATATTAATAAAAAAATTAACAATGGTCCCTTTAAATAATTTTAACATTATGATTTTTTAATTTGGATATAATTTTATCAAATAAAATTTTCAATGTTTTGAAAAGTTAATTTTAATATTAGCGCACATAACGCATAAAAAATTTAGAAAAAACTATGGTTTTAAGAATAATATTTATGTGTAATACATAGTTATTAAAATTATAAATTACCATGAAATATTTGGTTTTTTAAAAATAAAATAATAGGTATTAGGCTTTAATGGAAATCCAAAATTTAATCTCCCCTTGAAAATACTTGATTCAAATAAAAGACCGAAAATATTTTTTTATTAAACAAACATTTTAATTTTGTTCTAAAAATGTTGGACATAGGATTTATAAGTTAAAGAAATATATTAAAATTAATAATTTCATTTCTTAAATATGTATTTTTTACTTAAAAGGTTTTTAAAACTTATATTATATTCTTACATAATGATAAAATCATAAAAATTATAATTTTCAAAAAAAATGTATTTTTCGACTAAAAATCAATATTTTTGTAAAAAAACCCCAAAATTTCCTCTTAAGATAATATTTTTATTCTAAATCAAAAAATGATATACTTATTTTCAAATTAAAATTCTAACATTTGTAAATTCAATTTTTGAAAAAAATTATAAAATATAATAAAAAAATATTTTTATTGAAAAATTACATTTTCAAATATTAACTGTTATTATTCTTATTTCATATAATTTACCAACTAAATTGGTGTTAACAAATTATTAATATAAAAAATAATTTTCATAATTAATCATATGTTTCTTGAAATGGATATCATATCTCATCAAAAGGAATTTATTTAGAAAAATACTTTTCTAAACAATAAATGATCTTATTAGTAATTTTAGGTAAACTAATTGAATTTCGTTTATATTAAAAGTAGCCCTTATTTTCTTTATACATATTTTTTTATAAATCATTTAATATTATTCATTCCATATTGTTAAATTTATAGTTTTTAACAACCATGCATAAATATTTATATTTTATCTAAATATATTGTGGTTTCGTTTAAGTTCAGTGTTGTGTATGCTGCAAGCCACCGAACACATTGACTTATTTAAAGGTAATAATATATTAAGATCTCAGGGTTTTATAATGAAAATATATATATGAGTAAAGAAAAAAAGTGATAAATGGTATAATAAGGTACCTTGAATCAAGGTCACTCGATTCTCCACAATCCAAGTGGTTGAAATCCTCAAGAGAGATGATCAAAGGAAACTTAGGGGGTCTGGAGTCAGCCAAGGTTTGGAGGAGAATAAAATAAATCATAACAAGGGAGGTTAGACCCTCTATTTATATATGAACTTTTAATGGACTTTACATGGTGTGGGGATAGCCCTCTACACCGTTCTCTCCCTCATTCAAAGGATATTTGAATCGCCCATGTCTATTTTCCCCCTTTTTTATATGTTTTAAAAACTATTTTGACCATCACCATGGCGTGGTCCAAGGTGTGTTGGATGCTCAAACACCCTCCATGGATAAAAAATATAGAATATCACAAAAGTATTATTTGTTTTCTACTTATAATGGTGTGGTGATTTCAATCTCCCCATATTACACAAGTGGTTCCTAAAACACTATGACCAACACCACACCCTTCATTGTGTGTTTCCTACTTCTCATGTTACACTGGGAAACCACCCAAGCGCCACACCCAATAACACTTATATCTATTTTTATCATCATATCACATCCTATAATCACACGTCCAACCCCATGACTAACCTCCAAGAACCCAAGGCCAAAACAGAAAGTACCACACCCACCACTATGGCATAGTGACCCTCTGAATGTTCGTAACTCTCCCCAAACATCTAGAACACCTATAAACTCTCTCTCAGCACCACCAATCCATGAAAAATGTAAGGGGTGTTTTTTTTTGAATTAGGTACCTCATAATTATCCCCTTTATGCCACTTTCTTCTCATAGAATTTCATCAACAACTTAGGTGAAAGGGAAGGACAAAACTAACTCACTAAAATAAATGACCCAATTGAGGGGCCAACTTATCAAACATGAAACCAAGAACATGGAGCATAAGCATCCCACTCCTAGGAAAACAACTCAAAATTATTTAAGATTTATCCTCCACCAAAGCACTAGGAATCCTAAAAATATATTCCTTGCCAAATAATACGTTGGGATGGACACTCATTTGGCATTCCTTGAATTCAGGTATTCTAATAAATACACATATCAAAACCCATAACTATTTTCTAATTCTTGAACTGAATCAAAGTAATAAAACCAACACTTCCATAACATTCATGGTCACAAGGTATATAAGAAATGGCATGTCCCAACCAAAAAATACTAGAAGAAAACCCCCCCAATAACAATGGAAATGCATGGAGATGCACTAAAGGTATTCCCACCATTTTGAATTAATCTAGAATGGTGAAACCATAGATAAACATGCCCAAAAGAATGATCACCATGAAACAGAAATATTTCCACAACCATAAGATACTAGCTCTAAATACCACAAAGATCACAACCTTAAGAAGAAACCAAAGCTCACTGAGATAGAAAACTCCATGAAATAGGAAAAACATCCCAAATATGAGCATGCATCAACATAGAATGACATAGTTTTGACTTCGGGTCATGAAACTATAAAAATAGTAACTTGAGGCCAAACTCAAAAAACACCTACTCTGGGTGATCCTGAAAGAAAACCCCAACTCATTATCTCTCATAGTCTACACAATAACCAAAAGATTATCCTTGTTACCTCAACCCACACCAAGTCCATTCCCATACAATCCATCCATCAAACCTTAAATCATGGTCTGTAAAATGAATAAATGATAGCAAGAACCACAAAACAATGAGGCATGGACATCTCAAAGTACAAGAACACAAACCAAAAATATCTATCATCCATTAAAATAAAAAATATGGTGTTTATAAAAGATATGGAATAGAGTCCAACAAAAACAAAGGATTCAAAATAGAGAACTCCCAAAACTAGAAAATAGTTTTCGACTCTCCTATAGAAGAAACACTACAAACCACTGATCAGTTCAAATATGGGTTCAAGAAATATTATTTTGATGTTCATACATCTTAAAATATCTCTAAATGTGTTAGATATGTATAAAATAATGAGAAGTATTCATATATATCAAATAATAGGGTCAAAATTGTCCAAACTTCATACACTGGAAGAAAATAATTAGCTTCCTCTTTCTGCTAGTCGAATCACCTTTACTGACACCCAATGGGGTCAAATCACCTCTTTTTATAGGTTTCCCTACTTAAAAATCCTTAGTGGCAATGGCCATATATATAACCTCTATAAAGGCATTAAATCTATACTGAAACACCATTGAGTTGAGATATGGATGAAGGCCTCTAATAAAGAACCAATCCTTCTTCAAATCATCAGCATCCAACTCAGGAGAGAAAGGGGCAAGTTCAATGAAATGTTCAACATAATCCTTTACTAGATGATCTCTCTAATGGAAACTCAATAATTATATCACCTTGTAAATTCTCACCTATTTGGGATAAAACTGATGGATGAAGGTGGCTTTGAGATATCCCAAAGATAATGCGTTAAACGGTTGAGTATGGATAGTGTGCTTGCACCAATCCAAACCTAAACCTTCAAAAAAAGGATTGGTGGACCTCACCCTCGAGGATTCTATAGTTCCTAGAAATTTGAATATCTATTTGACCTTAGTTAGCCACTATGTCACCTCATGGGTCCATTGATCACCATAAGAAACTAAAAGTTGTCGATTTAAATACTCTCACGCATGGTCTATGAGCCGAGAATAATAAGGCCCTTCCACTAACTTAACAATTTGGGCAGAGCTCGAGACTTGGAATATAACATCAAGATCACCATAATGACTGCTTAAGAGATTTATTTCCTAACTTTTCAATTCCTTTCTAGGATTCATATTCTAAAACATCTCTAAAATGAAATATTTAATCAAATCATCCCAAGTTTCAAAAATAAGGGATACAAAATCACAAGTCACATAAAGATACATCACAAATCAACCTTTATAAACCCATTTCAAAAGTTCCTAATAAGTCCTTCTTTCCATTTAAAAAAACCATAAGGGTTTATAAAAATCTCATTCAAGGATATATTTCAAAACCCTTAAAAAATTTCAAGACCACAATAAAAAGGATCCCATTTCTTGAAAATAAACTTCCTCTTCGAACCTCACACACCAAAATCCTTCTCTTTTTCATAAAGAAACTCATTATTTGGAAATTAACACCATTTTAAAACCATTTCATAAATTCCAAAAAGATTAAAACTCATGAAATTATTTCCTGGAAAATCATTGTAACCCAAAAGTCATTTTATATACTTAAATCGCTTTTTCTAGAGTTCAAAAACTTTTCAATAACACAACTCAATATCCCAAAACATGGTTTCCAAAACAAGATTAAATTCCAAATCATAATACATTTCTTTAAAGTTTTATCAATAAATATTTAAACCCCAAAAAAACACTTCAGTATTCACAAATAAGCCTCATCAAACATAATAGGGGCTAAAATCATTAAAGGAGAGAAAACAAAAAAAAACCCCACTTTCTCTAATTTACATGATTTGGTCACATGGTTTTTTAGATCGTGTGACAACTATGTGAGTTCCACTAAAAGTTTTCTAGAATGGTCTATATATCCTATGTATGGTTTAATAGATTATACACCTTACCTATGTGCCCTCTAGATTGCCTCAAATTTCACTCTGAAAATAGGAATCTCCCAAGATGTATCCTTGGTTCATCCTACAACTCAATGTGGTATCAAATCCTATCAAAATATCTCAAAGGTAAACCATTGTAAATCCTAAATTCAAAAATAAAACTCCTAAATACCCATAAAAACATGATGTCTATCATGAGGAAGAGATGGCCAAGCACTCCTCTGCACCCACCACTCAAGTTTTAATGTTTATAACTCTTTTCAACTATTAAACCCCAAATAACAAGATAAACTCCCTTTAATACCATTTTATAGAGAACAGGCCCTAGTCAACTTGACTCAGAACCTAAGTTATTCTTCCACAAGGCCCAAGGCATGTTCCCAATCACCCCAGGTTGGCAACAAGAACTAAGATATCACAAGTGAATGAATGGAAAGGATTTCACCCTTAATAAAACCAGGATCAACAATGGTTCCAATCGAGAACCCAGCATGAGGTTTCCATGCATTAGACAACCATGCCATAATAAATAAGTATTTTTAAAGCAATAACATCTAAACATGGCATAATAGATTAAATAGATGATACCAAAAACTTTTTCTAAAACATTTTTCTTTACACTCAAAGAAACCATTTTTATACAAATCTTTTACAATCCATAACAATGAAACAATACTGAAATAAGATCGAAAGCTAGAAATATCAATACACCACATGACCCAACCAGTTAAAGGAACTTAGGAGAAAACCCCACTACCACCAAGTGACTCTGGATTCACCACCATAACTAACATCACCCGCTTTTAAATAGAAAGCGGTAGCAAACCAACCTACAATCCATAACATGGTTACCTAAAGAAAACATGAAGAGTACATACACACCAACATGAGTATGTAGTGTGTTATCCAAAGTCTAGTAGAATACCACCATAAATACATTACATTCCTTTTATAAAAAAACCAAGTCCACTTGTAGGAAAGTAATAGAAAAATAAGTTTACATTTCCTTTTCCACAAAAATGGAAATAAACAATCAATGCCTTATATCATTTCTTTAAATACACCTTTTATAAAACATGCCTCAAGTAGGACTTACCAAGGTGATTTAATTTTAAAAACCAACTATTTACTTTTAAAACAGCTTTCATTTAAAAAATAAACAATTTAAACCTTCTCTTTTTATTTTAAACATCCCATTTGAAAACAAACCATCACATGGTTTAAAATGTTTTCAAGATAAAAATTTCATAAGGATTACATTTAAATAAACCACATATTTTCCCTTTTTAAACTTAACACACGCACACATAAACACCCAACATGAGTATAAGAAATGGAAAACATAATAAAATGAAATTCCATAAAGAGTATTAAATAAATGAAAATGATAACACAAGGAATGCTTTGTTCTGATATTGCTCAAACGTAAATAACCAGTACGTCAAAATAGGTTTGAAGATGGAGATAAGAAACTCACATGCCAATACACAATAAATAGGAATAACATGGGATACATAGAATGGAGAAACTCCTTAGGGACTAATGGGACAATTACTAGACATGAAAAGGTAGAACTAATTATAGACAAGTTAATTATCACATAACCCATCACCCAAATCACTCTTACTAGTATAATTAGTGACAACCCCCTATCCATGTTATAATATTCAACTGGGGGATACTATCTAGTGAATAAATCTCAACTAGCATAGTTATGTCCCTTGACTCCTCACTTAGTTACCTAGGGTTCCTAATTCCATTTCTAACAGAGATGGTACTCTATCAATCCAACATAAATCACACGAAAAAAATCCTAAAGGCAATATAACATAACAATTATATACATCCCACTTCCAACACCCCCCCCCCCCCATCCTCAATAACAATCCCCCAAACCAAACCACAAAAATACGAATCATAATTCATAAAACTATTAACAAATTCACACAAGCATAAAAAAATTATAACAAAGGATCTCAACTATGGTGCAAACATAAATCCATAAATTACCTTCTCTCAAGGTTTTAATTGATATTTATCTTTTAAAATCGGGATTTATATATTTGGAAATCCCTTTCAAACTACTTTTGAAATCAAAACGTATTCCAAGGGAAATCACCACTATCACCAAGGCATAATGCCTAAATCAATACAGGTAAATCACTAAAGAACCACATCAATCAACAAACCACTTTTTAAAACAATGTAGCTTATTTAAAGTAAGGGAACCCCTTTATAAAATAAATGGAAATCTTTTATAAAACAAGGAATATTCTTATAAAACATTGGAATTCCTCTTAAAAATAAGGAAATCCCTTTAAAAAATAGAACACTCTAGTTTATAAATCCAAATTGGCCCAAATCACCATGAACCAGTAATTTTTCCTATAGAAAACTACATATGGAATTTTATCAAACACTATGAATTCATAAAACACCATTAGAACACAAAGTGAAATTGAACTAAATAATTATCCCAATTTTTTCAAAATAAAACACAACAAAATATGGAAAACATTTTATGACACAAAACTAGGTATCATGTATATCTTTAATTTAGTTCAAGAATGTATTTTAAACTCCAAAAATATATGGAACTCTTCAATAAAAGGAAATGGAATGGAAAAACCTAACTCAATTGATGAAACCATGTCTCTTTCAACAGAAACTATTGGATTTGGTCTCTTAATATGTCTCACAACCTTTAGAAACCAAAATCCCCAATTAAAGAACAACCTGATCCATAAAAATTGGCCCACATAGCCACTAGTGTTAGTGAAAATTGGAAAAAAAGTGGAAAATAAGAAGAGAAACTTCCCAGGTCACACGACATATCAAACCATGCGGTGACCATGTAATCTCCACAGGACAAAACTATATGTGGTTCCGGGTTTCCACTACATGGTTTCCCACACTATTCACCTAAGTGGTGCACCCCTAGAAGAGTTCCAAAAACCAAAAAAAATCCCCTAGTGACACCCCAAACTCAAGGGAGAAATCAACCATATAAACATAAGCAAGAAAATAAAATTTTAGGGTGTCATAAATATGATGGTAGGGGATGAGGAGAAACCCAAACCCCTTATGGGAATTTTTCCACAATGTAACAGGTGAGGATGGATTTATACATTCCTTCTATGTATTGGGTAATGAAGGTGGAGTTAACTGTGTATAAGTTACTCCCTGATAATGTTGGAATTATCTAGTTAGGTGGTCCATTGTAGATTATTATGTTGGAATTATTTGGTTGGGTGATTCCATTATGAATGATGATGTTGGAATTATCTGGTTTGGTGATTTCATTATGAATGATGATGGAAATAGTTAATGAAGATATTTAATTACAAGGATAATAATTATAATGTTCTAGTTTTCTTATAGATTTTATATACATGCAATAAATTTTATTTAAAATCTTTATATTTTATAAAAAGAGGTTGGTTTTAAGAAAAGGGGTGTTTTGATTCTTCTAAGGATAAAGACTCTGTGTTTAAAGGAAAATACATTGTGTTTTTGAAACTTAAAGGTTTTCACTTTATTAAAGAGGATTTGTCTCATGTTTTTATGTCTCCTCAAAGAAATTTTTAAAGAAATTCATTTCATTTATCTTGGTTTATGAAACTATTATATAAACCCGTTTTAGTAAATAAAGTTGATTTCATGTTAAAGGTGTGTTTTATATAAACTCAAAGTATTTATTATTAAAAAACACTTTATCAAATAGTATTTATTAAGTTTTTCAAATGTTTAATAGGTTTTTACCTTTTAAAAACCCCTTACTGGGCTTATTTTTCCCACCCCATGTTTTCAAAAAAATCACTAGTGTAGGAATAAGTAGGATCGTTTGTGCTAATTATGAAGTATAACTCTTTGTTCTATAGGTGTATCATTTAGAGAGTTTTCATTAGTGATAAAATGTGGGTTTTTATATGCAATAGTTCTCTTAATTTTTTAAAACTCTAAACCTAAAAAGGTATTGGGTGTATATTACATCAATAATGATTTATGATGTTGTAAATATATTGGTTAATCTTGGGTCACTTATAGTTGGTATCAAATACAATATGTAAAGTTTTTTTTACAACCAAATATAGGAGTATGGGTATAGGGATTCACAAATGATGGTACACTCACAATAGTCCTCATAGAGATAAAGAAAATAAATCTACAAGAGAAAGAAAGGAATTGCTCTAGTTGTGAGGAAGAAAGATGAACATGTCAAGAAATACTCAAAAAGGACAAATAAGTTTGAATTGATTCTAATGGAAATTGAAGAGAAAAACATGAGGTATTCCTTAGGGGATTCAGATATCATACCACAAGTAAAGAGGTGATGGTTGGTTAAATATCCCTCTAATAGTGTAGGAATCATGTTGTAGGATACAAGGAAAATGCATCATTGGAAGAAACTTTCATAAGTGGGATTAATATCACAAAAAAGTGAATCTAAAGACAAAGAAGATAAATAATCCCAAAGAAAACATCCAAAATGAAATTTATTTGAGTGGCATCACCCAGATGATAACTACTATCAAATCTTTGAGGAATGTAGAAATCAAAGGGTTGGTTCATCATGACCATCCACATTACTCTACCTAAGGATGTTTAGAGTTTCCCCTCTCCCCGTGTAATTAAATGGTTGTAATTTTTGTTTAAAGTTGTATGGGTTTAATGGGGAGATATGATCTATGGGGTTATATGTGTTCAAAGGAGACTCATGTGTGTAACTATGCTGAAAACTATTCCAATGCCTGGAGGAATGTACTGAAGGAATTCAGAGGAAGTTAGTGATGAACATTGAAAGGTTTTTTAGCCTCATTGGTATATAGGAGATTCCCTATGAATAAAATAAGGGTAGTGGATATCAAGTGGTATCAATTAGTTTAACATGTGGTTTGGCTCACACACCTGGAACTTTCTTGTTTATTTACTGATAGGTTTTTTGTAAGTGTGATTGAGTTCATGGGATATGTTTTTGGAAGGAGTAAAATCTCTAGTTGTTGGAGTTTATAGACGTAAGTGAGTGAAATGGAAATATTTAATTTTGTTGAATTAAACTCTTATTTACTACACTGAGTTTCAACTCAATGGGCTTAGAGAATTTTTTATTGACACATTGTCAACTAGTAAATTTACTCGCTGAAAAAACTTGAGTTGAGTGTATCTAAAGAGGATAAAGTTATTATTAGCTTGAAAAATGAATTTGTGGAATTTATTTCATTTAACAAGTGGAATCGAGGTTGAAGTGGAACTTATGGAGTTAAACTAGTGGTATAAGTTCCAAAGGTTCAATCAATAAGTGCTTAGGATAACATAAATTTTTTAGGGTGGTAAATGGAGCCAATAGTTGAATAGTTATGACTATTTTTCGAATTGAAAATAAATCCCAATTTTTTTTAAAATAATTTCATATGATTAAAAGATCCAAGAGTTTTGAGGTGTAAACTAGTAATATTAAGTGAGCTCTGGTGAGGTTTTAGCTTTTAGAAGAGGTTGGAAGAGCCCAAGGTCGAATGGGATGGGAAAGGATTGCATGAAAAATAGGGAGAAAAATCTCTCTCAATCTAATTTTAGAATTGAAGGAGAATCATAATGCCCCAACAAGACCATTATGGAGATCATAGTGGATATTTGATGCTAAACTTGACAAAGGGAGAGATAAAGAAAAATTATATTTGGAAGTGAGAGAGACCCTTTTCATTTTATTGAAAAATGGGGAGGGTGCAGAATGGGGGTGAACAGAATGCCCCATAAAATGCATCATATATTCATATAGTGTTTGGAGAGAGAAAAATGGGAGTGATAAGCGGAATTGGAATGATAATTATACATTTTAAATCCACATAGTGTTTATAAATAATCTATACCTAAAAGGTGATTGGGGATTTATGGTTATATTAACAACAAAATCCAAAGGGGGGATGTTGCAACTAGAGAGTTGTGTATTGGATTTATATTTGTGTGTTGGATTTATTAACAATTTTTATTAGATTTTTTGAGTATTCATTTCAATGACATACATGGCATTAAGTTGTTCGTAAGTTCTTCAGGAGACTTTGGTAGTGGAGTTTTTATGGATGCTTGGTAAGAATTAGAATATCTAAAAGTTTTATAGGAAAAGGAGTTGAGAGGATATCCAAAAGTTAATCAAGGAGATGTGAGAATGAATTGGTGTATATTGAAAGCACTAAAAGTTATGGGTTGTTCTGTTCAATCAAAAGTAAAGGAATGATGGTTGGTTTTAGAGTTTTTCAATGGTCACAGTGTATGGAGTTTCAAGAATTTGAAAAATTATGGTATTTAAGAGTACTCTTGATCCATAATTGATATATGTCTTAGGAAATATAGTTTACTTGTGTGTTAGCATTAGTTTTGGAAGAAGGTGTAGAGATGTGGTAAAGACTGAAGTAGAGTGCTAAGTACTAGTTGAATCTTACACACATGTCTGGTATGAAGAAGATTCTTTTATTGGAATTTATATTCGTGATGTATTTGTGTATTCAGGCCAAAGGGATTGGTTTAGAAAAAGTTTGGAGGCTTCGATGGAGCTTAGCGCAAGATTCAGTGTAAAGAAAGGATTTTCAAACAGCACTTACACGACCGTGATGGATTTACGGGGCAGCCGGTTCACAAAGGAGGTAAATGGTAACCAGTTTACAAAGAAGTTTCTTGATAGACTCTTCGTGAAGGGGTTACATGGCTATAGAAAAACCACACATTGTTGATCGTTTTTTAAGGAGTGGTGGAAATGATTTTCGAACCATGAAGGAATGCTTTATGTAAATCCACAAAAGAATTTGGTTAAGGAAATTTTATAAAGGAAGGAATCTCACAAAGGATCTATGAGAATTACAAAGGTGGTTGTTGGAAAATAATGTTTTCATGAACTGTAAAGGAATTCATTCACAAGGAGAGAGTGGAAGCACCTTGAAAACTATGAAAGAGATCACATGCATACCTTGAACAAACAGATCATTTGTGAAGTAATTTTCACGAAGGGAAAATGGTAATACTATACAAAGATATTTTTCTCGGGGAATTTCCTATAAGTACCCCACTAAAATATCTATTAATTTTCAATGAAAATTTAAAGGAATGGAAAACATTGTTTGTACATATAAGAAGTTCGTGGAAATCATATTAGTTTTTTGTTGGAGTATTGTGTGTGAAAGGAAAAATCATTCATGATGTAGAGTTTTTTGGGAAGTAGTATCGCTTGTGAAGTAGGATCATTGGTGAAGCAGTTCACGAGGCACGGTACCATGAAGTAGTTCTCATAGAGGGAGTTCATAAAGGGGCAATCCATTATGGAGTTGTATGAAAGATCAGACCTTGTAGGAGTTGTGTGAAGGATAGTTCATGAAGGGAAGATGGTGAATCAATTTGTGGAAGGGTGGACCATGAAGCATTTATGAAAAGGGTATTTCATGAAGGATAGTTTTTTGATGCAATTCCAAGAAATAAATATTTGACCATAAAACTTATATAGTGAATAGTATAAAACATAAATCTTATGTGGAAGTCTGTACTTGTTTCTAAACCTAAACCTATGTACATCTAGAGTTTGAGATTTCCATATCCGATTCAAAATAAGGAAAAGAGATCCATGCAGGATTCCATTAACACATCTTGTTTAGTTCAAGTAGAGAAGGTTAGAGGGAAGGAGAGGAAGTTCCATCATTATACCACACCGAAGAAGAGGACATAGTGTAATAAGAGAATTTCAGCATGGAACTATCTTTATATAGATAAGAAGTGTTATTGTTGTTGTAATATTGTGGATGATAAATAATCAACTCTCAATATATGGAGTTGATCTCATCCGGCATTAAAGGAGGGGAGCAGTGAATGTGGAGCTTAATAGAGAATCTACCAATATCTATGATGCAAGCGGAGTCTCACGATGAAAAGAGATAGGTCATTGTGTTCTTAAATTGTTAAAGAGCCTCTCAAGTCTATAAACTGGTTATTTCCTTTATCGAAGCAATTTAGCTGAGGGAATAAGGAGTGTACCTATGATCAATAATGCATCTTTCCTAAACAAATGTAATAACTGTAGTGGGTAGTATTATATCCCGGTATGTTGATGCACTATCAGCGTATGCTCCTTGGATTTGGCCCATTTTGATTAACCAAGTAAAATCCATGGGTTTGATGTATGCTTTACATTTCTGTATTTGTGTATGTTATTCGGTGAGATCAGAAATGTGGGAGGATGAGAGATTGAATGTATTCTTTCTAAAAAGGGAATAAGATTCATATGACCTAAAAGACTTTCAGAAGTGAAAAGTTTTAATCAATGGTCGCCCTTATTCCCCCCCCCCCCTTGGGGTGTTTCAGGTCAACCTAGTCCCAATGGTGCCTTACCTTCTCTATAGTTGCATGTAGTCCTTGCATGTTATGTGAAGTCTACTTGATTGGAAGTGTATCTCATCTTCTCAAGTTAGGGTTGATCACTAGTTATTAGTTTTGTGAAGAGATTTATCTCTGATAGTTGATTATTTCTACTTTCTTGAGTCTATCTTAGTTGTATTTCTGTTTTGTTTTGTTTTCCTGCATGGTAAAGAGACTTACCCGTTGTGGTGATGTTGTGCAAGTAGGTGCAAGTTTGAACAAAACTTGTAAAATCTCTATGTTCTTAAACTGATTTTTGGTTTCTTTCATTGACCTTGAATCAAAATCACTTTTTCATTTGTTAATCTACTTTCTTGTTTTGCGTAATTGAGGCCATTTTTATTAAATTAACTCTCGTATATTTTATTACCTGATTGTGATTCAATAACCATTTAATATACATATGTTATTTCTTATTTCTTTATCTATGAAAGATACTGACAACCAGTGTATTTGTATTCTATTATCACGATACAAATCACAAAAAACATCTCTTCAATAAGCTTTTTCACAAAACCCTAAAATCACAATAAAGGGGCTCCAAATGCAAAACCTTCTGATATATTATCACTCAATTGAGTTATGTAATTCAAATAATAATACAATTTAATTGTAATTTGTGTATATTTATATCACCATATCTTTATTTATTGTTGTTATTATTATTATTATTATTTGTGTATATTTATAATCCTTGAACTTTCATGTCACTTCGGCGGTGGTGCAATGGTGAAGGAGAGTGGTACAACAACGTTGTTCTTTGGGAGGTGCAGGGTTCGATTCCTGAAAGCCCGCACTTGGGCGAATTTCTCCTTCCTCTGGATCCACTTGTCCTGTCAGGTCACCCGGTCTTTGATGGGGTGGGGAAAATGAGGCACAACCCACCCATGTTGACGGACAGATGTGTGGAAGCATCACTGATCGGGATGTCACCCTCCGAGACGTTCTGTCATCTCAACTAGCAACGACTCCTCATCTGGGACTCTCTCTGGAGTGACCTCTTCGTGGGGGGGGGACTCCCTTGTGTTGAGGGTTTGGAAATGTCACACATGAGGATTCCTTTTAAAAAAGATAATCCTTGAACTTCCATGATAATCAAATTGATTAATTATCATTAGTGACAAATTTGACCTCATAAAATCATGCAGCCCATGAATAGTGATGATGTTTCCAATGAATGTGAGATACAATGGTGCAATCACCCACCGCGTTTTCCTTCTATTATTAAAAAAAAATGGTTTCTCATTCCACTCTTGTAATTTAAATCAGAATAATGTTATTAGAATTTCATATAATACAATATAATAATAATCATATATATCATTATATTATTATCATATATATCATTATAATTAATTTAAATATAAGCATATTTATATTTATGATTATATAATAATATAATTATATATAAATAAACAATTTTTTATTTAACAATTTTTTAAATTATAAAAGAAGTGATTATATAAAAATGCTAATTTAACAAATATAACCAAATTTGTTAAAAGTATTATAAATTTCATGTGTTAGATTTATATAAATGTAATTATAAAAAAAATATAAGAAATCATGCACCAATTATAATATATTATATTTGTTAAATTTATACAAATATAATTTTATTTATTGAATTATAAATCTATTGGGATGTCACGCGTGAGAGGGAAAAAATGAGTTGAATTCAACTCTGGTAGGCGCGTCAACAGGAGAGCGACTCCTCGTGTCAATGGGGGCAATGGGCATACATGGATTCCATGTGGGTCCCATCCAACAATAAGTCACTGAAGAGACGATCGGATCGGATATGGGGAGAAAGGACGCCCTTTTATGTCTCTATACCATGTGCATGCATTCCATGCGGGTCCCATTGACAAGAAGTCACTGAATATGGAGAGCATTCTAAGAAAGGACCCACGGAGCTTATGCAACAATACAATTTTAACTAAAAAAAAATTAATGCTATTTGGACCATTTCAATTTATAATAAGGATTGACATGTGATGTTGATATATGCCTCATTGAGTGAATGCATAATCATGGTTCCTTTATTAAGTAAAAATAAAAAGATTATAAGGGGTGACCTGTGTAAGATCCCGAGTTTTTAGGTAGGATCTTTTGAATTTGAGTTTAATTCACTGATTTTGTCCAAATGTGAGTGTCTAATGAGGTCATGGAATGGTCGGTTTTTTGAAGAAGCAGTCAGGTCACATGATTAGTAGAAACCGTGTTGTCTAGGCAGCACACACTACTACAGATCGACACAAGGGCAGCGCCGACTTTTATCATCGCTAAAAAAAGTGCTGATAAAGGTGTATCTTTTATCAGTGTTTTTTTAGCGATAAAAGGATAAATTTATCAGCACTGATAAAAGTTTTTAATAAAAAATATTATTAATTTATATAAAATTATTATATTTATATTAAAAACAATGTTTATTTATATAGATTAAATAAAAAACGCATGCTTATAATTATATTTTTTTTAATAATTCAAATATATATATATAATGTTTTTAAAAAATATTTATAAGATTATAATTAAATAAAAAATATATTTAAATAATTATAAAATTCTAAATAAATTTATTAAATAATAAATATATTTATTATATTTATAATTATATATAAATACTTTTTAAATATATATATTTATAACTATAAATATAAATAAATAAATATATTTATTTAAATAAATATATGTCTCCAATGAATTTGGTCAATAAATATATAGATGAATGAGTATAATTGACGCATGCATATGTTATGTATTCATCATGAATGTTTATTTATACATTACACCCTTATTATTATTCATGTTGTCTATGATCTATACTTTACTAGGTATATGATTCATTCATGTTATACTAATGAATCTATTATGTTCTCATAAATACATATAAAATTATAATAAATATATTTATTATATTTATAATTATAAAATTTTAATTATATATAAATGCTTTTTAAATCTATATTTATTTATAGTTATAATTATAAATATATGAACTCGCCGGCCATGCACACAGCGGTTCCGCCACTCGCCGCTCCATCGCCATCCATCCCTGCTTGTTCATCAGGACTGGCATCAGTCACCCATTGTTTCTCCACCTCCAATGTGACGCGGTGATGCCAACAACCTGCTTGTCGCCTTCCTGTTGTCGTGATCACCAACCTCAACTGCCCCAAAGAACCATCGCCCAAACGCCGTAGCCCTCCCCCCGAGATCCTACGTTGTAGACCCCCCGCCATCGACAACCCGCCTACTATCATGACTAACAATCATACCGCCGCAGTGACCCGTTGCCCCAACGCCGAATCCCCCCCGCCAAGACTGCCAATGCCAAATAGTGCTACAAAACAACAGAATAAACCACAAATCCCCAAATTGGGGAAATCCATGATTTGAACCCTAGATCAGATGTAGAATTACAGGGAGGTCATACCACTTGGACAACACCCCAACTGCTATAAATAAATATATATTTATTTAAATAATTATAAAATTATAATAAATATATTTATTATATTTATAATTTTATAAATATACATATAATAAATATATTAATTAAATATATTTATAAAATTATAAATATAAGAAATAGAGTTATTATAATTTTATAATTATTTAAATAAATAGATATATTTTTATAGTTATAAATATAAATAAATATTTGTTTATTTAAATAATTATAAAATTATAATAAATGTCGATATTATATATTTATAAATAAATATATAAATATTATTAAATATTTATTTATAATATTTATAATTTTATAAATGTATATATATATATATATATTATATATAAATAATTATTATTATATATATAAATATAAATAAATATATATTTATTATATATATAAATATAAATATAAATATATTTATTTATAACTATAATTATAAATAAATAAATATATAATTATTATATATATAATTTTATAAATACATATAATAATATAAATAAACTATTAACATTATATCATTATCAGCGCTAAAAAACGCTTATAATAGTATGTTTTATCAGAGCTTTCTATTTTAACGTCGATAAAACTAAACTTTATCAGTACTTTTTATGTAGCGCGAATAAAAGCATTACTCGATTTTATAAATGAACTCTAACAGTCAACATATCTCTCACACACCTTCAAGCTTTCATGGAACCCTTCATCTGTCGCACCGTCGCTCTCACCGCCACCGCTCTAGCTGCCTTGCTTGCCGCCGCTGCTCTACCCTCCTCTTCTCATTGTCGTCGATCTACCCGCCTCTCTCTACCCGCCTCTCGTGCCGCCACCCCTCGCCGCTGCCTGTCTCGCTGGTGCTCTCATCGCCACCCCTCTCGCCATCATCGCTCACTACCGACCCTCATCACCCTGCCATCGTTTTGCCTTCGTGGCTGAACTGAACCCAAAGGTAATGGCTCACCTTTTTTCTTGTGATTTCATTGTGTCTAGGAATTTGAATAATTTTTTGAGCTCCATTCATCCTATATTTGAATGTATGGACCATTCATCATTGATTTGTGATATGTTACCCCATGCGTTTTCCATTGAATTTGAGAACAATGATTGTTTCCATGTTTTGTATATTAATTAATAACATTAAATATGTTTATGTGTTATTGGAAAGGTAAACCAAGTTTTATGTGGTTTTCATTTCAATTCAAAGGACTTCTCAATTGTGGATGTCACGACACGACCCTCGGGGCCTGTGCCATGACTACCCCAAACCCGCCTTTCATAGGTCAGGGGCTGACGAAAAAGCACCGAAAGGCGTATTCCCTAAAAACAAGAAGACATTGCCTTTATAACCTGTGAACTCACACAACTAAGCAAAAAGAAGGATACAAGCACAAAGTAAAACTACATAGTAAACACGGTGTGTACAGAAAGTAAAAAGAAGCCAGAATACAAGACCCACTGTAAAGTACAAGTAAACTGAAAAGTACAAGTAAAACTGAAAACAACTCATATGAACACCCGCTAAGGATCCTACCCGAAAGGTAGGTACAACTCTCGAACGGTCGTCTCTGCGGTACGCCTCGTCTAAAGTCCACCTTCAACCTACCTCCAGTCTCGGTACCCTCGTCCTCAGTCAGCGCTGTCCGTCGTCTGCAGCAAACACAACAAGGTGCGGACGTAGCCCGTGCACGAGTAAGTATAACGATACTCAGTAGGGACCTCGAGGCCCTGTAGGTCTCCTAGAGTTCCACAAAGGAAATACCATAAGACAAAGCTCAACTCTACTTAGGTATATGCCCATAAATATACCTAAGTTATCAAGCTATACACATCACATACATGAGGGAAGTATACCTCAAAGGTAACACCATGAAGATGATATATCGCATAACATAACCTCAATCATAAACACAAAGTAAAGACAACTCACACCAGGATTTATTCTAGGGGTAGTAACAAGTAACATTCACAGTCACAATGTCGAACACCTCAGCTGCTGGAGAACTCCTCCTCTATCGAGTACAATGGGCTTGCCGCATCACACAGAAGCGCTTCCCACTAACCTTGGACCGCTGAGGTACTCCTCTTGTCGAGTACTGTTGGTCTGCTGTGTCACACAGAGGCACTCCCCCACGTGGCCTGCTGAGGTACTCCTCCTGTCGAGTACCATAGGTCTGCCACGTCACACAAAGGTGCTTCCCACCGTGGGTTTTCCGCGTCACACAAAGGCGCTCCCCATTAGGCCAGTAGAGTCACTCCGAGTCGAAACGGTCAGCAGTCGTCAAGTCTCAGCCAGTCGCAGGGTTCTGTACGTATCGCGCTTGGGAGGACCGCCCCCCAAGACATATGTCATACCTCAACCGCCCCAAAGTTCCACTGAAAAGTAACTCAAAGGTCTGTCACATCAAAATGGGCCCAACACAATAGACGACACATCAATCGGACGCCTGATTCACGAGTTATGACCATAAACGCGATCCAACCCGACCGTACTCCAACCTTATCCAAAACTCAAGTGGAGTATATCAAAAGGACTATCTCGATCCAAGGATCCTGGCATCGTAGACGATTCGTCAAATGGACGCCCGGTTCACGAGCTACGACCATAAAGGTGAAAAAGGGTTTGAATGGGCTTGGGTCGGGTCCGACCCGGTCGAACCGACCCGACCTGGGCCTTGGCGGGCCCGACCCACTGGGCCATCGTCCGACCTGACCCGTGAAGGGGTGTCCCAGCCTAGCCCGCTAGCGTGGCCCGTTGGGCACGACCCAGTGGCGCAGCTCGCTGGGCCCGACCTGGTGGCACAGTCCGCCCCGCGTAGGGCGCGGTCCGCCCGAGCCGGCGCCGAAGGGGGGTGCGTCCCCTTCCGGTTTCTCCCGAACGGTCCCTCAGACCGTTTGACTAGGTGGCACGCGGGACCTGTCGGAGGGGTCCCGCCCAGTCTGGCGTGGCCGACCGGACTTCCTCCCAGTGGCGTGGTCGCGCGTGACAGCTCCATCGCGTCCGGCCGCCCTTCGACCTCCGCCGCGGCCACGACCTCCTGCTCCACCGGCAGCGCAGACTAGCACCGCCGCTCCGCCACGCGGCCGACCGGTTGCCGGATGCCACCCTGCTCCGTCGCGGCCGACGGGCCGCAGCCTTCTCATCATCCGGCGGCGCGGACACGCGCCGCCCTTCCTTCCTCACGGCCGACCGGGTGCCAGCCGCTACCTCCTTCCGCGAGCCATTGCGGATTCTTTCCAAGCCCGAAAAATTAAACGATCACATATTTGCGATCCTTGCGTCGAGGGCTTGGCGTCCATATATCGCACTCAACAAAATTCCTTATTTCCAGCGCCAATAAATATTAGGCGTTGAAGAACGCACGAAGAACGCACGAAGAATAAAAAGAAAGAGGAGCATGGTTTATGTGCGGGACGATGGCCATGTTCGTTTGGCCATCATCGTCATGAATTTAGGATATGAGGAAACAATAGAATAAAACTCAACATGCTTAAAACCCCTACCTCAATTGTTCGTTGTTGGTGGTGTGACGAAGAAGACGTAGTCGATGAAGAATGTCGGCGTTCGTCGCTTCCGCAAGACGTTTCTGATCCGGGATCAGGGTCGGTTCCCCATTCTCCGTTGGGGGGGGGGGGTTCTTCATTGGAGAAAGTTCTTCCCGGTTCTCCATGGTTCTCTCAACTCTCCTTGGCAATGATTTCCAACAAGAAAATGAGGAGCCATCGTATTAAAATAAGTTTATCAAATTAATAAGGCTGGCACAATTAATTTGGTTATGTTGGCACATTTAAGTTGGCACAATTAAATGAAATAATTGAATGAGAGGATTCCGAGGGATTTACCCACATTAAAGAAGGGTTCGGGTGGTCCCTACCACTAGAATTCAAAAAGGAGGTTTCAAACTCGGGTGGTCCCCACCTCCATAAATAAAAAAGGAGGTTTCAAAAAGAAAAATAAAATGTTAATTATTTTTTTTTGTTCTCCCACAAAAAACTGAAAAACTAACTTCATCCCTCGACCTACTGCTGTCGAGGTGAAAGTCTGCTTAAACGAATACCGGTGCTGCGAGCTCAACGTTGTCCTCAGATTCAATTCCAATCACCGGTTCAAAAGTTACAAAAATCCGCTCGCATGTTTACTGAACGTACCGGAAAAAAGTTTAGAAATTCATTCCAGGCACTCCGGGCCTCGGAATCACGCGCCGTCAATTTTAGCAGACTCGTAATATTCCCATATAATTTAAAAAAATTACATGAAAAATCCGGGTCATTACATTCTCCCCACCTCAGGTCTTTGCGTCCCCGAAAGCCACAACACAAACTAAGGAAACAAGTGGGGGTACCGAGCACGTATCTATGCCTCCCGCTTCCAAGTGCTCTCTTGAAGGTTCTCGTGCTGCTAGGGAACGTGCACCAGAGTTATCAACCACCCATAAAGGACCCACTCCTGTCGATCCTCAATCTCTATTGGAACCTCCGTAAACATCACATCATCGTCGATGTCCAGCTCGCCATGGTCGATGACGTGAGATGGGTCGTGCACGTATCTCCTCAGTTGGGATACGTGGAAAACATCGTGCACCCTGTGCAACTGAGGTAGAAGAGCTAAGTGGTAATCCACCTTGCCAACTCTTCCAAGAACCTGAAAGGGTACGATAAACCTCATAGATAACTTGCCGCCCCATCCAAATCTCTGCAAACCACATCAAGGTGAGACCCGTAAAAATACATGGTTGTCATCCTCGAACTCCATAAGTCTCCGTCTTCTGTCAGCATAGGATTTCTGCCTGCTCTGTGCAGTCTTTATCCGCTCCTGGATGATCTGCACCTTCTTTGTGGTAGCCTGTACCATCTCTGGTCCCACGAGTGCTGACTCCCCTGGGTCAGTCCAGCACAGTGGTGATCTGCAAGGTCGCCCGCACAACGCCTCGAATGGTGCCATACCGATAGTGGAGTGATAGCTGTTATTGTATGCGAACTCCACTAAGGGCAAGTGATCCTCCCAGCTGGAGCCAAAATCAAGGACGCATGCACGTAGCATGTCCTCAGGGGTCTGAATGGTCCGCTCTGTCTAGCCATCCATCTAAGGATGGAAGGTAGTGCTCAACCGAAGCTATGTCCTGAACGCCTCCTGCAACCCCTTCCATAGTCGGGAAGTAAACCGTGCATCACGATCGGAGACAATCATATATTGCACTCCATGAAGCCATACAATCTCCTGTACGTAGAGGCGTCTCAAGCCCTCTACTGATCCCTGCTCTCTGATAGGTATGAAGTGAGCTGACTTAGTGAGTGATTCAACGATCACCCAGATAGAATCATGACTCCTAGAAGTGTGTGGAAGTCCCGTCACAAAGTCCATGTAAATTCCATCCCACTTCCACTATGGCACCTCTAATGGCTGAACTAAGCCAGCTGGAACCTGATGCTCTGCCTTCACTTTTTGTCAAGTGAGGCACCGAGAGACAAACTCTGCCACTGCCATCTTCATTCTCGGCCACCAGTGTTGATGCCGGAGGTCCTGGTACATCTTCGCTGCTCCTGGATTTACCGCTAGAGGGGACGTATGGAACTCCCTAAACACTTCCTCCCTAAGTGCTACCAGTACCATAGTACGACCTCTGAAGAGGATGACATGCTCCCCACCTTCAAAAAATCCATTAGGTGCCTGTCCTGTGGATATCTGAGCATGTCGAGTCCCACAGTCTGCGTCCCCAAGCTGCGCCTCCCTGACTCGCTGAAGGAGTGGGGGAGTGACTGTCAGAGACTGAAGATAAGCTGCTCCATCTTGATCCACATAGGATATCTGCAAAGCGGCTAACTGCTACGTCACCTCACTCAGCAACTGTATACCAGATCTCCTACTGAATGCATCTGCTACTACATTCCCCTTCCCAGAAGTATAAACTATCTCGAAGTCATAGTTCTAGAGGAACTCAATCCAATGTCGTTGTCTCAGGTTCAAGTCCTTCTGAGAGAAGATATACCTGAGACTCTTGTGATTAGAGTAGACTGTAAAATGTTCGCCCATCAAGTAATTCCACCACATCTTCAAGGCGAAGACCACTACTGCTAATTCCAGGTCATGGGTAGCGTAGTTCTGCTCATGCTATCTCAACTGTTGAGAACCATAAATGATCACAACTCACTCCTGCATCAGGACACATCCAATCCTGGTCCCTGATGCGTTGCAGTAGACTACGTACCCAACTCCCTCCTCTGGTAGCCTCAAGATGGGGGCACTCATCAGTCTCTACCTTAGCTCCTGGAAACTCCGTTGGAATATCTATGACCACACGATGGGTTTCCCCTTCTTCGTCAATGCTGATAAGTGTGCCACAACTCTGGAAAAGTCAGACACAAACCTCTGATAGTAACCGGCCAAACTCAGAAAACTCTGCACCTCCGTCCCGCTCCTAGGTGGCTCCCAAGCTAGTACAACCTCAATCTTCACTGGATCCACTGCAACTCCAGCCTTCGAGATGACGTGTCCCAGGAAGTGGACCTCTCGTATACAAAAATGACACTTCTAGAGCTTACCATAAAGCTGGTGCTCTCAGAGTGTGCCCAGAACTATCTGCAAATGATAGGCATGTTCCTCCTCCGTCGCTGAGTATATCAGGATGTCATCGATGAAAACTATTACAAAGCGATCAAGGTATGGCTGGAAGATCCCGTTCATGAGTCCCATGAACACTTTTGAGGCATTGGTCATGACGAAAGGCATATCCAAGAACTCATAATGGCCATACCGACATCTGAAGGCCGTCTTCTGCACATCCCCATCTCGTACCTTGAGCTGGTGATAGCTTGATCTAAGATATATCTTCGAAAACCATCGTGCTCCATTTAGCTGATCAAAGAGATCATCAATCCTCAGAAGTGTATACTTGTTCTTCATGGTCACCTGGTTCAGGCGCCGATAGTCTATAAAAAGTCTCAAACTCCCATCTGCCTTCTTGGCGAACAAAATCGCGGCTGCCCAAGGGGAAACACTGGGCCTAATGAACCCCTTGCTCTACAAGTACTCCAGCTGTACTCACAGATCTCGAAGCTCTGTGGGAGCCATCTGATATGCTGGGGTAGATATCAGTGTCGTCTCGGGGTACAAGTCGATGTAAAATTCCACCTCTCCGTGAGGAGGTAGACCCAAAACATGATCAGGGAAAACATCGGCATACTGGTCCACCACTACAGGATAGCTCGGACTCTCAACATCAACTACTCTGAGGGTAAGTCTAGAAAACTGATGTGTGATCAGCTGCACCCTCCTCTGGGTAAGTCCATCCTGCGCTGCAAAGGTTCCCTTCTCGCCAGTGAAAGAAAACCTGGTCCCATCCGTGTGGGCACACCACACTTTGCGCCTAATACAGTCAATCTGAGCATGGAATGTGGATAACCAGTCCATACCCAAGATGACATCATAGGGCCTCGACACTGCTACTAGGAGATCCCAGCCAAGTCTCTCACCTCCTAGAGTAAGCTCACACTGCCGGCACCAGTGCGTAATCGTCAAATCCATTCCCGCAGGAGTCTCTAGACGAAAGGATCGAGCCAACAACTCTTTCGGAATCTACGAGCTTCGAACGAGGGCCGTGGCAATAAAATAATTACTGAAACCTATGTCTATAAGTACTACAACTAAGGTGGAGCAGACACAAATCGTACCTCTAATCATCTCCGAGTGCCATGGTTGTAGGCCTCAGTTTCCTGGAGCTGAGCTCATCCCTGTACACCTGCTCCCTGTGGTCAAGGTGGACCTCCTGGTGGCGGTAGAACCACAAAAAATCACCCACCACCTGCTGCACGACCTGATCCTCTGCCACGTCTGCCTCTAGCCTACAGACCTCCTCGATCGAACCTCTGTCTCTGCCTCGGTGGTCCCTAGACCATCTACTGATCTTCGGTAGGATAGGTTGGGCAGTAACGATCCATGTGACCCTGCCTGCCGCACGTATAACACTATGTGTCTCTCGCCTGTCTTGCTCTGCCTCGAGAGCCTCGCACCACCGACCATGTATCCTGAGGTCATCCACCTGTAGATCTGGTCCTCTTGGACCTCTGCGTCATCTGTCTGCTGCTATCTGCTGATGACTCTACTATGTGTCATCCGGTGGTGGATCTCGCTACCGGGGACTGCTCAGCAAAGAAACTTTCTACTAAAAGTGCTCACTCTAATACCCCTGCCCGCGTCGGGATGCTGAGAGAAACCATAGAAGCTATAACCTCCCTCTGATACAACTTTTTCATGACCCGAACCTCGGTGCCCATGTCATGACTACCCCAAGCCCACCTTCCATAGGCCAGGGGATGGCAACTAGCACCGAAAGACGTATTCCCTAAAAATGGGAAGGAATTGCCTTTATAACCTGTGAACTCACACAACTAAGAAAAAAGTAGGATACAAGCACAAAGTAAAACTATATAGTAAACAGGGTGTGTACAGAAAGTAAAAAGGGACCAGAATTCAAGCCCAACTGTAAAGTACAAGTAAACTGAAAAGTACAAGTAAAAATGAAAACAACTCATGTGAACACCTGCCAAGGATCCTATCCGAAGGGTAGGCACAACTCTCGAACGATTGTCTCTACGGTACGCCTTGTCTAAAGTCCACCTCTAAGCTACCTCCAGTCCTAGTACCCTCTTCCTCAGCCAGCACTGTCCGTCATCTGCACCAAACACAACAAGGTGTGGGCGTAGCCCATGCAGGGGTGAGTATAATGATACTCAGTAGGGACCCCGAGACCCTGTAGGTCTCCTAGAGTTCCATAAAGGAAATACCATAAGAAAGATCCCAACTATACTTACATATATGACCATACATATACCTAAGTTATCAAGCTATACTCATCACATATATGAGCGAATTATACCTCAAAGGTAACACCATGAAGATGATGTATCACATAGCATAACCTCAATCACAAACACAAAGTAAAGACATCTCACACCAGGATTTATTATAGGGGTAGTAACAGGTAACATTCCAGTCACAATGTTGAACACCTCTGCTGCTGTAGAACTCCTCCTCTATTGAGTACAGTGGGCTTGTCGCGTCACACAGAGGCGCTTCCCACTAACCTTGGACTGCTAAGGTACTTCTCCTATCGAGTACCGTGGGTCTGCCACGTCACACAGAGGTGCTCCCCCTCATGGCCTACTGAGGTACTCCTCCTGTTGAGTACCGTGGGTCTGATGCATCACACAAAGGCACTCCCCCCTGTGGGTCTGTGGCGTCACACAAAGGTGCTCCCCACTGGGCCAGTCGAGTCACTCTGAATCGAAATGGTCCGCATTCGTCAAGTCTCAGCCAGTCGCAGGATTCCGTATGTATCGCGCTTGGGAGGACTACCCCCAATCCATAGGTCATATCTCAACCACCCCTAATTTCCACGAAAAAGTAACCCAAAGGTACGTCACATCAAAAGGGGATCAACGCAAAAAACGACGCGTCAATCAGACGCCCAGTCAGTAAGTTATTAGCATTTCCGCTCCGAGGGCCCGGTTGGATTCGGGGTCCAATCCAACCCGTCCATACTTCAACCTTATCCAAAACTCATGTGGAGTATATCAAAAGGACTATCTCGATCCAAGGATCCTAGTATCGCATACGGTTCGTCAAACGGACGCCCGGTTCATGAGTTATGACCATAAAGGCAAAAAGGGTTTGAATGGGATTGGGTTGGGTCCGACCCGGTTGGACCGACCCAGTCTGGGCCTTGGTGGGCCCGGAACGCTAGTTTGTGGTCCAGACCGACCCTCTAAGGGGTGGCCCGGCCCAACCTGCTGGCACGGCCCGGTGGCACGGCCCGCTGGGCGCGACTCGGTGGCGCAGCCCGCTGGGCGTGGCCTGGTGGCGCGGCCTGCTGGGCGCGGTCCGCCTGAGCTAGCACCGAAGGTGGGTGCGCCCCCTTCTGGTTTCTCCTGAATTGTCCCTCAGACTGTTAGGCTAGGTGGCACGTGGGACCCGTCGGAGGGGTCTGGCCCGGTCTGGCGAGGCCGGCCAGACTTCCTCCCAGTAGTACGGTTGCGCGCTGCTGCTGCACTGAGGCCGGCCGTAAGGTCAGCCGCCCTTCGACCTCCGCCACGACCGACGCAGCCGTGACCTCTAGCTCCATTGACGGCGCGGATTCACGCCGCCGCTCCGACACACAGTTGTCCGGTTTCCGGCCGCCACCATGCTCCGCCGCGGCCGACGGGCTGCAGCCTTCTCATCATCTGGCAGTGCAGACTCGCGCTTCCCTTCCTTCCTCTCGGTCGACCGGGTGCCGGCCGCTGCCTCCTTCCACGAGCCATTGCGGATTCGTTCCAAGATTGAAAAATTAAACGATCACATATTTGAGATCCTTGCGTCGAGGTCTTCACGTCTATATATCGCACTCAAAAAAACTCCATATTTCCAGTGCCAATAAATATTAGGCATTGAAGAATGCACGAAGAACGCACGAAGAATAAAAAGAAATAGGAGCATGGTTTATGTGCGGGATGATGCCCATGTTCGTTTGGCCATCGTCATCATGAATTTAGGATATGAAGAAACAATAGAATAAAACTCAACATGCTTAAAACCCTTACCTCAATTGTTCGTTGGTGGTGGCGTGAGGAAGAAGACACAGGCGATGAAGAACGTCGACATTCGTCACTTCCGCAAGGCGCTTCCGATCCGGGCTCAGGGTCGGTTCCTCATTATTCGTTGGGGGGGGGGGGGGGGTTCTTCATTGGAGAAATTTCTTCTCGGTTCTCCAAGGTTCTCTCAAATCTCCTTTTCCAACGATTTAGAACAAGGAAATGAAGATCCAACGTATTAAAATAAGCTTATCAAATTAATAAGGTTGGCACAATTAATTTGGTTATGTTGGCACATTTAAGTTGGCGCAATTAAATGACACAATTGAATAGGAGGATTCCAAGTGATTTCCCCACATTAAATAAGGGTTCGGGTGGTCCCCATCACTAGAATTCAAAAAGGAGGTTTCAAACTCAGGTGGTCCACACCTCCATAAATCAAAAAGTTGGTTTCAAAAAGAAAAATAAAATGTTAATTATTTTATTTTTCTTCTCCCATGAAAAATTGAAAAAATAACTTTCTCCCTCGACCTACTGCGGTCGAGGTGAAGGTCCCCTTAAGCGAATACCAGCGCTGCAAGATCAACAGTGTCCTCAGATTTCAATTCCGAGTACCGGTTCAAAAGTTACAAAAACCGGCACGCACATTTACTGAACATACCCAAAAAAAGTTCAGAAATTCATTCCGGGCACTCCAGGACTCAGAATCACGCGCCGTTAATTTTCGCGGACTTCTTAATATTCCCATATAATTAAAAAAAAAATTACATGGAAAACCCGAGTCATTACAGTGGAAGTTGTTAAAAATATTTTTCAATAAAACATGCACACCCTTTGTTTGAGAAATTGCACAAATTATCTTTATAAATAAATTATAAGATTTCATAAGGTGTTTTGGTCATCAAAGTGAATTCTCAATAAACACAATATTTTTACTTTTCATTTCAAGCAATATTTGAAATGTCAAGCATCGGTAAAATATTTCAAGATTTCTTTAAAATAAAATTCGAGGTTTAAAGTATTATTTTGGTTTTAAAATCAATGTTAATCACCAACTTTATGTTTTAATAATTATTCATGTGTTAATTGGATTTCAAACCAAGAACTTGGGTGATTTGAATGTGTTAAAAATGTTGGATTTTTTTTTATTTTTAAAGTGGTGATTAAACCCTTGTAATCTATATTTAAAACCACTTTTTTTTAACCTTGGTTAATTTTTATATCAACGTTTTGGGGTGTTTAAAGCTTTTAAGATTTCCAAATGAGATGGATTATTTCAAAAGAGTGTGTTCTCCCACGTGGATTGGATCTTGAAACTTATTGTGTCTTTGAATGTTTTTAATGGCTGTTTAAAGGGTAGCGTGAATTCCCATTTGAGGGATGTGCTCGGGCTTCACCATTTCCGGCCCCCTTGAGGGCTCTTGCTTTCTTCTTTTTTGATTTTTGAATAAAAAAAAATGAACTACTACTACTATATAAGGTGTGATACCCTCTTAAGCCCCTTTGATTCTTGTATGAGCATTGTAACTTGTGATCCCATGTGGGGATGTTTATTATTGAAGAATTGTATATTTTTTTTAGGTTTTATGTATATGTGGATACATATTATAAGGGTGGGAGGTGATGCCTGATGCATTTTAAATGCTTTTCACGTGATGCATGTAGTTTTTTGACTATTATCACCTCCATTTGACTTGTAATGGGAGTCTTAGGTAGATAATATGTGGGATTTGTGTGGGAAAACCCTAGTGTGATAGTGGTATTAATGGGGAAATGTTTCTTGGCGACTCCAAGATGGTTAGGCTCAAGGAATATGAGGCCCTTATGCTAGTAGACTCTTTTTATATGATCCCATGGGTGAAGGTGTTCTAGGGATAACACCATCCTTGATCCCATGGAAGAAGAAATTTTAGGGGCACTATCTTGGGGTATTTTGATGAGACTTCTATGGGTGTGGATAGGTTTAGTAGCGATGACCTAGTTTCCTTATCTTCAGTTCAAGTCTTTTTATTAATAGAGCCTAGTGACAATGCTCATGACACTAGAATCCTTTTTAGAATCATTTAGAGGATTTATCTCTCTACTTATATTGTATCCCCTGCTATTTATGTTATTGTTTGGCACATATTTTCTTATTGTTTTCCCCATGTTGTGTGACTTGACATAGTGGTTCTTGACTGTGTGCCTTCTTCCTTATTTTTATGGTTTGCTTTTCAGATTTTTTGAAAAGGGATTGTGAATGGTTTTTAAAGAAGGAATAAAGAAAAGTGTGATTTTGAACTATTTTCAAACTATTTTAATAATGAGTTTGAAAAGTGTTCTCAAATTAGAAAAGTTAGAATGATTTTTATTGGCTGAGGAAAAATGTTTTCCAAGTGATTGTTTTCATTTAATGACAATCTTAGAAAAAGATTTTTAACACACTTTTATGTGTTACTACTTATTTGGTAAAAATTTATAGAAAATGTTTGTTTTTATAAAGTATTTCAAACTAGATTTTTTTAGGATTTAATACGAAATTGATATCTTAGATTTGGTAGGTTGTGGTGACCCACTGTACTTTTATATTACACCTATGTTTTATAGGTTCGGGTTTGTTTTGGCTTGTTTCACTTCCTTTGGATATTTTGAGAGGGATATATGGTTGGATAGTGACCCTAGTTGAACATATTTTGTGTATTTATTTTGTTAAATATTAAAATTACCAAATCAAATAGGATGAATATGAATAAATAATGGATGAATGTCAATCGTATAATAAAAGAGAATGAAGATGGAGTGAAAGAGTTCATCTAGTTTGCAAAAGATCATGCATATGACCCTTCTCAAATCCTTTGTCCATGTTTATATTGTTGTTATTCAAGACTAATTAGTCCATAGGATTTGGAAGAACACTTGATCTATCATGTAATAGATCAGAGTTATAAATGTTGGAATAAGCACATGGAAAAAGAGAATATAGCTAGTGGCTGAGATAACACTGCGTTTTATGGATCACCTGATATGATTATAAGTGTAGACAATGATAAAGACCATATTGAGAATGTGATTACATATGTGAATGATGATGAAGATCATACTGAGGAAATAAAAAGGATATTTGATGATGAATTTCATGATAGTCCAAAATTGTTTGAGAAGTTAAAGAGTTGTGAAAAGACGTCATTGTATGCTTGTTGCACTAAATATACAACATTATCAGCCGTATTGAAGATGTATAATTTGAAAGAAAGAAAATAATGGAGTGACACCAGTTTTATGAAACTACTTTCTCTTTTGAATGACATGCTCCTTGAAGATAATTATCTCCCTAGCCGAACATACAACACCAAACGAATGCTACGCTCGATGGGTATGATCTCTAAAAGAATACACACCTACCCGAATGACTATATACTATTTCACAAGAACCAAAAATAAATTAAATAATTCCTAAAGTGTGGTGCTTCTTGATATAAGAGAGATGAATTGGGTCCTAAGAAATTTTTATGGTACTTTCCAATTATTCCAAGGTTTATGCACCTATATGGAAGTGAGGAGACTATAGGGAAATTGATGTGGCATGGAGATACAAGAAATAAAGATGAGAAACTACTTCACCTGATAGACTCTTCTCAGTAGAAGAAAATTGATCATGAGTCCTGAATTTGGAAACGATTCGAGAAGCCTTCGCCTTGCATTATCTACAAATTGATTGAATTATTTTGGTTTTCAAAGAAGCACTCACAGTACATGACTAGTTATGTTGGTAAATTATAACTTTCCACCATGGTTATGCATGAAATGAAAATAAATCATGTTATCTATGCTTATATTTGTACCAAAACAACTGGGTAATGATATTGATGTTTGTTCAGATCCATTGATCAAGGATTTGAAACTATTATGATATTCGGGTGTTACGTTGTATGATGATTACAGAAATGAATATTTCATGCTAAGATCCATGTTGTACAAGATGATAAATGAATTTATTGCATATAGAAAATTTTCAAGATATAGCATTAAAGGAACTCAAGGGTGACCCATTTGCGAACAAGGTACACGATAAATTAGGTTGAAACATTCATCAAAGGTTGTGTTTCTAGGACATCGTAGATTTCTACCTTGATGTCATAAGTACTGATCTTTGAAAACATCATTCAAAGTAAGTTCAGAAGAACGTATATCACTGTCTCTACTAATAGGTGATAAACTATTTGAGAAATTAAAAGACGTGGACACTACTTTTGGTAAACCATTTTCGAAAAACCTTACAAAAATCAGTTAGAAAAAGAGATTTGTTTTTTTGAATTGCAATACTGGAATTGTTTGTATTTCAGACAGTTTCTTGATGTTATTAATGTTGAAAAAAATATATGTGATAGTTCCATAAACACACTGCTAAATGAACCTGGAGAAACAAAGAATGAAATTAAGGCTAGGTTGTAAATGGTTGACATGGGAATACGATAAGAGTTGGCACCAGTGAATAGTGAAAACAAACTTTTCTTCCTCTAGATGCTTACAATCTTTCCAGGCAGAAGTGATATCATTTTTTCAACTTCTTGAATGATGTAAAGGTTTCAAAAGGGTATTCATAGAATATCAAGAATATTGTGTCAATGATCAATTTAAAGTTAAAGGGTTTGAAATCACATGACTTCCATGTTTTGATGCAAGATCTAATTCTTATAAATTTACATTCCATTTTACCCAAGAATGTCTGTCATACTTTAACCAAGATTTGTTTCTTCTTCAAATCTATATGCAGAAAAGTTATAGACATGACAAAATTGCCAACTATGAAAAGATAAATTGTTGTCATATTATGTGAATCAGAAATGTTCTTCCTGCCAGTATTCTTTGATATGATGGTTCAATTGATGGTTCACTTGGTGAGAGAGATTCAACTATGTGGTCATGTACACTATAGATGGATGTACCCCACTAAACGATATACAAATATTTTCAAAATGTATGTCAAAAATAGAAGTCGGCCAGAGGGTTGTATTGAGGAGTGATATATTATCGAGTAAGCCATTGAATTCTGTACCAAATACCTGCCCAGTGTGGAAAGAATTGGTCTACCAAAATCTCGTCACACTGGGTGGCTTTAAGGTGAAGGAATTTTTGGAATATATGTTCCCACAATCAATATTATAGATCAGGAGCAGAACCACCTTTACATTTTTCATAATAGTTTGGAGGTTTTACCATATGTTGAAACCCACAAATAATTTCTTAGGCATTTGAATCCATCAAGGGATGAAAGATGGATATCAAATACACATAATCAACAGTTTATATGATGGTTTTAGGACCATTTTTTTAAAGAGTCAGATGAAAATCTGGATTCAATTTCAGAACGACTTCGATGGCTAGCTAGAGGACCAAGTGTGCATGTATTATCTTTAAATGGTTATATGTTCTATAAAAATGAACATGATTAATACAGTACCATGAAAATCTAATTTACGTGAATATGTCATACTTTGGCATCATCAAACAAATATGGGTGTTAGATTATACAACATTCCAAGTGATGTTTTTTCAATGCAACTGGGTTGATAATAGGAGTGCTGTTAAAATATATGAATTGAGATTCATGAAAGTGGATTTCAGTAAGGAAGGGTACAAAGATGAACCATTTATAACGGCATCACAGGCAGTAAAAGTATTTTATGTTCCAGATCCTACAAACCAAGAGTGGTCAATTATTCTGTTATCAACCAAAACCACTAAAGGGTCAGATGAAAACTCAACCAAGGATGACCCTTTCATTGGGACATCACAATCATTTCGCAACGATCCCAATGTATATGGGGTCTTGTATGTCATAGGAGACCACAACAAAGGGATTTTGATACTTGATAGAGGGGTAAAATCCCTTCAACCTTTAAAAAAAGAGTTCAATAATCTACAAGGTGAAAATGACTATGATTTATATCTATCAACACCCACCCATCACCTTGTAGTGAGGGCTACAATGTTTAATATCCAAGACAACATACTACACAACAGACCTCTTCTAACAAGTTATCTGAGAGTAGTGATTAACATAGCTCATCAGCCAAGCACCGAGATACCTGTTCCACTTAATGATGAAGATATTCATAAGGTTGAACAAAATGTTGGAACATTCATCACATGGACATCAGATATCATAAAAACATATATCAACAATGAGGTATTCATTTCCAATTTATTTTTCTTATTAAACATTTAACAATTAATGAAAAAAGGTATGAACCAATGAATGCTATTATAGAAGGAAAAAGGGAAGGGGGTAAAACAAAAGGTCGACTCAAAACCAATTAAAGGATCAACCAACCAATCAAAAATATCTTCTGAAAGCACCTTTACCCCAACCATTTAATATCCACTTTTACTAACATTAAAGGTTCATGCAGATACAAATTTACAAAGTGGTAGTAGTCACATAGTTGATTTTGAAAAAAAAGTATGGAGAAGAAGGTATTGACTATATTTCTATTGATAATGTAAATGAAATCCTCAACTATGAATAGTTATGAGTCTAAATTGTAAATGTATACATGAGGTATGTTTTCATGATTTAATTTTACAAAAGTTGATATACTATGTTAATTATGACTAAATACATTTCATATTTTTTTCAGGTGCATATATCAATACCAATTGAAGGGATTTCCCCATGATTTTTTGGACTCATTATTACTCATGACACCTCTATAGAAAAAAATAGAATCCAAACAAATGGATGAAATAGTGACAGACCTGGACAAATTGTTTGAAAGAAAACTTGGGGATGACATACTCTTCTTAATACAAATGATGTAGGGGTAAAATGCTAAAATTTAATCATATAAAATATATTTTCATTTATTTCATTACTTATTATTTTTTTTTGTTTTTATGAAACATTGGATTCTCATTACGGTCAATTTGGATACTCCAAAGATTTATTTCCTAGATTCACTGCATGGATTTCCAACAAACTAACCACACATGATAGAGTTTTTCAATTTGTAATACACTACATACAACGTTTTAGAACTAAACTTCAAGTTATATAATTTATATTATGTTTTAATGAGGAATCTTTAATTATAGGGTGGTGTATAAATATCATCAAAATCGTGGCATGAGGACAAGCATTGTGCACAAGGACCCCAAAAAGTTCTACAATCGGATTGGTATCAAGGTATATATAATAATATTTCGCTATCCAAAATAATATCAAACCAAATTACTTATTTTATTCAATGTTTATCCAGTTTTTAAAACAAATAAATGGAAAATAATGTGGTTATTATGTTTAAAAATTTATGAGGGAGATCATATTCCATCAAAAAACACACATCCCCAAAGAGGTATTTACAAAGTTAATTACTATTTCATTTAAAAAATTTATTAATAATTTGGGTATTTATATATTTCCAGTACTATTATGACTGTAAAAAAATCATATTCATGAGATGATATACATTTTCTTATAAATAAATGGGCATCATACCTGATCGTAGAATGTACACAAATAGCATGACGATGTGACTTCCATAGACTTAATGGTTTGTTTCATATTTATATTTAATTTATTTCTTTTTAGTATTACTTACATAAGAATTTTTCTCTTATATAGGTGGATTCATTTTTATATATGTGGATTCCTTTGGGACATGTAGGAATCAGAGACACCTCAATTCGACACATGGTATGACTGGTATGACTCTAGGAGCATCTTTTTATTTAAAATTGAAATTAATTTTATCAAAATAGACAAATGAAATATTCAAAACCGAAAAAAACATTCAAATTGTTTTTATACTTTATGAAAATGATCCATAAGTAATTTAGGATGTGTAGGAATCAGCCGAACCTCAATCCAACGCATAATGTGACCAGTATGACTCAAAGTGTCCGTTATCAGTTTAAAATCGACATTTCAGTTTAAAATGTGTCACTCAATGAAAACCAAGAAAACACAATTTTATTATCTTTATAATTTATAAAATCGATTCATAAATCATTTGTGATGTGTAGGAATCAATCTCATGTCAAACTGATACACGATGTGACCAGCATGAGTTAAAGTGCGTGTTTCTAGTTTAAAATGAAATTTCAGTAAAAAAGAAAAGTGACATAATGAAAACCAATAGAACATATTCATATTGTTTTGATACTTTAGTAAAATAATCCACGAGTCAATTGGGATGTATAGGAATCAATCATACCTCAATCCGTTGCACAGTGCGACCAGTATGACTCCAAGTACGTCTCTTTATTTAAAATTGACATCAATTTTAGTAAAAAAGAACAACTGACATACTGAAAATTTATAAAACACATTTGGATTATTTTAATACTTTAAAGAAATGATCCATGATTCATTTGGTATGTGTAGGAATAATATTCACCACAATTTAGGGCACGACGTGACTGGTATGACTTCAAGTGTATCTTTTTTATTTAAAATTTACATCAATTTTAGTAAAAAGGACAACTGACCTACTCAAAATCGACCAAATGAATTCATATTGTTTTTATACTTTAGGTAAATGATCCATGAGTTATTTTTGAAGTTTATAAATTATCCTTACCTCAATCCGCGACACAGTGTGACTGGTATGACACCAAATGTGTCTTTTTTATTTAAAATTTATATCAATTTTAGTAAAAAGGATAACTTACCTACTCAAAACCAAGAAAACACATTCATATTGTTTTGATACTTTAGGAAAATTATCCATGATTCATTTGGGATGTGTAGGAATTATCTTCACCACAATTTAGAGCATAGTATGACTTGTATGACTCCAAGTGTGTCTTTTTAATTAAAAGTGACATCAATTTTAGTAAATAGGGACAAGTGATGTACTAAAAAATGAGGAAAAAAATTTGGATTGTTTTGATACTTTAGATATATGATCCATGAGTCATTTGGGACATGTAGGAATCATATGTACCTCAATCCAAGGCATGATGTGACTGATATGACTCTAAGTGCATCTTTTTTATTTAAAATTTATATCAATTTTAGTAAAAAGGGTAATTAACTTGTTAAAAATAGAGAAAACACATTTAAATTATTTTGATAATTTAGGAGAATTATATATGATTCATTTGGGATGTGTAGGAATATCACACACCTCAATATGATGCACAATGCGACTAGTATGACTCCAAGTGCATCTTTTTATTTAAAATTGAGATCAATTTTAGCAAAAGAAACAAGTGACCTACTAAAAACCAAGAAAACTCATTCATATTGTATTTATAATTTAGGTAAATGATCCATGAGTCATTTGGGATGTGTATGAATCATCTAAATCTCAATATGATGCACGGTGTGATCGATATGACTCTAAGTACATCTTTTTATTTTAAATTGACATTAATTTTAGCAAAAGGAACAAGTGATGTACTGAAAAATGAGAAAACACATTTGGATTATTTTGATAATTTATAAAAATGTTCTATGAGTCATTTTTGATTTTTAAGAATCACCCGAACCGTAATTTGACACATAGTGTGACTGGTATGATTCAAAGTGCCCGTTATGATTTTAAAATTGACATTTTAGTTCAAAACGCGTGTCACTCATTAAAAACCAATAAAACACCTCTATTTTTTTTTTATAATTTAGGAAATCAATTAATAAGTCATTTGTGACATGTAGGAAGCAGTCTCACATAAAACCAACATATGATGTGACCCGTATGAATCAAAGTGCATGTTTCCAGTTTGAAATGACATTTTAGTAGAAAACACAAGTGACATTCTGAAAATTGAGAAAAATGCATTTGGATTTTTTTTATACTTTAGAGAAACAATCCTTAAGTAATTTGTGACATATAGGAATAAACTACACCTAAATCCCATGCATGGTGTGACTGGTATAACTCCAAATGCATCCTTATTTAAAATTGATATTAATTTCATTAAAAAGAACAAGTGACATTCTCAAAACTAATAAAACACATTCAAATTGTTTTGATACTTTAAGACAATGATAAATACCTCATTTGTGATGTGTTGGAATCAAACACATCTCAATACAATACATAGTGTGATCGATATAACTTCAATTATGTCTTTTTATTTAAAGTTGATATTTTTTTAATGTATTCGTTCATATTATTGTTTAATTTATTTCTTTATAATATTACTAATATAAGATTTTTTTTCTTATATAGGTGGATTATTTTTCTTGGTTTGAGGTGATTTTTTCGACAATGGATACAATGGGAGGACCTTTTTGAGAGAGGATCATGGGTTCCAAAGATAAACATTAATGTTTTAAATTGTTTTTGGATAGTAGTTGTAAATGTAATTATGAAAAACATTATTTTAAATGTATATAGTAGTGTTTTTTTGTATTCATGATGTAAAATTTATTTTAATTAAATTAAATATTTTTTGTATTAGAGGTTTCAGTGAGCTGTTTTTGTGTACATGAGATTACTACAGTGTGCTGTTATACAAACAGCACAATGCAGCAGATGGGGCCTTTATCAGTGAAATTTCTAGCACTGATAAAGGAAAACATTTATTAGCTCTATTTCTAGCACCGATAAAGGCCACCATTTTTCAGCAATATTGAAAGTTCTAACATAGTGGGACTTTTATCAGTTATTTTTTAGTACTGATAAAGAACACCCTTTATCAGTGCTTTTGTAGCGTTGACAAAGGTGACCTCCCTTTAACAATGATGAGATTAACAACACTATTTAGCACTGTTAAAAGACTTTTTGCATGATATTGAAGGGAATATCTGTAGTAGTGATGGTTAATACTAACCATGTGGGGTCATCAGGGTGCAGAAGTGGGCCAAACACCCATGTGAGAGCTATGCAGTTTTTAACACAACAAAAAAGATCGACTTGTGCACTGTTTCCCAAACTGTGCACATGAACTACGCGTGTCACGAACCAGCCCGAGTCGACCCTGAACCGGTCACCCAGGCCAGCCCGCAAAAAGTCCCGAGAGGTGTTCCCGATCTTCCTAGGATGGAGACAAGAACCAAGGGAATCAATAGAGTACACAAGGGAATGATTTTACCCATATATAAACAATCAAACAAACATCGAAAAGAAATGTACAACCAAAAATTCATTTATATAAAAATTGAACTAAACATTATTTTTACAAGAAACTAAAAGTAAAACTAAACTAACAACTCAAAAGACCAAACCCAATAACCAAATAAGTCCATGTGACCCCTCTGGTCACTCTCCAACACAATGATAACATGCCACCCAAGGCGATCAAACTCAAGATGAAACATGCACAAGGGATAAAAACAGAAGAAGACTATATGCATGGGTATTAAAACTCATTAGGTTAGATTGATATTCTATTAACAATGAAAATCCTTTAAAATAAAAGAAACATCAATTTCAAGTTTTAAATACAAATATAAAGGTATGTTTTCCAAATGAGGTACCATGCTATAAAAAAAATTACCAGACAAAAACATGCATGTTTTATAAACAAGAATGCTAGTAACAAAGAGGTGCAACTTGAAAATGAAAATAATTTTCAAGAGGAATGATTTAAAGAATTTACACTTTTAAATAAATCACACAAACTTCTAAATTCATCAACCAAACACACTGTATTCCAACGGTGAGTACAAAATATCCCATGAGTACAACTCACGGGAACACCCCTAGGCACTAGTTAGTTGTGAGCCCCAGGTACCTCGTATCTCGGTGAAAGTAACCATAATAAATATCCATTATCATGAACACAAGACACTAGTATATAGAATAACCATAACCTAGTGTTCCCCCAACAACATCATCATCATAGTTTACTTAGTGTTGTCATCGTCAATCTTGCTACGTGAAACAGGGGCCAAACCCCACGGGATCACTAGCATACTAGTACACATCCGCCCACCTAGATACCCGAGATTCCCTTTAGTGCTCAATCAAGTTACACATATCATAAAATACACTTTTCACATCAAAATTATATTATCAAACCATAAACACACAAACATCCCACAAACATTATTCACATTTCTTTCACAAATCACCAAACCACTAAAAAGTTTCGTAAAACAATTTCAAGGAGTATAACGAGGCCTTGCACATAAAATACATTTAAAAAGGATCTTTTAAGTCTATAAAACCATAAATAAAATAAAAAACATATTTTTCATCCCCAAAACTAATTAATAAATCAATTTAATGGACCATAAAGTCACCCCAAAAGATAGAACATGAAATACACATGGAAACCATTTTTACAAAAAAATGCCAAACAGGCCTTTAAGCCTTTCTCAAAACTAACATTTGGACAAGGTATTAATTTCACTTTTATTAAGGAGGTTTATAAACACAATTTAGAGCATTAAAACAAATTTATAAATCCCTTAAAACACTCAGGTTACATATTCAAAAGACAACCATTTTCATAAGGATGTGAAACATGCCATTTTCTGACAACTTGGGCCAAAAAATGTTGTTAACCAAAACCCATTTGTTTGTAAAACAAAATCCAAAATGTAAATAAATATAAGGAACCAAAAATACCGTTTATAATTTTTCAAATTCATTTATAAATCCAAAAAATAATTTTTAAATCACACATAACACATAAAATCCAACCGGGCAATTTACCAAACACATGACATGCCCTTTTTAAACAAAACAATTTATTTTAAGAACTTGAAAAGGAATAAAACACCAATTTCATGTCATATTTTATTATAGATACTATAAAATGTTAAAAATACCATAAACCAGGTTCTAAACCTCACAAAATAGTTGTGAAAGATAGCGGAACATTTAAAAAAACACCTAGTGTGCACTTTTATGACAAAACAACACTACCTTTCACAAAACAAGGCTTAATCAACCATTTTTCACACCAAGAAAATTATCCAAAGTCTGAAAAAAATAATAAACATATATATAAGATGTAAAAAATAAGAAAATTATGAAACTTAAATGATAAAGGTATGTGCAAGAGATATCCTACCTCAAATCCTTGGCGTAATGGAAATGCACACCCAATATCACCATCCGAGGGTTTACAAAACCTAAACCTATGACTAACAGCCCCAAAAGAACAAAAAACCCATAAAAAATCATGGGATAACAGAACCCTAGGTCTATCATGACCAGGGGAGATTCTAAAACCAAGAAATAATGAAAGGAGGAAGAAGAGGGAGGATAAAGGAGAAGGAATCTCACATTTTCAACTATAAAACTCTTAGTATTCCATTAGATCTGAACCTGTAGAGAAAAGGTAATGGGTTGTAACTTCTTGGAGAGTATAATAAGGTCTGTAAGAACCAGGGAAAGAATATTTTTGTGAAAAATAGTACTAATTGAGTGATTTATATATGAAACAATTTACCTTCTCAATTCTGAATGATTTGAGGAAACCTGAGAAATTTCGCCCTAATATTCAATTTAAATAAGATCCAAATAGGTAAAATAGATAATGGGGGAGAGGATAGGTATTTTTGATTATATTTTGAGGTATAATCACCAAAAGATATTAAAAAATGAAAAATATATAAAAGAAACAAATTATTTTTTTAAAAACTGGAAATGGGCCCACAGGCTGGCCCAATACCTAAATAAGTAACCAAAATTCACCATGATTATGAATTTTTAAGAGGTCCAAAATGATATGGAGGTTTGAATATGTCAGTGTAGGAAAATTATGAAGTGTAATAGGTGGAAAATGTTTAAAAAATAGGAGTTATAAAAGAAACAAATTTGGTTTTTAAAACTGGAAATGGGCTCACGGTTGGCCCAAATCATGAAGTAACCACCCTCTCTCGAAAAACTCCTAAACAAGCAACGGGGAACCCAAATTAGGGTGATTTGAAATATATGGTAGTTAAAAACTCAAAATTAATCTCACCCAACACCCAAGAAAAGGACTGGGATTTTCAATGAACCAGATCAAAACCATGACATGAAAAGAAAAAAAAACCGGGTGTGACAATTCTCCCTACCATTAAAGATTTCTGCCCCCAGAAATCCATAACGATTTTCAATTGATAGAATAAAACCTAAGGATTCCTTATAAACATAATAAAACCTCTAAAGATAATGAAATATTATTCACCAAAAATGTAACTTAATACTCTTTCCCAAACAAAACACCAACTCATAAACACTTCTGGAGAATCAACAGAAAGGTCAAGCCACCACCTCCACAACCAAGCCAAGAACTAGATTATTGGGCCTTCTACCAATGAACCCAATGATCACCCAAACCATAGTTCACTCAAAAAATCCAATGACTTGGGGTAGAGGCTGGAATGGGATCCTAACCATTAAATCAAAACTACTATCCGACAAATCCTAAAGGGAAGATCTTCAAGACCCACAATGGGTCTCCCCACCATTAGAGACCAACTAGAAATGAACAAAAAAAAAATAATTCAAAATTAACTAGAATTGGGCCTCACCTAAAAATGACCACCAAAACTCTCCCACAACAACCTACAAATCCAATTTAATAGGGTTACAACATCAACATCTAAACCAACCACTTTTGAACAGAGGAAACAAGAACTGAACTGACACTTTCAGCACAGATCCAGACCCCCACCACTTGGGGAGGGGAGGGAAGGGTACCCAATAATTTGGCCAATGAAACCACAAAAGAAACAAAGTAACTACCCAAAACTATCCACCTATGAATAGGTAACACCAAGACCACACCCGATTTTCACAGGAGGTCCACACAGGGACATTGATCGAAAAAACACATCCATGAAGGCATAACCATAGACACTGTGTGCAGGGTAAGTCCACCATGATTGTTGTGACAAAGAGAAATTCACAGTAATGAGGAACCACAATAGATACATAGAAACTGCCATACCATAATGGTAGAGGCAGGAGCCTGGTCAAGCTCCCCACACCTATTTAGATTTCCTAACTGTGTGAAAAGCTTCACTCCAAGGCCTATGGCTGGAGCCCTGAATCTTGAAGCATCTTCTGCCCCGCAGTCAGGTGGTAAGGATCACACCACTAAAAAAAACTCACTTTCTCAACAAAACACCTTCATCTAAATAGGAACTCATAGATACATATCAAATTTATATCTCACTCTGAACGAGGAGAATAATGGACAAGGAATATAGCGAAACACATCAACATCACCGAACACAACTGTTATGTCCAAAAGAATTATCACAACCTGGAGGCACTTTAAATCAATCCCAAAAAACTATCTATTTAAACTAATGGGACGAGGAATTATTTGAGGATGTGGATCTATATTGTGAAAAATTATAAAGAATACTTAGGTTTATCAATTGTAAATCTTGCAAACATAGAAATATCTATGGATACATCACAACATCCAACGCATCTTTAGAAACCCACTGAACATTACTCCAAAACCGAGCCACCAACAAGATATCATCTCAAGATACAACAATATTATGACTTCTAGATCACAAGTAAGCTTACTAAATAAAAAAAACTCTTCTAAGACATAGAAAAAATTACCCACATAACCATTTTTTTATAAACAAAGGCCACAATTTTTTAGCTCAAAACACTTTTTGAAAAATAAACTAATTTGGTGGGTTTCCACATTAACCAATGGTGTTTCATAAAGTATCACCCACATGCACATTTCCATGCCACCCAGGAACCAAACCACCATGAAATATAGGCCATCCTTATAGATATCAATAAAACCATGCATGTGAGCACCCATGAAAACACCAAAGTCTAAAAAACAACAACATCATTCCAGAAAAAACATTTACCTTCCAATAGAACACTAACCACCAAGTAAAAAACCCTTTTAATATTTCACAAAACAAACCACACTTCATCAAGAAACATTTGCTTAAAAAATGTACCCCTTTTCGTTTTTAACAACTTTTAAAATAGCCAAGCTACTCCAAACAACCACTTCCCATTTTTTGAAATTTAGTAAGGTATATTTTCATAATCCAATGTCCATTGAGACCAATACCCTTTCTAGGAAAACACCAACCGCTCAAAACCAATCTCCAAAACTAATTTATCAGATTCAAACACTTTTCAACATCCCAAAACACCCCATTTAAAACAAAGATTCAGAATCATCTTAAAATGATTCACACTTTCAAAACATTTTATTCCAACAAACCAAAAGTTTAGATTATAGATAATCCAATCCCCTTAAATCATTTCCACTTCTTATTTTTTTTAAAAAAACCTTCCAAAACCATTATTATATTTAATTTTTGAAAACCCCCTTTTCCACTTTTCAAAATCCAATCCTTCCTTTAAAACCTATTTCCAAAATCCTCACACAGGGATTTTCAAAACAAAAATTCAGAATTCAAGAAAGGTCCAAGAGACCCAAAAAAGGAACTAGTGTCTGTGGGTTACTTGACCATATGGTTGGCAACCATATGTCAAACACAACACCAACACAAAGAGACTTATTAGGACCATGCCCCAGCTCCACATGGATTTCCAAGACCTATGAGCTCATGGAGGCAATTAGTCAGACTCCCCTTGTCATATCCCAACACCAAACAATCAACAAGAACAAAGAACACTAATAAAAACGGACTTCCCGTGGAAACCTGTGGATCAGAATGAGAAAGAGTTCATGACGCTCTTCCCACACTTACCCCTCAAGTCCCAGCAATACCACTCCATATACCTTGACATACCCCAAATAACAAGGGCACTCTAAAAAGAAAGGTCTGCTAAGAGCCGACCTCCTATGATACCATTTTGTCACGAACCGTCCTGAGTCGACCCTAAACTGGTCACCTAGGCCAGCCCGTGACAAGTCCCGAGAGGCGTTTCTGATCCTCCCAGGATGGAGAAAAGAACCAAGGGAATCACTAGAGTACCCAAGAGAATGATTTCTACCATATTTAAACAATCAAACAAATAGCGGAATGAAATGGACATCCCAAAATACATTTATATAAAAATTGAACTGAACATTATTTGTACAAGAAACTAAAAGTAAAACTAAACCAACAACTCAACTGAACAAACCCGATAACCAACTAACTCCATGTGACCCCACTGGTAACTCTCCAACACAACAATCACACATTGGCCAAGGTGATTGAACTCAATTTGAAACCTGCACAAGGGATAAAAACAGAAGAAGATTATAGGCGTGAGTATTAAAACTCAGTAGGTTAACCCGATATTCTATTCCTAATGCACATACTTTAAAATAAAAGAAACATAAATTTAAAGTTTTAAATACAAATATAAAGTTATGTTTTACAAATTATGTACCATGCTATAAAAAAATTATCATACAAAAACATGAATGTTTTATAAACAAGAATGCTAGTAAAAATTTTCAAAGAGGTGCAACTTCAAAATGAAAATAGTTTTTAAGAGGGATGATTTAAAGAATTTACAATTTTAAATAAATAATACAAACTGCTGAATTCATCAACCAAACACACTGTATGTCAATGGTGAGTACAAAATAGCCAATGATCACAACTCATGGGAACACTCCTAGGCACTAGTTAGTTGTGAGCCCCAGGTACCTCATATCTAGGTGAAAGTAACCATAATAAATATCTGTTCTCGTGAAAATGATCCAATAGTAGAGAGAATAACCATAAACTAGTGGTCCCCCAACAACATCATCATCATAGTTTAGTTATTCTTGTCATCATCAATCTTGCTACGTGAAACAGGGGACAAACCCCACAGGATCACTAGCATACTAGTACACATCTTCCCACCTAGATACCCGGGATTCCCTTTAGTGCTCAATCAAGTTACACATATTATAAAATAAAAATTTCACATAAAAATTCCATTATAAAACCATAAACACACAAGAATACCACAAACATGATTCACATTTCTTTCACAAATCACTAAACTACTAAAAATATTTGTAAAACAATTTCAAGGAGTATAATGAGGCCTTGCACATAAAATCAATTCAAAAATGATATTTTAAGGCCAAAAACCCATAAATAACATAACAAACCATATTTTCATCCCCAAAACCAATCAATAAATCAATTTCATGGACCATAAAATGGACCCAAAAGATAGAACATGAAATATACATGGAAACCATTTTTACAAAAAAAAATGCCAAACGACTCTTTAAGCCTTTCCCAAAACTAACATTTGACCAAGGTATGAATTTCACCTTTATTAAGTAGGTGTATACACACCATTTAAAGAATTAAAACACATTAATAAATCCCTTAAAACACTCAGGTTGCATATTCAAAACACAACCATTTTCATAAGGATGTGAAACATGCCATTTTTCGACAACTCGGGCCAAAACATGTTGTAAACCAAAACTCATTTGTTTGTAAAACCAAATACAAATTGTAAAGAAATATGAGGAACCAAAAATACCATTTATCATTATTCAAATTCATTTATAAATCCAAACAAATAATTTTTAAATCACACATAACACATAAAATCCAATCGGGCAATTTACCGAACACATGACATGCCCTTTTTAAACAAAACAATTTATTTTAAGAACTTGACAAGGAATAAAATACCAATTTCATGCCATATTTTATTCAATATACTGTAACATGTTAAAAATACCATAAAATAGGTTCTAAACCTCACAAAATAGTTGCGAAAGATAGCGGAACATTTAAACAAACACTTGGTGTGCACTTTTATGACAAAACAACACTACCTTTCACAAAACAAGACTTAATCAACCATTTTTCACACCAAGAAAATTATCCAAAGGCTGAAAAAATAATAAACATATATATCATATTTTAAAAATAATATAATGATGAAACTTAAATGATAAAGTCATGTTCAAGGAATATCCTACCTCAAATCCTTGGCGTAATGGAAACACACACCCAATATCACCATCTGAGGGTTTACAAACCCTAAACCTATGTCTAACAGCCCCAAATGAACAAAAAACCCATATAAAATCATGGGATAACAAAACCCTAGGTCTATCATGACTAGGGGATATTATAAAACCAAGAAATAATGAAAGGAGAAAGAAGAGGGAGGATAAAGGAGAAGAAATCTCACCTTTTCAACTAGAAAACTATTCGTCTTCCATTAGACATGAACCCTTAGAGAAAACGGAATGGGTTGTAAAGTCTTATAGCATATAATAAGGTCTGGAAGAACCATGGAAAGAATATTTTTGGGAAAAAGATCACGAATTGAATGATTTATGTATGAAACAATTTACCTTCTCAATTCTGGACGATTTGAGGAAACCTGAGAACTTTCACCCTAATATTCGATTCAAATGATACCCAAAGAGGTAAAATAGATAATTTGGGTGAGGATAGGTATTTTTTATTATATTGGGATGTTTAATAACCTAAAAATATTAAAAAATGAAAAATATATAAAAGAAAAAAATTATTTTTTTTAAAACTAGAAATGGGCCCACGAGCTAGCCCAATACCTAAATAAGTAACCCAAGTTCACCATGATTATGAATTCTTAAGGGGTAAAAAATGATATGAAGGTTTTAATATTTTATTATAGGAAAAGTATGAAGTATAATGGGTTAAATTTTTTTAAAAACAAAGGATTTATAAAAGAAACAAATTTGGTTTTTAAAACTGGAAATGGGCTCACAGTTGGCCCGAATCATGAAGTAACCACCCTCTCTCCAAAAACTCCTAAACAAGCAATGGGGAACCCAAATTAAGGTGATTAGAAATATATGGTAGTTAAAAACTAAAAATTAATCTCACACAACACCCAATAAAATAATCAGGATTTTCAATGAACTGAATCAAAACCATGACATGAAAAGAAAAAAAATCGGGTGTGACAGCTCAGGGTTCCACCTTGGATTGTGAAGGATGCACGGTTAGTGCACAGTTTGACCAACCTTGTGACCAAACTATTCAACTCAATATTTAAAGGGTAATTAACCATTTTTAACTTAATGATTTAAATGATTTAACCCTCCTATTTTCTTCCTTTCCTCCAGTGGCATGCCCTCCTTCTTCCATTGGAGAGCTTCTTAAATAATAACCTAATCTTTGATCTTCTTCCTCCATCCAACATCTGATTCAAACAATGTTCATCTCATTGGATGTTCATCAGTGAATTCTTTGTTCCTTAGGATCCTTTCACTATTTTTATTTCTATTAATGATTCTATTTTGGTGTAAGCTAATATTCCATATTCCCAATGTATTCAAACATTCTTCCACTTTATTCTAATCTATGTCAAGTTAGTAGCCAATACTAGATGAGTGTTATACCATGAGTATAAGGTAGGTGGTATATAACTTTTCCCTTAAAGTCTGGTCGTTTTATACCCTATTGTCATTGTTCCGCATTACAAAACTTCCGGTGTTGATCCTAAATTAATTGAATTCCTTGATTAAATTATTGGAACTTTGTTAGGTTTAACACTTAGCACCAAGTGATGGTTTGAGGTTTTAAACCTCAACCTGGACCACCCATGAGGTGTGTTTATGAATCTTCCACAACATATACCACCTTGTTGAATGCATGTGAGCTCACCATCTTATTGTGATCCTTAATGAATTAAATAAGATATAAGGAGAGGGTTTATACCTCCTTTGTCATGTGATTACATGTTATCAAAATGATTAACTAGGATGAATGGAAAATGTGGAATGATTTGGATGAACTCATGGCTTATGTATGATTATGAGATGATTATTGACTTGGATGCATTGTAAATTTCTACTCCTTGGATCTGAATGACTATGATTCCATGTACATTTCTACTTTATGGATCCAGATTAAATTGGATGCTAAGGAAATTTCTACTCATTGGATCTGACTTACATGGACTGACTTGGAAATGCTCTTTGGGTTCCACCCAAGACATTACCAAGTTTTCTATGTAGTTACTCTATGGACTTAATAAGGATGTATTGGTCATTTTATACCTTGGATTCATCCCTTGTAGGCCTCACACTGGATTACTCAACATAAGTCGTAGTGGATGTTTTATCATGATTTACAAATGGACCATGTTTATGATTTCTTATTTATAGTGAGATTTGGTAGGCATGATAGTATCACACTTACATGTATCACTTTATTCCTATTATATATTACACACTGCTTCATCTTATCTACACAAAATACACTTTTTATAGACACCGTTAGTGGTGGCCTACTGAGTTTTATCTCACACCATGTTCGATCTACCATTGGGTGCCCGGAAAGACTTCATGGATGTAGGTAGGGACCGGAGAAAGTTCCCTCTTTACGATACTTTGTTGATTATTCTTAGGATCAGGGGAGCACATGACCGAACTATGCTCTTGATTCTATTTGAAGATATATATATATTTTTTAGTTTTGATACATGTATTTTACTAAATTTTTATTTCCATGTATTGTCTTCCATTTTTTATAGATACATGAAATACTTATCTTTTAAAATATATCACCCTTGGATTTGTTTATTACTCTTGCTGTCTGGATGTTTATTTACCGCTGCTACTTATTTATATCATGCTTTCGCTTATTTATTCACTTGTGATACCATTGCATTACTCTGATCATGCGGATATAGTCTCTCCACCATACTATTATAGACCCTCGCTGCTAGTTGGAAGCCTCTATAATATGGGAGGCATGATTGAGACCATGTGACCCACCGACTTGGGGCACTGTTTAGTGGCTCCTAGGTCGGTATGTTACAAAGTGGTATTAGATCATTTATTTTCTTGGATTACTATTTTGAGACAACATGAAGGAGATTAGTAAGGAATTAGAAATTGGTTATAAGCAATGTCTAGGAGTACCTAACCCATGTTTGGGGTAATTACCAAGTTTCATATAATGAGGAATTGTTGATCTATATTTTTCCTATTATAGTTTGTTTGATTCCACCATTGGGTGATGCGCATGACACGTGAGTTATTATTTCTATGATTGAAGAATTGAATAATATATTTATCCTGATATGTAAAGGAAGCATGAATCATGCATCATTTTAGGCATCTTACAGGATTCACATGTCATGAATATGTCCTACCATATATGATTCATTGCTTGACAACATGACATTTATTATGTTTGTCTTGTGTTATATAATTATTATCAACTAATGTTTATTGAATGAGATTGAGAAACATAATTCATACTTAAGGTTATTTCCCTAACCTAAATAATGTTTTCTTGCATAGGCTATAATAGACACCTTAAGTAGTCAGTTATGGAACACTGAGTCATGGACCATTGGTAACATGGGATATAATGTGTTATGGTTGGGATTAAATGGATGACACAATTAAATTTATAAGTTGTATGATACCTTAATGGTAATCTATAAAATTCAAACATTTAAATAGAATTTTAATATAAATATGAATTTAAATGATTTTGAATTCTGAAAGAGAAAGGTCGCTATTAAATGGAGATTCTAATTACAACTTAAAGGGTGTTTCCTCTATAAATTGTAATTGAAATCCAATATATTAGGACCTGTGTTGTGAAATAGAGAGATTTACTGAGACCCGAATTTGGTAGTGGGCAGTAGGTAGTGTATCTGGTGCTCATTATGATAGTTCATGTTACCCAAAACTGGATTTAAGAGCATTTAGATTGATTTGGCTTGTTTTTAAGAAGTCTTATACCTGTTCTGTTCATATATCTGTGATATTTTCATTATTGAATATTTTCTAAGGCATTTTCTTGTAATTTGTAGAGATATACCACTGTGATGACCTCCAACCATATTCTAGAAGGATGGAAACAACCATACTCTGGAGGTGGTGGTACTTGAGTCGCCAGTAGAACCTACAGTAGTGCCACTTGCGGCACCGCTTGTTGTTCTTGATATGGGTGTTGATGGCCAATTCCAAGATGGATTCCCACACTTTATGCAGACTGTTCAGGGAGCCCTCCAGACTGCCACGACTATATAATTGTTGACATGTGTGTTCCAGAAGTAGAATCCACCCACTTTTTCTAGGTATAGTGATCTACAGGCTGTTGAGACGTGGATTGAGACTATATTGTTGATCTTTGAGCACTTGGATACTTTTATAGAGTAGAGAGTCAAGATTTATATGTATATTATTTGAGGAGTCTCTAAACACTGGTGGGATGTTCTAAACTAGTATTATAGGCTTTGAGATATGGTTCAGAAGGATTTCCAAACCAGATTTTATGACTAATTATTTCCTGAGTCTTTGAGAACTGAATGGGGTAGTGAGGTTATGCATATGGAGCAAGGTGATATGATGGTTATAAAGTGTTTGACTGGATTTATAGAGCTTCAACACTTTGCACTTTTCTATCTTTCTGATGAGCCATCTAGGGTGATATGATTCGAGGAAGGTATCAAGCATGTCGTTCGATCGAATGTGAAATTTTTTTGGTTGACTACCAAAGCTAAGATAGTGAATCAATAACTAATTACTAAATGTAACCTGAAGGAATATGGGGGCCCAGAGAAGGGTAGTGAAGCTTCTCAACCCAGTGGTTTAGTGTGATCTAAAAGGGAGTGTCGTTTTGAGACTTCTTGTGAGAGGAATACCAACTAGGATGTGAGTGCATAGTTTTGTCTTATGTCATCAGTGTGGAAGGTGGGGAAACATGTGGAGACAGTGTGATAGAGACCCAATAAAGTGTAGATCCTGTAGTAGGATGGGAAATCTATAACATTTTTGCAGGACCTTCCCTCTGACATGCAGTGATATGGGGTGGACACTGACTCTAGGTTCAGGAGAGGGATTCACAGCTTTGTATCAGGTCAGGAGATGGAATACTACCAGTTATTTTGGCTAAGGGGTTGTTCATGACTGAGGGATCCAAAAACTAATTTCATCTCAACAGTAGAGTAGGAATACTCAGATTAGCCAGGTTGTTTCCCAAGGTTATATTTCAAGATAGATATATTTATTACAGCTTATAACTGAGGAGTAGAGCATTGTTCCATCTACAGTGAGAGGTAAAATCTTAGAAGCTTCTACTCTAGTATCTACCCTTTTTGATACAGGTGTTTCACATTATTTCATATTTGTACCTATTGTAGAGAGCCTTGGGTTTGATTTATAGTTTTCTTATGGCGTTATGACACTAGATACTCATTGGGGATTCAATCGGAGAACTTATGCCAGTGTAGGGAATTCCCCCTTGAGATAGACAAGTATCACTTCTTATGGAATCTCTTTATTCTCAAGATGATGAGCTTTGACATCAAACAAGGAATGGATTGGTTGATTCCTTATCATGCCTATATTGATTTCTATCACCGGAGGGTATCCTTCACATCACCAGAGGGTGGTGGGTATATCCACAAGGGAGATTTAGATGTATATGCAGGTAGAATAGGACTAGAGCATTGTGGGATGTATAGTGTGACGACCTAGATTACTAGCCTTTATTTGGAAAATCAAGGAAAGCGATAGGTAGAATTCCCTTTAGTAGTAGATTGTTTCAGGGATGTTTTTTCAAAAGAATTTTTTAGTTTACCTCCCAAGAAAGAGGTGGATTTGTAAAGATCATGATTCTAGTATCCTAGAGTCAGTGGTTACTTTATTACATTAGTATATTATACATGGAATTACATCTCAAAATACCAGTTAGTTTAGAAATTTTGGAAAACAGATTACATACATGAACCTTAATTTACAATTTAAAAATATAAAATACATCATAGAGAATCCTTTGAGAACATAATTTTTCTCCTAGATTAACCCAAGATATCAGTCATAATATATATATCTTGGAATCTTGGGAAAAATAAAACATAATAAAGGGGTGAGATCATATGCTCCATAAGGGTAAGTTTACAATAGAAGATATCATGAATAAATATGCATAAACATTAAGGAAAGGTCTATAACTGAAACACAATCCATTTAAACATGATCTGAAGCATAAAATTTCCAGAATAAATTAAATAATGCCATATAAATAATTACATGGATATTCTACTAATTGAATAATCACATGGAATATCAATAGATATTCTCATAATGAGGGAATGCATAATTCTGGACATCATAAACATACCGTCAAGGCTTCGACCAAGACACCATGCATAAATGGGTATGGCCTCCGCCAATAACCAAACTAATTTGTCTCATGAGACCTACCGATTCATCAAGGGGCTATAGTGGGTTCTAACCATCACTTAATAAGTCCAATAAATTACTCATATGAAAGGGGTGAAACATATACAACATAAACATTCATATTAAAAACTAGCATACAAAATGTGAATAATATAACCATAATCCATGGATGTTATCAAAATAGCACATCCATAGTCAAATTGATCATAAAAACTTCAATAAAATATGGTAGTAGGTATAATAAGAGATCAAACTCAATAAATAATAATATCCAACTAAGGATATTGACAAATATGAAAATACTCCAACAAAATCATTAAAAATTTCTTGAGAGAAATACCCCTTTTTTAGTTTGAAACCATTTATTTAAAAGATGAAAAGTTATAAAAGAAAATATTTTCTATGAAAATAACCAAGTAAAATTGTAAAGTAAGCTTCAAAAAATTAAGGCATCATGATGGTGATAAAATATACTCATTCCATATAAGTTAAAAAAACATTTCTTCTATATTTTTTGTTGAAAATGTCATAAATTACCTCATTTGGAAGACAATAAAAATATTCCTTTCAAACCATTTTCTAAAAAGTCAATTATGGGTAAAAAAGTCTTTAAAAATTGTATTATAATAGTAAAAATATATTTGAAAACATTTTTATAAAATATGGACATGGAATAAAATATTCCCCTAATTGAGACTAAAACATAAACAATCCCGAATAATAATGAGATTGGGAAATAACTCTTACCTTGTACTTTCCTTTAGTTGAATGCGCTTTAACTTCCTATATAATGGTTTAAATAATTTTATTTATTTATACCAAAAACATATCTATATTTATGATATCATATATTATCTTGTTATATCATTTTATTAATAATATTTCATTATTACCCTTGTTTCAGTTGTAAACTGCTTCATTTTCCTATGCATGTTTTGTCGTGTAAGTCATGTTTGTTATGAATAAGATATATTTTTTATATAGAAAATTATATTAAGATAATAGATATTATATTTACTCATTATATACATTTTTATAATCATTATTGAATGGTTAACATGGAAAATTAATCACATCGTGTCGTGGAGATGGTAGGCCGTACTTACGCACGAGCGACGATATCACCCCCTTAATGGTAGAAGGGTAAGGAATTGGATAGTATATTAATTATAAAGAATAAATATCATGTAATATTAATTATTAATATCCATTATATCTACAATTATACCCATCTAAATAAAGTGGTGATGAAAAACAGATTACACTATAGCGTGGAGTCGGTAAGTCGTGCACACACATGCATGATGCTTTCATTTTTCATAAGATGGATAAAAGGTATAATATGGCTGTACCATGATCATAATAAAATATAAGAATATATAATAATTTATTGATTACTTTATTATGTAAAAAATACATTAAGAGGAAGTGGAAGAATAAATGAACTTGAATGAGTTGGTAAAACAATTACCTCTTCTTCGACGGACTTCTTTAAAATTTCTTATTAAGGGATTTAAAGTTGTTTTTTTGGAATACTAGGACCTCCAAAACTTGGAGAAGGATTTTAGGAGGATATATGGGTAGGTTTTGGTCTATCTATAAGGCTCAATTTTGTGTGAAGAAGTGATGGTGGAGATGCCCTTTTATAATTGAGGTGAGGATCACTTTTAGAAAATCTAAAAATATTAAAATAATATAAATTAATTTCCAATTCCAAATGGATCCAAAGTGATTTATTTAAAATATAAGATTATTATTTTTAGAAATTATCTCAAAAAATAATTTTTAGATAATTTTAGGTCCCATTATTACCCTTATCATTTTGTTTTAACCCTTATTTAAACTCTTTAACTTTTACCGTGACAACATGTGTTTTTACACTTTAAGAGTCAATATAGTTACTATAAAACGACAAAAAGAACCTTAAATGAGTCATGTATAACATTTTAAAATTTATTCCAATCATTTGGATGAATTTTAAATTTTTATTAATTTTAAATCATTTAATAAAATATTATTTATTTTAATATAACATTAATGACAATTTTGATACTATTCATTAATTTAACTTTTTAAAAAATCCATAGAACAAGATATCTTTAAACCAACACTTCTAATATATCAATAATATGTAAATTTTAACTATAAAATTAGTATATGACATTAAGAATGTGAAATTATATTTATTTTAATATTTTTATAATCATTTATTTGATATTCCCATTAATTAAATAATTATTTCAACATCATTGTGTAAGCCTTTAAGGTGATTATTTATTTTTTAAAATTTAAAAATAAATTATCATGATGAATGTAAACATTTTAGATTTAAAATTACTATTTATAGTCAAAGATATGATCTAAATAACAACAAATTAAAAATGTAATACTTATAAAGAGCATGAGTATGACATATTTGGATTTTCTTAAAATAAAATACTATTAAGGCTTAAAATCATCCAAGTGGTTTGAAGAGGCCATAAAATTGGCCCAAGGATGATTTTGGTATAAAATAACTCATCCAAAAAAATTATGACAAGTGTTAGGTAAATTTTCTAATATTTATAATATTATTTTTGACTCTTAATTTACAGATTTACCCTTAACCGTGGTAAAAAAAATTAATAAAGTTACTATTCTTTTTGTGAAAAAATAAAAGAGAATTATTTAATAAATTTTGTAACTATGATTCCAAATATGGAATTAATTTTTCAAAATTCAAAACATAAAATATAGAGTAATTAATTTAAAATTAATCTCCTTGTCGGAATGAGAAAATGAGTTTTAAAGTGAAAACGTTCAAAAGATTGAAATGTTTTAATATCCAAATTCAATGTAAAATTTATTACAATTAACTAAATTAGATTAAATGATAATTTTTTTTATCTATTTATACTTTAAAACCAATTAAAAATATAATTTAATACTATAAATTATTTAGACTAAAAATCTATTTTCAATTAAAATTCAATATTTTATCACTATTCATCAAAACATGAAACTTATCAAAAAAATACCAAAAATTGAACCAAGGTAAATTTTTATATTAAAATTTCAAAAAAAAATATATTTTATCAAATAAAATATATAATTATGTCAAAAACTATATTTAAAACAAGTGCACCATCAAAAGGTGGTAAAACTGCCTTTAGAAAAATATAGTATTTTAATGCATAAAATTGGATTCATTCTTATATTAGGTATATGAAGTATTTTGTATGAATTACAAAACATTAAATATATAAATTTCATAATATGGTTAATACTATTCATTCCCTATATTTTAACGGCTAGGTTATAACAATCTCTTATTAATAGATCGTAGTGCGTTCGAACTTGGTGTTGCGTGAAATGTAAGCTATTAAGTTTATTTAAAAAGAAATTGTACTGTAAAATATTAGGGTGTTAAATTATTCCCTCAAAAAAAAATTCATCCTTGAAATTTTCCAAATATCAACTCATAAAAAGATTTGGGTAGTTCTTCATCATAATTTCCTCAGGTTCTCATGCCACCTCTTCAATTTTATGATTTTTCCACAGTACCTTTACCAACCGAGTCTTTTGATTCCTCATCACTTGTTTTCTAGTATCCAGAATCTGAATAGTTGATTCATAGTAATATAAATCAAGTTAAGATTCTATTTATTTAGAAGTGAGAACATGCATTGGGTCTAGCATGTACTTCCTTAGTAAAGAGATATAGGACACATCGTGCACTTTAGAAAGGCTTGGTTGCATTTCCAAATGATAATCCACAGTTCCAATTCATTCTAGAATTTCAAAAGGTCTGATATACCTGGGGATTAATTTTACTTTCTTACTGAATCTTATAACACCCTTACATGGAGATACCTTCAAGAAAACATGATCTTCCACTTGAAATTCCAAATCCTTTCTTCAATTATAAGTATATATATTTTGACTATTTTGATCTGATTTAATATGGGTTTGAATAGTATTAACCTTTTCTGTTGTTTTCTCAACAAGTCTCGGGCCTAAAATTTTCCTTTCACCAACATTATCCCAACAAGTTGGTGTATGAAATCTACTTCCATATAACGCTTCATACACTGCCATTTGAATACTTGAATGGAAGATATTATTATAGGAAAATTCTACCAAAGGTAAATACTAATCCCACATACCTTGAAAGTCAAGGTACCAGGACCTCAACATGTCTTCTAAAGTTTAGATAGTCCTTTCTGACTGCCTGTCAGTTTGAGGGTGGTAGGCGGTGCCCAAATAAAGCTCAGTATCTAGAGCCTTATGAAGACTTTTTCAAAAAATTTATGTAAAAAAGGGATCTTGATAAGACATAATCAATATAATTGCACCATGAAGTCTTAAAACTTCCTTAATATAGAGTATTTCTAAGCATTCAAGAGGTAAATATTCTCTTATAGTAATAAAATGTGTGGATTTGGTAAGGCGATCAACACTAACCCATATCACATCATTCCTTCTGGGATTCCTTAGTAGTCCCATGACAAAGTCCATCATAATATCATCCCATTTCCATACAGGTATAGGAGGAGGTTGAATGAATCCTATAATATTTTCTCTTTAAGCCTTCACTTATTGACAAACTAGGCATCTTGATACATAGTCCAAATTTCCTACTTCATATCATCCCACCAAAAATGTTCCTTCAAATCCCTATACGTATTAGTACTAGAAGGCTATATAGAGGAATTTTAGCTATAATCATCATCATCAAATAATTTCCTTTTTATCTCGGGTATAGAGGGAACACAAAGCCTTTTACCAAATTTAAAAACACCATATTCATATATGAAGTATTCCAGTTTTCCATCATTTATAGCTTTAATTTTCTTTTGGAAATTCTCATCATCAGGCTAAGAACTTTTTATCCTTTACAATAAAGATGGTTTGGAAACCATTTAAAAAAGTATTGATGTTTCACATTCCTTGATAATTCCCATATCCATCTTTACTAGATCCATGAACACATGATCCCTTCCAATTCTAATTTTGTTCAGAACTCCATGATTCTTCCAACTCAATTCATCTACTACCTTATTTACCTTCCCAAGGTGGTAGTGTATTTAATAATCATAATCCTTGTGTATCATGAGCCGTATATTTTTCCTCATGTGAAGTTATTTCTCTGAGAAGATATATTTCAAACTTTTGTGATCTGTTTATATCTCACATATTTCACTATAGAGATAGTGTCTTTATATCTTCAAAGAAAATATTACAACTGCTAACTCAATATCATGATTTGTATAGTTCATTTTAGGAGTTTTTAACTAGCTAGATGCATATTCAATAACTCCATCATTATACATAAGGACACAACCAAGTCTTTTCCTTGATGCATCACTATAAATCATAGATCCACCATTTCCTGATGGTAATGTTAAGATCGGATAATTGATCAATATTCTATTCAATTCTTCACGACATTTTTCACATTCTTTTGTCCATAAAAACTTAACCCCTTTATGTGTGATCTTGTTAATGTGTTAGATAATTGGAAAAAAATTCTAAATAAAATGTCGATAGTAGCATGCTAAACCAATAAAGCTATGTACCTTGATTATGCTCATTGGTGTAGGCCATTCTTGGATTGCCTTTGCCTTTACAAGATTAATAGAGATTCCATCCTTAGAGAAAATATGGCCAATAAAAGAAATTTTTGGAAGCCAGAATTCACACTTTTTAAATTTACTATATAACTATTACCTTCTGAGAGTATCAAGAATGATACAACATTGATTCTCATAGTCTTCATAACTTTTAGAATACACCATAATATCATCAATCAATACCCAAAAAAATCATCAAGATATTCCATGAATATTGTGTTCATAAGATCCATAAAAATGGAGGGTGAATTAGTCAATCCAAATGAAATTACTGTAAACTCATAATGCTCAAACCTCATCTGAAAATCTATCCTTGGAGTGTCTTCTTTATTTACTCTCAATTGATGATATCCAAAATAAAGGTCAATCTTCAAAAAAATTGATCTCTGTGAAGTTGATCAAATAAATCATTAATGTAAGGTAGATGATACTTGTTCTTTATTCTAATAGCATTGATTTTCCTATAATCAATACATAGACTCATGGATCCATCTTTCTTCTTAACAAAGATAACATGGGATCCCCATGGAGAAACACTAGGTCTAATAAATCTCTTTTTACCCAACTCCTCTAATTGTTTATTCAACTCCACTAATTAAAATATGACTATTCTATAGGGAGTATTTTATATTGGTCTTGCATCAAATTTTAAATTAATAGATAAATCAACTTCATGCTCTAGCAGATGTCCAGGAAATTCCTTAGGAAGTACATTAAAGTATTCCTTTACAATAGGCACATCCTCGATTTGAATATTATTTTCTTCATCCATATATTTTTTTGCTCTTCCGCCCCCATAATTTAATTCAATAGAGCTACTGGGGGTGGATATAGATAAGAACCAGATGATGAATTTTCTTCTCTAAAGATAAGGAATTCCATATCTTCCCCAAAAATCATGATTTCCTTATTTTTGTAATAAATTTTCACATTATATTTTGAAATTCAGTCCATACCAAGGATTATATAAAATTCAACCATAGGTTTGATGAAAAGGTGAATAAGAAAATCACATTCATGTTTAATAAAGGGGACTAAACGACACATCTTTGTTATAATGAGACTTCCCTTAGGTGTTTTAACTGATAACTCATTTATTAAATCAAAATAGAAATGTATAATTTTCTTGGAAAACTGGGAAGATATAAAATAATGTGATGGTCAAGAATCAAATAATTCATTAACTAAGTTTGAGGATATGATTAAAGTACCTACCACCACATCATTAGAAAAGTCAAACTCATCAGTTATGTTCACATAAGCTTGGTCATGATCCCTTGTCCTTTTCTGGGGAAATCTTCCTTGACACTTAGGTAAATCATTCACATAATGTCCCATCTCCTTACAATTAAAACACTACACAATACAGAATTCTTTCTTTCCCTTGAAATCATGGGCTTGGTGGCCTTTTTATCCACAATTGTAACAAACTCGTATCCTCAATAGGAATGTTCCATTATGTTTCTTTCCACATTTATTATAATACAGAAATCCAACTCTTCCCTTATTCCCCTTTTCCTTATTTCATTTTCCATAGTGTTAGGAAACCCTCTTCTTCTCTTGATTTACCTGAAAATAATAAGATTTAGAGAATTATTTCTTTGTCTCGATAGCATATGAAGATATATCTTCATATGATGAGAAAGTTTTAGAGACCGGTGCCTTTTGAAGGAATGGTTTCAACCCATAAAGGAATCAATCAATATTTCTCTTTAGATTACAAATGTAATCCATAACATGCCTTACTAACCTTATAAAGTTAGATCCATACTTAACAACATTCTCATCCTCTTTTTCCCTCAGACTTAGAAATCACCTTTCCATATCTATTCATTGTTCGTGAGAGAAATATTTTTCCAAGAAAAGTTCATTAAAATACTTCTATTACATGTTTGTTATTTCTTCTTCCTCCTTCATGTTTTGAATAAATGACCACCACTAATTCACATCTCCCAAGATATGATAAATTTTCATGACTAACTTATCCCTTTTTTTAATTCCTGAATCAAGAAATATCTTCTCTAAGGAACTTATCCATTACTCAGCTACAAATAGATTTGTAGTCCCACTGAATGTTGGAGGTCGTTGTCTCATGAAGTGGTCTAAAATTGTTCCTCTGCATTGTGGATCAGGATACTCCATACAGGTAAGGTTATTGTTCATAACCTGAGTCAGTTGTCCCAGTATGGTTATAAGTTGTTTAGCACTAGTAACATCTCTATCTCCAACATCATTATCTTTCTTAGGAAGGAAATCCCTACATGGATTACATGCATTGATACTGTTTTCATTCCTTACACTAGGCACTATTTCTAAATAATGGCATACACTATATTAGGATATGGATCAAAATGCATAATTTCTAACTAGTAAAACAATTAACATAAATCGAAAATTTATGTATAAATAATATAAATAATAATAATCTTGGTTACTTTGGAAATATTCTCAAATTTATAGGGTTATGTTTCCCAAATCTATTTTTTTTCTAAATCTAGTTTCTAAGGTTTCTACTAAAATTCCTTCGATTACAAATATAAAGACTCCAACCCCAATAGCCCAGAGTTAGTGGTTACTTTATTACATTGTCATATTATACAAGGAATCACACCCTGGAGGACCGATTAATTTAGTAGTTTTGGAAACCAGATTACATAAATGAACCTTAATTTACATTTTAAAAAATAAAATACATCATAGAGAATCCTTTGAGAACACCATTATTCCCCTAGATTTACCCTGCATATCAGTCATAGTATACATCTTGACATCTTGAAAAAAATAAAACATAAGAAAGGGGTGAGATCAGATGTATTATGAATAAATAATCATAAACATTAAGGCAATGTGTATAACTAAAACACAATCCATTTAAACATAATCTTGAGAATAATATGAAAAGAATAAATCAAATAGTTATATATAAATAATCACATGGATATATTACTAATCGAATAATCACATGGAATATCAATAACTAATCTCATAATAAGGGAATTCATAATGTTGAACATCATAAACATACCGTCAAGGCTCAGACTAAGACACCATATATAAACAGGTAAGGCCTTAGCCAATACCAAAGCTAGTTTATCTCATGAGGCCTACCAATGAATCGAGGGGATATAGAGGACCCACCCATCACATACCAAGTCCAATTAATTCTTAATATGAAAGGGGTGAAACATATACAACATAAAAATTCGTATTAAAAACTAGTATATGAAATTTGAATACTTTAACCACAAACCATGAATGGTATCAAAATAGAACATCAAAAATCAAACTGATCATAAAACCTTAAATAAAATATAGTATAAGGAATCATAAGATATCAACCACAATAAAACATAATATATAACTAAGGATGTTTACATATATGAAAAAAATATAACAAAATCATTACAAAATTCTTGATACAAATACCCCATTTTTACTTTGAAATCATTTATTTAAAAGCTGCATAATTATAAAAGAAAATATTTTCTTTGAAAAGAACCATGTAAACTTATAAAGTAATCTTTAAAAAATTAAGGCATCATCATGATGGTAAAATACACTCATTTTTTATAAGTTAAAGAAACATTCCTTCTGTATTTTTGTCGAAAAGGTCATAAAGTACCTTTTTTGAAAAAAATTTCCTTTCAAACCGTTTTATAAAAATTCAATCATGGGTAAAAAAAGATACTTTAAAAAATCATAGGATAATAGTAAAAATATTTTTTAAAACATTTTTAGAAAACATGGACATGGAAGAAAATATTCCCCCAGTTGAGACTTAAATATAAAAAATCCCGAATAATAATGAGATTGTGAAATAACCCTTTCCTTGTACTTTCCATTACTTGAATGTGATTTATCCTCCTGTATAATGATTTAAATCATTTTATTAATTTATACCATAACCAGAAACATATTTATGATATCATACATGATCTTATTATATCATTTTGTTAATAATATTTCGTCATTACCCTTGTTTCGGTTGTAAACTACTTTATTTTCCTATGCATGTTTTGTCATGAAAGTCACATTTCTTATGAATAATATATATTTATTTCATATCCAGAATTATATTAAGTTCATATATATTATATTTACTCATTATATACATTTTTATAATCATTCTTGAATGGTTATCATGGAAATAAATCACACCGCGACGTGGAGACGGTAGGTCGTGCGTACACACAAATGATGATATCATTCCCTTAATGGTGGTAAGGTAAGGAATTTGATGGTATATTAATAATAAATAATTAATATAATTTCATATTTATTATTTATGTCTATTATATCCATAATTATACCCATCTAAATAAAGTTTTGATGAAAAATATATTACACCATAGTGTGGAGATGGCAAGCCGTACATACACACGTGTGATGATTTAGTTTTTCATAGGATGGATAAAAGGTGGAATATGATTGTCCCATAATAATAATAAAATCTCATCATATATATGGTACTTTAGTTATTACTTTATTCTATAAACAACACATTAATAGGAAGTAAAAGAAGAAATTAACTTGAATGTGTTGGTAAAACAATTAGCTCTTATTCGATGGACTTGCTTTAAACATCTTCTTAAGGGATTTAAAGTTGGTCTTTTTGGAAGACCAGGACCTAAAAAACTTGGATAAGGATGTTGAGAGGATAAATGGATCAGTTTTGGTCAATATATAAGGCTCAAAGTGGTGTGAGAAAGTAAGGGAGGAGGTGACCTTTTATAATTGAGGTGAGGGTAACTTTTCGAAACTCTCAAAATATTAAATTAATATAAATTAATTTCCAATTTCAAATGGATCCAAAGTGAGTTATTTTGAATTTTAGATGATTATTGGTCTAAATCCTCTCAACCAATAATTTTTAGACAAGTTTAAGTCCCATTATTACCCTTATATTTTGGGTTTAACCCTTATTTCCATGTCAACATGTATTTTTACACTTAAGGGTCAATGTAGTTACTATAAAATGACAAAATAACCATAAAAAAGTCATGGATGACATTTTAAACTTTATCCCAATAATTTGGATGAATTTTAGTTTTTTATAAATTTTATATCATTTAATAAAATATTATTTATTTTAATATAACATTAATGAAAATTTTTATACTATTCATTAATTTGACTTTTATAAAAATCTATAGAACAAGATATATTAGAACCAACCATTCTAATATATCAATAATATATCAAATTTATCTATAAAATTCTCAGATGACATTAAGTTTGTCAAATCTTATTTATTTTAATATTTTTATAATCATTTATTTGATTTTCCCATTAATTAAATAATTACTCCATTAGCATTATGTAAGACTTTAAGGTAATTGTTTATTTCTTAAAATTTAAAAATAAATTATTATGATGAATATAAAATTTTAGATTTTAAATTTCTATTTATAGTCGAAGATATGTTCTGAATAACCACAAATTAAAAATGTAATACTTATTAAAAATATGAGTATGATATATTTGGTTTTTCTTAAAAAAATATTATATAAGTCTTAAAGTCATCCAAGTGGATCCAAGAGACCATAAATTTACACAAGGATGGTTTTGGTAGAAACTAACTCATACAATAAAATTAGGATAACTATTAGAGTAATTTCCCAATATTTATAATATTTTTTTAACTCTTAATTACCCGATTTACCCTTAACCGTGGCAATAAAAATTACTAAAGTTTCCATTTATTTTGTACAAAAATAAAATGGAACTATTTAATAAATTTGTATATTATGATTATAAATATGGAATCATTTTTTTAAAATTTTAAACATATAATTTGAAATAATTAATTTAAAATTAATCCCATTGTCAAGATGAGAAAATGAGTTTTAAAGTGAAAATGTTCAAGTAATTGAAATGTTTTTATATCCAAATTCAAAGTGAAATTAATTCCAATGAACTATATTGGATTAAATGATAAATAATTGATCTATTTATACTTTAAAACCAATTAAAAATATAATTCAACACTATAAATTATTTAGATGAAAAAGTTGTTTTCAATTAAAATGAAATATTTTATCACTAGTAATCAAAACATGAAACTTATCATAAAAATACAAAAAATTGAACCAAAGTAAATTTTTATATTACTATTTCAAAGAAGAATTTTATATTTTTAAATATAAATTATAAAATTTTCAAAAATTAGATTTAAAACAAGTGCGTCATCTAAAGCAGGTAAAACTACCTTTAGAAAAATATAGCATTTTTAATGCGTAAAAATTGAATCCATTCTTATCTTAGGCCTATAAATTATTTTGGATGAATTTAAAAAAAATTAAATATAGAAATTTTATAATGTTTTTAATACTTTTAATTCCCTTTATTTTTATGGCCATGTTATAAGAGTCTCTTATTAATAGATCATAGTGCGTTTGAACTTGGTGTTGCTTACAACACAAGCTATTAAATTTATTTAAAAAGAAAATGTACTATAAAATCTTGGGATTACACAGGGTTTCTCTATTTATCTAGTTCCAAGAGCTACACCATTATCCATTCATCCTTATAGTAAGACCACTACTGAGTTACATGAGCTTAGGAGACATCTATAGGACTTAGAAGCTAAGGTGTTTATACAACCCATTACTTCTCTATGGGGTTTTCTAGTCCATTTCACCAAGAAGGTGGACAAAACCCTCAGGCTATGTGTGGATTATTGAAAATTGAACCATTTGATGGTTATGAATTGGTATCCCTTACCCCATATTGACGATCTCATCGACCAGGTCTCAGGAACTCGAGTTTTCTAAAAAATTGATTTGAGGTCAGGTTATCACCAGGTACGTGTCGAGATGATATATATACCGCAAACAAAATTTCATATTTGGCATGAAATTTATGAGTATATGTTTATTCGATTCAGTCACATGAATTCACTAGCAATTTTAATGGCTTTGATAGATTAGGTTTTCCACCCATATTTGGGCTCTTTCAAGGTGGTTTTGTGGAAGACATCTTGGTGTATTCTCAAACTCAACACGATCATCCAAAAAACATTGACATCATTCCAAATACATTGATAGATCATAGTTTGTTTTCAAAGATTGAAAAATGTCAGTTTTGGGTAGATAAAGTTCACTTAGGTCACATAAAATCATAGATAGGAGTATTTGTGGACCCAGAGAAAGTGAGTGTTGTGGTTTCTTGGGCGCCTCCCAAGAATGTCTTTGATATTCAGAGTTTCTTAGGATTGGTTGGTTATTAAATATGATTTATCAAAAACTTTTCATGCTTATCTATGTGATGTTTGAGGATTTTTTTTGAATCCCCAATCAATAATTTATTTTCCTAAGTATGAAATATAGTGCATACCCAGGGTCGGACTCAAGGAGGAAGCTCACACAACACCAAATTTTTATTGTCACTATTTATATGTAATCTAACATAAAAATAAATAATATAAATAAGTGGGTTTGAATGATTCAAGAAATATTGATATATATATATATATATTTATATGATGAAAATAGAATGGATGCTGACTGAATGATGTTAAATAGAAAGTAGATCCTCATAGGATAACAACCAGAGCAATCCTTAATCACACCATTACTAGTTTCAAATTTTATTAATGAAAATTCTCCATCATATGTGTGAATATAATCTTATACCTATAGTTTTTAGTATATAGTGTACTCAAAAATCACTGAGAGACCACACATCCACCTCCACGATTGATGGAAAATAAAATAGAAGAGAAAGTTATGCTTTAGGTGGAAAGTGGAGACACAAAGGTGCCTTACCATCTAAGACCCCCCTTGACCTAACTCCAATAAAATAAGAAATAATAAAAGTTAATGTGAAATTAATTGGTTCCTACACTAGATTGATCCCCTAGGAACTTCCTTGGGTTAGTTAGTCATGATCATGTGTATAAGAGATCACAGTGGAGAAGAATGGGGTGGAAACATCAAAGATAAAAATATGGGAATGATAGGAATAAGAAGAATAAAATATATTAGAAATTAATAATACTATTAAACAATAAAGAAACTAAAAAACTATTGAAAATGGACACATATATTTTCCAACATTTTTAGGAGCGAGGACACATTTTTATAGACAAAAAGAGTAAAATTTTGGCTTAATAATCTTTCCTCCAAAAGTTTGTGCATGGTAGACCAATTTATTCACCAAATACGGATGAGTGGTATTATAGAAAGCTATTACAAAATATCTTAAGCGTCTTCTTAAAAATATTAATCTTCATCCAACATGTCCAGGAAAAAATATGTCCTATTAATTAAGAAAATTTATTCTAGATAAATGTTTCTTAAATCTTCCTCCAATTTTGAGTGTCCAATAGATGCATTAATGAAGTAATATCCCCATGATAATTAATTTACAAACAATAAATTTTATTTTATTTAAATTCTAGCTGGAATCACCTTAATTATAGGTGTGTATCCCAAGTTATTCTTCATTTACCGAGGTGGGGTTCACACTATCATTTAGAACAATTTTTCTAATTGATTGATTTTTTAGGGATATGGATGTTTGAATCATCTCATGGTATATAAGAACAAGTTTAATCCCACAAATCAAGGAATCATAAAAAAATAATCACTCAATTTGGATCAAAATTTTTAAAGTTATTCTCAAAATACCAAAGTGATTAAAATCTATTAAAACTCAAGAAATGATAATTTTTTCCATTTTAGACCAAAACACACCATAAATCCAAAATTGATGAAAATAAGATCAAATTGAAGAAATTTAGAGTGTTTAAATCATTTAAAACATATGAAAAATGATGAAAATATTAGATCTATAAATTACCCCACACTTAAACCATGCTTTTACTCAATCATAAAATCTAAACACTAAAAATCAGAGGGCACCAATGCTATAATTATCCAAATTTCAAGGTAATAAAATAAAAAAAAATAAATGTCAAATCAAATTTTAAAATTACACATAAAATATCAATTGATTTTTTCAATTTTAAAAGAAACAATCAACCCATGTATTATACTTTCTTCTATTTGAAAATGATGGAAATTGTCTTTTTATTCATTCAAGTTCATTAATTCATTATTATTAAACATGAAAAATCATGATTTACCCATCTTTTGGAATCTTTAAACTCATCTCTCATGATAAAATTCAAGTAGATTTATGCTTATATCATGAGAACATTCTATTTATCCATAGAATTTTAAAGGAACTACTTTCTTCACTTTGTAAAGTAAAAAAGGCACATAAAATCACGAGGACTTGCAATAAAGGTTCATGTGACTCTAAAGATTAAGGTTGGTAGGAATTGATGTTTTAAAATTAAGACTCAAGGAAGATGTTTATCTCTTAAAGAAAAGGTCATGATATAAAAATTAAAATCTCAATGAAATTCTCCCTTTGAATATAGTAACTCCCACTCACCCTAAACATTCAAAGAAAAGGTTATGATCAAAGTAAAACATAATTAATGATGTGAACCTTCTTGAATTATTCTCTACTTTTCTTTTTTTCCTTTTCAAAGTATCTCTTATTTTATTTTATTTTATTTTTTCTAAATTTATGCTTAGAATAAACCTCACATCCCCCACCTAACCACATATGATAAAAAACATTGGTCCAGTGATGGTAATTTTTGATTCTTCTAAGTCACAACCCATTTCTTTTTTTAAATTTTTTTTCAAGAAGGGAAACAATTAAGTAAATTTAATGAATCAAAACCCTTTCTTTATTACCAAAATATCACCCCAATGTTTTTTGTACAATGCATTTCAAACCTTCCACCATGACTCCCTTCACCCCCATACTTTAATTTTAAAATATCATGAAAATACTAAGAGTATGGTAGGAATGGGTAAAAATGGATTAAAACATGGCTCATTACTAACAAGGTCATTCATGGTTTCTAAGTTTTAAAGAAGGATTTATATAAAGGTGGACTTTAAGGATAAGGGCTTTTAAAAATATTCCTCAATCATTTTAAATGTGATTTTACATAGTCATAGATTTGAATAGTTCAAATGAAAGTTCTAGTTAGTGACATGTCCCGAGATCACTCATGAAATATGCTCAAGATAAATAGGACGTAATTGGTCTAGAAATACTATCAAGAATGGGAAATATGATATTATAAAATCACTCAAGGAATTATTAATAAAAAAATCAATTCACATGAATTTTAGAAATTCAAAGAATGAAAAATGTTTGGGAAATTTCATTTACCTGAATCCAAAAATTCCTTTAAATCATGAGTCCTCATTTTAATATCCTTGCTTCACTTTAATCATAAAATTATTCATTTTACTCATTCGATGTCATTAAAATTGAAATCTAAAAAATGGAATCGTAGGATTTCTAATAAATTAATTTCTCCTAGATAAGTCAAGTAAATGATGAATTCAAGTATGGGCATGCAATTTCAGTTTAATCTCAAAATAAGTACTCAAAAAAAATTTTATGGAGTTTAAAAGATAAACATTTAAGGTGAACCCAATTTTGAAATAAATCCTTGTCCTTTTTATTCCACTATTTGGTCGTGATTTTTCCCATTAGGAACCTATAAAAGAAAATTAATCAATTAAGCACAAGGATCATGTCATTTATGCTCAAAAATATAAGAGGGAGTGGGGTGCATACTACATTAATCCTAACACTGAAATCTAAATTCCTTGAAATAAATTAAAAGGGATAAGTCTTGGTATGATCCCCCCCAAGTTAACCATGAATTTTTACTGCCTCCAGAGGGTATTACCAGCTATTATCCAAATTCTAATGGTGGATGAAGTTTCTTGGGTTTGAACCACCCCATGTGGCTTTTTCAAGCTTGTGATTCATCCTTCTTGGTGTGGAATTACCCAGGGATAGAGTAAACCAGATCCCCCCTTCATAATTAAGTGTAACCTTCATTAATAGTATAAGATGAAGTAAGAATCATCCTCTTCTTTAGTTTCTAATTGTTCAACAACATCTTTTTCCAGTGCTAGCTTAATAGGAGCTTCATGAATTGAAATTCCAAAAGTAGAGTTAGAATATATTTTTAATTCAACAAAATTTAAACATGATAAATGTAAATAATAATTTCACCATTTAGTTTGATAAACCTATATCTTTATTTCCTTAGGATAAACTATTTGGATTCCTTAGGGCCTTCCTCATATGTATGTTCAATAAAATCTGGGATCTCCATGTGTTCCTCAGTAGGTGAATGTTATTCACCTTCTACTAAGGAAAACAAAGGATTGACCAAATATGAAAATTCAAAACAATGAGGAGTGATAGTCAAACAAGATTAAAAGAAATTAGAAAATACAGAGTTCATGAAAGGATCATATCCCCAAGTTGATTTTGGTTTAATCAATTATTCAGTTATAAGTGCCTCTTAAAGTTGGATCTTAGTTGATGGAGGTAGGTAGTTGGGATCCTCCATAATTTCTTCAAATTCAATCATTTGTGTGGATTTACACTCTTCCATGGATAGATACCATTAGAGTGGTTCTATATCTCCTACTGTGTGAGCAATGGGGAGATCATGTTTTACCTCACAATCATTCCATAATTTGTCCAGGTCTTATTGATCTCTCACACATAGCTTAGAAGGTAAGTCTTCATCATCATGAATACAATCTATATCATCATGGTATGATTGGATTTGTTTCTTAAAATGTTCAGGATAAATGGTCCTTGAGTTGGGCCACAACCTCTTTGATGTCTTCGATAAAATTGGGCAGCTTCAGTGGCACTTCTTCCTTGCCTTTTAGTCTTTGAAAATCATCCTTGACTAGATTGAGCATGATCACTAGTTCTGGAAGTGAGATACTCATGTCATGACCATTCACCACATGTTTGGATAGATCAATTAGTTCCTTAAGCATAATATGTATGACCTATTATGCAACATTTTGAAACATTGGTTCTTTCACCTAAGAGAAATTATTTTATGTATTGAAAAATGATCATTTGAATACATCATGGAAAAATATTTTTTAAATATTTTTTAATATTTTTTGATTTTTTTGTTTTTTATGAAAAAAGGTTTATTAAAGTGTTGAATATCCCTATAAATAGTTCAAAATTGATGTACAAGTATTTTTAAGGAATTCTCAGTCAATAATTTATTTACCTAAGTATGGAATATAGTGCACACCTAGGGCTGGTCTCAAGGAGGCAGCTCACACAACACCGAATTTCTATTATCACTATTTATATTTTATCTAATTTAAAACTAAATAATATAAAGAAGTGGGTTTTAATTATGAAATAAATATTGATATATATATATATATATACATGTGATTCAAATATAATGGATATTGAAAAAATTATGTTAAACAGAAAGGAGATCCTCCTAGGAGAACAACTAGATTGATCCTTCATCACCCCTTTATTAGTTTAAAATTTTCTTAATAAACATGCTCTATAGTATGAATTAATATCCTCTTATACCTATAGTTTTTAATATATAGTGCACTCAATGACCATCAAGAGAGCACACATCCACCTCTTCGATCAAGGGAAAATATTGTAGAAGAGAAGGTTAAGCCTCAAGTGGCAAGTGGAGACACAAAGGTTCCTCACCCTCTAAGATCATCCTTGAACTAAATCTAAGAAAATAAGAAACAATAAACTTTAATGTAAAATTAACGGGGTTATACACTTGATTTATCCCCTGATAACTTCCTCAGGTTAGTTACTCACAATCACGAGTATAAAATATTTCAATGGATAAGAATGAGGTGGAAACACAAAAGATAAAAATATGAGAATAAGAGAAATAATAAAAGTAAAATATATTAAAAATGAACAATACTATTATATAGAAAATAAACTAAAAAACTTCTGAAAAATGGCCACATAGAGTTTCCAACATTTTGAGAAAGAGAGGGGATGCATTTTTATAGGAAAAATGGGTGAAATTTTGGATCCAGAATATTTCCTCCAAAATTTTGCACATAGTATACTCCTTTAATGACTGAATATTAAAGAGTGGTACTATGGAAAGTTGTTAAAAAATATCTTTTATGTTTTCATACAAAATTTCATCTTCATCTAACCTATATAGGAAAATATATGTCCCATTAATTCTGAAATTTTATTCTGTATGAATGTTAGCTAAATATTCCTCCAATTTTGAGAATCCAATGGATGAATTAATGAAGTAATATATTCATGATATTTAATGAAAATACAATCCATTTAATTATCTTTCAACTATAATAGGAATCACATCAATTGAGAGTGTATATCCTAGGTTATTCTTCATTTACGGTGGTGGGGTCCACACTGTCGTCCAAAACAAATTTTCAAATTGATTGATTTTTTAGGGCCTATGGATGTTCAAATAAGTTCCTAGTCTAAAAGAATATGTTCAATCCCACAAATAAAGTAATACTAAAAAAATAATCACTTGAATTGGATCAACATTTTATAAGTTATGCTCAAAATTCCAAAGTGATTAAAATATATTAAAACTCAATAATTAAGCATTTTTCTCATTTTAGCCCAAAACACTCCATAAATACAAAATTTATGAAAATAATAATAAATCAATAAATTGGGAGGGTTTAAATTATTTAAAAAATATATGAAAAAGGATGAAAATATTAGCTTTATCACTACGCCTCTTATGGGCTTGATCAAGAAGGGGGTGAAATTTGTATGGTCTGAGGCGTGTGAAAAATCTTTTCAGGAACACAAGGACAGGTTGACTTCAATGTCAATCCTAATTTTTCCAGAGCCTAAAATAATTTATACAATTTACTATGATGCATCAGGCATCGGTATAGTAGCTATCCTAATGCAGGGGATTGATTCATTGTGTACAGGTCTCGGCAGTTGAAACCTCTTGTGTGGAATTACCAGATGCTGGATCTCGATTTGGAAGCTACGGTTCATGCCTTTCATTATTGGAGGTAATATTTACAAGGAGAGGGTTTTTAGTGTAAAAATATCACAAAATCCTCATGTACTTATTTACATAGTGTGACTTGAACATTCAACAGAGAATTTGGACTGAGTAGCTCTAGTCCTTCAATTTTGAGCTAGCATATATGCTTGGTAAAGGCAATGTAGTAGCGGATTCTCTGATATGGAAGACTCAGACATAGGTAGTTTAGGAGGATAGTAGTTAATGGAAATTGATGGCCTTGTTCTCTAAGATGTACTTGGAGGTGTAGTATAGTTAGGGGTAGACTTTTATTTCATCTTTGGTAGTGACTTCCACTCTTCTGTATAGGGTTAGGATTAGAGAATTTTTAGATTTCGAGGGCTTATTCCTAAGGAAGAGCGTGGCAGGTGATGACCCACCTCCTAGTTGGACCATTAGGGAGGATGAAATTCTACATATTCTTGGGTGTGTCTGGGTTCCAATAGATATATGAGAGAGGATGATGTGGGAATTTCATGCCTAAGCATGGACAGTGCATCCCGGTGTCACTAAGATGTATCAAGACTTACATTTCCAGTATTGGTGGCCTAGTATGAAATAAGAAATAATAGTCTTTGTAACTAGGTGTTCCACCTTTCAGTAGGAGAAGGAGAAACACTATAGAATAGTTGGGATCATACAATAGTTTCCTATTCCAGAGTGGAAATAGAATGATGTTGCGATGGATTTCATGACCAGGTTATCGAGGTCACCCTAGGGAAGTGATACTATATGGGTCATTATGGATAGGCTGACAAAGGTCACCCAATTACTTCTAATCATGGATACATTCTCAGTAGATGAGCATGAGAGGCTTTATATACATGATATTGTGCACCTTCACAGGGTCCCTCATACCATTGTATCAGATAGGGATGCCTAGTTTACATCTCAGTTTTGGAAATTCTTATATAGGGAGTTGGGTACATAGGTTCTTTTTGAGCATGACATACCACCATCAGATCGATTTCCACTTAGAGTGCACAATATAGGTTCTATAGGACATGCTTAGCGCATGCGTCTTCAATTTTGGGGGATCTTGGGAGAGGCATATACCCCTGGTTGAATTCTCCTTCAAAAATATCTATCAAAAAAACTATATAGATGGAACCATATGAGGATTTTTATGGTTGGTCATTCTGATCACCTATATTCTAGTTAGAGGTAGGGAAAGAAACTCTACCTGAAAGACTTCTAGTTCAAGACACATTAAAGGAAGTTCAACTGATTTAGAAATGGAGTGATACAAAATATTCTAGATAGAAATGCTACACCGATCACTTTTGATGACCTCTAGAGTTTGAGGTTAGGGATAAGGTCTTTTTATGTATCTATTTGAGGCTAGGGAACAGATGGATTTAGAGATATGGTAATCTTTCGATGTAATATGCCGGGGCCACTGAGATTCTGGAGAGAGTCAAACTAGTTTCCTATCAGTTTCAGTTACCTTAAAGGTACCAAGCCATGCACAATGTATTCTATGTATATGATCTACATCATTATCACTCAGAATCATCCTTTAATCTTTATCTATATGAGGTTGAGTTACAGGTATATGCATCCTTCGAAGAGCATATTATATGTATCATTGATCGGAGAAAAAAATCTCTCTGAGGAAGGTTGGTTACTTTAGTTAGGGTGCTATGGTAGCATGACCATGTGAAGGATGAGACCTGGGAGAGAGAGGCAGATGTATATGCTCAGTGTCCAGAACTCTTTCCAGATGCTTTACCACCTTTAGAATAGAAACTTGGGGACTATTTGTCTTAATAGGGAGAGATCGTAAGATCCCGGGTTTTTCTATGAGGTATATATCTTTTGAATTTCAATTTAATTCTTTGGTTTTGGAAAAATGTGAGTACCTAATGAGGTCATAGGAGTTTTGGGGGTGTCTGGGTATTTTTTGGAGCCCAAAGGATCGATTTTTAGAAGAAGCAGTTGGGCGACACGATTAGTAGAAACCATTCCATCCAAGATGCATGGTTACTAACTATGCAGGGTGTTTAAAGAGTAGAATTGGACCACATAGTTTGATGAAACCATGCAGCTCAGGCCACACACCCATTTGGGGGATCTATAGTTTTTAATAGATCCAAAAATCATGGTTTTCACATGTTTTCCCAAACTGTTCTCATGAACCTTGCGAGGTCCATCCTTGGAAAATGAAGGGCGCACGGTTGGTTCACGATTTGGTCAAACATGTGGAAAAACCATGTAACCCAGTATTTAAGGGGGAAATGAGAATTTATTCCTTATAACTTTAAATAATTTCACCCTCCTCCTCTTTTCTTATTATCCTCCAGCAACCTACCCTCCTTTTCCCATTGGAGAGCTTCTTCAAGCTGAACCAAGGCTTTGATCTGATTCCTGTGTCTAACATTCAATTCAAACACGGTTCATCACCTTGGATGTGCATCAGTGAGTTATTCATTCCTTAGGATCCTTTAATTTTTTGTCTTACTATCGGTGAATCTATTTTGGTGCAAGATAATATTTCATATTTCTAGGGAATTCGTCCAATATCCCTCTTTCTTTAAATTTGGGTTAAGTTAAGAGCCGATATTGGATGAGTGTTCTACAACTGGAATAAGGTAAGTGTTCTATACCTTTTTCCTTAAAATATAGTTGTTTTATATCCTGTTTTTGTTGTGCTTCATGTCAGACCTTCCAGCATTGCCTCTAAATTAATTAAATTAATTGAATAAATTATTAGAACTTTTTAGTTTTCCCACTTAGCTCTATGTGATGGTTAGAGGTTTTAAACCTCAACCTGAACCACCCATGAGGTGTTTTTATGTATCTTCCCCATGATATACTACCTCGTTGGGTGCATGTGAGATCACCATCTTAGTGGGAACCTTAATGAATTGAAGGAGATATTAGGCGAGGGTTTATGAATCCTTTTCCACATGATTACAAGTTATTAAAATGATTAAATGGTATGAATGGAAAATGTGGAATGATTTGGATGAAATCATGTATTATGTATGATTATGATATGATTATTGACTTGGATTCTTTAGACATTTCTACTCCTTGTATCTGGTTGACAGGGATTCCATGGAAATTTCTACTCCATGGATCTGGATTACTTTGGTTTCAAGGACATTTCTACTCCTTCGATCCGAATTTCTGGGACCACCTTGGACATGCCCCTTGGGCTCCATCCAATTTATTATCAAGTTTTCTACGGAGATTCTTCATGGGATAGATGAGGATTACTTGGTCATTTTATACCTTGGATCCATCCCTTGTAGGCTTGACACTAGATTACTCAGTATAGGTTACAAAAGATGTTTTATCATGATTTATAGATGGTCCTTGTTTATGATTTCTTGTTTATAGCAAGACTTGGTAGGCTAGATAGTATCACACTTACATGTATCACTTTATTCATGTTATATATTGAACACTACTTCATCTTATATACAAAGACTTGACTTGTTATAGACACCATTTGTGGTGGACTACTGAGTATTATCTCACACCCTATTTAGGCCACCATTGGGTACCCAGACAGACTTCATGGATACAGGTAGGGATCGAGAAAATCACCCTCTTTATTATTCTTGATTTATTATGCTTAAGAGCATGGGATCATAGGACCATGCTATGCTCATGATGCTATCTGGAGTTAGTTCTTTTTGGTCATTTGTACTTTAGATACATGTATCATACAAGATGTATGTTTCCATGTATTTACTTCCATTTTTATAGATACATGGAATACATATCATGTAAATAATATTAACCTTGACTTTTTTTATTACTCATGTTGTCTGGATGTTTATTTATTGCCATTACTGATTTATATTATTCTTCCACTTATTTATTCACCTGTGATACTGTAGTGTTACTTTGATAATAAGGTTATAGTCTCCTCATTATTCTATTATAGACCCTCACTACTAGTCATAATCCTCTTCCATATGGGAAGGAATGATTGAGGCCATGTGACCCATTAGCTCAATGCACCATTTAGTGGTTCCCAAATCGGGATGTTACAACATGAATAAATTTTTTCATGAAAAATGCCATCAAATTCCAACATTAAAGACTTAAAAAAGAAATAACATGATTCCCTAAAAAACATTACATTTAAAATCATTATTTTTTCATAGTATAAGATCAAGCTCCCATATTGTGATAGGTACAAGACCACAAGGATATCATTCTCGTCTCTAATTTTTTGCCATTTGCAAAGGGTTTCCTCGATCCTCACTGTTAATCTTTATAGAGGAAGTATCTATGAAAGGATTCATGACCTCACTTTGAATGTTATCAAGAGACTTCTCCACCATAAAAAATTTAGAAACCTCAAATCACTACTAAAAGTAAAGTATTTAAATGTTCTAAAAATGGATTTTATGAATGCTAAAAAACATTGATAAAATACGTGATAATAAAAGACGGATTTATCATCACCTTTTTTAGCGCCAATAAAAGTCAGGATTTATTAGCACTTTTTGAGATGATCAAGTGATCTATTATGAGCACTCAAAATTTGAGATATTTGAGCCAAGGATAACCCCAAATGTGAAGATCACATGAAATTGTGAATTAATTGGAGCTTGGTGAGTTTTGAACTACTGCACAACACCTTTTGAATGAGAAACCTTACCACCAGAATGAGTTATTCTTTTTTACTACATTATAATATATTTATATATCAATATATATGTTTATATATTAATATATATTTACTATATATATATTTATATAAAAAATGTGTATATATATATATATTTAATGTGTATATATATATTTTGTATATATTACATGTGTATAAATTTGTTTTGCAATTAGGGGCTTACCCTAGTGGTAAAGGCTCTTTGTAATCCTAAATGAAACCTGGGTTCAAAACCAGGCAGATATGAATTTATGAAGTATGATAGAAGTATTATAGCACTCTATAAATGTGGGTACTGTAGCATATAATCTAGAAATGGTACCATTCACCCAACTTTTGATTTTAGACCATGTATTAGGCATTAAGGCCACTGGGGGATCATGACACCAATGTAAGACAATTTGACTATACTGAAGCAGTCTTAGGATGATGGAGTAGAGTGGTAGTGACACACCCCTATCATGGGTGTGATTTTTTTTATAAATTACCTAATTATAGTCTAGTGATTAACCCAAAGCAGTCTCCTAATGAGGAGTGCACATAAAATAGTTTGTCACTTTTTAATTAGAGGATAAAGTGGGTGTTTTGAATTGATTTGGTTTTCAAAATGAGCGAAACAAAACAAAGGGAAAAAATAAATTAAAAGATGTAAAACAAATTGAAAAATAATGTGATTAAAAATACTGATAGGAATTGGGTGATCAGGTTAGGTTTGGTTTTTCCAATTGTAATGTTATTATAGTTCCAATTAATACAATTCTCTCATGCTAAGAAGATTAAAGTGAGATTTCACAATCGCTTCCTCTCACTCCTTTGGTCAATGGTGATGGTGAGATTAAACATCAACAAGATCTTATTTTGGTCTAATCTCCATCCTTTTGTGAAGGAGTTGCAGCAAATACCCTCAATTGATTTAGGCAATTCCTGATCGGGTCTTGTTAATCCTAAACAATCAAGAATAAGCACTACACCTCCCACATGTAATGACAATCACTGAGTACTTCACTACTAAGACTTGATCTATTCCATAATATATAGACCACAACCTAGTAAAGTGAGATAATTTTCATTTACCAAAGTAATAATAATAATAGAATCTAAAATAAAATACAACCACACAAGATAATAAAATCCATTTTTAGAATTTGAAATCAACATCACAGAAGAGAGAGAGTTTTTATTCAATCAAATTCAAGAACTAAAACATTAAAAAATATAAAACCTAAAATTCCCCAATCACTCAGATTATTACCCCACTATTTTAAGGGTAATTTTTTATAAGGGGGAGAGTAATTCATTACAAAACTAAGAAAAATAAAAGAGATAAAGGAAAGAACATAAATTTTCTCCTCCAGAATATGTCCGCCAAAAGATTGCTTATATTCTAACCACCATATGGATGAAACATAATGAGGCACCTTATTATAAGATTTTGAAAATGGACTTTTACATATACCCTCAATATTTTAAATATTTTGGAGTTGTTTAGAATGTTTTATGGTTGAATTAATGGAACTACCTTTTTTTAGCCACTGAATACTATTCCACCAACCCCACTTTGACTTGTTAAAGAGTGGCCTTAGTTAAATAATTTCTCATTGAAATTTAATGTGACACTTTAAATTTGAGTCAAATTTACAAATCAGGTGGATGCATACCATTTAGAGGTTTGTGAACTGAGATATGCCTCTTTGAATGAGGTAAGGTCAATTCTGCCAGCCCGAAAAAGTGTTCACATTGATAGATTTGTTGGGAATGTAAGAGTTATAATGGTCTCTTGGTATAGAAGTAGAATTTGTATACAAAGAAACATGGGAGCCTAAAAAAAGAATTAAATTTGTTGTATTAAAATTGAATAAGTTAAGCTCGAAAAATAAAAGCAACAGAAAACTGCTAAATGTCCAGAATTAACCAATTTTCACCCTTAAACTCAAAACTCACCAAAAATCATAAAATGATGCAAATAAGATGAAATTTATTAATTGGTTGAAGTTAAATCAATGAAAAAAATATGTATAAATATGAAAATATTATCTCTATCAATTCCCCATACTTAGCATTTGGACTCCTAGACAAGTAAACATCAAAATTGAATCAAACAAATTTAAAACACATTTCCATGAGATCCACCAATTCCACACCAAGAAACAAAATATATAATTCCTAATAAAAAAAATTATTTCAAGTTATAAATTCAGATCATTAAATATATTTTCTCTTAATTTCTTCTTCCATGCACACAAAACACTTACCTCGCTTTCATTTTCTCTTATCACACAAAATGTCCATTTTTAAGTAATGTCTTTATCATCCAATACTCATGCAAGGGTCACCATAGGGTTGATAAATTCCTAAATCTCCACCTGATGTGAGTCAAGGACATTTTTTTATCATTAGGACTTTATAGTGTTATTCTATGGATTTTAATGGGCAGGATTTATATGTGAAAATTTATGAGGCCGAATAAGGGGGCTGGCTCTGTTTTGAAGAAAAATTGCATTATTCTATTTTTTCACTCAAGTATGGTCTCCTCATCACTCCCCTTAGTATCAATTCAGATGCATCATCATGAAAAATCAAGAATTGTTCACACCATTCATCATTCCAGTAGAAAAATGTTAATTATCTTAAACAAGATTTTTCTTGAAAGCTCCAGATAGGCACAACTTCCAACATAATGTTTTTTTAGTATCAAAATCATCTCTTAAATATTTTATTTTCCACCAAAAGTATATATGAATGAGGTATCACAACACAAGAAACCCCCCCCCCCACACTTAAGTTCAACTAGATTATGCAATTTCACTTCAGAAACAGGTTGGATAGGGAAAATTGGCTTGTAATGTGGCTAACCAAATAGGATGTTCATGGATTATAAGGGATTAAAGGATTAAATGTGAAAGGTTGGACATAATAAAAAGTAATATCTTATGAAAAGTGGGATCTAAAATGAAAGAAATTCCTCAATCATTTAAAACACATGAACCTCAAACCCTCAAGTTTTGATATGAATAAATAATATTATGGTTAAATCAAGCATGATTTGGTTATATTAATATAGTGATATGTGGTGTTGGATTTAAAAATTAGAGTACTTTTAATGAAATTTATATTGATTTGAACTTGAAACAAATCCATTTTCAACATTAATTTAAGCTCAGTTTCATGGTATAAATTGTTTCACAAAATGAAATGGTTTTCAAAAATGGATATGGGAATCATTTCAGCTCAAAAGTTTTAGAATCACACAAAAATTAATTTTTTTTTGAAAAATAGAAAAATAAACAATTTAAGATACTAAACTACAAAGCTTCCCTACCCCACAATTAAATGGTGCAGTGTCCGCAATGCATTATAATTGATTTAACATGTAATTATATTTTTAAATTAAGTCACATAAATCAATAAAGTGATAAGGAGAGGTATAACCTAACTTTTTGGCAGTGTAATGTTGAGTTAAGATCTTTACTTCTGCACACTAAAAACCTACAAGTAAAATAATAAAAGAAAACATAATATATTTAATAAAAAAAATGAAAATAGAAATTTGATAATGAAAGAAGAATAAATATTAGTTTAATATCCCAAGTGAGCTCTAGGTTTTTACTACCTTCATATGGGAAGTTTTAGTTGGTTATCCCCAATCTCCCAAGAATGAGTCTTCCTCTTTCTTGGTTTCCACTTGCACAACTTCTTCTTCATTATCTATTAATTTCTCAAGGTATGATGCATCAAAAGAATAATAAAATGGAAAGTCAGAGTGTAATTATATTTTAATAAAATTAAAACATGATGAATCAATATCAAATTCTTCTTTCTCAAATAAAGAATCTTGTGTCTCTTTTTCCTCAGGAAAGCCCACTTGGATATCCTCTTGAACTCCATATAATAAATGATCAAAATGTTTGGGGATATCTAAGTGTTACTGTTCAGGTGCATATTCTTATTCTTCTTCATACACTAAGGAAATACAATTATTGGCCAAATATCCCTGAGTTTGTTCAGATTCAATTACTTCTTCAGTGGAAAGAACCTCTTGGAGTTGAATTTATGAGATTAAGGTAGGTAATTTGGATCCTCTATTTCTTGGACCTCCATATAAAAACAAGGGAAGATTAAGGGGGAATATTCTTAGACCTTGGACACTTTATAAAATTCCGAAAAGTAATAGGATAACTCAGTTATCTCCCAGTCTATCGCTTCAAAAAATTTCTGGTTCACGTCCTCCCTCAGTCTAACTATGAATTCTTTGAATGCCTTCTCCCTATTATTTTATTTTGAAAATAACTGCACCTGTCTAATAATAATAGAAACACCATCCTCCATAGATAGTGGTGAGATATTAATTGGTTATTTCACTTTTGGGTAATTATTCCAAGAATTAAGGAAATAATCATTTTAAAACAAAATGAAAAAAATTAATCTTTTTTTTTGAAAAGTGTAAAATATTTATAATTAGATTGTGGCACTACCTCCTCAGAAAAAATGTCAAGTTTGACGCATGCCTATCGTGGTCATGGAATTTTTTTTTTTATAAATTACCTAAGTATAGTCTAGTGATTAACCTAAGGTAGTTTTCTGATGAGGATTGCACACAAAATAGTTTGTCACTTTTTAATTAGAGGATAAATTTGGTGTTTTGAATTGGTTTGGTTTTAAAAATGAGAAAAATGAAAAAAATAAAGTTAAAGATTAAAAAAAATGATAAAGCACGTGATTAAAAATAGTGATAAGAATTGGGTGACCAGGTTGGGTTTGGTTTCTCCTATTTCAATGTTATCATAGTTCCAATTAATACAATTCTATTATACTAATCCGATTAAAGTGAGATTTCATGATCGCTTTCTCTCAATCCCTAGGTCAATGGTGATAGTGAGAGTAAACCTTAACAAGATATTAGTTTGGTCTACTCTCCTTACTTTTGTGAAGGAGTTGTAGAGAATACCCTAAATTTATTTTGGCAATTCTCAATCGGGTCTTGTCAATCCCAAACAATCAAGAATAAGCACTACACCTCCCACACACACTGACGATCACCGATTAATTCACTAATAAGACCTAATTTATTCCATCATATATAGACCAAAACCAAGTGGAGGGAGATAATTTTCATTTACCAAATTAATAATAATAACAAAATCTAAAATCAAATACAATTTCACAGGATAATAAAAATTGTTTTTAAAATTTGAAACCAACATCATAGAAGAGAGAGAGTTTTTATTCAATCAAATGCAAGAACTAAAACATTAAAAAATATAAAACCTGAAGTTACCCAATCAATCAGAGTATTACCCCACCACGGTAAGGTTAATTGTGAATAAGGGGTAAGAGTAATTCAATACAAAATTAATAAAATGAAAAGAGGGAAAGGAAAGAACATAAATTTTCTCCTCCAGAATCTATTTTCCAGAAGTTTTCTTCTATTCTGACCACCATATGGATGAACCATGTTGAGGTACCTTCTTATAAGATGTTTAAAATGGATTTTACTATATAACATCAAAATTTAAAATCTTTTGGAGTCATTTAGAATAAGTTATGTCCAAATTAATGAAACTAACTTTTTTTGTTTGCCGAACACCATTCCACCAACCCCACTTTGACCGGTTAAATGGCAGCCTTATTGAAATAATTTATCCTTGAAATTTATTTTAATGATTCAAATTTGAGTCATATTTCTAACCCATGTCTAAGTATCCCATTTTTTGGTTGGTAGCCAGAGATGTTCCTCATTGAATTAGGTAAGGTCAATTCTGCCGGCCAGAACAAGTGTTCACATTGATAGATTTTTTGGGCATGTAGGAGTTAGAATGGGATATTGGTCTAGAATAAGAATTTGTAGAAAAAAAATTAATACTAAAAAAATAATCACATGATTTGGATTAAAATTGTATAATTTAATCTCGAAAAATAGAATCAACAGAAAACTGCTAAATGTCCATAATTAACCAATTATCACACTTAAGATCAAAACTCACCAAAAATCATAAAATGATGAAAATAAGCTAAAATTTATTAATTGGTTGGGTTTAAATCAATGAAAAACATATGTATAAATATGAAAATATTATCTATATTAGGTAGAAATACATAATAAAAAACTAACTAGACATAGGACAGTGGGGGGACAAGGCGAACATGCTACTGGGTTTAAGGCCCGCATAGCTCTGAACAGGGAAAAGAAAAGTTGGATGTATCATTGGTAGGTGAATTAGGTGAATACATTGAAGAAGGTGTTGGGGAGGTGTTTTTAAGCTAATTCAAGTTAAATTCATTAATTCCTTTGTGCCTATGAGCCTTCGAGTCTTGTATTTTGGGCCTTCATATCATTTAGGGGTTCCTTATCAATCCTAGAGGCATATTTATGTCTAAATTTGTATAAAAATTATTGTGTATATATTTATATATTTATTTCAAAATGTGTGTATATATTTACATTTGTAGTTCCAAAATGTGTTTGTGTGTGTGCTCCAAAATGTGAATATATATATATATATTTATTTATATATATTTGTATATTTATGTGTATATATTGGTATATTTGTTGAAAAATATGTATATTTTTTCATGATTATATATATACTTATTGAAACCCAATGAGGTGGTTCCTGAGTGGTACCACCCCCTACTTAGAAACTAAGAGTTTAAGGGTTCAACCCCCAATGAACCCAACATTGAGGTGTTTTCACAGTTACTATAACAATACTATAACATACATTTTGGTAGTGTTGTAGTAGTGGAGGCACTATAGCGATGATGAAATTATAGTGGTTGTGGCGGTATAGCAAGTACTATAGAGGTGGTGGGTAATGTAATTGGTATTGTAGTAGAAACTAGTAATGTATTAGTACTATTCATCAAAGGCTCCTTTGCTACAAAAAATGCCTTTGGGCCAAGAAAAAGGGTTTTAAAGCCACAAGACATTTGGGCCATGAAATTGTAAGGTATACCTATCATTCATGTTTCATACCCTTTATGCCTCTATCCCTTTGGTCCATGTAATATCTAGGTCTACGGGTTGTGTAAGGGATCCCTCTAAACCCATTTAAAAAGAAATTTGTTCCATAATAAAGGGGCTTGAACCCAGATTGTTTCAATATATATGTATATATTTTTAAAAATGTGTGTCTATTAATATATATTTTTTTATATATATCTGTCTATTTGAAAATATTCGAATATATATATTTGTGTATATTTTTATATTTTTATTTATATATTTATATATCTATATATTTTAATTTTTATATTTATATTTATATGTATTGCAGTTGGGGTTTGGCTTGGTAAGCACACCATAATCCTATATGAGAAACCAGTGTTTAAATATGGGTGGGGGAGGATTTCTAAAAGTTCTATAGTATCCACTAAAATAGTATTATTATTCATATAATTTGGACTTTCGGGCTGCAGATTTAGGACTTCAGGCTGCAGGGTCTTTGAGTCATCAAATGCCTTCAGGGCACAGGGCCTTTGGGACATTATTGATTGAGATAAGGTGTCATGGAAGGACCAAGAAAATGTATTAGCATAATAGGTAGGCAGTGCATCATGATAACACGTAAGTTTTACCCAGTGGGTGGCCTCAAAGGAGGGATGTTCCCATGTGACATCCCATATCTTGTCTGCAACAACTGCTCTTTGCCCAAACCAGATGGGTCACCACTATAACTCTGGAGCACCTCCCCATAAGTCAGAGGCTATCGAATAGAAACATAGGCCTAAAGTGATATGGTGGGAAGACAATATCATCATATCATAGTCAAACAATAACAGAAAATAATATGTCTATTAGATAAACCATCAAGATAAATATGTAAGAAACAAACTTTTGGGAAAGGGATGATACATAAAGCAATCCATGCTATATCAAAATGATTTTTACTATACATTCTAGGTAATAATACATCAGATACATAAAATATATATCAAAACCAAAAATACCAAAAGAAAAAACTAGGAAAAACCCTAAAAACAATCTCAAGTCCTAGCATGGTCCCAAAACCCTATGCTCTATCCTAGCAGCCTATACACATATCAGCCACATAACACTTTCCCTTGTCCTGCAATCATAAGGTCCGACTTGAGTATGAAATTAAAATCTAAGTAGGGTGTGAGTATGACTTATTAGGTCACCACCAATAGTTTCTAGAAGCATATCCACTCGAATAAATAAATTCCATACAGATGTGCATAATAAATAAAGTCATAATGTAAATAAATAAAACCATCATCAATCATCAAATTCTAAAGTGACACCCAGGATTGACAATACCTACTTCAGCCTAAGATACTTGTCTCTTTCCATAATAACTCATAGAAACATAATGAACCTAAGAAGCGTATACAAGGCGTCCCAAACTATGAGTGATAACGAGACCAATGGGGGATACCCAAAGGCTCTCTAAACTATGAACCATTATTAGAACTCATGGGGGACTATCCCTTGGTGTTCCAAACCATGTTACATCATAAAAAACCATGAGGGATTTCCCTATGATTTCCCAAACCATGTTTTATCATAAACAAATGTGGGGGGGTGTCTCTATGAAATCCCATACCTTATTCCATCATACAAACCCATGGGGGATATCCCTAGGCATCCCAAACCATGCTACATCATATGATCCTATTAAATATTTCCCCAAAGAATCCCAAATCGTGTTTTATCATAAAAACCCATGGGGGATTTCTCCATAATTTCCTAAAGTAAGTTTCATCATTAAAACCTATGGTGGATTACCACATGACATCCCAAGATATGTTTCATTATACGAACCCATTTAGGATTGACACACGACGTCTCAAAATATGTTACATCATATCCAATCACATAAGCACACCAAAAAAAACTTTAAAATCATTTACAACTAATCTCACATAACTAGCACATACCATGGGTCCTTGAACATTTCATAGACATAAATAACCATAAATATGTTTAATTACTTAAGTCATGGAATTTTAAGGGTCAACCCTTTGATTACCCATTTAATTATCCCAATTTAAGAACACCTGAAGTGGTGGATAAGGTCATGGTCACACACCCACAGTCACATCATAATTATAAGGCACCTATAGGGTTGCAAATTTAATTTCAAACTAACATACGATGGCAGGGTGCACCCCATGTGTAGAAAGAATTCATTATCTACTCAATAATGGGATATTCATAGCCCATTGGGTGGTTTCATTTAATTTTTTAGGTTCAATGAAATTTAATTTATAATTTTAGGTTGAATTTGTGGTAATGTTAGTGTGACCACACAATGCATACATCAATAAACAATTCAAAACTTTCGATATAAATCATAAACTACCTACCTTATACTCATAGATTTCCATTTTTAAAAATTAGGTGGACATTGGAAAAACAAAAGAAAACCCTGGAAATGGTGTATATTAGAGAAAAATGGTGAGGAAACACTAGATAGTGAAAGAACCCAAAAAATAATGAATTTGAACTACTAGACTTACCTCAATATTTCAAACACAACCAACGACATTCAATTTAGTGAAAAATTAGAGGAGATCCTTCTAGGGAAGGGGAGAAACCAAAAGTGAGGGGGGTGCATCAAATATATTTTTTAGAGGAAGATTATCCTAAATTTTAAAATCTTTTTATCAATTATTAAACACTTAAAAACTTAAAAAAACACTAGAGGGTTTCATAGTATGAAAAAATTATTCACACCATGAGTTTTAGAGATATAAATCCTTGGGACCTTTCCCTGATGTTTCAAATAATGACATACATTGTCACACCGTGAATCCATCCTACAACTACCAAATAGTTGCAGGTACTTCTTGGTTCTCCCAAACCTGATCCTGAGTGCAATTGACAACCCCTTCATCCAAAAAATAGCATATTACATGCACTCCAAAAAAAAAATCAAATGATTTCATACCTTGTTAAAGGTGTGGTTTTAATAACAACCCCACCTTAAAGTAGTTTATCCTATATATTCTCTTTAAAATAATGTTGGGCCTCAATAGTAACCAACGTCGACCATTGAGCCTGCATACCTGACTCCCACTCTCATGACTCTTTTCATATATGTCCATGATGCCACTATACATGCACTAGAGTATATGTCTCACAATAATAATCCTATTTTAGTTTGATAAACTTATAAAACTAGATGTTCCTTAAAATACATGTTGTCCTCAAGATCAACATCTTATTAATGACCCCACATAGGGTCCTGCTCATACCCATAGTTCCAAACATCAATAGCATCTTCTTCCCAAATGTTGTTTCCCCAAACAAACACTTTCACTAGGTTTCATCACATGGATCACCCCTCTGAATCATAAAAAAAATCATGGTTTTACCCCCTAAATTAAGATATCAAATGGGTTCACACCATGAAACAAGAAATAAAACAAGGTTCACCCCTTAAAACATTCATGAATTGATCAAGCTCTGAATGAAGGTTTTCATAAGATCTCTACCTAATCCAGGTAGATTTTGTATATTCTCAGATCAATTGAGAATGATTCAAAGTATCATATATGAGACTCGACCCAATAATCACCAACTCAAAAACTTACAACCAATGTTGATGCATACAACCCTAAATCCAAGTGGTCCTCCCAAGAACCACTGAAACCTAGGATGTATGCTCTCAATGTGTCCTCTATAATCTAAATAATCTAATCAGACTATTCATCATTCTATAGATATAATATAGTGCTCAAAATCACCTATGTACCAAAAATATTTTGTATCACTCACCAAAATAATCCCCATGAATCATTTAGGAACCATCACAATTACCATGCCTCAATGAACAAATTGAATGATACACCTCCCAATGGTTATGATTTTTCCAACTTTGTACCCAAACCAGCTCCAATGCTCAAAACATCATCAGACCATGCATCACGATGAAAATTATTTCAATTAAACCCCCATGATGCCTCACTCATAGTAGAATTTGTGAATTTTTAAAACACCAAGATCACACCTCATTGGTTGATGCCACTAGCCCAAAATTGTCCATTTCACACCCAAAAATCATATCTAAATCTAAAATATCACTCCAATGATTGTTTACAACACAAGGCATCACCTCATTAATCACGTAGACATGTCATTCCAGAGCACCTATATCCCAAAAACTTGGTTAACTTACCATATTTATCCTTGATATTCACACCCAGCAACACCACATAACTATAAACCTGTATCTAGTGGTTTTCAAAAAAACAACCATGCTAACCTCATCAAAAATTTCATCAACCCACACCCATACTTGGGTTCATTACATTTTCGGTATCTAACGTTATTTCTTATACCCAAGTGATGCAAAAAAACTTTAACCACCTTTAAGTTGGGTTCATCAACCCATCACTTCCAATATTTACTGGAAACTACTCATAATGAGTACCATGTGACCAAATAGTCTGTGGTGGGATCCCCACCATAGGTTTTCCTTACTATCGACCTACAAGAACAATCTCACCTGGTATCCACTATTAAATAGACATTACTATCCCTGATCCACACTAAATTCAATTGAAAAATTCCTTAACTCAATCCTTTATCAAAAAATTACTAATATCTTGGTTCCTCACACAACCACTTCCCAGTTCTTTTGATAAACTATTACAGTATACCTGATCCCAATGGATCTAACTCTAGGTACACAACCCTTTTCACCAACACATGAATATCATATTTATTTGATTATGATCCACACCTAGAATCACTAGAAACTCACAACCATGTCAGTGACCAACACACCATAGATGATGCAGTCTATTATTCTTTCACCAACATGCTGATCCACTAATTATTTCACAAGGTCCAATAGTTATCACTCTGCAACTCACACTTTTCACCAAAGGTCACAACTCAAACATCAAATGAGTTGAACTTATAAATATAACCAAATATATAATCACCCCATGGTAATTTATTTATATCTTATAGAAAAATCATCTCACATATCAGTCACACCTTGACGTATTATTTCCCATAAGATAAAAAACACCTGGTCATACCCCAAATCCACTCTTTCTCTGACCAATATTTTTCTCAGCCTCAAGAGTCCACACCCTCTTTATTTTTTTCCTCAAATAATGTGTCTTATACCTTTCCATTATCTTTTCATAATGAATCATCCAATAATAAAATTAATAATATACAACCTCACTCCACAAGTTTGGGAAAATCTAAGGAGTCCTAGACCCCACCAGAACATACTGGCACCTCATAAGGTCCTGAACCCAATGAGTCTCTATGGTCCATACATGTACATCAAAAAATGTTTTATCCACACATTGTGAGAATAAATTAAAATATATTTCATTTTCATCCATCATCATGACCTGAACTCAAGTGTCATGTAACTTTCCCAACTCAATCTTTGCATCTAAAAGATTTCTCAAAAAAATATCATCGACATGTCCCACTTGCCATCCAAATCCAACCACATGAATTCAAACATCAATATTACCTCCAAAAGGATAAAATTAGGCTACAACATTCCAACAAACATATATTTTAAATAAAAATCCTCTCACTCTGTACATGTTAAAGGAGTATTTCATTTAACCATTCATAATGGCACTCAATGGATCAGGTTTCCAACCAGGCATACCAAAAAAGCGTACATGTGACACCCTAATTTTTATTTACATAATTTATTTATTTATTTATTGGTACTTATTTTTTCCATTGATTTTTAGGTCTGATCCTTTTTAATTTTTAAAAATTTAAGGTGTTTTGGACTACTGCATAATTAGAACATGATTGGAGCTAAACATGTGAAGACCATATGATAGGGGTATTTCTAGGATAGTTTCATTTAAAATGCTTGGAAAAAAATTTTATAAGTCATTAGAGACAAATTTATTGGTTTCCTATGTTCCAAGATAAGGGAACATGGTTGGTGCATGGTTTGGGTAAACCGTGCATAGAATGTGCAAGGTGCCCTATTTTAAATTTATTTAAATTTAAAAAAATTTCAAATCCCACCCTCTCCCAATTTAGATTGAAAAAAATATATGCCCAAGGTCCCTCCTATGAATGAAACCCCCTATCCTTTGGACTCCATTTTTTTGGAGATTATTACCTCGATTTCAAGTGTAATCTCCATTGGTAAGTGTTTCCTTCCCTTTGTCATCTTCTTATCCTTCTTTTCTTGGGTTTTCTTTCTCCTCCCACATTCCATTGCAACCCAACCAAAACCTAGGTGTGTTACATTTTTAATATATTATAGGTTTAGTTTTATAGGGTGTGTGATATTCTATTATAAAATTCTACCCACAATTTATAGAGGTTTTGTGTCTTCTGTGTTCTTTCCAGGTAGGTATTTTCAGTATTTGACTTTTCCCCAATTCACTGCTTATGCTTGGGGTTTCTAAATTGGTTTATTTAAATTTAAAAATTCTATTTAAGACCATTTTAATTTAGTTATTCAAAATTATCAAGGTTTTTAGAGGTTTTTAATTGATTTTAAAATGGGTTTTATGGACTTTGGCCCAACTTTTTATATACATTCAAATAATAAAATATATTTTTTGGCTAATAAAATATTTATGATGATTTTCAAAGAGGAATTGGGTGTTTTAAATTTATTTGAGATAGTTTATAAAATTTTATTAAATTATGTGTATGTTAAAGTGGAAATATGTTTAGGTTCCTTTAATTTAATAAATTTTAACTATGTTTATTTATTTTAATCTTTTGTAGTTCTCCTATGATTGAAATTGGGAAAATTTTATATTATATTTGGTGGTTATATACACTTGTGAATGGGTATATATATATCGATATATATATCGATATATATACATATCCACATGACAATATGTGGATATGTACATTGAGAGATGAATATATATATATATAATTTCATATGTGTATAAAAATTAAAAAACAGAAACCTTGGTGTCTAAACTTGATGTTTGGATTTGGTTTTGAAAGGTGTTTCAAAAGAGGTTGTTTTTAAACAATTGTGGTTCTCATTTAAAGTCAGGCATGATTTTATAAAATTTTTGAGAAATGGCCTTGAGAGAAATGCTGATTTTAAAGATAGTTTTCAAAATTGGGTTTTGGGAAAAGAGGCATGGTTTCAAAATGTGTTTTGACTATCATATATTATTTATTATGGATGTGAGGATTATTATATGATGTTTTGTGGTTAGAAAATGGGATACCTTAAGTGGTAATGTAATATGATGGGTGTTTATCTAGTTAGGAATGAGGCACTATCTAGAGTTTGGTTCTAATAACCTTAAGAGTCCCAAGTTTTATTGATTTTCAGGTCACTTAGTTGAATAGTGTTCCATAAGTGAGTCAGTTACCATTTGAACCTACAGGCTGAATATCATCCTATGTTTCTTGGATTATGCTTGTTTTGTTCCCACGCTTATTATCATGGATGGTGTTTTCATTGTGGTTTATTGCCTTTGTTTACATTTATTTTTTACTTTAACTGCAATTTAGATCTTATATGGTCTTATATATTTATTTTTTGTATTATATTTGCTCCATTTTTTGGGTTGTTCCTTTAGTATCATTTTTAAGGTAAAACAAAAGGGGAATTTCAAGGTATGTTACACATGGGTTGGTTTTCTTTAAAAAGGGTATTTCCAAGTGTGCATATGTATGTGTTTTTTATAGAGTCTTAATCTAGGAAAATGGATTTCTAAGTGATTGTTTTCATTTAAATAAATAAAAGATAAGTTTTTGAAAATGGTTGACCATGATGTTTGTTTTTTCTTAAAGAAATAAAATATATTTTATTAATTTATATAAAAATATCATTTATGGTTTTTTATAAAAGAAAGTACATTGAATCTATGGTTCTTACTTACAGGTTTATCAAGATCAAACCCTATATCACATTACTTGGTGTTTGTAGACTGGGTGACTTTTTATAGGTTTCGGATTGGACTTTCGAAATGTGTTTTTAGGTTTAGATGAAGAGTGAACTTGGGTCATAGGGATAATTTTGTTTGGTATGTTAGTATTTTATTTTCATCATTTAACCTACATCAGATATATAATCATTTTATTACTTTCTATGGTTGTAGGTGTAGTGATATTGCGGTATCCAAGGATAAGAATTTTTGGAGGATTTTATATAGGGGAGGGTGTTCAGAGGGTGATATATGTTTTTATTTCTGTATTTTTTATATTTACTTTCTATTTATTTATTTCATGTATATTTGATTTTAGCATGGAAATATGAATTACATATGGGTCATGTTGTATTTTCAAGAGAAATCATATTATACTTAAACTCTGATTTATGGGTGAAATTATCCCCACTGATTTTTGTTGATCCATATGATAATTTACATTAGCCCGAGGGGGGGGTCTAGGATTCCCCTTGAGTTAGTGGGAAATTAGTTTGGGTTCCAATTCAGATGGTTCCCTAGGATGGTACCTTAAAAATGGTATCAGAGGTAGATTTCATCAAATGACCTAGGTTTCATAGTTCTCTTTTTTATTTTGGATACTTAGTAGATGGAGGTTGGTTTGTTAGGGATCAAGTTGGAGGTATAGAGAGACTCTAGCCAAATTTTTATTTTTCTAAACTTTAAGTTACCCTAGAAAGTTGGGTTTCAATTAATAGTTTATGATTTTGGGTATAATCTATTTTATTTTTGATGGATTTGTTTCATTTTGGGATGAAATAGTAGTTGATTTATAGGTACACGGTGAGATCACGTAGCTTGGAAACCCATATGGATACTGTTTTCATAGTTCTTTATCAATATTGGTGATAGTGGTGCGATTGGAACATGGTCCATCAAGTCATGGGACCAATTCATGTATGGTCATGAGTACCATTTGGATTTTCCATATGATGTGTGATATTGATTTATTGGAATTTTTATTGGTTTATGTTTTATAAAGATCCATTTTGTATGTTTAAAATTGTTTTCAAGAGATTTTTTGATATTTCAAAAGGGAGTGTGAGATTCAAATGGTTTTTAAGGGAAGCTTTAGATTTTTAAAATGGAAAGGTTCCTTGTGAAATGGTTTTGGAAAGAGGTTTTAAAAAGAATATATTCTTCATAATGGTGACAGTCGGTTTAAAATTTAATAAAAGTGGGGGTTGATCTTAATATTTTCAAATGGTGTTTTTGTTTGAAAGATTTTTTTTGGGAGAAATTATTTTGTACTTTTTTGTTTTAAAACTTTATTTTAAAAAACAGAAGTTGGTTTTGAAATTATTTAAGGGGGTTTTAAAAATTGAAAATGATATTTGTGTTTAATAATTTGAAAATATTTTCAAAAGATAAAGTTTAGAGTTTTAAAATGGATTTCAAAATGGTAATTTTATGTTTTAAAATATGATTTTTGTGGTTTTGAAATGGTTAAAAAGGGGTAACTTTGGTTGTTGAGTGTTGTGAATTTTGGGTGGTGTTTTTTTGTTGATTTCCTTGAAAGGGTTTTTTGAAATGGAAAATGATTTTTGGGAAAAGTGTGATTATTGTTTGGGATATGATTGGATAGCAACTTGTGCCTCTCCCCAATATTAAAATTATGCTCCCCAAAAAGGTCTCGAGCACTGTTAGGTTTGAATATTTGTCTGTTAGTGATGATTTATGTCAGGAGTGACTCCTTAAATATTCTATTAGTTATTTCTTATGGATTAATTTTTTTTGTTTTTTATTTCTCATTTTAATGAGAATGTTATTTATAGTTTGAGTGTGCCTTAGTTAGTGAGATTTGGATCTATACCCTTGATTTGGGGAAAATTCCTTGAGTGTGATTTGGTTACCTAGGACGAATTTTAAACTAGTTGATGTTATGTATCGGTTGGTGTTGGTTTAACTTGGTGGGACCACCATGATTTTTGTTATGAGTATGAGGACCTAGATCACCACTTCTTTATTCTTGACCCAGGGTTTGAACCTATATTTTTTGAGAGGAATATTTTTGTGTCATTACTTATTTGTTTTCTTCCTAATGGAAGGGCCATTTTTGGGTCTTGAGATGATTGTTTCAAATATTTGGAGTATTCTTAAGGGTTGTTGTTTCCTTTGGAAATATTTTAGTAGGTATTTTGAGTTATCTATTCATCCTTTCCTTTCCTATTAGTGATATATTGTTGATATTTTGGTGTCTTCCTTTGGGATATTTGTATTTGGGTTTCCTATGTGATGCCTCTTTGGAGAGTTGGATGTCTTGGGGATATTTGATTGTGTTTTGGTTGGGTTATTTTTTTGGGTTTTCTTCATTGGAAACACTCATCATGTTTGGTAATGAGTTTTATGAGCCCCTTGTTTTTTTAAACCACCATCCCATAGATGATTTCAAATAGTAGAGAGGCCCATTATGGGTCTTTGTTTATTTATTTCTCTATTTGTGGTTTGATGTCAAATGTTCCCTAAGGACGTAGAGAATTATTGGATATTTTGGAGACACTTATAGTGTATTGGGTTGAAATTTGATTCTAGGTATCTTATAAATATTGTTTTAGGTTCTTCTTATTTCCCATTTGATGTTATTATTTGAGTCTCCTTGTGTTTAATGGTTTAATGGGGGAAAAAGAATTATGGTGGGGAGGATTGTAACACCCATATTTTTATTTTTGTAATTTATTTATTTATTTATTTTCAATATTGAGTTCCGGGGTCAATACTTTTTAATTTTGAAAAATTTAAGGCCTTTTGGCCAGTCACACAATTAGCATATGGTTATCACTAACCATGTGAAGACCATGTGATAGGGGTTTATCTAAGACAGATCTATCTTAAAATGTTAGCACAAATGTTTGATCCAACTGTGTGGGTGCCCAGTGTGCTTAGTGAAGGGTGCACAATTGGCACATGGTTTGGGTAAATTGTGTATAGAATGCGTGAGGTTCCCGGTTTTAACTTTCTCAAAAAATTAAAAATTTCCTTTACCCCTTTTAAGCCTAAATAACCCCCAATTTGGCTCACATAGTACCCCTGTCCAAGGGCCCTCCTAGTTGCACAACTCACCCTCCTCCAGCCTCTATTTTTTAGTGATTCTTCCCTCGATTTCAAGTGTAATATCCATTGGTAAGGGTTTCCTTCCCTCCATCATCATCTTATTCTTATTTTATCAGTTTTTCTTTCTCATCCTACATTTAACCATTCCTTATATGAACCCTAGGTGGGTTTTGGTTCTAATATCTCACAGGTTTGGTTTCCTAGGGTGTGTGATCTTTTATCAAAACCTTCAACTTGCTGTTGTTCAAGGTTTTTTGTCATGTGTACACTTTCTAATAGGTGTTTATATGATTTGGACATTCCCCAATTTACCACATATACTTGGGGTTTTTAAATTTGATTATTTAAATTTAAAAATTATAATTTGGGACATTTTAATTTAATTATGCAAGATGCTCAAGGTTTTCAATAGTTTGAAATCTATTTTCAAATGAGTTTTATGGAATTTGGCCCTAATTTTTATTTACCTTAAAAGAATAAAATATTTACAATGAATTTAAAAGAGGAATTATATATTTTAAATTTATTTGAGATAGTTTATAAAATTTTATTAGATTTTTTGTGTGTTAAATTGGAAAGATGTTTGGGTTCCTATTCTTTAAGAAAATTTCACTATGTTTATTTGTTTTTCACATGTGTAATTCCCTTATAATTGATTTTATGAGTATTTTATATTATATTTTTTAGTTATATATATGTGGGTGGGTGGGGGGGGGGGGTATATATATATATTTACATATCCACATGTTAATATGTAGATATTTACATTGAAATATGAACACACATATATATATAAGTGCATATACATATAACAATTAAAAAATATTAACTTTGATGTTTAAACTTGATGTTTGGATTTGGTTGTAAAAGGTGTTTCCAAGGAGATTTTTTTTAAATGGTGTTGGTATACATTTAAATAAATTCTTAAGTTTATAAAATGTTTTTTAAATGGACTTGAGTGAAATGTTTCATTTAAAAAGATCTTTAATAAAAGGGTTTTTTGGAAAAGAGGCATGATTTAAAAAAATGATTTTGGTCTATTATTAATGATGGAAGTGATGATTTTGATGTAATTTTTAATGTCAGAACATGGGATAGTATAGGTAGATGGATAAAAGGATGGGTACTACTCTAGTTAGGCATGAGATGATAGCTAGAGTCTAGTTTATGTGTCCTCAAGAGACCTGAGTTTTATTGATTGTTATGTCACTTGGACGATTAGTGATCCATAAGAAAGTCATTTACCTTTGAAACCTATAGGTCAGATCTCATCCTATGTGTAATTAATTATGCATGTTTGGTTCCCACACTTATTATCATGGATGATGTTGGATTTTGGTTTATTTCTTTTAGTTACCTTTATTATTTACTTTAGTTGAACTTTAGTTCTTATTTGGTCTTGTTTATTTATTTTTTCTACTATCTTTTCTTCATTATCTTGGCTTGTTCCTTTGGTATAATTTTTAAGGTAAAATGAAAGGTCAATTTCAAAGTATGTTTCACATGGGTTGGTTTTCTTTAAAAAGGATATTTCAAAGTGTGTGTGTGTGTTCATTTTTGATAAAGATGTTCGTGCTAGAAAAATGAATTTCCAAGTAACTGTTTTCATTTAAATAAAATAAAAGGGATGTTTTAGAAAATGGTTAATTGTGATGTTTGGTTTTTTTTAAAGAAATAAAAACTATTTTCTAAATGTATTTTCATACTAGTATTTCTTATTTATTTTGAAAAAAAATGCTTGGACTATGTGGTTCCTACCTACTGGACTATCAAACTCACACCCAATTCACACGACTCACTATTTGTAGAATGAGGGGACTTTTACAGTTTATAGATTAAAATCTTGGAATGTGTTTCGAGGTTTATACATAGAGTGACCCTGGGTCACATGGGATTGTTTTCATAGGTATTTTGGCATTTTATTTTCATCATTTAGCTTGTATCATCTAGGTCGGACTTTTACTACTATCTATGGTTGTAGGTGTAGTGATATTGTGATGGCCAAGGATAGGCCCTGTTGGAGGATTTTTTGTTTGGTAGCGTGTTAAGAGGGTGATCTAAGAATTTACTTCTACATTTGTGTATATATGCTATCTATTTATTTATTTATTATATATCTAATTTTGGTGTGGATTTCCGAATTACAGATGAGTATTTTTGGATTTTCAAGAGAAATTACAGTGTGCATAAATTCTAATTTAAGGGATAAATCATCCCCAATGATTTTTCTTGATTTTGATGACACTTTTTTCCATCCTAAGGGGATTGGGGATTCCCCTCGGGTCAATGGAGTATCAGTTTGGGCACCAGTTTAGATAGAGCCCTAGGCCGAAAAATTATAGTACACCCTAGTGTTTCTATGATTTATGATCTGAATTGACTATATTAATTCATGTACCATCAATTCTAGGATCATGAATCTAAAAACTGAGCTATCCATGCTCAATACATGTCAACTCATCTTTCTAAAATAATCTCACTTGATGCTTTTTCTAAATGAGCCTAGGGAATCTCACTTATGCCAAGGCTATCTACACAATCACTGGCCACTCTGGAGTTCACCATAAAGTGAAAAGTGTTTAACCATGATCTACCTATTCTATATCTAACCGTCTTGGATCACACAAAAAATAGGGTTAGGTATCCAACCGATCATGCCCGTCGAAACCCAAAGACCACTCACCACTTCAAAGATGGGTATCTACATCTATGACACATAGAGTATCTATACACCCATTCTAGGTAGTTATTATCACTTTGGTGCATCAATATTAAATTAAATAATCCATTATGATTCTACTCTATAAGGAATCCACAATCCTGGCTAACCCTTCTCTTAGGCTACCCACATACACCACATCCATCACCAACAATAGTAGGAATGTCCTGCTACTTAGTCAGATTTATCGACTCAACATGAACTTGAGCCACATCTCACCATCAAAAGGCAACTAATAGGACAACACACCATCTCTAGGTTTATCATACAAATATATTTATATTAAAACCCCCATAATTAATCCAAATAACCACTCTAGGGTTATCCTCAAATCATATTCCTTCTCAACAAAGGAAAAGCAATGACGTACAACACATATCAACACTTCACTCAAGCCCTCTAACACAAGGGTCTCATACACAGGTTTGAGTCCAGTATTCCCTACCCACTCTTAGGCTAGGAATAAACCCAAAAGGTTCGTAAATAGTTATGATATACCACAATTTTTGAAGCCACTATTCAAACCAGTGTGACAACAAGCATAACATCCCGCTATGTTATACACCCCACATCATAAACATCTCACATGTTGAGCTCAATCACTAGCCCCATTTACTCCTTTTAAAAATCCAATCATGCACACTACAACCAACATCATAACAAAAACTATTTAAAATATCAACATCATAGCCCAAATGTGATAACAAGCACAAACCACACTATTACCTATATCTCTTATCACATGGATATCATAAATTAGGCACTCTTAAAAGCCCTAATTACCCATACACATGGCTAAAATTGTATTACCATAAGGAACACGTCACACACACACATATATATATATAGTATTCACAATCACACTTTCCATTTTTCATTTACCGGTATTTTCATAAACATGGCTCAGTTAAATGAAATTTCAATTACAAGTTATAGTTGAAAATGATTTATAAGTTGTAATTTGAATTTTATTTATTTGATTCCACATAATAGTCAAGATGAGTGATTATATAGTACAAATTGAACCACTTACTTTAACCAGATATTTTCCTAATTGAGGATCAGTTAAATTAAATATCAATTACAAGTTAGCGATGAGAACACTTTATATTTTATAATTGATGTTTTATTTAGTCGAAACCTCATAATAATTAGGGAAACTGATCACTTAACAAGATTTTATCCATTTATAGGATCAGTTCGGTAAGGTTCCACCATAAAATTATATAAGAAACACTATAAAAATGGTTGTAGAAACTTCAAATAACTAACCTGTATCCCAATATAAGTAACCAACTGTAGGAAATCATGAAAATAACATGTGAATCCTATAATTCTGGTTTGATTTATGTGAAAATAATCTCTTGTAGTTTTGACCAGGAGACAAAATACTATAAATCAATAACCTCAAAATCATGTTTATCACTCAAGGTGAGATAATTAAATAGTAAAATAGAAAAGAAATAACATCAATCCCACCCTTGGAAATATAGAATTCCCTCATACGTAGGGTGGACATTCCCATGCAAAAGTTTCATACCATATCCCAATAACACCCTAACTCTAGTTTACCTTACCCAAATAGTCATTCAAAAGAAAGATATGTGATGCCACTTTGTGACATCCTGCATTTGGTCCATGATTATTGATCTGTGATCATACTGGAGGGGTATCTATTATACCTCAGGCATGAATCCCTATATACCATAGGTTACCAACTAGTAGTGAAGCTTTAAGGTGGTATGGTGGGGATACTATACCCACATATCAAAGTGAAAAAAGTAGAAAATAATAAGGCAATTTGATACACAATCTTGATAAATAAGTAGTAAACAGACATCCCATAAAGTTTTGATACATAAATTAACCCATGATATATCAAAATGAGTTATACTATACAAGTTAAGCTGTCACACATTAGTAGTATATCATATAAATCAAAACCCAAAATACCAAAATAAAAAACTTAGAAAAAAACTTGAAAATAGTCATGAGTCATAGCCTGATCCTAAAATCCCATGCTCCATTGGAGTATCCCAAACACGAATTATCTACATGGTGTTTTCCCTTATCCTATCTTGTAATCATCAGGGTATGCTCGCATACCAAACAAAAAACTGAGCAAGGTGTGACTATAACCTAGTAGACCACCACCAATGGCATCTATAAGCATATCCAATCAAATCAATAAAGTACAAGTTGATATGTATAATAAATAAATTCACAATGTAAATAAATAAACCACTATCAATCCTTGGGTTCTAAAGTGACACTTGGGATCAACCACACCAATTTTAGCCTAATCTAAATGTCTCTATCCATAATAACTCATAGAAATACAATGAACCTAAGTATCATATCTAAGGAGTTTCAAATCATGAGTCATAAAAAGTCCAAGGGGGGATACCCCAAGGTAATCCAAACCATAAAATTCCATTCGAACCCATGGGGGATATCCTATGGCATTATAAACCATGTTACATCATATGAACCCATGGGGGATTTCCCCATGGCATCCCAAACAATGTTTCATCATACAAACCCATGTGGGATTACCCCATGATATCCCAAATCATAATCTATCATACAAAACTTCGGGGGATTTCCCTATAATACCCCAAACCATGTTTCGTCATAAGAAACCATGGGGAATTTCCCCATAGTGTCCCAAACCATATTTCATAATAAAAACCCATGGGGGATTTCCCCTAGGTGTCCCAAACCATGTTTCATTATACAAACCCGTGGGGGATTTCCCTATGACATCCCAAATATTTATTCACTGAATTAACCTATGGGGGATTTCCCCATGGTATCCCAAACCACGTTACATCATTGCCAAGAACATATTCACATGAAGAACAAACTTTAAACTCATTTATAATTGGTCTCACATAATGATCATATACCCTGGGTCCTAGAGCATGTCCTAGGCATCCGCAACCACAAAGAAAATTAATTACTTAAGCCATAACACCCCTTGGGTCACCCTCTTAATTGAAATTTTAATTATCTCAAGTAAAGTACACCTAAAGTGGTGGCTAAGGTCATGTTCACACACCCAAAACCACATAATATATCTAAGTAACCCCTAGGGTCACCTATTTAATTTTTCAACTCACTTCCCAAGGTAGGGTGCACCCCATGGGTGGCCAAAAGTCACAGTCTACTCACCAACTGGATATTCGTATCCCTTTGGGAGGTTTTGTTTCATTATTTAGGTCCCACAACATTTAATTTATATTTTTTGGTCAAATTTTTAGTAATATTGGTGTGACCACACAATGAATACATCAATAAACAATATAATATTTGTGGGACATCTCATAAACCACCTAACATATACTCATAGATGTTCAATAATCCAATATCAAACTTTGATTCAAGCTAATCTGGTGGAAATTGAAAAAAAAATAAAACCCTAGAAATGGGGAATATTAGAAAAAAACATATAGGAAATGATTTTCAGTGAAAGAAACTAAAAAAATAATAAATAAGGATTCGTAGAATTACCTCAATCTTTCAAATGCAACTAGTGGAATCTGATTCAGTGGAGAAACAAAGGAGATACCTCCTAGGAAGGGGAGGGTGTGTGACAAAAGTACTACATAGGGGAAGCCTCCCCTAAAATTTTAAATCCACCCCCAAAATAATTAAACACTTAAAAACTTAAAAAACAACATTATGGTTTCAAGGAATAAACAATTTGTTTATGCTGTGGGTTTTTGTGCCAGTACCCCTAGGGCCCTGCCCCCAATGTTTCATGGTGTGGCATACATTTTCACACTGTTAATCCATTATATAGCTTCCAAATATTTATAGGTTCTCTCAAATATTCTCTCAAGTTCTCCTATCACCTCCTTCATACAAAAACTAGGAGATTACATATGCTCCCAAAAAATTCAAATGGTTATGTACCTTGGAAAGGTTTGGGGTTTTACATAACATTGGTGTATATCAACTAACATTATGTTATCATGGATTTATAATGTGAGATAGATGTGTTCCTTTAAACAAGACTATATACATAGTGGGACCTGTATGGAGATGCAACGAGACACACAGATGATGTGACGGGGTGCCACGAAAGAATTTCCAGGTGGGAGGATAGAAAGATAGATGGGCGTGTTTGAACTATTCATCCATATCTCCCCCACATGGATGTCTAATATGGGATGAAGGGGTTTCATACAATGGTGTATCAGTGGGTAGCACAATACAACATCTCTTAGCAGGTGGGGCACAAATTTTAGAATGGTAACATGGTGCAATGACTATTGATAAGGGTGGTATGGCGTAAGACGGGTGGTACGACATGATGTAGACTACTCATTCTAGCCTTCAGGTAATCTCCTTTAAGGTTCTTTTTTCCACATTCATCTATTCTTATGGGTCATAAAAAACTTAGTCATTTAGATTATAAATATGTTATAAAATAGGGCTAGTGAGTGCTTTTAATTCCTTATAGGGAGGGATGCGGCTTGACCCACTGGGGCATCTAGGGGTGTGTGTTGTTTGTGGTTTTTAATCCCATATACCCCTATATATATATTTTTATATTTAAATTTATTTTTCATATTGATATTATATATTTGTAAATTTGTATTTGTATATTTATAATGTATTTATTTCATATATATTTGTATATTTGAATATTTGTATATTTATTTATAATGTAATTATATAATTTAATTAAATATTTATATTTAGTTATTTATTTAAAAAAATTTATAATATATTATATCTACATATACATTTTTATAATGTATTTTAATGCATTTTTTTATTACTTAATATAAATTTTAAAAAATTGTTTTATATAAATTATGAAAATAAAATTCACAATAAATGTTTATTTTAATATGATTTAATAATTTAAAATAAGGGTATCCTTTATCAGTGTTGAAAATACATTGATAAAGGTCATCCTTTATTAGTGTTAAAAAAAGTTCTGATAAAGAGAACCTTTATCAGAGCCTTTTTTTTGATTTAAAAAACTTTTTTTTTACCTTGTAAGACTTTGAAATACATTAAGAAATATTTTTAAAGACAAGCATTGATACGATGTGAAATTATGAGGCTATGTGAGCCCAGAATTTATATTATAAAAATATTAAAAATATTAATATAATGCACACATAGTTTTTAAGAAACAATGGAATATCTCCCAAATGGAGTCTTGGGTCAGAAATCCAATACCACTGTTGAATTCAGAATGTGGGGTTTACCCTGGTTTGACCTAAAGTTAGTCAGAACCTGACGTTTGGATGAGGCATCCATTGGTGAGTATGTTACGTCAATTAATTAATTAATTAATTTTATTAATTCATTTAATACCCTTAACCTAATTTTCACTATATAATTGTTGTTATATAAATTATATAGGGTTATCTTCATAACCTTTCGATCCTTGAGAGGATAATTGGGAATTATTCATTGGAAAATTAGAATCAGATGAAGAACAATGATCAGATCAAGTTGGATCGAGAGGTAGTGAATGCAGTGGGTATTCTCCATCACCGATGAATGCTTTCTTCACCTATGATAAATCTATAATTGAGTTAGGTCTCTCCAATTATGGTTTTTACCCATAATTAAAAATTTTATCATGGATTATTATCTTCTATTCTTGTTGTGTGATTTATCTATTATTTCACATGATCCCTACTACCTACTATATTGTTAATTCAATATTTTATTTCTTTCTTCTCATGTTATTACCCTAGAAAATCCATGATCTTTTATATTTTTCTAGGAACATTTGGATAATGATATATTCACTTTTTTCTTGTGCTTTTACTCTCTCTGTTCATCGTGTTCTTCATTGTTGGCCTATAGGGCCATGGTTCTACATTTTTTGGGCAAGTTTGAGTGTGATTAAACCCCTAGAATCATTATGATATCATGAATGACACAAGTAATTGATGGTTTGTGGATGGATTGAAGAAAAATGATGGATATGGTTGATACTTCATGGATCCAGGATCCTAAGGGGGGATATGATCGATTGGCAGGCGCACGGGACATGCGAAAAACCACCAAAGGCGACCGGGAACTGATTACCAGCCACCTGATGCTAGGAATTAATGGCCAGAGGTGGTTTACTCTTATTTAAAGTGGTTAACAGGGGTGATTCATAGTAAAGAGTCCAGATCTTGTAAACATAAGAAAATATGGACTTCCCACAAAAAATAAAGTACACGACATGTAGTCTAAGAACACACACCGTGCAGCCCCACCCAACTATGGCGACTAGCATTTTGGGGAAGATAAGGATGATACGCCATGCGGTGGGACCAAAGGAAAGTGACCCTTCCCTGGTGTCTAAGATGTGTTCTAGTTTCACATGTCTAGGACCATGTGCGAGAGGACACTCTATGTCCTTTGGAATTATATGGGCACGGTTCGGTACTCGGGCATGGCCAGGTACACAAACAAGGACCAAAGAACACATGAACAACAAGGACCATATGGGAGGGAATTTAGTGGTTGATACACACTATGTACAATGAAATGGAATCATTTATATGTCTATAGGTGAACATGGTATGACAAAAAGAAGGGACCACATGCCGTGTGGACCCCATAGACACCATGTACCCCTATGAGAAAATTCTAACTTGCACATATCCTTTATATGAAATTAGATTTTGGCTCATGAGTAGCATATCATGAGAAGTTTCCCACATAGTTTATACTAGATTTCAAGACCTGAAATGGAATTTTCCAAGCATGAAACTTCATTAGGTGACACTTAATGATGGAAGTGATCAGGAAGGATCACTAGTGAGAGAGTTCGGGGTCAGAAACCCCTGTTGTATCATGGTGTGGGTCCCCATACTCATTAAATTGGTTGAGTGGAACTCCCTAATGCACTAGGGTGTGGGTACTATACCTACTAAGTGGAACTCTCTGAAATACTAGGGTGTGGGGCCTTTGTCTACTGAGTGGCACCCCCTAACATAGTAGGGTGTGAGTTATCTACCTACTAAGCGGTACCTCCTGAAGCACTAGAGAATGGGTCTTATGCCAAATGAGTGCCACCCCTATATGCACTAGACCGTGGTCCATCTATCTACCAAATGAAACCCCTAACACATTAGGGTATGGTTCCTTTATTAGATATTATGCCCCTTTAACTGCGAGGATCAATGGCGAGGTGTGGGTCCTTCACATAGTTACCTCAATGGATACATGAGATGATGGGCATTAGAGATGGACCCATTTGGGTGCTATTGGAAAACACATTAACTTGGGTTGTGTTGTGATATATAGATACCCTTCCTCTATCATCATGGATTCTTTTATGAGAATACATATACATTATTTGGTTTCATTTCCCACTTTCTTTAGATTGATCTGACTACTTCTATCATATATTTTATTCCCCCCTTCAGTTTTTGGGGCGTCTGACTAGGTATGTATATACTCACCCCTACATGGAATTTTTTTACGTGTCTTGTATTATGAATACAATGGATAGATCATTGGTGATTTTGGTAGAGTTTATAAATACACACGGGAATAGACCGCGTAAAATGGAAAATAATAGAGATCAGGAGTCGAGCTCTCTCAGCTCTCCATTAGTCCAGTAGTTGTCAGGTTGGGTGCATGTGTACAAGTACACTAGGAAAAGGAATACCATTTATATTATTCCTTCTTGGTTCTTGTCACTAGCCCTTATCCTATTGAAGTTGGTCTCGGGGTTGTGGCATCCCAATATTCTATCAGCCAAGTGGGCCCTGGTGGGTTGATTTATTACAGAGTGGTATCAAAGGAGTTTATTTCTTTGGAGGGTGTTTATAGTTGTCACCTTAAGAGGATTGGTTAGTACTTAGGTAAATAGTGTCTAAGCGTCTCAAATATGAATTTCAAGCTAGGGGACCTAGTGTTTTTGTGAAATCTGACATAGCCATACCCTAGGACTCCAACTATCTATTTTTCGACTTAGTATCCAGAGACATTGGTTTTAGGGAATAATGGTATATTCATCATATAAGGTTGAGTTATTTGACTTTCCTCCTTAATTCAGATTCCCATATATATATATATATGCTTTTATTACCGTGGTACATCTTGATCACATTCATGATGCCTCTATGAAGACAGTCATCCAGGTTACCAATTCAGGATCATGATGATGATCTGTTAAGTGATGATGCCTCAGTTCAGGGTTCATCCCATGAAGTGTTTCTTCCAAGTAGTTAGGTAGCATTATCCCTACCTATCGAGTAACATGTTATACTGGTAGGGTAGGTTTAGTATGCATGTAGTCTTAGAAAACTCCACAATTTCCTGTGCTAGAGGCCTCTGAGGTTCCACGGTGATCCATATCCTAATGTAGCAGAGGATTGAATTGAGTCAGTGGTCTGGGTCTTCAAGATCATGCATAACCCAACTAATCATATGGTTTCACTGGAATCTAGTCTTTTCTAGGGAGCAATTGAGTGCTAGTGAAGCCTAGTCACATAGACACAAGATGAGTCAATTATCTCATAGTCTAACTTTCAGTAGTTGTTCTATGAGGAGTATTACCCCCTCATTCTTGCACTCAATTCAAATTCAGGATCTTCTAGAGCTGCAGTAGGGTTGTATGACAGTTGATGAGTATGCTAAAATGTTCAGTAACCTTATGTATTACTCCCTTTACATGGTGTGGGAGGTTTACTTCTAGGCATATAAGTTCAATATGGGTCTCCGAAGAGACATCTATTCTAGTGTGGTTCCCCTATACATTCCCACATATGGTGGAGTGTTAGATTAAGCACCAGTGACAAATAAATTCCTATCTTATGGATTCTATACAACTGGGTATGGTAGTGGGAATCATTGGGATGAGTTATCTATATTATCTAGCAGGAATTATTCATTAGGTTCTTAGCACATGAGATCTTCCCATGGTCGGTCTCAATCATGTGTACATGTAGTGTAAGGTTCACATAGAGGACCAGGTCAGCCTGGAGGGGGGGTGGTGATATGAATGTGATGGACATGGTCACATGACATGTGATTTCCTAACCCAATGTGTTGAGTAGGGAATGAAAGGAGTGGATAGACCACCATAGTAGAGGCAGAAATGTGATCAGGGCCCTCCCAAGCATGGCTATGGTGACCCCTAAGGAGGTGGATGTGGTAGAGGAGCAAGAGGGGCTCCAAAAGGAGTTTTTAGTGGAGGTCAACACTATGAGATACTTTCACCACCAACACCAGGTGTCCCACACTAGGCTCATAGAGATAGAATACAAGGTCATGGGTAGTTTCTCACCATGGAGGCTTATGACCTAGTAACTCACTAGATAATATGAGGTACGATCTATGTTTATTATAAACTTTCTACAGTAATTTTAGACATATGTGTGTGTTACTCTTTCATTTAAATATCCCTTATGAGAAATATAGATCTCCTCATTGATACCTTAGCATAATATCTTTTTTAGAGGTTATAACTAGGTGCAATTCTTTGATATTTCTTATCTTCCAGCAGTTCAAGTTCTTATTTAGTAGAGAGAGTTTAAAGTGGAACCTCTTGTTCATCATGTGAAATCCTTATGACATCATCTTAGGTATGTACTAGTTTTCCATAGTTTGATCCCATATCTACTATCATCACATGAGGATCAGATTCCTTTAGACAGATGGGACAAGATTCTCCTTTAAGAGAGAGAAGGATCTCATGGCTGAGTGAGTGGGTCTTTCTAGCATGATGTTGCATCCCATCACCAATTGGTTTTTTATTTTATCTCTTTGTACAGTGGGATCTTTAGTTATCTAGATTCCTTCATTTGTGGAGGAATTTATGGACGTATTCCATAAAGACACTCCAAAACTACCTCTGAGGTGGGATATGGACTTCTACATCAACTGGAACCCCAGGTCTACACCAATATCTTATGTAGCATATCGAATGGACTCTACTGGGCTCCAAGAGTTGAGGGTGAAGTTGGAGGACCTTCAAAAGAAGTTTTTTATCAGACATAGTGTGTCCCCTTGGGCATCTCTAGTTTTGTTTGTGAAAAGGTAGATGAGATATTGAGGATTTGTGTGGATTATCATTGCCTAAACCAGGTAATGATAAAGAAAAAGTACCACCTACTAAGGATTAATGACCTCATTGACTAGTTATGAGGCATGAGTTGGTTCTCAATGATCGATCTCAGGTTCGACTACCACCATTTGAGGGTTCGTGAGGCTAATATTCTGAAGTTGGCATTCTGATGTCACTATAGACACTATGAGTTCCTAGTGATTCCTTTTGTTGTGAAAAATTCCCCTGGTATATTTATGGCTTATATAAACTGGATCTTCCATCCATACTTGGGATTATTTGTGGCATTCTTCATTGATTACATACTCATCTACTTTGTGTTATGGGAGGAGCATGTAGGGAACTGAAGGATTCTCTTAGACTTACTATAATATCACAATCTTTATGGTAATCTTACTAAGTTCTAGTTATAGATATACGAGCTTCAATTTTTGGGGTATGTCATTTATGATCAGGTTTTATCTTTGGAAACAATAAATATTTATATAGTGCTTGATTGGGATCCACCTAAGATCATGTCATAGGTACATTGTTTTATTGTATTGGTGGGGTACTATAGTAGGTTCATGGTAAAATTCTCTAAGATTACATCCCCTTTGACTTTCCTAATGAAAAAAGGGCAGACATTTACCTGGATCCATAAGTTTTAAAGATCCTTTGAGAAGTTGAGGCTGAGGTTGACTAGTGCTCCTATTTTGAGACTACTGGAGGAGGGTGTGGAGCACGTAGTGTATTGTGATACCTCTAGATATTGGATCAACTATGTGTTGATGTAGAGGCAGGTGGTGATTGCATATGGTTCAAGGTAGTTGATACCCCATGAGAAGAACTATGTAACTCATGACCTAGATTAGGAAGTGGTTGTCTTCACTCTGAATATGACGATTCACTATATTGTAGGAGAGCACTTTTCTATTTAGTCATACCATTAGAGTCTCTAGTATATCTTCACACAGAGATATCTGAAACTGATATAGAGGTGATGGTTGGAGTTACTATAGGACTATTAATCAGATATATTCTATACTTCTAGGGAGGGAAACATGGTAGAATATTCCATTAGTAGGAAGTCCCATTCTTATTTGGTATAGGAGGCATCTGAGTAATTGGATTATTTATAGCTGACCTAGTGGAGGAGAGGGGTGTAGTTTTTATTCAATCTATGGTGGTGAATGCTTCTCTTCTTCAGTGTGTGTGGGACGCTCAGTTGAGAGACATATACTATGTGGTTCTTCATGACCATATATCCTTAAAATATTCAGTAGATGGATATTCTAAAGGAGGGGAGCATGTTATCCTTTTCTAGGGATGGATGGTGGTTTTGTTCATGATGTAAGAGAAGGTGATGAGGGAGTTTCACACTTCTATTTTGGATGTACATATCGGTGTAAGGAAGATGTGCATGGGCCTTCAACATCATTTTTGGTGGGATGGAATGAGGCGAGGTGTTTTTGAGTTCATCTCTTGGTGTCTCACATGTCATTAGGTGAAGGCTGATCACTAGGTTCCAAAAGGTTTGACACAACCAATTGATACACCAGAGTGGAAATATGATGGAATTTCCATGAAATTTGTTATAGGGATTCCATAGATATCAAGAGGCCATGATTCCAACTGGGTGATTATTGACCAACTCATGAAGTCGGTGCACTTCCTTTCTATCAGTGATCAACGTTTAGTAGATATTCTAAGATAGTTGTATGTGAGGGAGGTCATCTAAATCCATGGGGTATCCTCGATTATTGTCTTAGAATATGATTCTTGGTTCATGTCATAGTTGTGGAGAGGATTGTAAGAGGAATTTGGGACCCCGTTGAGGATGAGTAAAATGCTACACTCCCAGAAGGATGGGAAGACCAAGTGCACTATCTAGGTGTTTGAGGATATACTGAGAGATTGTTTGTTAGACTTCAATCGGAGTTGGGAGGATCACTTGTCATTAGAAGGGTTGTCTTATAATAACATCTATCACTCTACGACCATCATGAAATCTTTTGAGGCCTTGTATAGGAGGCCTTATAGGTCACCCTTATGTTGGACCAAGATTGGAGAGACATCTCTTGTTGGGACATAAATAGTGTATACGATGACAGAGAAGGTCCAGGTGATTTGTGAGCGTATGGGGACAACCTAAATCCAACAAAAATATTACATAGATTGAAATCACAGTCCCTTGGAGTTCGAGAATAGAGACCATGTTTTTTGAAAGTCTCCACACAATAAGTATTGTAGATGTTTAGTTGGGTAGGAAATCTATCCCCAAGGTTCATAAGACCATTTAATATCCTAAGGAGGGTTAGTGAGGTTTCTCACTACCTAGACTTACCCCAACAATTGGAGTAGATGTATGATGTATTCCATGTGTCACACCTGAGGAGATACATGCATGATCCAATGCACATCGTTGATTGGGGAAAGATGGACATCGAGAATAGAGACACCTTCATGGAGTACCTAGTGGTGATCAAGGATCGACATGAGTGGATCCTTTGAGGATGGACCATTCCCTTGGTTCATGTGTTGTGGTAGTATAGGATCATGCTGGATAACTCTTAGGAATGGGAGATCCAGACACGAGATTAGTATCCCGACGTTTTTAGCTTATTTTTTTAAAGATTAAAATACTTAAAAGGGGCATAATGTAGCGATTGTGTCTTTTAATGTAATAATTTTAAATATATTAATAATTTTTTTTGGATCCAAGCACTGAGACATTGTGGAATTATGAGGCTCAGTGATCCCAAACTTGATATTGTAAAAATATTGAATGTATTAACTCACATACACACATTTTTTCATAAATAATGGAATATATCCCAAAAAGAGTCTCAGATCTAAAATCTAAGACCATAGTGGAATTCAGAACACAGGATTTACCCTAGGTGCGACTTAAAGTTAGTCGGTGCCGGACATTTGGATAAGGCAGTCATTAGTAGGTATGTTAAGTGGATTGATTAATTAATTAATTAAATTAATTGATTTAATGACCTTAACCTAATTTAATCTATATAATTATTGTTATATAAATTCTATAGGGTTATCCTCATAAACCTAGGATCCTTGAGAGGAGAATTGGGAGTTCTTTATTGGTGAATCAGAATATAATGACAGACCATGATCACATCAAGGTGGATCAAGGGGAAATGAATGTAGCAGGTCTTCTCCATCATTAGAGAACACATTCTTCAACAAAGATCAATCCATAATTGAGGTAGGGATCATCATTTTAATTTTACATCCTTTATTAAAAGTTTTTTCATGTATTATTATCTTCCATTCTTATTATACAATTTATTTATTCTTTCGCATGAGCCTTGTTTCCAATTATATTGTTAATTCAAAATTTCTCTTCTTGCTGCTCCTGTTTTAACCCCTAGAAATCCCTAATCTGTGATCATTGGACAATAATTCTTGGACAATTATAGATTCATTTTTTCTTATTATTTTACCCTCTCCATTCAATATGTTCTTCATCGTTGGACTATCAGGTCGCAGTCTGACATTTCCGGGGTGGATTCGAGCATGATCGAAACCCAAAATCTATTATGATAGTATTAAAAACACATGAAGTCAATAATTTATAGAAATATGGAGGATTTTTTGGGATAAAAGTGATACTCCTAAGATCTAGGATCGAGATGGGTGATATGATCAAGCGATAGGCGCACAAGATGCACAATGAACCACTACAGGCAATCAACATCTGATTTATGACCACCAGAGGTTGAGAATCAATAACTAGAGGCAATTTCCTCTGATTTTGGGTGGTCAAAAGGTGAAATTTGTGGCAAGGAGGATAGATTTGAAGAATTCACAGATATATGGACTTTCTTTGAAAAATTAGACTACACTTCATGTATTTTAAGAATACACACTATATAGCCCCACTCAGTTATAGTGGTTAGGGTTTTGGGGAAGATAAGGATCACACAAAGTGTGACCCTCCCCAAGTAGAAAATACATGTGTTGCTACACATGGATAGGAACTCATGTGGGAGGAGAATTTGTGTACTCTATAAGTACACGGGCATGGGTCAGTACCTGGACACGACCAGGTATAAAGGCATGACCCAAAGAACATGGGAATGACTACGAGAATAGGATTTGGATTCAGGTGGTTGAGACATTCCCTATGGGCCTCTTACATTTCATGTATTGTGACATGGAAACCTGGATGTGTCCATATGAGAACATGTCCAGATAGAAAAGTGGGACCACATGCTATGTGCACCCCATACTAACCACGTACCCCTATGAAAAACTTATAACTTTTGTATCTCCTTCTTCTAGACTCAAATTTTGGACCGTGACTAGCCTATCCTAAGTATTTTTATGTATAAAATATAGTGGTAGCCATCGTAGTGGATTTTGATATATGACATGGAATGTTTTGAGCCAGAATCATTTTTAAGAGATGCTTGATGATGGTAGTGATCAAGCAAGATTATCAATGAGAGAGGCCAGTATAAGATCCCATTTTTCTAGGAATATAAAATTTGAGTTTTCTTTGAACCACTTTTAGTTGGGTTTTATTTTATTCTTAAAACCTTGGTGATAGATCCTTTTCATGGTGGGTGGATATCTTTTTTTGAGTAAAATGACATAAGTTTGAGGATATATGTTTGATTGAATTAATGGATCCCGGGTATAAATGTTTCAAAGGTCTTATGAGAGTTTTTTTTGGGTTTAAAAAGATTTAGAGGTGGTTTGGGTTCATTCTGCAGAAGTTGGGTTGAGTGCTGTCTACTGGGAAATTTCACATCATGAATGGTTTTCATGACATGAACCTATTTTCGGGAAGATTCCATGAACTGGTTCAGAGTGTGAAATAGTTACACACCATGAAACTTGTTCACATTTTGAAATCCTCGATTGAGGTTACTTTCAACCGAGGTGACACGTTTTTTAACATATCTTATAAATCAAGAAATTCACATTGTGAAAGGATTTCACATAATGAATACCTTGGGATAAATGGTTTTGAATCATGTTGTAAATATAATTTTATTTCATCTTCCACGATGCTTACTCTCTCAGAACCTAGTGCGAATTGATGAGATTTTGGAGTGATTTATTCCGTTCTATATGTCTTGATCTTGAATTTAATATTCATTTTTCATTTTGATCACCATCTCCTTTGTTCCTTTTGGAATTACCTGTTGAAAGCATTTTTTTTTATTTCTAGATAAAGCTAGGTGGTATATAACAAAACCCTATGGTCAATTTATAATTATTTAAGTATATGAAGTATTATGTGATTTCATCAACAAAACATGTGTGTTAAATAATGGAATAAGGGGTAATGATAATAGTGTGTTTAAACAACTCCTTGAATCATTTTGGAACCAATAGTGTTGAAACTTAGATTGTGGATACTCATAGGGTGAGCCTACCCTTAAAAATAAAGAATTGGATAATGGTTTAAAAATATGATTTATCATGACATGAGACATTAGGTGATTTCTTGTGACATAATAACTCTAGAAAATGGCTTACTTATTTTTTTAAATTCCTGGTGATAATTTGTAATGATATGGGTGTATACTCTAGAATAATAATGGGTTAAGATAAAATTTGATGAATGGAAAGGGTATTTGAAAGAAAAATGGTTATTGGATGGATTAAACATTGTGTCTTATGATGTTATGATGTATTATTTCTTTTTGATAAAAATATATTGTGTTATGATGAAATTTTTATATTGAGGGATTTTCCTAGTTATATTAAAATCCTTATATAGAGTACTTAGTCCAATTATTTTGAAATGATTATATATAGGGATCATCCCATTTATGTTGTAATGCTTATAGAGCTTGGCTTGGTTATGCTAAGATGCTTATATAGAAGACTTTGTCTGGTTATGATGAAATTCTTATATAGAGTGCATGGACCAACTATACTAAAATGCATATATAGAGGGTTTGGCCTAGTTATGTTGTAATGCTTATAGGGATTAGACCGGTTATGTTCAAATGATTATAGAGAGGTATTTTCTTAGTTATATGATTATGCCATGGACTTGTGGTTATGGTTGGCATGGTAATTCTATATACTCATAGATATTCTAGTATGGTGCAGAATCATTTTTTTATACTCTATTAATTGATTAATTAATTCTCCTTTTTATTACTTTATTACATGCACTTACTATTAGACTAGTTTTGTTTAGACATGGCGGTGTTAACCTATTGAGTAATACTCACACCATAATTGGGACATCATTTGGTACCCAAGAAGATTATATGAATGTAGGTTTATATAAGGACAAGGGACCTTGTTGTTGATTTGTTGCTTGTTGGTTGAGTTAGAGCTTAGATATGGGACCGACCATGGATTCAGGACTAAGACCTTTTAAATTTATTTGTACCTACTTGTTCTTTTATCCATATGACTTCCAACATGTAATTTAGTTACATTCCAACCTAAATTTACATATTTCATTATTATTTTTTTTTCTTGTTTCATCCTTTATTTTCTAGTTCTATGATGTTTTGTTTCCTCTTTTTTTTTAATTTTATATTTATTTATTTATGCTGTATTGAAACTCTAAATTAGGGGGTATAGTCTCCCAACTATTTTATCTACACCCCTCCCACTAGTCGATAACCTCTGGAATATGGGGACATGATCTTGAAGTCTAATAACCAACCTAATTTGGTCACGTGAGAGATATCCAGATTGTGGGATGTTACAAAGTGTTATCAAAGGATCAGTTTTTTCTTTCCTGTTACTTTACTATTTGGGAAATGTAAAAAGGATATTGGGATGTGTCGAGACTTGGTAATGATATTTTTCATGGTAGTAACTAACCCATGTACGAGGGAAAATCCAAGTGACCAAGGATGGGAATGTTGTTCTTGATGTTCACTTATTATGATTGATATTATTTCACCTTGGGTTATTAACATGTTGTGTGATGTCATTGTTTCTTAACATTTATAATCATGGCCTAGTATGGCATGAGATGAGTATGCATGAATCATGATAGGCACATGGGGATATATATTGACATTCATTGTTCATGATAGGTACATATTTATTGCATGATATATATTTTTATATATGAATTGTGAAATGAGATCCCTATTTTTTCTGATAAATAAAATGTTTGAACTGTTATGTCATGCCAATTCACTTGTTAAGCCATGTTTAAAGAGACCATGATCTAGTGGTTATATATTGTTGTCACCTATTGAGGCTGACCTTATTTTTTTACAATGTTCTAATGAGTGATTTTTTATTATAGAGAAATTCCTCCACATTATCTTCAAATTAAGCATCATGAGAGTGGCTATTAGGATGTTCTTAACACTGATGAATCATATCTTCTTGTAGCTCATGAGGATCATATGGATTTTTAGCATTTTAAAAACTTCCTAATGGTTATGAAATCCATGGAAAGGGATACTATTAACAACGTACCTTCAATGTCTAAGCTGACAAGAGAGTTCTATCTACATAACCCGCTTACATTCACTAGGGAGTGAGGCTCCTAGGCAGCTGAGTTCTGGATCAAGTTAGTCCATATGTTCTTCAAGCACCTTGAGATACCCATGGAGAGGAGGGTGAAGCTTTCTACATATATGCTCTGTGGAGCTTCTAATAATTTTTGGGACATTATAGATAAATATAGGTTGTAAGAGAAGTTTTCTTGGAAGGACTTTGAGATGAATTTTGTGATCCACTTATATCCAAACACATTAAAGGATAAGAAGGATCACATGTTTATGCACCTGACATAGGATGGAATGTCAGTGATGGACTATTATAGACATTTCACCAACTTACAGTTCTTTTCTCCATCTTTATTAGTTGATGGGATAGCCAAGGTGGGGTGTTTTTGAGGTGGGCTTCACTATGAGATCAACTTGTAGATGAACAATTTTCACTTGTGTTGCATTTTATATGTGATTAATTAGGATCTTATCACAGAATGGTATCTTAGAGATTCCCCAATAAGCATCCATGTTGTTTCATTAGGTTAAAATGGGAGAACTTAATCTTGTGGAAAGATGTTTCACTATGAAATTTACCACCATGTAAATAATGGGAAGAGCAGTCAGGGTAGTGGGTAGACATCTCAGGACCATGTTCTGGTGCTGTGTTATTAGTGTGGAAAGTTTGTCCACAAGTGGACTCAGTTTCCATACCCTACTTTGGAGTTTTGTTCTTTTGGAAGAATAGGACACCTTTAGAGGTTTTATAGGGGAATGAAACCACATAGTAGTGGGAGGGGATTAGGGAAGGTACCATAGTCTGGGAAGGACTCAACTATCCATGAACAAACTGGTAGCTAGAGTTCCATTGAATTTTTAGGTCATGGTAAGGGGCGTGGTACTCTAGTGTAGGAGCATTAGTACCAGGAAAGAGGAACAACATAGGGGAGTTAGACTGGAGCCTAGGGTAGAGGTACAAGTCCGATACATTCTATGCAGTCTACTCTAACTAGTTTGGATGCATGACCTTCTACTGTCAAAGGAAAAATTGTTGTATCAACTACTTACACTAATGTTTTGTTTAATATAAGAGAATCAAATTCATTTATATTTTCTCTTTTTAAAAATTTTTGGAGCTTGGTTATGGAAATATTGGATGGGGTATTGACCATAGAAACATTGATGGGAGTGTGGTAAGAGAATATCAACATTTCAAGACATGTTCTCTAAAAATTGGTGGTTATCATTTCTTTTGGGAATAGTTTTCACTGTAAATGATAGGTTTTTATTTGATTATAGGTATGAATTGGTTAATTTTTCACTAGGCTCGTATCAAATGTTTCAGATTATGGTCACCTTTCTATCTCTATAGGGAGGTAGCTATTTTCACTAGGGTGAGTGAGATCTTCAGGCTAGTCATGCAAGAACAATTCATTGTAGATTGGATTGTCTCATGGAAAAAATAATAAGTATTTCCCTAGATGATTTTGGAATATAGTAGGATAACTTTTCTTCAGTGGTATATTGTTTTCAAGATGTCTTTCCAGACAAGTTATATAGCTTACCACCCGAGCGGAAGATCAAGTTGGTGTTAGGAGTAGATCTAGTTTCTATCCCACCTTAAAGGATGGAACTTGTAGAGCTTTATGAGTTGCAATTTTAGTTGAAATATCTAGAAGATAAGGGTTTCATACAACCTAGTACATCACCTTAGGGTTCTCCCATACTTTTCACAAATAAGGATGATGTGACTTTGTGCTTGTGTGTGGACTATCATAGATTGAACAAGATGATGGTCAAGAACTGGTCTCCCATTTCATGCATCAATAATCTTTTCGATCAGATGAGAGGTGAACAGATTTTCTCTAAGATTGACTTGAGATAAGAGTATTATCAATTTATATTGGTGACTTAAAACATACCTTGGACTACTTTTAGGAGTAGGTATGACTTGTATGAGTTCATGGTAATGTCGTTCAGTCAGAATAATGCACCAGTAGTATTCAAATCCTTGATGAATCAGATCTTTCATCCTTTCTTGGATCGGTTTGGGGAAGTTTTCATTGAAAACATATTAATTTACTCCCAGTCAAATGAAAATCATACCCAACATCCTGAGATAATCTTGAGAAAATTTAGATAGCATTATCTTTACTCTAAGATATATATATATACAGTTTCTGTATCGATAAAGTGAACTTCCTGGGCTATGTCATCTCAGAGGATGGAGTGTCAGTGGACCTAGAGAGGGTTGCAGCCATGGTATATTAGGTGTGTCCTAATAATTTCTTTGATATTTGGAGTTTTCTGGAAATAACAAGTTATCATCAACATTTTATCTAGGACATCTCCCATTTGGAGGCACCAATGTTCAGGATGACCCAAAAAGGTGTGAAGTTTATTTAGTTAGATGCTTACTAGAGGTATTTTCAAGAGTTGAAGATTTGGATAAACTTTTCACTGATCCATAAATTACCAATTATAGGTAAGGCATATATATTGTAGTGTGATGCATCTGGAGTTGGACTTGGAATAGTTATGATGCAGGAGGACTGAGTGGTTTCTTATGGATCTAGATAGCTAAGACTACATAAGAGGAATTATCCTAGTAACAATCTAGAGTTAGATGTTGTGGTACATTCCCTAAGATGTTTGAGACATTATATCTTGGGTAAGAGGTTTGTGGTGTACATTGACCATAAGATCCTCAGGTATATATTATCTCAGAAAGACCTAAACCTTTAGTAGAGAAGGTGAATTGAGTATTTGTAGTCTCTTGAATTCGAGACTGATTACACAACAATAAAGGGAAACATAATTTCTGACACCTTGATACATAAGACGCAAGAGAAGGTAGTGCATGAGTCTTGATATGAGTATGGAATGATGGAACTCTTTGCAGACATTAATCTAGTTGTTTGGGAGCTCCAGGGATGAGTGGCTCAGACTTTTAAATCTATTATAGCTATGAATATTGACTAGATCAAGACAGAGTAGTAATCTGATCTGGAGGGATTATATTTTATGGAAAAAAATATATGGTGTGGTGACACTATCAGGATGGTCTCTTTCTATAAATAATGTTATTCTTATCTATGGTCGAGTATGGGTACCTATGGGCTTTCACAATGAGCCGATGATAGAGCTTCATGCTTCTAGATGGTTTGTACACCTAGGTTGGAAAAAGATGTATCGTGATCTCTATAGATATTCTTGTGTATGGGAATGAAGAAGGTGGTAACAAGATTTGTGGAGATATATTTCACTTATATGAAAGTGAAATATGAGAATTAGAGGCTTTATGAGATATCATAATCTTTTCCCATTTTGGAGTGGAAATGGAACTACTGGAAAACCACTCTATACCCACAGTTTTAAACCATGGGTACAACCCCTAAATCTATGGGTATTGGCTATACCCACAGTTTTAGGAATCATGGCTGATGGAGGCGTGGGTATAGACCTATAACCACATTTTCTATAAAAATAATGGGTATATTTCCTAGACATCCTATCATAGCCAGGATTTTAAAAAATCATGGGTATATATATATACCCATAGTTTGGAGAACCATGGGTATATCTTATCCTAGAAAGGAACCTATAACCACGGTTCTCCAAACTGTGGGTATAAGTATTTGTCCCCATTTGGCAGCAACAACACTAACACCTCTTCCACCAACTCCTAAACCTGTAAATCAAATAAAACACATATTATACATTAAAAGTAGTACAAACATTGTATATTCAACATTAAACCAACTAATTTTAATAATTTTCAAACCATTTAGAATACTAAAACATATATATACATCCATACAACCAATCAATTCAAGGAATTAAACAAGTTACACATATCTCATTACTAATAAGTCAAAAATAGAGGGGATCAATATCTCCCTCATCGCCAACATCATCATCCTCATCACCATCACTAACATCCTCATCACCATCACCAACATACTCATCACCAACAACATCATCTACAGAAGTAAACCATCATCATCAACAACATCATCAATATCATCATTGCCACCACCAACAGCTCGACCGCCACTAAGACCCCCATTGTCATCACTCAGGGTATAAATTAAAGATCACATTGATGCTGTATATGAATCAATAGTAGTAGAAACTTCTTATTAAAGTGATTGACTTATAAAAAATATAGGTTTTAGGAAGTGTTCAGTGATCAGCTTACTTCTTTCACACTCATGTTTACTTCTTTCATGCTGCTGTAAATATATTGTATTGCTTCAATTGATTCTTCATAAGCGCTTTTCGGTTCAAGGGTATGAGAGGTTTGAGAGGAGATCGATGAGTACCAACACCTAGATGATATGACATTTTCCCTAGTCAACAATGAACTCTCCTCTGGTTCTCCTCACCTAATAGCCAACTCAAATGATCATTTGGGCCTAAGTTGTCACCTTCTTTATCATCGAGGGCCTCCAGTGCATTTTGTTGAAAATACAAACAAGATATTTTATTGTGAATTTCATATAAATATTTGAAATATAAATAAAAATACTTACAATATTTTCTTGTGTTTATGAATTTACGAAACTTCCATCTCTTTTATTCATACTCGATAAAAATAATTTTTCTCGAGGAAAACATCCTTTGATGCCAAATAATGCTTTCTAAAAAATGACATTGATTAGTATACACATATTCAGAATATAAAATTTTTATAATTTTGAATAATAATAAAAGGGAATAACTTTTTAATGAATGGACAATTCATAAATTTAATCATGTGATAAACATTGTTGAAAAATTTATAAATAAAATCTAATCATAAACATTGTATAATTTTAGCTACTCATTATAAACATTCCATAAATACAATCAATTATTTAGTGATTAAAATGGAAGTAAAATCCAAGTGAACACTACCAACATTCATTGAAAATGAATATTAACATAGTAGAAAAATAATCAAGAGGCTTTCTAAATCACATGAGTCAATAAAGGTTATTGGAAGAGGAATTACAATGATTTGAAGAATAAGAAATCATAATATAATACATATAATATGTTCATAATTTCATGTAATTATTAAAACTAACATATTTAATATTGAAGAAAATATGTAACTCATAGAGTTGAATATGAATATAGGAACCAATAACTACTATAAAACTAGCCTTTAAAAGTACTATTATTTATCAGCATTAGAAGAAAATACTGATAAATGACATATTTATCAATGCTAAAGAAATTACTGATACATTTAACCTTTTATCAGTGCATTTATTTTAGCGCTGATAAAGGAAACCTTTATCAGTGTTTTTTAGCACTAATAAAGGGTATCCTTTATCAGCACTTAAGTTTTAGTGCCGATAAAGGGTACACTTATTCAGCACTTTATGTTTAGCGTTGATAAATATTTCTTTCATCAGTACATTTTTAACGCTGATAAAATGATATAATTAAATAAATAAAAAATAAAAATGTGTTTATTACAAATTTTATTAATTAAATTATTGATAATAATGAATTGATTGACTATAGATTATTAAATAATAAACATTTTTTTATTTAGATAATTATGATAATTAATGTCATTAAATTGTATATATTAAATATATAGATATATATTAATGTGTATAAATATGATTCATATATTACAAAATATTTATGCCCTTTACATTAAATAGTCATATATTTATTGAATAATGATATATAATTAAAAATTAATATGACTTAAAAATATTGACTAATTACATTGTACTCGACATATAATTAAATGTCGTTTGATTTTTTAATTTAATATAGATCAAATCTGTGTTATATTGATTTCACATATATGTAATTAATGAATTTTTATATACAATATGCACACACATAGAACTTATCCATTTTTTTCAATAGTGTTAAAGTGTACCTATATTCTTATTTTATTCAATTTTACTCATTTTTAACATATATTCATGCACTCAAAATTAGATATTCATTAATAATGTTAAAAAAATATGTGTAAAAAAATATTTTTAAATAAATATATTTATAATTGTACAATCACTATATTTATACAATTATATATTTATAATTATAAATAAATAAATATTTTTTAAAAGTATTTATATAATTATAAATAAATAATTATGTATATGTAAATAATTATTAAATTTATAATAAATTTACTTAAATAATGAATATATTTACTATATTTATATTTATATATATTTATTAAATATATATGTATAATTATATTAATATATATAATGATATAAATAATATTTTTAAAGTATTTCTATAATTAGAAATAAATAATTATAAAGTTATAATAAATATATTTAAAAAGAAATATATTTACTATATTGATATTTATATATATTTATTAAGTATTTATAAATCTTTATAATTTTTTTATTTATATTTATAATTATAAATCCTTCAAAAATTCTTTAGTAATAAGCATTGATAAAAGAATCTTTATGAGTGCTTTTTCTGGGAAGATAAAGATGAAGATTACCAGTTCTAAATAAAGTGCTTATAAATTCAACATTTATCAGTGCTTTAATTTTAGTGTGGATAAATATTAGTTTTATCAATAATTTTTTAGCACTGATAAATATAGGTCTTTATCAACTATTATGTTATAAGCACTGATAAAATTGTTATTTATTATCGCTCATTTGTAAGCGTTGACAAAAGTGTACCGATCTATTTTAAAAAACCCTAACCATTTGTGAACCTGTCACGATATAGAGATTTCTGTGGAAGACACCCACTGTCGATGCTCCTCCTCGGTGAATTGAAGTTCAAATCACACCACTCGACTGCCTCCAAACATCTCTTCCTACATTCGAAGAGGGTCACCAATTTTCTTCAACCTAGGAAGGTAGGCCTTCTGATTTTCTTTTTTGTATTTTTTGTTTCATTTTTTATTTCTTCTTCTACGATTTGTTTATGATTCATTGTTTATGATCTATTATTTATGATTTGTTTTTGATCCATTGTTTAGGGAATGATTTGTGGTCCTTGTTTGTATTGACTACTGATGTATGTTTGGTTGTTTATACCAACTCATCAATTGGATCTTGTTGAAAAATAGGACACTACATTTTTTGTTATGATGTCTCTTGTTGAAATCATACACATGAAATATTAGATATAACAAGACATATCATTCACTACTTTCAATTAGTATGCTTCTATCAGTATATCAGATGGAGAGTTTAATATATATGTCCATATCATGTGGGCCACTGGTTATTTTATTCATTGTAATTGTTCTAATGATACCTGTATTCAATGATACTGCTTGTTTTTTGATTAGGGTGGACAGATAATGGTTACTTTTTCTGTGTACACCCACTGCTGATCTTCTTTGTACATCTACGGGGAGGTAAGGATCATGCTTTGCATCAACTTTTTTTTGTATCATAATGACTTCTTCTCCTATTTTGATTCTTCTTGCACTTTTGATCCTATCATGTTTTTTCTTTAAACTCATTGCTAGTGCAATTAAATTTTACCTCATGCATCCCCTTTTTATTATTCTTTAATAATTTTAGGGGGTGTGGGTTGGGAAACCAACTTATGCTCAATCTTTCTAAAAAATCACTACTTGCAATCATAATTTTATAACTTCATAGTATGTACTAACAAGAATTTTCATCTTTTGAGGAAATTTTCATATTTTGAACCTCTTCTTAAAACCTCTTTCAACCTAGTGATCTTCCATAACAATCCCATGAAATCTATTTCCCAAAGGAATATACTTTTCATTGATTTCATGTTGGATCCTTGCTTTTATTCTAGTTAAATATCACCCAATACATCCACTAGAGACACAATTAGCATGGAAATAATTATTGGAATAATATCCATAACTTCATTAGTATAATTGGTAAATTTATTTTATAAATATTCCTTTAACTTTAAAATCGTGAATATATTCCAAATAATTATAGGAAATCTTTAAAAATACCCCTACAATCTAAAATAAAATAATAGGTATTTTTACCTTCCTATATAGTTCATATAGTTGTCCTTACTTTTTATATGGGTCATCTTGAGTGTATTTAAAAAATATCCCTTATTTTAACTTTTATTGAGAACTTCTAAATCTCTATTTATGAACCCAATAGGATGTATATGAACCGAAAATGGATACATTCTAATAATTTGACAAAATAATATGAATATGGAGTCAAAGAGTTTATCAAGTTTGAAAAAGTGCATGTAGACGACTCTTGTAAAATCCTTTGTCCGTGTTTACATTGTTGTTATTAAAGATAAATTAGCCGGAAAGAGTTTTAAGAACATTTGATTTGTCACGTAATAGATCAAAGCTATAAATTTTGGATTAAATGCGTAAAAAAACTGAATGAGGACATCGATTGGGATGATGATAATGTTTATGATTCATTTAATATGAATACCTTTGAAAAATATGATGGAAATCGCATGGAATAAATGAAAATGGAAATTTAATATGACCTTTGTGATTGTACAAAGTTGTTTGAGGAGTTAAATATCTATTATAAGAAACCATTGTATACTGGTCGTACTAAATACACAACATTGTCAACTGTCTTGAAGTTATTTCATGTGAAAGCTGGAAACAAATGGAGTGACACCAGATTTAAAGAACTACTTGGTCTTCTCAAAGATATGATACTAGAAGAAAATGAACTACCACACTGAATATATGACAATAAATGAATGTTTCGTTCAATGGGAATAATCACTAAATAAAATACATGCTTGTACAAATGATTTCATATTGTTTGAAAGGACCATGAATCACTCGTGAAATTCCCTAAATGTGGTGTGGATCAGTACAAGAAAAATGAATCAAGTCCTTCGAAATTTGTATGGTACTTTCCTATAATTCCATAGTTTATAAGACTATATAAATGTTAGGAACCCGCAAGAAAATTAACATGGAATGTTGATACAATAATTAATGATGGGAAGCCATGTCATCCAGCAGATTCTCCTCAATCAAAGAAAATTGATTATGAGTTCCCTGAATTTGGAGATGAGCCAAGATACTTTCTTCTTGTATTATCTACAGATGGAATAAATCCTTTTGGTGTATAAAGTAGCACTCACATTACATGACCCTTCATGTTGGTAAATTATAACTTTCCACCATGGTTATGCATGAAGCCTAATACATTATGTTGTATCTACTTATATCTAGACCAAAGCAACCCAATAATGATATTGAAGTCTATTTGGATCCATTGATAAAAGATCTAGAATTGATGTGGGATATAGGTGTTATATTGTATGATGCTCTTAGAAGTGAAGAATTCACATTGAGGGCCATGTTGTACAGAATGATAAATGACTTCCCCGCTTATGGAAATTTATCAGGCTATAGAATTAAAGGCATGTTTGTGTGTCCTATTTTTGAAAAACACACATACTTAGTTCGGTTGAATCATTTCTCAAATAATGTGTTTTTAGGACATCGAAAATTATTACCATGACGACATAAATACCAATCCTGGATGACAATATTTGATGGGAATATCAAACAAGGTACAACACCATCTCTAGTAATGAGGGATGAACTGTACAAAAAAAGTAAAAAAGATTAACACTATTTTCAGTAAACCATTTTAAAAAAACCTTATAAAATCAGGTTGGAAGAAGAGATCATATTTCTTTGAATTTTCATATTGGAAATGTTTGTTTTTAAGACATTTTCTTGTTGTCATTCATGTAGAAAAAATGTATTTGATAGTGTTATTGGCACATTAATAAATGTTCCTGGAAAAATGAAATATTTCATCAAGGCTAGGTTGGACTTGATTAAAATGGGGATAAGGGGATATTTGGCCCCGGTTAAGGGTAAAAGTTGGAATTTTCTTCCACTGGCAGCTTAAACTCTATCTAGATAGAAAAATTTGAAATTTTCCTTTTCCTTATGAGTGTAAAAGTTCCACAGGGGTATTCATCAAATATCAAGAATGTCAGGTCAAAAACTAATTTGAAGTTACAAGGTCTAAAATCACATGATTTTTATGTTTTGATAAAAGATTTAATGCCTATTGCTTTTCGTTCCATTCTGCCTCAAAATGTACGACATACATTAACCAAACTATGCTTCTTTTTCCAATCCATATATAGTAAAGTTGTAGACGTGACAAAGTTTCCCATCATGAATAAGGAGATTTCAATCATATTATGTGATTTATAAATGTTCTTCCCATCATCGTTCTTTGATATAATGGTCCACCTGATGGTTTACTTGGTCATAGAGGTTCATCTATGTGGTCTTGTCCATTATACATGAATATGTACCCCATTGAACGATATATAAAGATTTTGAAAGGGTATGTGAAGAATCAAAGTTGGTCGGAATGTTGTGTTGTGGAAAGATATACTGATGAAGAATCTATTTAATTCTATACTGATTTTCTAGTAGATGTTGAAAGCATCAGTCTCCCAAAGTATCGTCACAATGAACACTTTATGGATGAAGATATTTTTGGAAGAAATATTGGTACAATTACCTTGATAAAGTGGGAGCAAACACATATTTACATATTACATAATAGAGAAGATGTTGATCCATACATTAAAGCCCAAAAAGAAATTCTTAGAGTTTTGAATTCATCAAGGGCTGAGAGATGGATATCAGATACACATAATCAACAATTTATAGGATGGTTCAAAGATAAAATTTATAAGGAGTTATCTGAAAATATGAATTAAATTTCCAAAAAACTTCAATGACTAACTAGAGGACCAAATGAAAATGTTATATCTTACATTGGGTTTGTAATTAATAGTTATACATTCTATAGAAAAGAACATGATGAATTCATTATGATGAAAAACAGTGGTGTTACACTTATGGCTGAAGTGATGCGCATAGCTGGTTCCAAGGATAGAAATAAAATTTATGAAAACATGTCATATTTTGGAATTATCAAATAGATATATGAGTTTGATTATACAACATTTCAATTGTAACTTTTCCATTTCAAATGGGTTTACAATATCAAGGGAGTGAAAGTTGATTAAATGGGATTTGTGAAGATGAATTTCAATGTAGAAGGTGGAAAAGACGAGATTTTCATAATAGAATGACAAGAAGTGCATGTATTTAATGTCTATGATCCAAAAAATAATAATTAGTTGATTGTCTTGCTGGCGAATAAAAAAATGTTGAGTTAGATGAAAATTCAATCGAGGATGACACTTTTATTGGGAAATCACAATTAGTTCATGCTGGTCCCAATGTAGACAATGTATTTTATGTTATAGGGGACCAGAAAGAGGGGATTTGTATTCTTAAAAGAGGAACCAAATCCTAGAAACCTTTAAAAAAACAAAGAGAGTTCAATGAGAAGGTAAGTTTTTTTTAATATATTATGTTTTTCTTCACAACATTATATGTTTTCTACTATATTAAAATAATCTAAATTAAATTTTTGACTAATCATACAGACAATATCTTCTACACATGATGATGTTACTAACCCCTCAGAAGAATGAACTATAATTAAAGAAACCCTTTAGAAATATGTAAATTAAATGTTACGATATACTTTATCTCTTTTATTGAAAAGTTATATAATGGAATGTTGATTTCATTTTCATTATTCCTTAAATAGTTCGTTTATATTATTACTAACATAAGAATAGTTTTCTTATATATGTGTGTTATTTTGTTTGAGTAGGGGGGTGGTTTTCTTGACAATAGCACGAGTCAGGTTAGGGTTAAAAGACAAAGTAAAATTTATGTTTTTGAATGTATGTAATAATTTTTTATTTATTTTATTGTATAAAACAATGCTTGAAATGTCTATAATATAGTGTTTTTTTCTGGTATTTGTGATGTAAATTTCATTTCATTTAAATTATGTATTGGGACTTGTTTTTGTTGAAATTTTATGTGTTTGTGTTTCTGGTGTTGTGGTGTGTTGTAACAGAATATTGCAGTACTTCCCTTTATTAGTGATTTTATAAGTGCTGATAAAGAAAACTTTTATCAGTGCTTTGAGAAGCACTAATAAAAGAGACATTTATTAGTGCTTCTAAAATCAGTGACAAAGGTCTAATTTATATGTTATTTTATAAGTACTAATAAAGGAATCCTTTAGCAGTGTTAAATTAAAGCACTAATAAATGAGATTTTTATCAGTGCTTTTTAGCATTGATAAATGGACCCTTTATCAGTGCTTTTTCAGTGCTGATAAAAGTCTTGGGATTTTAATGTTACTCAAATTATCATTGCTTTTCTAGTGCTGATAAAAGACTATTTCTAGAGTTGTTAAAGGAAATTTTTGTAGTAGTGAATGATGTTGGGAAAGGTTCTAATCATCAATGCTAACATTTTAATTAGATTAAGTAAGTTTTATCCTAATTCATTTAAGATATGGACACTATATCACATTTTCGAGGTGATTGTTTAATATTAAAATATCATTATATATCATGTCTTAAAAAATAGTTATCTTATTGTTCAGTTCTTGATGCAAAGATACATTGTATAATGTTTAAAATTAATGTTTTATGGTATATTATAATTATTTAATAGCATAATATGACATAAGTCAGAGATTTCCAATATAAAAAATTAATGATGAATAATAAAATAAGACATGGAACTATACATAGATAACTAAGTAACAATATAAATCTAGATATTATTTCAATTCATATTTAAGTACCTGACACTTCTAATTCCTGGGCATTTTAGTGCACCCCAAAGTGTGTAGATACTTCATGGAATCTTTTTTTTTGTTTTTTCTTGACACTTCCTAAAAAAATCAATACAAGTAGAAAGAATTAAATTTATATGAAAAATATTAAATATTGGAAATACCTTAAACTTATCAGTCATCCAATATGAGATCATTTTTTTGATATTTTGTTTTTAGATAGTTAGGTAATATGGGAATACACTCTAAATAAGAACCAATTATACTCCTCCAACCAACTTACAACTAATGCTTGTATGATCTCCATAACTCCCCAAGATCCACCAACCTTGCAACTTTAGCAGCTTTACCGTCCATAAAGTTAAACCGACTCTACAATGAACATGTTAATTCAAATAAATACAACAATAATATAGATACAAATTTATAAAATTTTCTCACCCATATATATGCCCATGATTTGTACTTGATGTCCTTACTGAGATGTCTCAATGAGACCTGTTCCACTGGAATGATATCATGTTACTTAGATAAAGTGGCCATGAAACTTTTACACTACCTAGAATTGTTACCTACCATCTGATTTTCTCCATTATAATCCACTATAATTTGTGTTTGGTGATTGAAGTCTTCCTATATATGGGTGTTCCCATGTCACCTACTAGAAGATCCCACTGAATAAGATAAAAGGGAAAAGAGTAGAATTAAGTCATGGTAAAACATGACAAAAACGAAGTGATATAATCTGACAGAGTTATAATAAAAAACATGATGCAGGTTTCTCAATAAGCTCTGACAGATCTATGGGATGTACTAGATACATAGCCTATAAAGGATGTGTCTATTCTAATGCATGCTCTGGGTGATCTGCATGCACTTGAGTGGGAGTTGAAGGAACAAAATCATCAGATCCTGGGTAGGTAAAAAGAAGTGAAGGTAATAAATACATGACACAATATGGGTAGTTAGATTTTGAATACATCAAAGGATATGGAAATGGTAAAGGTGGTGCCATACCTGTAGGTGGTTTAAAGATGGTATGGAAAGAAGCATATAAATGATTTCATGATGGAGGCATGGGTAGGAACATCCCTGTAGGCGATGTAGACATGGTATGGGAAGAAGAGGCTAAATGAGATGATAATAGAAGCATGGGTAGGAATATCCCAACAGGAAGTGAAGACATGGTATGTGAAGAAGTGGCAAATTTAGATGATGATAGAGGCATGCGTGGGAACATCACTAGAGGCTCAATTGGAGGATAGAAAGGTGTGGTAGATGGGGTGTACTCTGGTGGGTCAAGGTTTGAATGTGTAATATGGGTGCTTCGTCTAGGTCTAGGAGCATCCATACTTAGAACCATTCTAGTAGGATAAGGAGGAGTCAACACTTGTGAAATTGAATGTCCCTAAAAAAAATTGATAAAAAATATGAATATGACATCATATGCAATGAAAAAGAAATATATTTCAATTATTATACTCAATAAGGGAACTAGTGGAGGAAACCCATTCTCATACATCTTTTGATCAACATTAAATAATAACTTTCTTCGAAGTTCTTTAGTATTTTTCGTAATCTGCATAAGAATGAAATACACATTTTTTAGAAAATCATTTTTAAAAATCATACATACAACTCAGAGGTTAAATAAGTCATAAGAAATTTTAAAACACATTTTAGTAACAATAATTTTAAACCAAGTTATACATTTTTTTAAAACCCATTTTAAACCCAGTTTTCTGAATTGAAATAAATATAATTAAATTCAACAAAACCAAAAAAATACTAAAACGAACATATCATTCCAAAATGAAACTAAATTAATGTAATTACAGTAATACCAAACTGGGAAACCAATGATAAGGTAAACTAAATGAACAGTGAACATATATGGATACTTCTATATATTACCCACCACTACTTTAGGTTCAACATCAACTCTCACAATAGGATAATTTTAGTCATCAAATGAAATATTTTGGTTTACACCAATGGGGGAATTAATGGTGTCAATTTTTCCCCATTATGATGAAAAATATGTCTTGGGATTACTACATTAATGCCACTGTAATCAGGACTTAAATGATATTTCACATAAAACAGTTGTTTTTCCATTAATGCCAAAATGTATAGTATTGAAATAGTGGGTACCCTAGACCAAACTATGCAGTACTTTTGATTATCATATCGTGTATACAGTTAGTTTTACATAATGTTTTCTTACCATTATAGTGAAGATATTTCTATCTCCACTATTTAATGGTAATTCCCATAGATTAATTGTCATATAAAAAGGTTATAGCATATCCCAGGATTTAAGGATAATCTCGAGATACTGTGACATTAATCTTAAATAAAGGTCATATGGTCTAGATACATCATACTGACTGGACACAGTTGATGTTTGACTATCAGGTGTTGGGGGCTCATAAGCATTGAGACTTCTTCTCATGAAGTTTTCAGTTTGTAATATCTAGTAGTGAGATGATGAGGAAATTCCTGAAAATAGGAAAAACACATGTTTTGGGTGTCACTGGCTGTTCCAATCTACAGACATGTGTATTGGTCTCCTAATTTAAAATCATTACCAGTGTGTACCATTTTATTGCGTACTTTGATGCAAGGAAAACCATGATATTGGAATCATGGTGTGGTATCTTGTGTTGGGTGCGTCATTGGTGGTATGACATTGGTTGAATGGTCAAGAAATAATTTGTTGCTTCCGGGTTATATAAGTTTTATATCTCAGGCATGTTTGATCAGGATAGTGCTACCATTATAAGTATTTCGAAAAAGCAGTCAAAAGGTAAATCAATCTAGATAGATCAATAAATAATAATGTAAGAAAAGGGTGATGACACAAGTGTGCATCCTACTTTATGAGATATCTAAAGACAAAGAGATTATAGTACATAATATGTGTTCATAGCTTGTTTGTCATTTCTATGACAATTCTTATCTCTTTAGGGTCCTTGATGGGTTGTTAGACTCCCCTCTTGGTCTGAGAATTTTATTCACTACTGTTGAGATAAGGGTCGAGAGGGTCACACACAAAAGTGTATTCAAGAATCCACCCTATTTAGTCGAATAGGTATATTAGATAAGGTGGGACCCACCACAAGGTCCAAGTGTTGTCCAAGGTATCGATCACCACAGAAATAAATTAATTAATTATTATTCATGTTATGAATAATTGAGATTGAATTTATTTAAAGTATCGAAAAGATTTGGGGCAAGTCCCTTTATTAAGAAAAAGAAAACAGGAACCCTTTTAAACTGGGTAAGGGTGGACCCAAAACAAACTCGGCCCATAGGCCCAAAGGCATATAGCCTTTAAAAAAAATGGCCCAAATTACCAGTGGAACAAACCCATTTCAAAACAGGCCCAACAAGTCCAAACAATGACAAATATCAGTCCCGCCATTCCGGCGCTGCCAGTCCAACCGTCTGCTGACCGAAGATACCACCCCCCACATCGGAGTAGAGCACGCCGTCGTAACTCCTACAAGAGATGCCATAATTACAAAATCTCCCATCATTAGGACCGAAGTGCCTCTACCCCATGAGTCTCCCACTCCCACATACTTGAAGCCTACCCAACCATTCGACTGAGGCCCTGCCGAACTGCATCCCGCAACGCCGCCTGTCGGAGTGGAACCACACCGTCATAGAGTGCCCCGGCCATGGACCCAACAAAGTACTCTTGCCCAAACATGGGGATACCACACCCTCTGCACCCACCTAGATCCTTCGCGATGCAAGAAATCCCCGCCACACAGACCATCAAAGCTGACGCATGCCACCACCATCATCTCTGCTACACCGTCGCGACATCAGACCAATATCTCACCACCAAAGAAAGATTTGCACCTGAAGCTGCTGCACCACACCACTGAAGACAGATTCCATCCTCGCGCACCTCGATCCGACTGCACCGCAGCCACCATATCCAGATCGAGGCATCCCTCCATCCGATCGTGCGTCCTTCACTGAGGGGCATCTCTCCTCCGCTCATCACAACTAGCACACCACCGGGTTTCGAAACCCTAAAGCACCAAAGAGATCTCTGCCGAGGTGGAGAGATCCCCAATTTAATTTATTTAAAGTATTTACAAGCTAAGTAAATACGAGAAAATATTATTCGAACGAATATTATTTTAATATTCAAGATTAGTTTAATATTCAGCGGGAATGATGATTCAAGTTAAATGGATGGGTTTTATAATGTAATATATTTTATATATATATTAAAATTATGTGATAAATTATTAATAATATTTACAGCGTATTTTAGTTCATAATTATTATTTAGTGGATGTTAAATTTTCGGGGGCTGGGGAACCCTACCGGGTGTCATTAATCATCAACTATAAATAAGTGGAAAGAGGCCTAAGAACATGAATATTCATGGAATTATGGCTATATCCTTTCTCTCCTCCAGCTTCCTAGAGAGAGGAGTTGATCCATATCTTAAGATGGAGTTCTTCTTCATGCATCACAAGCTCGACGATGCGATTATCATCGGGGCATTGAAGGCATCATCAGATAACCTCTCTAGCACCCGAGATTCAATGATTGACGCTCTAGTGGATTTTTGAAGTGCATGTGAATGATCTAGAGGGATACTTATACAGATCCTTCAAGCAACGATCGCCAACAATGAGTTTCTTTCTACTGCACCTTCAGATATGTAAAGGTGTGTTTACAGTTTCAATTTTTTCTCTTTTAATTTATGTGAGATCCTCGGACCATACTGGGGCTTGGATCTTCGGTGGCGACAAGTTCTGTCATCCTGACAATGAAATTTTTTTAATTCCCTAGCCAACCGGCATCCACTTTAGGCCCTGGTACCTTAAATTGGTATCAGAGGGAGCATGTCAATTATCCGATCCAAGAAAATAAATTTTCATTTAAATAATGTATAGGGTTTGAAAACGGTACCAACAGTTCAAACCGCGTATCGATCTGATTTTGAACATCCAAGTTATGACCATTTGAAATTTTTAACATGGATCGTTGTTTTATTTTATGAGGGATAAAATTCAATGAACATTTATAATCCAATAGGATTGTGGATTTTTGATAATAATAATAATAATAATAATAATAATTTTATTTTAATTATAATAATATTTTTATTATTATCATTTTATTGATAAAATAATAATAACAATTTATTAAAGTAATAAAAATTATTATTAAATTAAAAGTTTATTAAATAGACTTCAGATTTCTCATGTTGTGTTGAAAAAACTCCTCAAAAGGGATGTGACCCAGATCAACGAATGATTCCACACAAAAAACAAAAAAAAGGATTTAGAAAAATCAGGTAAGGTGGACCCCTTTCTACGACTTCTGCCCTTCCCAGCTGGTCCAGATCCAACGCCTGGCCACCTATGGTGAGCGTCCACTGTCCTCCTATTTCCCTTCAGATCTAACAAGGGTCACTTCCCTGTCGGCTCACCGGATATTCCACCAAGATGCCCAAGCTGAAGTCACCCCAGATCCCAGTGCTTCCCGAGTCGTCGCCCACACATCCATCAATGGCATGCCCCGGCCAGCACCTCCCTACCAGGATTATCCCACCGTGACACCCTGGCTAGCCGTAGGTCGTCGCCTCGGCATTTCCCCATCCAACCCCAAATGGGTCATAATAGGGGTTTCAAGGGTCGAGTTCAAATTAAATTAATTAATTAATTTTATTTTTGGTATTAAAAATTTAAATTAATTATGGGACCAAAAAATAATTAAATTATTTGAATTATTTAACTCATTTAATTTAATTAATACCCTCGTACCTATTTAATGCAATTTAATCTTTATCATGCATTATTTTTTTACCCAACTACTGGTCTTGAGGACCGACACATGTATGGTTGATTTTATTTTAATTAGTTATTTTAAACTATGTACGGTGTTTGTAATTAATTAAATGGTGGTTTTCACATCATTTTCTTTTAGGTCAATTTGTGTAAGTGCTTGCGTGTTCAAATCCACCTGTTTTACATTATAACCCTAGTCCCTCTAATCTGTGTGCAAGTATTTTTGTACATTGAATGAAGATGGTGTAAAGTGTGGATCCCGCCAAGACAATGAAGTACTCCAAGACGTGATGTGGAGCTCTCCAAGATGAGGTGATACTCCAGTAGAGATGTGAACATACATGACGGATGTGAGATGCATTAAGAGTCAAGCGACGACTCAAGCAGATGCCCCTAGGTCATTTCAATACTCAAAACCAGTTGGGTAGTAGTTTACCTCTATGAATTTATTTATTGTTTTATGCATTTTATAACAGTGGGAAAATACATAAAATAATAAATAATAAATTGCAAAAAGAAGCGACATGTGTTTTTCTATTAATGTTCAGTTGTGAGCATGGAAACATAGATGAACAAGATTAATAGAAATGGATTACATTCATTGAGAGAAAATTAAAAACCGTCAAAGAAATATTAAGTCATTAATCACCTTCCATCATTCAAATTTGAACAAAAGCAGGTGTTTGGGGTGACGGTCATGCCATAGATGAGGGTGTATCTTACTATCGGGGAGTTCTTATGAGAGTGGTGGGTCGCCTTAAATAACGTGGTAGTGAGGATTATTCATATCTATCTTGCTATCATTTTATAGGCAAGCATTGAGTAAATCAATTTATGTTTTTTGAAGTAGGTAATTCACTCAACAGATCAAGGAACCACAAGTTAATGTGGTTGACTAGCCAAAATCCTACCTTGAACCCTCTGGGTAGTGACACAACCATAGCTTGTAGACTGTGAGGGGAGGTTCAAGGATCCTTTCCACTAGAATAATCAAGTGACAAAGTATTCCAATTCTATTACTAAGGGTTCCTAGAATTCAATAAAATAATGGGAGATATTTAATGATTAAATTAATCAGTAATGTCAAATTCGGTATTCAACATGAAAGTACATATCTACTAAAGTTTTATATTTGTATATAATGGAAAGAAATACCACAAGATAAAAACCGCGATAAATATTAGACAAAGTTGATGTCAAAACTAGAATGAAATATCAAGTGTGGTATAGACGCTTGCGCACATTACTACTACATCGTAAATTCAAGGTGCATGTGTCCCTACCTGTTAAGCCACCTCAGGAAACAATGGTTTAAAATGATTACAAGAGACTCATGAATCTTGAATATGATGGTTATATCATATTTCTATCATCAACAACTGATGTTTTTTATAGATAAAACATCAAATCCAGGATGATATCACATGTAGTCTCATCTCCAAGAAGTTTGCAAGGAGAATGTGAATCAATAACTGAATATGACGATTACACTAGCTTTGCGTAAACATGAAAGGTAGACTGTGATATTTCATGGAATCCCATTCTTATACCTTTTCACCCAATTACTCTAGTTTTGATTAAAGATACAAACAAACCATATGGAGTAAGTGCTTCAATACCTTTTGGAAAGGTTTGCCAAGTAATAAGAATATAAAAGACAGACTAATCTTTAATTCTTATGGAGAAGAAGTTAAAAGGAAAGGTGAAAAGGCCAATGACTATAGGAATTCCAAAGGCACATTCACAAAGACTTTTAATGAAGAGGTTGGTTATTAAATATGAGGTTATTTACATCACACATTATGAAATAAATTTATGGAAGTTTAAAACACAATGAATTGAATTGAATAAGCAAGAAACCACTTCTTCTTCAAAGTATATTCATCAAATAAAAGTGTTTCTTATGACATGCTTCTTGGGTATTAAATACAATATTCATTTTAACATATGTGTATTGAAATACAATAACTGAGTAATTATATAAGAATTACAAGAAGTAAGGTGTCATCTCCAAGCTATTGAGAAAGGGTTATTCCTAAGTCAGCGGTGAGAAACATAGAACTTCTATTTTCCAAGTGAATGATTTTGCTTGAACAAGTTGTTGAGTATAACCAAAAAATTTATCTCATGTTCCCTTTGGACATAATGATACATTATTCCAAGTTCAAGAATAAATTTTGTTTGTGGTAACATACTGAACAAATAGTTCAGTGGTACTTGAATCATAGGAAATTTGTGATGAATATAAAATGTAAGACTTTTATCCGGTTATGGAAAGATAATTCTTTTTCAAGAAAAACTAAAAGTGTATGTCAAGAATATACCTAGTATAGTATTTAGGCTCGGCTTAGCTAAACACCTTTGTTATAATTGATGTATTTTGTTTGGACAAAGAAACCTTAAAAAATAAAGCTATGTCACAAAGCTTATGGAATTAGTTCAAAAAGCGAGCGTGAACTATTCCAAGGGAAATCTAGTGGTAAAGATACTTCATAAGAATCCTTTAAGTTATTAAGTAATGTGATAGTGAATTATAATCATGGTCAAAAGATATGAGTAGATTCAGATTGGCATGCCATAGGATATCTTTACCAAGAATTCATCGATCATGATAATGTAGTGTAGAGTAATTCCTAAATGCACATTACCTTATATAAATCATAGTATTGATGCCAATAAGGAGGATCAATGATGAGTCTTAAAAATTTACATTGATCAACAAAAATGTAGTGTGGAACAATTCTGAAATGCACATTTTATACATCAAAGTATTGATGTAAGTACTATCAATGTTACAATTTTTAGTAAATTCCATTATATTTCAATATGTTCTTTGAAAATAATAGTGAAATCACATTACTAATATGCCAACTAATAATTGACAAAAGGATATCATACAAGTTGTAGTATGATGAAAATATATTATGTCATATGACATGTGTTATAAATGCAAATCATTTGTTAAGATAAAAACAAACATGCATAAAGCTAAACACATGGTGCATCTAAGTAATTATCCTAACAATTGCTTAGGATATTAACTAGATCCCTAATATAGAAAAACTTGTAGTCAATTTATAGATTACATTTACATATATGGGTGTACATCTCTACTTGAGTTAGTGGGAGAAATATTGACTTGGGTCTAGACATTGCTCTAGATTCAAAAATGGTTGTCTTTGGAACAAGATCCACAAGTATGTGTGGAAGAGGAATGTCCTAGAGACACATACTACGTAGGAAGGTTAAAAACCATGGTGATGGTTTTGAGTTCACCACAGTCGATGATACATTATTCATTGAGAATAATAATTCCTTCAAGTAAGAAGTGCATGGAAATTAGCTACGACTGACATGATCAATTAAAATTAAATAATGGATTCCATGTATCAAAGTAAAAAAAAGGGCTTTTAAATTGAATATTGTGGTGGGTATTCAAGTAAGTTGATACATGGATAGAAAAAGCATGATATCAATAAGGTTCTATTGGTAATACTAAGTTAGTATGTCTAAATCTATTATAATTTTACTTATCATAGCTAAACTACTAAGATCATTAGATTGGACATTGGATGTCAAGATATAGATAGTGGGAGCGCCAAAGTTTTCCATGTGAAATATGTTCAGAAATATATGGATAAAATATATCGGTCTTATAGTTAGTTAAGACTAGGTTAAAAGTAGTTCTCTAGTGATTGACTTAAAGTAGTAACCTAAGTTCTGGGGAACTTGATCTATAGAGGTAGATCTAATAGTTTCTTGGACCTAGTCAATCGTACATATAGTGACATGGTATTGAAAAATACAAGTTGAAAAAATTCAAGATAAGAATTGTTACCAATGTCACATGGAATAATCTCTCTAGGCTTTCATGTCTAGGAAATGAGAGGATATGAACATGGTGAGTTGATATCCATTCACTTAAGTGATGGATTAATCACGTATTCCATGATATGTAAAATAACTGATATTTCTGGGATATAATTTATAGTAGACAAATATTAGTTATATCCAGGATCACTGTAAGTAAAGCAATCAGAACTATCTGATTGTACTTTGAGAAGTCCAAAAGATATGTACCTAGTAAGTGGATAAGAAAGGATACTAGTTTTTAGGGGACACAAACTAGTCTTCCTCAGATCAATTTTATCTAGTATCATAGTTAGGCTAAGGTGTTGAGCACGTGAAGATCATATTAGATAGTGGTAGACATACCTACAAATACTGAGTATGTTGTAGATTCTAAGGCAGCTAAGAAGTAGTTAAATGCAACGAATTGTTCTAGTTCTTGAAATATCACCTAATAAGTAAAGTATTATCATAATGTAAATTATGATATTCTTACTAGATAAGTTGTCAAGTTATGATAGTAGAAAAAAGTAATATAATTAGGGATACCATCTCTTAAGAAGTTTTACTCAAGGAGATGTGGTCACATATAGCAGAATAGACATGCAGTAGAAATATGGAAGATCCAGTAGCTAAAGTCGTTACTCATTAGAAACATGATCTTTATCATGTGAGTATCTAGAAAGTATGGTTAGAAAGTTGGCTCGAGTGCAAGTGGGAGTGTTGAAATAGTGGATTCCTTAGACCCAATTATACAATACTTTTGATTACCATATCATGTATACAATTAGTTGTATATGATGTTTTCATACCATTATAGTGTAGATATTTCTACATCCCTTATTTAATGGTAGTGTACATAAAATAATTTTTATATAAAAGTGTTATAATAGATCCTAGGCTATAATGAGAACCTTGAGATAATTTGAGATTAATCTTAAATAAAGGTCATATGTTCCAGATTAATCAAACTAACTATACAAAATCGATTTTTGACTATCAGGTGTTGGGAGATCATAAAAATTTTGAATTATTTTCATGAAGTTTACACTTGGTGATCTGTAGTAGTGAGATCATGAGGACAGACCCACCAATAGAAACACCACATATTTTGGGTGTCACTGATTGTTCCAATCTATAGACATGTGTATTGGTATCCTGAATTGAGATCATTACCAGTGTGTACCATTTGATTTCATACTTTGATGCAAGTAAAAAATCATGATATTGAAATCACGGTGAGGTATCTTGTGTTGGGTGCATCATTGGTGGTATGACATTGGTTGAATGGTCATGAAAGAATTTGCATCTTCTAGGTTATGAAAGTTGTATATCACATGCCTGGTTGATCAGGATAGTGCTACCTTTATAAGTCTTTGGCCAAAGTAGTTGAAAGGTAAATCCATCAGGATAGATCAAAAAATAATAAATCATGAAAAGGACGATGACACAAGTGTGCCTCCTTATTTATGAGATATCTAAAGACAAAGAGATTATAGTACACAGTACATGTTCATAGGTTGGTTGTCGTTGTTATGACAATCCTTATATCTTTAGGGGTCTTGATGGGTTGCTAGATTCCCCTCTTGGCCTATGAATTTTATTCACTACTGTTGAGATATGGTCTTAGTGGGACACACACAATAGAGTATTCAAGAATCCTCCCTATTTAGTTGAATAGGTATATTGGACTTGGTGGGCCCCACCATAGTGTCTGAGTGTTGTCCAAGGTATCGATCACCAAAGAAATAAATAAATTCATTATTATTCAAGTTATAAATACTTGGGATTGAATTTATTTAAAGTATTTACAAGTTAAATAAATACAAGAAAATATTATTCAAATGAATATTATTTTAATATTCTAGGTTTGTTTAATATTAAGTGGGATTGGCGAGTTGAGTTAAAAAGCTCGGTTTTATCATGAAATATATTTTATATATATTAAAATTATGTGATAAATTATTAATAATATTTATACTGTAGTTTAGTTCGTCATAATTATTATTTAGTAGACGTGAAATTTTCGGGGGTTGGGGAACCCTATTGGGTGTTATTAGCAATCCACTATAAATAAGTGGAGAGAGGATTAAGCTAATGACTATTCATGGAATTTTGGATAGAAACTCTCTCTCCTATAGCTTCCTAGAGAGAGAAGTAGTCAATTCAAGTGCTTAGATTGAGTTCTTCTTCACGCATCGTAAGATCGACAATGTGGTGATCATCAAGGTGTCGAAGGAATCGTCATATTTCTGTGCTAGCACACGAAATTTGACAATCAATTCTCTAGTGGATTTTCAAACCATGTGTGGATGATCTCGAGGGATCCTACTATGGATTCTTCAAGAAATGATCCCCGACAATGAGTTTTTGTCAACCGCACTTTTAGATCTATAAAGGTATGTTTACATTTTTAATTTTTGTTATATTTTAATTTACATGAGATCTTCATACCATAATGGGGCTTGGATTGTCATTGGAGACAAGTTTCGTTATCCCAATGATGATTTTTTTAAAATTCCCCAGCCCATCAACTTCTGCTTTGGGCCCCAGTACCTTCATATGGTTCATTGGTAGTTAGGAATCAAAAAATTTCAATAACTCTGAGTCCACAATCATCCATAAATGCACCCTTTTGTGTCATTGAATGAAATAACTTTAATTTCATCATAGTGAGTCGACCTTGACAGTAGTAATCCAATAACAATATTTTCTCAAAAAGTCTATAAAAATACACATCTTCATATTAGGGATGACTATCTGATGCACTAGTATAAAAATCCATTGTAATAGTTAACATAATTTCATCATTATATGTTTTAATTTTCACCACTCGGTCAGTTTTAACAAATTTAGTCCCATTGATTACTAAAAAGTTTCATTCATGAACCCAAGAATTGGTACCAAAATCCAACACTCTTAATTATGGAGATACTAATTCAATAGGTAAACTCAATACCTAAGATATATATATATATATATGAATAATATAATTAAATGAATATCTATATTTTAAGTTAATTAAAGTAATGTCCATACCTTTGATTTCAACAAAGCAAGAAACTCTTGGTTATTAAAAGCCTATCTCCTTCTCAAAGGAAAAGATCGATGAAATTTACTTATAATTTGTTTATTTTCCCTACATAAAATGATAATAAAAGTTTAAGGTATCAGTGCAATGACATAATATGAGATAACATATAAATATCCATATTACTTACTTGATTTAGTCATTGAACAAACCACACGTAAACAAGACTGTGCGACGTGCCTTATCCCGCTATTCAAGGCTCAATATAGCCATTGTATATGAACTAGGAATTCCTCCTGTTTAGGGAAGAGATGCAAAAGAGGGATCAATTTCCCCATACTACTCATCTTTATTTCTCAGTGGCCAGTTATATATTGTGCTCACATCAGACAAATACATTGAGCTAAAATCCATACATTCTTGAGCCATATAACCTATCACAATTGAACCATTAGGATAATTCTTATTTCGAACAGAAGATTTCATTGTGAACATATTTATTTCAGTAGGACACATCCACAAAAAAACAATGGGTCATCCAAAGTGTTTTAGTTGGAAGATGAACTCTTAAATGCAACATATAGGTGATAAATGGATGATTTTTTTTCCAACTAACACAAAATTAATTGTTCTTCTTGGTGTATTTTTATAAAGAATGAATTGGATAAAATTTTAGCATAAAGTTCTCTAAAAAATGGAATAGGAGAATCAGTGTGACCATTACATTATTTTATAGAAAATGATGAATTACTATTGGAATCAATTCATGAAGAAGGATGTGATAATCACGAGTTTTTATGGATTTTAGTTTCAAATCCCTTATATTGACCCGTTTGGATATGTTGTTGGAATATCTATCAGGAACCTTGATATTCTCCAATACTTCCAGAAATTGATTTTTCTCTAGCAGTTTCATTACATAATATGCACAAGGAACATTCCATTGTTTTTACCGATACACACAAGATGAAGTTCTGGTCAAATACCCCAATCTATCAAGTTTTGAGGTTTGGTATTCCCCTTGGCATTAAAAACAATTGAAAGCAAAAATTCACATATATTTTTTTCAATGTGCATTTGGTCTAAGCAGAGACGTAACAAATTGGTAGACCAATATGACCACTCAAAAAAGGTATTTATCTGTTTCCAATTGAAAGTGGATTTAGGTTCAACATTATTTCTCTTTTTAGATTCATTTAACATTTACCTAAATAAAATTAAAATATTTCAATTCATTAAGCACATCAGTTCCTGACATATGTTGAGTTGGTTATTTAGTTTCAACAATATTATCAAACCTCTAACGATTCTTCATATATTGATGATCCATTGGAAAGAATTATCGATGCCCCATGAAGGTGAAACTACAATGAAATTTAAACATTATTAATTGAGTATTCTTTATAAAAATAGGATATGATAGTTTTCCCTTCATTCTCCAACCATACATCATTGAATAAGTAGGGAAATCATTTATAGTCCATAAAAGGGTAGCACACTTCTGAAATATATTTTTTGAAGATGCATCGAATATGTGCACACCCATATCCCAAAGATGCTTCAACTGTCACACCCCAAACTTTTAAATTAAATTATTTTACTATTATTTTTTTGGATTTAGTTAGCCTCTTCAAGGTGCGGGTTGATTTCATGTTTGAAAATTTTGATATTTAACGTTTTTGGTGGGTTTCGGATCAGTGCACTGGCACTGCACGGTTGGCGGTGACTGTGCAGTCTGCCCGAATTCCCCTACAGTTACCCATTACTTAAAATAATAAAACTTTATGAGAATGAAATAAATTAAATGTATAAGACAAAATAATAATAATAACATTATTGTGTTGATAAAAAATGTTTTTTTAAATTGTTAATGATTTTATTATCATTAAAATGGATATAAATATAATTATTATTTGGTTGTTATTAATTATTTATTATAAAAAAACTAATAAAATTATGATTATCATTATTACCAATTTTATTGTTATTACTAATATTATTATCATTAATAAAATTAATGACGTTTTTATGATTATATAATTATTAATATTACTATAAATGTTGTCATTAATTATTATTATTATTATTTTTATTTAAATTTTTATAATTTTTATCATTATTATAATTATTAATATTATTATTATTATCATCATCCTTTTTATTATTATTATTTATTTTTATTTTTATAATTTTTTTGAGGGTTTTTCATCCCTACATCTATTTTTTTATCCTCCATGTACACCCCACTACTTTCCCCATTAATTCATCTATTTTTTTATCCCTATCTTCACTCACCCCTCTCTCTAACCATGCACCCCACTCCCCCTTATTATCCACGCAACCCTCTATCCCCATTAATTTCTTTTTTTATTTCCTCTCTCTAATCACCCATTTCCCTTATTCCCTCACACACCCCCATTAATTCATCTATTTTTTTATTCCCTCTCTCTAATCAACCATCTCCAATTATTATCTCACGCCTCCCCTATTTTATTTTTCTCTTATGTTCTCACCCCTTCTCCCCCTGCCCTCATGAACCTCTCTTCCCATTACCCACCTTACACACACCTCCTCCCCTCCAGCGCTCCTTCCGGCAGCCACTCCTCCCTCCGACGATTCCTTTCAGTAAGTTTTCTTTCCATATTCTCATCTATTCACTCAATCTTGAGGGATTTTCATGTGGGGTTTATTGTTTGGTGAACCCTAAATGTCAGGTTTAATATGCATATTGGGTTTTCTTTGTATTTAGGGTGAGATATTTGTCCGCAGATCTTCCTTCTTCCTCCCGTTGAAGTTTCATTCCAATTGCACAAAGTTTCGATAGGCATTTCCAACTTTTTTCCTTTCTGGAACACTCCAAAAACACTTGTATGTTTTCATTTAAGTTTTAAATGTATTTATCACCTCTAATATATCTATGTCTTGATGTTGATGATGATTTTTTATTGGTATAATTCACTAAAAATATGTTTTCAAAGGGATTTTTGTGAAATACCTAGGTTTATGGTGCCTAGGGTTATTGTTTAAAATGTCATTATTCTTTAAAGTTAAATGTGTGTGTGTGTGTGTGTGGGGGGGGGGTATGAAATGTTTCTCCTTGATTATTGTGGTATGGTTGTTTATTGTTTGTGTTCTTGATATGGTGTGTATGGTTTGGTAATGATTTATCTTGTTAAATGTGTTAAAATGTTGTAAAAAGGGTTTTATGGGTATAGTGGGATTATTTTATGTTCTTTAAATATTGTGGATGGTTAGATGTGGTTTTAAATAAAATTGCGAGTTTTGTGAAAATGGTTTTTGGGTGTTCATTGAAATATTGGTTTCTTAAAGTGGTTTAAAATGGAATCCCATGGGGGGGGGGGGGGTATGCCCGTTTGGCTTTTGGTGTGTGTGTTTTGAAAAATGTTTCTCTTAAGGGGCCATTTGGAATTGTGCACATTAAGATTGTTTTAGAAATGGTTTGTAAATGTTTTGATAAATGTATTTGTGTTTGTAAGCATAAAGGCCTAGTTGGCATGTTTTAGAGTTTCAGATTTTTTTCTAAAATGTGGAAAGGATTGTTTATAAAATTCTCAGGGAGGTGGTGTTCCTCATGGTTTTTGAAGTGATTTGGAAATTTTCGATGTGCGTAAGTTTTCAAGAATGGGTTTGTGATGTGAAAGAGGTGGTTTAGGAAATGAGATGCTGTGTTCGGTTTATGAATTGTGTAAGTGGCATCATGTGATGTGGAACTTATTTGAGCACAAAAGAGAAACCCAGGTATCTAGGTAGGCTTACATATACTAGTATGCTAGTGATCTCATGGGGTTTGGTCCCTGTTTCACATAGAAAGTTGATAATGAAAACACTAACTAAACTATGATTATGATGATGTTGGGGACCACTAGGTTATGGGTATGTTCCCTACCAGTGGTTCATGCACAAGAATGAATATTGCTATGGTTACTCTCACACTAAGATACGAGGTACCTAGGGTCCATAGCTAGCTAGTGCCTAGGGGTGTTCCAGTGACTAGTGCTCAATGACTATATTGTACCTCCCATTGGCATATAGTAGGTTGGGTTGGTAATTTTAAATGTAAGTGTTTTGTATTTAAAGTGTAATTGTTTGAAAATGTTTTCCATTTAATTTTGTTCCATTGAAAATTGTTACTAGTATGTTTGGTTTGGGTTTTTGTTTTAAAATGGTAGTTTTCTTGAAAAATGGATAGTGACGTGTGTTAGCCTTTAAAGCGGTAAAGTTGTGGTTCTTTAATAAAAAGTAAAAAATCTATTTTTTTATAATTGTATTTCAAACCATTGAATTTACTGTTTTGGGAAAGGAAACACTTGGAATATGTGGTGATTTCCTTCTGAGCTGTTAGCTCACACCCTACCTATACCACTCAGTCTCAGTTGACCATGGTTGTTTTACAGGTTCAAAGTTTGTTCAGGTTTACTAGATAAAGTGCTTGTAGTTGGAGCGGGCTTGGTCTTGTGGTTGGAGGTGACTAAGACGTCACATGGAGATAGTGGTAGCTTGGTTCAATTTTAGTTTATTCACATTTTTATTTTTCTTGTTTTAGTCTTCAGTCTGTTTAGTTGCATATTGTATCTAGATCAACTTTTTATTTATTTATATTCAGTTGTGGGTCATTTATGAGTGCTCATTTTGTTTATTTTATTTATTTGATCTTGTTTATTGGTATGAAATTGTTCTCACTCATTTTGTATATATAATACCCGACACTAGTTGTTAGCCTGTGGGGATCGGGAATGCCCTTCAGGTCATGTTGCGGACCGAGTCGGGTGTCGGGTCAGATGGCATCCTGACTTGGTTCGTAACAAAATGGTATCAGAGAAAGTTCTTGTTATTTGGGGTGTCCGGTAGATGGAGATTAGGACTATCGGGACTCAAGATATTGGTATGAGAAGGACTTCATGAACCCTTGCTCATTCTGAACCCCGAGTTTCCATGGGTAGTTCGGGTTTTGAGTATTCTACTTTTTTTGGGGATTGAGGAATGACAATGGAGGCAGCCTAGTGTCATGTCGTGAACTCACTTGGAGTAGTGACCCATATGGAGTCTGAGTGCACGGTTGAGCTCCTCCTAGTCTATGACGCTTTCTTGGGGCATGGCTCACTACCATGTCATCGGGTTAAGCGTAACTGCTAGTTCCGCATTCCTTCATTTTTTTTGGCGCAAGTTGTGTTTTGATTTGATTTGATTCTAGTTGGTTCAACTGAGTTTTTGAAAAAAATGAAAAGGGTTTTTGAAATGATGGAGTTCTATTCTAAATGAATTACAATGGTAAAATGGGTTTTAAAATTGATTTTTTCTTGGTTTGATAATTTGGTAAATGCTTAGATTTTTTAGAAAGTGGTTTGGACGCAACCTTGGGTACTCCTTAGGAATGTTGGCACATGTGAGGGAATATATGGAAAGTGCATGTTGGTACTTATGGGTGGAAGCAAATGAAAACATGTACAACGGTTCATGAGATTACTCAAGTGTCTTTTGAAATTAAAGTATTGAGCTTGTTGTTCTAAAGTGATTTCGAAAATTGGAAATGATATTTGAAAAATTGAATTTGGTTTAAAAAGTTGCGTTTGGTTTTTAGAAATTGGCCTCGAAGGAAGGCAGTTTAAAAAATAATTAAATAAAAATGGGGTTTTTTAAAGAAATGTTTTGGCTGTGTTTATATTTGTTTGGTTATTTCTGTATGTAGTTTCCTTTATTAACGTCGCTTCGGCTTGATATTGGTTTTGGCATGAGGAATGTTTTGATTTTGTGTTTCTTCTGTTGTTCGGAGTATGTTGCCCAGAAAGGTCCCTAGTGTTGCTGATGAGTCATGCCTAGGTTTCAGTTCTTTTAAGTGTCATCTACCTTTGAGGTGTTGGAGGTTTGTTAGAGGTGGTGGAATGACTTGAGGGAAGTGGGGTGTGTCTTTGGGTTGTTGGTAACTCTCTAGGTTATTAATGTTCGTATCATTTAAGGTTTGTTTAAGGGTTTAGTTTGGGAACATTGGAGGTTGGTTGTCTTATCGTCATTGGAGTTTGGGGAGTAGTTGGTTAAAGTTGGTTTTTGTTAAGGTTCCCTATCTGGCGAGGAGTATGTGAAGGAGGAACCTTCCCTAAAAGGTTATCTTTGTTGATCTTGGCACCTAGTTCGTTAGGTTGCCTTCAAAAATGCCATCAGTATAGCTAGTTTGGGCATTCCTAGCTGTCTGGCCGAATCCCTCTAAAGTTATGTCATCATTGTGGTCATTCTGGTCACCGGGGGAAGTTCTGTGGGAAGCGCCATTCAAGGAAGGAGTTCTGATCGGGAGATTCTATTGTCTGGATATGAGGCATAAGATGCTTCAACCATCAGAGCCCCAACCTCAGGTTTCTAGGTAAATCTCACGCACAGTCAGCGTGTTAGAGGCATGTGAGATCTTTTCTTGGTTCTTTATCTTTCATCTTAGAATAGATATATTCAAGGTTCCATTTTTCTTGTTTTCTTGATATTTTAATTTCATGTTTTGTGGTGATAGTGTGATAAACTTATCCTTTCATGATCTTAGTAGTTGCGTTCTTATGAATGTGGCCTCTAGAATCGTTAGTTTTTCTTAAAAGTGTATTTGGCCCTTGTGTGGGTTGGTCCTAGTTTTAATAGAGATCGTTTGAATATGTGGGGTGTTGGGGAGTTTTGGATTTGTGTTGTAAATTATTAGTTCTAGTGGTGTTGGTATAGGGAGTTCCTTGTTCTGGTGCCCCGGTATGTCGGGTGGCCTTGTAGTGGTTTTCCGTTTAAGTATCAGTGGTCATGTTCAAAACATGTGGAGAAATCAGTAAGTTCGGTTGGGAGTTCCCATGTTTCCCCCCTGGGGTGGTGTGTTTGAGTTCTATTTTTTTTGTTAGGGGAATTCTTGTGGTGGGGATAACCCTCTCGTGATCTCCTTTTGTTTTGTGTTATGGTTTCTCTTTGAGTTGGTCGAGTGTAACTTATAGAGTTAATATTCAGCTCGAGGCTTAATTTTTTCTTTCAATGGTTTTGGTCGGGCATTGACCTTAGTTTTGGTTTTCTTTCAACTAGGTCACTTTTTGGGGGCAGAAAGTTTTGTGGTGGGGAGAATTGTCACACCCCAACCTTTTAAATTATTTTATTTTATTATTTTTTTGGCTTCGTTTAGCCTTGTCTAGGTGTGGGTTGACTGCATGCTTATTTTTTTTTGATATTTAACGTTTTTGGTGGGTTTCAGATCGGTTCACGAGCACTGAACGGTTGGCGGTGACCGTGGGGCCGGCCTGAATGCCCCTATGGTTACCCATTACTTAAAACAAAAAAACTTTATGAGAATGAAATAAATTAAATGTTTAAGACACAATAATAATAATAACATTTTTGTGTAGATAAAAATGTTTTTTTAATTGTTAATGATCTTATTATCATTAAAATAGATATAAATATAATTTTTATTTGGTTTTTATTAATTTTGTTATTATAAAAAAATGAATAAAATTATGATTTTCATTATTACTAATTTTATTGTTATTACTAATATTATTATCATTAATAAAATTAATGACGTTTTTATGATTAAATAATTATTAATATTATTATACATGTTGGCATTAATTTTTTTTATTATAGTTATTTAAATTTTTATAATTATTATCATTATTATCATTATTAATATTATTATTATTATCATCATCCTTTTTATTATTATTAATTATTTGTATTTTTATTATTTTTTTCTTAAGGTTTTTTCATCCCTACATCTATTTTTTTATCCCCCTCGCACACCCCACCACTTTCCCCATTAATTCATCAATTTATTTATCCCTCTCCCCAGTCACCCCTCTCTCTAATCACACATACCACCCCATTATTATCCACACACCCCTCTTTCCTCATTAATTTCTTTTTTTATTCCCTCTCTCAAATCACCCACTTCCCTTATTCCCCCACGCACCCCCTTAATTCATCCATTTTTTATTCCCTCTCTACAATCAACCATCTCCCCTTATTCTCTCATGCATCCCCTCTTTTATTTTTCTCTTATGCTCTCACCCCTTCTCCCCTGCCCTCATGCACATATCTTCCCCTTACCCACCTCACACACGCCTCCTCCCCTCTGGTGCTCCTTTTGGCAACCACTCCTCCCTCTAGTGATTCCTTCCGGTAAGTTATCTTCCTATATTCTCTTCTCTTCACTCAATCTTGAGGGTTTTCCATGTGGGTTTTATTATTGGGTGAATCCTAAATGTTAAGGTTAATATGTATCTCGGGTTTCCTTTGGATTTATGGTGTGAGATTTTTCTGCGGAGCGTCGTTCTTCCTCCCGTTGAAGTTTCATTCCAATCGCACGAAGTTTCGGTGGGTGTTTCCAACTTTTTTCTTTCCAGAACACTCCACGAGAACTTGTGTGTTTTCATTTAAGTTTTATATGTATTTCTCACCTCTAATATATCTATTTCTTGATGCTAATAATGATTTTGTGTTGGTATAATTTACTAAAAATAGGTTTTCAAAGGGATTTTTGTGAAATACCTAGGTTTATGGCACATAGGATTATTGTTTAAAATGTCATTATTCTTTAAAGTTAAATGGGGGGGGGGTTATGAAATGTTTGGAAATGATTATGGTGGTATGGTTGTTTATTTTTTGTGGTCTTGATCTGGTGTGTATGGTTTGGTAATGATTTATCTTGTTAAATGCGTTAAAATGCTGTAAAAAGGGTTTTATGTTTATAGTGGGATTGTTTTATGTTATTTAAATATTGTGGATGGTGGGATGTGGTTTTAATGAAAATGGCGAGTTTTTTGGAAATGGTTTTTGGGTGTTCCTTGAAATATTGGTTTCCTAAACATGGTTTAAAATGGAATCCCATGGGGGGGGGGGGTATGCCCGTTTGGCTTTTGGTGTGTGTGTTTTGGAAAATGTTTGGATGCATTGGGCACATTAAGATGGTTTTAGAAATGGTTTGTAAATGTTTTTGATAAATATATTTGGGTTTATAAGCATAAAGGCCCAGTTGGCATGTTTTATAGTTGCATGTTTTTTCTAAAATATAGAAAGGCTTGTTTAGAAAATTATCATGGAGGTGGTGTTCCTCATGGGTTTTGAAGTGATTTGGAAATGTTCGGTGTGCATAAGTTTTCTAGAATGGGTTTGTAATGTGAAAGTGGTGGTTTATAAAATGATATTCTTTGTTCGGTTGATGAATTGTGTAAGTGGAATCATGTGATGTGGAACTTCTTTGTGCATAAAAGGGAAACTCGGGTATCTAGGTGGGAATACATGTACTAGTATGCTAGTGATCCCATGGGGTTTGGCCCCCTATTTCACACAGACATTTGACGATGAAAACACTAACAAAATTATGATGATGATAATGTCAGGGACCACTAGGTTATGAGTATGTTCCCTACTAGTGGCTCGTGCACGAGAACAAATATTTCTATGGTTACTCTTACACTGAGATACGAGGTACCTGTGGCCCATAGCTAGTTAGTGCCTAGGAGTATTCCCATGACTAGTGCTTAATGACTATATTGAACCTCTCATCGGCATACAGTAGTTTGGGTTGGTAATTTTAAATGTAAGTGTTTTGTCTTTAAAGTGGCATTCCTTGAAAATATTTTCCATTTAATGTTGCTCCATTAAAAATTGTTACTAGTATTTTTTGGTTTGGGTTTTTGTTATAAAATGGTAGTTTCCTTGAAAAATGGATGGTGACATGTGTTAGCCTTTAAAGCAGTAAAGTTGTGGTTGTTTAATAAAATGTAAAAAAACTATATTTTTATAATTGTATTTCAAAACAGTGTTAATGGAGTGTTTTGGAAAAGGAAACACTTGGAATCTGTGGTGATTGCCTACTGAGCTGTTAGCTCACACCCTACCTATATGAATCAGTCTCGGTAGACTCAGGTTGTTTTGCAGGTTCATCATTTGTTCATATTTCCTTGCTCAAGTGCTCGTGGTTGGAGTGGGATTGGTCTTGTGGTTGGAGGTGACCAAGACGTCACATGGATATAGTGGTATCTTGGTCCAATTTTTGTTTATTCACATATTTATTTTTCTTATTTTAGTCTTCAGTTTATTTAGTTGCATATTGTATCTGGATCAGATTTTAATTTATTTATGTTCAGATGTGGGTCATTACTGAGTGCTCATTCTGATTATTTTATTTATTTGATAATGTTTATTGCATTGAAATCGTTCCCACTTAGATTATATATATGATGACCGACACTAGTTTTCAACTCATGGGGATTGGGAACTCCCTTTGGGTCATGTCGCGGACCATGTCGGGTGTTGGGTCAGATGGAATCCCGACTTGGTTCTTGACATCAACTCTCTTATTAAAGGTTTCAAGCAGACATCTACATCATTATTAGTATTAGAAGTTCAAAATATCAATATACTCTAGAAAGTGAAATGTTTTTTCATACACATTCATGGAAGAAGATTATAAATGTGAAAAAAACAGACCACTAATTATGAGTGGTAAGCATCTGACCAAATGGATTAAAACCATCATAGGATAGACCCATCCAAATATTACGCTCCCAGCTACAAAATCTGGATGTTGTGCATCAAATAACCTCCATGATAATCCATCTAAGGAATAAAACAAATCATCATTATATTTAATTCTCTCAGTATCACCCCATTGGATATTGACTGAGATTTCTACAAACATGATTAGATTTTGAATCCTAGAATCTAGGAAAAGTTCCACATGAATTTCTATGGAACACGATATGGTGTTCCATCTTCATTTTCCTTCCATCGAGATGTACCACATTCTTTAAAATCATTAAGTTTAGCACTTTCCTCCCAAAATAAACTGTAATCTTTCAAAAAAGCATGAAATTTATTAGTAGAAATTCTAAGATGCTTAATTAAATTCCTTGCCTTATAACGATTTGAGGGAATATATGTACCATTAGGAAGAAATTACATCACAAGGGTAATAATATAATCAATGGCAGTATTAGAAATTCTATACAATGTTTTTCCATGATATAATCGAATTAAAAATTCTAAATTGGAAATTTTAGTACATTTATGATATATTGGAGTTTTGGAATCATACATTTAATTTTTTACTCTCTCAACATCATCATCTTCAGTATTTTCCTCATGTTGATTGATATCATTTCCATATTACATTGGCATAATATATATCTCACGATGATGCACAAATAGCAACCTATCAAATATCAAATTCTTTATAACACTTCTTTATTTTTGTTCTTGAATAGTAGAATATTGTCTCATCTCTCCATAGTGATACCGAACATAATAGTTTTTTTAAAATCCATCTTTTTTTATATGGTAGCTAACTTATTCATGGCTTAATCATGGTATTCCAACACAATTATAGCTTGTACACTCTATAAAACCTCCATATGAATTATTTTTAAATTCAAAATCTAAAAAATCTGTAAATTCTTTTAAAACTTGGTTGAAATCTGATCGGTGTGATACATTCGAATTCTATCGATTCTATCACAGGGGAAAAAATTATGTTCCAATCAATAATGTGATCCATAATTAAAAAATTCATTACAACCAATTTTAATATAAAAGTCATCAAATCATACTAGTAGCGAGAAAAACAAAGAATTAGAGAAATAATATATTCTCTAAGCGATGACTACAAATAAAGAACCAAGGTGGGTATCCCTAACATTTAAGAATTTAGTATCATGGTGGTTAAATTTAATTAATTTTTTACACTAAAATATATCATATTCTATTCTAATCACTTATGTTTTAATAAAAGAACCCTCTATATCTATCCTTATACTCGATATGGTCCACCATAGGGCTTAAATTTCAATCCTGATCATCGGGGACTAGCAACAAGTTCTAAGGACATCAACATACACAATGGAAATGATTTCACATAAATAAAAATAAAACTGAAAAAATAATTCCATCATAGAACCTAGGATGAAAACTTCATATATTTTTCATTAATATATATGAAATAATTCTTTTTTAAAAATAAAGAACACTTAAACATAAAATAATAAGATAAATAAATATTAATTGTATTATAAAACATAAATACATCAAATATAATCATAATAACTATCTTTTAAATATATCCAACTATCATATAAAACATCCAAAACAATGAAAAAAGGGATTATAAGACCAAGTGGTTGGAAAACTTAATATGTAAAAAAATATAAAGTATAATTGAAAACAAACTACGTCTACCCATATCTATGTGGAAAGTATGAATATCCCATCTATTATCTCATACAATCATGAAAAATACTTTGAATACCCATTATCTCTAGTAAAATATTTTTTGTTGCATTTTGGAAATGAGACCAGGTCTATATACACAAAAATTGTGTACAAAGGTTGTCTGAATTGATTCCCTTTAGGATTCCCCAAAATTCTATATGCACAACCTTTAGGGAAAAAGGATGATATTTTGTTTTGTAATTTATATAAGAAAAGAAAATATTTAATTATATGAAATAAAAGTAACAAAATAAAATCACATATAAATCATGTTTACTCAAAATGCACATTCATATAAATACATTTATAAATAAAACACTTCTATTACATAATTTATTACCAGATATCATCGGAGATTAACCCCATTCCCAATGAAAGGATTTCCATGATCATTTTAGTCAATAAATAAAATAAATTTAGTTCTCTAACAAAAACAAAATCCTAAACTAGAAGCGAAGTAACTATCTAGTGTATAATCTAAACAAGTGAGGGTAACCCAAAAGGAATTATCCAAAGCATAATACTAAACTATTCTATCCTAGCATGAGTGTAAATTAAACTATGGAAAATCTAGGTAATATGTAATATAAACTATAAAGTGTACTTATTTCTAGAACCCCCTTGAGTATATAAGTATATTGCATGACGTTTTTTAAATGGATTCATAAATAAAAATAATAAAAACATTTAAAAACCACTCAACTCATCTCTAAAAACACTTCAATTAAATATCCTATTTTCATATTTAAATCCAATACTAGTTAGTTTGTATAACACTATTTTTTAGCATGACAAATAATATCATAAAAAGGGAAACTATATAAAGGAAGTGAATCATGAAATTAAAACTCTCTTGAAACAAGAAAAACAACCTCATACAATTGAAAAAAAATTAAACAATTGTATTGAATTTTTATAATTATTATTAAATCATTCTATAAATACAATATTAATTATTTCATGATAACCCAATATTAAAATATCATAAAACACATAGTAGATGACATTTACTAAAAATAGAATTTATAATAAACCATATCTCTTACATACGTTTTACATTATTTTTAATATGAATATAGATAAAAAACCAAAAAATATAGAGGATTATTGTATTTAGTAAATTAGAAACTTAATACATCACTTTTTTGGGTTTAGTGTGAACCCACACAATAATAAAGACATAAAAAATTCAAACCAAACCCCAAAACAAATCCAAAATAGCACAAGCAACATACCTATACTCAAACAACCACACACACTACCACTTCAAGGAGAAGAGCTAAAAAAACATCTATAATGCTAAAAAAATACAGGAACCGATAAAAGTTACAAAACCAAAAATAACATCAAACCACATCTATAAAAATTTAAAATAGTTGTAATGGTTTACTTCTAGGCATGAATGAAAATTCATAAAGTCAAGAATTTAAAAACATGAAACAAAAATCACTAAATCTATATTTAACCAATATAAAAACAAATATTATCTTAGACTGATCACATGATAACATAGATAAAAATAAAAACAATAAAAATTAGAAGAGTATAACTATTGAGAACTCACTTATGTGATGTTGAAGAAGATTAAAATCAAAAAGTGATTGAAATAGAGGAGATCGCATATGGATATGGGAGGTCACTGCTCATTCAGGTGAGATGGAAATAAGGCTGGGGAAGGGGGATGCTAAAGATTGATCGAGGATGGGAGTGGGGGACACCGAAGATAACCTGAGGATGGGAGTAGGGGACACCAAAGGAGAGTTAGAGATTTGAATGAGGAGGGGGACAAGGAGCCCGATCGAGGCCACCTATCTAAATATCTATACCCATAGTTTTTTAAAAACTATCGGTATAACTCAACCTATTTCAATGGTTTTTTAAAATTGTGGGTGTAGGTTTGGGTATAAAATATATACCTATGATTTCTCTAAACCGTGGGTGTAGATATGTGGGTATAGAGTGGTTTTATAGTAGTGCGAGATGATGTCACTATTGATTTTGGTATAGGATTATCTAGGAAACCTCATAAGAATGATGTGGTATGGGTGATAATAGATAAACTAATGAAGGTAGCCCACTTATTTCCTATTAAGGAGGCCTTCATTGTGGATGATATGAAAAATATTTATGTGCAGTAGATAGTTTATTTGCATGGTGTTCTGAGGGTTATTATTTCTAATGGAGATCCTCATTTCACATTTCAGTTCTGGAAGGGTCTCCAAAAGTATCTGATATCTCATGTCCATCTGATAATATTCTATCATCCACAAACTGATGGAAAATCTGAATATACTATGTATACTCTAGAGGATATGTTATGAGCCTATGTTTTAGATTTTAGTGGTTCATGAGGGCAACATTTGTCACTCATCGAGTTTTCTTATAACAACATATTATAGGCATCAATCCATATAATACCTTTTTATGTTTTGTTTGGTAGGTCATGTTTTTCTCCACTATTTTTATGGAGGTAGGCGATTCAATACTTTTTGGACCTAGTTTCATTGAGGATACATCTGAATGGGTTTAGTTGATCAGGAGGTAGTTGGTGACCATGCAGAGAAGGCATAAATCTTATGATGACTGGAAGAGACAACCTATGGAGTTTTTGATGGGTCATAGTGTTTTATTTTGGGAGTCTCTTATGTTGGGGAAATTCTATATTAGGAAATAGAGGAATATGACGCCCAATTTTTTCAGTTCGTTTGAGATCATGGAAAGGGTTGGTCCAGTAGCATACTGATTGGCCATTCCATAGTGCTATAGTTCCATACATCACATGTTTCATTTATCACAATTTTGGAAATACCATCCATATCATTATCATGTGGTATAATTTTATGACATCAATATTGGATTATATGTGTTCTTTGAGAAGCATCTGTTATGGATTGTGCACCGTAGTGAGAAGTATCTCTGAGGGAAGACCATACCTCTAGTTCAAGTGTAGTGGAATCATAGGAATTTTCAAGAGGAGACTTGGGAGAGGGAATATGATATGCAAGAAAAGTGTCTATAATTGTTCATTGAGGAACCATAGTGATGTTTGGAGTATCTCTAGGATGATATATTATATGGTGGAGAGGTTGTAAGATCTCGTCTTTTCCTGGTATGCCCCTCTTGAGTTTTGGTTGAACCTATTCTAGCTAGGTTTTTTTCTTCTTAAAACCTTGGTGGTAGAGCCTTTTCTTGGGGGTGGAGAGATATTTTCATGGAAAATTAACTAACATTCAGGGATTAATTTTTTTTTGAATTATTAGATTTTAGGTATAAATGTTTCAAAGGGATTATGAGAGTTCTCCGTCGGTTTGGAATTCTTCGGAGGCAATTTGGGTTCATTCTACAGAATCTGGGCTGAATGTTGTCTACTAGAAAATTTCATAATGTGAATGGTTTACACAATGTGAATCTATTACCAAGAATATTTCCTAAATTGGTTTAGATCATAAAATATTTACACACCATGAAACTTATTCACATCATGACATTCTTGATCAGGGTTATTTTAACCTGAGGCGGTGCATTTTTTAGTATATCTTATAAATTATGAAATTCACATCATGAATACCTTGGGATCAGTATTGTTAAACCATGTTGTGTGTATGATTTTATTTCATCCACCGTGTAGCTTCCTCTCTCAAAGACTAGGGAGACTTTATGTGATTTTAGAGGGATTTAATCCCTTCTGAACATCTCGATCTATTGTTTAGTATATGGTTTTCCTTATGATCACCGTCGTATTTGTTCATTTTGGTATTACCTATTAAAATCATTTCTTTAATATTTATATAATTTTAGGAGTTCTATAACAAATCCCTATGGTCCATTTCTAATTGTTTAATTATGTGAAATATTATGCGACTTCACGAACACAACATGTGTGTTAACTAACTATAACAACCTGAACCTTTATTTCATATTTAATCCTGATATATTACATGGATTTTCACTTAATAAAACTCAGAAGATTTAGAGGTCTAGATTATTTGTAAATTAAGAACATTATATAACAACTTAAAACATGAAATACAACATCTTTATTGAAAACTTCTTTTACATGAAAACAACATTCATTTATACTTAACATTGCATAAGATAACCTGAGGACATACATAAGAAGGGGGGTGGGATATAAAGCATAATAACAAAATAAACATGGAATGACATGAGGATAATAGTACATGTTAGAAAAGACATATCAATGAGTCATAACAGAACGTGAATAATAAGTCATGATATAGCATGGTAATCATAACATGGGAAATGTGGAAATAACTTAAAATATTGCATCAGAAACATAAGTCAAAACTAAATTGTAGGGAATTCTTGGGAGAAAAAGTCCCATAAAGGAATCGGGTAATCCAATTTCCCAACAATACATATCATGATACTAAACATTACCCAATACATTTGAGCGCTGTCAGGGCACACCATTCATAAACATTTCAATATCATGCTCAAGCGTTCCATATAGATCATATAACATAGATTCATTCAACATCCTAATTTATTCCATGATCAAGGAATGTTGAATAAATACATGTAAATAACCAATCAATAAGCATATGTGCATAAACTTGAATACCCTTGATATAGAAATGGGAAAGGTATTCACTATAAGATGATTTTGGTATGGAAAATCACGGTGTAATTTCGGCAGCATAATGGCATCATATGGAAATTCATAAAATTGGTTGATCAGAGAGAAAGGGGTATCTCATCATTTATAATTTAAATTTATAGTAAGGGTATCATGTAACATAATATACCAATATATTAAATGGAATTTAAGATGCATAATATAAAAGAAGTGATTGAATGGAAATGAGAAGAGATAAATCCCTTAAGGAATTTCAGCATAGTAAAAACTTAGGTAAGGGTAAAATTGATGGAGGACAACTGATCCCTCATTGAAATAACATCAAATATACAGTAGGTAAATGATTATAAATGAATAAAAATATAACCAATTTAAATTAAAAAGTATAATTTCAAACAAGGTTCTAGAATTGAAAAGGGGAGAGGAAGGTGAGGATCCATTACTTCGATGTGTGACTCCAAAGTCTTAGAATAGGATTATTGGGAGCTTGGAGGCACCTTGGTAAGACTACAGGGAGTATATATCAGAGTGTATAAGAGGTTAAAGGAGTTTTAGTGAAGATAAATGGGATCTTGGGTGATTTTATATAAAAAAGGATGAAGACTTCATATTTAATTTGGTTTTGGACACTACATAATAAAATATTCAAAACCACAAATCATCCCATGGTTTTCTCCCATGGTTTTTGGTAAATGGGACAATCATAAATTATTTTATAATGGAAAGGTCCAAACTTATTGAAATATTCTCCTTTCTTATGTGGAGGCGAGTCACACCATTAAAGAAATTAATTTAAAATCTTAAAAAATATTATTTGTCTTGGAGGATTCATAATGGATTTTGAAAATTAAATAAAATAAACTTAAAACCAAATTATTTTAAATATAATACGTATATTTGGACTAATATATCTTTTATTGTATTTATAACATCATTATTTGTCCATTATGATGTCATAAAACACACCGTATATTTATATGGTATTTAATTTTTACCCAAAAAATCGATTGTCTCAGAAAATTATGAAAAATTAAATGTTGGATAATTTTTATGTCCTGATTCCAAAAATAATATTCATTTTATATAAATAATTTTCTAAATAGGTGAATTTTTACTTTTAAAATAAAAACCAACTTTTATTGAAATTTTTTAGGTTTTGACAAAAACAGTTTTCAAATCTTAATAAAAATTATATTTGACTTCATAAAAATTATATGATAATTTATATTTAATAAAATTAATTTAATAATAATATTTTATTAAAATATTATTTATTTCAAAAATAAATTAATTCCTCAAAATAGTTTTCTTAATAGAATTTTAATATTAACTGAAAATATTACTTGTGATTTTAAAATCATTTACAACGTAACAATAATAGGAAGAAAATATATTCATTATGCTATAAAAAAATAATGTACATATTATTGTTTTTAGGGTCTTCATACATATCCCTTTATTATACTAGCATATGCCTTAAGAGTAAGGAGTGTGATGGCTTAGCTTTCATGAGGCTATTCATTGAACATGGTTTGGGTCATGATCTCTATGAGTATGAACTTATTTCGTAAATAGTTTCTCTCATACTTAAGTAATTGGATCTCAGCTTGGACATGGTATAAGAAAAAGCCCAAAAATTATATCTATCTCAGTAGCTTCAATAAATGGGCTTTATAGGTAATGATTCTACTAGTTGAGGCCATCACTTCCTTTTTATAAAAAGGATTTTTTAAAACACTATATTTATACTAGTCATGTGATCACTTTTCAAAAAATATATTATCAATGGTAAAGATACTTAATGTTCATTTAAATCCAATTGGATCTAATAAAACAAAAGAAGTTCATGTATTTTCTATATAAGACATTTTATTAAATCAAAATAAAGGGATTTTAATTTATAATTTTGTGGGTCATTACAACCTCCCCCCTTAAGAAATTTCACCCTAAAAATTTCATTTTCCCACACTTAAAACATATGAGGGTAGCTCAAGCTCAAAACCTCATCCAGTTCCCATGTTTCTTCTTCAAAATTGTGGTTTCTCCACAACACTTTAAAGAGGGGCATTGTCTTATTTTGTATAAATTTTTCTCTATAATATAATATCTTTACTTGCTACTCCTCATAGAAAAGGTCATTATTTATTGGTACCACCTCTAGATTTATTAAATGTGATGGTTTTGGTATGTACTTTCTTAATAGGGATACATGAAATACATCATGTACTTGAGATAGGTTTCGTGGGAGCATTAGTCGATAGGACATTACTCTAATGCGATCAAGGATCTCAAAAGGGAAGATGTGCCTTGGATTAATCTTTCCATCCTTCCCAAATGTCATCACTATCTTTCATGGAGATATTAAGAGGAATACCATGCCTCCAACATCAAACTCAAGGTCTCATTAATGGTTTTCAACATAGCTCTTTTGTCAACTCTGATCACTTTGATGTTCTACTGGATGGTCTTAATATTCTCCAAGACTTCTTTGACTATTTTAGAACCTAAAAGTTTTAATTTACCAAATTCACCCCATCATGTTCGTGTTTTGAACCTATTCCCATCAAGGACTTCATAAGGGGCCATTTGGATTCTTGAGTGGAAACTGTTGTTGTAAGAGAACTCCACCAAAAAAAGATGTTGGTACCATCCACCTTCGAAGTCCATTGAGAAATCTCTCAACATTTCCTAAATTGTTTAGATAGTCTTCTTATATTGGAAAACAATTTGAGGGTGATAATTCATACTAATGTCCATCTCAGTCTTTAGAGCATGCTGAATACTTTTCCATAACTTAGAGGTGAATCTTGGATCTCGATTGGACACAATCGAGAGTGATACTCCATGAAGCCATACCATTTTTCGGATGTATATCCATTCTAGTTGATCCAGTGAGAAATATTCTCGAGTTTCAATGAAGTGTGAAGTCTTTATAAGATGATCCAAAAGAACCCATATATCATTTTTTTTTATTTTATGTCTTTGGAAGTCTGATGAAAAAGTCTATAGTGATGTTTTCCCATTTTAATGTTGGTATGGTTAATGGTTGAATCTTACTATTAGACTTTTTCCTTTCAGCCTTCACTTGCTGACATACAAAACACTTTGATGCATATTCTGTGATCTACTTCTTCATGTTTTTCAACCAATAATACTCTTGTATATCTTAATACATATTTGTGTTTCCTAGTTGAATGGAGAAACTCGAACTATGTGCATCATCAAGAAGTTATTTCATTAATTTAGGATTTTATGAAACACATATTCTCAACCAAAATCTCATAATTCCTTATTCATTAACATTGAAATTTGAGGATTTACCTTTTTTGATAGATTCCACTTTCTTCTGAACTGCCACAACATCTTTTTGAGCATCCTTTAACCTTTATAAGAGAGATGGTTGAGTAATCATTTTTTAAAGGATCAATGATGTTCCTTTCTTAATGATTCCCATTACCATCTTCTTCAAATATAAGAAGATTCGATCCTTTTAAATTCTCATCAATGATATAATTGTTGGGTCCTTTATACTTAGATTATCTTCCATATTATTTACTTTCCCAGAATGGTAGTGGATTGAGCATCCATAATCCTTGATGAGATATAACTATCTTTGTTGGTGAATATTCATCTCCTCCTATGTGAATATGTATTTTAGACTTTTGTGATCCGTATATATTTCACACTTATTCCCCAAGAGATAATGCCTCTATATTTTCAATTCAAAGATCACAACTACCAACTCCAGATCTTTCCTGGGATAGTTTTTCTCATGAATTTTTAACTACCTTGAGGCATAGGCAATGAATTTTTCATTTTTCATCAACACACATACCAATACCTTCTTTTAAGCATCACTAAAAATTATGAATATCTCCTCTTGTGGGTAGTGTGAGAGCAAGGGTTGTGATAAGCCTCCTTTTCAACTCCATGAAGCTTTCTTCACATTTATCCTTCCATGAAAACTGGATTCCCTTCCGAGTTAACTTGGTAAGAGGGTTTGACAATCATGAGAAATTTCTCACAAATCGATGATAATATCTAGCTAACCCAAGGAAACTATGGATGTATTTCACAGATTTTGGCCTCGACTATCCCTCAATTGATGTTTCCTTGGAAGGATCCATAGATATCCCATTGCTTTTGATGATATTATCCAAGAAATAGTCTTCCTTCAACCATAACTCACACTTTCTGTACTTTGCAGAGAGCTTCACCTTTTGCAAGGTCTCAAGCACAGTGCTTAGATGCTCCTCATGATTCTCCTTATTTTTGGAGTATATTATAATTTCTTCTATAAATACTACTGAAATTGTTTCTAGTTAATCTCTAAATAATCTATTCATCAAGTCCATAAAGATTTTTGGAGAATTAGTGAGTCTAAATATGAACACTATGAACTTATAATGATCGTACCTTGTACGAAAAGTATTCTTGGGGTATCCTCCTTCTTCACCCTTACTTGGTAACATATTGATAAAAGATCTACCTTTGAGAATTATTATTCTCTATATAGATGATCGAACAACTCAATTTTTTTTGGAAAATGATACTTTTTCTTTATCATGATTTTTTTAAGCTCACGATAATCAATGCAAAGGTGCATTGACCCATCCTTCTTCTTGACGAAGAGTACCAGTGCACCGCATGGTGAAGAACTTGGGAATATAAACTCCTTATCTAGATTCTCCTATAATTATTTCTTTAGCACCTCATGTTCCAAAACATCAATTCTATATGTATTCTTGGATATAGGGAATGCCACAGGTATAAAATCGATCGAGAATTCAACATCTTGGCTTGGAGGAAGACCAAGAAATTCCTTAGGAAACTCATTAGAAAATTTCCTCACAATATGCATGAATTTTAGGATGGTTCCTTCCTTAAACTCAATTATCTGGTCAATATATGCATGCATATAGGGTAGTAATATCCATTCCTGGGATGATGGTTTTGAGGAAGATTCATCCTCCTCCTTGCACTTGTATAGAATCGGGGGTCGATTCACCATATGGAGAGTGATTTATTTCTCACAAGAATATATGTTGGCTCTATATAGGGAAAGCTAATCCATGCCTAGAATTTCATCAAATTCCACCAAGTAAAGTATGACAAGGTTCTCTAGGAAGTTCAATAAAAAAATTGTGATAGGGGAGGAGTTATATACACAGGATGTAATAATTGACCTATTTTCCATTTTCACCGACATCTCTACTTCCATGATTTGTGGTGGTCTTTGAATAGTTCTACTAAACTTTTTTGATATAAAGAAATTCATAAAACAAGAATAAAAAAGTATGTTCTCTATTCTTTAATGAATAACTAGTGTACCTATCACCACTTCATTGTTGGGATTCACTTTGGCGGTAGTGATGAAAAAATCTCTCCCATGCTGCCTTGGAGGTTGTTGGTTACCTTTAAAAAACCCGGGCTTAGGGAACTGGTTCACAAAGTTCCATGGTTCCTTACAGTTGTAGAAATAAACAATGAATTGAGGTTTGACCGAAGTGTTCCTTTCGTCGGTCACATTGGTGGGTTTCTTCTGTCGAAAATTATTGGCAAGATTCCCTTCTCTTATGCACCTAAATCATTTCCTTGTTCTCCTTCATAAATTTACGGTGTGCTTCTTTTCGTACCTTTGGAAAACATGGTTTTGTAATTTCTTAGGACTGTTGTATTTATCCATTTGACCACTAGAATTAAATTCTACCTTTAAATTCTTATCCCCATGATACCCCTTAGATTCTCTGATCTCCATATCAACTTTGAGGGTATATTCGATAATTTTCACATAGATATCAAAGCCACGAATTGCTAAGGATTTTTGTAGGCTAGGATTTAGCCCCCAAAGAAGCAGCCAACCATGAATTCAGGGGTAATGAAAAAACTAAAGCTATATCATGAAAGTATTCTAAAGTTTTCCTAATATGCTCTAACATATTCATCATCCATTTTATTAAGTGCAAGGAAATCTATTTCCATTTAAGATGGAGGGTGCGGGGAAACTATTTATCAATTTTTTTTCCGAAATTACTTCCATTCCATTGCTTTTATCACTTCCTCAACCTTTTTATTCTTGATAAATGTATAACACTAATTAGATACACCCTCCATATGATAGACAACTAGAATAAACTTCTCTTGTTCATAACATTGAAGGATGTAGAATATTTTTTCAATGGAAATGATCCATTTCTCTGAGATTAAGGGATCATATGATCCACTAAAAGTGGGAGGTATTTGTCTTATGAAGTTGTAAACTACATGTATCTCTCTCTTAGGGGGGCCAGGTGATACTCTTGGTCTAGGTTTCTATTCATAACTTGATTTAACTGAGAGATTATCATGACAAAGTTTGTGATCCCTACTCCCATCGGGTTGGGAATCTCATTGGGGAAATCCTCACACTTCCCTTCACATCAGTTGTTAGCACGATTACTCCTATTTTCATCCATTAGATAGAATAAAAAGAAAATTAGGGATGACTATATTAAACAGTTAAACACATAATGGGGAATTGGATGACATTAAAGTGATCACTTATAAATCACATTTATCTCCTTAACTTGTGAGTTTTTAGGCTTTAATCTAAGATATCCATGATCTACTTACTAAAATATATTCTTATGGGCATTTTTTGTTCCCTTAATAATGGTTTGTAACAATATTATGAATTTACCAAAAAATATCCCCCGGGAGTGTAAAACTAGGTGCACAGTAAGGTCTGTTTTCATGTACCAGGTTACCCTGAGTCAGACCCGAAACACCTTGTCAGAATTTTTACTCCTAGGTACATCTGTTCCAGAATGACATCCACTTGTAGTATCCATAAAAGGATGTATTTTCTTGATAAACCACTCCTTATATGATTATCAAAATTTAGGGATGTTTTATTACACTTAGTCTTATCCCTAAGGTTTTTCACTAGGTTTTTCTAATCTTAATTCCAAAAAAACTAAGCCTATCCTATCATACCAACTATAACAACCCTGCTCTTTATTTCACATTTAATCATGATTTATTACAAATATTTGCACTTAATATAGATCAAAAGATCAATAGGTCTAGTTTCTTGTAAAATTAAGAACATTACATAACAACTTAAATCATGAAATGAAACATCTTTAGTGAAAACTTCTTTTACATGACCACAACATTCCTTCGTACTTAACACTTCATGGGATAACCTAAGGACATAAAAAAGATAGGGGTGAGATACAAAGCCTAGTAAGGGAATAAAAATGGAATAACATGAGGATAATAGTACATGTTAAACAAAGAATATAAATGAGTCATAAAGTAACATGAATAATAATACATGATATAGCATGATAATTATAACATAGGAAATGTGGAAAAAACTTAAAACACTACATCATAAACATAAGTCAAATATAAAAATAAAATACTTCATGGTGAAAAAATACCCCATAAAATAATTAAGTAAACCCATATCCTAACATGATGTATCATGATACTAAACAATACCCAATGCATTGGAGCTCTATCAGGGTTCACCCTTCATAAACATTTCAATCTCATTAATAAGCATGCCTTACAGTTCATATAACATGGATTCATTCAGCATCATAATTTATTCCACAATCACAGAATATGGAATAAATACATGTAAGTACCCAATTAGTAATTATATTTGCAAAAATATGAATACCATTTATGAATAAATGAGCATGGTATTCACTAAATGATGATTTTGGCATGGAAAATCACAGTGCAATTTCGGTAGCATAATGACGTCATATGAAAATTCATAAAATTGGTTGATGGGAGAGAAAGGGGTATATCATAATTTATAAATGAAATTTATAGTAAGGGAATCATGGAACATAATATCCCAACATATAAAAAGTAATTTAACATGCATAATATAAAAGAAGTTCTAGAATAGAAATTAGAAGAGAGAAATCCCTTACAGAATTTCGGCACAATAACGACTTTGGTATGGGTCCAAATGGGGGAGGATAAATTATACCTCATTTAAATAACATCAAAAATATATTAGGTAAATTATTATAAAAGGTTGAAAATATAACCAATTGAAATAAAAAATAGTATTTTCAAACAAGGTTCTTGAATTTAAAAGGGGAGAGGATGGTGAGGATCCCTTACTTGGATGTGTGACTCCAAATTATTAAGAGAAGATTATTGAGTTCTTGGGGGGGGGGATTGGGAGGAATATTGAGATTATATAGAAGATTTTGGACGTTATTCAAGGAGTTTTAATTAATAGAAATGGGAGATTGGGTGGTTTTATATAGGAAAGAATGAAGATTTCTTTATTATTTTGGTTTTGGAAACTACATAATAAAATATGCAAAACCACAAAGCATTCCATTGTTTTTTCCCATGATTTATAGAAAATGGGATTATTATATAATATTTTATAAGGTAAAGGGATAAAATTATTAAAATATTTTTCTTGATTATGTGGAGGTGAGTCACACTCTTAAATAAATTAATTTAAAATATTAAAATATATTATATGTCTTGGAGGATTCATAATGGATTTAAAAAATAAATAAAATAAACTTAAAACCACATTATATTAAATATAAAACATATATTTGGATCAATATACCTTTTATATAATTTATTACATCATTATTGGGCCATTATGATGTCATAAAACACACCGTATATTTATACGGTATTTAATTTTTACCAAAAAATTTGACTGTCTTAAAAAATTATGAAAAATTAACAATTGGATAATTTTGGAATCCTAATTCCAAAAATAAAATTAATTTTATCTAAATAATTTTCTAAATATGTGAATTTTTACTTTTAAAATAAAAACTGACATTTATTGAAATTTGACGGGTTTTGACAAAAACAGTTTTCAAAGCTTAATAAAAGTTACATTTGACTTCATAAAAATTATATGATATTTAATATTTAATAAATTTAATTTAATAATAAAATTTTATTAAAATTTTACTTATTTCAAAAATACATTAATTCATCAAAATATATTTCTTAATTGAATTTTATTATTAACCAAAAATACTAATTGTAATTTTAAAATCATTTAAAAAGTAACAATAATAGGAAGAAAATATATTCATTATTCTATTAAAAAATAATGTACAGATTTTTATTGATAGGGTATTGATACATATCCCTTTATTACACCATCATATTCCTTAAGAGTAAGGTGCGTGATGGTGGGGCTTATATGGGGCTACTCGACGAACATGGTTTGGGTCGTGATCTCGATGAGCTTGAACTTATCCCATAAATGGTTTTGTTCATGATTAATTTTTTGGATATCATCTTGGGATTGGTTTGGGGAAAATCCTATAAATTCTATCACTCTTGGGAGCTCTGATAAATGGGATTCATAGGGAACAAACCTACCGGTTTAGGCCATCACTTCCTTTGTTTGTGTGAAAAGGATTTCTTAAAACCCTATATTTATACTAGTCATGTGATTACTGTTAAACAAAAATATTATCAATGGTAACAATACTTAACAGTCATTTAAATCCAATTGGTTATAATAAAATAAAATATGTGCATGTATTTTCTATATAAGACATTTTATTAAATCAAAATAAAGGGAATTTTATTCATTAATGTTAGGATCGTTACACTAACAAAATAATGGGCGATGATAACCATGTGTTTAGACTACTCCTTGAACCCATTTGGAACCAATAGTTTTGACACCTGGATTATGGCTACCCATATGGTGAGACTAACCATGAATAAAAAATAATAGTTTAATGTCTTAAAAATACGTTTTATCATGACATGAGACCTTAGGTGATTTATTTTGATAGAATCACTTTGGAAAATGGATTACATGTTTATTAAAATGTTTGGTGATAATTGTTTATGATATGGGTGTGTACTCTGGCATGTTAATGGGTTAAGATATAATTTTATGAATGAAAGGTTTATTTGAAAGACAAATGGTAATTTGATGAATAAAAACGTATGTATTATGATGTTATGATGTATTATTTCCTGCTGATAAGACATATGATGTGTTGGGGTGAAATTATTATATAAAGGAATTGGATTGGTTATTATGAAATTATTATACAGAGGACTTGGTTCGGTTATGCTGAAATTATTATATATAGTCCTTGAACTAGTTATGTCATAATGCTTATAGGGCTCGACCCGATTATGCTGAAATTATTATATAGAGGACTTGGTCCAATTATGCTAAAATTATTATATAGAGGATGTGGTCCATTTATGATGAAATTATTATATAGAGGGTTTGGCCTGGTTATACTATAATTCTTATAGGGATCATCCCGGTTATGCTGAAATGCTTATATAGAGGGATTTTCCCAATTATATGATTACAACACGGACTTGTGGTTACGGTTGGAATGTTAATGCTATATGATTTGAGACATTCTGTCACGGTGTAAAACTAAGTTGATTGTTATACTATATTAATTGATTAATTAATACTCATGTTTATCACTTTATTTCATGCACTTACTATCAGACTAGTTTTGTTTAGATATTGTGGTGTTGAACTACTAAGTTATACTTACACCCTACTTTGGTTATCATTTAGTACTCGGGAATATTACCTGGATGTAGGTTTGGAAAAGGGAGAGGGACATTGTTGTTGATTTTTTAATGGTGGTTGGGTTGAAGCTTGGAGATGATACCGACCAAGGATTTAGGGTTGGGGTATTTTGATTTTATTTATGATAGCTTATTATTTTATCTATATGAATTCCAAATTTTAATTTAGTTATAGTTCAGCCTGACATTACATGGTTCATTATTATTGGGTTTTCTTGGTTCATCCTTTATCTTCCAATTGTATGATATTCTGTTTCCTATATTACTATTACTCTTATATTTGTTTATTTTTTGCAGTATTGCAACTCTATACTAGGGGTATAGTCTCCCCAGTATGTTCTATACTCCCCCACTGCTAGTTGGAAGCACTCTAGAGGTCCAGTAACCAACTTGATTTAGCCACATGAGAGAGAGATAGGTAGGGGATGTTATAGTTGAGGTTGGAAACCACTTTTTATATCATTGTGAGGGTCCCCCATAATTTTTACACTAGTTGAGTGGCACCCCTTAGTGCACTATGGCTTGGGTCTTCTACCAATAGAGTGGAACCCCTAGATGTACTTGGGCGTGGGACGTCTACCTAACAAGTGGCCCCCCTTAACGTATTAGGGTGTGGTTCCTCTACCTACTGAGTGGACCCCACTGGTGCACTGGGGCATGGGTATTATTCCTACTAAGTGTAACCTCATGGCACACTAGGGTGTGGGTCCTCTATCTATCGAGTTGAACTTACTAATGCATTAAGGCATGGGTCCTCTGTTGGAGACTGTTCTTCCTCGATTGTGCGACACAATTGTGAGGTGTGGGTCCTTCACATGGTTACCTTGAGAGACACATGAGATATTGAGAATCAGATATGGACCTCTTTGTGAGTTATTGGAAGACTCATTGACCTGGACTGGGCAATTAGATAGAGATCCCATTTCTCTATCATCTAGGTTTCTTTTATGAGCATATGTATATATTTTTGAGTTTTGTTTCCCGCTTGCTTTGGGTTGAGGCAACTACCACTATCATATATTCTATTTATCCCCCTTTGATTTTCAAATCCTCCTACCTAGTATATATATACTGACACCTGCATGGGATTTACCCATACGTGTTGTGTCTTATGTAGATGATAGATAGATCAATTGTGATTTAGAGGGTTATTAGGAATATTTAAGGGTATAAAACACATATGGTGGTAGCGTGTAACATTCCGGACTCGTCCAGCCACCCGAACAGTGCTGAGAGGGTCGGGTGTCACTACCTTAGGCGCACCTCCACTGAACGCCAAAGGCTGAAGACTAGCATCGAGGGTCTGAATAGGTATAGTGAGGAGGCTATACCCTCTCGGAGGATCATAGTAAGGGTACTGGTCCGAGTATAACAGTAAAGATGCAGCGGAAAGAAAGACTCAGCAGACTTGAACCAGACCCGCAGAGCGGAAGCATATCCAATATCAACAAATAGCAGAAGAAATAATTATGACAACAGCAGCAGAAATAAACACAACAGCATGCTGATAACATGTAACTACTACTAAATAGTAAAACATTCATCCAAAGCAGTTCAACATACAAAAGGGCGCCAATGGCTAACCAACAGTAGCTACAACAAGTAAGCATGCTGATACAGAAAAGTAAACACAATAAGTAAACCCCAGCTAGGCATGACCTCAAGGTCCATACCATCTCCACGCAACAACTAACGTAACCCAGATCCTGAAGATGGCCCCTTTACTTCATGTAAATCCATGAAGTCTGCATGCGTCCCGAAGGGTCCGTGCAGGGTGTGAGACAAATCTCAGTAGGATACCACCCAACGGTGCGTACCAAATATATGTGTTTAAGAAGTTATGAATTTCTCAGAAAAGAAGTAAACAGTACAATGCACAATTAAACACAACCTCCACTAGTGCTCAACAACCACCATGGAGCGTTACCTGCTTCGGCCAACACCGGAATCTCTGTCGTGTAACCCAGCACCACGTGCCACCTGACACCTCGTGTCTCAAGTACCGACGTCCCGAAGGCACACCGAAGAATAGTAACCCATCACCAAGTGCCTCCTGACACCTCGTGTATCAAGTACCGACGTCCTGAAGGCACGCCCACAAATATAACCCGACACCATGTGCCTCCTGACACCTCGTGTCTCAAGTACCGACGTCCCGAAGGCACGCCCATTTCCTGAAGGCTCCTCACCTCCCACGTGGCTTCCTATGGTAAGCACCCCCAACCAAAAATACCTAACCGCAACTACGGGGGCCTCTACCCACACGAGTGGTCAAAACCACCTCATCACGGAGTATCTCTGTGTGCACACTACTCAAAGTCCCGGTGAGCGGTAATCACCAAAATAGTCCTAAGCCACCAACACATCTGACACCTCGTGTCCCTGCGACCATGTTGCTCAAGTCTGATGGCATCGCCACCCAAGTATCCCGGGCCATGCCCAACCTGACAGTCGTACTGCCTCAAACCGACGTCCATGATGCCCAATCCCATGGTCAAAACCACCCAAAGTAACCCGGGCAAAGCCCCAACCTGTGATCAGCATCACTCAAGTGTAACCGGGTCAAGCCCAACACAACCCAAAGGGTCCAACAGATGCAATTCAAAAATCGCATATATAACATAGTTAAACAGGAAACATAACCAGGCAAAACCAACTAAACATTCGAATTGCACTATACCAGGTGTCGTCCCATACCAGCACAAAGGTCTTAAATGCCTCTAACAATTATAACAGGCTTTAACAAATTAAACTAAACAGTTTATACCAATCATATTTCAATTAAAACCATTTTGGCGTTCCCCGTCCAAAATGCCCCGATGAGCCACGACCACTCACCCGGCCCCGCTCACGCAAACTGGTAACCAGGCATACCCAAAGGTATCCCAGAGGTCCCATAAACAATTCAGTATGAAAAAGCAGATAAAATAGGTCCTGCTCAAAATACCTGAAAACGCGCCGAAGCCGCGTCACCCAAACAACCATGAAAACACAAAATGAGGTATGCAACACCTAACTGAGACTCGCACGATGCTACTCCTCTGGTAACACCCGCCAATTCGGTCTAAAACATGGTAAATCTACAAAAGATTCAAAACCTCTCAAAGGGCTATAACTCGTTCTAGAACAAAAATCAGACAAAAAGGCCAAAGTGGAATTGAGGCCTTACCGAGAGGGTTCCAACGCACTAATCAGAGCTCGAATTGGAGTTTGGACGGACGATCGGGAGGAGAAAAGGGGTTCGGCCGACCTGGTTCGCGCATCTAGGCAGAGGAGGGGTGTTCTGCCTCAAAAATGAGGCTACTTCCCATTTTAAGTGAAAAAAAGAAAGTACACGGCGTGTACTTTTGGACTACACGCCGTGTATATTTTATTTAACTGTTCATAAGATGGAAAGATTCCGCCGACTTTATAACGACCCATACTTTACATACATTATCATTACTTCATAATTTAAGAACAATTATTACAACATATAACAAAACCAGGAAAGGACCATATAGGTATAGAGTCTTTAGAAACTGGGAAACATAAACAACTGGTTCATAAAGCATCTACTTTGCCTCCCATTTATTTCATCATATCTAGAGTCCCTTTTTGTCATATCCTACTTAATAACCTTCTTCCTGACCTGGGGAAATAAAACATACAAAAGGGTGAGCTCAAATTCTCAGTAAGGGTAAACAAAAGAAATATCAATCACATCATATACATAAGAACATAACTTTTGGAAATCTTAACCTGCAAAAGAAATCATAATTTCATAACATGGGATAAATCATAGTAGTGAAATGTAATCACAATAATCATAACTTAAAACATGAAACTTTGTGGAATACACACATAATCATAGAGAATAATTTATTGTTAGTCAAGACTCATTTCCAAGACTATCTTAGTGGACAAAGTCCATTTCCGAACCGAGTTCACTCCTCGTTTCAGTCCTGTTTCACTGAACCGGTTTAACCTACTGTTCCAGCTATGTCTATATCATGAGATATAAGATCTTTACCCAATGCATTGGAGGGAGATATAGGTCCCACCCATCTCATAATGATACCATTCTTATGTGTTCCACAAAATCATAAAACATACATCATAGCATAACCCATGTAATAAAAATGGGAATCTTAAACATCGTAACATCATAAAAAAATTCATATAAGATAAAGGAATACATAAAAATATTTCCATCACAACATAATCAAATCCATGTAATAATAGGGATAAAAATATAACCCTATATTATCTTAGATGGAAAATAATTTTGATAAAACTCTTGATCTCCATTCTTGAGGAAAATATCCTTTCTACTTCAAAAACATTTTCCTTTCTCAACATGTCATACAATTTTAGAATAAAAGAAGTTGATTAAAAATAAACTTGAAAACTTGTAAAGGAATCTTCTTGGAAATAATGTTTTAAAAATCCATTCATTCCGTATAAGTTAAAAAAAACATTCTTCTCGTACTTTTGTCAGAAAAGTCAAAAAGTACCTCGTACGAAAAACGACAAAAGATTCCTTTCATATCTTTTACTAAAAACTCACCGAAGGGTAAAATTGGATTTACACAATTGTAGGTGGATGGAAATAATATTAAATATTGAGGAAACATGGATGTGGATGATAAAATACACCCCAGTAAATACCAAAGTATAAACAATCTCGGATAAAAATGAGATTGTGATATTTTCCCTTACCTTAGGTCCGATTTGCCTCGTAAGTGTCCAAACCTCCTGTATAATGATTTAAATAATGTTATTTACTTATTCAAGAATCATAATTATTGTTATGATATCATATATGGTCATATTCTTAGCTTCTTAGTAGTAATATTTCATTGTTACTTGTTATTCGGGTGTTTATAACTTTTTGTTCTTATGCGTGTTTTGTCGAATAAATTCTTATTCTTCTCTTTAGGTTATAGATACATCATTTAAAGAATGGTATTAATGTACTATATATAATATTTATTCATTCAATTCATTTATATAATCATTATTCAATGAAGATCATGTAGAACAAATCGCATCACATCGTGGAGACGGTATTCCGTACGTACGCACGAGCGATGATATCGTTCCCATGATCGTGGAATTGTATTGGAGTGTATGTATACTATTTCAAAATCAATATCAATTTACAATAATCATATATAGTAATTATTTACACCATTATACCCATCCAAGTAAGGTTGTGGGGGAAAATAGATTACACCACGACGTGGAGACGGTATTCCGTACGTACGCACGCGCGGTGATTTCGTTTTCCATAGGATGGATAGATGTTGAAATAGGGTTGTTTCATACTTATAATAACATATCATTATATGAGTGATACTTATGTTATTACTTCATAATGAAACAACTAAAGAAGAAGATGTTGAAGAAGAAATAATTTGGAAAGGATCGGTAATGGATATTACCTCTTTTTGACGCGCCTATTCTTAACCTCCTCTTAGGGCACTAGGGTTGGTCTTTGAAGAAGACCATAACCTCTAGGATGATTCTAGGGAAGTGGGGAAGTGAAATGGGTAGGGTTTGTCCGAGAGTGAAGGCTCAAATTGGTGTGAGGAGAGGGAGGAGGTTCCCTTTTATAAGGGAGGAGAGGGGCACCTTTAGAAATATAATAAATATTAGTTTATATTAAATCCCAAACCCACCTAAAAACTTCCAAAATGACTCATATCTGAAGATTAGATGATATAGGGTTGTAATATCATCAACCAATAAAATTTAGACATGATAGTAATTTATTTTAAACATTACCAACTTGATTTATCCTTATTTATCAATTTAATTTTATTTGTGGTAATAATATTCTAAATTTTAAATTATTATTAATAATTACATATGTGTTGTGAATTTTCCATAATTTGACACTTTATGACATTTTAGACCATATAAATTTTAATTTATAATTTTTAAATATTTTTGTGATTTTTAAAAAATTTTATAATATGTAATTTTTATAAAATAACAAGTGTCAATTTTGACACTATTCATTTATTTGAATTTAAATAAAATATATACAGAGGATATGTTTGAACTAAAAGATTTAATAGATTAATAAAATGTCATATGTATCTAGAAAATTAGTTGAGGACATTAAATAGTGCATATAATAATTATTTTAATATTTTAAAACCATTTATTTGATATTTTAATTAATAAAATAATTTCAACATCACTATTGTGTCATAATTAATGATAAATATTTAATCCCTAAAAATTATAAATAAATTCCTATGATGTAGATAATTGTATTAGATTTTTGGAGACTATTCATGTTAGAAGTGTCATTAAGTTTATCACTAAATTAAAATTATTATACTTATAAGATTTAAGAAAGTGACTTGTTGTCACATTCTTTGGTTTTAATAATAATTAAATTATTTTCATGGAAAAAAGTCTATTAAATGAATCTAATCCGCCCCTTAGGTGATATGGGTCGACTTTGAGTCATCCAATAGGATTTTGGCAGGTGTTAGGGTAATTTTATAAACTTATATTTACCCTTAATTTCCCGATTTACCTTTAACTATGGTAAATAAAATTTACCGTAGTTACTATTCATAATGACCAAAAATAAAAAGTAGCCTATTAACATAATTTGGACCCACTGATTCTGAATATAGAATCCATTTTTCAAAATTCAAAACATATAATTTGCAGTAATTAATTTAAAATAAATCCCTTTGTTAAGAAAATAGGTTTTAGAAGTTAAAACATTGCCAAAGATTGAAATGTTTTTACCTATGAATTCAATGTGAAATTAATGCTAATGACATAAATTATATTAAGTGGTAAAAATATATTCTATCTATACTTTAAAACTATTCAATATTATAATTTAACCATATAAATTATCTCAATGAAAAAAGTTGTTTTTAATTAAAAATTAGCGTATTTTTTCTATTCATCAAAATATGAAAGTTATCAGAAAATATCAAAAATTTATCCAAAGTAAATTTTTATATCCTGATTCAAAAGAATAATTTTATTTTGTCAAATTGAACTTATAAATGTGTCAAAAACCAGATTTAATGTGAGTGCGCCATCAAAAGGTGGCAAAACTGCATTTTTTGATAAATACTTATTTTACCCAAAAAAAATTATTTTGTTCTCTTACCATGTTCTAGAAAATGTGTAAGATGAATAATAATGTTGTAAAATTTAAAATTCAGTTAATACTATTCATAACGGCTAGTTTATAAAATTATAATAATATATCGTTGTTTAGTGGAACTCGGTATTGCGTACTACACACGCTATCGAGGAAGGTCGCGATTGCATGCAACGAAAGATTCCTTTGATGATTTATATAACATAAAAACAAAATATTTCTCATAAAAGTCTCGGGTGTTACATTCTACCCCCCTTAAAATGAATTTCGCCCCAAAATTTGTCACTTTGTAACAAACAGATGAGGATACCTCTCCCTCATCATATCCTCAAGCTCCCATGTAGCTTCTTCTAATTGGTGGTTCCTCTATAAAACTTTCACCAAGCGAGTGGTATTGTTTCGTAGGACTTTTTCACTACGATCCAGAATCTCTATCAGTTGTTCTTCATAAGAAAGATCTTGCTCCAGCGGTACAACTTCTGAGCTGAGTACATGTGAAGGATCAGGTATGTACTTTCTCCGGAGAGATACATGGAACACATCGTGAACTTGAGAGAGATTCGGTGGAAGCGCCAATCAGTAAGCTACCTTCCCAACACGATCTAGTATTTCAAAAGGACCGATATATCTAGGGCTCAACTTCCCCTTCTTTCCAAATCTCATGACCCTCTTCCAGGGAGATATTCGTAAGAACACTTTATCACCCACTTCAAATTCTAGGTCTTTTCTTCGGTTGTCGGCATAACTTTTCTGTCGACTCTGAGCTGCTCTTACATGTTTTTGAATAGATCGGACCTTTTCTACCATCTCATCAACAATATCAGGTCCTAATAGCTTTCTTTCCCCAACTTCATCCCAGCAAGTTGGAGTCCTGCATTTCTTTCCATAGAGAGCTTCATAAGGATCCATCTGAATACTAGAGTGAAAGCTATTATTATAAGAAAATTCCACCAAAGGTAGGTGTTGATCCCAACCACCTTTGAAATCCATAGAGAAAGCTCTCAACATATCTTCTAGAGTTTGAATTTTTCTCTCAGACTGACCGTCTTTCTGAGAATGATAAGCAGTACTGAAACTCAACTCTGTATCCAGAGTATGCTGAAAACTTCGCCAGAACTTTGAGGTAAACATCAGATCCCGATTAGATATAATAGAAAGCGGTAATCCATGCAATCTTACCACTTCCTTCACATATATCCTGGAAAGATGATCGAGAGAGAAATCCTCTCTAATACGATGAAGTGTGCAGAATTTGTAAGACGATCAACTATGACCCAGATAGCATTATTGCCTTTGGATGTTTTAGGAAGTCATGTGACAAAGTCCATAATGATGTTTTCCCATTTTCATTCGGGTATGAGTAATGTTTCTAACATCCCCTTAGACTTCTGTCTCTCAGCTTTAACTTGCTGACAAACCAAGCATCGAGAGACATATTCAGCAACATCTCTTTTCATGCCATCCCACCAGAAGTACTCTTTCAGGTCCCTATACATCTTAGTGCTTCCAGGATAAATAGAGAATGAAGAACTATGATCCTCATCCAGCAGCTCCTTCTTTAATTCGGGGATGGGAGGAACACAAACCCGATTCCTGAACTTTATTATCCCATCACAATCAAGGTTGAATTCAGGAACATTTCTCACCTTCTTTTGTAACTCGACATCTTCTTTCTGTGCATCTTTAATCTTCACATGTATAGATGGTTGAACATTCATTTGAGAAAGATACAATTTTTCCCCTTTCATTATAATTCCAAGATCCATACTTTGTAAATCTATAAATATTGGATCTTTTGTGATCCTCATCATGGATAAACTGGCATGGTCTTGTCGACTTAATGCATCTGCCACCTTGTTTGCTTTCCCAGGGTGGTAATGAATTGAGCAGTCGTAATCCTTAATCAGCTCCAACCATCTTCTTTGGCGCATATTCAACTCCTTTTGTGTGAAAATATACTTTAAACTTTTATGATCAGTATAAATATCACACCTTTCACCATAAAGGTAATGCCTCCAAATATTTAATGCAAAGATTACCGAAGCTAACTCCAAATCATGAGTTGGGTAATTTTGCTCATGTATTTTCAACTGTCGTGAGGCATAAGCTATCACCATATCATTTTGCATAAGAAAACACCCCAAACCCTTCTTGGATGCATCACTGTAGATCACAAACCTTTCTCCACTACAAGGAAGTGTGAGCACAGGTGCACTGGATAACCTTCTTTTCAATTCCTTGAAATTCTCTTCACATTCCTCCGTCCAAACAAACTTAACTCCTTTCTGAGTCAACTTGGTGAGTGGATTAGATAATCGTGAAAAATATTTCACAAAACGTCGATAATATCCTTCCAAACCAAGAAAACTTCGGATCTTAGTCACTATTGTTGGTCTCGACCATCTTTCGATAACCTCTGTTTTTGCTGGATCCACAGATATCCCCTCTTTTGAGATTATGTGACCCAAAAATGAAACTCTTTGAAGCCAAAATTCACACTTGGTAAATTTGGCATAAAGCTTCTCCTTTCTCAGGGTCTTCAATATAATTCTCAAGTGATCTTCATGTTCTTCCTTGCTCTTTGAATATAAAATAATATCGTCTATAATGACTACCACAAACTGATCAAGATAGTCTCTAAAGACTCTATTCATCAGATCCATGAAGATAACAGTGGCATTAGTAAGACCAAATGGCATCACTATAAATTTATAGTGTCCATACCTTGTAAGGAAAGCCGTCTTTGGTATATCCTCCCTTTTGACCCTTAATTGGTGATACCCTGAACGAAGATCAATCTTGGAAAAGTATTGATCTCGTCGTAGTTGGTCAAATAAGTCATCAATGTGTGGGAGAGGATATTTGTTCTTGATAGTGATCTTGTTAAGTTCTCGATAATCAATGCAGAGTCACATTGATCCATCTTTCTTCTTAACAAACAGAACAGGTGCTCCCCAAGGTGATGCACTAGGGAGTATGAACCCCTTATCAAGATTCTCTTGGAGTTGCTTCTTCAATTCCCAAAACTCAATTGGGGCCATTCTATAAGGTGTCTTTGAAATAGTCAAAGCACCTGGTACGAGTTCTATTGAAAACTCAACTTCACGATTTGGTGGGAGACCCGGTAATTCCTACGGAAAGACATCATCAAACTCCCGTACAATGGGCATATTCTTAATCGTGAGTTTCTCACCAACCATTTGAGATAAATAACCTTCATTTAGTGGAATCAATACCCATAAAATGGAAGAAATTTCCACTGTAAGGTTATGTTCATCCTTACATCGATAGACGATCATAGATTGATCTGGAATATGAAATGTGACTTCTCTTCTTTGGCAATTGATATGAGATCCATGTAGAGAAAGCCAATCCATGCTAAGAATCACATCAAATTCCACTATAGGAAGGATCACAATATTTGCAGGAAGCACTTTCCCACAAACTTCAATCGGAGAAGAATTATAAACTTTTTATGCGACTGTTGTGCCATTAGGGGTTGTCACAGCTAACTCAACATCTAACTGTTGAGGTAATACAGTGATATCATTAGAAAATTCTTTAGAAATAAAGGAGTGGGTGGATCCATAATCAAATAAAACATTTGCTACTTTAGAGTGGATGGTAAGTGTACCTTTCACCACATCGTTTTCGTACTCCACATCACTAATAGAAATTGCATGTGACTTTCCTTTGTCTTTAGCCTTAAGAGTTTGTTGACGTCGACCATCATCATCAACCCTTGGATTTGGGAATTGATTGGAATAATGTCCCATCTCCTTACACTTAAAACATTGAAGTGTATTAGGTTCATTCTGTGTGTCCCTTCCTTTGTTTGCATCACTAGACATCTTATTCCCATCATTGCGGCATTCAAATGCCCAATGACCTTCCTTTCCACATTTGAAAAATTTACTTGTCCCTTTAAGACAACTCCCTCCATGTTTATTTCCACACTTTGAGCATAAGGGAAAGCTCATCTTCTTTTCAGTGTGCTCTTTATATTTTCCTTTGAATTCCATTTTCCTCTTCTTATCAAACCCATATGACTGATGGGTTACTCCAATCTCCATATCGACTTTGAGAGCACATCGAACGATTTCCTCATAGCTATTGAAGTCCCTTATGGATAACGCCCTTCAAAGACTTGGTTTTAAGCCACTAAAGAATCGATCGATCTTACTCTCTGGTTGGATAATAATACCAGAAACGTACCTTGCAAGTCTTGTAAAATTTGCTTCATAAGTACCAACAGATTCATCATCCTTTTTCTTCAGTTTAAGAAACTATTTCTCCATATTTGTTCGGAGAATACGAGGGAAGTACTTATTGAAAAATAAGTTGTTGAACTCGTCCCATTCCATAGACTCAATTTCACCCCTTTGCCTCGTATTCTTAATAAGATTCCACCATTGATCATCATCTCCTTCCAAACGATACACTGCTAGGATGAATTTATCATGTTCAGAACATTGAAGAACTGAAAATATATTTTCAGTAGTACTAATCCATTGTTCAGAAACTAATGGATCAGTAGACCCGCTGAAAGAAGGTGGATGCTGCCTCAAGAAGGATTCAACAGAATGTTTCTCCTTCCTTTTCTCGTTTGGAAGTCCTGCATGATTCATAGCTTGAGAAAGTTGTGTGAGCATGGCTACAAGATTTTGCATTCCAGCTCCCATAACGTTTGGTTGCTCAGGGGGACAATCATTGCATTGCCCGTCGCATTCCGCATTAACACGGTTCCTTCGGGTTCCAGCCATTGACTAAAACCAAGAAGAATAGTGTGAGAAACACTAATTATAATAGGAAAAACCACATAATCAAGAATAAAATTTCACACTTAAGGTCTTATCATAGGTTGTTCATGGCCATTTCTAAAACACTAGGATTTTGTTCTATGCTTAGACTTATCCTTAGGATTCTTACTAAGGATTTCACATCCTAGTTTCCAAAGGTTAACTATACCTTTCCTCTGATACCAACTATAACGACCCATACTTTACATACATTGTCATTACTTCAGAATTTAAGCACACTTATTACAACATATAACAAAACCAGGAAAAGACCGTATAGGTATAGAGTCTTTAGAAACTGGGAAACATAAACAACTGGTTCATAAAGCATCTACTTTGCCTCCCATTTATTTCATCATATCTAGAGTCCCTTTTTGGCATATCCTACTTAATAACCTTCTTCCTGACCTGGGGAAATAAAACATACAAAAGGGTGAGCTCAAATGCTCAGTAAGGGTAAAAAAAAGAAATATCAATCACATCATATACATAAGAACATAACTTTTGGAAATCTTAACCTTCAAAAGAAATCATAATTTCATAACATGGGATAAATCATAGTAGTGAAATGTAATCCCAATAATCATAACTTAAAACATGAAACTTTGTGACATACACACATAATCATAGAGAATCATTTCTTGTTAGTCAAGACTCATTTCCAAGACTATCTTAGTGGACAAAGTCCATTTCTGAACCGAGTTCACTCCTCGTTTCAGTCCTGTTTCACTAAACCGGTTTAACCTGCCGTTCCAGCCATGTCTATCTCATGAGATATAAAATCTTTACCCAATTCATTGGAGGGAGATATAGGTCCCACCCATCTCATAATGATATCATTCTTATGTGTGACACAAAATCATAAAACATACATCATAGCATAACCCATGTAATAAAAATGGGAATCTTAAACATCGTGACATCATAAAACAATTCATATAAGATAAAGGAATACATAAAAATATTTCCATCACAACATAATAAAATCCATGTAATAATAGGGATAGAAATAGAACCCTATATTATCTTAGATGGAAAATAATTTTGATAAAACTCTTGATCTCCATTCTTGAGGAAAATATCCTTTCTACTTCAAAAACATTTTCCTTTCTCAACATGTCATACAATTTTAAACTAAAAGAAGTTGATTAAAAATAAACTTGAAAACTTGTAAATGAAGCTTCTTGGAAATAATTTTTTAAAAATCCATTCATTACGTATAAGTTAAAAAAAACATTGTTCTCGTACTTTTGTCGGAAAAGTCAAAAAGTACCTCGTACGAAAAACGACAAAAGATTCCTTTCATATCTTTTTCTAAAAACTCACCAAAGGGTAAAATTGGATTTAAATTTTTTTAGGTGAATGTAAATAATATTAAATATTGGGGAAACATGGATGTGGATGATAAAATACACCCCAGTAAATACCAAAGTATAAACAATCTCGGATAAAAATGAGATTGTGATATTTTCCCTTACCTTAGGTCCGATTTGCTTCGTAAGTGTCCAAACCTCCTGTATAATGATTTAAATAATGTTATTGACTTATTCTAGAATCATAATTATTGTTATGATATCATATATGGTCATATTCTTAGCTTCTTAGTAGTAATATTTCATTGCTACTTGTTATTCGGGTGTTTATAACTTTTTTGTTCTTATGCGTGTTTTGTCGAATAAATTCTTATTCTTCTCTTTAGGTTATAGATAAATCATTTAAAGAATGGTATTAATGTACTATATATCATATTTATTCATTCAATTCGTTTATATAATCATTATTCAATGAAGATCATGTATAACGAATCACATCACATCGTGGAGACGGTATTCCGTACGTACGCAGGAGCGATGATATCGTTCCCATGGTCATGAAATTGTATTGGAGTGTATGTATACTATTTAAGAATCAATATCAATTTAAAATAATCATATATAGTAATTATTTACACCATTATACCCATCCATGTAAGGTGGTGGGGGAAAATAGATTACACCACGGCGTGGAGACGGTATTCCGTACGTACGCACACGCGGTGATTTCGTTTTCCATAGGATGGATAGATGTTGAAATCGGGTTGTTTCATACTTATAATAACATATCAGTATATGAGTGATACTGATGTTATTACTTCATAATGAAACAACTAAATAAGAAGATGTTGAAAAAGAAATAATTTGGAAAGGATCGGTAATGGATATTACCTCTTTTTGACGCGCCTCTTCTTAACCTCCTCTTAGGGCACTGGGGTTGGTCTTTGAAGAAGACCAGAACCTCTAGGATGATTCTAGGGAAGTGAGGAAGTGAAATGGGCAGGGTTTGTCCGAGCTTGAAGGCTCAAATTGGTGTGAGGAGGAGAGGGAGGAGGTGCCCTTTTATAAGGGAGGAGAGGGGCACCTTTGGAAATATAAGAAATATTAGTTTATATTAAATCCCAACCCCACTTAAAAACTTCCAAAATGACTCATATCCGAAGATTAGATGAGATAGGGTTGTAATATCATCAACCAATAAAATTTAGACATGTTAGGAATTTATTTTAAACATTACCAACTTGATTTATCCTTATTTATCAATTTAATTTTATTTGTGGTAATAATATTCTAAATTTTAAATTATTATTAATAATTACATATGTGTTGTGAATTTTCCATAATTTGACACATTATGACATTGTCGGCCATATAAATTTTAATTTATAATTTTTTAAATGTTTTTGTGATTTTTAAACAATTTTATAATATGTTATTTTTATAAAATAACAATAGTGTCAATTTTGACACTATTCATTTATTTGAATTTAAATAAAATATATACAGAAGATATTTTCGAAATAAAAGATTTAATAGATTAATAAAATATTATATGTATCTAGAAAATTAGTGGAGCACATTAAATAGTGCATATAATAATTATTTTAATATTTTAAAACCATTTATTTGATATTTTAATTAATAAAATAATTTCAACATCACTATTGTGTCATAATTAATGATAATTATTTAATCCCTTAAAATTCTAAATAAATTCCTATGATTTAGATAATTTTATTAGATTTCTGGAGACTATTCATGTTCGAAGTTTCATTAAGTTTGTCACCAAATTAAAATTATTATACTTATAAGATTTAAGAAAGTGACATGTTGTCACATTCTTTGGTTTTAATAATAATTAAATTATTTTCATGGAAAAAAGTCTATTAAATGAATCTAATCCGACCATTAGGTGATATGGGTAGACTTTTAGTCATCCAATAGGATTTTGGCAGGTGTTAGGGTAATTTTATAATCTTATATTTACCCTTAATTACCCGATTTACCTTTAACTATGGTAAATAAAATTTACCGTAGTTACTATTCATAATGCCCAAAAATAAAAAGTAGCCTATTAACATAATTTGGACCCACTGATTCTGAATATTGAATCCATTTTTCAAAATTCAAAACATATAAGTTGCAGTAATTAATTTAAAATAAATCCCGTTTTTAAGAAAACGGGTTTTAGAAGTTAAAACATTGCCAAAGATTGAAATGTTTTTACCTATGAATTGAATGTGAAATTAATGCTAATGACATAAATTATATTAAATAGTAAAAATATATTCTATATATACTTTAAAACCATTAAATATTATAATTTAACCATATAAATTATCTTAATGAAAAAAGTTTTTTTTAATAAAAAATTAGCGTATTTTTACTATTCATCAAAATATGAAAGTTATCAGAAAAATATCAAAAATTTATCCAAAGTAAATTTTTATATCCTGATTCAAAAGAATAATTTTATTTTGTCAAATTGAACTTATAAATGTGTCAAAAACAAGATTTAATGTGGGTGCGCCATCAAAAGGTGGCAAAACTGCATTTTTTGATAAATACTTATTTTACCAAAAAAAAAAATTATTTTGTTCTCTTACCATGTTCTAGAAAATGTGTAAGATGAATAATAATGTTGTAAAATTTAAAATTCAGTTAATACTATTCATAGCGGCTAGTTTATAATATTATAATAATATATCGTTGTTTAGTGGAACTCGGTATTGCGTACTACACATGCTATCGAGGAAGGTCGCGATTGCATGCTGCGAAAGATTCTTTTGATGATTTATATAACATAAAAACAAAATATTTCTCATAAAAGTCTCGGGTGTTACAGACTTACTTTCCGATCCTTCCGACATGAGTACACGGCGTGTACCTCTGGGTACACCGCGTGTACTGGGTTCCTCTTCTCTTCCTCACCGACATACCCACACACCATGTATATCCCTCATACACGTCTAGACTACACAATGTGTCCAAAGGGAACACGGCGTGCCCCTGGTTCTTACCCAGCCAACGGCCTACACGCCATGTATGGCCTCACACGGTCGGGGGTCTACACGGCGTGGTCAACACTACACGCTGTGTAGTAAGAAAATTCTACACGGTCACTGCACGACATGTACTCGGCGAGCACACGACCGATCACTCGCCTACACATACACGAAGTGTACTTAATGTACACAGCGTGTAGTCTGGAAATTTCTAGAAACTTCCCATTAAATCCAATTTCATCAGAAACCTGTCAAAAATTCAAACAGGGTCAGGATTTTGACCTGTTATGAAAACCCGGGTTCTTACAAACTCCCCACCATAACGTAGCTCGTCCCCGAGTTACCAAACAAAACCAGGAGATGGAACCGAACACGCCCATCCCTGTTAACCAACCTGGACCACCCTGGTCCAAAGGTTCTGGCTAAATTCCTCAAGGGGCTCCCCACTTTAGGAATTTCCTACTCGGTCTCAACCAACAAAACGTAAAACAAACAGGGTTTTACTAACCTGTTTTCCGGACACATAGTCCTCTCGTGATGCATCGTCACCCCGGCACCTCGTTGGTGCTCCTGTGTCGCTTCCAACACCCAACGTAACCCGCACCGCATCGGTGTACACCTCCACGAGGTCCTAGTGCCGAGCACCTCAAGTAACCTGCATCCACGATGCCCCGATACCCACGACACCTCAAGTAACCCGCATCCGCGATGCCCCGATGCCCTCAGCACCTCAATTAACTCACATCCTCGATGCCCCGATGCCACGAATATCATACATACACACACACACACACACACACACACACACACACACACACACACACACACACACACACACACACACACACACACACATATATATATATCACGCACCCGAGATGGTGCCAACCCACTAACTAGAACCTAGTCCGTCCACAAAGATCTTGTGCACCTCGTGCACTCAAAACAGACACACCTCTTCAGGTCATGCCAAAAAGGAAACATGGAGATCACAGTCACTCCGCGGTGTATGTCTAACTGTCACCGGCTCACCGGCCTGCTCAGCCTTTGGTAGCTCCACGGCGTGCACCTGCCCTGAAACACGGCTGCCTGACGCCTGACCTCCCTGCGATGCTGATCCAGTCAACGGCCACTGACCCCTCAACTGGGTCCCACTGTCTCTGTCATGACGTCCACGTACAGATGAACCTCGACTACCCTCTCCGGGTACCGAACCTGAACCAACTCCAGACGCTACAGTCTGTCCTGGTCCCTGCCTGCTGGTCATCTGAGAAGGCTGCCTACAAAACCTCTCCAGATGCCCGTCCTATCCACATGCCCGGTACTCCTTCGGAGGCCTATCGCACTGCGCCCGAACATGTCCCGGCTGTCCACACTGGAAGAAAATCATCAAAGAACTCCCACGTGGTGGTCTAGCTGAATCCCTGGCCTGACTGCCCTGCAGAGAATCATCCCGTCCATGCTTCCAGCTCTCTGAACCGTTACCCGAAGCTGTCATCCTGTCCAAGAGAGATTTCTCCCATTAGTTTCCCTCTGCTATGAGTTCCTGATTCACCTCTTCGGAGAAAGAACTTAGCCGGAATATATTCACATGGATCTGAATGGCGTGTCGTAATCCATCCTCGAAGCGCCTTACCCTAGCTGCGTCGTCGCTCAGCATACCTGGTGCAAAACAGGACAACTCTGTGAAGGTACCTGTGTAGTCCATGACAGGCATATCTCCCTGCTGAAGACTCAAGAACTCCTAAGCTCTCTCTACCCGAAACATCTCTGGGTAGAAGTTCTCAAAGAACCTGCCCTCAAAGTCCTTCCAAGCCAGTCCCTCGTGCCTACGAGCCTGTACCTGTACATCCCACCAATGCTTCACCGATCCTCTCAGCATGTATGTCTCCAGCTTGAACCTCCGCCCTGGAGGCGTCTCTATCTACTCAAAAATCATCTGCATACTCTCTATCCAGTTATCATCCGCCTGTGGACCACCATCACCCTGATAAAGCGGCGGGTGCTGCGACTGGAAATCCCGCATCAGATACGCCATAGAAGGCTTTGTACCATGCGCGCCTCCGTCAAGCCCATGCAAGACACGTACCAGGCTAGCTCAGAGCTTCTCGTCAAGCCACGGCCTGAACGATGCCAAACTGGGCTGCTGTCCTTCCTACACTGGATCCTGAACCTGTTCCTGTCCCTGAGCCTGTACCTGCGGCTCGTTCTCTTCCTGTACCGAATTCTGACCCTGGTCCTGCGGCACTGTATCATCTCCTACCTGACGCTCCATTGAGCCTTGAAGGAGTAACCCGCTGAATACCATACATGGTCAGACAACAAACATATATAGATAACAATATATTCTACGCAAATAAGGAAAGTAGTAAAAGGCAGTGCATAACAACTACCCTTATCCCCCTCACTGCAACCCATGCCCCACGACATTCCGGCCTCATGGACTCCTTACCCGCCCTCAAGAGAGCCAAGTATCAAAGTACCTCGGGCCATGACCATCCCGATGACTCACGTTGCCTCAAACCGACGACCAAGTCGCCCAATCCTGACAGTTACACTGCCTCAGTCATAGTACCTGCCTGCTCTCATAAGAGTCAGACCCAAAACCCTACCACATGCAATTCTACAAAAAAATAAATCATGGCATACACATTGTAACAACTAGAAATTCTATCCTGAATTTCACCATTTTACATTTTAAAGCATATAAATCATGGCATTTGATATTTCATTCCCATGGCATTATAACTTCACAAAGCATACATGCAATTATGAAATTGAAATACCCTAAAAATGTGCCTATCAAAAGCCCAGCAACCAAGCCTCGCCAAACCGGGCCAAGGTCCAATTCTCCCTTACCACACCGGGTCAAGTGTCACATATCACAATCAACAACATCACACATAAAGTGAACCACCAAGGTGGAAATCATATAAACTGTAATCTGAGAAAAAGAAAACAGCAATTCCCATCCGCAACAACTAGGTCCATCCCTCGTACCTGGGGCTGCAGGCACCCGAGCACAAGCTAGAAACCCAGTCCCTGTAACAAACTATCTCCAGTCTACCATATCCCAAATAGTAAAACCAGCATAAAGAAACGAGAAGCCTCAACTCATTAGTAGCCAATAAAACACTGCTACTAAATCCCTGTCAAGAACTCCTCTGATACCACTTTGTAACATCCCGGACCCGACCAGCCACTCGAACAGTGCTGAGCGGGTCGGGTGTCACTACCTTAGACACACCTCCCCTGAACACCAAAGGCTTCCGACTAGCAGTGAGGGTCTTAATAGGTATAGTGGGGAGGCTATACCCTCTCGGAGGATCATATTAAGGGTACTGGTCTGAGTATAACAGTAAAGATGCAGCGGAAAGAAAGACTCAGCAGACTCGAACCAGACCCGCAAAGCGGAAGTATATCCAATATCAAAAAACAATGGAAGCAATAATTATAACAGAAGCAGTGGAAATAAACACAACAACATGCTGATAACATGTAACTACTACTAAACAGTAAAACATGCATCAAAAGCAGGTCAACATACAAAAGGGGGCCAATGGCTAACCAACAGTAGCTACAACAAGTAAGCATGCTGATGCAGAAAAGTAAACAAAACAAGTAAACCCCAGCTTGGCATGACCTCAAGTTCCATACCATCTCCACGCAACAACTAACGTAACCCAACTCCTGAAGCTGGCCCCTTTCCTGCACGTAAATCCATGAAGTCTGCACGCACCCCGAAGGGCCCGTGCAGGGTGTGAGACAAATCTCAGTAGGATACCACCCAACGGTGCGTACCAAATATATGTGTTTAAGCAGTTATGCATTTTTCAGAAAAGTAGTAAACAATACAATGAACAATTAAACACAACCTCCACTGGTGCTCAACAACCACCATGGAGCGTTACCTGCTTCGGCCAACGCTGGAATCTTTGTCATGTAACCCGGCACCACGTGCCACCTGACACCTCGTGTCTCAAGTACCGATGTCCCGAAGGCACACCCAAGAATAGTAACCTGCCACCAAGTGCCTCCTGACACCTCGTGTCTCAAGTACCGACATCCCGAAGGTACGCCCACAAATAGAACCCGGCACCATGTGCCTCCTGACACCTCGTGTTTCAAGTACCGACGTCCCGAAGGCACACCCATTTCCTGAAGGATCCTCACCTCCCACGTGGCTTCCTATGACAAGCACCCCCAACCAAAAATAGCTAACCGTAACTACGGTGGCCTCTACCCACATGAGTGGTGAAAACCACCTCATCATAGAGTATCTCTGTGTCCACACTACTCAAAGTCCCAGTGAGCGGTAATCACCAAAATATTCCTAAGCCACCAACACATCTGACACCTCGTGTCCCTGCGACCATGTCGCTCAAGTCCGATGGCATCGCCACCCAAGTATCCTGGGCCATGCCCAACCTAACAGTCGTACTACCACAAACCGACGTCCATGACGCCCGATCCCATGGTCAAAACCACCCAAAGTAACCTAGGAAAAGCCCCAACCTGTGATCAGCATCACTCAAGTGTAACCGGGCCAAGCCCAACACAACCCAAAGGTTCCATCATATGTAATTCAACAATCGCATATATAACATAGTTAAATAGGAAACATAACCAGGAAAAACCAACTAAATAGTCGAATTTCACTATACCAGGTGTCGTCCCATACCAGAACAAAGGTCTTAAATACCTCTAACAATTATAACAGGCTTTAACAAATTAAACTAAATAGTTTATACCAATCATATTTCAATTAAAACAATTTTGGCATTCCCCGGCCAAAATGCCCTGATGAGCCATGACCACTCACCTAGCCCCGCTCACGCAAACTGGTAACCGGGCATACCCAAAGGCATACCAGAGGTCCCATAAACAATTCAGTATGAAAAAGTAGATAAAAAAGGTCCCGCTCAAAATACCCGAAAACGCGCCGAAGCCGTGTCACCCAAACAACCACGAAAACACAAAATGAGGTATGCACCACCTACCTGAGACTCGCACGATACTACTCCTCCGGTAACACCTGCCAGTTCGGTCTAAAACGCGGTAAATCTACAAAAGATTCAAAACCGCTCAAAGGGCTATAACTCATTCTGGAACGAAAATCAGACAAAACGGACAAAGGGGAATCGAGGCCTTACCGAGAGGGTTCTAACGCACTAATCAGAGCTCGAATCGGAGTTCGGATGGACGATCGGGAAGAGAAAAGGGGTTCGGCCGGCCTGGTTCACGCATCTGGGCGGAGGAGGGGTGTTCTGCCTCAAAAACGAGGCTACTGCCCATTTTAAGTGAAAAAAGAAAGTAAACGACATGTACTTTTGGACTACACGCCGTGTATATTTTATTTAACTGTTCATAATATGGAAAGATTCCGCCGACTTACTTTCCGAGCCTGCCAACATGAGTACACGGCATGTACCTCTGGGTACACGGCGTGTACTGGGTTCCTCTTCTCTTCCTCACCGACATACCCACACGCCATGTATATCCCTCATACATGGATAGAATACACGGCGTGTCCAAAGGGAACACGACGTTCCCCTGGTTCTTACCCGGCCAACGGCCTACACGCCATGTATGGCCTCACGCGATTGGGGGTCTACACGGCGTGTTCAAAACTACACGCCGTGTAGTAAGAAAATTCTACACGGTCACTACACAACATGTACTCAGCGAGCACACGGCCGGTCACTCGCCTACACATACACGGTGTGTACTTAATGTACACGGCGTGTAGTCTGGAAATTTCCAGAAACTTCCCTTTAAATCCAATTTCCTCAGAAACCTGTCAAAAATTCAAACAGGGTCAGGATTTTGACCCGTTCTAAAAACCCGGGTTCTTACATAGGGCTTGAAAATAAGGAGTCAGGCTCTATCATCTTTTTCTTTATCTCAATTTTTTTAGGTTGGGACTTGTTTTTTGGTAGGGAATTTATTTTTTACTTTACAATTTTCTTTTATTCTTTCATACCCTAATGTATTCCCTAGCGGTTATTGTTTGAATGGTTTTAATCTATATGTTGAAGCCCTTTTTATTATTCCCATGCACTGTTACAAAGAGATGATTGGGTGTGTGCATATAGGTACTATAGGAAAATTTATCCCATTTATATTATGCCTTCTCAAAAATTATCTCTATCCCCTAGCCTATTAGAGGTGGGCTTGGGGTTGTGCCAGCCTGGCCTTCCATAAGTATGGACAACATCAGTGGTTCCGGTCATTACATTAGCACTGATAAAATATACCCATTTATCATCACTTTATTTTTAGTGTTGATGAAGGGTATCTTTATTGTAATTTTTTAAAATGGGTGATAAAATTATAGGGCTATTTTTTTGTGTGTTTTAGTTTTTATGAAACTGGTCTTCCTAATTTCTCCCAAAATGATTCTCTTTTATCATAGGAACTAAAAAAATAAAGCATCACAAAAATGTTAGGATTAGACAACACCTTGTTTTTCACTTTTGAGGTTCCCATATAAACTTACTTGGAAGGAGAAAATTTAGCTTCCATGTCTTCTTTAAGGACAATCTTATCCATGCACTTATCCATACCATCCAATTCCTTTCTTCCATGATCCAAGATATATATTGGTGTTTTCCTTAATTTTCTTGCTTCATTGTTAGAAACATTAAGTTTCATGCCTCTGACCTCTTGATAACTTTAAGCATCAAGTTTGATGTGTACTTCCATGTTCATTTCCCACTTGATAAACCTTGGTTTAACTATGTTATAAATATTTTTCATGAGATTAGAAGGATAATCCTCTAAAGTAGGACTTCAAACTTGTTAAATCGGCCTATAAAAGTTGGAGGCACCCGTCAATGGTGTTTCACTTAAAATAGTATTATTCATTGCATCCTTAGACATTTTAGAATCCATGTTAGATCAAAAATCCAATAGATCTTTCATTATATAGGCAGGAATAATAGATTTATACCTTCACTTGTATTTATAATTATAGTTATAATTATAATTATAAAGTTTTTTTCACCCCTATAAATAATATAATTAATAATAATAATTGTTATTATAATTTAATGAATAAATTTATAATTATAATTTACTAAATATTTTTAAAATTATAATTATAATTATAATTATATTTTTCAAATTTTATTCATAAATTAAAATATAATTTCACAAATTCATTTATAAAAAATATATTATATTTATATTTATAATTTAATAAATATATTTTTAGAAAATATATTTATTTATTAATGTTGTGGATGAAGTAATCAAGGATCTATTACGTACCACTGAGAGGGGATGAATTAGTGGTACATTGTTTTTAAAAAAAATCCCTTTAATTAAACCTCTATGATTAATTAAAGTCCCAATCCATCATCTATAATTCTCATCCTCACTCTTTAAGTAGTAGTAGTAAAGTGAACACAACACACAAGGATTTTACATGGTTCTATAAAAATGCATACTTCCTACTCCTACCAGTTATTCCCCAGGGTTACAGATTCTTCTCCATATGTAGTTGGTTATATCCAGGGAATGTACCATTCCTATCAACATTCAGTCCCATAGTTCTCCCACTCTAGAGTTCCATTAGAGATCACAAGTTCTTACCTATACAACTGATTGATAAAAAGTCCCAAAGTGTCTTATCCTACTTCAGAATCTCGCTAGACACTTCCAATTCTCTTCAAAGTATGAGACATTGATAAGAAATATTTTCATCAACTTTTGATAGATTCTACATTGCCTTGAGATAAAATCCTACCCCACAAACAAACTAGATCACCCAACCTATTTGTTTATAACTTCATGAACTTTAACCAATAATTATCAACTACCTAATCTTTCTCACCATCCCAAAATCGTTAAATTATCTATACCTTCTCAATACACTGATTACTCGGGTATGAATAATTTCTAAAATACTACCTCACTTCAATCTCAACCTTAATTACACATTATTCATGCATAGTATATTGAATTTTTATTTCTCAAACTTCATGTATGTTTGATACAATGCATGTTCTTTTCATTTTTTTATTTACAACAGTCTGTGAAACTATCCTTGCACAAGCCTCACACTGCCTTATTATATTTACATTATTCATGTATATATAATTGCATGTGCATCATGTAGAAAGTATTTAGCTTCCTTCATGTAATTATATCATGCAATACTTATACTTCTTTATGTAACTTACTTAAAAACCTCAAAACTTCCTCTCTAAATATCTATCTCATAGAACGTGTTCCCAATAATTCATGCATTCATATTATCACATGTATGAATAAAAAATCATGTGATATCCCTTAAATCAAACAAGAATTAAGTTTAAAGTTCTCTACAAAGCTTAGTATCTTCATCTAGCTAGGTGAATGTTATTTACACAAGCACGAGCTCATGATACTAGATCATCCTTCATATAGCCACGAAGGATTTGGTGAGAACATGTTGATTATCACATGAAAACTTAATGAAATCATAGCATTTTATTTTCTATTATTTGGACTTATCTAAGATCTCCCAGCTCTATCAATTGATACTCAACTCATCATTCAAATGAGGAAGGTCGAGAGTATTTATAAACAAAGCTCCACTACCTTATCACCCTCAGTGCATTGACTATATACACTTTCACACACCAAATTAGCTCATACGCTTCACTTATGAGGCTCGATAAATCACTATCTCATCTCATCAAACATATATGTCATGCACTTTTTACTTCATTTATAACAAAAACTCACCATATTTTAGCATGAAAGTGAAACTGCATGATCATTTTGAATCCCTAATTCTCTATCATAGGCTCAACTTGTTCACTAGATCTTTGAATGTGAAGAACCTGTAAAATAATAACCCTCTACATACATCAGAGGTTGAAGATGACACTACCCTCGATAAGATGACTCACATACAATATATTGAATGGTCATCGATCTTTATGAAACTTTTTAAAATGTAGGTACAATGTCATGAACCATGAGATTCCACATCAATCTTGTGAATGTTCAAGTGTTTCTTAATAAGTAAATTCATTCCCATCAATGGTCTTTTTAGAGTATCAGAGTCCACTCTCGGATTTCATTGGCACTGAACCATGTTGGAACTCCTCTGTCAGTGTGTCGCCCCACATAGTGGCACCACTTTCTCCTATGTGTGCTATGTGCTTGATATACTTTCCAATTCCACAAGTGATCACCCTTACCAGCTTAGATAACCTAGATGATCCTCCTCTCACATGGTTGAACTAGGCCCCACATGAGTAGTTTATGTGGGTCCTTTTTTGGTCATGGGGTGACCAATTTTTTTTGTTAAAGTCCAACACTTTGTAAAATACTAAGTGGGAAATTCCACTATAAATTTTTTATCTCAAGTTCCTTATTCTTTTTAATTATTCTTCTATTATTAAAAATTATACTCAAATATCTTAAATTATTTTTTATGAAAAAAAAATTAATATTTTTTATGGACATATTTCCAACAATATCCTCATGAAATAATGGAATATTTCATAGCCTTCTTCAAAATATTTATTCACACGATTAAGGGATAGATTCTTTATTATTAATTGTTCAATTGTTGTAGACATTGTGCACTTATTTTAATTCCATTTTTTATATGTCATTAGACTTTAATAAAAATTCAAAAATCATCAAAATTAATTTGAGGATGTTTTCATAACAACCCTCCAATAGTAATCACTCACCTCAACACATATCGACATCTTCTCATAACCATTCCAATAAAACTTATTGATAAAAAACAAAATTCAATCACAGGGAACTTTAATATCACCCTTTGTATTTACATTCAATACCACCAAACACTTTATATGTCAATATTTCTATTTTCTTTCTCCCCTTATTGAAAATTAATACAAATAATGCATATAAAACATGTTAGGTCCACTAGGCTGAATACCCTGAGAGGGGGGGGGGTGAATCAGGGTATGACTAATTAAAAATTAAATCCCGTTCTGATCTTGTTTCGCTGTTAAGCAAAACACTCTTCTCTCTCTTTCCTGCTGCACAATATAAACAGAAAGTAAAGCAAGCACAAGACACAACAATTTTACTTGGTTCACTGCTAAGGGCTACGTCCAAGGAGAATACGCCGACAGGTTGCCGGTCGTACCAAGTCCACTAAACTTCACTAGCTGTGGATTACAATGTTCGGGCTAGATCACTTCTATGCCCAGGCTCACTGCCTATACAATGTTTAGGGTCAGCTCACTGCTTTCCCAAGGGTCACTCCCTGTTTCTCTCTCTCTGGATCACTGCCGGTGGAGAGGATCACCTTCTTCCTCTTCCTAAGCTCACTACTCTTGGAAGGAATCCACTCACATTTTATAGACCTGTAGGTCTCTTCATTTGCATGAATGAATGCATATTTCTCTGTGTGTAGATGCTCTGTTGAAGTACAACTTTCACCCGAAGATGAATATATCTTTGCACCGAAGGTATCGGGCAAACTTCCAGCTTCCACGCAGTCCGAGAAGCACCGCTGGAACAAAGCCTTACTTGGCGCGCAAGTCAATCACAGTGCGCAAGTATCGGCGCGCAAGTCACAACGGGCGCGCAAGTCCTCCTCTGACACTTGCGCGACACAAGCTTCCTCAACTCCAAACTTGCACGACTCTCTCCCTTTTACGCCCAAACCAATATTGGCGTGCAACTGCCAACCGACGCGCAACTTCTAACACAGGCGCACAACTTCAACCTCTGGCGCGCAACTCCCACCTGCGCGACCACACACACCACTTGCGCGACCACCACACCTGCACGACGGGAGCTCTGAGTAGAACTCCGATGAAAAATGAGGAGGGGTGGTCCAGTATTTATAGGCAATCTGACCACCCTGCGCGACGGCGCGCAAGTCACCTGCGCGACCCAATCTCGGCGCGCAAGTCTTCTCTCCTTTTAGACACTTGCGCGACCAACTCCCAAACTTGCGCGAACCTATTTCCTTAGCCATATTTTGATCTTCTGATCTTGAAAAAAAGATGGCACGTAAGTTTCCTATACTCCAAGTCCACGGCGCGCAAGTCCCTTTTCCAAAAACACTTTTCTTCATTTGCCGATTTTCAGGTCCAAAAATTTGGCAAACACTGGAAAACGGCGCCACCTTGTATCTGTTCTTTTGTACCGCCTCCAGATCATCCATTCCTTTTATCGACGTTCTTGAATCAAACATGGATCGTTGACCTCAGCTCTTAAACTCGACATTCCACCATGAAATCTTCTTTGTCAACAATCACAACTTAGATGTCCACTTTGTCAACAAACACAATCACCTCAAAAATGCTTCAATGATAACTTGAGGGATTTTTGCCCAACAATCTCCCCCTTTGGGTTTGTTGACAACTCTTCCAAACAAAGATACATCATTGATTCTTCAGCCTCCATTGGCCACATTGCGATTATGATAACGACCAAGGATTTACTCAACACATACTCTAAGCCCACACGAGCAATGCTCGGCGTGAGAAACAAGAGTAAATGAAAAGTTCATCAATGAATCACTTTATCTCTGACATCCACACCGTCCAACACCACTCTTATGCTTTTATCACGATCCTCAGCTGTCGTGATATCTATTCTTTGATCGATCACTTCTAGCATCGTCAGATTTAATACACTCCCCCTTTCTCATTGCTCCCCCTTTCTGGCTGCTCCACCTGTCAGCTTCTCCCCGTAACAATTATGATTTATCAAATCTCCGCACTGTCTCCAACTTGAACAATCACTATTTTCTCCTCCTTTAACAAACACTTTTCTCCCCCTTTGTCAACGAACCCAAAGGACACTCCTTTTTAGTCTCGAACATAGTAGAGAACACATATCATCATATTAGGGAAAAACACATCAGACCTCGGGGAGAGGGGGGGGGGGGTCCCATATCCACACTATTTCAAGTGTGGGGAATCAACTGAACTCCCAGAGCCAGTCGATGCCTCTCAAAAGCTTCCTTGGGTAAGGCCTTTGTCAGAATGTCTGCAACCTGTAGCTCTGTAGGCACGTACTCCAACTTCACGATTCCCTGCTCAACTTTCTCCTTGATAAAATGATACTTAATCTCAATGTGCTTTGTCCTTGAGTGATGGAAGAGATTTTTGCTGAGATTTATAGCACTTGAGTTATCACACTGGATTCCGATCGGAGACTTCACTTCAACTCCCATATCTTCAAGCTGCTGCTTCATCCACAATAACTGTGTGCATGCTTGAGTGGCCGCAATATACTCAGCTTCTGCGGTGCTTAATGAAATGCAATCCTGCTTCTTGCTCAACCAAGAAATACATAGTCCGCCAAGATAAAATGCACCTCCAGATGTTGATTTCCTGTCATCTGTTGAACCGGCCCAATCTGCATCAGTATATCCCAATAATTCTATCGGAGACTTGTCGTTATATGTCAGCCCGAAGTCCACTGTTCCCTTGATATACCGAAGTATTCTTTTTACTGCAAGCATGTGACTTTCCTTGGGATTACTCTGATATCTCGCTGCTTGGCATGTGGCGAAAACAATATCAGGCCTTGTTGCAGTTAAGTACAACAGACTTCCAATGATTTGCCTGTATTCTATGATATTAACTGTCTTTCCATCCTCATCTTTTGATAATTTCATCCGGGTAGCCACCGGAGTCTTCATCTCCTTGGAATTTTCCATTCCAAACCTTCTCTGGACCTCCTTGGAATATTTAGATTGAGATATGAATGTTCCATTCCTTCCTTGTGTTACCTGTAGACCAAGGAAAAACGTTAGCTCTCCAATCATTGACATTTCAAACTCATTTTTCATGAATTCGGAAAACTGTCTGCACTGAGCTTCATCTGAGCCACCAAATATTATGTCATCGACATAAACCAACACCATCATCCTTTGATTACTGTCATTACTGAAATAGAGATTGTAATAAACTCCTCCACGCTGAAAACCAAGCTTCTTCAAGTACTGATCAAGCCTTGAGTACCATGCGCTTGGTGCTTTTTTCAGCCCATACAACGCCTTCTTCAGCCTGCAAACTTTGTTCTCATCCTCATGAATGAGAAAACCATCTGGCTGCTCAATATACACCTCCTCTTCCAGAACACCATTCAAGAATGTAGATTTGACATCCATCTGGAACACTTTGAACTTCCTTTGCACTGCGATGGCTAGGAATAATCTTATTGTCTCCAGCCTTGAAACCGGTGAAAATGTATTATCAACATCAATTCCCTCGATCTGGGAGTACCCCTTGCACACTAGACGTGCTTTGTTCCGAATCACTGTACCATATTCATTCATCTTATTGCGATAGACCCATTTGGTCCCAATGACATTCTTGTCTGCTGGCCTCGAAACAATCTCCCATGTCTGGTTCTTCTCAATTTGATCAAGCTCTTCATTCATATCCTGAAGCCAGTTTTCATCTTCAGCTGCATCGGAAAAAGATTTTGGCTCCACCTGAGATAAAAATGATGTTTGTTGTAATGATTTCATTCTTCGAGTCTGAACTGGAGCTGTCTGATCACCAATGATATTTTGCCTATCAATTTCAGCTCGATTCTATGGCTTCTTTGCAGATACAGACTTGACACTTTCTTGTTCATCATCAGAATCTTCTTCTGAGTCAGCCTCTGCCACTTCTACTCCTCCTGTGTTGCTTACCTCATCATCACTTTCATCCAGAAACTGTTCACTGGGTCGTTGAGCAGTCTGTTCTTTTTCGACTATAGTGAAATCATTGCTCTCAAAAATTTTTCCCAGCCTCTTGTTGAAGCATTTATATGCTTTGCTTTTCCCTGAATAGCCAAGGAATATCCCTTCATCTCCTCGTGCCTCAAACTTCATATGATGTTCTTTATTGAGAATGAAACACTTACTTACAAAGATTCAAAAGTATTTCATCGTTGGCTTCTTTCCGTACCACAGTTCATACAGAGTCTTCCCTTGCTTCGGACATAACAGAGACCTGTTTGAAACATAGACCGATGTCAAAACTGCTTCCTTCCAAAATTTCTCTGGTAGGTCCTTATCAATAAGCATTGTTCTGGCCATGTTGTTGATGATCCAATTTCTCCTTTCAACCACTCCATTCTGTTGGGGAGTTCTTACTGATGAAATTTGATGCCTTATCCCATGTTTTTCGAGATAGTTTTCAACCTGACTGTTTGTAAATTCTGTACCATTATCAGTACGAAACTTCAGAATTTTCTGCCCAAGCATCTTTTCTGATTCCCTCCTGTACTGCTTTATTCAACTGAACACCTCTGTCTTATGGGTAATGATGAATACCCAGGCCATTATGCTGTAGTCATCAATGAAAAGAAAATAGTACCTTTTCCCATCTATATCTCGTGGTGAGATAGGTCCACATACATCAGCATGCACCAATTCGAGCACTCGAGTTGCTTTTTGTTCCTTTGGCCTGTATGTCTTCCTTATGATCTTCCCTTGTTGACAAGCATCACACGTATGAGTGCGATCACGTGATAGTTTGGGAAGGTCTCTATCAGCATCACACTTTACCAGATCTTCCATAGATGGTTGACATAGATGACCAAGTCGCTTATGCCACAACTGATTTTCTTCTTCTCTAGATAAAAGGCATGGATCTTCTTCCCCACCTACCAGGTAAAGATTCCCCTTTGTTCGTTTTCCCTAAAGAAGGACTATTCCATAATTTCCTTTAACAATACCCATCTTCTTGGTAAATAGGATAGAGTGCCCAGAGTCACATAGTTGACTGACGCTAAGCAAATTATGACTGAGACCCTCTACCACCAAGACATCAGCATGTCTCATTTCTTTGCCCCCAAACTTGGCTTTTCCTGAGCGAACAATCTTTAGGCCTTCATCATTTCCAAACTTGACAACTCCTTCTTTGTCATATTTTATGCCTGTAAAAAGATCCTTATTACCCGTCATGTGGGATGTGCAACCACTGTCAAGGATCCAAACACCAGAACGATCTAATGCTTTAAGGGAAATTTCAGCAACTACGGCCTTCTCAGTTTTCTTCTTCCTAGTCCATACTTTTTCTTTCATAATCGGCATGGATCGAACGTTCTGTTCTTTCTCAGAGTATGATGGACCACCTTCATCTTGCAAAACTGCAAATCTGTTCTGAACTTTTAACTCACTTTTCGGTTTACTAATCTGCTGCTTGCGAACATTTTGATTCTGCTTTGGCACATTTTTCTGAATGGTCGGAGTGCAGTACCTAACCATGTGTCCAAATCCTCCACACCAAAAACAGTTTCCTTCAAAAAATGTTCTGGAAAACCGTTCTCTGTTTGGCTGCCATCTCTGTTCTTGTTCCCTTCGATATCTTTTGGCTATGGAACACACATTCTGTGAATGTCCCATCTTTCCACAACAATAACACCTGATATAAGGTGCATTCCTTCGTGTTAATTCAGCACTATGAGTTTCCCCTTTGGATCTCTGAGTATTCTGATTCTGCTTTGTGCTCAAATCCACTTTCAATCTCGGGACAGGTGCTTGCGGTCTAACTTCAACTGCCGCAGATTTTTGTTTCTGATTAATCCATGAATCAGCCTTAACATCTGAGTTCAATTGCTGCTTCTTTCCTGCTGAACTACTAGGCTCTTCTTACTTCTTTTCTGTCTTCATAACGAAGTGACTTCCCAAGAATGTGTTGGGATTCAAAGGTTTTTCCTGGTCTTTAACTTTTCTCCACAGACCGACAACTTCCTCTTCAAGCTCTTCAATACGCTTGACGTGATCTTTCACTTTTCGACTCAAGCAATCGATCTCCCTTTTCTGCTCTTCAATATTGAGCTTATGCTCATCAACCTTTTCTGTGCGCTCTGGCCTGGAAGACTTAAGATTTTCAATTTCTTTCTCAAGCTCAGACTTCTCTTCTTCTTGTTGTTGCATGTAGAGTTTGGCATCACGTACTATCTTGTTGGCTTTCTTTGTTTTTTCTCGCCAAACATCTATCTCTTCAAGAGATGCTTCTAATTCAGCTTCCATGTCAACTCTCCCTTCAATTTCTTCTTCTTCTTCATCAGTTTTAGTTTCTTTCTTTTCTAGAGCACTACTAGCAACAGCCACTATCGCATTTTGACCACAATCTTTGCAGTTTTCTATCTCTTCAACTTCTTCACCCCCAGACTCAGCTGAACTGTCAATTTCTTGGGAAAGAAGATTCTTCTTCTTAAAGAAATTTCTCTTGAACTGCTTCTTCCCTTTCACATAGGCTGAAGATTTTTTCATGGGAATCTCAACTTCATCTTCATCGCTTTCTTCTTGAAACTTTTTGGGACATCTTGCAGCAAGATGACCAACCTTTCCGCATCGGAAGCATGCTAGTGGAAGTTTCCCTTTAAACTTTCCTTTTCCTCTTTGCAGATTTGAAGAAAGGAACGACATCACCTCATCTGACTCTTCTTCCTCCTGAGAATCTTCAATTGTGAGCCTCTTCATGGCCTTAAATGCCACCTCTTTGGATTTCCCCTTTTCCAAAGCATCGTTTTCATCATTTCTCATTTCATATGCAACAAGAGTGCTGTGTAGGTTATCCAATGTTAGCTCTTTTGGATCTTTATCTTCCAACACAGAAACTTTCGGATTGAACTGAGGTGGAATCTTTCTCAAGATGCGATTTACGATTTTAATGTCTTCGATAATTTCTCCAAGACCCCGCATGTCTTCTACCACAATATTTACCCTGTCAAAGAATGCATCAACAGACTCATTCGGGTTCATTCTGAGATCTTCATACTTGTTCCACAACACTTGCAGCTTTGCCTCTCTGACTTTTGTATCCCCTTCATAAATATTCAAAAGATTTTCCCACATGGCATGTGACGTTTTGCATGACATCACCTTTGTATAAATGGGATTAGAGAGGGCTCCCCCTAAGGCGTTGATTGCTTTGGAATCAATATCCAACTCTTTGTGATCAGCTTCTGATAATGCACCACTAGTAATATCAGCTGTGATACCATACATAGCTGCTGAAAACACATCCATTCCCAAAGATCGGAAATAGTGTTGCATTCGATTCTTCCATATCTGAAAATTACATCCGTCGAAGATCGGAATCCCTCTATGATTAGTGACCTCCATTGAGAGAAGACCAATTGTTAACCTTTCCCTCTGATACCACTTGTTAGGTCCTCTAGGCTGAATACCCTGAGAGGGGGGGGGGGTGAATCAGGGTATGACTAATTAAAAATTAAAGCCTGTTCTGATCTTGTTTCACTGTTAAGAAAAACAATCTTCTCTCTCTTTCCTACTGCACAATATAAACAGAAAGTAAAGTAAGCACATGACACAACAATTTTACTTGGTTCACCGCTAAGGGCTACGTCCAAGGAGCATACGCCGACAGGTTTCCGGTCGTACCAAGTCCACTAAACTTCACTAGCTGTGGATTACAATGTTCGGGCTAGATCACTTCTATGCCCAGGCTCACTGCCTATACAATGTTTAGGGTCAGCTCACTGCTTTCCCAAGAGTCACTCCCTGTTTCTCTCTCTCTGGCTCACTGCCGGTGGAGAGGATCACCTTCTTCCTCTTCCTAAGCTCACTGCTCTTGGAAGGAATCCACTCACACTTTATAGACCTGTAGGTCTCTTCATTTGAATGAATGAATGCATCTTTCTCTGTGTGTAGATGCTCTGTTGAAGTACAACTTTCACCCGAAGATGAATATATCTTTGCACCGAAGGTATCGGGCAAACTTCCAGCTTCCACCCAGTCCGAGAAGCACCGCTGGAACAAAGCCTTACTTGGCGCGCAAGTCAATCACGGCGCGCAAGTATAGGCGCGCAAGTCACAACGGGCGCGCAAGTCCTCCTCTGACACTTGCGCGACACAAGCTTCCTCAACTCCAAACTTGCGCGACTCTCTCCCTTTTACGCCCAAATCAATATTGGCGCGCAACTGCCAACCGGCGCGCAACTTCTAACACCGGCGCACAACTTCAACCTCTGGCGCGCAACTCCCACCTGCGCGACCACACACACCACTTGCGCGACCACCACACCTGCGCGACGGGAGCTCTGAGTTGAACTCCGGTGAAAAATGAGGAGGGGTGGTCCAGTATTTATAGGCAATCTGACCACCCTGCGCGACGGCGCGCAAGTCACCTGTGCGACCCAATCTCGGCGCGCAAGTCTTCTCTCCTTTTAGACACTTGCGCGACCAACTCCCAAACTTACGCGAACCTATTTCCTTAGCCATATTTTGATCTTTTGATCTTGAAAAACAGATGGCGCGTAAGTTTCCTATACTCCAAGTCCACGGCGCGCAAGTCCCTTTGCCAAAAACACTTTTCTTCATTTGCCGATTTTCAGGCCCAAAAATTTGGCAAACACTGGAAAACGGTGCCACCTTGTATCTGTTCTTTTGTACCGCCTCCAGATCATCCATTCCTTTTATCGACGTTCATGAATCAAACATGGATCGTTGACCTCAGCTCTTAAACTCGACATTCCACCATGAAATCCTCTTTGTCAACAATCACAACTCAGATGTCCACTTTGTCAACAAACACAATCACCTCAAAAATGCTTCAATGATACCTTGAGGGATTTTTTCCCAACAATATCCACCTTTGGGTTTGTTGACAACTCTTCCAAACAAAGATACGCCATTGATTCTTCATCCTCCATTCGCCACATTGCGATTCTGATAGCGACCAAGGATTTACTCAACACATACTCTAAGCCCACATGAGCAATGCTCGGTGTGAGAAAAAAGAGTAAATGAAAAGTTCATCAATGAATCACTTTATCTCTGACATCCACACTGTCCAACACCACTCTTATGCTTTTATCACGATCCTCAGCTGTCGTGATATCTATTCTTTGATCGATCACTTCTAGCATCGTCAGATTTAATACACTCCCCCTTTCTCATTGCTCCCCCTTTCTGGATGCTCCACCTGTCAGCTTCTCCCCTTAACAATTATGATTTATCAAATCTCCGCACTGTCTCCCACGTGAACAATCACTATTTTATCCTCCTTTAACAAACACTTTTCTCCCCCTTTGTCAACGAACCCAAAGGACACTCCTTTGTAGTCTGGAACATAGTAGAGAACACATATCAGCATATTAGGGAAAAACACATCATACCTCGGGGAGAGGGGGGGGGGGGGGTCCCATATCCACACTATTTCAAGTGTGGGGAATCGACTGAACTCCCAGAGCCAGTCGATGCCTCTCAAAAGCTTCCTTGGGTAAGGCCTTTGTCAGAATGTCTGCAACCTGTAGCTCTGTAGGCACGTACTCCAACTTCACGATTCCCTGCTCAACTTTCTCTTGATAAAATGATACTTAATATCAATGTGCTTTGTCCTTGAGTGATAGATGGGATTTTTGCTGAGATTTATAGCACTTGAGTTATCACACTGGATTCCGATCGGAGACTTCACTTCAACTCCCATATCTTCAAGCTGCTGCTTCATCCACAATAACTGTGTGCATGCTTGAGTGGCCGCAATATACTCAGCTTCTGCGGTGCTTAATGAAATGCAATCCTGCTTCTTGCTCAACCAAGCAATACATAGTCCGCCAAGATAAAATGCACCTCCAGATGTTGATTTCCTGTCATCTGTTGAACCGGCCCAATCTGCATCAGTATATCCCAATAATTATGTCGGAGACTTGTCGTTATATGTCAGCCCGAAGTCCACTGTTCCCTTGATATACCGAAGTATTCTTTTTACTGCAAGCATGTGACTTTCCTTGGGATTACTCTGATATCTCACTGCTTGGCATGTGGCGAAAACAATATCAGGCCTTGTTGCGGTTAAGTACAACAAACATCCAATGATTTGCCTATATTCTGTGATATTAACTGCCTTGCCATCCTCATCTTTTGATAATTTCATCCGGGTAGCCACCAGAGTCTTCATCTCCTTGGAATTTTCCATTCCAAACCTTCTCAGGACCTCCTTGGCATATTTAGATTGAGAAATGAATGTTCCATTCCTTCCTTGTGTTACCTGTAGACCAAGGAAAAACGTTATCTCTCCAATCATTGACATTTCAAACTCATTTTTCATGAATTCGGAAAACTGTCTGCACTGAGCTTCATCTGAGCCACCAAATATTATGTCATCGACATAAACCAACACCATCATCCTTTGATTACTGTCATTACTGAAATAGAGATTGTAATAAACTCCTCCACGCTGAAAACCAAGCTTCTTAAAGTACTGATCAAGCCTTGAGTACCATGCCCTTGGTGCTTGTTTCAGCCCATACAATGCCTTCTTCAGCCTGCAAACTTTGTTCTCATCCTCATGAATGAGAAAACCATCTGGCTGCTCAATATACACCTCCTCTTCCAGAACACCATTCAAGAATGCAGATTTGACATCCATCTGGAACACTTTGAACTTCCTTTGCACTGCGATGGCTAGGAATAATCTTATTGTCTCCAGCCTTGAAACCGGTGCAAATGTCTCATCAACATCAATTCCCTCGATCTGGGAGTACCCCTTGCACACTTGACGTGCTTTGTTCCGAATCACTGTACCATCTTCATTCATCTTATTGCGATAGACCCATTTGGTCCCAATGACATTCTTGTCTGCTGGCCTCGAAACAATCTCCCATGTCTGGTTCTTCTCAATTTGATCAAGCTCATCATTCATAGCCTGAAGCCAGTTTTCATCTTCAGCTGCATCGGAAAAACATTTTGGCTCCACCTGAGATAAAAATGATGTTTGTTGTAATGGTTTCATTCTTCGAGTCTGAACTGGAGCTGTCTGATCACCAATGATATTTTGCCTATCAATTTCAGCTCGATTCTTTGGCTTCTTTGCAGATACAGATTTGACACTTTCTTGTTCATCATCAGAATCTTCTTCTGAGTCATACTCCGCCACTTCTACTCCCCCTGTGTTGCTTACCTCATCATCACTTTCATCCAGAAACTGTTCATTGGGTCGTTGAGCAGTCTGTTCATTTTCGACTATAGTGACATCATTGCTCTCAAAAAAATTTCCCAGCCTCTTGTTGAAGCATTTATATGCTTTGCTTTTCCCTGAATATCCAAGGAATATCCCTTCATCTCCTCGTGCCTCAAACTTCCTATGATGTTCTTTATTGAGAATGAAACACTTACTTCCAAAGATTCTAAAGTATTTCATCGTTGGCTTCTTTCCGTACCATAGTTCATACAGAGTCTTCCCTTGCTTCGGACATAACAGAGACCTGTTTGAAACATAGACCGATGTCAAAACTGCTTCCTTCCAAAATTTCTCTGGTAGGTCCTTATCAATAAGCATTGTTCTGGCCATGTTGCTGATGATCCGATTTCTCCTTTCAACCACTCCATTATGTTGGGGAGTTCTTACTGATGAAACTTGATGCCTTATCCCATGTTTCTCGAGATAGTTTTCAACCTGACTGTTTGTAAATTCTGTACCGTTATCAGTACGAAACTTCAGAATTTTCTGCCCAAGCATCTTTTCTGATTCCCTCCTGTACTGCTTTATGCAACTGAACAACTCTGTCTTATGGGTAATGATGAATACCCAGGCCATTCTGCTGTAGTCATCAATGAAAAGAACATAGTACCTTTTCCCATCTATAGCTTGTGGTGAGATAGGTCCACATACATTAGCATGCACCAATTCGAGCACTTGAGTTGCTTTTTGTTCCTTTGGCCTGTATGTCTTCCGGATGATCTTCCCTTGTTGACAAGTATCACACGTATGAGTGCGATCACGTGATAGTTTGGGAAGGTCTTTAGAAGAATCACACTTTACCAGATCTTCCATAGATGGTTGACATAGATGACCAAGTCGCTTATGCCACAGCTGATTTTCTTCTTCTCTGGATAAAAGGCATGAATCGTCTTCCCCACCTACCAGGTAAATATTCCCCTTTGTTCGTTTTCCCTGAAGAAGGACTATTCCATCTTTTCCTTTAACAATACCCATCTTCTTGATAAATAGGATAGAGTGCCCAGAGTCACATAGTTGACTGACGCTAAGCAAATTATGACTGAGACCCTCTACCACCAAGACATCAGCTTGTCTCATTTCTTTGCCCCCAAACTTGGCTTTTCCTGAGCCAACAATCTTCAGGCCTTCATCATTTCCAAACTTGACAACTCCTTCTTTTTCATATTTTATGCCTGTAACCAGATCCTTATTACCCGTCATGTGGGATGTGCAACCACTGTCAAGGATCCAAACACCAGAACGATCTGATGCTTTAAGGGAAATTTCAACAACTACGGCCTTCTCAGTTTTCTTCTTCCTAGTACATACTTTTTCTTTCATACTCGGCATGGATTGAGGCTTCTGTTCTTTCTCAGAGTATGATGGACCAGCTTCATCTTGCAAAACTGCAAATCTGTTCTGAACTTTTAACTCACTTGTTGGTTTACTAATCTGCTACTTGCGAACATTTTGATTCTGCTTTGGCACATTTTTCTGAATGGTCGGAGTGCAGTACCTATCCATGTGTCCAAATCCTCCACACCAAAAACAGTGGCCTTCAAAAAATGTTCTGGAAAACCGTTCTCTGTTTGGCTGCCATCTCTGTTCTTATTCCCTTCGATATCTTTTGGCTATGGAACACACATACTGTGAATGTCCCATCTTTCCACAACAATAACACCTGATATAAGGTGCATTCCTTCGTGTTAATTCAGCACTACGAGTTTCCCCTTTGGATCTCTGAGTATTCTGATTCTGCTTTGTGCTCAAATCCACTTTCAATCTCGGGACAGGTGCTTGCGGTCTAACTTCAACTGCCGCAGATTTTTGTTTCTGATTAAGCCATGAATCAGCCTTAACATCAGAGTTCAATTGCTGCTTCTTTCCTACTGAACTACTAGGATCTTCTTGCTTCTTTTCCGTCTTCGTAATGACCTGATTTCCCAAGAATGTGTTGGGATTCAAAGGTTTTTCCTGGTCTTTAACTTTTCTCCGCAGACCGACAACTTCCTCTTCAAGCTCTTCAATACGCTTGACGTGATCTTTCACTTTTCGACTCAAGAAATCGATCTCCCTTTTCTGCTCTTCAATCTTGAGCTTATGCTCATCAACCTTTTCTGTGCGCTCTGGCCTGGAAGACTTAAGATTTTCAATTTCTTTCTCAAGCTCATACTTCTCTTCTTCTTGTTGTTGCATGTAGAGTTTGGCATCACGTACTATCTTGTTGGCTTTCTTTGTTTTTGCTCGCCAAACATCTATCTCTTCAAGAGCTGCTTATAATTCAGCTTCCATGTCAACTCTCCCTTCAATTTCTTCTTCTTCTTCATCAGTTTCGATTTCTTTCTTTTCTAGAGCACTACTAGAAACAGCCACCATCGCATTTTGACCACGATCTTTGCAGTTTTCTATCTCTTCAACTTCTTCACCCTCAGACTCAGCTGAACTGTCAATTTCTTGGGAAAGAAGATTCTTCTTCTTAAAGAAATTTCTCTTGAACTGCTTCTTCCCTTTCACATAGGTTGAAGATTTTTTCATGGGAATCTCAACTTCATCTTCATCGCTTTCTTCTTGAAACTTTTTGGGGCATCTTGCAGCAAGATGACCAACCTTTCCGCATCGGAAGCATGCTAGTGGAAGTTTCCCTTTAAACTTTCCTTTTCCTCTTTGCAGATTTGAAGAAAGGAACGACATCACATCATCTGACTCTTCTTCCTCCTGAGAATATTCAATAGTGAGCCTCTTCATGGCCTTAAATGCCACCTCTTTGGATTTCCCCTTTTCCACAACATCGTTGTCATCATTTCTCATTTCATATGCAATAAGAGTGCTGTGTAGGTTATCCAATGTTAGCTCTTTCGGATCTTTATCTTCCAACACAAAAACTTTTGGATTGAACCGAGGTGGAAGCTTTCTCAAGATGCGCTTTACGATTTTAATGTCTTCCATAATTTCTCCAAGACCCCGCATGTCTTCTACCACAGCATTTACCCTGTCAAAGAATGCATCAACAGACTCATTTGGGTTCATTATGAGATCTTCATACTTGTTCCACAACACTTGCAGCTTTGCCTCTCTGACTTTTGTATCCCCTTCATAAATATTCAAAAGCTTTTCCCACATGGCATGTGACGTTTTGCATGAAATCACCTTTGTATAAATGGGATTATAGAGGGCTCCCCCTAAGGCGTTGATTGCTTTGGAATCAGCATCCAACTCTTTGTGCTCAGCTTCTGATAATGCACCACTAGTAATATCAGCTGTGATACCATGCATAGCTGCTGAAAACACATCCATTCCCAAAGATCGGAAATAGTGTTGCATTCTATTCTTCCATATCTGAAAATTACATCCGTCGAAGATCAGAATCCCTCTATGATTAGTGACCTCCATTGAGAGAAGACCAACTGTTAACCTTTCCCTCTGATACCACTTGTTAGGTCCACTAGGCTGAATACCCTAAGAGGGGGGGGGGGGGGGGTGAATCAGGGTATGACTAATTAAAAATTAAATCCTGTTCTGATCTTGTTTCGCTGTTAAGCAAAACACTATTCTATCTCTTTCCTGCTGCACAATATAAACAGAAAGTAAAGCAAGCACAGGACACAACAATTTTACTTGGTTCACCACTAAGGGCTACGTCCAAGGAACATACGCCGACAGGTTGCCGATCGTACCAAGTCCACTAAACTTCATTAGCTGTGGATTACAATGTTCGGGCTAGATCACTTCTATGCCCAGGCTCACTGCCTATACAATGTTTAGGGTCAGCTCACTGCTTTCCCAATTGTCACTCCCTGTTTCTCTCTCTCTGGATCATTGCCGGTGGAGAGGATCACCTTCTTCCTCTTCCTAAGCTCACTGCTTTTGGAAGGAATCCACTCACAGTTTATAGACCTGTAGGTCTCTTCATTTGCATGAATGAATGCATCTTTCTCTGTGTGTAGATGCTCTGTTGAAGTACAACTTTCACCCGAAGATGAATATATCTTTGCACCGAAGGTATCAGGCAAACTTCCAGCTTCCACGCAGTCCGAGAAGCACCACTGGAACAAAGCCTTACTTGGCACACAAGTCAATCACGGCGCGCAAGTATCGGCGCGCAAGTCACAACGGGCGCGCAAGTCCTCCTCTGACACTTGCGCGACACAATCTTCTTCAACTCCAAACTTGCGCGACTCTCTCCCTTTTATGCCCAAACCAATATTGGCGCGCAACTGCCAACCGGCGCGCAAATCATGAATGCTCCCCCTTAAGAGGTGTATTTATCTCCTTATATTCCCTTTATGTTGGTAAAAAAATCATACATATATATAAAGGAATATGGAGTAACTTATTTATTCCTCATAAATATAACATCGGTTGAGAGTTTACTCTCAACCTTGACATGTTCTTATTACTTTTGATCTAATATTTGAAAGAGTTTACCTTCTCATTCATATTATTCATAAGTTTCATGATCAAAATTTTTCCCAAGAATTTTTTAATTTTGTGATACCACCTTCTCCACCTTTTTAAGTAAATAAAATCTATTTTCTTCTAATTTCCTAGACATTTTCATCAACTCATCTTAGACAATAAAGATATTCATATAGTTTTTTCATGCCATGCCCCACTTGTTCATGCTTATTATTTTTATTCTAAACATCATAACTATTTATAATATTTAGTATATCCTTATAAAATAACCTGTTTACCCTCATACACTGTAACATCCCCAAATGATAAAGGGTTAAATGACTAAATGATATGACTCATGTCAACAAGGTGCACCTTACTTTTCGGGAGCCTACCTGATTAGAACTCCACAGTTAAGCGTGCTTGACCTGGAGTAGTGATCAGGATGGGTGACCTCCTGGGAAGTTTCCCAAGGTGTGTATGAGTGAGGACAAAGCACACTGGAAAGGACATGTGTTGGCCTGTGGGGACTATCATTAGTCAGATGACCCATTCGGCCACGTGGGTGGACCCTGGGGTGGGCCCCACGTGTCTGCGGGGGAAACTGGGGGTACCAGGTGGGCCAGGACCCGACAGTCATGTTAAGGCGGGGTGGCTGTGCTGTCACCGGGACCCGGTTGTCACATTTGGTATCAGAGGAGGAACCCAGCCTTAAGTGCGCGGTGCACTGCCTGGGTTGAGTTATAGGGCCCACAACGAGGACGTTGTGCTCTAAAGGGGGGGTGATTGTAACATCCCCAAATGATAAAGGGTTAAATGACTAAATGATATGACTCATGTCAACAAGGTGCACCTTCCTTTTCGGGAGCCTACCTGATTAGAACTCCACAGTTAAGCGTGCTTGACCTGGAGTAGTGATCAGGATGGGTGACCTCCTGGGAAGTTTCCCAAGGTGTGTGTGAGTGAGGACAAAGCACACTGGAAAGAACATGTGTTGTCCTGTGGGGACTATCATTAGTCAGATGACCCGTTCGGGCACGTGGGTGGACCCTGGGGTGGGCCCCACGTGTCTGCGGGGGCAACTGGGGGTACCAGGTGGGCCAGGACCCGACGGCCATGTTAAGGCGGGGTGGCTGTGCTGTCACCGGGACCCGGTTGTCACATACACAATATCTATTTGAGATTTCTCTAGTTGTTTAGCCATTTTTAGCTAATCTGGACAAAATTTCAAACACCCCTTCTTTGTATGTTCAGTATTTTGGGGAGTTACATATTGTTTTTCAGTTGTACTTGACTTCCACTCTTTTATCTTACATGTTTTATTCTCTTTCATATTTTAGGGATCCACTCTAGGTAATTTGGTAATGGATACATAATCATTATGACATTCTAATATGTATTTTCCAAACAATTCTTCTAAGTATTCATAATTGTTTTGTACTGGAAGCTTAGATAGATTTCGGGTCACTTATTTATTTGTTTGATAATCCATTCACCTTTGTTCTGTATATATCCCCTTTGGTTCATTCTTGTTTCCTAGAAATGGAATTTTATACCAGCAATAGTAGGATTTATGTCCATACTTTACAAAACACCAGCAAAATACATTTAATCATGACATACTTTATTGATAAAAATTTCCAAAAAAATAATGTTTTCATATTGTTGTAAATCAATATTTATTATACCTATGGGTTAATGGTTAACCCGACATCTTACTTTCATCATTTTGTATGATAAAATGGATTTCTATTGACTTATCTGCCCACAGAGATTCACTAGAACTTTTAGTGATAACATCTCCATTTTGAAACTATTTATCGGCAGATATACCTTGTTTGTAGGAACCCTTCATCTCACCAGCTTGATATGACTCAAATTTTACCTCAACATACTAGTTTAAGCCTTCTCAATTTTTATTCAATTCATTTTATAATGTTAGATACATTTGTGGTGCCTCAGATAACTCTTCCTCCTAATGAGTCAGTTTCTCTTTAGGATCACCTGCCATCTTCTCCGGATCATCCACCTCCAATTTATACTTCTCATTCTAATCAATAAAATTAATTTTTTTCTATCATTCCCCTCTTTATTAGTAGATAACATTTTATTTCCTTTCTACAAATTCATCTTATATTTCTTGATCCATGCATTTTTCTCAAGAGCAACATCAAAATCTTATTTTATCCTTTATTCTAGATCTATTATTACTTCTCCATCACCGTCACTACTTAAAGAAACAGATCCTTTCTCAACACGATCATAGAAATTGAATTCAAATTTTTAAGAACTATAAGTTATTGAATTAGATTGTGTATACTTGTACATCAAATTCCTATTTATGTTCCTGGAATACTTCTTCTTATAATTATCCTTTTTCTATTTTCAAGTTTTCTTATTTTATTCATCAGATTATGATTCATTCATTTTCCCTCGTCAATTTAGGGAAAATTATCTAATAGAATTAAGTTTACATCAATTTAGTGGTTTATTTCCTTTTCCTTTCAATTTTCCCTTTATGAAACCTGTTGAAATATGAGCAATGATTTCATTGAAGCCTTCATCGACTTCATCATCATCAAAATCACTTGATTCCTCAACTTTCACCTTTTTTAAATTTCCTTTTCATATAGACTTAAAGGCTATCTAATCTTTTAAATATTTTTTGAAAGCTGGAGCTTTTCTCATTTCATAAGCTATGACTATATCATGTAACTCATCCAATGATATGTCTTCTCTATCTTCCAAGGCTCAAACCTTGGTATAAAATCTATCTGGGAAAATTATCATAATCTTATTCAAAATTGTTACCTATTCTATACTCTCACCAAATCCACAAATATTACTTACTATATCAATGGATATAATGAAATATTCATCAATTTTTTCATCATCTTTTATTTTAATATCCTAAAAATTACTTCTACATATTTTCATCTTAGCTTCCCTGACTTTAGTATTGCCTTTATAACTGCTTCTCAATTTATTCGAGATCTCCTTGGAATTTTGGAGATCTATCACTTTAGTGTAAACATTTTTTGATAAATACATCAAGATAGAATTTTGATCCTTTATATTGAATTCTATATTTGTCTTGTCATCTTTAGTCATAGAAACGTCCTTAATAATGGGTGGTAAACCATCTTGTTGCATCTCTCACTTTAAGGCCAAGAGATAAAAGGTAAGGAATTATACTATTCCTTTATATATGGTTGTTCTTTACAACAATAGTAGGTATTAAATTATTTTTAAATGAATTTATATTCTTTATTTTTTAAAAATCTCTTAGAACATCATAGGTAAACTTTCTCTGATACTATTTGAAGTACCTATATATTGTTTAGGAATCAATAATTCGAGGTTGAATTAGTGGTATGTTGTTTTTAGAAATTCTTTCAATTTTAATTCTTACTTTATGACTGATTAAACTCTAGATACCTAATATTTAATTATTAGTCCCACCTTGTAATAAAAGTTTATAAAATGACCACATAAAACAAGGATTTTACAAGGTTCGGTCAAATTCCTACTCCTTATTGCAACCCTTTATTCCCCCTGGTTACTGATTTTTTACTCTATATAGGTGGTTACATATAGGGAATCACTCATTCCCATCAACACTGAGTCCCATAGTGCTCCCAATATAGAGTCCCACTAAATATCACAAGTTCCCACCTACACAAGCAATTAATAGAGAGTCCCACTGTCACTTCTCCTACTCTATAATCCCAATAAAGACTTTCACTTATCTTAAAAGTATAATCCATTGATAATAAATATTTAGGTAAGATTCAGATAGCTTATATACTTCCTTGAGATAAAATATTCCTCTATAAACAAAATGGATCACCTGATTCATTCATATGAAACTTTAACAACTGATTATCAACTACCTAATATTTTTCACTATTCAATAATCTTTAAATGACCCAAACCTTCTCAAAACATGGATTAATTGGGTATGAATACCTTCTAATATACTATTCAAATTCAGTCTCAAACTTCACTACACATTATTTCTGTAATGTATATTGAATTTTTATTCCTCAAACTTCACGCATGTATAATACAATGCATGGTATTCTCATTTTTTATTTATATTACTTCATGAAACTAAACTTTCAAAGGGCTCACACTGCCTTACTATATTTCCTTCATGCTTTCATATAACTTTTCATCTGTATCAAATAGAACGTATTCAGATTCCTTCATGAAATTATATCATGAAATACTTTCTATTCTTCACCTAACTCACTTGACAACCTCAAAACTTCCTCAAGAAACCTCAAGATCATAGAACAGGTTCATTATAACTCACACATGAATATTATAACATGCATGGATCAAAAATCCTATGATATACCTTCACTAAAATAATAATTAAGTTCATAATTTTCTAAAAATCTTAGTATCTACATGTATTTGGGTGAATATTATTAACCCAAGCATGAGGTCACAATACCAGACCATCCTTTATGCAGTCATGAAGGACATGGAAAGCACAACATAATCATTGCATGAAAATTTCTTGAAATCATGGAATTCTATTTACTATATTTCAGTATTCTTCTAAGATCTCTCACATCTTTCAATCGAAACTCAACTCATCATTAAAATGAGTAGGTTCAAGGGGTATTTATAGAAAAAACTCCACCACCTTAGTACCCTTAGTGTTCCACCTCTTTGCACCTGTGCACACCAACTTAGCTCATGCACTTCACTTACATGACTCAATAAATCATTGTATTATCTTCGTAAATGTATCCTTCACGAACTTGGGAATTCATCCATGGTACTAAATGAACATAGTTTAGCATGAAAGATCAATTGCATGCTTATTTTCAATTCGAAATGCACTATCATAGGAATAGCTTGTTCACTAGAGATTTTTCCATGAAGAACCTGATGAACAGGAACCTTTGATATATATCAGAGTTTCAAGATAAAAATGACCACAATTAGATAGCCAAGATATAACAAATCGAATGATCATCATTCTTTATGTAACTTTTTAAAAAATTAAAATAGTGTCGCGTGCTTCTAGATCCCACATTGATCTTGTTCTTGTTTGAAAGCTACTTAATTAGTAAAGGTGCACACTTCAGCAATCAGTTGAGAGTGCTGAGGTCTGCTCTCAACCTCTTCTGGCATTGACTGACACCACTTTATTGTCATGTTGCCTCTCACAGTGGTTCCACTTACTCTTGTGCATACTATGTACATTATATTCATTCCTACCTCATAGGTGATCACCACTTCCACCCCAGATAAGCTAGTTGATTTTCCTCCTGTGTGGCAAACCTAGTTCCCACATGTGTGGTTTAGGTGGGTCTTTGGTTGTCCACGGTTTGGCCAATTTTTTGTTAAATCCCAACACTTGGTAAAATACTAAGTGATAAATGCCACCATAAAAATTCCATCTCAATTGTTTCATTCTTTTTAATTCTTCTTCCACTCCTAAATATTATACTCAAATATCATCATGTATTCATAAAAAAAACATTAATATTTTTTCATGGAATTATTTTAAACAATATCCTCATACAATAATAGAATATTTCATGGCCTTCATCAAAATATTTCTTCAACCAATTAAGGGATGTATTGTTCATTGTTAATTATTCACTTGTTGTAAATATTTTTCACTTATTCAAATTCAATTTTTTTATATGTCATTAGATTTAAGAAAAGTTAAACAATCATTATAATTAAATTGATGATGTTTTCATAAAAATAATTAAAGAACCACTAATAACCTCAATACATATTGACATCTTCTCACAACCAATTCAGTTAACCTTATTAGTAACAAATACAATTCACTGAAAGGGAAGTTCAGTGGTGGTTATAAGAAAAGGAAATAACACAAAAACCTTTAGGCCGGTAGGGATAGACCACACCCTCCTCCAAGGGTTCACCCACTCCATGGTTGATGGGATTATAAACTACAATCATGTGAACGAATAGGTATAATATAGGGTAAATCATCATCCCTCACCACTGAGATTATCAAACAACTAACAGGAACCTTATAATTTGACGTACTGAAGTCCCTGTGGATTGAAAGCCCAATTTTCTAGGACCAAAGGTCAATTTTTGGTCAAAATTCCCTACTTTGAATAATACTTCTACAGTACCTTCCACTACTACATTACCTTCTATAGAAACATCGATTCTACAGTGCCTGATTTTATTAAAATTCTCCTACAGTGTATAGTTCTTATTATAGTTCCTTACAAAACCCCAAAAAATATGATTTCATCGGGGGTTAAACTTTTGACCTCATCCTAAATTACAACAGCCTCTACCTCTCATGAAATCTCCCAACTACAATATTTATAATTATAAATATATCTGTTAAATTATAAATACGAATATAATTATATTTGTTAAATTATATCTATTATTATATATATATATATATATATTTCTTAAATTATAATAATAAATATATTTTTTAAATTATAAGTATGAATATAATTTTGTTAATTATAATAATAATAATTATTATTATATTTATTATGTCAAGGGAGGATGGGGAAAGAGATCTCATAGGGGAAGTTTCACGGTGATCATGAAGTGATCTAGTGATTCTTGGATTCAATGGATTTAGTTAACTATCTAAATTATAATGGGGGTCAAGTGGAAGGTGGTGTTAGGGCTATTGATTAAAGCCCCATCTTTCCTGCTTTGGCTCTAAGAGATACGAGTGATTTGAAGAATTTGGATACTACAAAATCTATGGATTCCACTGGAATCATGAATCATCCTTTATACGTTCAATCTATGTGAGGGGTCTCCATTTCAAAGCTTTCATAGGTGTCTAAGGTTAGGGATGTCGAGTCTCTTAGTGGTGTGGCTCCTAATCCAAATTGATGAATTTTTCATGATGCTGTCCTCGCTTCAGGTAGATATTTTATAGGGAATCGAAGTGATTTCAATACTCCAGCCCAAAATATCATGAATAAATGGGCAATTTATTTAATCAAAGAGAAGTCACGTAATTCTTTCAGAGAGGCTAGCTAAATATATGCAATCTATCATAGCTCACTTATCTTTGCAAGGGAAATATATAAATTTGAATCTCTTAGACATTATGAATCGACTTTTAGACTATTGGGGACTCCATGATTGGTGTATGAATTCCTTAGTCAGAGGATTATTTCTTATAGTTTCCACATTAATGAAATTGAAATCCAGATATTGGGGATCTGGGTTCATTAATTTGATTCTTGGAATGCTTAGAATTCAATACAAGGAACATCAATTTAATCTTTTGAATGTGAAGATCTCAATCACCCAAATTTGGATTCAAATCATGGGATTCATTTGGTTCCATAGAAACCTCTAAATTATATGGGATATTGCTTCTACGGTTGGAGTGAAAATCAAAATGGACAAGGAAACCATAAAATCACATTTTATCCATGTTTCTAAAAAGTTGACGGAATTTGATCTTAACTCTCCCTTGATCAAAATAATTATTTTAACTATTGATGAGTATTGCTTTCATATGTAGGTTTCTTATGAAATGGGTCCTAACTTTTAAAAAGGATGAAAAAATATAGTAAATATCTATGATAAATTTCATATAAGAATGGGCTACACTTCTTATGAGATGAAAGGAAATTATGTTGGCAACTATAAAAGGAAGTCTTATGAAAATGATGAGGTTCCGACTATGGGTGTCGATGACACTGTAAATCAAAATTCTACACCACTGGTTCATGCAAGAAAATAAATTTTCCTAGATTAAGGGATGCTACATTCAATTATGGACCCTCAGTGTAAATAAGGAGATAATATTAAACACAACTTATGAAAATTAGGAAAGAACGTAAATTATAAGAATAGAAAAACATCAAAGATGTTGTTAGTGAAGGCTCATATATGAAGAATGTAAATGAAGGTGATTTTTTCTTTGATTCAAACATACAAAAAGACCTATTTGATTTTTATCTTCATGAGGATACTAGATAGGATAATAATTCACTAGAGTCATTCTCAATTTCCTCGGCTCGACATAGGGGTCCAACTGGATGGGTCAAGGGGGAAATGAGAAGTAATCTGTAGATGCCATATCATATACTCCCCCTAATGCTAATAAAGGTAAAGAGGTGATTGATCAGTCACATAGAATTCTTTATATTACCACCAATCCTTCAAGGTAGCATCCAATTGATTGGAAAAAAGTGATAATTACTCAAATGGATCAATCAAAACCAATTAAATTAGAGCCAAAACATAAATCTTCTAGAACTAATAAGCCCATTCCTATGATAGAATAGAGTAGTGTGGATTTAGGGAAGTCTAAAGGATAGCATATTACAAAGATATATAATGAGACATATAAGTATTTAGTATAGAATAAATGGAAATATGTTGGAACATCTATCTTGAATACAATATAGATTAAGGATTCCAAGATCTTTGTTAACGTCTTTGTTTGTGATGCTTCATCTTTTAAAGACCAAGGTAATAAAGATATGTCTTCTCTTTATCCTCTGAATGTGAATCATGCTTTATTTAGTTTGACATACCTTGTCCTATTAGGACAGAGGATGATTCCAAGAGTAGTGACTCACCTGTATTTTCTTTAGATGCTCTTAGTCGGGATTATAATTTGCTGAAAGAAAGAGAACTTGGGTTATAGATGATGAATTATGGAAAATAAGTCCATCATGTCCCTAAGGAGACTCCTCCTAGTTCTCATGTGGTTGAAAAGGATGACACTAAGCCATCTATGGAAGAGAAGGATGATAACAAAGAGGTGGGTATTTCAGATAGTATGGTGTCATCAGAAAAAGACCAAGAACCACGGTAGAAAGCTAAGATGTGTAGGAGAGGTTGATATCCTCATGGAAGAGGTAATCCCCAACACATGGGTTTGAGAGCTAAAACCACGAAAATATAATTGGTAGAAAAATTCCTTATACTCCTTTCTTCTGACTGCTTCACTGTCGATGGAATTTGTGTCACTCTTGTTTTTGTTGGGGTTGTCTTTCTATTTTTAGATAAGGTTAGTTTCTTTTACATCTCACCTTATCCTATATTTTTTTCTTTTCTCTTACTTTTAATAAATTTGGATACATCCTGTGGGCTATAATATTCATCTATTTCAATAAATATATTTTTTAAATTATATTTATAATTATAAATTAACATATATAATTTAATAAATACATGTGTTATATTATAATTATATTTATTAAAATATATTTATAAAGATATTTTTTGAATTATTATTATATAAATATTTTTCATTTATATTTATTAAATTAAAATTATATAAATTAACAATTTTATAAAAATATAATAAGTTATATATGTTAAACTTATTTAAACATATAAGCCTTTTATATGTTATATTTGTTAAAAGAGGTTTCTTTCCTTAATAAAGGGGCTTGAACCCAGACTGTTTCAAAATATTTGTAAATAATTACTTATTTTATAACAAAAAAATATTAAATAGAAAAAAATTATTTAATATAATTATATTTATTATATATATATATATATATATTAGATAGAAGTAATTACAAAATGAAAACAACACACAATCTAACACCTTAGTCGGCTAAACATCATCCCTTCCAACAAGGATCGTCAACCACACCTTTTTTGAAAAAATACTCACCAAAGAGAGGTAGTTAATGTGGCCTTACTCTCTCACAAACTCTCTTATAAATATTTTAATAAAAATAATATTAAATATCATTATTTTTAAAATGTACTCCCTAATTCATTTTTTTTAAAATTTACTTACTATTTTTTGTAGTTACTATGCACTCCTTTGAGAGGAAGGTTTAAGATTGGTTTGTAGGGTACTAATAATGTAGATTTAGAATGTGATGATTAACTTATACTACCATTGCCGCCCCTGCTAAACCCTAGACCACAAAATATTTATCCACCTTCCATGTTTCCCTTCTCCTTATCTTGAAAACCGAGATCCACTGTTTTCAACACTCGTTAGCACTTCATCTCAAAGATATTTATTGAACTAACCCATTCCACCAGCATGAGTTCTACGAACTCAATATATAGTGGAAACTCATAAAAAATTCTTTGGTGGAGAAGGGGAGAAGTCAAATGTTGGATTTTATGCATATTTTTTATGTCCATAGCCACTACAGTCGCTTTCGTGCTCCAACCCAAATGAACAATGGGGGGGGGGGGGAAGATGCTTAAGGCATTTACACCACCCTTGGCCACCATTTAATGGGATTTGAGTGGCTTCAACTTCAACAGTTCATTATAGTACATCCTGGTGTCACTCTGCAATATGATCTAACCTGTCTATCTTAATTAAGGTTTCATATTTCCTAGGACCACACATCTAACAACCCACTCATCTAGCTAAAATCGTCTCACTCGATGCCTCTTTTCAAAGATCCTAGGGAATCTAACTTGTTCCAAGGAAAATTATGTGATCACTATCCACTCTGGTAATCTCCAAAAAAACAAGCGTCAACCTATGATCTACCCATTCTATATCCATCCATCAAGGTTCACCCAAAAAATTAGTTCTGGAATCCAACTTATCTTATTCATAGAAACCCACATACAACTTAAAATGTAAAATATGGGTATCTATATATATAACGCACAAGAAAACTCCTTTGAGACTAATTTTTGGGATAGAATATGATTTTACATTCGGTGTAGTGATAATTACAAGCTAAATTTTTTTTCCAAAAAATGCGGAAGTAAATGGACACCAGATGTAACATGGAAAAAACCCCAAAATGAAAGGTGTAAAACCAAGGGAAAATAGAATGGTCCCAATATGGTAAAATGTGGGTATAAAATCCCTCTCTCTATCTCTCATTTTTATGGATAAAACACTCAAAATATTTTATCTTGAATAAATAGATAAGTGCCTCACAAAAATATGGCACTCAGATTTGAAATGTGGAGATGATGTGCTGCTAGAGAAACTGATTATCAAAAAATTTGGGGGATAACCACATTTATAGTATTCCCTTACCCTTATTTGGCCTCCACTCCTTTGAAAAAAAAATAAATGTATTTTATCCAACTAAAATGGGGGAAAGGTAGGGAGAAACCCACTTTAAACAAATTAAATGGTGTGACCATTTTTTTCTCTCCCAAAAAATTTATCTACATATCTCCCACTTATAGATTTGTTTGAGAACCAATAGCATCTCCATACATCCTTTACATCCACAAAACATGCTGATAATGTCTTTGAAAGGATTCTCTAGGATCAACACCATCTGAAATTATCAGAATTAATCACCTTTATTTGTAAATCAGCCATATTTTTTTAGTATAATTTTTTTTTCATATCCATGATTCATTCCATAAAAACATCTAAAAAAATGATATTGTACACAATTTCTTTGGAATGGAATGAAAATATGGATTCCTTGAAATGTGAATGACGCTCTTATTTCCAAAAAACAATGAAATCTTCTCATGTCTATGCCCGATCTCCTAAGATAACTTTTTCATCCAAATCAACTTTTTGCAAGCTTGTGTAGCTTCTATGTACTCTGACTCGATCATGGATAAATCCATAATTAACTATAAATATGAAATCCAAATTACATATCCTTCTACAAGAGTAAGTAAAAACCTAGGAGTAGATTTCCTCCCATCAGAATCATCTGAAAAATCTAAATCAACATAGCATCTGATAGTGAAATTCGATCCTCTATAACAAAATAAAACATATGAGGTCTCTTTAATGTATCTTATAACCCTTTTCAATATGTTCAATTTCTCAAATCCTAGTTTTTTCATGTACCCACTGATTTCCCCCACTTCATGTGCAATGTTAGGTCAAGTACAAACCATATTGAACACCATAATCCCCACTACTGACGCATAAGACACTCAATATGTTTCTATCATCTTTTATTCACTAAATAAAATCATCATGGAGGATAACTTGAAATTAATGGGAATATGGGTAAATATGGTATTATAGTATTACATGTTTAAGAATTTCAAAAAATTCCTCAAGAAATTATTCTATGACATCCAAATCTTCCCATTATTCTATATATGTAGATCTGCATCCCAAGAGTCTTGTTTTCTAGTGTCAAAATTCTTCATATCAAACTTCCAAGCCAACTGTGCCTTTGTCTACTAGATTTGGTCATTTTTAGAGCCTATAACCAACATGTCATCCAAATATAACATAACAATGATAAAATAATTACTATCCAAACACTTGAAATATGTACAAGGATATGGATGAAGTGTGATGAATCAAAGGCCCATGATATAGGAATAAAACCTCTTGTTCCAACACTTCGATACCTGTTTGAGACCATACAAAGGTTTTTTCAACCTGTAAACCATGTTCTCTTTAACTTCTTCGACAAAACCTTCTAGTTAGAGAATATATATTTCTTGATCAAGATCACCATGTAGAAAAGTTGTTTTCACATCTAACTGCTTTAGATGAAGATTTCATATAACACACATCTTTAAAACTACATGGATAGTAATTAGTCTAATAACAACAGAAAATATTTCATTGAAATCATTAATTTTGTTCTGAAAATATCCTTTGAAAACTAGGCTCAGGTAATATATTTCCACTCAGTCTTTTTCTTCCTGCTTGATCATAAACATCCATTTTTCCAATATCCTTCCTTCCATGAGGTAATGGAAAAAGATTCTAATTCTTGTTATTGTGCCAGAATTTAGGTTCCACCTCCATCGCCACCATACATGGGGATACATCTAGAATTTGGGTCTCCTCTACCAAAGAATATGGATTTATGTCCTACCTCAATAAGTAATATGCAATATTGCTCTCGGTGACATATTCTGGGCGCCATATTAGTGATCCTTTCTCCCGACACTACTATAGATCGCACATTATATAAAACTGACTTTTATCATTGATGAATAGAAAACATTGATAAGGGAAATAAATTTATCAATTATAGATAAATGAATAGATGAAGGTTTATTTATTTATGCTAAAAGAAGTGCTGATAAAAGTGTACCCTTTGTCTATGATTTTTTTAGCACTGATAAAGGTGATACTTTACCAGCACTTTTCCAAGATTTGATAAAAGGCACAAAGAAAATTTTAATTTATATATACATATTTTTATATTTTTAAATCATATTTATATTAAAATAAGTATATAAATGTTAATATAATATATAAATATTAAATTTATAACTTTTAATTAAAAAATCTTATCAATATTATTTTAAAAAATTTATATATAAAATCATCATATTTATATTTTAAAAAATGTTTAATAATATATTTATATACATTAATTAAAAAATTTATATAATTAATAAAAATATGATATTTTTTATATTTTATTAATTTAGATAATTATATAAATATAAATGAATATATATTAAATATGTGATATTTGAATTTATATATTTATATTCATATTAAATAATACATATGTGTATCTGTATGAATGTGTATGTATTTATATGCCTATGTGCGTATATGTGTATGCATGTGTTGTGTTGTGTGTGTGTGTTTTGTATATGTATATGTGTGTATATATATATATATATATATGTTTATGTACACTTGTGTGTGTGTGTGTGCGTGCATGTATGTGTGTGTGGACATGTGTATGTGGATGTACATATATGCATGTGTATGTGTATGTTTATATGTTTGACATGTGTATATGCGTATGTATTTATGAATTGTGTTACTCATTTTTAATATTATTTAACATTTAATTTTTTTTTCAACTTTGATATTTATTAATTTTTATTATTTTTTGAATTTATTCATTTTTTAAAATTTATACATATTTATTTATTGAGTTTTAATATTTTTATATGTTTTTAATTTATAAGATTCGTATTTAATCAAATTTATTGATTAAGTTGTAATATTTTTAAAATATTTGAAATTTATATAATTAATTTATTTAAATGTATTTTCTAAAATTTTCTTCATTTTTGTATGTGTTTACAATTCATGTAGTAAATCTTATGAAATCATTTTTTAATAGTTATGTTATCCATTAAATTTTATTTATTCATTTTCAATATTCTTTTATTTGATATTATTTTTTCATTTTTAATATTTATTAATATTTATATTTGTTGTAATTTAATCATTTTCTCATATTTTTATTTTTACATATTTATTTACTATGTAATATTTTCAATATGTTTATAATTTATAGGAATAGTATTTATTCGTTTTTGTTTATTAAGTTTTAACATCTAAAATATGTTTGAAAATTATATAAATAATTTACTTAATTGATTTTTTTTAATAATTTTGTAATTTCAAAAGTTAATATTTTATAATCTATTTTTTTAATTTATTCATTTTTAATATTATTTCATTTAATATTATTTTTTTCTTTTTTGATATTTATTAATTTTTAATATTTTGGGAATTTCTTCATTTTTTTAAAATTTATACATGTTTATTTACGAAGTTTTAATATTTTCAATATGTTTTCAATTTATATGATCAATATTTATTCATTTTTATTTATTAAGTTTTAATATTTTTAATATTTTTTAAATTTATAAAATTGACTCCTATAAATGCATTTTAATTTGAAGGCCAAGAACACTATCACACAGGGATTCTGAGGTTTCAGAACTGGGATCTCTGGTTTGATCATTTTAAGGCCAAGTACACTATCACACAATCTTGGTTCCATGTCAAAGGGTTGAACTGGGTTTTTTGGTACCCAAGAATCTAATGGGATGTTACTTTGGTTGACGGCGCCCCAATTAAACTTGATAAAGAGACCGAAATGGTCAATTATGGTCATCTTTCTCTCATTTTGGTTGAGTTTGACCTGTCTTTGCCTCTTGTTGAGACTTTATATTTGATTCTTGGTGATTTTAAGTTTGAACTTGGTATTGAATTCAAGAATATCCTAGATTTATGCCTTAATTTCTCAATTATTGGACATGTTATGGACAATTTTTAAAGACTAATGAGATGTTATAACTATAAAAGGCATGGTCACCCTAATGAAAAATGTAAATTTTAACAGATACTAGCTAGTGATATTCCTTTAGTGCTTGTGATTGGGTAGAAGGGCACCCCTGATGGGGTGATGGATGTCAATCCTCCTTCACCCTTTAAGGGTAACCTAAAGAGTGGAAGTAATTATATGCCAATTAATAGGGGATTAACCTCCTTTTCTGATGTTGTGGCTATATTAGATCATTCTGGAAGTCATTTTTATGGTGCTAGCAATAGGGGTAGGTTAACCGATTTAGGTTAAATAAATTTACCTACTCATAATATGAATTTTATTGACCCTATGGTTCAACGGGAGAACTCTCTTCCTAAATGGGGTGATGTCTTTACTGATAGTCATGATAATGATGTTGAGTTGAATCATGTGATTTTATTGGAGGATCAATTTATATCTAAAGTGAAGCTGGTCATTGGTTCCCTCCAATTCAAAGGGGCCACTCCCATTTTTTTTGTAAAGAATAAACATTTCACTGGGAATTTTTTTCTAGGTTCAAATTCTTGTGAGACTTATCATCTTCAAAAGTGTGTGATTGCTGCATCGGCAGATAGTGTTTCATCTAAGGCTATGGAGGTAGTGGAGGCTACCAATGAGGCTTCTATGTAGGTTGATATTTCTCAGGAATATGTGTAGGTATCCTTACATGCCTCTTTTTCAGTTTCTATAGCATTAATGGAGACCCCCATTTTAAATGTTGTGCAAGCTACTGCATATAATAATGGATATGTGCAACACAATTTTTTCATGATGTTGTAGTCTATTAATTCATTAGAGTTTTATGTACTTTACATGGAGAGTCATGAGAGAAAAGGTTCTACAAAATTTGAAACCTATATTTATAATATAAAATTTTCTCCTTTGACGGCTGAGAAGGATATAAAAAAGGACCTAAAAATCGGGCTATCCTAAAATGAGGACTCATTATATGATAGTCAACCTACTAGGAGTGATAAAGATCTTGATGTTGATCCTGAGTTTCTAAAAAATGACCAAACTAGTGTCCATAACTCTCATACAACCAGTGGACCCTTGGATACTGAAGATCTGATCAGGGTAGTACATGGCAGACCCTGAAGTAGTGGAGGAGGTGAAGGCACCCATGAGGTCTTAGTGGATGCTGTGGAAGGGGTGATACAAATAAAGGATGAATATTGTTAATCTTTATCTTGTTTTGGTGTTTTTGTCACTTTTTCTCTACACTTTTATATTTCTTATTTATAGTCTTTTTTATATAATAAGTTTCTAGGTCCAAGGAGTTTCTCCATGGTCTGCACTGTTCATGTAAATTTTATTTATTCATTTTTAATATTCTTCCAGTTATTGGTATTTATTCATTTTTATATTCTTTGGAATTTAATAATTTTCTAATATTTATTTATACATAATTATTTAGTATTTTTTAATATTTTCAATATGTATTCATCTTCATTTTAATATATATTCATTTTTAATTTTTAAAAATTTTGTATAATTAATAAAACTTATCCATTTTTTTAATATTTTTAAAGTTTATTAATTTTTAATTATTCAATTTCACTCATTTTTCAAGTTCAATAATTTAAGATTATATATTCATTAATAGTGTTAATTTTTTTTATTTTAAAAAAATTTATTCATTTTTGAAATATATTTGTTTAGTATATTTTTATTTTATTTTAAATAATTTTTATGAATGATTTCAAAAAATTGCTAATAAATACCAGACTTATCAATGCAATAATATAAAGCATTCATAAAACCAATCTTTATCAGCACTAAAAAAGTATGAAAAATGTAGGTTTTATCAGTGCTTATAATTTTACCACTGATAAAACACTTTTTGATCATATAAATTTGGCCCTAACAGAACCCAATTTTTTCGCATCATTCAATCTCTCATGAAAGTCAGACTCTCTCATCACTCCCCCTAAAAATTATTAGATTAATGGACCCTATCAAAACCCAAATTTTGTGATTATTTCTAAGCCTATTTAGTCAACATCACCTATTCTCCTTTATCAGCATTCAATAGATTCAGCTCGATTCTTCTCAGCCTCATTGTTTTCTTTTGATTTTAATTAATTGTTTTTTAGATCTTGTCTATATATTTAATAATATGAGATATCTTTTAATTAATCATTTGTAAAATCTTATTTTTCAAATTACTCATACACCATTTGATGGTGAATATTATGTGAGTTATTCTCATGAAACTGCTTGTACTTGTTTTTTATGCAACCATTTTTTAAAATGATTTACTCTTACATGAGTATTGTTTAATGTTCTCATATACAAGCCTGGATAAATCACTTGTGTAGAATAATAAGTCCCATTACTAATTTTTTAAATTCTATCAATAATTCTAATTAAAATACATTAAATTAAAATTAAAAATTTCATTTTTATTATAATTTGTAGAAATTGAATGTTATAAATTTTTATTACATATTTATTTATTAAAATCAACATTTTTATTCTACTAATTCAACTTCAAAAGCATTGTTGAATTAATAATGAAATTTGAACATATTGGTTCAATATCAGAAATAATTTCTCTTTTATCTGAAATGAATTCATCTAAACATTCTCGAGTTGTAGTAAGCAGGCCAATTATAGGATTATGATCACCTAAAATCATTGACCTCATTGGATGGGGTATCTTTTTAACATCTCTAGAATTTGATGAAGCGCCATAACCACAAGGATCATTTACAGGACCCTTCCTGAATAGTAATCCAGTTTGGTGTCCCCATTGAGATGTGGGTTGGATTTGATTTCTATCACCAACATCTAGAGAACTCATAGCATGAAAGTTTTCAAGTTGACTTAATTCACATGAATTTTCATTCATAGTTCCCCAATTATGAAAATTTTCACTCATAATAGTTTCTTACCCCCACTAACCCCATTGAGGATTTCTTCCACTTTCTAGTGGAACACATCATTATTGTAACCAGACTAAATCATATTCCTCAATCCAAAGTCATTTTTAAATTTTTCCAATGCATCGATGTTGTGTTTTTCTTGGGTTGGACCAATGATCTACTAGATCCTTGCAACATGAGCCCAGAAGGTGCAATATTTTTTCCACTGGCAAGTATCGATCACCCAAAATATCCCATTCCTTCCACATTGTGAGGTAATTTTGTAATGATGGCTTGGATCAAACTTCAAACATGAGGGAGAATGTAACACCTGGAGATTTTGTGATTTTTTTCAATTAATTTTAATCTTTTTGATATTTTGATTTAAATGAAACACTAATTTTATCTTTTTTTTATGTGAAACACTATTTTTGGATTGTATAACACCCAAAACTAAGTTTATAATCATTACAAGAAACATTGATTTTAAATGAAATGTTTCATATTATTCAAAATATTACTATTTAATATGATAGTTATCACGTAGTCATTCAAATGGAAGGTATGAATATTATTAATTAATTTATGAAAATATATTTATAAATAATGAATTATTTAGTAACCAATTAATTATAAATTAAAATAAAACCCTTTTGAAAATAAAATGATATATTTCTTTGAAAAATTATTTTTATACGCACAAGTGTGTTTTACATAAATAAATTTAAAAACTAACTTTAGTGAATTAAATTAATAAAAATTATATGTTATATATTAGATCTAATGTTTAAAATTAATCTTATTTGTTTTCTAGAAAATATATAATAATAAATCAAATTTTACAGTTAAAACTATATTTTTTATAAAAATGAGTTTTGGCACCTTTTTATGGCACACTTACTTTAAAACTATTTTTTTCACTTTTATAAAATTTGTTTTATAATCAATTTTGGATTTAATTTTTTTTATCCAATTTCAATGTAAAATTGATCCAAGTGGCATAAAAAATGAAACATTTCATAAAAAATTTCTAAACTTTTGAACATTTTTCACTTTAAAAACATGCTTTATTATCACATCTATGTAATTAATTTTAAATTAAATTCTTTCACTTTTATAAATGGAATTTGGAAAATGAATTCCATATTTGGAATAATAATACTTTCTGTTATATAATAATTTTAACTTAATTTTTTACCATAGTGATATGTGAAAACAATTAAAATTAATTAGTATGATTAAGGTTAAAATGTGGTTTTGTGTATTATATGTGTTAATATTAAAATTTATTTTACACACACATAGGATATTTTTTTAATAAATTAAATTTAATATTTATAATTATTGAGTCTAAATTATATAATAAAACTAATTTTAATTGTATTCTTAAAGGTTAAATTAGCTTGGTAAATAAAAAGGTACATGTTACAGTGCTAAAAACTAAAAGGATAAAATTGAGTAAATTTAAATACTAAGGAATAAAATTATAAAAATGTGTTTATTTTTGTGTGGTGGTGGTTTATATAAAACACATAAACTCAAAAATCCATTATTATAAATTTTTTGAGGTGCATGAGGTAATGGATACCTCCCAACAGTGAATACTTTTGGGTATTTACAAAAATGCCTCTCCTCCTCAACCATAAAGGGAACTCACTCTCCTCCCTTTTCCACACTTTCACACCACTTTGGTTCCACCAAGACCTACCAAAATAACTTCCCAAGTTACCTAAACTCATTATAAAATCCTTATTTTAATAATAAATCCATCCTAGGAATGATTATAGTACAAACCAAAGGAGGATACCCGAAGAAGAGGTAACGTTCATCAACGAGCATCTTTGTTTATTTCTTCCTCCATCCCCTTCAATTATTATTATATCATTCTTATATAATGAAATAAATTTCTTAAATATACCAATATATTGTTATGATAAGTTAATGAACAAAATCCATCTCCACTTTCATCAAATGTGTTGTGAAATAATCATTTATGTGTACGGTGAACTACTACCACACGAACTGATATCATTCGTTTTTCCATCACCACCACCCACAGTTGAAAATAATGATGAATTTATAGTTTACATATTATATTTGTGATATTTATTCGGTTATTATGATTCTATAATTATTATATCCCACAAAACCTCATACTTTCCATTTTAGGGAATACTATAATGTCGTTCATTTGTACGACAGACTACCGCGTCGTGAAGTAGTGTTATTCATTCACGCATTAAATGGAATGTTTTAAGGATGGTTTTAATGAAAATATGTGATATATTTGATATAAGATTTATTTTTTAATTATAATATATCATTAAATTTTCTTTCTTTCAATCCAATGAGAAAATGGAAACAACGGTCATGCATTCGTACGACCTAACATCTCCATAAACGACACATTACATTTACCATCACTAAATTTTATAGATTGCTATAAATAAATATATTTTAAATATATATTATATTTATATCATGTTTTACATTCTATATTTTATGAAATTATGATCTAATTAATAGAACTAAAAAATAAAAAGTTATAACATATACGAGAAATAAAGCAATTATTACCCGAAACATAACTTCAACATGTAATTGTTAACAAATGGGTAATAACAAGGAATAAGAAAATAATATATGGTATAATATATATTAATATTGTTATTTAGTATATTTATAATAAATATATATTTATTATATAGGTGTTTTTAATGATTATTATGGAAGTTAAGACTTAAGGTAAGGGATTTGCGTCTCACTTTTATTTTCCGTGAGACAAAAGCCATATTCACCATATGTTTCTGTTAGGTGGTGTATATAATTACCATGAATGTATTATATGATTATTATCCTTTAAAATTTGGAGATTTAGATATTAATTTTAGTATATCTATTTTATGGGGTTTCTGGTTTCGATGTTATCAATGATGTAAGGGATTTTTTTCTCAATTTTCCTTCTTTGAGACTTACATTATATTATGTACCTATATTCCTTCATTAGGTGTATATACACACCCTTTGACATGTAATATATTTAATTTATTCATCATAATGATAATTTAAGATTCATTTTATATTATTCATTCACAGGGATTACAAATCAATGTTACCAAAGTGGTAAAGATCTTATGTTACAATCTCATCATTTATCATGATTGTTTATGATTAAGTCTCTAATGTTGAAATATCATGATCTACCTCTCAAGAATTGTCATGAATTTTTTTTATTATATAGTTATTTCATGATAATACTTGGTTTACCCTTATTTTCCTCTCTTTATTTACTCAAGAGTTTAAAATAATGTCTTTATGAAAAAATAATCTTTTTGGTCGAAACCACTTTTCTTCCAAAATCGTGTTTTATAAAAATGTTTTCAATTTTTAAAAAAAGTTTTTTTGAAAGTTAAAATGATAATTTCTTCAATTTATGTTATAAATATTTTTTTAAAATATTCCTTTATAAATTCTCAATGTTTTTTTCAAATAAAATGTTTTTAAAATGGTTTATGTTTAAAGAAAAGTGTTTTTAAAATTTTAAAGTATATTTTATTCAAGAAATGTTTTAAATGGTTTTTAAAAATTATTTTCCATTTAATATGACATAGTTTGGTGTTATCTATATTGTACAAAGGATATTATACGAGGATAACATTCATATTATATCTTTGAATGATTTATGTTTTGATGGTGTGATGTTTTAGAAACTTGTTTCTATTCCACGGGTTATACCATGAGGAAGTGATTTTTAAAACCGTTTATTTTTATGGATTATTATATGATGAAATGATTATGAAACATGTATCTTTTAAATAGTTTATTATATGATTAAATGTTTATGATACCCATTTCATGGGTTAAGATATGATGAATGTTTATGATATTTTGGCACACAAAAATATGATTTTCATTATGTGATGGGTGTGACCTATATATTATGATAATTCATTGGGTAAATATTTATATATCATGAGATATACAATAATGGAATTGTAGTAAACCTGGTTCAGTAAAACATGGCTAAAATGGGAAGTGAACTCGGTTTAGTAAGACAAGATTGGAATAGAGAGTGAACCCGGTTCAGTAAGGGACTTTGTCTACTATGATAGTCTTGGGAGTGAACCTTGACTATTATGATGTTATGAATGGACCATTATTTCTTGTCCATAATATTATGTGTGAACCTGATTTTATATTTATAACATTATGTGTGAACCTGATTACATGTTCACAATGTTTTTCATGAACCTGATTAAATGTTCACAATGTTATGCTTAGACCTATCTTTCATGTCCATAATTTTATTTGTAGACCTAGTTGTATGTCTATAAGCTTTTGTGAGGGCCTAGTTTCAGGTATTTAACTGAACGAGTGAACATGTTTCTATTTATATGTGTTCACAGTGTTATAAACTGATGGGTATTCTACAAATCCTTGTTTTATTCTAATGTTATTCTCTCAAGCCTCATATTATTTGATACACTTATGATTAATATCTTATAAACTGCCAATATTTATAACATGACTTATATTTATGATCTTTGATAGGTTGGGTATGAACTTTATAAGTTATGTTCAGTATTGCATACCCTTATGCTTATATTTTGATTTCATATGATCAGAGATTTATATCTCTTATGTTTACCCTTACTAAGCATATGATCCCACTATTTATTATGTTTCATTTCCTAAAGTTATGAAGAAAGGTTTAATTTAGTTTATGTCAATGAATAGTACTAAATGGGAAGATCTTTGTGGGAAACATTGAAGATCTTTTACCAGATTAGAATATTGTGTTCCAATTTTCCCATGGAACTGAAATATTATGTTCCTTAGGTGTTTATTTGTGCAATATAATGAATATTAATATAAAAAGATGTAATATCCATTTATGAGAATCCCGGGTCATTATAGTTAGTACCAGAGGAAAGGATAAGTTAACATTTGGAAAATAGGATGAGAAATCCATAGTGAGATCCCTAAGGACTTGTATAAGGATAATTCGCATGATGATTCAAATAATAGGGGACTATTTTAGAATTTTAGTAAAGGATAGAGTGAGTGATTTCTAAGAAATTACACCCTTGTTTGGATACTACAAGTGGATGTGGCTCTAGCATAGATGTACCTAGGTGTAACAACCCCCAAAACACTATATTGATCTATAATCAATTGATATATCATACATGACAATTTTCCTTGTAGCACACCTATTTTTGACACTCCTGAAGGATATGATTTAGAAATTCAAAAACACTTCACAAACCATCATGAAGGATTTAAGTAGATGATGACTATGATTGACCTAGGATAAAACTAGGGTTTCATGTATTTAAAAGAAGGTTTTATGAATTAGACATCCTATAAGTTAATTTTTTTCATTATTATGTTGTTTCCCAATATGATTAGGGTTTCTCACACTATGATTTTTTGTTTTAGTCAATTTAGTGAACCAGAAGGAACTTGGTTAACATTGAATGCGATGGAAAATTTTCTGATGAGCATCCAAATAAGAGATAACTGGATTGAAGGATGTTGTGATTATGGAAAATAAGTTACCTCATAATATTATTAAAAATTTGCACCTTAAACAACTGTCTAACTCACCAAAGAAGAGAAGGATAAAGTTTACTAGGATTTCAGGTAGTGGAGACCATAGAGGAAAGAAGATTCAGTTTCTTATATGTCGATAATTCAGGAATAATAACTATATGGAATGTATCAAAGGAATGAGAAGATGATTAATATGTGAAGAACAAGGCCATATAGTGAGAAATTGAATAGGGAAAATGAAAATTTTAGTTATCCCAATGGATGGGAATATTGGTCTTCCTAAGGTACTATCAATGGATGAATTCTTTAAATGTGGAAAGTATAGGCATTATGAAAATTAATATCCTAGGGGAAATCTTGTGAAGTGAATCAGCAAGGTTATATGAGTAATGGTTATATTTCAAGTATGAAGAGAATACAAATGACATGTAAAGGGGAATATGTATTAAGGAATAAGATGGTTAATCCTAGATAACAGTTGGAGAAGGAAGAGGGATGAATGAAGTATTTATGTATTAGAATTAAAATATTGTGTTATTTAAATCATGAAATATACAAGTATTGTTTATTATATGTTTTTCATTATGGATTTGAAATAAAACATTGAATTATGTTGATGGATTGGAAAAGTGATTTAATGGAAAGGTGATTAAGGTAAGATAACCCTTAATATGTTCCTGAGGTTGACAAAATGGTGTTCAGTTTCGATAAAGAGATGATTGATATGGATAAAGTAAACTGGATAGTATGGATGACCTTAGAAATGATAAAGTATTTTTTGAAAAAGTGGTTTATATTATAATTTATTGAATTTACAATATTTCTGGATTTAAGGAATATATCCAATAATCTGTGTTTTATTTAAGTAATAAGAAATCATGCATGATTTCAATATGGTTTTATGGTAATTCAAGTTATTACCATGTTTCAAGAGAATACATGATCAAGGTATTCACATGTTTGGTATGTGATAATCAATATCCACTTTATGGTATATGTGAATTAATGATAAGTTCATTTTATAAATTCAATGACCTTATATATAAAGTTTTTTTATTTTAATCATTTGGAAGCATCATCAGGTTAACCATTTATGGAATAGTTTAAGTTTAACCATGTATATGGATTTATATATTAATGTATTACTAAATAATATAAATATTTATACATATTGGATAACTTGTTCTTACCAATTGGTTGTGATGATAACTAAATATTGAGGGAATTACTTATCATTCTATCTATGGATCTTGTCATCCATTAGTGATTCAAGAATAAAAAATCCACCTTCATTTATTATAATATGAGATGAAGTGGAAATTGATCAAGGAACAATCGATGGATAATATTGTTCTTATGAAATAGAATGAAATCAAGTACGTATATCTTCTCGTGAAAATTCTTCAACTTTAGGAAAAGAATCGTGAAATAAACTATTCTCATTTTTATAATCATTTTTTATGATATCAATAAACTTTTTCACACCTATTTAGTTTATGGTTTTTTGGTCTGTAATTTTCTCGGGATCACACACTTTCTTATGATTAGAGAACTCTATCACTCTCTATAATTATTTACGATTTTCTTTCATGTCCAAATCTCCGCTTTCCACTTGTGTTCTACTATGTGGAAACCTAGTTATGAGTTAATTTAGGTAATATTTATGTTTACAACTTTCCCTTTTTAAGGGATTTTTTTGTTAATTTATACTATGTGGGTTTCAATGCAATAATTTTAAAATGTTAAACATTTGATTTCCGCAATGAGTTTCGAGGGTGAAATTCATTTTAAGGGGGGTAGAATGTAACACCCTAATATTTTGTGAAATATATTTTTTAAATATAATTTAATATTTTTGATATTTTTATTTATATGAAACACTTATTTTAGATTTTATTATGAGAAAAACTATGTTTGGCATGTGTTACACACAAACCAGATTTCATCTAGCCTTACATACAATATTGAGTTTAAAAGAAATGTGTTGTATTATTAAAAATATTATTATTTAATATGGTAGTTATCACCTAGATGTTGGAATGGAAGATATGAATAAGATTAACTAATTTATAAAAATATGGTTTACACATGTATATATAATGAATTATTTGGCAACCGGTTAATTAGAAATGAAAATAAAAGCATTTTGAAAATAAAATAAAATATTTTCTGAAAAGATATTTTTATACACAAAAGTGTGTTTTACATATATAAATTATAAAAATAAATTTGTTGAATTATTTTAATGAAATTTATATATTATATATTAAATATAATATTTTAAATTCTTCTTATGTGTTTTCTATATAAGAGATAATAATTAATCCAATTTTATGCTTAAAACTGCGTTTTTTCTGAAAAGAAGTTTTGTCTCCATTTTATGGCGCACTTAATTTTTAAAAAAAATTAAACTTTTATAAAACTTATTTTAAAAAATAAAATTCATTTTTGAAATCCTAATACCAAAATTATCTTAGGTTTAATTTTTTGGATTTTTCTAAAAGATGTCAATTTTTATGAATAGTTAAAAATAATGAATTTTAATTGAAAAATGTCTTTTTACCTAAATTATTTACAAAATTAAATTATATTTAAAATTTATTTTAAAGTATAATTTATTCGATTATACATTTATTAATATAATTTATTTCATTGGAATCTATTTTATATTGAAATTGGATATAAAATCTTTGTAAACTTTTAAAGATTTTCACTTTAAAAATCCACTTTCTCATCCCGTTTACGAGATTCATTTTAAATTGAATTTCTAAACTAATGTGAATATAATTTGGAATAATGTATTTAATATTTTTAATCAATAGAAGATATATTATATAATATTGTTAAATTATTTTTTTACCATAATCATTAGTGAAAACGGTTAAAATTAATTAACAATATTGTTGTTAAAACGAGCTTTGTGCATTGCATGTGTTTGTATTAAAATTAAATTTACAAAAACATAGTATTTTTATTTAATAGATTGGATTTAATATTTATTATTAGTGGTTAAAAATTATCTAATAAAACTTATTTTAATTTTAGTCTTAAAGGATAAATTACCTAGGTAAATAAAAAGATACAAGTTGTTGTGGTAAAAACTAAAAGGATAAAATTGCGTAAACATAAAGAATAAGGAATAACAAGATAAAAAATTTCTTTATTTTTGTGTGGTGGAGTTTTTTATAGACCACATAAATTATCCCATCCATTATTATTCAAATTTGGAGGCACATGGGGTAAGGGATACCTCCCAGTAGTGAATACTTTTTTTATTTATAAACATGTCACTTCTTAACTATAGAAGGTCACTCACTCTCATCTATTATTTACACCTTCAAACCAATTTTTTTGTACAATACATGCCCAAATAAAATCAAAACTTTTATCCCCTAATCCTAAAATCCATAGTTAGGGAAGAAATTTACTCTAGGTAGGATTTTAGTGAAAACCTAAGGATAATACCCGAAGAAGATGTAACATTCATCAATGAGCGCCATTGTTTTATTTATTCCTCCACCCCATTAAATTCATATTATATAATGATTATATAATTATATAATCATATTCAATATAATTATTTGTTTTTATGTTAGTTTAATTATATAAAACCATATCCAATTCCGTCAAATGGGTTATGAAATCGTTGTTCGTGTGTACGGTGGACTACCGCCTCACGAATCGATGTCGTTCATTTTTTCCATAAGAATATCCCAAAACTAAAAATAATTAGATATTTATAGTTTATATATTATATATATGATATTTATGATGTTATTATGATTCTTTAATTATTATATCACACATACTTTCACACTTTCCATTTTATGGGAATACGATAAGGTCGTTCGTCTCTACGGCGGACTGTTACCTCACGAAGCGATGTGATTCGTTTATGATAAATATGTAATTTATTAAGGATTTTTTTAATGAAAATATGTTATATATTTGAAAATAAAATTATTTAATGATAATACATCATTAAATTTTATTTCTTTTAATACAACAAGAAAATGGAAACAACATTCATGCGTACATACGACCTACCGTCTCCATGAACAATGTATTTCATTTCCCATCACTAAATTTTATAGATTACTATAAAGACATATACACTAAATATATATTATATTTATATAATGGTTGAAATTATGGATATTATTAAATCATGATAAAATTAATAGGACCAAAAAATAACAAGTCATAATATATATGAAAAACAAAGTAGTTATTACCCAAAATGAAAATTTAACATGGAATTGTTAACAAATGTTTAATAAATGGGAATAATAAAATAATATATGGTATAATATATATGAATATGGTTATTTAATATATTTATAATAAAATTATAATTATTATATATGAGGTTTTAATGAGTACGAAGGAAGTCAAGACTTATAGTGGGGGATTTCCACCTCACTTTTATTTTCTATGAGACACAAGCCATATTCACTATGAGTTTCCCTTATGTGGTGTATAATACCTCCCATGAATGTATTATAAGATTATTATCCTTAAAATTATGGGTATTTAATTATTCATTTGATTATCTCTCTTTCTTAGGTTTGTGGTTTCAATGTTATCAATGCAGTAAGGGATTTTGGTCTCAATTTTCTTTCTTTGTGACCTACGTTATGTTATGCACATATATTCCTCCACGAGGTGAATATACAACCCTTTGAAATTTAATATCACAAAATTATTAATACTCATAATATTTTAAGTATAATTTTATGTTATTACTTCATGGGTCTTATGAACCAATGTTACCAAAGTGCTAAAGATCTTATGTTACAATCTCATCATTTATCAGGATTGTTTATGATTAAGTCTCCAATGTTGAAATATCATGATATACCTATCAATAACTCTCATAAATTTTCTTATATTATAGTTATTTAATTATAATACATTTTTATCCTTCTTTTTCCTCTCTTTATGTACTCAATATTTAAAAATAATTTTTTCATGGAAAATTGTATTTTCGGTTGACAACTCATTTTCTTCAAAAACCATGTTTTCTAAATGTATTTTAAAAAATCTTTTGAAAAGTTTTTTTCAAAGAGGAAATGATAATTTTCTAAATAAATGTTTTAAATAATTTCTAAAAGTTTCCTTAATAAATTTTCATGGTTATTTCCAAATAAAAAGGTCTTAAAAGTGTTTTATGTTTAAAGAAAAGTATTTTTCAAATTAAAAATGATATTTTATTCAAGAACTGTTTTAAATTATCTTTCAAAGTAATTTTATATATAATATGACATCTATTGGTGTTTCATATTCATTTCTTGGGATATAATCCAAGGATACCATTCATAATTTTTATTTGAATTGTTTATATTTTGAGGGTGTGATGTTTATGAAAACCATTTCTATTCCAAGAGTTATTCCATGAGGAAATGTTTATGAAACTTAATTATTTTAAGATGTTATTAAATGATTTAATGATTTTTAAACCTATATATTTTCCATAGGGTATGATATGATGAAATTTTTATGATATCCATTTCATTTCATAGGTTATGATATGTTGAATGTTCATGATCTTATGGCATACATAAATATGATTTTCATTATGTGACGGGTGGGACCTATATCTCCTACTAATGGATTGGGTAAATATTTATATCTCATGAGATAGACAAGACTATAATAGAAGTGAACCTTGTTCTCTAAGATAGGGATGGAATGGGAAGTAAACCTGGTTTATTAAGATAGGTCTGGAATTGAGAGTTAACCCAGTTCAGTAAGGTACCTTTTATACCATGATGGTATTAGGAGTGAACCTTGACTACTATGATGTTATGTGTGGACTTTTCCTTCATGTACATCATATTATGTGTCTACCTCATTACATTTTCACAATGTCATCATGAACTTGATTACATATTTACAATGTTATGTGTGAAACTCATTACATGTTCACAATGTTATGCGTGGACCTGTCTTTCATGTCCATGATGTTATGTGTAGACCTGGTTTCATGTCCATAAGTTTATGAGAGGGAATTATTTCATGTCTTTAACTTAATGAGCGAACTGAATACTATTTATACATGTTTAAAATGTTATAAGATAATGTGTATGCCACAAATCTATATTTTATGTCAATGTTATTCTCTCATAGCTCATGTTCTTTGATTCCCTTATGATTCATTTATTTTTAATTGCTAATATTTATTCCATGAAACATGTTTATGATCTATGATAGGTTGGGTATTAACTTCATAAGTTATGTTCATTATCGTATACCCTTATTCTTATCTTATGCTTGCATATGATCATAGATTTATATCTATTATGTTTACCCTTACTAAGAATATAAGCTCACCCTTATTTTTATTTTCCCTAGGTTACAAAGAAAGGTTTTATATAGGGTATTTCTATGAGGTGTACTAAATGGGAAGATCTTTATGGGAAACATTGAAGATCTTTCATTAGGTAAGAAGATTTTGTTCCAAGATTCTAATAGTACTAAACTATTACACTCCTTAGGCATGTGTTGGTGAATTGTAATGAATATTAACCTAAAAATATTTAATATCCATGTATGAAATATCAAGTGGATATAGAGAAGGATGAAAGTAATTTTTTTATTTTAGTATTCATATAAAATATTTTAATGTGAAGGAAATGACCACACTCATCATGGGAAATGAAGTTTTCAAGAACAACCCACTCTCCATTCTAAATTTCTTATGGGATATAAATCTTCATTTTATCCATATTATTTGGTTTCAACTTGAATCCACTCAGATAAATATAGATTCATTTTTTGGTTCTGATTTTTGAATTATTTTTGATACAGTTGGTAGGCAACTTGAAAGAATTTTTAACATCAACCATAACTTTGATTTCATGGAGATCCAAGATGAATGAGTATATATACGATATAAAGAAGTCTTCATCGGTGAAAGGACTATCTGTGCACTGTAAAAAAAATTCTTAGTTATCACTATGAAACAATGTATTGTCTTGGATCACATAACACAAATGGTTTTTAACCCATTTCTTAGATACCTTGGCCAAGAAATAAACTGGAATGGACATTTCCCATCTTGGCTGCAAAATTTGGTTTCACTCCAACAATGATAGAACACTTATAGAAGATATGAAGGTTGGGTGTAGAGGGATACAAAGTCCCTTAGACATAAAAATTAGGCCATACATTAATCCATAGGTAACTCCAAAACACATCATCTCCTCCTTTATTTATATATTAATTTTTCATAATATTTTATATGTATGCATGGAAGGGAATAAATTGGGTGAATTGATCCCCAATCTAATATGATGAGTATGAAGTCCTTAGGAAAATTATGTTGACACATCTAATTCATAATCCATTTTACCTATTCCATACATTTAATAAAATATTTTGGAAATTCATAATTTTCCTTCAATTGTCTACATCAATCTAGAAAAGGGAGAACATGTTCCTTTCAAATGGAAGAGGAAACTGAAAGTTACCTAAAACTTGAGTAGAATCATAAGGATTAATCTAGAAAATATAAGATCACCCCAATTTTCTTCAATTCACTTTTGAAAGAGACTATAGGGTTAAAATAGAAGCTCTCATATACTAAGGGGAAATCATAAAACACCTACTAAAGGAAACCCCATTCAGGATCAAATATAAAACATCCACCTTAAGAATGATGGCCAAAGTTAATCTTCAATAATTTTTTATTTTGAATCATAGTGTAAATTGTTTTATATAACCCAAAATGTTGAATGTTTTATAAAATAAAAAGAAAAATTTTGGTTGTAAAATGTTTAATGTAAGGTGGTGATTTTAAATGATCAATAACTAGTTGATAGATTTGATCAAATCTAATGACCATGCCAAGAAACTTGAGTAAATATTTATATTAATAATTATCTTGTCCATAGTGATTATCATCAATGAAAGTTAAGTCACTGATTTTTTTGTAAGCATGCTGGACCTAATAAAATAACATTTAATCTTTAAGGGATTTTGTAAAGACCCGGAAATTTCAAGGAATTTTTTTTTCCTTAATTTTCTTTGGAATTTTACAAGAACACAGTTTCTGAAAGCGCTTGATTCCGAGGCCCGGTGTGCCCAGAATCAATTTCCGAAGTTTGGCTCGGGTACGTTCAGTGAACGAACGAGCGGGAATTTATAACTTTTGAACCGGTGCCCGGAATCAAATTTCGAGGGCACCGATGGAACCGTAGCGCCGGTTTTTGCTTAGGAATGCCTTTCCTGGAGTTGCGTTTGCTTGGGAGCAGTTGTTTTTTAAGGTTGTGGTTTAAGTGTAAAGAAAAATAAAATTTGTGTTACAAATTTTATTTATCTTCTTAAGTGGTTATATCCTAAGTGTGGAAGTTGGGGTGGAATCACAATTTCCTAACTAACCAAGTGAGGATTAAGGTGAGGTGGGGCCCACACGAGCCCCAACCCTTCACCTTCCCCTTAACTCTCTTCTACCCCACTTAAACTCCCTTGCACTTAATGTGCCAAAACCCCTCAAATTCCTAACTCCTTAAACTCCTTAACTCCCTTGAACCCCCCCCCCCCCAATTAAATGTGACTCTTCACTTCCACCTTCATTAATTTTGGAGCCTCTCCACCCATTAATGAAGGATGTAACTTAATGAATTTGAATTATTTTGAATTCATTAAGCTAACACTATAATAAGGTGTTTTGTTTTATTGTTTGGGGTTGGCTAAATCTTTGTGATAGAGTCATGGAAGGATTGAAGAAAATTCCACCCTCGACGAAGAACACGAAGGACATCTCCAAACATGGAACAACGTCTTCTCGACGAAGAATGCCTTTTCCAAAGAAGAACATGAAGTTTCCAACGTCGATCCCTTCTTGGATGCCTCCTTCCCACTCCTTCCGGAATAAAGAAGGGAGCGCCTTTCACGAAGAACGCCGACGTCGTCAACGGCTTCTCTTTTCCGATGTCGACGAATCGCCGCCGCCTTTCCGCGACTTCGTCAACACATAACGAAAAGCGAGGTAGGGGTTTGTTGTTGCTTTATTTAATTATTTTCCGTTCTTGGTTCTAGCATGACAAACTTGAGGATGAACGTTTAAGTGTTATCGTCTAACGAGAGGGGGACCGGACCGCACAAACACGGCCGAAACCCCCTCCTTTGTTTTCGAATGTTTCTTGCGGATGAAACGAGATAGCGTGGTGCCGTCGCACCACGCGAGAATCACACGGAAATTATTGCGCGGCGCCGTCGCGCCGCGCCGTGGAAAGAATTATCATGAACGCGACGCCGTCGCGCCACGTCGAAGGAAACCGAAGTCGCCGCGGCCGGAGCGGGGCCGCGGCGGAGGGGCGCGGTGCCGTCGCACCGCGTCGGATGACGAAGGCCGCGACCGGTTCCGGGCTGCGGCGGATCGTGATGACCGGCGGCAAGCCGGGCCGCCGGTGCCGGAAGACGGAAGAGGACCGGCCCTTGCCGGTCCTGTTGACAAGAAGTCGGCCGGCCAGGTCGGGCCGGCCGGGTTGGTGGAAACCGGGGGAATTTAATTCCCTCGGGCAGTTATTTGGCCCCCCATTATGAGGGGGGGGGGGGGGGGGCAGGCGACCCCCCGTTTCTAGCAAGCTCGGCCTTCGGCGAAGCTGGCAGCGCGCCCAGCGCGCTGCCTTGCGCCGAACCGGCGCGCCTGGCCGGGCCGCGCCGGGCCGCGCCGCACCGGGCCGGGCCGCGCCGGGCCGGGCCGGGCTGTGCCGGGCCGGGTCGACCCCGTCCGGGGCGGGTCGACCCGGTTCGGGCCATCCGGGGGGTCTCGGGCCGGGATGGCCCGGGCCCGAAACCCCCGTTACCGAGCGGTTTGGTCAAATGCCTGTATCTTGGGCTACGGGCCTCCGAACGACTCGTCGTCAGCGGCAACGCGATCCTTGGATCGAGACGGTCGTTTCGGTATACTATACTCAAGGTGCACCTTCCTTTTCGGGAGCCTACGTGGTTAAAACTCCGTAGTTAAGCGTGCTTGGCCTAGAGTAGTGATCCGGATGGGTGACCTCCTGGGAAGTTTCCCAGGATGGGTGTGAGACGGAAAGGACAATAAATAACAGACCAGGCGTCCGATTGACGCACCGTCTGTTTCGTTGAATTCCTCTAAGTGAGAAGGATCTTTCGGCTTACTCCGCTCGAGGTTTGGATGCCGACAGAGTGCGGTCGGGTTGGATCGCACCGAAATCCAACCGGCCCCCTGGAACGAAAAAGCCAATAACTCTCAGACCGGGCGTCCGATTGACGCGCCGTCTGTTGCGTTGAGTTCTGTTGACGATACGAAACTTTTGGCATCCTCCGCCCGAGTTTTGGATGCAGATGGATAGTGGCCGGGTTGGATCGCACCGAAATCCAACCGGGCCCCTGGAACGGAAAAGCTGATATCTTTCTGACAGAACGTCCCTTTGACGAACCGTCAGCGGCGTTGGTGATCGCGTTGAGAAACGGTCCCTATGAGTTTACCCTATGAGAGTTTGGGGTACATTTGAGATACGGCCGGGTTTGGTTTGCTCACAAAACCAACCGGGCCCCTGGGACGAAAAGGCTAATAACTCACAGACCGGGCGTCCGATTTACGCGCCTTCTATTGCGTTGAGACCCCTATGACGTGGCGGTCCTTTGAGATACTTCTTCATGGGACTTTGAGATACTTGGAGTATCGACCTGTAGCTCGTGGAGCGGACCCTCCCAGTAACGAGCGTGCGGAGTACGAAGACCGTGTAGCTGGATGAGACCCGATGACTGCTGATCGAACGACTCGGAGTGTTACAGAGGTGCGCTTGGTTGTAGTGGCACATGGGAGCGCTTGGTTGTAGCGGCAGACCCACGACAGAGTTGCGCTTGGTTGTAGCGGCACATGGGAGCGCTTGGTTGTAGCGGCATACCCACGACAGAGGTGCGCTTGGTTGTAGAGGCACATGGGAGCGCTTGGTTGTAGCGGCAGACCCACGACAGAGTTGCGCTTGGTTGTAGCGGCACATGGGAGCGCTTGGTTGTAGCGGCATACCCACGACAGAGGTGTGCTTGGTTGTAGCGGCACATGGGAGCGCTTGGTTGTAGCGGCAGACCCACGACAGAGGTGCGCTTGGTTGTAGCGGCACATGGGAGCTCTTGGTTGTAGCAGCTGGCCTGCAGTACTCGATGGGTGGAGTTATTCAGCAGTCTTAGGTTAGTGAGCAGTACCTCGGAGTCGTGACAGGACCACTGTACACTCCAGAGACGAAGCTCTTCAGCAGTTACGGTTTCGATAATGAAAATCCTGGTTTGAGCTGAGACTTTTGACCTTGTGTTTACCTCATGATTGAGATGAGTCACTTGCTAACTTAGGTATATGTATGGGCATATACCCGGGTAGTGGTTATCCGTTGATTTCACAATCCTTGTGTTTCCTCATGATTGATATGAGTTACTTGATAACTTAGGTTTATGTATGGGATATATCTAAGTAGAGGTTATCTGTTGAGATCTTCTTTGTGGTTATCCTTGTTGGTTTAGTGAGACCTTGAGGGTCTCGGGGTCCCTACTGAGTATCGTTATACTCACCCCTGCATGGGCTATGCTCGCACCTCGTTGTGTTGGTTGCAGACGACGGGCAGTGCTGACAGAAGCCGAGTGTTCGAGGACTGGACAGTACCTGGAGGTGGACTATACGAAGAGATGGTACCCGGAGGAGGACCTCACGACGAGGCGGTACCCAGAGGTGGACGTGACGACGAGGCGGTACCCGGAGGTGGACCACTGGGCGAGACATACTCGGAGCGGACGGTGGGACCTGAGGAGTAGAGGAGCTATCTGTACCCACCCTTCAGGTGGGATTTCCAGTGGACAGCTTGGCGTAGCAGCTTTACTTTTTAGTTGCTGTTTTCACTTTTGAGTTGTACTTTACAGTTGGGCTTGTATTTCCGGCCCCTTTTTACTTTCCGCACTTACTGTTGTACTCAGTTTTTACTTAGTGTTTACTTCTTCCGCTTGTACTTTGTGGTGCTTGTTTTCTTTTATAAAGGCAATGCCTTCCCAGTTATCAGGATTTTACGCCTTTGGTTCTAGTCGCCAGCCCCTGGCCTATGGAAGGCGGGCTTGGGGTAGTCACGGCACAGGCCCCGAGGACGGGTCGTGACAGATTTATCACCCTGGGGAGTTCTTACTCATCATCCTTTTTTGATATTATTGATGAAATCATTGATGGAAACCACCCTCGATATTAAAAACCTAATAAAATTAAGTATTGAAAATACATTTAACTTGGTAAAGGAAGAAGAATCATTCATTTTCATAAGAAATTCACCAATATACCGACATACTTCTCCAAATTCAAATAATACTCCAATTTTACATAGCACATCCTTGTATTGACGGATTTTATTATCATAGAATCCCTTATAAATTAAAGAAATATTGAAGAGAATATATCCATATTAAAAAAATTATATGGAGGCCTATATATATGGATTTTGTTTCATAAACCTTCCAACAGTTCTCCTCATCTACACATGATTGAAACCTATCTAGAAATTTTCTATACCTTTGCATATAAATCCATTACAAAAGAACCGATGCATATTTTTTGTAGTTTAATAGGATAAGGCAGGAATTACAACATCAGGGAGAGGGTATAGTGCTTATAATATTCCCCAATGAACATTTTAAGTAAATCTATCATATCATTCCCTAAAGTTCTTATGCCTCCAAAATTATATAAATCATCCTTGATATCTATGTTTTATAATCCCTTATAAAAATTAGAGCTATTCCCATAGACATATACCAATGGTTTGGGAAAAATAGTTGTTATAGGTTCCTTATACATACCGCACACCAACGGTTGGGAAAAACTAGTGGTATAAGTCCCTTATACATACCTTATACCAATGGTTCTTCCAAAACTATTTGCATAGGTCCCTTATATATAACTTATACTAACATTTTTTAAAATACCATAAAACCCCAAGATTTTATAAAATATTTCAATTTAAATTATCTTATTTACTCAATAGCTTGCATTATACAAAATACCATGTTTAAACAAATTGTGATATATAATTAAATTATTATTATTTATAATAGTTACAACTTAGATATTAAATTGGAGGGTGTTAATAAAATTAAATATTTTATGAAATATATATAAATTTAAAACTCAATAAAAATTTATTTATAAATTCCTAGAAAATAACCACTCAATTTTTAGTAAAGTTGTTTTATTCTTAAAAAATATGGTTTTTTCAAAAAAAGATTAAATTAATTTTTTGAGAATTTTTTTTGATTAATTATTGGAAATTTAGATATTTTATTTTTAAATTTTTTTATAATTTTTTAAATTATAATGATAAAAGTATATTTGGATTAATTTTTTATAATTTTATGAAAATATTTATTTTCCAGTGAATAGTGAAAAATTCTGATTTTTATTTAAATTTATATGTTTTGTTTTAGGCATGTAAAAGTTCCATTTTAAAATGATTTCAATGTAATATTAGTTATATTATATTATAAATAATCCAATTAAGTCTATTGGAATAAATTTTATGTTTGAATTTAGGATAAAAAAATTATATGTAAAAAGGCATTTTCTTGAAAAACTGTTTTTTATGAGCGTAATGTATTTTTTATATTAATAAATTAAAATGATCACTATTGTTGGATGATTTTAAATTAATTTATATATTATATATTTAATAAATTTTTTTAAACATTCATCTAATATTTTTACTATGTCCCTAAAAAGAATAAATCTAGTTTTACTCTTACAAATTGTATTTTTTTAAAAGTGATTTTCATCGCACCTTGCACACTTATTTTAAAATTAATTTTCTCCACTTATATGTATTTAATTTGATAAAATAGATTCTATATTTGGAATCATTAATTTCACATTTTTTAAATAGTCCCCTTTTATATTTGACCAATATAAACAGTAACCGTGCTAAAATTTATCACCTTAGTAAATGGTAAATTGGGTTAATATAAGCTAGAACTAAGTGATAAGGACCTGATATTTTTCATCCTAATTCTTATAGAATGAAGGAAATTATACCATTGTAAAATTAGGCTCTAAACTAAGTTTTGAATAAAAATTTTCCCATGAAAATGACTTTTATATTATTTAAATAAAAAAATATTAATTTTGAATATCCATTATGTGTTCACATGGGGAAAAAATGAGTTATTAATGAATATCAAAATTAATTTTATGTATAATGAAACTATCTTCATGATGGAAATTTATTTATAATTTTTAGGTATTATATAATTATCTTAAATTCTTACACAATGCCAAAATGTTATTTAATCAATTAATGGAAAAATAAAATAAATGATATTAAAAATATTAAAAGTGAAATATTTTGAGTATGTTATGGTTTTAAATGAATTTTATAGGTGAATATGACATATTAGTGTTTTAAAAAAATTAGATTCCAATTCTAAATTTGTATTTATGTCTTTAAAGTCAAATTATAAGAATCGTGCCAAAATTGATAATATTGATATTTTATCAAAATAATATTTTATTAAATTATTTAAAAATCATAAAAAAACATTCAATAAGACATAGAGCATACGATATGGTCTATAATTTTATAACTTGTCCAATTATAGGCCAATTATCACCATATAATTAAAAATTAAAACCATGTAGTATTGAAAAAGTTATTACCATCGTTAAAATTAAAATTAGTTAACCAAGGGTCACTAAAAAAGATAAGGATTAAAATGACACAAAAACTTGTCTAAATTATATTGTTGGATGGGATTACAAGCCTAAAATATATTACTTCAAATCCATATAAATTTGGAGTAATTTTTATTGATAAATAATTTATTATAATTTAATAGTTTTTGAAATTCCAAAAGTGGACCCCACCTCAATTATAAAAGGAAACCACCACCCACACTTCTTTACACAACATTGAGACTTATAGATCAAAAATCACCTGTCAAAACTCCTTAAAAAATTCCTTATCCAAATTCTATAAGTTATGGTATTCAAAAAATACTAACTTTATGGCTCTTATAAGGAGATCAAAAGAAGTTATTTCAATGAATAGGAGGTTCCAATGCGTATGAAGGAAGTTGGACCTAAAGTAAGGGATTTTTGTCTCACTTTTATTTCTATGGGACACATGCATTATACAAAAAAAATTTCTTTTGTGTGGTGTATATGCTACCCATGAATGTATTTTATGATTCTTATCCATAAAATTATGGGATATAGACTCCCATCTAAGATTCTTTATTTCATGGGGATTATGATTCAAAAGTTACCAAAGTGGTAAGGGATTTATGTTACAATCTCATTGTTTATCAGGATTTTCTATGATTATGTTTTTTCTGAAGAGATATTATGATTTAAGAATTATGAAACTAATTAATTTTATTCTCCTATAGTTATTTCTTAAAAACACATTTTTTCCATTAATTTTTCTCACCTTATATACTCAAGAGACTAATAATATTTTTTAAGGAAAATAAACTAAATTTCTCTCCTTGATTAAAAAAAATCTTACATATCCATATTTTATAAAATGTATTAATTTTTTTTAATATTCTCATTTTATTTTTTAATTCCATTTTTACCCATGTTTTAATTTTTACAAAAATAATTTAAAATTAATCTTCCAGTTGTTTTCCGAACAAGGTGATTTTTTGACTTTTTACTAAAAATGTGAAAGGTTTTTTTCTTTTAACATATATAGCATGAATGTAATTTCCCACTGATATTAGCAATCAATATTTTAAATCCTCTTTTACAAATTTCTAATGTAATTTTAAATGAATTTTTTTCCATAATATTTTGGAATTATTTTTATTTTAAAAGTTATTTTCAAAATGGTAAAGTTATTTTACTCAAGAAATATTCTAGTGATCTTTTAAAGTAATTTTCATATTTGATAACATATTTTGATGTTAATTGTGATTTAAGGGGGATATAATCCAATGATATCATTATTATTCTTTCTATATATGTTCATTGTTTATGTTGATGAGATTTTTATGAGACCAATTTATTTTCCATGGGTTTTTCTATACTGAATTGATGAAATGTTCATAAAACCAAATTTATTTTAAGGGGATATGATGTGATGATATGATAAATGTTTTATGATCTTGTATAAAACATATGTATGGTTTTAAATATGTGATTTTTGTTACGTTATAACCAATTATGGTGGTTATGTTATAACCAAGGACGGTTGTTATGTTATATCCAAGTACAATGGCCACATTATAACCAAAGATGGGTGGGACCTATATCTCCATACAATGAATTAGTTAAGGATTGATATCTCATGAGATAAAAAGGGCTAGAATAAAGAGTGAACCCAATTTAGTAAGATAATCTTTCCACAATTATAGTCTTGGGAGTGAACCTCGAATACTATGATGGTTTGGGTAGTGAACCTATTTCACTATGACTGTCTTGGAAATAAGATTTGATTATTAAAGAAATTATTTTCTATGCTTATGTTTATACACCAAACTTATGTATTTTTCAAATTTTATTCTCTCATGGATCATGTTCATTGATTCCTTTATGATTCATTTTTATGGACTACCAAGATTTATTTCTTTACTCAATATTATGATTGATGATATGTAGGGTATGATTTTCAAATGTTATTTTCATGTTATTATACCCTTATGTTCATGTTATTCTTGTGTTGTCATTAATATCTCCCTGGTTTGACCTTAGTGTGCATCTTATTTCACCCTTTCTTATTTTTCCTTTCCTTAGGTTGTGAAGAAATGTACTAATTACAAGACGTCTAAGAAGATTTCTAGGTATAAAGAACTTAGTGGGGGGAAATGTATATCATTTATGAACCATTTGTTTATGTGTCCAAGTTTCCAAAGTCACTAGCCTATATTATTCTAACATGAATCATTATGTTATGTAATGAATATTCATCTGTTAATATGTCATATTTATATATTAGAACTCTAGGTTATTATAAAAACTATTGGTATAGGAACCTTATACATACCCAATACCAAAGGTTTTTTCAAAACAATTGGTATAAGTATCACATATACCAATGGTTCAACAAAACATGTTGGTATGGGTTCCATATATATACCATATATGAAATATTTTTCCAAAACTGTTGGTATAGGTATCAAAAATTTGATCACATATACCCGATGTTCTCAAAACCATTGACATAGGTGCCCAAATTTTTAATAAATAATTTTCTCAAATAAAATTTAAAAAATAAAAAATTAAATTATTTGTAAATACACATACACATATTTATCAAATTATAATCACAAGATTCATTTTATCTTAGTGGTTTGGTCATTTAAATATAATTAGGAGGTGATGGGTTCAAATCCCAACAAGATTTTTTGACATTACCTCTAACAATGGTTTTGAAAATCCATTGGTATGCTAATAGGAATAGAGCCAATGACCCTCAAAATGGTTGGTATAGGATATACCAACATTTTTAGGGCCTATATAAATGGTTCAAGATCATTGGTATAATATTTTTTTAGTAGTGAATAGATGAAAATTTAATCAAATTCTTTATAAATTTATAGTTATCACACATTCTTTCCCTTCAATTATTTATACCACTATAAAACAAACTTAATATGCATCATTCAACACTTATTATGTCAGATAAATGGATTCAGGTAGCTTAAATAATTCTTTAATAATGGAATTTTATGGGTTATAAGATCATACTTTATATATATTTATTTATTTTATTAAATATTAATATTATTTAATTAAATAGGTTGGATATAAATAAAAAATGGATGGTTTCCAATTATATGAGAAAAGAGTATGAAGATAGGCTGAAAGAGTTCATCAAGTTTGAAAAACATCATGCATATGATGCTTATCAAATCCTTTCTGTGTTTATACTATTTTTATTCAAGAATAATTAGTCCATAGTAGTTATAGGAACACTTTATTTATCATGGAATAGATCAAAGTTATAAATGTTAGACTAAAAATGTGGAAAAATTGAATGTAGCTTACGAAAGGGATAAAACTACATTTTTTGGATCATATGAAATGATTAAAAGTGTGAAAAATGATGAAGATTGTATCAAGGATATGAATATAGGTGTGAATGATTATGAAGATCATATTGAGGAAATGATAATGACAGTTTAATTTTATCTTTGTGATTTTCCAAAAACTATTTCAGAAGTTAAAGAGTTGTGAAGTATGTTTTTGTATGTTGTATGTGCTAAATATACAACATTGTTAGCCATAATTAAGCTATATAATATAAAATCTAGCAACATATGGGGTGAAACCAACTTTACCGAACTGCTTTCTCTCTTGAATGATATTATCCTAGAAGATAATGACATTCCTTGCTGAAGATATAATGCTAAAACAATGTTATATTCAATGTGTATAATAATTAAAAGAATGAATTCATGTTCAAATGATTGTATATTGTTTCAAAAGGACCATTAATCACTTAAAAATGTCCAAAATATGGTGCACATCAATACAAGAATGTTTAAATAGTTCCTTAAAAATTTATATGATACTTTACAACCATTAAAAGGTTTAGGAACCTATATAAAAGTGAGGAGATTGCAGGACGATTATCAAGATTCGCAGATACAAGAAATAAATATGATAAACTTCATCACCTATAAGGATCTCTTTAGGGGAATAAAATTAATCACAAGTATCCTGAATTTGAAATTGATATGAGAAACCTTCATCATGTGCTATCGACTGATGGAGTGGATCCTTTTGGTTTTTAAAAATAACTCATAGTAGAAGGCTGGTAATGTTGGTAAATTATAAATTTCCATCATGGTTATGAATGAAGCAAAAATAAATTATGTTATCTCTAATTATATATATATATATATATATTAAAATAACTAGGCAATGATATTGATGTTTATTTATCTTTGTTGATTTAATATTTTAAATTATTATAGGATTCAGGTGTTATGTTGTATGATGCTTACCGAAATCAAGATCTTGTATTGAAAGACATGTTTTGTAGGATGATAAATGACTTTCCTACATATGGAGTTTTTTTAGGATATGTCATTAAAGGAACTCAATGGTATCCCATTTGTTAACAAGGTACACACTCAATTAGGTTAAAACATACATTGAAGACTTTGTTTCTAAGACATTGCATATTTATACCTTAACAACATAAATATTGATCTTAGATTAAATCATTTGATATAAATTTAGAAGAAATTACAACACCATATCCACTAATAGGTAATCAACTATTTGATAAAGTAAAATATATGGAAACTATTTTGGTAAACATTATTAAAAAAAACTTATGAAAACCAATTGGAAAAATAGATTAGTATTTTTTGAATTATCGCTATGGATTTTATTATATATCTGAATTTTTATTTATGTCATGTATTTAGAAAAAATGTATGTGATAGTTTCATTGACACATAACTAAATGCACCAAGAGAAACAAAGGATGTCATTAAGGATAGGTTGGACATGATTGAAATGGGGATATGGGAAGAGTTTGTGCCAGTGAAGGGTGAAAGATAGAATTTTCATCCTCCATCTACTTACACTCTTTCTAGGTAAGAGAGATATTAGTTTTTCAACTCCCTAACTAATATAAAGGTTTTAGGTAATATTCATCAAATAATAAGAATATCCTATCAATGACTAATTTAATGTTAAAGGACCTAAAATCATATGATTGTTATGTTTTTCTACAAGATATAATGGCTGTAGCTTTACATTTCATTTTTATTTAGAATGTTCATTATATATTAATTGAGCTCTTTTTATTTTTTAAATTTATATGAAGTAATGTTATAAACCCAATGAAATTTTCAAATATGGAATAAAAAATTTCTCTCATATTATATGGATTAGAGATGTTCTTTCTACTATAATTCATTGATATGATGGTTTACTTGATGATTCAGTTGGTTAGAGATGTTTGACAATGTGGTCTTGGACATTATAGATGAACGTGCACCATTGGATGGAATATAAATATTTTTAAAGGGTATATAAAAAAATTAAAGTCGGCTAGAAGGTTTCATTGCACCATAATATGTTGTTGATGAAGCTATTAAGTGAAAAAATGACTACCTATCTGATGTGAAAATAATTGTTCTACCAAAATCTTGGCACAACAGGAATCTTGAGAGTGATGGAATTTCCAAAATAAATATTGTCATGATTACTATTAAAAAGTAGGAGAAAGATTTCCTCTATTTTTTTATAATAGTTTAGAGGTTATGCCATATGTTGAAACCCATAAAATAAATTCTTAGGTATTTGAATCCATCAAGGAATAAATATGGGATATCAAATACATGTAATAAATAGTTTATAGGATGGTTTCAAGACCATATTTTTAAAGAAACTATAAATACAGACTCAATTTTAGAACTACTTTTATGTCTAGCAAGAGAACTAAGTGCACATGTATTATCTTATAATGGTTATGTAATTAATATTTATATTTTCAATATAAAGGAACATGATGAACATATTACCATAAAAAATAGTGGAGTTACACTTATTGCTGAAGAGATGAATGTATCTGGTACCAAGGAAAAAAATCCCATATATGTGAATATGTCATTCTTTGGCATAATCAAATAAATGTGAGGGTTTAATTACATAACATTCCAAGTGCCAATTTTTCAATGAAATAGGGCTGATAACAAGAGTGTAGTTAAAACAGACGAATTGGGATTCATGAAAGTGTATTTTAGTAAGTAAGGTTACGAATATGAACCATCTATAATGGCATCATAGGTTGTGCAGGTATTTTATGTTCTAGATCCTTCAAATAGAAATTGGCCAATTTTTTTTTTATCGAACAAAACTACTAAATGGGAATATATGATTTCAAATGAGGATCACAAATTCATTGGTACTTCATAATAAATTTTTAGAGGTCCCAATGTATACAAGGTATTGTATGTTATAGGAGGCCACAAAGAGGGGATTTGGATACTTGATATAACGGTCAAATCCCTTCAACATTTAAAGAAAAAAATAGATAGTTCAATAATAAAGTTACATTTTTTAATATATATTATGTTGCCTCATATTATTATATATTCACTATTTTATTTACATGATCTAAATTAAATGTTCATCTACTTCAGTAGAAAATGTATTCTTCACATGTCAATGCTTTCAATCCTGAGGAACAATAGGTTTCTCAACATGTTGATGCTCCTAATGCAGAGGAGCAACAAGTTTATGGACATTCAAATACAACCAATACTAAGGAACAACAAATTGATGGTGTTGAAACCAAGGAAGTGGTAGAAGATGAACAACCTATTTCCCAAAAAAGTAGGAATGTATTGATTTAATGGTTTTAACAAAAATTATTAAGGCTAGAAACAAAGGAATCAAAGTGTTATAGAATTCATGTGGCCAACATGTTAATCCCAAAAAGTCCATTTTCATTAGTTACATTGGGCTCAACACTAGAATGCACATTACATTTTATGTAGATATGTGGCACAATGTTATTCCCACACTTAAGGTTGTAATTTAGGAATATATTAGGATAACATTATGATATAATTTCTTTTAAAAAAAAAAAAAATAATGAAACATTGATTTACTCTTCATTATCCCTTGAAGAATGCATTTATAATAGATGACTATAAAATGAGATTTGTAAAAATGATTTTAGGAAATTCTCATTCATACTTTTTTACAATTATTATGAAGTATTATATTAGGTATGCTAAAGGTAATGTAAAACTGTACCCGCCATAGATGTATGCACACATTATAAACCAACAAATGTTGAATTCATTTATTAGTCACTATGAGGAGATAATTTTTTAGGTACACTATTATTGGCAATACATCGCTTGAAATTAAATGTATTAATCACTTTGATTATCAATTGTTAATTTATGAAGCAATAACTGAGTACTGAAAATAAGTAGCATGTAAAAAAACCAACATTTTCCTACATAAAGTAAGGATGTGGTAAACTTCACTTGAAAAAAATGGTATGTGTTTTAAATCTAAAGAAATAATTTTAAGTGTCATGAATAAATAACATAATTATTATCTTTTGTTTATATTAAAATTGATGACTAAAAATCCCAATCATTTTCCATCCCATATCATGTGCTATAGAAGGAGGCTTGAGTAAATAAAGACGGGATACTAATAGATGAAAACGCATAAAAGTATGGTAAGAATGTGTCAGTATCATATAACAAAAAATTGTTCTACTTTAAAATTTTATTACATAATAATGATTACTTATTTCCATATATATTTTATTCATTTTAGAGACTGGAATCATAATCAGCTATACCTAATGAATGATTGCTATCAATGGCCTTGAAGCAGCTAGAACAATGTGGTCGCATCATAGGTGTGGGTTTTGGGTTGTCACACTGGACATATTTTGAGAAAATAAATACCTAGGAAGATAAAGATAAAAAAATTGATGAGATGCAAACACAAATAGAAACTCTGGAAGAAAAACTTAATTGGAAGTCTAAGTTGTTAGGGAATTTTATGGGAAGGCATTAAAGAGAAGAAACAACCTAAAAAATACAACTACATGAATATTGCCCACCCACCCCCACCCATCACTAGATTCTAGGAAAGACATTCCCTTCAAAGGTATACCTTATAAGAGGTATTCAATTTTTTCATAACTATTTTTGTAAAATGTGAATTTGGAAGACACTGATAGATTTCATGTACATATATTCTACAGGATTAAAATAATTGTGATTTACATCTATCATAACCCACCCATCACCTTGTTGTGAGGGGTACAATGTGTAACATAAAAGAATATATTCTACACAAAAATCAACTTCCATAGGGTCATGTGAGAGTGGGGATTCAGATACATCATGAGTCGAGCACCGATCTACCCATTACCCTTGATGATCTGTATTTTTATATGGTTTATCTTGCTATTGGAACTTTTATGGCATAGATGTTTGATCTTGTAAAAATACACATTGACAGGGAGGAATTCCTTTACATTTTTTTAATGAAAAACCTAACAATTAATGAAAAAAAGGCATAAACGGATGAATTTTATTATAGATAGAGAAATTTAAGGGGGTGAAACGAAAGGTAAAATCGAAACAATCTAAAGGATCAACCAATCAGTCTAAAATACATTTGAAAATTACCTTTACCCCACCAGTTCGACTTTTGTATTTACTAACATTACAAGTACATGAAGAGACAATGTTCAAAAATTGTGATATAACCATCATTGATTTTGAAGAAAAAATGTATAGATAGTTGATTAAAAACTTTCTTAGCCTTGATAATGTTGATGAAATCCTTAACAATGGATGGATAAGAGTCTTATTTTTAAATTTATACATGATATGCATTTTTGTTTTTCTCAATAGTTGATCTACTATGTTGATTATAGTTAAGTACTATTCATATTTTTGTAGGTGTATATTTCCTTACTATTTTAAGGGAAAACCCCGTGATTTTTTTTGGAATCATTAGTCCCCACATCACATATACATAGAAAATACCATTATAAGAAAAGCAAAATTGAGTAATAATGGATAGACCAATCACATTGTTTAAAAACAAACTTACATATAATAGACACTTCTTAATACCAATGATGAAAGGGTAAAAACCTATAATTTAATCATATAAAATATGTTTTCATTCCTTTTATTACTTATTCCATTTTTTAAACAACATTGGTTTCTCATTAAAATCAATTGGGATACTCCAAAGATTTATTTTCTAGATTCAATGCATGGATACCCATTATATCAACCACATGTGATGACATTTGTCATTTTTTAATACACTACATTAATCATTTTATAAATAAACATCAAGTTATACATTTTATATTATATTTTAATGAAAATTTTATTATGATAGGGTGGTGTTTAAATATCATCAAAATCATGGCATGAGGATATTCCATGAGCATACGATGCCTATCAACTTCTATAGGTGGATAAGTATTTAGGTAAATATAATATGATTTCACTATCAAAACATATAAAAAAAATTACTCATATATTTCAATGTTTCTATAGATTCTAAAACAAACTAATGACATAGATTTTGGTTATTAAATTTTCATATTTATGAAAGATATTATATTCCAGCAACAAACTAGCATCCCAGAAGAGGTATTTTCAATGATAATTACAATTTCATTTAAAATATTTATTAATTATTTGTTTATTTAAATTTTTTATGTACCATTATTTCTATCAAAAGTTCTCATATTCAGAATATGAAATTGATTTTTTAGAAACAAATGGGAAGAATACATGGTGTTAGAATGTATATTGAAATCATAAAGAGGTGAATTCATACTTTAGTTAATTTTCTCATCCTCTTATCTACTATTTTTTACTAAATTTACTTATCATTTTTATTTGATACTTATTTAGTAAATTTTCATAAAGATAATAAAGAAATGACTTCATCAAGAATTTTATTTCTTCGACCATTATGTGCTCTATTAAGAGAACAAAATGATATGATAAAAAAATTGTTGACAAAGTATTTAACAAGGATGATTCAATAGTGTACTATTTGTTCTCTTCATAGAGTTATTTGTTCTTTATTTGATCTTTTTATGTTCAGTGGTGTGTGTTATCAGTTTAAAAATGACTTAAAGTTTATGTTTTCAATGTGAACTGACATTCTAGTTCAAAATACACGTCACATACTGAAAAATGATCAAATTCATTCATATTGTTTTTATACTTTAGGAAAACAATCAATAAGTCGTTTTTAACATACATAAATCATCCATACCTCAACCCATTGTACGATGTGACCAGAATGACTTTAAGTGTATGTTTTTAGTTTAAATTTGACATTTTAGTTCAAAACACACTTCATATACTCAAAACCTAGAAAACACATTCATATGGTTTTTATACTTTGGGATAATTATTTATGATTTAATTTTGAAATATAGTAATCATCCACACCTCAATTTGATACATAGTTTTTCGGATATGACACGATGTGTATGTTTTTTATTTAAAATTGACACTTTTGTTCAAAAAACATGTCACATAATAAAAAAAGAGCAAACCCATTCAATTTTTTGATGAATTTTGATAATGATCCATAAGTCATTTGTGATGTGTAGTAATTGGACACACCTCAATCAAATACATAGTGTGACTGGAATGACTCAAAATGTTTGTTTTCAGTTTAAAATTGAAAATTTAGTTCTAAACATGTGTTCCTCACTAAAAACCAAGATAAAAAATCTATATCATCTTGATACTTTAGTAAAATTGTATATAAGTCATTTGTAACATGTAAAAATCATCCTCATGTCAATATGACACACAATGTGATCGGTATGACTCAAAATGCTTATTTTTAGTTTAAATTGATATTTTAATAAAAAAGACACATGACATACCCAAAACCATTAAAATGTATTTGGATTATTTTGATAATTTAAGAAAAAAATCCGTATGTTATTTTTGATGTGTAAGAATCCACCACACATCAATTTGATGCACGGTGTGAACAGTATGACTCAAAGTGTGTGTTTTTATTTAAAATTGATATTTTATTTCAAATCACATGTCACATGTTAAAAACCAATAAAATTAATTCATATTGTTTTGATGCTTTAGTAAAATGATCCATAAGACATTTTTTATGTGTAAGAATTAGTCTTACCTCAATCTGATACATAGTGGGACTGGTATGACTCAAATTGTATGTTTTTCGTTTAAAATTTTCATTTTAGTTCAAAAAACATGTCACATACTAAAAACTAAGAAAACACATTTTGATTGTTTTGATACTTTATTAAAACTATCCATCAGTCATTTATGACATTTATAAATCAATCAAACCTATATCTAATATGCAGTGTGCCCGGTATGACTCGAAGTGTATGTTTTTATTTTAAAATTGAAATTTTAGTTCAAAACATGAATCACTCACTAAAACCTGAGAAAACATTCTCATGTTGTCTTGATAATTTATAAAAATTCATAATCCATTTTTCATGTGTAGGAATCATATGTACATCAATACAATATAGGATATGACCAGTATTACTCAAAGTGAATGTTTTCATTTTAAATCGACATTTTAGTAAAAAAGAAACATGACATAATAAAAACCAATAAAATGCATTCAGATTATTTTGATACCCTAATACAATGATTCTTTGATCATTTGTGACATATAGGAATCAACCACTATTATCCTAATTAGATTAAATACCCTGATAGAGGGTGAATCAAGATATGAAATATTAAAACAACTGCACCTTCGGATCTTGTTTCGTCATTAAACAAAACACACTTCTCTCCCTTTCTCGTGGAAATGTATGAAAAAAATTGAAATCATGCAAAAGACACAAAAATTTTACTTGGTTCACCCTCACTGGGATACGTCTAAGGAGAATAAAATGACGATGTTATGATGTACCTAATCCAATAAGGCCAACTACCAAATTATAATATTTGGGATATATCACTTCTATACCCAACCTCACTACCTTTACAAAGTATAGGGTTAGCTCACTACTTTCCCAAGGGTTACTCCCTAAGTATATTTATTTGGATCACTACCGATAGAAATAATCACTTTCTTACTCTTCCTTTTCTCACTACTGATCATAGTTTATGGACATACAGGTCTCTTCATTATCAATAATGAATGCATCCTCAATTGTATGTAGATGCTTTGTTGAAGTTCCTCTTTTCAGCATACTATTAGTTTGTGGAAATTTCTTCCAAAAACTATTTGGTTCCTCTATGAACTATCCTACATACTCCATGAACTGCCTTAAATCCTCCATGAACTACACCGCACTGTGTAGCATGAGTGCTTCACAGATGCCTTTTTCTTCTGTGGATTTCCCAGGCTTCGCAGACAAATAATACCTAGTGTACCACCTACGATACGTGTTCCCTTTTACATTGCGCTCTAAAAATCCCTACAAACCTCCTTTCATGGACTATTCTCAAGAACTCGTTCCTCCTTCACGGAATCCTCCATCACAAACTCTTCTCCTTCACATAATTCTCCCCCGCAAACTACTTCAGACTTCACTGAATTATTCTCGAAGTGATGATCATATTTATTTAATTCTCTTTATATAATGATATAATTAAGGATATTTATATAGACTAATATATCTGAAAAAACTTGTTAATCTTCATTACCCAAAACTTCAATGTGGCAAAGCCTCATCGTGAACTTCTATGCTGTTTTCATAACACCTTATTCCTTTGTAGTGGTTGATGTATTTCGAAAATGAAAACCCATTATGGCACTATAAATTATCACCTCCATACCAAAAATGATGAGCCTATCGTGAATGGTTAGCCTCCCATGAACTAAAAACCTCCTGCAACCTGATTTCTCTACGTGGTTTGCATAGAACACTTCACAATCCACATAGTGATGTTGTGGGGAAATCATTCCTTTTCCGATTTTCCTTTGTCATTTTGCGTACCTCCTTGGGGGTCTGTGAACTATGCTTTGTGGTTTGTGAACTCTTGTTCATGAACTCCTTTGAAAAAAACCTTCCCTTTCTATAAAACAAACTCTCAATATTGTGATCCAAAAAATTGGCAAAAACTACGAAACCGGGCCACCTTAAACACATCTTCTTCAGAAACACCAACTATATTGATTGGTGGTCATCTGGATTTGTAAACAAAAACAATCACCCCTAAAAAATCAAAAGGATTACTTGAGGGATTTTTCCCAATAACCACACATAAATCTAACACATGGTGTGACCAAGATTCAAAGTTTGTGTTTTTATTTAAAATTGACCTTTTAGTTTAAAACACACGTCACATACTCAAAACTGATAGAAAACTTTCAGATTTTTTTGTTACTTTATTACAATGATACATAAGTCATTTGTGTCATATAGAAATTAATCTCAACTCAATTTGATACACGGTGTGATTGGTATGACTTGAAGTGTATGTTTTTAGTTTAAAATTGACATTTTAGTTCAAAACACAAATCACATACTCAAAACATAATAAATGCATTTATATTGTTTTGATACTTTATAATAATCATCCATAAGTCATTTATGATGCGTCAGAATCAACCATACCACAATCTGATACTCGGTGTAACCAGTATGACTCAAAGTGTATGTTTTTAGATTAAAATTGACATTTTAGTTCAAAACATGTGTCACTCACTAAAAACTAAGTAAACACACTCATATTATATTTCTACTATAATAAAATTAATCACAAGTTATCTATGACGCATAGTAATCAGACTCACCTCAATCTGACACATAATGTGACCAGTATGACTCAAAGTGCATGTTTTCATTTTAAATTGACATTTTAGTAGAAAGGAAACATGACACACTCAAAACCAAGAAAATAGATTATGATTGTTGTGATACTTTTGTAAATGTTCCTTAAGTCTTTTTTAATGTGTATGAATCAAACACGTGTCAATCTGACTCATCATGTGACCGGTATGACTCAAAGATTGTGATTTTATTAATAATTTACATTTTAGTTCAAAACACACATCACATACTCAAAACTAATAAAACTCATTCATATTGTTTTGATACATTAAGACAATGATCCATAAGTCATTTTTGATATGTAACACATATAGATTTTTAAAATAAGAACTTCATGTTTCATAGAATGTATGACACACAACACCAAGATTATAAGAAAATATAACATCATGAGACTTTAGGATACATCTATTTTTAAATAAATTAAATATCTTTAATATCTTGTGATGCACGCAACATTGGGTTTAAATGAAATGTGATACTCAATTAAATTGTTATTATTTAAACATGTCCATTATAACCTAGATGTTAAGTTGGAGAATATGAATATAACTAACTAAATTATGAAAATTATATGGTTTAAAAATTTAATAAATAAATAAAATGTATACCTATTGATTAGAGATTAAATTATAACCATTTGAAATAAAATGAAATGTTTTCCCAAAAAATTGTATTTTTCTGAAAGGTGGTCTAATCATGCTTTGTGCACATAATTTAAAATTAATTTTTACCACTTTTAGAAAACGTGTTTGACAAAATAAACTTAATTTTTTAAATATACAATTCAAAATTAACTTTGGGTGATATTTTTGGAATTTTCTAAAATAATTAATTTTTTTGATGAATAGTGAAAAATATAGAATTTTAATTTTAAACTGCCTTTTCATTTAAATTATTTATAATATTAAATTGTAATTGAATTGGAATTAAAGTAAAATTATATAAATTATAAATATATTATTCTAATTTAGGTTATTGGAATAAATTTTATTTTGAATTTTGATATAAAAACTTTGTAAACTTTTAAACATTTTCTCTTTGAAACCCCGCTTTCTCATCACATCTCTGGGATTAATTTTAAATTAAAATTTTCCAATTATATGAATAGAACTTGAAAAAATTTATTACATATTTGGAAACATAATAATTTATATTATCTAAAAATTTCAACTTAATTTTTGACTATAATGAATATTAAAAATAGTAAAAATTATTTATCGTTGTTAAGGTAAAAATGGGTTTACCAGAGGGTTAAAATAAGAACATAATGGTTAATAATGACCCAAAACTTATACAACACACATTTTATGGAATTATTTAGAACTTATAATATACAATTATCAATAATAATCTATTTTTGACCCTTGTGGTTTTTGAAAAATACTAGTATACCTTTTTGTTTTAAAAAATTACAAGTATGCCACTCACCACACTTATAAAAGGTCACCCCCTCTCCTATCATCTTCACACTTCAAAATCCCATTTTTTCGGCCAATAAAAACCAAAATGACTTCCTAAATTACCACTTATCATCTTATGATCCTTATTTTTTTTCATAAATCCAGCCTTATTATCCTTTTGGTACAAACCAAATGATGTTATCTGAGAAGAGGTAAAATTCCTAACTATGTATTTTTTCCTTCTTCCACCTCCTTAAAATATTATTAATTTATTAATATATAATAACACAAATATCTATGATATAATTATATTTTATTAGGTTAATTTTATGACCTATATCCATATCCTCTTCCCTTAAACGGTAAATGATAATGTTGCTCCTGTGTACGGTGAACTACCGCCTCGCTAACCGATGTGACACATTTTCCATCAACACCTCTCACCATTGGGTATGATGATAGATCTAAATTATATATATGATATTTATAAAATAATTTTACCTTTTAATTCATTATATCTTATATACCTTTTTACTTTCCGTTCCATAGTATATATGATAACATCACTCATGTGTACGACGGACTACCGTCTCGCGAAGCGAAGCGTTTTGTTTTCACTAACGATTTACATGGATGGTAATAAGGATATATTTAATGAATATATGTGATCTAAATGACATAATTATGATTTTAATTGAATATTTATCATTCTTAAAAGATAATATGTCATTTTATTTCTTAATTGTTCACTCACTGAAAGATGATAACGTCGTTCGTGTACATGTGGACTACCACCTTCACGAAGAGTTGTGACTATATTTTAATTACCATAACACATAGATGATATATTTAAGTTTATTTAAATAAATAATATGGTTTTTATGATATTATCAATCTGTAAAGATAAAATGTTACTTAGCTTCTTTCCATAATGATCGTTGAAAAATAGAAACGTTACTCATGTGTAAGTACGGTAACCATCTCCATGATCGTAACATACTTCATTTCTTAAAAATAATTGTTATTAAAAGTATAATTTATGTATAAATATTATATTTATTTCAATATTATTATTCTATATATGTTTAAAAAATAACCTCTTATACCAATAATCAACCTACCGAAGTCATTTTTGGCACATAAGTCAAATATCATTAAAATGATCAACGTAAACTTAATTGATTAAGTAATTTTATATAACATTTTAGGAAATGAAATAAAAGAAATAATAAACATGAAAAGGGTTATTAAGAAATTAAATAATTGACATAATTTTATTATTTAGGAATATAAATAAAGTACATGATGGGTCAGACTCAAGGTAAGGCTTTCTCGTCTCAATTTTACTTTTGTGAGACATATACCATATTCACAACTTATTTCCTTTTACGGTGTATATAATGCACCTATTGATATGTTATATCAAGAATCAATTTCTATTCATGGTATTTAAAGATTCAATTGAAGTTATTTCCTTAATGGTATTATGATTTTAAAGTCACCAAAGTGGTAAGGGTTTGTTTTACAGTCTCATCATAATTCGGGATTGTTTTTGTTTAAGTATACCTTGGGGGAATTATTTGATATTTTTATTTTAAAATAAATTTATTTTCTTACATTGTATTTATTCATGATCTTTTTCAAGTAATAGTACATTTTTTCTTCTCTTTGTTACTAAAAATGATTAAGGAATTTTTTTTAAGAAAATCTAACTTTATTTATCCTTCGGTCAAAAATTATTTTTTATTCCAAAACCATGTTTTCTAAAAATGTTTTCAAAAATGTTTTAATATTATACAATTATTTATTAAAGAAATTTTTATAAATGATGGATGATGAGCCTTGTCACACACGTTCTTAAAATGTTTATGATTTAACTAAGTGCAGCATAGTGGCTGACCTAGGTCATTCTCTCAAAGAGGAAGTGAATTAAACAACCCTAAATAAGTTTAAATAAAAAAAATAAATAAGTGAAATTAAATGACACAAAAGTTTGGGGGGGGGGGTATGGTTTTTGCGACTTTTGAATAATGCACTAAACAAGTGAATGAGATGGAACAATAAAATACACAATTTCTTTAAAAACACTTATATGAGAAGACATAGTGGATATAATATGACCCCTTTATCATTAATTTATCCTTATCCCATATGATTATAATTCATTCAATTGTAATCCCATAACCTTTGGAACCCCCGAACCCTATGAAAATTAACACGACCAAAAATATTGGAAAATGAGCCTTTAGTCAACTTCGAGACTTCTAGTCGTAGAACCCTACTTTGATTGTGATCCAAGAGCCAAATTATGGTAAATAGTAAATTATGAAAGCATATACTACCTATATTTTAGAATTAATTATTCTTAGGGATAATACTTGAACCCTACAAGTCTATCCCAATTTGATTAGATTTTGCAATTGAGGTTTCACTCACACACTTTACATAAGCCTGACCACGCAGTCAAATAAAAGTCAATAGAGTAATATTAGAAACTAAAAATAAATTAACTGATCACAATTTATGAATGAAAGTATGTTTATGGACTCAAAATAAATAAATGAAGGGAGTACAGATTAGATCAACTACAAACGAAATCACTCTTCCATGGGTATAGTTGTCATTATGGTGACATTTTTCATAAGCAATGGATTAAAAGGGGAACACCCAATATCATATCTACTCTTAGATTCCAGACCAAGAGAAAATTAAGAAGATGAGAAAATAGAAACACAGAAGATTAATTGAAGAAAAATTCAAGATACAATCATGAAAATAAAGGTAACAAAGTGGAGGTGGGACAGGAGAGCCTTCTTGGAAGAGATCTTTGCACAAGTCCTTACATATTCCAAGGTTTGTGAGGTGTTCCCAAGAACCACCCTTTAGGTAAAACGTTACTAAATCCTTTACCAACCCTCCCAAAAAGTCAAAACATCCTTTAAATAGAGTTTCGGAGGGCTAGGGTTGCAAAACCTTTTTAAATGTGAATAGGAAATTAGGAGAAATTTATTAATCTCACTTTCACTACATAGTTGACCTCCAAAACGTGAGAATTGGATATCCTTATAGAAGGATTATTTGTGAATAATAATTTCCCAGATCTTCCCTCCATATTTGGGCATAATATAAGTCTGGATGAAGAAGATATGACCCAAATGGTGAAGTGATGTCCAATCTGGATAGTTCAGTCCATCTTTGCCTTCATAGCCCATTTAATCCACTCAAATGCATGATATAACTTAGATTCCCAAAATTAAAGTTGTATCCCATATAGTTAGGAACACCTTTACAAACTATTAAGGAAAAATAATTTATAGAAAAATATTTATTTCTGAAATACTGCAATGAATTTTAAAAGGGTAAAACTGGAATTTCCATGAAATTTTCAAATGAATGATCTAATCCCAAATATTCCATAATTAAACATATTTAGCATAATGTGAGGAAATTATATCATTATTATCAGTAAAATATTCAATAAAAATGTGTTTTATCAACTCCTCCATACTTACCCTTTATAAATCTTGGGAAAAACCTTATATTATGTATTCGAAAAAATTGTGACAAGATATGCATGTTCATATTTCTCAATCCATAGTGGAAATATAAGCAAAGTAAGAATACCACCAAGAGTCAATATTACTAAATTTTAAATTAATTGTCTCCTAAATTGTGTCAAAAAAAATCCAGTGAGATCCATAACACTAATCATAGCGAAACAATTCATGGGTATACCATGCCACTAATTCTCCACGTGTGTGTGTGCCAACCTTTCCAAGCTCATAAATCCATCCTTTATTCAGTATATCCTGTTCAAGTAAAATAATTCTTCTTACCTGGTTTAATTCACCGAACATGTTCTACATTCCTTTGCAATCAAATTTCAAGACCCACTCACTTATGCATTTATGAAAGTCAAACTTTAACCTCCTGACCTAGATATCCCCATATGTTGTTCATTTAATCACTTCCCTCATTTATTATTTTTTTTTGTTTTTTAAAGTTTCACTTTGAACAAATCTCACACTCAACTCTCAACCCGTATTTTATCTCCTCGCGACATTAATTGTAATAGTTATAACAATATAAAAGGTAGATGAAGAGTGATTTTTAACCTATCCAAGACACAACCCATATTTTTTTGAGGGCGTATAATAGTCAGATAAGAGGTACACATGCATAGGTCAATTCGGTACAGTAATGAAACCGATCAAAAGAGAAATGAATGAATGTATAAACCAATTAATTTTTTAACTAACTTGACTATACCTTCAATTGAGTAGGAAAATTTTCACAATTCATGGTTGAGTGAAAAAAATTGTGTGGGGAAATCAATGACACAATTTACCATGAACAAATATCACAAATAATGATGTCAAAATCTAAAAGGTTTTATAATGACATAACCATTCATATCATCAACAACTTAAATTTTTATAAAAATCAACCCTTGATGATGAAATCTTTCTCATGCTTATAATTCTACCAAAGAATTTGGAAAATGTGAATTTTCCATATGTTCCATATGAGAATGTTACATGATATTTTTTTTATAAATTGATTTTTTAGGTTTATTTTTTAGAAAATTTTAACCAAAAAGTTAATAGAAAAGACACACAAAATACAAAAAATTAAAATCCCAAATATCTACCCCAAAATGTTGTCCCCTCCCCCACACTTAAAATATTGCATTATCCTCAGTGTGAACCTATGAGAGATATGTGCACCTGAAAAGCATAACTTTAAATAGGACAAATAATATAAAAGTGAAAGGGTTAGGAATAGCCTGATATGCTCAAGTGATGATGGGGTCATGTGGTGAGATGAAATCCACTGCATTAGTTGGAAGTCCCTCAATGTATTTCTTCAAACGTTTCCTGTTGACTTGTAAAGCTCTTTCCAGTTTCCACTTGTTTGATCTCTACTAAGATGGAATAAAGATTCTCATTGGGGAAAGTGTCCCATAGTGGTACCTGGGCCAAGGTTTCTACCTCTAGTGTGTGAGTAATCTTACTCATGTGGTCTGCCACTAGGTTTTCAGACACATTATTGTCCTTTATTTTAATATCAAATTCTTGAAGGAGCATCCATCAGATAAGTCTGGGATTTGCATCTGGCTTCTTCAAAAGGCACCTCAGAGATGCATGGTCAGAAAAAAAATTACTTTAGATTCCAATAAATATGAACTTAATTTATCTATGGAAAATATGACAACAAGAAACTCATTTTTTTGTGGTAGTGTAGTTTTATTGGGTTGAATCCAATGTCCTCGATGCATAGGCAATCACATGTGAACATCCCTCCACCATCTGTGATAAGACAGATCCAACTGCAAATTTGGATGCATCACACATAATCTCAAAAGTAATGTCCCATTGTGGAGGCTGTATGATCAGTGGTGTGGTCAGACACTTCTTTAGCTCATCAAATGTTACCATGCTTGAATCATGAAACACAAAATCAGAATCCTTTTGAAGTAATCATGACAAAGGAAGTGCAATCTTACTAAAATAATTGATGAAGCAGTGATAAAATCCTATATGCCCTAGGAATGATCTAATATCATGAAAAAAATTAATGATAGGGTAAGAATGAAATAACGTCTAGCTTATATCTATCATCCTATATCCCTTGTTTTGACACTACATGCCCTAAGACAATTCCACACTCTTCCATGAAATGGAACTTTTCAATGTTCAAGACCAGATTCTTTTCAATACAATGATTCAACACCTTTCCCAAACTACTTAGAAATTCATCAAATGAGGATCCATATACTATAAAATAATCCATAAATAACTCCATGCAGGTCTCAATAAAATCAAAAAAATACTCACCATGCATCTCTGGAAGGTACCTGGGGAATTTCAAAGTCCAAATAGAATCCTCCGATAGGAAAATGTGTTGAATGGACAAGTGAATATTGTCTTCTTATAATCCTTTAGAGCTATAAGAACCTGAAAATATCCAGAAAATCCATCCAATAAATAGTAATATGTTTTCCCATCTATCTCTCAAACATTTTATCAATAAATGGGAGGAGGAAATGGTCCTTTTGAGTAGATTTATTTTGTTTCCCATAATCAATACACACTCACCAATTGTTTTCCACCCTCATTGGAACCAACTCATCATTCTCATTTTTAATAATAGTAATACTGCCTTTCTTAGGAACAACCTGAATAGGACTCGCCCACTGGGAATCTGAAATAGGATAGATTATACCTGCCTCGAGCAGTTCTTCAACATCTTTTTTCACAACTTCCAGAAGAGTTGAGTTTAATATCCCCTGTGGTTGTCTAACCAGCTTAGCCACATCCTTAAAAAGAATCCTATGCATGAAAATGAAGGGGCTAATACCTAATATGTCACCCAAGGTCCACCCGATTACCCTGATGTTCTCCCTAAAAAGATTCAAGATATTTTATTTATGTACAAAAGTGATATTATTAGAAATGATAACAGGTAACCTCTCACCACTCAACAAGTATGAGTATTTTAGATTTGGTGGCAATGGATTGAGTTCCAATGAAGGGGGTGCAGTATGGATGGACACAATGAAGGAACTGGAATATGTGCACAATGAACATCAGTACCAGAATATACATCATCATAACTAGAGAATAAAGCATCAAAACCATCAGTATATTCGACATCCAAGTCATAATTAGAGTGAACATGATCAAAATCAGAATATGAATCCATTTAAAAATCAAATATAAGAGAGTTTTGTGCATTAGAAATAGGTGTGGAGGTGCTCTTAGACCTCAAACTAGATCCAATACTCATAATATCCCTTAGCATAAGATAATAAAATTCCATGGGATTTTTATTTAGTGGTTCAGAATGGGAGATAACAAAAGTAGAATGGTCCTCTGAGGGGTACTTTATGGAATCCATAATATTAAAAATCACAACTTCATCTCCAAAATCCATGGAAAGTGTACCCTCATGGACATTTATGATTGTTTTTTCAGTTTTGAGGAAGGTCCTACCTAATATAATTGGAGCACGAGAACATACTTGATCATACTCCATGTTAAGAACGTAGAAATCTACTAAAAATATAATGTCTCTTACCCAAACAAGCACATCCTCAAGGGATCCCATTGGATATGTTGTAGCTCTATTCACCAACTCCACCACTACTCTTGTCAGCTTCAACTCACCAACCTATAAAGAAGAGAATACAGAGTGAGGCGTCACATTTATGGAATCTCCAAAATCACATAAAGCATCAGAAAAGTGTAACTCCCCTATGGTGCATGGGATGGTGAATGTCCCTGGATCCTTGCACTTCATTGGCATTGATAGAGTTGGTGTAATGAGTGCTGACACATTCCTTCCAAGATTGATCCTCTCATTTCCCTTGATCCCACTTAGATTAGTACAAAGTTATTTTAGGAGTTTGGAATACCTTGGGATTTTTTTAATGGCCTCATAAGGGGGAATTTTATCTCCACACGCTTGAATGTGTCCAAAACCTCCTTTTTCATTGCCTCTTCAACCATCTTCTTGGTTTTAAAAATCCTATTTGTAAAGGGAAGAGGTTTAGGAGGAACATAATGGATCTTTTTATTACCTTTTTATTTCTCTATGGGATTCTCATTATTTATTCTTGGAGTAGATTGGGAAGGTAGATTTCCTGAATTCTTACTTATTAGTTCATGGAGGGCAGTGGAAATCTAGCTTATTTGGGTCTTCAACTCTCTCAACTTTGAACCTTGACTCTTCAAATCATTCTGTTGATAAAGAACAATTTGTTTCAAAAGATCATCATTATTATAACCTACTTTTGTCTAATTAGTCCCTTGTTGCTGACTTATTGATGCTTGAGTTTCAAATCACCTTTGGGGTTGTTGGAAACCCTGTTGGTAAGGTGGAGGTTGCTAGAAGTTTTGTTGAAAAGGGGGACTTTGTTATTGTCCAAAGGCGTACCTAATGTCCAATTGATCCTTCCACCCTTGGTTGTATGTTGGAGCAAACGAATCAAACTTGTTTTGGGGATATGGTTGTTGTTTCTACTGATATGGTCTCCCAAGAAACACTACTGCACAATCTTATGTTTCTTGTAGTTGGGGGAAATAGTCAGTTGGGTGGATTCTCTTAGTGAAAATGCCACAAGGCCTTGAAGAAGGGGGTTGGTATGTCTTTTTAGCCAAACCAATTTGTCCCACCATAGTTGTCAATTCTTTCATCTTGGTATCAATCAAATAACATTAAAGATAATATGGAATTACTGGTGTACTCCTCTAACATGTGGGGTACCACAATCTCTAAATTGTTTGGAGTTTTGTTCCATCTTATAGATCAACCCATGTGCAGCTTCTGGTGTTTTGTCGACCAATGCCCCTCTAGCTGCGGAATCCACTATACTTCTCTCCATGGGTTAGAGTCCTTTATAGAAGTTCTGGCTGAAGAGTTTTTCACTAATTTTGTGATACGAGAAGCTTGCAAACAACTTATTGAATCTCTTCCAATAATCATACATTGACTACCCATGTTACTAATTGATCCCTGATATCTTCTTTCAAATGGAAGTGGTCCTTGATGCTAGAAAAAATATTTTTAAGAAAAGACATTTCAAATCATTCCAACATGTTACATCTTCAGGTTGTAAATAATACATCCAATCCTTAGCAGTTCCATCAAGCAAGAATGTGAATGCTCTAAGTTTTATTTAATATTAAAAGAAATTTCTTGGTTTTATTATTGAGCATATAAAATTGAATTATTTTAAATTTTTGTTTGGATCCTCACCACATAATCCATGAAATTTTGGAAGAAGTTGAATTAACCTATATTTTAGTTCAAAGTTTGATTTGAGAGTTGGATATGAAATTCATGTCGGTTGATAATTAATATATGGTGCATCCAACTCTCTAATATCCCTATTGAGTTCATTGTTGTTATTTTATTCCATTGTATTTTTTTAATATTTGTTTTTAAAGAGTTTCTAATTTCAAAATTCTTAGAGTGGAGTAATTCTCTAGTTGGGAAAATGTCGACACCATAGACCGAGATTGTTTGATTCTATCCCTAAGGCTACGCTCAATCTCAGGGTCTAGATCAAAGAGATCCTTGGGGTGGGATCATTTCATAAATCATAGAAAAGAGAAACAAAAGCAGTGGACACCAATATCATTAAATGTGGTTTCAATTGATGGTCTGAAAAAGAAGAGGTGGGTAAGAAAGAATGGAAAAGAAAAGGGAGGAGAAGAAAAGAAACAAAATAAAAAATAAGAATAAATAAATTACCTAAAATTGGTTGAATAAGACACTTTCCTCCCCATTAATGATACCAATTTGAGGAGACTTTTCACACATGCTCTAAAAAATGTATGTTATTTAACTAAGTGCAGCACAGTGGGTGACCTAGGTCATTATCTCAAGGAAGAAGTGAATTAAACAACCTTTAATTGGTTTTAATAAAACACAAAAAAAAAATTGAAAACAAATGAAGCACAATTTGGGGGTTGGTTTTTGTGACTTTTTAATAATGCACTAAAAAAGTGAATGATATGGAACAATCAAAGACACAATTTCTTTAAAAACACTTAAATGAGAAAACGCGGTCGATCTAATCTGAACCCTTCGTCATTAATTTATCTTTATCCCATATGATTAGAATTAATTCAATTGTAATCCCATAACCTTGTCAACCCTCAAACCCTATGGAAATTTACACGACCAAAAATATTGGAAAATGAGCTTTCGGTCAACTTTGGAACTGCCAATCACATAACCCTACTTCTATTGTGATCAAAAAGAAAAATTATGGTAAATCGTCAATTTGGGAAGCATATCCTCTCTATATTTGAGAATCAATTATGCTTAGAGATGAGACTTGAACCCTAAAATTCTATCCCTAGTTGATTAGATTTTGATATTGATGTTTCACTCACACACTTTACACAATCCCGACCACACAGTTAAGTGCAATTCGATCAAGTAATATTAGAAATTAAAAATAAATTAATTGTTTGGACCACTTTGTGTATAAGGTTTTATTTTTTGTCAATAGTTTTCAATGAAGATCAAAATGAAGGAGATCAATAAGTACTCCAATGAAATGGAGGAATGAAAATTCAGATGATTATTGTACTGATCATAAGTTCAAAGAACTTGAGTCAAAGGTGACACATTGTTTACAACAGTGATGAATGGTGCTGTATAATCCATCTGAGGATGATTAAAGAAGAACGAGAATTTGACGAAGATCATGCAATTTTTCATGATTGCATGAGAACCATGAAAGAGACTTCTTGAAGAATAGAATTGTATGATTTTCATGAATTAGAGAATGCCAGTTAAAGAAGAGGACAGTGTGGAAGGGATTGGAATTCTGATATGGCCATGCACTTCATGCAAGCAGTGTTTTGGAATCAGAACATTGAAAAATGGTAAAGGCATGGGCTACGCAAAAAACCAGAGTTGTGCACGGAAAAATGGGAATTTTCACGAAAAATGTTGTGTGCGGAATAGCTGGGTGAGTTTTTTTGTGCAAGCAGTGTCTCAGATCATAAATACTAAAAATCAGAAAAGGCAAGAGGTGCACGAAAAATCGAAGATGTTTGCACCATGTGCATGGAAAGTCAAACTTGTGTGCGAAAAGATGGTTGTGCGCAAAATGTGGGTTTGATGTTTTATGCGCAAGAGAGGCTTCATGTTCAGAATAATGAAAAATGAAAAAGTCATGAGGTGCACGAAAAATCTAGGTGGTGCGCGAAAATAAAAGGAAGGCATGCATAATCTTAGGAACTGAGAGACTGTTTTATGCGCAGGAAGGGGTTTTACGCGCAAGGTCAAAAATGCCTATAAATATGAGGTGAAACCCTCTCATAAAAAAAGTCTCGACACTTAGAAAAATCTTGAGCTCTGACGCGCTGAAAAATTGAGGTATAGAGTGGTGTGTGAAAAGAAGTTTTGCACGAAAAAGAAGGTGTTGCAGGAAAAAGGGAAGTTCTGCGCGAAAGAGAAGAGTTGCGCGAAAATCCGTTTTCGTGCCAAAAAGGTATTTTTACGTGCAAGGTTTGAATTTTACACGCAAGACACTGGGAAGGGTGTGTAAAAAATTTGGGGGTCCCACAGGTCTTTGACAGGTGCTTAGCACTCTCAAATATGCTTTGCAAAGATGGAAGAACAGTGAACCATTTGGTTTGATGAAGAGAAGTAGTACCACACACACATGACTGGTGTTTAACACCCTCATTGTGCTTTTTGAGCAGAAGAAGAACGATTGTGCAACTAAACTCAAATATACACAGAGAGAGGGAAATATAACGATACACTCAGGTGTCAGTATTGGGAATTGAAGGAAGAGAAGAAGGAGATTTAGTGCATTCATGTATTTCACTAAAGTAGAAGATCGATTACAAAAGAGAATAAACTCAAGACTCTGATGCAAGAAGAGTCTCATGCTAAGGAGAGGGAAAGACTTCAATGTGAATCTGTTGAAGAGATACTCATTTCTATAAACTGACTAGGACTTCACCAAAGGCAGTCAGCTAGGGGGAGTCAAAGGGTGTGGCCCGAGGGACGCACTGGGCTATCCCTAAACATTTGTAAAGGCAGTGAGCCTGGGACAGAGTGACTATTCCCAAACCATTGTAATCCAAAACTAGTGAAGAATAATGGAATTAGGTATGATCGGAAACCTGTCGGAATATGATCCTTGGATGTAGCCCTTTTTAGTTAACCAAGTAAAAGTGTTGTGTCGACTCATTGCATGTTAATGTTTGATTGCTGACCATATCCATCATACAGGTTTTACAACTTCCTACCAACGTGGGGACTAGATCCATTACATTAAGAGAAAAAGTTGACACCCTGATTCACCCCTCCCCTCTCAGGGTTTCCCGGGGTCCTACATTAATTGATCAAAATTTATAAATTATATTATGTTTATGGATTCAAAATAAATAAATTAAGGGAGTACGGATTAGATCAACTACAAATGAAATCAATCTTCCATGGACAGAGTTGTCATAATGGATATGTTTTTTATAAGCAATGGATTGAAAGGGTAACACTCAATATTATCTCCACTCTTAGATTCCAAACCAAGAAAAAATTAATAAGATGAAAATATAAAAACACAGAAGATTAATTGAATAAAAATTAAAGATACAAGCATAAAAACAAAGAAAAACAAAGTGAAGGTGGGAGAGGAGAGCCTTCTTGGAAGAGATCTTCACAAAAGGACTTAATTATTCTAAGGGTTATGAGATGTTATCAAGAACCACACTTTGGGACACACCTTCCCAAATCCTCTACCAACCCTCCCAAAGAGTAGAAATATCCTTTAAATAGAGTTTGGTCGGGATATGGTTACAATGATTTTTTAAATGTGAAAGGTAAATTCGGCCAAATTTATTAATCCCACTTTCACTGCATAGTTGACCTGAAAATGCAAGAATTGTCTGGACTTATAGATGAATTATTTGTTTATAATAATGTCCCAGAGATTCCCTCAAAAGTTTTTCCCAATCTAAGTCTGGATAAAGAAGATACAACCCAAATGGTGAAGTGATGTCCAATCTGGATAGTTGAGTTCATATTTTTTTTCATAGCCCATTTACTCCACTCAAATGCACGATCTAGCTCTGATTACCTCAATTAAAGTTGTATCACATGTTATTAGGAACATAGTTACAAAATATTAAGTAAAAATAATTTATAGAAAAATATTTATTCCTAAAATACTATAGTGAATTTTAAAAGGGTAAAACTTGAATTTTCATCAAATTTTTAAGTGAATGATCTAATCCCAAATATTCTATAATTAAACATATTTAGAACAATGTGAGGAAATTATATCATTTATTATCAATAAAATATTCTATAAAAATGTGTCTTATTAATTTCTTTGAATTTTTTTTAAAGGAATCTTATTTTCATTTTCTGAATGAGGCACTTTCTAACCTTTTGGAGTGAAAAATGAATGTTCTTTTTAACTTATATGGCATATAAAGAATTACCCACCATCATGTTTATCATTTATTTGGAGATTCCATTAAAATTTTACAATTTTATTTCTAAAGAATTTTTTTCCCAAATATTCTATAAATTCTTAGTTTTTAAAATTTATTTTCAAAGAAAAATATTTTGACAATATTTTATGAATTTTCTAATTTTAAAATAAAAATGGTGATTTTAAAAAAAAATTATTTTCTAAAAAAATATTCTAATTGATCTTTAAAAATAATTTTATATTTAAGAATACATCCTTTGATGTAAATTGTTCATTAATGGGGATATATTCCAATGATACCATCCATATCATTTCTTTGGATGGTTTATAATGAGTTTGACTGGGGAAGTACAATGTTGATACTATTCATTTTAATCTAGATGGTTTATGATTATGTTTATTGATTGTGAAAAGTATTTACATTTTATATGATAGTTTAAATTAGAATGTTTATGTGGGTTATATTTCACCCCTTTCATATGAGGAATGCATTGGACTAAGTAAGTGATGGGTGGGGTCTGCTATAGCCCCTCGATGCATCAGTAGGTCTAACAAGACAATTTAGATTGGGTTTTGTCTAAGGTATTACCCATTTATTCATATATCTTAGAACAATGTATTAATGATATGTTTTAGATGTATTAAATTATGCATTCCATTATTTTGAATTTACTTATTGAAATTCCATATGATTATTCGATTAGTTAGAATATCAATGGTTAATATTTCAAACTCATGTGATTATTTATATGGAATTATTTGATGATCATTTATTCTTGCAATATTATGATCAAGTTATTTATTAAATGGAATGTTTTTCAGTTATTTACCTTTACATATTGATTATGACTTATTTATTCATATCTTATCTTGTATGTTTATCCTTATTGAGCATCTCATCACACTCCTTTCTTATGTTTTATTTTTTCCAAGATACCAAGAACTGTTTTGTGATTTATATATAGGCATAAACTATGAGGAATTATGGAGTTCTCAAATAAAATACTTTGTGTATTTTATGTTTTCATTTTTAATAATAATTTCATGTACGTATCTAGTTTACTAAGAATACAAAACTATTTGGTCCTTTGAGATATGATTCCTTATATCTTATGCTAATGTAATAAAGTATACACTGGCTCTGGGTGACTAGGGTTGGGGTCATTTCAATTGATTTTATAGGAAGTTTAGTATAAACCATTGGAAATAGATTTAGGAAACCTTACATTAGGGAACATAACCCAATGATATACTTTGAGGATAAGTATAGAAAAACATACTAAATTTTTGGTATGGATGAGATTATGTTGTTTTTTCTAGAAATTAATCCATGTATAGATACTACAAGTGGACATGGTTATAAGATAAATGTACCTAGGGGTAATAACTCAGAAAATGGCGCATTGGGCTTGACTCGATTTCCACCTAATGCCCTAAAATGGGCCTTAATTCACACCTTGTTTGACACACTTAGGGGATATAATCAGATTAATTCAAATCTTCTTTAAAAACCATTGTCATGTGTTTGAAAATATTTTTATGATTTAAAAACATTCCCAAATAAACCATGTTTATGATTAGGAGATTAGTTATGCATACATTTGTTAATTTATGTTAAGTGTTTCACTAGTATTGGGATTATACATTATGTTTCATAATTTTATGATCTAATCTAGTATAATCCATTATTTATAAATCATTCCCAGTGAAAGGAATGTGAACTGTATCAACATACATAATCCAAAGAGAAAGAATGACCATTTCTATTATGGGATTAAGCTAATATTTCAAAGGTAACTAGTCTCTTAAACATCCTCATCATAAAAAGACGTAGTATAATGTGTTATCAAGATATATTAATAATTATTTAAGTATTATGTATTCAAAGGGAAACTAAACAAGAAGATTATAGAAGAGAGAAAAATGTATATGGGAAAGAAGGTAAATAAGGTTTTTCCTAAAAGTGATAATTTTGGAATGAAACAACCTATTACTTTATTGAATAGAATGAGAAATTAATACATGTGTAGAGAGAAATTCCACCATTCTCATGATTTAAATGGAAAGAAAGAAATTTTCAGTGTTCAATACTCTAAATTTTAGGAGATGGGACACTATGCAAATGAATGCCCCAAGCATCAAGGGAAAATATCTCAAAATAAGCTAAGGGGTCATGGTTAAGATTATGATATTACTATATATAGAGTGGAATGATTAATGTTATTGTGTTTAGATTCATGAATTATGTAATAGGATTATTATATTAAATTATATTATGTTTATAAGAAGTATGTGATTTATAAGGACTGTACTTCACTATTATTTCTTATATGATTTGAGAGCATATTTTAAATTGTATTGATAACCAAGAAAAGTGATTTAGTTAAAAGTTAAACCTCTTGGAAAGAACATGATTGAGGGAGGATAAACTATAATATGTTCCTTATATTGAGATAATAATGATATGTTTATGGTATTGTGTTGGTGACCTTGAAATTGGTTGGAGGTTTGATGGTTTATGTTATCTTTTCTAGAGTTTACAACAAGTATTGATTTAAGGAATATATTTCACAACTCAAGATTTTATATTTTCAAGCATGAATGTTTTCATTAAGGTTTTTTGGTGATAAAATCATTCACATATTTTGAAGGTGACATTAATATCAAATTTATATTTTTTTGGGGAACATAATGTTGATTTAGTGACCTTCCTTCAAAAAGTTTGGAATTTGAATTTGGAAACACATATTTCGGACAAGTATTTAGGTTAAATATTTATGAAATAGATTATGTTGAGATTTGTGTGATATTGGATACATTTTGGTAACCATTTTTTTCTTGTAAAATATCTAGGGATATAAGGAATGAACTTTAATTCTTTTATTCAGCTAATGATTTATTAATTGTTAATTTAAGAACTAAAGGTATAAAAATTCCTATCAGATATTCATTTCATAGAGTAAGAGATAACGTAGGAATTGATAAAACCACATCCAAATTATGAAATTATGACTATAGAAATATATCAAGACACTTTATTTTCTTATTCTCTTAGTATAGATAGTAAAGGAATTACTCAACACTAGGGAAAGGATCTTGAAAAAAAATGTGATCCTAGTAACTTTATTTCCATTGAATCAAACAGTGCCTTAACTCATCAAAGATTTATGGTTTTTTGGTCCTTATCCATTTATAAATCACTCACTTTCTTGTGATAAATTATCTCTATCACTATCTATTAATCCTTGGTCATTAGTATTCTTTTCCATGTCCATGTTTTCATCTCCCACTAATGTTCTCCTATAAGGAAACCTAGCATTGTGTTACTCTGGATAACTTTTGTGCATCCCCTTCTCTCTTATCAAGATAATGTTTTATTAACCATTTTTTTGATGTGGGTTTTCAAAGAAGGTATTTTAAAATTTCAAACCCTTGATTATCGATATCAATATTAAATTATGTGGATGTAATTTATTTAAGGGGGAGAATGTAACACCTCGATATTTTTAAAATAGGAACTTCATGTTTGATAACATGTATGACATAAAAAACCAATAATATAAGATAAAATAACATCCTGATAATTTATGAAACATTTCTTTTAAAATAAATTCAATCTCTTCAATATATTTTGAGGCATAGAACACATGGTTTCAATGAAATGTGATACTCTATTAAAATATTATTATTTAAATATGACCATTATAACATAGTAGTTAAGTTGGTGGGTATGAACAGTACTAACTAAATTATGAAAATTATATGGTTTGCACATGTATAAAATAAATAAAATAGATATTTATTTATTATAGATAAAATTATCACAATTTTAAAGAAAAATAAACATTTTCCCGAATAAATGTATTTTTCTAAAAGGCGGTCTAGTCGTGCTTTACCCTCATAATTTAAAATTAGTTTTTAATAATTTTAAAAACACTATATAAAAAAATAAAACTTATTTTTTAAATATAATTGGAAAAATTATCTTTAGGTGAATTTTTGAGAATTTTCTAAAAGGATTATTTTTTTGATGAATAGTGAAAAATACTAAATGTTAATTTAAAACTGCATTTTCAATTAAATTATTTATAATGTTAAAATTTATATTTAATTGGTTTTAAATTAAAATTATTTCAATTTTATATAAAGTAATCTAATTTTGGTTATTGGAGTCAATATCATATGGATTTTTTTATATACAATTTTTGTAAACTTTTGCACATTTTCTCTTTGAAAACTCACTTTCTCATCGTGTCTACGAGATTAATTATAAATTAAAATTTTCCACTTATGTGAATGTAATATGTAAAAATGTATTTAATATTTTTAATAATAAAAATTTATATTATATAATAATTTCAACTTAATTTTGGACCCTAATAAATTATAAAAATAGTAAAAATTATTTACCGCGGTTAGGGTAAAAATGGGTTTACCTAGGGGTTAAACTAAGAAGATAAGGGTAAAGAATGATCCATAACTTTTCCAAAACCCATTTTATGGAAATATTTAGACATTATAATGTATAAATCTTATGAATAATCCAATTTGGTTTCTTTTGGCATGTGAAAAACATGGGTACACAATTTTCTTTTCAAAAATTACTAGTGTGCCACTCACCTCACTTATTAAAGGTGACCCTCTATCCTCTCCTCTTAACACTTAAAAACCCATTGGTTATGAAAATACATATCCAAATCACTTATATAATTCCCTTATACCATATTATAATACTTATTTTTGTCATAAATCCAACCTAATAATTTTTTTGGTGCAACCCAAATGAAGTTTTCGGAGAAGAGGTAAAATTCCTAACTACGCGTTTTTGTTTTATTTCTTATTCCACCTCCTTAAAAGATTATTAATTTATGATTATATAATAAATAAGTATATAAAATATACTTTTATTTTTTTAGGTTAAGGAAATTAATTATATCCATCTCATCTTTCCTCAAATGGGAAACGATATTGTCGCTCATGTGTATGGAGGACTACTGCCTCACGAACCAATCTGACATGTTTTACATAAACACCTCTAACAGTTGGGTATTATGATGGATATAAAGTATATATATCATATTTATAACATAATTATACCTATATATTCATTATATAATTTTTTTACTTTCCATTACGTTGGGGATATGAAAATTTTTCTCGTGTGTACGTCGAACTATTACCTCGCGAAGCGATGTGATTAGGTTTTCACTAACACTTTATATGGAAGGTAATAAGGATAAAGTTAAGGAATATATATGATATAAATGAAATAATTATGATATTAATTCCATATTTATCATTCTTAAAATACAATATATTATTTTTTTTCTTACTTTTTCACTCACTGAAAGGTGATAACATCGTTCGTGTACGCATGGATTACTGCCTTCATGAAGAAATGTGACTCTATTTTCATCACCATGACATGCGTATTATATATATAAGTATATTTAAATAAATAATATTTTATTTATGTTATTATTATCATTATATAAATATAAAATATTACTTACCTATTTTTCATAATGATCATTGAAAAATAGAAATGTTACTCCTCCCTATATATAGCCTATCGTCTCCATGATCGTAACATACTTCATTTATGAAAACCATATTTTATTATTGGTTTTAAAAGAATAATTGATGTATAAATATGATGATTATTCCATGATTATTATTCAGGATATGTTAAAATAATGACTACTTAGAAAAATAGTTAAATTAACAAATTCATTTTTGACACATAAGTCAAATATCTTTAAACATCCAAAATAAACTTAATTGATTAAATAATTGTATTTAACATGATAATAATTGAAATAAAATAAATAATAAACTTGAAAAAATAATAATAAAGTATTTAATTAACATATTTTTATTATTTAGGAAGATAAATAACGTACGTGATGAGTCAGACTAAAGGTAAGGGTTTCTCGTCTCACTTTTACTTCTATGAGATGTATACCATATTCAAAACTTATTTAATTTTTATGATGTATATAATTCCCCATTTTATATGTTATATCATGAATATATTTCTATTTATGTTATTTAAAGTTTCATTTAAAGTTATTTCTTTCATAGGGCAAATTTTTCACAATCTCATCATTATTTGGGATTGTTTTTTTAAGTCTCCCTTAGGGGAATTATATGATAATTTTACCTTAAACTCAATAAATTTTATTATCCTCTAGTTACTCATAGATTTATAAAGTAATAGTACCATTTTTACTTTCTTTGGTACTAAAAATGAGTAAAAAAATGTTTTTAAGAAAATATGACTTTATTTATCCCTTCTGTAAAAAATCCTTTCTTCCAAAACCATGTTTTATAGAAATGTTTTCAAAAATGTTTTAACATTATAAAAATAATTTATTTAAGAAATTTTTACCTATGTTTTCCTTTTAAAAAAATTGTTTGAAAGGAATTTTCTTATCATTTTTTGGATAAGGAACTTTCTTTTCATATTTAAAATAAAATATGAATGTTCTTTTTAACTTATACGGCATGTATGGAATTACTTGATGTCATGAACATAATTTTTTTGAATACTATTTTAAATTTTTACAAGTTTATTATGAAGGAAAATGTTTTTTAAAACTATTCTGGAAATTATAATTTTTTAAAATTTATTTTCAAAGAAAATTATTTTTAAAATATATTATAAATTTTATAGTTTTTAAATAAAAAGGGTGATTTTCCAAGAAAGTTTATCTTACTCAAGAAATATTCCAAGTGATCTTTCAAAATAATTTTCCATGTAAGAATACCTACTTTGATATAACTTATGATTTAATGAGAATATACTCCAATGATACCATCCATGTTATTTCTATAGATGGTTTATGATCAGTTTGATTGGAGAAGTACTATGTTGATACCATTCATTTTACTTTGGATAGTTATGATTATGTTTATTGATAGGGAAAAGTATTTATATTATCTATTATAGTCTAAATAAGTATGTTTATGTGGATTATTTTTTACCCCTTTCATATAATAAATGCATTGGACTTAGTATGTGATGGGTGGGGACCACTATAGTATAACACCTCGAGCCTGAGCTACAAGACTCAGTGCATATAAATGCTATGTTTTTTATTTTATAAAGGAAAATAAAATAAAATACCCAACATCTATTACATACCAGGAAATTTTACGAATCTAGGTTCTAGAGGATTAAATACAAACCTTACAACTTAACTTTACAAAATAAAGAGAGATAAAGGAAAAGACTTCACGTGTTCTAACTCCTTAATTGAAGTGGATGCCATAGAAACTTTAATAAAATTATAGAAAATAATTTCAAATAAGAGGCGAGCATTAAATATTCTTAACAAAGGGTTTTAAAACCTTTGATAAAAACATTTAAAGATATTATTTTGAAAATAATTTCGAAAAATATATTTAAATATATCCTTTTAAAGCCAATATTTTAAATTCCTTATGCTTTGAAAAGTGCTATATCACATAGAAAATACTTACGTTCAAAAATTACTTTAAACATATTACAATATTTCTCTAAAAAAAATACGCAAGCTTTTGAAAACAAAACACTATTCTGAGGCTACTTAAAACATTCAAGGTTGTCTTGGGCCTACCCACTTAGAAAAGGATGGGTTCACTTCCCAATAACCTTCCATATTTATAACGTTCAAGTGCTGAATTTTCTGAAAATATTTTAATCTTACTTTAATTATATAAACTTTCACTCAAGTTTTTTAAAAGCATGTCACTCCATTAAAATACACATTCACTCTTTTATATATATAGTATGTACATACACAAATATATAAACTATTCATTTCATATCACTTAAAAGTTTGGTTACAACCAAAACTCACGTCATAAGCCTTTGCATGAATTCCCCATGTATTCAAACTTCCTTTCATATAATATCTTTTCAAATCTTACAAATAGATGATAATAATAATATTTCTCCCTTAAAATTATAAATAAACATCTTAAATGAAACATTTCAATTTTTGAAGATATTTTTGCGCTTAATAATCTCATAAGTAAACCTTAAAATTTAATTTAAAAACATGGGTTTTTTATGAATCAAATGTACATCAATGTTATGAATAATGAATTACCATAATTATATGAAAATGCAGCTTCCTTATTTTCAAAACAACATGATGACATGCTATTTTCATTTTTTAGAAACATGACAGTAAAAATTAAAACATGTCAATAAACATTTTATCCTTATATATATATATATGTAGATTACATTGAATTTATAATACTCATCATCATGGAATAAACTCATGTTTGAACAAAACTTCGATTAATAAGATTATCCTTTAGCTGAATTATTATGGAATCAAATTAAAACATAAACTTTGATAAATTGTAATATTCATTGTGGCATATTTACCATGAATTTATAACTTAATTTTTCTAAACATAATATGTTCATTTATTGCAGAATATCAAAACATAAAAAAATAATTAAACTCACTACACATCCAATAATTAAAACATGAATTTAAAATTAAAAAATAATTCTTCACAATTATAATGTGAAAACTTTTATTATATAATCTCACTTTCATTATAAGTTCTGAAAATAATTTATGTTAGATACACATATATATGTATTAAAAAATTATTGATAAAAAGATAATTCAAACCCTTTATATAAAAATAATAATTCACATATGTTATAAATTTTGAAAATAAAATAATTATATGGATTTAAATGCATTTATACATATATCTTTTAAAATTTAAACATGAATAGAAAAAATAAAATTAAAACCCCTAAAAACACACAACTTAAGATGTAAAAATAAATAATCCCTTCCAAAATAATTTTGAGCATAAAAAATAAAATCATAGTTTTAAAACAACATTTTCACCCTTACTTGAAATGCAGTAGAAGAAGTGTAGAAGATCTAATGTTGTTTTCGAACACCCTCTCTTGACTATAGACTTTTTATATACAATAAGGTTTAAGGTATTTATAGCTAATTAATGCATAGTTGTTTCTATATTAATGGATTCCTCTATAATATGAGGATGTGGAAACAAAGAAAAATAAAATAAATAGGAAATAAGATAAAAATGTTGATAGATTTTCAAACTTTCGGTGCAATCTCAAAGAAGAGGCGCAGGAAGACAACACACACATTCAATCAATTAGAGAAAAAACCATAACAATTGATATAAACAATATAATATAACAAGAACAGAGACACATGAACCTATATAGGAAGATCAAAATAGAATTTGTGATGTTCATATTCCAAAATCAAGACAGTACCAGGTGGATGAAAGTGAGTCAACAATGAATAGAAGATAGACAACTCACAACCACCAATGGAAGATAAAAAATGAGGTAGACCCGCTAAACTAGAACCTAAAAATAAAATAGACCTACCACACATAGATATAAAGACAAGAATGTATTCCTTGAAAGTAAAACCCTAATGTGAGCTCAGATCTTCATCACCGATTTTCGAATTCGGAACCCTATGTATGAACGAACCTCGTCAATGGATCTCAGTATACACACACTGGTGGTCGGTCTCCTACCTCAATCAGGGTCGAGATCTTCAGATGAAGCTATGTTTGAGGTCGAATCCCTACTCCATGCTCAACTTCAACCTCCATCCGTAGTGGAGCTTCTCGGCTCCTCCTTTCTCTATTTGACAGCAAAGACCAAGACCCCATCCTCTCCAATTCAATCGATACAGTGAACCCATTTACCCAATTTTCATTCTCTTTATTATTATTATTATTTTATTTATCTAATTTATTTGATACCTTTATTTATATAAATATTATCATAATATGTATAACATTACAAGTTTAACTTTCACATAAAAAATATAAAATTTCTTATTTATAAAAAAAAATTATTTTATAATCTGATATTATTTTATAAGTCGAAACTAATAATTATAATATATTTATTTAAACTAATTTTTTATAATTCAAAATTTATAAAAAATATTAATCATAAATCATAATTCAAAATTAATTATAACTTCATATATATATATATATATATATAATTCTGAAAATCAAAATTTCAAAAAACCAAATTATTCATATATTAATATTATTCATTATGTAAAATTAAATAATTATTAGAATATGTTAAAATGGTGGATATAATTATAAAATAATTTAGTATTTTCATTATATATTTTTTTATTCATTTAAAATATTAAATAATATTTTGAAAAAAATAATTAATATAGTTATTTTCAAATATTCTTTTTAACAATACCATATAAATTTGAATACTATAAATAATAATTATAACTAACTGTAAATATTATAATTAACTTATAGTCTAATTAATTAAAACAACTAATTTCAAATATTATTTTCTAAGAAAATTAGCTAAAAAATATTATTACTCGATTTAAATTATAAATAAATTCATTTAATAAAATATTTATATAATAATACTAGGTTCAGAAATTTTGGGATCTTGTATTATGCCCTCCTCAATAGAATTGTGTCTCCACAATTCATTACATCAAACTAAAAAGAATTCTGAATTTCCATCTTCAAAATTAAGTAAAACATGGACTGATAAACTACTAGATTCGACCACATCTAATCTCTAAAGTTTTCTAGACCGTTGCTTTGATACCAAGTATAACACTCTGATCTCGAGCTATATGACTCAGTGCATATAAATGGTGTGTTTTTTTTCTTTTATAAAATAAATTGAAATAAAATACATAACATATATTATATACCAGAAACTTTTACTGGTCAAGGTTCTGGAGAATTAGATACAACCCTTAAAGATTAACTATACAAAAAAAAAAGAGATGTAAACAAAAAGAATTCATGTGTGATAACTCCTTAATTAAAGTGGATGCCACAATAAAATATACTAAACCTGTAGAAAATAATTTTAAACATGGCGGTGAGCATTAAATATGCTTAGTAAAGGGTTTTAAAACCTTTGATAAATCCTTTTAAAGATATTATTTTGAAAATACTTTTAAAAATACATTTAAAAATATCCTTTTAAAGACAATATTTGAAATTCCTTACACTTTGAAAAATACTATATCACTTAGAAAATAATTATATTCAAAATTTTCTTTAAACATATTCCAATGTTTTTTTGAAAACAATACTCGAGCTTTTAAAAACCAAACACTATTCTGAGGGTACTTGAAAAGCTGATGGATGTCTTGGGCTTACCCACTTATTAAAGTATGGGTTCACTCCACAATAACCTTCATTATTTACAATGTTAAAGTGTTATATTTTCTAAAAATATTTTAAGCTCGTTTTACTTATATATAAACTTTCACTCGAGTTTTTTAAAAACATGTCACTACATTAAAATACACATTAACACTTATATATATAGTATATACATACATAAATATATGAACCTTCATTGCATATCACTTATGAGTTTAGTTACAACCAAAACTCATGACATAAGCCTTTGCATGAACTGCCCATGTATTCAAACTTCCTTAGATGTAATATCTTTACTATTCATACAAATAGATGATCATAATAATATTTGACCCTTAAAATTATAAATAAAAATCTTAAATGAAACATTTCCATTTTTGAAGAGATTCATGTTCTTAATAATCTCGAAAGTAAACCATAAAATTTAATTTGAAAACATGGGTTTATTATGAATCCAAGGTACGTTGATGTTACGAATAATGCATGACCAATATTATATGCAAACAAGACATCCTTGTTTTCAAAACAACATGATGACATGCTGTGTGCATTTTTTAAAAACATGAGAATAAAAATTATAACATGTCAATAAACATTTTATCCTTTTATATATACATATATATATATATACAAGAAAATAAACATTTCATACTTATATATATACACACACATATATATGAAATTGAATTTATAATACTCATCATTATGGAATAAACTTTCATTTGAACAAAACTTTTATAGATGAGATTATCCTTTGGAAGAATTATTATAGAATTAAATTAAAACATAAAATTTAATAAATAGTAATATCTATTGTAGATGATTTATTATGAATTTATAACATAATGTTTATAAACATAGTATATTCATTTAATGTAAAATATAAAAATATAAGAAAACAATTAAACACTCTACACATACATGAATTAAAACATGAATTGATAATTAAAAATAATTCTTCACAATTATAATATGAAAAATAAAATTATATAATCTCTCTCTCATTATAAGTTCTGAAAATAATTTATATTAGATATACATATATATGTATTAAATAAATATTGATAAAAAATAATTCAAACCCTTTCCAGAAAAATAACAATTCACATATGTTATAAATTCTGAAAATAAAATAAGTAGATAGATTTAAATGAATTTATACATATATCTTTTCAAATTAAAACTTGAATAGATAGAATGAAATTAAAACCCTTAAAAAACACAACTTAAGATGTAGAAAAATAATCCCTTAAAAAATAATATTTAACATTAAAATAAAATCATTGTATTAAAATAACATTTTCACCCTTACTTGTAATGCAGTAGAAGAAGTGAAGAATATCTCATGTTGTTTCAGACACCCTCTCTTGTCTGCAGATTGTTTATTTACATGCTGGTTTAAGGTATTTATAGCTAATTCATGCATAGATTTTTCAATATTAATGGATTCCTCTATAATCTTGGGAGGTGGAAAACAAACACAATAAAATAGGCAACAGACAGAATGAAAATGTTGATATATTTTCAAACTTGTGGTGCAAGCTCAAAGAATAGGTGCAGACAACCAACAAAAACGTTCAATCAATTGGAGAAAAAACTATAACAATTGATATAAACAATATAATATAACCCAAATAGGGATATCAAAATCTATATTGGAAGATCAAAACAAAATATGTGATTTTCATGTTCAAAAATCAAGACAGTAATAGGCGAACCATAGATAGTCAACAATGAATAGAAGATAGACAACTCACAACCATCAATGGAAGAGAACAAATGAGGTAGACTCGCTAAACTAGCACCTAGAAATAAAAGAGACCTACAACACATAGATATAAGGACAAGAATTCATTTAGAAGAATTCAAACCCTAATTTGAGCTTAGATATACATCACCGATGGTCGAATTTAGAACCCTATGTGCGAACAAACCCCGTCAACAGATCTCGGTCCACACACACTAGTGGTTGGTCTCCTACCTTGACCATAGTTGAGATCTTCAGAGAAAGTAATATTGAGGTCAAATCCTTTCTCCACGCTCATTTTCGACCTTCGTCTACGGTGGATCTTACCAAATCCTCCTCTCTTTTGATGATGATGACCAAAACCCAATCCTCTCCAATTCGATCAGTGCATCGAACCCCTATACAAGATTTTCTTTATCTTTTTTGTTATTATTGTAATATTATTTATCTAATTTCTCTAATACCTTTATTTATATAAATATTTTCATAATAGATATAACATTATTTTTTAACTTTAACATAAAAAATTATAATTTCTTATTTATAAAACAGAATAATTTTTAAATCTGATTTTATTTATAAGTTGAAACTAATAATTATAATATATTTATTTAAAACAATTTTTAACAATTCAATATTTATAAAAATAATTTAATCTTAATTCATAATACAAAATTAATTACAACTTTATATATATATATATATATGTATGTATATAACATTTTGAAAATCAAAATTTATAAAACCAAATTATTCATATGTCAATGTTATTGATTATGTCAAATTAAATAATTATTAGCATATGTTAAAATAGTTTATGTATTTATAACATAATTTAGTATAGTCATTATATATTTTTTTATTCATTTAAAATATTAAATAATCTTGTGAAAAAAATAATTAATATAGTTATTTCCAAATATTATTTTTAACAAGACAATATAAATTTGAAAACTATAAATAATAATTATAACAAACAGTAAGTATTATAATTAACTTGTAATAAAAATATTTAAAACAATTAATTTTAAATATTATTTTCTAATAAAATAACCTCAAAAATATTATGAGTTAGTTTAAATTATAAATAAATTCATTTAATAAAATATTAATATAATAAAACAAGGTCTGGAAATCCTAGGATGTTACATATATTCCCTCAATGAATCGGTAGGTCTAATGAGACAAACTATATTGATTTTTTGCAGAGGCCTTACCCATTTATTTAGATGTCTTGGAAGAAGTCCTCATTTGTATGTTTTAGATGTCTGACATTATGCCTTCCATCATTATGAATTCAGTTATTGAAATTTCATGTGATTATTCGATTAGTTAGAATAACCGTGGTTATGTTTTCAAGCTCATGTGAATGTTTAGATGAAATTATTTGATTATCATTTATTCTTACCATATTATTCCCATGATATTAATTAAATGGTTTGTGTTTCAGTTATTTAACTTTGAATATTTATTATGCCTTATTTATTCATAGATTTCATTTTATGCTTACCCATACTAAGCATATGTGCTCACCCCTTTCTTATGTTTTATTTTCCTTAAGATATCAGGAAGTGTTTTGTGATTGATATGTAGGCATACAATACAAGGAATAATGGTGTTCTCAAAGAAAATATGTTTTTTATTTTAGGTTTTAATTGTAATAATAATTTTAAGTATGTATCTAGTTTACCAAGAATACTAAACTATCCAGTCCTTCAGGATGTGATTCCTTGTATCTTATACCAATGTAATATAGTAGACACCAGATCTAAGGTACTGGGGTCAGGATCATTACATAATGTGTAGGAATCATCTGCACCTCAATCTGAAACATAGTGTTACTGGTATGAATCTAAGTGTATGTGTTTATTTTAAAATTGATATTTTACTTAAAAAACATACATCACATACTCAAGAATTATAAAAAACAATCAGATTGTTTTGACCCTTTAGGACAATGATTCATAATTCATTTGTGAGGTGTAGGAATTATCTGCACATCAATCTGATACACAGTGTGTCTGGTATGAATCAAAGTGTATGTTTTTAGTTTAAGATTGAAACTTTAGTTTAAAACACACATCACATACTCAAAACCAAGAAAATACATTCTGATTATATTGATAATTTTTAACAATGATTCATAATTCATTTGTAACATGTAGGAATCAATCGTACCTCAATGTAATACATGTTGTACCCAGTATGATATGATGTGTATGTTTTTAGTTTAAAATTGGCACTTTAGTTCAAAACACGCATCACATACTCAAAACCAATAAAAAAAGTTCATATTGTTTTTATATTTTAGGTATATGATCCATAAGTTATTTGTGACATTTAGGAACCCGCCGCACCTTAATATGATACATGATGTGACCAGTATGACCAAAAATGCATTGTTTTAGTTTAAAAATAACATTATATTAATGTATTATTTCATATTTATGTTTAATTTATTTCATTATAGTATTACTAAGATAATAATTATTTCTTTATATAGGTTCACTCTTTTGATTGAGATCGGGTGGTTTTTTCGACAACTGCTAGCTTGATTGGGTGCTTTCGATAGGGGGTTGGGGATAAAGACAATGTAATATTGATGTTTTTGATAATATATACTCACTGATATAATTTTACAAACCAATATGTTTGAAATGTCTATAATATCGTTTTTTTCCTTTTATTTTTTATATAAATTTAATTTCAATTAAATTCGATATTTTTTACTGATAAAGGGGTCTTTTATTAGCCCTATTTTTATTACTGATAAAATTTGTAGAATTTTAAGGATGATTACAATATAAAAACCTTTTATCATTGATAAAACCCATTTTCACATTAGTAGAGATGGAAAAAGAGAGTACATAACTACAATAGTCAAGGGGAAGTTTTAAATAAAGGAGGAACCAACAGTTTCCTCTTAGGAATTACCAGAGCATGATCATCAAGTACTAGTTGATTCTATACCATAGCGGTCAACTCACACTACCATATAACCTCCATTTAACAATGTGAAAAAGGGTTTTATCAATGCTAAAAGGTTATGATATTTTAATAATCCTTAAAATGTTACACTACATCTACATGGATTTTGTCATCACTAGTTTATCACTGATAAATGACCCCCTTTATGAGCACTTTTTTAGCACTGATAAAGGGGTCTTTTATTAGCCCTATTTTTATTACTGATAAAATTTGTAGCATTTTTAAGGATGATTACAATATCAGAACCTTTTAGCATTTATAAAACCCTTTTTCACATTCTTAAATGGAGGTTATGTGGTAGTGTGAGTTGACCGTTGTGGTATAGAATCAACTTGTACTTGATTATCTTACTCTGGTAATTCCTAAGAGGAAATTGTTGGTTCCTCCTTTATTTAAACCTTCAGCTTTACTATTGTAGGAATGTACTCGCTTTCTCTATATCTCAATCAATCATTATTTCACTACTGGAAAACTAACCTATACCAACGGTTTGGAACTGTTGGTATAGGCCTCCAAACCGTTGGTATAGCCTATACCAACGGTTTGGAGAACCGTTGCCAAGTAAGTCGTTGGGATAGGTCTATACCAACGGTTTTTCCAAAACCGTTGGTATAGACCTATCCCAACGGTTTTGGAAACCGTTGGTATAATTAATATGAAAATCTATACCAACAGTAATGGAACCGTTGGTATATGTATTTCAAAAAAAAACATTCGCTGGGATTTGATCCCAGGACCCCTCGTTTATTATTGAACGGCTTAACCACTGACCTAACATGACTTTTGTGAATATAATTACATAAATATATATATGTATTCTAATAATTATTTTAAATTTTGATTTATATAATGTTCTGGGTATGAAGAAATGATAAAAAAATCAAAGGATCTATACCAACGGTTGTCAAAACCGTTGGTATAGGTCTATACCAACGGTTTTGACAACCGTTGGTATAGATTTTGATTCTAAATTTTGTTTCTGGGTGGAAGGTTGATTTGTGGGGGACCTTTCCCAACGGTTTGGGCAAACCGTTGGGATAAGTATACCCTTTCCCAACAGTTTGGCCAAATCGTTGGGAAAGGTGTCTACAAATTGGACTTTTCCCAACGGTTTTCCCAAACCGTTGGGAAAGGTGGCCTCAAAGTGGGATTTCCCAACGGTTTGGCCAAACCGTTGGGAAAGGGAACCTATACCAATGGTTTTTATGAACCGTTGGTATAGAATCATTTGGAAAGGTCAGATTTCTAGTAGTGTTTACACCTTGTATTCGAAAAATAGGACGTCTCTACTAATGATGAGTTTGTGGGTAGTGGGATCCCACAAATGAAACCCCTTCACACCAATAGCGTGTCCCAAGAAGATGTATTATCTATATCTCAATTTCATATTTGATTATTTTTGGTCATTAAATAGTGGATATACAGAACTTCCAAAAGTATGAAACTAAAAATAGTCCTCAGGTTTACCAATCCACATCTTAATTAGTGTCTTCGGATTAATGTCCACTAAAAGAGATCGATTGGTTACATGACAGACGATCTTCATAGTTTATTTCAAAAATGTCTTATCAATTCCTATTATCTTCAACATCACCCTTGTTTTATCCAATAGGGTTATGTTTATCCACTATGTTTCTCCATTCTACTAATGAGTGTATGATATTGTGAACTATCTCATAATGCCTTCATGTTGATAAAAAAATATCAAACTCCTCACATGTATATTTTCCACCATTATCATTCCTCAAACACTTGATATTCTTTCCAGATTCAATTTATTTCTACATATTGAATGTTTTTAAAACATTAAATACATTTACTTTCCTCTTGATTTGATAAACTAAACAACTCCTAGAAAATCCACCAATGAAAGATAAAAAGTAACTCACTCCTTATAGGGATACAAAAAGTGATTTACAAATGACAGAATAGATCAACTCCAATATATCCTTTCTCCTCATCATCAATGTTCCAAACTTCAACTTGTGTTGATTACTCAAAACACAATGCTTAAAATATGGTAAGGATACCTTCATAATCTGAGGAAACAATTAATAAAATGGTGCATTCTGATCTATTTGGATGAAGTTTAGGTCAAATTATAGTGGACTAGAGTGCATTCTTTACCATAACTCTCATGATTCAGCCATCATGGTGAGGTTGTTATGGGTTACAGGGAGTTTCACACCCCTTTTCAAAGGGTCCAAGGGCCAAAGGCCGTATAACCAAATTTTGGGCACAGTAAAAACTCTAATTAAAATATAGTAGAGCTAACCAATAATCACCAATAGGGAACTGTAGCAGTACAGATTTTTTACATGGTTATTGTAGCATCTCAAACTTTAGAGACAGTGGTATTGTAACTCCATTAACTTCTAGCCACCGGGCACTGTAGCACAATGGAATTACTATGTGGTTGGTGGAATAGTAGGATCATCTTCTTTATGACATCGTTCAATCTTGGGTTTTTATGTGTATCTAAAACTTTGAATATCTCTATGTAATTTTTCTCTAGATCATATCTAAATTTATGCCTCTCTATGGGTGTAGGGATCATTTCTCAAACCATGTAAATCATTGTGTCATTTGATTTTCTTTACATTTTTTTGTTCTTTATTTTCTTCATCTACAAAACATTTTGTTACCATGAGTCCTGAAATTTCCACAATAGCAACTTCTGATCAAAAATAATCTTCAATGATCATTCAGATATATGGCCAATCTTATGATTTCATAACTCTGTCAATGCTTCCAACGCGGTGGTTGATTCCACAACTATCTCTGTTTCCCAATATGTTTCACCCATAAATATGTATATGTTCTTTGAGATCTTATCCACCTTCATCACTATAATCATTCCCTTCACCATCCTCATCATTCCTCTCTCAGTTGGAGTCTTGCATATGATATCATCAAATTATCCCAAATAGAAAATATTCTTCTTAAGGCCCTTCACATGGTGTGCTCCTTGAATGGTTTGAACTATGTTATCTTTCATCTTTAGTTTGATAGGGTTAGATACTAAAATATTCTGTGTAATATGTTTTCCCATGAACACAATTCCTTCCAAGATAGTTTTATACTAATCAAACCATTCCCACTAATACACCAGGTTCCATGTTTATCTTAAGTCGATAATCCATGCATCATCTAGATATTGTCTACCTTTAGTAGTTATTATTGCATCATGGACTCGTATACCAACATTTCAATAAGTACTCACCATATTTCCTTTAGATTTCTTTTCACCTCCCTTTAGGTTCCAACAGTCTTTCCTAACATGCCCCCTATTTCCGCAATTGTAACATCTAACATTTTTTCTTCTTGATCTTGATTTAAACCTGTCGGGATTCTAGAACCCACTAGAACCACTCTCCACCGTTCTTCCTCATTCTATTGACATAGCTTCAACTTGGTGTGGTTTTTTCTATTTATATCCCTTGATATTGCACTAAATTTCTTCTTTAAGAACTATATCTATAATGACATTGAAGAGTAACTTATCTGTTAGGATGTTACTGGTGTGGATGATGATAAATTGGTCATATGAGTCTTGAAAAATTATGATCGGAATCTATATACATTTATAATCCATAATTTTTGAGCAAGACATCACAAGTTGAGAAAATAGCGTATTGAGGGTGTTGATGTGGTCTATCATCAATGATGACTCCACCATTCTAAGAGTTTATATTTTTCTCTTAATGATTTTTTTGTGTGCAGTGATTTGGCCTTGTATAGCTTTTTCAGAGCATCCCAAACTTCTTGCACCATATTATTCTTTACAATTATTTATAGGAACCCATATTCCAAATCCAAATGGATGTTTAAAATATAATTCCTATCTATTTCATTCAATTTCTCCTTTTTCACACCCATTGGGTTTTCACCAATCACAGGTAAGAAATTATCTTTTTACAGCACTACTTGCATCTTTATTTTCGAGAATGAAAAATTAATTACATAGAATTTTTTGATCTCGAATTCCACCTTTATTTGGACATGACATAAGTCCTAAATATCATCATGAAAGTACCTCCTTTGATACCACTTATTGGTATCCAATATTATTGGCCCTTCGATGCAGTGATAATTACAAGATAAAATTTAAGTGAAAAAATACAGAAATAAATGGACACAAGATGTAATGTGGAAAACCCCCAAAATTAAAGGGTTAAAAAAACATAGGAAAATAAATGGATATCACTTTGGTAAAATGATGGTACATACTCTATCTCTCTCTCAATTACAAGGTTAAAACACTCAAAATATTCTCTCTTGAATAAATGGAGAAACACTACACAAAATAACACAGTCAAAGAAGAAACCAAGAGATGGTGTGGTACTTGAGAAATTGATGATCAAAACTATTAGGGTAGATCACATTTTATAGGCTTAACTCACCCTCCTTTGAAAAAAAATATTTTACCAAATTAAAAGAGGGGAAAGGTAGGGAACCACCCACTTTGAACAAATTAAATTGGGTGACCATTTTTTTATCTCCCTAAAAGTTTCCTAACATCAATTTCAATATATATTTTGGGGATTTTCTTTCAACGTCCTTGAATAGTTCATTTTGAAGTTTGTTATTTAAACTAGACTATCATTCCTCACCAAATTAATTTTTAAGATATAAGAGGGTATTCCCATTTTTGGTTTAATAAATGAAAAAAATTATAGATTTGTAAAGGTTAATCATGTTACATATTTTTCTTTACCACCAATATACATTAATGAATTAAAGTGTAATTATAATATATTTTATTCTTTTTTGGATGATACATGGAAGTATACTTTATTTTTTTATGTTTTTGTTGTGTCATTCTAATTAAATTGTAGATTTATATGATAACATATATATTATGATTTTCTGAAATTTGAATTACCTATAGAAAATAAAATAATTTTTCATATGAAATTTATTTAGGATTTTGTGTAGTGAATGTGGAAAAATTATCACCAAATTTTAAAAATATTATATCATCTCATAAACAATTATGAGTGTGTGTTTCTGTTAGTCTATCTATGTGTGCGTGTGTGTGTGAAGACTTAATTAAATGATATTGGTTATAACATGAAATGTAATGATAAATAAATTTCAAACTATTGAATATAAATGAATATTTTCATATTTTATTGAATATTCCCAAGGAGGATGCATAAATAATTTTTAAGAAAAAATTTTATGTAATTATTTTTCCTTATCTACATGAAAATTCAAATAATTAATAGGCCGATGAATAAAAATTTAGTGGAGATGTATTGAATATTTAGTAAAACATTTTACTCATGATTTATAATTTTTATTATTTTTAGTTATATTTAATGATAATTATATATTACAAAAACTTATATTTAAAAAATGAAAAGGTGAAAAAAAAATTTATGAATTATGAAATTTTATAAAATTATATATTTTTTAATATTGAAATTATTTAACATTTTCTAAACATGTTTATTAAATTAATATTTTTAAAATTTCAAACATTAAAATCATTTATATGAAAACTCAACCTCGAGAGACATATTGGGAACTGAGAAGAATAACACCATAGCCTCAAATGTGATCTTTGATTTCCTAATATTGGAAATTAGTGTTGGGGGATACAAAAAAATCTTTGGAGATTGATTTTCCCTCAAAGTAAATAAACAATTACATGCAATATAGATGCATTTTTCATTTAAAATCCAAACCCAAACTTAAAAAACCATTTAAATTAAACATGGATTCCAATAAAGTGGAGTATAAAAATAAAAGTACAACATGTTTGACATAACATGTGGCACCTTCAGTTTGAGGTATGTCCCTATGTTATGTTCATTTTTTTGGTTTTGGGTGTAGTGGAAGCGAGTATTGGTGGGTGATATATTTAATTTTATTTTAGTTATCACTACCTCAAACCATGAGAAAATATATTTCATATCAAATTTATAATTTATTTATTTAATATATGAAGAAATTGATATTTGGGATTTGGATATTTCTTCGTTGATGAATGTTGATCAATCAAAAAGACCCTTTCAGAATGCCTTCATTGTTCTTTGAGGATCCAAGGACAGAATCCCTATAGCGGTGATCCACATATGATCCTATGATCTCTGAACAACGTCACTCAATCTCTGTGTGCTAGTGCGGTGAACCAAATGTCTTGTGTTTTTCGTTCTTGATCATTCATTATTTGGTCTTGAATAAATATATCTTGTGTTTATTGTTATTGAGAGGTAGAGAGAAGGATGGGTCAAGAGAGAATTCATTGTGTGAAACAATTCTCTATTTCAATTTCACTAATCTATGTTCTACATAATAGATATAACTATCTATGTATAAAACTGTGGTTTAGGTCAAAATAATTATTTATTGCATGTGGAACATTAAATAATATAATTACCTTTAATAAACCTCATGCCATATAATAAAATTATATTATTATTATTTTGTGGTACACGTGAACTTACGCAATAAAAAATATTATTTAATCGACTTTCTAATTAATATTTGTGATCAGAATCGGTCTTGGTCCTTTCATATTCCTCTAGCATTTATCGAATACCCGAATAAAATATTTTATTCTCTTAAATGAATATTTTATTTATAAACCAGTAAATATATATTTATTAAATATTCAATAATATAAATAAATATATTTTATTCAAAATTATGTGAATAAATATTTATTTAATTTATGAAATCAATAAAACTTGAATAAAATTATTACTTGGTCTTGAGAATAATATTTATTGTATTAATTAAATTCAAATAGAATTTAATTGAGATCAATGAAAACACTTAGTGTGTGACCCTTTAGGATTTTTTCTCTTTTTCATTAGGTGGGATTGCCTAAAGTCTATAATTACTCTCTAGAAACAGATCAAGGAACCCAAGAGAAAGAACTTAATGTCTCAATAATGAAAATCATATATGAACACTTACTATTTAATATAATCTTTTGGTTATATTATCTCATCAAGAAAGTTGTACATCCTTGTCCTCAACCTATAAGTTTGATACATATTTCCTTAACTATATGAAATAAAAATGTTGTTTCACTATAGTCATGGAATTTAGGTTGATAGTTATATTCCAATAAAAGGGATGAGATATCAGCTTCCATAAAGATAGAAGGGAAAAAAATCCTTCCTCTACTTATCCATTAATGACATGTCAGTCGTGATGCACCCAACATACCCTACCTTACTACAATCATATGTCATCATGGTTTTTGTCAATAAATATAAGTGCATGAGTCATAGCATGAATTAATGACAATCTTAAAGTCTAAGGACCACTACACGAGCTCACATGTATGAATATCCAAGGACACCTAAACATGCATAATTCCTACAGGTGGCTATGTTCAAATAATCTTCCATCTTGAAGATTACCAAGTGAAAACTTCATGAGAAGAAGCTTCATCCACTTATGAGTACTCACACCTGATGGTATAAATACTATGTGTCTCATCATATTATATTATCTAAAAGAAGAACTATTTTCAGAATATTGTCATAGAACTTTGAGGTTCTCATCATAAAAGGGAACTTCTAAGAACTTATCAATGCGACAAATACTCTGGGACATTATTACATTAAATCCATTAAAAACAATGAAAAATATGTAATAATATGTTTAATTTAAATTCAATACATTAAATATACATGTAATCAAAGTAAAAATAGTCAGTCCTAGAGCACGAACTCCAAAAAAACTCCCACTTGGAATAAAGCCAACTGCCTATGAATTTCAATCCTATAGACATCACATGATAACCATGTTTATTTTGAGTCAAGTATTTAGTCAAGGGGTCTACCATGCTATATGTTTTGGAAATATTTCTCAATGAAACCTCACCTTTCTGAGAATAATCCTTCCATAGGTAATACTTCTAAATTATTTGCTTCATCTATTGATGTCACATTATCTCTTTTGAAAGATCCTCTACTATATTATTTTAATAGTATAGTGTGATAATATTGTTACTGCTTGGTACCACATCAAGCACTAAGATGAATTAACACATCCATACTGTTTCCTTATCTTCCTCAGAATCCATAATATACTCAGACTCTACTATAGAATATACGACCACAACTTTCTTGGAGATATTACAGTTCACAATATCTCTATTCAAAGTGAATATGTATCCCTTTTGTGACTTCATGTCATCTTGATCAATTTGGAAACTTGAATCCACATATCCTCTTGTGACTAGTTCCTCATCACCTCTATAAACTAGGAACATATCTATAGTATTCCTTAGATACTTAAGTATAGTCATGACTGTTATCCAATGGTGTTCACCTTGATCATATTGATATTTTCCCACCATATTTAATGCATATTATACATCTAGACTAGTACATAACATAACATACATTACTGACCCAATCTTTGATGCATACAAAATCCTTTCCATTCCATTTCATTCCTTGTGTATCTGAGGACACATTTTCTTCGAAAGATGAATTCTATGTGATGCAGGAAAAAATCATCTCTTAGGTTATTCCTTGTTGAATCACTTTCGTATCTTGTCAATTTATGTACTTTGACATAGGTCAAGAAACCACTTGTATCAACCATGATAGATCTTGATCTCAATAATATATGTTACCTATCCCAAGTCCTTCATCGAGAAGTATTTATTCAACCACACCGTAAGCAACTGTAAGAATTGTATTTTGTTTTCAATGAGTAATATGTCATCAATATATATTATTAATAAAATGATTAAAATCCCAATAAAATATTTTTATACACAAGTTCTACACTCATTCTTTATGAAACTAAATTCTGTTATGGATTCATCAAAATGAATGTTCTATGAGAAAGATTCTTTCTTTAATACATAAACATATTTTTTCAATTTTTATATCTTATCATCTTCCTTTGGAGTCACAAACACTTTGGATTCTGACATATATATACCTTCTTAAAGGTTCCCATTAAAGAAGTGTGTTTTTAAATGCATTTTCCAAATATCATAGTCATGGTAAGCTGTAATAGAAATTAGAATTCTGATGGATTTCAGCATTGCAACTGGAGAAAAGGTTTCATTGTTGTCAATGAATTGATATTGTTTAAAGCCTTTTGAAACCAGACATTCTTTATAGGTACTAAATTTTCCTTCCATGTCCATTTTATTCTTGAATACCCATTTTCAACCAATGGGATTTACATCCACTAGAGGATCTTCCAAAATCTATACTTGTTTTTGGTACATGGAATCCATTTCATTATTCATGGATTCTTTCCATTTGGAAATATATGTTCCACTTCCCACTTCATTGTTGGTTGTTGGATCATTATTATCAACTAATAATGACTCACCATCTTTAGTGACTAGAAAACCATAATGTTCTATTTCTCTAACCTCTCTTGTAATCCTATGCAATACTTGTGTCGGTAGAATAGTTTCTTCTTCCATGAGGCTTTGTGAGATCTGTTCTTATTCCAACTCTTGTAAAACTTGAGTCTAGACTTCATCGAATTCTATCTCTCTCCCACTATCTCTTTTAGATATATTCTCCCACTCAAATAATATGGTGTGTATTTACACTATAACCTTTTTCATGAGGGTTCATATAGGCAATATCACCTTTTTTTCCTTGGGATATAATATAATGGTACACTTTGTGACTTATGGTGAATGTTTGTTACCTAAAGAGGCCTTAAAAATTATTCACAACCCCACACATGTAAGTGTGACAACACAGGTTTCTTTCCATTTCCATAATTGGTATGGTATATTGTCTACCACTTTAGTTGAAACTTGGTTTAGTATTTATGATGTTGTTTATAACATGTATCCCTAAAAGGATAATGGAAGATTCGCATGACTCATCTTGATCCCACCATTCCCAACAAATTGTGGTTCCTCCCTTTGTTTACACCATTCCACTGAAACATATAAGAAGGGTTGATTTGAGATAGTATCCTGAACACCCAAAAATAATCAATGAAGCCTTGATTAAGATATTCTCCACCATGGTCTAAGAAAAGTTTCTTAATCTTCTTACCAAGATGGTTCTCAACTACATTCTTATATTCCTTAAATTTATCAAAATAATCTGACTTATACCTCATTAAGTATTCATATCCATATCTACTAAAATCATCAATAAAATCTATGAAGTATGAGTACCCACCCCTTAATTCAATATGAAATGGTCCACAAACATTGGTATGAACTAATTAAAGAATATCTTTATCCCTTTATCCTTTCCAACTAAATGGGGTTTTGGTAATTTTACCTTGTAAACATGTGTGACACACACTAAGTGGTTTTAGTTTGAAAGAATCAAAATATACATCTTGATGGATTTTATTAAAGTGATTTTCATTTACATGACCTAACTGGTGATGCCAAAGTTGGGTGTGGTATTATTAATGTGAGGCTTTTTTGTTATCAATTTCTAATATTTGGGATGTTTAGTCCAACACATAAAGACCATTATTTAATTATGTCTTTCCATATAAATGTTTTCATTATAAAATAAGCAGTATTTATTTCCAAATTTAAAAATAAAAGAATCACTATTTAGTCTAAATACTGATATAATGTTTTTGGTAACTGAAGGAATATAATAACAACCCTTTAAAACCAAGATCATCCTTGTTGGAAATGTGAGGTGGTAGTCACTGATAGCTAGAACTATAGTTTAGTTATGTTGGTTTCTCATAGATCTACCTCCCCTCAGTTAATATTTCTTAGTCTACTTGGTTCCTATATTTGAATAAATATGTGAGCACTAAAATCTATATCTAAGACCCAATTTTGAGAAAAGGATAAATTTCACTCAATAAAAAAACACACTTGAAGATTCCCCTTCCTTCTTTAGATATGTTTAGTTTTTCTTCTATTGACCCTTCTTACCACATGAAAAAACAAATATAATATTTTTACCTTTATTTCCCCTTGATCTTATTATTATTAAAAGAGTGTGAAGAATATTTAGGCTTAAATATCTTCACTTTCCCTTTCCGTTTGTTCACCATAAGGACATAAGACTTTTGGCGCTCCCAATCCTTATCTATATAGAAAAAGAGACTAATAAGACCTGGTATAGTCTTCTCAATGTTATTAATATAAAAATTTATAACAAAACTAGATAATCTCAGAGTAAGTGATGCCAGAATGAGATTGGTTCCCCATTCTTTAGGGATTTTAAAACCTTGAACCTCTAAGCGTTCAATGTAGCCAATGATCTTAACTACATGAGGCCCATATGGGTAACCCTCTTCAATCTTACTCTAAAAGAGTTACTTGTATATATCAACCCATTATTAACTAGATCTCTCCTAGTAAAGACCATGGAGGTTATCAAGCATGCTATATTCATCCATATTCTCATGAGACTTCATGAGTTCACTAGATACAGATGAAAGCATCGAACATTGAATGTATATAGCATCAATTAATTTTTTTTCAGGGACCAAGAAATATACATCACTCACCTCTTTAGTAGGTGGATCAGGCATTTAGGATTCTATCCTATAAGATTTCTATTTATGGCAAAGCATGACCTAAAGACATATAAACCACTCCTAGAAGTTACTGCTAGTGAGGAGGTTGTCTTTATCCAATATTGATCATATGGATAATGTGGATGATGAGATTTATATTTTATTATAAAATAAAAAAAGAATATTGTTATTACTTTTCTTGATTAAAAATTCATTTTTAAATATTAAATTAAATTAAATTTATTAATTTTTGTTAAATCTCCCATTATTTTATCAAGTCTAAATAGCTCTCACCATTGAACTTGGAAAGTATAGGTTCTATGACATTATAGTGGAAAGGATCTATATGCCCCTTCGCATAAGCCCAATGTGGGTTGTTCTACTTGAATGTATTTAGGTAGGAAGGTCTTTTCCAACTGCGGGCTTGAAGTTCCTTGATTCATTGAGTGGGATCCCCTATCCTGGAATCCTAACTTGGATTTCCTAAACAGTTTCCTCCAAGTTACATCAAGTATGGTGATGGGTGATTATCATGATTTAAGTTTGTTAATTCAACATATAACCATCATAAGAACTCTTCATTAATTATTCCATCATGGAATGAGTTAAAACATTCCACCTATCCACCTGTGTATCACCAAAGTTGGCATTATAATGGTTTCATATTGAACTTCCTCCATATTCCTTGGGATACTCCATTAATTACATGTATTTATGACTCACACGTAGGTAAGGGGAAACAAAGGATAGGTTATAAAGGGGATTACATGAATACCCTTAGAAATGTAGGTATTATATAATAATGGATGGAGGGATGACACACAAACCATAATATTTAATTTAATAATAAATAATTGAAAACTCATAAATTAAATTAATTTAAAACATTCCACGCATACACAAGTTGTGGTTAAGCTCATGAACAGTCATACATGGAATGAATAAACAAAATTAACTGACTAGAATTCATTTATTTATTCATTAATTATTATTCATATGAACACACTTAAATTAATTAATTAATTTAATAATTACCTTTCTTCTTAATGATCATCTGAACTTAATTGGAGATGCCCAAAATTTATAGAATTAATTGAAAATAAATTATAAAACCAATAATGAAATATTGATTACAATAAATTAATTGGTCATTTAATATTATTTAAAACCATTATTAAATTTTAAAATTCAAATTGGTGTTATAATCAGTAAAATAAGTTTTTATTGATATATTTTTCAATTTAGGGTAATTTTTAATTCTATCCTTTAGTGGGAGACTACACGACATGTACAAACTATCTACATGTTGTGTATCTCAGTTATCATGTATCTAGGGTACACGTTGGGGTCTTTGATGTGCAACTTAGATAGACTACATGATGTGTATAGACTAATTACATTTCATATGTTCTACTTGTCATGTGTCCAAGATGCAAGTCTGTGTCTCTGGCATGTGTTTCAGATGCATGAATTGATGAACTACACATCATGTACACTGCATACATGCCATGTATATCATAAATGATCTAGGTTGTCAGTCTCATATGGTATTGAACATCTGTAATGACCACACAGATTTCACGATTTACGCCGCTAACCCGTGTATACTACACAGTGTGTACACCAATACATGTTGGGTAATCCAACAATCATGTGATAGGTTGGTTGTTCAATATGCAGCATACACAACGTGTAATTATTTTATGGCACGTCGTGTATCCCTCGAAGCATTCATATGTGATTCACCAAGTTACATGATGTGTACTTTCAAGTGCATGTTGTGTAACCCTATCTTATCAGTCAAAAATTGGTTGTTTCTCGATGGCATCTCTGATTGTTTTTAATCTATTCTTAAGCCTTTAAGAAAATGAAACACTGAATGAATCATGATTAATATGTAGATGATTGTTAATTTGAATTTAATTAAATAATGAATAACCTGAAATGAAAATCCAACCAAAATTATTCATAGAATTACAGTCAAAAATAACTTAATATAAATTTAAATGTGACCACTCTGATACCACTTGTTGGTTTTGGGAATAGTGGAAATGAGCATTGGGGGGTGATATGTTAAAATTTCTTTTAATTATAATTGCCTAAAACCATGAGTGAGAATATTTCATGTAAAATTTATATATTTTTATTTAATATTTGAAGAATTAAATATCTTGGATTAGGATATTTATTTGTTGATGAATGTTGATTATCCAAAAAGACCCTTTTGGTTTGCCTCCATTATGTTGTGAGGATCCAAGGATAGGATCCATCTAGCGGTGATCCACACGTACTTCTATGATCTCAGAGCAATGTCACTCGATCTTTGGGTTATAGAGTAGAGAATCAAATATATTAATTTGTTCATTCCTGATCATTTTTTCTTCAGTCATGAAGAAATATCTCTTGTGTTTCTCATTTTTGAGAGGCAAAGAGAAGAAGAAGTTGAGAAAGTTTTTTTTGTTCACAATAATTCTCTATTTTGATTGCACTGATTGATGCACTACACAATAGACATAATTATCTATTCATAGAGCTAAGGTTTAGGTTAAAATGATTTTTAAAACATGTCAGACATTAAATAATATAATAACATTTAATAAACCCCATGCCAATTAATAAAATATTATTATTATTTTTTTGTGGCACGCACCAACTTGTACAATAATAAATATTATTTAACAAGTTTATTAATTAATATTTTTTACCAGACTCGGTCTTTATCCGTTCAAAATCCACTTTCATTTGTTTATTAACCAAATAAAATATTGTATTGTTTTAAATAAAAATTTTATTCAAAAAATTGTAAATAAATATTTAGTAAATATTCAATAAAATAAATAAATATATTTTATTCCCAATACGGTGAATAAATATTTATTTAATTTATGTGATTCATAAAACTTGAATATAGTTATTCCTTGATCTTGAGAATAGTATTTATTACATTAATTAAATTCAAATATAATATAATCAAGAATAATTGAAACACTTAGTGTGTGACCTTCTAGGATTCTTTCTCATTGGATTTAGGTAGGCTTGCCTAAAGTCTAAGATTACTGTCTAACAATAGGTCAAGGAACCCAAGAGAAATAACTTAATATCACAATGACTACAACCACATACAAACACTCACTATCTAATATAATCTCTTTGTCACAATATCTCATCAAACAAGTTGCACATCTGTTTCACCAACCTATATGATTGATACGTCTTTCTTTTACTATCTAGAATAAACACAATGCTACATCATGGCCATAGAATTTAGGGAGATGGTTCTATTCGAATATAAGGGACAAGATTTCATATTCCATAAAGATATAAGGGACAAATCCTTCCTTGACTTATCCATTAATGACATGTCAATCGTGACACACCCAACATACCCTACCTCACTACGAACATATGTTTCCATGGGTTTCATCAATAAATTTAAGCATGTGATTCATAACATGAATTAATGATAATATTAAATTATAAGAACCATTACACATGCTCACAGATAGGAATACTTAATGACACCAAGACACTCAAAATTCTTACTAGTGGGTTTGTTCTCATAATATCCCATCTTGGAGATTACCAAGTGAAAAATTCATGAGAATAAGCATCATACCCTTATGAATACCCACACATAACAGTCTAAATACTACATGTATCATCATGGTATGTTGTCCAAACATAGAACTATATTAAATATATCCTCATAGCACTTCAACATTCTCATCATAGCGGACAACTTCTATGACATTATCAATGCAAAAAAATACTCTAGGACATTATTACATTAAATCCATTCTAAATAGTGAGCAATGCGTAATAATATGTTTAATTAATATTAAATAAATAGAATATACATGTAATCAAAGTAAAAATAGTTGGTCTAAGGACAACAACTCAAACACCTTTTTTGTTTGGAGTGCTTGGGTTAAATCACCAGGAGTGGTCGAAGGAGAAAGTAAACTAGAAGATGGAATATGGCTATAGAAGTCTATTCATAATGTTAATGGAGAATTCATGACGTGAATTATTTTTGAGAATTTTATGTTGCTAGAACCCTTGTTTTAATGATCACAAAATCATGTTTATTATGTTGATAATGAGTTTTATGTTTTAGGGTATCATTTTATAATATAAGGAAGATTGCTGAGAAAATCTAGCTAATAATGGGAAAGACCCACTGTTAGCAATGGGTCATCGTGAGAACAGATTTTTGAAACAGTATGGTAAAACCCTACCACTAGATATGTCCTATGGAAAATTGGCTATATACAAGAAAGACTCACCGTCGAATATGACTCGCCATTGAACACATAAATTTAGCTAAGTATTGAAAATACCTACCATCATAGACGATTCACTACGAGAATTCAAATTTGTCTAAGTGTTGAAAAGACCTAATTCTAGACCTAAGTCACTATTAAATATGATCTTCTAACAAAATATAAATTTAAAAAAGTTTTAAAATGAACTACTACCAAGATGACTAATCATTGGCCTGACTCACCGATAGCTCAAGTCACCACGAGAAGCTGTCTCACCATTCAAAGGAGTCACTTCCACTATTTCTTTTTATTTTTAATTAAATATTTAAAATGGATATATTATCAAATTTAATGCATATATTTATTTTAATGATTACTCTTAAACTATTGTAGAGTTTCATTAAAGTTTATGTCAGTTATCGAGTATGAGGAGAAGAGGATCCGAATGATTCTTCCTGCATAATGCTATTAAAAGAAGTAGAAAACTCCCTCGTGTGATATGATATATATACACACATAGAAATAGATAAAAGTACATGTGAAGAGTGTCACATGTAGAGATATTACATGTTTCATCTTGTCCAGACACAACTGTGAGAGAGTTGAGCACATTGAGTATTCAATTCCTTGCCACAGTTAGAAGAAAACTTGTTTATGACACTCTGTTCTGCTACAAAACATAGAATCATCACTCAAGATTTATTTTAAGCTACACTAAAGGAGTCAAAAGATATATATCTTATCAGGACAAGTAGTAATATCTTCTTTAAACCCTTATTTTCTATCTTTTTATTATCTTTACATTAAGATTAGTGCATTCTTTAATCTGTTTTAAAAATTCACATTATATCTTTTACCTTAATTGGAAGATACTTGATATATTCTCAACTCCCTTTTCCTTTGTTTTCCCATGATGTTATGAAAGAGTTCCTTGTTTGGACCATCTTTATTTTATTCTCATGGTTTTTTTAGAAGAGACCCCAATGTGGCCTAGAAAACGTTGTTGTTGTATACCCGATCCAGGTTGTGGATCAAATATTATTTTATATAATCTGTTTGGAATTAAGTGATTTCCAAGTGAATGAGATGAAGTATCATCTTGAAGCTAAACCTATTGTATTTATTATATTGTGTGTTTTATTTTATTTTGTTTTGTTTCTAAGATTTAAAACTGATTTTTTAAAAACTACAAAAAACCACTACTTTGATAGTTATTCTTAATTAGTTTTTATATAATATTTTTATTAAGTAAATTTCTTTTAAAAGTTAAAGTAATATTAATATATATTTTTAGCTGATACTTATCAAACTTCGAGAAACATTTTAAAATATTAGAACTTATATCGATCTGTTATTTTGATTAACTGGGATGTTTTATTTAATTAGGGGATTTCATTTTAAACCTTTTTTGGATAGAGATTTTTATTTGGTACTCAATTAACCCCCCCACCCCTCTATAGATACTCACACTAAACAACATTTGGTATCAAAGGAGTTTCAAAAACTTTTCAACTGTGGTTTTAGTTGTGTTTTGAAGATCTTAAACTTCTGTCTTTTCTAAATTTAGTTTTTAAAATGGATAATAGACATGAAGTTTTTGGAACTAACAGACCTCCTTTATTTAATGGAAATAACTAAGATCAGTGGAAAATAAATATGAAAATTCATATTTAAATTATGGGTTTTGAAATTTGGTCTTCTATAGAGGATAATTATGAGTTACCTAAGACTACTAGAAATACTTGGGATGATGCTATTAAAATTGATTATAATAATAATTGTAAAGCTATGAATGCTCTTTACTATGATTTCGGAGATGAAGAATTAAATAGGATTTCTTCTAGAAAATTTGATTTTGAAATTTGGGATACATTATCTAATTCACATGAAGGAAATAAAAATGTTAAAGAAATGAGATTAAACACTTATACAATCAAATATGATAATTTTAAAAGGAAACTTGATGAGTTAATTTATTTTATGTATCTCAAGTTCAATGAAATAGTCAATACAATGTGCTCCTTGGGAAATCTAGTTTTAGATAAATACTAAATCATGAGAGTGTTGAGATGTCTTATATAGATATGGAGAGGAACACCTATGTCAATAAGGGAATCATGTGACATTAGTAAACTACCTATCAAGGAATTGATTAAAAAGTTAATGATGTATGAGTAAGAGATTAAGGTCAACTATGAAGAGGATGATAAACCTAAAAGAAAATTTGTTTCTTTCAAATCTACTTCATCAATGTAAAAAAATAAAGAAAAGGTACAAGATTAAATCCCCAGTGATAATGAATCACCAGCCGATAGTGATGAGGAAATAACCCATTTGGACAGAAGGATTATGAAATTTTACAAGAATACAAAATTTTTTAGGAAACCAAGCTACAATGGAAATTATGATAATATAAAAAATTGTTAAATAGAGTGGAAGAGATATGACAACTCAAATGATAATACTTATTATGAGTTTATAAGAAAAGGACATGTTAAGGCAAACTATAATAAGTTTAAATACAAGAATAATTATGAGGAGAAGGACATAAAGTATAATAAATAAATAAAATCCACATATAGTGCCGTTAAGGATAGCTCAAGTGACTCTGACTCAACTCACGAAGAGAAGCCTGACAGATCCAACATGTGCTTCATGAAAAATATTTCTAAGGAACCTATTTTACCTCTAATTAATTATTCTGATCACTCTAAAAATGAAAATAATGATGATATGTATAAATAAAAAATGTTTGAGTATGGTAGTATTCTTGAGGATACCTTTAATGATCTTAAATACAAATAATTTTTTTTTGAAGAAACAACATGTTTTATCTAATAGTATTAAAACTTATCTTACTGTAGAAGAAGATAAGAATGATCAATTATTAAAGGAAAATATTAAACTAAAATTTTTTAATGAGAAACTAAATAAATAATTAGATATATTTTCAAATGGAAGAGAAACTATAACTCAAATATTAGTAAAACTGATTTCTCCTAAGTATATTACCAGTCTAGGCTATCATCCGGGATAGAGAAGAGTTGTTAAGATACCATTTTTTCTTAAGTATAAATCTAAAAATTCTATTTCTAGATATTATTAAAGAGGACCAAATAAAGATTTTATTTCAAAAGGTTTATAATCTATATATAGGAAACCCATTAAGAAAATGTGGGTTCCTAAGGCTTTAATCACTAACATATCTGGACCCATGAAAATATGGGTACAAAAATCATTTCTGGTATAAACTTTATTATGTAGGGAAATTTCTTGATGGGTTCCTATAGAAATATATGGTACCTAGAGATTGTTTATTCCAAACATATTAAAGGAGATTACTTTAGCTTTAATAACCTCATAAAGGTTGATGGTGTTCATGTCACCTTTGGTAATAATGCTAAAGGAAATATCATTGGCCTTGGCCAAATTTGCAACACTAAATTAGTTTTAAATTCTAAAGTAATTTTTATTAATGGTTTAAAATATAATCTTCTTAGCATTTCACAATTGTGTGATGATGGTTTTCATGTGAAATATTAAAACAATGCATATAATGATTTTAATTATTAAAATGATTTAGTAGTTACTACTTTGAGAAATGAGAATGTATGTGTTGTTAATATTGATTGTTTGATTTCTCTAAATTTTTCTTGCTTAAGTTCCTTTCATAGAAAATATTTTATTTAGAACAGGGGACTAGTACACTATAACATTCACTCACTTAGAAAGATTACTAGGAAAGGGTTAGTCAGGGATCTACCCAATCTTGAATTCTCAAATGTCAAAGTCTGTAACCCCTGTTAAAAAGGGAAATAGTATAAGATTTATTTTAAATTAAATAAAGAAGTGTCAACTTCAAAAACTCTTGAGTTGGTTTACATAGACTTATTTAGACCATCCAGAGTTTCTAGTTTAAATGGGAAGCACTATATCAATGTACATGTAGATAAGTTTTATAACTATAATTAGGTATTATTTTTAGATCACAAGAGTGAGGCTTGTTATTATTTTACCAATTATGCTAAATTTGTATAAAAACTAATTGGACTTAGAATTAAGACCTTAATAAGTGACCATGGCCATGAGTTTGAAAATCAAGACTCTGAATATTTTTTCTCATAGAATGGATATAACCATAAATTATCTGTTTTTAGGACCCCTTAGTAGAATAGAGTTGTATAAAGAAGAAATAGAATACTTAAAGAGATATCCCGAACAATTATAAATGAATATGACTTACCTATCTACTTTTGTGAATATGATATGAACACTGTCTTATATATAATTAATAGAGTCTTAATTAGTCCTATCTTGAAGAAAACCCCTTATGAACTTTGGAATAATAGAAATCCTAAGGTTAATTACATTATAGTTTTTGGTTAAAATGTAAAGACCCGTAAATTTCAAGGAAATTTTTTTCTTAATTTTCTTTGGAATTTTACAAGAGCGCAGCTTCAGACGGCACCTGATTCCGAGGCCCGGTGTGCCCGGAATCAATTTCCGAAGTTTGGCTCGGGTACGTTCAGTGAACGGACGAGCGGGTTTTTCTATCTTTTGAACCGGTGCCCGGAATCGAATTCTGAGGGCACCGATGAAATCGCAGCGCCGGTATTTGCTTAGAAACGCCTCTTCCGGAGTTGCGTTTGCTCAGACGTGGTTTTTAAATTTTGCGGCTTAAGTCAGAAATAAAATAAAGTTTGTGCGACAACTTTATTTTATTTCACTTAAACTGCTTGGAAGCCACTTAAAGTCACTTAAAGGCGGCTTGAACTAAGTTGAACTGGATAGGATACTATCCAGAAATATCCTACCCCTTGGTAGGATATTTGTGCGGTGGGGCCCGCACGAGCCCCGCCGTTTCTTTCGCTAAGTAACGCACCCGCGAAAACCCGTCAAAGTAACTGAAAGGTCAACCGACGCGTTTTCTTTAATTCTTAACAGACCATTTAATTGGGCTGTTTCTTTCGTGAATTAAATGGGCTGTTTTATTCATTGAATTAATTCAACGAATTGAGTGGGTCGTTACTTACGCGTTTTGCGTTTGTTGGCAAAATAATAAAATAGACAAACTTGTCTATTTTGGAGGATCGCTATTCCTCTGAGCCTCCACCCTCTCCGCGAAGAACGCGAAGAACGCGAAGAACGCGAAGAACGCGAAGAACGCCGGAACCGGAATTCGACGACGCACGATCCGCGACGTCGACAACTTTTCCGCGACCTTCTTCTTCTTCTTCTTCTTCGGTGCCTCTTCTTCCGCGGCGAACGTGCGATCGGCAACAAAGGTGAGAATCGAATCTTTTATTTCTCCCTTTTTAAATTTCAATAACAACGGATTTAATTAATTAAATCCGTTTGTTCTTGATCCGGAGATTGGCGACGCGACGCCGGTTACCGCGACGACGCGACGATCTCCTTCCTCCGCGACGAGCGATTCCGCGACGACCCCTCGTCCGACGACGACGACAAGGTAAGGGTTGATTGGAATATTTTATTTCTTTTCCCGTGTTTATTCTTTTCAAATAAAGAACCCGATCGGAACAATTTTAATCTATTTAAAATTGTTGATTTGGTTAATCCTTTTCCTCCCGATGGTTTTGTGACTAACGCGGAGGGTGCGGGTCTAACGAACAAGACCCGGCAACCCTCCGCCGATCTCCCTTTTTGCGGATTTGGCGGGCGACGGCAAAAGCACGACGCAAGGGCCATTCGTGGTTTCCGGAGTGAAGATCGCCCCCCGGGAGGAGCAACGACGCAGACGGGAAAGGAATCGGGCCACCGGAGCATCTCCGGCGGCCCGCGGAAGGCGGCGGCGGCGCGGGTCGTCGGCGCGGCGGCGCCGGCGACCGGTGGCGGCGGCGCCCGGCGCGCCGCCGTGGAGGAAGCCCGCCGCGGCTGAAGCCGCGGCGGCAGCGGCGGCCAGTTCCGCGGCCGCGCGGAACCAGGAACGGACGCGGCGGCCCGGCCGCGTCCGCGTGACAGGCGGTCCCCCCCCCCCCGCGGGGACCGCGTTTCCCTCAAAGCCGCGGGTTTGACCCGCGGCGGCAGCCCCTTCGGCCGCTCGGCCGAAGCCGAGCCGGCCGGTCCGGTCGGCCGGGCCGCGCCCAGGCCGGACCGGACCCGGCCTAGCCGGGTCGGGCCGGGTCGGGCCGACCCGGTTCGGGCCGACCCGGTTCGGCCGACCCCAGGGGGGGGTTCGGGCCGGGTCGCCCCGGGCCCAGTACCCCCGTTTCGGGCCCTCTTCGGTCTTTCGCCCATATCTTGGGCCTGGGACCTCCGATTGACGAACCGTCAGCGGCTACGCGATCCTTGGATCGAGACGGTCGTTTCGGTATATTATACTCAAGGTTTCGGAAGACTTTGGGTTCGGCCGGGTTGGTTCGTACACGAAACCAACCGGGCCCTCGGAGCAGAAACGCTCATAACTTGAGCTACGGACGTCCGAACGACGTTCTGTCGGCTGTGGTAGTTTCCTCTAAGTGAGACGGAGCTTTTGGCATACTCCGCCCGAGGATCGGACACAGGCGGAGTATGGTCGGGTTGGTTTTTCCCTAAAAACCAACCGGGCCCCTGGGACGAAAATGCCAATAACTCTCAGACCGGGCGTCCGTTTGACGCGCCGTCTGTCGCGTTGAGATCCTGTTGTCGATACGGAACTTTTGGATACATCAACTTCGGACTACATGTCAGTTGATGTATCAGCCTCTCGGCTCGTGGAGCGGACCCTCCTAAACGAGCTCGCTTTGTGCGGGAACCCTAGCGCTGGCTGTGACTTCGACGGCAGAGCAGAGATCCTTCGTGGACTGCGACGACGGCAGAGCAGAGATCCTCCGTGGACTGCGACGACGGCAGAGCAGAGATCCTCCGTGGACTGCGACGACGGCAGAGCAGAGATCCTCCGTGGACTGCGACGACGGCAGAGCAGAGATCCTCCGTGGACTGCGACGACGGCAGAGCAGAGATCCTCCGTGGACTGCGACGACGGCAGAGCAGAGATCCTCAGTGGACTGCGACGACGGCAGAGCAGAGATCCTTCGTGGACTGCAGCGACGACTGTGCAGGGACCTCAGTGGACTGCGTCGACTACTGCACTCAGCGATCCCATGTGGATCAGTGCCTACAGGTTCTGTGTGAGCCCGATCCTTTGTGGGTCCTTACTACCGGTTCTGTGTGAGCCACTGCCTACAGGTTCTGTGTGAGCCCGATCCTGTGTGGGTCTTCTGCGGGGGTTAGTACCTATCGATCCTTTGTGGGTCCGACGACTTAGATGGATCAGTGATCATCTTTGACGTCATCTGAAAAAGTATACCTGGTTGAGCTGAATCTTATGTTACTCTCCTTTGTGGATTGTGTTGAACTATCCTTTGTGGATTTACTGTTTACTCTCCTTTGTGGATTTGAGTCTTGCTTTCCTATGTGGATTGAGTTGTTCTTGAGCTCGTGAGCAGAGCTAGAAGTGGGGACTTAGGTATATGTATGGGCATATACCTAAGTCAAGTCAGATGTTACTTCGTGATTGCATCTTTCTTTTGTGCTATATCCTTTGTGGATTTCGGGAGACCTTCGGGGGTCTCGGGGTCCTTACTGAGTAGCTTGTACTCACCCCTGCACGGGTTATGCCCGCACCTTGTTGTGTTGGTTGCAGACGACGGACAGCGCTGATCACGGTTGGGGCGTGGAGCAGGACGGTACCTGGAGGTGGACCACTGGGCGGAACGTACTCGGAGCGGACGTGGGACCCGAGGAGCCTGGAGGCTATCTGTACCCACCCTTCAGGTGGGATTGCCAGTGGATGACACGAGGCCGCCGTCTTTTCTTCAGTTGCTGTACTTTACTTTTCAGTTGTACTTTACAGTTGGGCTTGTATTTCCGGCCCCTTTTCTTTTCCGCTTGCTGACTCTGTGTGGTTGTTACTTATAAAGGCAATGCCTCCCCTGTTTACTGGGATTTTACGCCTTGGTGCTAGTCGCCAGCCCCTGGCCTATGGAAGGCGGGCTTGGGGTAGTCACGGCACGGGCCCCGAGGACGGGTCGTGACAAATTGGTATCAGAGGTGGTCGGTTCTACCGCAGACTCTGATCGTCCTTTATTTCTATGTGAAGCAATAGTGTTTAGTGTATTGAGTGTGGTTATCAGTTCAGGGAGCCCAGTGTTGGTGCGGCGGCCGACGTATCCGTACACCAGGACCCTGACTCCTGATTTCCGACTTAATGCATGAAAACATTGATTGCGTGTATGTTTCAAGTTTTTCTTTGTGATTACTTGTGTCAGCTCACCGGGTATACTGATCTGCTTTATGAAAGTCTCAAGTTTTCCTTGTGATTACTTGTGCCAGCTCACCAGGTATACTGTTCTGACTGTGGTGCTCTTGTTCTCCTTTTCAGGATGGCCCCGCGACGACTGCCAGCTAGGGTTCCGAGTGTAGGGCGCGACGGCAGCCCACCGAGCGACGAGGCCTCGGTGCAGGGCCCTTTGCCAGCTGTGGCACCGGCGGTAGCTTTACCCGCCGAACCACCGATGCTACCAGTACCAGACGCTGACGATGCACGTCGCCTCAGGGCACTGCATGAGTTTCAGAGCCAGCGACCGCCCAGGTTTCGCGGTGAGGCGGACCCCCAGGCCGCCGAGGACTGGCTAGAGGCGGTGGTACGGATCTTCAGGCTAGTGAGGACACCAGCGGATCTCATGGTGATTCTCGCAGCGAGCCTCCTGCAGGCGGCGGCAGGACGATAGTGGAGCCTGATGCTCCAGGTTCACGATGAGGCATCCTTGCTCTGGGCGGACTTCGAGAGCCTCTTCCGCTCTGAGTTCGTCCCGGCCACCCTCCGAGCGGTGCGCATCCAGGAGCTTCTCCAGCTGCGCTAGGGCAGCATGACGGTCGCTCAGTACGCGGCGAGGTTCACGGACCTATCTCGCTACTCGACCGACATGGTACGAGACCCCTTCTTCCGGGCCCGGACCTTCGAGCAGGGCTTGCGACAGGAGATTCGGGCGTCGCTGATCTCCCTCAGCATTCCGACCCAGGCGGGAGTGCTGGAGCGAGCCCTCCTGATCGAGAGCTTCCTGGCAGAGCCTTCTTCAGCGGCGAGACCTAGCGCAGGGCGGCAGGTAGCTGAGTCTTCGGCAGCAGGTAGCCGACGGATGACTCTCGGGTCCAGGCAGACCAGACCCCCACGCAGACGGCCTCAGGACACCGGCTCAGCGGTGCGGGGCACACAGCGGAGTGCCAGCCTTTCGAGAGGCAGGCTGTGCTACTCTTGCGGCGGCCAGGGTCACATGGCTCGCGACTGCCCGACTCGCCGATCAGAGGAGCAGCAGACGGTGGAGGGGCCACCCAGGCAGAGGCAGAGGGTCGACCGTGGCGGTCCGCAGGGAGGAGGCGGACGAGGCAGAGGAGCTGGCCGAGCAGCGGGTGGTGGGCGACGCTTCCAGGCTCTACCCCCACCGCCACCAGGAGGGCCACCTCGACCACATGGAGCTGGCGGGCAGGGACAGGCCCAGCTCCAGGCAGTGGAGGCCTACGACCCCGACGTGCCAGAGATGATTCGAGGTACGATCTGTGTCTATTCCACCCTTGCTGCAGTACTTATAGACACAGGAGCGAGTCACTCTTTCATAGCCTCTGCCCTTGTTCGGAGCTCGGAGATTCCGACTGAGCCGTTGGCTCGATCCTTACGGCTAGAGACTCCTACGGGAGCAGACTCGACGATTACGCACTGGTGCCGGCAGTGTGAGCTTACTCTAGGAGGCGAGAGCTTCGGCTGGGATCTCCTTGTAGCGGCGTCGAGGCCTTACGACGTCATCTTGGGCATGGATTGGCTATCCACGGTTCATGCCCAGATCGACTGTTTTAGGCGCAAGGTGCGATGTGTTCGCACCGACGGGAGCAGGTTTACCTTCACCGGCGAGAAGGGAACCTTTGCAGCACAGGATGGACTTCCGCGGAGGAGAGTGCAGCCCATCTCTCATCAGTTGGCTAGCCTCATCCTAGGAGCAGTGGACGTGCGGAGTCCGGCTTTTCCTGCAGTGGTGGACCAGTACGTGGACGTCTTTCCCGACGACGTTCCAGGGCTACCTCCTCGTAGAGAGGTAGACTTTTACATCGACTTGTACCCCGGGACAGCCCCGATATCTACTCCAGCATATCGGATGGCCCCCGCCGAGCTTCGAGAGCTGCGGGTACAGTTGGAGGACTTGCAGAGCAAGGGGTTTATCCGACCCAGTGTTTCACCCTGGGCTTCCCCGATTTTGTTCGCCAAGAAGGCGGACGGGAGCTTGCGACTGTGTGTCGACTATCGTCGCCTGAACCAGGTGACAGTGAGGAACAAGTATCCGCTGCCACGGATTGATGACCTCTTCGATCAGCTCAAGGGAGCGCGGTGGTTCTCGAAGATAGACCTCCGGTCAGGCTATCATCAGCTCAGAGTTCGAGACGAGGACGTACAGAAGACGGCCTTCAGGTGTCGGTATGGCCATTATGAGTTCTTGGTTATGCCGTTCGGCGTAACCAATGCTCCAGCAGTGTTCATGAGCCTCATGAACAGGATCTTCCAGCCATACCTCGACCGATTTGTCGTTGTCTTCATTGACGACATTTTGGTATACTCGACGACGGAGGAGGAGCATGCCTACCATCTGCGAGTTGTGCTAGACACCCTCCGAGAGCACCAGCTTTATGGCAAGCTCTCAAAATGCCAGTTCTGGTTACGTGAGGTCCATTTCTTGGGACACGTCATCTCTGAGGCGGGAGTTGCAGTGGATCCCGCGAAGATCGAGGCAGTACTAGCTTGGGAGCCACCCAGGAGCGTGACGGAGGTACGGAGCTTCTTGGGCCTAGCAGGATACTATCGGAGATTTGTGCCGGACTTCTCCAGAGTTGCGGCACCACTCTCAGCTTTGACAAAGAAGGGGAAACCCTTCGTGTGGTCAGACAGATGTCAGCAGAGCTTCCAGGAGCTAAGGCAGAGATTGACCAGCGCACCTATCTTGAGGTTGCCTGAGGAGGGAGTTGGGTACGTAGTTTACTGCGATGCATCAGGGACTGGACTCGGGTGCGTCCTGATGCAGGAGCGGGCCGTGATCGCCTACGGATCACGTCAGTTGAGGCCGCATGAGCAGAACTACGCCACTCATGACCTGGAGTTAGCAGCAGTGGTCTTCGCTCTGAAGACGTGGCGGCACTATCTGATGGGCGAGCGCTTCACAGTCTTTTCTGACCACCAGAGTCTCAGGTATATCTTCTCTCAGAAGGACCTGAACCTGAGACAGCGGAGATGGCTTGAGTTCCTCCAGGACTATGACTTTGAGATAGTCTATACTCCTGGGAAGGGGAACGTGGTAGCCGATGCCCTCAGCAGGAGGACGGGCATTCAGCTACTTGAGGAGGCGACGGAGCAGCTAGCCTCCTTGTAGATATCCTTCGTGGATAGAGACGGAGCAGCCTTTCTTCAGTCTCTCACAGTCTCTCCTCCACTTCTACAGCGGGTCAGAGAGGCTCAGCGTGGGGACGCTGACTGTGAGACCCGGCGTGCACTGATATCCTCAGGTCAGGCGCCTGATGGCTTCTCCCTTGGAGCAGAGCACGACATCCTTTTCAGAGGACGTACCTTCGTACCAGTCGCTTTACGAGAGGAGGTGCTGAGAGAGTTTCACACTTCTCCCTTGGCGGTACATCCCGGAGTGGCGAAAATGTACCAGGATCTCAGACGACAGCACTGGTGGCCGGGCATGAAGAAAGCTGTGGCAGAGTTCGTTTCACGATGCCTCACCTGCCAGCAGGTGAAGGCAGAGCACCAGGTACCAGCAGGCTTGGTACAGCCCTTGGAGGTCCCGGAGTGGAAGTGGGACGGCATATCTATGGACTTCGTGACTGGACTTCCACGCACTTCCAGAGGTCACGACTCCATTTGGGTGATTGTCGACCGACTCACCAAGTTGGCACACTTCTTACCCATCAGAGAGCAGGGCTCAGTGGAGAGCTTGGGACGTCTTTACGTCCAGGAGATCGTACGGCTTCACGGTGTGCCATCATCTATCGTCTCCGATCGAGATGCTCGTTTCACTTCCCGGCTTTGGAAGGGGTTGCAGGAGGCGTTCGGGACGCGGCTCCATCTGAGCACAGCCTTCCACCCTCAGACGGATGGTCAGACGGAGAGGACCATACAGACACTCGAGGACATGCTCTGTGCATGTGTCCTCGACTTTGGTCGCAGCTGGGAGGACCACCTACCCTTGGTGGAGTTCGCGTACAACAACAGCTACCACTCCACCAACGGGATGGCACCATACGAGGCGTTGTACGGCAGACCCTGCAGATCACCGTTGTGCTGGACAGACCCTGGGGAGTCAGCACTCGTGGGACCAGAGATGGTCCGAGCCACAACAGAGAAGGTCCAGATCATCCAGGAGAGGATGAGGACAGCTCAGAGCCGGCAGAAGTCATATGCTGACAGGAGGCGGAGGCCACTAGAGTTCGAGGATGGCGACCACGTCTTTTTGCGTGTCTCACCTCGACGTGGTTTACGGAGATTTGGCCGAGGCGGCAAGTTGTCTCCACGCTTCATCGGGCCTTTCCAGGTCCTCAGCAGGATAGGAGAGGTGGCTTATCGCCTGGCTCTACCACCTCAGTTGCACCGGGTGCACGACGTCTTCCACGTGTCTCAGCTGAGGAGATACGTGCACGACCCGACGTACATCATCGACTTTGGGGAGCTGGACGTGGACGATGGGGCGACTTTTGCGGAGGTCCCAGTGGAGATCGAGGATCGACAGGAGCGGGTCCTACGTGGGCGGTCGATTCCTCTTGTGCGCATCAGATGGCAGCACGGGAACCTCCAGGAGAGCACTTGGGAGCGGGAGACTCAGATGCGTGCTCAGTACCCCCATTTGTTCCCCTAGTTTTGATGTATCTTTACGGGGACGTAAAGCCCTGAGGTGGGAGTAATGTAAAGACCCGTAAATTTCAAGGAAATTTTTTTCTTAATTTGCTTTGGAATTTTACAAGAGCGCAGCTTCAGACGGCACCTGATTCCGAGGCCCGGTGTGCCCGGAATCAATTTCCGAAGTTTGGCTCGGGTACGTTCAGTGAACGGACGAGCGGGTTTTTCTATCTTTTGAACCGGTGCCCGGAATCGAATTCTGAGGGCACCGATGAAATCGCAGTGCCGGTATTTGCTTAGAAACGCCTCTTCCGGAGTTGCGTTTGCTCAGACGTGGTTTTTAAATTTTGCGGCTTAAGTCAGAAATAAAATAAAGTTTGTGCGACAACTTTATTTTATTTCACTTAAACTGCTTGGAAGCCACTTAAAGTCACTTAAAGGCGGCTTGAACTGAGTTGAACTGGATAGGATACTATCCAGAAATATCCTACCCCTTGGTAGGATATTTGTGCGGTGGGGCCCGCACGAGCCCCGCCGTTTCTTTCGCTAAGTAACGCACCCGCGAAAACCCGTCAAAGTAACTGAAAGGTCAACCGACGCGTTTTCTTTAATTCTTAACAGACCATTTAATTGGGCTGTTTCTTTCGTGAATTAAATGGGCTGTTTTATTCGTTGAATTAATTCAACGAATTGAGTGGGTCGTTACTTACGCGTTTTGCGTTTGTTGGCAAAATAATAAAATAGACAAACTTGTCTATTTTGGAGGATCGCTATTCCTCTGAGCCTCCACCCTCTCCGCGAAGAACGCGAAGAACGCGAAGAACGCGAAGAACGCGAAGAACGCGAAGAACGCCGGAACCGGAATTCGACGACGCACGATCCGCGACGTCGACAACTTTTCCGCGACCTTCTTCTTCTTCTTCTTCTTCTTCGGTGCCTCTTCTTCCGCGGCGAACGTGCGATCGGCAACAAAGGTGAGAATCGAATCTTTTATTTCTCCCTTTTTAAATTTCAATAACAACGGATTTAATTAATTAAATCCGTTTGTTCTTGATCCGGAGATTGGCGACGCGACGCCGGTTACCGCGACGACGCGACGATCTCCTTCCTCCGCGACGAGCGATTCCGCGACGACCCCTCGTCCGACGACGACGACAAGGTAAGGGTTGATTGGAATATTTTATTTCTTTTCCCGTGTTTATTCTTTTCAAATAAAGAACCCGATCGGAACAATTTTAATCTATTTAAAATTGTTGATTTGGTTAATCCTTTTCCTCCCGATGGTTTTGTGACTAACGCGGAGGGTGCGGGTCTAACGAACAAGACCCGGCAACCCTCCGCCGATCTCCCTTTTTGCGGATTTGGTGGGCGACGGCAAAAGCACGACGCAAGGGCCATTCGTGGTTTCCGCAGTGAAGATCGCCCCCCGGGAGGAGCAACGGCACAGACGGGAAAGGAATCGGGCCACCGGAGCATCTCCGGCGGCCCGCGGAAGGCGGCGGCGGCGCCGGCGACCGGAGGCGGCGGCGCCCGGCGCGCCGCCATGGAGGAAGCCCGCCGCGGCTGAAGCCGCGGCGGCAGCGGCGGCCGGTTCCGCGGCCGCACGGAACCGGGAACGGACGCGGCGGCCCGGCCGCGTCCGCGTGACAGGCGGTCCCCCCCCCCCCCCCCCCCGCGGGGACCGCGTTTCCCTCAAAGCCGCGGGTTTGACCCGCGGCGGCAGCCCCTTCGGCCGCTCGGCCGAAGCCGAGCCGGCCGGTCCGGTCGGCCGGGCCGCGCCCAGGCCGGACCGGACCCGGCCTAGCCGGGTCGGGCCGGGTCGGGCCGACCCGGTTCGGCCGACCCCAGGGGGGGTTCGGGCCGGGTCGCCCCGGGCCCAGTACCCCCGTTTCGGGCCCTCTTCGGTCTTTCGCCCATATCTTGGGCCTGGGACCTCCGATTGACGAACCGTCAGCGGCTACGCGATCCTTGGATCGAGACGGTCGTTTCGGTATATTATACTCAAGGTTTCAGAAGACTTTGGGTTCGGCCGGGTTGGTTCGTACACGAAACCAACCGGGCCCTCGGAGCAGAAACGCTCATAACTTGAGCTACGGACGTCCGAACGACGTTCCGTCGGCTGTGGTAGTTTCCTCTAAGTGAGACGGAGCTTTTGGCATACTCCGCCCGAGGATCGGACACAGGCGGAGTATGGTCGGGTTGGTTTTTCCCTAAAAACCAACCGGGCCCCTGGGACGAAAATGCCAATAACTCTCAGACCGGGCGTCCGTTTGACGCGCCGTCTGTCGCGTTGAGATCCTGTTGTCGATACGGAACTTTTGGATACATCAACTTCGGACTACATGTCAGTTGATGTATCAGCCTCTCGGCTCGTGGAGCGGACCCTCCTAAACGAGCTCGCTTTGTGCGGGAACCCTAGCGCTGGCTGTGACTTCGACGGCAGAGCAGAGATCCTCCGTGGACTGCGACGACGGCAGAGCAGAGATCCTCCGTGGACTGCGACAACGGCAGAGCAGAGATCCTCCGTGGACTGCGACGACGGCAGAGCAGAGATCCTCCGTGGACTGCGACGACGGCAGAGCAGAGATCCTCCGTGGACTGCGACGACGGCAGAGCAGAGATCCTCAGTGGACTGCGACGACGGCAGAGTAGAGATCCTTCGTGGACTGCAGCGACGACTGTGCAGGGACCTCAGTGGACTGCGTCGACTACTGCACTCAGCGATCCCATGTGGATCAGTGCCTACAGGTTCTGTGTGAGCCCGATCCTTTGTGGGTCCTTACTACCGGTTCTGTGTGAGCCACTGCCTACAGGTTCTGTGTGAGCCCGATCCTGTGTGGGTCTTCTGCGGGGGTTAGTACCTATCGATCCTTTGTGGGTCCGACGACTTAGATGGATCAGTGATCATCTTTGACGTCATCTGAAAAAGTATACCTGGTTGAGCTGAATCTTATGTTACTCTCCTTTGTGGATTGTGTTGAACTATCCTTTGTGGATTTACTGTTTACTCTCCTTTGTGGATTTGAGTCTTGATTTCCTATGTGGATTGAGTTGTTCTTGAGCTCGTGAGCAGAGCTAGAAGTGGGGACTTAGGTATATGTATGGGCATATACCTAAGTCAAGTCAGATGTTACTTCGTGATTGCATCTTTCTTTTGTGCTATATCCTTTGTGGATTTCGGGAGACCTTCGGGGGTCTCGGGGTCCTTACTGAGTAGCTTGTACTCACCCCTGCACGGGTTATGCCCGCACCTTGTTGTGTTGGTTGCAGACGACGGACAGCGCTGATCACGGTTGGGGCGTGGAGCAGGACGGTACCTGGAGGTGGACCACTGGGCGGAACGTACTCGGAGCGGACGTGGGACCCGAGGAGCCTGGAGGCTATCTGTACCCACCCTTCAGGTGGGATTGCCAGTGGACGACACGAGGCCGCCGTCTTTTCTTCAGTTGCTGTACTTTACTTTTCAGTTGTACTTTACAGTTGGGCTTGTATTTCCGGCCCCTTTTCTTTTCCGCTTGCTGACTCTGTGTGGTTGTTACTTATAAAGGCAATGCCTCCCCTGTTTACTGGGATTTTACGCCTTGGTGCTAGTCGCCAGCCCCTGGCCTATGGAAGGCGGGCTTGGGGTAGTCACGGCACGGGCCCCGAGGACGGGTCGTGACATAAAAAGTCTTTATTATTAATACTAAGGATAATATGGACAAATATTCCTTCAAAAGTGATGAAGGAATTTTCCTTGGTTATTCCACCTCTAGTAAATCTTATAGAGTTTTCAATAAAAGATCTAAGATTATGTAAGATTATTTTCAAGATAAATTTGATGAGGTAGATCCACATGAACCTAATTCCCATTTATAAAACATTTATGACAATTTTTACACTTTGAATTTAAATTCAGAACCTTCTGATTCAGCTGTAAAGCATGCAGAAAAATCATCCAGTTCTGAGGAACTTCTAGAGCATGAACTTGAACGTGTAAAAGACAATGAGGTGAACAGACCTTATTTTTCTAGATCTATTAGGAATATTAAATTCCATCCTTTAGATTTTGTTTTTGGAGACTTGGATATAGGTACACAAACTAGATCTTCCCTAAGAAACCAGGTTGAACATCAAGCATTCTTGTCATAGATTGAATATAATAACATCAATGATGAAATTAATGATAAATTTTGGGTAATTGGTATGCAAGAAGAACTCAATCAATTTTAAATAAAAAAGTTTGGGAACTTGTTGATAGACCCAAAGAAACCTTAACTGTAGGCACTAAATGGGTATTTAGAAACAAGGTTGATGAATCTGGCACAATAGTTTGTAATAAGGCTAGACTAGTTTCACAAGGCTATAGTCAAGAAGAGGGTATAAACTATAAAGTGACCTTTGAACCTGTATCCATACTTGAATCTATTAGAATACTTCTTGCCTATGCAGCACATTTATATTTCAAACTATATCAAACAGACATCAAAAGTGAATTCTTAAATGGGTATATAGTTGAGGAATTTTTTTTGAATAACCCCCTAGATTTTAAAATCCTCATTCTTTAAATAATGTTTTCAAGTTAACAAAAGATTTATATATTTTAAAACAATCTCCTAGAGCATGGTGTGATGGGCTCATCCCTTTTCTTATTTCAAAATGATTTTCAAAAGGTACAGTTGATCCTACCTTATTTATAAAAATATTTTCAAAATATTTTTAGGTTATTCAAATTTATGTAGATGATATTATTTTTGGATCTTATAAAAATTATTTATGTACTAATTTTTCAAAAATTATGCAAAAATAATTTTAAATGAGTTTAATGGGTGAACAAAAATTCTTTCTTGATTCTCAGATTTTTCAAAATAAAGAAGAAATTATTTTAAACCAAAGTAAATATACTAAATACATTTTAAAAAATTTTAATTTGTAAAGAACTAAGAGTAGTGACACTCCTATGAGTACCACCTGTAAATTTGATCTTGATGAAATCGGAAAATTAGTAGATCAAACCAATTACAGAGGTATGATTGAAATTCTTCTATACTTAATTTCTATCCAACCAGACATTATGTTTAGTGTGTGTATGTGTGATCATTTTTAAGTAAACACTAAAGAGTCACACTTAGTTTCATTAGAATGAATTTTTAAATACCTCAAGTATACTACCAATTTAGGATTATTTTACCCACTAGGATAAGAATTTGACTTAGTTATTTATTCAGATACTGATTTTGGTGGTTGCAAGTTAAATAGAAAAACCACCTCGAGAATATGCAATCTTTTGGGAAATTATATAGTTTCTTGGTGCAGTAAGAAACAAAATTATATTTAATTTTCTACTGTTAAAGCATAATACATAGTTGTAGGTATCTGTTCTTCTCAACTTTTTTAATGAAACACACATTACTAGACTATGGATATCAATTCCGACATGTACCTATAAATTGTTCCAATACAAGTGACATAAAAATTTCTAAAAACCTTTTATATCATTATAGAAAAAAACATGTGGATGTAAGACATCACTTTTTAAGAGACTATTTTCAAAAGGGTGATATAAATCTTGAATACATTGGTACAGAACATCAGATTGAGGATATTTTCACCAATCTCTTGAATTTAGAGAGAATTAACTACATCAAATATGAATTAGGAATGATTAATTTTAGTTAATTATAATTTTTTTGGACTCACCATTGATCTTACCCACTATTGAGTTTACCCACTATTGAGTTTACCCACCATTGAGTTTTACTCACTCTTGGAATTACTCACTGTTAGAATTAATAATTATTGGAATGACTCACTATTGGAAATACTCACCATTGGAATTAATTATAGTTAGAGTTAATCACTGTTGGAAACAATCTTCCTTTTCAATTTACTGTCATTTTCTTTTAACCCCCTCATTGTTTTTCTCTAGAGCCTTGTTGAGACCCTTTCTCTCCCAACCTTCAAACTTCCTTATCCTTCACCTAAACCTTTAGTGATGATCATCATGATTAGAGTGAAGAGAGTTTTGGTTTCTTCTCCAGATGAGTCGTGTCCATCAAAGAAGCAAAAAATGTGAATTGAGTTGTTCTGTTTCTATTTATCTAGTAAACCCCAAGCCTTTTGAGCATATATTTGTTCCCAAAAAAGAAGTTCAGGATGATTGGTTACTTTATAGAAAGTCTTTGGTGCTTATATTTATGCAAGACCAAGGATGGGTAGAATGGTTTTCATCTAATTAGAGGACCTTCTAACTCAGGTTGGGGCACCAGTTTTATCAATTCCTTAAGTTAAGTGTTGAGGAAAATGAATAATGGGTAATAAGTAGAATAAATGGTCATAAAGTTGTCTTTTTATTTAAGACAATGGGCTAGATGTTTGAGAGCTCCTCGTGAATGAGTTACAAATGACTATCAAGGAACTCTTCCAAGTGACACTGATACTTTTGATTATGAGGATGCTTCGCAAGAATTGACTGGTGATGGGGTATTAAGAATGACAATTACTATTGAACTTGATGGTGAATTCAGTTTGTTTTTCAATTTTATACAACATATATTTTGTTTGAGGAATGGTGGATTTTCCACAGTGAGGTATCAAGATGTTTATATTTAGTGTCTTATGAAAAGAGGAAAGAAGATCAACTTGTGTAGATACTTAATGCTTCACATGATGGAGATTTGAAATAATTCTTCTAGATCCACCATGATGAAGGATAAGGGATTAGTCAGTGAATGAGATGAAATATTATTGAATAGTGGAGGCTTTTACATTAATAGGGTTATTTGAAAAAGAATGAAGATTAGTTGGAATACTTGGAAGAAATTATGGGTTGATGATGATGAAAGGATGTATGAAGATTTTATCCAATTGATCATCCTTATAGACCAAAAAAAATTATGGATACTGACCTAGATCCAGATGAGTTGGTTGATTATTTTGATGAACAGGGAGAGGAGGTTGCTGCCTCTAGTGAAAAAGAGAAAGAATTCTCAGTGGATGAAGGTAGTGACCTAGATTTAACTTAGAGCTCCCCAACTATATCTTTCAGTTCTCTTAGTCAACCTAGGTCTCTCTCTACCAAAGAGACTCTCTTTAAAGAAGGTAGTGAGGAAGAATAAATAGAACTATCTACTGGGGAATAGTTTAATAATTCGTAAAAATCCTCTGGAGAAAATAGAAATGGTGAAAATGGTGATAATGATGAAGATGAAGAAGAAGAAATAGAAGGAGAAGATGATGAAAATGAAGATGATAAATATGATGTAGATGGATATGAAAATGATAGTGATGGGGGTTTTATGGTTTTATTGGATTCATTAGATCTGAGGATGTAGAGATTCCTCAGGAACTTATCTCTTCTATTGGAATTTCAGTTGTCTCAAGATCTAAAAAGAGACCCAGGCTTGTTAAAGATGTTCCTTGGTCAGCCAGAGATGAGAAGGAAGCATCAGTTTATGGGGAGAAATCTCCAATTCTAGATAGTCATCCGAATGTTGTTAAAGATATTAGTGTTCCTATAGATTATGTATAGAAATAGAATGTAGAGAAGATAGTTGTGAATCAATCAGCTACTAAGTAGATGGAGATTGAGCATGTTATTGTTGAGAAAAAATCTAATGTGCAGAGATCTATTAAGTAGTTGAATGATGTTGTTACAAACTCCTCCCACCAAATATTCCCCTCTTGGGTTAGAAATTAAGAAAGGGAGATAATGACCCATGATTCCCACTTCCATTAGGCCTCGAGTAAGCGACTAGAACCAAGGGGAAACAATTCTCACAAAATGGTAGGCATTACCCTTTATAGGAAACAAGATCAAGAGATAGGATGGTTAATCCCAAAAACAAATATAATACATATATGAAAAGAAATCCAAAAACCATCACATATGCATGAATAAATTAGAACTAATATGAATACAAAATTCTCTATAGTATATACCAAAAGTAAAGCTAAGCAGTGACACAACAAATTTCAAGATCTGAGCTAGTAGGGTCAAGTACAGTCCACGAAATCCCCCTGGAAACCCGAAAGTAGCATATATAAATAGGGTGAGCATACAATTATACTCATTAGGGAAACTAAAGTCTCTCATGCACTTTTAAAAGAAACATAATAATGTCCTAGTAAGAAAACATCAGAACCAAACAGTACCTAACAGGTACACTTACCATCCCAACCTCAACAAGGCACTCTCACAAAATAATGTAAGTCAAGTAATGCAATATAATTCACATCGATGATAGGGTACCCCGCACGAATTTCAAATTGATTATCCACTCATATCCTAAAAGTGAACGTCTTGGCACTCCCACCTCTTCAGAATCTACCACGTCACAACCCACCCGCACAAACCTGGGATATAATCCATATCACATCCCTTCTACAGACACCTGGACCAAAAAACAAATCACATCCCACCCACAGAAACCACATCCAAAAACCACATCACATCCCACCCATAGACACCTAGGCCATAAGCCACACCTCATCCCAAATACACCAGGTAAATCACAACAAATATCATTCAAAAGACACCTAGGAAAGCACAACACATGTCATCCCGAAGACACGAGGGAAAGCACAACTCACCCACACACACCTAGGCCTTACAAACCACATCCTACCTGAAGAAGATTATTCTATCACCACCTGGAAGAGGGAGTAGGGAAGAGTAGCTGGATAGCCATCCATCCTCCCACTGGGATGTTTGGGAAAGACACCGTACCCTGTCATGATAGGGGTGTTCAAAACATAATGCTCAACTAGGGTGGGGTTTATATAGAAATCACAAGTAAAATATAAGTATATACATATATAATACCAAACACTAAAGCCCAACTTATGAGTTCCTAGACATAAATCAATTCACAAAACTACCACTCTTGCTGCTACCTCTAAATGCGCAACACCGCCCAACAAACCACAAAACCATTTCATATTCCCAACAAAAATATTTAACCATTTCTATTTCATTATCCAAACCAACTTAATACAATCCAATATTTATTAAATAATTATTTATTTCATTCCATCACTATCTAGGAAACTAAGCAACATAGAAAAATTCAACTCAATTTTAAGAAGGTGAAAAGCCCCGATAAATGAAGATGGATTCACATTAAAATCACATCGTTCCATGACCTCCAAATTTAAAACCCATTCATGCTATAACATATATCGATCTATAAATATGGGGTGAAGTTTTCTACATGTTATCAATGGTGAAGCACCCATACAAATCACCATTATCCTTCTTCAAATTCATCCTGATCAGCTCACATACCAACAGAACTAACCCCAAATCACCACCCCATTCGGTAACATGTTACCACACCACTAGTTTGCATCCATGCTACCTGAAACTTCTCATCCACCCCATAATAAATCAAAATCTTAACGTAATATTCTTTTACACTAATCAAGCCATACCTCACCACACAACCATGCTCAAAACAATACCACAGCAAAACCCAGATCAATCCCACACACATCACATCACCACACATAACAAGGAAAAACACAATTCCATATTTAATAAGGAATCCATTATTTAATTCCACATGTTAATTCATGAGTTATCACAGAAACAATATGATCTTAGGAAATCCATTCATCAGTAAAACATACGTGATTAACCAAATTTTCATATATTAGTGTCCAAACAAAGACAAAAGACATTCATTAAATAATTTATTTAGTTCTCAAACAAGGGCCCCCAACGACTATGATTTTCAGTGGGTAGCTTTCCCATAAAAATAATAATATCACAAGTAACAGCGAGGCTATAAAGGTATGTGAATCAAACCCCTCTTCCTATTTTCAATCCATGTAACTAATTATTATCTTCGATTAATTTGGAATGACAAAAATCTACAGGTGGAAAAAATCAAACCAATCATACATGATGCACATTGAAGAGAAATGAAGGAAATCCTACCTCAAGGAATATTTCCAATTGTTGTGCACCGTAGGGTAAAGAATAATGCTCGCAAACCACAAACGCACCACGAAAACGGAAGATCAACCTACACCGCATCAAGGATCCATCAAAACACAACCCAAAAAACCCCTAATGCCAAATAAACACCACTATAGTGAATAAATGAACGAAAAATGAAAGAAAATGGGTGAGAAATGGAAGAGAACTCACCACGGATCGACCATAGATCCCCAAAAAACATCCAACGAGATTAATGGATCAAATAGGGATGAAGAAGGGATTTAAGTGAAATCTGGGGTGCCTGGGGTTTTCCTAAAATGAGAGGAAAAAAAGGAATGTCAAAATTAATGAGGGTTCGGTGAAAAAAATTAAAAATTCACATGATCAAGGTATTACACAATGTGTAATACCGTTTCACGTCGTGTAATACCTGAGGTTTGGTTCTCACTGAAAAATGTGTCACCCCTCCCTTTTATTTTATTTTTCTAACCCCAAAATATCACTCATCATGAAACCTCCAAGAAAACCATGACATAGGGTTCCAGGTCATGTAATATAGTTACACGATGTGTAATCCCCCTTTTTCTAGCCTTTAACGACCAAACTTCACCAAACTCCCTTTGATCCTCCTCTGAACCTATCCAACAACCAAAAAACAGCAAAGTAATGGATCAGGAAGGCATAGAAAATTACATTAGGTACCTTTAAAATGATTCTCATGCTTGAGAATCCAAAACCAAGCTCATAAGAAAGAGGGGGTCTGAACAACCACCTCGTGAGATACCTCTCAAGGATCTCATCATACCTCAGACACTACCACCAGCTAAACACACCAAACCAAATGACCAAAAACACACTGCACAACCACATCACCACAAACACACTACCCAAATACCACTACATATCCATCAAACTATATTTGCACAAAACAACAAATTACACCATCCTGAACACACGAATCAGGGAATTTCGTCTTCCATGTCAAGATACAATCCACTCTAGAAAGCACTAACTCACATGCACTGGTTTAATCGCATCATAAATAATGCATCCTGATTAGGAATCAGGTCCTCCCCTTTTCATATGTTAGTAATTTATTACACATCACACCACACACATCACAAACCAAGGAAAACAACATATTATATAAAATCGGGTTCAAATATCACATTTCAAAACAAAACAGAGAAAAGAAAAACTCAAAACAACTCCTATTACTGGGAACACATCTACCTTTCTTGCTCTCAGGTACTCTCCTCTAGACAACCATACCTCCAAAACACACAAAAGAAGGGAATGGTCTTTCCATATAGTGCCTTCTCTTGATGATCCTGGATCCCTACTGGATGCTCCACGAATTCCATGTTGTCCTCGAGATCCAACTCTCCCCATTCAATAACATGGGAGTCATCATGTAGATACTGAAGAATCTAAGAGATATGAAAAATATCTTGGATCCTCTTCAAATGTAGTGGAAATTCCAAATGATACACCACCTCACTAACTCACTCCAATACCTCAAAGGGTCCAATGAACTTGGGATAAAGATTACTCCCTCTGCCAAACCTTCACTGCCCACATCAATGGGAAACCTTGAAGAACATGTGGTCTCCAACCTAAAACTTCAAGGGCCTCCACCTATGAGAAAAATATAACTTTTAATAGTTATACATTGCTTTATTCTTTCACAAACAAGATAAACCTTTTATGTCATGCTCTGCACCACATAAGGACCAAGAACAGTTGTCTCCCTAACCTCTGTCCAACATAATGGTGAACTAAACTGTCTTCTATACAAATATTCAATTGATTCCTTTCCAATGGAATAGTGATAGAAATTATTATAAGAAAAATCTACTGAGGGAAGGTTTCGTACCCAATATCCATCAAAGTCCAAGATGCATTCTCACAAAATGTCCTCCAACATCTGGATAGTCCATTATGTCTACCCATTTTTCTGAGGCTGGAAGGCGGTGTTGAGGTGTAACTGGGTTCCAAAAGAATTTTGTAATCCCCTTAAAAATTATGATGTAAAAAGAGTGTCTTGATCCGAGAAAATGGACCTCATAACTCCATGAAATCTCACCACTTCATCTACGTAAATCTTGGTCAAGGCATCCATTATGCTTGACTCCTTGATTACTAAGAAGTGAGTTGGTTTTTTCAGCTGATCCACTATTACCTAGATAGAATTGTAGCCTCCCTAATCTATGGACAACCCTATGATGAAATTAATCAAGATGTCATCCCACTTACACTCAGTAACATACAAGGTCTGCAATAGACCACTAGGAACACAGTGCTTGGCCATTACTTGCTAGCAGACCAAGCATCTTTCCACAAATCCTGCTACTACTCACTTCATCTTGGGCCACTAAAACTATATCCCCAAACCATGGTACATTTTTGAAATTCCATGGTGTACTTATAAATGTGTGTTATGAAACTCACGAAGGACTCCCTCATGCATCTCCACTAGAATGAACAACCTCCCCTGGAACACCATTTGATTCTGACCATCGTTCGACCATCCCTTGAAATCATCACTGTGGAAAACACAATCACACAACACCTCTACCTTTGAGTCTCCCCACTAAGACTCTTCCACCAATTACATCAGAGAAGACTGCACTGTCATCTGAAATAAACAGCCTTTACCATCATCCACTCTTGCCTCTAAGTGTAAGGCTTCCAACTCCTCCATCACTTTCCAAGAATCCATAGATTCCCAAGTGACCCCATTATGTGACTTTCTACTCAAATCATCAGCCAAAAAATTCTCATTTCTTTAGGTGTAGGAGATCTCAAAATCATATTCCTGAAAAAACTCCATCCACCTCCACTGTCACAAGTTCAGATCTCACTTGGAAAATATATACCTCAAACACTTGTGATCCGTGAAGACCACAAAGCACTCCCTAATGATGTAATTCCACCACAACTTCATTGCAAGCATGACTGCTGCTAGCTACAGATCATGGGTGTCATAGTTACACTCATGGGGACATAACTTCCTAGACCCATAAGAGATCATTTCTCACTATTTCATCAATATGCATCCTAATACAAGATGTGAAGCATCAAAAAACACCTCAAACATCACCCCTTCCTCATGAAATTGGAGTACTGGAGCACTAAACAACTTTCCTTTCAAATAAAAAAATGCTTCCAAGAACTGTTCACTCTAAATAAAAGCTTTGTACATCCTTGTAAAAGCTGTAAATAGGGCTGAAACTTGAGAGAAATCAGGGAAAAACCTTCGATAATATCCTGAAAGACCAAAACAACTGTGAACTTCTGCCACATTATTGGATGCTTCTTAAGAAACAATTGCTTCAAATTTTGATGGGTCTACATATACACCCTTCTTAGACACTACATGCCCATGGAAATGTACCTATCGTGTCCAGAACTTACACTTGGATATCTTTTCATAGAGCTGGTGGTGTCGAAGAACCTACAAGACAGTTATGATATGCTCAGTATGCTCCTCCTCAAACTTCAAGTGGATCAAGATATCATCAATGAATATGATGAAGAATCGATCTAGGGACTCATGAAACATGGATTTCATAAGTCCCATGAACATGGCTGGTGCATTCGTAACCCTGAACGACATGACTACAAACTTGAAGTCCCCATACCTGTATCTAAAAGAAGTATTTAGGATATCTACCTCCCCCACTTAAATGGTGATATCCAAACCAAAGATCAATCTTAGAAAACCAACTTTCCCCTCTTATTTGGTAAAAAATATCATCTATACTTGGAAGGGGAAATGGTTCTTGACTGTTACCTGATTTAGCTTCTAGTAGTCTATACAAAACCTAAGGCCACCATCTTCCTTCTTCACGAAAAACACTGGAGCACACCCCAGTGACACACTAGGATGAATTAAACCCTTCTTCATTATATCATCTATCTAAATCCTCAACTCCCATAACTCATAAGGTGATATCCGATAAGGAGTTGTCAAAATCAGAGAAGCATCAGGCTGAAAGTATATCCCTAACTCAATGTCGCATTGAGGGGGAAGTATCACCACCTCCTCAGGAAAAACATCTAGAAATTTCCTAATAACCCTGTGAACCTCCACAATCTCAGCTTACATCAATTATATATACAAATCAGTCAATAAGAAAAGAAGGGGCTCCACTGGCTGACTGCCTACCCGACAACCCTGTTTGCCAACGAAAACCACACATTGGCCATCCACATCTGAAAACAAAACTCTACTACAAAATAATTTGACAATGAAATTCATGGAAAACAACCATTTGATGCTAAGGATGACATCTTATGTCTACATCTATAGTAAGAATAGATCCCCAAGGGACTGATGCAGTCCCATCATTAGTCTACACCCCCAACACACATCAAACAAGCTAGTCTAGCCTCCGACTGGTGTAGTTAACACCAGGGGAATGGGAGGAATCTCTATATCTAGTCCCAGAGAATAGGATAGAGTGTGTGAAATAAAGGAGTGTGAAGCTCCTAAATCAAACAAGGCACAAACAAGGTGCTAAATAAACTGATCGTACCTCTGTTGATCTCTTACCCTACTGGAACTGCTGCCTCTGCTGCATAAAACTAACCACAACCATTTCCTATGCCTCTCTACTAACAACCACCACCGTGGACATTCTCAGGTCGTGGTCCTTGAGCATGAGGAATATCCCGAGGTCAGCCTCTACCTGTTCCATCTCCCCTCAGCGAGCATGAGCCTGATTCCCCTGCATCTAAAATGGTCTGGCTGGAAACTACTGGTGAGGCTGGCACAAAACCTTTCCACCTCTACCGTACTAAGCCTGAGCCACTACTGAACACTAGTTTTAAATATAGTCACAAACCCCATAGAAGAAACACCTCGGTCCTAATCCCAGAGGAAAAGAATGGGAAACACTATCACTAAAAGGCTAGAAATAAAGCTGATGAGGTTGACTCCCTACTAGTCAAAACCTCAAATATCTTGGAGCCGGAGACCTGACACTGGTAACCTTGCCTCTCAAATAAATCCATTTTCTCCCCTATCATGGTAGACCTCCTCGTGATTTCATTCACTCGATCACCTCTACCTTCTTTTGAACCTCCATGTACATTGGAAATGTAAAAGGAGTAACCACATACTAGATAAAAAGAAGGATAACCTCCTCAAGATGTTTCACATGAGACTCCTCATCTAGAAGTAGATCTTGGAAAAAATGAAGGAGGTCCTTTAACTTGATCCCAAGATCCCACGCTTTCATACTCCCCTACTAAAGGGAGAGTAGCTCCTACCACTTCTCAGCCTTCATAGTCGATAAGAGGAACTCTACTCGAAACTCCTTCTCGAAGTTGACCTACAAAACGTATACCTCCTTCCTCTCCCACAAATATAGCATCCACTACTAACATATATCTCCTCACATATGACTGAATTCTAGGAACCTAGTACTTTGTCAGGTACTGGATCAAACTAAAGGTGATCTCAAGCTCCTCAAGCTAGTTTTCTATCTTCATATATGAAACATTGACCTCGTACTTCCCCAAGTCCTTCTGCTATAAAGTATGAAACTTACTATACCACTGGTCATCCTACTCAACTAGATTATCTCTATAGAGATCATCTAAATCAACCTCTTGAACCTCTACTTCCCAAGACACACATGAATGATGATCAGGAGCCAAAGCTGGAAGGTAAAAAAATATTTACTAAGCCTGAGTAGTATGGAATTTTTTTTGTTAAAGGAAATTTTATTTTAATTCATTTTTTCAATTTTACCTTCCCAAAATAACCCAATTAAAATAAGAAAATAAGTCATTATGATGCATGTAGATTTACTAGGATCCCTATCCTACAAACGATGTAGCCTCACTTGGTCATTCGATAGGCTCAGAGTTCTTCCACTGGATCATGGGGGGGGGGGTCTTGTTTCCTAGCTGGTCTCATCTGATCTATGTCATGCACCAAGATCACCTAACATTATTACCCTAACAACCCATGAAATACTCATTCTACCTAACCCTAAACTCTATCCAATATCTCAAACATCACCTTTGATACCATTCTATCACAACCCCCTCCCTCCAAAAATGCCCCTTCTAGGATGGAAATGAAGAAATGGAGATAATGGCCCCCAGAGTCTTGCCTCTAGTAGGCCTTGGGTTGGAGACAAGCACCAATGGTATACAGTTCTCAGAAAATGGTAGGCATTACAATTTATAAGAAACAGGATTAGGAGATAGGACCGTTTTTCCCCAAAGAACTCCAAGACACAAATGAAAAGAAATCCAAAAACTATCCCATATGAATGCATAAATTAGAATTTTTACAAATAAAAAAGTCTCCAAAGTAAATACCAAAAGTAAATCTACGTAGCAACTCAACAACTGTAAAGATTAGAGCTAGTATGGTCCAGTACGGTATGTGAAATTCTCTTGGAAACCTGAAATAAGTTTATATATGTAGGGTTATCATATAATTATACTCAGTAGAAAACCAAAGTGTACTGTTCACATGTTAAAGAAACATACTAATGTTCCTTTGGGAAAATAACAGAACCAAAAAACACCTAACATGTATACTAACCATCCCAACCTCACCAAGGTAAGCTCACCAAATAACGCAAGTCAATTAATTTAATATAATTCACATCATTGATAGGGTACCTCGCACCACTTTCCCACTAATTAGCCACTCATACCCTAACAACGAGCATCCTGGAACTCACACCTCTTCTGAATCTACCACGTCACAACCTGCCTGCACAAACCTAGTCCACGAGCCACATCACATCCCACCCTCAGATACTTGGGACACAAACCACATCACATTCCACCCGAAAACACCTCGGCCACAAACGACATCACATCCTTCGTGCAAACACATGGGCTACAAGCCGTACCTCATCCTTATGACACATGATAAAGCACAATACATATCATCCCGAAGACACTTACAAAAGCAGAACACATCTCATCCTAAAGAAACCTGGGAAAGAACAACTAACTTACACACACCTGGGCCTCAAAAACTACAAACTTCTCAAACAATTTTAGGGTATCACCACCTGGAAGAGGGAGCATCGAAGAACGAGTGGCCAGACATCCATCCTCCCACCAGGATGTTTGGTAAAGACACCCTCCCCCGTGAAGATGGGGGTGTTCATCACATAGCGCTCAACTAGGGTGGGTGTGTATATAAATCATAAGAAAAATACAAGTATATACATATATGATACCAAAAACTCAATCCCAACCTATGGGTTCCTAGTAAAAAAATCAACTCACAAAACTACCACTCTTGTTGCTACCTCTAAATACACAACCCCACACATCAGGCCACAAAACCATTTCATATTACCAATCAATTTATTTAACCATTTCTATTCTATTATCCAAACTAACCCAAGACAATACAATATTTATTAAAAAATTATTTATTTCATTCCATCACTATCCAATAAACTAAGAAACACAAAAATAGTCAACACAGTTTTCAAAACGTGAAGAGCCCTAAAAAATGAAGGCAACTTCACATTAAAGACACATCATTCCATGACCTCCATGTTTAACACTATAACATCTCATTGCCAATATGAAAGGTATAACTTCAACCTTATAGTGGTTTTTCCTTTTTATTGATTAGGTAGGGTTGAGAATGAATTGGGAGGATACCTATAATGGTGAAGTTAGAGATTTTTTAGACTCTAAGCTATAACCAGCCCTTTTCTATAGGCTATCAGAGGGTTACACGATGAAGGGTGCATGATGTGATGAGTCGTTAAACTTTGTTAGTGAATTAGATACCAGTTTTTAACTCAGAGTGTCGATATTTAATTTGAGGCAATGCATTTTTCGACAATTATGAAAATTAAGTGTTTCACGACGTGTGTTCTAGTTACATGTTGTGTAATACGCTGACTGTAGTTTTTAAATAAGCAGTGTGGATGAGATTATTTTTCTCCTATACTCCAGTTTTGTATCCCTCAACTTAAGTCCTTCCCTATTCAATCTTAGATCTTCCCAACCCTTATAGATCCTCTTGTTTGGTGTTCGATCATAATTTCTCTTGCGGTATCATTATAGAGTAGGATTTATCCCTCATCATTCATCTTTCTACCTTTTTACTCATTTGTGATTTCAATCGATCGTCCTGAAATTGATGTAACTATGCTCTGTGATGTTGGATCTCACTTCTAGGTTGAGTTTTGAGGTCTTCTACACCTTTGTTCATGTTGATGGGTGTCATCGTGAGTGTTAATTTTTGGGGAAAAGTTATGTGATTCCATCTTGTTTATCCAAGTAGATTAACATAGAATTTATTAATTTTTTTTTTCAATTGTTGAATTAAATTAAATTATTATAAATTTCTTTCAATTGATTTAATAAAATCCAATTCTAGTGAATTGGGAGATTTGAAATGGTTTTGGCATGAGAATTGGGAAAACCACCAATCTCGTTGAATTGGGGTGTGTTTATGAAAATTTGTTGATTAAATTTTTTTAATTTAAATTGGAGTTTTGATGAAAATGATTTAAATTAAAATTTTGAATTTAATTATTGAAATGAATTGTGAAATTGATGGAATTGGTTTTCAATGGATTTCAAACTTGTGAAAATGGATTAAGATGTTTTGATAGAAACCTGGTGGTTTTATCTTGTTAAAGAGACATGTTTTTTTATTAAAACTTATTTTGGTTTTAAATTAAAAATTGTCATTGAAATGAAAGAATGGGATTTAATTATATTTTAAGTGGTCTTAAAATAAATTTTCCATCATTGACTGTGTAATAGAACATGCAAGCCTAAGGTAGTTTGTGATTTATTTGAACACACTCTACGCTATTACAATGTTCTAAAACATACATGCAATGGGTCACATCCCTGATGGGATGGTGATGAGTCATCTTTAGCCAGTTTTAGGAGGGTTTGTGTATACACATATTATTGAGATCACTTAGAGAGTGCAAAGTACTATAGCATGGAACTTTCATACCTTTTTGGTAGATGACCATGCTGCTTGCTTGTTTTATATTTTAGCTATAAATATATTCCAATGATGTTTGAACTGAATTACATGCCTTTAAAATTTATATAAACTATTTTATATAAATTTATTGTTTAATACATTGTTTTAGAAATATTTCATCACTTGTGAATCCTTTGCTTAAAGTATTCTTCCATAATTTGAGTTATATAGCATGATTTGTTAACAGATGCTTTAAATTTCCAAACCTATTTATTCTAAAATTGAAAGAATTCCTTTGGTTAATCTATTGTTGTCACTGGTTATAAAATATGTGGTGAGACTCTATAGGGATTTTTATCTCACACCCTACTTGTTCCTGTGAGTGTTTTTAGATTATCTTCATCCATGTTCGAGTAAGGGGAATGGATCTCTTGGAGGTGGATCTAGATGTTGAAACTTGGTCTTTGTGAGTTGTGTCCTTAGGGAATATGGATATTTTCCCTATTTTTTGGTTCTTGGGTTATAATAATTTTGGATATAAATTTCTTTTTGAGTTCTGGTACATTGCTCGCAGTGGAGTTTCTTTTGTTATATATATTGTCTTGTTTATTTTTTTTTGCAATATTTGTGGAAATATTGTTCCCACTTTTACTTTGCATAATTCTAGGTTCTTTTCAATGGCCTCTAGGGATTGGTAACGCCCTTCAGGCTATGTTAAGGTCAACTTGATTATTAGGTTATTAGGTTACCTAGGCTGGTTCATAACAAAGTGATATCAAAGGAGGTTGAGCTTTTGTCTTAAAGTCGGTATGCAGTTGAGAAATATTATTAGGAATTTAGAGGTAGTTTTGATTCATCATCTGACCAGATCTTACCGCAATGAACATTAAGTTTCCAAGGGTGGTTAGGGAAAGATGTCTTGTTTATTAGTTCAAGTATTTTCCCTATTTTTATATAGATAGACACTACTACAAAATCAACCTTTAACAGTGCTAGAAAACACCTTTATTAGTTCTAAAAAAGCACTGATAATTGAAACACATTTAAAAGCCTAAAACTTTAATAGTACTAAAAAATAGATGTTAAAATGGACTTTAACAGTTCTAAAAAAGTTTTGTTAAAGGTTTCCTTTAACAGTTCGTTTCTTTAGCACTGTTAAAAGACCCGCTAATAAACGGTGTATAATTTTTTTCTCCCCCCCTATCATCACTTCTCACACCCACCCCTTTATCATAGCTTCCCCCCATCACTTTAACAACACTTTATATTGTCCCACCCTATCGCATGCATCCCTCCCTCCAACGAGTTTCAAACCTAAGGCCTCCAGCTAATACACCAGTGCATTTACCACTCCCCTATATTGTTTTAATTTACATTTTATAATATATCTATATATTTATATATATTTCATCAAATTTTTTATCCATATATTTATATATATGTTTATATATTAATTAATATATTTTATATGTAAATATGTTTAATTATTTATTTATAAAATTAAATTTATGTGTGAATATATAAAAAACATGTGTATATTGTTATATATTTGATTATAAATAAAATTACATTATAAAAATGATAAAATTTAAAATCCATAATATTAATATAAATTTAATCCTAGAGAATAAATTTAGTCCCCACAGAAAAAGAGAAAAAAATACCCTCATAAAAGAGGCTTAAAATCCCTCAAAAGTAAAAAAAATTAGGGTACCTTTGCTAAAAACTCTATTTTGGAGGCCTTCGGGGCATTTATTGGACTTGAAAAATGTGACATAGGTTCGCCTCTATCACTAAGGATGTAGATATCATCATAAGCTTTGTTTTGATATGTGGCAGGGCCCAAATGGACACCCAAATCCAAAGATATGGTCGCTTGATGTTTGAGTTCCATTTTCAACTTATTTTAGATCTTTTATTATTTTTTTGATTTTTTTATCTTCAAATTGATATTAAATGACTATTACTTGGTAATAATAAGAAAATTATTAATTAAAAAAATTAAATTATTTTATAATCCATTTTCACTAAATATATTATATATTAAGTGTAAATGCATATTTACCTTATCTAAAACTTATTTCAAAAAATCCATATTATATTTATATCAATATAAATATATTAATATATTAATATATTATTTTTAATGATTTTTTTTGAAGTATACTTTTATCATCTCTTTTAAAAAGATAATGATAAAGGTCCCCCTTTAACATCACTTTTTTGGCATTGTTAAAGATCCCCTTTAACAGGGATTTTTTTAGTACTGATAAAGAGGGTCTTTAATACCGCTTTTAGGTAGCTTTTTTACAACCCTAGTGCTGGATAAACCCAATTTTGTAGTAGTGAGTGTGTAATCCAAATCTGTTTGTGCCATCTGTTGGGAATAACTTCACTTTTTGTTTAGTTTGAGTGTTAATCAAATGTATTTCTTATCATATTATGATGTTGTGTAGCATCATACCTATGATAAGATGTGTGGATTAGATCCAGGAAGTGACTGTTGCTGAACCGCAGTGATTGAATCCTCTAGTGGACCCAAATCTAGTTGAGGTGATTGTGCGTATAGTCCAAGATCTAGGACATACACCACCTCTAGTCCCCAATCAAGCGCCAGTTGTGGATCCTCAGGGGGTGTTCTTTGAAATCATTCTCAAGAGTTCTTTCGCTAGAATAATCCAATTTTCAAAAGCTCCACTGATCCTCAATATGACGAGGAATGGTTTGGAATGATAGAATGTATGTTTGAATTCTTAGAGACACTGAACATGATCAAGGTTAAGTGTTCCACCTTCATGCTAGAGGGACCGAGTAGGAGATGTTCGGACATGATGGTGATGGAAAAGAAACATGATGGATTAGAGTATAAAGAATTTAAGTTTCTTTTCACCAACTAGTTCCATCTAGAGTCAATGGTGTTATCCAAGTCTATGGATTTTTTCAAGATTGAGTAGGCTGGAAAAACCATGACTGAGTATTAAAATTTCTTTTCTAAGCTCGTACAATTTTCACCAGATATTGTATCTAATGAAAGGATCAAGGCTTGATAGTTCTATTTGGGACTTCAATCAAATATATGTTCTCAGGTTTTCATGTTAAAGATTCCCACTTATGCAGATGGGTTGTATAGGGCTATGATGGTTGAAATTGACCTAGCTAGAAATTCAGGGTTGAAGGGAGTTTCTTTTTCTCCCAGTGGCAGTGTCATTTCCTTCAAAGGAAATTAGAAACATGATGATTCTTATGGAAATTATCAATAGTAGGGTCATTACAAACCTCTTATAGAACCAAAAGTAAGTCCTTCAAGTTTCTATCAATGTAGCAAGCCAGGACATTCTAAGAGGGTTTTCACTGAGGCACCCAAGAACTGTAGATCCTACGGATGTTCAGGGAACTTACAGATATTCTTCTATAACTTTTATACTCTTTGTAGTGGAAAAATATCATCATATCCTCCTAAAACTATAGGGAAATCAGATGCTCCATGTATAAAATGGTTCCAGCCACAGGCATCCGGAATGAAGCTACTTCACGTAGTGGAAGAGTCTTGAGAGGAAGAAGACATGGGTCCAACAACTGTGAGATATACTATTACTATATCTTCATCATTAGTGATTGGTCTATTTTATATTGATGCATATCATTCATTAATTTCAACCCATATTATTAATCAAATTAATCTTCTTATGGAGAATTTATCTTGTGCAATGGATATTAGTACACCCCTTGGTACAAAGAGAGAACATGGCCTTTTTAGTCCTTCTTGTACCTTCGCTCTATCAGATGTCGAGTTGACATGGAGTTTTTGGGTACTCAACATGAAATCTTTTGACTTCATATTTAGGATGGATTTTCTAATTTCTAATAAATACTGAATTGATTTTTATCTTCGGCAGGTCCACCTTACTACACCTAGTGGTGTGTCTCTTGTTTTTCAAGGATAATGAAACCCAAGGTCGAGGAGAGATGGACCTTATTATCTAGAGTTGGGGAAAGTAATATCAGTGTTTTATTTATATTTGGAGTGGGAATATTTTATCAATGATCTCCCTCCAGTTGTCGTCAAGTTTCCCAAAAAAAATTCATCTGGTTTCTCTATTCTTCCATTGATAAGGGGGTCGAGTTTACTATTTAATTAATACCTGTTACTCAACTAGTTTCTATTACCTATTGCCGCATGGAACCAGTTGAAATGAAAGAGCTGAATTCTCAGTTGGATGATCTTTTTGAGAAAGGATTTATACACTTGACTGTGTCACCATGGGTAGTGTCGATCTTCTTCACTAAGAAGGCTGATGTTTCTCTTCTCTTATGTGTTGATTATCAAAATCTCAATCAAGTTGCAATAAATAACAAATATCTATTTCCATTTATTTATGATTTTTTCGATTAGTTAAAAGGGGAGAAGTGGTTTTCAAAGATTGACCTTTAATCTGGTTACCATCAGTTGAGGTTAAAATAATCTGACATTCAAAAGCTACCTTTTGGAGTGGGTGTGGCCATTATGAGTGCCTTTTTTTGCCCTTTAGTCCAACAAATACTCCCTTAGTTTTCATGTCTTTAATGAATAGGATTTTCCACAAGTATCTAGATACCTTTGTGGTAGTATTTATGGATGACATCCTCACCTAATCTAAATCTTAGGAGGATCTTGTGCATCATTTGAGGACAGTTCCAAGTCTGCTAAGAAATCACCAACTTTACACCAAGCTTTCAAAGTGTGATTTCTGGATTTAAGAATTGAAATTCTTTGGACACGTGGTGTCTGAACAATGTATATCAGTTGATCCTAATAAGGTAAAGGTTGTTATGACTTGGGATAAACCACATAATGTCTTCGATATTCAAAGATTCTTGGCCTTATCCCGATATTAACATCGATTCGTAAAGTAATTCTCAAAGTCAGCTTCACCAATGACTTCTTTGACTTGGAAAGGGGTAAAGTTTACTTAGAATGATAAATGTCAAAGTTATTTTGTTGAGATGAAACATATTTTGACTACTGCACTGGTGTTGACTCTACCAGAGGTCGGACAGGGTAATGTGGTCTTTTTTGATACATCAGGTTTAGGCTTGGGCTATGTTGTTATCCAAGGTGATCATTTAGTGTCTTATGGATCTCGTCATCTTAGGCCACATGAGAAGAATTTTCCAACCCATGACCTTGAACTTGTAACTATGATGCATGCGCTTAAGAGTTGGCGGCATTGGCTTTATGGATAAATGCTTACTGTGTACTCATACCACTAGATCTGGAGTTATATCTTCTCTCAAAAAGGTTTTAATCTCTACCAGAGGCGTTGGGTGGATTACCTTCAATATTTCGACTTTTAAATCACCTACACCCCAGGGAAAGGGAATTTCATTAAAGATGCATTAAGCAGGAAACATCCAACACAAGCAATGAAAGAATCTTCATAAGAATGGTATTTGATAGTTCTCTTTGCATAGTTGCATTTGGGAGTTCAGGAGAAAGGGGATGAAGTTTCCTTAGCCAACATTCAGTTGAAATCCACTATTCTCAAGATGATTCTTTATGATCAAGATCTTTATGATGAATTTTGTTACATTAGAGACTCTCTTTATAGTGGGGATATATTTTCCCAATGGCCGTTCTCCAAAGAGGGTGTTTTATGCCATCAGAATCCCTTCATTATTCAGTTTGCAGGAAGAAAGGTTGTAATGGGGGGTTTCATAATTCCAAGTGGGTTGTACACCCAGGAACCACAAATATGTTCTATGATATGCAGAAGTAGTTTTGTTGGCTCGGTATAATATGGGGAATTTATGAGTTTGTTTCTCATTATTATATATTCTAGTAGGTGAAGGTCGAGCACCAAAAACCTTCAGGTTTTCTTCAGACACTTCCAGTATCCACTTGGAAGTGGGATGAAATTTATATGGAATTTGTGGTTAGGTTTCCTCATGCCTAGAGAAAGAATAAGGCGATATGGGTTGTGATTTATAGGATAACCAAGTCGTCTCAGTTCATACCCATTTGATATACAACCAAAGTTGAACACTTTGGAAATATCTACATGAAAGTGATTATATGTTTTCACAGAGTTCTATTTGTTATAGTCTCTAATTGGGATCCATGGTTCACTTATCTATTTTGGAGAGGCCTTTAAGAGGCACTAGGATCTCATGTCCATTTGATCATGGCCTACCATCCGTAGTCAGATGGAAAGATAGAGAGAGCTATAAATATTCTATAGAATATGATTTGTGCTTATGTTCTCAACTTTGGTGGGGATTGGGATGATCACTTGGCGCTTGATTAGTTTTATTATAACAAAAGTTACCAGTCCAGGATCAAAATGAAACCTTTTTAGGCCTTATATTATTGGCCTTGTAAGTCTCTATTGTGTTGGTCGAAGGTTGGTGAAAGTTCCTTGGTTGGACCAAGCTCGGTGTAAGAGATGAAAGTGAAGATTCAGATAATTCTTCAAAGAATGTTGACAATACAAAGATGATATAAGACTTATGTTGATCATTTCCATAGAGCTTTGGAGTTTTTTGTGGGTGACTATGTGTTCTTGAAAGTTTCACCCCAGTAGGGTCATCAATGACTTGGGTGGTAAGGGAAACTTTCTTTTTGTTTTGTGGGGCCTTTTATGGTTGTTGAATAGTCGGGGAAAGTTTCATGCCATTTAGCACTTCCACCATAGCTGACGTCGATACATAATTTGTTCCATGTATCACAGTTGAGAAAGTATCTCCATGATCCATCTCAAATTTTGAGCTGGAGTGTTCTTGGGATTGAACCTGTTTATCATTGACTGAGTGGGTAGTCAGGATAGTTGATTATGAGACCAAAGTACTTTTTGGGAGGAATATACTTTTAGTTCGTGAGCTATGGAAATATAGTTTTGATAATACTAAGATGTGGGAATGAGATGAACTGATGAGAGATTATTGGCCACATCTTTTTGACATGGAAGATTCTTCTTAGGATTTTTGGGGATATAAAGTTTTTATGGTGAGGAGGTTGTAACATCCCTTTACCAATCTGATAGGTATGTCTTTAACCTTATCATGGTTTTTCCTTTTCGTTGACTGGTTAGGGTTAATAATGAATTGGGAGGATACCTGTAATTTTGAATTCATAGATTTTTAGGACTCTCAGCTTTAATAGACCATTTTCTATAGGCTTCCAGAAGGTTACATGTTTTGTAACATAGTTACATGTCTTGTAATAGTTCATGTGTATTTTTCATGAAGGATTCACACTGTGAAGGGTACGTGACATGATGATTCGTTACACATCATGAGTGAACTATACCAGGAAAGTTCAGTCAGAGGAAAAACCTCTGACCATTTATTAAAAAGAAATAAAAAGTGCAGTAAACAAAGAGATGGGTGAGGGCGAACAGTTTGACCACACCCAATCAAGAGTCCCCACCAAGCACAAGCACAATTACAAACCAAACCATTACACCCAGAATCAAAAACCATTTTTTTGTTTCAGCACATTCAACCAGAGTTCATCATCTTCATCAATTCCAGCTATTCAACAGCACATCACCACTGTAATTGCAGCAACCGCGACTTCAACCCAATGTTCTTACCACAATAAAATCCCGAGGAGAACCAAATCCGAGAAACAGGGCAGACATCCAGCATGAAAATCAGCGGGATCATATCACCGGGGAGCAAATCCACCATCACAAAACACAAATCCAATAGAACCCGAAGAAGATTCATCCAAAATAGCAGCAACCAAAAACTAACCCGATGCAAGAACAACACCAAACCACCGGGGAGAAACAAGCAACAGCAAACAAATCCAGACTCAAGAGTAAATGGAAAATTCAAAGAAGAAGCCATCACCATGCCGAAGACCACCCAGAGCTGAAGTCCTCTAAGAACACCGCAAATCACCCAGATCTCGTCACCGCCAACCAATACGCACTCGCAGACCTCAACGAAACCCCAACCGCACACAAAGAAGATAAGGCAGATAACTCAGGCCACTGGATCTAGAGGCTCGGACGCAGACCGACACTGCGCCGCCATGGGAGACCCTTCTGGATCATCTCGTTTGGCATTCGATCGTTATTGTGCTTGCGGTGTGATTCCTAGGTAATTTTTCTCCTTCATCCTTCATATTTCTCTATTTCTCCTCTCATATTTCAATGTATCATCCTAAAATTGATGTATCTATGCTCCGTGATGTTCTATATCACTTCTAGTTTGATTTTTGAGGCTTCTACACCTTCGTTCTTGTTGACGGGTGTCATTGAGAGTGTTGAGATTCAGGAAAAAGGTAGATGATTCTATCTGGTTTAGCCAAATTCATTAACCTTGAATTTATTGATTTATTTCAATTATTGATTTAAATTGAATTTATCAAAATCTATTTTAATTGATTTAATAAAATCCCATTCCAGTGGATTGGGATATTTGAAATGGTTTTAGTCTGAGAATTGGGAAAACCCCCTATCCCATTGAATTAGGGTGTGCTTATGGAAATTTTTCAATTTAAATTATTTAATTTAAATTGGAGTTTTGATGGAAATGAAAAATAAAATTTTGAATTTAATTGTGGTAATAAATTGTGAAATTGATGGAATTGGTTTTAAATGGATTTCAAACTTGTGAAAATGGTGTAAAATATTTTGATAGAGACACTATGGTTTTATCTTGTTAAAGAGGCGTGTTTTTTTATTAAAAAACATTTTGGTTTTAAATGGAAAATTGAAATTGAAATGGAATAATGGGATTTAATCGTATCTTAAGTTGTCTTAAAATAAATTTCCCATCATTGATTTTGTAAGAGCACATGTGAGCCTTAGGTAGTTTGTGAGTTATTTGGACACACTCTACTCTATTACAACATTCTAAAACAAACATGTAGTGGGTCACATCCTTGATGAGATTATGATGAGTAACCTTTGGCTAGTGTTATAGAGGCATGTGTATACACATATTTCTAAGATCACTTAGAGAGTGTGGAGTCCAATAGCCTTGAACTTTCATACCTATTTAAAAAATGACCGTGTTGCTCACTGTTTTATATTTGAGATATAAATCTATGACTATGTTGTTTGAAATTATTTACATGCCTTAATAATTTATATAAGTTGTTTTATATAAATGTTTTGTTTAATCCATTTTTTAGAAATATTCCATCACTTTTAAAGCCTTTTCTTTAAGTATTTTTCCACCGTTTTAATTATATTAAATTATTTTTTAAAAGATTTTTTGAAATGAAAAACATGTTTATTATAAAAAATGTGGAATTAATTTGGTTAATATATTATCAGAACCAGTTATAGAATCCATGGTGATACCCTAATGATATTTTTAGCTCACACCCTACTTGTGCCTTCAGGTGTTTGTAGATTATCTTCTCCCGGGTTCGAGCAAGGGGAAAGGATCTCTTGGAGGTGGATCCAGCTGTTGAACCTTGGTCTTGGTGAGTTTTATCCTTAGGGGCTAGGGATATTTTTTCTCTTTATTGTTACTTAGGTTGTAATACTTTGGTCTTTAAATTCTTGTTTGAGTTTTGGAACATTTCTCCCTGCAGAGTTTCTTTTGTTGCGCATAATGTCTTGTTTCTTTTTGCTTCCGCAATATTTGTGGAAAAACCATTCCCACTTATAGTTTATATGATAATAGGTGCTATTAATTAACCCATGGGGATTAGGAATTCCCTTCGGGCTATGTCAGGGTTGGCTTGGTTATCGGGTTACCAGGTTACCCAGACTGGTTTGTTAAAAACACTCATTAATGATATAACATATATCGATCTCTAGATATGGGGTGAATATTTCTGTATGTTATCAAGGGAAAATCACCCATACTAATCACCATCATATTTCTTCAAAGTCATCCCGCTCATGTCACATGAAAATATAACCAACCCCCAAATCACAATCCCATCCGTTAACACGTTACCACACAACCAGTTTGCAGCCCTACTACCCGACACTTCTCATCCACCCCACAATATATTAATATCTCAACCTAAGATTCCATTACCCCCACCAAATCCATCCCAAAGAACAAAAATGTGCTCAAAACCATACCACATCATAACCTAGATCAATGCTACACACATCACATCACCTCACGTACCAAGGAAAAACATAATTCTAGATTTAATAAGGCATCCCTTATTTAATTTCACTTGTAAATTCAAGGGCTATCATAGAAACTGTATGATCCTAGGGAATCCATTCATTATCTGAATATACCTGATTAACCAAAATTTCATATATAAGTGTCTAAACAAATACAAAAAACATGAATTACATAATTTATTTAGTATGCAAACAAGGTCCCCCAATGACCACAATTTTCAGGGGGTAACTAGCCCATACAAATCAAAATATCATACGTAACAACAAGGTTGTAAAGGTATGAAAATAAAATCCCCTACCACTTTTAAATTTATGTATCTAATTATTATCTTTGGTTAATTTGGAAAGACCAAAATCTACAAGTAGGAAAAATAAAAACCCTCCCATATGATGCACATTGAAGAGAAACAACGGAAATACTAGCTCAAGGAAGCTTTCCGATTGTTGTGCACTATGTTGAAAAAAAGAATACTCGCAACCCTAACTTCACCAAAGCAGCAGGGGATCAACCTACACCACACCAAGGATCCATCAAAACTCAACCCAATGCACCTCAAATCCAAAGAAACATTTCCCTAGTAGATACTCAAAAAAATATTAGAATAAAATAGTTGATAAAGGGAAGATAACTCCCCAAAAATCAACCATGGATCACCAACAAACATCTATCAAGATTAATGGGTCAAATAGGGTTTAAGAAGGGCATCAATGATACTCCAGGAGAATAGTGCTTACCCAAAACAATAGGAAAAAAAGGAATAGCCAAATGAAATAGTGTTCATTAGGAAAATAATTTTAAAACTACACATGATGGAGGTATTACACAACGCGTAATACCCATTCATGTCATGTAATACTCAGGGTTTGGTTCTCAATGAAAAACACATCGCCTCTCTATTTTATTTTATTTTTCTAAAAAAAAAATATAACACGTCATGAAACCTATAAGACAACTGCGAAACATGATTTCACATCATGTAATACAGTTACAAGATGATTAATCCCCCTTTTCTGGCCTTTAGAAAAACAACATCTCTAAACTCCCTCTGAGCCTCCTCTGAACCTCTCCAACAACCAAAAACTAGAAAAGTAAAGGACCAGAAAGGCATGGACCATTATATTTGTACCTACCATTGGTAATTATATAGTTTCAGAATATACTATTGTTAAATCTCATAGTAAGTTTTCTATCAGTTGGATGGACCCAATTTTTGAGGAATGAGATAAGTTTTAGGTGAGGATGGAAGTACACCAAATCATGGTGAATCTTTTATTAGAGAAGTAAGGGATCTTGAGGAATTATTGGTTGATCATATTGATGATACTATTGTGTTGCAGAGGTTTTATTCTGAGAGAGTTTCTACACATTTTGTTCTTTATGTGCCAGTGGATGTTTTCATAAGAGGTGACTTGGATTATTTCAGATAAAAGATTCTCTATGATTTTGGTTTTTGTTGAAAAAACAACCAGACTTTGTTACCAATATTGGTGATAATAAATATGCAATACATTTGTTAGGTCTTTTTATTCAAAACATTTAGCCCAAGATGATGCTTCAAATTTGAGAAGTGTAAGTGGAAAACATAAGGTTGGCAAGTGATATGGAAGCTCTAATATCCACAGTGGAGGAGATGCTGTCTTCTTTTTCATATTCCATGACTAATTTTCTAGAAATTATAAAGAATATTTCTTCCATGGATTATTCATAAAGTTATACACCACCATATTTTGATTTTTACTTGGTCATATCTATTGTGAGAGAAGAGCTTCATGATGTTGTGGCATCAGGTGATGTACTAGACCTGCCTTAGGAATGTTTGAGAAAAACTGAAAAATGAGTGATCATATTCATATGATGGTTAGAGAGTATATGAAAGATATTAAGGTTAATAGAGAGGCCATTAAAAAATTCATACAGTATTATCTGTCTCAAATTTATACTAAGCATGAGTTGAATGCTCATTTCAAGTTCTTGGTTGAAAATTTAAGGATGCCTCCAGTGAATAAATAATTTAAAGAGTTAGTGGATCAGTTAATGGTCATGACTCCAATGCTTAATCTGTTTATAGAAGAGAATACGGATTCATTTAGTACTATGGAGAGAGGTGAAAATATCATTATGGATTTCATAAATCTTATGAAACCCTTTATGCATGTTTTTGGAGCTGTTGTGGTGGATTTAGATGTCATTCCTTTTACTATCCATCTCACCGCTCTAGCTACTAATCAAGAGTTTTTCATACCCAATGTCACCATAGACCCAAATTCACCCTTGCCTAATCATTTCCATCCTTTCAGTTTATCTCCCAAAGAAGTATCCTAGCATTTAAGGCCTATCATTATCAGAGAGACTCCTTATCTGCCTATAATTCCTACATCCATTCCTATAGTTTCCTCATGTTCTGCTATTGAGTCTTCTACTTTGGATAAAGGGAAGGGAAAATCACCTTTGGTTCCTTCTACACAGCCTGAAAAATGTTAATGATTATACTATTTGTCTTTGATGGATATATTTTTCTGTATTTTTATTGTAACTTTTTTGTTGTACTTCCATTGACTTTCTTAATGAATACTTCTATTATTTATATTTTTCCCTTGAATTTCCTATTTTATTTTCCCTTTTTGATAATCTCAAAAGGGAGAAAAGCTCTATGGAATTTATTTGTTTTATTTATTAGTATTTATTTGATACCATACTGATATTCCTTATGATTCCATATATTTTTCAATTTCTTCCTTTATAGAATATTTTCTTTGATAGTTTTTCTATCTAATTTCCTTTGATAGACTATGTATCTTCTTTACCATTGATTTTATCCTTTGATTCCATGGTTTATAAAATGCCACGATTTGTGATCATAAAAATGGAGAGATTGTTGGAACCCTTTTTTAATGATAAAAAAATCATGTTTATTATTTTGATAATGAGTTTTATGTTTTATGGTAGCATTTTATAATATAAGGAAAATTGGTGAGAAAATATGGCTAAGTATGGGAAAGATCGACTGTTAGTAATGAGTCACTATTAGAATAGTTTTTTGATAAAGTATGGAAAACACATACCATCAGAGATGTCCATGAATAATTGGATAAGTACAGGAAAAACTACTTGTTAGATATGACTCACCAATGTATCAATAAATTTGGATAAGTGTTGAAAATACCTACCATCACAGACAAGCCACCTCCAGAATGAAAATTTGGATAAGTGTTGAAAAGACCTACTTCCAGACCTAAGTCACCATTGAAGATAACCTTCTGTCAGAATGGAAATTTTACAAAGTTGTGGAATGACATACCACTGAGATGGCTCACCTTTGGCCTGACTCACCACTGACTCAAGTCACAACTAGAAGATGTATCACCATTAACAGGAGTCACTGCCACTGTTTTTGTTTATTTTGAATTAAATATTTCTAATATTTATATTATCAAATTTAATTCTAAGATTTATTTTAATGATTGTTCTTAAACTATTCCATAGTTGCATTGATGTTTGTGTCAGTCATCTAAGATGAGGAGAAACTGATCTGAATGATTCTTCTTATATGATATTGTTAAAATAAGTAGCAGACTCCCTCATCTGATAATATGCAGATACACACCTAGATATAGATACACATGCACATAAAGTGTGTCACTTACAAATATCTCACACACTACATATTATCTACACATGAATGTGAAAGAGTAGAGCACATCGAGTATTCAGTTCCTTCCCATAGTCAGAAAAAAAAAAGAGTTTACGACAATCTGTTATAATACTAAACTAAAAAACACAACTTGAGCTTCATTTCAAGATACACTCAAAGAGTCACAAGCTACAGTGATTATTATACCGAGAATAAATATCTTCTTTACACCCTTATTAGTTCTTTCTGTTTATTATCTTTGTATTAAGAGAATTTTTTGTTTTACTCTATATTTTAAACACACACACACACTGTCTTCTATACCTTAATTGGAAGATACTGTATATCTTCTCAACTCCATTTACCTTTGTTTTCTTATGGTTTTGTAGAAGAGGCCTTATGTGGCATTCCTTTGTTTTATTCCCACATTTGTTGTGGAAGAGGTCCATGTGTGGCCTGGAATTTTTTTTGTTGTATACCTAATCCAGGCTGTGAATCAAGGATTATTTTATATAATATGATTAGAATCAGGTGATTTACAAGTGAAGAGGATTAAATCTCAACTTGAGACTGAACCTCTTGTATTTATTCTACTGTTTGTTTTGTTTTGTTTTGTTTTGTTTTTAAGATTTAAAACTGAATTTTATTTAAACTATAAATAAAACCACTACTTTTATAGTTAGTCTTAATTAGTGCTTATATAAGATTTTGAGTAAGTAAATTTATTTCAAAATTTAAAGTAATATTAATATATTTTTTTAACTGAGTCTTAATCTAACTTTGAAAAATATTTTAAAAGATCATAATTTATATTGATATGATATTTTGATTAAATTTGTTGTTTTCATTAATTGTGGAATTTCATTTTAAACCTATTTTGGAAAAAGATATTGGGTACTATATTCACCCCCTCCCCCTCTTGAGATACTAACTCCAACCAACATATGTGAATTCCATTCAGGTAATTAATGGGTTTTGAGGCTGGTATTTGAGGTGACGTGAATTCTAGTGCATGTGGTTGTCATGAAGAATCATAGCGTGAACTCATCTTTCACATCATGAATTTGGCTGATTCCAACCAACCTTTTTAATTCCAATGCCCATCACAGGCTCTCTTGAAGTGATTTTGGTGATCCCACTCCCTATGGAGACTAGCTTTATCAAGTCTTCGAGCATCAAACTTAGGGAACCAAAGGTATTGATTCTAGTTATTCTTCTCCCGTGTAATCCCCTTGATTTCATTTGGAGAAACACTATACTAAGGCTATCATTCTTAGATTTATGGGTCAGGGAATTTTTTGATGAATTTTTTTTAGGATTCACTAAAGCAATGAAAAGGGGAGCCAAAATCTTTGAAGCGTGGAACGATTATTCATATTGAACACTTTTGAGGTGGGTGGCTTCTCTCCCCCTCCACATTTCCTTGAACTTGAAGGACTAGTTTTCAACAATAACTTGTTTGTGTTTCTTAATGAAAAAACCTTAATAGTTCTCCCTATTTTACTAGCATTTGAAACTATGGGTTGTGGGTTTCACCCACAACATATTAGATGAATTGGTAAAATGATAAATTTATATCAAAAATGGTTTTGCGTGTGATAACTTGACATAGACATGGGCGTGTGAGTTCATAATTCACATGGAAAGGGTTTCATCAAGTTGGAATTGGTCGCATATGATAGATTTGGTGGCCTAGAACCAACTACTTTGTAATTTATTCGTTAATAAATATCTTATCACATCTTTGTTCTTTTTGGTGAAAATGCATGTGATAATATCCTAAGGATAGCTATTGGATCAAAGGGTCATAGAATATCCCTAATATGATGAGAACCTGGAGGTTCCATAACCCTGTTCTTGAATATATGTTCTATGTCCGAATGATGTTATTTGAGGGACACAAATAATACAATCCATTAGGGGTGAGGATTCATAAAACTTTGAGGCACCTTCTCATGGTGTGCACCCTTGGTAATATCCAGGAGGATATTATGAGAACAAGACCCGCCAGTAGAAAATCCACATTTCCTAGTGTCATTGAATGTTCTTATCTTTGGATGTGTGTATTGGTACTTAGACCTTAAGATTATTATTAATGGGTATTAAAACTCGTGAACTTAGATGTATTGACGAAAAATGTAACTAAAATGCTCCGACCCCAGAATCATAGAGCCAGTTCATTATTACATAACATCGGCATGATTACAAGGAATCAAGTCTCAAAGGACTGATCAGTTTAGCAGTCTTGGAAAATAGATTTCATACATTAACATTACATTACAATTTCAAACATAAAATACAACATAGATACTTCTTTGAGAATTCCATTATTCCCTTTATCTTAACCCTGCATATCAATCATAATACACTTTTTTGGAATCCTGGGAATATAAAACATAAGAAAGGGGTGAGCTCAGATTCTCAGTAAGGGTAAATAATTTAGCAGATGCTATAAACATTTAAGGCAAGATGTGTAATAAAAACAACAACCTTTTTAAACATAATATCAAACATAATATGGAAAAAATAAATCAAACATCACCATATAACATGAACATGGATATTATACTAGTTAAATAATCACATCTAATAACTAATTTCAAAATATGGGAATGCCTAATGCTGGGCATCATTACCACATAGTCAAGGAATTGTGCCAAGACTACAAATAAAATTTTTGTCAAGGACTTGTGCCAAGACACTTTTTTGTCTCATGAGACCTACCAATGCATCGAGGAGCTATAGTAGGCTCTACCCGTCACTTACTAAGTACACTGCATTCCACCTATGAAAATGTTGAAATATAACGTAAACATTCGTATTAAAACTAGCAAAAGAAATGTCAATACATTAACCATAAATCATGAATGGTATAAAAATAGAACATCCACATTCAAACATATCACAAATCATTCAATACAATATGGAAGATTTTATTATAATAAATCAACCTCAAACGAAAATAATATCTACTAATGGATGTTGACATAGTTGAAAATGATCAGTAAAACTTTTTGAAAGAAATATCCCTTTTTGTGAAATCGTTTAAAAATCACACATTTATAAAGTAAGTAATTTAAAAGATATTTTTAAATCAAAGTGTCCCATTCCACTTTTAAACTTTTGAAAAGAATTATCATTTCAAAACATTCATGACCATATAAATAAATCCTAAAAATCAATTTGAAAACATGGGAATTAATTAAAAGGATTTAGAAAGATAAATCATTAAAACATTTAAAATAATGATATAGTTAAATAGACCAACCCATAAAAGCTTTAAAGATTCATTTTGAAAACATTTTTATGAAATATGGGTATCGATGATCAATATGTCCCAGAAAATACTTACACATAAACAATCTTGGATAATAATTAAATTGAAGAAATATCCCTTACCTTTTACTTTTCCTTGGTTGAGGGTACGTTAACCTTCTGTATAATAGTTAAATCATTGTTATTAAATTATAAAATAATTATATACATAAATATTATATCATATATTATCTTCTAATATTGCTTTGTTAATAATATTTTAGTAGTATCATTGTTTTGGGTGTTAATTGATTCGTTTTCCTTTACATGCTTGGTTTGGTAAGACATGTATGTTATGGATTTGATGGATTTGATTCATATCCATAATTATATTAAGTTCTTAAACATTATTTTTAATCATAAAATGAAAATTTTTCTTGAATGATTATGTTGGGGAATGAATCTCAACGCATTCGTGGAGACGGAAATCCGTACGTACGCACGTATGGTGACTTTGTCATTTATGGAATGGATAGAATAATGAATATCATTGTACCATATTTATAATAACATCACAGAATGTAGGAGGTAATGGAGTTATTATTTTGTTATGGAAATAACAAATAAAGAGGAAGTGGAAGAAGAAAAGAACTTGAAAGAGGATGGTGAAATTATTCCCAATTCTTCGGGTGTTTCCTTTTGAGTTGATCAAAAGGGATCTATAGGTTGGATTTTTTATCAAAGTAAGGACTCTGGGTTTATGTGAGGAAATTTGGGAGGATATTTGGCCAGGTTTTTTCTAATCCAAATGGATTTGGAGGTGTGATTTTTAGAGAAGGGGAAGTGACCTTTTATAATAGGGGTGAGGGTCACTTTAGGAAAAGATTAAAATATTAATTTATTATACAATCATATTCGGTTTATAATGGATCCAAATGAATTTATTTCGAGACTTTGGTGGTTATGGGTCGAAATACTCTCAACCAATAGATTTTAGAAAAGTTTAGGTTACCATTTAAACCTTATCTTTTAGATTTAACTCTTAGTTAAATAGCTTAACTTTTACCGTGTCTTCTTGTATCCTTACACTATATGGTTAATAAACTTACTCTGAACTTACAAGAGAACCTAAAATGGTTCATTAATGACATATATAATATTATTTAAGCCCTTTGTACGAACCTTAGATTTTTAGGAATATTATATCAGCCAATAATATAGTATTTGTTTTAAAAATAAATTTATGTCAATTTTGACACTATTTGGTATTTTGTTATTTTGAAAGTCATATTAACTTTATCACTTCGAAAAATTTTATTCAATCAACCCTAACATTTCATATTAACTTATAAAATTAGTGTAATTAATCAAAAGTCTCAATTTACATTTATTTGAATATTTATAATATCAATTATTTTAATATTTCATTAATAAAGTAATTACTGCATCATCATTATGTCATAAATAAATTAAATTATTTAATGTATAAAAAATACAATTATTTAGGAAATATTTTTAGATTTTTAATTAATATTTATAGACTAATTTATATTGTGTGTAACCCTATATTAAAAATGGTGTAGTTATTAAATTTTGAATTTAACACTTTTAACTCTTCTTTAAATAAAATAATAATAAATGTCCTAATCTAATCCAAGTGGACCAAATAGGATCATATTTTATTACTAAGGTTTGTTTTGGTCGAATTAAACTTATCCAATAGAATTAGGACATGTGTTAGGGTAATTATAATATCATTTTTACCCTTAATTACCCTATTTACTTTTAACCATGGTAAATAAAAGTTAAAAGTTACTATTCACCAAAAATTATTTTCATCTTATTGAACCACATTTTAATTACTGATGTCAACTGTGTATCTTATATTTTTGAAATCCAACTCACAGAAGAAGTAAAATTTTGTTTTATGCAAATTTGTAAATGCTCCTAGAAGGTGTGTAAAAAACGATAAAAAGTTCAATAAAATTTTATATATCTAATTTTATTATAAAATGACTCCAATAAATTACATTGAAATTATATTGTTATTATATATATTTTTTTACTTAAAATTAATTTAAATAAAATAAATAATTATTTAAATAAAAATTTAGTTTTAAATAACAACGTAGTGTTTTTAACTATTCATCAAAAATTGAAAGTTTTCAGAAAAATACCAAAAATTCACCCTAAGATAATTTTGATATTTTGAATTCAAAATTGAAGTCTACTTTACCAAATTAAAAACATAGAAGTTTCATTTATTAATTTAAAATTAATTCTCGTTGTCAAACCCAAAAAGAGGGTTTTTTAAAATGTAAAAAGTTCAAAAGATTGACATGTGTTTTTGTCGAATTTAAATATGAAGTTACTTATAATCACCTAAATTGTATTAAATTATAAAAATATAATCTAATTATACTTCCAAACCATTCAAATTTATAATTTAATATGACAAATTATTTTGATTAAAAAAAATCAATTAAAATTTAGTATTTTTTACTATTCACCCAAATATGAAAGTTATCAGAAAAACACCAAAAACTTATCAAAACTAATTTTTTATGTCTTGAACTAAAGAAGAATTTAATTTCATTAAATTGGGTATATAAAAGTGTCAAATATTTATTTTAAAAATGATTATCTATTAAATAGGCGATATAATTGCATTTTTTAAAAAATACTTCTTTTATCTGAAAAATTGAATTTGTCCTTATATTATGTATAAGAAACACAAAATATGAATTCTAAAATTATATGGAGTATATAAATTTCAAAATTCAGTTAATAATATTAATAACCACTTTTTGAACGGCTAGTTTGGTAAGTCATGGTGCGCTCAAACTCGGTGTTGTGTGTAGTGCAAGTTATTGAATTTCCTTGAAGAGATAATATACTTTGAAATATTCGGGTGTTTCATCCTCCCATCCTTCAATAAATTGAGTCCTTGGAATCTGAAATTGTTCTTCAAAAATAAATTTTTAAAAATAGAAAAATACCTTTGTAGAAAACCCACATCGAAAATTGGATTAATAAAATTTAGTCTTAATAAGAGGAAAAGGGAAATGAAAAAGTCACAACCAAATTATGATCTCGATTATGAGAAAATTGGTGGAAATTAGAGACACATAATTGGAAGAAAAATTTAAATATTTATTGGGAGTTATTGAAGTCATCAATCATAAAAAAGTGTAAAATTGAGGGCCTCAAATCCATCAATCTAAGATGATGTGAAGTATCAGCGGTTCAACAAAACATAAGGTATTAGGATAACCCATTTTTGGTTTTAAGATCCCTTCCCTAAAGTTTAAGAATTAATTTATTCATAGAATAATAGAATATATATATATATATATATATACTTGATTAGCAGAGTTTCATCCTTATACTAATTCCTACCACAAACCCATCTTTCACTCCAAAAGATAATAGAATTAAAAAATATTCTATTTATCCTAATTTTATAGGGTTACAAGAAAAACATTATAATTTATCTATCTGAACATTTAAAAAAACTACATTATACAAACCCGGACATCATGTAGGCCAATGGTAGTTGATGCACCCTCGTCGCCCTTCGGTTGCGGGTTCATGTCCCGTGGCCTTGCCGGACGCGATGGGTTGTCGCCCGACCTCCGGGTTGTATTTTTTATAACAATCCAAAAATAATATTAAGAAGTTTTTTAACCATAAAAAATAGTATCCATTGTTTAACTTGATCCATTCCAACCTTTAGACTTGTCCAAAATATTTATGTCCATACTCACAGTCCAAAATTAATAATGAAGGTCACATAACATACATGTGAATACCTTCATTGTGTATCCTCATAAGACATGGTAATAAACTGAATTACCAGAAAACCATATTTTAATAGGTATGTAATTCATTATTTCTTATTGAATACTGGATATACTCCTTATATCCAAAAATGTTTTAAACTCCATCAATAATGGAATAAACAAACAATTAATTAATTTCAATGTATTCAAGAATATCGAATATCCAAATCAATCATATATTTTTCCAAAATCATTACCTCAGTATCATAACCATATTAAGGTTTATCTTTCCTTCAACCATGTATTTTCCAAAAAGTTTAAATTGCTATTGTGTGACTTTTCTTAGAACCATATAATCTCAAATCCTCAATGAAATAGTATTGTAGTACAATCCTTAGTTATTTCCATAATTCATATAACCAATACATCATTGATACAACACTCAAATGAAATAATTCTTTAATAACAACATAAGGACACTAGTCATTCCTATTCTTCTATGGTAGCATCATCTGGGGCATACTCTGATAATTTAGACATTGATTTGCGTAGTGTCCCAACTCCTTGCAAATGAAGCATTGTACCTTTGACAACTTTTTCTTACCCTTGAAATCACATACTTGGTGTCCATTTTCTCCACACCTATAACAAACTCCCATTGCCTTCAAGTATTTACCAAGCTGATTCTTTCCACAGTTATCACATATGGGAAAATCCTTCTTTTCCATCTTCCTTTTATCCATCTTTCTCTCTTCTATCCTTTTCTTATCTTTCTTCCCTTAAAATCCATAGGACTCAGATTATTCTTTATTTATCTTATTAACAATGATACTATTTCTTTATATGATGAGAATAGGTGGGAGACTATTTCCCTTCTAAATGGTGTATTAATACAAGGAAAGATATGATCTTTCTTAATCTTTGGATCATGCGTGTTGTTGGAGTTCTCACTCCTTCTACTAGGCACCATTTCTAAATAATGTCATACACTAGGTTAGTTTATGAATCACAATACATAATTCCATACTTGTAAAACACTTAACATAAATTGAACAGTTTATGGATATAATCCATAATCATAAAAATGTTTTCTTTGAGGAGGTATATACTCATAAATCCTTAATAATGGTTTGTAAATAAAATGTGAATTATCCTAAGAATATCCCCTGGGAGTGTCATAACCAAGAGTGCGGAAAGGCCCATTGTCGTATACCAAGATACCCCCAACTCAAGACCAAAACTCCTTATTAGAGTTTTCACTCCTAGGTACATCTGTTCCAGAGCCATCTCTACCTGCTCGTATCCAGATAGGGATGTATTTCTTAGAAAATATACAAAATCTCTACATTACCAAAATTCTAGGAAGTTCTTATATATTAATCCTCAAAGTCTATCTTAGGGTAATGTTCTCTAATCAAAGTCTATCTAAATCTAGTATCAAAGTTTTATACTAAACTTCCTTTGATACCAACAGTAACGCCCCAACCCCAGAAGCCCAGAGCCGGTGCATTATTATATAACATGGTCACGATTACAAGGAATCAAGTCCCCATGGGCCGTTCATTTTAGTAGTCTTGGAAAATAGATTTCATACATTAACATTACATTACAATTTCAAACATAAAATACATCATAGATAGTTCTTTGAGAATGACATTATTCCCATTAGCTTAACCCTTCACATCAATCGTAATACACTTATTGGAATCCTGGGAAAATAAAACATAAGAAATGGGTGAGCTCAGATGCTCAGTATGGGTAAATAATTTAGAGGAAGCTATAAAATTTTAATGCAAGATGTGTAATAAAAATAAAATCCTTTTTAAACATAATCTGGAACATAATACAGAAAAAATAAATCAAACATAACCTTATAAGCATGCACATGGATATTCTACTATTCGAATAACCTCATGTAATAAATAATTTTATAATGAGGGAATGGCTAACACTGAACATCATTACCACATAGTCAAGGCATTGTGCCAAGACTACAAATAATTTTTTTGTCAAGGTCTTGTTCGAAGATACTAGTTTGTCTCATGAGACCTACCAATAAATCGAGGAGCTATAGCGATCTCCACCCGTCCCTTACTAAGTCCACTACATTCCTCATATGAAAAATTTGAAACATAACATAAACATTCATATTAAAACTAGCATATGAAATGTCAATACATTAACCATAAACCATGAATGGTATAAAAATAGAACATCCACAGTCAAACATATCATAACTCATTCAATACAATATGAAATATTGTATTATAATAAATCGACCTCAATTGAAAATAATATCTAGTAACGGATGTTGACATAGTTAAAAATGATTAGTAAAACTTTTTGAGAGAAATATCACTTTTTGTGAAATCATTTAAAAAACACACATTTATAAACGAAGTAATTTAAAAGATATTTTTGAATCAAAGTGTCCAGATAACACTTTGAAACTATTGAAAATAATTATCATTTCAAAACATTCATGTCCATATAAATAAATCCTTAAAAATAATTTTTCAAACATGGAAATTAATTAAAAGGATTTAGAAAGATAAATCTTTAAGACATTTAAAATGATGATCTAGTTAAATAGACCCTCCCATAAAACCTTTAACGATTCCTTTTGAATTTTTTTTTATGAAATATGGGTATCAATGATCAATATGTCTCTATAAATACTTACACATAAACAATCACAAATAATAATGAGATTGAGGAAATATCCCTTACCTTTTACTATTCCTTGGTCGAGGGTACATTAACCTCCTGTATAATAGTTAAATCACTGTTATTAAATTATACAAGAATCATATACATAAATATGATATCATATATGCCTGAATGGCTCGAATTCCTTCTTTTTTTATTTTATTATGGATAATCCCCCTTTTAAGGGTTTAAGGGGAACCCGTACATGACCCGTAGGCCCAAGGCACATGGCCCAACAAACCCACAATACATAAACCGAAGGCCCAGAGGCATACCATGTCCAATACATGACCCGTAGGCCCATCCCACTTGAACTTCCCTTCCCCAGATCTCTGTGTCATTGATCTCCTAGATCCCCTCCTTGCATTGCTGATCGACTAGCATTTCCCCGTACAAACCTGCACGGTGCCTGGTCCCGATGGCGGCTGCCATACCCTCTCATTCTTCCAATCAAGTTAGCTCTGCATCTGGTGGCTACTACTTCTATTGCTCTGATCCTCTTCTGGGGCTTGTTCTGTGTGAACTGGGCTACTCCATAGTCTACGTGACCCGAAGGCCCTGTGGCCCGAAGGCCTTTGATGACCCGAAGGCCCTCGAGACCCGTAGGCCCAAAACGGTTTCCCGAAGGCCCAAATTGGATGGATTTTATTCATATATATAATGATATTAAGTTCTTAAATATTATTTGTAATCATAAAATGAAAATTATTCTTGAATTCTTATGGTGGGGAATGAATCTCATCGCATTCGTGGAGACGGTAATCCGTATGTACGAATGTATGGTGACTTTTTCATTTATAGGATGGATAGAATAATGAATATGGTTGCACCATATTTATAATAACATCATAGTATGTAGTAGGTAATAGAATTATTATTTTGGTATGGAAACAACAAAGAAAGAGAAAGTGGAATAAGAAAAGAACTTGAAAGAATGTGGTGAAATTATTACCTATTCTTCAGGTGTTTCCTTTTGAGTTGATCAAAATGGCTCTATAGGTTGGATTTATGATCAAAGTAAGGACTCTAGGTTGATTTGAGGGAAGTTTGGAGGATATTTGGGTGGGGGATTTCTGAGCCAAATGGATTTGGAGGTGTAATTTTGAGAGAAGGGGAAGTTCCCTTTTATAAGAGGGGTGATGGTCACTTTATGAAATTATTAAAATATTGATTTATTATACAATCATAATCGATTTATAATGGATCTAAATGAATTTATTTCGAGCCTTATGTGGTTATGCGTCGAAATAATCTCAACCAATAGGTTTTATACAAGTTTAGGATACCATTTTAACCTTATCTTTACCAAGATGATTCTCTATCAAGTGGTTTTAGCTCAGTAGAGTCTAAACAACCATCTTGGCAGAGCTTTGTCAAGCACTTCTTGTTTACATGACTGAGATGGTGATTCCACAACTGGGTGATGTATGATTAATGTGAGTTTGTTTCATTATCGATTGTCAATACTTGTTTTTCATAATTTAATACATACAAACCATTATATAAATGTTCCATACCATAACATACGTTGTTCTTATAAAAGAAACAACCCTTATTAGACATAGTGGAATGCTGTTAGTGAGAGGAGGAACCACACCTTCTTGGACATTATAAGGTCAATGATGAGTCATGTAGATGTTCCATTATTCTTTTGGGGATATGCATTTCAAACTACAACATACACATTAAACCGAGTACCAACTAAGGTGGAAAATGTAATTCCCACCAAGTTATGGAATGGAAAGAAACCCAGTTTGTCGCACTCACATGTATAGGGATGTGAGGAATTTTTTAAGGCCTTCTTTGGAAAGAAACTAGCACCCTATGGAACATGTTGTATCTTTATAGGATATCCCAATGAAATGAATGGATATTACCTATATAACCTTTCATACAAGAAAGTAATTATTGCTAGACAAGCTATCATTCTTGAGAGAGAGTACATCCTAAAAAGGATAGTCGGAGAAAGATTGAATTCGATGAATTTGATGCTCAAGATACACAAGAGTTGGTACAGGAACAAGTTTCACAGGTCCCCGTGGAAGAGGTTCTAGACACACAAGTACTATGTAGGAGCTCAAGAGATGTAATGGAACCATAGAGATTTGGTTTCCTAGTCACCGAGAATGGTGAATCATTATTTTTAGACAATGATGAACCTATCTCCTATAAAGAAGAAGTAAAAAGCACAAAAGTTACAAGATGGATAGAATCTATAAATTTTGAGATAGATTCTATGTATCAGAACCAAGTCTGGGTTCTGGTCGATGAGCCATTTTATGTAAATCATGTTGGATGCAAATGGGTATTCAAGAGAAAAATGGACATGGAAGGTCAAGTTAGCACCTATAAAGCAAGGCTAGTGGCAAAAGGATTAAAAAATAATCAAGGAATTGACTATGATGAAACCTTCTCACCAGTTTCCATGTTTAAATCCATAAGAATCATACTTGACATAGCATCTTACCATGACTACGAGATTTGGAAAATGGATGTCAAAACAACATTCCTTAATGGAAACCTTCAGGAAGATTTCTATATGACACAACCAGAAGGGTTTGTGACACCATGTGAAGCCAAATGGGTTTTCAAGTTACAAAAATCCATTTATAGATTAAATAAAGCATCCAGGTCAAGGAACATTCGATTTGATGAAGCCATAAATGAATTTGGTTTTATTAAGAAAAAATGTGAACCATGCATTTATAAGCGGTTTAATAGGAATGTGGTCATTATCCTAGTAGTATATGTTGATGACATATTTCTTATTGGAAATGATGTACCAATCTTACAGTCAGTTAAGGATATATTGAACAAGTGTTTCTCTATAAAGGACTTGGGTAAAGTAGCTTATATTCTAAGGATCAAGATCATTCATTATAGATCTAAGAGGCTACTTGAACTAAGTTAGGGTACATACATTGACCATATAGTAAAGAGATTTAGTATGGAAAATCCAAGAGGAGATTGGTTCCAGCATCACATGGCCTACATCTTTCTAAGAAAATGTTTCCTCAGACATAATAGGAGAAATATATAATGAGTAAAATCCCATACGCTTCAGCTATAGGATCCATCATGTATGTCATGTTATGTACCAGGCTTAAAGTTGCCTATGAAATGAGAATGGTCGGCGGATATCAAGAAGATCCAAGAGAACAACATTGGACTACTGTTAATACTATCCTTAAGTATCTGAGAAGAACTAAGGTTATGTTCCTAGTGTATGGAGGAGATGAGGAGTTTATTATCAGAGAGTATGTTGATGCTGGTTTTCAGACATATCAGAACAATCTGAAATCGCAATCTGGATATGTTTTTTGTCTCAATTTAGGATTTGTGAGCTAGAATATTTCAAAGCAACCAGTTATCGCCGATTCTACAATAGAGTCTGAATATATAGTGGATTTTAATGCAGCCAAGGAAGCTTTCGGGATTTGGAACTTTTTTTAGGATCTTGATGTGGTGTCTAGCAGTAAAGATCGTATCACATTGTATTGTGATAATACTACAGTGGTTCCTCTTACAAAAGAACCAAGGTCACATCAACGAACAAAGAACATAATTCGGAAGTATCACCTATTGAGGGATTTCTATCAAAGGGTTGAATTTGTAGTGAGTAGAGTGTCCACTAAAGAGAATGTGGAAGACCCCATGACTAAAAGCCTATCTCAGTAGAAGCATGAATATCATGTGAGAGCTAGTGGGTTAAAGGTTGTAAGTAGTTTTCTCTAGTCCAAGTGCGAGTCTGTTGAAGTTTGTGGCCTAGAACCAACTAATTTGTAATTTATTTATTAATAAATACCTTATCACATCTAGATTTTTCTTCTTTGTGACAATGCATGTGATAATTTTCTAAGGATAGTTGTTGCATTAAAGGGTCATAGTGGATCCCTACTATAATGAAAACCTATAGGTTCCATAACACTATTATTGAATATATGTTCTATGGACGGATGATGTTATTTAAGGGACACAAATAATAGTGACCATTAGGGGTGAGGAATCATAAAACTTTGAGGAACCTTCTCATAGTGTGTGCCCTTTGAAATATCTAGAAGGATATTATGAGAACAAGACCCGCCAATAGAAAATCTACATTTCATAGTGTCATTGGATGTTCCTATATGCGGATGTGTGTTTTGGTCCTTAGACTTTAAGATTATTATTAATGGGTATTACAACTGGAACACTTAGATGTATTGAAGAAAATTGTGACGACACATTGTTCGTAGTGAGGTAGGATATGTTGGGTGCGTCATGAGTAATACTGCATTAATAAATAATGCGATTAAAAATTTGTCCCTTATATTTCATAACAAAAGTAGATATCTCAGGCCCTTTGATGGAATTGATATAGCCTAAATAAATTCATGGTCATTGTAAGGAATGGGAAAGTTCAATTTTGGAAAGTCAAAGAAAGAATAATTGAGCACATGGGTTGATGGCACTAACATACAACCCGCTTGATTCGAGATATCGAGACAAAGGGATTACATTACACGGTAAGCATTCGTAGGAGGTGACACGTCATTGAGGCGTTAACTTCTTTCTCTATGGGTGTCTTGGCGTGTTTCTAGATGCTAACCTTGGACTTTAGGCAGGCTCCACCAGAAAGAGGCCTAGAGGGTCACACACTAAGTGTGTCCAAGTATCCCAGTTAAATATTAATTTAACAAGTTGAATAAATATTATTCTCTATTGTGGTTTAATAATTATTCAAGGATGCATGATCGCATTTATTTCAACACTAGTTATTCGAGAGAATATATTGTGGGTGAAATAATATATTTATTAGCGAGTAATGAAGTGATATTTATTTGAGAAATAAATATCCATTATTAAAGGTCTAATAAATATAGGGGAAGAAATAAAGAAACTAGAAAAGTACACGCTGTGTATATTAATATACACGCTGTGTATTTTTTCTGGGAATTTGTGAGAAATAATATTATTTATTTAATTAAATAATATTAGGTGTAATTCGTTGGGTGCATGTCAAGTAAAAATAATAATCAATTGTTATTATTAGACATGGGGTCTTACTAAGAATTAAATGAAATGAATAAATGCTTTTGGGTAACTAATTCATTTTATTATTCTAAGTAATTAAAATCTCAATTATATAATTCTCATTAGCCTAGTCATTTTGGGGGTTGTGCACAACAGATCTAAAGAAAAGCTTTCAAACCAAGAGAGAATTATTTTCTTCCAAGAACGCTCTCAAGCTACGAGAAAGAGATCCTCCTCCACCGGATCAAGGTGATCGAAGGCGGACATCACAAGAGAAGGCTCTTCTACACTAGCACCCGAAGATCCCTTTGGTGATGTCCAGAGATATGTGGAGCATGTGTGGATCACCGCTAGAGGAATCCTACACTTGGATTCTACGATGTAATGACGGATCACATCAGATCGTGGTCGGAAACATCAAAAGAGAGAGAATTATATTAAGGTAATTTTTGTCTTTTAATTAAATTTATTATAACCAACATATGATGATCATCTCTATGATTTCAGGACATCCTTCTTTTCTTCAGTTCTTCATTCTATTCCAAAGATTCGGTGTTTTATTATCGTGATGGATCTCAGATTGATCGTTGTTAATGGAAAAATTAAAGTTGGGTACACCCACCAACATGCTTTCACTGCGCCCAGAACCTACAACATAGTCAATTTAGACTCAAAGTTTTTTACCCTCTTGCGTGTAACAATCCAAAATTTAATAAATGAAATTCTATTCGGAATGAATAAATGTCTTATTAAGTAATGTAGTTCTAGAAAACATATTCAATAATTGGGTTATTTATACCATTATAGAATTTTAGATTTAAAATACCGTTAAGTATCACCATTGTAGATAATATAGTCATTGTACAGTGACCATTAATATTAGTATATATTGAGGTTATGATAAAATTTAATTGACATAGATAGAAGAAGTGATGGTCTTGATCAGTAGAATTGTTCCATATTAAGATCATTCATTAGAGTTTATGAGGTAGATAGCATCATTGAGATTTTCCCTTAAACATTCCCAAACTGAGATCCAACAACTGAAGTATGAGAGAAAATGTTTATGAAAAAAGTTCAAGTTTATCGAGATTGCGACCCAAATCATGTTCGTCAAATCACCCTAAGAAAGTCTCAACATCGTACACCTTACCCTTATGGCCTATGCTGGTGTAATAAGGTGTTATGTCTCTAGACCCTAACATTATGAATTTTTAATTTTTTTTAAATGAAATAAAGATTATATTTATCCCTTTATATTATATATAAATTATTGAACAATGAGTTTGACAAAAATTAGGTTTTGATACGAAGGAACTAAAATTGTATTTCTCAAAAATATATAGATTTGATTAAAATACATTTTCAATAAATTCAAGAATTTTAAAATAAATTCTATTTTCATTAAATATTATTTTTAAATAATATTTATTTAAATGTAAATTATAATATATTTTAACAATGTCCAATGTAATTTTTTATGAGTCAAAATGTGGTTAGTGTCCTAAAAAATTATATTTTCCAATAGATAAATGTTTTTATTTAAAAATGTAAAATATTATATTTAAAAAATTATTTTGGTAAAACAAATGTCATTTTTGAAAAGAACACATAAAAATTATCCAATTGTAAATTTTTCATAACTTTCTGAGACATTCAATTTTTTTGGTAGAAATTAAATACAGTTAAATATACGGTATGTATTATGATATCATAATAGCCCAAAACTAATGTACTAAATGATATAAAATCCACACATGGACAAATATTTATTTTCCTTTTAAAATACTGTGTTTTTAATTTATTTGATTGATTTTATAATACTTCAAATTTATTAGTAATGCAAAGTAAACAATAAAAAACATGCCCAAATAATAATAATTATTTTTTAAACAAATTATACAATGTAAAAAATGATATACAATTCAAAAAAATCATATATATTTATGTATGTAAATTATAAAATATACATCATATAATTGTATAATTGGCCCATAATATTACTTATTATATATCCAAGTCCACAAAAATTCATGAACTAACGTGTTAACCACGGGTTTGTGCTAATTTTGTGATGTAGTAAATAAAAGTCATTTTCAGGATAACAATAGTGGAGACACCAAATTAAAACAATTAATCGTGTTATTGTAGAAATTATTTAAATTAAAATATCGTATTTATATTAATATATCATCATCTATTTAAAAATAAAAAGTGACCTCTCAAAAAAACTTAAAAGACATGCCATTTTTTAACTAAAAAATAAAATTTCATTATTTCAGTTCTCTCGTTCATATATAATTTTTAAACTAAAAAGGGAAATTCCATTATTCCATTTAATAACTTCAGTTAATGAGATCATCACGTGTTCCAGTCTTGGAAGAGCCCAGGATGGATTTAAATCGTCTCAGGTTGGGCACATGAACCTGACCCTCAGGTTGGGTTATTAGACGAAAATGCCCCCGTTATACACTTTTGGGGTTTTTTTACGCTGCCACTGCTGGAAATTCCCTTAAAAATTTCCACTGGAAATTCCCATGTAAATTTCCACTAGAAATTCATTTTTAAATTTCCACTGGAAATTTTTGTGTAAATTTCCACTGGAAATTTCTGGTGTAAATTTCAATCGAAAATTTCCTATGAAAATTTCCACATGAATTTTTCACTTCAAATTTTCACTTAAAATTACAATTAAAATATATTAATACATAGGTAAAAAATCCAAATTTTTATTGAATATTTGTATTAAAATTTATGGTGTAAAATTTATGGATTCCTAAGAGTTTATAAACAATTAATAATTCATGTATAGGTATAAGATTTTATTCCCAAGATACTCATTCTGTAAATTTCTAGGGCAAATATTGAATGGAAAATTCTAGTTCAAATTCACACTGTAAATTACAAAGAAGATATGTTAATACACAAACAAAATGTAAATTTTCACTGAAAATTTACATTGAGAATTTACACTAAAAAACTTTAGTGAAAATTTCCATCGAAAACATTTAGTGAAAGGTTCGATTCAAATTTCTAATGGAAATTTTTAATGTGCATTTTTTCACTAGATATTTTCATTTAAATTTCAGTACAAATTTTCCCTCAAAATTTCCAATAAAAATTCAATGTATGATGAACTTTTCAATGCAACCTAAAAATACACAAATATACACATAAAAATACAAATATACATTATAATATTAAATTATATATTTCAAGTAAAAATTGTGTTGTGTAAACTTTCCAAACCTATATACAAACATCCAAGTAAATTTGCATTTCCATTTGGTGTTTTACATTAAAAATGTAAATTTCCACTGATATAAATCTATACTGAAAATATTCAGTGCAAATTTATAGTACAATACTTTTTTTTAATTTGGATTTTCACTTAAATTACAATTAAAAATATATTAATACGTAAATAAACAATGCAAATTTTCACTAGAAAATTACATTAAAAATTTGAAAAGAAAACTGTCATCTTAAATTTCCAATTTGGATTTCCACTTAAATTATAATTGAGAATATATCAATACAAAAATAAACAATATAAAATTATAGTGTAAATTTCAACTGCAAATTTACAATTCAAATTTCTACTTAAAATTACAGTGCAAATGAATTAATATAGAAAAAAATTGGAATTTTTCACCAGAAATTTACATTGAAAATTTGCATTAGAAACTTTTAGTGCAAATTTTCAATGGAAAATTGAAGTTCATATTCCCATTTAAGATTAAATTAAAAATTTCCACTTGATATTTACAATAATTATAATGGAATTTTAGTTAAATAAATTCTAAAATACATACATGTTTCAATTTAGTGTAGTTATATTAATATATGAATAATGTAATTTATGGTGAAAATTTTCAATACAAATTTCTGTTAGAAATTTCCAATACAGATATCAATAGGAAATTTATAGTTCAAATTTTCACATAAAATTAAATTGAAAATATATTAATATATAAATAAAAATGTAAATTTTCACTAAAAATTAATTTAATGACCATTATTATATTTTCTATACTTATAATAAAAAAAAATTCAGGACGTAATCTTTTAAAAAATGACCTTATTAGTTTTCCCATAAAATAATGAAAAAATAGCCATTAATTTTAATATCACAAAACCTTATTTGTTTTATTTTTAAACAATGGAAAAATTTCTATATAAAACACATATGAATTTTAAATTTGCACTAAAATTTTAAACTATAAATTTTCACTCTAAAATTGATTATGAAGAATCTAAAACAAACATTTTTATATATTTATTATTATTATTAAACAATTTTTGTTTTCTAATGTTATTAATGTTTTATAATAATAGATTTTATTTTTACAGTTTATAGTTGTTTATTAAAAGAGTTTACACAACAGGGGTATTATCGTCCAACCATTACAAATGAAACGTTTTGAATTTTAAAAATGTTTTAAATCAAAAATCAGATCCACCGCCGCATCACGTTTTTGTCAGGTGGAATTCATATCGTAGTGTACCTGACCCTCAAGTCCAATCATTGGACCTGAGATGATAATTTTTAGCCCAGAAAAATTAATGTAGGCCCTCTCATCAATTTTTATTTTAAATATATCATGATATTTTAATGTAAAAATAATTTTTTCGATTAAAAAACTAAGGAAAATGATATTGAAAGATATTTGCAAGATTTGTACACTGAACGACTATAGAGAATAATTACCTTAATGGAACGTCATTAAGTTTAAATTACCTTTGAAAAGGGACATTGACCAATGATTGTTGTATATATGTACCACTTGAGAAAGCACATATTATTACCATGTATCTAAAAACATATTAAACTAGATTTGAATAATAATTAAATAAGTGCTTAATATAAGTCTTTAAAATATATAATTTATCCCAAAAAACAAGGAATTTTATTTTCTCGATGGACTTAAAATGATGATGAATTCTCAACAAAAAGTACATGTATAGATACCTGGTTTTAGAACCAGGATTTGTTCTCTCAAAGTGCATATTTCGTAGGGATTTTCAATTAACCACCTGAAATAGTTTGTAGATTTGGACACATGGAGGAGAAGCAGGTGAAGTGCTCTCTCTATCCCATTTTTTGTTTGATTTTTTCTAAATGATAATAAATTTAATTACCCCAATACCCCATGTGTAGAGCTACCCCATTTGATCTTATCTCTCTCTATTCATTTTTTTCATTCTTTGATCTAATATATTATTTTCAAATGATATCTGAATTTAAATCTGTCACCATAAATGTGATCATTGCATAAATTAAAATAATTACAGACCTTATATGAAACATTATTTTGAATTATAAATTTTTTATATGTAGGTACCGATTTGCACTGTAAATTTTCAAAATTCCATTAAAAAAATTACATATAGATATTTTTTTAGTAAATTAATGAATATGTGTGGGTGTGTGAATATATATAAATATATATATATATATATATATATATATATTTAAGTATATATATGCATATATATTATTATAATTACATACATACATATTACTATAATTATTTACAAATATACCTATCTATAAATACATGAAACTATATATATGTACATGCATTCACTCATGTAGGTATAAAAGTAGATAAAAATATAATTATTTACAAGTATATATAAATAGAAATATATATGCACTTACATACATATATCACATAAACATATTTATATATTCATAAACATATATATAATTATACATACAGCATAAATTTTGTGGTATAAAATTTAGAATGTATTTTTTTTCATACACTTTATGTAGTAATTAAATTTTATATAACAACATATCAATAAATATATCTAAAAATTAATGATCTCATACACACACACATATATTAGTATTTTTTAAAATTTAAATAGATGTTTATATATTATTTTTTATAAATTAGTATTCATATATTTTAAACTTTATATATTAACATGTATTAATAGAAAAGGGTTTTAAATATATTTTAATCATTATATTAATGGTTGTCTTTTTTAATATAGTAAAATTAGTAAATATATTTTGTACTTTTTAAAAAGGTTTATATATCAATAATTATTACAAGTTGTGTATATTAATGATTATATATTAACACTTATATATTTATTTATTACACTTGTATTTTCTTTATTAACACTTTCATATTTATTATTGCACTTATGTGGATGAACCTTTATACATATAGATTTTGTTAAAAAATAAAAGTAATTTTTTCAGTGATAAATAGAAATATTGTCGCACACATATAGATAAAGTATTAGTGTGTGTGTGTGTGGGCGTATATATATGCATATGTGTATATATATATATAATAGAGTTTACATACTTACACAAATGAATATGTTAAGTTACATATCAATATGTTAAGTATATGTCTCCAAACATACCTACATATATTAGGTTACATATACATGTGTGTGTTGCTTCAATAAAAAGGGGGGTTACATATACATGTGTGTGTATTAAAACATACAGGATTACATACACATATTCAAATATAAGTGTGTACATGGATACATATATAAATATATATTTATATAAGTACACAAATATATATTAAAAAAGTTATAGAAAAATATACATATATAAAATTATGCACAATTAAATACAAGTACATGAAACAATTATCATTAACATACATACATACATAGATGTAAAGTGACATATACCAAAATACTAATGTAATAATTCACATCCATAAAAATTTATTATTTTAATTATTTAAAATTATACATCTATATAGTTTCATACAAAAACAAGTACATAAATGCATTCATAAATGTATTCAACTATATACAAATCTCTATTGGGAAATCTCTCATGGGAGATTCTTTCTACAAATCTGCACTATGAAATCTTCCATGAGAGATTTATACAACAAATATGCACTAGAAAATCTTTCATGGGAGATTCATACAATAAATCTGTATTGAGTAAATTTCTCATGAGATATTCTTAATACAAATTTGCACTAGGAAATCTCCCATGGGAGATTCATACAACAAATCTGTATTAGTAAATCTGCCATGGGAGATTCTTACTACAAATCTGCACTAGGAAATCTCTCATGTGAGATTCATACAACAAATCTACTCTACAAAATCTCTCATAGGATATTCTTACTACAAATGTTCATTGGGAGATTCTTAAGAAAAATATTCACTAGTAGATTTGTCAATGACTTGTGTATGTTTGTATATACTTATATATATATATGTGTGTGTGTGTGTACATTCTTATATTTATATATTAAATTTATAAATAATTACCTTAATATATATACATTCATGTGAGTACTTATATTTATATGTATGTATGCATGTATATAAGATTATGTGTATACTTATATATATTTGTAAATAATCACATTAATATATATGAATGCATGTATACTTGTGTAAACTAATATTTATATGTGTCATGAACCAACCTGGGTCGACCCTGAACCGGTCACTCGAGCCGATCCGCGACAAAGACCGAGAGGTTTTCCCGATCCTCCTGGGCTGGCGACAAGTGCCAGGGCATTAATAGAGGATAGTTGGGAATGATTTCTCCCAGTAGAAAAAAATAAATCAGAAGAAAAAGTAGAATAACATAAAGTAAATGAACAACACGAAAGGAAGGAACAGACAACAACAACCAACTAACTTGCCCATGACCGAAAATCCTCATGACTCCGAGAGTCGCTCACCAATCTAAAACCAACTCTCACCCATGGTAAATGAGCTCGAGTTGAACCTACAATAGAAACTAAAAACAAGAAAACAATATAGGCATGAGTATTAAAACTCAGTAGGCATGCCCAAAAATCTATTCCCAATACACTACCCTTAAATAAAGAATTTACTAATTCCAGGGTTGAACTAAAGTATATAAAATATTAGTTTCCACACACACTTTCACTTCTAAAACAAGTAACAGTCCATTGCCCTTTTTAATTTAAAATCAAGTTTAATGTTTGAAAGGAACAGGTGCATCGCATTTAAAACGTTTTTGCGAACAATTTAGAATACCAAATTTTAGTTGGTAGTAAAAAGGGAAAACCTCACAACATGAAAAACACTAAGGGCAATGAAAAAATTGGCACACAGGGGCCAGCTACCGAACTAGGCCTATCAATTGTCTGCCACATACAAATAAACACTAAAGAAAACATGGGTCGAACCTAGGAGCTTGTGAACAATCCAGAACTTACTATACATGTGACTCATCCTGAAGGCATGCCTACTCTCGATGACATCATAACAACCTAATGCCCAGTGTTTCCCCTACATGGCCTAACTGAGGGGCCCAATCCCCTAGTAGAGTGTCTTCCGTACTAAGGGCCACTAGCCAGTGCGTAATCTAAACTAGTGCAGTAATCGTTCTCAGAAGATTCACTTACTATGTCAGGTTCCCATGTCAACACGTGTAATAAACAGGAAATAGGTGAATCAACATAGTCAATCAAGTATCACAAACATCACACACAAATCATGCAGTCAACATACACCAAAGATCACCCCTGAGTCACCCCAAAGAGAGTTTTCCAAAATAATTTATTTTATTAAAGTGCCAAACGGGTCTTCACCAATTTTAAATAAAATCCTCATTTCTCAAGAGAACCAAAACACTTATTCATGCTTAAAAATAAATCATTTATCAAAAGACCAGAACTACATTTGAAATTATGTGAATTATGTTTGAAGGCCAAATAGGCATTCTTTCACTACTGGGTGTTCGTTCATCAAGAAAGTATTTCAAGTGTCGTGTATAAAATAAACATCTCTTTTTACACCAAATAATCATTTAAAAATTAATTATCTTATATTATTTCTCGTCTATTAAGATTAATAAAATATCAAGAAACTAATAAATTCTAAATTTAAAGGCGAGTGCAGTGGGGGCCTACCTCAAGGTGGAACCATGCCGTCCACAGAGCTCTTAACACTTTCTAACTAAAAGCAGCTTCTCTTGAAGATGAAAATACAAAACCGCTTCACCTATATGCATATAAATTTTCATGTACATATATATACCCTTTAACCCAATTGCATATTCCCCACACCATGAGGAAATATGCGCAAGGAGGATATACATACATACATGCTTACTCATGTAAATACCTGTAGGTCTTTGTCACTGACGACCAAAACCCGCACTACGATGAACAAAACACCCTACAATGATGTAAGGGAATCCAATAACTACCCAAGGATTCAAACATAAGTAAAACAATTTCACTACCCATAAAATAATATAAACTAAGCACAACACATGAAAAAAACACCTTTTAAGGAAAACAAGTCACAAGGCCAAATTTGCATCACACACACAACATAATAAATCATTTACATATTTAATAAAACTTTTCCAAGATGTATAACAAAGCTTCACAAAAAAACATAATTCAAGTCCCCTATTTAAAATTAAACACACACCAAAAAATTTCCTACACATGGTGCACACACTTTATAAGATTTAATAAACCACTTAAAAATATTTTGAAGCAACTCCAAACAGTATCCCAAGACTTTGAATTCAAAAGACCACCCAAAAACCCCTTTTGAGGCCAAACTCACACCACTTACATGTCAAAACAAAATTTTCATCCCTTAAGCACCATAGAAAATCAACAACACAATTTAGAAAACACTAAAAATGGATCAAAAAAAGTTTTCATAAAATCAAAAATATTCATATCACATAAACACATTACTAAACACTTTGAAAGCATATTTAAACATTAAGGAAAACCATATTCACACAAAGTAGATTAATCACATAACATACTAAATTTATTAAACAAGAAAAATAAAAAACCAAATAAAGATTATGCACGGAACTGGCTACCTATGGTGTTGAAAATCCCATGAAAATGTGTGGAACTCCAATCATTGCACAACTGAACTCCAAGGAGATCAAATTAATCCCTAAAATCAAATTATCTAATCAATTAGACCATAATCAAATCAAACGCCACACCAAACTACAACCCAGAAATTTACTAAGGACAAAATCAACCCCTTGAAGGGAAACAAACCTGTTGCGAAGGTGTGGATGGCCAACCGAGCAAGGGGGATGAGTACCGGAGGTGTGCAGTGCCGGAAAACTGCTCGGTTCAGGAGGCGGTGAGGGTTATGGAAGTTGGTGTGGGTTAGGGAGGTGCGTGGTTGTTTGGGAGAGGGAAGAGATGGCATGGTTGCTGGTTGCCGGCCAGAGTAAAGGAGGGATCTGGTCCAAAAGAAGGGGGTGGAGGCAGTCTGACGAGAAGGTGGAGGGAGGGTAGCACAACTTAGAGTAATGGAGAGGGAGTTCTACACGCTACTGTCAGGTGAGAAAGAGGGTGGTGCGACGACACATAGGAGGACGTGCTGGCGACGGTCGTTCGCACGACATGAAGAATGAGAGGAGGCAGTCTGATTCGCCAGAGGGAAAGGGGAGGCATAAACTAGGGTTGGAGGGGGGGTGATGCGTGATGCGTGGGGGGTGACGGGTTTGATGGAGATGGGAGGGAGAGGGAAAGAAAAGAAAGAAAGAAAGAAAGAAATAATAAAATAAAAATAAAATAAAAATAAAATAAAACAATGCTAAGTAATAATAATAAAATTTCAATCCTAATTATGAAACTAAAAATAATAAAACCAAAGTAATATAAACAACCAAAATAAAAATTATTATTATTATTGGGGGCTAGAAAAAGTGCACGGTCGTGTGCATGGTCACACACTCAATAAAATAAATAAATAAATAAATAAATAAATTAATTAATTAATTAAATTCTATTCAAACTACATCTCAATTAAATAATTAAAATAATATAAATCATGAGGTTGGGGTGTGACAATATGTATGTATGATTGTATGTATATGTATGTATGTATGATTATATTTAGATGCATGTGTGTACATGCATTAAAATATTCCTATAAATGTTTGATGTATATAAATATGTGTGTGTGTGTATATGCATACACGAACTTATATCTATAAGTAATAACATCAATTATATTTACATATATTTGAAATAATATATGTTTATGTACTTATATTAATATAAATTTATGTATGTTTGTATGTATGTACTTTTTTTAAAAAAAGAAATAACTTAATTAATGTTTATATATATTTATTGGTATATATTTATATTTTGTGTATTTAGTGCCTCGAGTTTTGATCTGTAAGACTTTTAATATTTAAGAGAATATTTCTGAAACTAAGCCCTGAGTCGGAGCAGGATTTTGGGGCCCTGAGAGCCTCAACACGGTGGTTTTCAAAATATTAAATATATGTTGTCACATGCATCCTGTTTCTCTTGAAACATGGAATAACTCTTGAGTAAAGTATCTGATCGGAATTTTGAGACTGTGATTGAGTTCAGAAAGTTGTTTTTACACTATGCGTGACATAAAGTTATCTACACCGGGAGTTTGGTCAAGGGAGAGTTGGTGGGGCGTCGCGTGGTGGAATTGTTAATTAAATGAAAATTTAATTAATAAAATCTAACCTAAATCCCTCCCCCTCCCATGTTGGGTACGCGCAATGTGAGGAGACCCACTCCTCTCCTCTCCCCCTTTGGTGAAAAAAGAAAACTGAGCCAAATCTAAATGATGAAGCATTGTTGATCCCTATTATTGGCGTTGATCATCATTAGATTGAGGTGCAACATGATCCAAGCATTATTCTACACTCAAAGCTTCATTGTTTCGACCTCAAGGTAGGTGGATTTGATTTTTGGTCCTGACCCCCTTCTTTAATCTTTGTTTTAAGGTTTTAGAGTCCTATTGAAATTGTTAGTGATCCCTGCTAGGTTGATCTGTTGGTTTTGGGGTAAACTGGGGAGAATTGGGAAAATCGAGTGAATCTAAAGGTAATTCCCGACTGGAATTACTATGTACATGACGTGTAGTCCAGTGGACATGTCATGTGTTCTTCCTATTCAAGGGGGAAGATGAATTTTGGGGATCACGTGTTGTGTACTGGAGTTACACACTGTGTAGTGGCCCCATGTCGTGTGGTTATAGGACAGGGCACGGGTAGTCATGTAGAACCACATGACCAAAGTACACAAACACAGGGTATCAGACACGGGCATGAGAAAACCACATGACCATGTGGTTGTTTAACCTGAACTTGTTTTGTAGTATGGGATGAACGGTGTGTGAGGGACATGGCTAGACGAGCTATGTGGAAGGAGAACACAACCAGGGGTTGGGTAAGGTAGAACACATCATGTATGATTTGTACACACCGTGTACGATCTGTACACACCATGTACGCCTACATGGCTAGGAAATTCGTGTGAAAAAGATACACGACCAAGTGCTCAGGTGGGTTCACAAGCCGTGTGGGCCCCAATTCATGTCGTGTAAATTTTTCAGATCTTCTTCCTTACATATCTCCTTCTCTGGAACTCGGATTCAGGTTTGCGAGTAGCCTTTCCTGAGTATTTTTCCGCATAAAACATGATGGTTGTCTCTCTTTTGGCCGATGAGAGATGGTGTGGCGTGGTTCAATCACGACGCAGTAGTATCAGTGTTTAACCTTGGGTAGTGATCAGGGTGGATCACTGGGTTGACGTCGGGGTCAGTACCCTTCCCTTTTGCCTTAAGATATGGGTCCCTAGGACTCTTTAAGTCGGTAGAGCGGTGCTCCCCTATTGTATTAGGGTGTGGATCCCCTACCCATGCTTGTTTTGTGATGCAAGGAAAGATAAGTGTAATTGTAATACCCCAAGATTTCATAGTACATTATTTCTTCAAAGTAATTCAATAACTTGCACTACATGCAACACTGAGTTCAAGCGCACCACGACTTACCAAACTAGCCGTTAAAAAGTAGTTATGAATAGTATTAACTGAATTTTTAACTTTATATAATCCTTAAAATTTTAGAATCCATATTATGAGTTTCTTAGACATAATGTAAGAAAAAATTCATTTTTTCAGATAAAAGAAGTATTTTTTTAAATGCAATTTTACCGCCTTTTAGTGGAGAACACTTTTTAATCCAATATTTGAAACTTATATATATTCAATTTGACTAAATAAATTTATTATTTAGAATGGGACCATCAAAATTTACTTTGTTTAATTTTTTGGAATTTTTCCGATAAAGTTCATTTTTTAATGAATAGTGAAAAATATTGTATTTTAATTCAAAAGTACCTTTTAATTTAATTTATTTATATGGTTAGATTATCTTTTTAATTGGTTTTAAAGTGTAATTATAATATATTTTTACCATTTAATCCAATTTTGTTTATTGGAATTAATTTCACTTTGAAGCTGGACATAAACAAGTATCAATCTTTTGATAGTTATTATTTCTTAAAAACACGCTATTAGTTTTAACAACGAGAATTAATTTTAAATTAATTAATTCCACTTCTATGTTTTGAATTTGGTAAAATAGACTTAATTTTTGAATTATTAATATCAAAATTATATTAGGGTGAATTTTTGGTATTTTTCTGAAAACTTTCAATTTTTGATGAATAGTGAAAAACACTAAGTTATTATTTAAAACCGACTTTTTATTTAAATAATTATTTATTTTATTTAAATTTATTTTAGGTCAAAATATAAGAATAATAATTATATATGTTACATGTAATTAATTGGTGTCCTTTTGTAATAATATTAGATATACAAAATTTTATTGAACTTTTCATCGTCTTTTACCCACCTCCTATGAGAATTTGCAAATTCACATAAAACTTAATTTTACCGCTTCTATGAGTGGAATTTCAAAAATCCGAGAGACAAAATTAGCCTAAGTAAGTAAAATGTGGTTCAATAAGATGAAAATAATTTTTGGTGAATAATAACTTTTGACTTTTATTTACCGCGATTAAAGGTAAATAAGGTAATTTGAGGTAAAAAGAATATTGTAATAATTCAAAATTACCTTAACACATGTTCTAACCATATTGTATGAGTAATGGACGATAATGGGCATCCTTGGGTCGATTTTGGGACCCCATGGAGCCACTTATGAATGATAATGACACTTTAGATTAATTAATTTAAAGGAAAGACAAAATTGACATATACAAAAATCTTTTAGTAATTACTTTTTATATGGTGTTATATAAGAAATATTTTTGACTATAAATATTCTTTGGAAATCTTAAAAGATTTAATAAATCATGGTATTTTTTTATAATTTTTAGACATCGAATAAATTAAATTATCTATGACACAATAATGATGCAGTATTTACATCATTAACAAATGATTTAAATAAATTAGATTATATATATTAAAATAATATCCAAAACATTTCCAATTCTTATTGGATGATTTTATTTCGACCATGATTCATCTTATAGTTGACCCTAATGATTTTTGGACCATTAGAAACCGAATATAATTATATAATAAAATAATATTTTCACACTTTCCTAAAGAGCTCCTCTTCCCCCTTATAAAAGGATACCACTTCTAACCAATTCCTCACACCTGTAAAGACTTTAGGCTCATCCAAATTCTTCCAAATTAATCTCCCTACAACCCTATTCTCCTTCAATAAGCCTTACCTTAGACATAAGTCACTTCAATAAGTCATTTTGGTTCAAACCAATGGAAGTTACCCAAATTAAATGTAACAGTTTCTCTTAACTTATTTTATTTTATTTTACTTCTCAAACCCCTAAACTCTTTATATTCATTTATTTTATAATAACAACATTATACTCAATATACTAGGATGTTTTTATGAGAAGGATTCAAACTACACTTACACACACCTCCATCTAATGGGTGAATAACATAATGTTTCCGTGGATGGAAAACTAACGCCTCATGAAATGATGATTGTTCAATTACCTCCTACCACCTCTCATGGTGGCCATTATGACGACACTATATTTATATATGATATATATTTTTTTTTATGTTTTCTTAATGCTTCTGTATTTTTATTTTATAGTATACCTTAATGGTTTCCATTATGGGTAAACGCAATAATTTCATTTGAGGAAATGCGGACTATCACCCCCTCAAAGTGAAATGACTCGTTAATACCATATGTGGGACGTATAAAGGATGGACTTAATGATTTATATATGATATTATACTAGAATTATATTATAAATATGTATAATTATGTTTTAACTCCATTAAAATAAGAAATATAAATGATAGTAGCGTTCATGCGTATGTACGACTTACCGTCACCATGAACAGTGCATTTCATTTCTTACCCCAAAACGATATGTACTGTTATGAATACATATATATATATTGGATATATATGATATATATGATATCTAAATAATTAATATAATTCTGTGTATAATGAACTTTTGACCATGTGAACAACTTTTATCTATAAGGTGTTCATTTTTTACTCAAGTGCCAAATATCGACAAAATGAACGTTATTAACTTAAATGATTACACAATGTTTATAAAATGATAATAAGTGATATAAAAGGAATAATAAACTTGAAAAATGTTCTTAATAAAGTAGAAATTAACTTTAGTTTATTATTCAGGATATTAAAGAGAGAATGGGTCAAGTCGGACATGAGGTAAGGGGTTTCTTATATCACTTTTAATTCCGTGAAATTTTCATTGTTCACCACATATTTATTGCATGTGGTGTATTTGGTACTGCTATTTGATATATATTATCATGATTCTCTTTATATTCATGATATTATGTGATTCATTTGGTGGTTATTGACTATTTTTCATATGACCTGATTGATTACAATGAGGTAAGGTTTAATTTCACAATCTCTTCATTATCCAAGGTTGTTATCTTCTGGGATCTCTTTATCATCCACATCCATGTTTCTTAAAAATGTATTACAAAGAATTTTTACTATTTTATAGAATATGGGTTAAAGTCATTTACAACTTTGTTTTAATTTTATAATATGTTTATAAATGAATCTTTCCGTCATTTTCCAAAAAAGGTCTTTTATAACCTTTTCGACAAAGTTAAGGTAAGAATGTCTTTTTTAACTTATATGGTAGGCAAGACTATTTTCCACCGTTATGACATCACAAAATCTTCCCTTAAAATCTTATAATAATATTTTAAAAATAAAATTTTTCTTTATAATTATGTGACTCTTAAATGATTTCAAAATAGAAAGAGATATTTCTCAAAAAAAGTGTTTTGATTTCATATATGTCAACATCCTTTTATGGGTTATAAGTTTATTTGAAGTTGATTTATTATGATAAAAAACTTCCACATTGTATTGAAGGTTTTGTGATATGTTTGACTATGGATGTGTTATTAGTATACCATTCATGGTTTATGGTTAAAGTATTGACATTTCATATGCTAGTTTTAAAATGAATGTTTATGTTATATTTCAACATTTGATAATGATGAACGTATTGGAATAGTATGTTCTGGGTTGGGTACCAGTAAAATTATACCCTCCAGGATGGGGTTCGGTTACAAAAGACCCTCCAAGATGGAGTCCGGTTACAGAGGCTCTCTGGGATGGAGTCCAGTTACAGAGGCTCTCCGGGTTGGGGTCTGGTTACATTTAACCATAGGTCCTGGCACAAGGCCTTGATACAGAAATTAAATTTTGGTATTATACATTCCCTCATTATGAAAATAATATTGATGGTTCATGTGGTCATTTGACTATTAGAATACCCATGATTATGTTTTATTATGGAATTTTTTACTCAGCTCATATTCCTTCCATAAAAGTATTCATGTTTATTATTGGTAAAGGAATGTGGTTTCAATTATTCACCATGCTTAATATTTATGTTATCTTCCACTATATTTCTTTCCCTTACTGAGAATTTGATCTCACCCCTTTCTATGTTTTATTTTTCCCAGGATTACAATAAGTGTACTGTGATTGATATGCAGGGTTAAGCTAAGGGAATAATGGAGTTCATAAATGATTATTTATGTTGTGTTGTATGTTATAAAGTGTAATGTAACATTCATGTATGTAATATATTTTACAAGACTGCTAAACTGATCGGTCCTTCAGGACTTGATTCCTTGTAATCATGCCAATGTATTAAAATAATGCACCGACTCTGGGTAATTGGGGTTGGGGTGTTACAGTTGGTATCAAAGGAAGTTTAGCAATAACCTTGGAAACTAGATTTAGATAAACTCTGATTAGATCACATTACCCTAAGATATACTTTGAGGATTAGTATAGAGTAACTTCCTATAATTTTGGTAATGTAGGGATTTTGTGAGTTTTCCAAGAAAATACATCTCTATCTGGATACGAGTTGGTAGAGGCGGCACTGGCACAGATGTACCTAGGGTTAAAACCCGAAAACACCACTTTGAGCTAGACTCGAATGGGAACTGCTGCATGACAATGGGCCTTGTTGCACCCTCAGTTACGACACTCCCGGGGGATATGATAAGGATAATTCTCATTTTCATTATAAATAATTATAAAGGGTTTATGAGTATATACATCCTCAACGAAAACATTTTTATGATTATAGATTATATCCATAAACTGTTCAATTTATGTTAAGTATTTTACAAGTTTGGAATTATGTATTTAGATTCATAAACTAATCTAGTTTATGATATTGTATAGAAATGGCACCTAGTAGAAGTAATGTGAACTCCAGAAACACGTATGATCCAAAGAGTAAGAAGGATCATATCTTTCACGGTATTAAGCCAAAATTTAGAAGGGAAATAGTCTCCATGTATTCTCAACATATGAAGAAATAGTATCATGTGTTAATAATATAATTAAAGAATTCTATGAGTCCTATGTCTTTGAAGGGAAGCAAGAGATGAAAAGGATGGAAGAGAGAAAGATGGATAAAAGGAATAGGGAAAAGAAGGATTTTCCCATATGTGATAACTGTGGAAATAATCATCTTGGTAAATACTTGAAGGGAATGGGAGTTTGTTATAAGTGTGGAGAAAATGGACACCAATTACGTGATTTCAAGGGTAAGGAAAAAGTTTCCAATGTACAATGCTTCATCTACAAGGAGTTGGGACACTACGTGAATCAATGTCCAAATTATCATAGTATACCCCAAATACTGCTATTGGATAATAATAAAGTTATGATACTACCGAAGATGAAGAGGAATGATTATATTTCATACGTTTTTATTAAATTATTGTGTCATTTAAGTATTGTATTAATGATGTACATGTTATAAGAATTATAGAGTATATAATGATTGTACTACAGTACTATTTCAATAAGGACTTGAGATTGTGTGGAACCAAGAAAAGTGACTCAATTGCAGGTTAAATTTTTGGAAAATAAATAGTTGAGAGAAAGATAAACCATAATATGGTTCGGATACCGAGGTAGTGATTTTGGAATAAGAGATGGTTGATTTGGATAAATTATATTAGATATTCTTGACTTCCTTGGAACTGATTAATAGTTTGTTTATTTCATCATTGTTGGAATATTCAATATTTTTGGATATAAGGAATATATCCAATATTATATAAAGGATAAGGGAGCATGAATGTTATCAGTAAAGTTTTATGCTAATTCAGGGTGTTACCATGTTTTAAAATAATACATGATGATGGTGTTCACATGTTATTACGTGGAAAAAAGGATCTTTATTGTGTTTAACTTCCTTAAAAATTTTGGAATGTGAATTTGGATAGATTTATTTTGGATAAGTCTAAAGGTTGGAATGTATTAAGATACTATTGTTAAGGTTAGTTTTGTACTTTTATAAAAAGGACAACACACAGATCGTGTGACAACCCATCGTGTCGGACAAAGTAGTGGGAATCAGACCCACAACCATAGTGTGATTGAGATTTATTGCCTACCACTGGACTATGTGAAGTCCCTGGATTGTATAATGTAGTTTCTTTTTAAGGGGGTCTAATAGATGAATTATAAATTCATTTTTTTGGAACCCTATACGAATAAGATAAATAGAATATTTTTAAGTTCTATTATATTTTAGAGAGAAAGATGAGTTTGTGGTAGAAATTAGTTAAAGGATGGAACTCTACTTGTCAAGTATATATATATATATATATATATATATATATATCTTCTATTATTCTATAAGTAAATTAATTCTTAAACGTTAGGTGAGGGATCTTAAAACTAAAAATGTGTTATCCTAATACCTTTTGTTTTGTTAAACCGATGATATTTTAAATCATCATAGATTGATGGCTTTGAATCCCTCAACTCTACAATTGTTTGTGACTGATGACCTCAATCACTCCCTATAAATATTTAAATTTTTCCTCCAATTATGTGTCCCTAATTTCACCAATGTTCTCTTAATCAAGATCATAATTTGGTGGTGACTTTTTCATTCTCCTTTTCCTCTTATTAAGACTAAATTTTATTAACCCAAATTCTGATGTGGGTTTTCCCACAAAGGTATTTTCTATTTTCAACCTTTTATTTTCGAAGAACAATTTCAAATTATGAGGGTGCAATTTATTAAAGGAGGGAATAATGTAACACCCAAAGATTTCATAGTACATTATTTCTTCAAAGTAATTCAATAACTTGCACTACACGCAACACTGAGTTCAAGCGCACCATGACTTACCAAACTAGCCGTTCAAAAGTGGTTATGAATAGTATTAACTGAATTTTGAACTTTATATAATCCTTATAATTTCAGAATCCATATTATGAGTTTCTTAGATATAATATAAGAACACATTCATTTTTTTCAGATAAAAGAAGTATTTTTTTTAAATGCAATTTTACCGCCTTTTAATGGAGAACCCTTTTTAATCCAATATTTGAAACTTATATATATTCAATTTGACTAAATAAATTTATTCTTTAGAATAGGGACATCAAAATTTACTTTGGGTAAATTTTTGGAATTTTTCCGATAAAGTTCATTTTTTAATGAATTGTAAAAAATACTGTATTTTAATTCAAAAGTGACTTGTAATATAATTTATTTATATGGTTATATTATCTTTTTAATTGGTTTTAAAGTGTAATTATAATATATTTTTACCATTTTATCTAAATTTTTTTATTGGAATTGATTTCACTTTGAAGTTGGACATAAACAAGTATCAATCTTTTGATAGTTATTGTTTCTTAAAAACACGTTATTTGTTTTAACAACGAGAATTAATTTTAAATTAATTAATTCCACTTCTATGTTTTTAATTTGGTAAAATAGACTTCATTTTTGAAGTTGGAATATCAAAATTATCTTCGCGTGATTTTTTGGTATTTTTCTGAAAACTTTCAATTTTTGATGAATAGTTAAAAACACTGAGTTATTATTTAAAACCGACTTTTTATTTAAATAATTATTTTTTTATTTAAATTTATTTTAGGTCAAAATAGATACATAATACCTATATATGTTCAATTTAATTCATTGGAGTCCTTTTTTAATAATATTATATACACAAAATGTTATTGAACTTTTCACCGTCTTTTACCCACCTCCAAGGAGAATTTTCAAATTCACATAAAACTTAATTTTACCGCTTCTGTGAGTGGAATTTCAAAAATCTGAGAGAAACGGTTAACATCAATAAGTAAAATGCGGTTTAATAAGATGAAAATAATTTTTGGTGAATAGTAGCTTTTGACTTTTATTTACCGCAATTAAAGATAAATAGGGTAATTCAAGGTAAAAATAATATTGTAATAATTCAAAATTACCTTAACAAATTTCCTAACCTTATTGGATGAGTAATGGCCGACCATGGGCATCCTTGGGTCTATTTTGGGACCTCATGAAGCCACTTATGAATAATAATGACACTTTAGATTAATTAATTTAAAGTAAAGACAAAATTGACATAAACAAAAATCTTTTAGTAATTAATTTTTATATCGTGTTATATAAGTAATATTTTTTACTATAAATATTATTTGGAAAAATAAAAAGATTTCATACATCATGGTATTTTTTTATAATTTTTAGACATAGAATAAATTAAATTATTTATGACACAATAATGATGCAGTATTTACCTCATTAATAAATGATTTAAATAAATTAGAATATATATATTAAAATAATATCCAAAACATATCCAATTCTTATTGGATGATTTTATTTCGACCATGATTCAACTTATCATCGACCCTAATGATTTTCGTACCATTAAAAACTGAATATCATTATATAATAAAATAATATTTTCACACTTTCCTAAAGAGCCCCTCCTCCTCTTTATAAAAGGAGACCACTTCTAACCAATTCCTCACACCTCTCAAGCCTTTAGGCTCGTCCAAGATCTACCAAATTAAGCTCCCTACATCCCTATTCTCCTCCTAGAAGCCTTAACTTAGGCAGAAGGCACTTCAAGAAGTCCTTTTGGTTCAAACCAAAAGAAGTTACCCAAATTAAAGGTAATAGTTTCTCTTAATTTCTTTTCTTTTATTTTACTTCTCCAACCCCTAAACTCTTTTTATTCCTTTATTTTATAACAACTCCAGTATCATTGATATACTAGGATTTTTTTATGATAGGGATTCAACTACACTTAGACACACCTCCATCTAATGGGTGAAGAGCATAATGTTTATGTGGATGGAAAACTAACACCTCACGAAATGATGATTGTTCAATTACCTCCTACCGCCTCTCATGGTGGCCATTATGATGACACTTTATTTTTATATGATATATTTTTTTTTATGTTTTCTTCATTCTTCTGTATTTTTCTTTTATAGCATACCTTAATGGTTTCCATTATGGGTAAACGTGATAATTTCATTTGGGGAAGTGTGGACTACCGCCCTCTCAAAGTGATATGACTCGTTAATACCATATGTGGGACATATAAAGGATGGAGTTAATGATATTATATATGATATTTTATTGGAATTATAATATACCTATGTATAATTATGTTTTAATTCCATTAAAATAAGAAATATAAATGAAAGTAGTGTTCTTGCGTACGTACGGCTTACCGTCTCCATGAACAGTGTATTTAATTTCTTACCCCAAAACGATATGTACTGTTATAAATACATGTATATATTGGATATATATGATATATATGATATCTAAATAATGAATATAATTCTAGATATAATTAACTTTTGACCATGTGAACAACTTGTAACTATAAGGTGTTCATTTTTGACTCAAGTGCCTAATATCTATGAAATGAACGTTATTAACTTAAATGATTACATAATGTTTATAACATGATAATAAGTGATATAAAAGGAATAATAAACTTGAAAAAGGTTCTTAAGCAAGTATAAATTGACTTTAGTTTATTATTCAGGATATTAAAGAACGAACGGGTCAAGTCGGAGACGAGGTAAGGGGTTTCTTATCTCACATTTAATTCTGTGAGATTTCCATTGTTCACCACATATTTATTGCATGTGGTGTATTTTTTACTACCATTTGATATATATTATTTTGATTCTCTTTATATTCATGATATTATGTGATTCATTTGGTGGTTATTGACTATTGTTCATATGAATTTATTGATTACAACGAGGTAAGGGTTAATTTCACAATCTCTTCATTATCCGAGGTTGTTATCTACTGGGATTTCTTTATCGTCCACATCCATGTTTCTCAAAAATGTATTCCAAAACATTTTTACTATTTTATATACTATGGGTTAAAGTCATTTATAACCTTTTTTGAATTTTATAAGATGTTTATAAATGAATCTTTTCGTCGTTTTCCAAACAAGGTCCTTTATAACCTTTTCGACAAAGTTAAGGTAAGAATGTATTTTTTTAACTTATACAGCAGGTGAGACTATTTTCCGCCATTATGACATCGCCAAAGATTCCCTTATAAGCTTATAAGAATATTTTCAAAATAAATGTTTTCTTTATAATTATGTGACTCTTAAATGATTTCAAAATAGAAAGAGATATTTCTCAAAAAAAGGGTTTTGATTTCATCTATGTCAACATCCATTGATGGGTTTTAAGTTTATTTGAAGTAGATTTATTATGATAGAAAACTTCCATATTGTATTGAAGGTTTTGTGATATGTTTGACTACGGATGTGCTATTCATATACCATTCATGGTTTATGGTTAAAGTATTGATATTTCGTATGCTAGATTTAATACGAATGTTTATGTTATATTTCAACCTTTTCTAATGATGAATGTATTGGACTAGTATGTTTCGGGTTAGGGATAGGTAAAAGTAAACCCTCCGGGTTGGGGTCTGGTTACATCAGACCCTCTGGGATGGAGTCAGTTTACAGAGGATATCTGGGTTGGATTCCGGTTACAGAGGCTCTCCGGGATGGAGTCTGGTTACAGAGGCTCTCCCGGTTGGAGTCCGGTTACAGAGGCTCTTCAGGATGGAGTCTAGTTATAGAGGCTCTCTAGGTTTGTGTTTGGTTATAGTTAGCCCATAGGTCTTGGCACGAGTCCTTGACACAGAAATTAAATTTTGGTATTATAAATTCCCTCATTATGAAAATAATATTGATGGTTCATGTGGTCATTCGACTAGTAGTATACCGATGATTATGTTTTATTATTGCATTATTTACTCAGCTAATATTCCTACCATAAAAGTATTCATGTTTATTATTGGTAAAGGAATGTGGTTTCAATTATTCATCATGCTTAATATTTATGTTATCTTCCGCAGTTTTTCTTACCCTTACTGAGTGTTTGATCACACCCCTTTCAATGTTTTATTTTTCCCAGGATTCCAAGAAGTGTATTGTGATTGATATGTAGGGTTAAGTTAAGGGAATAATGGAGTTAATAAAGGATTATTTATGTTGTGTTATATGTTATAAAGTGTAATGTAACATTCATGTATGTAATATATTTCCCAATACTGCTAAACTGATCGGTCCTTCAGGACTTGATTCCTTGTAATCATGCCAATGTATTAAAATAATGCACCAAATCTGGGTAACTGGTGTCGGGGCGTTACAGTAACACTACTTTTTGTGGTGCTTGGCTTATGCTAGAGATCAATGTGGTTCTTAAAGAGAGAAGCTGGGATTGGTACTCCCTTATGAAATCAGGTCACGAGTTTCCCTTACTTCTCTACTTTGGTAGAGACAGGACTCCCCACATCGCAGTTGCGAGTTCTCTACCTTTGTTGTAGTTCTTCTGGGGTTGGTACTCCCATGTTGGACCAAGGTGAAAGTTCATTATTTCATTCATGTAGTTGGAGATATCCCTCCCCTTTCATACTAGGCTACAGGTCCCCTAAACCTGTTGTCCATATATAGTAGTTACTCCCCAGTTGGATCAGGGTGCGAGTCCTCCATCCGTGGAGTTGGAACTCCCCTACTATTCCAGGCCGCAAGTCCTCCAGACGTGATGTATAGATAGAGTGGGTACTCCCCTATCATGTTAGGGTGAAATTCATATATCCTTAGAGTTAGAAATCCCATGTTGTTTTAGGGTGTGGGTCCTCTATATGTGTTTTATTCTGGTGGAGTTGGTGCTCCCCTATCATACCAAGGAGTGGGTCCTCTGGCCTAAGGTCGGTACTCCCATGTTATATCAGGGTGCGGGTCCCCAATAGTAATTGAGCTGGTAGAGTGGTACTCCCCTACTGTACTACTGTGTGGGTCCTCACCTAAGAAGTAGTACTCCCCTATCTCTGAGAAGTAGTAGGGAGCGGTTCCTCCGTTGGAGTAGGTTCTCCCTTGTATGTTGAGTAGAGTTATGAGGAGCGGACCCCTACACTTGTTACATGTGATACCTGGTTAGCATTTAGTGCTCCCTCGATGGATTGAGGTGCATTTCATTCCATAAATGAGAGATATAGGTTTCATGGTTTAGTTAAGATCCAATACTATCTCGACTACAAGTCATTGGAGTGGTGTTGGTCCCTCTATTCTCTCTCACTTGAGAGGATACATGTGATGCATAGTCTGGAGTATTGTAGTGGTGAGGGTAAAGCCTCTGCACTTGGGTTATTACATCCTTGTGCAGAGTGTAGGTTAGTGATTACAAGACCTCTGGAGTTGGGAACTAGAGTTGGACCTAGTGATTTGTTCATGATGGAGTGTATCTCTTGGATGGTTGCCATCTGAGATGGTTGAGCTCGCATAATGTGTTCTCCTGGTTTTGTGTTACCTCTGGGCCTTCGTGTAGAATCCTGTAATTGACTATGAGGTCGGAACCTCATGAGACTTGGAGTCTGATATGAGTATATCTAGGTGATTTTTGGGAGTCCCTGTGGTGTTTTCATGTGTCTAGGTTGACACCCCTTGTGGACTGAGCTGACTAGTCATGTATATTCGAGGATGGTTTGAGGTGATTTTTTCTTCTGATTGGGATCCCTCTGGCTAGGTCGAGCAGACTGTTACCTTTCAGTTTCTCCATTTTCTTTTGGGTTTTTTTGGGTGCCTACTGATTATTCTTATACTCACCCATGCATGGGCTTCTCCCGCATGTGTTGTGTCTTTTGTAGACCACAAACCTTTCGACAGAGTCCCTGGAGGACCCAAGGTAGGTGGATCTTAGTGAGATAGACCGACCAAGGTGTTTATTGGAGTTGGGATGAGGAGATTTCAAACATTTTCATTTGATAGAAATACCTTCCATCTAATCAAGTTAGACACTTTTACAGTTTTTTGTGGGTGTATGATTTTCCCTTTTTATGCTTTTTGTACTTCTGTTTCACTTTGGTTTGGGATAGTTGTATGCATGCATTTTGCTTCTAGTTTTATATGTAACATCTCATTACCATTCTAATAGTTATGCCTTAAACTTTATCTTGGTTTTCCTTTTTGTTGATCGAGTATGTTTGAGTTTGAATTGGGAGGATACCTATAATGACGAAGTAAGAGTTTTTTTGGACTCTCATCTTTAAATGGTATTTTTCTATAGGTTGTCGGTGGTTTACACATTGTGTAAGAGGGTTACACATCAGGTAATGGTTTTTCATACAATTTGTGAATAGATTTACGTTGTGATGGGTACACATCGTGGTAATCCATTACATGTCATGAAGGAATTAATGATCAGTTTTTAATTCAGATTTTTGGAATTTAAGCTGAGGTGATGCGTTTTTCAGTGATTACGAAAATTAAATATTTCATGATGTGTATTGGGATTACACATTGTGTAATACCCCAACTACAATTTTCAAACAGGTAGTGTGGTTGGTCATTTCCTTTTTTCTCCACTCATGTTTCAACTCTCTCGGCCTAAGGCCTTCCCCATGCGATCTTGAAGCCTTCCAACCCTTCCAAATCCTCTCGTTTGGTGTTCGAACATTGTTGCACTTGCGGTGTGATTCCCAAGTAAGTGTTCTCTCTCATTCCTTGTCTTTATATCTTTCTCCTCTCTTGGGTTTTCAATGGATCATCCTTAAATTGATGGAATCATGCCCTGTGGTGTCAGATCTCATTCTATGTTGGTTTTTGAGGTCTTCTTCACCTTCGTTCTCGTTGATGGGTGTCGTTACGAGTGTCTTTCTTTAGAAAAAAGATAGGTGGTTCCATCCTGATTATCCAAATTGATTACCATTTTATTTCTTGATTTATTTAAATTATTGATTTATATTCAATTTCTTAAAATTTATTCCATTTGGTTTCAGTGAAAACCCATTTTTTGTGAAATGGGGTTTTTGAAATGATTTTGTCATGAAAAATGAGAAAATCCCAATTCTATTGAATTGGGGCGTGTTTATGGAAATTTTTCAATTTAAATTGTTTAATTTAAATTTTAGATTTTAAGGAAATTATTTAAATTAAATTTTTCAATTTAGTTTTGGAAATGGATTGTGAAAAATTAATGGAATTGGTTTTGAATGGATTTCAAAATTGTGGAAATGGATTAAGATGTTTTGATAGAAACTCAGTGGTTTTATCTTGTGAAAGAGACATGTTTTTTTTATTAAAACCCATTTTGGTTTTAAATTAAAAAAATTTCATTAATTGAAATGGAAGAATGTGATTTAATTGTATTTTAAGAAGTATTAGAATAAATTACCCGTCATTGATTATGTAAGATCACATGCAAGCCTTAAGTATTTGGTGAGTTATTTAGACACACTCTATGCTATTACAACATTCAAAAACATACATGCAGTAGGTCACATCTCTGATGGGATGGTGAAAAGTCACCTTTGGCCAGTGTCATAGGGATTTTTGTATACACACATTACTAAGATAACTTAGAGAGTATGAAGTCCTATAGTCGAAAATACTATCATATCTTTTGGAAGATGGCCATTTTGATCTCTTATGATTTATATTTGAGATATAAATATATGACATTATTGTAAAACTGCTTTATATTCCTTTTGTATTTACATAAACTATTTTATGTAACTATTTTATATTAGTCCATTATTTTAGAAATATTCCATCATTTGAAAAGTCTTTTCTTAGAGTATTTTCCATCATTTTAACTGTATAAAATGATTTTTTTATATATTTTTTAAATTACCAGACATGTTTTATTTAAAATTCAAAGCATTATTTTGGTTAATCTATTATTTTATTTGTTATGGAATCTTTGGTGAGACCCTACTGGGATTTTTATCTCATACCATACTTGTGCATTCGGGTGTTTGTATATTACCTTATTCCAAGTTCGATCATAGGAAAATAATCTCATAGAGATGGATCCAGCTGTTGAAACTTGGTCATGGTGAGTTGTGTCCTTAGAGACTTAGGCTTTTTTCCTGTCTTAGTACTTGGGTTGTGGTGCTTTGGAATTTTTATTCCTTGTTGTATTCTAGTACATTACTCTCAGTGGAGTTTATTTTTATATGCATACTGTCTTTTTTTCTTTTACTTCTGCTATGATTTGTGGAAAAATCGTTCCCACTTGTATGTTTTATGATGTTATGTGCTTTTCACCAACCCATGGGGACCATGAAAGCCCTTCGGGCTATGTCAGGATCAGATTAGTTATCAGGTTACCAGGGTACCGAGGCTGGTTCGTGACATTATGCATATTTGTACTATTGTATGGAGGTGTTTTTGGTTGCATGCATACAGGTACTTTAGGCAAAGGCCTCCCATTTGTGTGATATGCCTACTCGATGCTTGTCACCATCCCCTGGCCTATTGGAGGTGGTCTTGGGTAGTTGCGTCTTGAGCCCCATTGGGTCAGGTTGTGACTGAGTGATATCAGAGGAGGTTCCACTTTGAGACCGTAGTTTTGTGAGATTGGTTTGGGTTGCATAGTGATAGTATTGGGATGTTTCAAGTTCATATCTCATGCCAGAGGTTCAAGTGTTAGTGTGGCAGTTGATGTATCTATTCACCAGGACTTTGATAACCTATTTTTTAAATCGGTATATTAGTACACTGGTCACAGGGAAGCAATGGTATATGCATTATATATGACCGAGTTTTGGTTTTTCCTTATCCTTTTTGAGTGAGCTGCTCAGATATACTCTTTGGTCGTGGTGTGTCTTGATTATGTTTCAGGATCTCACCATGATGACAACTAGATAGGTTTCCACAGTAGGATTATGATTATGATCCACCCCATGATGAGGATTCAGTGCAAGGCATTTGTTCTGAGGCAGTACCTCCGAGTGGTCTTCCAGTTGATCCACCACCCATTGAGAAACTAGTTGTGCGAGAAGTTAAAAATTAGGATGCATTCGGGATGAGTTCACTTCACAAAATCTAAAGGTTGCAACCAATGATTTATCAAGGTGATCCAGACCCTAGGAATTTGATGACTGGCTCAAGGTAGTCACACGTGTTTTTTCACCTAGTGAGGACACTTCCCAATTAGATGGTGGTCCTAGTGGCGAGCCATCTTCATGGTTAAGATGGGAGATAATGGATTTTATTGATTCAATCCAATGACTAGGCAATGATCACTTGGGTGGAATTCAATCAAATATTTAGGGAAGAGTTTTACCTAGACACTTTGAGGTCAGTGTGTATCCGAGAGTTTCCGCAGCTTCGGCAGAGTAACACGACTATGGAAGAGTAACCAGTGTGGTTCAAATATCTGTCATGTGACTCTCTGGATATGGTTTGAGACTTGTTCTTCAGATATTAGACCTTTGAGAAGGGCATCCATAGAGATTTCAGAGAAAATTTAGTTTCTTTATGCCTTCCCTCTAATGTGGGTCTACTAGAGCGAGCTCTGGTCTTTGAGAGCTTCCTGGAGGAGGGACAAGAAGATGTGGCCCACAGTGGGGGTCACGAGGTTGAGGTGTCTACAGTAGTTGATAGATAGTAGATGAAAATATCATAGTGCAGGAGGCATACACATGCTCAGACTCAAGCATATGGACCTGTAGTGCAGGAGCCACACTAGGGATTAGGTCATCCACAAGGGAGGCAGTGTTATACTTGTAACGGTCGAGAACATCTTACTAGAGATTATTTAGCCCATTATTCCGTTGAGATAGAGTTGGTTGACATGCTACCTTATCAAAGGAAATGTTTTGAGTAGGGAGTTCTGCAAGATGGTGTACAAGGTGGAGGATCTAAGAGAGCAGTAGTTGGTGACAGGCAGTTTGAGGTGTTTCCAGCACCACCCACAAGTGATCAACACCAAGTTAATGGAGCTAGAGGATGCAGGCAAGGATAGTTGTAGGCCATCGAGGACTCGAACCTAAAATCTCAAAGGATGAATAAAGGAACACTATGTGTCCTTTATACTTTCTATAGAATTAATTGTTAGACATTGTTTTGAGGTACTCTTTTATTTTCACTTCTTACTCGAGGTTTGTTTTGGGTGACGTGGGGCATCAGTAGAACCCTATGTTAGTGTTGATTGATGTAGCTTTAAATGAAAGATAAATAGGGATCCTTCCACTACTGAGGTTCATTTTTGATATGCGAGTAAAACCATGAGGAAGATTTAATGCCTCCCAAAGCAGATAGTATAGTGGTGTGGTGGATTTGTCTCTTTGACTTGTGTGTTTGAGGATGGATGGTGTGTTGTTGGTGTGCTGACAGAGGGCCTGATAAGACCCAATGTGAGAATTTGGGTAGCCATTTGTTGTTCATTAGTACCCATGTGCACTTGGAATCATCTTTTGATGTGATATACTCAAGGAGGACATGGCATGATTTGATGTAGATTTGGACTCATGGGGATGGGGGATGCTTTCCTACCAAAGCAGTGTTTTTATGACGCGATCAGAATTGTATGGGTGGGTCAGTGCTACCCAAAGCGGACAGTGTCGAGGTGTGGTGGATGAGTTTCTTATATTTGTGTGGTCAGGGTGAGGTTGTGCGATGGAGTTCCATAGTAGGTCCTAGCATTTCTAGTGAATTTTTTCTGCTTGACCCTTTTTGGTTGGCAGCCCTCGTAGAGGGGGATCCATGCTCATAAACATTCTGTAGAAGAAAGGTTTGACCCTATGATGTTTCCACAATTTTGATTAGTTTCCTACCATCCATACTCACCTAGGGTGTCACTAGTAGGTGTGGCGGTTTTTTTGTTTTGGTGAGCTATGTGATAGCTGGAGGTTCGTAGAAGAAGGGCCCGGTAAGACCAATGTTCACACTTGGGAAACCCTATTTTGTTTGTTGGTACCCTCATATGATCAATGTAAAACTTGAATGTAAGATGCCTAAGGAGTTCAAGGTGTTTTTCATCTAGGGCTGGATGTGAATTATGGGGTTATGTTGGTATCTGCGTCAAGTTAGCGAGGTTGGGTACTTGTAGACCCTATGATTGCAGATGAACTACAATACTCGGTGTTTCTCCACCTGTCACAGTTGAGGAGACATGTACCCACTTGTTGCATGATGTTGACCCGGTTAGAGATGGATGTAAGTGAGGTTTTTCCTTGTTGGTTCCCCAAAGTGTGTGCTTTAAAGTAGCACGAGAACCTCTGATGAGCTCACTGGCATGGGAGTTCCAGTGGAGAGCTCTATTTCTGTCCCGTATTCTTAGGCTTTTTTTTCAGGGATGAAAATCCATAAGGTGGGGAGAATGTAGTGATTTTGATTTTTACCTATAATACTTTTTAATATTTAAGATAATGTTTCTAAAGCTAGGCGTTGAGTCGGTGTGGGATTCTGGGGCCTGGAGAGCCTCAACGTGGTGGTTTTAAAAATAGTAAATACATTTTGCAATGCATATGTAATTTCTCTTGAAACGTGGAATAACTCCCAAGTGGAGTCTTGGAAAATAATTATGAGACTGCAGTTGATTTCAGAACATCATGTTTACCCTAGGTGCAACATAAAGTTTTCTGTGTCGGGAGTTTGGTTGGGGGTGAGTTGGCAGGGCATTGTGTGATGGAATTGTTAATTAAATGAAAATTTAATTAATAAAGTATAACCTAAATCCTTTCACCAACCACGTTGGGTGCATGAAACTCAAGGAGAGATGCTCCTCTTCTCTCCCCCTTTGTAGATAGATGAAAACTAAGCCAAATCAAATTTATGAAGCATTATCGATCTCCTTTCTTGGAGATTATTTTCATCAAATCGAGGAGCAACAAGATCTGAGCATCATTCTACAAAAAAATATTTGGTGTTTCTACCTTGATGTTATTGGATTTTATTTTTGGTCTCAATCCCCTTTTTATGTTTTTTTTAATGTTTTAGATCCCTATTTCAATTTCTAGTGACACCTACTAGGTTGATATGTTGGTTTTGGGGTAAAGTGGGGTGAATCGGGCGAGTCTAAAGGTAATTCTTGACCAGAATTACAGTCGCCAAGGCATGTAGTCCAGTGGAAATGACATGTGTTCTTCCTATTCCAGGAAAGAGATAAATTTTGGGGACCACACATTGTGTACCTAAGCTAAACATCATATTGTGACCCTATGTCATGTGGCCAGAGGACATGACTTGGGTAGTCATGTGATCGTACATGGTCATGAAGAACTACATGACCAAAGTACACGAAAACGAGGTGTTGAGAATGGTCATGGGAAAACAACATTTCCAGGTGTCTATTTAACCTGAACACACCATGTTGTATGGGATACATGGTGTTTGAGGGACATGACTGGTCGGGCTGTGTGGAAGGAGAACACGGCCAGGGGCTGGGTAGGGCAGAACACACTATGTACGGTCTATACACGCTATGTATGCCTATATGGATAGTCAATCCATGTGAATGAGATACAAGACCGGGTTCTCGGGTGGGTTCACACACTGTGTGGGCCCCAATGAATATCGTGTACTTCTTTGGGATCTTCTTGAGATCTTCTGCCTTATATATCTCTTTCTATAATACTCAGATTTGTGATTTTGAGTAGCCTATCTTGAGTAGTCTTCCTTGTAGAACATGATGGTGGCCTCCATTTTAGCCGATGAAATAGAGCGTGACATGGTTCGAGCATGACACGGTATCAGCGGTGCTTAGCCTTTGGTAGTGGTTAGGGTGGGTTAATAGGTTGACGTCGTCGTCAGTACCCTTACCTTTCGCCTTAGGATGTGGGTAACTTGGACTCTTTAATCTAGTAGAGCAGTGCTCCCCTATTGTATCAAGGTGTGGGTACCCCACTTGTGGTTGTGTTATGATGAAATGTATGATAAGTGTAACTCTACTTTCAGCGGTGTTTGGTCGATGTTGGAGATCAGTGTGGTTATTAAAGAGAGACACTGAGATTGGTACTCTTGCATGGCATCAGGGAATGGGTTTCCCTTATCTCTCTGCTTTGGTAGCGATGGGACTCCCCCTATCCTGGGAGAAGGCTCTATACATTTTTGGGATTTCTTACAGGGTTGGTACTCCCATATTGGACTAGGTATTGGGTTCCGCATATCATTCGTGTAGTTAGAGATAGCTCTCCCCTGATGTACTAGGGTGAGGGCCCTCCAAACTTTCTGGATAAATAGAGTAGTTACTCCCCTATTGGATCAGGCTGCGGGTCCTCTATCCATAGAGTTGGAACTCCCCTACTGTGTCAAGGAATGAGTCCTCCAAAAGTGATGTATAAATAGAGTGGGTACTCCCCTGTCATGTTATAGTGTGGTTTGTATATCCTTAGATTCATAACTTCCATATTGTATTATGATGCAAGTACTCCATACATGTTATGTTCCAGTAGAGTTGGTACCCCCTGTCGTACCCGGGAGCAGGTCCTCTAGCCTGAGGTTTGTACTCCCCTATCATGTCAGGATATGGGTCCCCTATAGTAATTGAGATGGTAGAGTGGTAATCCTCTATTGTACCGGGGTGCGGGTCCTCACCTATGGAGTAGTACTCCCTTATCTCCGAGTAGTAGTTGAGATTAGGACCCCCATTAGAGTTAGTGCTCCCTCTTCTATTGAGTATATTTACGAGGATCAGGACCCTCCTCTAGTAACATGTGATACCTAGTTAAAAGTTAGTGTTCCCTCAATGGATTGAGGTGCAGGAAACTCCAAACAGAAGTAACAAAGGTTTTGTGGTTTAGTTAGGAGCTAGTACTTCCTTGACTATAGGGTATTGGTGAGGTGAGGGTCCCTCTATTCTCTCTTGCTAGAGAGGATACACACGATGCATAGTTTAGATCAGTGATCCCTCAACTATTTGTAGTGGTGAGGGGAGGGCCTCTCCACTTGGGTTCTTATAGACTTTCACAGGGCACAGGTTGGTGAAGGAGGGACCTCTGGTGTTGGGAACTAGAGTTTGACCTAGTGAGTTGATATCGATGGAGTGTATCTCTTTGAAGGGTTCCATATGAGGTGGCTAAGCTCATAGAGTGTGTTATCCTATTTTTGTGTTACCTTTTAGCCATCGAGTAAGATCTTGTAGCTGACTATGAGGCCAGAACCTTATGATACTTAGAGTCTGAGATGAGTACACTGCTAGAATTAGATATATTTGCGACGGGATCCCGTCGCAAATAGGCTTTAGCGACGGGGCCCCATCGCAAATATCCCATTGCAGAAAATGGTATCGCAAATATTATTTTTTGTGATGGGCTCGTCGCAAAAAAAAGTATTTACGATGGGAAAGGTCCCCATTTCAAATAACCATCCGATTATATATATTATATATATAAATAAACCTTTTAAGACAGCCCTTCGCAAATACTATTTGTGACGGAAACTGCCCTATCGCAACTAAGCCTTCGATTATATGCATTATATATCTAAAAACCTTTTGCAACAGGCCCATCATAAATACTAGTTGCAACAGGCCCATCACAAATACTATTAATAAAAAATTATATTTAGATTATTTTCAACGGGCTCCCATCGCAAAAGGTCCCGTCGCAAATACTAATTATGGGTGAAACAATTTTTAGTGGATTGACGGCTTCTATTTTGTCCGATGGCTCATTTACCTGAAAATTTCTCTCACTGAAATCACAATTAAGAATCTTCTCATAGGTATGAATATTCATTCTCGTGCATACAAGAATGTATAAGCATACCACCGAGCAGATTCTTCATTGTTATTTTTGTGTGAGAAACTTGCATGTAAATGAGCCATCGGACAAAAGAGCCCCCTTTTTGTCAATGAATCATCTTCTTGAAAATGTCACCATCTGAACACATTATGAAAAATGTGGTCCTACGAATGCATATTCAAACTCATGCATATGTAGAAGCATACTTTTCATAATGTTTTGAGTTAGTGAAAGTTGAAAGGAGAAGATCCATCAAGCAAAAGGAGTGTCGTCAATCCACTGGAAATTGTGCCAAGATATTACAAGTTATTACTTTTCATAATTATTACTATTTTTTACTATTTTTTACTATTTTTTAGTATTTTTTACTATTTTTTACTATTCAATGCTATTTTTTACTATTCATTAATATTTTTTACTATTTTTTACTATTTTTATTAATTTTTACTATTTTTACTAGTTTTTACTAGTTTTTACTAGTTTTTACTTGTTTTTACTTGTTTTTACTTGTTTTTACTAGTTTTTACTAGTTTTTACTTGGTTTTGCTAGGTTTTACTAGTTTTTACTAGTTTTTACTAGTTTTTACTAGTTTTTACTAGTTTTTACTAGTTATTACTAGTTATTACTAGTTATTACTAGTTTTTACTAGTTATTACTAGGTATTACTAGTTATTAATAGTTATTTCTAGTTATTACTAGTTATTACTAGTTATTACTATTTAGTACTATTTACTATTTATTAATAGTTATTACTAGTTATTACTATTTATTACTAGTTATTACTAGTTATTACTAGTTATTACTACTTATTACTAGTTATTACTAGTTATTACTAGTTATTACTAGTTATTAGTAGTTATTACTAGTTATTACTAGTTATTATTAATTATTACTAGTTATTACTAGTTATTACTAGTTATTACTAGTTATTAATAGTTATTACTAGTTATTACTAGTTATTACTAGTTATTACTAGTTATTACTAATTATTTATAATTATTAATAATTATTACTATTTATTACTATTTATTACTTATTATTACTAATTATTACTAATTATTACTAATTATTACTAATTATTACTAATTATTACTATTTATTACTATTTATTACTATTTATTACTATTTATTACTATTTATTACAATTTATTACTATTTGTTACTATTTATTACTATTTATTCCTATTTATTAATATTTATTACTAATTATTTCTATTTATTACTATTTGTTACTAATTACTACTAAAAACTGATAATTACTACTAATTACTACTAATTACTACTAATTACTACTAATTACTACTAATTACTACTGATTACTACTAATTACTACTATTTATTACTATTTACTACTATTTACTACTATTTATTCCTATTTATTCCTACTTATTTCTATTTATTCCTATTTATTTCTATTTATTCCTATTTATTACTATTTATTACTATTTATTACTATTTATTACTATTTATTCTTATTTATTCCTATTTATTTCTATTTATTCCTATTTATTCCTAATTATTCCTATTTATTACTAATTAATACTATTTAGTATTATTTATTACTATTTATTACTAATTATTCCTATTTATTACTAATTATTCCTATTTATTACTAATTATTCCTATTTATTACTAATTATTCCTTTTTATTGCTAATTATTCCTAATTATAACTATTTATTGTTAATTACTACTATTTAGTACTAATTACTAAAAAATATTCCTATTTATTCCTATTTATTACTATTTATTACTAATTATTCCTATTTATTCCTAATTATTCCTATTTATTCCTAATTACTACCAATTACTACTAATTAGTACTAATTACCATCAATTACTATTAATTATTACTAATTATTACTATTTATTACTAAAATATAGATAAAAAAACAATTTAAATATAATTTAATTACAACTAATCAACAATAATTAAAATTAACATAAAAAATTAAATAAATACTAAATTAAATAAAATATAAATATCTTTAAATTTGATCTCTTATTGATGTAAGCGCATCCACAACTTCTCCGTAAAAAATTTTAAATTAGAGAAATTTTCACTCTAAAATTATAGTTTAGTGAGAGAGAGGAAGTGAGAAATGAGAGGAATGGAAAGAAAAACGGATGGGGAATATATAGGTTAGATTAGTTGTGACGGGTCTATTAGTGATGAGATTAACATCGCAAAAATTACTTCTTACGATAGGGCCCGTCGCAAATACCTTTGACTGCATTGATTACGGGCAGCGGTTAAAAGGTTATTTACGATGGGACACATCGTAAAAAGTGACCCGTCGAGACACCTTTTGTGACAGGACAACATCCTATCGCAAAAACTCATTTACCGCCGCCGGTATTTGTGACGGGACCAGTCACAAATACCCTATGAGCGACACACTATTTGCGACGCCCCCCCCCCCCATCGCAAATAACCTTCCCACACTTTGGCGCGCATCCCGCACCAAAGTGCGCATTACCTTGTGCGACGGGACCCCAAATCCTATCGCAAATAACCCCTGGGATTGACCATTTGCAGCGGGAATTAATCCCGTCACAAATATCCCGTTGCAAAAGACTGTTTTTCCCGTAGTGGTATATTTGGGTGATTTCTGGGAGTCCTTATAGTGTTGTCACGTGTCTGGGTTGATACCCCTTGTTGACTAAGCTAACTAGTCATGTATAGCCAAGGATGGTTCGAGATGGAGTTTCTCTCAAGATTAGGTTCCCTCTAGCTAGGTCGAGCAGACTTTTCATTTCAATTGCTCCCTTTTCTTTTTGGTTTTTGGGGAACCTATTGAGTATTCGTATACTCACCCCTACAAGGGATTTTTCTACACATGCTATGTCTTTTGCAAACCACATGTCTTTTGAAGGAGTCCCCAGAGGACCTGAGGGAGGCAGAATTTAGTGAGCTAGACCGACCGAGGTGTTTATCGGAGCTAAGATAAGGAGCTTTCTATTAGTTTCATTTGACAGTGATCCCATCCATCTAAACAGGTTGGATGCTTTATAGTTTTTGGTGGGCATATGCTTTTCCCTTTTTATGTTTTTAGTACTTCTTTTGTACTCTATTGTGAGATAGTTGTATGCATGCATTTTAGTTTCCAACTTTATATATCTCTTCACTATTTCATGAAGGTGTTTGTGGGTGCATTTGTACAGGTATTTTAGGCAAAGGTCTCACATATATGTGATATATCTACTCGGTGATAGTCGCCAACCCCTGGCCTATTGGAAATGAGATTACGGAGTTGCATCTTGGGCCCCATCGGGTCAGGTCATGACAATGTGCGTAATTATCTAAGAATACATTATATATATATATATAACAAAATAATTGATTTATATATTTCTGTATACGTGATCATTAATTTTTAGATATATTTATTGGCATGTTGGAATAGAAAATTCAATTACTATATAAAGTGTATAAAAATGCATTCTAAATTTTATACAACAAAATCTATGTTGTATGTAATACTATATATATGTTTATGTATATATTCATATGTTTATGTGATATATGTAAATGTGTATATATTTCTTTTTATATATACTTGTAAATAATTATAGTTGTAAATAATTTTATATGTGCATGGGTGCATTAATGTACATACATGTATTTTCATGTACTTATAGATAGGTAAATTTGTATATAATTATTGTAATATGTATGTATGTAATTATAATATATATATATATATATATATATATACTTGAATAACTAAATATATATATACACACTAATACTCATTAATTTTCTAAAAAAATTATCTATATGAATTTTTTTAATGTATTTTGTTTGTGTAAACAAATAACTAGTAAGAGCCTAAAAAATATATATTGTAAATTTACAGTGCAAATCAATACCTATATATGAAAAAATTAAAATTAAAAAAAATGCATCATTTATGGGTATAGAATTATTTGTATCCATGTAACGATTGCATTGGTACCGAAAAATTGAAATTTTGATACTATTTAAAAAGCATATATTAGATCAAATATTTTCAATGGAAAAAAAGTTGATTGGATGAGAGAGAAGATTAATTCTAGGTTAGCCCTACTGCATGTGCTTGGGGGTATTTGGATAATTAAAATTATTTCAATTTTAAAAAAATAAAAACCTATAATGAAAAAGATTTGGTACTTTTGTGAAACCACATTCACTTTGAGTAAAATTATTTTCCCGAAATTTGATTTTTATTATGCTCCACCAATTACTCAGGTCTCTTGAAGTAGCACAGTACTTTGCGTAATAAATTTGATGTGTCTGTTGTGCCAGTAAAAATGGTTTATTTAATGCAAGAAGACTTTTATATTTAATATCAACATTTCCATGAGTTGGATGAACATGCAAGCCTCCCTCAGTATCCAACCACCGACATTTAAACATCATTATGTAATTTTTTCCTAGATAACGTAGTACAATAATTTCATCCAACATGCTGTAAAACTCAACTTCAGTTTCTCTATGATCAGATCCTCTTAAGAAAACTTCTCTATTCATTGTTTTTTTGATTTCCCATTTGTACATGTATGAAATCAAAAACCATTCACCACATATGCATTATAAGATTTAATCATTTTAGATGGTGGGTTACTCAATATACATAATTTCTTATCAATTTTATCAGCATGTCGAGACACCTGAAAATTTGTAAAACAATTATCAATATAATAAATAATACACTGAATTGACATGTTAAACCATCAGAAATTTATGTTATCAGTTTTTGAAACCATTGAGATTTTTTTTGTCAGCGTTCTTCAAGTGCAGCTGCTGTAATTTATGAAAATTGTTTCTTGATATGATTATCATATAACCTAAAAATAAATAAGTTTACTTACTATAATATAAATTATAGAATAAGTGATAGAAGCACTCACAATAAAAATTATGCCATTTCTTCATAGTTGAGCAGAACATATGTATGATCTCTGTGATGTTCATCATATGAAACCCATCATTCATGAACTCCACTGAAGTCAATCTCTAGCTAATTAAAAAATGATAATTGATTTCATTTTTCATCATCAACATTCCCCTTGTTCTGTCCCATGCAGTTTTGTTTTGAGGCATATTTAGATTCAAAATAATGAGAGTATAAAAAATAAATTTCCTCTTACAAATAAGCTTCAGTAATTGAGCCTTCAACTGATGCTTTATTACGTACTTTTTCCTTCAATTTCTGCATGCATCGCTCAAATGGATACATCCATCAAAACTGTACCCGACCTCTGCATTTTTCTTCATGTGGAAAATGTAATATCAAATATTCCATTGAGTCAAAGAAATCAGTAGAAATATTTTTTCCAGTTTACATAAAATTACAAAAATATCTTCTTACAGTTTTCTTAGTGCATCGTAGTATGTTTTCGCCATACAAATGTCTCGGAAAAAATATGATATGTTTTTTATCAAATCCCAAATCATATAATTGAACAAACCTCTTAATCTAATTGGCATAGGTCTTTCCATTATAACATGACAACCATGACATTTTAATCCGGTAATATGACCATTCTTAACACATCTTCCCAAATTATAAGCATAGCCATCTGGTAGTCTCAAATATGAAATCCACTGAAAAATAACAAGAGACTCTCTTTGGATAGTTTATAATATGTTTTTGGATTCATTAACCTTTGTGATCTGATATTTTTAAACAGTTCAAGTTTTGGTCGCCTCTAAATTTGGCCAAGATCTAATCATGCCTTTACATTATCTTTTGTTTTACCTGGTGTATCCAAAACTATATGAAATAAATTATTAAAACAATTCTTCTCAAAATGAATGACATCCAACATGTGGAGGAGCAACAAATCAGACCAATATGGCAGATCCCAAAAAATGTGTTTTATCCAATTGTGTTCTTTCCCAGAGCCATGAATTTTCTGTTGGTTTATTGTTGGTCCAAATGTGATGAGTGGTAATTAAAATACAACTAATTTTAAATTTTTACCTAAGATCATTTTTGGAGTCATATCCCTTTCAATTGTGCCTTTTCTGAAATGTGATTTGTTTCTTTGAAAAGGATGATCGGTTGGAAGAAATATGCGATAACAGTCAAAGTAGCAAGGTTTTTTTTCATGGACGATCATAAATTATTTGTTGTCTCCTATACAATAAGGAAATGATTTCAGACCATGTGTACTCCATCCAGATGACATGCCATATACTGGGAGGTCACTAATTTTCTACATCAATGTAGCTTTTAGTAGGAAATTTTGTTTCAAAGCAACATTATATGTACTAACACCATTACTCCGCAATGAATTTAACTCATCAATCAATGGTTTCAAATAAACATCAATATTATTTTTCAGATTTCCTAGGATTAATAAGGTAAAAAAATATATAAGGCTCTTTTATCAACATACATGGAGGTAAATTGTACGGAGTTATAAAGACATGCCAACATGAATACTGACTACCATAAGAACCAAACAGACAGAACCCATTAGTATAAAGACCCAATCGCACATTTTGGGCTTCTAAAGTAAAAGATAGATACACTCGGTCAAAATGTTTCTATAAATCACCATAAAATGGATGATTCAAGATTTTACCTATTTAAATATTGTTTTTGTGCCATGGAATCATTCTAATAGTTTTCTAAGACATAAATAAATGTTTCAACCTGGGTGTAAGTAGTAAATTTCTCAACTGTTTTATAGGAATCGATCCATACTTCCCCGGTTGAGCTTCTTTATACCTCAATTGTCCATATGTGGGACAACTATCCAAAAACTCATTTTCACTAGAATATAAGATGAAATCATTTAAACATGCATGAATATTCTGATAAATAAGGACCAAATTATGAACCATACTGTTCCTCTCATAGTAATTTATATGCAACACATTTACCTCAGGTAATAGTATTTTAATCAAAGAAAATATCTGATCAAAACAGTTGTTTGACATTCCATTATCTAATTTAATATCCATAAATTTTGCAACCACTCCTAATTTTCTTATCCTTCAACTAGGATATAATGCATCCTCAGAAGACCTCAATAACTGATAAAATTCAGATGGGGCCAATTTTGGAGTTAAATCAATATCATCCCGGGTTTTAGTTTGTTGAATAGATGGACTTGCAACATCATGTACTAAATTTTGAAACTGTGATGGATCCAGAATCAAATTATTATCATCTTCTTTGGAACTACATTCACTGTGTCGATACGAAAAAACATAACTTGGTTGAAAACCAAAACGCAAGAGATGTCCCCCAATATTGTCAAATGTGTCAAGTGTTCTCAGAGCACATTTTTCACAAGGACACTTAATTGTGCCTTCTAAAACAAATTCTAGTTTTGATGATGTAAATAATAATAAAGCTTCAACACTCTCAATATATATAGGATTTAAAACAGAACCATTTGGATTTCTATGTTGATTTATTCAAGCGCGATCGTCTAATAATGACTATTGTCAACTTCCTTGTTCCATATTTTTCTACAAAATATAAAATCATTAATGTTTTTGAATAATTTGAAATAAGAAAAACACTATCCAAAAAAGAGAAGATAAATAATTACAGCTACTTATTACTAATTACCACTAATTATGGGCGACACAATTTCCAGTGGATTGGCGGAAACTCTTTTATCTGACGACTCATTTATTTTAACTTTTTCACACTGAAATCATAATGAAAAATCTACTCAGAGGTACTCATATCCATTCTCATGCATATGAGAATGCATAAGCGTGCCTCCAACCAGATTCTCCATTTTGATTTCAGTGTGAGAATGATGCAAGTAAATGAGTTGTCAAACAAAAGAGCCCCTTTTTCGTCGAAAAATCATCTTCTTACAACTATCACCACCTAAAAACATAATCAGAAAAATGTGGTCCTACGAATACATATCCAATCTCATACATATGAGATTAGATATGCATACATTGGAGCACATTTTTCATAATGTTTTTAGTCGGAGAGAGTTGAAAGGAGAAGCATCATCGATCAAAAGGAGTATCGCCAATCCACTAGAAATTGTGCCATGTTCTTAAAATTTATTAAAATTGTCCCTATTTATTACTAATTCGATCAATTTATTACTAATTATTACTAATTATGGATAATTATTAGTAATGATTGCTAATTATTAGTAATTATTGATAATTATTACTATTTATAGCTAATTATTACTATTTATTACTATTTATTACTATTTATTAGTATTTATTACTAATTATAACTAATTATTACTAATTATTACTAATTATTACTAATTATTTCTAATTATTTCTAATTATTACTAATTATTTCTAATTATTACAAATTATTAGTATTTATTACTAATTATTAGTATTTATTACAAATTATTAGTATTTATTAATAATTATTAGTAATTATTACTTTTATTACTAATTATTGCCATTTTTTAGTAACTATTACTATTTTTTACTGATTATTACTATTTTTTACTAATCATTACTAGTTTTTATTAATTATTACTAGTTATTAATAATTATTAGTATTTATTACTATTTATTACTAATTATTAGTATTTATTAGTATTTATTACTAATTATTACTAATTAATACAATTTATTAATATTTATTACTGATTATTACTAATTAATACTAATTATTACTAATTATTACTAATTATTAGTATTTGTTACTAATTGTTAGTATTTGTTACTAATTATTAGTATTTGTTACTAATTATTATTATTTGTTACTAATTATTAGTATTTGTTACTAGTTATTAGTATTTGTTACTAATTATTGGCATTTGTTACTAATTATTGGTATTTGTTGCTAATTATTGGTATTTGTTACTAATTATTTGTATTTGTTACTAATTATTAGTATTTGTTACTAATTATTAGTATTTGTTGCTAATTATTACTATTTTTTCTAATTAATACTATTTATTCCTATTTATTGTTATTTATTTCTATTTATTGCTAATTATTGCTAATTATTTCTAATTATTACTAATTATTACTAATTATTTCCAATTATTAATAATTATTGTTAATTATTGCTAATTATTGATAATTATTAATAATTATTGCTAATTATTACTAATTATTGCTAATTAATACTAATTATTACTAATTATTACCAATTATTACTCATTATTACTAATTATTAGTTTTTATTAATATTTATTACTATTTATTACTATTTATTACTAATTATTAGTATTTGTTACTATTTTTTTAGTAATTTTTACTATTTTTTACTAATTATTAGTAATTATTGCTAATTATTAGTAATTATTACTATTTATTAGTATTTATTACTATTTTTACTAATTATTACTATTTATTCCTACATATTACTAATTACCGTTAATTATTACTATTTATTGATATTTATTAGTATTTATTACAATTTTCTTGAGGTACAGATCTTTTTTTCAGGTTAATGTTGTTACTTTCCTTTTTGGCTTAGACCCTAAGCTCTGTGGGCCAGTTGGGTTGTTTTTGGGAATTAAGGGGAAAACCGGTTGAAAGATAATGTATTTAGCCTACACACTGTGTATTTCCAGTAAACGTCATGTACTGACCGTCACGATGTGTAGCTAGTCTGGCTCAGAAAAAATATAGGGTACCTATACGTCGTGTACTTGAGGTACAGACCATGTACTTTCCCAATGGGGTTTTTTTATAAAAGGGGCAGTAGCCTCATTTTTTATAGACAAATCTTTTCCTCTCGTTTTTGGAACCCAAACACCCCTAAACTAGTTTTTTAGATTAAGAAGCCATCTGAACTCCGATTCAAGCATCGTCTATCACGTTGGAACCACATCAGTAAGTAATTGATTCATTTTTATTCATTATTGATTCTTCAAAACAATGATTGCGCTATTTGGATTTAGGCTTATATGCCCTAATATCCCGTTCTTCATCCATTCTTTAGGTTTCTTTCAAACCAGGATGAATCAGGACTTGATACTAGATGGTCTGTCTACTACCAAGTCAAGGTAGGTGGTATATACTTTCTTTCAGCTTTTCGGGTACTTTTTGGGCATTCGACCTTTTCGCCGCCCGTCGGACTTTCTAGTGAGGCCTCCTTTTTGTGCGATTTTCTTGTTGTAGTTGTGGTTGGACCTAGTGAGGTTGCTCGTATGTTCTATTTAGGTGCGTTGACACTCATTGATCATTTAAAGGTCACCCAAGAGGTGCGCCTTAAGGAAATAACCTATTTTTGACTATTTAAACTACCCATGGGGTTTTATCTTGTGCTTTTCTAGTTAGAGGAAGCTCGTTACTATCTTGATAGCTTGAATAACCTATTTAGAAGATGTATTGCCTCTTTTCTCTTTGAATATCATGTTATGCCTTGTCTATTTTGATAGTTTGGCATGTTAAATGGATAATATGGGTGGGTATGGTTATATGAAATGACTAATGACATGTTAAATGATTTATATGGGAGGGTAGGCCCATATGCTTGTTTTGATAAATGGTTTGCATGAGTAGGTATACTCATGGATTTTGCAGGTTGATGTAAGTTGGTATACTCACATAGAATGAATGTTTAATTTCAATGCTTTGAATGCTTGAATGAATGGATCTAGAACATGGTGGTGGATGCCTTGGTTTGACTCTGCCCCTTGGTTCTTGATTCCATGGGATGCCTAGGGCCTTGATTCCCCATATATGTGGCCTGCTTGGGCTCGCATAAGACTTTCTATTGCCATGATCCTAGGACCCCAACCAGTGCCTAACCTAGATTCCAATAGGGACGCCCATGGGACTCAATGGGATGCTTGGACAAGCTCTTTAGATCCATCCCTTTGTGGTCTAGAATTATTACATGGATGCCTTGGTCTACTGACACCTTTGATTCGGCCCTTAAGGTCTTCTTTTCACTATACAACATGGTTATGGGATTCTACTCTTCACTATATGGCGCGGTCGTGGGACACTTGAATTATTTATATATCATGGTTGTGGGTTGCATGTTATAGATGGATGTACTGTGTGGTCATGTGAATTGCTTGTTTAATTTATTATAGCTTCCTTGGTAGGATCTGACTCTCTTTTTTAGGTATCCTGGAGGGCTATTTTGTTTTACGTATTGCAGTAGACTTATGTCATGGGCATATGCACTTTACTTTTCTAGTTGTTTACACTTGCTAGAACTTTTGTAGAATTGTTGTTAGTACTATATAGACCTGGGTGGTTGCCTATAGAGATGTTTATCTCACACCCTGATTGGGACTCCTTGGGGGCCCAATCAAATTATATGGTTGTAGGTGATGATAGGGCCAAGCTCTATAGTACAGGTTGTTGACTCTGGCTTTGGAGAAAGGAAGCATAGGACTAAGCTGAGGTTTTCGATGATGGGATTCCATTTTGGTATTTTTTTCCCTTAGGACTTGTATTGTATTACATTACCATGTATCTAATTTGGATGCTTTATAGACACATGTATCATCCACATAATTTTGTATATGAGACACTTCTGGATATTGTTATGTATTCCTATCTTGCTTGCCTTACTTTCAGTTGACTGCTGGTTATTTTTCTTCTGCTATTTACTATATGTTTGGACTTCCATTGTCATACTCTAGTAATAAGGGCATAGTCTCTCCAATGACTCACCAAGTCCATTGCTTCTAGTCGGAAACCTCTGGTGTTTAAAGAGATGCGCTTGAGGCTATATGGCCAACCGGGCTTAGGTCAGGTGGAATCCGGGTCCAGTACATTACACATCAATTCCATTACCGAGTTGTTTGATAGATTTCTTTTTTCCCTGAAACTCATCCAATGGATCCTTCTTGAACTCTTGCATCAAGATAGGTGTGAACAGTTCACACTGTATTGATTAAATCTGAGAATCTATAAAATTTAAATTAGGTGAAAGTTTATCAAATTGATCCCGAGATCTGGAACAATAGAAGTTTCTAAGATAACTATGGAAGAGGGGTGGAACCTCTTGATAAACTCAAATTGTATTATCACAAAACTTTGTAAATTTTGTAATATCTCTTTCATATCTTACTTGAAACTTCAAATATCATCCATTGCATCTTGACACATGTTATAATGGACTATAGAAATATTTGGAATCATCTTCCTTTGAGAGGCAACAAGAACACCTAGCTCATTTACTTCAGACTTAGTAGAACATACCTCTTTAAGTCTACTCACTTATGCTATTATCTCCTTAATATCTTTAGCATTCATCTCAGAGATAAAGGGTTCCATTGGAGGCACCAATTTAATATTCTTGATCAAGACTCTCTAGGTTTCCATGATCCCAAGCTACGATAACCCATATATTCAATACACCTTAATTCATGATTTATTAAATAAAGATACACTTAATACAACTTCAAAGATCATGAGGCCTAGTGTATTTGGGTAATTAGGTACATAGAACATTAACTTGAAATATGGGTATAACATCATTATTTAAAAACTCTTAAACATGCCCTTATATTCCTTGGATCTTCTAAAACTATGTAGGATAATCTGGGGACATACATAAGAAAGGGGTGAACTATAAAGTTTGGTAAGATAACAAATAAAATATAACATATTATAAAGAAGAACATGCGATAAAATTTTCATATCAAGGTAACATAAGAGGGTTCATAATCATAATTTTTAATAATGAGGCATTATATAACATGATAACATAAAGATAACAAAGGAATGCAGCAACAACATAAAACATGACATCATAAACATAAGTCATGGATAACCACCAAGAAAACATAAAATAGCGTGCTTATGATAACATACTATGCACCATACTTGTAATATCATGAGATAAAATATTACTCAATTCATTGTAGAGCTATATAATTCTGGGTCCAATCATCACTTTCATATCATATGCATGTATAAGTGTGTCACATAGATCATTCAACATAGGATACTATTTAATCACATTTAATTCCATGATTAAGGAGTGTGGGATATATACATGGAATTACACAGTCAACTAAGGATAGTTATATATAGTTTAATACCCTTGAATAGAAATGGAGATGGGTATTCACTACCCAAATGTTTGGCATGGAAAATAATAGGATAATTTTGACAACATAACAAGTGTACATAAAGTTTTATAGAAGGGGTTAAGGATAGATAAAGAGGCATCTCATTACTTGGGAATAATAATTAATCTAATAAATATATGTAAAAACATATCCCAACTTTAACAATTATAAATCAAAAGGCATGACATAAATAAGGTGCTTGGATAAAGAGGAGGAGAGGATCCTTTACCTTGAGAGGGTGCTTCTTAAATCTTAAGAGGAGATTCTTAAGATATTAGGGGCACCTTGGGAAGATCTATAGAGGGAAGTGAAAAGTAACTCCATGCTCCAAGATTTTTTAGTGTAGAGGAATGAGAGGTTGAGTGAGTTTTTATATCAAAATAGATAGAAATTCTTTATTAATTTCTAAACTTTTGTTTTGGAATCTATATGATAAATTTATCAAAGCCAACAACTCTACCATGGTTTTTGATCATGGTTTTTTCCAAATATAATTGGTTTTAATTATTTTATAAGGATAAGAACAAAACACATTAAAATAATGACCTTGGTGAAGTGTAAGTGAGTCATGTTTATAAAGAATTGATTTTAAAACCTTAAAATATAATATATGTTTTGGAGGATTCATTAAGGGTTAATAAAATAACTTCAAAAACGAATTATTTTAAATGGTAATAATAATTTAGTACATTATACTCTTTATATTATTTATTACATCACTTTTTGGCTTTTATTATGTTATAATATATACTATATAATTATATCATATTTAATTTTTACCCAAATATTCAACATTCTCAGAAAATTATGAAAAAAACACTATTGGGCAATTTAGATGTGTTGATTTCAAAATTAGTATTTATTTTATCAAAATAATTGTCTAAATATGAAAATTTAAACTTTTAAATAAAATAAACCCTATTTATTGAAAAATATTGGTTTTTTTATAATAACAGCTTTCTAAACCTTATAGAAATTACATCCGACTTCATAAAATTATATTATCATTTATATTTAATAAATTTTATTTAATAATAGTATTTTATTAAAATATAATATAATTTTAATATTATTTAATTCATCAAAAAGGGTTTCTTGATTGAAACTATATATTTCCCAAAAATACAATTTGTGTTTCATCTTATCAAGATCTAATTTTTATAAAAAAAATATTTAATAATTATAAAGTGATAAAAGATAAATATAATTTTTCTTATTTTAAAAATAAAAATATAAAAATTGATATTGTTAGGGTCTAGATACATATCCCTTTATTACGCTTGAAAATTCCCTAAGGTTAAGGTGTGTGATGGTGAGATTTTATTTGGGTGGTTCAGAAAACATTGTTCAGGTCATGACCTCAATAAGCTTGAACTTCTCCTAAAATGGTTTCACTCATGCTTTTATTGTTGAATCTAGTATTGGGATTGGTTAAGGTAAAATTATAGTGATTCTATCTCCCTTGAAAGATCTAATAAATGGGCTTTATAGGGTACGATTCTACTACTCGAGACCATCACTTTCTTAGTTTGTGTCAAATAGAATTTATCATAACCCTTAATATACTAATCTTAATGGTCGCTATACAATGGATATATTATCAATGGTTATTATTCTTAATGGTATTTTAAAATTGATGAACCATATAATGGTAAAAAACAACCAATGTACAACATGTGTTTTCAATAACTTCATTTCCTAAGATGACATTTACTCTTTTAAAAAAAGAAATTCATTTATAAATATATTGGTCATTACATAAGTAGCCTGTCAAAATCAACTCTGGAAATAGAATATTATTCATCCATTAAATATTTTTCTTAAAAGATATCATATCTCTCTTCAACCTAATATAATCTCTTATAAGATTACAAATTCAGACAAAAATGAAAGTGGTAAAGGCATGCATACCATAACTTTATGAACTCTTATTGAATGAAGGTGCATCTTCTTATACACGATGAGGAGGTGAAGGAAAAACCTATGGAGTATGAGAAATAAATCCCACATCGTCTATCACGTTAGAACCACATCAGTAAGTAATTGATTCATTTTTATTCATTATTTATTCTTCAAAATAATGACTGCGCTATTTGGATTTAGGCTTATATGCCCCAATATCCCGTTCTTCATCCATTCTTTAGGTTTCTTTCAAACCAGGATGAATCAGGACTTGATACTAGATGGTCTGTCTACTACCAAGTCAAGGTAGGTGGTATATACTTTCTTTCATCTTTTCAGGTACTTTTTGGGCATTCGACCTTTTCGCCGCCCATCGGACTTTCCAGTGAGGCCTCCTTTTTGTGCGATTTTCTTGTTGTAGTTGTGGTTAGACCTAGTGAGGTTGTCTGTATGTTCTATTTAGGTGCGTTGACACTCATTGATCATTTAAAGGTCACCCAAGAGGTGCGCCTTAAGGAAATAACCTATTTTTTACTATTTAAACTACCCATGGGGTGTTATCTTGTGCTTTCCTAGTTAGAGGAAGCTCGTTACTATCTCGATAGCTTGAATAGACTATTTAGAAGATGTATTGCCTCCTTTATCTTTGAATATCATGTTATGCCTTGTCTATTTTGATAGTTTGGCATGTTAAATGGATAATATGGGTGTGTATGGTTATATGAAATGACTAATGACATGTTAAATGATTTATATGGGAGGGTAGGCCCATATGCTTGTTTTGATAAATGGTTTGCATGAGTAGGTATACTCATGGATTTTTCAGGTTGATGTAAGTTGGTATACTCACATAGAATGAATGTTTAATTTCAATGCTTTGAATGATTGAATGAATGGATCTGGAACATGGTGGTGGATGCCTTGATTTGACTCTTCCCCATGATTCTTGATTCCATAGGATGCCTAGGGCCTTGATTCCCCATATATGTGGCCTTCTTGGGCTCGCGTAAGACTTTATATTGCCATGATCCTAGGACCCCAACCAGTTCCTAACCTAGATTCCAACAGGGACGCCCATGAGACTCAATGGGATGCTTGGACAAGCTCTTTGGATCCAGCCCTTTGTGGTCTATAATTATTACATGGATGCCTTGGTCTACTGACACCTTTGATTCAGCCCTTAAGGTCTTCTTTTCACTATACAACATGGTCATGGGATTATACTCTTCACTATATGGCGTGGTCGTGGGACACTTGAATTATTTATATATCATGGCTGTGGGTTGCATGATATAGATGGATGTAATGTGTGGTCGTGTGACTTGCTTGTTTAATTTATTATAGCTTCCTTGGTAGGATCTGACTCTCTTTTTTAGGTATCATGGAGGTCTATTTAGTTTTACGTATTGCAGTAGACTTATGTCATGGGCATATGCACTTTACTTTAATAGTTGTTTACACTTGCTAGAACTTTAGTAGAATTGTTGTTAGAACTGTATAGACCTGGGTGGTTGCCTATAGAGATGTTTATCTCACACCCTGATTGGGACTCCTTGGGGACCAAATCAAATTATATGGTTGTAGGTGATGATAGGGCCAAGCTCTATAGTACAGGTTATTGACTCTGGCTTTGGATCAAGGAAGCATAGGACTAAGATGAGGTTTGCGATGATGGGATACCTTTTTGGTATTTTTTTCCCTTAGGAATTGTACTGTATTACATTACCATGTATCTAATTTGGATGATTTATAGACACATGTATCATCCACATAATTTTTTATATGAGACACTTCTGGATATTGTTATGTGTTCCTATCTTGCTTTCCTTACTTTCAGTTGACTGCTGGTTATTTTTCTTCTGCTATTTACTATATGTTTGGACTTCCATTGTGATACTCTAGTAATAAGGGCATAGTCTCCCCAATGACTCACCAAGTCCATTGCTGGTAGTCGGCAGCCTCTGGTGTTTGGAGAGATGCGCTTGAGGCTATATGGCCAACTGGGCTTAGGTCAGGTGGAATCTGGGTCCAGTACATTACACATCAATTCCATTACCAAGTTGTTTGATAGATTTCTTTTTGCCCTGAAACTCATCCAATAGATCCTTCTTGAACTATTGCATCAAGATAGGTGTGAACAGTTCACACTATATAAATTAAATCTGAGAAGCCATAAAATTTAAATTATGTGAAAGTTTATCAAATTGATCCCGAGATCTGGAACTATAGAAGTTTCTAAGATAACTATGGCAGAGGGGTGGGACCTCTTGATAAACTCAAATTGTATTATCACAAAACTTGGTAAATTGTGTAATATCTCTTTAATATCTTACTTGAAACTTCAAATATCATCCATTGAATCTTGACACATGTTAGAATGGACTATAGAAAGATTTGGAATCATCTTCCTTTGAGAGGCAACAAGAACACCTAGCTCATTTACTTCAGAATTAGTAGAACATACCTCTTTAAGTCTACTCACTTATGCTATTATCTCTTTAATATCTTTAGCATTCATCTCAGAGATAAAGGGTTCCATTGGAGGCACCAATTTAATATTCTTGATCAAGAATCTCTAGGTTTCCATGATCCCAAGCTACGATAACCCATATATTCAATACACCTTAATTCATGATTTATTAAATAAAGATACACTTAATACAACTTCAAAGATCATGAGGCCTATTGTATTTGGGTAATTAGGTACACAGAACATTAACTTGAAATATGGGTATAACATCATTATTTAAAAACTCTTAAACATGCCCTTATATTCCTTGGATCTTCTAAAACTATGTAGGATGATCTGGTGACATACATAAGAAAGGGGTGAACTATAAAGTTTGGTAAGAGAAAAATAAAATATAACATATTATAAAGAAGAACATGTGATAAAATATTCATATCAAGGTAACATAAGAGGGTTCGTAATCATAATATTGAATAATGAGGCATTATATAACATGATAACATAAAGATAACAAAGGAATGCAGCAACAACATAAAACATGACATCATAAACATAAGTCATGGCTAACCACCAAGAAAACAAAAAATAGTGTGCTTATGATAACATACTATGCACCATACTTTTAATATCATGAGATAAAATATTACTCAATTCATTTAAGAGCTATGTAATTCTGGTTCCAATCATCACTTTCATATCATATGCATGTATAAGTGTGTCACATATATCATTCAACATAGGATCCTATTTAATCACATTTAATTCCATGATTAAGGACTGTGGGATATATACATGGAATTACACAGTCAATTAAGGATAGGTATATCTAGTTTAATACCCTTGAATAGAAATGGATATGGGTATTCACTACCCAAATGTTTGGCATGGAAAATAATAGGATAATTTTGACAACATAACAAGTGTACATAAAGTTTTATAGAAGGGGTAAAGGATAGATAAATAGGCATCTCATTACTTGGGAATAATAAGTAATCTAATAAATATATGTAAAAACATATCCCAACTTGAACAATTATAAATCAAAAGGCATGACATAAATAAGGTTCTTGGATAAAGAGGAGGAGAGGATCCTTTACCTTGAGAGGGTTCTTCATAAATCTTAAGAGGAGCTTCTTAAGAGATTAGGGGCACCTTGGGAGGATCTATAGAGGGAAGTGAAAATTAACTCTATGATCCAAGATTTTTTAGTGAAGAGGAATGAGAGGTTGAGTGAGTTTTTATATCAAAATAGATATAAATTCTTTATTAATTTCTAAACTTTTGTTTTGGAATCTATATGATAAATTAATCAAATCCAGCAACCCTACCATGGTTTTTGCTCATGGTTTTTTCCAAAGATAATTGGTTTTAATTATTTTATAAGTATAAGAACCAAACACATTAAAATAATGACCTTGGTGAAGTGTAAGTGAGTCATGTTTATAAAGAATTGATTTTAAAACCTTAAAATATAATATATGTTTTGGAGGATTCATTAAGGGTTAATAAAATAACTTCAAAAACGCATTATTTTAAATGGGAATCATAATTTAGTACATGATACTCTTTATATTATTTATTACATCAGTTTTTGGCTTTTATTATGTTATAATATATACTATATAATTATATCATATTTAATTTTTACCCAAACATTCAACAGTCTCAGAAAATTATGAAAAAAACACTATTGGATAATTTAGATGTGTTGATTTCAAAAGTAGTATTTATTTTATCAAAATAATTGTCTAAATATGAAAATTTAAACTTTTAAATAAAATAAACCCTATATATTGAAAAATATTGGTTTTTTTATGATAACAGCTTTCTGAACCTTATAGAAATTACATCTGACTTCATAAAATTATATTATAATTTATATTTAATAAAATTTATTTAATAATAGTATTTTATTAAAATATAATATAATTTTAATATTATTTAATTCATCAAAAAGAGTGTCTTGATTGAAACTATATATTTCCCAAAAATACAATTTGTGTTTCATCTTATCAAGATCTAATTTTTATAAAAAAATTATTTAATAATTATAAAGTGATAAAAGATAAATATAATTTTTTTTATTTTTAAAATAAAAATATAAAAATTGATATTGTTAGGGTCTAGATACATATCCCTTTAATACACTGGCAAATTCCCTAAGCTTAAGGTGTGTGATGGTGAGATTTTCTTTGGGTGGTTCAGAAAACATGGTTCAGGTCATGACCTCAATGAGCTTGAACTTCTCCTAAAATGGTTTCACTCATGCTTTAATTGTTGAATCTAGTATTGGGATTGGTTAAGGTAAAATTATAGTGATTCTATATCCCTTGAAAGATCTAATAAATGGGATTTATATGGTATGATTCTACTACTCGAGACCATCACTTCCTTAGTTTGTATCAAATAGAATTTATCATAACCCTTAATATACTAATCTTAATGGTCACTATACAGTGGATATATTATCAATGGTTATGATGCTTAATGGTATTTTAAAATTGATGAACCATATAATGGTCAAAAACAACCAATGTACAACATGTTTTTTCAATAACTTCATTTCCTAAGATGACATTTACTCTTTTAAAAAAAGAAATTCATTTATAAATATTTTGGTCATTACATAAGTATCCTGTCAAAATCAACTCTGGAAATAGAATATTATTCATATATTAAATATTTTTCTTAAAAGATATCATATCTCTCTTCAACCTAATATAATCTCTTATAAGATTACAAATTCAGACAAAATGAAAGAGGTAAAGGCATGCATACCATAACTTTATGAACTCTTATTGAATGAAGGTGCATCTTCTTATACACGATGAGGAGGTGAAGGAAAAACCTATGGAGTATAAGAAAGAAATCCCACATCCTCTAGCACTATATCTCTTACTCCATATCTAGTAATAGGGGATTCAGGAAGAATGGGATCAATTGTCTGATACTCAGTCTCAACTTCTACTCTTTCTTTTGCCAATTTCACACTATGCACAGTTTCAACCGGCCTCTCCTCATGATAAACGTCAAATATCTAAATAGATGGATCAAAATTATAAAAATATTTAGCTAGTATTACATCTTTAGTTTCATATCTTTGAATCATATCTTTCATAGTAGGATACATTTTTGACACTTGAGGTTCTGGTCTAACACTAATTGACCTATGCACCTCCTTAGTAGACACCATCTCAATAGATATTTCATCCCTAGGTGGTGAGGTATGAGATGAATCCCCCTGAGAAATGATTTCATGTAAAGTAGCTCTTAATGAATTTGAAACAATATCCTAGATGTATCCAATAGTCTTCAAGAGCATGACTAAAAGGGTAATACTTTTATGGAACTTTATGTCCTCTCCCTTGTTGAGATTCACTTCCTTGTTCTTTAATACTAGGGGATGAACCTTCCATAAGGGTAATAATTTAACTTTAATTTCTCTTTATAGTAGTGATGCATAAAACACATCACATAACTTATAATATTTAACTTTAGGTTGTTTATCAGGATATATAAAAGGTATATATCCTGAAATAACACCTTTTCCATTTTCCCTACTCTCTAGGAAATCCCAGTCTGAATGAACTTACAAAGAACCTTATATTATACTTCCAAGTCTTTTACAAGCTTCTTATCAAATTCATAGGTTCCAAACAAGAACATTAAAACTTTATTTGGTCTCATTGTGGTTGTACTAACTAGAGTCCTGTTAAAGAAAATGGAAGACTTTGACTATTCCTACAAATGAAACAAGTATGGATTACCCATTTAAATTTGAAGAAATAATACCTTCCATTTCACCAAAATAAAACTCAGTATTAATCATGAACTCATTTACTTATTCCTAAAACAAGAAGCTTGATTTATTTTCATCAAACACAAAATTTCATCCTTGAAACTGAAAGACTTACTTCAACAACATTTTTGGTCCTCACAGGCACACCATATCTATAGCCTTTCCAATAATGACTCTATGCAATGCACCACTTCCTTTTGATTTCTTGGAAGAACCAGAGACCCCATCATCACCAAACTTCAATTTTCCTATTATAGATAGATCAGTAGAAGTTTTAGTGATGATTGAGAAATAGGGGTGGTTCGGATTTCAAAGGAAAAAACTTAGGAGAAGGGGAAAATATTTGAGGGATGATTTGGGTTCTCTAGGTCATAGAACTAATTTTTAAAATGGTTGCATTCTCAATTTTGGTTTTTTTGGGTTAATTCAAACTTAAGCTAGAAAATAAATAAATAAAGGAAGAATAAATATAAATTTCCTTTTAAAAAGAGGTGAAAATAATTTTCTAAAATAAGGCATAAATATCTATAAATACATAATAAATAAATAAATAAAATTAATGTAGAATAAAATTATTTAATTTCCATAATGCATTAAAATTTGGAGAAATTAATAATTAATAATAAAAATGAAATAAGAAAAAATTAACTTAAAAAATTAAATTTAAATAACCCTAAATTCAATTAAATTCAAATAACATGAATTATTTTTTAATAAAATCAAAACGTTCACACATAAGGGGTTTAGTAAAAATATATTCTAACCAGTTATTAATATAGATGAATTAAAGTGATATGTCTCCTTTTTTACCATGATCTCTTAATAAATTATGCCTTAGATCTATATGATTTTTTCAATAACAATTTATCATATTTTTACAAATGTTGATAGCAGCGGTGTTATCATATTTGATTGAGACTTGATTGTAATTGAAACCAAAATCCAATAAGGTGTGCTTCATCCACAACACTTATTCACAACAAATACCAACAACTATATATTCTTATGTAATAATATATAATGAATCATAGTGTTGTTTCTTACTAGACTAGGATACTAGAGACTTATCAAAAAAGTGGAAAGTTCTTATAGTGATCTTCTTATCTAGTCTACAACCACCAAAATTAGCATTCGAAAAAGAAGTAAAATTAAAATAAAATGTTTTTGAAAAAAGTATATATATAGAAATGGTACCTCTTAAATATCTTAAAATTCCTTTTGGAATCTTTCAAATGATATTTCTTGAGATTTTCTTGGAATTTAGCACATGATCATATTGAAAAAAAAATGTATGGTCTACTAGAAGTTAAATACAACAGACTCAAAATTATTCCCCAATATAGATTGTTGTTAACTAGTTTCCCAACTTCATCCGAATCAATATTTTCATTATAACTCATAGGAGTTTCATTCACTTTATCATTTTTAAGTACAAACCCCTTAAGTAAGTCAAGTATGTATTTTCTCTAATTTAGCACATTCCCAAAGTCTTTTTGATAAATATGAAAACCTAAAAAGAAATTTAACTCACCCATCATACTCATATAAAATTATTTTTACATGATTTTTGAAAATTCATTACACAAATTTTTATTTTTAGGACCAAAAATCACATCATCAACATATATTTGATCTAGAAAAATATTTGAAGATGATGTTTTTCTGAAAAGAGAAGGTTCTTTCATTCCTACAAAAAAAATTGATAAAAGAAAAGAACTCAAATATCCATACAAAGATCTAGGTGCTTGTTTAAGGCCATAAATATATTTTTTAAGTTTGAAAATAGAGTTTTGAAAATGATGATTTTCTAAATTTGGAGGTTTTCCAACATAAACTTCATCCACAAGAAAACCATTTAGAAAATAAGACTTTACATCCATCTGATATAATTTGAAATTCCTGTGTGATTCATAGGATATGATAATCCTAATGGATTTTAATCTAGCTATGGGTGAAAGGGTTTCTTAATAAAACATACCTTTCTCTTGGTTATACCCTTTAGCTACTAATATAGCCTTTGTGATCACTCCTTAATCATCCTGTTTGTTTCCAAAAACCCATTTTGTTCCTATAAAAGGATAGTGAGAGAGACTATTAACTAATTCTCATACCTTGGTCCTCTTTAATTGGTTTAATTATTCTTTTATCTCTAATAACCAACTTTCATCCTCTTAGGCTTACTCTAAGGTTATAGGATCTAATTGGAATTAAAAGGCCTAAAATTTTGTAATATTTACAAAACTTCTTATAGTACTAATTCCTTCATCTAAGATACCTATAACTATTTATAAGCGATGGTTACCAAGGGTTCTAGGCTATCTAGGAATACCAATTTATGGTTTACTAGTATCCAGCATTTCAGGATCTAATTCACCAAAATAAAGTTCTAAATCATCGTCCTTTTCATTTTCAAAGTGAGGTTGAGGTATCATGTTTTCAAAAGAATCAATTACCTAATATACTTGAGTGATTTTATGATCAAAAGGATCAATTTCATTAAATTTCATGTGAGTTTATTCTTAAAAAATCTTTGACCTTTTTTAGAAAACTTTATAATCCTTTTAAGTAATAGAATAGGAAAGAAATATACCTTATTCATCCTTTGGATAAAATTTAACAATATTATCCTTGGTGTTTAGAATATTAAATTTGCATCCAAATACATTAAAGTACCTAACTTTTGGATTTTTATTGTTCCATATTTCAAAATGAATTTTCTATAAAATAGGCTTAATTAGAACTCTGTTTGTGACATAACATGATGTATTTATAGCTTCATCCCAAAAATGAGTGGGAAAGTTATATTCACATAACATTGCCCTAAAAATTTATTGTAATGTACTATTCCTCATTTAAAAAACACCATTCTGTTGAGGTGACCTGGGATCTAAAAAAGTATGCTTTAAACCATATAATGAATAATATGATTAGAACTTGTGGTTTTAAAATTCTCCCCCATGGTCACTTCCTACAGAAATAATTTTGGAATCTTTCTCTTTTTGAAACAATTTTCAAAAATTTATAAAAGATGAATAGGCTTCACTCATAACACTTAAAACTAATACCTAAGTATATCTAGATAATTAACCAAATAAAACAAACACAAAAGATTTTCCTTTTAGGCTTGCTGCTCTAGATGGCCCAAAATAATTGACATGAATAATTTCTACTGGCCTAGAAGTAGAAACCTATTTTATTGATTTGAAAAATTACTTGTGTTGCATGCCCATTTGGAATGAATCACATTGTTTCTCTTCATTCAATTTAAGTTGAGGTAAATCTGAAACTAAATTTATTTTTGAAAATTTTCTTAAAGAATAGACATTACAATGTACAAGTATTCTATTCCAAATCCAAGATTCATTTCTTTCAGAATTTAATAAGTTCACTTTCTGTCTATATAAAGATTTGAGGTATGAGGTATATAAATTTTTAGTTCTAGGTGCCCTAAATTTAAGATTTTTATCTTTGAAAATAGAACATGCATTATTAGAAAAATATAAAAAGTAAAATTCATCAAAAATTTGGGGAATAATTATTAGGTTATGCTTTAATTCTTCAACATATAGAACTTTTTTGATGAAGACTGAACTTAGATTTCCAACTGATTCAACTCCCTTAATTTTTCCTTTAGCATTGTCACAAAATGTGACATAGACTTTATAAACTTTTGATTTAGATTGTAAGTTTGAGAAATCTCTACTCATATGCCTTGATCATACACTATCTATATACCAATTTTCATTGATTCAATTATAGCTATTTTATTAAAAAAATAAATTAAATAAGGAATTGTTTTGGTACCCATATTTTCTTGGGTTCAAAAATATTTCAACAAGATATTTGGAAACCCAAATATTTTTGGGTTGTCCATAAAATCCCACACTAAATTCTATAAATATTTTTGAAATAAAATCATGCTTAACTCCATAAAATTTAAGATACCTTAAGATAAAATTATTTTCACAATTACCAAGTTCACCATAGTGAAAACACATAACCTTATATAGCTTCTTATTGGTCGAACTTGGTACAAAATAATTTCTATACATATTTGGTCTTTCACCATTGCTTCATATCGCAAGATTACCTATTTGAAATTTATTATTACTAAGAAATTTATTTTGATAATTTTATAATTTTATAAACATACTAGTTTCATCTTTAGAGTCTTAAAATTTATTTTTTAAGATTTTAATTTTTTTATCATGTTCATCATAAGAAACAACAGAATTTTCTAGCCTCATTTTCAAATATAAAATTTATTTTATTAAGTCCTCTTTTTCATTTACAACATCCTTATTGGAATTTTTAAGTGTTTTCTTTTTCTTTTTCAATGATTCATATTTTATTTTCCATATAATACAATATTTATTTAATTATTCAAATAAGGATTTTCATTTTTGGATTCACATTCATGTTAAAAAGAATAAAATGATTATACCTCACCAGAGTGTGTCATAAAGCACATGTTGGTCTTCTGATTAGAAATTGAAGATTCTGATTTTGAAGATAATACATCACTTGAATATTCTGAATCACACCATGTTTATTTTATGGCCTTTTTGGATTTCTTATTATAGCCAACCTTCTTGAATTAATTTTTCTTATATTTTCTTTTACTTTCAACTATGGACATTATGGTTTGATATGTTTAAGATTTTTGTATTTATAGAATCTGATCTGTTTTGAGTTTACATCATTCTTCTTATACTTATTGAAGGGTTTTCTAAAACATCTTCTCTTATTGTAAAACTTCTTGAAATTCCTTGAAAAATGAGCATGTTTACTCTTTGAAACTTAACTATTTGAGGTGTCTTCCTCAGATGACTTAGAAATTTTTTTTCTTTATACTTATTATCATCTTTTAAGATTGACACTTTTAAGTAAAATTTTTCATTCTTAATAATTTTATACTCACTAGATTCATCCATTTTATCCTCATACATCATAAGAGTTACAATGATAGTTTTGATCTGTAAATATTTTACATTAGCAGATTTTCAAATGGAAGATGAAATTCCATTCCATTTAGATGGTAAAACTTTGAGAAATTTAAGATCCCGATCTAGCTCAATGATTGGTGATCTAAGAGAAGCAACATTATTCATTATTTCTATTAACTGACCATTCATTTGGGTTATGGTTTCTCCATCAACCATTATAAAAGTATTGAATTTCAACTTAGTGGTGTTATGCCTTAGTATTCTAACATTATTTGTACCTTCATAGGTAACTATTATTGTTTTCTGCATCACATAATTCTATAGCACACTATAAAACTCTATTAAGCTCATATAGAACTTGTCCACATATGATGGAAATCATTTTTCACAACCCGTCCCTCAGGGACCATGCCGTGACTACCCCAAACCCGCCTTCCATAGGACAAGGGCTGGAGACTAGAACCAAAGGCGTAAATCACTAAAACTGGGAAGGCATTGCCATTATAAACTAGAAACACACACAAAAAAGTAATATGGAAGCAAATAACTAAGTAAAATTGTATACAAAAGGAGTGGTGAAAAGTAAAGGGGGCCAGAAATATGAGCCCAACTGGAAAGTACAATACAACTGAAATGAAAGTACAACTGAAGAAAAATAAGTAAGAAGATATCGGGTCATCCTCCAAGGTTCCGACCTGAAGGGTAGGTAAAGATTTCCCCTTCAGCACTCCACGTCCGTCCATCCGCTCCGAGCACCATCACGCCGAGTGGTCCACCTCCGGGTACCATCCTGTCATGCTACTCTCTTCCTCAGTCAGCGTTGTTTGTCATCTGCAAACAACACAACGGGGTGCGGGCATATCCCAGGTAGGGGTGATTATAACGATACTCAGTAGGGACCTCGAGACCCTCAAGGTCTCACAAAATCCAACAAGTATATCCACAAAGAATGAAATCATCAGATAACCATTACTTAGGTATATGCCCATACATATACCTAAGTTATTTAGTAACCAATCTCAATCATGAGGAAAACACATAAGTCATTGACTCAGCTCAAAACTAGGATTTTAATCCAGGGTGTTAACATGTAACACTTCCAATAAAACTGTCGAAACCTCGGCTGATGGTGTACTCCTCCTCTATAGAGTATTGTGGGCCTACCGTATCACACAAAGATGCTTCCCACTATCCTAGGCTGTTGTGGTACTCCTCCTATTGAGTATCGTGGGTCTGCTGCGTCGCATAGAGGTGCTCCCCACTGCAGGTCTTCTGCGTCAAACATAGGCACTCCCCCTCGTAGTCTGCTGAGGTACTCCTCTTGTCGAGTATCATGGGTCTTCCACATCACACAAAGGTGCTCCCCACTGTGGGTCTTCCGCGTCACACAGAGGCGCTTCCCACTGGGCTAGTCGAAACACTCCGAGTCGAAAGGTCAGCAGTCGTCAGGTCTTAGCCAGCTACTAGGTCTCCGTACTCCGCTCGCTCGTCTCCAGGAGGATCCGCTCCACAAGTTACTGGTCGATACTCCAACTTTCAGGAAGTCCCATGAAGAAGTATCTAAAAGGTCTACCTCATCATAGGGGTCTCAACGCAACATATAACGCGTTAATCGGACGCTCGGTCTGTGAGTTATTGGCATTTCCGTTCCAGGGGCCCGGTTGGTTTCTGGGTTCAAACCAACCCGAACGTATCACAAAAATTTCCAAACCTCTATTGGGGTATGCCAAAAGAACCGTATTTCTCTAATATTTCTGTTTCCGCAGACAGTTCGTCGATCGGACACCAGTAGCCCAAGTTATGGGAGAAAAGGTGAAAACCAGCTGTAGTGGGTCCGGGTCCAGTCTGACCCAGTCGGATTGACCCGGCTCGACCCGGGTCCAGACCGGGGTCCGACCCGGTCCGCAGGTCCGACCTGGTCCATGGGACCGACCCGACCCGAGGGTTCGGCCTGAACCGAGTGGGCGGCCCGACCCGAGTGGGCGGACCGACTCGTGGGGGTGGCCTGGCCCGAGGGCGGCCCGACGTCCCGCGCTGGGTCCGGCACAGCGGCCCAGTGGCCTAGCGGCCCGGTAGCTCGCGGGTCTGCCTAGCCGAGTCCAAGGGGGAAACCACGTTCCCCTGGCTCCCGAAGGGCTTATCCATTTGGGTGGGGACCGAAAACGGCGCCAAGTGGCGCATGTCCAGATCATGCGGGACCCGTTGGGTCCTGCTCCAGCTCCACCAGCAGCCGACCCGGCCACCGCCTCTGCACCACCACTTAGGTGTGACGGCGCTGCGGTTTCACACCTCCACATGACGCGACAGTGCCACACCACCTCTTCCACGGCCCTGCCTGGCCACGGCCCCTTGCTCCTCCGCACGGTGCGACGGCGTCGCGCCCTTCAGGCAACCCAGCGGCCATGCGCCGCCGATTTCCTTCACGGACGACCCGTCACCGACCGTCATTTATTTGACACAGTCCGTTCCTCCGGTAGTATTGTCGTGTCTCCACCATCATCATTAAGGGAAGAAAAATAGAGGGGGTCGGGCCGGGTTTGTTCATCCTTCACCCTCCGTGTTAGGGTGGAAACAATCGGCCTCAAATAACACATATAATGACAAAGAATGGAGGGTAAAACTCAATCATAAAACAACCCCTACCACAATCATTGATGGAGGTAGTGTGTGGAAGAAGACGAAATTGAGGAAGGAGGTGTTGTCGGCGTTCTTCACCCCCCACAAGACACTCCCGATCCAGGCTCGAGCGTTGTCCTCGTTCTTCGTTCGGAAATCATTCTTCGTTAGAGGAAATTTCTTCACGGGTTCTCCCAAGCCTCCTCTCCTCTACCAATTCCCTTCCCGTGAGGGTTGTAGTGCCAAATTAATATAATTGAGTTTATTAACTCAACACATAATGTTGGCACATTAATTATGTTGGAGTTGGCACAATTAATTTTGCTGGAGTTGGCACAATTAATTTGGGAGGAGTGAAACCAAGGGTCAACTCACATTTAAGAGGGAAGTTATCGGGTTTCATGCCCGGGTGGTCCCCACCAAAGATATCCTCCCATGGGATGTTATGTGCGGGTGGGACCCACCATCATAACCTCTCATGGGTGGTTATGGTATGGTGGACCTCACCTCTAACCACCTCTTAGAGGTTTTAACCACCAAATAAATAAAAATAAGCTAACACTTTATTTTTATTTAATTTTATTAAAAACCCAAAATCTAACTTCCATTCTCGAACAACCGCCGTCGAGGTGAAAGTTCTCTTAAGTGAATATCGGTGCTGTGAGTTCAATGGTGACCTCGGATTTCAATTCTGAGCACTAGTTCAAAAGTTATAAAATCCTGCTCGTATGTTTAAAGAGCGTACCCGAACAAAACTTAAAAAAATGATTCCGGGCATACCGGACCTCGAAATCAAGCATCGTAAATTTTCGCGGACTCGTAAAAATCCCATGAATTTAAGGGAAAAAAAATTCACAGAATTTTAGGGTCTTTAAATTCTCCCCACCTTAGGTATTTATGTCCCCGTAAGCTACAACTTGAACTAAGGGAACAAATGGGGGTACTGAACATGTATCTGAACCTCCTGCTCCCATGTGCTCTCCTGGAGGTTCCTGTGCTGCCAGAAAACGTGCACCAGAGGTATCAACCTTCTAATTAGGACCCGCTCTTGTCAATCCTCAATCTCTACTGGAACCTCCATGAAATTTTCCCCGTTATCGATGTCCAGCTCTCCATGGTCGATGATGTGGGAAGGGTCATGTACATATCTCCTCAACTGAGATATGTGAAAGACATCGTGTACCCAATGAAACTGAGGTGGAAGATCTAGGTGGTAAGCCACCTTGCCTACTCTACTGAGGACCTGATAAAGTCTAATGAATCATAGATACAACTTGTCGCCTCGGCCAAATCTCTGTAGACCTCGTCGTGGTGAGACCCGTAGAAAGGCGTGGTTACCATCCTTGAACTCCAGAGGTTTCCGTCTCCTGTCAACACATGACTTCTGCCTACTCTGTGCAGTCTTCACCCACTCCTGGAGGATCTGTACCTTCTCCATGGTAGCCCATACCATCTCTAGTCCCACTAGTGCTGACTCCCCTAGGTCTGTCTAGCACAATGGTGATCTGCAAGGTCGACCATACAAGGCCTAAAAAGGTGCCATACCGATGGTGGAGTGGTAGCTGTTGTTATAGGCAAACTCTACCAATGGTAAGTGATCCTCCCAGCTGTGACCGAAGTCGAGGACACATTCACGGAGCATGTCCTCGAGGATTTGAATGGTCCGCTCACTTTGACCATCTGTCTGAGGATGGAAGGCGATGCTCAAGCAAATATGTGTCCTGAAAGCCTCCTGAAACCCCTTCCATAGCCGAGAAGTAAACTGTGCATCATGATCAGAGACAATAGATGGAGGTACTATATGTAAACGCACAATCTCCTGCATATAGAGGCATCCCACGCTCTCTACTGATCCCTTCTCTCTGATCGGTAGGAAGTTGGCCGACTTGGTGAGTCATTCAATGATCACCCATATCGAATCGTGACTCCTGTATGTACGTGGAAGACCCATCACAAAGTCCATGTATATCCCATCCCACTTCCACTCTGGGACCTCTAAGGGATGAACCAAACCTGTTGGTACCTGGTGCTCCGCCTTCACTTGCTGACAAGTGAGGCATCGTGAGACAAACTCTACTACTGCCTTCTTCATACCTGGCCACTAGTGCTGTCATCGAAGGTCCTGATACATCTTTTCCACTCCTGGATGTACCACTAAAGGGGAAGTGTGGAACTCCCTCAACACTTCCTCCTGTAGTGGAACTGGTTCCAAGGTAAATCCTCTGAAGAGGATGATGTTCTCCCCACCTTCAGAAAATCCATCAGGTGCTTGCCCTATGGATATCTGAGCATGTCGCGTCTCGCAGTTAGCGTCCCCACGCTGCGCCACCCTGACTCGCTGAAGAAGTGGAGGAGTGACTGTAAGAGACTATAGAAAGACTGCTCCAACTCTATCCATGAAAGATATCTGTAATGCAGCCAGCTGCTCTGCCGCCTATCCCAGCAGCTGTATACCATATCTCCTACTGAGTGAATCCGTAACAACGTTTCCCTTCCTAGAAGTATAGACTATCTCGAAGTCATAGTCCTGTAGAAACTCAATCCAACACCGTTGTCTCTGGTTTAGGTCCTTCTGAGAGAAGATATACCTGAGAGTCTTATGATCAGAGTAGACTGTGAAACTCTCACCCATCAGATAATGCCTCTACATCTTCAAGGTGAAGAACAATGGTGCTAACTATAGGTCACGGGTAGCGTAGTTCTTCTTGTGCTGTCTTAGCCATCGAGAACCATATGCAATCATAACTCACTCCTACATCCTAACACACCTGAGTCCAGTCCCTAATGTGTCTTAGTAGACTACGTACCCTACGACTTCCTCTGTAAGCCTCAAGTTGGGGGCACTATACAGCCTCTACCTCAGCTCCTGAAAGCTCTGTTGGCATCTATCCGACCACACGAAGGGTTGACCTTTCTTCGTCAAAGTTGATAGTGGTGCTGCAACTCTGGAGAAGTCTGGCACGAACCTCCAGTAATATCCAGCCTGGCCCAGGAAACTTTGTACCTCCGTCACACTCCTGGGTGGCTCCCAATCAAGTACCACGTCAATCTTCGCTGGATCTACTGCAACTCCAGCCTCTAAGACGACATGCCCCAAGAAGTGAACCTCTCGAATCCAAAACTGGCACTTCGAGAGATTATCATAAATCTAGTGCTCTTGGAGTGTGTCCAGTACTACTTGAAAATGATAGTCATGCTCCTCCTTAGTAGTCGAGTAGATCAGAATGTCTTCAATGAAGACCATGACAAATCGATTGAGGTAAGACTGGAAGATCCTATTAATCAGACTCACGAACACTACTGGAGCATTGGTTATGCCGAAGGGCATAACCAAGAACTCGTAATGGTCGTACCGACACCTGAAGGCCATCTTTTGCACATCCTTGTATCAAACTCTGAGCTGGTGATAGCCTGATCTAAGGTTTATCTTTGAGAACCACTGTGCTCCCTTGAGCTGATCAAAGGGTTCGTCAATCCTCTGGAGTGGGTACTTTTTCCTCACGGTCACCTGGTTCAGGCTACGGTAGTCGACACAAATCCTCAATCTCCCATCTGCCTTCTTGGCGAATAGAATCGGGGCTGCCCAGGGAGAAACACTGGGCCGGATGAATCCCTTCCCCTGCAAGTCCTCCAGATGTACCTGCAGCTCAAGAAGCTCAGCGGGAGCCATCAGATATGCTGGAGTAGATATCAGTGTCATCCCAGGGTAGAGGTCTATATATAATTCCACCTCTCTACGAGGAGGTATTCCTGGAACATCATTAGGGAAAACATCCATGTATTGATCCATTACTACAGGATAACTCAGACTCTCCACATCAACAGCTCTGAGGGTAAGGCAGGCCGACTGATAAGTGATCAGATGCACCCTCTTCCGAGTAAGATCGTCTTGTGCTGCAAAGGTTCACTTCTCACTAGTGAAGGTAAAAATGGTCCCATCTATGCAGACACACTGCACTTTGTGCCTAATATAGTCAATCTGAGCATGGACTGTAGATAACCAGTCCATTCCCAAGATGACGTTGTAAGGCCTCGAATCCTCTATGAGGAGATCCCAGTCGAAGCTCTCTCCTCCTAGAGTAAGCTCACACTGTCGGTACTAGTGTGTAATCATTGATTCTTCTTCTATAGGAGTCTCTAGTGGTAACAATCGAGCCAACGGTTCTGTTGGAATCACTGAGTTCCGAACGAGAGTAGTGGCTATGAAAGAGTAATTGGCGCATGTGTCTATAAGAACTATAGCTAAGGTGGAGTAGACACAGATAGTACCTATAATCACCTCCGGATCATCGTGGTCATATGCCTCAGCTGCATGAAGCTGAGATCTCCCATGTCCACCTTCTCCCTACAATCTGGGTGGACCTCCTAGTGGCGGTGGTGGTAGCACCTCATAACATCGTCCACCACCAGGTGCTCGACCAGCTCCTCTGCCATGTCTGCCTATGCCCTGTGGACCGCCTCAATCGAATCTATGCCTCTACCTAGGAGGTCCCTAAACTGTCTGCTGATCGTCTGAATGGCGGGTCGGATAGTCATGAGCCATGTGACCCTGCCCACCGCATGAGTAACACTCTCTGCTCTTGGCATATATGTCACTGCCCCGGGTGCTTTGGAAAACAGATCCTGAGTCCTTCGGTCGTCCACCTGTGGGTCTAGTCCTCTTGGACCTCTACTTCATCTGTCTACTACCAGCTACAGAAGACTCCGATACATGTCGACTAGTAGTGGGTCTTGCTACCGGAGACTGCTCATCAAGGAAACTATCCACTAGAAGGGATCTCTCTAACACCCATGCCTGCGTTGGGATGCTGGGGGAGATCATCAAGGCTCTGATCTCTCGCCCGAGTCCCTGCTCGAAGGTCCAGGACCTAAATAATAGTTCTCGTACCATATCTATGGAGTAGCTCAATAGGTCGGTGAACCTCATTGAGTATTGTACTACTATCATGCTACCCTAATACAGATGAAGTAGCTCCTTTATCTGTACATCTCGAAGGATGGCCGGTACAAACTCTATTTGGAATAGGCTCTCAAAGTCTTTCCATAGAAGTGTCTCCTCGTCGTGCACCTGGAGCATCAGGCTCCACCATTTGTCTACTACTTCCTGAAAGAGACTCGCAGCAAGGATCACCATGAGGTCAGCTGGTGTCCCTACCAGCCTGAAGACTCTCACCACAGCCTCTAGCCAATCCTCGGCCACTTGTGGGTCCATCTCTCCCCTGAACCTGGGTGGCCTCTGGTGCTGGAACTCATGCAATGCGCTCAAGTGGCGTGCATCGTCTGCTGCTAGGGCTGGTGGAATCAGTGGCTCAATGGAATGTGGTACCGTTGGTGCCTCTACTGGTAATGGGCCCTGCACCGAGGCCTCGTCGCTCGGTCGGCTGTCATAGCATACGACTCTTGTGGCTCTGCGGGGAGGCATCCTGAAAGAAACAGATGCGACACGGTCAAAAGATTATACCTGGGGAGCTGACCTGATTGAGCTGACTTAAAGAAAAACTTTTAAAGACACGCACGCAATCAGTTTTTTCATGCACTAAGTCAGAAATCATTATTCAGGGTCCTGGATTATGGATACGTCGGCCGCCCGCACCAATACTAGACTCCCTAAACTGAAAACCACACTTAGTACCCTTAACACTATTGCTTCATAGAAAAGAATGATCAGAGTCCTAAGTTCTGTAGTATAACCGACTACTCTGATACCAATTTGTCACGAACTTTCCCCTGGGGCCCGTTCCGTGACTACCCCAAGCTCGCCTTCCATAGTCCATGGGTTGGAGACTATCACCAAAGGTGTAAATCCCTAAAACTGGGAAGGCATTTCCTTTATAAACTAGAAACACACACAACAGAGTAAGCTGGAAGCAAATCACTAAGTAAAACTGTATAAAAAATGAGTGATAAAAAGTAAAAGGGTCCAGAAATACAAGCCCAACTGGAAATTACAATACAACTGAAATGCAAGTACAACTGAAGAAAAAGAAGTAAGAAGATACTAGGTCTTCCTCCGGGGGTCCTACCTGAAGGGTAGGTACAGATGACCTCTTCAGCACTCCATGTTCATCTGTCCACTCTAAGCACCATCATGCCGAGTGGTCCACATCTGGGTACCATCCAGTCCTGCTACTCTCTGCCTCATTCAGCATTGTCCATTGTCTGAAACCAACACAACGGGGTGTAGGCATAGCCTATGCAGGGGTGAATATAATGATACTAAGTAGGGACCCCGAGACCCTCAAGGTCTCACAAAATCCAAAAAGGATAACCAAAAAGTATGAAATCAATGGATAACCCTTACTTAAGTATATGTCCATACATATACCTAAGTTATTTAGTAACACATCTCAATCATGAGGAAAACACATAAGTCATTGACTCAGCTCAAAACTAGTATTTTATTTCAGGGTGGTAACATGTAACACTTCCAGTCAAATTGTCAAAACCTCAGCTGCTAGTGTACTCCTCCTATATAGAGTACAGTGGGCCTGTCGCGTCACACAGAGGCACTTCCCACTATCACGGACTACTGTGGTACTCCTCCTGTCGAGTACTGTGGGTCTGCTGCATCACACAAAGGTGATCCCCACTATGGGTCTGCTGCGTCACACAGAGGCGCTCCCTCTCGTAGCCTGCTGAGGTACTCCTCCTGTTGAGTACCATGGGTCTGCCGCGTCACACAGAGGCGCTCCCCACTGTGGGTCTACCGCGTCACACAGAGGCGCTTCCCACCGGGCCAGTCGAAAAACTCTGAGTCGAAAGGTCAGCAGTCGTCAGGTCTCAGCCAATTACTAGGTATTCGTACTCCGCTCGCTCATCTCCGGGAGGATCTGCTCCATGAGCTACTGGTCGATACTCCAACTATCATGAAGTACCATGTAGAAGTATCTCAAAGGTTCACCCAATCATAGGGGTATCAACACAATAGACGGTGCGTCAATCGGACGCCCGGTCTCTGAGTTATTGGCATTTCTGTTCCAGTGGCCCGGTTGGTTTTTGGGTTCAAACCAACCCAACTGTATCCCAACTATTCCCAAACCTCAATTTGGTTATTCCAAAAGAACTTCCTCGCTCTAAGATTTCGGTCGCCACAGACGGTTCCTCGATCAGACACCCATAGCCCAATTTATGGGAGAAAAGGTGAAAATTGGTCGTAGCGGGTCTGGGTCTGGTCCGACCCAGTCAGACTGGCCCGGCCCGACCCCGGTCTGGACCAGACTCTGACCCGGTTAACAGGTCTGACCCAGTCCTTGGGTCCGACCCGACATGATGGGTCGGCCCGACCCGAGTGGGCGGCCCGGACTGAGGGGGCGGCCTGACCCGAGGGCGGCCCAGCGGCCCGCACTGGGTCCGGCCCAGTGGCCCGGCGGCTCATGGGTCCACCTCGCCGCATCCAGGGGGAAAACGCGTGCCCACTGGCTCCCAGATGGCTTAGCTGTTCGGGTGGAGACCCAAAATGGCGCCAAGTGGCGCCCCCTTCGCCGCGGCCAGGCCTGACCGCGACCCCTGCTCCTCTGCGCGGCGTGATGGTGCTGCGTCACCTCCGCCGCAGCCCAGCCGGGCCGCGGTCCCCTGATCCTCCATGCGGTGCGACGACATCGCGCCCTTCCGACGACCTAGTGGCCTTGCGCCGCTGGTTTCCTTCGCGGTTGGCCCATCTTCGGCCATCGTTGCTTCGTTGCGGTCCATTCCTCCGGTGGTATTGTTGCGCCACCACCGTCGTCATCAAGGGAAGAAAAACAGAGGGAGGTCAGGACGTGTTTGTTCGGCCCGCACCCTCCATGTTAGGGTGGTAACAATCGGCCTCAAAGAACACATCTAACGATGAAGAACGGAGGGTAAAACTCTATCATAAAACAACCCGTACCTCGATCATCGATGGAGGTAACGCATGGAAAAGATAAAATCGATGATGGTGGTGTCGTCGGCATTTGTCACCCCCCGCAAGACACTCCTGATCCAGGATCGAGCATCGTCCTCGTCCTTTGTTCAGAAATCATTCTTCGTTGGAGGATATTTCTTCTAGGGTTCTCCCAAGCATCCTCTCCTCTGCCAATTCCCTTCCCGCGAGGGTTGTAGTGCCAAATTAATATAATTGAGTTTATTAACTCAACACATAATGTTGGCACATTAATTATGTTGGAGTTGTCACAATTAATTATGATGGAGTTGGTACAATTAATTTGGGAGGATTGAAACCAAGGGTCAACTCACATTTAAGAGGGAAGCTCAAGGGTTTCATGCCCGAGTGGTCCCCACCAAAGATATCCTCCCACAGGAGGTTATGTGCAGGTGGGCCCCACCACCATAACCTCTCATGGGTGTTTATGGTATGGTGGTCCCCACCTCTAACCACCTCTTAGAGGTTTTAACCACCAGATAAATAAAAATAAGCTAACACTTTATTTTTTATTTAATTTTATTAAAAACCCAAAATCTAACTTCCATTCTCGAACAACCGCCATCGAGGTGAAATTTATCTTAAGTGAATACCGACGCTGCGAGTTCAACGTTGCCCTCGGATTTCAATTCCAAACACTGGTTCAAAACTTATAAAATCTCGCTCGTACATTTACTGAATGTACCCGAACAAAACTTCAGAAATTGATTACGATCACACCGGGCCTCAGAATCAAGCGCCCTAAATTTTTGCAGACTCATAAAAATCCCATGAATTTAAGAAAAATAAAATTTCCACTAAATTTCCGAGTCTTTACATCATTGTTTTAGAATTTAAATTATATCTATATTCTATAGTAGAATACCAAGTTTTGGGTTTTGTTTAAGGAATTTCATAAGGTTGTATAGCTTTAAGATAAACCTTTACACCAAGGTTCTTTATATATATAATCATTCATTCCTTCTAGAAACCATAATTTTCTCCATTAAAGTAAAGATCTCAAACCATAGACATATCTTATCTATTGTCAACTACAACAACCATTTGAATAGATTTTAAAATTTAAGAGATTAGAGTTTAGTAATCAAGAGTAAAAACCCATGATACTAATTTTTGGTTGGAGAGAAACTATAATAAGACTCAAGAGGGAGGGGTGGATTGATTTATTTAAAATTTATTGTCTTAAAAACCGCCCTCTTAGCAAGAATATAAATTTTGGTCTTTTATTATTAAAACATAAAAGAAATGAAAAATAAAAAACACAAATAAAAAAGATCAAACACAAGATACTTATTATGGTTCAGAAAATATAAATACCCTAGTCCACTCCACCAATAATCAACTCTAAGAGTTTTGTGATTTTCACTAGACCATTCCTTTTACCAGGTACTTCCTACCCTTTTCTCAGGGACTGCACGACTGAGTACAAGAAATTGAAACTTGGTACAATATCAAGAACTTTTAACTAGGAACCAAAAAAGATTTACATATACCAGTCTTTACGGTTCTTTTACCAAGAACCTTCACAATGATTGAGTGAGTAAAAAAATAGTTTATAAATGATGCTCACAGTTATAAGATAAAATTGATATAAGAGAATAAATTTCTAGGATAGAATATAATAATTTAAAAAAATATCGAGGAGAGTCTCTTGAAACATCACTGATGGTCTTAAAAGTGCAGGTTTAGATAATTTTAATCTTATTATAATTTTTGAATAAAATAGAGAAACATGCAGAGATCTTCAAGATAGAGAGAGAGAGAGAGAGAGAGTTTAGTACAAGTGCTTTAGTTCTTGTGTATGTTCTTTTCTTTTTCACACTAAAAAATCATGCACAAATTCTCTTTCAATTTCACATCCTGAGATCCATACAATATGGGATTCTAATTAAAATACACATGCCCTTTTCTTAGAAATACCATGAAAATGGTACCAACCATTAATTATACTTGTACCTATTTCTACTATTGGTACTTGCCACTTTTTATAATCATTTTTAGCATAAATAGGTGACCCAAAAGTTAATTCATGCATAACTGCATTAATTTCAACTGAAAGTACCCCAATAGAAATAAATAACAGGTTTTAAAATGATGTAGCCTATTACAGTTCACCACATAGCCGGATTCTACAAATTTGAATTCACATAGCCTAATTGATCCATGTAGCCAATTTTCATGTATCCATTCTTCATGTAACCAATTTGCATAGGCATATTTCTTGTACAGTCGATTTCATCACGTAGCCAAATTATGTAGCTAACTTGTCCATGTAGCTGTTTCTGGCATAGATGAATGAATCACGCAGTGAATTGGAACCATGTAGAAAAATTTACCATGTATCCAATTCACATAGTTGATTGCTCTAAATATTATATTACTCAACATACCGAAATGCTCACATGGGTGTTTCATCAACGTAGGTGATTTCCATGTAGCTTAGTTTGCGATGAAATCGATTATATAGGATATTCCTCTATGTAGGTGATTTACATAACCAATTTCTTGAGGAATATATTTCACCATGTATCCATTTTTCTCACATATATAATTTTCTAGACTTAGGAAAATTTCAGCTATGATGTCCATAATTACAAACTTAACAGATATAAAAGCTGAATCGACTTAAATATAATAAAATCTGTTAAACATAATTAAAAACAAAATTATCATTATCAAATAAAGGGTGTTTGATATCATCAAAACATAAATTACATGGGATATGTTGGATTAAAATTATTATTCCAACATGAATTAGGTTTCATAAAGATCTCTAAAGCCTCTAAAACATCATCAAGGGTTCCCTTGTCAATGGGAGGTATGTATTGAATGGAAATACCCATTCTAGATAGTTTGGTAGTGTAATTGTAACTAATACAGATAACACATTGTTTTAGTATAGAAGATTGGGTAATGTTAGATCCAAGGGTATTGAGGAACTTAATAAACAAGGGTTGTTAACCAACATTACACCAAGTAAGATTACTTTTTGTAAAGATTGTGTGATGGGTAAAACTAAGAGAGTAATCTTTAATAGGTCTACCTTTAAAGCTACTTTCCCCTTAGAATACATTAATTTTGATTTATGGGTATTGGTTAGGAATACCTCCCATGGTGGAGGATCCTATTTTGTTATTTTCATTGATGAATTCTCTAGAATTTTTTGGATTTACATGCTCAAAAAAATATTTTATAAAACCTATAGAACTTAGAAAAGAATTATTTAAAATTGGAAAGGAAAGAAAATTAAAACTATGAGAATTTACAATGTATTATAATACCTCTCTAATGATTTCATACAGTCATGTCAATCTGATGGAATTTCAAGTCACTAGACTGTTAGGGAAACCCCCCAATAGAATGGACTTATTGAATATATAAACAAAACTATTCTTGAGAGAATCTGAAGCATGAATGCGTGCTTGGGTCTCCCAAATTATTATGGGAATAGGATACCACTACAACAGTATAACTTAAAATAGGTTCCAATTATATTATAATCATTTTAAATCCCTGGAGGAACTATGGAACAACGAAACATCTTTTTGTAATTACCTAAGAGTCTTTCAGTATACTACAAATGTGAGAATGAGAATTACCACTCAGACGGATGTGATTTGTGTATCATATCTCTTCATAATTCTAGATAATACTTCTATAAAGAGACCCAATGAGAATTACCACTCACATAGACATAATAAGTGCTATTAGACTCATGGAGTGTGTTCTCTTAGAAGAGTTCCTTGTGAAACTTTTGAGTTGGGATCCTAGGTTGGCATTACGGTTGTGACTTTACCTTTAGAATGTGTTTCTTTGTTGAGTATATATAGATATTCTTGTTATATGCATTGTAGAAATATAACTATATAGATCTAACTATTATTCCTTTTTTGTATGATTTATGGCTTCGGGGTGTCCTACTGTGTATTTTATACTCACCCCTACATTGGATTTTCCTGCATGGGTTGTGTCTTGTGCAGATGATCGATCTTTTGATAGAGTCCAAGAGGGACCAGGACCATGCATCACTTAGTGATACCAGATAGATCAAAGTGTGTTCCTATGGTATCTTCATAGTAGTCCTCATATTTTCTTCAGGTTGGAATTGTTTTCAGACTCTTTTTGGTGGGATTATATTTGGCCTTGTTTACTTTCCATTACTACTATCGTACTCTGGTTATGGGTTTAGATGTATGCATGCATGGTTTATTTCAGTTGTTTTTACATTTCAATATTGTTTGGGGTTGGATGTGTGTGTGTATACATGTATTTAGGTTAAGGCCTCAAATGTTAGTGATATTCATACTCATCTCTAGTCGCTAGCACCTGACCTATTGGAGGTAGGCTTAGGAAGTCACAGTATGGGCCCCACTAGGACAGGTCATGAAATGTTATTATAGTTTATAGTGATATCCAGTCTACTATACATTTATCCAATAATCTTTTATATGATCATAAATTCAAACACATAGATATTAGATTACATTTTATTATAGATGTCATTGAATCTGGAACTATATGTGTCAATAAGATGCATACTCATAGTAACCCGAATAATAGGTGGTATTATCAAAATTGAAATACTATTTTAATAAGATAAATTTGGTTCAAATTCAATGACTATAGATGAAATAACATCACCAATTTCAAAATAAAATGGTGTAGATTTTTGAAACTATGTTTTTTCAATTTGAAATTACATGTTTATTACTCTGTCATTTATAAGTCTTTAATATGAATACATGAAAATATGTTAGAATTATTTTTTATTCTTAATTTTATATGTTGGATATTTACTTGTTCACTAGGATAATATATTTATGTGTGGTCCTACATCTTGGTCTAGATTTTTTTCCTCAGCCTGCAGTTCTTTTCATCTACCACATTAGAGATCCTTTTGATCTTTCTCTTAGACGTTGATCTTGCACCACCATTCTACTTTGGATTATTTGATTGTATGCCTTATCACCAAAGTGTTTTGATTTCGGTTTTGGTGGCATGCGCATGGTACCTTGTGATTCATCGAGTTTGTTTCAAGCTACTACTATTGTCAGGGGGTTTCATCACCCCTATGCCTCAGTCGCTTCTACTCATTTATAGCATTCCCTACTAGTTTGGTTCTCATTCTAGTTTCTTTGGAAACCATAAAATTCAGTGTGCTTCATCATCTTCAGAGATCTAAAATTAAATCCTATTGTTCTCCATGTATACCTTTGGTGTGCAGTATATGGTGGCAACATCCTTCCTTGAGATGACATGTGGTTGTGTCCTGGATCCAAGAACATGGGACACCAATTAGGCAAGACCTTCTCCATGCGTGCTTAAAGTTCGGTACTGACTTCCTAACAGTAGTTTCAAGAGAAAAATATAGTTGAACCCATGTGTCCAAAATTGTGTGTATTCTATTCCCATTATTTTGTTTTTAGATTTAAGTGTTTCAAAGATTCTGATTACTATTACTTTCTTGCTAAGATCGTACTCTATAAAAAAAAATTGAGCATTAATAAATTGTGTGTGTGGGTGGTGTTATTTTCATGCACATAGGTCCAAAATAGATCGAATAATGTTAAATCCCTCATCCATATTTACCACTTTCTTACACGTATTTTAAATCTATTTATTGATTCAATATGGTTTCTATTTTAATTATTTTTTCCATACTTTTCATAATTTATCACATTTATTTCTTGTTTTCTAATTTAAATAATTGTAACTATAAATATTATTTGAATTAAAATACCTAATTTAACAAGAATGTATATTCATTGATCTTGGATATTTATTAGGGTGTACGCTTAATATTGTCCCCAATAATTTTAAAAAAAATTACTAATCAATTTCTATAGGTAATTGCGCACTCCTTATTGAGGAAGGTTCAAGATCAGTTAGTAGGTAGAGAAATGTTCTAGATTTAGAACACAATAATCAAATTTTATTTCCATCATCACCCCTACCAATCCCTAGATGATTAAGTTTTATTAGCCTCCCTCATTTCCCTTTGATTCACCTTGTAAATATAGAACATTTGTTTTCAACACTCACCATCCCTTCATCTCAAAGATACTGATGGAATTGACCCATTCCACCCACATGAGAGTTGCGGCCTCCATCTCTTACAGAAACCCAAAAAAGAGCCATCAATAGAGAAGGGGAAAAATAAAATGTGGGATTTTCCACATATTTTTCAAGTTTTTAGTCACCATCATAATGTCTGGGCTCTAACCCAAACACACAATAGACAGGGAAAGAAACTTGAAGTGTTTCTACCACCCTAGGCCATTGTTCTGTGGGATTGAAGTGGGTTTAACTCTAAAGGTTCATTATAGTACATCCTAGTGTCACTATGTTGTATGATCTGACTCAAATATATTGATTTATGTCATATCCATCATAGTCTCATCCTTCTAACAACCCATATGGCCATGATCACTACATGTCAACTCATCTAGATAAAATCATCTTACTTTATGATTCTTCCTAAAGAGCCTAGGGAATCTCACTTATGCCAAGGCAAACTAGGTGATCACCTGGAACTTTGGGAATCACCAAAAAACCAAAATCATCTACCCACACTATACCCATTATATATCCAACCATCTAGGATCACTCATCTAATAGGTCCATACATCCAACTTATATTTCTCATCAAAACCCATATATAACTCGCCACATCAATGTTGGGTATCTACATCTATAACACACAAGGCATCTACACACCCATTATAGGTATTTTTTATATATTTTTTGCATCAATATCAACATAAATCATCAACTATTATTATCATATCTAAGGATACCTTAGGCCTAGCTAACCCTTCTCTAGGGTTACCCATATATTCCACATCATTTTGTAATAATAGTAGGAAGATCTTGATACTCGCTTATAGTGCTCAAATAACCAAGATCCTAAGCCACATCTCAACATCGAAAGGAAGCTCACAGGTTAACACACCCTCTCAAGGGTTCACATACATATATATTTATATCAAATAGCCCATACTTAAGCTAACTACCAACTCTAGGGTTATCCCCAACTCATATTCCTACTCAAAAAAGGAAAAATAGCAACATAGAACATTTTTATGAACTCCATTCAATCCCTACAACATGAGAGTATCACATATGAGTACGAGTCCAGTCTTCCCTACCCACTCTTGAGTCAAGTATAATCCCATGAGAGTCACAGACAGTCATGACATACCAAAATTCTCAAAGTCACTGTTCAAACCAAAGTTGCAACAGGCACAACATCCTGTTATCTTATACACCCCAGATCATAAAGATATCACATATTGGGATCTCTCAATAGACACATTTACCCATTCTTAAAATTAGGTCATGCATGATATGGCCCACATTATAACACATTTCTATTTAAATTATCAATATCATTGCTTAAAGAAAGCGATAATAGGAACACACCTTGTTATTCCCTACACCTTATATCACGAGGATATCATAACCCAATAACTCTCAATATCCCCAACTAACCATAGAAAAAGTCAATATCATATACACATAAGGTGCAAATCATATACATATTGGATTCATAATCACACTTTTTATTTTTTATTAACCAAAATTTTCCTAAACAAGGCTGAGTTAAATGAAATTTTAATTAAACGTTATAGAGGAAAATATTGTATACGTTGTAATTAGAATTTTATTTAGCAGATGCCACATAATACTCAAGATAAGTGATCACATACTACACTTTGAACCCTTTACTTTAGCCAGAACTTTTCCCAATTAAGGATTAGTTAAATGAAATTTTGATTAAAAGTTATAGAGGAAAACACTTTATAAGTTATAAATGATTTTTTTAGATGAAGCCTCGTAATAATTAAAAAAACTGATCACTTAAGATGATTCTATCCATTTACAGGATCATTCCAGTAAGGTTCCACCACACACTTATATAGGAAACACCATATAAATGACCACAAACACTTAAAATAATTGACTCATATACCAATCTAGGTAACCAACCACAGATGATCATGAAAATAACAAGTGAATCCTATGTCCCCAATATGATATATATACACACACGATCTTGTAATTCTCTCTAAGTAACAAAGTCCTATAAATCAATAACCTCATTTCTCATTTATATCACTCAGGGTGTGACAATTAAATAGTAAAATTGAAAATCAAGGACATCAATCCCACCCCTGGAAATGTGGACTTCCCTCATACATAGGGTGTCCATTCCCTAGAATAAGTTTCATACCATGTTCCAATAACTCCCTAACTTTGGTTTACCTTTACCAAACAATCTGATAGAAGAAATATCTATGAGACCACTTTGTGACATCCCACCTTGGGTCCGTGACCACTAATCGATGCCCAGATTGGATTGGTCGCCACTATACCTCAAGCACTCCTCACCATACACTAGAGGTCATTAAATAGAAACATGAGTTTATGGTGGTATGGTGGGAAGACTATTCCTACATATTAGAGTCAAACAATATAGGAAATGATAAGGTAATCAAATACACCATCTAGATAAATAAGCAGTAAATAAATATCCTAGAAAGTGTCGATACATAAATTAAACCATGCTATATCAAAATGAATTTTACTATAGATTTTAGGAAGTTACACATCAGAAGTAGATCATATACATCAAAATCCAAAATTCCAAAAGACAAAACTAATAAAAACCCTAAAATGGTGCTAAGTCCAAACTCACTACCAAACTCCCATACTCCATTCTAATGATTTTTGGTTTGATGGAGAAATGGAGGAGATCCATCCAGGGAAGGGAAGAAACCAAAGGGGAGGGCATGCGTTAGGCATAATATCAAAGGGAAGCATCCCCTAAATTTTAAAATCCCCCCCCCCAATTATTAAACACTTAAAAACTTAAAAAATCTACTGAAGGGTTTTACAGCATAAATATCTCGTTCATGTCATGAGTTTTTTATCCAGAACCCTTGGGTCCCTACCTCAAATGTTTCACAATGTGAAATACATTTTTACACTGTGAATCCTTCTCGCAACTACCAAATAAGTGTAGGTTCTTTTGGGTTCTCCCAAACCTGCTCCCAAGTTCTCCTAACACCTTATTCAGCAAAAAACCAACAAATTACAAACGCTCCATGTAACACCCCAAGATTTTATGAGATATATTATTTTTAATTTCATTGATTTCTTGTGTTGTAAACTACACCAAGATTAGACTATGCTATATGGAACATCGTATTAGCTTGCAGTACATGCAACACTATTCTTGGCTTGTGTTGCACACAATTTCAAGTTCTTTTGATAGAATTCATTTCACAAAACACTGAGTAAATATTTTTTTCAATGTATAAATGAATTAAGTTTGTATTATGTTATACAAAACACCAAAGTAATACTTCACTACACGCAACACTGGCGTGGCTTGCGTTACATGCAAGAGCGACCTTCCTCAATAGCTTGTGTGGTACACAACACTTAGTTTTACTGAATAACAATATATTATTAAAATATTATATAAAATATATGTTATTAATATTATTAACCAAATTTTGAATTTTATATAACATTATAATTCATCTTACAAATGATATGAGAACAAAATCAATTTTTCGGATAAAAGAAGTATTAAAAAAAACAGTTTTACCGCCTTTTGATGGTGAACCCATTTTAAATATATTTTTTAACAATTTTATAATTTATATTTGACAATATAAACTTCATATTTGAAAGAGTGACATAAAAATTTACTTTGTATAAATTTTTTATATTTTTCTGATAACTTTCATATTTTGATGAATAGTGAAAATACACAAAATTTTATTTGAAAACAACTTTTTTCATTCAAATAATTTATATGGTTAAAATATATTATTGAATGGTTTTAAATTATAAATAGAATATATTTTTATTTTTTAAGAAAATGTAAGTCATTTTCATTAATTTTACATTGAATTCAAATGTAAAAATATTTCAATCTTTTGCAATGTTTTAAAGAAAAACGTGTTTTTTCGACAATGAGATTAATTTTAAATTAATTACTGCAACTTCTATGTTTTTGAATTTGAAAAAAATGGATTCCATATTTTGAATCAGGAGGTCCAAATTTTTTAAATAGGTAAGTTTTATTTTTAGACATTATGAATAGTAACTTCAGTAAATATTTTATTTACCATGGTTAAATGGTAAGTCTAGTAAATAAGGGTAAAACAATAATATTATAATTACCCTAAAACATGTCCTAAACATATTGGATGATACATGTACGACCATGTTCATCCTTGGGTCAATTTTTTGACCCCATGGAGCCACCTGTAAGTGAAAATGATATTTAATTACTTTTATTTTAATGTTAAGGAAAATATAACCTAAACATATATATTTTACTAAAATAATTTTTATATGTGGTTATATAAGTGATATTTTTTACTATAAATATTAATTAGAAAATTAAAACTATTTTCTATATCATGATATTTTATTTTTAATTTTTGGAAATTAAATAAATAAACTTAATTATGACACAAGGATGATGCAGTGATTGTTTCATTAATAAAGGATTCAAATAAATGAATTTATAGAGATTAAAAAATGAAATTTTGTTATTTTGAGGTCATCCATGAATTTTATGGATGATATTGACATATTATATTTGAGTTAATGCCTTATTTTTGAAGTAATAAGGTTGTTATGAATTTAAAAAAAACCAAGTATGAATAGTGTCCAAAATTTACATAATTCATAACTTAAAACATAAAATAGTTTATTAAATTATATTGAATTTCTGAAAATCTAATATTCAGTAAAATGGTTAATATAAGTCCAAATATGTCATAAATAACTTTTTTTGGACCGTTTGGCATGATATAGTAATTACATTAACCCACAATGTGTAAATAACATGATATCACTGTAATATTAAAAAGGGTAAAATAAGGGTAAAACCAAAACGATAAGGACAAAAAAATATTCCAAACCTGTCAAAAAATTATTGGATGATGGTTATTCAAACCAAAATCATCTTATATTATAATAAAATAAGTTTTGGACCATTTTAAGTTGAAATTTAATTTTTAATAAATTAATACTTTGGAACTTCCCTAAAGTTCCCCTCTCCTCTCTTATAAAAGAGAACCTCATCCATTTCCTCTTTACTCCATTTTGAGACTTTAATATCGGTCAACCCCTGACCATTTCTCTTATAAACTTCCCTAGTTATATTCTAGAGGTTCATGTCTTCTCAAAATACCAACTCTAGTGCCCTAGGAGGAAATTTAAAGGAGGCGCGTTGAGGAAGAGGTAATATTTTCAACCGATTCCTTAAAATTTATTTATTATTATAATTCTTCTTATTTAGTTTTTTCATCATATATTAAGAACATTAGTATCACTCAAATACTTATATATTATTATAAATATGAAACAACCCTATTTCACCTTCTACCCATCCTATGAAAAATAAAATCACCACGCGTGCATATGTACAGATTATCGTCTCCACACCATGGTGTAATCTTTTTTTCACCGCCACCTTACATGGATGGGTATAATGGTGAAAATAATAACTATATAAAATTATTATAACATTATACTAATTCTAAGATATTATAAACCATCCACTTTAATACTATTCAGCAATTATGGGAACGATATCGTCGCTCGTGCGTACGTACGACTTACCGTCTCCACGACACGATAAGATTCATTTTCCATATTAACCACACAAAATTGATTATAAAATATGTATAATAAATAATCATGAAATATATGACATAATAATGATATTAAATTTATATATATATATATATATATATATATATGTCATTTACTTACTTCCATTCAATTAAATAAGGAAAAGAAAACAACGTTCATGCGTACATACGACTTACCATCTCCATGAACAGTGTATTCCATTTCATTTATCTATATATTATATATATATTTATATATTGAATATATAAGATATATATAAGATATATATAAATCATGTTTTAAATTTTGGAAGTAATTAAATCATGACCTAAGTAATAATATCAATAACAACAACTCCAAACATGTATGATAAATGAAACAATTATTACCCAAAACGTTGCTTTAACCTAGAATTGACAAATGAACGGGTAATATAAAGTCATAAGTGAATCATATATGAAATCAGAAATATTATTATGGTTATGTTAAAAGTGAATAATATGATTAAACCCACTATACAAGAGTTTTCGACAAAAACAGAAGAAATCGGACCAAATGTAATGGATAATTTTTCAATCTCATTTTTATCTGAGATTGTTTATACGTAAGTATTTTATGGGGATATATTCATCATCCAAGTCCATGTTTTATAAAAATATTTTCATAAAATGTTTAATGTTATTATATTTATGTTTAAAGTCATTTTTACCCATTTTCGACTTTTACTACGCGCTATGGAAGAAATCTTCCTTTTGTTTACCATACAAGGTGTTTTTTTACTTTTCTGGAAAAATTACAAGGTGAATGTTTTTTTAACTTATACGACATGAACGTATTTTTATAGTTTCACACCACCTTATTTCCACAAAGCTTACTCTACATTATTTCATGTTTATTTTCAACTAAATTCTTTTCTTTTAAATTTGTGCATCATTTTGAGAAAAGAAAACATTTTTGAAGAATAAAGGATATTTTCCTCAAGAACTAAGTTCAAGTGTCTTATCAAAATTGTTTTCCATCTTATATGACATAGGTTTATGTTTATATACCTATATTTAATTTTATTTGATTATTTTTATGATGTAATTATTTTTATGAAGTACATTTATCTTATATGGATTATGTTATGATAGCTTGATGTTTAAGAATCTCATTTTATTACATGGGTTATGCTATGATGTATGATTTATATTTTTGTGGAACATGTAAGAATGATTTCAATATGAGATGGGTGGGACATATATCTTCCCCCAATGCATTGGGTAAAGATTTACATCTCATGATATATACATGACTGGAACAGAAGGTAAATCTGATTCAGTAATATAGAGCTAGAAGGGAAAGTAAACTCGGTTCAGTAATGGGCTTCATCCACTGTGATGGTCTTGGAAGTAATGCCTTGGATACTGTATAAATCATATTATGTGCTTATTATTTTTTCACAATTACATGTTTTATTCCAATGTTATTCTATCCTGGTTAATGTTCCTTTATGATCCATGCATTACGTACTTCCAATATTTATGTCATTGCTCAATATTTTGATGTTTAAACTTTATGTAAATGTTTTTTTTTCAAAGGTATACGGTTTTTTTTATTTTCTCCATGTTTACCCTTACTGATCATTTGAGCTCACCCTTTTTTATGTTTTCTTTTTCCCATGATATAAATAAAGGTTTTAGGTAGGAAAACAAAAGGGTAAGATCTTTATGGAAGATGTTGAAGATCTTTCACTATGATTAGAAGATTATGTTCCGAGTTTCTAAAGACACTAAACTAATACGGTCTTTGGGAGTATTCTTGTTTCATGTATTAATTATTCTGCAAAAGAAATTTAATTTCCATGTACATAAAGCTTGGTTCTCTACAGTTGGTATCAAAGAGAAGGTTTAGTTATCCTTTGGAAACTTGTATGCGAGAACTTTAGTGAGATCACTAGATATATTTCTAAGGTATGTTTAGGGATGTCCCTAAGGTTAAGAATAAGTATAGTTTTTAGTAATATAATTGTGATAATGATCATGAATAACCTAGTATTAAACCTAAGATGATAGATATTGAAATTACTCCCCCGTGATAATGTTGTTTTCCGAGTATGATTTTTGCCTCTCAAACTATTATTTTTGTGTTTTAGATGATAGATAGAACCCGTATGAACCGTTTTAATGATCAATGCACTAGGAAATGCAATGATTGTCTTCCTAAACAACCAAATTTTATGGGAGATGGAATGAAAAATCTTATTTATATACTTACATAAGCTATAAATCATTCTAGACTCCCAAATGAGAAGAGAAGGGAACAACATTCTATTGAGTCCTTCAGGATGCAACGTCCACCTTCTTTCAGTGGGTCTTCTGATCCACTTGTTACTGAACAATGGATCAGAACCATTGAAAAGATATTTTCCATCCTTCATTGTTCGAAACATGAAAAGGTCATTTTGGTTGTCTATCATTTGGAAGGTGAAGCAGACCAGTGGTGGACTCTAATTAAGAATACAAGGCAGCAAGATGAAATTTAATCCATGGAATGGGACAAGTTCAAGAATTTTTTTTCAATAAGTACTTCCCTAGTATTCTTCAAAAAAAGGTGGAAAATGAGTTCCTTAAGATTAATCAAAAGGATGATGAATCTATTGGTACATACGAGATGAATTTTAAAAGACTTGCAAGGTATACTTTTTTGGATTTATCATCCAACCTAAAAGTAAAGTGGAATGATTCTTCAGTGGCTTAAAACCAATTCTTTTAAAGGAAATAGCTATAAGATACTTCATTAACTATGAGGAGATTTTTTATTGTGATATCAAGGTAGAATTGGAAGTTGGTGTTACGTATCCATCTCATGGTTTTGACAAGAAACGAAAGATGGAGTTCAAGGGAAAATCTCAAAATAATGGTGAAAAGAAGATAAATGTTTCCTTATGCTCAAAGTGTATAAAGAAGCATGGTGGAGATTGTATTAAAGGGACTAGAAAATGTTTCAAGTGAAAAAAATAAGTTTATTGAGCAGTTGAGTGTCGAAGTAATGGGAAAAAGGTTGCTAATGATGTGAATGGAAAAAATACTACACAGAACACACCACCAACACTTCAATGCTATAAGTGGAAGTAAATGGGGAATTATGCAAACCAATGCCCTAATAAAAGGGTTAATGATGATAGACATCAACAACCTCTTAAGGAAAAAGACAAAGGCAAGTCACATGAGATCACTATTGGCGATGTTGTGTATGACAATGAAGTAGTGGAATGATTAAGTGTTTATGTAATGGGATTTAATAGTGTTGGGGAATCTCATTTATAGTATTATAGAATATTGGAGTATCTATGTATTGGTCTATTATGGCTTTCCATAATTATAAGGTACCGATAACCATGAAAAGTGATTGAAATATTTTTGGAAAGAAGATTATATACACATAATGAAGGGATAAATAGAAAATAATATGTTTGATAGTATAAATGTTCTCATGATTGATAAAAGTAAAAAGTGATATCATGGTTTGAGTATGTTGAATTTTTGGTGTATGGAAAGAGTTAATTTTGATAGAATTCATGTTGTCACTAAGGTTCTACAGTAATTTATGTTATTATCATATTTCAAGGGAATGCATGATGAAGTCCTTAAAATGTTTGGAATATGGCCAACAAGATATATCTTGTAATATATGGGGGATAAATGATGGTATTCATATGATTTTTATATGACCTTTCTGGTAATTGTTTTTTTTTGTACTGTGAGATTGGATAGAAGTATTTTGGATAAGCCTAAAGGTTAGAATGGATTAATTTGGACATCAGATAGTATTGTTTAAGGCTAGAACATTTTTTATATTATTTATGGAATGTTATAATAGTATAATTTTAGAAAAAGGACAACCTGTAGGACATGAGAAAACATGTCGCATCTAAAAAGGTAGTGGGAATCAAACCCAAAACTGAAGTGAAATAGTCCTAATTGCCTACCACTGGACTACAGGAAGTCCCTGGTTCTAAGAAATTAGTTTTATTTTATTAAGTGGTATGATAGATGAAGTATAAGTCCATTTTTGGAACCATATACAATTAATCTCACCTTAGATGGACTTATGTATATTTAATAACTTGTGCTAACCTATTTGTGATAGAGACAGATGGAATGACCTATCGTTCAATCAAATGATCTGTTAACACTTCAAGAATAACAAATTCAACTTCATTTTTTTAAATAAGAGATGAAGTGGAAATTTTTTAAGCCATGAACAATAGTGAAATTGTGCCAAAATCAAGTAAGTATTTATGAAAAATTCTTCAACTTTAGGTAAAGGATCTTGAAAACCAAAAATGTTATCCTAGTACTTTCTTATCCGATGAATCAGATGGTCCCTTAAATCATCATAGATTTATGTCTTTCTAGTAGTTAACTTTCTCTAAACCTTATTATCTATCACTATCCATCAAAACGTGATCAATAGATTTCTCTTTCATATCCATGTTTTCACTTCCCACTTATGTTATCCTATGTAGAAACCCAGTTATGAGTTACTTTGGGTAACAGTTAAATTTCAAAATTTTCTTTTTAAAATGATTTCTTAGTATCCCTTTTTATGATTTGGGTTTCCCTGAAAGAAACTTTCAAGTTGTAAACCATTTATAACCCTGATGAATTTCGAGGGAAAAATTCATTTCAAGTGGGGTAGAATGTAACACCCCGAGATTTTATAAGATATATTCTTTTTAATTTCATTGAAGTCATGTGTTTTACACTACACCAAGATTAGCTTGCGCTATATGCAACACCGTATTAGATTGCTATAGATGCAACACTATTCTTGGATTGTGTTGCACACAATTTCAAGTTCTTTTGATAGAATTAATTTCACACAACAGTAAGTATAGGTTTTGTTCAATGTATAAATTAAATAAGTTTTTGTTATTTTATATGAAACACCAAAGGAATATTTCACTACACGCAACACTGACATGGCTTACGTTACATGCAAGAGCGACCTTCCTCGATAGCTTGCGTGGTACGCAATACCGAATTTCACTAAACAATGATATATTATTAAAATATTATATAAACACACCATTATAAATAGTATTAACCACATTTTGAATTTTATATAACATTAACATTCATCTTACACATTATATTAGAACAAAATCAATTTTTTGGATAAAGGAAGTATTTTTCAAAAAAAATACAGTTTTACCACCTTTTGATGGCACACCCATTTTAAATACAGTTTTTGACAATTTTATAAGTTATATTTGACAATATAAACTTCAAATTTGGAAGAGGGACATAGAAATTTACTTTGTATAAATTTTTGATATTTTTCTGATAACTTTCATATTTTGATGAATAATGAAAATACGCTAAATTTTAATTAAAAACAACTTTTTTCATTGAAATAATTTATATGGTTAAAATATATTATTAAATGGTTTTAAAGTATAAATATAATATATTTTTATATTTTAAGAAAATTTATGTCATTTTCATTAATTTTAAATTGAATTCATATGTAAAAACATTTCAATCTTTTGCAATGTTTTAAACAAAAACCCATGTTTTTTGACAATGAGGTTAATTTTAAATTAATTACTGAAACTTATGTGTTTTGAATTTGGAAAAATGAATTCAATATTTGGAATCATGAGGTTTAAATTTTGTAAATAGGTAACTTTTATTTTTAGACATTATGAATAATAAGTTTAGTAAATATTTTATTTACATGGTTAAAGGGTAAATATGGTAAATAAGGGTAAAAAATAATATTATAATTACCTTAAAACATGTCCTAACCCTATTGGATGATACATGTATAACCATGGGCATCCTTGGGTCTATTTTGGGACCCCAGGGAGCCACTTGTAAGTGAAAATGACATTTAATTACTTTTTATTTAATGTTAAGGAAAATATAACCTAAACATATATCTTTTACTAAAATAATTTTTATATAGGGTTATATAATTGATATTTTCAACTATAAATAGTCATTATAAAGATAAAAATATATTATACATCATGATATTTTATTTGTAATTTTTTGACATTAAATAAATAAACTTAATTATGACACAAGGATGATGTAGTGATTGCTTCATCAATAAAGGATTCAAATAAATGAATTTATAGATATTAAAAAATGTAATTTGGTTATTTTTATGTCATCCAAGAATTTCCTGGATGATATTGACATTTTAAATTTGATTTAATGCCTTATTTTATAAGTAATAAGGTTGTTATTAATTTTTATAAAAATTCAAGTATGAATAGTATCCAAAATTGACATAATTCATAATTTAAACCATAAAATAGTTTATTAAATGATATTAAATTCCTAAAAAAATAATATTCATAAAAATGGTTAATATAAGTCCAAAAATGTTATAAATAAATTTTTTTTGTTTGTTATACATGATATGATAATTACATTAACCCATAATGTGTAAATAACATGATATTACGGTAAGATTAAAAACGGTAAAATAAAGGTAAAACCAAAAGGATAAAGATACAAAAATATTCAAAACTTGTAAAAAAATTATTGGATGATGGGTATTCGAACCAAAATTATCTTATCTTAGAATAAAATAAGTTTTTGACCATTTTAAGTTGATATTGAATTTATAATAAATTAATATTTTGGAACTTCCCTAAAGTGCCCATCTCCTCTCTTATAAAAGGGCACCTCCTCCCTTTCCACTTCACTCCATTTTGAACCTTAAAGATCGGCCATCCCCTTACCATTTCTCTTATAAACTTTACTAGTTAAATTATAGAGGTTATGGTCTTCTCAAAAATACCAACTCTAGTGCCCTAAGAGGAAATTTAAAGGAGGCACGTCGAGGAAGAGGTAATCACTTCTACTGATTCTTTCAAATTTATTTCTTCTTCTACTTCCTATTATTTAGTTGTTTCATTAGATATTAATAAAATAATTATCACTCATAAACTTATATGTTATTATAAATATTAAACAAACCTATTTTACCTTCTACACATCCTACAAAAAACAAAATCACCGTGTGTGCGTACGTACAGATTATTATCTCCAAGCCGTGGGGTAATATGTTTTTACCGCCACCTTACTTGGATGGGTATAATGGTGTAAATAATAACTTTATATGATTATTATAACATTATACTAATTTTTAGATATTATACACCATCCAATTCAATACCGTTCAACAATAATGGAAACGATATCGTCGGTCGTGCGTACGTATGACTTACCGTCTTCACGATGTGATGGGATTCAGTCTCCATGTTAACCGTTCAAGAATGATTAAAAAGTATATATAATAAATAATCATAAAATATATGAAATAATAATTCTACTAGATTTATGTATATATATATGTCATTTAATTACTTCCATTCAATTTAATAAGGAAAAGAAAACATCATTCATGCGTACGTACAGCCTACCATCTCCATGAACAGTGTATTCCATTTCATTTATCTATATTATATATATATATAATGAATATATAAGATATATATATATATATCATTTTTTACATTTTGGAAGTAATTAAATCATGATCTAAGTATTAATATCAAGAACAACAAGTCCAAACATGTATAATAAATGAAACGATTATTACCAAAAACGTTGCTTTAATATGGAATTGACAAATGAATGGGTAATATAAAGTCATAAGTGAATCATATATGATATCATAAATATTATTATGGTTCTGTTAAAAGTTAATATTTTTATTAAACCCACTATTCAGGAGTTTGGGACACATACGAAAGAAATCAGACCAAAGGTAAGGAAAAATTTTTCAATCTCATTTTTATCTGAGATTGTTTATACGTAAGTATTTTCTGAGGATATATTCATCATCCATGTCTGTGTTTTATAAAAACAATTTCATAAAATTTTTATTATTTTTTTATATATGTTTAAATTCATTTTTACCCATTTTTAAATTTTACTACATGGTATGGAAGGAATCTTTCTTTTGTTTACCATAAGAGGTATTTTTTTGAATTTTCCAGAAAAAGTATAAGGAGAATGCTTTTTTAACTGATACGGCATGAATTTATTTTTACAGTTTTATGCCACCTTATTTCCATGAATCTTCCTCTACATTATTTCAATTTTATTTTCAACTAAATTATTTTCTTTTAAAATTTCACAGCATTTTGAGAAAAGAAAACATTTTGGAAGAAGAAATGATATTTTCCTCAAGAACTAAGCTTAAGTGTTTTATCAAAATTATTTTCCATCTAAGATTACATAGGTTTATGTTTCTATCCCTATTATTACTTTGACTTGATTATTTTTATGATGTAATTATTTTTATGAAATCCATTTATCTTAAATGGATTATGTTATGATGGCATGATGTTTAAGAATCCCATTTTATTACTTGGGTTGTGCTATGATGTATGATTTATTTTTTTGTGGTACATATAAGAATGATTTAAATATGAGATGTTTGGGACCTATATCTCCCTTCAATTCATTGGGTAAAGAGTTATTTCTCATGAGATAGACATGACTGGAATGATAGGTAAATCTGGTTCAGTAAGACAGGACTGGAATGATAATTAAACCTAGTTCAGTAATGGACTTCATCCACTATGATGGTCTTGGTAGTAATGTCTTGGCTACTATGGAAATAATATTATGTCCTTATTAGTTTTCCACGATTACATGTTTTATTACAATGCTATTCTATCATGGTTAATGTTTATTTATGATTCATGCCTTACATACTGCCAAGATTTATGTCATTTCTCAAGATTTAAATGTTTAAAATTTATTTTCATATTTTTATATTCAAATGTATAAGGTTTGTTTTATTTTCTCTATGTTTACCCTTATTGAGCATTTGAGATCACCCTTTTTTATGTTTTTTTCCCAGGATATAAAGAAATGTTTTAGGTAGAAAAAAAGGGGAAGATCTTTATGGGAGATGTTGAAGATCTTTCACCATGATTAGAAGATTATGTTCTGAGTTTCCAAATATACTAAACTAATACGGTCCTTGGGTGTCTTTTTGTGTCATGTATTAAGTATTCCTCAAAAGAAATGTAATGTCCATGTACGTCAAGATTGGGTCTCTACACTCCATAAAATTTAAAAAAAATTATACCTTGGAAAGGTTTGAGGTTTTATAACACACTTGTGCCTATAAACTAGCTTTTTTTTTCTTTATGTAATTCTAATGTGGGACAGAGGGGTGTCTTGTTGCGTGACTATCTACATAGTGGTGCTAGTTTAGCGATGCAATGTGACAAGTAAACTATGAAATGGGGCGCCATTCAAGCATCATCAGGTGTTAGGATCGAAAGAGATATGAGTGTGTTGGCGCCTATCATATGGCTCTTTACCCAGGCGGTTTTCCAATGTGGGGTGTAGGGGTTCCCTTCTATGGTGTGTTAGAGGGCAACATGACGCATTGGATCTTATCAGGGGGTGATACAGCTTTCAGAATGGTAACATGGTGTGGTGACTATTGGAAGGGGTGGCGTGGCATAAGATTTGTGACACGACATGATGTAGGGTTCTCATTCGGGCCTTCAGGTCATCTCCTCCAGGGGCCTTTGGGATACATTAAACTATGTTTTGAGTCATCAAGAACTTGGGATTTCATGTAATAAATATGTAAAAAATAGGTCCAGTTGGTGTTTGTCATTCCTTGTGGGGGATGGATGCAAATATACATATTACAAACGGTCAGGGAGGGGGAATTACAAAGAAACAAAGAAACATGCAAACACACAATTATAGGAAGTCAGGGAGACTCGAACCTGAGACCTCCTCGACACCGCATAGGGCCTTTTTCTACTAGGCTAGGCCCTAGGGGCTGATAATATATGTTTGTTTGTTTTTATGTATGTATTCATGTTTTCATATTTTTATTTGTATATTTAGAATATATTTATTTTATATTTATATATATATATATATATATTTATTTATTTATTTATTTTTGTAGTTGTATATTTCTTTATAATATATTTATATAATTTATTTAAATATTTTAATTTATTTATTTATTTAAACAAATTTATAGTATATTATATTTACATATACTTTTCTTAATGTATTTTAATACATTATTAATTTTTTTTATTTATTAATATAAATTTAAATTTTTTGTATTACATAAATTATGAAAATAAAATTGATAATAAATTTTTATTCTAATATGATTTAATATTTTTAAATCAGGGGACCCTTTATCACTGTCAAAGTAGTGTTGATAAAACTACCCTTTAAAAATGTTAAAAATACGTTTATAAAGATCATTATTTATCACTGATAAAAAAATGCAGACAAAAGGAGTCTTTTTAGCGCTGATAAAAACTACCCCTTTATCATCATTTTCTTTTTATTGCTGATAAATGGTACATTTTTTGGTGTTTTTTAAAAGCGGTGATAAACGGATAGTGGTGTTTTTTTTCATTATTTTTAGTAGTGAAGACACGGGTCTTCTAAATTTATTCTAAAAACAATTTTGTTTTATTAGAGGTGTTAATAAAATATAGAACCGCGAAAAATTTAGGAGTATGCACCATATTATTTCTCACTTTTGAGGTTCCCATATCAAATTCTTTAAAGGGAGAAAATTTATCTTCCATTAATTCTTTAAGAACACTCTTATCCATGCACATATCCTTCCCAACCAATTCCTTTATTCCATGCTCTAAGTTATGCTTTGGTGTTTTCCCTAATTTTCATTTTTCAATGTCAAAAGAATTTAGTGCAATGCCTTTAACCTGTTGACCACTTCCAACATCAATTTTGATAGGTATTTCAATATCCATTACCTGGTTGATCATCATAAGTGTGACCATATTAGAACTAGTCACTCGTACAAAGCTGGGTTTATCAAGCACTAGTTTTTTAACAGCGCTAGCTAAAAGTGCTGTTAAAAAACTCATTTGTCAGCGTTAGAAAAATCATTGTTAAAGTGGGTATTTAACACTACTTTTTTAACACTGTTAAAAGGATTCTTTAACAGAATTAAAAAAATCACTGTTAAATGGGGCCCTTTATCAGTGCTTGTCAAAAAACACTGATAAAGCTCTCCCTGTATCAGCCCTAGTAAAGAAACACCGATAAAATGCGGATTTTATCAGTGCTTCTAAAAAAGTGTTGATAAAGGGGGTCTTTATAAGCATTTTTTTACTAACACTAATAAAGAGTATATTTCAAAATAAATTACTTTTCATTAAAAATAATATATAAATATATATATATTTATATTGATATAAATATAATATGTTTTTTTAAATATGGTTTAGATAATACTAAATAGGAATTTACTCATATATATAAGATATTTAATGAAATGGATTATAAAATAATTAAAAAATATTTTTAATTAATAATTTTCTAATTAGTGTTGAGTAATAGTCATTTTATCACAATTTGAAGATAAAAAATCAAAAAATTAATAAAAGATCTAAAATAAGTTGAAAATTAAACTCGAATTTCAAACGATCATGACTTTTGATCCTGGTATACGATTGGGCTCTACCACATACCAAATTGAAGCACATGATGACTTCTACGTCTTGTTAATCTGGGGGACCCAATCACTATTTTTTCAAGGAAAAAACCCCAAAAGCCTTCAAAACTCAGTTTTTAGTCAGGGTACCCAAATTATTTAACATTCCATCAATTTTCAGCCTCTTTTAAGGAGGTATTTTTTCCCTTTTCAGTGGGAACTAAATTTAATCCAATGGTTTACATTCATATTTATATTATGGCTTTAAAATTTTATAATTTTTTACAATTTACTATTATTTATAATCAAATATATAACAATATATACATATTGTTTTTATATATTCACACATAAAAATTTAATTTTATAAATAAATAATTAAACATATTTACATTTAAAATATATTTCTCAATATATAAAACTTATCTAAATAAAAAATAATATCAATTTTTTTTAAATACAAATGTAATGATATTTATATACCTATTGGGGGCACCCACTAATAAAGTGGAGAGGGGTGAACAAAAAAATCAACGCTTAGCGCTATTAAAGGCCCCCACCAATAGTGCTATTAAGGGGGTGCTTTTTAGTGCTATTAAGGGGGCCTTTATTAGTATTTTTTACGAGTGCTATTAAAGATAACCATTTAACATTGCTTACATTATCAGCACTAATAAATTTTTCTACTAACGTTGTTAAAGGTCCGATTTGCAGTAGTAACTGTTCATAAGAGAAAAAGAATCATCCTTATAATCAATACTTACAACTTATTGAACCTGACTCTTAAAGTTGGACGCACCCACCTATAGTTTTTCACTTGCAATAGTATTATCTACTACCTACTTAGTCATTTTAGAATCCATGTTGGATCCAAAATTCAATAGATCATTCATTATGGAGGCAAGAAGGACAATTTTCTCCCTTCCCTTATATTTATATTTATAAGTAAAGGTATAACTATAATTATAATTATAACTATAACTATAGATATATTTATAATGTTTATTTTCACCCACTCTCTTGCTTCTGTGAATGGGGAGGATGCTTCTAAGAAGTTCATTGAGGTTGATATACTTTTCACATTAGAAAGGAGGATGATTATAAGAGCACTGACTCTGTTTTCATTTAATGCTCTTAGTTGGGATTACAACTTGTTGAAAGTAAGAGAGATTGTGTTATTTTTAAAATATTAATTTCATTTTCTTAAAAATTTACTCAGTAATTGTTGGAATAAGCCTTCACGGCAGGTTCGACTCCAGCAGTCACTGCCATCGTGGAGCAGCTGTAGCTGCAGTTTTTGTCCCATCAGAAATTCAATGCCCCACTTCGCTTACAGTGGAGCTCAAATCTCTATCCAATCCTCGGGCCCCTTGTTTGTTCTTCATATTTTTTTCTTCATTATGAATTTTTTCTCCTTTAAAGTATTATTAAAGGCCTGGATTTTATTTTTATTAAAAGCGTGGAGGTGAGGAAAAAGTATATGTGGATAGAAATATAAAAATAAATATGTTTATGGTTATAGTTTTAAAAGTAATGCGACTATTTTTTATATTGAAAGTCCCTGATAAAAGTAAATGTGAACATATATTTTTAGTTTGAACGGAGAAACAAAAACATTCTAAATTATATTTACTTAATTTTTCTACACCACTAATCGTGTTGCTCTATTTGACTCAATGTCCAATTTCTTGATTGTTTTGTTGATTCTTTGTTTCATTATTACCCTATTTCATATTTTGTTGACACTTGGTGGTGTTTCAATAATATATTTTTTATGAATTATTTTATGGTAGTTCTTAGAAAATGTTATGAAATTCTCTACTTAGTTGTGATTTAATCTTAAACCACCGCTAAATGTATTAGTTCAGTGTGTTTTTTAACAACATCATCAAATACTCTGCGTAATCATGATTGAATCTTAAACCATCACTAAATGTAACAACTCATAACAACTTTTAAAAAACCATTACGAGTTAATTAAAACATGTCAATATTTTTATTTCTCTCTCCTATCATGACCTAGTGAGATTAGCTCCTCTCCCACTCTCCTTCACGTGGGCTAACCAACCTTCACTCTAACAGTGCACACCAAACTTTCGATGTGCCCTCAAAATAGAAATGGAGATCGGAGAATCTAAAAGGTCTCACAACTCTGAACATACAAATAAGAGAATGAATTTTAATTCTAACGATACGATGGAGAAATATCTTGGGGGAAAGAAATTCCAACATCCCACTTATCAAAAGTGTTGGAATAATCATCCTAAAAATTGGTTGAATGGGATAAGAAATTTCTTTATGTGCATCATGGAAGGGCACATAGCTAGCGATTTCTAATTAAAGAAACTGGTGAAGATTTACAAAGGAAACACCTATTATATTTAACTAGAGATGAAAAACAGTGAATAAATACAAGCATGGAGGAGGAGAAGAGAAGAAATTAGAGAAGAAAACTCAAGAGTCTCATAGGGAGATCTTGCCTAAGCCCAACCACCTGGGCCCCATAGAATATACTCCCTCTAACCACTTCCCAACAACTTCCATCCAACCTAAGAAACCCCCTAAATAAATAAACTACTACCCATTTCCTTTCCCCACATATAGTAATATACCCTACATTCCTATCACTGTCAGCATCCTAAAAAACCACCTTATCCTCAAGGTGGTGGATGTGTCCCCAAGGGTGATGGACCCAACATGCTAAGTAATTTCCTAGACCAGCCTTACTCCATGGAATCACGGTTGGTGATAAGATACATTTCCTAGACCATCCTTCCACGCTTCTCAAAATTTTGTTCCATTAGAGAAGTGAAATTTCTGGTGAGCTCCATCTAGAAGCACACACAACAACAATATGCAGAAGGAGAGAAGTGGTCCTATTTCTGCTTGACGGTCCCATTCTCATAGGAACCACAACATCTCGGGGTCCTGGGTGAATACAAGAATTGTCTATAAGGTAAGGAAAAGACCATGTGTTGAGTATCTACTACTCACTTTTTTTGTTTTGAAATAGTATTGTACGTCGTACATCATTTCGTAATGGCAAATATCACCCCTCAAATAGAGGTGGGGTGATCTATTGGGATCTTGGACACTAATTGGAATCAGTTGTGACATGATATTTGACTAGTCGATTGTTTTGGTGTAGAGTCCCAGTTTCGACATGCTCCAGCAAATGCGATGATGTAAAACTCATCACAAACAATAGGCACTTCTTGTCTTGTTGAGGCTTCATCTTCATTGGGCACAACATAGGCCATAATGGAGGTTCCCTAGGTCAATCCGAGGAACATAACATTAGATGAAAGAGGACTTTATCATGCTTCATTCGAGCCATAGTGATGAATCTAATTGGATGTGTTTCGAACTCCCCGTTGATCTCCAATGGGCGCATCTCCCTCTACAGTGGCTCCATCTCTAATTGGTTCACCATGATAGAGATGTAGTTGTGGAATTTAGAGAAATTTTTCACTTGTTCTTGGTGCGTGCATTTATCCTGTGCAAGGTGCGCTTTTTCCAAAGAGTGACGTTCTACAGTTAGAGCATTCAGAGCTCAAAGCAAAGAATCTAATTTGAGTTTGAATGTCTTGAGGCATTGTTTAACATCCTCCAGGAGAGACTAATATTAGTCCTCCATTCATAGTGTGGTGCAAGAGGATAGGTGGAGATGGTAGGTCGTTTTGTGCTTAATATTCTTGTGTAGCACTACTGTTATGAGATTTAGCAGCAGGGGATTCAGACACAGAAACCCCAGAAGTAGCGATTTTCCAGCAGAAATGAAGGTTGTTTCTGAACGGAGGGTCTTTAGGGTGTGCATGCCATTGGTGAACAGTGGATGACGGTGCTTGCCAGCCAAATGTCCTCATACTAAGTTCTTAGTGCTTCTATTGGCTGAAAATGAACATGCCCCCACTGCCCCTGACCCACTACTAACGTCCATATATGATAATGCCAACAGTTACCAAATGGAATTTCATGTGTTGGAAACCCATGTTTCTGAATCCTTTTATCACATGGAGAGCCTGACCACTCTCACAGCCATGAAAATCCCCAACCTCATCAGTGACATCCCCATACTAGTCCTCATGAAAAGCGGGTAAAAGCACAATTTTATCTCCCCCAAACTTACAAAACTATTTGGATTTTCATTCTTCAACACCCACAAGCATTGTGTCTAGCTTGCGGATGGTCCCTACTCATGGTCTCATGGATACTGCCAACCATTCCAACTGATTATGGGTACCTACTATTGCTTCATTACTACTCATATCCTAGATTTCAACGGGTTAGATCTAATTCTCATCATTACATGGTTACGTACTTTGGATGATATCCACCTTAACTGGTAGACCTTGACAATGAGATTTATAGTCCACTAGACAATGCATATCCTAAGGGGGGTAATCCACAATGTAAATTCCATTTCTTCCGTGAAAACCTTCACCATTCCTGGACAATATATCTCTCTTAGTCAACTGGACCCCACTTCACCCCTATCCGAACTCCATGACCTCCAACACCTTTTGGTAGACTTGTTTTTAGTCTTTGATTCTCCCTAGAGCCTCCATCCACAACACCCAGCTGATCATCATATCATATTTCTTCCCGACGACAAATCCATTTCAGTCCATCCTTATAGATACCTACACCTATAGAAAACTGAGATTGAGAACCTAGTTCACGAGATGCTAAACGCATGCACCATTTGACCCAGCACAAGTGCATATTCCATCTCACTATTATTAGTCAAAAAATAAAAATAATTCCTGATGCTTGTGTGTTGAATTCCGCACTCTCAACAATGTGACTGTTCAGGATAAATTCCCTATTATAGTGGTAGATGAATTATTAGATGAACTCCATGGAACCACTTTCTTCTCGAAGTTTGATCTTCAATATGGGTATCACCAAATCCATATGCGGCCAAAGTTTGTGGAAAAAACAGCTTTTCGTACTCACAACGGACATTATGAATTCTTTTTTATGCCTTTTGGACTCACCAACACCCCTTCAACCTTCCAATTCATCATGAACGAGCTCTTTTTCCCTCTTCTAAGGAATTTTTTTCTTATTTTCTTTGATGATATTCTCATTTACGGTCCCAATTGGCAATACCATTTGCACCATTTAATTACTAATTTGTAGATTCTCCATGAAAACCTTTTCTTTTGCAACTATAAAAAGTGCCATTTTAGCCATCATGAAATCAAATATCTCAGCCACATTATTTCCTCCACTGATGTTGCAATGGATCCCTCCAAAATCCAAGAAGTTTTGGACTGGCCTGTCCCCCTTACCGTCAAAGGCGTTCAAGTTTTTATTATCCTGATAGGTTATTACCAGAAGTTCATCCACAATTATGGAACCATTGCCCAACCCCTCACAATGCTCACCCACAAGGATAGATTCCACTATATCCATATGATGCACCAATCCTTTGATGCCTTATAGCATAAGTTAACAACTACCTCGGTCATGGACTTATCGGACTCCTTGGAGCTACATGCATGCACCTCTCTACCCTTATGGCGCCATGGGACCTACCTCATGGCCAATAACCAGGATGATCCTTTTATCACCAAAATCAAACAGTAGCTCTGCTCAAATATCCCCACCCCCAAACACTTATCCTTGGATAATGATACTATATTCTTTAAAGGTAGGCTGGTTCTCTTGACCTACTCTCCTTGGATACCCTCCTTACTCTTGGAATTACATTCCTCCCCTCAAGGAGTCCATTCTGGCATCTACCACACTTACCAGAAGCTGGAGACCAACCTTTATTGGTCGGGAATGCACTAGAAAATCATGGAATTCATCCAGTAATTCCTAATCTGTCATAACTTTAAATACTCAGCTTTTCCATCGACGAGATTATTGGAGCCTCTACTAATTCCAATAACTATTTGGGAAGATATTTTCAATGATTTCATCACCATACTCCCAAAATCCAAAGGATTTGATGTCATCTTGGTAGTGGTTTATATCCTCTCCAAATATTCCCACTTTATTTCCCTCCAACACCCCTTCACATCCAAGGTTGTCACCAAATTATTCCTCCTAGATATTTTCTGGATCTATGGGATTCCAAAGTCCATCATTAGTGATAGTGACCCACTTTACATGATCCACTTATGGACTTGATATTTTCACCTACAAGGCACAAACCTCATCACTATCTCCACTTACCAACCACAAACAGATGGCCAAATAGAGGTCTACAATCGCTTCTTAGAAGCTTACCTCCGCTAGTTTGTCGGGGACCAACCCCACCAGTGGTCCTTTTGGTTGCCTTGGAATGAATTTTCCTACAACACCACATGGAATTCCTCTATTAATGCCACCCCAATTGAAGTTTTATATGGTAAAAATCCTCCAATAGTTTTTTCTTTCCTCTCCAATGATGTTTGTGTAGAGGCAATGAGTTAGGCTCTATTGGATCATGATGAGGCCCTCCAACAGCTTAAACACCACCTTGCCCACGCTAAAAATTCTATAAAATAGTGGGTTGATCACCATCTCTATGATCTATCTTTTCAAGTGGGTGACTCAGTTTTCTTAAAGCTTCGCCTGCACTAGCAAACAATAGTGGCTTCCCGTATAAACCCCAAACTAGCTGCTCGATTTTTTGGCCCTTTTAAATTACATGAGCATCTCGTCCTTGTGGATTATCAGCTGAATCTTCCCCCTTCATCCTAAATCCACCCAGTTTTTTATGTGTCCCAACTTAAACAAGATCTCGAGCCTTAGAAACATCTTTTATCACTACCGAATGACTTTCCCACAGACCCCTCACTAGAAAAAGAACCCGAAGCTATCATGTCTCATCACCCCTACCAGCCAAATGGAGTTTCCAATCCATAGTGGTTAGTCCAGTGGAAGGGTATTCCCATTGAATATGCCACTTGGGAGGATGAATTCATCCTCCATTGTCAATTCCCTACCCTCAGTCTTATGGACAAGCCTACTCTTACAGATGGAGGCAATGATAGAGCACGTGATTCGCTCAACTAGAAAGTATATTTCAAAAGGGGGAAAGTGGTCCCCCTAGTCTGAACCCCCTAACTGAATGGGGTGCCAGCCTCAATGGCCTAATATAATGAGGTGGTCCCAAATAGAAGTTGTTAGAAGATGATCTTAGGTAGGATTTTATAAGGGAGTAGAGTATAGTGGAGAGGTAGGTAGTTATAAACTGAGTTTGGCTTGGGTCTTAGGTAGGTTGAGGGTGAGTTTCCCACCTAATGTTTTCTTCCCTCCTCCTTCCCTCCATTTCCCTCTCTTTTTCTGATGTAATTACGACCATTAGTATCCATTAATTACAATCCCCATTGCTTATATAATCCCATCTTCATAAAAACTCACCAATGCAATGGAAGAAAAGAATACATGAGTCAACTCTTAGACTATTGTCTAATGTTTCAACTATAAAGAATAAGGACACTATGAGAATCAATTCATTAAGTTGAGGGTTATCGAAAAAAACTATTGAAAAAAACCTTCAAGGCCTAGAGATCAAGAGATATTTTATTCCATTACAACTTCTAAGGTGTATCTTGACAATTAAGTGGTGATAGATACACTAGTTATTAATTCAAGGATAACAGATGTACTATTTGATTTTGGTTTTATGAATTCTTTCGTATCAAACAAGTTTAGTAGAACTATTCAAACACCACCTCAAAACATTGAAGTCGAGTTATCGATGAGATGATAAATGAGTCAATTATTGCACCCAAAACATATAAATAACCCCTATAAAAATTTGTGGATAGAATTTCCCAAAAAAACCTTATGATACTCCCTTAGAAAAATTTGATGTTTTTCCTTGTATTCAGTCAATGTAAATTGTTGATAGAATGAAATCGCCCTCCATATCGTAAATTTCCCTCCAATTATATACAAGTGAAAGGAAGAGGATGAATCTAAATTGGAATAATCATCTCAAGTATGAATATTATTACCTTATGAGCAAACATCTCTTGCTCAAATGATTGAGACTAAGGAAAAAATCATCCTTGATGACATGTCCATTGTAAGGGAAATTACTAATGTGTTTCTTGAAGAATTTTCAATTCTTCCTCCTAGTAGAGAGGTTGTATTCTCAATTTAACTTATACCTAAATCTTTACCAATATCCAAGAATCCATATAGAATGACCATTTTTGAACTTGAGGAGTTGAAGAAGCAATTATAGGACAATCAAAATAAAGAGTTTATACACCCAAGTACTTCACCATGGGGTACACCAACCATTTTTATCAAGAATAAGGATAAATCAATGTGTCTCTACATTGATTATTGTAAGATCAACAAGAAACAATAAAGAAAAATTATCCTCTATAGTGAATTGATGACATGTTCGATCAGCTATGTGGATCCTAATACTTCTCCAAGGTGGATATGTGGTTGGGATTTTATCAAGTAAAGGTTAAAAGAGAGGATATCCCCCAAACTGATTTTCATATAAGGTATGGTCACTAAGAGTTCATAGTGATACCATTAGGACTCACTAATTCTCTAGCCATCTCCATGGATTTGATTAATAGAGTCTTTAGGGATTACCTAGACAAATTTGTGATAGTATTTATAGACAATATTTTTATCTACTCTAAAATAAAGGAGGAACATGAGAATTTAAATGTTGTATTGAAGAGCTTGTGAAAAGAAAATTTAAATGAAAAGTATAGAGAATGGGAGTTTTGGATAGAAAAATTAACATTCATGGGGAATATTATCACTAATAAAGGGATATCTGTGGATCCTTCAAAAATAGAGGCAATTGATGGATGACCTAGACCAACATATATAACATGAATAAATAGTTTCCTTAGATCAATTGGGCACCATCATCGATTTCTGAGAAACTCTTCATGATTGTCAAGCCCAAAACCAAGCTAACTTAGAAGGGAGTCAATTTTTTCTGGGCTGATGAATATAAGGAGAGCTTCAAAGAGTTAAAGAAGGGAATAATCACCATACATGTACTCACATTACCCATCATTGGGGAATGATTTTTGATCTACAATGATGTGTCTAAAAAGGTCTTGGGTTGTCTACTTATGGTGAACCTGACCCGGATTCCCTCTCAAACCGGTACCTGACCTAAATTGCCACATACTTGATCCCTATGGGATGATGACTTGAACCCAAGCATCAAACAAAAACTAGGGGGAAAATTTTTTCAAACCTAAAGCAACAACATGACACACACACACACAAATAGTAACAACAAAAGAGATAAACATATTCCATAACTGAAAGAATATATAAGAAACGATACAACTCAGAATCAGACAGAACATCCCAAAGTACAATTCCAACACCAAGTAAAACTAAAACAAAAAACTAGATACTCCATGTGATAGTGTGGGAAACCACCCACCATATCACCATAAGCTACCTAGACACAACTGATAGAAACCTCACCACCTCACTACAACACCTTGCCTTTCCCTGCATCGAAAGACATACAGAGGTCTATGCACTACTGAAGGGGTGCGAGTGTGTGAGGTAAGCAGGCTCAGTAGGATCCCACTTAGGTGTACCATAATAAGCCTATGTACAATAATCTAAACATTCTTAACTTTAAAGAAAAAAATGCATGATAATAGTTAAATAGTTTTTATATCAAAATCCCGGAAAAATATTTAATTTTCCCCTTCTCCACATTTTCAAAATAAGCCAGGTAATACAGTTTCAAATTATTTCATATATATCAAGGCAGTCAAATCAAAGAGAAGAATGTATCACATATCATATCAAATACATGAAATTATAAGTTAAAACTGTAAAAGACAAATAATAGATAACATCACACCAAGAATCACTATAGGTCAGGTTAACAGACTACTTGTACCAAAATCAATGATTAGTTCACAATCAAGTCCTTAGAACACATGGATAAGAAGAATATAAGCACCCCATGATTGAATCCCCAAATAATGTCAATCAAGTACCTAGAACAATGGGCCTAGGGAAAAGGGGAACACCCCATGAGTGAACCCCCCCAAAAATACATGGATTATGGCCCTAAGCTACACTTTCCACTTAAGTACCCAAGGCTTCCCATGTTTTATATTTTCCAAACCATTTCATCAATACCATGCTTTGAAAACCATTTCATAAATCCATTTTTCGATTCTTTGAAAATATCCTTTTCTATTACAAAAATGATGGAAAACCCATATTTCCACAAAAACCCATTTCCACACACACAAATCAATCATGCTAAATTATTTATAAAAATCACAAAACTCATATAAATACAATTCATCCAACATAGGCTAGAGGCAGAACTAGATACCTCAAACTTGGGTCACACATGCCCACAATGAGATCCACCAATATGAAAGAACACAAAGATGATAGATGAGGTCCTATAATCAATAATCACATCTCATAATCAATTCAATAAAAAATGGTTTGAGGAGAGGACAAATCACAACATACCTCAAATAAACTCGCACGACGCACCACAACCAACACAAGGGTTAGAATCTAGAGGAAGATCACACAACAGAACTAGAAAGGATAAAAAATATTATCATTATAGATCAATGGATCCAATAATTAAATACAACGATGCTACCATGATCAATTGTAATGAATAAGTAGAAGGATTACTCACCCGAAGAAATGCATCGCAACTGTGATGAATATCAATCACTAAATAAAGTGATCCAGAAGGAGCGGAGGTCTCAAAAATCACATGGGAGAGATCTTAGGTCGAGAGGGAAGAAACCAATGGCCAAATGAAATAAAACTCAACCACACAACGCCCTGAAAATACAAACTGTGATAATTATATGATGTGTAACTTCTTTTCACATCGTGTAATCCAAAAAACCCAAAAATGCCGAAAAACCCAACACCTCAGGTTAAAATCCTAATTTTTTACCATTACATGATGTGTAATATTTTCATGGTGTGTAAACGCTTTCATGACTTGTACCAATTCATGACATATTCTGACACCCAATACATGACGTGAATATTTTACACAACATGTAAACCTTTCAAAATATGTAATCATTTACACAATGTATAAAAATTGCATGACATGTAATCACTTATAAGATAGAAATTACTCACTCCAAATTTAGCACAAAAACTCAAACCACCACCGGAATTCTATGAACTCAGGGAGAATCCCGCAAATCCTTTAACACTTCTATTCATGGAATCCATTAATTAACACAAACATACATCCCTGAACTTTAAATCATTTTCCCAAAAAATTCTCTCTATCCTCAGGATTCCCAAAACATACCCAAATAAAAAGGGAAATTAAACAGAGAATAGAAATACTTGAAAGTTGGAAATAGGATTTTACAAACTCTCCACCATAAGTCTTTTTGTCCCTAGGAAGTCATGTGGAAGAATGATGTCTGAAAAAGAGGTGAGGCCATTGTTCCCTCGTTAACAATTCACACACCCAAGCCTTTTGAGAATCTGATCCATGTCTCTATAACACTCAGACCAACATAATAAACTTCCCATGAAAGACTTTCACTTGAGAGTCAAAGATCTCTACTGGATTCTCCACAACATAAATATCTAGATCTAACTCAATCTCTTCCCAACTCAAAACCTGATAGAGACTAGGATGGTACTTCTTGAGATGAGCTATGTGGAAAACATCATGAATTCCTATCAACTGAATCAGAAATTCCAACCAATAATAAACCTTCCCAAGAAATTCAATGACCTCAAAAATTCAAAATATATCGAAGCCAATTTCCCTTCTTCTCCATGTTGTTAGTGACCCAATTGAGGAGAAACTTTCAATAAAAACTGGTCATCTACGAAAAAATCTAAAGGATGGTGCCACTAATCTACATATGATTTATATAAAATCTTAGTTGTAACCATACACTAACATATATCCCAAATACTCATTGAAATATCCTAAATGAAACTTGGTCCCACAAGAGAGTTCTCACCCACCTCTACCCAACAAAGAGGTGATTTTCATGAGTGAAAATAAAAACCATGAAGGGATCCATTCTAATAAATGAATGATAACTATTGTTATAAGAAAACTCAACCAATACAAAATGAATATCCCAAGAACCATTGAAATCCAAGACACATGCATGAATGATATCCTCCAGGATCTGAATAGCACACTCTATCTGGTCGTCTGTCTGTGGATGGTAAGTTGTAATCAACCTGACCTGAGTCCCTGTCATCTCTTGGAGACTCCTGAACCTAAAAGTAAACCTAATATCCCTTTATAAAAAATGGAATAAAAAACCATGTGTATCCTCATGATCTATTGTATATAAAACTTATCAAGATCTTTAACTTTAGTGGTGTCCCTAATAAGAATGAAATAAGCTAACTTGGTCAACCAATTAATCTCCACGTAGATAAAATTCCTCCCTTAAGGAGTCTTTGATAATCCCATAATAAAGTACATGAACACATCATCCCATTTCCATACTAGAATCGGAAGAGTCCAAAGAAAACCTTATGGTTTCAAATGCTTTTTATTTATTTGTTGGAAGGTGTAACAACGTGTCACATAATCAGAAATGTCATGCTTTATACTCAGCCACTAGAATTATTATCTCATGTCATAATACATATTCATAGTGATCGAATGAAAAGACCATAAAGAACTATGATAATCAAACAAATTTGATCTCTTCACAAATGTTGGGGAAAAAACTGATTCCCAAAATGGAGAATATCATCTAAAGAGAGAGACCAACTAGAAACAATATATTCACCATATAAGGTTTCTATAATTCCTATGAACTCATCATCCTAATGCTAACTTTTCATAATAGACTTAAAGAGAGATGATAATAGCTGAAAACTGGATGAATTCATACTTGAAACATCATCCTAAGTATTTAGGTGAAAGTGATAGAAGATTCCCATAAGGTTCCACTCCTACTTTGATTCCAAAACATCTGGGGATGGTACTTTCCCACCAAGAGAATATACAACAACAGTCCCCTTCCTCAAGGTGTAGGTGATGTTGAAGTCTAAAATCTGAAGGTATTCCACTCACCATATCTATTTGAGATTCATGTATTTCTGAGAATAGATATAGCTAAGAATATTATGATCAGTAAATATTGTGAGCCTCTCCACAAAAAGATAGTGCCACCAACACTCGATCACATGCATAACCAGGAAAATCTCTAAATCACGAGTGGGGTAATTATTCTCATGCAGTCAAAGCTGATGATAGTTTTCAGCCACCAAATTATCATATAGTAGAAGCACTCTACTCAAACTAGCACCATAAGAATTATAGAAAATCACATACCCCTTATTGGGATCAGGTAAGATCATAATATAAGTCGATATGAGAATACATTTCAACTCATTAAAATAAGACTAAAACTTTACATCCCATATGAATTCCACCCCTTTACTATTATGTGTAGTCAAAGGAGATGAAAACTTTGAGAAATCCTTGAATAACTGTCAATAATACCCACAAAGGATAAGGAATCTCTAAATCTCAAACATTTCATGTCTCTTCCCATGAAAAAATATCCTTCACCTACTCAAGATCAACTGATAAGACATGCTCATAAATCACATGCCCTAATAACTTCACTTATTGGATTAAAAAATTGTATTTTGATATATTTCCATACAAATGATGACTCTTCAGGATTTCTAGAACCAAACTGAAATGGTTCTCATGCTCATATCTTTAATAAACACAAATATTATCCATGAATACTACCAAAGTGTCAAGATAATAATAGAATATCTGATTCACCAAATCCATGAAAACTGCAAGAGAATTACTCAAACTAAAAAACATTAAAATACATTCATAATGGACATACCTACTCCTAAAAGATGTATTAGTTATATCAGAATCATGAACTCTGAGTTGATGATAACCCGACCAAAGACCAAAATTCAAAAACCACTTTTCCCCTTTAACTAATCAAACAAATCATTCACATGGGGTAAATGATACTTGTTGTTAACCATTACCCATTTCAACTTCTGATATTCCACATAAAATCTGAGTAAATCATCTTCCTTCTTAGAAAAGTACATAGGGTATACCTAAGTCGAAATACTAGGGAGAACAAAACCTTCCACCAATAGGTCGTCCAATTAAATATTGATCTCTTTCAGCTCTATTGGTGACATACAATAAGAAGGTATCAAAATCAACTACGTACCTAGAACCAGGTAAATCATAAACTCTACCTCCCTCTCCATAGGAATACTAGAGAAATTGTTTGGGAAAACATCTGGAAAATCCTGAACAATAATGAGAAGATCAACAATGGAAGAAACATCATTGGGCTCAACTATTACTGTAGACAAAAAACTCCTATGATCTGGGCAGGAAGGTCCCACATGACCAAACCTTAGATCCCACTCTCCCTAAAAAATTGATGATACCCCATTATCCACAGGAAAAATGACACACTGATGATAAAAATCAGCCTGAACATGATGAGTAACATGGAAATCCATCCCGATGATGATATCAAATAGATCCAGATCAATAACCAGAAAATCTTAGACTAACTCTGCATTAGATATCGATAGAGAATAAGAATGACATTGAAACCCCTAATCTTTTCTCTCCCCAAGAGGTGTCATTAACTACTTAATAAAGGATATGAGATCCATTGGAAGTTTAATCATGTAAAAATGGCTAGATATACATGTGTGGGAAGCACCAGTATCAAATAAAGCAATCATTACTGAAGATGAAATAAATATGGTACCTCTCACTATCACTGGACTCATGTATACCTATGCCAATAACTCATCCTCTGTGAGAAGGTACTTTACTCATGAGGCATGTTCCTGGAGCCCAATAGTCTTTAAATCATTTAACTACACTGTAATAGCCATTAGAGCCGATGATCCCTAACCATAATAAGACGTAGACATAAACTAATAGAAATTTTGCAGATGACCATAACATCCACAACTATTTCACATATTTGTGGGTGTGGGAAAAGAACGCCATGTGTTTTTGACCTTAAAAAATTGATAGTAAGTTAGGGTTACACTACTTTTCATAACTAGAGGTGCATAGAATTCCTACCAATGAGAACAACTTGTACCACTCCTGTGATGATCTTTCCTCTTTCTCTTCTTCCCCTGTGCACCATTGAAGCTACCACTGGGTGGAAGAGAAGAGATAGAATAACCAACCCTGCCTACCATATTTGTATCTTCCAACATTTCCATGTATACCATCTCTGTATAGATTGAAAGATTCAGTACAAATACCCCCGATCTGATATCTGGCTGAAAACCCAATATGTACATATAATCCTTCAGCTGGCCATTCTTTACTACCTATAGAGAAAAACAAACCAGCTCAGCAAACCAATTGGTGTACGTCAACAGAAAATGATACACTTGATTCAAAGAGAGGAACTCTAGAGACTTCACCATCATTAGCAACCCTAGACAAAACTACTGGAAGAAGAGAGTCTTGAAACCCCTCCAATCCAAGTCTTCATGCCTATATACCTACACCATGGAGTCCCCCCATCGCTTGTTGGGACCCTCAAGTCTAAATTCCACACATTTCAACTTAATAATCTTAGTTATATCTAGTAATTTGAATATATGATTGATCTTGTCCATCCAGTCCTCTTCCTCTTGAGGTTCATTTATACCCTTAAAGGATGGTGACTTCTCGTATAAGAACTCTTGTGATCGATCCTTGTCTCCTAAATCACTTGGTTTTGTACTTCAATAATTGTGTTCTGGACTTGTGGTATATTTTAATTTATAACATGAAATACCCACACAATAACCTAGATAAGATTATGATCTATAGGCAGATTACCTTGAGGAGTATCTGTTGCACCCTCCTAAGGAACCTGTAGAAGAAATCTCAAAGGCTTACCACTACACACCAAAAAAGAAGAAATGGTCATAAAATTAAATAATCTCAGTTAAAACTATAAAACCATAAGAAAAATGTGAGATTAAGATCAAGAACTCAAAATAGGAGACACGCTTCCCAACATCCCATGGTAACTTGAGTTTTTTCATGAAAAGATATGGCCAGACACTCGTCGCAACCTACCTCTAAAGTTCCAAAAATCCTATCTTCAATCTCCCAAATGTCCCAAGATAAGAACTCTTGAGGAAAAACCACCTATGATACCAAAATGTGGTAAACCTGACATGAATACCCTCCCAAACTGGTACCCGACCCAAATTTCCACATACCCAAAGGGAATTCCCGATCCCCATAGGCTAATGAGTTGTATTTGTGTATCAACCAACAACTAAAGGGAATGATTTCACCCAACTTGAAGCAAAAAAATGGTGTATATATATATATATATGCACGGAGATAAAAACAACGTAAGAGATAAACATATGCCATAACTGAAAGAAGACAATAGAAATGATATAACTCAAAAGAAATCAGAACATCCCAAAGTATAAGTCTAACATCATGGATGACTAAAATAGAAAACTGACTACTCTATGTGATAGCATGGGAAAAATCCCACTTTCTCACCACCAGATACCTAGAAACAGGTGACAGAAACCTCTCTGCCTCATTGTGGTTCCTTTCATTTCCCTACATCGAAAGCCATACAAATTTCTAGATATCGCTGAAGGGGTGAATATGGTATGATATAAACAGGCTATGTAGTATCCCACCTAGGTGTTCCATAACAAGTATTTGTACAGTAATCTAAACATGCACAACTTTAAAGAAAAAAAGTCGTGATAATAGTTAAAAAATTATATCAAAAGAATGGAAAAACATTTAATTTCCCCTTTTCCCACATTTCAAAAATAAGTCAGGTAAAATATTTTCAAATCATTTCATATGCATAAATAAAGTCAAATCAAAGAGAATCGTGTATCACATATCATATAAAATCCATGGAATTACAAGTTAAAATAGTACAAGAAAAATCGTAAGTAGCATCACGCCAATGATCATTATTGGCTAGGATAGTAGACAGTTAATACCACAATCAATGACTAGTGCATAATAATGTCCTTAGAACACAGGCCTAAGGAGAAGAGAAACACCTCATGAGTGAATCCCCCACCAATTTCAATCGAGTCCCTAGAACAATGGTCCTAGGTAATAGAGGAAAACCCCCTGAGTAAACCCCATAGAAATACATGGATGATGGCCCTAAGTTACACCTTCCACCTAAGTACCCAAGGATTACCATGTTCTATATTTTCCAAACCATTTCATTAAAAACATGATTTGAAAACCATTTCAAAAATCCATTTTTCAATGCTTTGAAAATAACCTTTTCTTTTACCAAATTGAGGGAAAAACCAGCTTTTCACAAAAACCTGTTTCCACACACACAAATCAATCATGCCAATTAATTTATAAAACAATTCACAAAACCCAAAGTAATATAGTTCATCCAACATAGTCTAGATATGAAACCACTTACCTCAGAATCGGGATGCACATTCCCACAACATGATCTACCATCATGAAAGAATGTAAGGAAAAAATGGAGTTCTTGGAATCAATCATCACATCCCAGAATCAATTAAATAAGAAAAAAGGTCGATGGAAAGGAAAAATCACAACATACCTCAAAGAAACTCATAAACCACTCCACAACCAACATAAGGGTTATCCTATGGAGGAAGATCACACAACATATCTAGAAAGGATTAATGATATTATTATCACATATCAACAAATCCAATAAAAAAACACAATAGTGCTACCATAATCAATAGAAATAAATAAGTAGAAGGATTACTCACTCAGAGAAACACACCATAATTTCAATAGAGATCATTTTATAAATGAAGCGATGTGAAAGGAGAAGAGGTCTCCAAAATCTCTTAGGAGAGTTACTAGGTCAGGAGGGAATAAATTTATGTCTGAATGAAATAAAAAATAGTCACGCATCTCCCTAAAAATACAAACCATGAGAATTACATTTTGTGTAACTTTTTTCACATCGTGTAATCCACTAAACCCAAAACATTAAAAAATCTATCACCTCGGGTAAAAATCATGATTTTTACCATTATAAGGTGCGTAATATTTTCATGTCATGTTAACGCTTTCATTCCTTGTAACAGTTCATTACATATTACAAAACCCAATACATGATGTGAATATTTTATGAATCATTTAAAATATTCATGTTGTGTAATAATTTACATAGTATGTAAAAATTTCATGATGTGTAATCATTTATATGGCGTGTAATTGATTAGAATACAGAAAAAACTCTAGATTCATCCCAAAAAGCCATACCACCACATTAATTCTATGAACTAGGGGATAATCATGAAAATCCTTTAACACATTTATACATGGACTCCATTAATTCAAACAAACATACATCCCCAAAATTTAGTTCATTTCCCCTAGCAAATTCGTACCATTCTCAGGAGTCCCAAAACACACCCAAATAAATATGGAAACAAAAGAGAGAAGATAAATACCTAAAAGTGGGTAGCAAGATGTTACACTAATCATGCAAGATGAAAAAGTGATAGCCTATGCCTCTCTCCAATTAGATATCCATGAGTATAAAAACCCAATTCATGATCTAGAATTGGATGCAGTGATCTTCACATTGAAGATTTTGTGACATTATATCTATGGGGAGATGTCACGAACCAAATCTGGTCGCCATCAAAACTGGTACCCGACCCGGCCCGCAACAAGGCCCGAAGGGTGTTCCCAATCCCCACGGGCTGGCACAAGTGCCCGGGTATCATAAAATGTTGTTTGGGAACAATTTACCTGAGTTTATAAACATTAAACAACAAACAAACTCAATAAAACGAATCTGTATTTTTCAACTAAAACCATCTTTTACAAAATTCATAACTGAATTAAATCTTTTAAAACAACTCAAATATACTATAAAAAAGATACAAAATCAAAATGAAATATCCCAAGAACCCTCATGGAAATGGGCACCGCCCTCAAGCCATCCCCATAAGACTTCACCACTAAGGACGTGCTAGAAACCTGAACCACTGGAACTAAAAACTGTATCCAAACCTGCAACAACAAAATAACAAAGTATACTTACACCCAAGGGTTTAAGTAGGGTGTGAGACAATTCCTAGTAGGATACCACCACTAAGATATTCCATGTGATAAACATTCAAAGACAAAAATCTTGCAAGTTTTCATAAACAGAAAATGCTAGTTACAATTTCTAAAAGATGAAACTAAAAAAACAGTTTTCAAGTGGGCTATCATTAAGAATAAAACTTTTAAAAATAATGTCAACACTACTGAATTTTCCAGCCAACCATACTGTATGTCGACAGTAAGAACAAAGTTACTAATGAGCACAGGCAATAGGAAATAACCCCTAGGCACTAGCTCGTTGTGGGTCCCAGGTACCTCGTATCTCGGTGAGAGTAACCATCACAATATATGTTCTCGTGCACAAGCCACTAGTAGGGAACATAACCATAACCTAGTGGTCCCCAATCATCATCATCATAATTTTGTTAGAGTTGTAAGCATCAATATTTCTAAGTGAAATTGAGGCCAAACCCCACGGATTCACTAGCATACTAGTACATGTCCACCTACCTAGATACCCGGGTTTTCCCCTTGTTCTCAAACAAGTTAAACAAGTCAATAAATATACATTTCACATAAAAATATCATTTTCACATCACAAGTTCACCAAACAGCCAACATGTATACCACACAAGTCTAAAAATCCACTTTTTCATTCAAATGAATTTTGAAATCATACTCACACCAAAAATAGCCCACAACACATTTTGCACATATTTCATAATTCAAAAAATCCATTAACAATTTATAAAATCTTTCCCAAGATTCTAAACATCACATAACAGCCCACTCACATGTTACATAATACCTTTTTCATAAACAAAGTCCATTTTTCACATCACACTCATGCAAAATAGCATGAAAACACGTTTCGCACCCACATCCCAATTTCATAAATCACCTCTACAAATTACAAAACACTACCAAATTTTTTTACAACATAACTGAACAATTTATGTTTCAAAAACTCATTTTAGGATCATACTATCACCAAAATAGTACATAAGCAAACATTTCACACTTTGTGTAACTCATTAAATCATTTACAATTTTCATAAAACCAACCCAAGAGGTGAAACCATGGTTTGCATAAAAAACCCATTTCAAAAACCTAATTAAAGACCAAAATAATACCAATAACAATCCAAAACAGAATTGGATTCCCTAAAAACATTTATTAAACCACTCTCAAGTTTTATACAAATACCTCAAACAATACCACTAAAGGTACACATGAAAAACACATGTTTTCACAAATCACGTTCAAGAAGTACAACATGGTTTCACACATTAAAACCATTCAAAAACCCCATTATAAGACCCACATGACATTAAGGAATTAAAAAACCAGAATTTTCATCCCCTTTCAACACTAATAAATCACTTTCATATGTTATAAAATACACCCAAATATTTCCCTAAGAGCCACGCATGAAAAGCACCCAATTCCAAGAAAAAATGCAACTACAAAATTAAACACTTAACTAAATACATAAAAAACAATTTTCTCACCACAAAAAAATAGATTTGAAACATACTAAATTAATAAACCAAGAAAGCTAACTCATTATAAAATGGTTATACATGGAATCACCTACCTTTTATGTTGAAACACTCAAAACATGGTACAAAACATAAACCGCACAACTGTCGCACCTCAAGGAAGTGAAATCCAACCTAAAACCAAAAGATTTCACCCAAAATACAAGAAATCAAACCTTAGGTTTTAACTATAACTTCTGGAGTTAGTAACCTTATGGATAAGGTATGAAACCATAATCACATTTAATGCAACCCTAAGCAAATTGAAAGAAGAATGAATAAGACCAACTTACTTGGGGGATCTTGTAGAAATCTCCTCACATACACCAGTAGATGAATTTTAAAACAGACAAAAATTTAAGTGAGGTTCGAACGATGATAATGAGACCATGTAGAAATTTTAATGGGTAAAAAATAGTGATAATTGAAGGAGTTATGAAGGAAACAAATTACATTTATAAATCTGCCCGAATTGAGAAATCTTAATAAGTTTCGACATGCTCTGTGAACACAAATATCTCCAAAGAGGGGGAAAAGAGATTGGGGGCTCTCCTAGATTCATTGGCCTCGGGTTAGAGGTGTAATCATTGAAAAATACTTAAAATTGAATAAGTTATTACTTAAACAAAATTGATTTTTAAAATTGGAATTGGGCTTTCAGGCAAGCCCAATCCCTTAAATAAAAACCCATATACACCTTGGTTATTGATTTATAAAGGCTCCAAAACTAAAATGGTGGTGTTAATATATCAGGGGAGACCATTTATGAATTTTAATGGGTGAAAAATATTATAAAATGAAAAATTTATAAAAGAAACAAAATTTATTTTTAAATCTGGAATTGGGCTCACGGTTTGGCCCAATTCACGAAAACTCACCCATTCCACCATAAAAGCTTTAGAAACCCCAAAAACAAAGAATAAATAGAAATTAAATGAAATTTAACTTTAAAAATAAGTCATTTATGTGACAATTCTCCCCAACATGAAAATGTTTTGTCCTTGGAAAGCCACAGAAAATCCAGATAACAAAACCAAACCCAACCGATAAACCAAGATGTACTTCTTTCTTACGCTTTTCCCCCAAAGGCCAAAACACCTCCAGTGATCAATTAAGGAAGGATTACTCTCAAAAAAAACTTACACCACTTTCCTGGAATGATAAATCACATTCATACTTTATCCCAAAAGAAAACTCTTCAAACACTTATCCAAACAAGACTCAAGCAATCCACCTAAATGAAAAAACAACTTCAAACAAGGTTACACTTACCTTAATTTAACTAAACCATTGGGTGCTCTCCAATACCAACGTTTACTCAAGTAAGATGTTGGTAGATAGATAGTTATGAATGAGACTACCTACCACCAATCCAAGACCATGGATAAATCTGAGTTATTGGTGCGGGGGGACACAAATAGGCTCCCCACTAGAAGAGACAACCTATATTTTTTCGAGACAGAATCAAGACACTAATAGGGGGAGGTTTGAATGGACTCCCTAGTAAAAAAGTTAGAATTACATTCAAATTTTATGAAGGAACATACATGAGAATCATAGTGGGTCTCCACACCATAAGAACCAACCATCTTAACCGACCAGTATGGGCCAACACAGAAAGACCCAAAAAAAATTAAAGATTTGGGAAGGGCGCATGGTTATTCTACATGGTTTGGTAAACCATGCACTAACTATGCAGATCATTCTTTCTGCGTGGCTTCCTAGCACACTTTCACTACTAATCATGCACAAAATGTGTTCTCAAACTATCTATCCAAATTTCCAACCATTATCCAATGACTCAATGGAAACCAAAGGGGGAGGGAATGACATTAGGCGATGACATGGGTACAAGGCCCTCCACCTATTTCCACTGAACGAGAACAACAGAAGAAATATGATGACACCATAGGGTTAAACTCTTCCTATCTTTCACACTGAGGATATGACATTGTACAAGGGTTTAAATGACCCAGGGATTTCCCCTAACTATGATCCAGCTTCTCTCCGAGACCTATGGCACGAGCTCAAATGATCAAAGAATCTTCGGCCTCATAGTTAGTCCTTAGAAACCCCCTGAATGAGAATTATTATTTTGGTGCCACCAAAAACTACACTTCAATCCCCGATAATATTTCCAAGACATAACACATTTTAAACTCACTTTACCCTAACCCAATATTTCACTGAAACAAGGGATTAGAAGATGAACACAAATCACACATTGTTTCTTTGGGTGAGAAACAATAGAAGTAAATAACACCTATACTCACCTTCCTAAAAAAATGGATGATTTTGAAGTTTTTACAAGGGATACATTCTCCCAACATAATATAGACTCTTATAGTATTGCATGAATTTCACCTTTACAATCAATCGAGCACATGACATCATAAGGAGTCACCGAACATGACCATTGTGACTAATATAAACAGTGAATGTAAAGGGACCTTATACTACATCCCCAAACAACACACAATTCTAGAAAGTGGACACAATATCCTCTTGTGACCACATTTCCCACACTGGAAGTTTAATGTGAAATCCTTCTTCGAAGATACTACGAAGGACCGAGAGGACCTCTTAGACACAATCCAGATACTCATCCATGCTAACAACCCCATACCACTTCCACCTTATGAAAATATGGAAACTTAAGAAGCTATGGTCTCTTTAAACCTTCCATGATCACTCTCCCACTACAAGAGGATACACAAAACCAATATAGTAAAGGGTGTATACTCAATCTAAAAATATCAAGAAAAAGATTCCTTATATTGATCAACTGGAGGGTCTTCAAATGGAGAAACAATCCGGGTTTCACTTTAGTTGTGCACTAACCCTTAATAGGGTGTACCTTATCCAATGATTGAACCCAGGGACCCAACCAGGATGGTCCATTGGTCAAGATATACCACAAACCAGATCCAAGCACATGAAGGCAACCACCATAAAGGCGTCCCAAAACATTTTTCAAAAGAGACCACTAACCTTCCCTACAACACAACTTACCAACCAAACCCAAACCCAAAACACAGTTCAACCAGGAGGTGTTATTGGACTCAAATCATCCCACAACATCAAAATTTTTAAAAACACATAATACACACCATCCCAAACTATTTATCAAGACATCATGTTTTTTTTAAAACCATTTATTTGAAAATAAATTGTTCAGCGGTAAGCGTATCGACCAATGGTACCCCATGGGCCTCACACATGCATGTCTTTGTGCCACACCGGGCACCCTCCTCATATCCATTCCGGCACTCATCCAGTAATTCCATCAACCATCCATCATCCCATAAAACCCCATGAATGTGGTCTCTCACGAAAATACCAAAGGTTAAAACAAATATTCTTTCCACTTTTCAAAACCAAAACGTTCAACCAACACATCTTTTTTCTCAAAACCACTAACCAGGTGATCAAAATCCCAATTCAAATATTACTAATATTTTCAGAAAGATACAACCATTTAGACAAGAAATCACTTTCATGTTATTCACATCAATTTTGTATCATCTTATCCCATTAAAGCACCCTTTTATTTTTTAGAAAACTCTATTGGAAACACTTTTTCAAAACCAACTTCAGTATAGTTTCTACTTTCAAAAGAGGTGTAAGCACATCATTTTCCATTTGAAAATAATTCTAAAAATTCAGTTCCACCATTTCATAAATCAAACCATTCCATATTTATTTGAAAATAATTTCACAAAAACTTTACACTTCTTAAAACCAAGTCACTTTAAAACCAAAGTTCCAAGATTTCAAAACTAAAGAACACAAGACAATGCGAGAGGAAAGTAGTTACAGTGGGTGACTTGGACATATGGTTGGAGGCCATATTATAATCACTTCACTATCATAGAGAGTGTTCTTGGGAATATCCCCGGCTCCACATGGCTTCCCAGGCCCTGTGAGCTCACTGAGACCATTAACCCAACTATCTTTTCATTTCCCCTAATCATCATCAAACGAAGAAAACCAAAGGAATTAAATAAGTCCCAAATTCCCCTAGTGACTCAAATCCTGTCATGAGGTGTGGTGATCAAGCATACTACCCATAACCAGAATACCAAGTCCCGAAAATCCTAACTCTAAACTATCCCGACTGTTCCCCAAATAACATGACCCAAAGAGTTAACTTGAACCTCATCTGATACCATTTTGGCACGAACCAAATATGGTCTCCATCAAAATTGGCACCCGACCCAGCCCGCAACAAGGCCCGAAGGGAGTTCCCGATCCCCATGGTCTGGAAAAAGTTACCGGGTATCATAAAATGTTGTTTTGGAATGATTTACCCGAGTTTATAAACATTAAACAACAAACAAACTCAATAAAATGAATCTGGATTTTTCAACTAAAACCATCTTTTACAAAATTCAGAATTGAATTACATCTTTTAAAACAACTCAAAAAGACTATAAAAAAGGTACAAAATCAAAATTAAATAGCCCAAGAACCCTCATGGAAAGGGGCACCTCCCTCAAACCATCCCCACAAGACTTCACCACCAAGGACATACTAGAAACCCGAACCACTAGAAATAAAAACTGTATCCAAACCTGCAGCAACAAAATAACCAAGTCTACTTACACCCAAGGGTGTAAGTAGGGTGTGAGACAATTCCCAGTAGGATACCACCACTAAGATATTCCATGTGATAAACATTAAAAGACAAAAATATTTCAAGTTTTCATAAAAAGAAAATGCTAGTTACAATTTCTAAAAGATGAAACTAAAAAAACCGTTTTCAAGTGGGCTATCATTAAGAATCAACACTTTTAAAAATAATGTCAACACTACTGAATTTTCCAACCAACCATACCATATAATTATGGTAAGAACAAAGTTACTAATGAGCACAAGCAATAGGAAATAACCTCTAGGCACTAGCTCATTGTGGGTCCCAGGTACCTCGTATCTCGGTGAGAGTAACCATCACAATATATGTTTTTGTGCACGAGCCACTAGTAGGGAACATACCCATAACCTAGTGGTCCCCAATCATCATCATCATAATTTATTTATAGTTGTAAGCGTCAATCTTGTTAAGTGAAATTGAGGCCAACCCCCACAGATTCACTAGCATACTAGTACACGTCCACCCACCTAGATACCCGGGTTTTTCCCTTGTGCTCAAACAAGTTCAACATGTCAATAAATATACATTGCACATGAAAATATCATTTTCACATCACAAGTTCCCCTAAAATCCAACATGTATTCCACACAAGTCAAAAAAAATCCACTTTTTCATTCAAATGAATTTTGAAATCATACTCACACAAAAAATAGCCCACAACACATTTTTCACATCTTTCACAATTCAAAAAATCCATTAACAATTTATAAAATCTTTCCCAAGATTATAAACATCACATAACATCCCACTCACATGTTACATAATACCCTTTTCATAAACAAATTCCATTTTTCACATCACACTCACGCAAAACAGCTCGAAAACACGTTTCGCACCCACATCCCAATTTCATAAATCACCTCGACAAATTACAAAACATTAACAAAATGTTTTACAACATAACTGACCATTTTATGTTTAGAAAACTCATTTTAGGAGCATACTATCACCAAAATAGTACATAATCAACCATTTCGCACTTTTTGTAACTCATTAAATCATTTACAATTTTTATAAAACCAACCCAAGAGGTGCAACCATGGTTTTCATACAAAACCCATTTCAAATACCTAATTCAAGACCAAAACAATACCAATAACAATCCAAAGCAGAATTGGCTGCCCTAAAAACATTTATTAAAACACCCCCAAGTTTTATACAAATACCTCAAACAATACCACTAAAGGTACATATGAAAAACACATGTTTTCACAAATCACGTTCAAGAAGTACAACATGGTTTCAACATTAAAACCATTCAAAAACCCCATTACAAGGCCCAGATGACATTAAGGCATTAACAAACCAGAATTTTTATCCCCTTTCAACACTAATAAATCACTTTCATATGTTATAAAATACACCCAAATATTTCCCCAAGATCCACGCATGAAAAGCACCCAATTCCAAGCAAAAATGAAACTACAAAATTAAACACTTAACTAAATACATAAAAAACAGTTTTTTCACCACACAAAACAGATTTGAAACATACTAAATTAATAAACCAAACAATCTAACTCATCATAAAATGGTTATACATGGAATCACCTACCTTTTATGTCGAAACACTCAAAACATGGTACGAAACATAAACCGCACCACCACCGCACCTCAAGGAAGTGAAATCCAACCTAAAACCAGAATATTTCACCCAAAAGACAAGAAATCAAACCCTAGGTTTGAAGCCTAACTTTTGGACATTATTAACCTTATGGATAAGGTATGAAACCCTAATCACATTTAATGTAACCCTAAGAAAATTGAAAGAATAATGAAGAAGACCAACTTACTTGAGGGATCTTGTAGAAATCGCCTCACATACACCAGTAGATAAATTTGAAAACAGCCAAAAATTTAAGGGAAGTTCGAAAAAGGATAATGAGACCATGTAGTATTTTTAATGGGGAAAAAAGAGTGATAATTGAAGTAGTTATGAAGTAAACAAATTACCTTTATAAATATTCCATAATTGATAAATCTTAATAAGTTTCGACTTTTTCCTGTGAAGAAAGCGATCTCCAAAGAGGGGGAGAAGAGATTGGGGGAGCTCCTAGTTTCAGTGGTCTCAGGTTAGAGGTGGAATCATCAAAAAATACTTAAAATTTAATAAGTTATTAATTAAACAAAATTGATTTTTAAAACTGGAATTGGGATTTCAGGCATGCCCAATCCCTTAAATAAAAACCCATATACACCTTGGTTATTGATTTCTAAAGGCTCGAAAAAACAATGGTGGTGTTAATATTTTAGGGGAGACCATTTAAGAATTGTAATGGGTGAAAAATATTATAAAATGAAAAATTTATAAAAGAAACAAAATTTATTTTTAAATATGGAATTGGGCTCACGGTTTGGCCCAATTCACGAAAACTCACCCATTCCACCATAAAAGATTCAAAAACCCCAAAAACAAAGCATAAATGGAAATTAAATGAAATTTAACTTTAAAATAATTCATGTATGTGACAGGAGAAGTGTGACATATATACAGATCATAAAAACCTCAAGTATATATTCACAAAAATAGACTCAATATGAAGCAACAAAGTTGGTTAGAGCTGATCGAGGATTATAATTATTCAATCCATAGTCATCCTGGGAAGGAGAACAAAGTTCTAGATCCTCTAAGTATAATGAATCCCATAAGCCTATCCATAGTGATGATTGCAAGGGATCTATTATTCTTGGACATGAAGAGGATGTACATGGGAATAATAAAAGTATTTTCATCCTATCTTGCTCAAATAACTACTCAACCTTCCATTTTTTAGAGTATCAAGTAAGCCCAATAATTTGATGGGATTCTATAGAAGAAGGTATTAGATATTTTGTAGTTCAATTTTTTAAAGACAGATTTATACGTCTTGGAACTCGGATATGTGTCCCATAAAAACCAAATATGAAAAGGGAACTTATGGATGATGCACATAGCTCATCCTTCTCTATTCATCCAGGAATCACTAAGATGTATAAAGGTCTGAATAAAGAATTATGATGGGATAACATAAAGAGGGAGATGAATAATTTGTATTTCAATTCTTGGCATGATAACTAGTCAAGGATAAACAATATAAGTCTGAGTGTATGATGAAACCATTTCTTATACCAGTATATAAATAGGAAAACATAACCATATATTTCATCATAGGACTCCCTTAGACATCTAAAGGCAATACTTCCATCTGGGTGGTAGTCGATCACCTTACAAAGTTAGCAAATTTCATGGCTATCAAGAAATATTTCTCTCTTGAAAATATCACTAAGATATACATAACGGAATTGGTAGGAATATATTTATTTCCACTCTCCATTATATCCAATTGATATCTGAGTTTTACCTCAAGTTTTTTGAGATGACTTTAGTAATCATTGGATACAGAATTATGTCTTAATACTTATTATCACCCTTAGAAGGATGGTCAGTATGATAGAACCATTCAAACTATAGAGGATATGTTGAGATGATTCCTAATGGATTTACAAGGATATAGGGTTCAACACCTTCCCTAGAGAAGTTCTCACATAACAACACTTTCCATTCTAGAATTCAAATGGTACCTTATGAGGCTATGTATGGGAATCAGTGTCAGAGTCCAATAAGATGGGATAAAGTTGGAAAGTAGAAGCTAAAGGGACTTTAACTTATCTAATAGATGAATAGAAGGTTTAAACCATTCAACATAATATTAAATCCATATTAATTCAATAGAAAATCTATTCAGAAAATAATAGATGTGGTCTAGAGTTTGAGGTTGGGGATAAAGTGTTACTTCATATATCATTGTGGAAGAAATTCATGAGGTTTGGGAAGAATGGAAAACTCAGTCGAAGATACACTAACCCCTTTGAGATTCTTGATCACATTAGAGTTGTGGACTATCAATTAGCATTCCCACCAAACCTATCTCAAGTACATGATGTGTTCCATGTATCCCTATTAAGAAAGTACATACCAAACCTCTCACATGTACTAAATACAAATGTGGTACCATCAAAAAATAATCTTTCATATGAGAAGTAGCTACGGAAGATATTAGATCATAGAGACAAAGTTCTATGAAACAAGACAACTCACCTAATCAAAGTACTATGGTGGAACCATAAGTTTGAGGAAGTAACTTGGGAATCAGAAGAGGTGATGAAACCAAAGTACCCAAATCTATTTTAGTGTATGAAATGAATTTTCAAGGGAAAATTATCTAAATTATGGGACAATATAATAAATAGAACTTTTATAAATTAAATTTTCTTTTTAAATGGACAGATTCCTTATTTAGTAATGTTGTTATATAAAACACCTGCTTTACTTTGGTTACTCTGGACTGTTATCAAATATATCTTTCCAAAATTAAAATTCCTTTAGACATCATAACCATTGATAATATAGCCATTATATAGATACCATTATTATTAGTATATATTAAGGTTTATGATAAAGTCTAATTGACATAGATAAAAGAAGTGATGGCCTCGACCAGTTAGATCGTACCCTATAAAGCCCATTTGTTGGAGCTTCTGAGGGAGATGGCATCACTAAGCTTTTCCCTTGACCAATCCCAAGTCGATATTCAAAAAATAAATCATGATGGAAACTGTTTATGGGATAATTTCAAGCTTATCGAGATCACAACACAAACTAAGTTCACCAAACTACCCCAAGAAAGTGTCACAGTCACACACTTTACCCTTAGGGTGCACACTAGTGTAATAAGGGGTTATGTATCTATATCTCAACAGAATGAATTTGTATATTTTTATTCTTAACAAAACAATGATTATATTTATCCCTTTTTTTTAATATTTTATAAATGATTAAATAATGAGTTTGATGAAAATTATATTTTAATATAATGAGACACAAATTGTATTTTTGAGAAATATATAGTTTCAATAAAGACACTTTTTTATGAATTCAAGAATTTTTTAAATAAATTTTATTTTCATAAAATATTCTTATTTAAAATTAATTATTTAAATATAAATGATAGTTTAATTTTAGGAAGTCAAATGTAATTTTTATAAGGGTTAGAAAACTTTCATTGTTGTAAAAACCCATCTTTTTCAATAAATGAGGATTTTTTATTCAAAATGTAAATTTTCATATTTAGTGATTTTTTTTATAAAATTAATATTATTTTTGAAATCATAATGATAAAATTATCGAATGGTGCATTTTTCATAAATTTCTGAGATAATCACTTTTTTCGGTAAAAATTAAATACAGTCTAAATATACAGTATGTATTATGACATCATAAAGGCCAAGAAGTGGTGTAATAAATACTATAAAGAGTATATATGACCAAAATTATGTTTCCTATTTAAAATAATTTATTTTTGTAAGTTATTTGATTAATTTTATAAACCCTTAATAAATCCTCCAAAACCAATATTATGTTTTATGGTTTAAAATTAATTCTTTATGAACATGACTCACCTCCACAACACCAATGGTATTATTTTAATGGTTTTGATTCTTAACCTTTTAAAATATTGAAAACCACTCCTATTTGGTAGAAACCATGATAATGTTTGTGGTTTTGATTATTTTATTATATAGAGTCCAAAACCAAAATTTAAAAATTTATAAAGAATTATCCTCTCTTTTTTTATAAATACCATGTCACAAACCATCCCAGTGGGGCTCGTGATATGACTCCCCAAGTACGCCTCCAATAGGCTAGGGGCTAGTGACTAGCTCCGAAAAGGCATATCACTAACATGGGAGACCTTATCCTAAGTACTTGTACACACTCACACATCTCCAAGCCTATACAATGCGAAAATGTAAAAACAACTGAACAACCATGCATGTGTATATATAAATCTCACAACTAGAGTATGATAGTAAGTAAAGTAAATAGGGCCAAATATAAGCACCATACAAAGAGTCTAAAAATAAGTCCAACCTAAAAGTAAATGGACTGTTGTTTGAATACCGCTGGAACACACCCCAGTCAATCTGGCCTTACTAAGAACCATCTGGTCCTAGTCTGTCAAGGACTCTGTCGAAAGGTTGTACATATACACACGATACGATACAAATGGGAAAAGACTGTGCATGGTTGAGTATAAAAATTCTGATTAGGATACCCCAAAACCACTAAGCATATAATAAAGGAAAATACAACCATCTCTACAAAGGTATATGTCTACAACACATATAACAAGAATATCCAAATATACTCAATAAAGACACATAGTCTAAAGGTAATTAAAAACTATATAAAACCATCCTAGGATTCCATCTCGAATATTCCACATAATACTCATTTGAGAGAACACACTCGTGAGTCTAATAACACTAATAACATCTGAAGAGATACGATACACAAATTATGATCACTCCCAAGGCCATGGGGTGATACCAACAAACTCAATTTGGATTAAAACACTAATTAGAAGATCAAAACTCATGTATTGTTGGTCACAACGATACCAAGAACTCCACCTAGGGCACACATATGAATAGAGGATCTCACTCTGGGCCTATTAGAGGGATTCTAATGACTCTATCCAAGAAGTCATGTTGAAGGTATCATTATCCTAGGAGTAAGAAACAATTTTGTACTAACCTTCAGGGAAAGGATAAGGGGAATATAAACTAAAAAAACTTGTCTAAGATACATAATATAAGGGATCCAAGCCATGTATAAAATAGTACATGAAATATAGTAGGGGTCACATGTTGTGTCCCTTGACCTTGGGTCCTACCCGTGTAAACAGCTCGTGTCATCATGCTATGTCCGTGTATAAGTACACGGCGAGTTGGTTGCCCGTGTAGTCTAACCATGTTCTAGTACATAGATTCAACCCATATACATGTGTCTATGTACCAGTACATGGATTATCCCATGTACCTAGTCCAATTTGTGTCTGTGTGGGGGATTAAATGGTGTTCTCCAACTCGTGTAATACAACTCATGTCAGTGTACCCTCATAGGTACACACCGAGTCTCTGAGGAGGGACCACATGTCATGTGATAGGTGTCAAATGTCGTGTGATACTTAAGTTCCTCTAAACCCCTATTTGTCACACAGGGGGGACCACGTAGTGTGTAGATTCGACTTACACGCCCTGTAGCATGGGATTTTCTAGAATCCCAAATCTATGATCCACGCATCTTCTCTGCTTATTCATCCTCCGATCTGACCATGCCTTACCTGGAAAATCATGAATCAGGTCTCGATGAACCTATCCATCACTGATCAATAAATTTCAAGCCTTCGATCTGCCCAAAAATAGGATTATTCATCATTCTTCATTATGCACTAAAGAACATGAAAATCATGTATCTACGCCATTTGATTTGTTGTCGTCTCCATTTTCACACCACTGTTGTGTCATGATGATCCTAGATATATGATTTTGGATCATTTCACTAAGAAATAGGTGTGCAACAATTTCTTGATTGGGATATGTTAAACCCAAGGCCAAATGAAGAATTTCCATAGGTGAATGAAGAACCAGGGGGAGAAAATCACAAGAAAAAAAGCAAGGAACAATCCTCATTCAATTCTCATGTATATATATATTTGTTTTCATGAGAATAAAAATTAATAAATCATCAAATCAAAGTAATTCTCCCCAAATCACCCCATAATAAACCCATCTTGCAAATATGCACAATAGATGGATCAATCCATTGGTCAATTGATCCTTGTTCATTATAGAAAACAAGAATTGGTAAAGGAAACAAACAAAAAAAATTCCCTAACTCTATTTAGATCGATCAATAATGAATAATAGATATATGTTGTGTTCATTAGCAAGATCCTCTAACACTATCTTGTACTGTTCATCAATCTATGATCTGTTCATCGTCTACCAATGGGATCTTATCCAACAGCTCTAATAGATCTCTTTAATTCTATGGGTTATGTGGATAAACCTAAAAATTTTCCATAAGCACATATTTAAAGAGGAAAATAAGGTTTCTATATCATTAAAAAAATTATTTAGTTATTTTATCCATTTTACACCCACAATGAATTTTCCACAAACATCCTGTTCTGACAAATTTTAAGTCACACCTAGGGTAAAACTCATGTTCTTAATTAAACGGTGCCCTAAAATTTCTAATCCAAGTCTCCTTTCATAATTTATTCCACTTTTTTCAGATAAATATGCACACCTACTATTTAATATATTTCAAACATTAATTTTCGGCACACTGTGTCTCAAAATTGTATGCCATCTCAGGGCATCATCTCAAAAATAATCTTTACAATATCAAAAAATAATACATGTAAAATAATAGTTATTACAATCTCCCCACCTTGGTGATTTATATCCTCAAAAATCCAAAATAAGAGCTACTCAAAGGGATGTGGGTATTGATCATGAATTTGAACCTCCCTCTCCCAAGTGCTCTCCTCAAGATTCTCGTGCAGCCACCAAAAACACACTAAAAGAATAAATTACCCACAAAGGATCCTCTACAACTAATCCTCAATCTCTTTCAAGTACTCAAAAAAGGTATCTCCATCTTTGATGTCCAGATCTCCCCAGTCAATAACGTGTGACAAGTCATACACTTACCTCTTCAACTACGACACGTAGAAGACGTCACGTACTTGGTCTAATTATAAAGGTAGATCTAAGAGGTACACCACCTCACCAAATATACATAATATTTATAAAGGGCTAATGAATCTCATAGATAACTTGTCACCTTGGAAAAATCTCATAATCCAAGTCGATGTGAAACTCATAGGAACACATGACCCGTTTCCTCAAACTCCAAAGGAAACTTTTTTCTGTCATCATAAGATTTATGACAACTTTTTGTAGTCTTAAACTGTACCTAGATGATCTACACCTTATCGGAAGTAGCTCGCACCAACTCTGGTCCCATGATTTCTGACTCTCCTAGGTCAGTCTAGCAAAGTCGTGACATATAGGGTCACCCGTAAAATGTCTCGAATGGTGCCATACTAAATGTGAAATGGTAGCTGTTGTTGTACAAAAACTCCACTGGTGGTAGGTTATCCTCCCAAATATGGAAAAAGTCCAACATGAAAGCTCACTGCTTGTCCTCTAGAACCAGAATGGTCCACTCAGTATAGCCTTTAGTTTGGGGGTGTAACACTGTTCTCAAGCATAACTGAGTCCCAAACACCTCATGTAATCCATTACAAAACTGGGATGTGAAATGAGAATCACAGTAAAAAATGACCATCGATGGAACTCCATGTATTTGGACTATCTCTTGCACATATATGCATCCCAATCTCTCTGCTAAACTCTGCTCCCAAATTACTAGGAATTGGACCAACTTAGTGAGTCAATGTACAATAACCTAGATAGAATCGTCTCCTCTGGATGTACATGGAAATATTTCCACGAAGTTCATTGATATCCAATCCCACTTCCACTCTAGAACCTCTAGGGGTTGAGCTAAACCTGTCAGAACTTGGTACTCATCCTTCACTTGCTGACAAGTAAGGCATTGAGAGACCAACTCTACAACTTCTTTCTTCATCCATAGCCACCAAAACTGGCATCGGTGGTCCTGGTACATCTTTACCAAACCAGGATGTACCACTAAAGAAGATGTATAAAACTATTTCAGAATATCCTCCCACAACATCACCGGTACCATCATGCATCCTTTGAAAACAACGACATGCTCCCCACTTTAATAAAATCCACCATGATCATGTCCAGTGGATATCCAAGTACGTAGGGTCTCACAGTCGGTATCCCCTAGTCGTGCCTCCTGGAATCACTATAATAGCGGAGGGGTAACCATTGACTAGAGGTAATATAGTCTATCTCCATCCACAAAGGATAAATGAAATGAAGTCAACTAAACTGATGCCTCATTCAGAAACTATGAACAAGATCTTATGCTGAGATAATATACTACCACATTCCCCTTCCCAGGAGTATAGATAATCTCGAAGCCATAATCCTAGAGTAAATCTATCCATCACCTCTATCTCAAGTTAAGATCCTTCTAAGAGAAGATGTATTTGAGAATATTGTGATCAAAATAGATGATAAAATGCTCACCCATTAGGTAGTGTCACCACATATTCTATGGGAATATTGTTGTTGCTAACTTAAGATCCTATGTTGCGTAGTTCTGAACACGTGGTCTCAATTGGAATGAATCATAGGAAATAACCACCTGTATCTAAATCAAAACCCAACCAAGCCTAGTTTCTAATGCATCCCAAAACACTATGTACTCGACACCCTCCTCTAGAAATCTCAATATGGGAGAACTCATCAAACTCTACCTCAACAATTGAAAAGCCTACTGGTGCCTCTTTTTCCACAGGAAATATTGCACCTTTCAAGTTAAATCTTTCATGGGTGCTGATATCCTGTAGAAATTAGGTATGAGTATTCAGTAGAATCCTTCCAACCCAATAAAGCTCCACAATTCCATCATGATCTTGGGTGGATCCTAAGATAACACTGCCTCAACCCTGGAAGAGTCCAGTGCCACTCCATCTGTTGAGATAGCGTGTCCCGGAAAGTGGATTGCCTTCATCTAGAACTAACAATTCAAGATATTTCCATAAAGATAATGCTCTTGGAGTACGTCTAGAACCATCCTCAAGTGTCTCACTTGATCCTCCTTGGACTTCAGGTACAAAAGGATATCATTGATGAAGAATACCACAAACCGGTCTAAGAAAGGCTAAAAGATATGGTTCATGAGTCCCATGAACACTGTCAGGGCATTCATCTCGCCAAAGGGTGTCACCAAGTACTCATAGTGACCATAGAAACATTTTAATTCCATATTTAATATATCCTCATCACATACTCATAACTGGTGATAGCCTAACCCGAGGTCATCCTTTGAGAACCATCGTGCCACTCTCAACTGATCAAAGAAAGCGTCGATCCTTGGTAGTGGATACTTGTTCTTCACAGTCCCCTGGTTTAAGAAATGGTAGTCCGCACAGAACATCAAGATCTCATCCACCTTCCTAGAAAACAACACTAGGTATGCCTAGGGTGAAACACTGGGTCTAACAAACCATTTTCTATACAAATTATCCAACTACACCCTCATCTCATGAAGCTCTATGGGAGCCATACAATATGTTGGCACAAATATTGTTGTCGTACTAAGGTGTAGATCAATTTATAAGTCTATCTCTCAAGAGGAGGTAATCCTGGAACATCCTCAAGGAAGCCGTCCTCATACTCTGCCACCACTATAGGAAACTAAAAACTCATAACATCCACTACACCAAGGGTTAAGCTATCCAAATGATGAATAATCAGATGCACCCTCCTATGCATGAGTCCATCTCATGCTGCTTGAGTTTCCTTTTCACCAAATAAATGAGAACCTAGTTCTGTCTCTATGGAAAAACTGAATCCTTCACATAAAATAGTTAATATGGGGGTGAAGTGTGGATAACTAGTTCATACCAAGAATGAAATCATAACACCTTGACACTGCTACCAATAGATTCCAATATAAAATCTCACCTCCGAGAGTCAGGTCACACTATTGGAAAAAGTGCATGATCATTAAGTCTTATCTAGTAGGAGTCTCCAAGCATAAGGGAAGAGACAATGGTTCAACTGTAATCTCTAAGACTTGTACAAGGTTTGTGGAAAGAAAGGAATGACTACAACTTGTGTCTATCAATACTACAACTAAGGTAGAAAAGATACAGATCGTACCATGAATCATTCTTAGAGCCTATGCGTCATAAGCTTCGACCACCTTTAGTTGTCCCCACCCCTTTCCTCCAGTTCCCTAAGCCTGGCGTGGACCACCTAGGAGTGGTGGTGGGGACAAGTCAAAGCATATACCACCTCCTTATACTTTACCAGCTCCTCTTCCACATCTTCTACCCTATAAAACTACCTACTCCTTCTATTATCTCTACCTCGGTGACCCATCCACAGTCTCTTGGTCAGCTATACGGTGGGTCGGATAATCTCTATCAAGATATCCTCTACCATCACATGAGTAACACCACCTCTCTCTAGGATGATTGGACCCACCCTGTGAGCCCTTAAATGTAGATCCTTCATCCTTGTACCTCGTCCTGAAATGTCTTACACACCCAAGTCCCTGAGACTGACGTCAGATCCCCTCTACCAAGGTCTCTGCTTCTGATTTCCCACTACCAACAACTACTAGCTGTATATGCTCATCTAAGAAACTCTCTACCGAAAAAGATTGATCTAACACCCCACATAGGTAGGAATGCATAGAGGGATAACACTGGATCATATGTCTCTATGTAGACCTTATTCGAAGGTCTGATCCTTGAAGAACTGGTCCTTATATCGATGCCTCATCACTGATGGGATCATCCTCGTGATCATGATATTGAATCCTAGCTGATATACATCGTGGAGGAATCCTGAAATAAACATGACGCATCATACTCAATGATTATATCTAGAGAGATTAATCAAAAAGGAAATGGAAAACAAAACTCATTCTATATGATTCATGTACCATTGTTTTTCCTACAACTAGTGTTCTCATGTACCGAGTCAAAAAGTAGGTGATCAGAGACTTGGGGTATGGATATGTCATCCACTACACCAACATTGGAGTCCCTAGCCTAAAATCCAAGCTAAAAACACATAACACTATTCCCCCAAACCAATATCATAGACTCTCAATCCTAAGGTAGAACTGACTACTATGATACCACGTTTTCATGATCTGTCCTAGTGGGGCATGTGATGCGACTCTCCAAGCCCGCCTCTAATAGGCCAGGGGATGGTGACTAGCACCAAGAAGGCATATCACTAAAATGGGAGGCCTTAACCTAAGTACCTATAAACATTCACACATATCCAAGAATATACTCTAATACCCCAATATCTTATGGTATTCTTTGTTTAAAATTAATATCTTTGATAGTTTATGTTTCACATGAAACCAAGTTTAAAATCGTATTATACTATTTAATATGACCGTTGGAATAGTAATGCGGCCATTGGGAATAGTAATATGACCAATAGAATAGTAACTTCACCTATAGAAGTATAAATAAAATTTTGGTATCTTATAAATGAAAATGTGGAATATTTATATCATGGATTGTGTAAATAAATATTTTAAAGATGATAAATTAAGTGTTGGAATTTTTGTTAAACATAAATGATTATTTGCAATTCTATAGTTAAAAGAAAATTTATTTTCATAAAATATATTCATAAATTAATATTTTTTTTTCTTATTATTATAAGACAATTTTATGAGACCTTAATTAATTTTTCAAAGTGTCATAAAAAGAGTTATAAGACTGAAATCAGGTTTTTTTGAGTAAATAATGATTTTATTTATAAATTAAATTCCTAAAATTTAGAAAATTATTTTCATAAAATGGAGTTCATTTTTAAATTCTACATGTAGAAAAAAATTTAGGGTGAATTTTTTGGATTTTTCTAAAATACTTGAATTTTTTGTGAATAATGAAATACAGTAATTTAGGGTATTTAACAAATATATGAATTATTGAGACATAGACAATGTATGTCTGATGTAAGCCTATAATATAAAAATATACTTAATTATTTTAATATATTTTTTGATAATTCTCAAACTATTCATAGTATTGAACCAAAATAATAAACAAATGAATAAAATATTCAAAAAACACCTCTCTCCTCTACTATAAATATCACCCCTCACCACCTTTTCTCCTCACACATTAAAATCTCCAATACTTGTAAAATTTCTGAAAAAAACTCTTCCCAAGACCACCCCTCCCATGTCTAAGAGCATTCTTTCTCAACAAAATACCAAAACTAATCCCCTTAAAGAGGTTCTCAAGGAGAAAAATTCAAGAGGTAAAAATCATCTTTCTTTTCTTTTATATTCTTTTCAATTTATTTTCTTTTCTTATCCTTTACTAAACTCCCCTTTCCAAGATGAAATGATAACTCCATTATCATTTTTATACTGGAATGTTATTATTTAAATGTAAAATCCACCATCAAGTATCTTATCCTTTTCTTTTTATTTTAAAGATGGAAACATCGTCCGTGAGGTGCCGATTTACCACCTTCATGGACGAAGTATTTTTGTTTTTCAATTACGCCGTCAAGGATAGATATAAAACCATTTATATGGTTAAACCATATTATAATATATTTATTACTTCTTATATAATTTTCTATAAATAGTCAAAATAAATAATATTAATTAATGAAACCAAATTAGTTTGTGATGATTAAAAACCCGCCAAAATAATCTAAACGATTATCACTAACATATTATCTAATGAATCATCCTCATATCTGAAAAAATGATATATATGACCATTTAATCTTATATAATTTCATTAATAATGTATAATTTCAATTCTGGACAACTATTTTCATTTTACATGATCTTCCATATGCGTATAAAAGTGAACCGTTCATGAAAACCAAGGAAACAAACACTCCCGAATGATGAAATATAATCTTATAACTCATAAAAAAGGCCATAAACAAACTTAATAAAATTGTACTAAAACAAATACAGGTTGAAAAGTTTCTAAATTAAATTATTAATGAATCAAATTTAAGTTAAGGGTTTCTTCCCGGACCTCCATTTTTCATTCGGGTTATGTTATCTCTCTCTTTACCCTAATGAAATTCTTCATTCCTTTTATATACTGATTATAAATTCAGTTTATATATTCCAAACTCATATACCCATATCACCTAATCCTTCCTTTATAGTATAATACATGTTTTATAAGTTTCTCTTCTCAATTCTTACCAATAAACATGCCCGATATAAGGGAACTTCCCTGTTTCTTACCCATTTTCAAGTACCATCCATAATCTATTTTAAGACACCATTATTGTTATAAAATCACTAATTTTTTCATGAAAAACTATTTTTTTCATTTCTGGTTTTATACAAACAATTATGACAAATAAAAATGATTTTTCAAAAATAACTCTTCTTTATAAATTGAAAAGGGAATTTCTCTTAAGAATTCCTCGATGATTTTATCAGAATATTTTCATCTATTTCAACTGATATATTGATTCTTATGATTTATTAAGATTGATATATTATTATTATCATATACCATATTTTATTAATTTTTTTATGATCATTTTGACTATGGATGTGTTATCTTGATACCATTCACCACAATACTCAGAATAGATAGTGATAATGTTTATTGATTGGGGAAAGTTATTTACATTTCATATATATATATATTGTTTGTGTTTTACCTAATTCATATGAGGAATGAAATGGAATTAGTAAGTGACAGGCGTGGCCTGCTATAGCCCCTTTATTCATCGGTAGTCCTCATGAGATAAAACAGATATGGACTTGGCCAAGGCCTGGCCCATTTTTTTAGATATGGATTTGGATAAGCCCTTAACTATTTATTTTCAGATGTCTTGGATGAGGCCTCAACAGTATGTTTTAGATGTCTGACATTATGAATTCCCTCATTATGCTTTTAGTAATTGATAATTCATGTGATTATTCAACTATTAGAATATCTATTGTTAATTTTCTTTCTTATGTAATTATTTATGAAATTATTTAGTCATTTTTCACTCTTGCCCTATTATGATCAAGATTATTATTTAATGGAATGTGTTTTTAGTTATTCACCATGTCTTATTATTTATGATATCTTCTAATATATTTTTTACCCTTATTGAGCATTTGATCTCACCCCTTTCTTATGTTTTATTTTCCCCCAAGATGCAAACATTTTTATTATGAATGACTCATAGTGGTAATCTAGGAGTTTATGGATGTTTCCAATGGAGTTGCTATGTTTCTTTTCCTTTCAAGTTAAAATGTAAAACTTATATATGTATCTAGTTTTCCAAATCTACTATTTTTTCTATCCTTTGGGACAAGATCTCTTGTTAATAGCACTAATGTAATAATTTAAGGCTCTGGCTCTGAGATAATGGGGTCATGGTCTTTATAGTTTGTATCAGAGAAACGTTTAGTAGAAAAATTGGAAACTATATTTAAAGAACTTGGATTGGGAAAAATAACCCTAAGTTAGACAATGAGGATAATCATATAAGAAAATCCTATAATTTTGGTAAGGTAGAGATTATGTGGGTATTTCTAAATATACATCTTTGTCTAGATATTATAAGTGGTTGTGGTTCTGGCACAAATGTGCCTAGGGGTAACAACACCGACAAGGTGCATTAGTACTTACTCGACATAACCTGGTACATGACAATGAGCCTTATTGTGCACCTGGTTTGACACTACCAAGGTTTATGCTTATGATAATTCATATTTTCTTTAAAAACCATTATTAAGGGTTTAAAAGTAAATATGTCCCCAAAGAAACCATGTTTATGATTATGAAATTCGCTATGCATAAAATTTTCAATTTATGTTAAGTATTTTTCTAGTTTGAAATTATGCATTACGATTCATAACCTAATTTAGTGAATGCCATTATTTATAAACAATGCCTAATGAAGGGAATAAAAACTATATCAATACATGTATCCCTTGTAGGAATTTACCTCCTATATAAGATAATGATGTTGGATTAGGATCTAAAACTAGATCTGAGAAACTTATAACTATATTGGGATAGATGAATCAGGTTATGAATAATAACATTATCCATATGGATCATCCAGATCCATAACATGGAGGAACAATGTTAGACCACTTCATGATAAAACAACCTCCATCATTCAATGGGACTACAAACTCATTTGTAGTAGATCAGTGGATAAGTTCCTTAGTGAAGATATTTATCACTTTGGGAAGTAATGAAAAAAATTTATCATAGTATTTTATCATCTATTAAGAGATTAATATCAATAGTGGTTATTGATTCGAAACACAAAGGAGCAGGAATAAATAACAAACATGGAATGGAAGGTTTTAAAGGAGATTTACTTAGAAAAAATATTTCCCTTTTGAACAATGAGTGAATATGGAGAGGTAATTCTTGAGTCTGAGATAGAAAGAGGATAAATATTTTTCCAAGTACAAATCCAACTTTACAAGTTTAGTAAGGCATGTCACAGACTACATATATAATCTAAGGAGAAAGATTGGTCAATTATTTGATGGTTTAAAACCATTACTTCGAAGGGAACTGGTCTCCCAAAATTTCTCACCATATGAAGATATAGTCTCATGTACAATAAAGACAGAGAAACAATTATTTAAGTATTATGACTTTAAGGGAAAACAAGATAAGAAGTGGGTGGCATAGCAAGGGATGGATAAAGTGAATCATAAAAAAGGGAATTTTCCAATGTGTGATACCTGTAGAAGGAAACACCCTGGTGCCAACTTAAAAGGAAAAGGAGTTTGCTATAAGTGTGTTGAGAAAGGACATGATTCTCATGATTTCAAGGGAAATAAATAATCTACCAATGTTCAATACTATAATTTTAGGGATATGGGACACTATGAAAATGATTTCCCAAATCCTCAAGAAAAAATTCCTCAGAAAAGGCCACATGATCAAGGATAAGCTTATGTGATCACAATATCTAAGGTAAAAGATTCTAATGATGTGGTGGAAAGTAATTTAATAATATCCTCAAATTTATCTAAATATTTATTTGATTATATATCATCACATTCCTTTATATCTTCTTAGTTTTCTTTAAAAATTAGATATTTCCAATTCACCTTAATAAGGTATTTATCAGTAAAGTTTCCTAGTGGAAACCTTATTGCAAAAAATATGTGTCGAGAAGTTCCTATTATGACACATAAACATGCTCTAATTTCTTATTTTATCATCATATCAATGGTTAATTTTGATATAATCTTTGGTATCGACTAAATTTTAAAATATAATGAAAAAAATTATTAAAAAGATAAGGAAATTGTGATTTGTGCCAAAGGTATGGAATTTATCATCATTAGAGGGGAGAATTCATCATCTGATTCATATCTAGATCCACCTCCAGTAGCTTTTCTAAATGAAATTTGTAGGGAAGATGATAAAACATTATCTATGGATGAGGAAGGAAATATTCAAATTGAGGAAGTACCTGTTTTATAGGAATACATTGATGTATTTCCTAAGGATTTACCTATACATCCTCTAGAGTGGGAAGTTGAGTTTCCTATTGATTTAATTCCTGATGCGAGACCTATATCAAAGAATCCTTATAAAGTGGCCACTATAGAATTAGTAGATATGAAGAAACAAATAGAGGAATTGATTGATAAGGGATTTATTCTCCCCGGTGCTTTTCTATGGGGATACCCTATTCTCTTTGTCAAGAAGAAAGATGGATCCACGAGTTTTTGCATCGACTATAGAGAAATCAATTCCATTATAATAAAGAACAAGTATCCTCTACCTCACATTGATGATTTATTTGATCAACTTTAGGGACCTTAATATTTTTTAAAGATTGACATTCAATATGGATATCACCAATTTCATGTGAGGAAGAAAGATATTCCTAATACAACATTCCAAACCATGTATGGACATTATGAGTTTACAGTACCATTTGGACAGACTAATGCAACCTCTGTTTTTATAGAACTAATGAACAGAGTGTTCAAGGAATATCTTAATGATTTTTTGTGGTATTCATTAATGATATATTTATATATTAAAAAATCTACAAGGATCATGATAACTACTTGTAGATTTTTTGGATACTCTTATAAGAAAAGAGTTATATATGAAGTTTAGTAAGTGTGAATTCTGGCTTCAAATAGTTTCTCTTCTTGCCCATATTATCTCTAAGGATTGAATCTCAATTGATCCTATGAAGAAAAAGGTAGTTTAGAAATTTCTCAATTAATAATATCATAATGATGGAATTAATAATGTCGGACATCGGAAACATGTCATCGAGGCCTCGTCAAAGATATCTCATTTGGTCAGTCCAGCCTCACTAACCATTGTCTGGTCCTAGTCTGTCAAGGAGTCTATTAAAATATCGGTAATATGCACAAGACAAGACTTGTGGGGGAAAATCCCATGTAGATGTGAGTATAAAAATACCTAGTAAGACACCCCAAAACCACAAATAATACAACAATAGAAAATGCATTAATCTCTACATAGGTATATGTCTACAACACATATAACAAGAATGTTTAGATATACTCAAAAATACACACAGTCTAAAGGTAATTCATAACTGTAACATACCATCCTAAGATTCTAGCTCAAAGATTCCACATAGCTCTCATATGGGAGAACACACACCTAACTCTGATAGCACCAACAACATCTCAAGAGATATGATACACAGATGGGGATCACTCCTAAGTCCATGGGGCGATAACAACAAACTCAATATGGGTTAACCCACTAAGTATAGGATCGACGCTCGTGTACTTTTATTCATGAAGATACCAATAATTCCACCTAGGGCACAAATATAAATAGAGGATCTCACTCTGGACATCTTGAAGGGATTTCAATGACTCTATCAAAGAAGTCTTGTTAAAGGGATCATTGTCCTATGAGTAGGAGAAAATTCCATACTAACCTTTAGATAAATGATAAGGGGACCATTACCTAATGAAACTTGTCTAAGATATAGAGTAAAAGGTATCCAATCAATGTATAAAAGAGTACACGGTGTGTAGTAGGGGTCACATGCCATTTCCCTTGACCCCGAGTCCTACTCGTGTAAATGAACGAGTTTATCATGTCATGTCTATGTAGAAGTACACGACATGTTGGCTGGCCATGTAGTCTACCCATGTGCCATTACATATATTCATTCCATGTACATGTGCCCCTATACCAATGCATGGTTTGTCCTATGTACCTAGTCCAGGTTGTGTCTGTATGGGGGAGTACACGACATGCTCCAACTCGTACACTCTAACCTGTGTTCGTGTACCCTTTGAGGTACACACTGAGTCTTCAGTGAGGGAGTACATTATTTTTGATAGGTTTCACATTCCGTTTGATTCTTAAGTTCCTCAAATCCCCTAGTCGTTACATAGGGGGGCCACATGATGTATATATCCGACTTATATGTTGTATAGCTCAAGATTTTTCAGAATCCCAGATCCGTGTTCCATGTGTCTTCTCCACTACTTTAGCCATTAATTCGGCCATCACTTACCTAAAAAATTAATAAAAAGGTCTAAATGAACCTATCCATCACCGATAAACAAATTTTAGGCCTCCAAATCCACTTGTAAATGGTGTTATTCATCATTCTTCATTGTGCACTGAGGAACACGAAAATTGGGTATCTACGTCATCTGATTTACTATCGTCTCCATTGTCACACCACCATCATTTCGTGATGATCCTAGATCTAAAATTTCATATCGTTTCACCAAGAAATGGTTGTGCAACGATTGATTGATTTGGATATGTCAAACCCTAGGCCAAATGAATAATGCTCGTGGGTGAATGAAGAACCGGGGGAGAAAAGCAGAAGAACAAAAGAGAGGAACAAACCTCAATTCATATTCATATCAATATCAATTCATTGGTGTGAGAATAAAAATGAATAAATCATCAAATTAATGTTATTATCACAAAATAATCCTGAAATAAACCCATCCTCCAAATACGCATGACCCATGTATCAATCTGTTGTTCGATTGATTCATGTTCATCGTAGAAAACAACAATGGGGAAAGGAAACAAAACAAACAAATACCCTACCATGATTTGGATAAATCGCCAAAGAATAATGAAGTTGTGCTATGTTCTTTGGAGAGATACTTTAATCTTGTCTCATACCATTCGTTGATCTTTGATCTGGTCATCATCTTCCAATGAGATCTCCTCTGACGGATCCAATGGCTCTCGTCAATTCATAGGGTTATGTGGCTAACCCTAGGAATATTCCTTAAGCACATATTTAAAGAATGAAGTTAGGACATTGCATTATTAAAAAAATAAAATTATTTATTTAATTATTTTATCTATTTTATGCTTGTGATGACTTTTCCACAAATGAACCATGTCGACTAAGGTTAAGTCACATCTAGGTTAAAACCCACATTCTGAATTCAACAGTTCCTTTAGATTTATGATCCAACCCTGAATTCATAATTTATTACACTTTTTCCAAAAAAACCACACCTGCATTCTATTTAATATATTTCAAACCTTTATTCTAGGTACACTGGGCCTCGAAATCTCACACCGTCTCAGCACCTGGTCTCAAAAATAATCCATACAATACCTAAAAATAATACAGGAAAAATATGATTCATTACATACCAACCCATCATTACACTCCTATTCACTCAAAACCCATTGATTATAAAGTTACTATCCCTATCCTTGTCTAGATACCTCCCAATGTGTTCCTAGTTTCTTAATTAGCTCCTCCCACAATCTTAGTAGCACCCACTCAAGTAATGGATCCTCTCATCCTCCTCTTTATTCAAGCATCTTCTTTATATCATACTTTTTGATTTCCAATTGTTCATGATGGAATATATTTTCACACGTCCATGTTACTATCCTTATGATTTCCAATAGATGATATATCATTTCCACTCTCATTAAACCCTTCCATGAGTCTTTATGTACCCTCTTTATGCTTCCAAAATTATCCTACAATCTTCCAAACAAAAAATTTGTGTAGTGAATACCCTCCCCCATTTCCACTCAATTTTATTCACCTAGATATACCTATCCTTAATTTATTTGGGACTTCCATGTATATAAACCACACTCCTTAATCGTGGTATTGAAAGTGATGAAATATGTTGTTATGTTGTATGATCTATGTGGCGCACTTATGCATGTACATGATATCAATGTGATGGGTGGGCCTAAAATTATATATCTCTCCAAAGAATTGGGTAACATTTTTATCTTATGAGATACTATGTATGGAGCAAGGGAGTTTATCCTAAACATAATATGTTATTATTTCTTGATGGTTATCTTTGGATTGTGTTTAGGATGTTATATTTTATGTTGTTTCCACATTCATATGTTTCTTTGTTGTTATCATGTTATATCATGCCCCATTGTTCAAAATTTTGATTCTCGCCCCTTTTATGTCATCTTGAAATGCCTCTTGACTCACATTTACTACTTTAATCATCCTATGATTTAATTATTCCCTTAATATGATTTATAGATCATCACTTTCTTATGTACATCACCAAGTTATCCCATGAAATTTTAAAAGACCAATGGATTTTAAGGGCATGTTCTGGAGTTTTTAAATAATTTCATTGCATCCATGTTTCAATTTATTGTGTTATGTATCTAATTATCTAAAAACACAAGGCCTATCGATCTTCTAGGATTTTATTAAGTTAGTTTTTATGTAATAAATCATAAATTTACAGTTATTAAAATGTGGGTTTTCGTACCGATTTTTCACAATATGACATACATTGTCACATCGTGAATCCATCCAATAATTTCCAAACACTTGTAGGTTCTTATAGGTTCTCCAAAACCTATTCCCAAGGGATCTTAAAGCTTAATTCATCCAAACACTAGTATATTACACATTCTAAAACAAAATTTAAATTGGTTTTATACCTTGGAAAGTTTTAAGGTTTTACAATGTTTCCATCTTAAAGAATTTTTTCCTTAAGAAGCACTCTAAAAAAACATTAATCCTTTTCAAAAACCAACATTAGCCATTGAGCCTGTATAATAGACTCCCACTCCCATGAATCCTTCTAGATATGTATATTTTTCTACTTCACATGCACTAGATGATCTATATCACAATGATGGGACTCTTTCATCTTGATTTACTTATACAATAAGATGCTCTTCAAAAGACATGTTAGCCTCAAGCACAACATCTTATTAATGACACTGTATGGGGTCCCAATTATACGCAAAAGCAATGAAATCAATTATCTCCTCTTCTTGGATATTTTCCCCAAACCAAAACCTTCACTATATTTCGTCACATAGTTCATCCCTAAGAATAATGAAAAAATATAGGGTTTCACCCCTTAAATCAGGAGAAAAATTGAATTTACTCCCTGAAATTATCAATGAAATGGGGTTCACCCCTTGAAACATGTCACAAATTGATTAAGATCTGAATGGAAGTCTACATATGACTACTTACTACTTCAGGATGACATCATCCATTCCTAGATCAACTGAACATGCCTTTAAGTCTCCTACATGAGACTTGAACTGATCATCACCAACTCACAAGCCTTCAACAAAATATGAGTCATACCACCCTAAAACCAAGTGGTCCTTACAAGAACCATTGAAACCTAGGATTCATGGTATAAGCATGTCATCTATGATCAAAATTTTCCACTCGGAATATACATTAGTCTATATATAAAAGGTAATAATCAAAAGCACATGTGTACAAAGAATATTTTTCATTTCTCACTAAAACATACCTCATGTATCTTTCCTGAATCATCATAGTCTCCATGCCCTAATGAATGAATAAAATGATATGCCTCTCTCTGATTATGGTTATGCCAAAATTGTACCCAAACCAGCTCCAATGCTCAAAACCTCACTAACCCATAAATCATGACACCGATTATTTCAATTAACTCTACCATGATGCCTCACTCATGGTGGCATTTATGAACTTCCAAAATACTAAAATCACACATCAATGGTTGAGTCCATTGGTCAAATATAATCCATTTATCACCCAAAAATATATTTCAACACACAATGTCATTCCCAAGACTGTTTGCAACATAAGGCCTCACCTCATTACTCATGTCATCATGTCATCCCAAAGAACCGAAGTCTTTCAAAATTAGTTAGTTTATCATTATGATTCTCAATAATCAATCCCTATCCTACCCCTCAACTTAAACCAATGTCTAGTTGTTGTCAAAAATTGATTATACTAACCTCATCAAGAATTTCATCAACAAACACCCATAGATGGGTGCCTTCTATTTTCTACATCTAACTCAGTCACTTATACCCAAGTGATGTCACAAAATTTCAACTACCTATAGGTTGGTTTCATCAACCCATCACTTCCAACATTTACTAGAAACTTCTCATGACAGGTGCCATGTTCTCAAATAGTCCAACGTGGACTTCCCATCATAATAATTTCTTATTAGAAACCTATGATCACAATCCTACCTAGTATCCAAACATTATAATACTTGAGCCTTTATCATGTCACTTGAGCAAGTCTTCAACTCAGGTATTTATCAAGAATTACTAATATTGTGGTTCCTCACACCACTACTTCCCAATTCCATCGATAAACCATCATAGTACACATGGTCCTGATAGATCTAACTCAAGGTTCACAACCTTTCTAACTATTATGGGAATGTTTTTTTCATACTACTAAAAGTCCTACCTATGCCTACTATAAATTCAAAACCACATCGGTTCCCAATTATCCATATCTAATGAACTCTCTAGTTATTTTTGCAACATTCCAACCCACTCAGCATTTCACAAGATCCAATGATCATCACACGACAACTCACACTTTCCACCAAAGGTCACAACTCACACTTCATATGAGTTGACCGTCTTAATATCACCAAATCCATCATGAACCCATTCCCAATTCATCATATATTATAGTTACATTATCTCATGTATCATTCACAACCTGATGCGAATATACATCACAACCTAAAGGTTATACACCCTCTTCCTCTTTTCACTCAAATAACGAATATCATACCTTTCTATTATTTTTCATAATGGATCATCCATAAATTCCATTGGAAACCCATTACATCACTCTATATGGTTGGGAAAAACAAAGGAGTCCTAGACCCCACCAGAACCTACTGACACCTCAAAAGGTCTCGAACCCAACGAGTCTCTGGGGACTGAACATGTACATCCCCAAATAGTTTATATAAACACTTGGAGCATAAATTTAAACATAATTCATTTTCATATTTTATTTTGACCTCACATTAGGTGTCATGTAACTTTCCCAACTCAATCTCTCTATCCCGAAGATTTACAAAAAAATACCCATCGAAATGTCCCATATTCTATCCAAATTCAGTCATATAAATTCAAACATCAAGCTTACCTCCAAAAAAACAAGATTATGCTGTAATATTCCACCAAACTTATAGATTAAACAAAAATCCACTCACTTAGTACATAGTAAATTAGTATTTCATATAACCATTCACAACGATGATCAATAGCTCAAGTTTCCAACTGGACATAACTAGAAAGTGTATATGTAACACCCTAGTTTTATTTCTATAATTTATTGATTAATTTTTTTATTTATTTTCATCATTGATTTTCAGGGATAATACTTTTTATTTTTTAAAAATTATAAGGATTCTTGGCATATCGCATGGTTAGCACGTGGTTAGTGTTAACTATGTAGAGACCATGCAATAGGGTTCTATCTAGTAAAAATCAATTTCACATGGTTGGAGCATAGTTTTCTAAACCATGTAATCTAACTATGTGGTGCCTTGTGTGCCTAGTTAAGGCTATTTAGTTGATGCACAGTTTGGTTAAACTATGCTTAGACCATGTGAGGTGGCTAGTTTTAAATTTATTTAAATTTCCAAAAATTCCCCTTACCCCTTTAAAGCCTAAATCCCACCCTATTTGGATCTCATGACACACATGACTGAGGAAACTCCCAAGAATGTGAACCCCTCTCCTCTAACCACTGTTTATGGGTGATTCTTCCCCCTGATTTCAAGTATGATCTCCATGAGTAAGGTTTTACTTCCCTTTGTTTTCTTATTGTTATTATTATTATTATTTTCTCAGTTTTTCATTCTCATCCTTCACTACATCACACTCTAGACAAAACCTAGGTGTGTTATGGTTTTAATTTCTTTCAGGTTTTGTTTTCTATGGTGTGTGATATACTATTATAACCTTCTACTCACCATTTTTGGAGGTTTTGTGCAATATACATACTTTCTAGGTAGGTTTTCCATGCTTTATATAATATCCATGAACCCAAACTCCCATATTCAGTGTTGAAAACCTAGACTTTACATTTTTGGATTTGATACCGATGAAGGTGACCCAATTTTTTCTAACCATAGATTAAAAAATCAAAAATAAAAATATTGGATCACTTACATTCTCAAGGACCTTTTGGTTTTAGATTTTTAAATAATTAAGACAAACTCTTACCATTAGGGATTTCTAAAAAATTAGTCCATAAAGATAGACATCATCTCCCACTATACCCAACTTTTCATATTCCATATTAGGTCATCATTATCATCCATATTAAACCCTTTTAGATATAATTCATTCAACCTAAATCTTTATAACCTATGGAAAATGAAACATAACGAGAGTGATCTCAAATTCTCAGTAAGGGTAAACATAAGCTTTAACAATTGAATGTCCTCAAGGAGAATAATAATAGCATAAGGGTATGCTGACATAATCAAATTTCATGAGTATTATATAAGAATATTCATACCCATCAATACCTAGATCATCAAACATGAAAAAATAGAATAAGGATTTAACAAAGGCACGAGTCATCAGAATCAATAATCATGATCCATGTGATATCAATATTGATCATAAGAAACATTATAAACCCATATCAATTTTAGATAAAACTTATTAGTATCTTGTAACATTATCTTTACATCACTTATTAAAAATAGAATAACCAATATGGTTGACTTCCATCTCTAGAGTACCCAATGTGTTGGAGGGCTGTAACAAACCCACCCATCATTGGTTTATCACAGAACCATCCATCCTTGGTTAATAGCATAACCACCCATACTTGGTTTATAATGGAACTACTTGTCCTTGGTTTATAATGGAACCACCCATCATTATAAACAATTTCCAGGAACTATGTCAGGAATAAAGTATATAGATCATTCATTTCATCATAAACTCATTAAAACAACCTTTATTCTTTTCAAAACTTCATTCACCAGAAAAAAAAAGAAATGATTTCTATAAACATATATTTGAAACATGATTAAACCATAGAAAATAAATGGGTTCCATAAAAATCTCTTAAAAACATGATTAACCAATTTAAACGAAAAAATTTACATAACAATCTATTTGAAACTTGATTAACACATTGAAAAGAAACGGGTTATGTAATAATATATTTGAAACATGATTAACCCAAATAAAATAAAAGGGTAACGTAAAAATCTATTTGAAACATTATTAATCCATATAAAATAAATGAGTTACAAAACAATATCTTTGAAACCTGATTAACTCATAAAAAAGAAATAGGATACATAACAATCTATTTGATACATGATTAACCAATATAAAATAAATGGGCTTCATAAAAGTCTATTTGAAACATGATTAACCAATAGAAAATAAATGGTTTACATAGAAATATCATTTAAACATGATAAACCCATAGAAAATATATGGGTTCTATAATAATCTCTTTGAAACTTTATTAACATATTTAAAATAAATGGGATCCAAAACAATCTCTTTGAAATAATATTAATCCATATAGATAAAGAATGACTATGGTAACATTAAAAAATTTATAAATTATAGAATAAGTAATAATAATGGATATTGATGTTAATTAATATAAATACCATTAAAATATCATTAAAATCATTTTTTAGGAGAATAAATTTTTCATTTTGAAAATCACTTTTAAAAACTAAAAATTCCAAAAATGTTGTGAAAATACTATTTATTAAAAAAAACTTGGAAACATATAAAGGAAACATCAAGGAAAATAATGGACATGATGGTGGAAAAATATTTTTATTTCATAAGTGTTAAAAATAAACATTCTTTTCAAAACACTTTGAAAAATGGAATAAAAAATGACCAATTTGGAAAGCGTTAAGAAATTTCCTTTTAAAACCTTTTAAAAGAAGGTAAAAGATCACGTAAAATGGATTTAGAAAATCATTTAGTTTTTATAAATAATTTTTTTTTTAACATTTTAGAAAACATGGATATAGAAGAGAAATATACATGATCAAAAATAAAAATAAAATATTGGTATCACTTACAAACAACTTTCTTGATGTTTCTTCAATCAGTAAGGGAGGAAATAGAAATTAAACATGTGAACCACATTAATAAATAGATGATAATAAAATATATGTGTTTAAAAAAAATATCATATCATTTCCTCTAAAAGAACATTTAACATAAAAATCTCAAAAGAAATGAGATCTTAAAATAAATCCCTTTTCACTTTGGAAACTCTTCAATCATAATCCATGTGAAAGAATAAATTCAAATGATACTTTAAATATCATTAACATAAAGAGATTCTTGATATAATATGTCAAAATGGTAGTACATACACCTTATAAAAGAATATAGGTTCATATCACAAAAATATGTCTTGTGGAAATTAATTTTGGATGATTAACCCTTACAAATATCATATCATTTAATTGAGAGTTAATCAATTGAGAGATTATGTGAAACAAATGTAAATAAAAAATGGTGTAAATATATAATAAATAAGTATTAGTACCTTTGAATTAAGTAATTCAAATTGAAACTTAAAATAACATGATTTATGAATTATTAATGATATTACATGTACAATGGTAAGTAAATAAACCACACAAAAAAAATAAGTGGGGAATATGGAATATTTATCACAGAAGTAAAAAACAAGATGAGAAAACCATTACCATGGGTCTATAATTTCCTTGTATGTCATTTAACTCTTGCAAAATAATTTTACATCAATTACTTAATTTCTTAATAAAATATTCTAGGTTTAATAACATATAATTAAATAATTAATTTTATTTATTTTTAATTACATATTTAAATATTTAATCAGTTAAGTCTATATTATGTGTTTTGAGGATGTTTGGTTCATTATTTCAAAATTAATTCAGTGTGTTGACCATGGTCAAAGAGTTCATTATTTAAACATATTTAGAATAACAATTATTAAATAATTATAATATTTATATGTAAATTATAATTTTAAAACCAGTCATAAAAAATGGTTATGAAAAATGAATTATGTTACGATCATGAAGATGGTAGTCCGTACATACGTATGAGTAACATTTCAATTTTTCAATAATCATTATGGAAAGAATTTGTGTTTTAAGAACCTGGGTTTTGAGCCTGTAAGACTGAGATTTTCTTGATGTTATTCCTGAGTAGGTCGTTCAGACGGCGTGTGATTCCGAGCCCCGGTGTGGCCGGAATTAAATTTAATTACATTCAAACTATACACACAAAATAAACATAATAAATCCTAAAAGGTTGCTTGTATGGGAAAATCGAGGGCACCATTGAGTCCGGAGCATTCCATTTACCCTAGGAGGGGTGTAACTTTCACGGGTGCGGCACTTCTGTGGAAAACGCCACCAGGGGAATTTTTGTAATTTAGCGGCCTCGGGCGTGAACTTTACAACATCTGAATGGAGGCTCGTGTTAAAATTCTGAGACCTCGGTTACGCTCAGAATGTGGATTTTACCCTAGATGCGGCTTAACCCCGACCCCGCCGAAAGTTCGGGTACGAGGCCTACTGGTGGGTGTTTAAGTGTTTCTCAACTTAAACACTTCTCCCCCACCCCATTATTTCACACTTGGAGTTTTTATCCCTGGTGGAATCCCTCTAAACAAAGGTAGAAACCTTCTTCAAGCTTCCCCTCCTCTCCGTCAAGGCGGTGGAGGCTCCGGCGGATCGTTCGTGAAGCTATGGGCTACGCCCAACGAGGTAGGAGTTTGTGTTTTCATTTTTAAATTTTGCATATACTTAGAACTCTATTTTTTGCATCGAAAAGATTTCCAATCGTTAAGAGAATACCATAGATATGTAGGTATAGATCCGAGCTTTTCAACACTCTTTTAGGATCGAAAATCCGAGTCCCGGGGCGTCTGGGGGAGCCCCAGGAAGTTTTCCGGCCAAACTTTGGTTTTTTTGCGGTCCCAGGCGGTGGCGGTGGCATGGATCCCAGGTGGCAGAACAAAGTGACTCTCATGCAGCGGCACGGCGGGCATCTACGGTGGACCGGCGTGGAAGGTGGAGGTCACCGGTGTAGGGCGTGACGGGGGTCGCGGCGTGCAACCCCGAGCAGGAGACCGAGACCCGCATCCGGGGGGTCTCCACGTGGAACAGCGACCGGCCACGAGGGCCGGTCGGCACGGGTGGACCATGGGGCAGCGTCCGAGCCGCGTGGAAGGGTTTTGGGCCAGCACTGCAGGCCAGGCCGGCCGGCGCGGCCCGGCCCAGGCTGGGTGGACCGGCTGGACCGGGCCAGTCCAGCCCTAAGGGGTTAGCCCCCTTGTCTTCGGACACCCGTAACTTTCACTATGGGTGTCGCTTTTTCATACCATCTATGGAAACACAATCCTTGGATTGAGTTAGAGTTTTTAAGATGGTCTCGGGGATTTTTAATCCCCGAGATGGGGGCTCGGTGGCGCGACACACCGTTAAGTATTGTTTAGCGCCTCACCGGGATTCTTCTTTCAGATGGAACGAACACATCTAGAGTCTGTTTAAGGCACCTTCAGCGGCATTGTGACCCTAGCGTCGAGACGAAGTTGTCTAAGGTGTTTTTAGGCGTTGAATCCAGAGTTGAGTCGTGGGCCCCACGGGCCGTATTTTAAGTTGTGAGCAGCATTTTGCGACTTTTTCATAAGACGTCTGTTCGGGGGAGAATGAGTAGTCGTTTCGGCATGTTTTTCCAAGATCATCGCGATGGCGCAGTTCGCCCAACCTCTTTCAAGACCGAGGTGTGGGCCTCACGAGACGTTGTATGGTCATAAAGAGGTGTTGAATAACTTTTTCTTCGGGGGTCCGTTACAAGTGAGTAAAAAGTCTATCTCGTGTGTTTTTTCATGAGGATTGAAATAGTGTATTCAGTTTGGGCTTGTGGAGCCTCTTTCTAGATCTCATTAAATGTGGAAACATGAAAGGGCATTGGTCAGAGGTTCCTTTGACACACTCTGAACCAACACACGGTAGCGATGTTAGTGACACCCAGAGATGGTTCGGGCAGTGCGGAGTTATCGGAATAGTTCAGGGTTTACCCTCCAGCGGGGCTGGGCAGTGGGTTACCCATTGACCTTAGGGTTTACCCTCCAATGGGGCTGGGCAGTGGGTTACTCATTGACCTTAGGGTTTACCCTCCAACAGGGGTTGGGTAGTTGGTTACCCATTGACTTTAGGGTTTTCCCTCTAGCGGGGCTGGGCAGTGGGTTACCCGATGACCTCTTAGAGTTTACCCTCCAGCGGGGCTGGGCAGTGGGTTACCCGACGACTTCTTTCAGACTCATCTCTTTTTATGTGGCTAGTCAGTGGCTTCTCTCCGTGATTACCGGAGCAGGGCCCTTGGTTGTACGGTTTAGAGATGAGACAACTTTGATGTGTAGGACTGATGGGCATCAGTGATGAATATCCTTAGAACTGTTGGTGACTTTTCCTGGGATGATCTTGGAGATAGATATCCTCTTACACACTCGTTCAGGTTTCTTTTTGATCATATATATATATATATATATATATATATATACACACACCCTACTTTGGTTTCCACTCCTTGGGTTCAGTTACTCTCCTTCTAGGAGGGGAGAAGACACGCGGGGCATGCCACGTGCTTTCTGTGTCTAGCTCCTCTTGGTTGGGATGAGTCTACTTCCTTTATTTTGTTGGGTTGAGCTGCACTCTCTCTATTATACTCTTACATTGTTCTTTGTTCTGTCTACTGCTCACTGTTTTAGTACCTCCTTTGTTTCTCCCTCATGCTTTCAGGGCATCTTACTGACTATCTTTATACTCACCCCTGTTTGGGATTTTACCGCACTTGGTGTGCCCTTGCAGATGACGGATAGGTTGATCGAGACTACGGAGGAGCGTAGAGGACACAGAAGCTTGGGCTGCGTTCAATGGTCGTAGTAGGACTTTCAGGTGTGAGACTCACCAACTATTTACTTTTGTTTACCTATTGTCGGGTTGTGGCACCTTTGGGGTTGGGCACATGTTTTGCCCTTTTTATGTTCAGTCATCTTGTCAGTACTTTTCAGCACTTTACTTTTTCTATTTAGAAGTTGAAGCATGACTGTGGTTGGGTTATAGTTGTTTGTTCTTTGGTTTTATTTTTTTACTCTGCACTTCTTCATTGAGTGGGATATGTGTACAGGTACTTAGGCAAAGGCCTCCCCGATATTGTTACGCCTTCGGTGCTTGTCGTCATCCCCTGGCCAATGGAGGTGGGCTTGGGGTAGTCACGGCTCGAGATCGGTAGGGTCAGGTCGTGACAAAGTGGTATCAGAGGTGGTTCATTCCTTGGGTAATTGTTCGGACATCCCTAAAAAGGAATTGGTTGGGATTTAGGGAAATAGTGTCGACGTGTCTCGAGAGCATCTCTCAAGATAGGGAGTCCAGTGATGGTATGAGCGGCTGACGTATCCATTAACCAGAACCCTGATAACCCGCTTGTCGACTCGGTACACTGAGACACTTGTTATAGGGAACTTTGGAACATGCATCCAGTAGGATTGAGTCTTTGACTTTACTTTTTGAGTGAGATCCCCTTTGTTATTACTGATATATATATATATATATATGCTCATTTGATCACGGTAATCCTTGATAATTTTCAGGATGCCCCCACGACAGCAGCCAGCCAGGTTACCCTCTCCAGTCCGTGATGACGACCTGGCGAGCAACGAGGTGTCAGTTCCGGGACCCTCATGTGATCCCCTTCTTTCCATTGCTTCAGCAGTAGCCCCTCCACCTAGAGGGGCAGTTAGTACCTACAGCACAGGCTGAGGTTGAGTGAAGTCTGAGTGTGCTCTGAGACTTTCAACGTCAGCGACCACAGAAGTTCTGCGGAGACCCAGATCCCCAGGCAGCGGAAGACTGTCTAGAGTCTGTGGAATGACTTTTCAGGCTGGTATGGACACCAGCGGACCAGATGGTAGCCCTAGCTTCCAGCCTTTTCCTCATAATGGTCGGTCATTGGTGGGGGTTGGTTATGCAGACCCACGATGAGTCGTCTCTCACGTGGTATAGCTTCCAGCAGCTCTTTCGGGAGGAGTACTCCCCCTATTTTTTACGCTCTGTTCAAATTCAGGAGCTTCTAGAGCTGAAGCAGGTAAGGATGACTGTGGCACAGTACTCAGTCTAGTTTATCGATCTGACACACTACTCACAGGATATGTTCCGCGATAGTTAGTTTCGAGCGTGGAAGTTTGAGCAGGGTCTTCGCAGGGATATTCGTGCTAGTGTAGTACCCCTATGCATCCCTACTTATTCCGGGGTGCTAGAGCGGACGCTCGTGACAGAGATCTTCTTGGCTGAGGGATGCCAGCCGACAGGGCCTAGTAGTGGCCGCTTCAGGGTAGAGTCTTTGGTAGCAGGCAGGCGGCAGAGAGCATAGCCTCAGTCGAGGAGACCCTTCCATGAGCAGACTCAGGGGAAGGGTCGTACACTGTAATGGCACCGTAGAGAACCAGGGCAGTCAGGAGAGAGTTGGTGTTATGCCTATGACAGATGGGGTCACCTAGCGCGGGACTGCCCGACCAGGCATACCGAGCAGCTGTGGTAGGCAGTGGGTGCACCGTAGTGGCAGAGGCAGCGTCGTGACCAGGGATCCCCCAAGCGAGGACAGGGTGACCCTCAGGTAGGCGGCACAGGTAGAGCGAAAGGACCTAGAGGTGGGGGATGTTGTTTCGAGGTCCTTCCACCTCCACCATCGGGAGGCCCACACCAAGCTCAGGGGGCTGACGGTGGGGTTCGCGGGTAGCTTCAGGCTATGGGTTTTCGTGACCCCCCAGCACACGATATGGTCCGAGGTACGCTTTGTGTTTACTCTACGCTTACTTCGGTAATAGTAGACAGAGGCACCATCCACTCATTTATATCGTTGCTTTTCGTATGGGAGTTGGAGATTCCAGTAGAGGTGCTGACACCTGCACTTAGCCTCGAGGTTCCTACAGGAAGTGCCTCGTTAATGACATTTATTTGAAGATAGTGAGAACTGTCATTTGGAGGATAGAGTTTCACGTGGGACCTACTAATCATCACGATGGAACCTTATGATGTCATCTTGGGCATGGATTGTCTTTCCATGGTTCACGCCCATATTGACTATCGGCGCAAACTATTCAGATGCATCCATTCTGATGGGACGACATTCACCATCCTTGGTGAATGAGACCTCGTGGAAAAGTAGACGGGTACTTTGAGCATAAGACCATGACCTTTTTCTCACCATTTGGAGAGCATGGATCTTGGAGGAGTAGACTCTACAGTCACCTGTATCTCTACCGCTGTATAAGACTACATGGACGTCTTTCCTGAGGATTTCCCAGGACTACCTCCGTGGCGAGAGATGGAGTTCTGCATTGAATTGTAGCTGGGGACTACCCTGATATCTTGTTCAACATATCAGATGGCACCCAAAGAGCTTCAGGAGCTACGAATTCAGTTGGAGGACCTTCGTGAGAAGGGATTCATCAGGCCCAGTGTGTCCCCCTGGGCAGCTCCGGTTTTGTTTGTGAAAAAGGCATATGGGAGTCTGCAGCTTTGTGTGGATTATCATCACCTGAATCAGGCTACGATAAAGAACAAGTACCCTTAGTCCAGGATTGACGACCTCTTCTAACAGTTGAGAGGTGTGAAGCGGTTCTCCAAGATTGATCTTTGATTCAGATACCACCAGTTGCGGGTTCGTGAGGCTGACATCCCGAAGTTGGATTTCCGTTGTCGTTATGGGCATTAAGATTTTCTGGTGATTCCCTTTGGCATAAAGAATTTACATGCCATTTTCATGGATTTGATGAACCATATCTTCCAACCGTACTTGAACTAGTTTGTGGTTGTCTTTATTGACAACATACTCATCTACTCTGCGATGGAAGAGGAGCACACAGAGCATTTTAGGATGGTCCTAGACTTTCTCCGAGAGCACCAGCTATATGGGAAGCTCTAGAAGTGTTAGTTCTAGATTCATGAGGTTCACTTTCTGGTGCATTTCATTACGGAGTAGGTATTGTTCACAGATCCTGCAACGATAGAGGCAGTGCTTTCTTGGGATCCACCCAAGAATGTGTCAAAGGTGCGGAGCTTCCTTGGTTTGGCAGGGTACTACAGGAGGTTTGTGGAATATTTCTCCAGGATTGTTTCCCATTTGACCGCATTGACACGTAAGGGACAACCGTTCACCTGGACTGATCAGTGCCGGAAGGACTTCGAGGAGTTGAGACAGAGGTTGAATAGTGCTCCAGTGTTGAGGCTACCAGAGGAGAGCGTTGAGTTCGTGGTGTACTGTGACGCTTCAGGAGCTGGTCTTGGGTGCGTGCTGAGGCAGCAGTGGGTATTGATTGTATATGGGTTGAGGCAGTTGAGGCCCCATGAGCAGAATTATGCGACTCACAATTTGGAACTGGCAGCAGTGGTCTTTGCCTTGAGGTTATGGAGACACTACCTTCTGGGTGAGCGTTTTGTGGTCTACTCAGACCACCATAGCCTCAAGTACATCTTGACTCATAGGGATTTGAATCTCAGGAAGAGGCACTAGCTGGAGTTTCTGCAGGACTCTGATTTCGAGATAGTCTACACTCTAGGGAAGGGAAGCGTAGTAGCAGATGTCCTTAGCAGGAAGTCCCGGGATCGTTTAGTGCGGGAAGCTTCAGAATAGTTGGCTTCCCTACGGCTAACCTTGGAGGAGCAGGAAGGCATGGATTTTCTGCAATCGATGGTGTTGACTCCTTCACTCCTTGAGCATGTAAGAGAGTCGCAATTGGGGGATGTCAACAGCGAGGTGTTGCGTGATCAGATATCCAAGGGCGACGCGCCCTATGGGTATTCTAAAGGAGGGAATCATGATATCCTATTACAGGGGCGATCTGTAGTACTAATGGAGATGCGAGAGGAGGTGATGCAGGAATTCCGCACTTCTCCCTTGGATATACATCCTGGTGTAGGGAAAATGTACAGAGACCTTCAACGGTAGTTTTGGTGGTCCGGCATGAAGTGGAGCGTAGATGAGTTCATTTCTTGATGTCTTACTTGTCAGTAGGTGAAGGCATAGCATCAGTTTCCGGTAGGGTTGTTGCAGCCCCTTGATATCCCGGAGTGGTAGTGGGATGACATATCTATGGACTTCATCACAGGACTTCCGTGCACAGTGAAGGGCCATGATTCCATTTGGGTGATAGTGGACAGACTCACGAAGTAGGCGCACTTCCTTGCCATCAGGGAGCAGAGTTTGATGGAGAGTCTAAGGCAGCTATATGTTTATGAGATCTTCCACTTTCATGGAGTACCCTCGATGATCGTCTCTGACCATGATGAACAGTTTACATAGTGTTTGTGGCAAGGCCTGTAGGAGGCATTCGAGACTCAACTGCAAATGAGTACATCTTTTCACCCTCAGACGGACGGGCAGACTGAGCGCACTGTCCAAGTGTTGGAGGATATACTCAGGGCATGCATGTTAGACTTTGGACTGATCTAGGAGTATCACCTACCCTTGGTGTAGTTCGCGTATAACAACATTTACCACTCTACTATCAACATATAACCTTTTGAGACCCTCTACGGGAGACCCTACAGGCCACTGTTGTGCTGGACGGAGGTCAAGAAGACCTCCCTCGTGGGCCCAGAGTTGGTGTGGGCGATTATGGAGAAGGTGCAGGTCATTCGTGAGTGGATGAGGATGGCTCAGAGCAAACATAAGTCCTACGCATATCATTGTCGCAGGCCTTTAGAGTTCGAACAGGGGGACCATGTCTTTCTGAGGGTCTCCCCACGGCGTGGAACATGGACGTTCAGCCAGGGAGGCAAGCTATCCCTGAGGTTCATTGGTCCATTTGAGATCATGCGCAGGGTTGGTGAGGTTGCCTACTATCTTTATCTACCCCCACAGCTGGAGAGGGTGCATGACGTCTTCCACGTGTTCTAGCTGAGTAAATACGTGCATGACCCCACACACGTTATCGGTTGGGGAGACCTGGACATTGAGGATGGAGCCACCTTTGTGGGGCACCTGGTGGTTATTGAGGACCGGCAGGAGAAGAGACTGCATGGATGGTACATTACATTGGTTCGTGTACTGTGGCAGCACGGGAGGGTGTAAAAGAGCACCTGAGAATGAGAGAGCAAGATGAGGGCTTAGTATCCCGAGTAGTTTTTGTAGTTTTTTTTTTAGGGATGAAAAACTTGAAGGAGGGAATGATGTAAGAAACTGGGTTTTGAGCCTGTAAGACTTTGAAATTTTCTTGATATTATTCCAGAGCAGGGCATTTAGACGGCGTGTGATTCCGAACCCCAGTGTGGACGAAATTAAATTTTAAGTGCGTTCATACTAGACATGAAAAATAAATGGAATAACTCCTAAACGGTTGCTCATATGGGAAAACTGAGGGCATCATTGAGTCCGCAGTGTACCGTTTACCCTAGGAGGGGTGTAACTTTCGCGGGCACGGCCCTTTTGTGGAAAACGCCACCAGGGGAATTTTCGTAATTTAGCGGTCTTAGACGTGAACTTTAAAACATCTGAACGGGGGATCAAATTAAAATTATGAGACCGTCGTGGCGCTCAGAATGTGGATTTTACCCTAGAGGCAGCTTAACCCCGACCCCGCTAAAAGTTCGGGTACGGGGCCTACTGGTGGGTGTCTAAGTGTTTCTCTAATTAAACACTTCTCACCCCATCCACCATTCTTTCACCCATGGGGTTTTTCTCCCTGGTGGAAGCTCTCTAAACAAAGGGAGTAACCTCCTTCAACCTTCCCCTCCTCTTCAGAAAGTCGGTGGTGGCTCTAGCGGACCGTTCGTGAAGCTACGAGCTACGCCCAGCGAGGTAGGAGTTTGCGTTTTCATTTTTAAATTATACATCTAATTAGAACTCCAATTTTTTGCATTTAAATTCTTTCCAATCATCTATTGAGATCCATATATGCGTAGGGTTCAATCTGAGCTTTCCAAATCTCTTTTAGGATCAAAAATCGGTGTTCTGGGTGTCCGGGGGAGCCCCGGGAAGTTTTCTGGCCAAACTTTGGTTTTTCGGCGGTCCCAGGCGGCGGCGTGGCGGGCTCCCAGGCGGTGGCACAGCGGGCTCCCAGGAAGTGGTGGCGGAACGGCACCCAAGCAATGGTGCAGCACGGCTCCTAGGTGGAGGCACGGTGGGCGTCGACGACAGACCGACATGGCGGGAGGAGGTCGTCGGTGCGGGGCACGACGGGGGTCGCGGTGCGTGACCCCAAGCAAGAGACTGAGGCCCCCCTTCGGCGGGTCTCCGCGTGGGACAACGACCGGCCACGAGGGATGGTCGGCATGGGTGGACTGCGGGGCAGCAGTTGGGCCACCCGGAAGTGCCGCGGGCCGGCGCTGTGGGCCAGGTTGGCCGGCGCGGCCCGGCCCAGGCCGGGTGGACCGGCTGGACCGAGCCGATCCAGCCCTAAGGGGTTAGCACCTTGTCTTCGGACACCCATAACTTTCACTACGGGTGTCGGTTTTTCATTTTGTCTACGACAGCGTGATCCTAGGATCGATTCAGAGTTTTTGATATGGTCTCGGGGATTTTTAATTCTTGGTACGGGGGCCTGATGGTGTGACACACCGTTAAGTATTGTTTAGCGCCTCGCCGGGATTCTTTTTTCGGATGGAACGAACACATCCAGATTCCATTTAAGGCGCTGCCAGTGGTGTTGTGACCCTGGAATCGAGACACATTTTTCTAGGTTGGTTTCAGGCATTGAAGCTGGAGTTGATTCATGGGCCCCACGAGCCGTCTTTTAAGCAGTGAGCAGCATTTTGCGACTTTTTCATCAAACATTCGTTTTGGGTGAATGAGTAGTCATTTTAACATGTTTTTCCGAGAGCATCATGATGGCATAGTTCGCCCGACCTCTTTTGGGGCCGATTTGTGGTCCCCATGAGACGCCGTATGGGCATAAAGCGGTGTTAAATAACTTTTTCGTTGGGAGTCCGTTTCAAGCGAGTAAATAGTCTATCTCTCATGTTTTTTTACGAGGATTGAGACGGTGTAATCGGTTTGGGCGTGAAGAGCCTCTTTTGAGATCTCATTAAATGTGGAAATAGAAAGGACGTTGGTCAGAGGTTCCTTTCACGCACTCCGAACCAACGCTTGGTAGCGATGTTAGCGACACCCAGAGATGGTTCAGGCAGTGCGGAGTTATTGGACTTGTTCAGTTTTTACCCTCTAGCAGGGATGGGCAGTGGGTTACCCACCGGCGTATCAGGGTTTACCCTCCAGCGGGGCTGGACAGTGGGTTACCCATTGACCTTAGGGTTTACCCCCCAGCGGGGCTGGGCAGTGGGTTACCCGTTGACCTTAGGGTTTACCCTCTAGCAGGGGCTGGGTAGTTGGTTACTCATTGACTTTAGGGTTTACCCTCCAGCGGGGCTGGGCAGTGGGTTACCCGATGACCTCTTAGAGTTTACCCTCCAGCGGGGCTGGGCAGTGGGTTACCCGATGACTTCTTTCAGACTCATCCCTTTTTATGTGGCTAGTCAGTGATTTATCTTCGTGATTACCGGAGTGGGACCCTTGGTTGTTTGGTTTAGCGATGAGACAACTTTGACATGCGAGACAGATGGGAATTAGTGATGGATATCCTTAGAACTATTGGTGACTTTTCCTGGGCTGAGATTAGAGATAGAGATCTCCTTACACACTCGTTCGGGTTTCTTGTTGAGCATATATATATATATATATATATATACCCTACTTTTTTTCCCACTCCTTGGGTTCAGTTACTCTCCTTTTATGAGGGGTGAAGACACACTAGGCATGCCACATGCTTTCTGAGTCTATCTCCTCTTGGTTGGGACAAGTCTACTTCCTTTCTTTTGTTGGGTTAAGCTTCACTCTCTCTATTGTACTCTTATACTGCTCTTTTTTCTGTCTACTACTCACCATTTTAGTGCCTCTTTTTTTTCTCCCTCGAGCTTTCAAGGCATCCTACTGAGTATCTTTATACTCACCCCTGCTTGGGCTTTACCCTCACTTGGTGTGCCCTTGAAGACGGTGGACAGGTTGATCGAGACTACGGAGGAGCGTAGAGGACACATGAGCTTGGCCTGCATTCAGTGGTCTTATTAGGAATTTCAGGTGTGAGACTCACCAGGTGTTTACTTTTGTTTACCTGTTGCTGGGTTGTGGCAAATTTCGGGTTGGTCACGTGTTTTTTCCTTTTTCTGTTCAGTTATCTTGTCAGTACTTTTCAAAACTTTACTTTTTCTATTTAGAAGTCGATGCATGACTATGGTTGGGTTATAGTTGTTCGTTATTTGGTTTTCTTTTTTTACTCTACACTTCTGCATTGAGTGAGCTGTGTTTATAGGTACTTAGGCAAAGTCCTCCCTAAGATTGTTACGCCTTCGGCGCTTGTCGCCAGCCCCTGGCCTATGGAGGCGGGCTTGGGGTAGTCGCGGCTTGAGACTGGTAGGGTCAGGTCATGACATATGTATTATTTTATCTTTTAAGAATAATAATAATATCATAAATACTATATTATTTATTTAAATATACGTATATATATCATTCTTGTGATGTGGTGATGAAAAAATAATCACATCGTTTCGTGGAGGCGGTAGTCCATACGTACACGAATGAAATTTTCATTTTTCAGTGTAAGAAAGAAAATGATTTATTATATTTTCATAATGATAAATATTTCACTAATATAAATATGATTTACTTTATACCACATATATTCATTAACATTGTTCTTATTACTTTCCATATAAAAGGTTAGTGAAAAACGAATCACGTCATTTTGTGAGGCGGTAGTCCACCGTACATGTGATCGGCATTATGGTATCCCCTACAGAATATAAATAACAAAAGATATATGTAATATCATAAATAAATAAGTATAAATGTCTCATAAATATAATTTATATATACTTTAAATACATAATTACAATAATCTTTGAGAGGCAATTATGAAAAACAAATGACATTGTTTTGCGATTTGGTAGTCTATTGTACACATGAAGGATTATTTTGTGTTCCATTTGATGGAAGATGAAATAGAATTAGGATATTAAATTAATATAACAAAATAAAATTATATAGGAGATAATTTTTTGTGTCATATGATCATAGCTGAATAATATTTGAAGGAGGTGTAAGAATAAATAAAATAAAAATTCATAGTCATGAATTTTACCTCTTCTTAGACCACCTCTTTAGGATTATACCTAAAGTATTCCTAGAATGGATTTATTACCAAAAAAAGGAATATAGAACTATTTTAAGGAATTTGGAAATTTATTAGGTTAGGTATTGGCTGAAACAAATGTTTTTAATGGTGTGAATAAGAGAGGAGATGGGGTAGCCTTATATGAGTGATGTGAGTGGCACACCTGTAATTTTTGAAAAGAAAAAGGTGTACCAACATTTTTCACATTCCAAAAGGCTCAAAAATGGAGAATTTTATAGACTTACACATTATAAGGTCTAAATATGTTCATAAAATAGTTATCATACAAGTTTTTACATCATTTTTACCCTTATCATTTTAGTTTAACCCCCCAATAAACTCATTTTCACCATAACTGTGGTAATTTATTTTTAATATTTTCACTATTTATTATTGTAAAAAATTAAGTTTAACTTGATAGATAATATAAATTATTATGATTAAAAATATGGGATCCATTTTACTAAATTAAATTCCCAAAATTGGAAAATTTTAATTTAAAATTAAACCAACAGACACGATGAAAAAGAGGATTTTCAAAAAGTGTTTTTTCAAGGAAAAGAGGATTTTATATTAACTATATGGATAATTATTATTATTTTATGAACATAAATTAATATTTACTGATATATATTCTATAAATATTATTTAAATCATTCCTCGTTAGTGTTTTTAATTAATTAAAAAGGAGAAACATTATGCATTATAAAACGATTTTAAGAAAAATCATGTTTTTAAACTCAAAGACAAGATTATACTAAAATCCAAAATGAAGTTGATTCAAAAAAAATTAAGTGGATTTAATATAACTAAATAATACTTATGTTACTTGAAATTGTATTCAAAACATAATTCTAATTTTAAATTTCTTAATTTATGAAAAATAAGAGACATTTTAAAAAAAATTGGTATTTTTTACAATTCACTAAAAAATAAATATTTTCTAAAAAACCACAAAATTTCACCCAAAGTAAATTTTTATATGAATATTTGAAAATTAAATATTATTTTATGAGATAAATTTTTGAAAATTTTCAAAAAATAATGATAATATTTTTTCAAGTAAAGAAGTAAAAATCTTTTTTGAACAAAAACATATTTTTGAAGAATATAATTACTTAACTAAAAATTGATTGATTATTTACTAAAAATTTGTCAATAATTTAAATTTAGTAGGATATATATATATATCATAAATTATTTAATATTATCCATACATGCTAATTTAACTGTTAGGTTATAATGGTTATATATTTCATGGGTTCTTTAAGCTCAATGTTGCATGTCGAATATGCTATTAAACATAGTTTTCTTTTATAAAATATCTAGTTGTTACACTTTTAATTTTCCATGTTTTTTAATTAATTTATTTAAATTTATAAATACTAGTTGGTCCCATTTGAATTTAATTATAAAAAATTATTTAGGTTTGCAAAGGTTTGAAATTGATTTTTAAATGGGTTTTATAGAATTTTTCCTTTTTATCTACCTTACAAGAATAAAATATATTTTAGGCCAATAAAATATTTAAGATGATTTTAAAATATTAATTTGGTGTTTTAAATTTTTTTGAGATAGTTTATATAATTTTATTAGGTGATGTGTGTTTTAAAGTGGCAAGATGTTTGGGTTCCTCTACTTTAAGAAATTTTAACTTTGTTTATTTGTTTTACTCTTGTGTAATTATCCTATGATTAACATTAGGAGTATTTTATATTATATTTGGTGGCTATATACTTATGTGTAGGGGTATATATATATTTATGTATATACATATCCACATGAGAATATTTGGATATGTACATTGAGAGATAAATATATATATAAGTGCATATGTGTATAACAATTAAAAAAAGAGAAACTTTGGATTTTAAACTTGATATTTGGATTTTTTTTTAAAGGTGTTTCTAAATATGTTTTTTTCTAAATAATATTGATTACATTTAATTATAGTGTTGAGATCATAAAATTTCTATGAAATAGCCTCGATAGAAATGTTGGTTTTAAAGAAATATTTTAAAGGGGGTGGAAAGGTGGCATGATTTAAAAATGTGTTTTGACTATGGGATGTTATTGATGATAGATGTGATGATTTTTGGTTGGAACAAGGGTTACTTTAGGTAGGTGTGTAATAGGATAGGTGATTCTCTAGTTAGACATGAGGGGATAATTAGAGTCTAGTTATAGTGTCCTCAAGAGACACTGTTTTTATTGATTGTTATGTCACATAGAAATATAGTGTTCCATAAGCGAGTCAGTTACCTTTATAACCTATAGTTTATAGCACATCTTATGTGTCTCAAATTACACTTGTTTCATGCCCAATTATTATCATGGATGATGTTGTGATTATGGTTTATTTCCTTTGGTTACCTTTATTGTTTACTTATATTTCACTTTAGTTCTAACAAAACCTTTTTATTTTTTTATTATCTTTAATCCGTTATCTTAGGTTATTCCTTTGGAATCATTTTTAAGTTAAAAAAAAATGGGAATTTCAAAGTATGTTATAAATGGGTTTTTTCTTTAAAAAAGATATTTCTAAGTGTGTGTATGTGTGCATTTTCGATAGAGTCTTGGGGTGGTAAAATGGATTTCAAAGTGATAATTTTCATTTAAATACAATGAGTCTGAAGTTTTAGAAAATGATTGATGGTGATGTTTTTTTTCTTAAATAAACAAAATCTATTTTGTAAATGTATTTCAAACTATCATTTCTAGTTTATTTTGGAAAAGAAAATGCATAGACTCTATGGAGCTTACCTATTGGGTTGTCGAACTCACACCCTACTCACACCACTCAACCTTTGTAGACCAAGTGGCCTTTTTAGTTTCTTCATTAGACTCTCAAAATGTGTTTCAAGGTTTTCATAAAGAGTAACCTTGGGTTATATAGGATCATTTTCTCTAGAATGTCAGTGTTTTATTTTCAGTGTTTAGCTCAAATCATCAATATAAGCCTTTTATTTCTTTCTATGGTTAGAGTTGTAGTGATATTGTTGTGGTCAAGGATAGGCACTATTGGAGGATAATATGTAGGAGATGGTGGTGAAAGGGTGAGCTGATAGTTTATTACTATATTCGTTCATATATGATTCTTGTTTATTGTTTTTTTAATATCTGATTTTGGTGTGGATGTCTCTGACTTATTGATGGGTCATGCTTATTTTTAGGAGAAATTCTATTGTTCTTAAACTCTAATTTAAGGGTGAATTTTTCTTAATTATTTTTGTTGAGTCCTATGACACTTGTCATCATCCCAGGGGTATTCCCTCAGGTCAGTGGTGGGTTATTTTTCCTACTAGTTCAGATGGAACCTTGGGATTATTCTTTACAAATGGTATTAGAGGGAGGTTTTATCAAATGACCTTGGTTTCATAGTGTACTTTGTTATTTGGGATGTTTGTTAGATGGAGATAGGACTGTCAAGGATCAAGCGAGTAGTATAGGAAGAGTTTGGCCAACTCTTTCCCATCCCAAACCTTTAGTTTCTATGGTAATTTTGGTTTCTATTCTTATTTTATGATTTTGGGTATGCTCCATTTAATGTTGATGTATTTGTAGAATTTTGGGATAAAATTAGAGTTTAGATGGTGGTACAAAGTGATCTCACATAGCTTGGTAACCCATTTGGAGCCTGTATGCATGGTTCTTTATTACTATTGGTGATAGTGGTGTGATTGGAATATGGTCCACCAATCCACGCAACCAATTCATGCATGATAACTATTCCCATTTAGGTTCACCTTATGTCATGTGATGTCAATTTGTTGTATTTTTATTGGTTTGTGTTTGATAAATATCCTTTTTGGAGGTTTAAAATTGTTTTCAAGAGAATTTTATTGATTTATAATGGGAGTGTGAGTTTAAAATAGTTTTTAAGGGAAAATTTAAAGTTTTAAAATGGAAAGGTTCCTTTTTAAATGGTTTTGGAAAGAGGTTTTGAAAATAACATTTACTTTAATATGGTGAAAGATGGTTTTAGTTTTTAAAAAGGTGGGGGTTAATCTTAAACTTTTCAAATGTAATTTTTTGTTTGAAATATATTTTATGGGAGGAAATTTATTGGCCTTTTGTTTTGTAAAACATTATTTAATAAAAGGGAAGTTAGTTTTCAAATTATTTAAGGATGTTTTATAAATTGAAAATGAAATTTTCTTTTGTAAATTTGTAAAAAAATTCAATGGATGAAATGAAAGGTTTTAAAATGGTTTTCTAAATTGGACTTTAATTTTTTAAAACCTGAATTTTTTGGTTTTTAAATGGTTGAAAAGTGGGACCTTTGGTTATTGAGTGTTGTGACTTTTGGGTTGTATTTTTGGTAAATTTCCTTGAAAGGGGTGTTTGAAATGGAAATTGATTTTCAAAAAAATGGTGATTGTTTAATTATATATCATCGGAAGGGGTTTTATGTCTCTCCCCATTATTTATATTCTACTCCCTAGAAATATCTTGTACATTGTCAGGATTGGGCAGTCCTCTATTTGGGATGATTCATTTTTGGGTGTGTCTCCTCATATATTCTTTTAGTATTTTCTTATATATTGATGTGATTTGGGGTTTCCCTATTTATCATTATATTGAGAAATTCTTTTAGAGTTCGACTGTTATTTAGGTGGTGATGTTTGGTTCTGATCCCTTTATTTTGAGGAAATACTTTGGGTGTGCTTCATGTACCTAGGATGAATACTGAACCTATTGTTGTTATGTACCAACTGGTGTTTGTTTGACTTGGTGGGATCACTATGATCTGTATCCCAAGTATGAGGTTCTAGGTTACCACTTCTTTATTATTGACCCAAGTTTTGAACCCATATTGTTTGGAGAGTTATGTTTGTGTTTTGTACCTTCTTTATTTTCTTCCTATTGAAAGGGTTATTAGGCCTTGAGATGGTTGTTTTGGATTCTCAAATCGTTATTAAGGGCTATTATTTCCTTTGTAAATAGTTTGGTAGGGATTTTAAGGTATCTCTTCTTCCTATCCTTTCCTATTGGTGATCTAGTATTGGTATTTGGGTGGCTTCCTTTGGGATTTTCTATTTAGGTTTTTCTATGTGATGCCTGTTTGGAGAGTTGTATGTATAGGAGAACATGGATTTTGTTTTGGTTGGATGATTTTTTTAGGTTCTATTCATTGGAAATTCTCATCGTACTTTTTAATGATCTTTTTGAGTCCCTTATTTTGTTGAACCACCATCCCATGGATCTTTTTAAAAGGTGGGGAAACCCATTAAGGGTCTACATTTATTTATTTCTCCATTATTGGTTGAATTTGAAATGCTACTTGAGGACTTAGAGAATTATTGGGTATCTTGGAGACACTTCTAGTGTATTAGGTTAAAATTTGATTCTGGGTAGCTTATAAACCATGTCATTAGTTCTTCTTATTTCTATTTTGAGGATATTGTTTGAGTCTCCTTGACTTTGATGGATTTCTAAGGACATAAAGTGTTATAGTGGGCAGGATTTTAACACCCTAATTTTTATTTCAATAATTTATTTATTGGTATTTATTTTCAACATCGAGTTCTGAGGCCGGTCCATTTTGATTTTGGAAATTTTAAGGCCTTTTGGATCCCCAAAATAATATAATACAGTTATCTCTAGCCATGTAGATATCATAAAATAGGGGTTTTTCTAGGAAATAACCATCTCACAATGTTGGAACACAAATTTTCAAATTGTGTGAGCCAATCATGTGGGTTCCCTATGTGTTTAGTGATGGGAGCATGACCATGTGACGTGCCCATTTTTAAATTTTTCAAAATTTATAAAAATGAAAATTTCCACTTTTAATCCTAAATTCCCCCTTTATTTGGCTCACGTGACACCCATAATTGAGGTCCCTTATAGTCTTTCAATCCCCTCGCCTCCATCCTTAGTTTTAGGGAAATGTTTCCCTCGATTTCAACTGTAGTCTCCACTAGTATTGGTTTCCTTCCCTCTATCCTCATCATCATCTTCATTTCTTAGTTATTATTTCTCCTCATTCATTATACTATGACAAAAAAAACCTTGGTGGGTTTCTATTATAATATCTTATGGGTTTGGTTTCCCAGGGTGTGTGAACTTCTCTTATAACCTTCTACCCATCGTTGTTAGAGGTTTTGTTGGAGTTTTTTTGTCGTATTCATACTTTACAGATAGTTGTTTATGTGATTTGGATTTTCCCTAAATTACTGAATATATTTGGGGTTTTTAAATTGATTTATTTTAATTTATCAATTCTATTTGGGGCCATATGAATTTAGTTATGAAAAATTATCAAATTTTGTAAAGGTTTCAAATCCATTTTCAAATGTGTTTTATGGACTTTGGTGCTACTTTTTATTCCCTTCAAAGAATAAAAAATATTTTGGGCCAATAAAATATTTATGATGATTCTCAAAGTGGAATTGGGTGTTTTAAATTTAGTTTAGATAGTTTATAAAATTTTACTAGATGATGTGTGTTTTAAAGTGGCAAGATGTTTGGGTTGCTCTGATTTAAGAACTTTTAACTATGTTTATTTGTTTCTCTCTTATGTAATACACCTATGATTTTTATTAGGAGTATTTTATATTATATTTGGTGGTTATATACATATGTATGGGGGTATATATATATATATAAATTGATATATGTACATATACACATGAGATTATGAGAATATTTACATAGAGAGATGAATATATATAAGTATGTAAGTGTATAAAAATTAAAAAAGATAAACTTTGGTGATTTATTTTTGAAAGGTGTTACAAAATAGGTGTTTTTTAAATGGTTTTTGTTTTCATTTAATGACAACATTGAGTTTATAAAATGTTTGTGAAATGGTCTTAAGAAAAAAATTTCTTTTAAAGAGATCTTTAAAAAGGGAGGAAACGAGGCATGGTTTCAAAATTTGTTTTGACTATGGGCTATTATTGATGATGGATGTGATGATTAGTATGTTATGTTTTGTGGTTGGAAGATGGGATACCTAGGTAGGTGGGTAAAATGATGAGTGTGGATCTAGTTAGGTATGTGGTGCTAGCTATAGTCTGGTTCCATTATCCTTAAGAGGCACAAGTTTTATTGATTATCAGGTCACTTAATTGGTTACTGTTCCATAAGTGAGTTAGTTACCTTTGGAACCAATTGTCCAAAGCTCATTCTATGTGGTTTAGATTATTATTATTTTTATTCCCACACATATTATAATGAGTGATGTTGTGATTTTGGTTTATTTTATCTGGTTACCTTTATTGTTTAGTTTTGTATCAATTTAGTTATTGTATAGACTTATTCATTTATTGTTTCCCTTATCTTTTCTCCATTATCTTGGGTTGTTCCTTTGGTGTAATTTTTAAGTTAAAACAAAAGGGTAATTTAAAAATATGTTTCACATTGATTTTTTTTCATTAAAAAGTGTATTTATATGTGTGTGAGTGTGTGTGCATCTTTGATAAATATTCTTAGGTTGGGAAAATGAATTTCCAAATGATTCTTTCCATTTAAATAAAATGAAAGTGAGTTTTTAGAAAATGGTTAAACGTGATGTTTGGTTTTCCTTAAATAAATAAAATATATTTTCTAAATGTATTTCAAACTAGTATTTATTGTTTATTTTAGAAAATCAAATGCATGGACTCTATGGTGCTTACCTATTGTGTTATCGATATCACACCTGACTCACACCACTCAGTGTTTATAAAGAAAGTGACCTATTGCAGGTTCAGGCTTAGAATATTCAAATGTTTTTTTAAGTTTGGATGGAGAGTGATATTGGGTCATAGGGGACTATTTTCTCAAGTATGTTAGTGTTTTATTTTCATCATTTATCTCACATCAACCATGTAATCCTTTTATATATTTCTATGGTTGGAGGGGTAGTGATATTGTGTTGGCTGGGGATAGGAATTGTTGGAGGATTTTCTATAGGGGAGGGTGTTGAGAAGGTGAGAAAAGAGTATATTTATGGATTTTTTATATCCTCTACATGTTTATTTATTTTCTGTATATCTAATTTTTCTCTGGGCATCCGACTTATGGATGGGTCATGCCAAATTTTTTAGAGAAATTCTATTTTTCCAAAACTCATATTTAAGTCATGAATCATTCGCAATGATTTTTATTGATTCACATGACACTTGTTGTCAGACCGAGGGTATCAAGGACACCCCTTGGGTCTGTGGAAGATCAGTTTGGGCATCAGTTTAAATGTTACCTAGGGTCAATTCATTATAGTGTATCTCAGTGTTGATCTACTATATAATCTAACTCTGCTATCTTGAGTCATGTACCGTCCATTCTAGACTCATGTGTCTAAAAACCCAAATTACCATGATCACTACATGTCAACTCATCTAGCTGAAATTATATTACTTGATACTTATTCCCAAAGATCCTAGGGAATCTCACTTAATCCATGGCTAACTACATGACCACCAGTCACTTTGAGTGTCTCCAAAAAACAATAATCACCTACCCACACTCTACCATTCTATATCCAAATATCTAGTATAACCCAACCAATAGGTTCTCCATCCAACTTATCCAACCCATAAAAACCCATATACAACTAGCCACATCAAAGTTGGGTATCTATATCTATAACACACAAGGAATCTACGTTCCCATTCTAGGTATTTTTATCACTTTCATGCATTATTCTCAATATAAATCATCTAATATTATTCTTATCTCTAAGGCATCCTCAAGGATATCTAACCCTTCTCTTAGATTACTTGCATATACCACATATATCTCCAACAATAGTAGGAATGTACAACTAGTTATTCACAGTGCTTGACTCGCCAGGATCTTAATCCATAAATCAACATTAGAAGGCATCTCATAGGTCAAAACAACCTATCTAGGGTTACCATACACATATATTTATATCAAAAATCCCATATTTAAGCCAACCACCCACTCTAGGGTTATCCTCAACTCATTTTTCTACTCAAAAAAGGAAAATTAGTGACATACAACTTGATGCGGCACTCCGATCAATCCCTAAAATATATGGGTTTCACATACATCTTCAAGTCCAATCTACCCTACCCACTCTCAAGCTAGGCATAAACCCATAACAGTCACAAATAGTCACAAAAAACCACAATTCTCAAAGTCACTGTTCAAATCAAAGTTGTAACAAGAATAACATCTCATTATCTTATACACCCCACATCATAAATGTAGTGACCCAACCCACCAGGACCCACCTAGGCAGTAGAAGGTTGGGACTCCACAAACCCAAGATCGCCTCCATAGGCCAAGGGATACAGAAATGTTCTGAGAAAGTGTAACTATAATGGGTGGCATTTGCCTAATGTACTTGTATGAATTCACCCTACCATCTCTATGCAGTTTTCATAGGAATATAAAGTACATACTATAACATATATAGATAATCCATTCATGTAATAAACTATAGGTAATATAATAGAGTATGAAAAAATACAACCAAAGTGTAAGGGTGAAAAATACATACCCAACCAGAAATGAAGTTCCAACCTAAAAACAATAGGAATAAATAAAATCTGAGAGAGTTTGAATCCTTATCTCTAAGTCTGACCATCATATGTGGCCCATGCACCCTAGTATCCTACACTCAACCAAAATAACTACCAATATTTCCATCATTTTCATAAGACACAACATGTGATCGAAAATACCATGCAGGGGTGAGTATATACATATCCAATAGGATGCCCCAGAAACCAAAGGGGGAGAGATAGAAGATACGATAGAAGTATTTTGATCAATCCAAATAAAGAGGGAAACAAAAAAACAACAACACTCACACACACAAACATATTCTCATAAAATAAACCTAGACAAGAGATAAAGGGGATCTCCATCTCACATAACATCTCAGCTGGATGGGTTTGCTAACTGATCTATAGGGTATATCTCTGATGGCTAGTATTTCTTGTATCTATCAAGGTAACTGTGTGGAAGAATCATTCCTCACTACTATGTCACACATTTGAGGCAGAAAAATTTACAATAGATGACCCACTCCCTAGTGCCTCAGTGGGTGACACTTAGTAGATATCGATAGGGGACCCATACTCTAATGTGTTAGGGGGCTTTAATCAGTTGGTAGAGGATTCATGCCCAGGTTTTTTGGGGGGGTCCACTCAATAGGTAGAGGGTCCACACCATAGTTTGTCAGGGGGTTCCACTTAGTAGGTAGAGGACCCATGTCCTAGTCTATCTAAGGTGACACTTGGTTGGTAAAGGACCCACACCCTAGTCCATTAGGGGGTGCCACTTAGTAGGTAGAAGAACCTCACCTTAGTCCATTAAGAGGGTTCCACTCAAACCAGTGAAAGGAGTATGGGGGAACCACACCATGATACAACAGGGGGTTTCTAACCTATCCCTCTTTTTTATGATCCCACCTTATCACTGTCACTGTCAAGCGCTGCCTAAAGAAGCATAATTCTCAAAACATTATACTTCATATATTGAAATCCATTAAGGAGGATATCATCATGTTCTACATGAAAAATTCTCAAGATAGGCCACTCATGGGCCATTCTTTGAGTTTAGATGAAGGATATATGTAAGGTAGAATTTTCTCTTAGGGGTAAAAGGTTTGTATGGGGTTCACATGGTGTGTGGTCCTGCTCCGCTTCCTAGATGTGTTCTCATTTGAACATGGATCAAAGTTCATATCACCTTACATGGCATGTAAGAGGACCACATAGCATGTCTAATCCACCTAAGATCTTTCAATGTGATCCTGTACATGCCCATGTTTTTCGGTTCATGCTCGGATATCGACCCATACCCATGTACTCCCAGAGTACACGTCATTTCCTCCCACATGATGTCCTGTCTATTTTTCGTTGGAATAAGGATCGGCCACCTGAGGATGGTCACATGGAATGTGGGCCCAACCACACGACATGTGATCCTTATCTTCCCAAAAACCCTAGTTGTCATAGTTGGGTGAGTCTACACAATGTGTGTTCTTAAACTACATGCCATGTAGTTTACTTTTCTGTAGAAAGTCCTGATATTCACACATTTCTCCAGGTCCATGCCTGATTCCATGAATCATACCATTTGACTACTCGAAACTAGTGGAATTTAACTCCATCCATAGATTTAGGCACTCTGATGTCCATAAATCAAAAACTGGTCATTCGCACGAAGCAAGCACGCCACCCGACATTGTCTGCTGCTCGATCCTGTAATTTTTCTAGATCCCAGATACATGGAGATTAACCCACAACCTATGATCCATCCCATTAAATCCTTTATATTTTAATACATTCATCACATGTTTAACTACCAAGAATCCTAGAGGTCAATCGCACTCGAACATTCCCCAAAAAAGTCGAAATGTGACCTTATTGGCCAATGGTGAGGAACATGAAGAACAGAGGGGGATAAAGCTCATAAAAAATGTGAAGTTATATTTGGCCAATATTTGTTGGACAATGATCATAAATCAGGTATTAATATGTGTTATGACATGTGAAATAGTGTAATAATTATATCGGATCAATATAATCAATAAATTATGAAGCTCATGTGAAGAATAATTATCACAGATCAAAAGTAGATAAAATCCATGCTCAAAATGTTGATCAAAGAGGTGGAAACCACAATTGGAGTGAACTTCCTAGAAAAATGATCGATCTTTGGTGAATAAATTGTTCACCAGTAAAGGAGAAGATGCACTATGTCCACTGCCTCTCGATTCACCATGATCTGGTCACCGTTCATCGTCTGATTCCGATTCTCTAACAAGGAATTCTCTGAACCTCCTCTCGGATCTCACAAGGGTTATGAAACCAACCCTTGGAAAGTCATAACAAGAGGGTATTTATAGAGTATTTTAATTAGGTCATTTAATAAAACAAATAAATTATTTATTTATTTATTTTAATTAAATACACCCTCCAACAGTTGCCTTAACCTGACGTCCAACGTCGACCAACCATAAGTCATTCCTAGGGAAAACCCTACATCCTGGAATCAACTATGGTATTATATATATGATTTTAGGATCTATTCAAGAGTTATTCCATTATTTTTGAAAAACTATGTGCGGGTGATATCAATATAATTAATATTTTTATAATATCAATTTCGATCTCACCAGGCCTTAGAATCTTTCACCATCTCGGTGCCTGGATCCAAAAAAATCAATATATTTTAAAGTATTAAAATAAAAAAAATAGATTCAATACATTATTCCCCCCTTAAAGGATTTTAATCCCCAAAAAGCACAAGCTAAGTAAAAAGGTGGGGATACTGAGACCATATCTGTATCTCCCGCTCCCAGGAGCTCTCATGCATGCTCATGTGGTGCCACAACACATAAAACAAGGTAATGGTTCATCCTTAGATGATTATATCCCAAATATCCTCAATCGACACCAGGTACTCTACAAATATGAATCCATCCTTGATGTCCACATCATCCTAGTCAATGATGTTTGTTGGACCATGCATGTATCTCATCAGCTAAGACACATGGTAGACATCATGCCCCCTCCCTAACTTTGGGGGTAATTCTAGGTGATAATGAACCTCATCAACACTCCATAGGATCTCAAATGGATCGATGAACCATAGTGATAGCTTTCATCCCTAGAAAAACCTCTCAAATTCTCATCATGGGGAGACTATTAGGAAAAAATTGTCTCCTTCTTGAACTTGAAGGACCTATGATGCTAATTTGTGTAAAATTTTCATCATCTCTAGACTTCCCTCATATGATCACATATCACCTAGACCTTTTCTGTCATTTCCTGCACCATCCATGGCCCAATAAGAGATGGATCACTGATCTCATTCTAGTATAGGGGTAACCTATAGGGTCTTCTATACACGGCCTCAAAAGGTATCATGCCGATCATAGAGTGATATTTATTGTTATAAGTAAACTCTACCAATGGAAAGTGACCCTCCCAACTCCGACCAAATTCTAAAACACAAGCTCTTAGAATATCATCCAACACCTATATAGTGCGCTCAATCTACCCATCCATTTGGGGGTGGAACGTTGTACTCATCCTAAACTGGTTCCAAAATGCCTCCTATAGGACTCTCCACAACCATGATGTGAACTGTGCATCATGGTCTGAAATAATCATCGAGCATACCACGTAGAGTTTTATGATCTCCCCCATATTCAACTATCCAGGAATCTTCACCAAACTATTCTCCCTAATGATAAGGAAGTGTGATAACTTTATGAATTAGTAAAAAATAACCCAGATGACATTGTGGCCTCTCACTATCTGTGGAATCCCTATCACAGAGTCTATGGAAAAGTCATCCTATTTCCACTCTAACATCTCAATAGGATCTTCCAAACCTACTAAAACCTAGTGCCCAGCCGTCACCTTATAACATGTGAGACATCTATAGATGAACTCGGCTATGCTTCACCTCATGCAATCCCCCAAAAACAGCAGCTAAAGGTCCTTGAACATCTCCCCTCCATTAGAATGTCTAACCAAAGGAGAAGTGTGAAACTCATTCATCACCTCCTCTCTCAATATAATCAAAACCAACATACATCCCTAAAAAATGATGGTGTGATCCCCTCCTTTAGATAATCTATCTAGAGAATCTTCTGAGTACATCTAGTCATGAAGAACCTTACAGCTGATGTCTCCCAACTAGGCATATCACTTACGCTATAGAAATGTAGAATTCAACACCATAAACTGAAGAAAATTTACACCGTTATCCTCCACCAGGGTCAGTTTAAATGAATCTAATTACTCAGACATCTCCACCACCAAACAATAATAGGACTTCATGTCGAGGACATTTTCCACCACTTTTATCTTCCCATGAGTATATACTATCTCGAATTCATATTTATACAAGAAATCCAACCAATGCCTCTATCCTGTGTTTAGATCTCTTTGAGTGAAGATAGACTTAAGACTTTGATGGTCTGAGTAAGCAACAAAGTGCTCTCTCAGAAGATAGTGCCTCTACATCTTCAGAGTGAAGACTACCACTGTAAATTTTAGGTTGTGATTCATGTATTTATTCTAATGGGATCTCAAATACCTCAACCCATATGTGATCACTACCTACCTCTGCATCAATATGCATCTAAGCCTAGATCTAGAGGCATCGCAATACAATACATACTCCATGACTTCCTCTAGAAGTCTCAACATACGAGAATTGGTCAAACTTAGCCTCAACTACTCAAAGGATCTCTAACACTACTCAATCAAGAAAAACGGCTGAAATTTCTGATTTAGGGTGGTCAAATAGGGACACCTTGGCCTAGGTTCCACTAAAACAGTTCCCCAAGCTGGTCAGTCACTAGGCTTTAAGTGCACCTTCTGGAACGCCATAGGTTGCTGACTAGTAATGAGGGTCTAATGGTGGTACAATAGGGAGGATATACCCTCTAAATTAGTAATAAATAGATCCATAGAAATAATAAATAAAGGCATTGGAATAATATAATAACTGAAAATAAATAATGAATGAATAATGATCAAGCATTTTCATGCTATGACATAAAATATAGGCAGGTATATATAGTACATAGCAATACCTACAAAGGAAATAAATAATTAAAAGACATTGCATCAATCTTCTAATAGTATCATGAGTAAAAGATCATTCCTATCCTCCTATACTCTATCCTATCCCAGAATCATAACAGCAATAAATCCCAATCCATAAACCTGGTCCGACAATGATGAGGCTTATTCGAGTACCCCAGTGCAGTGGTGGCCCAAATAGGGTGTGAGATATACTCAGTAGGCCACCACCAATGGTGTATAATGACTAAACCATCTGTGAATATAAAATAAAGCAGTGTTCATATATATATATATATATATATATATATAAATTAAATCAGTTCTATAATAACAAATGTAAGTAAGTCGGGCTCATGTTCCTCAAGGAAACCTAACTGACTATACCTACTTTGTCTTAAGCCGGGATATATCTGGACATGTAACCCTATATATATATATATAAGTGTGTTTATATATATATATATATATATATATATATATATTATTTATACCATTTGTATTCTCGTGGTCTTTCAAGAGATTCATTTGTTTGGTTTCTTGATTTCCCTTTATGGATGAACACTATCACACTGTCGAATTGTTGATTTCTCGGGTGTCATTATATAATCATAAGAGTGACATAATCTATAAGGGATGGCATGCCAATAATATCTCAAAGAATGAATAAGGACATACCATCTATCAGTCTCTGGTAAAGTTCATAATAGTTATAACACTAATAATAGTGAAGGATATTATAATTCATGGGTCATAAGCCCAATTTTTTGAAATGGGATGTGGAAATCATGTCTTTCATCCTTCTCATAGATGTGATTGTCATGCTCAACAACCTAATTGGGGGGAGTGAGACACCATTCACAACAACCCAAGAAATGTGATACACCATGCCCATCATCCTCAACCTAGGGGTGTGAGAATTCATGCTCAAAGACCCTAACTGAGGTCCCTCAAGTCATAATAAAAATGTAAGGTGATCCCACTTGCCCTATGTGCCCTTAGTCTGATGTTCCGTAAAGAGGGAACTGGCATCACTCAAGGAACAGTGGGTCGTTTTTATTATAATACACTTTAACATTTTAAATATAATTTATAATACCATCAATTCTATAATCAATTCAATTTATATCACTAGGCTATTTTAGTTATAAGTCACAAGAGGACCATTTCATTCAAAAACAACTATAATGTCCATGGGAAGCACCCATTCTAATGATACTAATCAATATGCACAACATTAGTCAAATACCTTTTTGATTTATAAGATAATGCACCTAAAAAAGTGGTTATATTAGAAAAACATGATATTTCCATCAAAAAAATAATTTATTTCAATTTAAGCATCTCATTGAAGTGGAATAATTTAATACACCATAATAGGGAAATTTAGAATGTAATACAAACATGGGCGGTTACTATAAGAATAACCATTTTAATAAAGACACCCCAAGGGTGGTTTAGTCATAAGGAGAACCATGATTATTGTTTTATTTATTGAACCCACCCTAAGGGGTGGTTTAGTTTGAGGTTATAACCTCCAACCATAAAAAAAGGTTCTAAAACACAATACAATGTGTTCTATGCATTTCATAATTTATAAGTGACACCCAGAAAGTTCAGTGCGTGGCATAATAACTATATCATATAAAAGATGTGACATTAAGTGAAAAACATATATACCACCTACCTCATGCTTAGGAAAATCCAATCATCCAATATCAGGCTTTGGTTCAAGTTTAAATGAAATAAAATGGGAGAATCATCAAAATCATTGAAAATAGGGTGAAAGATCTCACACAAATTTAGAATTCCATGTGGTGAGATAAACGAAGAAGAAAAGCATGAGGAGTCAAAATATTACTGAGGGATATCCAATGAAATTTATATTGGCTAATTCTGAGTCCATATGGAGGAGATTTATCCAGGCCTAGGGGAGAGGTCAAAGGGAGCTTGAGTGGATTCCCCTAGTGTGCATGAGGAAGAAAGAAAAATAATGGGAGGAAAGAAATAGAGGCAAGGGAAAATGGTCATTTCATCCCTTTTTAACGAGCCACACAGTTTGGCTAACAGTGTTCCAATCGTACATGCTTCACTGTCCAAATCCACACCCCACAAGATTTAATCTAATCATGCACCAACCGTGCATCACCATTGGTTAAGTGGCACTAAGGGTGTGAGCCAGGCACATGGTTTGACAAACTGTGTGTAGCCCATGTGACCACCACTATAATAAACTACATAAATCATGCATGGCCATGCGCCTCAACTCATATAGTTAAATCAAACCATGAAACACCTCTTGATCTACTAGACCAGGCCACATTGTTTCTCCTAAAGTGCCATACATTTTATACTAACTGTGCGCCCTTTCTACCCCCCCCCCCAAAAAGTAGTATTTTAGAGCTTGGCACTCACAAAAACTCACCCAAACCTTCTAGACTCTCCTTATACCTTAGAACACATCAAAAAAAAACATATTTAAGTGCTCCATCTCTCGAAATTACATTCCAATAGCCATTTTAAGATCTAGACCGTCCACCAAACAAAAAGTTCAAAAACTCTATGAATTTTCAACCTGGTTCAAAACATGGGACATTTCAATCTCCCCACCTTATAAATTCTTGTCCCGAAGAAACATTTTGGAACCAAGTAAACCATACTTGACCTAATAAGGTCATGGAGTTTCATTCAAATGGTCTTGTTTCATTTCAAAACACCCAATTCACCTCTAAGATTCATTTCATACATATAGTACATAAAACATTTAAACTCAAGCCAGTGCTCGTAAACAAGGCCGAAACATACAAACTAATCTTACCCGAGCACATCTAACTAGATACATGGTCACGTTAATGTATTTATTATAAATTGGCCTAAGTTGATCCCCACCTTAGGTATTAACCTTTCGACAACCAATTTTGATTCATGACACCAAAACTGACAGAATTTCCTACTCAATCATGTTTGTAGCTTTCTGACAAAACCCCAGCATGTTTCACAAAATGGTACTCTTGATTATGGTAAGGAAACTGCTTCTGGACCTCATTCTAATCTCAATGGTCAATCTTTATTGATCCAACAGATACTGGCTGCCATATCTTTTTTTGAAAGACCCATATGACCCTTTCTTGGAACCCACCTAAACCCATGATGTGTATGAAAGTGTTCTAAAACAACAATATAAATCCCTTCAAAATAGCTCTAGTAGAACCACCTCCAGTATACTATTCTAAAAAACACTCGACTTAGATGATTGGTACCTTTCAAAAGAATATATTCCAATTCCTTTAAGCAGATTCATCACATGATTGCACCAAGCACGTTCACTGAAGCTTTTAAACAACTTATAGTGCATTATCCTAAATGAACCATCCCCAGTTCTTTTTATGAAATGGAATACGAGTTCCAAGACTACTATCCAATAACCAGTCCCATATAACCACAACCCTTCTCTAAAGATGGTCATCTACCCACCACCTATTGTGGCATTTACACCATAAGGCTTCCTTTTAAACCGCTCCTTGATCACACTCCTGAGGAGTCTTTATATCAAAACATAAAAGGGAATTTGATTTGTTTTAGATTAATGTATATACGATTCTCTCTCAGTATGATAAAAATGAAGTCGAGATAGGGGTCATTCTCTTTACTAAACTATGATTTCACCAAGATGTCACAGAAGGTATGTATTGCTTCTTCTAAGCCATGGTCGCATTTAAAATAGGCTATAATGGCCTTAGGGAACACTTGAAACCACGTCTCATAACCATGAGTATCCAGATTCAAACATGGTTCTATAGTCTCATGATGCCCAAATTGATTCCAGGATATCCCATACAATGGGGGATCTCTTTAAATTAATCAATCTATGGTTCTTCATGACCGAAAGAATTAAAATTGAAACCATCAATCCTTGTCTTGCACTCATCCACTCAATGAGTGGTTATCCAAATGGCACCTTATGCACCGGCATGTACCAAAATTTCCTTACGCGATTAGTGTACACTCCCGTACCACCCGATTCCAGACTTGAATCACACTCCCATGGGTCTTTCATCCTCAAGGCTAGGCTGACCATGCTACCAGGCATGTCAGTCTCATTAAGGCAAGAGATCCCTTGGAACTCACCTTGAAGAAAGGTGTCTACAAGTGCCATTAAGTAGTTAATCCCATTATTACAACTTTTGAATGGTACCTTATGATCATGTACCTTATACTTAGAAGTACATGTTTTTCACAACCAACATAATTCTCCCTGCCTTAGGATTTTCCTTGTTTTCATGTTATTAAGAACAAAAAAAATTAATGGTTCACATTCCATTGCCACTAAATTGGGTTCTTGGATGTGGTGAAAATGATTTTAGAAATAAGATCACAATATGAGAGGAAAAATATTCACTCATAAGTGAACCAGATCAAATTCACTTTTATACATACACACGACATACCTTGTAACATCCCATTACCTTGATTTGGTATGTTTTCCATTTTTATAAGTTTTCTTATGGTTTTAAAAATCCTTAGATGTGATTTTATGGGTTTAGTGTAGGTTGTAGAATAGGTACACATCATGTACCGAAGGTACACATTGTGTACTAGATGCTGGATTCATTTCGTGAATAGAGAAATCATGTTGTAACCAAGTACACATCTTGTAGGGGTTAAATAGTGGATCTTTAACCTAAGGCAATGGGTTTTTTTGGTGTAACATATCCAGCATGGCCTACACGTCTTGACCAAGGGGTACACATAGTGACCCTACCCGCACCAAGGTTAAAGTCACATTTTCATCTATTTTGGTTCAGTCTTTCCTTCAAATCTTGGTTTCTCTTGACCCTAGACTCTTCCTGGGAATTTTTCAGAGGATCACCTTTTTCCAGATTGATCTGATCAACTTCAGATCTTCATTATGTCTGCGGTGTGTCTATCTGGGTAAGTATTATTTCTGGTTCTTCCTTGTGGTTGATCACGATGTCACCCTAGCCTTGCGTTATCGAATCTGCTGATCTAAGTTGGATGTTTCTTATTGTCTTCCTCTAGATCCGTTGTGAGATCTTGTTATGAAATCCATTATTCAGAAAGTTGTGGTGATGCAGATGTTCATTCTTGAGGTATGTGGGTATTATTATGTCCTCCAACCCCTTATCTTATAAGTTGATTCAATCCTTTGATGTACGGGTTTGATTCTAGGGCCTTATTTGGCGTTGTTGGATTTCATTGACCTTAGATTCCGTTGTGGGTGTGTGCGACCTAAGCTTTGAGATAAGTGGTTCTATCTCTATCCTATGATAATTAACCTACTTGTTTTTCTTTTCAAATTGCTTTATATATTGATTTATTAAATTTAAATGATTGTTGTGCGTGTTGAAAAAGAGTTTTGAAAGAAAAATGGTTTTCCTTGGCTTTTGATAAATGGATTATAAATGGTTTTGAATGATTTTCAAGGCATTGAAATGGTTTTGTAAAAAAATGTTCATGGGTTACCTTGGGTACTTAGGTGGAAGGTTTAGCTTGAGGCCATCATCTATTACTTTGTGATTATCAAGGATTTTTTTCTTGTGGATTTCCTCTATTTCCTAGGACCATTGTTCTAGGGGACCGATAGTGACATTTTGGGGGGTTTACTCATGGGGTATTCCTATGCTTCCTAGGAATGTGTTCTAGGATAAGTTTTTGTGAACTTGATTCTTATGGTATGATTATTATTCTACCAATACATGTGGTATTCCTTGGTGTGTGATACCTGTGCTTCTATTTTTTATTGCTTGGCTTTCTAAGTTAGCCTTGATATTCATGTTTATGCTTGTGGAAAAATGTTATGGAAAATATGCTTTAAAACTATTATACCTTATTTTGTTTAGAAATATAGAAGAGGTAAATGTTTACCATGTTTTCTATAAAAATTATTTACTTATTATCATGAAATTATTTATTTTAAAATAAGTATACATGATTTTTTATACAGAAACTTATTATGGAACACCTGGGTGGGATCCTACTAATCTTGTTATCTCACACCATGCACACTACATCAATGGTGCATAGACCTTTGTTTTTCTTCCAGTGTAGGGAAAGGCAAGGTTCCATAGAGAGGCGGTGAGTTTCATGTTAGTTGGGATGGGTAGGTGATGGTGAGATGGTTGGAGTTCTTCCATTCCATCATTGGAGTAGTTTTTGGATTTGTGTCCCTTGTAGTCGGACTTGTCTTTTGGAGTTTTTAGATGTTGTTACAGTTGTTTTTTTTTTCTACTATTTTATTATAGTTATGGAATACATATTTTGTTATTATTACACTATTTCTTTCTTTCCTTGTATATGTATTCCATGCAGTTGTTCAGATTGGTCGAAATCATTCCCTCGGTTTTGTCGTTCGATGCCAGGGTGCTTGTCACCAGCCTGTGGGGATCGGTAATGTCCTTCAGGTATGTGACGAATCGGTTTAGGTGCTGGGTTTAAGGGTAACCCAGGTTGGTTCATTACAGTTTGGTATCATAGGGGGTATTTCCTCAAGAATCTTTTCTTGGGATGTATTTTAGACTGAAGATGGGATTGTCGGGACTTGAGAGGTATGTTTCGATGAGTGTCTGGACAGCTCTGGTCATAACGATACTCAAGTTTCCATGGGATGTCGGTATAAGTGTCTTTATTGTTGGTTTTTGCTTTTAAAATCTTAGTTTATTCTTATTTTTTTTCTAGTTTGAACTAAGATTTGTTCTGTTTCTGATTGTTCTTATGTTTTGGTATGAATCAGTATGCCTCTGAGACATCTTCCATAGGTTCCTCAGGAAGGTGCAGTTGATGCTCCTCAAACAAATCCACCTATGGATCAGAATCTCATCGAGACTATCATATGGGTAGTATTTGATGTCGATCAGGATATTTCACAAGTTCAGAACACAGTGGTTGAAGTAAAACCAAGAGCTGAAGGAGAAAAAAATTGATCACGGGAGTTCTTTCGCGAGAATCCACCGTCATTTAAAGGGATGACTGAACCTCAAGAGGTGGAGTATTGGCTAGAAAGGATCGATAAAATCTTCTAATTCCTATAGATACCTGATAATATCAGGGTGAAGTGAGCAGTGTTCAAACTCGAGGGTTCTGTAAAGTGTTGGTGGGACTCTATGGTCTAGGCAGATAGACATGTGGGCTTGGATTAGAAGGGTTTCAAAACACTGTTCTTTTAGAAATTTTGTCCAGAGTATCTGATGTTGGAAAATCTCTAGAGTTTCTATCATTTTAGTAGGGAGAGAATTTAGTGTCAGCCTACAACAACTAGTTTGCTGAGCTTGTCCATTTTTTCTCCAGACGTGGTAAGGAATGACCAGCTGAAGGCACAAAAGTACCTTCAGGGTTTGCGACCAAATGTTAGATCATAGGTGTTCATGTTGATTCTTTCTACCTATATGGAGACAGTGGATAGAGAAATTATTGAATACATAGATGTGGTAGGAAAAGTCATATTTACTGCCTCTTCTCTTTAAACTGGTGATAGCTTCAGTGACATGCATGGGAAGAATAGGAAGTGGAAGGACCATCATAGGGTTGGTGGAGGTGGGTCTCTGCAGCAAGCCTCCTCCACATCGTCCATTGTTGTTGTAAGTGTGCCTCTGACTTTTTATATATGTGCAATAGCTATATATGTTTTTGTCATCTGTAGTGTTTCTGTTAGGCCATGAATATGCCTCGTTATGGTCAAGGTTTGTCATCTCCAAAGGCTACTATGGTGAAGTCATAAGCTTCTAAGACTACAGGGATCCAACCACAAGACTTAGGAGTGAAGCATTTACAGGTAGTAGATGAGTTTCCAATGGAATTTGATGCAGGTCTGACAATAGTGAGTGGTACACTCCTTATTGTATCTTCAGTAGCTACTACTTTGTTTGATACTAGTTCCTCCCACTCATTTTTATCTACACATTTTGTTGATATTCTTAAACTTCCAATGGAACTTATTCCCTTTACAATGGATTTAGTGAAACCTCTTGGAAAGAGGAAAGAGTAGGGGTTCTGGTGTCCTTGTTTGTTCTTGATAGACAAGATGGATTTGTTATGGGATTCTCTTATTCTTGATCTGGATCTGTTTGATTTCATTATCAGTATGGATTGGCTTTCGCTCATCATGATGAGGTTGATTGTTATCATCAGCGCATTTTTTTCTTACTATCAATGGGAGATCTCATGTGTTTCAGGGGGAGTGGGATCCGAGATCAGGTCATTCAGGGACTTCCAACCCATAGCTCAGGATTTTTTTATCTACCATTTTCTTTGATCCTGATGAAGTTTCTTCATTTGGTGATCTTCCTATTTTGGTATGAGACATTATTGAAATTTTATCAGACTATTTCTATGTTCTTCCTTCAGATAGGTAGATTTTACGATTGACTTGGTGCTGGGAACGCAACCAATATTGATGACTGCTTACCATATGGCACCAGATGTGTTTAAAGAACTCAAGATTTAGTTGGATGGCCTATTAGAGAAGGGTTTTGTTCTCCCTAGTGTTTCTCCTTGGGAATCCCCTGTTCGCTTTTCCAAGAAAGTGGATTGTTCACTTTAATTATGTGTGTACTATAAAAAGTTAAACCAAGTAACAGTTAAGAACAAATATCCTTTTCCTCATGTGGATGATTTTTTTAATCAGTTAAAGTGAGAAAAGTGGTTTTCAAAGATCGATCTTCAGTCGGGTTATCATCAGCTCAGAGTCTAGGTGTATGATATACCTAATAAAGCCTTTAGGAGAAATTATAGACATTATGAATATCTCGTTATGCCTTTCTTTCTGACTAACTCTCCTACAGTTTTTATAGACTTGATGAATTGGATATTCCACCAATATCTTGATACTTTTTTGGCAGTATTCATGGATGTTATTTCGGTTTATTCAAAGTCTAAGTGTGAGCATGAGCACTATCTAAGTTTGGATCTGGATATTCTAAGAAATAACCATCTGTATGGAAAGCTTTCAGATATATATTTTCCCAGAAGGACTTGAATCTCAGACATAGATGATGGGTAGAATACCTTCAAAAATTTTACTTTGAAGTCTCCTACACTCTGGGGAAAGGGAATGTAGTTGTAGATGCTTTAAGTAGGAAGGTACCATCACAGTTTGTTCTGGAATCAAAGAAGGAGTGGAATCTTATGGGCATTTCTCTCAGTTGCACATGGATGCTCAGGAGGATGTATCAGGTATAGTTTTGACCAGAGTTCAGTTGTCATCATCTATATTATAGTCTATCTTTCAAATTCAACAATAGGATGATTAGTTTTAGAATATTTGGGGAAACCTTTATGGTGGGGAGATAGTTCCTAGTTGGTCTCTTTCTTCATATGGAATACTTCACTTCGGGAAGTGAGTTTTCATCCCAACACCTATGAGAATTTATATCTTGTTTTATTGTCACAGCTCTTCATGGGATGTTCATCCATGCACTAAAAAGATGTATTATGACATGAGAAGATGGTTCTGTGGGCCGGGTATGAAGCGTGAAATTGCAGATTATGTGTGTAATGGCCTGGACCTCTCCGGCCCATTCCTTTGTCAAAAAGAGGGTCATGAAGTGTTCTAGAGGGTAAAATGGACTTTTCCCACACTTTCCAGAATTTTGAAACTACACGCCGTGTAGTTTGAGTACACGCCGTGTACCCCCTCTCCGGGTATACCCCGTGTTCAAGGTCGTGTCCTTGCCGTGTGAAATAAATGGGTACACGCCGTGTGTCCAATACTACACGCCGTGTAGTCCCTCCCTGCGTATGTGTTACCGTGTGTTGACCAGTCAACGGCTGTGTGCCGTGTTGGAGCCGTGTGAAATAAATGGGTACACTCCGTGTATCCAATACTACACACCGTGTAGTCCCTCCCCGTGTATGTGTTACCTTCAAGCCATGTGTTGACAAGTCAACGGTCGCGTTCCGCGTTGAAGGTCGTGTTGGAAGTCATGTGGTGACCGTGTAAAACGGCCGAGTACACGCCGTGTACTTTTTATTTTCTCACCTATAAAAGTAGGGGTCCCCTCCTCATTTTCAACTCACCCCTCTCCTCCCCATTCCTTTGAGCAGAGCTCTCCCAAGAGACTCGAAGGATCCTTTTCTCCCATAACTTCTTCGTCTGAGCTCCGATTTACAATCCGTCAGCGGCCATGGGATCGTAACGACGAGGTAGAACTTCTGAGCTTGGATCCTTTGTCTTTCCTTTGGCCTTTCCTTTCCAAATTCCACCTAAGGAGGTTTTTTCAGGACTCGACAGAAGTGAAGAATGCCGACGGACGTCTTCTAAAGTTGATTTGGGGGAGCGTTGTGATCAAAACCTGTTGAGGTAGGGATCTTACCTTCATCTCTCTAATTTTTTCATCATGCGGGGTGGGTATCCTCTAATTTTCATGAGAAACAGTCGAACCATTAAATAAAGATGATAACTAGTTAAAGAACGGGGATGGGGAAGTTGTTATGTTTATCTTTATATCATGTGATATTATGTTGTGAATTGAATAGGCTTATGCCTACTGAAAATCACGGTCGTTGGGGGCCTTTTCTTGTGCAATTAAATGTTTCCCTATCTTTCTAGACCATTTTTGTGAATGGAAGTTTTTTGAATGTGGAATTTGTTTAATCACGTAAAGTTGGATGATTAAAATCTGGAACCCTTGTGTGATCACCCCGGTTAAACAAAATGGAATAATGAACATGTGGGTTTTGGCTTGGTTACTGGTGTGTGAAAGGGAGGGGTGAATCTTGGGTTGTTACAAATAGAACAGGCAGCAGGGCTACGGTAAATTATGTTAAAGGGGCGATGATGTGGCACGATTGTTTTGTGGGTTGTGGTGGATCGGATGAGCAGTGGGGCTGCGATAAGTTGTATCAAGGGATGATGATGTACGGTGCGGTTGTGGTTATGGTGGATGGAAGTGGGACTGCAGGGATGGTCTTGAATGTGAACGAACTATGGGTTGTGAATAATAAATAATATGTGTAAGAGTTAATGAATGGTGGGGCTTGGTAACGGAACGGGATTAATAATCAATGGGGTTGGTTGGTTGATAAGAAGGGACTTGTTTATGTAGCTTGTGTTTTCCTAACTTGATTTGTGGATGGCAGGGATATGTTTCAAGAACGATCAATATGGTTGGTTGTGGATAATTTCCCAGTAGTTAGGGAACTAATAAACTAATTTTTCTGAAACATGAAAACCTAAATGGGGTTGGGGTTGTTTATTGTATGCATGCTTCGTAGTAGCAGTGTCGGGGCACGTGCTCAGTTTCTCTGTTTAGAAGACATAAGTTGGGCTGTGTGTTTGGTATACATATATATATCTGTATCTTTTGTGTTTTATCGCACCCCACCCATGTTGATCACTTAGTGTCGAACACTCCCATTTCATGGGAGAGGGTGTTTTCCCCTTAGTTACTAGCTCCTTCCTGCTCCTTCTCCCCTAGGCTATGATGGATTGGGTCAACCTTACACCTAATACTCTTCGGGTAGGTTTCGATTGGGGTGGTTCTAGCCCAAGACTCTTTGAGCGGGTTTTACTGTTTCCCAAGAATCTTCGGGATGAGGCCCAGGTGTGTGCGGGCGGGATATGTGGTTGTGAGGCCCAGGTGTGTGCCGGCGGGATACGTGGTTGGGAGGCCCAGGTGTGCTCAGGAGGGATATGTGGTTGCGAGGCCCAGGTGTGTGCGGGTGGGATACGTGGTTGTGAGGCCCAGGTGTGTGCGGGAGGGATACGTGGTTGCGAGACCCAAGTGTTTGCGGGCGGGATACGTGGTTGTGAGGCCCAGGTGTGTGCGGGCGGGATGTGTGGTTTGTGAGGGCCAGGTGTGTGTGGGTGGGGAGAGTGTGGCAGCGTCAGGATTTTCGCCGTTAAGAAGAGCAGATGACTAATGGGGAATGGTTCGGGGTACCCAATACTCTTCTTCTTATATACTACTACCTGTTGTGATTGTGTTTTTGGTGAGTGTGGCTGGTGAGGTTGGGTGGATAGATTTCCCTGCTAGGTTTTTTCTGTTGTTCTCACGGGACATTAGGATGTCTCCCCACTTGTGCATGAGAGCTTTAGGTTTCCCTACTGAGTATACTTTTATGATCACCCTACGTTTACTTTCAGGTTTCTAGGAGGACTACCAGGGCCGTGTGGGACCCTACTAGTCAGGACAGTTGGAGTTGTTGCAGTTTTTGTACACTTGTTTCTTTTGGTATTGTACTTTTGAGATTTTTTATACATGTACCTTGTTTCAAAACTATTTAAACATGCATGTGGGATTGGTTTTGGTTTATTTCTATACACTTGTTCTTTTCCTTTTGGGTGGTTGACTTGTCCTATTTCCCGATCATAAATAATAAAAAGGGTAATGCCTCCCATATTTGTGAAAACTCATACCCTTCGTGCTAGTCACCACCCCAGGGCCTACTGAAGGCGGGACTCAGGGGTCATTATCTCCCTCTCTCCATTGCCAGCTCAGGAGGGGCATCTTTGGTGGGAGGGGTCGTGACAGAATGGTATTAGAGCTGATGGTTGAGAGATAGGATGGACTCTGGAGTTAGGCATAGTGAGGATTGCATGGGATGGTAGGGAAACAGTGTTTTTTAATCTTGGTGCGTGACATAGGCCAGGGAGGACCGGCTAGGACACGGGATTTTAGGGCCCCCGTGATCCGATGCAAGGACTCTGAGCCTACCGAACGACCAAGTGAGACTACATTGATTGCAGGGTAGAGACCCTAGGGAAGTTACATGCATCATCATGATTGTGTTTTACTTGATTTAGGTGTTCTGGGAAAGAAATTGAAATAAAAATGATAAAAGAAAACCTTGAGAAATTTCCTTACTACTTGGGATTAGGCGATCTTTTTTTACCGTACCGCTATGGCACCTGGACGTCATCCCCAGGTGGATCAGACAGCTGAGGCCCAGTAGATTCAGGTGTTCGATCAGTTGAGGATTGACCGAGAGGAGGAAGATAGCCAGTGGCAGAAGACTCTCCGTTCTTTCCTGCGGCAAACCCTCAAGAAGTACGAGGGTAGTACTTCGGATACGGAGACAGAGGGGTGGCTTGAGGAGCTAGGGATCGCTTTTACCTTGATTCGTGCTCCAAGGGAGTACTGGGTTCCCCTAGCATTCAGTCAGCTGATAGGTGCGGCACGAAAGTGGTGGACGCTCTACCTCGGAGAGAGGATAGAGGCAGAAGTTCCATGGGCTGACTTTGAGAAGGAATTCCGAGAGGAATTCCTTTCTTCCATGATCAAGGCGGAGAAGCGGCAGGAGTTACTCTCCCTTCAGTAGGGGAGTATTTCAGTATGAGATTTGGGGATCAAGTTCAAGGATCTCCTACGCTTTACTCTGGATCTCTTTCCGGATGAGGAGTCTCAGGCGAGACGTTTGGAGGAGGTGCTTCGTCCTTCACTCTAGTATGTTGTTGCCCCCTTCACCCTTCCGACGTACTTGGAAGTACAGAAGAAGGAAGAGGTTGTAGAGAGGATGCACTTGCAGGGAGGTGAACCACGTGAGGGGATCCAGCCAGGTTTGTTGAAAGGGAAGGCAGTCAGCAGCAGGTCTCCTGCGACGGGACCTTCTAGGTTCAGGCCAGTGGGGAGCAGGCCCCAGCAGTTCCAGTTCATATCATTAGGTCCTCGTCCCTTTTTCGTGAGCCTAGGACTGAAGTGTTTTTATTGTGGAGGTTTCGGGCACATTCAGAGTCGGTGCCCGACCCGAGCTCAGTACGGTGGAGGTGGGCAGGTTCAGTGCCCACCTCAGCAGCACCAGTTGCCAGCGAGGCCCTTCCAGCAGCAGTAGGACCCTGCTCCTCTGAGGGCAGACTTTGCGGGAGGAGGCCGGCCTCAGGGTGCTCCTCAGGGACCTCGACCAGGGCGTGGTCGGGGAGGTGGACAACATCAGAGAGGTAGAGGATCTGGGCATGGAGAGTTGCACGCAGCAGAGTTGATAGCTCCGGCAGGACCAGAGGTGGTGCGAGGTACAATTTTTTTGTTCAGCACTCTCGTTTCTACTTTGTTCGATTTGGGAGCTTCGCACTCCTTTGTTGCACCTGGTCTAGTCCATGATTTGGGACTAGACGTAGAGGGACTTTCCGTACCACTGGTGCTGAGTACACCAGTTGGAGGCCAGACCAGCGTATCTTGTGTTTGCTGGGGATGTGGGCTGACGTTGGGACCACATCGATCTAGTGGGGACCTTCTTCTGTTATAGATGCAGCCATACGATGTCATCCTAGGCATTGACTGGTTGTTTTTTGTTAGTGCCATTATCGACTTCTTATGGAGAAGATTTGTGTTCTCCGACATAGACGGGAAGCATGTAGCTTTTGTTGGCGAGAGGAGATATCAGGCGGTAAGCCGGCGTGTGGAGCCTCTCCTCTCCTTGTTAGGCGGGTTATCAGTGGTTCCAACTGATACAGAGATGATGGATGTCCCGGAGGTTGTTGGGGAATTCCTCGATGTTTTTCCTGAGGAGTTTGTGACTCTACCCCCCCCCCCCCCGACGTGACGTTGAGTTCGGGATAGACTTACAACCTGGTGCTCGTCCTATTTCGATGGCCCCTTATCGGATGGCACCTTCGGAGTTGCGGGAGTTGCGGATTCAGATTGACAATCTGATGGAGAAGGGTTTTGTTCGACCCAGTGTATCACCATGGGGTGCTCCAGTTTTGTTCGTGAAGAAGGAAGATGGTGGTCTCAGGCTATGCATAGACTACCGAATGTTGAACCAAGTAACGGTCAAGAACCGTTACCCCCTTCCAAGAATAGATGATCTCTTTGACCAACTGAGGGGAGAAGGTTGGTTTTCTAAGATTGATATACGATATGGATATCATCAGTTGAGGGTAAAGGACAGTGACATCTCTAAGACAGCTTTTAGGTGCAGGTATGGCCACTTCGAGTTTGTAGTGATGTCGTTTGGAGTTACGAATGCATCGTCTGTGTTCATGGGACTTATGAACTTTGTCTTCCGAGAGTTTCTGAACCGGTTCATTGTTGTGTTTATCGATGACATCTTGATCTACTCAAGATCATAGGAGGAGCACGTTGAGCATCTCAAGGCAGTCTTGGAAGTCCTTCAACACCACCAGCTTTATGGGAAATTGTCGAAGTGTAAGCTCTTGACGCAAGAAGTACACTTCCTTGGGCACGTGGTGTCTTAGCATGGAGTGTCAGTGGACCCGTAGAAGGTGGAGGCAGTTGTTTCTTGAGAAGCACCCAAGAGCGTGGAAGAAGTTCATAGTTTACTGGGGTTAGCAGGTTATTATTGGAGGCTCATTTCAGACTTCTCTCGAGTTTCTGCTCTATTGACAACTTTGACTAGGAAGAACCAGGTCTTCCTATGGAGCGAGCAGTGCCAAAATGCTTTCAACTACCTGAAGGAGAATTTGGTCAGTGCTCCCGTACTCAGGTTTCCAGAGGAAGGGTTATTGTATGAGGTTTTTTTTGATGCTTCTGGACTTGGTCTGGGGTGCGTACTGATGCAGAATAAGGAAGTGATCTGTTATGGGTCTAGGCAGTTACTCCCTCACAAGCGTAACTATGCCACCCATGACCTAGAGCTTGCAGCAGTAGTGTTCGCACTGAAGTTGTGGTGAAATTACCTATTTGGGGAGCACTTTGTGGTCATATCAGATCACAAGAGCCTATGTTATATCTTCTCCCAGTGTGACCTGAACTTACGGCAGCGGATATGGGTCGAGTTTCTCCAAGACTATGACTTCAAGATCTCTTGCAATGAAGGTAAGGGCAACGTTGTGGCTGATGCCCTGAGCAGAAAGTCACATAAAGAAGTGGTTCAAGAATCCACTGATGCTTGGAAAGCTATGGGAGAGTTGGCCGCCTTGCACTTGGATGGAATAGTAGAAGGTGTTAGAGGCTGTTTGTTTCAGATGACGGTGCAGTTCTCCTTGTTGCAGCAGGTGGAAGAGTCTCAGTGGGGGTACTTTGAGGCGGAAGTGATGCGGGATCGTGTTGATCAGGGGAACGCTCCAGAAGTATGGTTAGAGGACATCCGACATCAGATGCTTTTTCATGGAAGGTTGTTTGTCCTAGATACAATGCATGAGGGAGTTCTTCGTGAGTTCCATAGCTCATCCTTGGTAGTACATCCAGGAGTTTCAAAATTTTACCGAGGCCTGAGGGAACAGTTTTGGTGGCCCGGGGTGAAATGGGCAGTGGAGGAGTTTGTGGCTAAATGCCTAGTGTGTCAGCAAGTGAAGGCTGAACACCGTGTTCCCAGTGGTTTATTGCATCCTTTAGATGTCCCTGAGTGGAAGTGGGATGACATCTCAATGGACTTCATCACAGGACTACCCAGATATCAGGGTGGTTATGATGTTATCTGGGTAGTGGTGGACCGACTAACGAAATCAGCTCACTTCTTAACAATTAAGGAGTTGGGACCGGTGAGTACCTTAGCACAGAGGTACATAGACAAGGTGGTACATTTGCATGGAGTTCCCAAGACTATCTTCTCAGATAGGGATACTCGGTTTACCTCACGAGTCAGGAGGGGGTTACAACATTCTTTTGGCACCCAGATACACCTTAGCACTGCTTTCCACCCCTAGACCAATGGGCAGACAGAGCGGACTATCCAAACGTTGGAGGACATGCTGCAAGCATGCGTTCTAGATTTCGGAGGATCATGGGTACGACACTTGCCTTTAGTAGAGTTTTCCTATAACAACAGCTTCCACTCTACTATTGGCATGGCACCGTTTGAGGCTTTGTATGGAAGACCATGTCGTTCACCCATTTTCTAGGCAGAGGTTGGTGAGACAGGTGCTCTTGGTCCATAGCTAGTACAGAGCACCATAGAGAAAGTCCAGCTTGTACGTGAAAGTATGAAAGAGGCTCAGGACCGACAGAAGTCTTATGCTGATCGTCGGAGGAGGCCCTTGGAGTTAGAGGTGGTAGATCATGTGTTCTTGAATTTTTCCCCTCGACAGGGGCAGCAGAGTTTTGGAAAAGGGAGAAAGCTCTCACCTAGGTTCATCGGACCTTTTGAGGTGCTGAGGTGAGTCGGCGAGGTGGCATATCAGCTAGCCCTACCACCTCAGTTGGAGAAGGTTCATGACTTCTTCCACGTCTCCCAGCTACGTCGATACTTACATGACGACTCTCATGTTATCGACTGGGAAGAGTTAGATATGGGAGATGACGCGACCTTCGAGGAACGACCAGTCAGAATTGATGATCGTAAAGAGAAGGTGCTCCGTGGATGAACCATTCCCTTGGTTTGTGTGTTGTGGAGGCATGGCGGGCTCGAGGAGAGAACTTGGGAGTGGGAGTCCCAAATGCACGCTCAGTACCCAGAGTTGTTTTGACTTGTGTTTTTCCTTGTTCTTCTGAAATTTGTGTTGGTGTTATACTTTGTACCTTTGATATGGAATGCTTGGCTTGTCGGTTATGAGACCTTTTGTTTTCTTGTTCTATGGAAGTGTGTAGCATGTCCTAATGTGTGGGAAAAGGGAAAAACCTAATCCTTAATCAACACGCATTAATGATGATGTGATTGAACCTGTGCGGGTGGGTCAGTGCCGCCTAAAGCGGATAATATCTCGACATAGGAGAAGGAATTTCCCTAAACCACATGTTCGGGCAGTGTGTTGGTTGTGTGGTGTTGGGGGTAGTGCGAGTTGAAAAATCCTAATGTATGAAAGTGGGAAGACCCAATTCTTAATCAAGAAGCATTAATGAGGATGCGATTAAACCCGTGCAGGCAAGTCAGTGCTACCTAAAGCGGATAATATCTCGACATAGGAGAAGGAATTCCTAACACATATGATTAGGGTTGTTAGTTGGGTTCCTGTTATAACGAGAACCCTAAGAGGTATCTTTTTGGGTTCCTTTGGGTTGGTTTTTGAATTCTTGGGGACGAGAATGTTTTAAGAGGTATCTGATGTAATGGCTCAGACCTCTCCGACCCATTCCTTTGTCAAAAAGAGGGTCATGAAGTGTTCTGGAGGGTAAAATAGACTTTTCCCACACTTTCTATAATTTTGAAACTACACACCGTGTAGTTTGAGTACACTTCGTGTACCCCCTCACCGAGTATACCCCATGTTCAAGGTCATTTCCTTGCCGTGTGAAATAAATGGGTACACGCCGTGTGTCCAATACTACATGTCGTATAGTCCCTCCCCGGGCACGTGTTACCGTGTGTTGACCAGTCAACGGTCGTGTGCCGTGTTGGAGCCATGTGAAATAAATGGGTACACACCGTGTATCCAATACTACGCGCCGTTTAGTCTCTCCCCGCGTATGAATTACCTTCAAGCTGTGTGTTGACCAGTCAACAGCCGTGTTCTGCGTTGAAGGCCATGTTGGAAGCCGCGTGGTGACCGTGTGAAACGGCCGAGTACACACCGTGTACCATAAAGTACATGTCGTGTACTTTTGCTTTTCTCTCCTATAAAAGGAGGGGTCCCCTCCTCCTTTTCAACTCACCCCTCTCCTCTCCATTCTTTTGAGCAGAGCTCTCCCAAGAGACTCGAAGGCTCCTTTTCTTCCATAACTTCTTTGTCTGAGCTCCGATTTACGATCAGTCAGCGGACACGAGATCGTAACAACGAGGCGGACCTTCTGATATTGGATCATTTGTCTTTCCTTCGGTCTTTCCTTTCCAACTTCCACCTGAGGAGGTTTTTCTGGGACTCAACAGAAGTGAAGGACGCCGACAGACATCTTTTAAAGTTGATCCAGGGGAGCGTTGTGATCAGAACCTGTTGAGGTAAAGATCTTACCTTCTTCTCTCTAATTTGTGCATCATGTCGGGTGGGTATCCTCTTGTTTTCATGAGAAACATTTGAACCATTAAATAAAGATAATAACTGTTTAAATAATGGGGATGGGGAAGTTGTTATGTTTATCTTTATATCCTGTGATATTATGTTGTGAATTGAATAGGCTTATGCCTAGTGAAAATCACGGTCGTTGGGGGCCTTTGCTTGCGCAATTAAATGTTTCCCTATCTTTCTAGACCATTTTTGTGAATGGAACTTTGTTGAATGTGGAATTTGGTTAATCACGTAAAGTTGGCTGATTAAAATCTGGAACCCTTGTGTGATCACCCTGGTTAAACAAAATGGAATAATGAACATGTGGGTTTTGGCTTGGTTACTGGTGTGTGAAAGGGAGGGGTGAATCCTGGGTTGTTACAAATAGAACAGGAAGCATGGCTGCGGTAAATGATGTTAAAGGGGTGATGATGTGGCACGAATCTTGTTTTGTGGGTTGTGGTGGATCGGATGAGCAGCGGGGCTGCGATAAGTTGTATCAAGGGATGATGATGTATGGTGCGGTTGTGGTTATGGTGGTTGGCAGCGGGACTTCAGGGATGGGCTTGAATGTGAACGAACTATGGGTTGTGAATAATAAATAATATGTGGAAGAGTTAATGAATGGTGGGGCTTGGTAACGGAACAGGATTAATAATCAATGGGGTTGGTTGGTTGATAAGAAGGGACTTGTTTGTGTTGCTTGTGTTTTCCTAACTTTATTTGTGGATGGCAGGGATATTTTTCATGAATGATCGATATGGTTGGTTATGGATAGTTGCCCAGTAGTTAAGGAACTAATAAACTAATTCTGCTGAAATGTGAAAACCTAAATGGGATTGGGGTTTTTTATTGTATGCATGCTTCGTAGTAGCAGTGTCGGGGCACGTGCTCAGTTTCTCTGTTTAGAATCCATAGGTTGGGCTGTTTGTTTGGTATACATATATATATCTGTATCTTTTGTGTTTTATCGCACCCCACCCATGTTGAGAACTTAGTTTCGAACACTCCCATTTCATGGGAGAGGGTGTTTCCCCTTGGTTACTAGCTCCTTCCTTCTCCTTCTCCCCTAGGTTGTGATGGCTTGAGGTGACCTTACACCTAAGACTCTTTGGGTAGGTTTAGATTGGGGTGGTTCTAGCCCAAGACTCTTCGGGCAGGTTTTACGGTTTCCTAAGAATCTTTGGTATGAGGCCCAGGTGTGTGCGGGCGGGATACGTGGTTGGGAGGCCCAGGTGTGTGCGGGCGGGATACGTGGTTGCGAGGCCCAGGTGTGTGCGGGCGAGATACGTGGTTGCGAGGCCCAGGTGTGTACGGGCGGGATACGTGGTTGCGAGGCCCAGATGTGTGCGGGCGGGATACGTGGTTGTGAGTCCCAGGTGTGTGCGGGCGGGATGTGTGGTTTGTGAGGCCTAGGTGTGTGCGGGCGGGGAGAGTGTGGTAGCGTTAGGACGTTCTCTTTTAGGAATAGCATCTAACTAATGGGGAATGGTGTGGGGTACCCAATACTCTTCTTCTTATATACTACTACCTGTTGTGATTGTGTTTTTGGTGAGTGTGGCTGGTGAGGTTGGGTGGATAGATTTCCCTGCTAGGTTTCTTCTGTTTTTCTCACAGGACATTAGGATGTCTCCCCACTTGTGCACTAGAGATTTAGGTTTCCCTACTGAGTATACTTGTATGCTCACCCTACATTTACTTTCAGGTTTCCAGGAGGACTACCAGGGCCGTGCGGGACCCTACTAGTCGGGACAGTTGGAGTTGTTGCAGTTGATGTACACTTGTTTCTTTTGGTATTGTACTTTTGAGCTTTATTTTACTTGTACCTTGTTTCAGAACTATTTAAACATGCATGTGAGATTGGTTTGGGTTTATTTCTATACACTTGTTCTTTTCCTTTTTGGTGGTTGACTTGTCCTATTTCCCTATCTTAAGTAATAAAAAGGGTAATGCCTCCCATATTTGTGAAAACTCATACCCTTGGTTCTAGTCGCCACCCCGGGGCCTACTGGAGGCGGGAATCGGGGGTCGTTATCTCCCTCTCACCATTTCCAGCTCAAGAGGGGCATCTTTGGTGGGAGGGGGTCATGACAATGTTTCTCGCTGTAACACCAACAAACAGATAAAGGTAGAGCACTTGGAACATTCTGGTATGCTTCAGCCTCTTCTAGTGCTATTTTGGATGTGGTACGAGGTGTCCATGTATTTTTTTGTTGGGTTACCATGGATACCCTGAGAGAAAAATGTTATATGGGTGGTCATTGATCGGTTGACTAAGTCTGCGAATTTCATTCTAATCAAAGACACCACCAAAGTTGAAGATCTAGGTAATCTTTATGTCCAGGATATCGTGAGGTTATATGGGAGTCCTTATACCATTGTTTTAGATAGGGATCCTAGGTTTACCTCCAGATTATGGAAGATTCTTCAAGAGGCAATGGGGACTCAGGTCAAGTTGAGCACAACTTACCATCCACGGATATATGGCTAGACATATTATGTAATTCAGATCCTATAGGATATGCTTTATGCCTAAGTCTTGGATTTTGGTGGATTGTGGGATAGCCATCTAGGACTATTTGAGTTTGTTTAAAATAGTAGTTACCAGTTGTCGATCATAATGGATCCTTTTTAGGAGTTTTATGGTTGCTCATGCAGATCAACTATTTGTTGGGAATAGGTGGGTGAAGTAGCTTTGGTTGGACCAAGTCTAGTTCAGGAGATATCTGTAAATATTCAGAAGGCGTTATGATGTCTATTTATAGCCTAGAGTCGACAGAAATCATATGCATATCGGAGGCATCATCCTTTGGAGTTTTTCATTGGTGACTAGGTTTTCTTGAAAGTTTATCCTCGGTTGGGTCACCGTTGACTTGGAAAACATGGAAAGTTGGCTCCGAGATATGTTGGACCATTTGAGATCACTGAATAGCTTGGGAAGATTTCTTATTAGTTAGCATTTTGGACTTAGTTGATGGGCATCCATGACATTTTTCACATATATCAACTTAGGAAGTATCACCCTGATCCCACTCACATTTTGAGTTTGGAATAAATTGAGTTAGAGCCAATGCTTCTATTTTGGAGAAACCAGTTGAGATCATTGACTATTAAGAGAAAGTATTGCATGGGAATTCTATTCTATTGGTCAGAGTTCTATAGAAAGAAGGATTGGATTCTCACGATACTTGGGAACATGATTCATTGATGGGGAAGTAGTGGCCTCATCTTTTTACAAGGAGTACATCTTCCACATGACTTTTCAAGGAAGGAAAGTCCTTATAGTTGGGAGATTGTAACATCTCATTACCTTGATCAGGTATGTTTTCTCTTTTTCTAAGTTCCCTTCTGGTTTTAAAAAACCTTAGATGTGATTTTCTAGGTTTTGTGATGGTTGAAAAATCAGTACACATCGTGTACCTGAGGTACACGTCATGTACTAGCTGCTAGATTCATGTCGTGAACGGAGAAATCATACTGTGACCAAGTACACATCGTATACATGAGGTATAAGTCATGTAGGGGGTTAAATAGTGTATTTTTTACCTGAAGTTATGGGTTTTTGGTGTAACTTATCTAGTGTGGCCGACACATCATCACCAAGGGGTATACGTTGTGACCCAGCCCGCACGCAGGTTAAATTCATGTGTTTGGATATTTTGGTTCAGTCTTTCCTTTGGCTCTTGATTTCTCTCAAACCTAGACTCTTCCTAGGAAATTTTCAGTGGCGCCCCTCCTTCTAGATTGATCCAATCAACTTTGGGTCTTCATTGCATTTGTGGTGCATCTATCCGGGTAATTTTTATTTCTTGTTCTTCCTTGTGGTTGATCACGATAGAACCCTAGCCTTGAATTATCAGATCTACTAATCTAAGTTGGATGTTTCGTGTTGTCTTCCTCTAGATCCATTATGAGTTCTTGTTTAGGAAGTTGTTCCTCAACTAGTTGTGGTGTGGTGAACGTCCGTTCTTGAGGTATGTAGGTTTTCTTCTATCCTCTGACCCCTTGTCTTATAAATTGAATCAATCCTTTGATGTGCATGTTTTATTCTAGGACCTTTGTTGGCATTGTTATATTTCGTTGATCTTGGATTCCATTGTAGGTGTGTGCGACTTGAGCTTTGGGGTAGGTGGTTTCATCTCTAGCCTATGATAATGAACTCGCTTGTTTTGTTTTTCAAATTGCTTTATAAATTGATTTATGAAATTGGAATGATTTTTGTGTGTGTTGAAAAAGATTTTTGAAAGAAAAATGGTTTTCCATGAATTTTGATAAATGGATTATAAATGGTTTTGAATGGTTTTCAAGGCATTGAAATTGGTTTGTGAAAAAGATCACATGGGTTACCTTGGGTACTTTGGTGGAAGTTTTAGCTTGAGTCCATCTTTCATTGCTTTGTGATTATCAAGGAGGTTTGTCTTGGGGATTTCCTCTATTTCCTAGTCCCATTGTTCTAGAGGACCGATAATGACGTTTTGGGGGGTTTACTCATAGGGTATTCCTCTATTTCCTAGGACCATTTTTCTAGGGGACCGATAGTGACGTTTTAGGGGGTTTACTCATGGGGTATTCATCTACTTCCTAGGCCAAAGTTCTAGGATTAGTTTTTGTGAACTTGATTCTTATGGTATGATTAGTATGATTCCTAGACCTATGGTATTCCTTGGTGCGTGATACTTGTGATTCTATTTTTTATTTCTTGGATTTCTGAGCTAGCCTTGATATGCATGTTTATTATGTGGAAAAATGTTATGGAAAATATTCTTTGAAACTATAATACCTAATTTTTTTTAGAACTATGAAAAAGGGAAATGTTTACCATGTTTTCTATAAAACTTATTTACTGCTTATCATTCCATGTTTTATTTTAAAATAAGCATCTAGTATTTGTTATACAGAGAATTTTTATGGAACACCTGGTTGGGATCCTATTGAGCTTGTTAGCTCATACCCTGTGCAATGCTTCGGTGGTGCGTAGAACTTTTTTTCTCCCAATATAGGGAAAGGAAAGGTACCATAGTGAGTCAAAGAGGTTTGTGTTATCTGGTATGAGTAAATGATGTTGAGATGGTTGGAGTTTTCCATTCCATTGTTGGAGTAGTTGTTGGTTTTGATTCTCTTGTAGTCAGCCTTGTATTTTGGATTTCGTAGCTGCTATTATAGTTTTTTGTTTCCCTATTTTTTTATAGTTATGGCATATGTGTTTTGTTAGTCTTTCATTGTTCCTTTATTTCCTTGTATATGTATGCCATGTGGTTGTTCTGGTTGGGTGAAATCATTCCCTCGGTTTTGTCGTTTGATTCTCGAGTGCTTGTCGCCAACCCATGGGGATCAGGAACACCCTTCGGGTATGTGACAGATCGGGTCAGGTGTCGAGTTTGAGGGTAACTCGGGTCGGTTCATTACAATCCTCTAAGTCAAGTCCACATGCATCATCAACATCAAGCGTAGAAGCCAAAACTAATCCAGATCGGTTGTGACATAGAACATGATCCTTTGTATAACATCATACCAAAATGGTAAGACAACTAAAATATGACATCCCACTGAAGGTATAATGCTCATAATGAGATCTCAATGCCCGGGTCACTATACTCTGGATATAACCCATAAATGTAACTTTCAAGAACCCTCAACCCTTAACCAAGAAGTTAGGTAACACATGGTTTTTGGTATTATGTGACCTTGTCTCCCAAACAATATACGATTTAATGTATCACTTTAACTCAATGGGAACCACGTCTAACAATGCATGCCACTATGACAACAGAACAACATATATGGTGCTAGGCATTCCAGACATATGATAGCCCACTAAAATAAGAGGATGGTCACAGAACCTATGAAGCATACAATCATGCCCATTGAATTTCTAACCTATTAAACTAGATCATTACAAAATTCACATTCCTTTAACAAGGACCAACTTTCCGAATGATCACCCATTTACTCAAGGTGACACTTTATTAATAAGAGTCCTTGGGAAAAATGACACTTTAATGGAACCTCTCTTCTGGAAACTAAAAGGAATCATTCATCAATTCTTTGAGTTCAGAAGGCACTACCATAACCAGACTAGCTCCTTACGTACATAAGGAATCGAACCTAAAAGAGTTCATGCTTGAAAATTTACTAGGCCTTATTGTCTAACCTTTAGGTTTAATCACAACAGATAAGAAGTTAACTATGGCCTATGGGAAATTCTCATGTTCCCACTCAAAGAAATTTTAAACCTAACCCTTACCTGAGGGTTCATGTTATAAATGCCAATATAAGGATTAATTTTAATGCATTTACAAAAAATTATTTCATCATTTAAACAACTAACATAAAAGGGATGTCAAGTGCCAATTTTAAAAACAATTTTACTAAGAACATTATTTAGTTTATACTGCACACCATTTCAGACAATTTATATTATAATTTCCCCTTTCATCATTTATTTGATTCAAAAAATTTCACAAATTACTTGGATAAATAAAATTTAAATTTATAATCTAGACAGTGAAACACTCTTTAGTTTGTAAATGCAATTTTAATTAACTGATGCCTTATAATAATAAATCTAAAAATACAATTACATGACTTTTATTAATTAATGTAATTGTTCAAGTAAGATTCCACCATATCTTTATATTTAACACCATATAATTAGTTTAAAACACTTTAAATAACCATTTATTTGGCATAATAATACCCCATGGGGTTAAGTACCAAGGAAATTAAATATTATGGTGATATACGGTGTCCAACTATTTCATTTGAGATTTTTTTTAAACACCCTTAACAGGGTTAACCCATAAGCATATCATATCAAGACCGACTTACTTGGGTCGAGTCTAATAATATCATAAGAAATATGCCCCAACTAACCTACTTGGGTCTAGTTGTGCATTTCAATAATTTAATCATACATGTTATCGTGACTAAATAATAGAGATAAACATTTATAATTGAAATTCACACTTTCATTTCAATGATACCATTTCATTCACACATCAAAATTAAAAATTTCTTATTTTCTTACAATGGTCCAGTTAGGCAAATCACCATTCCCAAATTATATAAGTACATGCCTTTATAATTTACCATTGGCATTCATATAACTGTAACCAAATTTTTACTTTTATTTTCAAAATATAACCAACCCATATATGATGGTTTGATCAAATGGTTCATCATTCTCAATTTATAAGGTCCCATGCTCATTATAAATTGAAATTTTTGAATCCATTTAATCCACACCATCAATGTTTCAACCCATTAAACCAATGTTTCATGGATCAAACATGTCCCCATCAAGATATGTGGGAAAACACTATTTAGGTTGATGAAGACATTTTATTTAATCAGTCATATATCATGAATACAAAGGACAATCCATTGCAAGAAAGAAATGAAACTAATCTTGGAAACAAACCTAGAAATTCAATACATAAGTAGGAAATAATCAAGCATGGCACATACAGCTATGCATGTTAATAAAGTAACTGACATGGTATAAAAATCATCATGCATCAAGAAACCTACAATGTAGTCTACATGGCATGGAATATACATGGAAGTTGGATCTTTATGTTCCTAGAATGATGAATTTAACAATACCTTTGTGCCACACTGGTCCAAGGGTACAAACCATTAAATCCATAAATAAATAACCAGTGGAAGTACAATAGTTTCCCAAGGTGAAATAATAATCAATGGTAATATAAAACAATAGAATCAATAATCCCTTCCCTTGAAACTTGATCTTTCCCTCATGTGTGGATTACCCAGAACTAGAAAAGAGCTATTTAAAAAGTGCCAACACATTCTTAGTCTCATGTCTACCATCCCAAATATTAAGAAGAAATGAAAATTCCCTTTGATTCTATTTGTAAAGTCTCGACCTAGGTGCTACTAAAATAGTGCCCTAAGCTGGTCAGTCATTAGGCCTCAAGTGCACCTCCCCATATGCCAGAGGCTATTGACTAGTAGTAATGGTCTAATGGTGGTACATTGGGGAGACTATACCCTCTATATTATTAATAAATATATTGGAAGAAATAATAAATAAAGGCATTAAAATAAAATAATAATTGACAATCAATAATGAATTTATGACATAAAATACAGGTAGGTATACATAGTATATAGAAAGACCGAAAAAGGAAATAAATAAATAAATAACACTATAGTTATCTTCCAATAGAATCACAAGAAATATCTTGGTCCTATACTCTTATACTCTATCCTATCCTAGAAGAACAGTATAAATCAATCACAATCCAGGAACCTAGTCCTATAATGATTAGGTATATCTGAATACCCCAATACAATGGTGGCCTGAATAGGGTGTGATATATACTCAATAGACTACCAAAAATGGTGTCTAATTCCTAAACCATTTTATGAATATAAAATAAATTAGTGTACATGTGTATCAAAAGTAAAGCAGTTTTGTAATAACAAATGTAAATAAGTAGGGCTTAGGTTCCTCAAGGACATCAAGCTTACTATACCAGTTTCGACTTAATTTGGTATATCTCTGAACATGTCACCCTTTGTGTTTATATATATGTGTGTGTAATTTATACGTATAGGAATATATAGTCATATTTATATGAATATTTTTTACTTGTTAGGACTCGATTCATAACTTAGGTATCCTTATATAATCATAAGAGTGACATACTCTGTAAGGGACTTCATGCCCATAATATCTCAAAGACTGAATTAGGACATCCCTTATATTAGTATCTGGTAAAGTTCATAATAGTTATGTTACTAATAATAGTTTTGGTTCTTATAATTCATGTGTTATAAGCCCAATCATCTAAAATGGGATACGGAAATCATATCTATCATCTTGCTCATGGATGTAACTGTTATGCTCAACATCCTAATTGAGGGGGTGGGAGACACCATGCCAAATAACCTAAGTGATTTGAGACACCATGCCCATAATCCTTGACCTGGGGGTGTGAGACACCATTCTCAATGACCCTAACTAAGGTCCCTCTAGTCATAATAAAAATGTAAGGTAATCCCACTTTCTATATGATCCCTTAGCCTGGCTGTAAAGAGGGAACTGACATCACTCAAGGCGCAATGGATCCTTTTTTGTATAATCCACTTTAACATTTTAAATACAAGTTATGATAACATCTATTCCATAATAAATTCAATTTTTATCACTAGGATATTTTATTTATATGTCACAATTGGACAATTTCATTCAACTAAAACTATGAAGGTCATGGGAATCACTGATTCCAATGATACAAATCACTAGACACATCATCAATCAACTCAATTTTTGATTTATAAGACAGAAAAACTCAAAAGGTGTTTTTATTAGAAAAACAAGACATTTACATCAAATAATTAATTTATTTCAATTTAATCATCTTATTGAAGTGGAATAATTTAATACACCATAACAGGAGAAATTGGAATGCAAGCCAAACATGGGTAGTTACTGTAAGCACAAGCATTTTAATTAACACACCCCAAGGGTAGTTTAGTCATAAGTAGAACCATGATTATTATTTTATTTAGTGAAACCACCCTAAGGTGTAGTTTAGTTTGAGGTAATAACATCTAACCATATCAAGGGGTCTAAAACACAATACAATGTGGTCTAGGCATTTAATTTAAAGAATTTCATAATTTAGAAGCAACACTTAGTAAGTATGGCATGCGACACTACAACTATATCATATGAAAGAAACCACTTTAATAGAAAATCATACATACCACCTACCTCAATATTAATATGGCCCAATCATCCAATATCAATCATTGGTTTGAGCCAAAATGGAAGAAAATGGAATAATTGTCAAATTCCCTAAAAATAGGGAAAAAGAGCTCGCATGGATTTAGCATTCCACGTGGAGAGATAAATGAAGAAGAGAAGCATGAGGATTTTAGAGATTATCAAGGTCTATCCAATTAAAATAAAATTAGAAAATTCTATGTCTTAATGGAGGATATATCTCCATTCCTAGAGGAGAGGCCAAAGGGAACTCGAGTGGATACCCCTGGTGCACATGACGGAGAAAGAAAAAAGAGGGGGAGGAAAGAAATAGAGGCAGTGTAAAAACAGTCATTTCATCACTTTTAATGAGACACAAGGTTAGGTCACATGTTTTGCCTAATCATGAGCTAACCATGTGGGATTCACTACTCAAATCCATTCCCTTCATGATTTGGCTACACAGTTTAATCTAACTGTCTGCCAACCATGAGTAGGTATTGGTTAAGTGGAACTAAGGATGTGGGCGAGGTGTAGAGTTTAATAAACCATTCATAGATTCTATTCCCATATCTATAATAAATTGTACACAACTCACATGATCATGCACCTCAACTTGCATATTTAAATTAAACCATGTGACACCTTCTACTCTACTAGACCAGGATGCATGGTTTCTCCTAAAGGGTTGCACGGTTTAAACTAATTGTGCACCCTATATGTCTCCCATGGAAGTGATATTTCAGATATTGGAACTCTTGGAACTCACCCAAACCTATGAGGCACTCATTGGGCCTTAAACCACGTCCAAAAACAACACATTTAAGTGCTCCAAATCCTATAATTACATTATGATACCTAGTTTAAGATCTGTCCCATCTACTAAATAAAAAGTTCAAAAACTGTTAGAATTTTCAATTCATTCCAAAACATGGGACGTTACAATATAGGATCACATTTCAACCCCATCCTCTAGTAGTCTCAACATAGGATCACTATTAAACCTTAGTCTCAACTACTCGAAGGATCTATAACACTTCTAATTATAGGTAAATGACTACCCTTTCAGTTTCAGGGTGGTTAAGGGGGCTATAATCCTCAATAAGTCCTCCATGAACCATCTGTAGTACTACACTAAGCCTAAAAAACTCCACACATCTAGCACGCACTTGGGTGTCTCCCAATAAATTACTACATCAATATCATTTGGATCCATAGCCAATCCATACATAGAAATAGAATTCCCCAAAAATTTCACCTCGTGGGTCTAGAACTGGCACTTTGATAGATTACCATAAAGGTGGTGCTCCTAGGGTAAGTCTAGAACCATCCTCAAGTTCTCTACATGATCCCCCTATGATTCATAGTTTATGAGTATTCCATTAATGAAGATAAAAAAAAATCATTCCATGTATGGCTAGAAGATCCAGTTCATCAAATCCACAAACACAACGGTGTAATTCTTCACACTGAAAGTCATCACTAGGAACTCACAGTGTCTATAGCGATATTGGAATGTTGACTTCAGAATATGAGCCTCGCAAACACTCAACTAGTGGTAGTCATACCTAAGATCAATCTTTGAGAACCCACTTGTGCCTCGAAACTAGTCAAATAGGTCATAAATCCTCAAAAATGGGTACTTATTCTTTATCATTACCTGGTTTAGGTGATGATAATCCACACAAATCCTCAATATTATGCCCACCTTTTCCCCAAAAAAATAAGAGCTACCCGGGGGGGCACACTGGGTCTGGTGAAACCCTTTTCTCAAAGTTCCTCCAACTGCACCCTCAAATCCTAAAGCTTGGTAGGGGCCATCCGATATTCCATAGAAGATATAAGTGTTGTATCAAGATGAAAGTCAATGTAGAAGTCCATGTCCTATCTCATAGGTAGTCCCAGAACATCCTTGGGGAAGACATCCATAAATTCATCCATTATTGAAGGAATCCAGATGCCTAAAAATACCACTATGCTAAGGGATAAACTCACCAAATAGTGGGTGATGGGATGAAGCCTCTTGTTTTCAAGGCTCACTCACTCATCCATGACATCTCTCTCACCCATAAAGAATAATTTCATCTCATATGTCCAAAGGAATCTGACCTGCTTACGATGATAATCAATTTGGGCTCTAACCATGGACAACCATTCTATACCTGATATAATTTCATAAGGTTTCATCATGATTACCAAGTGATACCATGTGAAACTCTCTCCTCCAAATGATATCTCGTACTGCTTTTAGATAAGCAATATGAGGGAACATGCCTAGTTATAACCTCTAGAAAAATATGTTGTGATAAGCTCTCAAAGGGGATCTATAACTCTCAAACAAGGGATATGGAAATGAAGGAGTGAATTGAACCTATGTCTAAAAGTACTGGAGAAAGTTTATAATAAAAACAGATAATACATCATATTATCTCATGAGTTGTAGGGTTATAAGTCTCCATGGTTTGAAGTTGCTCGTGATCCCTTTCGGCTGAATCTCTGGTCCTGGTTTGGGCCACCTGGTGGTAGTAGAGAAAGTAGCTCATAAAATCTCCCTCCACTAAAATATCCTACTCTTGGTACCCCACCTACTCCACTTCCAGCTCCACCTCCCTAGAGGCTGACCTAACCATGCCTGGGATAACCCTAATCATGATGTTTCCTCGGTTGTAGTAGTTTATCACCTGTATACCTACCTTCCTCGGCACATCAAGTTGGGGAATCACATTCCAAGTGACCATGACCATCCCATTCATAGCACTTCCCCTCTCTGGGATGACCTGGTTCTCTATGAGAACCTTATCCTGCTTGTCCACATGATTGAGACCAGCTATGGGAAGATCTCCTACATTGATATTCTGCTGACTGAAGTCTTTTAGTTGCTTCAAAAGACTTAGACCCATGATTCCCACTACCAGCTCCAACTATATGGTGTCCCTTGGATAGGAATACTTATTTCACCAGTGCCCACTCTAACACTCCAACGTAGGTGGGAATGCATAAGGTAACCACACTAGAATGAATGTCTCAGTGGAATCCCTACTCAAACTATCTTTCCTAGACATAAACATCCTTATCTATGTTGAGGGAGTACTGAATAAGGTTATAGTACCTCACATCATACTCAAAACTGAAATACTACCCTGTTGCAGCTATAGAAGCTTCTGAATTTGAATTGAGAACAAGCACGAGGGGTATTACTTCTCACGAAATAGCTCCTATAATTTATTTTGTGAGAGTACCGACTCATTATGCGTCTATATGAATATACCCCACCATCACCCTAATTATCTATGGAAAATATTAGATCCCATTGCAATTATCTGAATGCTCGGGTTCCGCACAAGCTTGAATACTTGGATTACTAACTCAAGCCAATCCTCCACTACCTAGGGATTTAACTCACCACAGATCCTCAGTGGCCTCTGGCATTGGAACTTGTGGGGTGTGTTAAGACTGCATGCATCCTTATACTAACATGATAATATAATCTGCTGCTTGATAGACAAGGGTGCAGCTACCTACCCTCTTGGAGGAAAGATTGCATGAGATTTCCCCTAAACTAAGGCCTCATCACTCATCATATTGTTAACATAATCCTGAATCGGTAACCTGGATGGCTATTTTTGTGGAGGCATACTAAAAGTGATCAAGATGTACCATGGTAATATGAGCATGTGTGTGTGTGTGTGGAGATGACTCGAGAAGGAAAGTTAAAGGACTCAATCCAATATGATGCATGTACCAAGTTCCTTATAACCAATGTCTTGGTATGCCGAGTTGATAAGTAGGTAGTCAGATTCCTGGTGTATGGATATGTTGGCCACCACACCGACACTGGGTTCTTGGGATTGAAATACGCACTCAAGAAACTCTAACATGTTTCCTTAAGTTCCCAACTAATCCTCACCATGGGTTTATCTCTACACTGACCCAAGGACAAACCACCTCTGATACCACTCTGTAATGACCCAACCCACCAGGTCCCACCTATACGGTGGAAGGCTGACCCACCACAACATCAATCCCACCTTCATAGGCTAGGAGGTGGTGACAAGCACTGGGAATACATAACTATAATAGAAAGATTTTGCCTAATGTACTTGTATGCACACACACAACCATCTCTATACAATAGTGTCGAGGACTATAAACTAAAAACTATAATATCTATAGATAAACCATGCATAAAATAAACTCTTGGGAATACATTAGATTATGGTAGAATACAACTAAAGTGTAAGGGGTAAAATACACACCCAACCAGGAATGAAGTACCAACCTAACAACAATTGGAAGAAATGAAAGATGAGGGAGCCCAGCTCCATATCTCCAAGACTGACCACAGTATACGCCCTATGCATATAAGTATCCTATACTCCATATAAATCACCACTAATTTGTCTATTGTATGCATAAGAAATGACACATGAAAGAAAATTCCATATAGGGGTGGGTATAAACATACCTAGTAGGACGTCCTAAGAACCAAATGGGGAGTAATATAAGATATGATAGAAGTAGTCATCTCAATACAAAGTAAGAGGAAAATTAATCCAAACAATATATATATATATATATAATCATAAAAGAAACCCATATGTGAGAAAAATGGGATCTTCATCTCACTACCCATTCCTGGTCGATGAGTCTGCCAATAGCTCCAAAAGGGTCCATCTATGATGCCCAACATCTCATGTATCCATCAAGGTAACCATGTGGAGGACCCAAACCATGCCATTGTATCACAAAGTTGATGGGAACTACCACAAAGCTGGGTTTCCGTAGTGCCACCCTTTAACAGCACTAAAAAAAGTACTGATAAAGGGGGTGCCTTTATCAACACTTTTTTAGCGCTGTTAAAGGGGTCCCCTTTATCAGCGCTTTTTTTAGTAGCGCTGATAAGGGGGGGGGGGTTTATCAGAGCTTTTTCAAGCGCAGATAATGTGTATATTTTTAAAAAATCATAAAAAATAATATATTTATATATAAGTATATTTATATTTATATAAATATAATATATATTTTTAAATATGTTTTAGATAAGGATAAATGGAAATCTAAAATTAATGTATAAGAAGTTTAGTAAAAGAGGCTTATAAAACATTTTCAAAAATATTTTTGATTAATAATTTTCTAATTATCATTGACTAATAATCATTTAATAAAATTTTGAAGACAAAAAAATTAAAAAAAGATCTAAAATAAGTTGAAAATGTAACTCAAACTTCAAATGGACATAACTTTTGATCTAGGTGTCTGTTTGAGCTCTACAGCATATCAAATCAAATCCTGTGATGATATATACATGCTAGTGACCCAAGGTAACCTTCTATCACATTTTTCGAGGCCAAAAAAGTCCTAGAAGGCCTCCAAAACTGATTTTTTAGTCTGGATATCCAGATTTTTTAACATTCAAATATAAATTCTGATCTAGATGTCCTCTAGGACTGTACCACATATCATATTGAAGATGCTTTCATTTTCTTCTATTTTACTGGTTTTGGAGTTGAAACTGACTTTTGGATTAGAAGTTATGGTCGTTTTAACATTCTATTGCTTTTCAGATACACATATATATGTATTTATTCGTATATATATTTGTGTGTGTGTGTGTTGTATATATGTATGTATGTATTTATTTATTTTTTATAAACACACATAAGAAAACATATTTTATAAATGTATTTAAAACTAGTCTTATAAATATATTTTAATATACAAATAAATATACAGATAAAAAATTATAACTAAAAATATATATATATAAATATATATATATACGGATATATATATATAGATTAATATAACTAAATATATATATATATTAATATATATATATATATGTTAATATATATATATATATATTAATATACAGATATATATATATATATTAATATAACTAAATAAATATACAGATATATATATATATATAAATTAATATAACTAAATATATATATATTAATATAAATATATATATGTTAATATATATATATATTAATATATGAGTAAATATAACTAAATATATTTAAAAATAAATAGATATATTAATAAATAAAGATCAAAGCAATATGGTGGAGTGGTAAAGGATTAGGCGTGCAGGCAATAGGTCTCGAGTTCGAATCCTAGGGGTGGCAGGTCATGCGCGCAGGTGGGGGGAATAACCTAGCTCTGTTAAAGGGGGGTGGGAGCACTATTAACGGAGGTGGGGTTGGGTGGACCTGGCAGGGGCGTGCGTGGGATACCATGAGGGGTGGGGTGCTATTAAAGGGGGGATTCAAGCACTGTTGAAGCCCCCCAAAAGTGCAAAAATATATTTTTTTTAACTTTTATCAGTGCTTTTTAAAAGCACTGATAAAGGACCCTTTTATCAGCGCTTTTTTTAGCACTGATAAAATAACCCTTTATCATCGCTTTTCTGAGCACTGATAAAAGGGACCTCCCTATCTTCATCTCAATTAACAACACTTTTTAGCGCTGCTAATTCCCTTTTCTATCACTGATAAAGGCCATATTTGTAGTAGTGGGGGCACAATCTCCAATAGAGGAACAATGTCCTAGTGCGTCATGGGGGTTCCACTCAATAGATATAAATGGAGGATCCATGGCCTAATGCATCAGGGGTGCCACTCAATAGGTAGAGGACCCACGCCCTAATCTGTCAGGGGGGTCTACTCAATAGGTAGAGCACTCAATCCCTAGTTCATTAGGGGGTTCACCTCAATAGGTAGAGGAACCACACCCTAGTCTGTCAAGGGGGTTCCAATCAAACTAGTGCAAGGATTATGGGGGACCCAAACTCGGATGCTATAGGGGGGTTTTCAACCCCGACCTATCTCTAATGATATCATCTGATTATTTTCATTGTTAAGCATCACCTAAAGAAGCATCATGCCAAGAATATTACACTTTATATATCAAAAATCCGCTATAAAGGATACCATCACTCTATATTTGGAAAAATACTCAGGATAGGCTAATCACAAGCCAAAATCTGAGTCCAAACAAAGGAGATACGTGAGGTGTAAGTTTTTATTAGGGGTACATGACGTGTATGGGGTCCACACAGCGTGTGGTCCCACACCTCTATCTAGAGGTGTTCCCCTATGGGCATGGGTTGAAGGCCATGTCACCTTACATGGAGTGTAAGGTCCCACACAGTGTGTCTCAACCACATGAGTCATACCCATGTGCTCCTAGTGATTCCTATATTCGTTGGGCTATCCTGTGTACTTGTCCTTGTACCTAGCTATTCTCGAGTACCAACCCATACTTGTGTACTTCCAAAGAACATGTTGTGTACTCCCGCATGATGTCTTGTACATGTACAGCGGGCACATGGATCAGCCACCTAGGGAGGGTCACATGGTGTGTGGACCCAGCCGCACAGCGTGTGATTCTTATCTTCCCCAAAACCATAACCACTGCAGTAGGGTGGGCATACATGACATGTGTTCTTTGACTACACACCATGTACTCAAATTTTCTGTAAAAGTCTAAATATTCACATGGTTCTCCAAATCTGTGACCGCGGCCATGAATCCTATCATTTTACCACCTAAAAATGATGATATTTTCCTTCATACATTGATTCTAGACCTCCATTGGCCGAAAATCAAAAAATAACCATTCACACGCAGCCTACATGCCACTCGATCTCATTGCCACTCCTGATCCCAAATCCATAAAGCATCACAATAAACCTATGATCCATCCTGATCCATCCTTTATTTTCCAATTCGTTCATCATATGTGAAACTTTTGTGAATCTGGGGGTTAGATCGCACTTGATATGGTATCCCGCCTTTTTATTACATAACTTTTCATTACATTTTACAAACAGAGGATCTTTAAAGTCTAGTGTCTTGTAAATCAGGAACATAATACATGAAAAAAACATAAAAAATTCTTATAAACTACTCATAAGTATTAATCATAGGTTCATCCTATGTACAATTACTACATCTCATATCCTGGAGACATACATCAAAGGAAAGGGTGAGTAAAAGGCTCAGTAAGGAAAACAAGTGAAACAGTTGACATGTGATCTTGAGTAATATTAATAAGAACATGATAAAAGTCATAAAGGCATGAGCAATTGAAGAATAGGAATATCATAAAAAATAACTTGAATCATAACTTGTATATGTGGCTATAACATTTTATTAAGACATTCATGAACATATCACCAAGTTTTATCCCTGAGGTTTCATAAAAATTACCAAGATTATTCACCAAGGTATCTTGAAACTTGTCATCTCTAGAGATTAAATCCTTTACCCAATGCATTAGAGCGCTATCAGGGCGCACACTTAATATATATTTATTTTCATGTGATCCACATATATCATAATCAAAATTTTCATAAATAACCCATATATAATAAAAGAAATGGGTTTCATTTCAAAATCATGATGTTTTAAAAGTTCTTAAAAACTTGATTATTAAGTCATTTATAAACCATGGAAAGGGAGTGAGGGTTATATGTATGTCAATTAAAAAATAAAATAGATCAATTTTATGTATTTATTAATACCCCTGGATATTAAAATATAATTGGGTAATCACATAAATAATACAAGAGAATTTCTTAAGAAAAAGAGAGATATTTTGAGACGAAAATTCTGCAGCATAACGGCTATATAACATGGTTTTAGAAAACATTAAAAAGAGAGGGGACAGGATTCACCCACTCATAAATAACTCATAATATAGTATGGGTATAGAATAAAAATAAATAAGATCATGGTATGGATATTTGAAGGAAATACCATATGAAAATTAAACTCGAAGGAAAAGAGAAGATGCAATTTTCTTTTACAAAACTTTCGGCAGCCGAACGGCGTCACTTAAAAATTCAGAAAAATAAATTGATGAGAGTGGAAAGGGTATATCATAATTTGGAAATGAAATTTAAAGTATTAAATATATATAAGAATAATCCCCCTCATAATAAAATGGAACTATAAGACATAACATAAAGGAAGTCATGACTTAAAAGAGGAGGGTGAAAGGTTCTCTTACCTTGAAGGGTAAATTTGAAAGCTTGAAGGTCGGGACCTTGGGAGGCTTTATGGAACCTTGGGAGGACTCTTTGGAAGGTAAAAAGACCATAAATTTATAGATAAGGATTTTGGAATGAAATTAATGAGGTAAATGTCTTGGTATTTATAGGAAAAGTGAGGGAATAAATTATTAATTTCCAAGGGACACGTCATCGGTGGTATTTGCAAAACCATGGGCTTGCCCATGGTATTTTCCCATGGTATTGGCCACTTGAGACACCTCATAGAATATATCACTATTAATAAGTCGACCAGAAAACTTACATCATTATTATATCATTAATGATGTCATTAAACACCCGAAACTCAAAACTGTATTTTTACTATTCACCGAAAATTCAACTGTTTTAGAAAAATCCCAAAAATTCACCCTAACATAATATCAATGATCTGAATTCAAAAATGAAATACATTTTATGAAAATAGTTTTCAAGATATTTTTAATTTAATTTTTAAATAAAATCATTATTTATTTCAAAAATAGAACTTTAAAACTATAACTCATTTTGTAACACCTTAAAAAAGTAATCAAGGTCCTATAAAATTATCGTATAACCATAAGACAATAAAGTAACAATTTATGATTCAATTTTATGAAAATAAATTTTCATTTTAAATTATAAAAATAATTATAAAATTTTATATAAAATATTTATGACATACAAAAATACCAAAGCTTATACTATGACTGTTTTTTCACTTTTAAGATGTTTAAATTGTATTTATACATCCATGGGTGATGTTTTTTTTGGCCAATTTACTATTCATTACTATTCATATGAGTATGTTACTATTCATACTTTACTATTCACTAAAAATGAAATTGATCTTATTAGACTCTAAAATTATCATTGATCACAGCTATAGAAGACCATTTTTTAAAAATAATTTCACATTTTTAATTATTTAAAGAATACAAAAATATTTTAAAATACCCCTTTTTTTCCTAAATTCATCAATAATGAACATCCTATATTTATCCATATATTTTAAATTCACAAATTTTCTATAAGAAGAAATAACAATTTTATTTATATAAAAGGATTACACAAAGCAGCTAAGGTCTCATTACATAGCCCATTATAACACCAGCATAGGACCTAAGTGTAAGGTGTGCTATGTTGATAGAATCTTGGGGTGGATGGGCCAACATTACTTGAGTGGTGATTTCTATCAACTTAAAATTCTCCCTTAGGTGATTCCGTTCAAGCTTCAAATGTTGAAGTTCGACTTGGGCTTGGTCTAAAGCAAAGCCCAGTGATGCTACCTCCTTCCCAAGCTCTGACGGATGGGCTTCATATAGCCTGAGTCTACTGGATGAGGTCATTCAATCTTCTTTCTGTATTAATTAACCAATATAACTATATTTATAAAAACGAAATGTTAAGATTTTAGTTTCCAATGGTCATATTGACCAACAATCGTATAGTAGTTGAAATCCAATGGTATCATTTTAATTATACCCACTTCATTAATTAAAGGATATATTTTTTTGGGTATAAAATAAAATAACACACAAATTTAGGAAACAAAAAAAATAATTAAAAATTTTGGGTCGTTACATTCTTCTCCCCTTAAGAAATTTCGTCCCTGAAATTTTATCTCATACCCTCTGATGAGAAAAGGTGTGGGTACTTCTATCTCATAGACTCCTCTAGTTCCCACGTGGCTTGTTCACATTTGTGGTTCCTCCACAACACCTTAACACGGTGGTTAGTCTTGTTGCGTAGAACCTTGTCTCTACAATCCAAGATCTCCATCGGCTACTCCTCATAAAAGAGGTCGTGTTCCAGTTATACCACCTCCAGATTTAGTACATGTGAAGGTTCAGGTATGTACTTCCTCAAGAGGGATACATGGAAGAAATCATGAACTTATGCTATATTTGGAGGAAGTGCAAGTCGATAGGCCACTGCTCCCACACGATCAATGATTTCATAGGGGCCAACATACCTAGTGTTGAGCTTCCTTTTTTTCCCAAACCTCATGACTCTCTTCCAAGGTGAAATCCAAAGAAAGACTTTGTCACCAACATCAAACTCCAAGTCCCTTCGACGGTTGTCGGCATATCTCTTTTTCTGACTCTGGTCAACCTTAATGTGTTGTTGGATGGCATGAACCTTTTTTGTCATCTCTTGCACAAGATCAAGCCCAAGAAGCATTCTCTCACCAGCTCCATCTCAACAAGTATGAGTTCTACATCGCTTTGCATATAGAGCTTCATAGGGTGCCATTTGAATGCTCGAGTGGAAGCTATTTTTTGTAAGAAAACTCAACTAAATGGATATGTTGATCCCATCCACCTTTAAATTCCATTGAGCATGTTCTTATCATGTCCTCGAGTTCTTGAATAGTCCTTTCAGATTGGCCATCACTTTGGAGGTAATAAGACATACTTAAATTCAATCCAGTGATCAGAGCTTTTTGAAGACTTCTCTAGAATTTTGATGTGAACCTTGGATCACGATTATATACAATAGAAAGTAGAACTCCATACAGCCTTACCACTTCCTTCATGTAAATCCTAGCAAGTTGATCAAGATATAAATCTTCCCGAATGGAGATAAAATGGGAAGTATTGGTGATACGGTCCATAATAACCCATATATCATTATTTCCTTCATAAGTTCTTGGGAGACTAGTGACAAAATACATAGTGATATTGTCCCACTTCTATGCTGGTATGGGTAGTAGTTGAAATACCCCTTTAAGAAGTTGTCACTCTTCCTTAACTTGCTAACATACCAAGCACCTTGATGTGTAGTCATCAATATCCATTTTCATATTATCCCACCAATAATGATCACGAAGGTCCCTATATATTTTTGTGTTTCTAGGATGTATAGAGAAAGTAGAGCTATGAGATTCATCCATCGGCTCCTTCTTTATTTCCATATTAGATGGAACACATAGTCTTCTACAAAATTTTAGTACACCTTCTTGATCAATATTGAACTCAGGAAACTTTCCATCCTTTACAGCCTCAAACTTCTTCTGTAACAAAGGATCTTCTTTCTGAGATTTCTTGATCTTCTCTAGTAATGATGGTTGAGAAATAATTTGGGTTAGGGTTGATGATGTACCTTCCTTTATAATTCCCATGTCCAGTTTTACTAGGTCATTAATCAAAGGATATCTTTGAATCCTCATAGTGGACAGAACAACTGGGTCTTTCCTACTTAATGCATCAATGACTTTGTTTGCTCTTCCAGGATGATAATTAATTGAACAATCATAGTCTTTAAGAATTTCTAACCATCTCCTTTGTCTCATGTTCAATTCATTTGTTCTGAAAATATACTTCAAACTTTGATGGTCTGTGTATATATAACATTTCTCCCCATAAAGATAGTGTCTCCATATCTTCAGAGCAAAAATGACCGTATCCAGCTCCAGATCATGCGTAGGATAGTTTTTCTCATGAGTCTTCAACTATTGAGATGCATAAGCAATGACATTTTCATTTTGCATGAGGACACACCCAAGCCCTTTCAAAGATACATCGCTAAAAATGACGAATCATTATCCACTTGAGGATAGAGTTAACATTAGTGCAGTAACCAATCTCTTCTTCAGCTCTTGGAAACTTTCCTCACACTCCTTTGTCCAGATGAACTTGACCCCTTTTCGATTTAACTTGGTTAATGGATTATAAAGTCATGAAAAGTTTTTCACAAACCTCCTATAATATCCCAATAATCCAAGTAAACTACAAATCTCAGTTATTGTTGTAGGATGAGGCCACTCCTCTATAACTTTTGTCTTTGCAGGGTCAACTATGATTCCTTCATTGGTAACAATGTGCCCCAATAAAGCAACTTGTTGTAACCAGAATTCACATTTACTGAACTTTCTAAAAAGCATATCCTTCCGTAAAGTTTTCAAAATAACCCTTAGATGATCCTCATGATCCTCACGACTTTTGGAATATATGATAATATCATCAATAAAAACTACCACAAAGTTATCAAGGTAGTCCTTAAAGACTCTATTCATCAAATCCATAAAAATAGTAGGTGCGTTAGTTTTTTCAAAAGGCATAACAACAAACTCATAATGCTTAGATCTTGATCGGAATTAATTTTTTGGAATATCTTATTTCTTCACCCTCAATTGATGATAACCAAATCAAAGATCAATCTTAGAGAAGAATTGAGCCCCCACAAAGTTGGTCAAATAAGTCATAAATTCTTGGAAGAGGGTATTTGTTCTTTACTGTGATATCCTTCAGTTATCTATAATCAATGCATAGCCACATCGACCCATCCTTCTTCTTTATAAAGAGAATAGGTGATCCCCAAGGAGACACACTTGGTCAGATAAACCCCTTCTCCAAAAGATCTTGGAGTTGTTTCTTTAATTCCTCTAGCTCTACATTTTCCATCCTATATGGGGTATTTGATATTAGATGAGATCCAGGTACGAGTTCAATAGATAACTCTACCTCTCTTTCTAGGGGACGTCCAGACAACACCTCAGTAAATACGTCAACGTATTCCTGGACGATGGGGACATTTTTTATCCTCAAACTCTCATTTCCTTATTCTTCACCGATCAATTCCATAAATAAGGATATAGGAGGTTCTTCTAGAAAAGGATCAGGTTGAGATATCTCTCCTTAGAAGATAACTGTAGGTATTCCATTAAAGACTACTGAGATTTCCTTACTTATTCATTTTATCTTATCATTATACTTTGAGATCCAGTTCATCCCTAGTATAATGTCGAATTCCAGCATGAGAATGACTACTAGATTTGCGATAATATTGTGCTCACAAAAGTAAATACTAGAGTTTCTAAACACTGATGATTCTTGTGTAATCCCACCAGGAGTCTTGATGGATAACTCTACTTTTATCAAGTCAGGGGTTGATTCCAAATTCTTTTCAAACTTGGAGGAAATAAAGGAATGAGTAGAACCAAAATCAAACAAAGTACTTTCTAGCATTGAGAGAACAATAAGAGTACCTACTATCACATAATTTGGAGCTTCAACTTCAGCTGTTGTGATAGTAAAAGCATGACCTTGCTCCCTTGGCCTTTGCTGAGGCTGATGGTGGTTCCCCTCCACTGCCCTCAGATTTGGACAGTGATTGGAAAAGTGCCCAAGTTGTCCAAACTTAAAGCACTGGACATCAGGTAGGGCCTACACCATCTTCCCCTTGTCGTTAGTGTTTGGAAGTTGAGGTTTCACCTCACTACGACAATTCTTCGCTATATTTCCATCTCTTCCACACTTGTAGAATTTCCCGCTCCTGAGGAGGCAGTTCATCGAATGCTTCTTCCAACATTTATTACATATGGGACTTTGAACTTGCTTGCCTCCTCTTCCCTAATCAAAGGTCCTCCCTAAGCTGGGCTCCATCGATATCTTTTTTTGTTTGATTTATGAGACCACTGCATATCACTGAACTCTAATTCGACTTTCATTGCACTCCGTACGATCTCCTCATAGCTTTTATAGTCTCGGTTGGCTAGATTCTTATGTAGATGAGGTATCAGTCCACCGAAGAATCTATCAACCTTACCATTAGGATCCATGACAAAGCTTGAGGTATAACAGGAAAGTCTTGTAAAGTTCATCTCATAGCTTCCCACATATTCATTCTCCTTCTGCTTCAACTTGAGAAACTATTTCTCCATTCCTATTCTCATAAAACGAGGAAAATACTTACTGAAGAAGATCCCTTTGAACTCTTCCCACTCCATAGCTTAAACCTCCACTCTTTAACTCATGTTTTTAATCAGTTCCCACCACTAATCAGCTTCTCCCTCTAAGCGATAGACAGCCAGGGTGACCTTATCTTGCTCTAAATAGCGGACCACAGAAAAGATCTTCTCTATAGAACTGATCCATTGTTCAGCAATCAATGGGTTGGTCGATCCACTGAAGGTTGGTGGTCGTTGATGCATAAAGGACTCAATGGAATATTTTTCCCTTCATGGTGAGATCAGTCTCTTAGCTTGATTCAAGTTATTTCCCATAACTTGAGTCAGTTGGTTCATCATTCTCATGAATGTTTCTATTCCAGCTTTCATTGGAGGGTTGTCAGCGCATGGTCTATTGCGGTCACCATTTGCACGGTTCCTCCTATTGCTCTCCATTTATAAAAGAATAAAACCTTAGTGAGAAACTTATTTCATTTACTAATATTTTAACAATAAAGGATTTAATGTCTTAAAACTTTTTTAAACAATTACATTTCTCTATAAATCCTTTATAATGATTCATAAAAAGCTTATGATTAACCAAACAAATCCCCCGGGGGTGTCATAACCAAGAGTGAATAAAGGCCCGTTGTCGTGTACTAGGATACCCCAGGTCAAGCCTAAAACTCCTTTTTGGAGTTTTCACTCCTAGGTACCTCTGTTCCAGAGCCGCCTCTACCTGCTCATATCCAGACAGGGATGTATTTTCTTGATAAACCACTTACTCAATACTCACCAAAACACCAGGGAGTTTTCCTATATTTAAACTTTTCTATAGGATTCTTCCTAAAGTTTTCATATCCTAATTTCCATAAATAACTAAACTATACTCTGATACCAACTATGGCATCCCGCCTTTTTATTACATAACTTTTCATTACATTTTACAAACAGAGGATCTTTAAAGTCTAGTGTCTTGAAAACCAGGAACATAGTACATGAAAACAACATAAAACATTCTTCTAAACCACTTGTAAGGCTTCATAATAGGTTCATCCTATGTAAAATTACTGCATCTCATATCCTGGAGACATACATCAAAGGAAAGGGTGAGCAGAAGGCTCGGTAAGGAAAATAAGTGAAACAGTTGACATGTGATCTTGAGCAATATCAATAAGAACATGATAAAATCCATAAAGGCATGAGAAATGGAAGAATAGGAATATAATAATAAAAATAACTTGAATTATAAATTTAATATGTTTCTAAAACATTTCATTTAGACATTCATGAACATATCACCAACGTTTATCCCCGAGGTGTCATAAAAATTATCAAGGTTATTCACCAAGGTATTATGAAACTTGTCATCTCTAGAGATTAAATTCTTTACCCAATAAATTGGAGATATATCAGGGCACACCCTTAATATGTATTTATTTTCATGTGATCCACATAGATCATAATCAAACATTTCATAAATAACCCATAGAGAATAAAATAAATGGTTTTCATTTCAAAATCGGGACGTTTTAAAAGTTCTTAAAAACTTGATCATTAAGTCATTTATAACCCATGGAAAGGGAGTGAGGATTATATGTATGTCAATTCCAGAATAAAATAGATCAATTTTATGTATTGATGAATACCCCTAGATATGAAAGTATAATTTTTTATTCACATAAATAATATAAGAGAATTTCTTGAGAAAAAGAGAGATATTTTGAGACGAAAATTCTGCAGCATAACGACCATATAACATGGTTTTAGAAAACATTGAAAAGAGAGGGGACAAGAGTGACCCACTAATAAATAGATAATAATACAGTATGGGTATATAATAAAAATAAATAAGATCATGGTATGTATATTTTAAGGAAATACCATATGAAAATGAAACTCGAAGGAAAAGAGAAGATGCAATTTTCTTTTACAAAACTTTCGGCAGCCTAACGGCGTCACTTAAAAATTCAGAAAAAAATTGATGAGAGTGGAAAGGGTTACTCATCATTTGGAAATTAAATGGAAATTATTAAATATATAGAATAACAAGAACCCTCATAATAAAATGGAACTATAAGACATAACATAAAGAAAGACATGACTTAAAAGAGGAGGGTGAAAGGTTCCCTTACATTGAAGAGTAACTTCGAAAGCTTGAAGGTCGGGAACTTGGGAGGCTTGATGGAACCTTGGGAGGACTCCTTGGGAGGTAAAGATACCAGAACTTCATCGAGGAGGATTTCGGAATGAAATGAATGAGGGAAATGGCTTGGTATTTATAGGAAAAGTGAGGGAATAAATTATTAATTTCCAAGGGACACCTCATCGGTGGTATTTGCAAAACCATGGGCTTGACCATGCTATTTGCCCATGGTATTGGAAACTTAGGACACCTAATATAATATATCACTATTAATAAGTCAACCAGAAATATTACATCATTAATGATGTCATTAAACACCTGAAACTCAAAACTGTATTTTTACTATTCACTGAAAATTCAATTGTTTCAGAAAAATCCCAAAAATTCACCGTAACCTAATATCGATGCTATGAATTCAAAAATGAACTTCATTTTATGAAAATAATTTTATAAATATTTTTTATTTAATTTTTAAATAAAGTCATTATTTATTCAACTTTAAAACTATAACTCATTTTGTAAAACATTAAAAAAGTAATAAAGGTCCCATAAAATTATCTTATAACCATAAGACAATAAAGTAACAATTTATGATTAAATTTTATGAAAATAAATTTCCATTTTAAATTATTAAATTAATTATAAAATTATAAATAAAATATTTATGACATACAAAAAAACCAAAACTTATACTATGATCATTTTTTCACTTTTAAGATGTTTAAATTGTATTTATACATCCATGGGTGATGTTTCTATTTTTTTGGAAAATTTACTATTAATTACTATTCATATGGGTATGTTACTATTCATACTTTACTATTCACTAAAAACCAAATTGATCTTATTAGACTCTAAAATTCTCACTGATCATAACTATAGAAGACTATTTTTTGAAAATAATTTCACATTACTAATTATTTAAAGAATACAAAAATATTTTAAAATACCCCTTTTTTCCTAAATTTATCAATAACACACATCCTATATTTATCCAGATATTTTAAATTCACAAACTTTTACATAAGAATAAATAACAATTTTATTTATATAAAAGGATTACACAAAGCAGCAAAGGTCTTGTTACATAGCCCCTTATAACACCAGCATAGGACTTATGTGTAAGGTGTGCTATGGTGATATAATCTTGGGGTGGCTTGGTCAACATTGCCTGAGTGGTTATTTCTATCAGCTTTAACTTCTCCCTTAGGCGATTTCGTTCAAGCTTAAAATGTTGAATTTCGGCTTGGGCTTGATCTAGAGCAAAGCCTAGTGATGCTACCTCCTTCCCAAGCTCCGATATATGGGCTTCATATGGCCTGAGTCTACTAAATGAGATCATTCAATCTTCTTTCTGTATTAATTAACCAAGATAATTGTATTTATAAAAACAAAACGTTAAGATTATAGTTTCCATCGGTCATATTGACCAATGGTCATATTGACCAACGGTCATATGATAGTTGAAACCCAAAGTATCATTTTAATTATACCCACTTAATTAATTAAAGGATATAGTTTTGTTAAGTATAAAATAAAATAACCCACAAATTTCGGAAACAAAAAAATAATTAAAAAGTTCGGGTCATTACACTTGAACTCACCCCAGAAAAGTAAAACCAAAATCTCATAGTCCAATGGTGAAGAACACAAATAATGGAGGGTGATGAAGCACATAAACAAAGTAAATCCATCATTGGACAAGAGTTATTTTCTAGTGATCATAAATCAAGGATTACCAAGGGTGATAACATGTGAAACAGGGTAAGAATTATACTGGATCAAAATAATCAATAAATTGTGGGGATCATGAAAATAAAAAATATCATATATCAAAAGTAGATAAAATCCATGATAAAAATTTGAATCAAAGGGTTGGAAACCATAATTTATGGTCCCTGCCTTGAAAAAGGATTGATCATTAGTGAAGAATGTGTTCTCTAGTGAAGGAGAAGACCTGCTGCATATGCTGCCTCTCGATCCACCCCGATCTGATTTCCATTCATCATCCAATTCTAATTCTCCAATGAGGAATTATCTGAACCACCTCTCAAATATCATAAGGGTTAGGCAAATAAACCTTAACAAATAATTATAAGAGCTTATTTATATAGGATTTTAATTAGGTCATTTAATGAAATAAATAAATTATTTATTTATTTATTTTAATTAAATTCACCTATAAATAGCTTCCTCAACTAGACATCTAATGCTGACCAACCTTAAGTCGCGCCTGGGGTAAACCCCGCATCTCTAAATCTATTGTTGTATCATATTTATAATCTAATCTAAGGCTCCATTTAGGAGATATCCCATTATTTCTAAAAAACTTTTCATGCATGATATTAATATAATTAATATTTTTATCATATCAATTCTAAGCTCATCAAGCCTCATAATCTTACATCGCCTTAGTTCCTGACTCCGAAAATATTTCTTAATATATTTCAAAGTCTTACAAGGAAAAAATTGGGTTACTTCAATAAATATCTCACATCCTAGGATCTACTACTAGACCCATTACCCCTTCTCAAAATATGGTCATGCACACTATGAACCACATCAAAACACATTTATATTTAAATTATCAATATCACAACTCAAGGAAAGAAATAACAAGAACACACCCTATTATTCCATACATCTCATATCATAGGGATATCATAATTCAGGTGCTCTCAATAGCCCCAACTACCTATACACAGGTTCAACATCATATACACATAAGGTCCACATTATATACATATAGGATTCACATTCACACTTTTCAATTTAAATTTACCAAAAATTTTATAAACATGAATTAGTTAAATGAAATGTCAATTACAAGTTATAGAGGAAAATATTTTATAACTTGTAATTATAATTTTATTTAGATAACACTACATAATACTCAGATAATTGATCATATAGTACACATTGAATACTTTACTTTAACCAGAACTTTTCCCAATTGAGGCTTAGTTAAATGAAATGAAAATTACATATTATATAGGAAAATGATTTATAAGTTTTAATTAACATGATATTTATCTTATGACACATAATAATCAATGAAATTGGTCACTTAACATGATTTTATCCATTTATAGGATCGGTTCAGTAAGGTTCCACCATACACTTATATAGGAAACACCTTATAAATGATTGTGAGCACTTCAAATAATTGTCTCATATCCTAATCTAAGTAACCAACCATAGACAATCATGAAAATAACATATGGATCCTATGTTCCTGGTATAATTCATGTACACATGCTCTCTTGTCGTTACATCCAAGATAAAAAATCTTATAAATTAATAACCTTATAATCATGTGTATCACTCAAGGTGAGATGATTCGACAGTAAAAGTGAAAAGAAAGAACATAAATATCATCCCTCATAATGTGGACTTCCCATATAGGTAGGGCAGCCAATCCTAGGAACAAATTCCATACCATGTCTGGATAAAACCCTAAATCCAGTTTGCCTTACCCAAATAGTCAAATAAAAGAAATATTTATGATACTACTTTGTGACATCCTGCATCCGGTCATTGGACATTGATCAATGTCCATATCTGAAGGGTATCCATTGTACCTCAGGAATGCCTCCCCATACACCATATGATACTGACTAACATCATGGGTTTAAGGTGGTATGGCAGAGATACTACACCTGCATATCAGAGTTAAATAATATCATAAATTAATAAGGTAGTCAGATACACTGTCTAGATAAATAATCACTAAACAGACATCCTAGAAAGTTTTGATACATAAATCATCCCATTATATATCAAAATTAAATGTACTTCACACTTTAGGAATTTACTCATTATTAGTATATCATATACATCAAAACTCAAAATACTAAAATATAAAATTGGGAAAACCCCTCAAAACAATCTCAAGTTCAAGTATGGTCCCAAACTTCCATGATCCAACCTAGTGGTGTTTTATTTGGAAGAAAAATAGATGAGATCCCTCTATAGAGGGGGAGAAACCAAAGGAGAGTTCTTGCATTAAGTGTAATACCTAGGGTAATCCTCCCCTTAATTTTAAAATCCCCCTTAGAATTAAATTTTTAAAAACTTAAATAAAACCCTACATGAGGGTTTCATTGAATGAAAAACTTGTTCACATTGTGAGTTTTTGAATCAAAACCCTTGGGGACCTACCCCAAATGTTTCATGTAATGACATACATTGTTCCACTATGAATCCTTCCTATAACTTCCAAACAGCTGTAGGTTCTTCAAAGTTCCCCTAAACCCACTTTCGTGTGCTTCTAGCACCTCCTTCAGCCAATAACAAGAAGATTACATGTGCTCCGATAAAATTCAAGTGGTTTTAGACCATGGAAACGGCTGAGGTTTTACTCCTTGTTTTAACCTATCAACCATCCTTCTTTCTTCATGGATTTCCAATGTGGTATTAAAGAGTTATCTTTTGTTGGGAAAAATCCATCAAGGTAACATTAAATCATTTTTGAGTTGATTATTTTTGTTGACATAACAGGTTTTTGTGGTAAGTTGTAGATTTGAAGAGTTATTTTTGACAATATATGTTGAAAAAGATCCAATATATAGAAATGGATGCCCAGGAAGTGGTACAAAAAGATTATATACAAGGTGGAATCTTTTTACAGTGTTTTCCAAATTTTTGGGGTCCAAAATTGAGAAAATGGAGAAAGGTGTTTTTGGAAAAGGAAGTTTCATGAAATATTGAATGTGTTTTGGAATGTTTCATGCAAGTATTTTTTTGGTATTACCACATAAAAATATAAAAAAGGCATGTAGCACACGAAATATTTAGAATTCTTGTGAAAGATGAGTTTGAGTGAAAGTTACTTACACACCCAATGTGACATCAAATCGGGTTTTCCACACTTAGAAATAGGTTTTCACACAAGGAATTTGGTGGGAAAAAATCTTGCACACGGGTTTGGAAATGCATATAAATAATCGACTACCCCCCTCATTTCAGAATCTCGTCTCTTAGAGAAATCTGAGGCTCTGAATCGCGTAAGAATTATGTGAAAAGGGAGTTGCATGTAAGAAAGGTAGTTGCATGTAAGAAATGGAGTTGTCTATAATAAAGTATTTGCGTGTAAGAATGAAGTTGCATGAAATATTTGTTTCATGAAAAAAACATAAATGTTTCATAAAGGGCATTAAAGTTGTGCGCATGACACCCAAAAAGGTTGTGCGAAAGATTAAATTTTCCCAGTATATCTATGTAAAAAAGGTTTTCATCAATTGGATAAAAGTGAAACTTCAATAGAGAAACTACATATATAGGATGATGCATTCATTATTGATAATTAAGGTACCTACAAGTTTATAAACTGTGAGTGGATCCCTTCCAAGAGAATTGAATAAAGGAAGAGGAAGATGGTGATCATTTCCACTGGCAGTGAGACACAGAGAAATAAACTTAGGGAGCCACTCATTAGGAAAGTTGTGAACTGACCCTAAACCTTGTAAAGGTAGTGATTTTGGTCATAAAATTTATCTAGCGCAAACCATGTGATTGGAAGTGAGATTTAGTGGATTTGGTGCATCAGCACATCATCATTATATGCTCCTTGGACGTGGCCTAATGAGGGTGAACCAAGTAAAAATCTATGTTCCTGTGTGTTTTCTTTCCTGCATTACATTAAAAGAATCATAATCAGATAAAGATAGAAATAATAAGATAAACATTAACACTTAAGTAAAAACAATGTGACCCTTATAATAAAGAGTTCAAGATCCAGTGGGGCAATAATAATTTTTGAAAAGAATATCCATACCCTGATTCACCCCCCCCCCTTAGGGTATATAGTCCCATTTTAGACCTAACATATTCCATGTGACTATCTATATAGTGGGAATAGTCTAGAGATAAAACACCACCAGCAGATGATATGGTGGGGAACCGTGCAAGCATCGCTGGGTGGGAGACTTGAAAGATATATGGGTGTGTTTTCAACTATCATCAGGCTCTCTTCCCACATGGTTTTCCAATGTGGGATAGAGGGGTGCTCTTCCATAGTGTGTTAGAGGGCATCATGACACAGTGACTCTTAGTAGGGGGTCATACAACTTTTTGAATGGTAATAAGGGGTGATGACTATTCGTTAGGGGTGGTGTGACATAAGACTTGTGACACGACATGATGTAGGATGCTCATTTTGGACTATGATTCATCTTCTTCAGGGGAATTTAGACCACATTCAGTTATGACTTTGGGTTATTAATAACTTGGGCCTTCAGGTTATAAATATGTAATAAAATAGGTCTAGTGGGTGCTTGTCATTCCTTGTGGGGGAGGGATGTGGCTTGACCCACCGAGGTGTCTAGGGGTGTGTATTGTTTACAGTTTGTAATCCCATATACCCAATATATATACATACATACATACATATATACACATATATATTTATTTATATTTATAATTTATTTATTTTATATTTTTATATTTTTATATTTTTATATTTATATATTTATATATTTATTTATAATGTATTTATATTATTTATTTAAATATTTATACTTATATATTTATTTTCTTATTTATTTAAACAAATTTATAATATATTATATTTATATATGAATTTTTATAATGTATTTTAACATATTATTAAATATCTTTATTTCTTAATATAAATTTAAAATTTTTGTATTACATAAATTATGAAAACAAAATTGATAATAAATTTTTATTCTAATATGATTTAATAATTTAAAATCAAGATACCCTTTATCATCATTAAAGTAGTGCTAATAAAGGTACAATTATCTGTTCTAAAAATATATTGGTTAAGGTCATCCTTTATTAGCACTAAAAAAAGTGTTTCCAAAAGGAACCTTTAGCAGAGCATTGTTTAGTGCTAATAAAAGATATCCATTTATCATTAATTTCTTTTTGTGTTGATAATGGATATCTTTATTATCATTTTTTAAAAGCAGTGATAAAATTATAGTTCTATTTTTTCATGATTTGTAGTAGTAAATAAATGGGACTTCCTAATTTCTTCTAAAAATGGTTCTCTTTTATCAAAGGCATTAAGAAAATCATGCATCGTAAAAAAGTTAGGTTTAGACACTACCTTATTTCTAAATTTTGAGGTTCCCATATCAACTTCCTTATAAGGAGTATATTTATCTTCCATTCCTTCTTCAATAACACTCTTATCCATGCACATATCCTTTCTAACCAATTCCTTTCTTCCATGCTCTAAGTTATGCATTAGTGTTTTCTATAATGGGCATGTTTCATTATCAGAAGAATTATGTTCCATGCCTCTGAATTTTTGAACACTTTAAACATCAATTTTGATAGGTACTTCTATTTCCATTGCCTTCTTGATCAACCTAGGTGCAACTAGGTTAGAAATAGTGTTCAGAAGAGGAAAATGATCAACCATTTAAGCATGAATTCCAACTTGTTGGACCCACCTTTGAAAGTTGGAGGCACCCACCAATGGTGTTTCACTTGCAAAGGTATTATCCATTTCTTCCTTAGTCATCTTATAATCCATGATGGATCCAAAATTCAATAGATCTTTCATTGTATAGGTGGGAATAATTGCTTGCTCCCTTCCAATCAATTTATACCTATAACTATATTTATAATTATAATTACAATTATAATTATAATGCTTCTTTGTACCCCCTCTAAATAATATAAATTATAATTATAATTTAAAAAATATATTGATAATTATAATTTAACAAATATGTTTATAATTATAATTATAATTATAAATATATTTATCAAATTATAATTATAAATATAAATATAATTTCTTGAATACATTTATAAAAAGTATAATTATATTTATATTTATAATTTAACAAATATATTTGTAACAAAAATATTTATTTATTAAGTTCATGGAAGTTATAAACAAAGGAAGCAACACACACAATTATAGGCTAACAAGGACAGACCACAGCCCCTCCAAGGGTTTACCCTCTCCATGGTTAAGAGGATTACAAACTACAAGCACACACACACACACCCAAGTCCACTAGTAGGTTAAGCATCATCCCTCCCCAATAGGGTTAGAAAACACTAATGAGGACCCCTATAATTTGATGGCCTAAAGGCTATGTGGTTTGAAAACCCAATTATTTAGTCCCAAAGGCTCATTTTTATCCCAAAGAACCTAATGTGAATATTACTACTACAGTATGTTTCAATGCTACAACATCTTCTACATTATCATGGGTGCTAAGATGAGTGATTCTATTATAGTATGCCTACTGTGTACATTTATTCCTATAGTGCCTCAAAAAATCCCTCCAAATATGGGGTTATTGTGGGTTAAACCCCTCGACTCATGCGAGCTTACCATGACATCTACTACTAAGGAAAGGCGCCCAGCTATAATATTTATTATTATAAGTATATTTTTTAAAGTTATAAATATAATTATAAATATATTTGTTAAATTATAATTATAATTATAAATATATTTTTTAAATTGTAACTATAAATATATTTGTTAAATTATATGTATAGAAATAATTTTTTTAATGATATTTATATTTATTGTTTCAAGGGAGGATGGGATAATAGCTCTTAGAGGATAAATTTCATGGTGATAATGAAGAAATATAGGGGTTCTTAGATTAAATGGATTTAGTTGACTGTCTCAATTTGAAGGGGGCTCAAGTGGTATCAGGGTTGCTGATGAAACCCCCTTCTTGGATACTTTGGTTCTAGAAGATATCAGTGTTTTGAAGAATTTGGATACTATGAAATCTAAGGATTCCACTAGAATTGGGAATCATCCTTAATATTCTCAAGCTACATAAGGGGTCTCCATTTACAAGCTTCCAGAGGTGTCTAGGGTTAGGGATATAGAGACTCCACGTGGCACATCTATAATCCGGATCGAGGAATTTTAAACAATACGATCCATGCTTTGGGTGGATATTTTAAAGGGATTAGAAGTGATTTCAATAGTTTATCCCATAATATCATGAAGAAAGGGGAGACAAATTTTGTTGAAGAAACTCATGGAATTATTTCATAGAGGCTAGCTGAATGTAATCACTCTATCATAGCTCACTTATCTTTTCAAGTTAAAGATATAAATTGAAGTCTATTGGACCTTAAGAATTGAATCCTAGACTTTTGGGGGCTTGATGGATGGTGTATGACTTCCTTAGATAGAGGATTATTTCATATAGTTTTCCCATTAGTGATTTTAAAATACAAATTTTGTGGATTTGGATACATTAATATGATGCCTGGAATGCTCATAATTCAAGACCAAGATCCTCAATTTAATGATTTGAATGTGAAGAACTCAATCACCCAAATTTGGATTCGAATATGGGGATTTATTTGGTTCCTATGGAACCCTCAAATTTTATGGGAGATTGGTTCTATGGTTAGAGTGTGAATCAAAATGGAAAAGGAAACCAAAAAGGCGTGTTTTATCTATTTTTACAGATTGTTGGTGGAAGTTGATCTCATCTCTCCCCATGTTAAGACAATTATTTTAACTATCGATGAGAATCAATTTGATATGTTGGTCGATCATGAAAGGGTTAATGGATTTTAAAAATTATTTAATAATATAGGAAATATCTACGATAAATATAATAGAATAATGGTATGCACCTCCTATGAGATGAAAGGACATTCTGTTGAAAACTATAAAAGGGAGGATCATGTGTATGATGTGGTTACTACTATGGGTGTTGGTGGAATTTTAAATCAAGATGATAATCTACTAGTTTATAAAGGAAATTAAACTACCTTTGATGAAGGTATGATTCATTCAATGATAGACTCTCAGGGTCGAGAAGCAAATAAGATTAAACATAGCTTCTGCAAAGAATGCAAGAACTTATAATCAGTAGCATAAATAAACATAAAATCTATTGTTAGTGAAGGCTCATATCTACAGTGTGTAAGTGAAGGTGATTATATCTCATATTCACACCTACAACATGAAATGGATGATGTTTATCTTCATGAGGATGCGAGAAAGGGGAAGAATTTTCTTGAGGTGCTCTCCATTTCCTTGGCTCAAATCAGAGTTCCAACAGGATGAGTAAAGGGGGAAAATGAAAAGCAATATGCAGATGCCATCTTAGCCACTCCCCCTATAGACAATAAAGGAAACAAAGTGCCTACTAATTCGCACTTAAGTATTGAAATTACAACAAGTCCTTCAATGAGTAATCTCATTGATCTGCAACAAGTAATAATTACTCAACTGGAGCAATCACGCCCAATTAAATTAGTTCTGGAACATAAATATCCTTACTCTAACCACCACATTCCTATGATGGAAAAAATAAATGTGGATTTAGGTCTATCTAAAGGCCATCCTATTATAGAGAGAGATAATGATCCATCTAAGTATTTAGTGGCTAAAAATAGCATGATTTTTGAACATCTAGCTCAAATTATATGCATATTGAGGCCACTAAGAGATCAGATAAGGTCTCTATTTGTAATGCTTCAGATTTTAAAGACCAAAGCAAGGAAGCTCGGACCTATCTTACTCCTACAACTATGAAGGATGCTACTAAGAAGTTCATTGAGGTTGACATACCTTTTCCTATTATGAAGGAGGATGATTACAAGAGTAGTGACTCAGTTTTCATTTCATTAGGTGATCTTAATTGGGATTAAAACTTGTTGAAATCAAGATATCTTGGGTTTATGGTCGATGAATCATAGAGTGCAGGTCCACTGTGACCCTAGGGAGATTGATGCTAGTTCTCCTATTATTGACAAGGTTGACCCTAAGCCAGCTATGGAAGAAAATGCTAATAGAAAAGGGGTGGGTATTATAGACAATGTGATGTTATCATATGAAGATTAAGAACCATGGAAAAAATCTAAGATGTAGAGGAGAGGTCAATATCTTTGTGATAGTGTTAATCCTCAACACATGGTTTTTAAAGTTAAAACCAAGAAAAAATAATTTGCAGGATGATGACCTTTAATCCTTTTTTATGACTCCTTTGTCATCAGTGATGTTTGTGTCACTCTTGTTTATGTTTGGGTTATCTTTTTGTTTTTAGATAAGGAAGGGTTCTCCCATGTTTTACCTTATCTCCTCTTTGTTTCCTTTTTATTTCTTTTAATAAAATGGGCTAGATCTAGTGGGCTCTAATCCTCGTCTATTTTAATAAATATATTTGTTAAATTATATTTATAATTATAAATTAACACATATAATTTGATAATTACATGTGTTATATTATAATTATATTTATTATACTATATTTATAAAAATATTTTTTAAATTATTATTATATAAATATTTTAATTTATATTTATTAAATTAATATTATATAATTAATAATTTTATAAAAATATAATAAGTTATATATGTTAAATTCATTTAAATATATAATTCCTCCATACATTATATTGCTTAAAAAAGATTTATTTCCTTAATAAAGGGGCTCGACTCAGACTATTTCGAAATATTTGTACATAATTACTTATTTGATAACATAAAAATTTATTAAATAAAAAATTATTTATTTAAATATAATTATATTTATTATATATATTATGTTGATGAGATTATAAAATTCAAGCAACACACACTTAGACACCTCAATAGATTAAACTTCATCCCTCTCCACAAAGATCATCAACAACACTTTTGATATAAAATTTGGGAGAATGACACTTACAGACCAAAATAGGGACATAATTTAGGATAAGGACTAAGATTGAGAAAATGTAAACAGGGGACCTTTTTATTACATTGGGTATGTAAATGACCTTTATACCTAAACTTTTTTTCACCCTTATCCTCAAATACCTAGCCCTAGTTGCCTCCTCCCAACCCACTACTATAAAACTAGTTTTATATAGTGTTAGGGTTTTAATAGCTCTCAATAAAAGCACTGTTAAAAAACCCCTTTCTCAGTGATAGAAAAACTGTTGTTAAAGGGGGTCTTTAACAATGCTTTTTTTAGAACTGTTAAAGGGGGTATTTAATAGTGCTAAAAAAAGAATTATTAAAGGTGGAACTTTATTAATGATTGTAAAAAAGTGATGATAAAGGACCCCCCCCCCTATTAGTGCTAGTAAAAAAGTGCTCATAAAATGGGTATTTATCAGTGCTTCTAAAAAAGTACTGATAAAGGGGGTCTTTATCAGCACTTTTAAAAAAGCACTGATAAAAGGGTGGCCTTCATTAGAGATTTTTTATAAGTGATGATAAAGAACCCCTTTTATCAAAAATTCTTTACTAGCACTGATAAAAGTTATATTTTAAAAAAAATCATTAACGGACACCCATAGAAAAAGTTATGGTCGTTTGGAGTCCTTCTGGGCCTTTTTTGGCCTCAATAGAAGTGATCAAGGGTTCCCATTGGTCATTGAGCCATAGAGACCATCACAATCTTAGATTTTATATGTGCTAGAGGAAAAATGGATATCCAGTTCAGAAGTTATGGTCGTTTGAAGGGCCATCAAATGTTAAAACCCGTTAAAACCCCTAAAAACCCTGAAAAACCTAAAAACCCATAAAAGATCATAAATTTTGATCTGGTAGTCCATTTCAGCTCCAAAAATAGTCAAATAAAAGCTTATAAAATGAGATAAAACCACATAAATTTTGAATCATGTGATAACCAAAGGAATAAAATACATTACTCTTTCAAAAAAGTCAGAAATTGAACTTGAACTTCAAACAACCATAACTTTTGATCTGTGTGCCCGTTTGGGCTCTACCACATATCAAATTGAATCCTATAACAAGATATATAACATAAATAGTCACATACTGAGTTCTACAATCTATATCTGATTTTTCTCACCCCTAAAGGCCCAAAAGACCTCCAAAACTGAGTTTTTTTCAATGGCCCGGGTTTCTTAAAATAAAAGAAACTATAACTTCTAATTCGAGTGTATGTTTAGCCTATACCACATATCATATTGAAGATCATTTCATGATATTAAATTTGACTAGTTTTGGAGCTGAAACAAACTCTTGGATTTGAAGTTATGGTCATATCATGGTTTTTAATGGTTTTAGGGTTTTCAAAGTTTCTTAATGTTTTTTGTGTTTTAAGGGTTTTTAAAGTTAATATCCATTTTAAAATATATATATAAATAAATATGTATTTAAAAATATATATATATAAATGTATATATAAACATATATATATAAATATATAAATATATGGATAAAAAAATATAACTAAATATATTTAAATATATGGATATATCATAAGATGTAAAAACTAGCATAGGGGAGTAGAAAAGGCACTGATGTATAAGCTTGAGGTCTTAGGTTTGAAACTTGTTGTAGGTAGGGGTGTGCACCAGGGGTGTATTATCTAAAGTGTTGATAAAGGGGGTGGGGGCAAGGTGGGGTGTTGATAAAAGGAGGGTGGGGGTGGGGTGTGAAAAAAAATTATACCCTTTATCAGCGAGGCCTTTATCAGTGCTTTTTCTAGTGCTGATAAAGGTCCCCTTTATCAGAACGTTTTTTAGCGTTGTTAAAGGGAGCTGTTATCAGCACTTTTTACAAGCACTGTTAAAGCTAACCCTTTACTATCTCTTACATTATCAGCGCTTCTATAGCGCTATTAAAGGCCTAATTTTCAGTAGTGCATGCTCTTCTCATCGTCTCCCGCAGTCCCACTTTTTCACCCTCCTCTTCGGCATCGTTACTCTCCTCTACTAAAAACCCTATCTCACCATCATATCCTCTTTCACACGCATCTCTATGTTTTCATCCACTATCATGCCATATACCTTCACTCCTGCAACATCACCCTCCTCTCCCGCGTTGTCTCACTCCTCTCCTAAAAATCGTATCCCATCATCACCTCCTACCACATTCTCATCCCACCATTTCCCACCACTGTCACATTTCTTCCCTCTACTCCTACAATTTTCCCTCCACTCGCCTGTCGTCACCTTCCACTCCAATGTTATCTCCCTCCTCTCTCGCACCATCACCCTCTCTCCCAAAAACCCTATTCGGATGTCGCCTCCTCCTAGTATCTCCCTCTTCCCACCATTGAATTTTCTTTGACATATTTTTTTCCTCCTCCCAGTGTGTTCCTCCATCCATATCATTGTCCTCATTCCTTATATCTTTTATAACTGTTTTATAGTTCTGTTTTCTAGTAGAAGTTTTAGGGACTACAATGGAGTAGAATGGATCATCGGGTTTGACAAAATTTAGGTATGTTTTTATTTATGGTATGTTTTTATTTGTTTTATAAAATCATGCACTACGGGAAAAATCACTATTTGCGACGGGTTATTTCCGACGAGATTTCTTCCTGTCACAAATAACCCGTCCAGGAAGCTATTTGGGACGGGAAAATTTCACCGTCGCAAATAACCAATTATTTGCAACGGGGAGATGTCTCCCGTCGCAAATAGTTTGGCGCGACTTGTGCGCCAAACTGCGCAGGGGTATTTGCAACGGGATCCCGTCACAAATACTCGGCGGCAGTTAATAAGTTTTTGTGACGGGATGTTGTCCCGTCGCAAAAAGACTGTCGGTAGGAACTATTTGCGACGGAACCCGTCGTAAATAACCTTTTAACCGCCGACTGTAATTAATGCAGGCGAGTGTATTTGCGACAGACCCCGTCGCAACTAATCTAACCTATATATACCCCCATCCGTTTTTTTTTTCAAATCATTCAGATCTTGCTCTCTCCCTCTTTTCATTCTTCAGCTTCAAAGAAAAATTTTCTTTTAGTTGAAATTTTTTATACGAGAGTAATCAGAGGGCGTCAATATCTTCAGAATATCAAAGTTTAAGGTATTTATATTTTATTTTTTTTATATTCATTTTATTTTTTTATGTTAATTTTAATTGTTGTTTATTAGTTGCAATTTAATTAGATTTCAATTGATTTTTATTTATATTTATTTTTACTAAGAAATTGATATTGTTAGTGATAATTATAAATAATTAGTCATAATTAATATTGATTAGATATAATTAGATATAATTAGGAATAAATAGATATAATTAGCAATAAATAGATATAATTAGCAATAAATAGATATAATTAGCAATAAATAGATATAATTAGCAATAAATAGATATAATTAGCAAAAAATAGATATAATTAGCAATAAATAGATATAATTAGCAAAAATTAGATATAATTAGCAATAATTAGATATAATTAGCAATAATTAGATATAATTAGTAATAATTAGATGTAATTAGTAATAATTAGATGTAATTAGTAATAATTAGATATAATTAGTAATAATTAGATATAATTAGTAATAATTAGATATAATTAGTAATAAATAGATATAATTAGTAATAATTAGTAATAAATAGATATAATTAGTAATAATTAGTAATAATTAGTAATAATTAGTAATAATTAGTAATAATTAGATATAATTAGATATAATTAGTAATAATTAGTAATAATTAGTAATAATTAGTAATAATTAGTACTAATTAGTAATAAATAGATATAATTAGTAATTATTAGATATAATCTGTAATAATTAGTAATAATTAGTAATAATTCGTAATAATTAGTAATAATTAGTAATAATTAGTAATAATTAGTAATAATTAGTAATAATTAGATATAATTAGATATAATTAGATATAATTAGTAATAATTAGTAATAATTAGTAATAATTAGTAATAAATAGATATAATTAGTAATAATTAGTAATAAATATATATAATTAGTAATAATTAGTAATAAATAGATATAATTAGTAATAATTAGTAACAAATAGATATAATTAGTAATAATTAGTAATAATTAGTAATAATTAGTAATAATTAGTAATAAGTAGTAATAATTAGTAATAATTAGTAATAATTAGTAATAATTAGTAATAAATAGAAATAGTTAGAAATAAACAGAAATAATGAGCAATAATTAGGAATAATTAGCAATAATTAGCAATAATTAGCAATACTTAGCAATAAAAAAATTATATTATCAATATTTATGAAAAAAACATTATTAATATTATTAAAATAATAATAAAAATTATAAAATATTAAAATTAACAATATTCACAATAGGCTTTACTCTATTCTTAACATGTTCAAATCTTAATGGGTCGCCAATTGTCAGGTCATATGCAATAAAAAGTTTGTGTTAGCCATGTCCAATGTAAACTCTATAATTTTCCTAGCATGGTTGATCACCTCGCAAGTAGTGTTGCAATAGGACAACCCAAGTCATGCCCTTCTTATCTATAAGAATTATATCACATGAACCTTTACATAGATCATTCTTCCTTGAAAATTTAAGGTAAAGATACTGATATCCCCTCAAATTTTTAAGGAAGAATGATCTATGTAAAGCGTCAAGTGAGATGATTCTTAGAGACGAGAACGTCATTACTTTGGTCGTCCTATTGCAACACTACTTGCGAGGTGATAAACCATGCAAGTACAATTATAGAGTTTACATTGGACATGACTGACGCAAACTTTTTATTGCGCATGACTTGATAATTGATGACCCTTTGAGATTTGAACATGTTAAGAATAGAGCAAAGTCTGTTGCGAATATTGATAATTTTAATATTTTATAAATTTTTTATTATTTTAATAATATTAATATTGTTTTTTCTTAAATGTTGATAATATAATTTTTTTTATTAGTAATAATTAGTAAACGAAATATGCTTGGATAATGAAGAAAAAATTTGTAATCATCTCTGCAACGATGATTACTAAATTTCCATTCATTATTCAAGCAGTTTTCATTTTGATAAGTATTGCTAAGTATTGATAAATTAGTAATAAATAGTAATAATTAGTAATAATTAGTAATAAATTGTAATAATTAGTAATAAATTGTAATAATTAGTAATAATTAGTACTAATTAGTAACAATTAGTAATAATTTGTAATAATTAGTAATAATTTGTAACAATTGGAAATAATTAGGAATAATTAGGAATAATTAGAAATAATTAGTAATAATAAGTGTGAGAAAGATGCAATTAAATGATCCATCGGACAAAAGAGTAGCTGTTAATCCACTGGAAATTGTGTCGCCCTTAATTAATGGTAATTATTAAGTAGTTGTAATTATTTATATTCTTTTATCAGATAGTGTTTTTATAATTTAAAATTATTCAAAAACAGTGATGATTTTATATTTTACATAGAAAAATATGGAACAAGGAAGTCAACATCAGTCATTATTAGATGATCGAGCTTGGATAAATCAGCACATAAATCCAAATGGTTATGGTTTAAAACCTATATATATTGAGGGTGTTGAAGCTCTCTTATTATTTGCATCATCAAAACTAGAATATGTTTCAGAAGGCACAATTAAGTGTCCTTTTAAAAAATGTGCTCTCAGAATGTTTGACACATTTGACAAGGTTGGGGGACATCTCTTGCGGTTTAGTTTTCAAACAGATTGTGTTTTTTGGTATCAACATGGTGAACGTAGTTCTAGAGAAGATCCTTATAACTTGATTCCAGATCCATCACGGTTTCAAAATTTAGTACATGATGTTGCAGGTCCATCTTTGCAACAAACTGAAACTCACGATGATATTGATTTAACTCCTGAGTTGGCACCATCCAAATTTTATGAGTTGTTGAGGTCTTCTGAGGATGCATTATATCCTGGTTGCATGATAAGAAAATTATAATCGGTTGCAAAATTTATGGATATTAAATCAGATAATGCAATGTCAAACAACTATTTTGATCAGATATTTTCTTTGGTTAAAACACTATTACCTGAAGGAAATGTGTTGTCTGCAAATTACTATAAGAGAATGAGGCTGATTCGTAATCTGGGCCTTATTTATCGTAAGATTCATGCATGTCCAAATGATTGCATATTATATTCTGGAAAAAATGAGTCATTGGATAGTTGTTCCACATGTGGACAATCGAGGTATAAAGAAGCTCAACTAGGTAATTCTAGATTGATTCTAGTAAAACAGTTGAGATATTTCCCCCTTACACCCAGGTTGCAGCGTTTATTTATGTCTTAGAACACAGCTTCAATGATGTCATGGCACAAAACCAAGATTTCAACTGATAAAAGCTTGAATCATCCATCTGATGGTGATTCATAGAAACATTTTGACCGTCTGTATCCGTCTTTTTCTATAGAAGCCCGAAACGTGTGATTGGGTCTTTCTACTGATGGTTTCTGTCTGTTTGGTTCTTATGATAGTCAGTATTCATGTTGTCCTGTCTTTATAAATCTGTACAATTTGACTCCATAGATGTTGATGAAGGAGCCTTATAACTTTTTGACTCTATTAATCCCAGTACATCTAAAAAAGAATATTGATGTTTATTTGAAACCATTGATTGATGAGTTAAATGCATTGTGGAGTGATGGTGTTATTACATATGATGTTGCTGCGAAACAAAATTTCATATTAAAAGCTGCATTGATGTGGATGATTAGTGACTTTCCGGCATATGACATGTTATCTGGTTGGAGTACACATGGTCCAAAATCATGTCCTTACTGTATGAAAGAAAACAAAGCCTTTATGCTTGTCAATGGAAAAAAACCTTACTATTTTGATTGTCACCATAGATTTCTTCCAACCGATCATCCTTTTTGGAGGAAAAAATCTCATTTCAGAAAAGGTGCAATTAAAAGGGATGAACCTCCAAATATGATCTCAGTTACAGAGTTAAAATCAGTTGTATTTTCATTACCCCCATCACATTTGGACCAACAGTAAACCAACAGAAAATTGATGGCTTTGGGAAAGAACATAATTGGATAAAACGGAGCATTTTTTGGGATATTCCGTATTGGTTTGATTTGTTGGTCCACCACATGTTGGATGTTATCCATATTGAGAAGAACTGTTTTGATAATTTATTTCATACAGTTTTGGATACACCAGGTAAGACCAAAGATACTGTAAAGGCACGATTAGATCTTACCCAAATTTGCAGGTGACCAGAACTTGAACTATTTGAAAATGTCAGATCACAGAGGTTAATGAAGCCAAAAGCAGCTTATACACTGTCCAAAGAGAGTCGCTTATTATTTTTTCAGTGGATTGCAGATTTGAGACTTCTAGATGGCTATACTTCCAATTTGGGTAGATGTGTTAAGAATGGTTATATTACTGGATTAAAATTTCATGATTGTCATGTTATAATTGAAAGACTTATGCCAATTGGATTCAGAGGTTTGTTGAATTATATGATTTGGGATTCGATAACAGACATATCATATTTTTTTCGAGACATTTTTGTAGTGACAACAGACTACGATGCGCTAAGAAAACTGGAAGAAGATGTTGTTGTAATTATATGTAAACTGGAAAAAATCTTTCCACCAGCTTTCTTTGACTCAATGGAACATCTGATATTACATTTTCCACATGAATCTAAATGTAGAGGTCTAGTACAGTTTTGATAGATGTACCCATTCGAGAGATGCATGCATAAATTGAAGAAAAAAATACGTAACAAAGCATCAGTTGAAGGCTCAATTTCTAAAGCTTATTTGCAAGAGGAAATTTCTTTTTTCTGCTCTCATTATTTTGAATCTCAATATCCCTCAAAACACAATCACATGGGATGAAACTAGGGGAATGTTAATGATGAAATGGACAATAAATTAATAGTTTTTAATCATCCAAATCTTGGTTTCGGTGGAGTTCATAAACGATGGCTTTCAGATGATGAACATCACAGAGCTCATTCATATGTTCTGCTCAACTGTGAAGAAATGACATCATTTGTACTGTAAGAGCTTCTATCACTTATTCTATAATTTATGTTACAGTATTTAAACTTATTTTATTTGTAGGATATATGATAATCATATCAAGGAAAAACTTCCACAAATTACAGCAACTGCTCTTGAAGAACGCAGAAAAAAAAATTTCTCAATGGTTTCAAAAACTGGTAACATAAATTATTGATGGTTTAATATCAATTCCATGTATTATTTATTATATTGATAATTGTTTTAAAAAATTTCAGGTGTCTCAATATGCTGATAAAATTGATAAGCGACTGTGTATATTGAGTAACCCACCATCCAAAATGGTTAAATGTTATAATGCATATGTGGTGAATGGTTTTCGATTTCATACGCATGCATACGGGGAATCAAAAAAACAATGAAAAGTGGATTTTTCTTGAGAGGATCACATCACAGAGAAACTGAAGTTGACTTTTATGGAATTTTGGATGAAATTATTGAGATGTGTTATCTAGGACAGAATTACATAACAATGTTTAAATGTCGGTGGTTGGATACTGAGAGAGGCATGCATGTTCATCCGACTCATGGAATCATCAATATTAAATATAAAAGTCTTCTTGTAGTAAAAGAACCATTTTTATTGTCTCAATAGGCACATAAAATTTATTATGCAAAGTATTGTTCTACTTCAAGAGACTTGAGTGATTAGTGGAGCATAATAAAAATAAAATCTCGGGAAAATTAGTTTACTCAAAATGAATGTGGTTCCGCTGAAGTGGAAGGAATTGAAATTTTTCAAGAGACTGCTCAAAATCCATCTAATTCACAAAGAGACGTGAATATTGATGATGACACCCCACAATTAAGGATCGATGGTGATAAAGATGTTAATGATGTTACAAATGAATTTGAAATGACAAGAGATGTTGAAACTGAAAATCATATGGATATTGATGATGCTGAGGAGGAATATGAAGACATTGACATTGATAGCTATGGAGAAGAGGATGAAGATGAACATTGACATAGTTAAATGCTGATTATAATCATAACTAATATATATCTATATATAATAGTTATTTTCAACTATCTGCTAACAACAATAATTTTGTGTTTCAGATGGACCCTAAGCTATTTCTCGAGTTGCAAGAGTCTGACCTACCATTAGATGAGGGGGATTTTAGATCATCTGACCCTCAGCCTACTGGCGGTTCAGGGGGTACGCGAAGGGGGTGCGGTCTTGCACGACTGATGATTCCTGGCCCTATCTCTGAGCGACGTCCACATCTTGGTTTCGATCCACACACACGGAGGTATGGTAACCTGTATATTTTAGTTAGATTTCATTAATTTATTTATATATATACTAATTGTTTGATTATTTATTCATTTTTCACAGTTTTGTGCATGTAGCTATTGGACAGGGGAGCGCTATCTTGTGCAATTATTTTTCTCAGCCATGGATCACATGGGAACAGATTCTCATTGATGTGTGACGTGACATGTTCCATCATTGGCTAGTATGTAAATAAATAATATTTATTTTGAAATTTATTTTATTAACAACTTGATATTATAAATTATTTGTAGGGTTTATGGTATCCTATCAATGATAACATTTGTGACACTGTCCACACGGCATGGCAGGTTTCTATGCGTGACCGTTTCCGTTAGTTTTTACACAATTTGAGAAGGACAGCCATTAAGAAAGCAGGGGTGACAGAATTTGATGAGTCGTGTAGAGCCCACCGACCAGAGTACATTTTATCTCACGTTTGGGATGGGTTATGTTTACACTGGTTGGGTGGTGGATTTCAGAGGATATCTTCAGTGGGATGACAGAACTGGGGGAGACAAGAGGTAACGCATCGAGCTGGTATCCGTACATTCAGTTCTCATAGAGTGCATCTGGTAAGTATATTTTTTAAATATTTTATATAAAATTAAATATAAATAGTTTATTTTATATTTTCTATAGGTAGTCGAGCATCCCGATATTATGGAGTTTGACGTTTATCGGAGGATTTATAGTGATCTAGCCACTAGAGAGATTAGAGGTGATCGCCAGCGTCAGATTGTGGTTAGTATTATTTTTTCAGTTTGACAATTAACTGCATATAATATTTTCACAATTTTAATTTTAAATTGGAATTGAAGGAGTCATATGAGGCTGCGACCTCTCAGACACAGGCTGAGGGTCAGGACGAGACGACTGAGCAGACCAGTGCTCACCATTTCGATGAGACGGCATGGATGCAGGTGACTCAGTATGGATTTGAGAAGGGAAGAGTAGTTAGTATCGGCTCTCATTTGACTCCTGGTACTTATTATGGTACTACTGCGATGTCGGCGTCCAGTTTGAGAGGAGCTCGTGGAGAGGCATCATCTTCTGGCTCACAGTATTAGGGGCAGTTGCGAGCTCAGGCTGAGCTTATAGAGACTTTTCAGAAGGATCAAGAAGAGATGTGTCGGCGACAGCAGTAGCAGGAGCAGCATTACGAGGAGCAGATGCATCAATGGCATCAGCAGCAGCAGCAGCATGAGGAGGAGATGCATCGATGTCAGCAGCAGCATAACAAGCAGATAGAGTACATGTGTCGTCTGACTCATAGTTTAGGGATGAAGTTTCCTCCACCAGCTCCTTCAGCTCCTCCACCTCCTCCAGAAGACGACCCCCCAGTGATTTCTTTTATGTTACAAACATTTGAATTTAACATTGTAATATGAATTATTTTCATTTTCTATCTTTTATATCGGTGCAAATATTACGTAATTTAATTTTTAATATTTTTTTATTTTTTTATATTTTTTTGTGAATATTGAGGATTTTAATATTTTTTAATTTTTTATTATTTTAATAATAGTAATATTATTTTTTCATTAATCGTAATTTTATTAAATTTTTTTTTAAAATTAATTTATTATTTTCGACGAGACCGTTTGCAACGGGGTCCCATCACAAATAGTCTAACTAAATATTTTTAAAAACATATTTGTGATGGGACTACGTGCCCGTCCCAAATACTTTGTTGCGACGGGCCCGTCACAGAACGTTTTATATATATATATTTTGTGACGGGCCCATCACGAAAACTTTTATGTATATATAATACATATAATCAGAGGCTTATTTGCAACGGTGATGTTTCCCGTCGCAAATAAGATTTGTTGCGACGGGCCCATCACAAATAATTGTATTTGCGACAGCGTTTTCTGCAATGGGCTATTTACGACGGGGGCCCATTGCTAAATCCTATTTGCGACGGGATCCCGTCGCAAATAGGTCGTTTCAATTACCAAGAATTCTAGTAGTGATGTTATATTAAGGTTATGATAGAATTTTATTTTCCTTTGTATTGCATAGGCAATTTTTTTTAAGAAAAATAATTGTGTAAAAATGCTAGGGATGCTAATTTTGACATATTAGATGCTTGATCAAAACTATCAAAATGTTAAAAGAATAAGTATAATCTCATGAAAAAAATGATGAAAATGATGCTTCTGTGGGTCAAAGAGTTAGACCCTAAACTACTTTAAATTATAGATGTTCACCAAATTTATTTAATGATGTTGTTGATTTCATTGTTATACATGAGAAGAAAACATAATTAGTGATATAATTGGGATTTTCTATGCAGTTGGAATTTAAATTTCAACTCTTTCCAAGAGAGCTATGTGAGAAGTTTGTAGATGTGTTTGATCCTCCAACGTGTACCATAGAACTTAGAGAAAAAGAAGTGATTATTACTATGGAATATGTTAATTACATGTTTGGAATTCCTTATAGAGTAAGAATTATTTGTCTTGAAAGGGATGGTCATGAATATAAAGAAATTAAGAATCATTACATGGGAAAAAAGTAAACTGCATTAAAGGAAATTATTTTTTTAGGGATAGGGGAAAAGGAATTTGTGATGACCTTTATGTTGTTTACATTGTGGACCTTGTTAAATCCTAGTTTAAGTTATTTTATAAATGAAAGAAATGTCATGATTTTTTGTGGTTGTAAATGAAATGTTGGGGAATGGGATTGGTCATAGTATTTTTTGGCAAAGCTTGTTCAAGAGGTGAATATGTACAAGTAGTCAATACAAAAAGGCCAGTGGAAGAAGCATGTTGGTGGTTTCTTGGTTATCTTATTGGTATGTTTTAAAAAAATAACTATTTTGGATGTTTTTTATTAGTTAGTAAATTTATTTTACTGATATGAATATTTTGGCACAGTATTTTAGCTATTTTTATTTATCCACTTCCCGATTGGTAAGGTTTGTAATTTATCTTGAAAAAATGTTTTTCAATTTTGGGATGAAGAAAACATTCAAAGGACACTAAATTTAGACAAATAAGTAAAAAAGGCATCATATAAGAAGATCCTACTTCATCAGGGATCAGTCTTTCAGATCACTCTTTATCCACCCATTTGGTAAAAACATCATCTTTATATTCCCAAAAGATTCTTACTAAAAGTTTCAGGTTAAAATATGAGATTTTAGTGATAAAATAATGATTTTTAGTGTTAAATTATGGATGTGTGGTGTCAAAATGTGTAATATTAGTATTAAAAACCTAGAATTATAGTGTTAAAATTTGGTACTTTAGTGTTACCAACTTTGAAATGTTCAATTGAAAAGCTTACTTTCCATGTCTGTAATGTTAGTGTTAAAAACTAGATGGTTTGTGTTAAAATCTGGATACTCAATGTTAAATTGAGGATTCTATGTGTTAATTTCTATAATATTAATTTTAAGTACTTTAAAATCCTCATTTTAGATGCTCATATGTTATTATGTGTCTTTACAGTGTTAAAACATGGAATTATAGTGTTAAAATTTAGAATATTAGTGTTAGTATTTGGATTAATTAATTAAAAATCTCCAAGTTTGTATTTGTTACTGTTAAAGATAAAATATGGATTCCCAATGTTAAAATCTAGATGATGGGTGTTAAATTGAGGATTATTAGTGTTAATTTCTAGTAGCTTGATGTTAAATTCATTGAATTCCTCATTAAAAATTCTCATGTTTTTTAATATGTATTACCAATGTTGAAACCTATAATTATAGTGTTAAAATGTGGGATTTAGTGTTAACAAATTTTAAATGTTCAATTGAAAGGATTAATTTTCATGTTTATATTATTAGTGTTAAAAACCAGATGGTTGGTGTTAAAATCTTGATGATTAGTGTTAAATTGGGAATTCTCTCTATTAATTTCTGTAATCTTGATTTAAATACTTTAAAAGCCTCCTTTTAGATTCCCATATGTTATTATGTGTCTTTTCAATGTTAAAACATGAAATTATAGTGTTAAGATTTTTAATTTTAGTGTTATTATTCAGATTGTTTAATTATAAAGATTCTTGTTTATATATGTTACTATTAAAGATAAAATATGGAAGCCCAATGTTAAAATCTAGATGTTGGGTGTTAAATTGTGGATACTCAGTGTTAATTTTTAGTAGCTTGATGATAAATTCCTTGAAAGACTCATTAGAACTTCCTGTGTGTTTAGATGAGTATTTACAATGTTAAAACCTAGAATTAAGTGCTAGAATTTGGGATTTTATTGTTACCAACTTTGAAATGTTCAATTTAAAAAGCTTACTTTTCATGTCTATAATGTTAGTGTTAAAAACCATATGGTTAGTGTTAAAATTCAGATGCTCAGTTTTAAATTGGGGATAATTCTTGTTAATTTCTGTAATCTTGATATCAAATACTTTTAAATACTTCTTTTAGATTCACATATGTTTTTATGTTTCTTTACAGTGCTAAAACATGAAATTATAGTGTTAAAAGTTGGAATTTTAGTGTTAGTATTTGGATTTATTAATTAAAAATCTTCTTGTTTTTATATGTTACTATTAAATTTAAAATCTAGATGCCCAAGGTTAAAATCTAGATGTTTAGTGTTAAATTACTGATGCTCAATGTTAATTTCTGATAGATTGATGTTAAATGACTTGAAAACCACATTAAAAATTCTCATGTGTTTAGATGAGTATTTCTAGTGTTAAAACTAGTAATTGTAGTGTTAAAATGTGAGATTTAAGTGTTACCAAATGTAACACCCCAACCCCTCTAGGCTGGAGCCGGTGCATTACTTGTGATATTGGCATGGTTAGAAGGAATGAAAATCCTGAAGGAATGATCTGTTTAGTATTCTTGAAGAAACTAGATACATAGATGTTACTCAAATTACATTGGAAAAGTTTACAAGATACAATACATAATGAAAAACAAAAACTGAATCCACAAGCACTCAATAAATGACCTTCTCTTCATCACCTGTTGAAGGTAGACAATGAAAGGGGTGAGCTCAAATGCTCTATAAGGGTTACAAATAGCGAAATCATGATTACAATAATAAGTTAATCACAATCAATCTGACATAATCAATATGGCATAGTGAATAAATGAATAACTAATGCCATTAATAAACTGAGAATGAAAATACATCCATAGATTTTTTCATAGTGAAAACCTCATGGATAATAATAATAACTGATAATGAATAAAGAGAATTCTTATTAATTGGATGTCATGTATCTGGAACATGAAACCATAATACCGTAAAAACGGTTTAGTTCTGTGGGTAGAAACCCGTCTGATTTTTGGAAACAAACTCGAAGGGTTTGTCGCCAAACTGTTTTGTCTCATGAGACCTACCGATGCATCGAGAGGATATAACGGGCCCCACCCGCCACTACATGTCCAAGAATTCTTTATACATTTATTCAATACAAGATGAATATTCCTTTTAAATGTTTGTATAGAGTAGAGTATACAGATTCATCAATATTTCCATAATAACTTTCCAAATAAACACCATTTGTAAAATGGTATACGGTTTAGACAAAAAACATATCCATGATATGAGTTTATGGATATTTAATATAAATTTTATCTCAAATGGGTAGTAGGTACACCACATAAGGATTATTAGGTGCACAATACAAATTTAGTCACAACGAAAAGGTAGTTGAGACAAAGTCCCTTACCACAATGTAATCAGTCGAATCAAATGAACAGAACTTAATGAACATCAAGTGAATAATTGAATAACATGAATATAAATAGAATAATGTTATTATATATCAAATTTCAGTACACATATACCACATACAAGAAATAAGTGGCAAACAGTGAAAATCTCACAAAAATGAAAGTGAGATGAGAAACCCCTAACCTTTTGCTCTAGTGTGTTCTTGATTGTTCTTAATGACCTGAATAATAAAATTTAGATTCATTAATTAATAATTCCATAACCTAATAAACATGTAATTTATATTATATAACCTTATTAAGTTCATTAATGTCCTCTTTGATGGGTTTAAGAGATCAAATCTTATTATTTTAGAAGCATTTTCTTACTTGGTTTTCATGGTTCGTTTACTTGTTTCCATGAATGAAAGTTAATTTGAAACATGGGTAAACATCCAGAATTTTTAATACATATTATTAATGAAATTATGGAGATATAAATGATCTTATAATTATTTTGTGTTATATACCATGATGATGATTCATTAGTTAAAACATTGATGATGTTCGTTTAGATCGTTTTAGTGGTTCTTTGATAATAACAACCTCATTTTATTTTATAAATTAGAACCATGAGTAAAAAAGAATTACAGAACCATGGGTGAGTCATAACACATATATTATAACCTGGTTAAACCATATAAATGGTTTTATGACCAGACTTTAAATAATTAATGGAAATTGAGATTACATCATCTATGATGTCGGTAATTTGATACATCACGGACAATGATTTAAATTCCTTAAACAAGTGGGAGAAAAGAAGAATATTGATGATGAATTTATCATGAGCATGAGAACATATATAATATAAAAGATTCTGGAGATTTCATTCTTCTTGGGTAAGAAGATATGAAGAAAAAATAAATAAAGAACTCAAAATAAAAAAATAATTTTGAAATCGCTTACAAAAATTCGGCAGCCTAATGGCTACACAACATGGTTTTAGAAAATATTAAAAGGAGAGGGGACAAGGGTAACCTATCCAGAAATGAATCATAATATATAGTAGATGAATAATAAGAAGAAAAATAAGAACATGGTATGGAAACTTGAAATATATACCACATAAAAGAGAACTTGAAAGGAAAAAGAAAGAAATTGATAATTTTCTTACCTTGTAGAATAACCCTTAGGACTTCAAGGTCAGCACCTTGGGGGCTTGAGGAAACCATGGGATAAATAATATTAAGGTAAGGAGGTCATAACTTCGTTGAGCGAGAATTTTGAATGAATTAAATGAAGGGAATAGTTGGTATTTATAGGGAAAGTGAGGGATTATTTTAATAATTTTCAAGGGACACCTCACGGGTGGTATTTGCAAAACCATGGGCTTGCCCATGGTATTTGCCTATGGTTAAAGCCACTTGTTACACCTCACATATTATTTAACTATACACAATTCGACCAGATTTATGACATCATTAATACATCATTAATGATGTCATTAACACACCGAAACTAAAAACTGTATTTTTTACTATTCACTAAAAAATCAATTATTTCAGAAAAATTCCCAAAATTCACCCTAACCATTTTTTGACGTGCAGAATTCAAAATTGAAATCCATTTTTCAAAAATAATTTTCTAAATATTATTAATTAAATTTTTAAATAAGGTCATAGTTAATTCTAAAAATAACAATCTTAAAGTGCAATTAGTTTTATTTCTCATTGAAAAACTAATTAAGATCTCATTATCTTATTTCCTTAACAAAATAAAATAATATTATTATTTAATATTCATAAGGTTCATATTACTATTCATATTACTATTCATATGGGTATGTTACTATTCACCAAAAATCAAGTTTGGTCTATCAGACTCCAAATGACTTACTGAAAACAACTCTAGATGACCATTTTTCAAAATTCAAAACATAAAAGAGGCAAAGTTGTGTTTAATGGATAGATTATAAAATTGCATTCTATATTTATTTTCAAAACCTTGGGGTGTTACACCAAATTTTAAATGTTCAAATGAATAAGCTTACTTTTCATATCTATAATGTTAGTGTTAAAAATTGGACGGTTTGTATTAAAAATTGGATGCTCAATGTTAAATTGGGGAAGCTCTGTGTTAATTTCTATAAGATTGATTTTAAATACTTTGAAAGCCTCCTTTTAGATTCCCATATTTTATTATGTGTCTTTCTAGTGTTAAAACATGGAATTATAGTGTTAAAAATTTGAATTTTAGTGTTAGTATCTAGATTATTTAATTAAAAAGATTCTTGTTTGTATATATTACCGTTAAAGATAAAATATGGATGCCCGATGTTAAAATTTCAATTTTTAGTGTTAAATTGAGGGTGATCAGTGTTAATTTCTTGTATCTTGATGTTAAATTTCTTAAAAGTGTCATTGAAAATACCCATGTGTTTAGATGTGTATTCCTAGTGTTAAAACCTAGAATTATAGTGTTAAAATGTGGGGTTTTAGTGTTACAAACTTCGAAATGTTCAATTAAAAGAATTAATTTTCATGTCTATAATTTTAGTGTTAAAAACAGGATGATTAGTGTTAAATTATGTATTCTCAGTGTTAAATTGGGGATGCTATGTGTTAATTTATGTAAGATTGATGTTAAATACTTTGAAATCCTCCTTTTAGATTCCCATATGTTATTATATGTCTTTCCAATGTTAAAACATGGAATTATAGTGTTAAACTTTGGAATTTTAGTGTTAGTGTCTGGATTCACTACAAAAAAATGGGTTTATCCAGTGCTAGGGATTTAACAGCACTAGGTAAAAGTGTTGTTAAAGACCCCCATTGTCAGTTCTAGAAAAAGTGTGGTTAAAGGGGGTATTTAACAACACTTTTTTTAGCACTGTTAAAGGGGTCTTTAACAGTGCTAAAAAAAGTGCCAATAAAGAGTATATTTCAAATATATATATATATATATATATATATTAATATATAAATATATATTTATATTTATATTTATATAAATTTATATTTATATTTATATTTATATAAATATATATTTATATTTATATTTATATAAATATAATATATATTTTTAAAATATATAGATAAGGATAAATAAACATTTACACTTAATATATAATTTATTTAGTGAAAATGTCTTATAAAATAATTAAAAAAATATTTTTAATTAATAATTTTCTAATTATTATATAATAATAGTCATTTAATAAAAAATTTAAAATCAAAAAAATCAAAAAATTAATAAAATGTCTAAAATAAGTTGAAAACGTAACTCGAACTTCAAACGGTCATAAATTTTGATCTGGGTATCCATTTGAGCTCTGCCACATATAAAATCAAGTCTTGCGATGATATTTATTCCCTGATGACCAGGGAGATCTTGGTTGCATTTTATGTGGTCAAAAAGGCCTATAAGGCCTCTAAAACTGAGTTTTTATTCGGGGTACCCTAATTTTTTAACATTCGATGGATTTTCAACCTCATTTAAGGGGGTATTATTTCTATTTTTTGGTGAGGATTGAATTTGTTCCTAGGGATTATAAGCATATTAATATTTTTGTTTTGAAATTTTATCATTTTTCATAATTTAGTTTTATTTATAATTAAATATATGTATATTTTATTATATTTACTTACAATAAATCACTTATATAAATACACATATCAATATATTTACATAAAAAAATTATTTTTAAAAATATAAAATATATATTTATTTTTCATTTTATTTAAAGTAAAAAATTATCCATTTTTTTACCTTATAAAAATGAAATAATATGTATATATAATTTTTATATATACAATGTGTGTGTATTAATAAACACACACACATATATATATTCTAATATATATAAAGAAAAAATAATATATAATATATTTAAATAAATATAATTATGTGTGTATATATATATCATACATTTCAAGATATATACAAATAAATAGAAAAGTCATTAAATATACAACAAAACACACATAACATAGTGGTAAAGAGTTTTAGTCACATTAGGGAGGTCCTGGGATCAAATCCATGGTCACATAGAAAATTGGCATAGCTTAATAGTGTAGAGTAAGGGGTAGGGTGCGTGATGGAGGATGGGTAGTGGAAAGCATTGAGAAAGGGGTCTTGAAGCACTAAGAAAGGTGGGTTGGAGGTCCAGGAAAAAATAATTTTTTCCCATATTTTTTAATACCACTTTTTTGTAACACTGTTAAAATCCAACCTTTAACGACACTAAAAACATTATTAAAGGAACGCTTTAACAGTGTTAAAAAAAGCATTGATAAAGGTTGCATTTATCAGTGATTTTTTTTAGAACTATTAAAGACCCCCCCATTTAACATCACTCGTAATATCAGTGCTTTTGAAGCACTGATAAAACCCCTGAACTAGCACATTTAAAGCCTTGATTTGTAGTAGTGGTTATTTAATTATAAAGCTTCATCTTTGTATCTTTTATAGTTAAATTTAAAATCTGTAATCCTCATGTTAAAATCTGGATATTGAGTGTTAAATTGTGGAAACTCAGGGTTAATTTTTGGTAGCTTGATGTTAAATTCCTTGAAAGACTCATTAAAAATTCCCATGTGTTTATATGTATATTTCTAGTGTAAAAACCTGGAATTATAGTGTTAAAATGTGGGATTTTAGTGCTACCAATATTGAAATGTTCAATTGAAAGGCTTAATTTTCATTTCGATGATGTTAGTGTTAGAAACCAGAAGGTTAGTGTTAAAATATAGATTCTTAGTGTTAAATTGGGGATTCTCTTTGTTAATTTATGTATTATTATTGTTAAATACTTTGAAATCCTCCTTTTAGATGCCCATATGTTATTATGTGTCTTTCTAGTGTTAAAATGTGGAGTTATAGTGTTAAACTTTGGAAATTCAGTGTTATTATTTATATTGTTTAATTATAAAGCTTCTTGATTGTATCTATTACTATTAAAGTTAAAATTTAGAATCCCGATGTTAAAATTTGGATGTTGAGTGTTAAATTGCAAATACTCAGTGTTAATTTCAGGTAACTTGATGTTAAATTCTATGAAAGACTCGTTATAAATTAACATGTGTTCAGATGTGTATTTTTAGTTTTAAAACCTATAATTATAGTGTTAGAATGTGGGCTTTTACTACTACCAACTTTTAAATGTTCAATTGAAAAGATTTCTTTTCATGTCTATAATATTAGTGTTAAAAACTAGATGGTTAGTGTTAAAATATAGATGCTCAGTGTTAGATTGCGGATGCTCTATGTTAATTTCTATAATCCTGATGTTAAATACTTTGAAAGACTCATTTTAGATGATCATATGTTATTATGTGTCTTTCCATTGTTAAATCATGGAATTATATTGTTAAACTTTGTAATTTTAGTGTTAGCATCTAAATTTTTTAATTAAAAATCTTCATGTTTGTATTTGTTACTGTTAAAGTTTAAATATTGAATCCCACTATAAAAATATGGATTTTTATTTTTAAATTATAGATGATCAATGTTGATTTATAGTGTCTTAATGTTAAATTCCTTAAAAGACTCATTATAAATTTTCATGTGTTTATATGCGCATTTCCAATGTTAAAACATATAATTACAGCGTTAAAATGTGGGATTTTATTATTACCAACTTTGAAATGTTTAATTGAAAATCTTACTTTTCATGTCTATAATGATAGTGTTAAAAAATGGAAGGTTAGTGTTAAAATATGGATACTCTATGTTAAATTGTGGATACTTTTTGTTAATTTATATAATCTTGATGTTAAATACTTTGGAAGCCTAATTTTAGATTCCCATATATTATTATCTCGGTTGGTTAATTGGAAATATTTCTATTTATAACTATTACTATTATTTTTCTCACCATTATATATTATAGGATATAAAAGATTTTTATGAAGGATATATGAAATGTTTTAATGAGAACCTACATGAACTCCTTTGAGTTTAGGGTAATTTATTAGATGGAGCCTATACTACTAAAGTGGACAGATTTTATCATGTTATAGAGGAATAAAGAGGATGATAGAGAGTCTTAGGAACATTTAGAGGAGTTTTAAGAGGAGTTGGAGGAGATAGATGAAGCTGAGGAAGTGGGAGAGATGAAGAGGAGGAAAATTTGTTTGAGGTAGGTGAGGAAAGTGATGAAGAAGAAGGGGGGAAGTGGAATTCAATGAGTAAGCATAAGAGGAAGTGGATAAAGTTTCCTTTGAACCAATATTAGGAGACCCGTCTACAAGCATGTATTCTAGGCAGTCATAGAAAAATAAGACCTAAAAAATGGTCACCCTACTATCAACATCCTCTAAAAGGATAAGCCATCCTTAAAAGGAGGGTTTGTGACTTGTTCACCTCAGGAAGGAATCCTAGAATAAAATAGTAGTTGGTTGTAATAATATTCATATTTTTAATAATAAAACTATATTTAAATGTATTTCATGTACTTATGGACTTTGGTTTGAATGCAGAGTTTTTGTTGACATGTATAATTACTATCTAGCTGAACATGAGTGTTGTTGTTTGGGGCCTATGGAATGGGTCAACAACAAGGGTGGTATATACATCCTTTATAATCAATTATTTTATGATAACTAATCACTAACATATGAATGACAATTTCGAAATCATATATGGTGACCATGATTTCAAGTACTCTTGTCAAAGATCAAAAATCTTCCAAAATAGTGACTAGACATGAATTTGATCCATTATTCCTGGTACTAATTTCAGGAATATATTGATTTCTAAAATAATTTTATTATGTTTTATATATTATGATAATTTATTTTTGTGTGATACGATTATCACATGTAAATAAGAGAGTGAATTCATAGATTTTTTTATCTATGTCATGCCTAATGTTGTTGGATAGAACATAGCAGAGTGCCAATTTATTTTTTTCCCCACTCTGATGAATTTTCTCTGGTTTTTATATTGTACATAATTAGAGAAAAATAAACTGCATGTTCTGGACTCACTTGGTACTGATTCCACTAATAAAAAAAATAAAAACTTGTAGTCTTTCCTAGTACTTAAAATGGCTTTCGTCGTTATTTTGTTTTTGTTCAACATAGTTACTGATTTAGAAAGTTGTAATTTATTATATCAGTTGACTTTCATATAGGTTGTCTGCCTTGTTACCATTTTTTGGTGTCTTTCACGATAGGAATTTTCTTGCCAATCAAAATTTAAAGTTTTGTATGAATATGTTCAAATGAAATCTAATTGCTAGACTAAATTTCCCACTACATTATTTTAAAAATCCAGTTTTGTTATATTATGGGATGTCTTTTTTTATTTGTCTATAATGACTGTGTAATTCACTTGATCAGATACCTCAAAAAATAAGAAAACATTACAGAGATGAAAAAATATACTGATGTATTTATTTTACACATGTTTATAAATTTGTTTGTATCTCAAAAATTTTGAAAAAAAATCATGATATGTTTATTGATTCATCTTTAAAGGAAGGGGGTTGAATTATTATAATGGTTGGTGAACCATTGATGTAATGCAATGAGTATAAAATTTTTGAAGGAGTTATCTAGTTAAAGAAAGAATTTATTGGGGAGATGGTTTTTTTGGAAATTGTTAGTGATTTGATGGGGTTTGGTTGAATTTGGTTGGTTTTTGGTAGTAGTGTGATTGTTTATTTGTTGAATCAATGGAATACTCAATCTCATTATCACTTTTTTTTTTGAATCAGTGGCATACTGAATCTAGAGAAGTAGTGTGACCAAATTCTTTACAATGATGAAGAAAAAAAACATATTTCAATTGTTTTCATATTTACACCGTTGTCCTCTCTTAGATTCCCTTCATTAGAAACATATTAAGCATCATACATAAAAAACTATACCCTTTTAAAGTTGTCACATCAACTTAGATTAGGATTTCTGCACCTTTTTCACATGTGGCTAACTTCTTTACAATGATGAAGACAAATATTAAATAGATAAAAAAATCATCCATTTAATTGGTATATTTGAATTCAATCAATTGTAACATGTGTGTTATAATCTAAAAATTATGTTATGTAAAATTCATGGATTGTTAGTTGAATTTTCACAAAAACCAAAACAAAAAAAACATGGATCGAGAGTGTTAAAATTTGGAGGCTTTGTGTTAAAACCTGGATGGATAGTGTTAACTATGTCATCTAAACATCTTGACATGGTTTAAATGACATAATGTCATACATATTCCTAGCTTCATCAATTAATTTATAAACACTAGTGATTATTCATACCTCAAAACCATTGTAAGTAACACAAAACCACAAAAAAATGGAATTAATAGGATTTAAACAGCAGAACTTCACAAAAAACATATTTCAATTTTTTGTACATTTACATCATTTCCCACTCAAAAATTACCTTATTTGGAAACATATTAGGCAGCATACAAAAAAACACCACCCTCTCAAAGTTGTCACATCAACTTGGATTGGGATTTCTACACCTTTTCTACGTGTGACCAACTTCTTTACAAAGATGAAAACAAATATTTGATGGATGAAAAAAAAATGATATCCATTTAATTGGTATATGTCAATGCAATCAATTGTAACATAGGTGTTACAATCTAAAAATTATTTTATGTAAAATGAATGGAGTTTTAGTTTACATTTCACAAAAAACAAAAGAAAAAACCTAGAGCAGGAGTGTTAAAATATGGAGGCTTGATGTTAAAACCTAGAGGGTCTGTGTTAAAATCTATAAATTTTATCATCTAAACATGTGTACATGGTTTAAATGTCATAATTTTTTACATATTCTTTACTGCATTAATTAATTTATAAACACCACTGATTATTCATACCTCAACATCATTATAAGTAACACAAAACCATAGAAAACCTGAATTAATAGGATTTAAATAGCATAACTCCACAAAAAACATATTTCAATTATTTTTATATTTAAATCATTGTATTCTCTAACATTACCTTCTTTAGTAACATATTATGAAACATAGACAAAAAATACCACCCTCCCTAAGTTGTCACATCAACTTGGATTGGGATTTCTACACCTTTTTGTGTGTGACCAACTTCATTACAATGATGAAGAAAAATATTTGGTGGTTGCAAAAAAGTTTCATTCATTTGATTGGTATATATCAATGCATTAAATTTTAACATAGGTGTTATAATCTAAAAATTATGTTATGTAAAATTCATGGATTTTTAGTTGACTTTCACAAAAACCAAAACAAAAAGACCTAGAGTAGGAGTGTTAAAATCTGGAGGTTTTGTGTTAAAACCTAGAAGGTCGATGTTAAAATCTATAAATTATGTCATTTAAACATGTTTACATGGTTTAAATGTCATAATTTTGTACATATTCCTGACTTTATGAATTAATTTATAAACACCAGTTATTATCCATACCTCAACATCATTGTAAGTGACACAAAACCACAAAAATCCAAAAATAATAGGATTTAAATAGAAGAACTTCACAAAAAAAACGTATTTCAATTGTTTTAATATTTACATCATTGTCCTCTCTAACATGATCAACTTTAGAAACCTATTAGGTAGCATACACAAAAAACACCACCCTCTCAAAGTTTTTATATCAACTTAGATTGTTATTTCTTCACCTTTTTTATGTATAACCAACTTATTTACAAAGATGGTGACAAATATTCAATGGATGCAAAAAATATTCATCCATTTAATTTTTATATGTAAACACATTCAATTGGATCATAGGTGTTAAAATCTAAAAAATATTTCATGTAAAATTCATGGAGTGTTAGTTTAATTTTCATAAAAACCCAAAAAAACTTAGAGGATAAGTGTTAAAATTTGGAGGCTATGTGTTATACCCTGGAAGGTTAGTGTTAAAATCTATAAATTATGTCATATAAACATGTTGAGTGGTTTAAATGTCATAATTTCATATATCTTCCTCACTACATCAATTAATTTATAAGCACCAATGATTATTCATACCTCGACATCATTTTAAGTAACACAAAACCCAAAAAAATCAGAATTAATAAGATTTAAACAGAAAAACTCCACAAAAAAACATATTTTAATTGTTTTCAAATTTACATCATTGTCCTATATAACATTTCCTTCTTTAGAAACATATTAGGTAGCATACAACAAAAAACATCACCCTATCAAAGATGTCACATCAACTTGGATTGGGATTTCTTCACCTTTTTCACATGTGACTAATTTATTTAGAACAAGAATAATGATACAAGTTCTTATTTTGAAATTGAGACTCAATACGATTATGAGATGGTCTATCAGGATGATGATAATTCTTTAGTGGTTGTAAAAAAATTGATTCATATAATCTATATATGTCAATTCATTCAAATGTGGCATATCATTGGTCTCAACCGGATGCATAACTCCAAGATAATTATTTTATTGGGTGTTAAACAAATAAATATCTTTTAAATATCTATAAAGGATACCACGTACTTTTCTTATTGTTGTGCATGCATCAACATAAGGGATCCCACTCATTTTCCATGCTTTACATGTGCATTCTTTATTTCCTAGTTGTATAGTTATATCCACATTACTAGTTCAAACTAAGACAACATTATATCCATATTTCTCTACTATCAAAGTTTCATCCCTTAACACATTCACCGTCAATTTTTCCTCAATATTGGTTCCAACTCCATTTCTCCACCTTTTCATTTCTTCCTTGGTGGTGAAAATTTTCTTAAACAGTTTCTCACAATATTCATTAATCAACCCACAAATATTGTGTCTCCTCTCCTTGGAAATCTGTGTATTTAATGATTTGACTAAATTGTCAGTGATATGTTCTCATTGATGGTGTGGAAATCATAACATTTCCCACTTTTCAACATCACCATCATTTTCAACCCATCTTGAAAATTATGAGCAAAAGCTTCTCAAATTCTTCATATCAATGTTGAAATCATAGTCCAGCCAAGAATAAGTAATGGCATACAATAATTTCAATTCCTTATCCTTAGTTCCTCTTCTCATTCACCTATATAATTTTGTAATTTCAAAACTAAAATTTTCTTTCACATGATGGTAATAATATGTATGTTTATCTCTGCCAAGAATTATTCTAGTGGCACTTGTGATCTCATTTTGTCGATCATATTCAATAACCAGTTGAATAGAATTTTTAATTTATTTTATGTTGTTTAAAAACCATGTTGAATCATCATATGTTTTACCCACAACAATTGAATATGTTAATGGGAAGTGATTTCCATGGGCATCATATGTTGATTCTACCAACAAGGTGCCTTTATAAGGACCACTAAGGTGATACCCATCCACAAAAAACATAGGTTGATTACCCAATAATAAAACATTTATGCAACACCCATATGCAATGAATAATCGTTCAAATATACCATCTTTTTAAGATACCCACTTCACAATTATTTCCAGATCAACTTTCATTAGTATATTACATATCCAAGGGATTAACATATATGACTACTCTGGAACCCCATATGTTCCTCCAACTACTTTTTCCTTGGATCTCAATGCTTGACAGTATGTAAGGGATATACCATAGTCTCTGTACAAGTCACCTTTAATTTCATAGCAAGATTTTTTCATATTTGACTTCACCTCATCACAAATGATATATGAAAACAATGATACCATTGATTTGTGAAAATTTGTTAGTCTAACTTGATTAGAGTGGATATGATCATTTTGAAAAGTTTTCACACAAATAAATAGAGTGGAATTCCCTAATCCATATGTTGATAACTTCCACATGAATCTCCCAACTTTTCATTTGGCAATAATCTTTTTAGGACTATTTCTTAAATATTCATAGTCAAACTTGTGTGCAATGATATACTTGAAGATTGTATCCCTCAATTATTTGTCTAAATGAAAAATATGGTCAACATACACCAACAATTCATTCCACCTTGAGGTATTTAATTATGGAATTGAACATGGAACACTGCTAATTACACAAGGTAGCATTTGAAAATCACCATCAGATGATAAAATTTATTTTGAATTCCCACCAACTAATTCAACCCTATAATTTAAATATCAAATGAAAATACATAACATGTGAACAAAATATTAATTTAATATTTTTGACATTTTATTACTGTCACGACTCATCCCCCAGGACCCGCACCGTGAGTACCCTAAGCATGTCTTCCATAGGCCAGGGGATAGCGACTAGAACCAAAAAGGAATATACCAAAAAGGGAATGTATTTGCCTTTAAACTTGTACACATAGACAAAGCATAAATGTAGAAAGTAAACACAAATTAAACCACAATTGTCACTAAGACAAATACTGATAGTACAGTATAACTGAAGGTACAAAGGGGCCAGAATAAAATCCTAAAACCGAAAAGGAAAGTACAACTGCCACGGTCTGTCTGCTGGAGACCCTACCTAAAGGGTAATTGAAGGTAGCTTTCTATAGTCATATAAGTACATCCATCTTTCCTATCTCACTCAACACCACCTGGCCCCGGACCACCAAGGTATCCATCGAAGCATCGATCACCTGCATGAGACACAACATGTGCGGGTGAAGCCTAAGCAGGGGTGAGTAACATATTAATTAGTAGGGACCCCAAACCACATAAAAAAGACCACAAAGCAATATCACATAGTAAGATCACACATCAAGACCACGTGAAAAGACAACTCACACTAGGTATAACTCAAAGTATAAAATGTAATATTTATCAGTCGTAAAGATGAAACATCTTGTACTGCTGAGGAACTCATCCCTAATGAGACACTGAGGTATGCTCAGCTACTGGATCATCGAAGTCCACTCAGATTTTGTACTACTGAGGTCTTTTCATCTGCTGGACTACTAAGGTACACTCATCTGCTGGACCACTCTAGTTTGCTCAGTTATTCCATTTTCGGGTTTTCTTACTAAAGACTCGGACCAACTAAACTTAAGTCGCATCTAAGGTAAACTCACAGCTCCAAATGAAACGGTGCCCTCAAATTTTTTATTTGGGCAATTGTTTAAGAGTTATTCCACTTTTTCAAAAAAAATCTCATGCATACTATTTAAAACTTAACATTTTTCAACGGATCATTCTGGTCACTCTGGGCCTTGAAATCACATGTTGTCTTAGCGCCTGTTCTCGAAATAATCCCATATAATTTTAAAAAATTACATGGAATTATAGGACATTACATTACCCCCACATATAGGGCTTTATGTCCATATAATCCAAAATAAGGTCTAAACAAACAAATGGGGGTACTGAGCTTAGATCTGAGCCTCTAACTCCCAAGTGCTCTCCTGGAGATTCTCATGCTGCCACCAAATGCACACTGGAGAAATCGACCGTCCCTGAAGGATCTTCTCCTCTTGATCCTCAATCTCTATCGGAAACTCTGAAAAAGTTTCCCCGTCATCAACGTCCAACTCACCCTAGAAAAATCTCCTGCACGTAGAAGCATCTTGAGACATTTGATAAAATGTTCTCCTAGGTAGTTGGGAAGTGGGTCGACTCAGTGGGTCGGTCAATGATCACCTAGATGGTATTGTGTCTCTTGGATGTACGTGGTAAACCTATCATGAATTCCATCGATATCCCTTCCCACTTCCTTCCCCGCACCCCCAAAAAGATAAATAATAGCCCATGAAACCGATTCACACAAGTGTTCAGCTTTTTATCTCAATAGGTATGCTCATCTTCAACCCATTCCATCCTCCTCGATGTCCACCTTGACACCCACACACATACCCCAATGCATCTCTCCAATCTAGGTGTCGCTGCTACAACTGCACATCCTCTAAAAATAAAAATGTGCTCCCCACCTTTTGAATTTCTATCAGGGGTATTCCATGTGTACAATTGAGCACGTAAATACTCATAGTCGGTTTCACCGAGTTGTGCCCCCCCCCCCAAACTCATTTAAGAGTGGAAGGGTAACAAACAACGATTAGAGATAAGTTGCTTCATCCCCATCCATGAAGGATAACTATAATGAGGCCAACTACTTTGTTTCCTCATTCAGAAACTACAAACCAGATCTCCTACTGAGAGCATACACTACCATGTTCCCCTTACCAAGAGTATAGAACAATTATAAGTCATAGTCCTTGAGGAACTTCAACCATCATCTTTGTCTCAAGTTCAAATCCTTATGAGAGAATATATACTTGAGACTCTTGTGGTTATAATAGATGGTAAATTGTTTTCTTATGGATGTAGTTTCGCCACATAATCAATGCGAAGATGACCGCTGCCAACTCAAGATCGTGGTGCTCGTCAAACTCTTTATTAATTGCTGAAAAGCCTACAGGCACCATTCCATCCACACAAAAGGCTGCCCCTTTAAACTAATCAATGCGTTCATCATCCCTTTGGTAGTGGGTACTATTTCTCCATGACCACTTGGTTAAAGGGAAAATAATCCACACATGACCTCGAACATTGGGTCTTACTAATCCCTTCTTCTGCAAGTCCCCAGCCTACACTCGTAGCTCACGAAGCTCTGCGAAAGACATCTGATATAATGAGATAATATCGGTTCCATCTCGGGTGTAGAATGATACAAAAGTCCATATCCATGTAGGGAGGTAATCCTAGAAACATCTTCTGGAAAGACATCCTCGTACTCTACCACTATTACTGGTAACTGAAAACTCAAAACATCCACTACCACATGGGTAAGGCTGGCCGACTCAAGTGTGATCAGCTTCACCCTCCTATGCATGAGTTTATCCCATGATGCCTGGGTTTCCTTTTTACCAACCAAGGAAAACCCCATTCCAACATTGTGGACATACCACACCCTTTTACCTAAAATATTCAATCTGAGCATGATCTGTGGATAACCAGTCCATACCCAAACTAATTTCATAAGGCCTCGACACTACCACTAAGAGGTTCCAATCGAAACTCTCGCCTCAAGAGTCAAATCACACAGTCATCATAGGTGTGATTATAGAGTCTCCTTCCATAGGTATCTCCAGAAATAAGGGTCAAGTCAATGGTTTAACCAAAAACTCTAGGTCTTGAACAAGATTCATGATAAGAAGGAATAATTAGCACCTATGTCTATTAATACGACAACTAAGAGTAGACACAGACCGTACCTCGAATCATTCCTAGATCCCTTGGTTCATAATCCTTTGCCGCTTGTAGCTACCCCCTTCCTCTTTGTTCCAGATCCCTGATCCTGGTGTGAACCACATTGGGGTGGTGGTTTTAACATGTCAAAATTTATACCACCTCCTACTACTCTCCCAGATCCTCTGTCACATCTTCCACCCTGCAGATTAATCTGTTCTTGTCACTGTCTCTACCCCGGTGGCCCATCCATCATTCTAATGTTAGCAAGATGGGCTGTATAATCTCTAGAAGGATGTCCCCTGCTGCCTTTTGAAAAGAATTACCTATTTCTAAGCTAACTAGACTCACTGTATGATCCTTGATCTATAGATCCCCTATCTTGGGACCTCTTCTCGGAACATCTCGCACGTCCAAGTCTCTAAGACTGACGTCAGCTTCCTGTTTTCCCACTACTGACATTCACTAACGGTACCTACTCAACCAAAGTAATTTCAACCACAAAGGTTATCTATAGCACCCTAAAATAAGTAAGAATGCACAAAGGAATAGAACTGGATTGAATGTCTCTAAACACATATCGCTCAGAAGTCTGAGCCCTGAAGTACTGGTCATATCATATTCATCAAGTACCTATAAAGGTCGGTACGCCTCACTGAATACTCAGCTACCGACATGTTGTCTAGTCGAAGCTATAGAATCTCTTGGGAACACATAGCCCTTAGATTTTATGGAAAGATACCCTCCTCTGAGAAATGTTCTCAATATTTGTCCCTAGAAAAGTCACCTCATTGTAAGATCGGGTAATCTAAACCCCGCCATCGCCCTTTTGAGACACATATAAGGCTTGATGCTAGGACCGCCATCTAATATAATGGTGTCCTGACTAGATGGAAAACTTGATCACCACCTCAAGATAGTCCTTATCCTCCTATGATTCGGGCTCACCTCAGAATTGGAGGGGTCTCTGTCACTTAAACTTGTGAAGTTTGCTCAGCCCGCGCATCTCATCCACTGGTACTATGAGTACCATGTGCTACCCCACATGTGGTGGTATAGCTCGTACACCACCTGGTGGTGATGTCTCTAGTACAAACCCTTGTACCCATCTCATCGCCCCACAAATCATCCTTGTGATCATGTGGTGGAATCCTAGCTGGCTGTCTATGTGGAAGCATCTTGAAACAAAATATGATGTACCACAATCAATATATTATACCTGGTGAGATGACTATGACTTAGAAAGATCATGAGAAACCATTCAAATACGCATGAAACTAGTGTTTTCATGTACCGAGATGGAAATCAGAATTCAGGGTCTTAGTGTGTGGATATGTCAGCCGCTACACCAACAATGGACTCCCTGACCTGAAAGCCAAAATCAAAACACTTAACATTGTTTCCCCATAAAAATTTACAGACTCTTAGTTCTTCTGGTAGAACCAACCCCACTTTGATACCACTTTTTCACGACCTGTTCCCTAGGGCCCGCATCTTGACTATCCCAAGCCTACCTTCCATAGTCTAGGGGATGGAAACAAGCACCAAAAAAAACCCAAAAAGGGAAGGCATTTACCTTTAAACCTGTACACATGAACAAAGATCAAACTGTGGAAAGTAAACAAAAATTAAACCACAATTGTCACTGATACAACTACTAAGAGTACAGTACAACTGAAAGTACAAAGGGTCCAGAATACGAGCCCAAAACCACAAAGGAAAGTACAACTGCTACAATTCGTCAGCTCAAGACCCTACCTGAAGGATAAGTGAAGGTAGCTGCCTCTAGTCATAGAAGTATACTCATCTTTCCCATCTCACTAAGCACCACCTGGTCCTGGACCACCAAGGTCTTCGTCGAAGCATCGATCACCTCCACAAGACACGACACGTGAGAGCAAAGCCTGTGCAAGGGTGAGTAACATAATACTCAGTAGGTACCACAGACCACAAAGGAAAGACCAAAAAACTAGATCTCACAACAAGATCACACAACAAGACCATAAACAAAGACACCTCACACCAGGTATAACTCAAAGTATAGAAAGTAATATTTATCAGCCGTAAAGCTGAAACATCTTGTACTGTTGAGGAACTCATCCCTGATGATCCATTGAGGTATGATTAGCTATTGGACCATTAAGGGTCACTCATCTATTGGAGCACTAAGATCTGCTCGTCTGCTGGACCACTAAGGTATGCTCTTTTGTTGGACCACTAAGGTTCGCTCGTCATATCCTTCGTGTAACAGTCAGCCGTAGCATTTTTTCTCTCCAGTGCGCTTGATTTTGGGAGAATCTACTCCTAAAGACATAGGTCATATCTCTATTGCCACAAACTCTCACTAAGATTATTCCCAAAGGGCCTTCTTATCACAAGGGGCCCAACTCCATAGACGGCACGTCTATCGAACGCCCGATCTGAAAGATATTGGCATTTTAGTAAACAGGAGTCAGTTGCGTCCGGGCCTGGTCTGACTTGGTCAGACCGACCCGACCAACCCGGCCCGAGGGTCCTGCATAGCCAGGCCCATTTCAGTTTGAAGTTCCAAGGATTAAATAATAACTAAGAAGGAGGGGTTGAATCAGTTGTTTAACTTTTTATAATTTTCAAAACTTTAAGAAACTTAACCCTTGCAACCTGTTAAGATTTTTTTCCTTATCAACCTTTAGCAAAAAACTCAAGCATGCAAGAAAGGTAAAGTAAGAAAGGAACAAAAGATATAAAAGGTTAGACCTTAATAAGAGAACCTACATCCTTTCCATAGCCACTCCCGTGGGTATATGGAAATCCACTATAATAAAGAAGTGAATACAACTTGTGCCAACTCCTGTTAGACACCTTCTATCTCCAGATAGGAAATATTATACTGACTCCTTTAAGTTTAAAATGTTTTCTTAAAGAAAAAATGATCCAAACACAAGAATAAGAACTTTGTTGAAGCTGCTCCACAAATGATCACTCTGAATCTTCAGTCTGGTTTTCTTGAATCCGATTTTCTGAAACCGGTCTTCTCAGCAAGGTAATAATGGTTCTGATTTCCTTCTGTTAAAAACTCAAGAAAACTTCTTCAATATGGTAGGAACGTTTCACTTTGAATTTTCCAGTACTCTGCCTTTTCCACGTGTGTAAAGTTAAAAATGAGCGAATGATCTGAGCACATATTTATAGGCAACTTAGAAAACAAAGGCGGGAATCTTGAAAGTGTTTCCCACTTCCTCAAATCTCAAAAACTTCTCAAATCTCTCACATTTAATCTTCAATATTTAACTTCTTCAAATCTCCTTAAATTTATCTGAGATTTACATGAAGTTGAAATTCGGTCTTGACTTCTTGAAATATTCATATCTTTCTCAAGGAATATCTTTTCCTTAAGAAAGATCCGTTTCTTAAGAATTCAGGTTCTGGTTTCCTCAACCTGTTGCTCAGAATTGACATTTCATTTTTCTCAACATTTTGCTCAGAATTGTCATTTCGGGTTTCTCAACATGTTTCTTAGTATTTTCATAAGGTTCCGAAATTGGATTCCAATTTCTCTAACTTCTAGGTTCCAATTTCTTGAACTTCCTAGTTCTGATTTCTTGAACTTCCTAGTTCTGATTTCTTCAACTTCCAGGTTTTGATTTCTTCAACTTCCAGGTTCCGATTTCTTGAACTTTCTGGTTTTGATTTCAGGTTCCAATTTCTTCAACTTCAATGTTCCGATTTCTTGAACTTCCTGGTTCCAATTTCATAAACTTCCTGGTTCCGATTTCTTCAACTTTCAGGTTCTGATTTTTCAATTTCTAGGTTCCAATTTCTTGAACTTCCTGGTTCCGATTTCTTGAACTTCCTGGTTCTGATTTCTTCAACTTCCATATTCTAATTTATTGAACTTCCTGGTTCTGATTTTAGTAGAATTCAGGTTCTGGTTTTCTCAACATGTTTCTCAGAATTGTCATTCTGGTTCTGAATTTAGGTTCTGAACTTTTCTTGATCTTCCTTTTACTTTTTCAACTCTTTAATCTTCTTGAAAAACCTTTTTTGTAAGAAAAATTTATTTCTATAAGGAACTTTTATTTATTTAAGGAAGTTTTTTGTAAGAAACATTTCCTTGCATAAGGAAGTCTTATTTAAGAAACATTTCCTTAAGCTCAATAACATCCTCAGAATGTAGGATCCAAGTTTCCCAACAATATGATTAGAAGAAGGATCCAGGTAACATGCTCAGAATTATGATTCCGGTAACATGTTTAGAAGTAGGATCTGAATTTCCTCATAAGGTTTCTCAAAAATCAGGTTCTGAATTTCTCATAATGTTGCTAAAAAAATTAAACTCTTTCCAGTATTTCTTTAATAGATATGTTGCTCAAAAAACTTCAACCCTTTCCAGAATTTCTTCAACATCTTTTATCATGAAACATTTCATGATATTTGAGAACTTTAGGATCAGAAAAGCATCCACTGATTTGGTTAAGAAAGTTTGAGACACTCTCTCATCTTCTGAATTCTTATTCTTCAACAACATCCTCTTTAAGAAAAACTTCAACAACTAACAACTTCAACTTTATGTAACTCAAAAAAACTTCAACAAAAATATTAGTTGTTAATAAATACGAAACTTTTTCAAAAAAACACCATAAAGGTTCTTCAATCTCCCCCTTTGGATTTATTGCAAACCCTTGTTAACAAATTTTCACCTCTAAAAAAATTCACATCTCAAGTTCTTGAACTTTACCAAAACATAGCCTTTCTCAAATAGAGAGTGTCCTAACACCACACTATTAGATAAAGTAATGTTTTTGAAGGATTTACATCCCTCAGTGACAAGAAAATTTTTCGGCCATGTAAGGATAAACTTCACCTTACTAAAACTCCCCCGCAACTTTTATCTTTCTCTTTCTCACTTTTCTTTTCCTCTCTCATTTTTCTTTCTCTCTCCCCCATTATATGATAACCATAGATTCAAATTCATAAAATAAATCCAAGTAAACATTGTTACTTAATCTCCCCCTTTGTCAACATAATCCAAATCACAGTGGGGGAACTTTCTTATGAGTTTTAGGAAGTTACGGGAGGAGGTTGAACATGGAGTTGCAGCCTCAGTTCAACAAACATTTCCTTTGACATTTCTTTTATAAAAATATCAGCAATCTGATACTTTGTTGAAACATATTCCATCAAGAATTCTCCAGCAACAGCTTTATCTTTTAAAAAATTATACTTTATATCAATGTGTTTTGAACTTGAATGTTGAACAGGATTCTTAGAAAGATCAATGGCACTTTTATTATCACAGAGTATCTTCAAAGGTTTAGAAACTTTCACTTTCAAATCTTCCAGCTGAACCTTCATCCACATCATTTGATTACAAGCCTGAGTAGCTACAACATATTCAGATTCAACTGTTCTTAAAGTTACTAAACTTTGTTTCTTACTGTGCCAACTCACACAGCATTCCCCTAAGAAAAATGTTACTCTTGATGTTGATTTTCTATCATTACAATCACCAGCCCAATCAACATCAATATAACCATGAATTTTCATCTCATTGTTTCTCTTGTATAACAACCAATGTGAATTTGTTCCTTTAACATATCTCAGAATCCTCTTAGCTGACAACATATGTGATTATTTTGTATTACTTTGATACTGGGAACATAGAGTCACAGCATAAGCAATATCAGGCCTTGAAGTTGTAAGATAAAGAAGACTTCTTATCAGCTTTTGAAAGTCTTTCTGATTCACATTTTTCCCTATTTCATCTTTGCTCAACTTTGTACTCACTAATATAGGAGTTGAAACTTCCTTTTATTCTTCCATCCCAAACTTCTTTAACAATTCCTTAGTATACTTTTCTTGGGATAAGAAAATATAGTTTTCTTATTGTTGAACTTGTAATCCAAGGAAGAAAGTTAATTCTCCCAACATTTACATTTCAAAAAAAATCTTCATATCTTCAGCAAACTCTTCACAAACCTTTTCTTCATCTCCAGAAAAAATAATATCATCCACATAAACAATTACAATTAAAGTTCTGGATTCAACATCTTTAACATACATGTTTCTATCAACCTTTCCTTTAAAAAAGTTCATCTTTCTCAAAGAATTTCCAAGCTTTAAATACCATGCTCGTGGAGATTATTTCAACCCATACAATTCTTTCTTCAATTTGAAAACTTTTTTTTCATCATAATCAAGTAAAAACCCACAAGGTCGTTCAATGTAAACTTCTTCCACAATTTCACCATTTAAGAAAGATGATTTTACATCCATCTAATAAACCTTGTAATTTTGATGAGTAGCCACTACAAGAAACATTCGAATAGTTTCCAACCTTGCAACAGGGGAAAAGGTTTCAGCAAAATACACACCTTTCACATGTGCATATCTTTTACACACAAGCCTTTCTTTGTTTCTTATAACTTCTCCATGCTCGTTCAATTTATTTCTGTAAACCCACTTGATTCCGATAACATTTTTATTTTATGGCCTTAGAACAAGTTCCCATGTTTCATTCTTCTCAATTTGATCTAGTTATTCATTCATAGGATTCACCCATTCTTTATGTTGAATAGCTTCTGAAACTGATTTTGGTTCAACTTTTGAGATAAGTGAAGTCTGATTTTATAATCTCAACTCCCTTCTTGTTTGAACTGGAGCCTTCTGATTCCCAATAATATTTTCGGATTCAACATGTTTTCATAAGGTAGGAAAACTCACATTTCCTTTCCCAGCATCACTTTATTCCCCATGTGGATCATCTAAGTCACTTTCACTTTTATGAGGATTCTCTGATTTATATTCCTCAATATTATTAATAGATTTTGTGAAGGAAATTAGATTTTCAATTACCTTCACATCATATGAGTCCACCAACTTCTGTAAATGTTTGTTCCAGTATTTGTAACTTCTTCCCTTTGGTGGATAACCCATAAATATTCCTTCTTCAGCTTTCTCATCAAACATTCCTAAGTCTGAATTTTTGATTTTGAGCAAGCATGGAATTTAAAAAACTTTGAAGTATTTCAATGAAGGTTTTTTGTTATACCACATCTCATAAGGAGTCATGTTGGTTTCCAATCTCGACAAGCATTTATTTTGAACATGTACAGTAGAACTAACAGCTTCTCTCCAAAAGAATTTTGAAATTTTGTATTCTGATAACATACTTATTCCAATTTTTACCAGGCTTCTATTCTTCCTTTCTATTACTCCATTTTTTATGGAGTATAAGGATCACTATACTGATGCTTGATACCATGTTTCCTTAGATAAGTTTCAAAATAATTGCTTGTGAATTCGGTACCATTGTTTGTTCTCATCTTCTTTATGGAAACCCCCAATTATTTCTCAACATCTTTTCTAAAGAATTTAAACATTTCAATAGCCTCTAACTTAAGATTCATGAACATGATGTTTGTCATCCGAGTGAAATCATTAATAAAAGTGATAAAGTATAAATCTCTTTTTTTTTACGTTTCATCAACCCACACAAATCAGAATGAATAAGCTCAAGTGGTTTGTTAGATTGAATCTCAACTCTTTTATGACTTTTTTTAGTCATATTTCTTTTCTAGCAAGTAATACAAACATATTCATCTTTTCTTTTCAGTTCTGGAAAATTCTGAACTACATCAACTTTAGAAATCTTACTCATGTTCTTCTGCCGAAGGTGTTCAATTCTTTGGTTCCACAACTTGTTTTCCTCTTCAGAACTCAAATAGCAAGAGTTATTGGATTCTCCAATTTGAAAGAGATTCTCACTGGTTCTCTCTCCTTTTGTAATCACTTTTCCATTTTTCAAACTTTTGATGATACAATAATCCTTTCTGAAGATAAATTCTATTCCGTCATCACAATGTCACGAACCGAATCGGGTCGCCATCCGAACCGACGCCCGACCCGGCCCGCGGCAAGGCCCGAAGGGCGTTCCCTATCCCCACGGGCTGGCACAAGTGCCCGGGTATAAAAATAAACCTTGGGAACGATTTACCCGAGTGAATAAATGTAAAGCAGCCAACCAAAATGACCAAATAAAAGTAGAAGTGACAGTCAACAACCATTTAACCAATACAGGTTTTTTTTTAGACAAAGTAGTCAAAACTCACACAAGACAAAAAAAAATAAGGTGACTACAACCAACCTAGGGGCTGCAGCTCGATGTGAGAACACTGCCTCCAAGTCACCACCAAAATGTCACGTAGTCAGTCCAGCTAACAACCTGAACCACTGCCTCCAAAAGCCGGGCCCTTACCTGTATCAGAAGTAAACAGATCTACTTACACCCAAAGGTGTAAGTAGGGTGTGAGCAATCGTCCAGCAGGATATTACCAAGTAAGATTCCACGCACAAGTATAAAGAGAAAATCCATTTGCAATGCTGTATAAAGTAAAAGGTGCAAAAATAAATAAAAGATTTCACAAAATGCTTTTAAAGAAAGACGGTTCAAGTCACATACCAGAATGAAATTCAAATGGTATAAATATCACGGATCAGTGTGCGCACAAGTATCAGTAGCACCAGAGGATGGGAATGCCCTAAGGATACTAGTAACAGTGGGACCCTAGGACATCGTGTCTCAGTGAAACGTGGCTTAGATGGCCACGACCCTCAGAAAACGTGGCTTAGAAGGCCACGACCCTCAGAACACGTGGCTTAGAAGGCCACGACCCTCAGATATCATATGTTTAGTTAGTGTTGCAATCGTCAAACCTGCCAGTGAATCCGGGTCGAGTCATCTCCGGACTACCAGCTCACTAGTCCTAGTCCACCCACCTAATACCCAGGCTTCCCTCCTTGTGCTCACCCAATTCAAAAAACACCTGCTGTATCACCCGCACACTGATATTCTTTCTTTTGAAAATACCACACGCACACCATAGCATTTCAAAACATAGTATGTATTGCAAGTACGCTAAATAAAACCAGTAGCACAGTTTGAAAATAAATAACATCCTTTTTCTTTTCTTCAATCAGGTAAACCAAAACAATACTTTTAAAACTTGATGATAACTATTTTAAAAGAGAGAGAAAGAAAGACATTCAAAGTTTTAACTAGGTCCAAGTAATAAACACATGACATTTTTTTTTAATAAGGGGAAAAAGTTCATAGTATGGAAACAGGGGATAAAACATTTGATTAACTAGGAGTGCAAGCAAAGGATTATAAACCCATACTTGAGTGCGGAACCACCTACCTCAAACGGGTGCGTGAAACGACGCGGCACCGAATTCCCGACGAACAACGGTCACTGTAGGAAGCCGTCAAGGGGCCCTAAAAACAGCCGAACGTTCAACAGTTCAGAAAAAAAGTTAACACAATAATAATAATAATAATAAACATAATAGAATAATAATAATAATATAATAACAATAGCAATGATAATGGTAGTAATAATAGCGATAACAAAATAATAATAATAATAACATAATAGAATAATAATAATAATAAAATAACGATAGCGATAATAATAGTAATAATAATAATTATACATAATAATAATAACAATAACATTAATATTAATAATAGTAATAGCATAATAATAATAATAATTATAAATAATAATAACAACAATAATAATAATAATAATAATAAAATAATAATAACAATAATAATATTATTATTATTATTATTATTCTTATTATTATTATTATTATTATTTACATAATTACAATAATAACATATTAATATCTATAGCAATGATATAATAAATAACATATTAACAAAAATAACAAAGAAAACATAATATCTAATTGGATAACTTAAAATAATAAAATAAAATAACAAAAAAAAACGGACCTGTGCGGAGGAGGTCGAACAGGGGCGCTGGAACAGAGGAGAAAAGGAAGAAAAAGAAAGGAAAGAAGAAGGAGAGGAGAGGAAGAGGAGAGGAAGAAGAGGAGAGGAAGGAGAAGAGAAAGAAGAAGAAGAGAAAGAAGGAGAAGAGAAGGAAGAAGCAGGGGCGGTCCGGCGGGAGGGTGCAGGAACGACGCACCAGGGAAGGGAGAGCCGGCTGGGTGCAACAGAGACGGCGAGGGGGCTGGGCGGAAGGCTTCGGCCGGCAAGCAGAGGGAGAAATGGAGGAGAGGCTGAGCGGAGGATTGGCGCGCCGGTGAGCAGGAGAGGAGAACGGCAGGGGGGTTGCGCCGGCTGGGGGTGCAAGGGGAGCAGCAGCTCGGCCGAGGTGGAGGCGGAGGAAGAAAAAGAAGAAGAAGAAGAGGAGAAGGAGAAAAGAAAGAAGAAGAAGGGAAAAAGAAGAGGCAGGGGCGGCGGTCGGCGAGGGGTGCTGGAGCGGCGCAATGCAGAGGAGAGGGAGAGGGGTGCAGCGCGGCTGGTCTGCTGCGGGTGTAACAGGGGCGGCCGAGCGGGAGCAGCCGGAGGGGAGAGTGAGAGGCTGCTGGGTAGGGGGTGCGTAGTAGGGAAAGCCGGGAGGCAGCAGGCGGCTCCGGCGTGGGTGCAAAACAGGGGGGTAGGGGGAGGCGTGGCCAGCGAAGCGCGGTTGCTGGTGAAAGGGAGGAGAAGGGTGGCGCGAGGCAGGACTCGGCGCGGCCGAGCGGAAAGGACGGCAAACAGGGAGGGGTATGGGGATCTGATCCGGCGCGGGTGCAGCAGGTAAGAGGGGAGAACGACGTGGGGAGAAGAAGAGAATAAAAAGAGAAGGAAGGGAAAAGAAAAATAAAATAGAATAAATAGAGAAAAAGGGGGAGCGCGGATGAGCCGGGGACGGTGTAACAAATTTGGTTACGGGAGAGAGAGAAGAAAAAAAGAAATAAAATAATAAATAAAATAAACAAAAGTAATAATAACAAATTACAAAATTTATAATAAAATTAAAAGTAAATAATGATACTGATAATAGTAATGATAATGACTTAATAATATACCATCAATAATAATATCATAATAGTAACAATGATAATAATATAACATTGACAATAATAAAATAACCATGTTATAATAATAACCAAAACCATGAAAGTTCCATCCAGTATTCATCGTCCGAGCATCGGCACTACGTGTCGAGCGACGTGAAGTAAACGCGCGTTTATCAGCGCCTCTGCAATTATTCCCTAACGACTCAGCCCACGCTTAACAAAACAATAAAATCAAGCTGACAAAATAGACTCATGAAATAAAAATTTAAAATTAAACGCATACCTCAAAAAAAATCCGGGCGTGACAATTCTCCCCACCATGAAAACTTTCCGCCCTCGGAAAGTCAGCTCAAAGTCTGATCAGAGAATAGAAATGGGTACTCCTGCTCAACCCATGACTTCCACTCCCAAGTCTCGTGTTCGTCATTCCCGTGCTGCCAAAGAACACGGACCAGAGGAATGGAATTTCCACGCAGCACCTTTTCCCGAGAATCCACTATACGCACTGGTCGCTCGACCACAGACAAGTCGGACTCTATCTCCAGCTCCTCCCAGTTCAGCACATGCGACGGGTCGGGGTTGTACTTCTTTAGTTGGGAGACATGAAATACGTCGTGAATCGACGTCAACTGCGAGGGCAAAGCTAACCTGTATGCCACCTTGCCAATCCGCTCAAGAATGTCAAAAGGTCCGACATACCTCGGTGTCAGCTTCCCCTGTTTCCCCAAACGACGGTGACCCAAGCGAGGGGCCACTTTCAGGAACACTCTGTCCCCCACTGAAAACTCGAGATCCCGCCGCCTCTGATCTGCTTAAGACTTGTGGCGACTTTGAGCTGTCAACAACCGCTGCCTAATCAGCTTGACCTTCTCAGACGTCTCCTGAACAAGACTCGGTCCCAAGAGAGAGGCCTCTCCTACCTCAGCCCAACACAAAGGAGACCGACAAGGTCGGCCATAGAGCGCCTCAAAGGGTGCCATTCTGATGGAAGACTGGTAACTGTTATTGTAAGCAAACTCGACCAGCCCCAAATGGCTATCCCATGAGCCTCCAAAATCTAACACACAGGCCCGGAGCATGTCTTCCAGAATCTGATTCGCCCGCTCCGTCTGGCCATCGGTCTGCGGATGGTATGCCGTGCTCATCTTAATCTGCGACCCCAAAGCCTTCTGGAGGCCTCCCCAAAACCGTGATGTAAAGCGGGGGTCTCTGTCAGAAACAACTGCCGACGGCACACCATGAAGTCTGACCACCTCCTGAACGTACAAGCGGCCCAGTTCCTCTACCTTCGCTGTGTCTTTGATCGGAATGAAGTGAGCAGACTTGGTCAAACGGTCAATCACCACCCAGATAGCATTCCTCCCTCGAGGTGTACGAGGCAGGCCAATGATGAAGTCCATGGAGACCTCGTCCCACTTCCAGGTAGGAATGGGTAATGGCTGGAGTAGGCCAGACGGTCTCTGATGTTCTGCTTTCACTTGCTGACAAGTGTAACATCGGGATACGAAGTCGGCTATGTCTCGTCTCATACCTGGCCACCAGAACTGCCGGCGAACATCGTAGTACATCTTGGTGGTACCAGGATGGACAGCCCACTGAGACTGGTGGCTATCCTGCATTACCACCTTTCGCAGAGACAACGGCACTACAGCACGGCCCTTGAAGCATAGGATCCTCTGGGAAGACAAAGACCAATCAGAAGGAGTCTCCCCACCATGGAGAAACTGCATAGATTGCTGAAAAAACTCATCACCAGGCTGCTCCTGCTGAATCAACTCTAGAAGGGCAGGAGTCAACTGGATGCTAGCCAAAAAAGTACCTCCACTGTGCTCCCTGCTCTCCAAATGCAACTGAGCGAAGAGCCCCATCAAAGTCCACTCATCGCTGGACTTCTTCAACGCCTGCACTGGTACTTTTCTACTCAATGCGTCAGCTACCACATTCCCCTTGCCAGGGGTATAGACAATATCAAAATCAAAACCCTGCAGGTACTCGACCCAGCGGCGCTGCCTCAAATTGAGATCCCTCTGAGAGAAAATATAGGCCAGGCTCTTGTGGTCAGAATAGACCACAAACTTCTCCCCAAAAAGATAGTGGTGCCACGTCTTCAAAGCATGCATCACTGCCGCCAACTCTAAGTCGTGAGTCGGATAGTTCTTCTCATGCGGCCAGAGTTGGCGAGAACCATAAGCCACAACATGGTCATCCTGCATGAGCACACATCCGAGGCCCGTACCTGACGTATCGCAGTACACCACATAGCCCTTTCCCGACTCCGGTAGGGTCAACACAGGTGCGGTGGTCAACCGCCGCTTCAGCTCCTCAAAAGATGTCTGGCACTGTGGGCTCCACTCAAACTTCACCCCTTTCCGGGTGAGTGTGGTCATGGGGGAGGCAAGCCGCGAGAAGTCCTGGACAAAGCGCCTGTAATAACCAGCCAAGCCCAGAAAACTCCTGATCTCAAACACATTTCTCGGCTGCTCCCAAGACATAACTGCTCTGATCTTTTCGGGATCCACTGAAACCCCTTGTTCTGAGACGACGTGCCCCAGAAACTTCACTTCCCTGATCCAGAAAGTGCACTTCGAGAGTTTGGCATACAAGCGGTGATCTCACAAGGTGCCCAAAACAACGCTCAAGTGGTGCTCATGCTCCTCCTCAGATCCAGAGTAGACTAGGATGTCATCCACGAATACCACGACAAATGAGTCGAGATATTGGTGGAACACCCTATTCATGAGTGCCATAAAAACTGCAGGAGCATTCGTCAGTCCAAAAGGCATGACCAAGTACTCGAAGTGACCGTACCTGCTTCGGAAAGCCGTCTTCGGGATATCTGCTTCTCTCACCCTGAGCTGGTGGTATCCCGAACGCAAATCAATCTTGGAGAACCACTTTGCTCCCTTCAGCTGATCAAACAAATCGTCAATCCGAGGCAAAGGGTATTTATTCTTGATGGTTACCTTGTTCAGCTTCCGGTAATCAATGCACAACCTAAGGGTTCCATCGGCCTTCTTCGCGAATAAAACCGGTGCAGCCCAAGGAGAGACGCTCGGGCGAATGAATCCTTTGGATTCCAAATCGTCCAGCTGTATCTTTAATTCCCTCAATTCGGTGGGGGCCATGCGATATGAGGGAAGAGATATAGGCTGTGTTCCCGGCGCCAACTCAATCGAGAACTCCACGTCTCGCTCTGGGGGTAAGCCAGAAAAATCATTTGGAAAAACCTCTGGGAACTCATCCACTACACGAGGTAACCCGCCCTGTGAAATACCACCATCGTCCTCCAGCGCGAGCGACGATAACTGATAAGCAAGATTTCCAAGCTCAGGGAGTGGAGGTCCCGCACGTCCCGACCGAGGATCCCATTCTCCGTGAAATAGCTGAGGAGTCCCATCTGGTGCTATAAAGCTGACTCGGCGTTGATAGCAATCAATGTGCGCCTGGAAGCGCACCAGCCAGTCCATACCAAGGATCACATCAAATAGGTCCATGTCAAGGACCAAGAAATCCCATTCCATCTCGACACCCGACACAGAGAGTGCGCACGATCGGCACTTGAGGCCTTGCTCCCTCTTTTTCCCCAACGGCGTTACCAACTCCATAGCACACGATAAAATCTCGGATGGTAGGTTCAGCAGATTCACAAAACGAGCAGATATAAAAGAAACTGAAGCACCAGTATCAAATAAAACTGCAGCTATAGAAGATGCAACCAGAATAGTACCTCGAACCGTCGAAGGCCCTGCATCAGATCCCGCTGGTGCCTGATCCACAGCATGCAGTTGCCTGGTCCCTGCCTGAGAGCGACCGCTCGCCTGAGGCTCTGCCCTGATATGGCTCTTCCCTGAAGACGATCTGGTCCTACCACCACGCCCACCAAACCGAGATCCTGTCGTCCTGGTCGGCTCTGACTGAACTGATACCCCTCTAGAAGCCACTGATCCAGCCCCACTCTGATAAGGGCGTGCAGTCCTGCAGAAGTGCTGTAGATGTCCCACCACTGCACATCCATGGCATGGTCTGGGAGGGTATGGGAAAATAGGTCGGATGTGCCCTGCCCTTCCGCACTGATGGCACACAACAGACCCTGTACCAGAAGCCCCAGATGAAAACTGCCTGGGAGGATGGCCTGAGCCGCCATCACCCTTCTTCCATTGCTCATCACGCTTCCTCTTCTTCTCAGATGAACTGCCACTGCCAAGCCCTGACACTGATCCAGAAAACCCTGACTTTCCCTTCTGGTCAATCTCAGCCATACAAGCACGATCGACCACCTCAGCATAAGTCTTCAGCTTGAACAAGAAAACCTGGGAGTGAATTTCTGGTCGAAGGACCTTCTCAAACTTCCGAGCTTTCAAGAATTCGCTCGAAACTATCTCAGGTGCGTACCGTACCAGTTCAGCAAAGCGATTCGCATACTTCATCACTGTCTGATTCCCCTGCGATAGCTCCATGAACTCACAAGATCTGGCATAGGCTACAAACTCTGGACAATACTGTTCGTTGAAGATACCCTTGAAATCCTTCCAGCTCATGTGCTCGTGCTTCCCAGCCTGGACCACTGATTCCCACCATTTGTGACTGGAACCCTCCAGCTGGAACGAGGCGCACTTCACCCTGACTTCCTCAGGCGTGTCAAGGAAATCGAACATACGTTCTATCTTCTCAAGCCACTCCTCTGCCTCCTGAGGTTCTGAACCACCTCGGAAAGAAGGAGGTTTGCTCCTCAGAAACTCCTGAGCTCTATCCTTTCTGGAGCCAAAATCCTCCCCTCTAGCTGGAACAGGGGCGGGGGCAGGAGTCGCCCCTTGTCCTAAAGCCTGAACGGCTCGGACCATCGCCTCAACAAATCTCTGATCAAGCGGCGCGGGAGAACTCTCTCCGGCTTCCTCCCGTGGATGCATGGGAACTCTCCGGGGAGGCATCTTACTGAAAAAGAGCAGCAATCAAGAAAGGAAACCATCAAATAAAGGGGAATAAAATTTTCCAACAAGATAATTATTCATCAATAAACCAATCATGCAAAAACAAATCCATATAAAAGCTTTACTTTCCTTATCTGGTGTCCACGCACAGTCTGCAGCCTGCACGTCCCACCCAGAAAGAAAGTGAAACAAGCACCCTGACATCCCATGGTGACTCAGTATCTGTCACGAGGCGTGTTGGCCAGGCACCCTACTCGCAACATTAATTCTGAGCCCCGACAGACCCAACTCATGTACAACCCAACTCATCCCAAGTAACATAAACCACCAACAAAACCAACCTGCCTCTGATACCATTTTGTCACGAACCGAATCGGGTCGCCATCCGAACCGACGCCCGACCCGGCCCGCGGCAAGGCCCGAAGGGCGTTCCCTATCCCCACGGGCTGGCACAAGTGCCCGGGTATAAAAATAAACCTTGGGAACGATTTACCCAAGTGAATAAATGTAAAGCAGCCAACCAAAATGACCAAATAAAAGTAGAAGTGACCGTCAACAACCATTTAACCAATACAGGTTTTTTTTTAGACAAAGTAGTCAAAACTCACACAAGACAAAAAAAAATAAGGTGACTACAACCAACCTAGGGGATGCAGCTCGATGTGAGAACACTGCCTCCAAGTCACCACCAAAATGTCACGTAGTCAGTCCAGCTAACAACCTGAACCACTGCCTCCAAAAGTCGGGCCCTTACCTGTATCAGAAGTAAACAGATCTACTTACACCCAAAGGTGTAAGTAGGGTGTGAGCAATCGCCCAGCAGGATATCACCAAGCAAGATTCCACGCACAAGTATAAAGAGAAAATCCATTTGCAATGCTGTATAAAGTAAAAGGTGAAAAAATAAATAAAAGATTTCACAAAATGCTTTTAAAGCAAGACGGTTCAAGTCACATACCAGAATGAAATTCAAATGGTATAAATATCACGGATCAGTGTGCGCACAAGTATCAGTAGCACCAGAGGATGGGAATGCCCTAAGGATACTAGTAACAGTGGGACCCTGGGACATCGTGTCTCAGTGAAACGTGGCTTAGATGGCCACGACCCTCAGAAAACGTGGCTTAGAAGGCCACGACCCTCAGAACACGTGGCTTAGAAGGCCACGACCCTCAGATATCATATGTTTAGTTAGTGTTGCAATCGTCAAACCTGCCAGTGAATCCGGGTCGAGTCATCTCCGGACTACCAGCTCACTAGTCCTAGTCCACCCACCTAATACCCAGGCTTCCCTCCTTGTGCTCACCCAATTCAGAAAACACCTGCCGTATCACCCGCACACTGATATTCTTTCTTTTGAAAATACCACACGCACACCATAGCATTTCAAAACATAGTATGTATTGCAAGTACGCTAAATAAAACCAGTAGCACAGTTTGAAAATAAATAACATCCTTTTTCTTTTCTTCAATCAGGTAAACCAAAACAATACTTTTAAAACTTGCTGATAACTATTTTAAAAGAGAGAGAAAGAAAGACATTCAAAGTTTTAACTAGGTCCAAGTAATAAACACATGACATTTTTTTTTAATAAGGGGAAAAAGTTCATAGTATGGAAACAGGGGATAAAACATTTGATTAACTAGGAGTGAAAGCAAAGGATTATAAACCCATACTTGAGTGCGGAACCACCTACCTCAAACGGGTGCGTGAAACGACGCGGCACCGAATTCCCGACGAACAACGGTCACTGTAGGAAGCCGTCAAGGGGCCCTAAAAACAGCCGAACGTTCAACGGTTCAGAAAAAAAGTTAACACAATAATAATAATAATAATAAACATAATAGAATAATAATAATAATATAATAACAATAGCAATGATAATGGTAGTAATAATAGCGATAACAAAATAATAATAATAATAATAATAATAATAACATAATAGAATAATAATAATAATAAAATAACGATAGCGATAATAATAGTAATAATAATAATTATACATAATAATAATAACAATAACATTAATATTAATAATAGTAATAGCATAATAATAATAATAATTATAAATAATAATAACAATAATAATAATAATAATAATAATAAAATAATAATAACAATAATAATAATAATAATAATAATATTATTATTATTATTATTATTATTATTTACATAATTACAATAATAACATATTAATATCTATAGCAATGATATAATAAATAACATATTAACAAAAATAACAAAGAAAACATAATATCTAATTGGATAACTTAAAATAATAAAATAAAATAAACAAAAAAAATAATAACAAATTACAAAATTTATAATAAAATTAAAAGTAAATAATGATACTAATAATAGTAATGATAATGACTTAATAATATATCATCAATAATACTATCATAATAGTAACAATGATAATAATATAACATTGACAATAATAAAATAACCATGTTATAATAATAACCAAAACCATGAAAGTTCCATCCAGTATTCATCGTCCGAGCATCGGCACTACGTGTCGAGCGACGTGAAGTAAACGCGCGTTTATTAGCGCCTCTGCAATTATTCCCTAACGACTCAGCCCACGCTTAACAAAACAATAAAATCAAGCTGACAAAATAAACTCATGAAATAAAAATTTAAAATTAAACGCATACCTCAAAAAAAATCCGGGCGTGACACACAAAGTTTACTTACACTAAGTAAGTTATGTTTTATCCCATCAACAAGAAAGACTTCCTTATATTTCAGTTTCTCTGCTTCAATCTCTATCGTTCTGATTCCCTTAATTTTTAAGGAACTGTCATTACCAAAAGTAACTGCTCCTCCATCATGACTTTCAATGTGTTTCAATATTTTTATATCACCTGTAATGTGTGAAGAAAAACCACTATCAACTATCCATGGTTTTTCTTTTAAAGTTGTCTCAACAAAAAAATCTCTCTCATCAACCTTCTTATTTTGAGCTTTATTTTCTTTCTTATCATAAAAAACTTGTTCTCGAAGGAGTTTCATAAATATTTCAGCATAATTACCAGACTAATCACATATTCCACAAACTTCTTCTAAACATTCAAATTGATTCTTTGTTGGAATGTTTCTAACATCTTGATAATTCACCTTTTCAACTTTCTGTGAGTATGTAAAGTTACTCATTCTTCTTTCACTATTTATTCCAATTTTCTCAAACCTTCTTCCGGGTAGAGATAAATTGTGCCAAAAATTATAATATCTATGCCCATATATTCCGAAGCACCAACAATAGCCCTAAAATCTTGATTTTCTATTAAATAATTATCTTTATTTATAGAAACTTTGTTGAGGTTGATAACTTCTTTCAGCTCTAGAAAACTCAGGATGTAGGCCATCTCTTCTTTTGTGTGAGTTTTTTAATTCTGTAGGGTTGATAGGTTTCTCACATCCTTTCTCCACCCAAGATTTACTAATACCTTTTCCAGAACATTAAATGTTAGAATAATCAGATAAAACATTATTTTTTATAGGAGAAGATTTCACCCGATTCTCATGGTAAGCCTTTTCAGCAATCTGGGAAATCTCAGCTTTTGCTTCAGTGGCTTTGTTGAAGTTTCCATTCATCTTCCTTAGGGTATTTTTGGACTCAATAACTTTTTATTGCAACTTGTTAACCTCTTCCTATTTAGTTTCTAGATTCTTGTTAAGATCTTCAATCATCTTTCCCTGTTCATCAATTCTAAGTTTGTAACTTAAAATTTCTTGAATGTATTCATCTTCCTTCTTAGTGACATATTTACTTCCATCATGAACTTCTTCATGATTCTTCTTTATCACACAAATTTATTTCTTGAGAGATTTTTTTTTCTCAAGACATGCTAGAAGTTCAGATCTTAGCTGATATTCTCTGTAAGATTCTTCACCGCCTTCTGCACTCTCTAAGGACACATTTGTTTTCTTAACTTTTTAAATGAAGGTTCTGAATCTTTCTTTACTTTTATCTACCTAGGAATTATTTTCAGATGATTCTGATTCAACCATCTTTCTCAACATACTTCTTTTCTTTCCAGAAAACTTCTTCTTGAATTTTTTAGAAGTCTTCTCTTCTTTTTCATTCATGTTATACTTCTTCCATCGAGGATTCTCATCAAAAACATCTTGATATTCTCCAAATTTCTTCTTATGGAAATTTATAGCAAAGTTTCCAATTCTTCCACACTCAAAACATTTGATAGGAAGTTTCCCTCTACACTTTCCTCCTTCTCTTTGATAGTTCTTGGATATGAGAGACATGATTTTTTCATTCAACTCCTCATCTTCCTTATCATCAGACTCACAAGGATCAGCTTCATCATTATCTTAGATTTTGATCTTTCTCATAGCTTAAAAATCCATTTCATCTTTCATATTCTTCTTAAATATTGTAGCTTTCCTCATTTCATAAGCAATAAGAAAGTTATGCAGTTCATTAAGAGATAAATCATCCTTATCTTATAAAGCTAAAATTTTAGAATCAAACCTATCTAGAAAGTTTCTCATAAGTTTCTTCACAATTTTTGTGTCTTCCAAAACATCTCTAAGCCCCCTGATGTTGAAAAAAATTTCATTCACTCTGGTGAAGTATTCATCAATTGTTTCTTCATCTATCATTCTGATATCTTCATACTTACTATGCCAGATCTATAGCTTTGCTTCCTTAACTTTAGTATTCCCTTCAAAAACACTCCCAAGCTTGTCCCACATACTTTTGGAAGATTTAAGACCCATCACCTTTTGATAAACATTCTCTGATAAGGACATAAGGATTGAATTTCTTGCCTTTCTATCAACTTCTATGTTCTTTTTATCAGTAGTTGTCATGGGGGTATCTTTATCAATAGGGGAAAACCAATAGTGTAAGCATTAACAACTTCCAATACAAGAGATAGAAGATAAGGATTCATCCTATTTTTCCATCCATAATAGTTCTTCCCATCGAATATAAAAACTCCTCTACTATTGATAGAATTGATATTATCCATGATAAGGATTCAACAAGGGAACCTTCCTCTGATACCACTTAAAGTTACAAGGATCAAATAAAAACTAAGAAGGGGGGTTGAATCAGTTGTTTAACTTTTTATAAGTTTCAAAACTTTAAGAAACTTAACCCTTGAAACCTATTAAGATTTATTTCCTTATCAACCTTTATCAAGAAACTCGAGTATGCAATAAAGTTAAATCAAGAAAGGCACACAATATATACAAGGTTTGGCCTCAATAAGAGAACCTACATCCTTGCCATATCCACTCCTGTGGGTCTATAGAAATCCACTATAATAAATAAGTGAATAAAAATTGTGTCAACTCCCATTAGACACCTTCTATCTCTTGATAGGAAAGATTATACTGACTCCCGTCAGTTTATAATGATTTATTAAAGAACAAATTATCCAAACACAAGAATAAAAACTTTGTTGAAGTTGTTCCACAAATGCTCACTCCAAATCTTCAGTCCGGTTTTCTTGAATCCAATTTTCTGAAACTGGTCTTCTGAGTAAGGTAATAATGGTTCTTATTTCCTTCTACTAAAAACTCAAGAAAACTTCTTCAAGATGGTAGGAACATTTCACTTTTAATTCTCCAGCGCTCTACCTTTTTTGCGTGTGTAAAGTTGAAAACGAGTAAATGATATTAGCATATATTTATAGGAAACTCAGAAAACAAAGGCGGGAATCTTGAAAGTGTTTCCCACTTCCTCAAATCTCAAAAACTCTACAAATCTCTCACATTTAATCTTAAATCTTTGAATTATTCAAATCTCCTTAAATTTCTACTAGATTTATGCAAAGTTGAAATTTAGGCTTGACTTCTTGAACTCTTCATATCTTTCTTGAGGAATATCTTTTCCTTAAGAAAGACATATTCCTTAAGAATTCAGGTTTCAGTTTCCTCAATATATTGTTCAGAATTTTCATTCTGTTTTTCTCAACATTTTGATTAGAATTGTCATTCTAGGTTTCTCAACATGTTCCTTAAGATTGTCATAAATTTCTGAAATCAAGTTTTGATTTCTTCAACTTCTAGGTTCCGATTTCTTGAACTTCCTGGTTATGATTTCTTGAACTTCTTGGTTCCTATTTCTTCAACTTCTAGGTTCCGATTTCTTCAACTTCTCAGTTCCGATTTCTTAAACTTTTTGGTTCCAATTTCAGGTTCCGATATCTTGAACTTTCTGGTTCTGATTTCAGGTTTTGATTTCTTCAACTTCTAGGTTCTGATTTCTTGAACTTCCTGGTTCCGATTTCTTCAACTTCCTAGTTCTGATTTCTTCAACTTCTAGGTTTTAATTTTTCAATTTCTAGGTTCTGATTTCTTGAACTTTCTAGTTCCGATTTCTTGAACTTCCTGGTTCTGATTTCTTCAACTTCTAGGTTCCAATTTCTTGAACTTCCTAGTTCTGATTTCAGTAGAATTCAGGTTCCAGTTTTCTCAACATGTTTCTCAGAATTGTCATTCTGGTTCTGAATTTAGGTTATAAAATTTTATTGATCTTCCTTTGACTTCTTTAAATCTTAAATCTTCTTGACAAACCTTTTTTGTAAGAAAATTTTCTTTCTCTAAGGAACCTTTTTTTATTTAAGGAAGTTTGCTGTAAGAAACATTTCCTTGCATAAGGAAGTCTTCTTTAAGAAACATTTCCTTAAGCTCAACAACATCCTCAGAATGTAGGATTTGAGTTTCCCAGCAACATGATCAGAAGAAGGATCTGGGTAACATGCTCATAATTAGGATCTAGTTAACATATTCAGAAGTAGGATCTGGATTTTCTCATAAGGTTTCTCAAAAATCAGGTTTTGAATTTCTCATAATGTTGCTAAAAAACTTAAACCCTTTCCAGCATTTCTTCCACAACTATGTTGCTCAAAAAACATCAACCCTTTCCAGTAATTATTCAACAGCTTTTATCATGAAACTTTTGATGATATTTGATAACTTTAAGATCATCAAAGCATCGTCTGATTTGGTTAAGAAAGTTTGAGACACTCTCTTAGCTTTTGACTTCTTATTTTTCAACAACATCCTCTTTAAGAAAAACTTCAGCAGCCAACAACTTCAACTTTCTGTAACTCAAAAAAAACTTCAACAAAAAGATTAGTTATCAACAAATAAAAAACTTAAAAAAAATACCACAAAGGTTCATCACTGTTGATCCGACCCAGTTGGTTTTTGGGCTGACCCGGTCTGGCCAGGCCCATTGGAATTTTCTGACCTGGCCCGGTTCAGCCGTGAGTCCAGCCCGATGGGTCGCTCAGTGACCCGGTCCAACTCCTCCAGCTCGGTCTGACTTAGTTGGAGCAGTACTAACCTTCCAAGCCACTCAACATCCTAATTTTCCCATCCGGTCTGGTCCACATTGGTGGGCCAGTTTTTCCTCCAGCCGGGCAGCCCTAGCGGCCCAGTTCTATCTCGGCCCAGCCCGGTTGGATGGTTGGCTTGGAACCAACCCGGATGCCCACATTGGAATCCAGTTTGGTAGCACACAGATGATAGGCGGCTAGCCACTCCTCCACATGTGGTATGTGACCGCGTGCCACGTTGTCCTTGTTGTCAACCCGCAGTTGACCAATCTGACACGGTGCCCCGCTGGCGTCGCGTTCTTTCTCCCCCGTGGCCTGGGATGGTCGCGGCCTTTGCATATTCGACACGCTGTCGGGGCGTACTACCTCCCACCTACCACCGTCGTGGCCTGGTGCCTCCGCCACGGCCTTGTGTCATCGCCCCGGTTGGGTGTCACGGCCTTGTGCGCCCTATGCGGCCTCCTATTGTCGTTGTGGCCTTGTTTGGCAGTCTCCTATTGTTGTCATGGTCTCCTTCCACTGTTACAACCACTTGCCGATGTTGCAGGCCGATGCACCGCCGACTGTTGTGCCATGAAAAATGGGAAGAATGCAAGGAGAGGATAGGGGAAGAAGTCACACATAAGAACACCCAAAGAATGATTCAGGCCTTTGTTCGTATAGACCCAGATACATTGTTGTTAGCAGGATCACAAAGAACCAAAAAAATGGTGGAATGATCACTAAGATAAATATCCCCTCTATCCCACATCATTAACCATCCCGAATGAACGATTGATCTGTGGGTTAACTTGTTCGTGAATTAACCTGTGTTCATCATTTAAAAGAGAGAACGGAGAAAATAAATTCACACATAAAAGCATCAAACCCCTATCTGGTATAGGATTGTTGATTGAGGAAGAACGGGATCGCACGCCTCCAATATTCATTCTTCATTCGTAGACCACCGTCGCTAGTAATTCTTCAAAGGGTGGAAGAAAGTGCATTCTTCGTTCGTCATCGCCACCCACCAAATCCTCAGAGCAATCCCAGGATTGTTCCAACAATCCTGCCTTGCTTGTTTGGTTATTAATTGACAGAACGCGAATCAGCATTTTTGTTACACTGCGTCACAATGTCGTTACGTTGACTCATTAATGAGTTTTATCATTGCCTCGTCGCTGAACCACGACACTGACATGACACTGCTCAACGATGGAGAAAACAAATAAAATAACTTTTTAAGTTAATTTATTTTTCTTCCGAAAATTCCAAAAATTAACTTTCACCCTCGACCCACGCCAATCAAGGTTAGGCTTCACCTAAGGGAAGCACAACCTCATGAGCTCAACGGTACTCTCGAATTTTGAATCTGAGTTACCATTTACGAGTTATAAGGATTTTAAAATAAAATAATCTTTATTCAATTATTTTATTTATGACCAAAAACTACTTTCCACTATTAGCCCACGTCGGCCAATGTTAGGCTCTTCCTAAGGAAAGCACACCATCACGAGATCAACGGTGGTCTCAGATTTTCAATCTGAGTCACCGTTCATGAGTTATAAGGATTTAAAAACTAAAATAATTATTATTTAATTATTTTATTTACGGTTATTCCATTTTTGGGTTTTCTCACTAGAGGCCCGCACCAACTAAACATAAGTCGTGCCTTGGGTAAAATCACTTCTCTGAATGTAACGGTGGCCTCAGATTTCTGATTTGGGAACCTATTTATGAGTTATTTCATTTTTTTAGGAAAACTGCTCACGGGCGCTATTTAAAACTTAATATTTTTTTATGGATCATTCTGGGAACTACGAGCCTTAAAATCGCACGTTGTCTCGGCACTTGGTCTCTAAATAATCCCATATAATTTAAAAAAAATTACATATAATTCTGAGACAATTAAATTATCTTTTATCTACATCTACTATCAACTGCAATCATTCATTTGACCTCAAAATAATATAGAAATGATCACAACTTTCATTGAATGTGAACAATTTATCAATTCCCCCATCATCAATAAGGTTTAAAAAATATCACTATCAATATTTAACATGTATTTTAAATCTTACAATGACACATCACACTTCAGAATCAATGATACTAATCTTGATATTTCATCAAATGAAATTCCTTCTATGAGCACTCTACCCACCATCATAATATATTTTTCCTTTTGAATCACTGACAAGTAATGCATTAAAATTAAAATTACCAAACATTTCTTTTTGTAAATAATTTTATATCACCTTGTATCAATCAACCTAAAACATTGATTAATATAAGACATTAAAACTCATTCTCAAGTCATATTTATATCAATTAACAAAATAAATCAAAAATAATATAGACAACATAGAATTTACAAAAAAAAATGGTTTTAGATACACTAGGTGTGAGGAGGAGGGAAAGGGAGATAGGTTGTTGGTGAAAGAAGAGCCGATGGTGGGAGGAGGACACTCCTAGAAGCAAGGTGATTGCAACACCAGAAGGATGATCGCAGGAGATGACAACTGGATGAGTGTAGGATTGGAGGAGCACGTTGAAGGGTGACTGGAGTAACACACTAAGGAGGCGGCAATGATATGAGCGCATGAGAGGAGGTGGCGATGAGATGAGCATGAGAAAGAAGGTGGTGGATGGACGAGCACAGGAGAGGATGCAGCAGCTGGATAAACGTGGGAGAGAATGTGATGGCAGGATGAGCATGGGAGAGGAGGGATATGGGCATGGGAGGGGATTAAGTCTGAGAAGTGGGAAATTTTTTTAGGGTATAAACATCATTTCCATACCCAATGTAATAAAAGAAGGTCCCCCATTTATATTTTCTAAATTATTGATCCTTATCCCAAATTATGCCTCTATTTAGTCTATAAGTGCCATTATCTCATTAAATCTTCTATATATACTAATTCTGGATTTATAACTTCCACGTGTCACTTTCACATTCCTCCACATAATTCTTTCCATTTGTGCCCTTCCTCCACTACTCCATGTCACCCCTCCGCATAGTTTCACATACTTTCTTCTCCTCCCTCTCCCACTCCCACTGAGGGTATTACGCATTGCGACCTAGACTCCCCTCAAACCCCCACCTCTTTCAACATCCCTCTCTCATCTGTCTCATGCTAACCATGTCCTCTCCCTATTCCTGGGGTTTCCCACTATGGTTACCCATCTTGTTCCTGCTTCTACTCCTACAATCCAGCGACTGCATCTACCTCATGGTTTCAATCCTTCATTAAAGCAAGAGATTCCTCTACAATCAATTGGTAAACTTCCTAAGGTTCTCGCATTTGAATCCCGTCGTCGAGCTCAGACTGTCTACTCGAAATGACTCACTTCAGCATTCGTCCATTTCAAATGAAAGTAGTTCATTCCTCTGAAACAGCGTCAACACACCATTTGTGCCATTTGTATGTAAGGTAACTGTTCTTTTACAGTGTCTTAACCTTGACACACTACAAATACACCTCTGGATCATGATTAGTTTTCCTTATATATACAGTAACACTATCATTTTTTATGTTTTTATGCCCACCTCTAGCTCGCGATTACTTTTCATTATATTTCATGTTTATCATCTTTGCATCGACACGCTGCTCACCAAGTAATGGTTCTGAGGAGGCCTTATGTGACTGTGGAATGTTCACTTTGCTTCACCATTATATCTATCTATTCCTTCAACAATATTGAATAGGTGAATCAATATGTAGCAACTCATTCTTTCACACATATGTGTATTTGAAATTCTATGAAATTTATAACAATATTCCTAATATTGGTGCTACATATCACCTATCCTAATTCAGCAGAAACATCTACACTACTTTTGGATATTTTGACTACATATGTACCAGCATTGACGTCTGTCTCTTGAAGCACATCATATAATAAATAACGAGTTAGAGTAATTTCTTTTAAACATTACCTAAATTTCTCTGTCTGTATCATGCATGCTTTATCTATTGGTCATTGCAATTAAAAAAATGTTTACTTATGTGGTTTTTCAGTTATAATTCTATCAATCCAATGTATATTCCATTCAATACAATGGAACATAACCATATTTTGATTTTCTGGAAAACAATGACATTTAAGAAAAAATAAAACCAATCAGATGGTCGGTTATTTTTTTGATGTGTTATACCTGAGTCATTTAATGTCTCCAACTTCATCTTTTGATCCTTCACTATAATTTTACCTTAAAAAAATGCATGTATATTGTGTCCCTTCCTTCCCTCAAAATTTGTATTTATATATTTTCATTTGAATTGATGAAAATCCAACTTAGAAACAAATTGTCTCATTCATTCATAGGTTCAATTAGATCCTACTTCTTCATGGGTTCTCCTTGGAAGAGGTTTCTATGGAAAATCAAAGTATACAAGGATGTTCCAATCTTGTATTGATATCATTAGAGAATAAGGTCTATGGGTATCCCTTCCTTTATATTTTTTATTTTTTTCTTTATAGTGTATTGATAGTGCAATATATATGTATTTTTTCCTCAGTTTGTTCGTTTATAAACACATTCTAAAAGCTAAATTGTAAGAGCACCATCCTATAGTTTTTATTATTAAATTGATCAATTTTTCTTGAGGTTAGATTTGTCATGATTGCACATAAAAAGAATGGTAAATTTCTGGATGATTATAAGAAGGAAAATTTCTTTTCCAAGGTTGTTGGAGAGGCAATGTCCTTGCTTGAATCATGGTTATTCCATACACAACTATACAGTTTTTGGTGTTACAAAAGATCAAGACAATTCTGGCTGGCTCATCCACAAGTTTGTTATTTTGCAATGATCATCACACATGTATTGTAGTAAAGGTTGAACTTATGTTCCTGTAGAAGATGTCATGCTCACAAGAGAGACTGACGATCATCTTAGTTATAGATAAATGAGGCTATTAAAAAATCACTTATTATGATTTGAGGTGTGATTTATTTTATTGCTGGTCAAATATTTGACTATTTTCATTTTCATGAAGTTTTGATTCCTTTATCATAATATTTGCCTATTGTTGATAGGTATATTAATGATCTATTTGACATCATTTTTTGAGAACTGCATTTTCCATAATGATTCTACTAAATGTTTCTTACAATATGATGTGCCAAAAATTTCTCAATCTATATTAAATATTTAGTATTAGGGGACCAAGTATCTTTGGAATTTTGATTTTTTCTATGTTTCTTCTTCCTTTTAAACTTTTTTTATTCACCTTCTATTCAGATTATGCTGCTTGAAAAGAATTTTCAAGGGTAGTTTGAGACCCAGCATGCTTTGGAAAAATCACTTGGTCTTAGACCTATTACTTTTCACTATAGTTTCTTCATTCTTCAGTTAAAAAAAATAATGTGATTATTTTCATTGACCTGGAAAATAGGCCAATTTTTTATGAATATAACATGAAGGGTATGGAATCACATTATATTGTAATTAGTAGTCCTTTATATTTATTTTTTTCTAGGTCTTGAATGGTATTATTTACTACTAATTAGTGTAAAAAATGAAATGTCTTGCATGTTATTATGTACTAGTCCCATAACATTATTTTCATAATTGAATAACTTCAAGATATGTTTGCATTATTGCATTGAATTCCATAAAAAATCATCTCCATTGAGCAATTCAAGGTTTGTAAAACTGGTAAGTAAATAGTTCCTAACTCTGAAGTCAGAAGTTCCTTGACACAGGAGGTACAAATTTTTGTTTTCTGGTCACAATGCATACTATTCATGAAAAGGTCATTATAATTTTTAACTATGGTTTAAGTAATGGTGGGAACTCAAAATAGCTTTTGTTGTACTGGCATTTTTCTATTGTATTTTTGTCAACTATCCATTCAGGTTTTCCGCTTCAAATTTCTATCCGAACTGGGCCAAAACTTTTACTACATGAACAGGTTTTCCCCATTCTGGAGTTTTTCTAGTAATGGTTTTCAATTTGAAATAAGTTTTATTCAATTTCCATAAACCTTTTACAGTTTCCTCTATTGTATTTTATTTTCCAGTTTCATACTATATCTATTTAAATTCATTCTTATTGAATTGTGTGATCTCTTTTCTATTTTATTGGATCTTCCTAATTCCACAGAGGGGTCAAATATTGTTATCACTAATCTTGTTAAGGTCATGGAAGAAAATTTAATGCTCAAGGATTCAATTGATGTGTTTTTTCAGGCTAGGAAAGTGGGGTTTTACCAAAGCATCGGGTCCTGCAACTTTTTACTGAAGTGTTTTGCTAGCAAAAATGAAATAGAATCCATCATATATATTTTTGAGGAATTAAAGTTGTCTAGAACATCACTAAATGTTTACTCATACAACATTATGATGAAATTTTATTGTAAGTGGCATCGAGGGAAGTGTGATATTGATCTTGAAAAAGCTTCTGATATTTTAAAATAATTAGAAATCAATGGGATGAAACCTACTGTAGTAACATATAGTATATAAATCTATGGGATTTATAGTGTTGGAAATACTGAGCTTGCTTTCAATCTTATTAGGGATTTGATATTTAAAGGCATTCCTGTCAATTGTTACTATTATAATGTTGTTATTTATGGTTTGTGTCTCAGCAGTGAAATGTCTGATGCTTTTATTGTTTTTAAATAAATGAAAAGTTGTGGAATTCCCTTGGATGTTTATAGCTACAACATTTTGATTGAAGGGATTTTCTAAACCGGTAATCTTGAGAAAGTTATGTGCTTAATCAAAGATTATAGATTTGAGTAGTGGGTCATTTCATTTTGATGCATGTTCTACCAAATTTGATGTTATCCATGATTAATACATTGTTTGTATTGTGCATGATCATTGTAATGGTGCCCAATATGCTTACATGTATTCTTTAATTTAGGTTTCTTTATCACCATCTCCAGTTTTTGAATGAAAAGGTAACACAGATTCAAGGTAATTCTCCTAATGTGTTTGTATATTAATTCAAATTAAATTTTTTTTTTCCACATATATTGATTAATCGGGTATGTGACATACAATCATTATGTTTTAAAGGAGGCGTGACATAAGCAATGAAGAAATATTGTGGCAAAAGGATTCGATGTCTTCTCGAAGTTATGGATGAATCCTTCTAAAAGGTTTGATTGGCAATCATTCATTATGTTTTTCATTTCCTTAATTGATTTCTTTTAGAAGGATATGGTTGCTCATGTTTTCAAGCATTCTATTTTTTTTGAAACCCCTTTAGAAAAGCTTCTGAGCAAGTTTTGAATCATTTTTTAAATCTATTTTGAACTTCATAACTTTTCATCCACCATTGTATAATTAAATTTATCGATATCTAATGCAATTTTTTACATGAGCATGTCCATTATTGATGTTTTCGGAAGCAGACGATTAGTTTTATCTTTGTTTTCAAATCTTCTAATTGATTATGTTCTTTGAATTGAAGTATAAAAAATGGGGATATGTGATTCTTAATTTTCTGCCTCCTTGTCCTCTTATTTATATTTTGGTTTCCATGATGCATGCGAGAGATACTTGAAATTCATGCTTTGTGATCAAGGAACCTGGACTAACTGGAACAACCCACTCTTGAGTTAATCAGGATGGTGTACTCTTCTATTTCTTTTAGAGTCATATCACTCTACTAGACTAAGGGTTAATTCAATAGGTATAGTGGAAATCATATCTATCAACCATTATTATATCACTAAATCTGATTGTGGTCTAACTAGATTTTCACATAGTGATGCCCAGGAAGCATATAGCGTAGAAAAATGATGGGGAGGATCTTTTGGGCTTGATCGTTGCCACCTGACGTAGCTAGAGGAGTGTCTTGATAGCAGATTGAATGATGTGGCTGAGAAAAAGGTCAACACATTAGCCTCTACCTATCAATTCCCATTTCCTTATTCATTTTTTTTACATTGTGTTGTGAAACTTTGATATATTTGTTTATTCAATTAATGTTTTGAATAAAATGTCAATCTATTACGTAATCTCTCCCAACTCTTAACACCATCCTTCTTCCGTCACCATTGTCTTCGCATAGTAAAGGTATGTTGTAAACTTTAAACAACTGAATCAGTTTAATGTTTTATATGGATTATCAATTAGTTAAGTATATAAATTTTTTCTATAAAAAAGTTTAATTTGTAAATTTCATGTTAAAGTCCTCGATTATCAATTTAGTTGGTAATATATTATCTATTATAGACTCTAAAGGTGGGGTACCTCTAGCTACATATGTCAGCTTTACAATGCTCCACGTCACCCCAAAACACCCTTCATTCTATCCCTCCCACTCTCACATCTTATTCACATTTGAGATTTCTTGATCTTTCTAGGGTTTTCGCCCCTCCCGTTCTCCCTCTGTCGCTCGTGTATTCCATCTAAACCTTGTAGGGTTTCCGCCGCTCCTTTTCTCCCTCTATCACTCATGTTTTCGCCCCCGTCTCAGCCTTCGCCTCCGCCTACTTCGCCTCTGTCCTCCTTGTCTGCTATGTGTGCTTTGCCTATGAGTCCGCCTCCTCCAGACCTTCTATGATTTCAGACTCCACCATCGACTCATGATTTTTGTCGCCTCTAACTATGGTAATCTTGCATTTACACTATTGTAACCTCAAAGGACTAATTAATCACCTCGGACTCTAAATTTCAGTTCGCTCTGGCTACGGTAACCCCTAAATTTTTACTACTATTACCCACAAGCACCACAACTGGTAAACAATTTTCTTCACCAATGACCTTCAATGCAGGGGCTTTCCAAAGACTAAGATCAACTGATATTTTATGAAGTCTACAGTTTGGTGAACCTGCATTCAGATTGGCCAAACATTTACATAATTGTTCATATATTTCTTATACATAAGTGTTTTCATAGTGTTTATATGTCACTTTTTACAGATTATTCGTACATAGCTATTTATGGATTTCTTATACAAAAGTGTTTTCCAATTGCTCATACATAAATGTTTTTATAGACATATTTTTCATAATTGTTTCCATATTTCTCACGCATAACTGTTTCCAGAATGCTTATGATAACCAAAGTAGGTTTTTATGGATGGTTTTAGGTACCCTTTCAATATATTTTTCGGTGGCAGTAGTTTGGTGCACCTACATTCATATGGTCCTAACATTTACATAATTGTTTTCAGATGGCCTATACATAAGTGTTTCCAGACTGTTTATATGTAAGTTTTTCCAGATTACTCATATATAGCTATTTCTGTATTTCTTATGCAAGTGTTTCCCAAGTCCTCATACATAATATTTTTATAGGTTACATATGCATAACTATTTCCAGATTTCCGATGCATAAGTATTTCCATATTTCTTATGATGACCATAGTAGGTTGATATGGATGCTTTCATATCCGGATTTAGTATGTACTGAATGAATCTCTGTAGGATAAGAGGTTTCATTACTTAATATGGAAATGCTAATCTTCCAAAACCCCGATGACATTATTTTTATATTTTCTAAGAATATCATGTTTTCACTACTAATGACATTATTTATATTTTCAACAGGTTATTCGGTATCGACCACTTTCACGAATAAGATTCACTTTAATGTGTTGGTGATTTGGATTCTTCTCCTTCAACAAATGATGTTTGAAGACAATTGTGTTATTTTATGACTATTCATTTTCTAGTTGCCTCCAAACTCAATTTTAAACAAGAGGTTCTTTTTAACTATGTTTTATTTCTCAATTTTCAAGTGTTTTATGAGTGTGTAAATGTCATTTTCTTCCATTGTCTAATAGGTCCTTGATGTGGTAGAAATTATAATTATTGTGGTAATGTATTTTATCTCCCCACGATAGAAATTAAATTTTTATACTGTGGACTTCGTGACCCAAATTACAATGCTAAAAGAATTCTACTCTTTCTATTGTTTGTTCTTACGTGGTTTATTCATATCCATCCCTTTGAATTCATTATTTTCAGTTGCACACACATTCCAACTTTAATTATTATAAATATTATAATTTCAATTAACCATTTTAATCATTTTTTTCATTCTTGTACTACAATTCTACCAAATATAATTTTTTCTTCCATAATGATTCTGTAAAATGACTTACATTATGATGTGCTAAAATTTTCTTAACCTGCATTCCATAATTATGTACCACTTCTCTTTTTTTAACTATTTTAACGGTGTCTCCATATTTTATTCACATATATTTCAATACTATGCACCACTTCTTTGGGATTAAAATAGGCTTTTACAAACAGTACTCTCTTATTAAAAAATTTCCATTAATCCATATCACAGTGCGTACGCACGAGCGAATACTAGTTGATACAAAGAGCAGTAGTCGACGTGTTGTTCCTAACTCACAACCTCCCTCTTAAATATGATTTGATGATAACAATCATATTAAATATCATTATTTTTAAAATTTACACCCTAATTCCATTTCCTAAAAAATTTAATCGCCAATTCCTGTACAGTGGAATCCTTGGGTGAGGAAGGCACGGGATCAGTTAGTAGTGGGAGTGGTGTTCTAGCTTTAGAAGGCGACGGTTGACTCGCCGCCCCCGCCAAAGCTTTATTGGCCTCCCTCGTTTCCCTTCTCTTCATATTACGAACAGAGATCCTCTGTTTTCAACACTCACCGGCCCTTCATCTCCAAGATACTGATGGAACCCACCCATTCCCCCCGCACCAGAGCTACGCCCTCCATCGCCACTCCCGACGATCCCTAGACGTCCGGTGCTTTCTCCGCCTCCCTCGTTGCCCTTCGCTCCATCTTGCAAACAGAGATCCTCTGTTTTCAACACTCACCGGCCCTTCATCTCCAAGATACTGATGGAACCGACGAGAGCCGCGCCCTCCATCTCCGGCGGAAACCCAGAAAAGATCCGTCCGACGAGCCCTAGACGTCCGGTGCTTCCTCCGCATCCCTCGTTGCCCTTCGCTCCATCTTGCAAACAGAGATCCTCTGTTTTCAACACTCACCGGCCCTTCATCTCCAAGATACTGATGGAACCCACCCATTCCCACCGCACCAGAGCTACGGCTTCCATCTCCGGAGGAAACCCAGAAAAGATCCGTCCGACGAGCCCTAGACGTCCGGTGCTTTCTCCGCTTCCCTCGTTTCCCTTCGCTCCATCTTGCAAACAGAGATCCTCTGTTTTCAACACTCACCGGCCCTTCATCTCCAAGATACTGATGGAACCCACCCATTCCCCCCGCACCAGAGCTGCGCCCTCCATCTCCGCCGGAAACCCAAAACAGAGCCGTCCACCGAGAAGAGGAGACGTCAAACGCCGGATTTTCCGCATATTGTTCAAATTCGTAGCCGACGCAGCGGCGTCCCTGCTCCGCCCCAGACGCACAATGGAGGGGGGAAAGCAGCTCCAGGCGTTTCCGCCGCCGTGGGCCACCGTTCCGCGAGGTTCGAGTGGGTCCAACTCCGGCGGTCTCCCCCATTCGCCACCGCGATTCAAGGAATCATCGGAGCCGAGCTGCGTGGGAGTCGAGGGACGCCTGTCGGTCGGAAAACCGAAACGAAGCCGTCGTCCGATCAGAGGTGACGTGAAACGCCGGATCTGCAGGGAATTGTGAGCGTTCGCCGTCACGGCGGGTTCGACTCCGGCAGTCACCGCCGTCGCGGAGCAGCTGTAGCCGCAGTTTCCGTCCCATCGGAAATTCACTGCCCCGCTTCGATGACGGCGGAGCTCGAGTCTCCGTCCAACCCGTGGGCCCTTGTTTCTTCTTCATATTTTGTTCTCCGTTGACCATATTTTTTCTCCTTTAAAATATTCTTGTCTCGATATATTTTATGAAAAATAATGATGTACTGTGTTGTGATAAAAAAAATAGTATTTCAAATAACTGTTTTTTTAAATATAATTAAAGGCCTGAATTTTATTTTTATTAAAATCGTGGCAGTGAATGAAGTAGGCCAAATTCAAACTTTACTCTAGCAAATATAAGTTAAAATAGACGAAGGGGAAATTATATATGAATACAAATATATTAAAAAAATATGTTTATGGATGCAGTTTTAAAAGTAAAGCCACTCAATTAATTTGTTTCTCTACTCTCATGTGCAATCACCTCCTCTCACACTCTCCTTAGCAGGGGCTACCGGGCCTCCACTTCAATAGTCCACACCAAACTTGTTCTTCTTCTTTCTGTGAATTATATAAGCTATTTTCTTGGTTATTTTGGTAGTTTCAATTGTTGTGATCTAATTTGATAGTCTCACATCCTGGGCTCTCTCACTAGACCCAATTACCCATTCTCAAAATGATCATGCATACTACGACCTACATCAAAATACACTTCTATTTAAATTCTCAACTTCACACCTCAATAAAAGCGATAAAAGGCACCCGCCCTATTATTCCCTACATCTCATATCATATGGATATCATAACTCAAGTGCCTCAATAGCCCCAACTACCTACACACAGGGTCAACATCATATACACATAAGGTCCACATCATATACTTATAGGATTCAAAATCACACTTTTCAATTTTCATTTACCAGAATTTTCATAAAACATGGATTAGTTAAATGAAAGCTCAATTACAAGTTATAGAGGAAAATATTTTATAAGATGTAATTGGAATTTTATTTAACTAACTCCACATCATACTCAAGATAATTGATCACATAGTGCACTTTGAACACTTTAATTTAACGAGAAATTTTCCAAATTGAGGCTTAAATGAAATGTGAATTACATGTTATAGAGGAAAACACTTTATAAGTTGTGATTTAAATTTTATTTAGTTGACGCTTCATAATAATCAAAGAAATTGACCACTTAACATGATTTTATCCATTTAGAGGATTGGTTCAATAAGGTTCCACCATACACTTACACAGGAAACGCCATATAAATGGTTGTGATCACTTCAAATAATTGTGTCATATCCCAATCTTGGTAACCAACCATAGGAAATCATGAAAATAACATGTGAATCCTATGTGTCTAGTATGATGCATGTACACATGCACTCTTTTCATTCTGTCCAAGAGACAAAATCTTATAAATCAATAACCTTATAATCATGTGTATCGCTCAAGGTGAGATAATTCAACAGTAAAAGTGAAAAGTGAGAACATCAACCCCACCCCTAGCAATATGGAATTCCCTTATACGTAGGGTGGCCATTCCCAGTTACAAGTTTCATACCATGTCCCGATAACACCCTAACTCCAGTTTACCTTACCCAAATAGTGAGAAAAAAAGGAAGAGTTGTGATACCACTTTGTGACATCTCACCTCCAATCTGTGTCCACTCAGCGGTGTCTGAATAAGAGGGGTCACCACTGTACCTCAGGCATGCCTCTCCATACACTAGAGGCTACTGACTAGCAGCATGAGTTTAAGGTGGTGTGATGTGGAGACCATCTAGATAAATAAGCACTAAACATACATCCCAGTGTTGATACATAAATCAACCCATGCTATATCAAAATGAGATGTACTATACATGTTAGGAAGTCACACATCAGCAACAGATCATATACATCAAAACTCAAAAGACCAAAAGACAAAATTGGGAAAAATCCTGAAAACAATATCGCGTTATAGCCTAGCCCCAAACTCACATACTCCATCCTAGTGGTGTTCGATTCGGTGGATAAACGAAGGAGATCTCTCCAGGGAAGGGGAGAAACCAAAGGGGAGGGCTGCATTGAGCGTACTGCCCAAAGGAACCCACCCCTTAATTTTAAAGCCCCCCTAATAATTAAATGCTTAAAATCTCAAAAAATCATGTCGGATGGTTTCATTGCATAAACAACTCATTCACATTGTGAGTTTTTTAGTCAAAACCCTTGAGGCCCTGCCCCCAATGTTTCATGGCGTGACATACATTATCACACGGTGAATCCTTCCTACAACTACCAAACAATTGTAGGTTCTTCCGGGTTCTCCTGAACCTGTTCCTGAGTGCTATTAGCTGCTCCTTCAGCCAATAACCAACAAATTACATGTGGTCCAAAAAAATTCAAATAGTTTTGTACCATGGAAAGGGTTTGATTTTTATATCACATTGGTACCTATCAACCACCCTTCTGTCCTCATGGATTTCCGATGTGGGTTGGAGGGGTGTCCTTCAATGTGACTATCAACATAGTGGGACTAGTCTAGCGATGTGACGTGACAGACAGGTAATACGACAGGGTGTCACACAAACATCGTCGAGTAGGATACTTGAAAGAGATGTGGGTGTGTTGGAACCTACCATCTGACTCTCTTCAACATGGATTTCTGATGTGGGGTGGAGGGGTGCTCTGCCACGATGTGTTGGAGGGAAACATGATGCAAGAACTCTTAACAAGGGGTGATATAGCTTTGAGAATGGTGACACACTGAGATAACGATTGGTTAGGGTAGCGTGACGTAAGACTGGTGACATGACATGATGTAGGCTGCTCATTCTGGGCTCTGGGTCATCTCCTTCAGGGGCATTTGGACCACATTCAACTATGACTTCGGGTCATCGAGATCTTGGGTCTTTATGTTATAAATATGAAATAAAAAAGGTTTAGTGGGAGTTTTTCATTCCTTATGGGGGAGGGATGTGGCTTGACCCATCGGGGTGTCTAGGGGTGTGTTTTTGCGGTTTATAATCCCATATACCTAATACATGCGCATGTGTGTATTTGTATATTTGTATTTGTATATTTATAATGTATTTATTTTATATTTGTATATTTGTATATTTATATATTGATATATTTGTATATTTATATATTTATTTATAATGAATTTATATTTATTTATTTAAACAAATTTATAATATATTATATTTACATATACATTTTTCTAATGTATTTTAATACATTATTAATTTTTTTATTTCTTAATATAAATTTAAAATTTTTGTATTACATAAATTATGAAAATAAAGTTGATAATAAAGTTTTATTCTAATATGATTTAATAATTTAAAGTCAGGATGCACTTTATCACCGTTAAAGCGGCACTCATAAAGCTACTCTTTATCCGTGCTAAAAAAACCACTACCACATAATGGGGTAAGGGCAGCGCTAGATTTTATTAGCGTTAAGCAGAAAGCGCTGATAAAAGATAGATTTATCAGTGCTAAATTTAGCATTGATAAAAGTTTTTAATAAAATATATTATTAATTTATATAAAATTATTATATTTATATTCAAAAACAATGTTTATTTGTACATTAAATAAAAAACACTTATTTATAATTAATATATATATTTTAATAATTCAAATTTATATATAATGTTTTAAAAAAGGTGTTTCTAAGATTATAATTTAATATATATATATATATATATAAATAATCATAAGATTATAATAAATTTCATTAAATAATGAATATATTTATTAGATTTATTAGATTTATTAGATTGATTAGATTGACTATATTCATTATATTTGTTATATTTATTATATATTTATTTTATTTATAATTAATATATTAATTAGATTCATTAGATTTATTAGATTCATTATATTTGTTATATTTGTTATATTTTTTTATAATTAATATATATATATATACTTTTTAAATATATATATTTATATTATAATTATTAAATATATATGTCTTTCCAATGAATTTGGTCAACAAATATATTAATTGATAATGTCTGCATATATGTTATGTATCATCATGAATGTTCATTTATACATTAAACTCTTCTTATTATTCATGATGTCCATTGATGACTCATTTTTTATTATGTATATTTTATTACTAGGTATATATGATTAATACATGTTACCCATATATACTATTATGTTCTAAAAAATACTTATAAAATTACATTAAATATATTTAAATAATAAATATATTTATTATATTTATAATTATTAAATTTTAATTATATATAAATACTTTTAAATATATTTATTTTTAATTATAATTATAACTATATATATATTTAAATAATTATAAAATTACAATAAATACATATATTATAATTTTATAAATATATATATATATATATTTATTTATAATTATATACAAATATTTATAAATATATTAATTTATAGTTATAATTATAACTATAAATAAATATATATATGTAAATAATTATAAAATTATAATAAATATTTTTATTATACTACTTATAAAGTTATAAATATATAATTAAATAAATATATTTATAAATAAATACAAATATTTATAAATATAATTCTAAATAAATGTATATATATTTAAATCATTGAAAACTTATTATAAATATATTATATATTTATAAAATTATATATATATTTGTTATAATTTTATAATTATTTATATATATATATATATTCATATAAATAATTATAAAATTAGAAGAAATATAGTTAGATACATCTATAATCTTATAAATATATATATAATTAATATATTTATTATATATATTTCTAAGATTATAAATATAATGAGTATATTTCTTATAAATTTATAATTATTTAAATTATAATTTTATAAATATAAATAAATATATATATAGTTACAATCATAAATATATATATATATATATATATATATATTTATCATACATATAATATTATAAATATATATAATAATAATAATAAATTAGTAACATTGTATCTTTATCCGTAATTTTTTAGCGCTGATAAAGGCCTATGTTTATTTGCACTAAAAAACACTTATAAAAGGAATATTTGTCAGCGCTATATTTCTAGCGCTCATAAAGACATTTTTTATCGGTGTTTTTTAGTGCTGATAAAGATAGGCCTTTATCAGTGCTAAAAAGCACAGATTAAGGCATGCTTTATCAGCGTTTTTTAGCTAGCACTGATAAAAGGTTCACCGGGTTTTATTAAAAAAATCCTAACTTTCTCCTCCTTCCTCGCACCCCTCAAACTCTCGCGGAAGCCAATCACCACTATCGCGCCTCCTCCTCCTCCTCCTCCTCTCCCGCCGCCTCTCCTCGACTGTGAACCACACCTCCACCATGCGTCTCTCCTCCGCCGCGCGCCCCACCTCCGTCGTGCGCCACACCTCTGCCAGGCGCCTCTCCTCTGCTACGTGCCTCTCCTCTGCCGGTGCCTCTCCTCTACCGCGAACACACCTCCGCCATGTGCTGAACCACACCTCTACGATGAGTTTTCTCCTCTTTGTCATCCATTTCGTGTTGTTCGTATGTAATTATAGTTTGATATTGATGGTATGTTGTGAATTGTACGGGCTAAACGCCCCACTGAAAATCATGGTCGTTGGTGGTTCTTGTATGCGCACTAAATAAATTGCTTGTTGGTTGGTGTTCCTCTTCATATTTTTCCCTTTGATTTTGTGTGACCCAGTTATGGATTTGAAGTGTGATGTCACTAGAGCATAGTTTAATTACTTTTTAATGATGAGGATTTTTGTCATTAGGGGTTGAGTAGTATGTCACTTGACATATTTATGTGTTCTCTATTAATGTCGACTAGTTTTCGCTTCGATTTTTCTTGAGTGAGGTAGATATTTCTTTGGAACTCCCTTGTAATACATGTTAGAAATTTCTTGGATGTTTTTAAATGATTTCTTATGAAATTATAATCTTATGTTATGACTTTTTTGGGTTTCAATTGGCTTGAAAACAGTTTAAAGACTTGGCATAGACTTATATCACATGCAAGTGTTTTGTAAAAGGCTCGAGTGGATTTTTTGAAGGAATTTAAATATTTTGAAAGTTTGGTTATAATTTTTTTTCTTTAAAGTGAATATGTGCTATTTTAAAATCATGTTTTGCAAAACAAATGGAATTGACCTTCAACCTATTTAAATGGTTTTGAGACCCTTAACTCTCACGGTGGATTAAGATGTTTTCAAAAGGATATTGAAGCTTAATAAAAGGGTTCTTAGCACATATTTCCTTCAAAAATAAAAGGGTTTATTATTTTAAAATTTTATTTATAGAAAATTGTTGGGTTTTCAAATGGGCTTTCTAGTGCATTTTGATAAATGGTTTTTGGATGAAATTTGAAATGTTGTTCTCAAATGGGGTGAAAATGGACTGGCTTCTCCAACACATTTGTAAAATTTTAGTTGGTAATTTAAAAGAAGTTATTTTATAAATATGGGATACCCTCAATTGAGCTCCATGCATTTATTGTTCCTGTTGTGGCTTGTGACCCCATGGGGGATTCTTTATATTCTTTTGCTTATTGTGAAGCTTATAAAAGGATGTGAAAGGGGTTGTTTCTTGTGAGGGTGTAGGAGGTAGGGTGGGGTTAAATTTTAAATTATTGAAATTATATTTATGTGATGATCTATTATTCCGTTGGTTTCTCACTTCCATTATTGAAATGACATGGGTGTCCTAGGAGACCGAAAGGGATCCAGATAAGTGAAATCCCTAGTGTGGAGTGTGCTGCCTAGTGTAAGGACCTAGTTAGATTGAGTGAGTTTCTGAGATGTTTCTGTGTCCCTAGAATGTACTAGAAGGGACCAGGGTTTCTTTTGATCCGCTGATCATGATAGAGCCTAATGAGTTTTATAGGACTACTTAGATATGACAAGTTAAATAGTATTGACCTAGGTTTCTCATCTCCAGTTCAGGATCCAAATACACGAGTCTTAGGAAGTTTCACATGATGGTTACATCATTCTTAGGACACTTTAGAGAATTTGTTTTCTTGGTTGGATTGTATTACCCTAGTTTTTTTATTATACGACACCATCATTTGGTTGTTTTTTGGATTATGTTTCCTTGTTTCTTTAGTTCTTATGTATGATCATTGTTTCACTTTGAGTGTGTATTTTCTTACTTTAAAATAGGTTGATTTAAATGGTTAAAAAGTTTTATTTAAAATGGAAAAAAATGGTTATTTGTTAAATGAGTTTTAAGAAAATGGATTTTCATAGTGGTTATTTATGAAAATGTACTAAAAGAGGGATAAATTGTTATTTGACATGTATTATATGGATTTAAAGGCCCTCTTTCCATTTTTTGATATTTTTATTTCAAGTTTTTAGTCATCCTTGTTTTTATATTATAAAAGGGTGGTTGTTTGAAAATATGTAAGTCTATTGTTTTTACACTTGTTTTATAATTCATGTGAAAATATATTTTATACCCTATGTTTAAACTAGCACTTTATGAACTATATTATGAAGGGATTCAAAGATAATTCTTTATGAGATCATACAAATAATTTTTAGCCCACACCCTACATATGAATTGGTGGACGGGAGTGTATGATGTTGTTGGAGTTGGTGGCCTAGAACCAACTACTTTGTACTTTATTCATTAATAAATACTTTATTGCATCCATATTTTTCTTCTGCGTGACAATGCATGTGATAATGTCCTAAGGATAGTTGTTGCATTAAAGGGTCATAGCGGATCCCTGCTATGATGAGAACCCAGAAGTGCCATAACACTGTTCTTGAATATATGTTCTATGGCTGGATGATGTTATTTAAGGGACATAAATAATACAGGCCATTGGGGGTGAGGACTCATAAAACCTTGAGGCACCTTCTCATGGTGTGCGCCCTTGGTAATGTCTAGGAGGATATTATGAGAATGAGACCCGCCAGTAGGAAATCCACATTTCATAGTGTCATTAGATGTTCCTATCTGCGAACGTGTGTATTGGTCCTTAGACTTTAAGATTATTATTAATGGGTATTATAACTCGCACACTTAGATGTATTGACAAAAACTGTGACGACACACTATTTTCTATGAGGTAGGATACGTTGGGTGTGTCACGAGTGATATTTCATTAATAGATAATGTGAGAAAGGATTTGTCCCTTCTGTTCCATAATGGAAGTAGATATCTCAGGCCCTTTGATGGAATTGATATAGCCTAAATAAATCCATGTCCGTGGTGAGGAATGGGAAAGTTCAATTCTGGAAAGTCAAAGAAAGAATAATCGAGCACATGGGTTGATGGCACTAGCATGCAACCCACTTGATTCGAGATATCGTGAAAAAGGGATTACATTACACGATAAGCATTTGTAGGAGGTGACACATAGTTGTGGCGTTAACTTCTTTCTCTATGGGTGCCTTGGCATGTTGTTAGATGCTAACTTTGGACTTTAGGCAGGCTCCACCTAATTCCATTGAGAAAGAGGCCTAGAGGGTCACACACTAAGTGTGTCCAAGTATCTCAGTTAAATATTAATTTAACAAGTTGAATAAAGATTATTCCCGATTATGGTTTAATAATTATTCAAGGATGTCTGATCACATTTATTTCAACACTAGTTATTCGAGAGAATATATTGTGAAAAAAATAATATATTTATTAGCGAGTAATGTAGTGATATTTATTTGAGAAATAAATAGTCATTATTCAAGGTCTAATAAATGTGGTGGAGGAAATTAAGAAAAATGGAAAATAAAAGTACACACCATGTATATTAATAAATACACGCCGTGTAGTTTTTCTGGGATTTTATGAGAAATAATAATATTTATTTAATTAAATAATATTCGGTGTAATTCACTGGGTGCATGTCAAGTAATAATAATAGTCAACTGTTATTATTAGACATGTGGTATTATTAAGAATTAAATGAAATGAATAAATGCTTTCAGGTAATTAATTCATTTTATTATTCTATGTAACTAAAAATCCCAATTATATATTTCTCATTATCCTAGCCATTTTGTGTGGTTGTGCACAACTGATTTGGAAAAGCTCTCAAGCCAGGAGATAATTCTTTTTCCCCCAAGAACGATCTCAAGCTACGAGAGAGTGATCCACCTCCACCGGATCAAGGAGATTGAAGTCGAACATCACAAGTGAAGGCTCTTATGTGCTAGTATCCAGAGATACCTTCGGCGACATCCAGATATACGTGGAACACGTGTGAATCACCGCTAGAGGAATTCTACACTTGGATTCTACGATGCAATGACGGATCACATCGAATTGTGACCGGAGACATCAATGAAGAAAGAATTCCATCAAGGTAATTCTTGTCAATTAATTAAATTAATTATAACCAACATATGAGGATCCTCTATATGGTTTCGGGACTCCCCTCTTTCTTTTTCGTTCTTCGTTCTATTCTGAAGATCTGGCGTTTTATTATCTTGATAGATCTCAGATTGATCATTATTAATTCTAAAATTAAAGTTGGGTACATCCACCAACGCGCTTCTGCTGCACCCAAAACCTACAAGTGGTATCATAGGGATTCATATCGTTAATTATAATTATTTATTTTTTCGTTGGTAATTTACGCATTTAATAATTTAGTTATTTTAATTCAAGTTAATCATTCTTTAAATCTAAATCTCGAGATCTGTTCCTCCTCTCTCATTTCTCTTTCACCTTACAGAAACGATTTTTCTTTTAATTTTGATTAAAATAAAATAGAGGATATCATCTAGAGGTTCTAAAAATTCTTAGTCGTACAACACCAGAATACACGACGTGTATTTGGAAGTACACGCTGTGTAGTCTAGGTTCAATGCATTGGACTGGTCCACCAAATCAGGTCGTGTAAATGGATCCTAAATAAGTCTTTAAGACTCCATGTGTTGACCAGGAACAGGTGGCACATGGTTTTTGGATTACACAATATGTGGCCCATGGAATACAACATGTAGTCCCTTCGGTTTAGGGTTGGACCGTGTACCCCATACACGGCTTGCTCGGATGGAAGCTGTGTAACTCAGATACTACGCGACGTGTGTCCCATTGAACACACCATGTACTCTGAAAATTTCCAAAGTACATCTACACGCCATGTCCTCAGGCATGTGCTTCGGATGGACGATGGAAAAAAGTACACACCGTGTAGTTGGAACTACACGCCATGTACTCATCCAAATTACACATATTTATTAAAATTTATTATTATATTATACAAACCCTTGAGACGTGTACCATAGTGTAGGCATAAAGCTGAGGCACAACACGTGATAGGTGTTTTATATATATGTGTTTAATTTAACATCTGCGTAATGTTCATTTCTACTCATTGGGTAGTTATGAATAGGAGTTCACTGGGTTGCCTCCAAGGTACAAGTTATGTACAAAGATAATTTTAAATAAATTTATTTGTTTAAAATTATGATGGATGAGAATCTCAAGGAAATTCAGAAAAGGGTTTAAGATAAAAGGATTGATTAATTAAAGATAATTAATTGATTCAAGTGTGATTTATCTTAAAAAGGAACAATTAAAGAATTTAATGCTAGTTTTATTTATGCGTAAATATCATTGCATGCATGGATGATCATGATCTAAACCAAGACATTTTTATGGGAATGGTTTCTTTGAATTTATTTATTTAAATTAAATTTGTTGGTTTGTGAGCCTTCTTCTCATTAATATGTAGGGTCTGCGCGCCCAAGGTTTCTTTTATGTAAAACCCCATTTTACCCCTCACCTGCGTGTGAGGTAAAAGCATATGTAATGGATGAAGCTCCCAAGATAGTGGAGGTGGCACAAGTTAGGAGCCAAGGTGTAACCAATCCAAGAGGATACAAAGGTGGACAGGTGGAAATCTGTAAACACGAACCCAAAAGGTTCAAGGTGTTTCTCCCTTAGGTCTTAGGTTAGTTTATCAACCGCTAGATAAACTAACCAATAGAACAGGCTCATGATCATACCATTTATTTTATTTTTTTCAGTTTTATGGTTTATTTATTGTGGGTGTGTTTTCACGATCACACAATTAATGAATTAAACAAGAATGCAAGATGGAACTAAAATAAGATCGGCTTATGCATAAAATATTATATTATACATGGTTAATTATTTAAGTATATCCCACTTAATATTAAAAATCATGTAATCAAAGATAATAAAATGAAAATTTACGTATAAGGATAAAATCTCTCAAAGAAATATTAAGTCGGTATAGCCTTCCATAATCTTAGTTAGAATCGAACCATAGTTCAAAGTGCTTGAACAACCCTAGTTGGGGTGCTTTCAATTATCGAGGAATTATAATTCAAGGTTTTGGGTTGACTTAACTTGGTTCGCATCAAGGTTTGACTGCCGTAGTAGGACTTGGTGTGACCAAGAGGCAAAGGTTGAGGAAATCCAAAATAAAAGGATTTCAGGATTGGGGAGTCCACTCAATGGATCAAGGAGCTGTGAGTTAATGCAGTTGGAATTTGAAATACCTACCTAAAAACCTTCAAGTTTCTTGACCAACCCTAGTTGGGGTAATGCGAAGGGCAATATGGATCCTTTCTACTAGAATATTCAGGCAACATAATATTCCCAAGTCAATGGTGAGGACTATTGGATTTCAATAAAATAGTGGGATACTAATAAGTATTAATTTATTTATTTGTCTTAGTTTTATCATAATAAAGTACTAAACCTTTGCTCATATTAATTTTTATAAACGACAAGAAAATAAATTCAAACATATCATTGTGAACCATACTCGATAAGGAAAACCTTCTCATAGGCACCAATTTCCAAGAGTGGCAGAGGCGTTTACGCGCCATCCTTCACCATGAGAGGAAATTGTATGTGCTGGAAGAGCTTGTTTTAGTTGTGCATAGGAAAGAGGCCAGTTATGAGGAACTATCTTTCTATATGAAACATATGGATGATGCCACATATGTCCAATGTTTCATGCTATCATCCATGTCTAATGAGCTCTTAAAGTAACATAAAAACATGGACACGTATAGCATGATGTCTCACCTTAAGGATCTCTACCAAGAGACAGCGAGACAGGAGAGATATGAAATCTCCAACGCTTTGTTTACAACTAAGCTTGGAGAGTTTTTTCCAGCTGAGCCTCATGTAGTTAAGATTATTGGCTACATTGAACACCTGGACATCTTAGAGATTAAGTTCCCAGATGAGTTGCATATAGATCTCATCCTATCATCACTGCCCAAGACCTTCTCTAGTTTTATTGTCAACTATAACATGAGAAACAATGAGAAGAGTCTATCGGAACTTCTGACCTTAATTCACCAGGTAGATAAGGACATAAGGTGTGACAAACCTGTAGTACTTATGGTGAATAAGAAAAGGAAGGACAAGGAAAAGGGGCCAAGGACTTATAAACGGTCTGAAGCCCCCGAGCACCATCCCTCCAAGAAGGGGAAGATCTAGAGGTAGGTCAAGGAACAAGAGGCGATATGTTTTTCATGTGTCAAGCAAGGCCACTGTAAGTGGAACTACACCCATAATCATGGGGATGCTAAAGGTATGTTCTTTATCGAGTGCAATCTTTCCATTTCTAAACATTGGGTATTAGATACAGTTTGTGGGGATCACATATGTATTCAAATGTAGAAACCAAGTAGATTTAGAAAGATTGCCAGAGGAGAGGTGGATCTTCGAGCTACCAAGGGCACAAGGCTGGCTACATTATCCATTGGTGATTACCACCTCTCATTGCCAACTGGGATGATTTTGGTTTTACATAATTGTTATTATGTACCTAGTGTTACCAAAAACATAATTTCTGTATCATGTTTGGATATGGATGGATTTATTTTCAAGTTTGAAAATAAGGGTTGCTTCTTTTATAAGAACAACGTATGTTATGGTATGACGCATTTAAATAATGGTTTTTATGTATTAAATTATGAAAACTAAGTCTTGGTAATTGATAATGAAACAAACTCACATGACTAATACATCACCCAGTTGTGGCATCACCGTCTCAGTCATGTAAATGAGAAGCGCTTGACAAATATCTTCCAATATGGCTATTTAGACTCTACTGAGCTAAAACCACTTGATAGATATCACATTTTTTTACAAGGTAAAATGACCAAGCCTCCTTTCGGTGGACAGGGTGAAAGAGCTACAGAGATTCTAGGATTGGTGAACATGGATGTGTGTGGACCATTTCCAATAGAATCTAGAGGTGGATATTCTTACTTCATTACTTTTACTGATGATTTAAGTAGATATGGATATGTCTACTTAATGAGGTATAAGTCAAAATCCTTAGAGAAATTTAAGGAATTCAAGAATAAAGTAGAGAATCAGCTTGGTAAGAAGATAAAGAATCTTCAATCGGATCGAGGTAGAGAATATCTGAACCAAGAGTTCATGAATCTTCTACAAGAGTCTGAGATTATATCTCAGCTCACTCCTCCTTATACACCACAGTGGAATGGTGTTATTGAAAGGAGTAACCAAACCTTGTTGGACATGGTGAGATCGATGATGAGTTATGCAGATCTTCTATTATCCTTTTGGGGATATGCATTACAAACTGCAGCATACACATTAAACCGAGTACCAACTAAGGCGGAAAATGGAATTCCCTCCGAGTTATGGAATGGAAAGAAACCCATTTTGTCACACACATGTGTATGGGGATGCAAGGCATTTGTTAAGGCCTTCTCAGTCAACAAACTAGAACCCTGGGGCATGAAGTGTATCTTTATAGGATATCCCAAGGAAACGAAAGGATATTACCTATATAACCCTTCATACAAGAAAGTGAATGTCGCCAGACAAGCTGTCTTTCTCGAGAGGGAGAACATCCTCAAAAAGGATAGTGGGAGAAATATTGAATTTGATGAAGTTGTTTCTCAAGATACACATAAGTTGGTATAGGAACAACTTCCACAAGTCCCCGTGGAAGAGGTTCCAGAAACACAAGTACTATGTAGGAGCTCAAGAGAGGTAAGAGAACCAGAGAGATTTGGTTTCCTAGTCACCAAGGATGGTGAATCATTATTGTTGGACAATGATGAACCTATATCCTACAAGGAATCAGTAGAAAGATCAGAAGCTACAAGATGGATAGAAGCTATGAATTCTGAGATGGATTCCATGTATCAGAACTAAGTCTAGGTTCTGGTTGATGAGCCAGTTGATGTAAAGCCTGTTGGATTCAAATGGGTATTCAAGAGAAAACTGGACATGGAAGGTCAAGTTAACACCTATAAAGCAAGGCTAGAGGCTAAAGGATTCAGACAACATCATGGAATTGAATATGATGAAACCTTTTCACCAATTTCCATGTTTAAATCCATAAGAATCATACTAGCCATATCAGCTTACCACGACTATGATATTTGGAAAATGGATTTCAAAATAGCATTCCTTAATGGGAAACTTCCCTGAAGATGTCTATATGACACAACCAGAAGGGTTTGTGACACCAGGTGAATCCAAACGGGTTTGCAAGTTGCAGAAATCCATTTATGGATTAAATCAAGCATCCAGGTCGTGGAACATTTGATTTGATGAAGCCATAAAGGAATTTGGTTTCATTAAGAATGAATTTGAGCCATGTGTTTATAAGCGGTTTAATGGGAATGAGATCATTATACTAGTAGTATATTTTTATGACATATTTCTTATTGGAAATGATGTACCAGTCTTATAGTCAGTTAAGGACTGGTTGAACAAGTGTTTCTTCATAAAGGACTTGGGTGAAGCAGCCTACATTCTAGGGATCAAGATAATTCGTGATAGATCCAAGAGGCTGCTTGGACTAAGTCAAGGTACATACATTGACTAGATACTAAAGAGATTTAGTATGGAACAATCCAAGAGAGGATTGGTTCTAGTGTCACATGGCCTACATATTTCTAAGAAAATGTGTCCCCAAACACAACAAGAGAAAGATAGAATGAGTAATATCCCATACGCTTCAGCTATAGGATCTATCATGTATGGCATGTTATATACCAGGCTTGATGTTTCCTATACACTGAGCATGGTAGGAAGATATCAAACAGATCCAGGAGAACAATATTGGACTACTATTAAGACTATCCTTAAGTATCTGAGAAGAACTAAGGATATGTTCCTGGTGTGTGGAGGAGATGAGGATCTTATCATCAGAGGGTATGTTGATGCTGGTTTTCAGATAGATTAGAATGATCTGAAGTCGCAATCTGGATATGTTTTCGGTCTTAATGGAGGAGCTGTGAGTTGGAATAGTTCAAAGCAGACAGTTGTCATCGATTCTATAGTGGAGTCCAAATATATAGCAGCTTCTGATGCAGCCAATGAAGCTGTATGGATTCAGAACTTTGTCCAGGATCTTGATGTGGTTCCTAGAAGTAAAGATCCTATCACGTTGTATTGTGATAATACTACAGCGGTGGCTCTTGCAAAAGAACTAAGGTCACATCAACAGACAAAGCACATACTCCGGAAGTATCACCTCTTGAGGGATTTCTATCAAAGGGGTGAAGTTGCAATGAGTAGAGTGTCCACAGAAAAGAATGTGGCAGACCCCATGACTAAAGGCCTATCTTAGCAGAAGCATGAATATCATGTGAGAGCTAGCGGGTTAAAGGTTGTTAGTAGTTGGCTCTAGTCCAAGTGGGAGTTTATTGGAGTTAGTGGCCTAGAACCAACTAATTTTCACTTTATTCATTAATAAATACCTTATCACATCTTGATTGTTCTTCTATGTGACAATGCATGTGATAATGTCCTAAGGATAGCTGTTACATTAAAGGGTCATAGTGGATCCCTACTATGATGAGAACCCATAAGTGCCATAACATTGTTCTTGAATATATGATCTATGGCTGGATGATGTTATTTGAGGGACACAAATAATACAGGCCATTGGGGGTGAGGACTCATAAAACTTTGAGGCACCTTCTCATGGTGTGCGCCCTTGGTAATATCTAGGAGGATATTATGAGAATGAGACCCGCTAGTAGGAAATATACATTTCATAGTGTCATTGGATGTTTCTATCTGCAAATGTGTGTATTGGTCCTTAGACTTTAAGATTATTATTAATGGGTATTAAAACTCATGCACTTAGATGTATTGATAAAAACTGTGATGGAACACTATTTTGCAGCGAGGTAGGATGCGTTGGGTGCATCACGAGTGATATTGCATTAATAGATAATGCGAGAAAGGATTTGTCCCTTCTATTCTATAACAAAAGTAGATATCTTAGGCCCTTTTATGGAATTGATATATCCTAAATAAATCCTTGTCCATGGTGAGGAAATGGGAAAGTTCAATTCCAGAAAGTCAAAGAAAGAATAATCGAGCACATGGGTTGATGGCACTAGCATGCAACCCGCTTGATTCGAGATATCATGACAAAGGGATTACATTACATGATAAACACTCATAGGAGGTGACACGTCATTGTGGCATTAAATTCTTTCTCTATGGGTGCCTTGGAGTGTTTCTAGACACTAACCTTGGACTTTAGGCAGACTTCACATAATGACACTGAGAAAGAGGCCTAGAGGGTCACACACTAAGTGTGTCCAAGTATCTCAGTTAAATATTAATTTAACAAGTTGAATAAAGATTATCCCCAACTGTGGATTAATAATTATTCAAGGATGCCTGATCGCATTTATTTCAACACTAGTTATTCAATAGAATATATTGTGGGTGAAATAATATATTTATTAATGAGTAATGTAGTGATATTTATTTGAGAAATAAATAGTCATTATTTAAGGCCTAATAAATGTGGTAGAGGAAATTAAGAAAAATGGAAAATAAAAGTACACACAGTGTATATTAATATATACACGCCAAGTAGTTTTTCTGGGAATTTATGAGAAATAATATTATTTATTTAATTAAATAATATTAGGTGTAATTCACTGGGTGCATGTCAAGTTATAATAATAGTCAACTGTTATTATTAGACATAGGGTATTACTAAGAATTAAATGAAATGAATATATGATTTCAGGTAAATTCATTTTATTATTCTATGTAATTAAAAATCCCAATTATATATTTCTCATTATCCTAGCCATTTTATGTGGTTGTGCACAACAGATTTGGAAAATCTCTCAAGCCAAGAGATAATTCTTTTTCCCCCAAGAACGATCTCAAGCTACGAGAGAGTGATCCACCTCCACCGGATCAAGGCGATTGAAGTCGGACATCACAAGTGAAGGCTCTTATGTGCTAGTATCTAGAGATCCCTTCGGTGACGTCCAGATATACATGGAACACGTGTGAATCACCGCTAGAGGAATTCTACACTTGGATTCTACGATTCAATGACGGATCACATCGAATTGTGACCGGAGACATCAATGAAGAAATAATTCCATCAAGGTAATTCTTGTAAATTAATTAAATTAATTATAACCAATATATTATGATCCTCTATATGGTTCTGGGACTCCCCTCTCTATTTTTAGTTATTTGTTCTATTCTAAAGATCCGACATTTTATTATCGTGACGGATCTCGAATTGATCATTGTTAACGCTAAAATTAAAGTTGGGTACACCCACCAATGTGCTTCCGCTACACCCAGAACCTACAGATGCTCTTATATATCCTTTTTCAGTGCCCTATTTTGTTTTCTTCATGATGCTCATATTGGTCCATGGTTGGACGATGGGATGTGGAAAGTTACTGGGGGTCACTAGTTTTGGTGTTGGAGTTATTTGGGTTTCCATTCCCTTTTAACTTTCCTTTTAGGATGTTTTAGTAAGAATGAGTTATTATTTTTTTAGGAATTTGGTGGTTGGTCTAGAGTGGATTCTTAATCACTGCCCTTTGCAATGATGCTTAAGTTTCCATAGGCTAGTTATAATCCCTACATTGATGGTCTGGATAAGGCATAGTAGTATATAAGACTCTATGTGAGATGGTGGAGGATTCTAAGATGAGATTTGAATTATATGAGATAGGGATTAACTACTAACTTCAAATTTCCATCTATGATAATACCATTGAAATATGCATGGCATTATATGATACCTGACCTAAGTTGTGTAGCTCAATATGAGTATTTAGATGTTCATGGGTGATCCTTCCAAGATCTCAATGGGAGATATATGTAAACACCAATATTAACCATAAATGAGATGGGTAATGAGTATGGATTTTATTTTTATGTATCAAGAGTCATGATTTGAATATTTTCAGTCCATGATGGTCATGCAGTTACTTATGGGTCCAGATAGTTAAGAACACATAAGATAAATTTCCCAAATCCTTTCCTAGATTTGGAAATAGTGGATCTTTCCATGAGGTGTTATTGGAATACACTAAAAAAAGTGTTTAAAAAAAGTGTTCAATATACCTTTTTTTGGTTTTAAATAACTTTAAAATGATTTAAACACTTTTCATAGACTTAGGTTGCATGAGAAGTGTTTATCAAATCACTTGATTGGATTTCATAAAGGGATGTGAATGTTTTGACAGCGTATGTAATGCTGGTTTCATTTTAACAAGGGGTGTGTGAAGTTTTAAATGAAAATTTGTAAAATATAGAGGTTTGTTGCTCATTTTAAATGATTAACATTATTGGGTCATGAAGTTTCCTTGAATTCTTTATAAATAAAGGAATTTGAGTTTTGAGAAAGAGTGCTTGAAATTGATTGGTTTGTTTTAAAAAGGGTGTGTTATTTTAAATAGGAATTTGTGTAAATGGTTGGTTTTTTAATGGGATTTCAACTGTGATTTTATAAATAGTTTTCAAAGGAGACTTAAAATCTATAACTGTTTTTAACCTTTTTAATTTTTATATCAACGCTTTTTTTTATTTTGTTAAATATCAATATCACTGAATCGAATAGGATGTATATGAATAAAGACTGGATAGATGCCAATCATTTGACAAGAGAGTATGAAGATGGAGTGAAAGAGTTCATCAAGTTTGAAAAAGATCATGCATATGACCCTTCTCAAATCCTTTGTTTGTGTTTACGCTGTTTTTATTCAAGAAAAGTTAGTCCATAGGAGTTATAAGAACACTTGATTTGTCACAGAATAGATCGAAGTTATAAATGTTGGAAGAAACATAGTGAAAAAGTGAATGTAACTAGTGGATGGGATAACAGTGCATTTTATGGATCAAATGATATGATTACAAGTGTGGAAAATGAAGAAGACCATACTGAGGATTTGATTACAGATGTGAATGATGATGAAGATTGTATTGAGGAAATGAAAAGGAAAATTGAAGATGAACTTCGTGATTGCCCAAAAAAATTTGAGTAGTTAAAGAGTTGTGAAAAGATGCCTTTGTATAGTGGTTGCACTAAATATAAAGCATTGTCATCCATACTGAAGATGTATAATTTGAAAGCATGCAACAGATGGAGTGACATTGGTTTTACAGAATTACTTGCTCTCTTGAATGACATGCTCCCAGAAGATAATGAGCTCCTGAACCAAACATACAACGCTAAACGAATGCTACGTTCGATGGGTATGATATCTGAATGAATACATGCCTACCTAAATGACTATATATTTTTTCTGAAGGACCACAAATCACTTAGAGAATTCCCAAAGTGTGGTGCTTCTTGATACAAGAAAGATGAATTCGGTCCTACAAAAGTTGTATGGTACTTTCTAATCATTCCAAGGTTTAGGCGCCTATATGGAAGTGGGGAGATCGTAGGGCAGTTGACATGGCACGCAGACAAAAGAAATAAATATGGGAAACTATGTCACTTTTCAGACTCTCCTCAGTGGAAGAGAATCGATCATGAGTATCCTGATTTTGGAAACGAGCTGAGAAACCTTCGTCTTGCATTATCTACAAATGGAGTGAATCTTTTTGGTTTTCAAAGCAGCACTCACAGTACATGGATGGTTATGTTGGTAAATTATAACTTTCCACTGTGGTTATGTATGAAACAAAAACACATCATGCTATCTATGCTTATAGCAGGACCGAAACAACCAGTAATGATATTGATGTCTATTTGACTCCATTGATCGAGGATTTGAAATTATTGTGGGATTCAGGTGTTACATTGTATGATGATTATAGAAATGAAGATTTCATGTTGAGATACATGTTTTACAGGATGATAAATGACTTTCCTGTTTATTGAATTTATCATGATATAGCATTAAAGGAAGCCATGGGTGTCCCATCTGTGAACAAGGTACACATTCAATTTGGTTGAAACATTTATCAAAAACTGTTTTTATAGGACATCGCAGATTTCTACCCCAACGACATAAGTATTGATCTTGGATAACATCATTTAATGAAAGTTTAGAAGAACGTACAACACCGTCTCCACTAACTGGTGATAAGCTATTTGGGAAAGTAAAAGATGTGGACACTACTTTTGGTAAACCATTTTCGAAAAACCTTATGAAAACCAGTTGGAAGAAGAGATCAGTTTTTTTTTGAATTACCATACTAGAATTGTTTGTATGTTAGAAACTTTCTAGATGTTATGCATGTTGAAAAAAATGTATGTGATAGTGTCATTGTCGCACTGCTAAATGCACCTGAAAAAAAAAGGATGGAATTAAGGCAAGGTTGTACATGGTTAATATGAGAATACGAGAAGAGTTGGCACTGGTGAATGGTGAAAAGTGAACTTTTCTTTCTCTAGCTACTTACACTCTTTCCAGGAATGAGAGATATCAATTTTACAACTTCTTAAATAACGTAAAGATTCCAGTGGGGTATTCATCGAATATCAAGAACATCATGTCAATGATCGATTTAAAGTTAAAGAGTATGAAATAACATGAATGCCATGTTTTGATGTAAGATCTAATTCCTATAGCTTTACATTTCATTTTTCCCAAGAATGTCCATTATACGTTAACAAATCTTTGTTTCTTCTTCAAATCTATATGCAGTAAAGTTATAGACCCAGAGAAATTGTCGAGTATGAAAAGAGAAATTGACTTCATATTATGTGAATTGGAAATGTTTTTCCCGCATACATTCTTTGATATGATGGTTCATTTGATGGTTCACTTGATGGTAGAAATTTGACTATGTGGTCTTGTACACTATAGATGGATGTACCCCATTGAACGGTATATGAAGATTTTAAAAGGGTATGTCAAAAATCAAAGTCAGCCAAAGGTTTGTATTATAGAGTGATATATTGTTAAGGAAGTCATTGAATTCTGTACCAAATACCTGTTCAGTGTGGAAATCATTGGTCTACCAAAATCTCGTCACACTGGGCAGCTTGTGGGTGAAGGAATTTTTGGAAGATAGGTTGTCACAATCAATATTACAGATTAAGAGCAGACCCACCTTTACATTTTTCAAAATAGTTTGGAGGTTGACTCATATGTTGAAACCCACAAAGAAATTATTAGGCATTTTAATCCATCAAGGGATGAAAAAATAGATATCAAATACACATAATCAACAGTTTATAGGATAATTTTGGGACCATATATTTAAGGAGTCAGATGAAAATCTGGACTCAATTTTAGAATGACTTCGATGGCTAGCCGGAGGACCAAGTGTGTATGTATTATCTTATAATGCTTATGTAATTAACAGTTATACATTCTATACTAATTAACATGATGAAGATAATACCATAAAGAATAGTGGAGTTACACTTATGGATGAAGCGATGCATGCTTCTGGTTCTAAGGATAGAAATCCAATTTATGTGAATATTTCATACTTTGGCACTATCAAACAAATATTGGAATTGGATTATACGAACTTCCAAGTACTGATTTTTCAATGTAAGTGGGTTGATAATAGGAGTGATGTTAAAATAGATGAATTGGGATTTGTGAAAGTTGATTTTAGTAAGGAATAAGTACAGATACAAACCATTTATAATGGCATCATAGGAAGTACAAGTATTTTATGTTCCAGATCCCGCAAACAGAAACTGGTCAATTGTTCTGTTATCCACAAAAACCAATGAAGAGTTAGATGAAAATTCAAAAGAGGATGACCCTTTCATTGGAACGTCACAATCATTTCGAAGTGTTTCCAATTTAGATGGCGTTTTTTATGTCATAGGAGACCACAATGAAGGGATTTGGATAGTTGATAGAGGGGTCAAATCCATTCATACTTTAAAAAAATAGTTTAATAATTAGCTTATATATTTTTTAGTATACATCGTGTTACCTTATGTTATTATCTATTTGTTGCTGATTTTATGTACTATAAATTAAATGTTGAACCAATTCTGCAGATAATGACTTCTGCACGTAATGATTCTCCCAATCCCAAGGCACAATAGGTCTCTCAACCTACTACTGCTTACAGTGTAGAGGAACAACATGTTTCTCAACCCGTTGCTACTACTTCTCCCAGTGTATAGGTATAACCACCATCTTCACATGTCGATGATAGTGATCTGAAGGAATATATTGATGATGTTGAAACCAAAGAAATGGTAGGCACTGAAACACTGGCGGTGCAGAAAAAATAGAAGCATTTTATTTTGACGATGTTATCAAAAATCCATAAGGAAAAAAGAGAATGGAATCAAATATGAGGTTGGATGGAATAAGCGGGGCCAACATGTTAACCCCAACAAGGCCATGTTCAGTAGTTACATTGGAATCGTCACTCGGCAACACGTGACAATTGATGTACAGTCGTGGAACCATGTAGTCACTGGGTTTAAGACACTAATGTGGGGAGATATTATGGTAACATTATGATATCATTTCTTTAATTTACTAAAAAATAAAATATTGAAACATTGACTTACTTACCATCCCTTGAAGAGTGCATTTATAGTGGATAGATCACACAATGATTATGTATTGAGGATTGTTGGAAGGATTCACATAGGATTTCTCACAATTTTAATGAAATGTTATCTTAAAGATGTTGAAGGGAAAATAAACCCGCACCCACCTCCTATTTATGCACACCTGATAACCCAAGGAGCGTGGGATGCATTTACTAGTCATCGTGAGGAGTAGTATTTTTAGGTACATTGTGTTTGGTAATATGTTTTTTGATGATACGTGTATTTATCACTTTTATTGATAGTTTTTTATTTATGAAACAACAATTGAGTGCTGAAAATAAGGAACGAGAAGAAGAAAAAGTGTACCCCTACCGTAAAGCAAGAATGGGGTGCGCTTCACTAGAAAAAAATTGGTGCATATTTTAAATATACTATAATACTTTTATGTGACATAAAACAACACCATAACTATGTTTCTCTATTTATATATAGATTGGTGAATCCAAATCCAATGTCACTTACATCCCACGCCATGTGCTATGGAAGGAGGTGAGTGTAAATAATGATGGGATACTAATAGATGAAAACATAAAAAAGTGTGGGAAAAATGTGTAAGCATGACATAATAAATATTTGTTTTTCTTTAAATAAATATTACATAAAAATGATTACTTATTTTACTATATTTTCTATCTGACATAGTCACAGGAATTAGCAACACCCAAACAGGATGCAGACATACTTTCGGTGGCCTTGAAGCAGCCAGAAAAGTATGGTCATGTTAGAGGTATGGGTTTTGGGGTGACACCCCAAACATTTTTTGAGAAAAAAATAAGAGGATCAAAGTGCATAAATCAAAATAATGAGAGAAAGAATAATTATCCTTGAAGAACATATGCAATTGCAGAGAGAGTTCAAGGAAAATATGATGGCAGAGGGTAAAGAGAAGAAACAACTCAAGAATAACCAGCACGTGAAGATCCCACTCCACCCCCACTAGCTTTGAGGTGAGCCATTCCCCTCAAAAATCTGTCTTAGCTGAGGTAATCAATGTTCTAATAATTGTTTCTATGAATTGTGAATCAGATAAACGTCGATACCTTTCCTATACTGATATTGTACAGGGTGAAAATGACTGTGATTTATATCTATCAACACTCACCCATCTCCTTGTAGTGAGGGCTATGGTGTTCAATATATAGATTTTCATGCTACACAACAAACCACTTCCAATAGGTCATTTCAAAGTGTTGATTAAGATATCCCATGTGCCAAGCACTGAGCTACCTATTCCAATTGATGATGAAGATATTTATAAGGTTGAACAAGCTCTTGGAACATTCATCACATGACTGTCACAGCTTGTAAAAAAAACATGTTGATGAGGAGGCATTCATTTAATTTTTTTTCAAGATAAAACTTTAACATTTAATGAAAAAAGGTCTGAACTAATGAATGTTATTACAGACAGACGTAGGGAAGTGGGTGAAAAGAAAGAATAGCTCAAAACCATCTCAAGGATCAACCAACCAATCAAAATGATCTATCGAAATCACCTTAAATCCACCCATTCTATATCTTCATTTATTATCATTGTAGGGTCAAGTGAATACAAAGTTGAAAGATGGTGGGGTTCACACAATTATTTTTGATGAAAATATGTATAGAGGGGAAGATCCAGATTTCATTAGTGTTGACAATGTAAGTGAAATCCTAGAGTATGATTGGCTAGGCAGCTCAGTTGTAAATGTATTTATGAGGTATGTTTTCATGATTTTATTTTCCAAAAGCTGATATACTATGATAATTATGACTAAATACATTTCATATTTTTCTCAAGTGTATATATGAAAAAAAATTGACAGGATTTCCCCATGAAAAAAAATTTGGGCATGTTATTACTCACGTCACCTCTACAGAAAAAACAGATATAAAATCCAAGAAAGGGGGTGAAATAGTGGCAGACCTGCTCAAATCGTTTAACAACAAAAATATGAATGAAAGACTCTTATTAATACCAATGATGCAGGGATAAAACTGTAAAATTTAATCATATCAAATATATTTTAATTTTTTTAATTACTTATTCCTTTTTGTACTTTTAGGTAGAATTTGATACTCATTGTAGTCAATTTGGATACTCCAAAGATTTATTTCTTGGATTCAATGCATGTATATCCAACAAACCGACCACAAATGATGGCGTTTTTCAATTTGTAATAAACTACACCAACATTTTAGAACTAAACATCTAATTATATAATTTGTATTATCTTTTAATGAGGATTATTTTATGATAGGGTGGTGAGTGAATATCATCTACATCATGGAATGAGGCTAGGATAAAAGGATAAGAAACATCAAAATCACTACAACTAGATACAAATCAAGGTATATATAATAAAATTTTACTATCCAAACACATATAAAAAATACTTATTTTTTCCAATGTTTCTACAGTGTCCGAAACAAACAAACAATAAAGATTGTGGTTATTATATTTGTAAATTTATGAAATAGATTGTATTCCATGAACAAAATAGCATCCCTGAAGAGGTATTTTTGAAGATAATTACTATTTCATTTAAAATATTTATTAATCCTTTGTGTATTTATATTTTTTCAGTACTACTGTGATTTTCGAAAAGAATCATATTTAAAAGATGATATATATTTGTTTAGAAATTAATGGGCAGCATAACTGATGGAAGAATGTACAGAAATAGCATGAATATTTGACCGGTATGACTCGAAGTGTCTATTTTTATTTAAAATTGTCAGTATTTTTAGTAAAAAGAACAAGTGGCATACTAAAAACTAATCAAATGCATTAGGATTGTTTTTGATACTTTATGAAAATTATCCATAAGTAATTTGTGATGTGTAGGAATCAACCACACCTAAATCCAACACATGGTGTCACCGTTATGAATTTAAGTGTGTATTTTTATAATAAATTAACAATAAACTTAGAAAAAAGAACAATTGACATACTAACAACTAAGAAATCGAATTCAAATTATTTTTATACTTTAGGAAAATGATCCATTAGTCATTTTTTATGTTTAGGAATCAACTACACCTCAATTCAATGAACTATGTGACTAATATGATTAAAATTGTCCGTTATCAACTTAAAATTGACATTTTAGCTCAAAACACGTCACTCACTAAAAACCAAGAAAACTAAATCTGATTGTCTTTATAATTTATTACAATGATTCATAAGTTATTTTTTATTTTTATGAATAATTATCATGTCAAACCGATGCACGATACGATCGGTATGACTCAAAATGCGTGTTTCCAATTTGAAATGATATTTTAGTAAAAAACACAACTGGAATAATAAAACCTAATAAAACATTTTGATTTTTTTGATACTTTAGTAAAATGATCTATAAGTCATTTTTGATGTGTAGGAATTAACTGAACCTCAACATGACACACGGTGTGACTAATATGACTCAAAAGCCTCTTTTTATTTAAAGTTGACATTAATTTTAGTAAAAAAAACACAACTGACATACTGAAAACCAAGTAAACGCATTCAAATTATCTTCATAATTTAATAAAATAGTCCATGATTTATTTTTGACATGTAGGAATCAACCCCACCTCAATACAATTCATTATGTGACCGGTATAAATCCAAATGTGTCTTCTTATTTAAAATTGACATTAATTTAAGTAAAAAATAACAACTGACATACTGAAAACCAATAAAACACATTAGAATTATTTTAATACTTTAGGTAAATTATACATGAGTCATTTATGACATGTAGTAATAAACCACACCTCAATCTGATGCACTATGTGATCAGTATGACTAAAAGTTTCTGTTATCAGTTTAAAATTTACATTTTAGCTCAAAACGTGTCACTCACTAAAAACCAAGAAAATGATTTCTAATTGTCTTAATAATTTAGTATAGTGATTATTAAGTTATTTCTGACATTTATTAATTATTCTCACATCAAATCGATGCACGATGTGACCGGTATGACTCAAAAAATGTGTTTCCGGTTTGAAATGATATTTTAGTAAAAAACACAACTAACATACTGAAAACTGAGAAAATGCATTTGGATTGTTTTGATACCTTGGAACAATGATCCATGAGTCATTTTTGACATGTATAAATCAACCAAACCTCAATCTAATGAACTATGTGACCAGTATAAATCCAAATGTGTTTTTATTTAAAATTGACATTAATTTAAGTAAAAAAGAACAAGTGACATACTAATAACTGAGAAATGAATTCGGATTATTTTGATACTTTAAGACAACAATCCATGATCCATTTTTGATGTTTAGGAATCAAATTCACCTCAATCCGACACACAGTGTGACCGGTATGACTAAAAGTGTTCGTTATTAGTTTAAAATTGACATTTTAGTTCAAAACATTTCCCTCACTAAACACCAAGAAAGCATCCTCTGGTTGTCATCATAATTTAGGAGAGATATTCATAAGTCCTTTTTGATATGTATGAAGCAATATCAACTCAAATCAACGCATGATGTGATCGATATGACTCAAAATGGGTGTTTCTAGTTTGAAATGATATTTTAGTAAAAAACACAACTGTCGTACTGAAAACCAAGGAAACCCAATCAGATTGTTTTGATACTTTAGAACAATGATCCCCAAGTAATTTGTGAAATGTAGGAATCAATAACATCAAAATCTGAAGAACGATGTGACTGTTATAAATCCAAATATGTCATTTAAATTTGATATTAATTTTTGTAAAAAAAACAAGGGACAAACTCAAAACCAAAAAAACTCATTCAGATTGTTTTGATATTTTAGGGAAATGATCCATAACTCATTTGTGACATATAGGAATCAACCCCGCCTCAATAAGACACACAATGTGACTTGTATAACTCCAAATGTGTATTTTTATTAAAAATTGAAATTTTATTAATGTATTATTTCATATTAATTTTTAATTTATTTCGTTATAGTATTACTAACATAATATTTGTTTTCTTATATAGGTGTAACCATTTTCTTGAGTTGGGATGTTCTGTTTGGAAACTAATACCATGGGCGTAAATTTTTGAGAGGGGATCACAGATGTCAATGGATGAAACATTAATGTTTTTAGCTGTTTGTTGGATAGATGTAAATGTAATTATATAAAACATTGTTTGAAATGTATATAACATTGTTTTACAAACCCTTGTGTGAACTGCTTTGTTCTTGTGTGTGCTATGCATGTGATGTTTTGTGTGGGTGGTGTGGGTGTGTTGTGAAGGTGTAGGTGCTTCTGGTGAGTGTGTTGTTATATAAACAACATATCATAGGTAGATAGGCCTTTATCTGTGCTACTTAGAGCACTGATAAAGTCACCCTTTGTCAATGCTATTTCGAGCGCTGATAAAGAAACCATTTATCAGCTCTAATTAAAGCGCTGATAAAGCAATATTTTATCAGTGATAAAAAAAGTGCTAATAAAGGGTGCCTTTATCAGCCCTAAAATAGCACAAATAAAGGGGGCCTTTATCATTGTTTTTTTAGTGCAGATAAAAGACACCCTTTATCAGTGCTTTTTTAGCACTGATAAGGGGGACCCCCTATCTTCGCTGAGATTAACAACACTTTTCTAGCACAGTTAAAAGTGTTTTCTAGCACTGATAAAATCACTATCTATAATAGTAAAAGCCTCATTTTAGCTGCTCATATGTTATTATGTGTCTTTCCAGTGTTAAAACAAGGAATTATATTATTAATCTTTGGAATTTTAGTGTTATCATATGAATTTTTTAATTAAAAATCTTCATGTTTGTATCTGTTATTGTTAAAGTTTAAATCTGGAATCCCACTATAAAAACATGGATTCAGATTTTTAAATTGTAGATGCTCAATGTTGATTTTTGGTGGCTTAATGTTAAATTCCTTAAAGAGACTCATTATAAATTCCCATGTGTTTATATGTTCATTTCCAATGTTAAAACCTATCATTATAGTGTTAAAATGGGTGATTTTATTTTTAACAACTTTGAAATGTTCAATTGAAAATCTTACTTTTCATGTCTATAATGTTAGTGTTAAAAACTGGACGGTTAGTGTTAAAATATGGATGCACTGTGTTAAATTGCATATTAATTAAGTTAATTTCTATAAGCTTGATGTTAAATACTTTGGAAGCCTCATTTTAGATGCCCATATATTATTATCTAGGTTGGTTAATTGGAAATATTTCTATTTATATATGTTACTGATATTTTTCTCACCATTATATATTGTAGGATATCAAAGATTTGTATGAAGGATATATGAAAGGTTTCAATGAGAACCTACATGAACTCCTTTGAGTTCAGGGTAATTTATTATATAGATCTTCTACTACTAAAGTTGATAGATTTGATCATGTTCTAGAGGAAGAAAGGGGATGATAGAGATTCTGAGGAACATTCATAGGAGTTTGAAGAAGAAGTAGAGGAGATAGATGAAGCTGAGAAGGTGGGGGAAGATGAAGAAGAGGAAAATGTGTTAGAGGTAGGTGGAGAAAGTGATGTAGAAGAGGGGGGGGGGTAGTGGAAGTTAATGAGGAAGCAGAAGAGGAAGTGGATAAAGTTTCCTTTGAACCAATATTGGGAGACCCATCTACAGGCATGGCTTCTAGGAGTTCATAGTTAAATAAGACCCAAAAAATGGTCACCCTACTATCAACAACCTCTAAAAGGCTGGTCCAACCTTAAAAGGAGATTTTGTGACTTGTGAACCACAGGAAGAAATCCCGGAAGCAAATAGTAGTAGTTTGTAATCATATTCATATTTTTAATAATGGAATTGTATTGAAATGTAATTCATGTACTTATAGACTTCAGTTTGAATGCAAAGTTTTTGTTGACATGTATAATTACTATTTGGATGAACATGAGTGTCATTATTTGGGCCCTATGGAATGGGTCAACAAAAATTTTAGTATATACATCCTTTATAATCAATTATTTTATGATAACTAATCACTAAAATATGAATGAAAATTTCGAAATCATATATGGTGACCATGATTTCAAGTACTCTTTTCAATGATCATAAATCTTCTAAAATAGTGACTAGACATATATTTGATCCATTATTCATGATACTAATTTCAGGCATATATTGATGTCACCAAAACTTTTGTATTATGTTTTATATATTGTGATAATCTATTATCATGGTATAAGATTATATCATGTAAATAAGAGTGTGAATTCACTGATGTTTTGATCTATGCCATGCCTAATATTATTGGATAGAACATAGCAGAGTGCCTATTTATTCCCCCCCCACTCTGATGAATTTTCACTAGTTTTTATACTACACTGACTTAGAGACAAAGAAACTGGATGTTCTGGACTCACTTGGCACTGATTCCACTAATAAAAAAAATAAAAACATGTATTCTTTGCTAGTACTTAAAATGACCTTCCTCATCATTTGATTTTTGGTTAACATAGTTACTGATTTAGAAAGTAGTAATTTATTATATCAGTTGACTTTCATATAGGGTTTCTAACTTATTACCACATTGTGGCGTCTTTCAGGACAAGGATTTTCTTGTTCATATAAATTTAAAGTTTTGTATGAATATGTTCATCTAAAATATAATTGCTAGGCTAAATTACCCACTTCTTTATTTTCCAAATCCAGTTTTGTTATATAATGGGGTTTCTTCTTTTATTTTTCTATAATGACTATGGAATTCACTTGATTAGATACCTAAAAGAATGGGACAACATGACAGAGATGAAAAACTATACTGATGTATTTATTTTATACATGTTTATAAATTTGTTTGTATCCCCAAAATTCAGAAAAAAATCATTATATGTTTATTGACTCATCTTTAAAGAAAGGGGGACGAATTATTATAATGGTTGGTGAACCATGGATTTAATACACATAGGATAAATTTTTTGGAGGAGTTATCTAGTTAAAGAAAGAATTTGTTGGGAAGATGGTTGTTTTGGAAATTGTTAGTGATTTGATGGGGTTTGGTTGAATTTGGTCAGTGTTTGGTTGTAGTGTGACTATGTATTTGTTGAATCAATGGAAAACTCAATCTTATTATCACTTTGTTTTTTTTTTGAATCACTGGCATACTGAATCTAGAGAAGTAGTGTGACCAACTTCTTTACAATGATGAAGAAAAAATCACATATTTCAATTGTTTTTATATTTACACCATTGACCTTCTCTAACATTCCATTCATTAGAAACATATTAAGTAGCATACACAAAAAACTCTACACTTTTAAAGTTGTCACATCAACTTGGATTAGGATTTATGCACCTTTTTCACGTGTGGCTAACTTCTTTACAATGATGAAGACAAATCTTCGATGGCTAAAAAAATAATCCATTTAATTGGTATATGTCAATTCATTCAATTGTAACATAGGTGTTAGAATCTAAAAATTATTTTATTTAAAATTCATGGAGTGTTAGTTGGATTTTCACAAAAAAACAAAACAAAAAAACATAGAGCAAGAGTTGAAATTTGGAGGCTCTGTGTTAAAACCTGGATGGCCAGTGTTAATTATGTCATCTAAACATGTTGACATGGTTTAAATGTCACAATTTCATATATATTTCTATCTAGATCAATTCATTTATAAACACTAGTGATTATTCATACCTTAACACCATTGTAAGTAACACAAAACCACAAAAAATAGAATTAATAGGATTTAAACAACAGAACTCCACAAAAAAACATATTTAAATTGTTTTTAGATTCACATCATTTCCCACTAAAACATGCCCTTATTTAGAAACATATTAGGCATTATACACAAAAAACACCACCCTCACAAAGTTTTAACATAAACTTGGATTTTTTAGTTGACATTTCACAAAAAAAACAAAAGAAAAAACCTAGAGTAGGAGTGTTAAAATATGGAGGCTCGATGTTAAAACCTGGAAGGTTGGTGTTAAAATCTATAAATTATGTCATCTGAACATGTTGGCATGGTTTAAATGTTATAATTTCATACATATTCTTGACTTCATCAATTAATCTATAAACACTAGTGATTATTCATACCTCAACATCATTATAAGTAACAGAAAACCCCAAAAAACTAGAATTAATAGGATTTAAATAGAAGAACTCCACAAAAAAACATATTTCAATTGTTTTAAAATTTACATCATTGTCTTATCTAACATTCCATTATTTATAAATATATTACGAAACATAAAAAAACACCACCCTTCCTAAGTTTTTACATCAACTTAGATTGGGATTTCTACACCTTTTTGTGTGCGACCAACTTCTTTACAATGATGAAGACAAATCTTCGGTGGTTGCAAAAAAGTTTCATCTGTTTGATTGGTATATATTGATGCATTAAATTTTAACATAGGTGTTACAATCTAAAAATTATGTTATGTAAAATTCATGGAGTTTTAGTTGACTTTTCACACAAACCAAAACAAAGAGACTTGGAGAAAGAGTGTAAAAATACAGAGGGTCAGTGTTAAAACCTGTAAGGTCAGTGTTAAAATCTATAAATTATGTCATCTAAACATGTTGACATGGTTTAAATATCAGAATTTTGAACATATTCTAGATTTTACCAATTAATTTATAAACACCAGGGATTATCCATACCTCAACATCATTGTAATTAATACAAAACCACAAAAATCCAGAAATAATAGGATTTAAACAGCAGAACTTTACAAAAAAAATATTTCAATTGTTTTCAGATTTACATCATTGTCCTCTCTAACATGCCCAACTTTAGAAACATAATAGGAATCATACACAAAAAATACCACCCTCTCAAAGTTTTCATATCAACTTAGATTGTTATCACTTCACCTTTTTCACGTATGACCAAATTATTTACAATGATGATGAAAAATCTTCAATGGCTGCAAAAAAGATTCATCCATTTAATTTTTATATGTCAACACATTCAATTGTATCATAGGTATTACAATCTAAAAATTGTTTTATGTAAAATTCATGGAGTGTTAGTTGTAAAGACCCGAAAATTTCATATAATTTTTAAAAAAAATTATTTGGGATTATTACAAGTCTGTGAAAATTGATGGCATGTGATTCCGAGACCCGGAGAGCCCGGAATGGATTTTTTGAACTTTTTTTAAGGTACGCTCAGTAAATGTGCAGGCAGCATTTTCTATCTTTTGAACCGGTGATTAGATTAAAAATCCAAGGGCACCGTTGAATCTGCAACACTGAGATTCGCTTAAGGGAAGCTTAATTTCGACCGACAAGTGTCAGACAAAAAAGTTAATTTCTTGGAATTTACAAAAAAAATAACTAAAGGTTATTTTATTTTTCTTTTTGCCACTATTGGAAAAACGGTGGTGGGACCATAGTGAAATGTCAAACCATTTAATGTCTTGACTCATAAGTTGTGTAACTGCACCGTTGGGTGAATTAAAAGGATGTGTAACTGCACCATTTAGAGAATTAAGAGGTTCATTAATTAAACTCATTAATGAACCTCATTGATTATGCGATGCATTAATCTCCACTTTCCCTCTATTTAATCTGAGCTCGGGCATGGTTTTTTGGCACTCAAGAGAGGAACCTCTGACGAAGTGTTGTGGTGTCTTCCACCAACCTAGAATGAGGCTTCTATGACCTTTGGAGGATTTTATGAAAAGCGCCAAAGGATGTGAACCTTCTCCTTCATCTGCAACACCCTCGAATGTGGACACTCTTTCCTCGTCCATAGTGATTTCTAACAAGCTCAAGGTAGGGGGTTATATGCTTGATTTCTCCCTTTACCCCGTTCTTGAATATTATGAAGAACACTGATCAACCATCCAATGGGTTGATCTGTGTTTCATTCTTTAATGAGTGAGGATATTGCGGGGTTTTATTTATGGGAGTTTTTATAATTAAAATATCCTTCCTATGTTGTTATGCTAACGCGGAGGGCGTAGACCAAACAAACAAGGCCCGGACCCTCCTCCGAACTCGGTTGTGGTGATGTTCTTCGTGGACAATCGGAATATTTGGCGGCAAGGTGGAACCAAGGGATGAACAGCATAGGTACCATCCCAGGAGGGTCGTAGAAAAAAATGAGAATAAAAGTAGACCACCAGAGCTTCATCGATGGCATGCGGAGGCATCGCCGGCATGGCGGCACTGACGACCGAGGGAGGCGGCGGCCGACACCCCCAGGACGCGAAGGAATGGTGGCGCCCAAAGGCACCGCGATGGAAAAGGGGATGATAGGCCTTCACCAGCTGCATTGAAGAAGAGCGGAGCGCTACGGTGGAAGGTCACGGTGGAGAATGGACCCGCGCCCGCAGGTCCGTTGCGGGTCGGTCTACGCGGACCGACCAGGGGAGTGCGGTGCCATCCAGCGCCACTGTAGATCCAGGCGGTGTGTCACAGCAGCACATCACAAAGGAAGGCCACGACTTCGAGCCGCGATGAAGGGAACACCCGCGGTCCGCGGGTCCCGCGATTGACCGCTCCAGTGGGACCGGCCGGGATAGGCGGCGCCAACCGGCGCCGCTCCCTTGAAGGCCCAAATGACTTTGGCCATTCAGGGGGGAAGCGGACCCCCGCTCTTGGCCAGTAGGCCGAGAAATTCCATGGCCCATTGGTCCGCACCCAGCCGGGTGGGCCGGGCCGAACCCGTGGGCCAGTTCAGACTAGACCCAGACCCTTTTCGGCCCAGTTACGCTTAAATGGGTGTATCTACTAAACTGAACGTCTGTTTAATGAAGAGTTTGCGGAGTCGTAACCCTTAGGACGAGGAGGTACTTTTGAGATACTTCATGTAAGTTTTGGAGAAATTTGGAGTTTGGCTAGGTTGGATCGTACTCGAATCCAACTGGGCCCCTGCCACTAAAATGCTTATAACTTACAGAACAAGCATCCGATTGAAGCACCATCTATTACATTGGAACCCTTATGACATGGAGGTTAATCAAGTTAATTTTTCATGGGACTTCACGGTGGTTGAGGTACGACTGGTGGTTTGAGGAGAGGATCATCTCGATATCATTCACGTGTTGTGCAAGAATCCAATGGATGACTGAGATGTGAAGAATTAATAGAGATCCTGTATGGATCAACACCGAGCGAACCAGTGTGGATCAACACCAAGCGATCCAGTGTGGATCAGCAGCGAGCGATCTTAAGTGGATCAGCACTGAGAGATCCTGTGTGGATCAGCACTGAGCGATCTTATGTAGATTGTCACTGATTGATCCTGTGTGGATCAGCACCGAGCAATCCTGTGTGGGTCAGTAGTAGATCCTCATGATAGAATAAGATGATCTAGCTTTATGACTAAACATATGAACTTCTATACTTAAGTTAAACCTAGTGTGAGCTGTCTTTTTCTTTGTGCTTTGTGATTGAGATCTTGCTTTGTGGTTTTCCCTTTGTGGAATTATGAGAGACCTTCGGGGGTCTTAGGGTCCTTACTGGGTATTTTTATACTCACCCCCTACACGGGCTTCACCTACACCTTGTTGTGTCTTGCGCAGACGATAGATAGCTTTGACTGAGTCTCGAGGAGCTAGGAATCGATGGTATACAGAGGTGACCGGTTGGCTTGGAGAGCCGCAACGACGAGATGTACCTACCCTTCAGGTAGGATCCTTAGCAGATGACCTCAGGATCTATTTTCCCTTTTTTCTGTATTTCCATTTTAGTTGTGCTTGTATTCTATCCTCTTTACTTCTGTACTTACTTTTACACTATCTGGTGGTTTTTAGTAGTGGTTGCGCCATTCGTTTTCTGTTGTGTCTTACTTGTGCGCAGTGTACAATGTCTGTGTGTGTACAGGTTTTGAGGCAATGCCTTCCCATTTTAGGTAAATGCATTTTCCATGCTAGCCGCTAACCCCTGTCCTATGGAAGGAGAGTTTGGGTTAGTCACGACATGAGCCCTGGGAGATGGGTCGTGACAAAGTGGTATCAAAGGAGTCGATTCTACCAGAAGAACTATGAGTCTATGTTTTTAATGGAGCAATGGTGTTAAGTGTATTGAGTTCGGGTTTCAGTTTGAGGTGTCCAATATTGGTGCGATAACCGACGTATCCATACACCAGGACCCTGAATTCTGATTTCTGACTCAGTACACGAAAACACTAGTTGTGTGTGTTTTGAAAATGTTGTTTCCTTGTTTATCTCTTTGAGTCATCTCAACAGGTATAACTTATTGATTGTGGTGCACCTATTTCTTTTCAAGATTCCACTATGTAGACAGCCATCTAGAACTCCAGAGATAGTACACGATGATGACCCACTGAGTGATGAGGCTTTGGTGCAGGGCCCTCTTACGGTGACAGTACCTTTGGGTGGTGTAACAGCATTACCACTACCCGTAGGGCAGAAGATGCCACCAACCCCACTAGTGGACCATGCACGCTGACTAAGTGCATTGCATGAGTTCTAGAGATAGAGGCCTCCGAGGTTTTGAGGTGAGACAGATCCCCAGGTAGATGAGGACTGGCTGGAGGCTGTGGCACGGGTTTTTCCCTTAGTTGAGACACTAGAAGATCAGATGGTGATCCTAGCTACCTCTTCTAGGGTACAGCAGGGAGATGGTGGATTCTGATGCTCCAGACGCACGAGGAGGCGACACTCTCCTGGTTGGACTTCAAGACCCTCTTTAGGGCGGAGTTCGTACCAGTGACTTTACACTTAGTACTTATCCAGGAGATACTACAATTATAGTAGGGAAGCCTCACAATGGCCCAGTACTCGGTGAGATTCACTGACCTCTCTCGCTACTCCACCGACATGGTATGGGACCCATTCTTCAGGGCTCATACCTTTGAGCATGGTCTTTGGTGGGAGATCAGAGTGTCGATGATATCACTCAATATCTCGATGCAGGCTGGAGTACTCGAGCGAGCATTATTGGTGGAGATATTCTTATCTCATCAGGCACCGGTAGTGAGAGACACCACTGGATGATAGGTATCTGAGTCATCTATAGCAGGCAGTAGGCAGATGACGCAAAGGTCCAAGCGGGCCAGACCTTCTAAAGGACGACCCTAGGATACAGGGTTGGAGGTGCGGGGCTTGAGAGGTAGAGGAGGTCTTCTGAGGACTAAAGTATGTTACTCTTACGATAGATAGGAACACATGGATCGCGATTGTCTGACTCCACGCATGGACAATCAGCAGATGATCGAGGGGCCACCAAGGCAGTGGATGAGGTTCAAGTGAGGAGGTCCATAGGGCGGTGGATATGACAGAGGAGCAGTTCATGAAACAGGTGGTGGATGAGGGTTTGAGGTTCTACCACCACCACCCCTAGGTGGTCCACCCCGATCACAGGAAACGGGTGGACAGGGGCGAGCTCAACTTCAAGTGGTAGAGGCCTACAACCATGACACTCTAGAGATGATTAGAGTTATGATTTGTGTCTATTCCACCCAAGCTACAGCTCTTATAGACACATGTGTCAGTCACTCTTTCATTGCCATGACACTCTTTCAAATATCGGAGATTCCGATGGAGCCGTTGGCTTGATCCTTATGATTAAAGACTCCTACGAGAGAGGATTCGATGATTACACACTGGTGTAGGTAGTGTGATGTCACAAACCAACCAAGGTCAACCCTGAACCGGTCACCCGATCCAGTCCGTGACATGACCCAAGAGGCGTTCCTGATCCTCCCGGGCTGGTGACAAGTGCCAGGGCATCAACAGAGGATGTGGGAACGATTTCACCCATATAAATAAATAAATAAATCATAAATAATATAGAGCAGCACAAAAAAATAAACCAATTAAAGTAACTAAACAAGGATAAAAGAAAATAAAACTAACTGAAAGAGACAACCACTATCTCTGTGTGACCTCGCGGGTCACTCTCCAACTCACGACCAAACGTCGCCTAAGGCGAACGCACCCAAGCTGTAGCCTGCACAAACACTAAAAACAGAAAAGAAATGTATGCATGAGTATTAAAACTTAGTAGGATATCTCGATATCTATTCCCAATGCACTACCTTTAAATAAAGAAATTTACTAATTCCATGTTTGAACTAAATTATATAAAATATTAGTTTTCACACACACTTTCATTTCTAAAATAAGTATCAGTTCATTTCCCTTTTTAATTTAAAAAAAACAAGTTTAACGTATAAAAGGAATATGTATATTTCTTTTTAAACCATTTTCTACAAACCATTTAGAAATCCAAACTTCAGTTATTAGACAAAAAATAAAAACCACACATATCACACAACACACACCAAGGGCAATGGAAAAAGTGGCACATAGGGACCAACAACCAAACTAGTCCTCTCAACCATCCGCCACATACAAATAAACACCAAAGGAAACATGGGTAGAACCTAAGAGATCATGAACAATCTAGAATGTACTATACATGTGACTCATCCTAAAGGCATGCCCTAACTTGATGACGTCATAACGCCCTAATGCTCAGCATAGACCAACATGGCCTAACAGAGGGGCCCAATCCCCATAGCAACAATAACTCAGTATTCCCCTACTATGGGGCCACTAGCCAGTGTGTAATCTAAACTAGTGCAGCAATCGTTCTCAGAAGATTCACTCACTATGCCATGTTCCTATGTCAACACATGCAATGAAAAGGGGTGCGTCTACAATGTAAATCAATCAGTCACGATGCACAAATATCACACACAACTCACGCAATCAACGCACACCAAAGATCACCCCTTAGTAACCCCAAAGTGAGTTTTTCCAAAATAAAATATTTCATTAAAGTGCCAAACGGGCCTTCACCAACTTTAAAGAAAAACCTTGTTTCTCAAGAGAACCCGAAACACTTGTTCAGAAGAAATCAATTGTCTTTAAAACCATAACCACATTTGAAATTCTGTGAATTATGTTTAAAGGACAAACTGGATTTCTTTCACTGTTGGGTGTCTGTTCATCAAGAAAATATTTCAGGTGTGGTGTATAAAATAAACGGTTCTTTTTACACCAAATAATCATTTAAAAATTAATTATCTTATATTATTTTCTATTTATTAAAATTAATAAAATATTAACCAATTAATAAATTCTAAATTTAAAGGTGAGTGCAGTGGGGGACCTACCTCGACTCACAGCCCGGTTACGACAACGATGTGGTACGTCCCAACTTGTGCACAAATACGCGCCACTTGCTGACGACCACAATATCACGGAAAAACCCTGACAGTGCGCTGCAACAACGCAAAGCATCTAAAAACACAGAAACACTGTCTTAAAATAATCCAAATGAATAAATGGAGTAAAACCCACCTCGATACCAGTGCATATGAAATGAAACGAACCCAAAACATGCGGTAAAACCAAAGGCGCCCCGTAAATAGCGGCAGACAGTCTGAAGTGATCCAAATCGCTTTGCCTTCGGTGGCGGCGGACGGAGCGCGGTCCGATGTGACCCGAGACACCCTTCGTGAACCCAGCGAGGGGATTCGCAGCCACGTTGGGGCAACGCGGAGGCACTGCACGATGAGATTTGGGTTCATCGCTGCTAGCTGCCGGACAAGGGGGGTCGGGTTCTCCGAAAGCACACCGGGATGGGGGTAGAGAGGTTGCGTCATGCTGACTGGAAGGCCAGACAGGAGACGACATCCTGGGTGAACGTAGAGGTAAGCAGGGAAGGCGGGAGGTCGTCGGGTCGTTGCATGAGAGCGGGAGCAGGGACTGGCTGGGGCGAAGGTGGACAGGGAGGAAGAGGTCGACGAGGGTCGGATCACGGTAGGGGGCTACGGAGGGCATGCGATGGAGGCAGCCAACCCGAAGGAGGGGCCTGTGCGCGCTGGGGTTCAGGGCGAGCTTCAGCTATGCGCGGTCTGGATGGGTAGCAGACAGAGGAGGGAGCAGGGGCGACTGGGGAGGGGGAGGCCGCGCTAGGCGGAGGCCGGAGCCGGGTGCGCCAGAGGTCGCTGGGGCATGCCGGAGCTGGGTTCGAGGGCGGATCGGTGCAAGGCGAGGTAGAATAGGGAGGCTGCGGGTCCTGGGTGAGCAGGGAAACGGTAGCAGGGGCCATCCACGAACTGGTGCGGCGAATAGGTGCTGGAGGAGCAGGTCATGCGGGAGATGGAGGGAGCTTGGGACACTGAGGACAGGGAGAGTTGTAGGAACGTAGGAGTTGGGAGATGAACGGTTGGCGGGTGAGCGGGGCAGCGAGGCTGGTGGAGGGCTTGGTCAAGGCCGACCGGGGCACTGGGGCGTGCAGCAGGTGGGAGATGTGGCACTGCTGTAGGAGGCGTCGGACAGATGCGGCCCTGCTGGGCGCTGTGGACAGGTGAACAGGAGGGGGCAGCAGGGTGCGTGGAGAAGAACAGGAGGTTGGGTCGTTGCACAGGGGACACCCGCATGGAAGGAGGGAAAAGAGAGAAGAAAAAGAGAAAGGAAAAAAAGAAAAAAGAAAAGGAAAAAAAAAGAATAAAATAAAAGTAAAAGTAAAAATTAGATAAAAAATCATATTAATAGTAATAATAATAATAAGAATAATAAGAATTACAATAATAATTGTAATAATAATAATAATAATAAGAACAAAAATAACAACAACAATAATAAAAAAAACAATATTATAAATTATTGTTATTATTATTATTATTAAACATTTTATAAAATTCTTTTCAATTTAATTTATTCTTTTAATTTTATTATTTATCTAAACAGGTGGGCAACCACGCACTCACTAGATCCGAACGCAGGATCGGACCGAATGCACGGTGACCTTGCACCCACCCGGACCGAATGTGCGGTGACCGCTAGTAGTGCGGTGACTGCGCACTGGCCTAAGACCCACCAAAAACATTAAAGATTCAAAAATTCAAACCCAAACCCAAACCCGACTCTACCCAGAGTCACGGGACCGAGAAAAAAATAAAAAACATGGGCGACCATGGTCAGGGTGTGACAATTATCCCCACCACTAACACTTTCTGCCCCCAGAAAGTCACCAAGCCAATAGTTGACACAACTTGAGTTCATGCCCAGACAAAAACATAGAGAACCGAGAGCTTCGGGGTGACCATTCCCAACAAACTTCACACCCAACCAATCCAAGAAAAACCACGGCCTGAGATTGAGGGGATAACACGAGAGGGTTCTCCCCACCACAAGAATTTACTAATAAAAAAACTCTTGAAACCCAAAAAAACACCCCCCGGGGGGGGGGGGCAGCACGGGAACTCCCAAACAGAACTCATTCATCTTCCCCACATATACCGAACAATGCACCTGAGACTTGAAGAAAATCTTGTTATGGAACAATCCAACAACTTGTGGATGAGAAATTAACTCAACACCTCCCATCAACTTCACAAAATGAACACTCCCCTATCGAACACGACTAGGGCCAACTCAAAAACAGAACAGGTCCATTTATTCATGGGCCCATACCATTTAGATAGACTAAACAACTTAATAACCACACTGAGAACAGATAAGACTGCCTGGATTTTGGGGGAACGAGGTCATCACACCACCACAACAAGGATGAGATTACGACAGTGATGAGAATAGAACAAGGGAAATTTTGGATATTTCCATTCCAAATCTGGAGACATTATCTAGACCGAGGTTCCACACACCCTCAACAACTCCTGACTGTGCGCGAGCTTCACCCCGAGACCTGTGGCTAGGGCCCTGATAGCTGAAGCGTCTCCTGCCTCACAGTCAGGCATTTTCATCTTCTGGTCTCTAACTCCTTTTTTTCGATGTTTCAAACAACCACGATGGTCGTACCTTTTCAAAGGGATGCAACATGACGACTTAGAATGTCCGGACATGCCATACTGGTGGCACATAAGAGAGAGGTCTGACAAACTAGGAGCCGGTACCGTCAAGGATAGTTTCTTGGAGACAGGTTTCATCGGCCCGCACTCCTTGCCAGATGGGGAACCTTCGTGGAAGTCGTCCACCATTAATCACACCCAAAACTCTAACGACGATGAGACATTTCATCTTTACTAGTCCAAAACTGAACCCTCAAATAACTTTAGGGCGGTACAATCCTTAGATACCATGGGAGTTCCCAACAACCTGAAGACACGCTATCTTTCAGAACAATACAACTACCTCTAATAGACTTTGACTACCTCGATAGGCAAGCAACACACAAAAGGTACTGAGAACTGAGCATAACTCATTAACAAATTTGGGAGGCTTTCTGGGCGGCATACTCATAACAACACCAAAAACACCATCGAAACTGACATCGATCCAAAACTCAATCAAGGAAACAACACAAGCCAAGGGTAAAAGGCCCATAATCCAAAAATATACAAAACAAGGAGAAATCACTTTTCCAAAACCATTATTTCTTTACAATTTTTAAAAAACTCACCTATGGAACCTTATGAACCATCACATGTGCATTTATTCAATCCCGCTCGCATCGCCTGCGAATAAGTGCCCCCACGCACTTTCCATACATACCCATGCACGTGTGACCCTCCATAAGGAGTGCCAAGGTTCAAACACTTCTTTTCCTTATCAAATTCAAACACCTACAAAATTTTTCCAAACTAATATACCTTCTCTTTAAAAAACTCGCTTTAGTAATTTCAAAAATAATTTGGAAGAAACACTTTTCCATTTAAAAACCAATTTCACTTTTAATGCACACTCAAATCAACTGAGACTAAAACAAAACACAAGTAGTAATAACCCACTGGAATGAGAAACTAGTGCATATGTCTAACCCAGCAACATGGTGGTGATCCATGCCCCAAGTAAGGCATAACACTAAGAGGACCTTAAACCGGGCACTTGGACTCCACATGGGTCACCACCCCATGTGAGGCCACAAAGTGAACCGATTCTCCCCCATTGTCATTCCTCAATCCAAAACAACCAAAGACAAAAGATTCAAATCCTGGACTAACCCTAGTAACTCAGGTCTCGTCACGAGTGGTGGTGATCAGGCACCGACCCGTAACCTACCTCCTGAGCCCCGACAGTCCTAATATTCATCTACTGGACATCCCAAATAACAAAGGGAGCTCTGAAAAGCGAGGTCTGCTAAGGTCCGACCTCCTTTGATACCATTTTGTCATGAACCAACCCGGGTCGACCCTTAACCGGTCACCCGATCCGGTCCGTGACATGACCCGAGAGGCGTTCCTGATCCTCCCGGGATGGCGACAAGCGCCAGGGAATCAACAGAGGCTGTGGGAATGATTTCACCCATATAAATAAATAAATAAAGCAGAAATAATACAGAGAATTGAAAAAAAAAATAAACCAAGTAAATTAACTAAACAAGAATAAAAGAAAATAAAACTAACCGAAAGAGACAACCACTATCTCTGTGTGACCTCACGGGTCACTCTCCAACTCACGACCAAACGTCACCCAAGGTGAACGCACCCAAGTTGTAGCCTGCACAAACACTAAAAATAGAAAAGAACTATAGGTGTGAGTATTAAAACTCAGTAGGCTATCCCAATATCTATTCCCAATGCACTACCTTTAAAAAAAGAAATTTACTAATTCCAGGTTTGAACTAAATTATATAAAATATTAGTTTTCACACACACTTTCATTTTTAAAACAAGTATCAGTTCATTGCCCTTTTTAATTTAAAAAAACAAGTTTAACGTCTGAAAGGAATATGTATATTGCTTTTTAAACCATTTTTTGCGAACCATTTAGAAATCCAAACTTCATTTATTAGCCAAAAAAGAAAAACCACACATATCACACAGCACACACCAAGGGCAATGGAAAAAGTGGCACACAGGGACCAACAACCGAACTATTCCTCTCAACCGTCCACCACATACAAATAAATACCAAAGGAAACATGGGTCGAACCTAGGAGATCGTGAACAATCCATAACATACTATACATGTGACTTATCCTGAAGGCATGCCCTAACTTGATGACTTCATAATGCCTTAACGCTCGGCATAGCCCTACATGGCCTAACCGAGGGGCCCAATCCCCATAGCAGCAATAACTCAGTATTCCCCTACTATGGGGACACTAGTCAGTGTGTAATCTAAACTAGTACAACAATTGTTCTCAGAAGATTTAATCACTATGCCAGGTTCCCATGTCAACACATGTAATGAAAAGGGGTGCATCTACAATGTAAATCAATCAGTCACGATGCACAAATATCTCACACAACTCACGCAATCAACACACACCAAAGATCACCCCTTAGTAACCCCAAAGTGAGTTTTTCTAAAATAATTTATTTCATTAAAGTGCCAAATGGGCCTTCACCAACTTTAAATAAAAACCTCATTTCTCAAGAAAACCCGAAACACTTATTCAGAAGAAATCATTTGTCTTTAAAACCAAAACCACATTTTAAATTCCATGATTTATGTTTAAATGCCAAACTGGCATTCTTTCACTACTGGGTGTCCATTCGTCAAGAAAATATTTTGGGTGTCGTGTATAAAATAAATGGTTCTTTTTACACCAAATAATCATTTAAAAATTAATTATCTTATATTCTTTTCTATTTATTAAAATTAATAAAACATCAAGAAATTAATAAATTCTAAATTTAAAGTTGAGTGCAGTGGGGGACCTACCTCGACTCGCAGCCCGGTTACGACGATGATGTGGTACGTCCCAACTTGCGCACAAATACGCACCACTTGTAGACAACCGCAATATCACGGAAAAACCTTTCCAATGCGCTGCAACAATGCAAAGCATCTAAAAACACAGAAACACTATCTTAAAATAATCCAAATGAATAAATAGAGTAAAACCCACCTAGATACTGGTGCAGATGAAATGAAACGAACCCAAAAACATGCGGTAAAACCAAAGGTGCCCTGTAAATAGCGGCGGATAGTCCGAAGCGATCCGAATCGCTTCGTCTTCAGCGACGGTGGACGGAGCGCGGTCCGACGTGACCCGAGACACCCTTCGCGAACCCAGCGAGGGGATTCGCGGCCACGTCGGGGCAACGTGGAGGCGTTGCGCGATGATATTCGGGTTCGTTGCTGTTGTTCGCCGAACAAGGGGGGTCGGGTTCTCCAAAAGCACACTGGGAAGGGGGCAGAGATGTTGCGTCGCACTGGCTGGAAGGCCGGACAGGAGACGATGTCCTGGGAGAACGCAGAGGCAACCAGGGAAGGCAGGAGGTTGTCGGGTCATTGTAGAGAGCGGGAATAGGGGATGGTCGGGGAGAAGGCGGACAGGGAGGAAGGGGACGACGGGGGCCGGATCATGGCAGGGGGCTGCGAAGGGCGCTTGATGGAGGCAGCCAACCTGAAGGAGGGGGCTATGCGCGCTGGGGGTCAGGGCGAGCATCGGCTATGTGCGGGCTGGCTGGGTAGTGGACAGAGGAGGGAGCAGGGGCCTGCACGGGCTGCTATGCGAGGAGTAGGAGGGTGGCGCAGGGTCTCAGACAGAGAGGCAGCGTGGTCGGGACATGGGTGAGGCAGCGAAGGCAGGAGGATGGTGGACAGGGTCGGCTGGGGAGGGGGAGGACGCGCTAGGCGGAGGCTGGAGTCGGGTGCGCCAGTGGTCGCTGGGACGCACCGGAGCTGGGGTCGAGGGCGAATCGGCGCAAGGCGAGGCGAAATATGGAGGATGCGGGTCCTGGGCGAGAAGGGAAATGGTAGCAGGGACCGACTGCAGACTAGTGTGGTGGAGAGGTTCTGGCGGAGCAGGTCATGTGGGAGATGGAGGGCGCTTGGGACACTGTGGACGGGGAGAGTTGTAGGCGCGCATGAGTTGGGATCCGAACGACTAGCGGGTGAGCGGGGCAGCGAGGCTGGCGGAGGGCTTGGGCAAGGCCGACCAGGGCACTGGGGCGTGCAGTAGGTGGGAGACGCGGCGCTGCTGTAGGAGGCGCCGGACAGATGCGGCCCTGCCGGGCGCTGCGGACAGGTGAATAGGAGGGGGAAGCAGGGTGCGGGGAGAAGAACAGGAGGCTGGGTCGCTGCGCAGGGGACACCCGCATGGAAGGGGGGAAAAGATAGAAGAAAGAGAGAAAGGAAAAAAAGAAAAAAGAAAAAGAAAAAAAAGAATAAAAAAAAGTAAAAGTAAAAATTAGATAAAATAAATCATATTAATAGTAATAATAATAATAAGAAGAAGAAGAATTACAATAATAATAGTAATAATCATAATAATAATAATAACAACAACAACAACAACAATAATAATAATATTATTATTATTATTATTATAAATTATTGTTGTTATTATTATTAAGAATTTTATAAAATTCTTTTCAATTTAATTTATTCATTTAATTTTATTATTTATCTAAACAGGTGGGAACCGTGCACTCACCAGGTCTGAACGTAGGATCGGACCAAATGCGTGGTGACCATGCACCCACCCGGACCGAATGCGTGGTGATCGCTAGTTGTGTGGTGACTGCGCACTGGCCCGAGACCGACCAAAAACATTAAAGCTTCAAAAATTCAAACCTGAACCCAAACCCAACTCTACCCAGAGTCGCAGGACTGAGAATAAAATAAAAACATGGGCGTCTGTGGTTAGGGTGTGACATGTGAGATCTCACTAGGAGGTGAGATCTTTAGCTGGGATCTCTTTGTAGCAGTGTCGATGCCTTACGACGTCATCTTGGGTATGGACTGGCTATCCACAGTCCATACTCAGATCGACTATTTTAGGCACAAAGTGTGGTGTGTTCATGAGGATGGGATCAGGTTTTCCTTCATCGGTGAGAAGGGAAACTTTGCAGCTCAGGATGGACTTTCTCGAAGGAGGGTGCAGCCGATCACTCATCAGTTGACTAGCCATACCCTCGGAGTAGTTGACATGAGGAGTCCGAGTTATCCTATAGTGATTGACCAGTATGTTAATGTCTTTCCTGATGATGTTTTAGGACTATCTCCTCATAGATAGATAGACTTTTACATCAACTTGTACCCCGGGATGACACCAATATCTCCACCAGAATATCAGATGGCCCCCATGGAGTTATGTGAGTTAAGGGTACAGTTGGAAGACTTGTAAATGAAGGGGTTCGTAAGGCCCAGTGTTTTTCCTTGGGCAGCCCCGATTTTGTTTTCCAAGAAGGCAGATGGGAGTCTGGGGATTTTTTTGGACTATCAGCGCCTGAACAAGGTGACAATTAATAAAAATTATTCTCTTCCGAGGATTGATTATCTCTTCGACCAGCTGAAGGGAGAACGGTGGTTTTCAAAGATAGACCTCAGACCAGTCTGTCATTAGCTCAAGGTACGGGATGAGGATGTACCGAAGACAGCCTTTAGATGTCGGTATGGCCATTATGAGTTCTTGGTGATTCCCTTCGGCATGACCAACCATCCAGTAGTGTTCATGGGGCTCATGAATAGGATCTTCCAGCCTTACCTCGATCGCTTCATGGTAGTCTTCCTTAACGACATCTTAGTGTACTCAGCATCGGAGGAGGAGCACGTCACACACCTACAGATAGTTCTAGATACACTCTGAGATCACCAGATTTATGGAAATCTCTCGAAGTGCCAGTTCTATATATGAGAAGTCCACTTCCTGGGGCATGTTATCTCGGAGGCTGGAGTTGCAATGGATCCAAAAAAGATAGAGGCAGTGTTTGCTTAGGATCCACCCAGGAGTGTGACCGAGGTGTGGAGTTTCTTGGGATTGGATGGTAACTATTAGAGATTTGTACTTGACTTCTCCAGGGTAGCGGTACCCTTTTCACCTTTGAAGAAGAAGGGTGGCCTTTTTTTTGGACAGAGAAGTGCCAGCAGAGTTTCTAGGAGCTGAGGCGGAGACTGACGAGTGCCCCCATCTTGAGGATACTAGAAGAGGGCATTGGGTATGTAGTCTACTATGACGCATCGAGGACCGAACTATGTTGTGTTTTTATAAAGGAGTGAGCGGTGATCACATACAACTCACGGCATTTGAGACAGCATGAGAATAATTATGCTACCCATGACCTGGAGTTATCAGTAGTGGTCTTTGTGCTGAAGATGTGGCGACACTACTTGATGGGTGAACGGTTTACTATTTACTACGATCACAAGAGTCTCAGGTATATCTTCTCGCAGAAGGACCTGAACCTGAGACAGCAGCGATAGCTGGAGTTCCACCAAGACTATGACTTTGAGATAGTCTACACTCCTAGGAAGGGGAACATAGTATCAGACACACTCAACAGAAGGTCTTCTTTACAGTTACTGTGTGAGGCGACATAGCAGCTAGTCACATTGCAGATATCCTTTTTGGATAGAGATGGAGAGGCCTACCTCCACTATATGATGGTCACTCCCCTACTCCTTCAATGAGTTTGGGAGGATCAGCTTGAATACGTTGAATGTGAGACCTGGCGTGCTTAGATATCCTCAGGACAGCCTCCTTAAGTATTTTCTGAAGGTGGGGAGCATGTTATCCTCTTTAGAGGAAACACCGTGGTACCAGTGATGCTATGAGAGGAGGTGTTGAGGGAGTTACACACATCCCCTTTGGTGGTACATCCTGGAGTGGAAAAGATGTATCAGGACCTATAGCGTCAGTACTGGTGGACAGGTATTAATAAAGCGGTGGCGGAGTTCGTATCATTATGCATCACTTGTCAGCAAGTGAAGGCCAAAAATTAGGTACCAGTAGACCTAGATTAGCTACTTGAGGTTCCAAAATGGAAATGGGATGGTATATCCATAGACTTCGTGACAGGGATACCACATATGTCCAGGGGCCACAATTCCATCTGAGTGATCATTGACTGACTCACCAAGTCATCCCACTTATTACCCATCTGAGAGTAGGGATCAGTAGAGATCTTGAGACACCTCTACGTATAGGAGATTGTACAACTTCACGGTGTGTCATCGATGATCGTCTCAGATCGCAATGCACGTTTCACATCCCGCTTGTGGAATGAATTACAGGAGGCGTTTGGGAATAATCTACGCTTAAGCATCACCTTTCATCCTCAAACAGATGGTTAGACAGAGCGGACCATACAGACACTCGAGGACATGCTTTGTGCTTGTGTCCTTGATTTTGGCTGCAGTTGGGAGGACCACCTGCCACTTGTGGAGTTCACTTATGAAAACAGTCATCACTCCACCATCGGTATGACTCCATTTGAGGCCATGTATGGGTGACCTTACAGATCACCACTATGCTAAATAGACCCAGGGGAGTCAGCACTTATGGATCCAGAGTTGATACAGGCTATAACGGAGAAGGTGCAGATCATCTAGGAGAGGATGAAGACTGCACAGAGCCAGCATAAGTCTTATGCTGACAGGAGATAGAGAACCTTGGAGTTTGAGGAGGGAGACCATGTCTTCCTACGGGTCTCACCCCGAAGAGGATTACAGTGGTTTGGTCGGGGCGGCAAGCTATCTCTAAGGTTCATCGGACCTTTCCAGATCCTCAGTAGAGTAAGAAAGGTGGCATACCATCTATATCTTCCCCAACAGACGCACCAGGTGCATAATTTTTTCCATATGTCGCAGCTGAGGAGGTACGTGAATGATCCATCATACATTATCGACTAGGGAGAGTTGGATATTGATGATGGGGTGATGTTTGCGGAGTTCCCGGTGGAGATAGATGATTGACAGGAGCAAGTCCTTCATGGGTGGTCGATTCCTCTGGTGTGAGTTCATTGGAAGCACAAGAATCTTCAGGAGAGCACATGGGGGCAAGAAATTCAAATACGTGTTCAATACCCCCATTTGTTCCCCTAGTTTTGTTGTAGCTTTCGGGGATGAAAATCCCTAAGGTGGGGAGAATGTAAAGACCCATAAATTCCATATATATTTTTTAAATTATTTGGGATTATTACGAGTTCTTAAAAATTGATGGCATGTGATTCCAAGGCCTAGAGAGCCCGGAACGGATTTTTTGAACTTTCTTTAAGGTATGTTCAGTAAACGTGCGGGCAGTGTTTTCTATCTATTGAATTGCTGCTCAGATTAAAAATCTGAAGGTACCGTTGAATCTGCAGCACCAAGATTCGATTAAGAGAAGCTTAACTTCGACCAGCAAGAGTCGGATGAAAAAGATAATTTCTTGGACTTTACAAAAAATAATAAAATAACTAAAGTTTATTTTATTTTTCATTTTTCCACCATTGGAAAAACGGTGGTGGGACCACAGTGCAACGTCAAACCATTTAATGGCTTGACTCATAAGTTGTGTAACCACATCGTTTGGTGAATTAAAAGGATGTGTAACCGCACTGTTGAGAGAATCAAGAGGTTCATTAATTAAACTCATTAATGAACCTCATTAATTATGCGATGCGTTAATCTCCACTTTCCCTCTATTTAATCTAAGATCGGGCATGGGTTTTTGGAACTCAAGAGAGGAACCTCTAACGAAGTGCCGCAATATCTTCCACCAACCCAGAATGAGGCTTCGACGACTGTTGGAGGATTTGACGATGAGCACCAAAGGACGTGAACCTTCTCCTTCGTCCGCAACACCCTCAGACATGGACACTTCTTCCTCGTCCACAGCAACTTATAACGAGCTCGAGGTTGGGGGTTATATGCTTGATTTCTCCCTTTAACCCATTCTTGAATATTATGAAGAACACAGATCAACAGTCCAATGAGTTGATCCATGTTTTATTCTTTAATGTGGGATGATATTGTGGGGTTTTCTTTATGGGAGTTTTTTATAATTAAAATATCCTTCCCATGTTGTTATGCTAATGTGAAGGGTGCAGTAAAAACAAACAAGGCCCAGATCCTCCTCTGAACTCGGTTGTGGTGGCATTCTTTGTGGACAACCAGAATATTTGGCGGCAAAGTGGAACCAAGGTCCGTGCAGCGCAGACGCCATCCCGGAAGGGCCGTAGGTGCAGACGAGAATAAAAGAGGACAATAGGAGCTTCACCGGTGGCCTGCAGAGGCTTCGTTGGCATGACGACACTGGTGACCGAGGGAGGCGGTGGCTGGCACCCACAGGCTGCAAAGGAATGGCGGTGCCCAAAGGCACTGCGGCGGACAAGGGGGCGGCTGGCCTTCGTCGGCCGCGTTGAAGTAGGGTGGTGCACTGCGGTGGAAGGGCATGGCTTCGAGCCACGGCAGAGGGAAGACTCGCGCCTGAGGGTCCATTGTTGGCCAGTCCACGCGGACTGGCCAGGGGAGTGCGGAGCCATCTGACACTGCTGTTGAGTTGGGTGGCGCGCTATGGCGGCGCGCCGTGGAGGAAGGTCGCTGCTTTGAGCCGCGACGGGGGTGAACCCATAGTCCGTGGTGGAGGGAGGACCCATGGTCTGCGGATCCCACGCGTGACCAGTTCAGCGGGACTGGCTGGGAGAGGCGGCGCCAACCGACGCTGCTGTCTTGAAGGCTTGAACAGCTAAATCCATTCGAGAGGGGAGCAGACCCTTGCGCTCGGCCAGCAGGCTGAATGATTCTGCGGCCCGGTGGGCCGCGCCCAACCAGGTGGGTCGGGCCGAACCCACGGCCCAGTGGGCCGAGACCACGGCCCATCCGAACCAGGTCGAGCCCATCCCCTTCGGGTCAGACCGGGTCGGACCGGACCCGAACCCTTTTTGGTCTAGTTACGCTTAAATGAGTGTATCTACTAAACCGAATGTCTGTTTGATGAACCATCAATGGCACCAGAACCCTTAGGATGAGATAGTCCTTTTGAGATACTCTATGTGAGTTTTGGAGAAAGTTGGAGTTTTTTCAGGTTGGATCGTACCTGAATCCAACCGGGCCCTCGGTATTAAAATGCCTATAACTTAGAGACCGGGCGTCCGATTGATGCACTATTTGTTGTGTTGGAACCCTTATGACATGGAGGTTCATCAGGTTAGTTCTTCTTGGGACTTCACAGTAGTTGAGGTACGACCGATGGATTGAGGAGAGGATCCTCCCGATATCATGCATGTGTTGTGCGGGAATCTAGTGGCTGGCCGAGATGTGAAGAATGAATAGAGATCCTGTGTTGATCAGCACTGAGTGATCCTGTGTGGATCAGTGTCGAGAGATCCTATGTGGATCAGCACCGAGCGATCCTATGTGGATCAGCATCAAGCGATCCTGTGTGGATCAGCACCGAGCGATCCTGTGTGGGTCAGCAGTAGAGCCTCATGACAGAATAAGATGATCTATCTTTATGACTAAACACCTGTACATTTGTACTTAAGTTAAACCTGGTGTAAGCTGTCTTTTTCTTTGTGCTTTGTGATTGAGATCATGCTTTTTGGTTTTTCTTTTGTGGAATTTTGAGAGACCTTTGGGGGTCTCAGGGTCCCTACTGGGTGTTGTTATACTCACCCCTGCACTGGATTCGCCCACACCTGTTGTGTCTTGTGCAGATGACAGGTAGCTTTGACTAAGTCTCAAGGATTCAGGACTCGATGGTGTATAGAGGTAACCGGTTGTCGTGGAGAGCTGCAGCAACGAGCTGTACCTACCCTTCAGGTAGGATCTTTGGCGGACGACCTCAGAAGCATTTTTCCCTTTTTGTTGTATTCCCATTTCAGTTGGGCTTGTATTCTGGCCTCTTTACTTCAGTACTTACTTTTACACTTTGTGGTGGTTTTTAGTTGTGGTTGCACCTTTCTTATTCCATTGTGTCTTACTTGTGCATAGTGTACCATGTCTGGAAGGTTAGTGTTAAAATCTATAAATTATGTCATATAAACATGTTGACGTGGTTTAAATGTCATAATTTCATACATCAACCTCACCACATCAATTAATTTATAAGCACCAATGATTATTCATACCTCAACATCATTTTAAGTAACACAAAACAAAAAAAAACAGAATTAATAAGATTTAAATAGAAAAACTCCACAAAAAACATATTTTAATTGTTTTCATATTTACATCATTTTCCTCTCTAACATTCCCTTCTTTAGAAACATATTAGGCAGCATACACAAAAAAAATCACCCTACCAAAGATGTCACATCAACTTGGATTGGGATTTATTCACCTTTTTCACATGTGACCAACTTATTTACAATGAGAACAATGATACAAGTTCTTATTTTGAAATTGAGACTCAATACCATTATGAGATGGTCTACCGGGAGGATGAGAAGTCTTCAGTGGTTGCAAAAAAGTTTGATCCATATAATCATTATATGTCAATGCATTCAAATGTGGCATATCTTGGTCTCAACCGAATGCATAACTCCAAGATAATTCTTTTATTGGGTGTTAAACTTATAACAATCTTCTACATATATGTACAGGCTACCACATACTTTTCTTATTGTTTCACATGCATGAGCACAAGGGATCCCACTCATTTTCCATGTTTGACAAGTGCATTCTCGACTACCTAGTTGTATCTTTATATCCACATTACTGGTTCAAACTAAGACAACATTATGTCAATATTTTTCTACTATCAAAGTTTCATCCCTTAACACATTCAACGTCAATTTTGACTCAATATTGGGACCAACTCCATTTCTCCACCTTTTCATTTCATCCTTGGTGGTAAAAAATTTCTTACTCAGTTTCTCACGATGTTCATTAATCAACACACAAATATTGTGTCACCTGTCCTTGGAAATACGGGCTTTGAATGATTCGGCTAAATTGGTTGTGATATGATCTCATCGATGGAGTGGAAATCATGACATTTCCCACCTTTCAACATCACCATCATTTTTAACCCATCTTGAAAATTTTTGGACAAAAGCTTCTCAAATTCTTCATATGAACATCGAAATCACAGTCCAACTAAGAATAAGCAATGACATGCAATAATTTCAATGCCTTATAATTTAAATATCAAATTAAAATACATAACATGTGAACAAAATATTAATTTGAAAATTTTTACATGTTATTACCTTTGATCTACATCCACTATCAACCGCAAGAATTCATCCGACCTCAAAATAATGTAGACATGATCAAAACTTTCATTGAATGTGAACAATTTCTGAATTCCCCCATCATCTATAAGGTCTAAAAGAATATCATTGTCAATATTTAACGTGTATTTTAAATCTAACAATGAAACATCGCACTTTAGAATCAATGATACTAATTTTTATATTTCATCAAATGAAATTCCTTCTATGAGCACTCTACGCATCGATCTTCGACCTTCATAATACATTTTCCTTGTGAATCACCGACAAGTACTCCATCAAAATGAAAATTACAAAAAAAAAATTTTTGTAAATAATTTGATATCACCTTGTATCAATCAACCTACAATGTTAATGAATATAAGACATTAAAACTCATTCTTGGATCATATTTACATCAATTAACAAAATAAATCAAAAACAATATACACAACATTGAATTTACAGAAAATTTGGTTTTAGATACACCAGGTGCTGGGAGGGGGGCAAGAGCGATAAGTTGTTGGTGAGAGAAGAGTCGACGGTGGGAGGACACTCCTAGGAGCAAGGTGATTGTGCCACCAGAAGGATGATCGCAAAAGATGACAACGGGACGAGCATTGGATTGGAGGAGCGCGTTGAAGGGTGACTGGAGTAACATGTCACGACCCGTCCTCAGGGCCCGTGCCATGACTACCCCAAGCTCGCCTTCCATAGGCCATGGGCTGGCGACTAGCACCAAAGGCGTAAATCCCGATAACTGGGAAGACATTGCCTTTATAAAAGTAAACAAAACACCATAGAGTACAAGAGGAAGTAAAACACTAAGTAAAAAAGAAAGTGTTGAAAAGTAAATGGGCCAGAATACAAACCCAACTGAAAGTACAGCTACAACTGAATGAAAGTACAACAGAAAAAGACAAATAGCTGGAAGAAAGGAAGCAGCTCCTAGGTCGTCCTCCTTGGATCCTACCTGAAGGGTAGGTACAGATAGCAGAGCTCCTGGATCATCCACCACGGATCCTACATGAAGGGTAGGTACAGATAGCGCAGCTCCTGGATCATCCACCACGGATCCTACCTGAAGGGTAGGTACAGATATCCTCCACAATGCTCTCGCCCGTCAACCTCCTCCGAGTTTCGTCTCGCTGTGAAGTCCACCTCCGGATACTGACTCATCGTGTGGTCCACCTCCGGGCACCGTCCAGTCCTCGAACACTCGGCCTCTGTCAGCGCTTCCCGTCATCTGCAACCAACACAATGAGGTGCGGGCATAGCCCGTGTAGGGGTGAGTATACGATACTCAGTAGGGACCCCGAGACCCTCAAGGTCTCACTAAATCAAACAAGGATAACCACAAAGAAGGATCTCAACAGATAACCCTTACTTAGGTATAAGCCCAAACTTATACCTAAGTTATCAAGTAACTCATCTCAATCATTAGGAAACACAAAGGTTATTAAATCAACGGATAACGACTACTTAGGTATATTCCCATACATATACCTAAGTTATCAAGTGACCCATCTCAATCATGAGGTAAACACAAAGGTCATAGACTCAGCTCAAACCAGGATTTTTATTATCGAAACTGTAACTGCTGAAGAGCCCCGTCTCTGGAGTGTACAGTGGTCCTGTCACGACTCCGAGGTACTGCTCACTAACCTAAGACAGCTGAGGTACTCCTCCTGTCGAGTACCATGGGACAGCCACCCAAACACATTAGTGCTTCCCGCCGGGGTATGCCACCCAAACACAGTAGTGCACACCCCCTAATAGCCTGCAGAGGTACTCTCTGGACGAGTACCGCAGGTCTGCACTGTCACACAGTAGTGCTCCGTCTGCCATGGGTCTGCACCCAAACAAGTAGTGCTCCGTCCACTGGGCTAGTCGACTCACTCCAAGTTGAGTTGGTCAAGCAGTCGTCAGGTCTCAGCCGGCTACACGGTCTCCATACTCCGTACGCTCGTCTCCGGGAGGGTCCGCTCCACCAGCTACAGGTAGATACTCCAAGTATATCAAATTTTCACGAAGAAGTATCTCAAAGGACCGTCTCGTCATAGGGGTCTCAACGCAACAGACGGCGCGTCAATCGGACGCCCGGTCTGTGAGTTATTAGCCTTTTCGTCCCAGGGCCCCGGTTGGTTTCGTGTGCGAACCAACCCGGACGTATCTCAACTATACCCTGAACTCTCATAGGGTATACTCATAGGGACCATTTCTCAACGTGATCACCAACGCCGCTGACGGTTCGTCAAACGGACGTCCAGTCTGAAAGTTATCAGCTTTTCCGTTCCAGGGGCCCGGTTGGATTTCGGGTACAATCCAACCCGGAAACTATCCAAATGCAACCAAAACTCAGGAGAAGTTTTCCAAAAGTTCCGTCTCATCAATAGGAAACCAAAAAAGTTGACGGCACATCAATCAGACGTCCGGAGCTCAAGATATAAGTGTTTCCGCTCCGAGGGCCCGGTTGGTTTCGTGTTCGAACCAACCTGGCCATACCCAAAGTTCTCCGAAACCCTAAGTGTAATATACCAAAACGACCTCCTCTATTCAAGGATCGCTACGCAACTGACGGTGTGTTTATCGGAGGTCAGTGGCCCAAGATATGGTCATTTGAACGAAAAATGCCCGAAAATAGGGGGTCCGGGCCCGGTCCGACCCGGCCCGAGACCCCCTGGGTCGGCCCGAACCGGGTCTGGGTCCGGCCCAATAGGGCACGGCCCGGCCCGGTGGGTGCGGCCCGGCCGGCTGGCCTGCCGCGCTGGCATGGCCGTGTGGCCGCTCGGCTGTCCGGCTGAGCGGAATAGGGGGGTGCGGTTGCCCCCCCCCCCCCCCCGTGAAAGAAGCCGCTGCCCCCGCGTGGGGGACGTTCCCTGCTAGCGACGCGGCCCGGCGCCGTGTCGTCCTTGGTCCCGTGCGGCCGCGGGACCAGCTGCGGTGGCCCTTCCCGGCGGTGCGTCGGGTGCAGCCGCCTCCGACAGCCGGCGCGGCGCGCCGGCAGGATTTTCCGCGGACCACCGGACGCGCTCCGGTGGTCCGTTTTGCTCGCCACCTTCACCAACGGTCCTCCTGGGACCCGACCTTCACTACAGAGGCTTCAAATTGACTTTGCGGCCCCGTTTTTCGTCGCCCATCAATCCGCGCACAACGATCAACCAGCAGAGTCTTTGAATCGCCTCCGCGGCCCCGACTCCGGCCGCAGTTTTGTTCGGCCTCAACGGCACGACGCGACGGCGCCGCGCTTCTTCATCGCGTTCTTTCTTGTTTCCGCGCGGTGCCATTGCACCGCGCTGCCTTTGTTCGTGGCGCAACGAACAAAACAAAAAAGGGGGAGGAGAGTCGGCCGTGTTCGTGCGGTCCGACCTCCTCCCGTTAAGTTGATAACAAGATGCCCAAAAGACGAAGAACGACAAGGATTTTTCACAAAAAAAAGTAATCAAACCAAACAGTTTTTCCCCGAAATCAAGAATTCCCAACCCGCAAACATATTCTTCGCGGAATAACTTAATATTTAGTTGATCTCTGTTCTTAGATTTAGAAGGAAGTAAACAAGGGTTCACTAACAATCACAAATAAATTCCCTACCTCGAGTGTAGTCGAACGAAGGCTCGTCGCGGAATTGCACATCGCGGAAGAAGGCGTCGTGGAAGGGGGATCGTCGCGGAATTGCACATCGCGGAAGAAGGCGTCGTGGAAGGGGGATCGTCGCGTCGCGGAGAAAAGATTCTTCGGCGTCGCGTCGTCGATCTCCGATGATCCGGCGTTCTTGTCGACCTTCGTCGGAGGTCGGCGTTCTTCGCGTTCTTCGACTAAGAACGAAGAACTTCGAGACTTTGAGTCGTTCTCTCCAAAATCCTCCCGCACAACCCAAGCAACAACAATAATAAAATAAGACACCTTCTTATTTTATTACTCAATCCTTCAGTTTGAAATTCAAAATTGAATCAAACAATTTACTCAATTAATTGCAACATTTTAAACCGCCCAATTAATAGAGGCGTTTAATATTTAATTAAACGCACGAGTTGACTTCGTTTAATAGGGGGTGCAGGTGCGTTACTTTAATCAAAAAGAGGTTGAGGAAGTTGAAAGGGTGGGGCTCATGTGGGCCCCAACCCACTAATATCCTACCTAGCGGATTAGTTAGGATGTGGGTCTCACTCAACCACTTAGCTTAGGTTAACACTTCCTTGAATAAAAATAAAATTTGTTGCATAGTATTTTATTTTATTCTTTAGTTAACCCAATTAAGTAAAACTCCACCTGAGCAAACGCAACTCCAGAAAAGGTGTTCTTAAGTAATTATCGGCGTTGTGATTCCATCGGTGCCCTTGGATTTCAATTCCGAGCACCGGTTCAAAAGTTAGAAAAACCCGCTCGTTCCTTCACTAAACGTACCCGAGCTAAACTTCGAAAAATGATTCCGGGCACACCGGGCCTCGGAATCAGGTGCCGTTAGAAACTGTATTCTTGTAAAATCCCAAAGAAAATTAAGAAAAAATTTCCCTTGAATTTTACGGGTCTTTACATTACTCCCACCTCAGGGCTTTACGTCCTCGTAAAGCTTGAACACAAACTAGGGATACAAAAGCGGTATTGAGCATGCATCTGAGCCTTCCACTCCCATGTGCTTACCTGGAGGTTCCCGTACTGCTATTGAAAGCGCACCTGAGGAATCGACCGTCCTCGTAGGATCTGCTCCTGTCAATCCTCGATCCCCACTGGAATCTCTGCGTATGTCTCCCTGTCATCGACGTGCAACTCCCTGAGGTTGATGATGTGTGAAGGATCATGCACGTATCTCCTCAGTTGAGATACATGGAAGTCGTCGTGCACCTGGTGCAACTGAGGTGGATGGGTCAAGCGGTAAACCACCTCGCCTACCCAGCTGAGGACCTAGAAAGGTCCGTTGAACCTCGGAGATAACTTGTCGCCTCAGCCACATCTCCGTAAACCTCATCGAGGTGAGACCCGTATAAAGACGTGATCGTCATCCTCGAACTCTAGAGGTCTCCAATTCCTGTTAGAACTGAAACTCAAAACGACAGCTGCCACGAGGGTATGGTTGACCGACTCAAAAGTGATCGATCACACCCTCCTGTGCATGAGTTTATCTTGTGCTACCTAGGGTTTCCTTTTCGCCGACCAAGGAAAACTCATCTCGACGTCGTAGTTAAACCACAACCTTTTTGCCTAATACCGTCAATTTGTGTATGAACTATGATTGCCTAGTTCATACTCAAACCAACATTGTAAGGCCTCGACACTGCCACCAAGAGATTCCAACCAAAACTCTCGCCTCGAGGGTATGACCACACCATCGGCGTAAGTTTGATTATCGAGTCTTCTCCCAAGGTATCTCCATATGTGAGGGTCAAGTCTACGGCTTACCGGAAACTCTAGGTCTGGGACAAGATTTGTGAAAGCAAGGAATGATTCATATCGACGTTTGTTACTAAGACAGCTAGTAGTGGACACAGACTGTCCCTTGAATCATTTTTAGAGCCATTGGGTCACACTCCTTAATCGCATGCAGTCGCACTCTTCCTCTGCCCTCCATCTCCTTGAGCCTGGCGGGGATAACTAAGGCGGGTGGTTGTAGCATGTTAAAATGTACACCACCTCATGCTACTCTCCTATCTCTGCCTCCATGTCTGCTGCTTCGCAGACTCATCTCTCCTTAAAGCTTCCTCTTCTTGAAACATTTAACATGCTCGAGTCTCTAAGATTGGTGCCGGTTTCCTGTTTCTTACTGCACTGTGCAGTCTTCATCCACTCCTGGATGATCTGCACCTTCTTTGCTTATGATCTGAAAGAGCTGCTAAGATTTCTACCTTGTCGAAAAGAGAAACTCAGTCTCATCCCCCTGATAAACCACGCCCATTGCCTAATACAGTCAATACTGACATGAATGATGCATTCATGTCATGGATGACGTCGTAAGGCCTCGACGTAACTACCAAGAGATCCAACCGTCACTCTCGCCTCCAAGGGTCGAGTCACGCTGTCGGCATCAGTGTGAGGTCACTGGGTCTCCTCCAGTAGAAATATCGAAAGTGAGGTTCAAGTCAACAGTTTTAACCGGGACCTCTCAGTATCAACCAAACAAAAGGACAGGAAATCAAACATCACAAAGCTAAGTGTCTTTTTATTACTGCAACTCATAGTACAAAGACACAAATACAACAACAACATGGAACTAGAAGTACCAAGAACAAAAGTAATATACTAGTTCCGCTCATGTCCACCTGTTCCCGGAGCTCTACTGCCTTGTCCACCGCTCGGCTGTTGCTCAAGCACCTGCCGCTGCTTCTGCCTCGGTGGCTCCTCCAACACCCGCGGATCAACTGTGCGGGGGGTCAGACAGTCACGTGCCAGGTGACCCTTCCTGCCGCATTCATAACACTTCCTGCTCCTCGTACGATTGGCTCTGGTCCTCTTGGACCTATGCATCATCTTTCTACTGCCTACAGATGACTCGACTACTGATGGAAAACCATGCGGCAAAGGCAGCAGCTCCTGAACACGCTTGGGGTGCAGAGCTACTGGTACAAACTCCACCCTAAAGAAGGTCTCGAAGTCTCCCCATGTGAATTTCATCCCGTCCCAAAACTGGAACAAGCGGCTCCACCACCTACCTGCTGCTGCCTGAAGGAGGCTGGCAGCAAAGATCACCATGAAGTCTGTTGGCATCCCCACTAGCCTGAAGACTCTCACCACAGCCTCCAGCCAATCCTCAGCCGCCTGCGGGTCTGTCTCTCCCCAGAACCTAGGTGGCCTCTGGCGCTGGAACTCGTGCAGCGCGCTCAAGCGGCATGCATCGCCTACTGCTGGGGCTGGTGGCATCGGTGGCCCAACGTATGGTAGTACCGCTGGTGCCTCCGCTGGTGCCTCAACTGCAAGAGGGCCCTATACCGAATCCTCGTCGCTCGGCAGGCTGTCAGTACGCACATCCCTCTGGGCTCTAGCTGGTCATCCGTGGAAAGACATCCTGAAAGAAACATACGTGACACAGTCAAACGATTTATACCTGGTGAGCTGACCTGGTTTGAGCTATTTTAAGGGAAAACCTTTGAAAACACACACGCAATTAATGTTTTCGTGCACTGAGTCGGAAATCAGAAGTCAGGGTCCTAGTGTATGGATACGTCGGCCGCCCGCACCAACACCGGACTCCCTGAACTGAAAACCACACTCGGTACCCTTAACACTATAACTTCACAGAAAGAAAAAAAAATCAGAGTTTTAAGTTCTGCGGTAGAACCGACTCCTTTGATACCAATTTGTCACGACCCGTCCTCGGGGCCCGTGTCGTGACTACCCCAAGCCCACCTTCCATAGGCCAGGGGCTGACGACTAGCACCAAAGGCGTAAATCCCGATAACTGGAAAGGAATTGCCTTTATAAAAGTAAAAAAACACCACAGAGTACAAGCGGAAGTAAAACACTAAGTACAAAAGAAAGTGATGAAAAGTAAATGAGCCAGAATACAAACCCAACTGAAAGTACAGCTACAACTGAACGAAAGTACAACAGAAAAAGACAAACAGCTGGAAGAAAGGAAGCAGCTCCTGGGTCGTCCTCCTCGGATCCTACCTGAAGGGTAGGTACAGATAGCGCAGCTCCTGGATCGTCCACCATGGATCCTACCTGAAGGGTAGGTACAGATAGCCTCCACAACGCTCTCGCTCGTCAACCTCCTCCGAGTGTCGTCTCGCCGTGAAGTCTGCATCCGGATACTGACTCGTCGTGTATTCCACCTCCGGGTACCGTCCAGTCCTCGAACACTCGGCCTCTGTCAGCGCTGCCCGTCGTCTGCAACCAACACAACGAGGTGCGGGCATAGCCCGTGCAGGGGTGAGTATACGATACTCAGTAGGGACCCCGAGACCCTCAAGGTCTCACTAAATCCAACAAGGATAACCACAAAGAAGGATCTCAACGGATAACCCTTACTTAGGTATAAGCCCAAACTTATACCTAAGTTATCAAGTAACCCATCTCAATCATGAGGAAACACAAAGGTTATTAAATCAACGGATAATCACTACTTAGGTATATGCTCATACATATACCTAAGTTATCAAATGACTCATCTCAATCATGAGGTAAACACAAAGGTCATAGACTCAGCTCAAACCAGGATTTTTATTATCGAAACCGTAACTGCTGAAGAGCCCCGTCTCTGGAGTGTACAATGGTCCTGTCACGACTCCGAGGTACTGATCACTAACCTAAGACTGCTGAGGTACTCCTCCTGTCGAGTACCGCGGGAAAACAACCCAAACACAGTAGTGCTTCCCGCCGGGGTCTGCCACCCAAACACAGTAGTGCACACCCCCCTAATAGCCTGCAGAGGTACTCTCCGGATGAGTACCGCGGGTATGCACTGTCACATAGTAGTGCTCCGTTCGCCATGGGTCTGCACCCAAACAAGTAGTGCTCCGTCCATTGGGCTAGTCGACTCACTCCAAGTCGAGTCGGTCAAACAGTCGCCAGGTCTCAGCCGGCTACACGGTCTCCGTACTCCGTACGCTCATCTCCGGGAAGGTCCGCCCCATGAGCTACAGTTCGATACTCCAAGTATCTCAAAGTCCTGCGAAGAAGTATCTCAAAGGACCGCCTCGTCATAGGGGTCTCAACGCAACAGATGACGCGTCAATCGAACGCCCGGTCTGTGAGTTATTAGCCTTTTCGTCCCAGAGGCCCGGTTGGTTTCGTGTGCGAACCAACCCGGTCGCATCTCAACTGTACCCCGAACTCTCACAGGGTATACTCATAGGGACCGTTTCTCAACGTGATCACCAACGCCGCTGACGGTTCGTCAAACGGACGCCTAGTCTGAAAGTTATCAACTTTTCCGTTCCAGGGGCCCAGTTGGATTTCGGGTACAATTCAACCCGGCCACTATCCAACTGCAACCAAAACTCAGGCGAAGTATGAAAAAAGTTCCGTCTCATCAAGAGAAAACCAACAAAGTTGACGGCACGTCAATCGGACGTCCGAAGTTCAAGATATAAGTGTTTCCGCTCCGAGGGCCCGGTTGGTTTCGTGTTCGAACCAACCTGGTCATACCCAAAGTTCTCTGAAACCCTAAGTGTAATATACCGAAACAACCGCCTCGATCCAAAGATCGCTACGCAACTAAATGTGCGTCGATCGGAGGTTCGTGGCCCAAGATATGGGCATTTGAACGAAAACGGCCTGAAAATAGGGGGTTCGGGTCTGGTCCGACCCGGCCCGAGACCCCCTGGGTCGGCCCGAACCGGGTCCGGGTCCGGCCCAATAGGGCGCGACCGCTCGGCTGTCCGGCTGAGCGGAACAGGTGGGTGCGGTTGCCCCCCCCCCCCCCCCCCCCCGTGAAAGAAGTCGCGACCCCCGTGTGGGGGCCGCTCCCTGCTAGCGACGCGGCCGCGGGACCAGCCGCCTGCCGCCGCGGCGGCCCTTCCCGGCGGCGCGCCGGCATGATTTTCTGCGGACCACCAGACGCGTTCCGGTGGTCCGTTTTGCTCGCCACATTCGCCAACGGTCCTCCCGGGACCCGACCTTCACTGCGGAGGCTTCAAATTGACTTTGCGGCCCCGTTTGTCGTCGCCCGTCAATCCGCGCACAACGATCAACCAGCGGAGTCTTCGAATCGCCTCCGCGGCCCCGACTCCGGCCACGGTTTCGTTCGGTCTCAACGGCGCGGCGCGACGGCGCCGCGCTTCTTCGTCGCGTTCTTTCTTGTTTCCGCGCAGTGCCGTTGCACCGCCCCGCCTTTGTTCGTGCCACAACGAACAAAACAACAAAGGGGGAGGAGAGTCGGCCGTGTTCGTGCGGTCCGACCTCCTCCCGTTAAGTTGATAACAAGCGGCCTAAAGGACGAAGAACGACAAGGATTTTTCACGAACAAAAGTAATCAACCCAAACAGTTTTTCCCCGAAATCAAGAATTTCCAACCCGCAAACATATTCTTCACGGATTAACTTAATAGTTAGTTGATCCGCGTTCTTAGATTTAGAAGGAAGTAAACAAGGGTTCACTAACAATCACAAATAAATTCCCTATCTCGAGCGTAGTCGAACGAAGGCTCGTCGCGGAAGAAGGCGTCGCGGAAGGGGGATTGTCGCATCGCGGAGAAAAGATTCGTCGGCGTCGCGTCGTCGATCTCTGAGGATCCGACGTTCTTGTCGACCTTTGTCGGAGGTCAACATTCTTCGTGTTCTTTGCGTTCTTCGACGAAGAACGAAGAACTTCGAGACTTTGAGCCGTTCTCTCCAAAATCCTCCCGCACAACCCAAACAACAACAATAATAAAATAAGACATCTTCTTATTTTATTACTCAAGCCTTCAGTTTGAAATTCAAAATTGAATCAAACAATTAACTCAATTAATTGCAACGTTTTAAACCGCCCAATTAATAGAGGAGTTTAATATTTAATTAAACGCACGAGTTGACTTCGTTTAATAGGGGGGTGCGAGTGCGTTACTTTAATCAAAAAGGGGTTGATGAAGTTGAAAGGGTGGGGCTCGTGTGAGCTCCACCCCACTAATATCCTACCTAGCGGATTAGTTAGGATGTGGGTCTCACTCAACCACTTAGCTTAGGTTAACACTTTCTTGAATAAAAATAAAATCTGTTGCACAGTATTTTATTTTATTCTTTAGTTAACCCAATTAAGTAAAATTCCACCCGAGCAAATGCAACTCCGGAAAAGGTATTCTTAAGCAATTACCGGCGCTGCGATTATATCGGTGCCCTCAGATTTCAATTCTGAGCACCGGTTCAAAAGTTAGAAAAACTCGTTCGTTCCTTCACTGAACGTACCCGAGCTAAATTTCGGAAAATGATTTCGGGCACACCGGGTCTCAGAATCAGGTGCCGTCAGAAACTGCGTTTTTGTAAAATCCCAAAGAAAATTAAGAAAAAAATTTTCTTGAATTTTACAGGTCTTTACATAACACATTAAGGAGGCGACAATGAGATGAGTGCATGAGAGGAGACGACAATGAGATGAGCGTGAGAAAGGAGGTGGTGGATGGACAAGCACGAGAGAGGATGCGGCGACTTGACAAACACGGAAGAAAATGCGGTGGCGGGATGCGCACGGGAGAGGAGGGATATGGGCATAGGAGGGGATTAGGTCCGAGAAGGGGGAAATTTTTTAGGGTATAAACATCACTTCCATACCCAATGTAATAAAAGAAGGTCTACCTCAAATTATGCCTATGTTTTGGTAAGTGTCATTATCTCATAAAATTGTTACAAAGAGTGGTAGTGGGCGTGTTGTTCCAAACTCACAACCTCCCTCTTAAATATGATGATAACAATCATATTAAATATCATTATTTTTAAAATTTACACCCTAATTCCATTTCCTCAAAAATTTAATCGCCAATTCCTGTACAGTGGAATCCTTGGGTGAGGAGGGCACGGGATCAGTTAGTAGGGGGAGTGGTGTTCTAGCTTTAGAAGGCGACGGTTGACTCGCCGCCCCCGCCCAAGCTTTATCAGCCTCCCCGGTTTCCCTTCTCTTCATATTGCAAACAGAGATCCTCTGTTTTCAACACTCACCGGCCCTTCATCTTCACGATACTGATGGAACCCACCCATTCCCCCCGCACCAGAGTTGCGGCCTCCATCTCCGCCGGAATCCCAGAACAGAGCCCTAGACGACCGGAGCTTTCTCCGCCTCCCTCGTTGCCCTTCGCTCCATCTTGCAAACAGAGATCCTCTGTTTTCAATACTCACCGGCCCTTCATCTCCAAGATACGGATGGAACCCACCCATTCCCCCCGCACCAGAGCTACGCCCTCCATCTCCGCCGGAAACCCAGAATTGACCCGTCGGCGGAGAAGGGGAGACGTCAAACGCGGGATTTTCCGCAGATTGTTCAAGTTCGTAGCCGACGCGGCGGCGTCCCTGCTCCGCCTCAAACGCACAATGGAGGGGGAAAGCAGCTCCAGGCGTTTCCGCCGCCCCGGGCCACCGTTCCGCGGGCTTCGAGTGGGTCCAACTCCGGCGGTCTCCCCCATTCGCGATCGCGATTCCAAGGAATCATCGGAGCCGAGCCGCGTGGGAGTCGAGGGACGCCTGTCGGTCGGAAAACCGAAACGAAGCCGTCGTCCGAACAGAGGTGACGCGAAACGCCGGATTTGCAGGGAATTGTTCGCGATCGCCGTCACGGCGGGTTCGGCTCCGGTTGTCACCGCCGTCGCGGAGCAGCTGTAGCCGCAGTTTCCGTACCATCGGAAATTCAATGCCCCGCTTCGCTTACGGCGGAGCTCGAGTCTCCGTCCAATCCGCGGCCCCTGTTTGTCCTTCGTATTTTGTTCTCCGTTCAGCATTTTTTTTCTCCTTTAAAATATTATTGTCTCGATATATTTTTTGGAAAATAATGATGTACCGTGTTGCAATAATAAAAATAGTATTTCAAATAACTGGTTTTTTAAATATAATTAAAGGTCTGCATTTTATTTTTATTAAAAGCGTGGAAGTGAATGAAATAGGCCGAATTCAAACCTCACTCTAGCAAATATAAAAATAAATATGTTTATGGTTACAGTTTTAAAAGTAATGCGACTCTATTCTTTTTTAATATTGAAAGTCCCCGCTAAAAGTCCATGTGAACATAGACTTTTAGTTTGAACGGAAAAACGGAAACATTCTAAATTATATTTACTTAATTTTTCTACACCACTAATAGTGTTGCTCTCTTTGACTTAATGTCCCATTTCTACACCACTAAATTATATTTACTTAATTTAAATGTAACAATTCATGACAAGTTTTAAAAAACCATTACGAGTTAATTAAAACATGCCAATTAATTTGTTTCTCTCTCATTTCGAGAGTACAATTGGCTCCTCTCCCACTTTCCTTCGTGTGGGCCCCCAGACCTCCACTTTAACACCGGACACCAAACTTCATCTTCTTTGTGTGAATTATTTAAGATATTTTCTTGGTTAATTTGGCATTTTCAATTGTTGTGATCGAATATGATTGGTTCTTTGATGCGATCACTACTACAAATATGACCTTTTATCAACTTTAGAAAAACGCCTTTACATCATTAATAATCGAGACGCAGATAAAGGAGGAGTCCTCTTTAACATCACTAAAAAAAGACGCTGATAAAGACCCTTTTATCAGTGCTAAAAAAAGCGCTGATAAAATAGGTTGTTTATCAGTTTTAAAAAAACGCTGATAAATAGGTACTTTATCAACGCTTTTTAGCGCCGTTAAAGAACCTCTTTTATCAGCGTTTTTTTAAGACTGATAAAAGTTAAAAAACATAAAAAAAATAAAAACATATTTTCTGCATATTGGGGAGGGGATTCAACATTGCTTGAAGCCCCCTTTAACAGGCCCCACCCCCTTTAACAAGGCAAGCATCAATTCCATCCGCACGCGCAACCTGCCTCCCTCTAAATTCAAATCCCCTCTTGCCTAGGCAGCTAAGCCTTTACCACTCCACCATATTGCTTTGCTCTCCATTTAATAATATACCTATTTATTTATATATTTATTTATATTAATATATATATTGAGTTATATTAATATATGTATATATAGAGTTATATTTATATATTTATTCGTATATTAATGTATATTTATGTTTATTTATTTATATACATTTATATTTTTTATTATATATTAATATATATTTATTTATAAGACCAGTTTTAAATACATTTATAAAATATGCCTTTTTGTGATAAATACATATATACAACACACACATATTATATGTGTATTTTAACTATAATTATACATATATATATATATATATATATATTTACAAATATTATATATTAATATGTATATACATATGTTTAGAATATATAAATAATATAAATCAGTTTGTCAATATAGACGCACACAAATACACACACACACACATCATATAGGTATATAAATATTAATATATTTGTATTTTAAATAAAATGAATATTAGTTTTTTATTTAGATAGCCTTATATATTGAGAAATATACTTTATATGTAAATATGCTTAATTATTTATTTATAAAATTAAATTTTTATGGGTGAATATATAAAAAATATGTATATATTGTTATATAATTGCTTATAAATAACATTACATTGTGAAAAACGATAAAATTTCAAAGCTATAATATCAATATAAATGTAACCCCTTAGAATAAATTCAGTCTCCCGTGAAAAGGGTCAAAAGACCCCCTGAAACGAGGTTGAAATTCCATTGAATGTTAAAAAAATTGGGTATCCGGACTGAAAACTCAGTTTTGGAGGCCTTCTGGGCCTTTTTTGGCCTTGAAAAATGTGATGGAAAACCTCCTTCCATTACTAATGCGTAGAGCTCGTCGCAGGCTTCGATTTGATATGCTATAGAGCTCAAACGGACACCCGGATCAAAAGTTATGGCCGTTTGAAGTTTGAGTTATGTTTTCAACTTATTTTAGAACTTTTATTAATTTTTTGTTTTTTTGTGTCTTCAAATTGTTATTAAATGATTATTAGTCGATGATAATTAGAAAAATATTAATTAATAATTTTTTTAAGATATTTTATAAGCCATTTTCACTACATATCTTATATATTAAGTGGAAATGTTTATTTATATCTAAAACATATTTAAAAAATATATATTATATTTATATCAATATAAATATACTTATATATTTATATATCAATACATTATTGTTTTATGAAATATAGTTTTTTTAAATATACATTTTATCAACGTTAGGGAAAAAAGCGTTGATAAAGGGGTCCCTTTTAAAAGCGTTGAAAAAAAAAAACGCTGATAAAGGGTCACTTTTAACAGCGCTTTTTTAGCGCTCTTAAAAGTACCATTTATCAGCGCTTTTTTTGAGCGCTGTTAAAGGGTGGTGCTGCGAAAACCCAGTTTTGTGGCAGTGGATGACAATTACAAGATAAAAATAAAGTGCAAAAAATACAAAAATAAATGGATACTGGTTGTAACAAGAAAAACCCCTCAAAATGAGAGAGATAAAAAACCACAGGTAAATCGAATGATCTCACTATGATAAAATGCAGTTACTGACTCTCCCTCTTTCAATTGCATGAAGAAAACACTCAAAATATTCTCTCCCAAATAAATAGAGAAACACCTCACAAAATACCGCACTCAGAGCTAAAACCCAGGAGATATGTGTTGCTTGAGAAGCCAATGTTCAAAAATATTTGGGGGAGATCCCCTTTTATAGGTAGCCTTCACCCTCCTTTGTCCTCCCCTCCTTCCACCAAAAATAAATGTCTTACCAAATTAAAAGGGAGGGGGGAATGTTGGGAGCCACCCACTTTGAACAAATTAAATGGGGTGACCATTTTTCTCTCCCCCCAAAAGTCTCTTGACATATCTCCCACTTAGAGGTTTGATTGAGAACCAATCACATCACCACACATCCTTTCTATCTGCCAAATGTGATACTCATGTCTTTGCAAGACCGCTCGAGGATCTACACCAACTGAACTTTTCAGAGCTAATTGCCTTCATCAAGAAATTTGTGAGATTTTCTTTAGTATGGATTTTCTGTATATCCACATTTCCTTCGTCATCCACATCTCAAACAAAATGATATTGCACGCTAATGTGCTTTGCCCTTGAATGGAAAGATGGATTCCTTACAATATGTAAGGTGCTCTAACTGTCACAAAACAATGAAATCTACTTCTGTTTGTGCCCGACCTCCTCCAATAACCTTTTCATCCAAATCGCCTCTTTGCAAGCCCGTGTGGCTGCCATGTACTCTGCCTCGGTCATAGATAAAGCCACCACTGATTATAACTATGAAATCCTGCTCATAGTTCCACCTACAAGAGTAAACACATAGCCAGTAGTAAATTTCCTCCGATCAGAATCATCTGCAAAATCTGAATTAACATAGCCTTTTAATAGTGAAATTTGTCCTCCATAACATAATGAATCATCTGAGGTCACCCTAACATATCTCAAGATCCTCTTCACGATGCTCCAATGCTCTCATCCTGAATTTTCCATGCACCGACTAACTACTCCCATTGCATGTGCAATGTCAAATCTAGAACAAACCATAGCGAACATCAAACCCCCCATTGCTGATGCATACGACACTCGAGGCTTTTCCATAATCTCTTCTTCACTAGCGGGACTCATAATTAAGGATAACTTGAAATTAATAGGAAGTGAGGAAGAGATTGGATTACAATCTTGCATGTTGAAGCATTTCAAGACTTTTCTCAAATAATTCTTCTATGATATCCAATTTTTTCCATTTTTTTTGTCTTGGTAGATCTGCATCCCAAGAATCTTTTTTACCAGTCCCAAATCCTTCATATCAAACTCCCTAGCCAACTGTGCCTTCGTCTCTTGAATTTGATCATTGTTGGGGCTTGCAACCAACATGCTATCCACATACAATAGAAGAATGATAAAATCATTACTATAAAAACCCTTGAAATATACACAAGGATTTGAATGAAGTCACTTGTATCCAAGACTCGTGATATAGGAATCAAATCTTTTGTACCAACACCTCAACACCTATTTGAGACCATACAAAGATTTGTTCAACCTACAAACCAAGTTCACTTTACCTTCTTCAGAAAAACCTTCTGGTTGAAGAATATAAATTTCTTCATCAAGATCACCATGGAGAAAATATGTTTTCACATCTAGCTACTATAGATGTAGACTGTATATATCACACATTGCCAGAACTACCCGAACAGTTGTCAGTGTAACAACAGGAAAAATTATTTCATTGAAATCAATACCATCATTCTAAGTATATCTTTTGGCAACCAGTATCGCATGATATCTTTCCACATGGTCTTTTCCATCCCGCTTGATCTTAATGAACCATTTATCACTGACAGTCTTTATTCCGTGAGGTAATGAAACAAGATACCAAGTATTGTTCTTGTGCAGGGATTTAAGTTCTTCTTGCATCGCCACCATCTATGAGGATACATATAGACTTTAGGCCGCCTCCACTAAAGAAAATGGATCTATATCCTCCATCAATAATCAATATGAAATATTGCTCTCAGTGACATAGTATGAGTTCCATAGTGGTGATCTTTTCTCTTGAGTTGACCGTTTTGGTCCAGACTTAACTAGTACATGATCATTGCGCTCTGGTAATGCCTATAAGGAAACTACCGATTCCTCATTTAATTCATCTTTCACCTTGATTGTTGTAGTTTTTGTACTCTCTTTCTCTATGTATCAATCAATATTAATTAACATTTTATCTTCTATAAATACGACATCTACACTAATGATAATTTTTTGGACAGTGGGATCCCACAAACAATACCCCTTCACACCATCAATGTATCTCAAGAAGATACGTTCACTGGATCTCGAGTCTAATTTTGATCTTTCCTATTAAACAATGAATATATAGGACTTTGAAAATATACAACTGAGAATAGTTAGTGGGTTTACTAGTCCTTATCTTCAACAATGTCTCCAGATCAATTTCCATTGAAGGAGATTGGTTGATCACAAAACAGGCGGTCTTCACAGCTTCTTCCCAGAACATCTTGGCAACTCCTGTAGTCTTCAACATCGTCCTTGTTCAATCCAACATGGTTCTGTTCGTCCACTTTTTCAATACATTCTACTGAGTAGTGTATTCCACTATGAACGGTCTCTTGATGCCTTCTTGTTGAAAAAAATATCAAACTCCTCGCCTGTATATTCTTTACCATTTTTAGTCCTTAAATACTTGATCTTCTTTCCAGATTCAAGCTCTTTCTGCGCTTTAAGTGTTTTATAGACTTCAAATACTTTCACTTTCTTCTTGATTAGATACACCCAACATCTCATGAAATAGCCATTAATGAAAGATACAAAGTACCTTTCTCCTCTCAGGGATACAATCGGTGCTTTCCATACGTTAGAATATATCAACTCCAAGATCTATTTGCTCCTCATCGTCGACATTCCAAACTTCAACCTATGTTGCTTACTCAAAACACAATGATAAAAAAATGGTAATGATACCTTCGTATTCCAAGGTAACAAATTTTGATCATAAAGAATCTTCATGCCTTGTTCAGACATATGACCAAGATTCTGAATCCATAATTTTGTCAACGCTTCCATCGAGGTAGTTGGTGTTACAACTATCTCCTCTTCCTTGTACATTTCACTCATAAGCACATACAAATTCTTTGATAATTTAAATGCCTTCATCACCAAAATCATGCCCTTCACAATCCTCATCATCCCATTCTCAATGTGAGTCTTGCATCCAATATCATCAAATTGTCCCAAGGACAAATGTTCTTCATGAGGCCCTTCATATGGCATACTCCTTGAATGGTTCAAACTACGCCATCACACATCTTCAGTTTGATGATTCTAACTCCAATGATCTTAAAGGTGTGATCATTCACCATGTACACAATGGGACATCCCAAGATCAGTTCACTCATAAGTAACCGAACTCGGTTGACCACATGGCCTCAGGCATACCTCCCTATATACCAAAGGTTATTAACTAACATTGAGGATCTATATTGGTATGGTGGGGAGAATATATCCTCTTTATGAAAGTGAATCAAAATAGTAAATAATAAGAAAATAGAACCAGAAACTATGAGGTAGAGGAATATAATAATAGGGTAGAAAAAATAACCATACAAACACTAATAAAGAGGCATAACAATAATAATATCATATACAGATGATTTCATGAGAGTACAAAATGTGAAAAGGCAGACATGGTAGAAAGTATACAAAAAGTACCATTATAAAAAAAGGAACATAATACCAAAAAAAACTATCTTTATGAGCATCCTGATCACTATCTCATTCATCTACCCCAAGCTCCCATCGTATAAGAAAAATCTAGTGTCCATAGTTGGGTGCTTCCCTTTATCTCTACCTGCATACATGAAGTCTGTTTGAGTTCCAAATGATGATCCAAATTGGGTGTGAGTAAAACTCAACAGTCCACCACCAATGGTGTCTAATTAAAATCCATTCCATGGGTATAAAATGTAATAGCATTCTAGAATAATACATGTAAATTAGTAGATAAAGATAAACCATGTCATGGTCAGGTTCCTCATGGGATACCTTTACAACCCTACCTGCTTCGACCTAAGTCGAATGTCTCTAATCATATGATCATTAGTTGGATAGGGACCCAAGTAACATATCTAAGGAATCTAAGTATAATAATTAAAAGGAACCATGAGAGACTCAACAGTATCAATGAACTAAAAGGTTGTTCCCACTCATAGTACTCAATCGAGACATTAGGCCCAATGGTATGAGTGTAATCCAAGGGATAAACCCTTGGAATTCCACCCTAAAAGTTTACAACCAAGCCTAAGGAAAATTCTAAGGTAATCTTGGGATATACTTGATTGGAGCCCAAAGAGATTATCCGAGGATATCCGTGTCTGAGGACATCAAGCTGAATCCAAGGAGATGATCCAATGAATTCTAATTTTAGGAAATGAAGGTGAATTGTCAGTGCCAAATTTAGAAATTCACAAGCTAAGACATTGAATGATCCTAAGTTTGGTGTCTCACTTAGTGGACAAATCAATGAATCAGTTGGAATCCTATGAGTTCACCCAAAAAATTCCAAGTTGGTAATCCAGTCTTACTCATGGTAGACCACACCTTTAAAGTGATCCAAGTCTAGTACAACAAGTAAGCATGATAATAAATATCCATGTACTTTTTTAATTCCATTAATTAATTTCAAACATTCTATTTATGAGTGATCAAGAGGAACAAGGGAAGTATCCCTGCCATAAAATCATCTAATTTTAATCATTTAGGTCATTCCCTTTACAAGTGTTAAACCAAACACACCCAAGGGTGTTTTGATTAAAGTCAAATAATGGTCGTCAATGGAATTAGACTAATACACCCTAAGGGGTGGTTCACATTGAGGTTTTCAACCTCCATAAACATCAAGAGTTTCATGAAACTTTTCGAACCAAGTATATATAACAATTTAAAGTAATATTAACTTTAAGATAAATACACAAGAATTTTGGTGTGTGGCACAACAACAACAGATTATAAACCTCAATAGTTTTAGGGGAAAGTAGTAGATCACCTACCTTATCTCGGTAGAAGAATTATTATCTAGTACCATCCCCATATTTATGCTGTAATGAGAGAAAATAGAAAACTAGAAAAACGACCTAAAAAAAAAGGCATATTAGTTCACATAGAGACAACACCCTAGAAGGAAAAGAAAAATGAGAAAAGGAGCAAGATGAGTGTTAGAATTAGTGAAGGGGATTCAACAAGATAAACAATGATTGAAATAGAGTCCGAATGAGGGAGATACTCCAAATCCTAGAAGCGAGGGAAGGGAGAGCTCTCACGGGCGGTCCGATGTGAAAATGAGGGAGGATAAGAAGGAAAATTATATTTAAGGTTCATTAGGGAAAATAATAAATTTAAAGCATTTTAAAGGGGTGCTCAATTTTAACACACGATTGGCCAAACTATGCTCTAACCGTGTGATTTCCTCTATCTGGGAGCCTCTACGTCGCATGACCTAGGCACATAGTTAGACAAACTGTGTGTACGCCATGCGTGCCTACTGTCCAAGGGATCACCCCTCGCACAATCCAGGTGCATGGTTAGAAAAACCATTCAAAAACCGTGCTTAAACCACGCATGGTTCCTCTATAAAAAGTATAGGTTTTGCACAGTTGTGCATCCCCGATTTCATGGTTAAACAAAATGTGCTCTACACTTTTTTGGGTCGCACGATTCAACAAACTATGCACTAACAATGCACCACAACCCATTTCTCCAAAAATCGGAACTCTGGGATTTAAACCAAGTCTGAACGCTCCTGAAACCTCCATGATACATTTATACTTTTCCATTAGGGTAAAAAATAGGTTTAGATAGAAATTAAATGGATCTATACCTCTATAAAAAACTAAGATCTTACAAATTCCACTCCTTAAAACAACTCTTCCCTGAGTTTCCCTTCTGAGGGTGGATGACTTTTATCCAAAAATAACTCTGGACACTAAGAACATATATCGACATCTTGTTCCTAGGTCTCATCCTGTACACAACTGTGCTACCATAGCACCCAAACCAAAGTAACTGTCCTACCTTAGAGATTCATCATGCTATAGTAAATGATATGAACTGAATGCTTCTCAAAAGAAGCATTAGTCTCTAACTCAACTTCATCGGGATCAAAAGCATGAGATGGGTCAGAGTAATAGTGACAGAGATGAGAAACAAGAAAGTCATCACACATATCCTTATACCATTGAAGAAGAGATATATGATATGCTACCGACCCCAACGTCTCTAAAATCTTGAAAGGTTTGATGAATCTAGGAGGCAACTTACCATACCTCGAAATTTTTTGATGACCCAGTCTAAGAGAGGCCTATAAAATGAACTGATATCCTACCTCAAACTCCATAGGCCAGTGATAAAAATCAATATATGACTTCTTTTTTACATTGATTTGTAGCCATACGCTTCTTGATTAGTTTTACTCGCTCCGATGTATCATAAATGAAACACAGTCCCAGTAGTGCTGCCTCTCCCACCTCTAACTAGCACAGGGGTGAACAACATAGCCTATTGTAGAGTGCCTCATAAGGATCAACCTGAATAGTTGATTAAAAGTTATTATTATAAGAGAACTCCACTAAAGACAATTTATTTTACCAAGAGCCTCCAAAATCAAGGGAACATGCTCAGATAATGTCCTATAGTACCTATATAGCATGCTTGGACCAACCATCAATATGGGGGTGATATGTTGTACATAGAAGAACCCGTGAGCCAAGATCCCTCTAAAACTCCTACCAGAATCGAGAAGTAATATGAGCATCCCCATTTAATATGATGGTTTGAGGAATGCCATGAAGAAATATAATCTCTCAGATATAGAGTCTCCCAAACTCATCCACTGAGAGGGTCTCTCAGGTAGTTAAGAAATGGGGGACCTTCATCAGTTAGTCCAAAATCACCCATATAGTATCACTACCTCAAGGTGACATCGACAACTAAAGGACCCCAGAACACCCTGAGAGGGGAGGGGTGAATCAAGGTGTCAACTTTTTCTTTTAAATTGATGAATCTTGTTCCCACGTTGGTAGGAACCTGTTAAACCTGTCTGAAGAGGAAGTGAAGAAAATAAACAATCACATTCAAAGCAATGAAACAACAATTTTACTTGGTTCACCACTAAGGTCTATGTCTAAGGAGCATACACCAACAGTGTGTCAAACGTACCAAAAAACCACTAATCTTCACAAGTTTTGGATTTACAAGTGTTTAGCACAACCACTCTGTGCCAGGTACACTTCCTTTACAAGGTTTTAGGGATAACACACTATGTCTCTTGGATCACTTCTGCTAACTCCCCCTTGCTCACTGCATTGGAAGAATCTTCACTCAGTTTATCAACTTGAAGGTCGCTTCATTAGTTTAGTGTTAAATCATGCATCCTCAACTGTAAATGGATGCTCTTTTTAAGTCCCATAATCACCCACAGATGTAATTTATTTTTCTATATACTGATATGTTATGGAACTTAATTTTGCAAAATAATTTGGTTAATTTTTAGGCTTCCTTGGGTGTTACACATACTATGTTCTGGGTATGGTGTGTAGAACACCTCCTCCATGTGCCACTTCTGTTTCTGCATACCATCCATATCCTCGACGAGCTGCCCTGCTCCGCGTACTATTCCGCTTCTCTGTGAACCGCCCTACTCCGTGTGCTGCGTTGATCCTTCACGTACTGCGAGAGCTTCCTCCGCGTACTGTACTTTTTTCCACAAACTGTTTACCTTACACGGATGGTTATCTCTGCGTACTGTATTCTCCTCCACGAAAAACTTCGAACATTACCAGATTTCTTCTCAGAATTTTAATCTCTAATCTCATCCCTTAACAAAGGGTATTACTATTCCTAAAATAGGCACATAAATTCGCAAATTTTACTAATCCGATTTACCCAAATTTTCAATGTGGGATAATCTTCACTATATACTGAACTCCATCTGTGTAGGGTTAACCTCCACTGTGTACCTCTCCTGTTTCTTGAACCGCAACAATCCCACTAACCTTCAGCACTCCGCGTACTGCATGCCTTCACCGTATACCATCCATGCAAATCGTTTTTTGTTTCAACCTTCAGCATTCTACGTACTACATTCCTTCACCACGTATCGTTGCTGCAAACTATTTTTGGTTCCATGCACTGCTCCGCATACCATTCCCACTGCCTAGAATGCGGCCACAAACCATTCCGGGAACATGGTACGCGGTCCATGTTCCAAGGTAAATGGTTCCATTATTTTTCCGATTTTCTTTTTCGTTTCACATACCATTCAATCATATCTAAAAAACCTTTGTTTTCCAACACCAAACTCTTGATTTTGAGGCCCAAAAATTTGGCAAACACTGGGAAACAATGCCACCTTGAATACTGCTTTTAGCCTCAATCTATGACCTCATTTCTTGCAAACTTCCTAGTCATCCATTTGCAGATTAACAACAAACACAAACCAAACTCCATTATTAACAACGAATAACCTTGGTTCAAATAGTAACCCTATCATGAAATCTGTTGTGACATCATCCCATTTCTATTCTGGGATAAGAAGTGGATTTAAAAGTCCAGTAGGTCACTGGTGTTCTACATTCACTTACTAATAGGTAGAACACTGAGTGAAAAATCCCACAATTACCTTTTTCTTCCTAGGCTACCAATACTGGTGGTGCAAGTCACAAAAAATATTGGTAAATTTGGTATGTACTGCCTATTTAGAAGCATGATATTCTTGCATTAGTTACTACCACATATCTCTAAGAACCTAGTTACACCCATGAATATGCAGGATCTCATACCCACCAACAAACCAATTAGGTGGTGGGTCCTCACCTGACACACTTTCCCTCAGGACTAGGCCTTTGGGATCTGATAGTTTCCTCATATTTATCTTATTCAGAAGTGAAGATTCTATAACCCAATCCATGAGAAAAGGCTGTCTGTGACACTCTTGAACTCCCAAATTCATCTCATAAAGAATATACATTAACTAACATTCACTACAACCTTCCTGAACAACTTGTGTTTGAGTATTTCAGCTCAGAGCATCAACAACTACATTTCCCTTCCCTAGTGTTTAAGAAAGATCAAAGTCAAAAGATTGAATATATTTAACCCATATTCATTGTTAGAGGTTTAATTGGCAATGAGTAAATATTTATTTGAGTCTTTGATGGTCTATGTATACTTTGAACCATCCCCCTAGCAAGTAGTTTCTCCAACAATGTAAGGCATGGATGACAACTGCTAACTAAAGGTCATGCGTCGGGTAATTATGATCACGAGGCATCAAATAATGAGTCCTGTAGGCTACAAATCATTCCACTTGCATCAAAACAGCTCCCAAACTGACACCTAATGCATCACAATAAACTGTATATCCTTTTATTGGATCAGGAAAAATTATTATAGGTGTTGAGGACAACCTCCCTTTCAAATCCTGAAAGGTCTTCTCACAAGCTTTAGACCATGTGAACTTTACTCATTTATTGGTCAATCCTATAAGTGATGCTACAAGGTGTGAAAATTTATGGATGAAGCACCGATAGTAACTGGCTATCCCCAAGAAACTTTTTATATAAAAAATTTTCTTAGGATTCTCTTTAGAAACAATAACCCCGCCTTATCTGGATCCACAAATACCCCTATTTCTAAAATAATGTGTCTCAGGGAGTGAAATTTATCAATCCATAAGTGGAATTTTGTGAGATTGGCATAAAGCCTATGATCTCTTAGTATACTCAGTACAATGTTGAGGTGTTTGGAATGATAACATCTAGTATGAGAATATACTAAGATATCATCCATGAAAACAACCGCAAAGAAATCCAAATATAGGTGGAAAACCTGATTCATCATGTCCATAAAGACATCTAGTGCATTTGTTAAACCAAAAATAATTACCATACATTCTTATAGACCATACTTATATCAAAAAGTTGTATGTGGTATATTTGAGGGTCTAAACTTTACTTGGTGATAGCCTGATCTTAAATCAATCTCTGAGAAAACCTTGGATCCTTGGATATATTCGAAGAGGTTATCTACACGAGGAAGTAGGTAATGGTTCTTAATGATAAGATGATTCAACCAATGATAATCTACACACAACCTTAAGGTTCCATCTGACTTCTTAGAGAAAAGTACAGGTTAACCCCAAGGAGAAATACTGGGTTATATAAACCCTTTTGCTTCTAGGTCCTCTAACTACCTTTTGAGTTCTTAAAGTTTGGTAGGATCCATCTAGTATGATGGTACAAACGCTGGTTCTAATATCTGAATGAGATCGATGGTGAAATCTACCCCTCTCTTAGGAGGTATCCTAAAAAAATTTCTAGGAAAGACATCTCTTAATTGGTCCACTACTGGGGTAAACAAGTCTATTATACTCCTCGATCATCAAGAAAAAGACTGTAAATCTGGGACAATAATCCACTCATCCCATGATCTCTAATTTACTTTACATCCCATTCTCCCTTGTAAATGTAGTTACCACAATTAGGTGATGAGAAAGACACCCTTCAGTGATCAGAATTGATACAGACTCAATAGGGAAATAACTAGTCCGTACCCAGAATCATGTCAAAGCCTATCATCTCAAGGATGAAAATGTTCCACAAGAAATGTTAATCACTGATATTGAGAGTACACTCCTTGAATCAGTGAACATTTTTTGTGCATACTCCCAACAGATTATCAAGAGACATTACCCCTCAAAGTTACTCAATCATTATCCCAAGACTTTTCATGATATCTACATATACGAATGATTGTGAAGCATCTGTGTCAAAAAAAATAGTTACTAAAGTAGAGGATACTAAAATCATACCACACACTATAGATTCCCTAACACTATGCTTCTCAGGTATAGGCTACACTACATGTAACTAGCTAGATCCATAACCTTGATCTACAACCTGAACTCTCTGAGTAGGTCCGCTCTGCTAGAACTACACATCATAAGTTTGGCTTCTTAGACCTCATCCATCTTCTTGTCTTGTACAACTAGTGGTACTCCAAATTTCTACTTGGCATAGTGCCAATGATCCAACCCCAGAACTTGGAGTTGGTGTAGATCCTATCCCGGTGGAAGCCAATGGAAAGGTCCTAAAAAATATCTATAGATGGCCCATTTTTCCTCATGCTCAATACTCTACTAGGTCTTTGCTACACCGAGTCTTTGTGTGACCCAGCCTTCTATACTAATGACATACCATGTAATCTCCAATGTGAAAAATCTGATTTCCACTGATCTTATAATACATATTTAAGTGAATGCTTACTAGCACTAGATGAAGCACTTCCTTGCCTAGGGTATGAACCAACATTCCCTATACCTTCAGATTCCCTCATATTTTTCTTAGAGATAGGGGCCTGGTTTAACATTTTAGATATGGTAGATAGGTGGAATACATTTACCTGAGATTGGATGGCATACCTATTTCCATCCTCAAAGCATCTCGCCCGGGAGATATCATCACCAACAAGAGTTGGTGAAAAGTGTATAAGCTTAGTGAAGTAATATGAGTAGTCCATGACAAACAAAGTTCCCTATTCCAGGTGCATAAATTTCCTATTTTAGATGAATCTGAGCCTCTATAGAAAAAATTAATCATAGAAGGTAGTCTAAAAGTTCCTCTATACCGTGCCCCATGCTGAACTGCCCATGTAAGAACATCCTACGATCACTTGATAGATCTATAAAGCATATATGCTATGAGCATCACCCTCCTTTCTAGAGGCATATCCAGATGCTCAAAGATTTAAATCATAGCCTCAAGCCACGACTCAGTAGCTTGGGAACTTCCTTCCTCTGAAAAAGTAGGTGGGTTATACTGTTGGAACTCTCTCATCAACTTTGACATAGTCAGTATAGGTCTCAGAGATCCCTCTATATACTTCACTAGCCATAGGAAACACTCCCTAAGATGAACATGATTTACTTATCCTTGTACAATTGGTGGAACTATAGGAGGTTCCATGGTTGGTGCTACTGGAGGGTCAGGTCCCACTACCTCTGGATGATAGTTGTTTCCACATTCCTAGCACTCAACCTGAGGCTATCATTGAGGCATATATCTATAATACCTAGTTCATGCCTCAGAACAAGGTGAATTATAGAAAAGATTATAGATAGGAGAACAAGGATATACTTAAGTCCTAACTATACTTGTTACAATAAGAAACTACCCATGTCTAGGGTCAATCTATAAATGTGATAATCAAGTTTTAAATTATAAGGTTATGTTATATGGAGTGTCAATTACAAGTGATAGAGGAAAACTCCCTTTAAGTTTAAATTTGAATTTCCATTTAATGATGAACATTTCTTTCAAGTGTTACAGTTTAGTAAGTTCACACACACACACACACACACCATGGTTTAGATAGATGAATTATCATTCCCAAGTTATAAAGACCTTTTCTTTATAAATTACAATTGTCACTTCATATAACTTCAATTGGACTTTTACATCTAGAATTCAGATGTAAGAATCCTATATACGATGGTTCAATTATATAGATCTCCATTCCCAATTTATATAGGCACATACTTTATAAATTAAAATTGGAATCTATTTAATTTTAACCAACTAACGTTTCATCCCATGTAACCAAATTTCCACGGCTTAACATATCATAATTGGTTCGTTAAAGTGCCACCATCAAGCTATGTGGGAAAAAACCCTTTAGGTTGATGTAGACAATTTAAGTAACCATTATTTACTCTTTTTCCTACAAGAAACATTAGAATATCACACATATATCAATCAAGTAATATAGAATAGGCAATAGGAAATCAAGCAATGTAATATGCATGGAATGATATATGTATGACACATAAGTCCTTATGTTCTTATGATGATCCATGAGCTAATTTTATCTTTCCATACTTGACCAAGGGTAAAAGAAAATCCATAAACATAACATCAGAAAGTATGTGCATCACCTATACAGTGGAAGTAGTACAACTATAACAAGAAAAACACAGAGTAACAAAACCCATCCCTGGTAACTTTGATTCCCCCTAAACATGGGTCAACTACACCCAAGAATAACTTATTACAAAGTCCCTAAACTTCCTAGTCTCTTGTGTACTAATCCCAAAATAGTAATAAAAAAGGAAAAAGAAATCCCCCATGACACCACTTTATGGATTCCAATCCCGATTCAATCATAAGTAACTGAACTTAGTTGGTCACATAGACTCAAGCGTGCCTCCCTATATACTATAGGCTGCTGATAAACAACAAGGGTCTATTCTGGTATGGTGGGGGAGAATATACCCTTTTGTTAGAGTAAAACACAATGGAAAATAATAAGAAAAATATAGTTGAAATTGTAAGTTAGAGAGATATAATAATAGAGAAACATAAATAACCATCCAAAAAACAATAAACAAACATATCAACAACATTATCGTATACTGATGATTTCATGAGAGTATAAAATTTGAACAGACAGACAAGGAAGTAGGCATACAAACAATACCGTTATACAAAAAGGAACAAAATACAAAAAAACTATCTCAGTGAGAATCCCAAGCACTGGTTTATTCATCCACTTACAAGATCCCATCCTATAAAAAAATAAAGCATCCACAATTGGGTGCTTCCATTTATACCTACATGTATCCATGAAGTCTTTCCGGTTTCCAAATAGTGGCCCGAATAGGGTTTGAGTAAAACTTAAAAGGACACCACCAATAGTGTCTAATGAAAATCCATTATATAAATATACAATGTAATAGTGTGCTGTTATAATAAATGTAAAGAAGTAAATAAAGATAAACCATGTCCTGCTCAAGTTCCTAATTGGATACCTAGCCAACCCCACCTACTTTATCCTAAGATTAGAATCTATGAGAATATAATCATTAGTTGGATAAAGATACAAGGAACATAGCCAAGAAATCCAATTATAATAACCAAAAGGATCCAAGGGAAACCCAATGGCATCCATGAACTTAGAAGGTCAAGCCCACTTGCAGTAATCAAATGAGATGTTAGGCCTAGGGGTATGAATTTCATCTAAGGGATGAACCCTTATCATTCCTCTCTAAAAGTTTCTAACCGAGTGTAAAGAAAATTCCAAGGTAATATTGGGATATACTTGATTGGAGCCTAAGGAGATTATTTGAGGTGGTCTGTGTCTATGGAAATCAAGCCGAATCCAATGAGATGATCCAAGGAATTATAATTTCTGGAAATTAAGGTGAATCCTCGGTATCTAGACAAGAAATTCATAGGCTAATACATTGACCAAGTTTAAGTTTGGTATCTCACTTAGAAGCAACATCAATGAATCATTTGATGTTCTATTAGTTTTCCCAAGACATTATAGGTCAAGAATGCAAGTCTTAATCATCACCAACCACACCTTTAAAGTGATCTAGGTGCAGTATAATAAGTAATAATGATAATAAATATCTATGTCATTTTTTGGTTCTATTAATTCATTTCAACCATTCTATTTATGAGTGATATAGAGGGAAAAGAGAATCATACCTACCATAAAACCATCCAATTTTAATTATTTTGTCTATTCCTTTTACAAGTTTCAAACCAAACACACCCATGGGTGTCTTGGTTAAAGGAAAAGAATGATTTTCAAGGAATTTAGACTAACACACCCTAAGGGGTGGTTCATGTTGAAGTTATCAATCTCCATCGATGTCAAGAGTTTCATGTCACTTCTAGAACCATGTGTTGATAATAATTTCATGGAATATTAATTTTAGGAGAAATGCATGGAAATTCTGGTGTGCGACTCAAAAAATAAAAAATTATAAACCTCAAGAATTTTAGGGAAAATTAGTAGACCACAAAAATTATTCTGGTGAAATAATTCTCATCCAGTATTAGCCTCAGATTTGGGCTAGAGTGAGATAAAATAGAAAACCAAGAAAATTCCCTGAAAATTGGGCATATTATTCTACAAGGAGACAACACCCAGGAAGTCAAAGAAAACTGAGAAAATGATCTAGAGGAGTGTTAGAATTACCAATAGGGATTCAACATGATGAAAAATGATCAAAATAGAGTCTGGATAAGGGAGATACTTCAAATATTATAGGAGAGGCAAGGGATAGCTCTCACTAGATATCTAGTGTGAAAATGATGGAGGAGAAGAAGGAAAATTAGATCTAAGGTCTATGAGGAAAAAATGATAAATTTACAGCATTTTAAAGGGGTGCACGATTTGGTCACTCATTTGGCCAAACCGTGCGCCAACCGTGTGATACCCTCTGTTTGGGAGCCTCCACCTTGCACGACCTAGATACATAATTATAAAAACCATGTGTAGGCCGTATGTGCCTACTATATAAAGGCTCAACCCTCACATGATCTAAGTGCATGGTTAGAAAAACCATGTAAAAACCATGCATGGTGCCTATATAAAAAATTCCAGGTTATGAATGGTTGTGCGACCCATGTTTGATGGTTAAATAAACTGTTCTCCACCCTTCTATGGGCTTCAAGGTTAAACAAATTGTTCACTAATCATGTGACTCAATATATTTATATAGAAACTAGAACTTAGGGCTCCAAACCAAGCCTGAATACTCTTAAAACATCTATTCCCCCTTTAAACTCATCCATTAGGGTAAAACAAGAGGTTTAGATAGAAATTAGAAGGATTCATACATCTTAAAAAACCAAGATCTTATGAAAAATTATTTCTGGGTTAGTTTCACACTGATCAAACCATTCCCTATATGATTTCATGTTCTATGTTTCTATCAATTCAATAATCCATTCATATTTGAGATATTGTCAACATTTAGTAGTTGTTGTAACTTCACTGACTAGTATGTATCTATTTCCATAAGTACTCACCAAATTTCCTTGAGAGTTATTTTTACCACCCTTCTTATTTCAAAAGTATTTTTTGAAATTCCCCCTCTTATCACAATTATAAAATATAATATATTTTTCTTCTTGATCCTTGATTTAGACCTTCTGGGATTATGACCCCCATTAGAACCATGCTCCATCGTTCTTCCTCTTTCCATTGATAAAGCTTCTACTTGGTGTGATGTTGGCTATTTGTCTTCCTTATTCTTGCACTAAATTTCTTCTTAAAGAACCATATCTTCAATGTCATTGAAGAGAAACATATCCATTAGATTTTTTTTGGTGAGGTTGATGATAAGTTGATAATATAAATCTGGAAAACTTTGGAGAAGAATCTACATTTGTTCAGTATCCATAATTTTTTAGCCTAATGTCATAAGCCAGAAAAATATGATATTGAGGGTTTTTATGTGGTTGGTCACTAATGATAACTCTTCCACTCGAAGAGTTTATAATTTCATCTTTAATAATTTTTTTTTTGTAGTGACTTGGTCTCGTACATTTTTTTCAAAGTATCTCAAATTTCATTCACTATCTTTTTCTCCACAAATATTGACAGTACCCCACCTTCTAAAGCTAAATAGATATTAGAAATTTCATTACTACCCATGTTATTCTATTTCTACTACATAATACCCCCTAGTTTTTCACTAGACACATTTAGGAAATTATATTTCCACAACACCTCTTCCATATTCATTTTCTATAATGAAAATTTATTTCCATTGATTTTTTCAATCTCAAATTTCACCGCCATCTGGACATTCCGTTAGTCTTGAATCTCATCAGGCTAGAACCTCCTTTTATATCAATTTTTGGGATTGAATATGATTGGTCCTTTAATACTATAATAATTACAAGATAAAAATAAAGTGAAAAATGCAGAAATAAATGGTTATAGAATGTAATGTGGAAAACCCCCCAAAATGAAAGGCGTAAAAAACCACAAAAAAATAGAATGATCTCACTATGGTGAAATGCATGTACATTATCTCTATCTCTCTATAAATTATAATAAGAAACACTCAAAATATTATCTCTTGAATAAATGGTGAAACACCTTACAAAATACATCACTCAAAGATGGAAAGATCCTATAAAATCTCTAGAGATGACCCATTTTTCCTCAGGCTCAACACTCTATTGGGTCTCTGGTACATTAGGGATTTGTGCGACTTAGTCTTCCATACTAATGGTATACCGTGTAAACTCCAATGTGAAAAATCCAATTTCCACCGATCTCATAATAAGTATTTAAGAGATGCTTTCTAGCACTAGAAAAGAACTTCTTTCACTAGGGGATGAACTAACATTCCCTATAACTTCATATTCCCTCATATTTTTCTTAGATACAGGGGCCTGGTTCAATATTTTAGAGATGGTAGATAGGTGGAATACATTTACCTAAGATTGGATGGCATACCTCTAGCCATCCTCAAAGCATCTCGCCTGGGATAACTCATCACCAACAAGAGTGGGTGAAAAGTGTATAATCTCAGTGAAGTAAGATGAGTAGTCCATGAAAAAATATAGTGCCCTACTCCAGGTGCATAAATTTCCTAGCTTAGCTAAATCCGATCATCTATGGGAAAAATTATTCATATAAAGTAGTCTGGAAGTTCCTATATACCATGCCTTGATGCTAAATTGATTATGTAAGAACATAGCGTGATAACTTGATAGATCTCTAAAGAATATATGTTGTGAGCATCACCCTACTTTCTAGAGGCATCTCTAGATGCTCAAAGATTGAAATCATATCCTCAGGCCATGACTCAGTAGCCTGGGAACTTCCTTCCTCTGAAAAAGTAGGTGGGTGCTACTGTTGTAACTCCCTCATCAACTTTGACATAGTCGGTGTAGGTCTTAGATATCCCTATATAGACTTCACTAGCTATAGGAAACACTCCCTAAGCCGAACATCAGTTCACAATCCTAGTACAATTGGTGGAACTATAGGAGGTTCCATAGTTGGCACTACTAGTAGGTTAGGTCCCACTCCCTTAGGATAATGGTCATTGCCACATTCCTAGCACTCAACCTGAGACTATCATTGAGGCATATATCTATAATACCACTTTCATGCCTTAGAACAAGGTGAATGGCAGAAAAGATTATAGATAGGAGAATAAGGATAGATTCAAGGCCTGACTACACTTGATACACTAGGCAACTACCCATGTCTAGGGTCAAGCTATAAATGTGATAGTCAAGTTTTAAATCATAAGGTTATGTTATATGAAGTGTCAATTATAAGTTATAGAGTAAAACACCCTTTAAGATGAAATTAGAATCACCATTTAATGACAACCGTTTCTTTCAAGTGTTACAGTTTAGTAAGTTTACACACACACACACACACCATGGTTTAGTTAGATGAATTATCATTCCCAAATTATAAAGACCTTTTCTTTATAAATTACAATTGTCACTTCATGTAACTTCAATTATACTTTTACATCTAGTCTTCAGATTTAAGAAGCCTATATACGATGGTTCAATTATATGGATCTCCATTACTGATTTATAGAGGCACATACTTTATAAATTATAATTGGAATCCATTTAATTGTAACCAACTAACATTTCATCCCATGTAACCAAATCTCCATGGCTTAACATATCACAATTGGTTCGTTAAAGTACCACCATCAAGATATGTGGGAGAAAATCCTTTAGGTTGATATAGACAATTTAAGTAATAGTTATTTACTCTTTTTCCTACAAGAAACATTATAAGATCACACATATATCAATAAAGGAATATAGAATAGGCAATAAGAAATGAGGAAATGTAATATGCATGGAATGGAATATGTATTACACATAAGTTCTTATGTTCATATGGTGATGGATGAGCTAATGTTATCTTTCCATACTGGCCCAAGGGTAAAAGAAAATCCATAAACATAACATCAGAAAGTATGTGCATCACCCATATAGTGGATGTAGTACAAATATAACAAGAAAAACATAGAGTAACAAAACCCATCCCTGGTAACTTTGATTCCCCCCAAACATGGGTCAACTACACCCAAGAATGACTTATTACCAAGTCCCTAAAATTCCCATTCTCTTGTATACTAATCCCAAAAATAGTAATACAAAAGGAAAAAAGAAACCCCCCATGACACCAATTTATGGATTCCAATCCCGATTCAATCATAAGTAACCAAACTTAATTGGTCACATGGAATCAAGAATGCCTCCTTGTATGTTAGAGGCTGCTGATTAGCAGTGAGGGTCTATTCTAGTATGGTGGGGAGACTATATCCTTTTATTAGAATGAAACAAAATGTAAAATAATAAGAAAAAAATAGTCGGAACTGTACAGTAGCAAAATATAATTACAGGGAAACATAAATAACCATACAAACAATAATAAATAAACATAACAACAACATTATCATATACTGATGATTTCATGGGAGTATAAAATTTGAACAGATATACAAGGAAGTATGCATACAAACAATACCATTATACAAAAAGGAACAAAATACCAAAAACAACTATCTCAATGAGAATCCCAAGCACTGGTTTAGTCATCCACTTCCAAGCTCCCATCCTATAAAAAAATAAGGCATCCACAACTAAGTGATTCACTTTATACCTACATGTATCCATGAAGTCTTTCCGAGTTACAAACAGTGGCCCGAATAGGGTGTGAGTAAAACTTTAAAGGACACCACCAATGAAATATAATGAAAATCCATTATAATAATAAAATGTAATAGTGTTCTAGTATAATAAATGTAAAGCAGTAAATAAAGATAAACCATGTCGTGCTCAGGTTCCTCATAGGATTCATAGATAACCCCACCTTCTTTAGCCTAAGATGAGAATCTCTGAGAATATGATCATTAGTTGGATAAATATCCAAGGAACATATCCAAGAAATCCAATTATAATAATCAAAAGGATCCATGGGTGTCCTGATGGTATCCATGAACTTAGAAGTTCGAGCCCACTTGTAGTACTCAAATGAGATGTTAGGCCCATGGGTATGGGTGTAATCCAAGGGATGAACCCTTGTCATTCCTCTCTAAAAGTTTCTAACCAAGTCTAAGGAAAAATACAAGGTAATCTTAGGATAGAATTGATTAGAGCCTAAGGATATTATCTGAGGTGTTTTGTGTCTAAGGAAATCAAGCCGAATCCAATGAGATGATCCAAGGAATTATAATTTATGGAAATTAAGGTGAATCGTTGGTATCAAGACAAGGAATTCACAGGATAATACATTGACTGAGTTTAAGTTTTGTATCTCACTTAGAAGTCACATCAATGAATCAATTGACGTACTATGATTTTTTCCAAGACATTCCAGGTTAAGAATACAAGTTTTACTCATTACTGACCACACCTTTAAAGTGATCCAGCTATAATACAATAAGTAATAATGATAATAAATATCTATATCATTTGTTGGTTCTATTAATTCATTTCAACCATTCTATTTACGAGTGATCTAGAGGGAAAAGAGAAGCATCCCTGCAATAAAACCATCCAATTTTAATTATTTTGTCCATTCCCTTTACAAGTGTCAAACCAAACACACCCATGGGTCTCTTGGTTAAAGGAAAAGAATGATTTTCAAGGAATTTTGACTAACACATCCCAAGGGGTGGTTCATGTTGAAGTCATCAAACTCCATCGATGTCAAGAGTTTCATGTCACTTCTAGAACAATGTGTTGATAATAATTTAATGGAATATTAATTTTCATAGAAATGCATGGAAAGTCCGGTGTGCGACACAAAAAATGAAAAATTATAAACCTTAAGAATTTTATGGAAAATTAGTAGACCACAAAAATTATCCTGGTAGAAGAATTATCATCTATTGTTAGCCTCAGATTTGGGCTAGAGTGAGAGAAAATAGAAAACTAGACAAATGCCTTGAAAATTGGGCATATTAGCTCGCATGGAGACAACACCCAAGAAGTCAAATAAAACTAATAAAATGATCTAGAGGAGTGTTAGAATTACTAATAGGGATTCAACATGATGAACGATGATTAACATAGAGTCTAGATAAGGTAGATACTTTAATTATTAGAATAGAGGGAAGGGAGAGCTCTCACTAGCTATCCACTGTGAAAATGATGGAGGAAGAGAAGAAAAATTAGATCTAAGGTCCAGGAGGAAAAAATGCTAAATTTACAGCATTTTAAAGGGGTGAACAGGTTGTCCACTCGATTGTACAAATCATGCACCAACCATGTGATACCCTCTATTTGGGAGCCTCCACCTTGCATAACCTAGGCACCCGGTTAGAAAAACCATGTGTAGGCCATGTGAGCATACTATCTAAGGGGTCACCCCTCACACAATCTAGGTTCATGGTTAGAAAAATCATGTAAAAATCGTGCGTAGTGCCTCTATAAAAAATTACAAGTTATGAATGGTTGTGTGACCCATGTTTCATGGTTAAATAAAATGTTCTCCACCCTTCTATGGGCTGCACGGTTAAAAAAATTGTTCACTAACCATGCACCTCAGTATATTTATATAGAAATTAGAACTCAGGGCTCCAAACCAAGCCTAAATAATCTTGAAACCTCCATTACCCCTTTATAAACTTCCATTAAGGAAAAATAAGAGGTTTATATAGAAATTAAAAGGATTCGTACATCTTGTAAAAACCAAGATCTTAAGATAAATTCTTTCTGGGATAGTTTCATACCGACCAAACCATTCCCTATATGATTTCATGTTCCATGTTTCTATCGATTTAATAATCCATTCATCTTTTAGATATTATCTACATTTATTAGTTGTTGTAACTTCACTGACTGGTACATCTATATTTCCATAAGTACTCACCAAATTTCCTTGAGAGTTATTTTCACCACCCTTCTTGTTCCAATAGTCTTTGTTGGCATTCCCCCTCTTGTCACAATTGTAACATATAATATTTTCTTATTCTTGATCCTTGATTTAGAACTTCCGGGATTCTATCCCTCATTAGAACCATGCTCCATCGTTCTTCCTCTTTCCATTGATAAAGCTTATACTTGGTGAGATGTTTCCTGTTTGTCTTCCTTATTCTTGCACCAAATTTCTTCTTCAAGAACCACATATTCAATGTTGTTGAAGAGAAACATATCCATTATAATTTTTTTGGTGAGGTTGATGATAAGTTGATCATATAAATATGGAAAACTTTGGAGAAGAATCTATGCTTGTTCAGTATTCATAATTTTGTAGACTAATGTCGTAAGCCGAGAAAATATGATATTGAGGGTTTTGATGTTGTTGGTCACTGATGATAACTCTGTCACTCTAAGAGTTTATAATTTCCTCTTAAAGAATTTTATTTTGCAGTGACTTAACATCGTGTATTTTTTTTAAAGTTTCCCAAATTCCATTCATTATATTTTTCTCCACAATTATTGACAGGACCCCACCTTCTAAAGTAAATAGATATTGGAAATTTCATTAGTGCCCATGTTATTCTATTTCTACTCCATCCTACCCACCGGGTTTTCACCAATCACCTTTAGGAAATTATCTTTCCACAACACCTCTTTCATCTTCATTTTCCATAATGAAATATTATTTCCATTGAATTTTCAATCTCAAATTTCACCGCCATCTGAACATGCCGTCAATATTGAATCTACTCAGGACAAAACCTCTTTTGATATCAATTTTTGGGTTTGAATATGATTGGTCCTTCAGTGCGATGATAATTACAAGATAAAAACAATGTTCAAAAATGAGGAAATAAATGGTTATAGAATGTAACATGGACCCCCCCAAATAAAAGGGGTAAAAAACCATAGGAAAATAGAATGATCTCACTATGGTGAAATGCAGGTACATGCTCTCTATCTGTCTATCAATTATAAGGAGAAACACTCAAAATATTATCTCTTGAATAAATGGTGAAACACCTCAAAAAATACATCACTCAAAGATTAAACCAAGGGATTATGTGTTGCTTGAGAAAATGATGATCAAAACTATTGGGGGAGATCCCCTTTTATAGGTTTTCATCACCCTCATTTTTAATCCCATCCTTTGACAAAAAATAAATTCCTTTTACCAAATTCAAAGGGGTGAAAATAGTTAGGGGGCCATCAAATTTAAGAAAATTAAACGGGGAGACCATTTTTTCCACTCCCCAAAAGTCTCCCAACATCAACTTCATCATATATTTTGGTGGTTTTCTTTCAAAGGCCTTGAATAGTTAATTTTGAGGTTTGTTATTATTGAAAAACTATTGTACCTTTCCAAATTCATTTTCAATATAGGTGAGGGTATTCCAGTTTTGTGGTTTAATAAATAAAAAAATTTATACATTTTTAAAAGTTAATCATGTTACATCTTTGTCTATACCACCAATATACATTAATGGATGAAATTGTAATTGTAATATATTTGAATCTTTCTTGGATGATACATGTAAGTATACTTGTTTTTATGTTTTACCATGTCATGCCAATTGAAACATATATTTAGATGATGATATATATATTATGATTTGTTGATATTTTACTTTCCTATAGAAAATATAATAATTTGTTATACAAAATTTCTTTAGTATTTCTTGTAGTGAATCTGACATAATTATTACCAAACTTTAAAAATATTTAATAATACCATAAACTAATATATGCATATATATAAATTTAAAGATTTAATTAAATTATATTGATTATACCATGAAAAGTATTGATAAATAAATGAAAGAAAATTGAATATAAATATCTATTTTCATATTTTATTGAATATTCTCAAGGAGGAAACATATTTATTATAATTTTCTATGTATTATTTTACATTATGTACATTACAATACAAATAATTAATTGGCTGATGAATATAAATTTCATAGAGATGTATTGAACATTTGTGAAACATTTTACTCTTGATTTATAAATTTTATTATTTTTAATTATATTAAATGATCATTATATATTACATAAACTTACATTTAAATAATGAAAAAATATATTTTTTATTTTATCTATTTTTTAATTTTATAATATTAATCTTTTTTAATTTTAAAATTATTACATATTTTATAAACAATTTTATTAAATTAATATTTTTAAAATTTCAAACTTCAAAATCATTTATGTGACAAATCAACATGGAGAGTCCATCCTATGAACCAATCCAGATCACCCTATAGCCTCAAGTGTTTTCCCCAATCACACAATATTGGAAACTAGTGTTGAGGGATACAAAAAAAATCAACGGGGAATGACTTTATCTCAAAGTAAATAACTAATTACATGCAATGTAAATGTAGTTTTCATTTAAAATCCAAAAACAAACTTATAAAACCATTTAAATTAAGCATGGAAACTTATAAATTGTTGCATAAAAATTAAAGGACAACATGTTTGACACAACACATGATACCTTCGGTTTTAGGTACATTGTTGTTTTTATGTTTCTTTTATGTTTGGAGTGCTTGGGTTGAATTGTTGGGAGTGGTCAAAGGAGAAATTAAGATGAAAGATAGAATTTGGATACAAGAGTATATTCATGATGTGAATGGAGAATTCATAGTGTGATTTTTTTGGGAAGTTGTTGTGAATTAAATTCTAGGCATGAATGGGTTCTGAGTCTTGTATTTGAGGTGATGTGAATTTCAGTGCATGAGGTTATCTTGAAGAATCACAAAAATCTTCTTTCACACCATGAATTTGGATGATTCTAGCTAGCCCTTTTAATTATAACACCCTTCCTAGACTCTCCTTAAGTGATTTTGGTGATACCACTCCCTCTGAAGATTGGATTTATCAATTATTTGAGCATCATACCTAGGGAACCAAAGGTAATTATTCCAATTCTTATTATCCCATGAAATCCCATTATTTTATTTTAGAAAAACTCTAGAACAAGGTTTTTATTCCAAGATTTATGGGTTATGGAATGTGTTGATGAATATTCTTTAGGATTCACTGAAGAAATGGAAATGGGATCCCAAATATATGAATCCTAAAATGATTCTTCATGTTGAACGCTTTTGAGGTAGGTGGATTATCACCACCTCCACTTTTCCTAGAACTTATAGGATTAGTTTTCAATGATATATTGTTTCTATTTCTTAATGAAAAACCCTTAATAGTTATCCCTTTTTTACTATCTTTTGAAACTATGTGTTGTGGGATTACCCCACAACATGTTGAATGAATTACTAAAATGAGAAATTGATTTAAAAAACTATTTTGGGTGTGAGAAATTTGTATGAAAATGGGTGAATGAGTTCATAATGAACATGGAAAGGGTTGTGTCAGGTGAAAATTGTCCATAGGGTCAATTTAGACTCAATGGATTTTATTTCCAAGTATCAACTTGGGTTTGGTGGGATGGGTAATACTCATGAGTATGGGCTGTTAAATGGGCATGATTTCATAGGACTTTCATTGGGTGTGTGAGTTTCATGGATATGAATTCATGGCATAAGTGACTTTCATGGTATGGGTTTATCACTATTTATATATATAGATATTTTTTCATAGCTATTTTATATTGATCACTCCTATTTTATATTAAGTGTTAGCTAACTTGTGCCTATCTTAGTGGCATGTCTGGTAAGTTTTGTGAATTTCCTTCCAATTCAATATACTCACCCCTTGCATACGAATCCCAATGCATATGTAAATGTTTTTTACTATGATACAGGTAAGGTAATGGTCTCATACTTTACTATCAGAGAACCTTGATGTTGTAATCTTTTTGTTTGGGAGTTGGAGCTCAGAGATGTATTGTAGTGAACCTTTATGGTTCTAGTCTCTTATATTGATTGGTTTTTGTTTGGTCTTTTTATATCATGCATCCGGTTTATCTATTTTATATTATTGTAGTCAATATTTTGTAGGCTATACTCTATGTAAGGGAAAATACTCCCCCAAAGTTTGGTCAAGCCCTTTTCATTTATTTCCATACTTTGGTGTCTATGTGAAATCATGTAAGGTTAGTGGCACATAGGTTCTTACTATGATGATGGGTCTGGTCAGTGTGTTACAACTAGTATTAGTTTGGTCAGTTCGTTAGTTGGGATGGTAGTTATGGAGATAAGATGTGTATAGTCTTGAAATGTAAGTATAAAAATTAATTAATAACCTTTTTATAGAAAAATTCACGTTTCTATGGATTTTGGGTATAAAATCATGGTTAAACAATTCTAGGCATTTCATCACCTCATCATCATGGGTTTAGTCGATGAGAGTCCAGTACCATACATTAATGTCAAATTTCCCACTAAGAATGCATCATTTATAAGATATTTTATGATATTACTTATTGTGTTTTGGAATATGATATATGATATAGGATTAAAGTGTTTTGTTGTGACTGAGTGGTGAATTTTCTATGATAATAGATAAGATGACACCAGTTAGGAGACTGAGAAACCAGTAATAGGATTCTTTTGAGAACATGGTTCTATATCAAGTACCACAGGTGAAGCAACAACTGATAAAAAACATCATGGAAGTAATCCAATGCATATAATCAACTTAAGGAACCATTCCATGTGTATCACTCACTGAAATTCCAGAGGCATAACCCACTAATCTTCTAGGGAGACTCATGACTTGAGCATGCAGAATCCTGGATTAGAAGGATGAATAAGATCTTTGACTTATTAGGGAACCCAATAAAAATCAAAGTAAATATAACTGTGTATATTCTTGAGTATTTAACATGAAAATGGAATGACCTTTTTGTTCAAACCAAAGTTGACTAAGACCTCACTTGGGACAGATTTGAGGAATTTTTTAATAAATGGTTATATACACATTCCTTTAGAGTGTTATAAATAATTGAATTATTCTAGATGAATCAAAGAAACCTATCAGTTATGGAGTATACATCCTAGTTTGAAAACCTTTAAAATTTTCACCAAAAGTTGTATCCAGTGAATCACTCAAGGCAGAAATGTTTGAAGCAAGTTTGTGATCAGACATTCATTCTCAAGTGGTGAGGTTCTGTATCAAGGATTACACTGATATGGTGAAAAAATATCAAGTATAAGATAAATACATCATATAGAATGTCAACAGAGTAAATATTTTTTTGAGACATAAGTTGGAACTCCAATGTAGGGAACAAGAGCAGAAGGGATAACTACTCCCAATGTAGCAAAGCACTAGAGAACCAGTCCACTATATTAGTTTCTTTCCTTATGCATCCTAGTAACCAACCCAATTGTTTTCAATGTGGTTCATTGGAACATATGAAAAGGGAAGGCATGAAACTTCCCAAAAACTATCATAAACATTACCGAAAGGGGAACCTCAAGCACTATTGCATAGACCTTATGAAGTCAAAAAGTAGCAATAAATATACTATATCATAGGATTCTAATGCTTAATTATGATGCTCTCATCAGAGAAATGATTATCCTTAGACTCAAGGTACTTAGGGTGATTACAAGAATACCCATTAACCTCAGCAGGCACCACATTATCAAGGAAATTAGAATAAGTCATTTGGAGTAGAGCAATAACTTTTTGGAGCTGAGCTGATAATGAAAAATAAGGATGCAGGTCCCTTGATAGTGCAAGGTAATATTCACCTTGATTCCACTTTGATGCTCATTTTTTTGACACTGGTGGTTCATATTTATTTTCTTCTCCTGTGGTAAAAAATTATTATTAAATATGGAAATGATGTCTCACATTATGATCATCAAGACACATTTGAGGAAAAAAGAGTGAAAAGAGTTTAAATGTTCGACATGTTTCATCACTATTAAATAAATCTAATTTTTGCGGGATCTTACTATCTTGGAAATAGAAATATTTGATATCATATTGGGAATAGATTTTCTAGTAGCATTCACAGGTCATATTGACTACTATGCTTAGAAAGTGACTTTAACATATCTAGAAGGAGTTGTCTAGTCATTCAAAGGTAAATTTTATGTTAATATAGGTAGAACAGGTTCTTGGGTAACATTAGTTGAATCCATATTGTATCATTTGTGTTCACCTTGGGGTTTATTAACAAAATTTAACATATAGATTTTTCTACCATAGTAGATCGATACCCTAATGTTTTTTAAGATAACTTCTCTAGTTTACCACCTAAAAGGAAAGTGTAATTTTCTATCAACTTACTCCTAGAAATGAATCCTATTTTTCTACCATCATATAGAATGACACCAATAGAGTTATGAGAATTGAAGGTATTACTGGAGGAGTTTGAAGGAATTAGATTCATAATAACAAGAATTCCACCTTGGGTTACTCCTATAATACCCTAAAATTTTAAAAGAATACTATGTTTGATAACACACATGATACACAACATTGAGCATTAACGACTGCGAAATATTATTATTTAAATATGGTTGTTATAACCTAGTCGTTGAATTGGAAGGTATGAATAAGAGTAAATACATTATGAAATATATATATATATATAAAGGTCCTACTAAATAAAAATGTATTAGTTAATTCTTAGTATATAAGCACTCAATTTTTAGTGAAGTTATTTTATGCTTCACAAATATGTTTTCTTCAAAAATGAGTTTTATTGATTTTTGTGAGAGAATAATATAATTAATTTCTAAAACTTATATAAATTGTATGTTATAAAAAGGATATAATTTTTTAAACCAATATATCAAAATTATCTTAGGATGAAATTTTGGGATTTATCTAATTTTTTTCCAGTGAATAGTGAATAATACCGATTTTATAGAAAACTTTCTTTTACATTCAAGTATTTATAAAGTCCCATTTTATTTTAAATTTATTTTAAAATTTAATTAGATATTTTTTAATTAAAAAAAATCCAATTAATCTCATTATAATAAAAATTATTCTTAATTTTTGTGTAAAAACATTTTTATACTTAAAAATGCATTTTTTTGGAAAACTGCTTTTCATCGCATTTTACATGTCTATTTTCAAAAGTAATTTTCAAAAATTATAGAAATTTCATTTAATAAAATTTATTCTATATTTGAAATCATAATATCCAAATTTGTTAAATATGTCAACTTTATTTTTTTCTATAATGAATAGTAACCATGGTAAAATTTATATCTTAAGGGTAAATTGGGTAAACTAGGGTTAAAACTAATGTGAAAAGGATTTAAAAGCACCATTAAACTTTATTTTAATATTATTAATGATTAATTTTAGACCAAATCTTTCATATATTAAAAGACATGTCATTTTGGTGTCATTTTTATTTAATGAATACCTTTATATTATTTTAAGTAAAGAATAATTCCAAAATATCATTTTCTTGATTTTAATATCTCAAAAATGTTTTCATAAGGATAAAGACAAGTAAAAAATATCTATAAATGGTTATTTTTAATACTAATAATTATTTTTATGATGGAAAGTTATTTTTAATTTTTAGTGATGAAATAATTACCTTAAATTCTTACACAACACTAATAGAATGCTTGTGCAAGCAGTAAAATAATCAAGTAAATGGTTTTAAAAACTCTAAAAGTAATATATTTTGGGTAATTTATATTGTTACAAGATTTTTTTAAGATAAATATAATGTATTTATTATGTTTTAAAATTTTATATTTGAATTAAATTACTATCTTGATATTTTTTAAATTCAAACTGAGTGAATAGTTTCAAAAACAATTTTAATAGTATTTTATGTTAAATAATATTTTATTAAATGATTTAAAATTCATAAAAAATATTATAATTTTTCAAGTGAATGGGATATAATATATCATATCAACTATTGTCTATTTATGGGTCACTTTTCCTTATACAATAATTTTCTTGACCCCTAAATAGTAAAAAAACATTGTTATCGTGATAATCATTAAAAGGGTTAACGAGGGGTTAAAGATTAGAGATAAGGGTTAAAAAATCACATAATATTGTCTACATTTTATTGTATGATATTATTTAGACTTATATACATAATATATTCTAAATATATAAATTTATTTCCACTTGAACATGAAAATTAATTTATACTAATTTAATACTTTAAGTAATTTTAAGGGTACCCCTCTCATCTCTTATATAAGGAAACCACCTCTCCTCTATTCCTCACACTTATTTAGCAACTTATCTAAAAAAAACTACTAAAAAAATTATTAACTTCATTATATACATTCTATAAGTTCCATTATTTTTAAAATACCATCCCTTGGATCCTTAAGGAGAGATCCAGAGGAGGTTCTTCAAAGAAGTGGTAATTGTCTCAAACGAGTGTTTTCATTTTACTTCTTCCACCTCCTTAAATTCTATCCTAAACATTAAATTATAATAACATAAGTATATAAAATATAATTATATTTTATTATGTTAATTACATAACCTTATTCATCTTCTTTTCCCATCAAATGGGAAATAAAATCATCATTCATGCGTACGTACGAACCACCGCCTCATAAACCAATGAATTTCATTTCTCATCACTGCCTTTAATAGAAGATTTTTATGATGGATTTAATGTATAAATATGATATTAATTAAATAATTATGATTTTTTAAATATAATATATCATCTATATTAATACTATTTCAATCATTAAAAATAGAATCATCGCATGTGCGTACATACGGACTACCGTCCCCATGCAGCGATGTACTTCATTTTTCAAAAACCGCCTCTCATGGTTGGTCATGGGGATGAATTTAATGAATTTAATTGATGTTTATAATATCATAATGATTATTTAAATATAATATAATATTTTTTTCTTTATTTTCCATCCAATGAAATGTAAAAAATATCACTCGTGTGTATGTTCAGACTATAGCCTCACGAGATGATGTATTTTGTTTTTCATAACTAATTTTCATGGATGACTTTAAAATTGTATTTTATGTATATAAATTATAATTATTTAATTATTTTTATTATATATATTATTAAAAAATGACCACTTTTACCATGATCATCCTACCAAAGTCTTTTATCAATTGTGAACCGAACATCCTCAAAACACCCAATGTGGACTTAACCAATTAAGTAATTAAAATTTTCATTAGAATAAATGTAATAAATGGTTTAATGATAAATAAATAAACCTTAAAAATTATTTTAAACAAATAAATAAATAATTTAATTATATTATATAGGAGTTAAGGGACATGCATAGAAAGTATGGACTTAAGGTAAGGGTTTCTTAAATCAATTTCCTTTCATTAGGTCATAACACTTATTAATTAACTTTTTATGACATGATTATGTGTGCATTGATATATAAATTTTATTATTATATATTTAAACTTGTTTATGTGTATTTACATATGTTAAAATTATCACTTCATTGATTAATTATCATTTCAAATGTGATGATCTTTGCAAGGGTTTTATTTGTCTAAATTTCATTTTATTGAGACATGTTTTACGTCATGCACCATGATTTCTTTGTACAATGAAATTAATGCCCCATGAATGAATTTTTACATATTAAAACATGTAATTAATTGGATTTATATATCCATATCATATTATTTATTTCAATTAATTTTTGATTCAAAAGTTAACAAAGCGGTAAAGGCTTTATGTTACAATCTCATTTCTTATCAGGATAGTTTATGTTCAGGGTTCCTTTGGGGAAAATTGTATGATATTAATTTCTTAAACCACAAAAATATTATTATAATCTAGTTATTTTTTTTGTTTTATATGATTTCCTTTTATTTTCACCTCTTTGGTACTTAAGAAGACCAAAAGAACATTTTTAAGGAAAAACCGACCTTATTTCTCTTTTTAGTCAGAAATATTTTCTCTTGCATATCCATGATATTTAAAATGTTTTCAAGAATTTTATTTTATATAAATAAATGAATATTTAAAATAAATTTCAACTAAATTTTACTTTCTTTATAAAGGTCCAAAAGACATCTTTTTTTTATTTTCCAAACAGGCTGCTTTTGGTTTTTATAGGAAGTGTGTATGGGATCTTTGTTTGAAATTTACCAATTGAATGGATTTTACCACTGTCATAACTATTATTTTATTTTATTTTTATATTAAAAATTTCCATGTTTATTTTCAAAGAAAAACTTTTTCTCATTATTCTTGTAATTTTTATTTAAAAACATTTTTAAAATAATAGGATATTTTCCTTGTTTTCAAAGAAATACCTTAAATGTTTTTAAGTATATTTTTCATCTGTGGAAATATAATTTATTGTTTTCCTATGATACAATGAGGTTTTTTTCCAATGATACCATCATTATTATTTATCTAGTATGAATTATTATCATTTCAAAGATATTTTCATGGAACCCATTTCTTTTTCACGGGCTAATCAAGCTAAAAAATGATGTTTTTTAAGGGTGTTATGTTGAAAAGTGAAAGATTATAAATGTTTGGTTCATTTTATAGTACTTATACATATTTATGGATGATTTATGGGCGGTTCTGTTATAAAAAATGGATGGGTGGTTATGTTATAAGTCAAGGATGGGTGGTTATGTTATAAACCAAGGATGGGAGGGTCTGTTATATCCCTCCAATTCTTTGGGTAGATCAACAGAGTTGAATAATTATAAGTTACTCCTAAGAGATGAAAATGTTTATAGATTATAGGTTACTTCTAATAGATATGGGAATTATCTGGTTAGGTGATTCCACGATAAATGTTTGATGTTCCAAGATACCTATATTGTTTTTCAAAGCTTTCAATGCATTCTAATGTTTCCTTTGATCAAGAATTATTTTCACACGAATCATGATTATTAACTCATATGAATATTATCTTTGTTAAAATTTATATTCCTTTTATTAGGATTTATGATCTAGGTTTTTATGGGTACTAATTCTCTTATATTATTATGAATTACTTTGAATATGTTATCATATCCTTATGATCATCTTCTGCTCACTAAAGATATTCAATTGATAATGCCTATGTTTACCCTTACTAAGAATTTGAGCTTAGGCATCTTATGTTTATTTTCCATAGGTTATAAATAAATATGTTATGTAAGATATTTCTAGAAGTGTTTTATGTGGGAGATGATGGATACTTAATGTTGAATAAAAAGTTGTGAATAATGGAAAAATGATCACTCAAAGATATAGGTAATGTTATTTAAGATTTTTTCATAATTATATAAAACTCTAAACCTAAAATTTCATTGGCTATGTAAGTGATAAAATATTTCTTTTTGATGTTGTAGTACTTAGTATGGTTAAATTTGGGTCACACTTATTGTTATCAAATACAAAAATGTAAATAATATATTTTTAGCATCAGATCTGGGTGTAAAGGTTCATGGATTTTATAGTTGGTATTAAAACAGAGTTTAGATAATTTTATAGATTTGGATGTTTTCATATGAGGCTAACTTAAGAGTTATGGATACCACCATGGTTTTATAATTTTAAATTTGATAATAAGTTTAAAGGTACAGAAACCCCTTTTGATGTTTTAAATGATGGGATTTTAAGGTGATTAATGATAATTTGTGAGTTATTTTATTGGTTTGAGGTATATGCAACCCTTAGGTTTAACATGAAGAATTATTTTAGAAGAATTATATTAATTTTTTTGGGATATAAGTTGAAATGTATGAGACAAACTTTGAGGTCAAAACATTCTTTAATTTTGAGGTTATTGAGGCTAATTAGGATATATGCTTATTTATTTATGGAATGATCTAAGTTTAACCTTTGCTGTTATTGTGGAAATCCCGAAGTTAAATATATTATTTCCTCATATGAAGGTTTATTTATTTTGGGTATTATCTTACCTTATGTTACCATTTTTTATTTAAGTTAATAAAGTAGGATTATATTTTTATCCTTGTCTAGATCATATGATCTATTAAAATTTGATGATTCAGGAATAAAAAATATTCATTATGGATACTCATTACTTAGAATATGGGATGAGATAAAGGTAGAGACTTGTTAAAACACGCAACCAAAGGTTGAATTTTTTTTATGAATTTTAATAAAATGAATTTAGTTTATTTTACAATGTTATTAGCTTGGAAAATAAAATAATCCCTCATAAATTAAAAGCGTTATCTTCTTAAAATCATTTCTGATGAATTGATGGTATCCTTTCTCTCTTATTAATTCAAGATTTTGTGGTCATTAACCTTGTCATGATCACATTCTATATCACTCCCTATAATTATTTAGATATTACTTTTCTCCTCCATGTTCATATTTTCACCTTCCACTAATATTATCCTATTTTGAAACCTTGTGTTGTATTATTCTAAATGAACTTTATATTTACCTTTACCTCTTTTCAAAATAATGCTTTATTAACCCTTTTTACGATGTGGGTTTTGAAAAATGGGATTTTAAAATATTAAAACCTCGAATTACCAAGATTAAGATAAAATTGTAAGAATGAAATTTATTTAGGGTGGGTAGGGGGGGGTAGAATGTAATAACCCTGGATTATAAAATATTTCAATGTTTAATAATATACATGACACACAACACCAATCTTTAATGACCGTGAAATATTATTATTTAAATATGACCATCGTAACTTAGTCATTGAATTGAAGAGTATGAATAAAAGTTACCAAATTATGATATATATATATATAATTAATACTTAATAAAAATTCATTGATTAATTCTTATAAAATAAACATTCAATTTTTATTAAATTCATTTTATGCTTCAAAAATATGTTTTATTCCAAAATGGGTTTTATTGATTTTTGTGAGTGAATATTATAATTAATTTGTTACACTTTTAAAAATTATATTTTATAAAAAGGGTATAATTTTTGATATTAGTATATCAAAATTATCTTAGGATGAATTTTTGAGGTTTTCTAAAAGGATTAATTTTTTAGTGAATAGTGAAAATACCCATTTGATTGAAAACCGTCTTTTACATTCAAGTATTTAAAAAGTAAAATTTTGTTTTGAATTTATTTTAAAATTTAATTAATTCATCTTGGTTAAAAATAATAAAAATAATGTCATTGGAATTTATATTATTCTTAATTTTGGTATAAAAACATTATATGCTAAAAAATATAGTTTTTTGGAAAACCATTTTTCACTGTGTTTTGTAGGTTTATTATTAAATGTAATTTATTATAATTATAGTAATTTAATTTGATAAAATGGTTTACATATTTTAAATCTTCATGTAGAAATTTTTTAAATAATTCAACTTTATTTTTTGTCATAATGAATAGTAACCATAATAAAATTTATCACCACATTAAAGAGTAAATTGAGTTAACTAAGTGAAAAGGATTTAAAGTCACCATAAAACTTTATTTTAATATTTTGGATGAGTTATGTTTGATCAAACCATACATATTTTATAAAATATGGCATTTTGGTTCCATTTTTATTTGATAAATACTTTTATATTATTTTAAGTAAATAATAATTCCAAAATGTCACTTTCTTGATTTTAATATCTCTAATATATTTTCAGAAGGATAAAAACAATTGATGAACAATTATAAATAGTTATTTTTAATATGAATATTTTTATGATGTAAATTTATTTATTTTTTAGTGAAGAAATAATTACCCTAAATTTTGATGCAATGCTGACACAGTGCTTGTACAAGTAGTAGAAATAACAAGTAAATGATTTTAAAAACTCTAAAAGTAATATTTTTTGTATAAGTTATGGTATTAGAAGATTTTTTTAGATAAATATAATGTATCAGTAATGTTTTTAAATTTTATATTCAAATTAAATTATCATATTGATATTTTTAAATTCAAATTATGTGAATAGTCTTGAAAATGACTTTAACGGTATTTTATGTGAAATAATATTTTATTAAATGATTTAAAATTCATAAAAATATTATATTTGTCCAAGTGAATGATATATGATCTAAAATATCAAATATTTTATATTTATGGTCAAATTTTCCTTATATGATAACTTTATTGATCCATAAAGATTAAAAAACATTGTTATCATGGTAATCATTGAAAGGGTTAACTAGGGGTTAAAACTAAGGGAATAAAGTTAAAACATCACATAAGCTTGTATAAATTTTATTTTATGAGAGTTTTTGGACTTATATACATACTAGATTCAAAATATATCAATTTTGTTCCACTTTAACATGAAAATTTATATATATTAATTTAATACTTTAAGAAATTCCAAGGGTGCCCCTCTCATGTCTTATATAATGACACCACCTCTCATCTATTACTCACACTTCTTGAGCCACTTAAATCTAACAAACCCTACCAAAACCTATTATTAACTTACTTATCTAAATAATAGAGATTTTATTTTTCTTAAAATACCATTCCTAGGGTTATTAAGAATATATTCAAAGAAATTTCTTCAAAGTGGAGGTAATCGTCTCAACCAAGCGTTTTCATTTTACTTATTCTTCTACCAACTTAAATTATATCTTAACAATTAAAATATAATAAAATTAGTATATCTAATATATTTATATTTAATTATTTTAATTTAATAACCTCATTAATCTCATTTTTCCTTAAAATGGAAAAGGAAACCACCATTCATGTGTACGTGTGGACTACCACCTCATGAATTGATGAATTTTGTTTCTCATCACCACTTTTTATGGATGGTTATTATAATATATTTAATGTGTATATATGATCATCATAAAATAATTAAAATTATATAAATATAATATATCATCTATCTTCATACCATTCCAATCGTTAAAAATAAAATCATCGCACGTGCGTACGTACAGACTAAAATATTCACATAGTGATGTACTTCATTTTTCAAAAATATTCTCTCATGGATGGTGATGAGATGAATTTAATGAATTAATTTTATGTTTATAATGTGATATTTATTTTTTAAAGGAAATATTTATTTTATTTCTTTAATTTCCATACAATAAAAAGTATACACATCGTTTATGTGTACGTGCAGGCTACTGCCTCTCTAGGCGATGTATTTTGTTTTTCATAACCACTTTTCATGGAAAAATCTAAAATTATATTTAATATATAGAAATTATAATAATTTCATGATTAGTATTCTTTATATGATGTAAAAATTCTCCATTTTACTATGATTATCCTACCAAATTCATTTTTTAATTATGAACTGAACGTCCTCAAAACATTCGATGTCGAATTAATTGATTAAGTAATTAAATATGTCCTTGAAATAAATGAAATAAATGGTTTAATGATAAATAAATTAACCTATAAAATCTTCTTAAAAACTAATTAATTAATATAAGTTTATTATATATGAATTAAATGAAATACATTACAATTCTGAACTCAAGGTAATGGGTTTCTTAACTCAATTTCCTTTATCTGGCTTATAATACTTATTCATTAACTTTTTTATGCCATGATTATGTGTGAATTGATATCTAAATCATTTTATATTTTATTTCAACTTATTTTATGTGTATTTACATATTTAAACATAATAACTTCATGGATTAATTATCACTTCATACGTTATGATCTTTGCAAGAGTTTTCTTTGTCTCAATCCCATTTTCTTGAGACACATTTCATGTCATGCATCATGATTTATTTTTATGGTGAAATTACTAACCCATGAATGAATTTTGACATATTTCTTCATGTAATTTATGGTATTTATAGATCCATATCATATTCTTTATTTTAATGAATTTTTATTCAAAATTTAACAAAGTGGTAAAGGCTTTATGTTATAATCTCATTTCCTTTCGGTATTATTTATATTCAAGGTTCCTTTGGGGGAAATTGTATGATCTTAATTTGTTGAAATAAATATCCATTATTATTCTATGATTATTTCTATGGTTTATATGATTTAATTTAAATTTCTTCTATTTTTTACTCAAGAATATTAAAAGAACATTTTAAGGAATAACCAACCTTATTTCTCTTTTTGTTCGATGATCTTTTCTGTTATATATCCATGATCTTTAAAATGTTTTCAAGGATATTATTTTATATTATGTAGTGATTTTTTAAAGTCATTTTCAAATATATTTTATGTAACACCCTGATATTTTAAAAGAATAAAATTATATTTATATTATAAAGGAAGAACAACACTGATTTTATCTTACATCAGGCGTAACACTCAATTTAGATCGTGTAACATGCAACCTCAATATTTTTATGTTCAATGGGGGTATTCAACACGCAACACCGAACTTAAACAACCCATGATATATATTACCATTATTACCTATCCATTAGTATAGTGGGTATGAATGATATAAAATAAATTATGAAAATATATAGTTTAAACATGTTTATTAATAATCTATCGATTAGTAATAAAATAATATCATTTAAAAGAAAAATGAAATGTTTTCTAAAAAGCTTTATTTTTATAAAGGTAGTTTTTTCCCTTTAATGGTGCACCTATTTTAAAACTATATTTTGAAACTTTTATAATTTTTATTTGAAAAAATAAAATTCCTTTTCGAAACTAGGATGTAAAAAATATCCTAGGGTGAATTTTTAGCATTTTTCTAAGAAGTTTCATTTTTGATGAATAATGAAAAATACTGAATTTTAATTAAAAACCAACTTTTCATATAAATAATTTATAATGTTAAATTAAATTTGAAATTGGTTTTAAATTAAAATTATATAAATTATATATCTATTAATCCATTTTACAACAATGAAATTATTTTCCTATTGAATTTAGATATAAAAACATTTCAAACATTTGAACATTTTCACTTTAAAAACCCACTTTCTCATCATGTCTCAGGACTAATTTTAAATTAAAATTTTTCACTTTTTTTAGTTGAATTTGGAAAAATAGATTCCATATTTTTAATAATAATAATTTATAATTTCTAATAAGTTCAATATAATTTTTTACCAAAGTGATTAGTGAAAACATTTAAATTTAATTACAACTATTAAGGTAAAAACGAGTTTACTTACTGGTTAAACTTAGAATATAAGGTGTAAAAATGATCCCACACTTGTAAAAAACGTATTTTATAGACGTATTTTGAGCCTTATGTCTGTAGGATCAAAATATATGATTTTTTAGGACAATGATCCATGAAAGTGACCCATATAATAAGTTAAATAAATAAAAAGACAAAAAATGTACCTTTCTTCCTTTTAATTTCTATAAAGATTTGGAGATAGGGAAAATATACATAGGTTATGTTATAAATATTATTTTGAAAGATAAATGATTTTTGTTATCATAATACTTTATCTTTAATTTTTAGATATTATATAATAAAATTAAATGTTTAAGAAATTCCGATGCATGGATTATTTAGTTAGTGATTTAATAAAATAAATGATACTAAAATATTTTAAAGTGATGTAAATAGAATGGATTTTTGTGTTATATTATTTTTGTAGATGAAAATATCATGATAAAAATATTTTAAGTTATTATATTTTAATTCCAGTATTTTCTTGATATTTTTTAAATTCAAATTATATAAATAATTTTAAAACTGACATTAATGTTATTTTATAATAAATGATATTTTATTAAATGATTTAAAATGACTAAAAATTATATATTCTGTAAATTAATTTTTAAATGTTAATGAATATAAAATATAGTCTATTCATGGACATATTGATCATATATAATGAACATATTGACCCCTAAATAGTGAAAACATTGTTGGCACAGTTAGAGTTAAATCATTGTTTTTGCGTGTTACATGCGCTTATGTTAAAATTAATTTCGAACAAACTTGATATTTTTATTTTATAATTTGGATTTAATATTTAAAATCTTTTGTTAAAAAATTTATAATAAGTCTCACTTTAATTTAAACTTAATGGATGAATTACATGGGTTATAAAACTAGTTACCTTAATGAAAAACCAAAATGAAAAAATAAGGAAAGTAATGAGTTAAGGAGAAAAATGTTTAAAAAATGTTTTTATTTTGTGTGGTGGAGGTATGAATCAACCAAATAATCCATAAAATATATTATTATTCAATTTTTGAGGCACATGAGGTAAGTTATACCTCCAAATAGTAAATACTTTTGAGTATTTACAAGAATGATACTCCTCCTCAATTATAAAAAGGAATCACTCTTCCCACTTCATGACACCTCTTGAACCATTTGTCTCATAAAAACCATGAAGAAATAAATTACCAAATTTCTTACCCTCATCCTAGAATCCTCAATTTGTGCATAAATTAAACAAAGGAATTCCTTGGTGCAAACCAAAAGGAGTTACCCTAATAAGAGGTAACGTTCATCAACAAGCATTTTTGTTTTGTTTCCTTCTCCACCCCATTCAATTCTTCTTAAACCATGATTATATGATAAAATAAGTATCCTGAATATAATTATATGTTTTTATGTTATGGTTATGACATAAAACACACACACTTACATAAAATGGTTTACAAAATCATCATTTATGTGTACGGCATACTACCGCCTCGTAAAACAATATTGTTTGTTTTTCCATTACCGCCTCTCATGGTGGAGTATAATGATGAAAAAACTACTTATATATGATATTTATAGAATTTATAACATAATAATATATTTTTATCCATTATATCATATACACCCTTTCTTAAATTTTATATCGTAGGGGATACGATAACGTTGCTCGTGTGTACGACGGACTACCACCTCACGAAGTGATGTGAAGCATTTTTCACTAATGTGTTACATGGAAGGTAATAAGGGTAACTATGATGAATATATATGATATAAATGGAATAATTATTATCTTAATTACATAATTAGGTTTTATTAAATATAATATATCATATTATTTTACCTTTTCACACACTAAAAAAGTGATAACATTGTTCGTGGATGTGTATACTACCACCTCCTTGAAGAGATGTGATTCCATTTACATCAAAATAATGATATATATAATTATATATAACTAAATTATATTTTATTTATGATATAATTATCATTATTTAAATATAAGACATTACTTACCTTCTTTCCATAATGATCATTGAAAAATTGAAACATTACTCATGCGTACGTACAACCTACCGTCTCCATTATTGTAATGTTGGTTCAATTTTCATAACAATTTTCCATGAATGATTTTAAAAGCATAATTATTTATAAATATTATAATTTTTTTTATTATTTTAGATATTTTAAAAAAATGACCACTTTGACCGTAGTCAACCCACTAAAGTCATTTTTGAAACATAAACCGAATATGGTCAAAACATCTGACGTAAACCTAATTGATTAAGTAATTGTATATAACATGATAATAAGTGAAATAAAAGTAATAATAAAATTGAAAAAGGTTATATATAAAATAAATAATTAACATAAGTTTATTATTCATGAATATATAGAATAAGCGCGACAAATCAGATTCAAGGTAAGGGTTTTTCTCGTTTCACTTTTATATCTATGAGATATATGCCATATTCACCACTTATTTTTGTTGTGAGGTGTATAAAATTTCCATGAATGTATTATATTATTATTATCCTTAAAATTTATATAGATTTACATATCCATTTAATTATCTCTCTTTCACAGGCTTTATGGTTTCAATATTACGAAAGCGGTAATGGATTTTTGTCATAATTTGCCTTCTTTAAGACTTATGTCATGTTACGCACCTATCTTCTTTTATGAGATGTATATACTTACACTTATACATGTTATATCATGAATTACCTTATTTTAATGATATTATATGTTTCATTTAATTTTATTCTTTCATGGGGCTTATAATTCAATGTTACCAAAGTGGTAAAAGTTTCGTTTTATAATCTCATCGTTTATCAGAATTGTTTGTGATTGTGTCTCCAATGTTGAAATATCATGATCTACATATAATTAATTTTCATGAACTTTATTCTTATATATTTATTTTATAATGTCCCATAAATTCCGTATAATATTTCTAATTATATGGAATTATTTCGAGACCCTAAAATCTGATGGCACGCGATTCTGAGGCCCGGAGTGCCCAGAATGATCCGTCGAAGTTTGGTTAAGTTTTAATTAGCACGCGTAAGCAGTTTTTTCTGAAAAAATGGAATAAATCTTAAATGGTAACTCAAATAAAAAATCTGAGGGCACCGTTGCGTTTAGGATGGTAGGTTTACCCTATCCATGACTTATGTTTAGTCGACGCGGGCCTCCTGTGAGAAAACCCAAAAATGGCATAATCATGAATAAAATAATTAAATAAATTATTTTATTTTTCAAATGCTTATAACTCACAAATGGTATCTCAGATTAAAAATCTGATACCACCGCCGAACTCATAAGGGTATTATCTTTTTAGGAAGATACTAACACTGGTCGGCGCGGGCTACCAGTAAAAGTTAGTTTTTGGCTGTAAATAAAATAACTAAGTGAAAATTATTTTATTGTAAAATTCATAACCTCTAAATGGTAACTCAGATTGAAAATCCAAGAGTACCATTGGGTTCGTTGGGGAGTGTTTCACTTAAGCAAAGCCTAACCTTGACCGGTCGGGTCAAGCGCGACTGTTATAATTTTTCTAAACGTTTTTTCGGGTATGTTCAGTAAACGTGCGAGCGGCGTTATATAAATTTTGAAACGGTACTCAGAATTGAAATATGAGGGAACCGTTGAACTCACATCGCCGATATTCATTTAAGGAGACCTTCACTTTGACCGTAGTAGGTACAGAGAAAATTTTAGTTTTTGGAACTTTTTAATAGAATAAATAAAATAACTTTATTATTTTATTTTTATTCTATTCCTACAACGGACGAGCAGTAAGGTGGGACTGGTGACGTGTCAAGCCAATAAATGGATTGACCTTTCAATTCTAAGTAACCGCACCGTTGGGGAATTAGGAAGGTTCCTAATTAATGGGCCTCCATTAATCCCACGAACGTTGCACAACCTTCCCCTCTCCTATTCATATGAAGCTTGGGGAGAGGTGTTGGCACTGATTTGCCAAACAATGAAGTGCTGACAAAGTGTAGTGACGCCAAACCCTTGGAGGATGGAGCCGGTACCAGTGGGAGGTGACGAGAGACACCGAAACCCCGAACCGGAGATCGACGAATGAGTGACGTCGTTGGAGGCTAGTTGTGGGGGACGACGATTGCTGACACTTCCTCAAATGCGGATGCTCTCCAACGAACATGAGGTAGGGGGTTATTTCATTTGTGTATTTTTGATTTTCCTCTTCCCCGTACTTGAATTTATACGAAGAACGCGGGTCAAGTGACTAACGGGTTGACCCGCGATTCTTTCATCTTTGCAGGAGGATACTGTAGGGTATCTTTTAGGGTTTTTTATTTGTATACCCCTTACCCCATTCTTGACATTCTTCATAATTCAAGAATAAACAAGCCGCTTGCTACTATTCTAATGCGGAGGGTGCATGCCAAATGAACATGGCCCGACCTCTATGCAACCTATGTGGTTTTGATGAAATATTCACGATGGAGGAGGATGATGACCGGTGTTGGCGTTTGGCACCGGTGGGACTCGGGAGCGGCGGCCGACACTCCTGATGGCCGCGACGAAGGCAGCGGCGCGATCGCGCTGTCGGAGAAGTGTCGCGACCTGTCAGCTGCGACAGAGCAAGGGTGGTGGCTAGCGGCAGTCGGCCGCACGAAGGGGCTGAGGCGCGCGTCTGCGCTGTCTGACAGAAAAGAGCCACAACCTTGTTCCATGGTGGTGAGGCGAGGCGCAACCGACTCGATGCTGACCACCAGTGAAGGCGCGGCGTGCGACTGCACTGCACAGAGGAGGGCGACTGGCTGACCGGCCAGCCGTGAGCCGAGCGGATACCGCGCCGCGGGCTGGACTGGACCCAGTGGGCTAGGTCGGATTCCGCAGGCCGAGTCAACCCGAACTGGGTCGGGTCAGCCCAGGCCCGGTCGGGCCGGGTCGGTCCGACCGGGTCTGATCGGACCCGGACCAACTTCGACCCTTTTCGTTATTTCGGCCATATCTTGAGTTACGGGCATCCGTTTGACAAACCATATACATTATCAAAAACCTTGGATCAATATGTTCCTTTTTGTATACCCCACTTGAGTTTTGGATAAAGTTGAGGTACGACCTGGTTGGATCGAGAACGAATCCAACCGGGCCCTCAGGACTAAAAGGCTAATAACTTACAGACCAAGCATCTGATTGACGCACCGTTTGTTGTGTTGAGACCCCTATTACATGGCGGTCCTTCGAGATACTTCTTCATGGGACTTCGTGGCAGTTGGAGTATCGACCTGTGTCTTGAGAAGCAGACCCTCCTGGAATCAAGCGACCTTAGTGCGGGAACCCTGTGGCTGGCTGTAACATGAGAAGGGGATCCTATGTGGGTCTGTGATTTGGGATATTTCTTGGGTCTGTGCTTGAGTATCCCACATGGATCTACTCTAGGAATCCATGTGGTACTTCTCTAGGATCCTATGTGGGTCTACTATACTAGGATCCTATGCGGGTCTGATGGTGTACTAGGATCCTATGTGGCTCGGATGATTTAGGATCCTATGTGGGTCTGATGACTTATGATCCTTTATGGGTCTGCCTATTAATAGAGTAATATGATTCAGTAGTTACATCTAATCATCTTTGCTTCTGTACCTAAGTTATACCCAGTGTGAGTTGAGTATTTTCCTTCATGGTGATACCTTTATGGTATTCTTCTGTGTGTCATACCTTTATGGTACTTACCTTTGTGGTGATACCTTGGTGGTATTCTTCTGTGTGGCGTACCTGTGTGGTACTTTCCTTCATGGTGATACATTTGTGGCATTCTTCTATGTGGCGTACCTGTGTAGTACTTTCCTTTGTGGTGATATCTTTGTGGTATTCTTCTGTGTGGCGTACTTGTGTGGTACTAACCTTCATGGTGATACCTTTGTGCTATTCTTCTGTGTGGAGTACCTGTGTGGTACCTACCTTCATGGTGATACCTTTGTGGTATTCTTCTATGTGGTGTACCTGTGTGGTACTTTCCTTCGTGGTGATACATTGGTGGTATTCTTCGGTGTGGCGTACCTATGTGGTACTTTCCTTCATGGTGATACCTTTTTGGTATTCTTCTGTGTGGCGTACCTGTGTGGTACTTTCCTTCGTGGTGATACCTTGGTGGTATTCTTCTGTGTGGCGAACCTATGTGGTACCTTCCTTCACAGTGATACCTTTGTGGTATTCTTTTGTGTGGCGTACCTGTGTGGTACTTTCCTTCGTGGTGATACCTTTGTGGTATTCTTCTGTGTGGCGTTACCTTTGTGGTACTTACCTTTGTGGTGTTACCTTCACGGTACTCTTTCCTTCGTGGAACAGTTGATCTTTGAGCTAATGAGTTGGGCCTTGTGTTTCCTCATGAATGAGATGGGTATACTTGATAACTTAGGTATATGTATGGGAATATACCTAAGTAGGGTTGAAATTTGTTTTCATGCTTTGTGGTTTATCCTTTGTGGATTTTGTGAGACTTTTGAGGGTATCGGGGTCCCTACTGAGTATCATTATACTCACCCCTGCATGGGCTATGCCAGCACCTTATTGTGTTTGATGCAGACGACAGACAGCGCTGACTAAGGACAAGAGTACCAGGACTGGAGGTAGCTCAGAGGTGGACCTTAGATGAGGTGTACTGTAGAGATGATCATTCGATAGTTGTACCTACCCTTCAAGGAGGATCCTTGGCAGGTGTTCATAGGAGATGTTTTAGTTTACTTGTACTTTCCAGTTTTCTTGTAATTTCTAGTTGGGCTTGTATTCTGGACCGTTTTACTTACTGTACACACTATTTTTAATATTCAGTTTACTTGTGTTAGTATCTTGTTGTGTGCTTGGTCGTGTGTGTTTATAGGATATAAAGGTAATGCCTTCCCAGTTTTTGGGGAATATGCCTTTCGGTGCTAGTTTCCAGCCCCTGGCCTATGGAAGGCAGGCTTGGGGTAGTCATGGCACGGGCCTTGAGGGACGGGTCGTGACATATTTCATGATAATATATTATTTCCCATCATTTTTCCTCTATTTATGTACTCAATAGTTTAAAATAGCGTTTTTATGAAAAATCATCTTTTTTCGATCGAAAGCTCTTTTTCTTCAAAACCATGTTTTTTAAAAATGTCTAAAAAATTTTCTTAAAAAGTGTTTTTAAAATATGAAACTATATTTTCCTCAATAACTATCTTAAATGATTTTAAAAAATTCCTTTATACATTTCCAAGTTTGTTTTCAAAGAAAAATATTTTCAAAATGTTTTATGATTTAAAAAGTGATTTTCAAAATGAAAATGGTATTTTCCTCAAAATGTTTTTAATTATATTTTAATGGTATTTCCATTCACTAAATTCAAAAAAACTTGTTGTTACTTATTCTCAACTAGGGATATTTTTTTGATACCATCAACATTATTTCTCTGGATGGATTATGATTATTTCAAAGTGAATGTCATGGAACCCATTTCTTTTCCATGGGTTAATCACATTTCAAAGATATTTTCATGGTACCCAATTCTTTTAAATAGGTTAATAAATTTATAAATGTTATAATTTGTATTTTTATGAGTTTTATTCATGTTATGGTTCTTGGACATATTATACGATGGGGTGTCCCAGATAGTTTTGGGTGAGCCCATTACAACTTAGATGATGTGGTGGCACAGATAGTGTCAGGTGAGCCCATTACAGCTTAGAAGATGGGATGACCTAGATAGTGTTGAGTGAGTGCATTACATCTTAGAGGACGAGGTATCCCAAATAGCACAGGGTGATCCCATTATAGCTTATATAATGGGTGAACCTAGAAAGTGATCCAATGTATTGTGTATTGTAACTTTCCTTAAGAGGTAAGAAGGAGGGAGTTACCTGAGATAAAATCCTATGGATTTATCTAGGATATAGTTACTTTTTACATGGTTTTAACATAGGTTATGAAGATAAATGTTTCAATATACCAAAATGGTTTACTTATAATTACTATGGGTTAATAATGTTTCTCATGATCAAGATTGATATCACATAGACCATGATTATTGATTATGATAACTATTTAATTTACCATGTTTTCATATTTGATGATCTAGTTATTGATGGGTATGAGTTATTTTATGATTCTATCATATACTTTTATTATGACTTCATACACTTATGCACTTCTTATTCTCATTGATGTCATTCAATTTCTAATGATTATGTTTAACCTTACTAAGAATTTGAGATCACCCTTTTTATATTTCCTTTTCCCTAGGTTATAAAGAATGATGTTGAAAAATTTATGTATTTAATGGATTTCATATGGATGATGATGATGTCTTAATGTGAATAAAATAAAATCCAATCTAAGTTGGAGAAATGATCATTTAAAGTCATGCGAATTGTTTATGTAGGAGTTTTTATAAATTCTCTGAAACTATAAACCTAAAAGGTCCTCTAGGATGTAAGTGATCCAAGGTTTCCATTTAATGTCGTAAGGTTTGTATGAAAAAATTTGGGTCAGAATTATTAGCATTATATCCAAAAATTTAAAGTTCATGATTTCAACAGAGGATTCAGGAGTGCGGGTCCCAAGCTGTTATAGTTGGTATCAAAGGCCAGTTTAGATAAATTTGGAGATTGGGATGTTATCATATGAGGTTATCTTAATAGTTATGGATACCATCATAGGAATATAATATTAAGGATGATCATAAGTTCTGTTTCTTAGACACCCCTTTGATGTTTTAAGTGATGAGATCATAGATTTATTAATGAAACGTTAAAATATGTTTTATTGGGTTGAAGTATTTAAAAAACTTCAGTTTACTGTGAAGTACTACTTTAATATTTATAGAAATAAGTTTTAAGGTATTGATAACCTTTAGGATTTATAGGATCTTAGATATTGAGGTAATTATAGTAACATAAGTTTTATCATATAGATAACCATGGTATTGAATAAGTGACTAAATGATTAATGTTATTTCAAAATAAGATATCCACATTTTGAGACTGAAAGATGAAAGATAGGTGATAATAATTGAGGTTAAGAAACTCTTTAATGTTGAGGTTTTTAGGAATGATTTTATTTAGACTTTGGGTATTACTTTTTTATTTTTATCATTAAAGTATCATATTAATATTTACTCCTTTTGGGAATTATCTTAACATGTGCTAACCATTTTGGTTTGGTTAATGTATAAAGACAAGAGGAATAAATTATTATCCCATTTATGGTTATGTGGTATTTAACATTTTATTTTTGTGCTTCAGGTGCAAGAAAATTCATCTTGAATACTCATCATTTGGAGAAAAAAATTATATTTTTGTGGAAATTGACTAAAGGATGAAATTCTACTCAAGTAAGAATATTTCCGTATTCTCTTAGTCTAGATAGAAAAAGAATTCCTTAACTCTTGGAAAATAATCTTAAAAAAATGTTATCCTTGTACCTTAATTTATGATGAACTGATGGTCTTTTAATTTATTACATATTTATGGTTCTGAGGTCCTTAACTTTCCATTGATCATTCATTTTTTTTGTGATCAATGACCTCAATCACTCTCTATAGTTATTTATGATTTTCCTCCATTCCCACCTATGTTCTCCTATTTGAAAACCTAGTTATGTGTTATTCCATGTGAACATTTTACTTATGTTTCGAAATTATAAAGATGATGTTTTATTAACCATTTTTATGATATAGGTTTTCAACAAAAGTCTTTTGAAATTTCCATCATTTGATTTCTAATATAAAGTTCAAATTGCGAGGACATAATTTATTAAAGGGGAGGGGGATGTAATAACCCAAGATTTTAAAAGAAGAAAATTATATTTGATAGTTTAAAGGACATGAAACATTGAGTTTATATTTCATTACATTCGACACTCAGTTTATCTTGCATTACATGCAACCCTAATTTTTTTTATGTTTCATGGCACATTCAACACACAACATTGAAATTAAATAACCCATGATATATATTAACGTTACTACCTATTCATTAGAATGATAGGTTTAAATGAGATTAAATAAATTATAAAAATATATATTTTACACATGTTTATTAATAAGCTATTTATTAGTAATAAAATAAGTGTCATTTAAATGAAAAAGAAATGTTTTCTTTAAAGTTATATTTTTCTAATGATAGTTTTGTCACATTTTAATGGTGCACTTATATCAAAAATAAAATTTGAAACTTTTATAAATTTTATTTGATAAAATAAACTTAATCTTTTAAATTATAATGTCAAAATTATCTTTGGGTTATTTTTTTGGTATTTTTCAGAGAAGTTTCATTTTTGATGAATAGTGAAAAATAAAAAATTTTAATTGAAGACTAACTTTTCATCTAAATAATTTATAATGTTAAATTATATTTTAAATTTGTTTTAAAGTAAATTTAGATAAATTATAAATATATTAATCCAATTTAGGTCATTTTAATTATTTACATATTGAATTTGGATATAAAAACATTTCAAACTTTTGAACATTTTTACTTTTAAAACCCGCTTTCTCATCACATACACGAGACTAATTTTAAATTAAATCATACCATTTATGTGAGTTGAATTTAAAAAAATGGGTTAAATGTTTTGAATTATAATAATATATAATATATAAAAATTCCAACATAATTTTTGAATAAAGTTATAAGTGAAAATAGTTAAAATTAATTACAGTGATTATGGTAAAAACGAGTTTACTTAGTGGTTAAACTTAGAATAGATGGTGTACGAATGACCCAACACTTTTAAAACACATACTGGATGGATAAATTTAGACCCTTATGTCATTATTATCCAAATATATGAGTTTTTGGGACACTTTTCTATGAAAGTGACATATATAATAAGTTAAATAAATAAAAATACAAAAAAGTACCTTTCTTCCTTTTAATTTCTATAAAGCTTTGGGGATAGGTACAAAATACATAGGTTAGGTTATAAATATTATTTTTAATGACAAATAATTTTTTATCAAAATAATTTATATTTAATTTTTAGAGATGATATAATTACATTAAATTCTTAAGAAACCCTAACGCATGAATTATTTATTTAATAATTTAGTAAAATAAATAATACTAAAAAAAATTAAAAGTGAGTTAAATAGATTGATTTTTTTATGTTTAGTTATTTTTGTAGATGAATATATCACGATAAACATATATAAACTTAATATATTTTAATTCCATTATGGTATTGATATTTTTTAAATTAAAATTAAATAAACAATGTCAAAATTGACATTAATGTTATTTTATAATAATTGATATTTTATTAAATGATTTAAAATTACTAAAAATACTATATTCTATAAATTTATTTTTAAATTTTAATAAATATAAAATACGTTCCATTCATGGAAATATTTATCTTTTATAATGAACATATTGACCCCTAAATAGTAAAAACATTGTTGTCACGGTTTGGGTTAAAGTAGTGTTTTTACGTGCTACACACACTTTTGTTAAAATTAATTTCCAAAAAATATGATATATTTATTTTATAATTTGTATTTAAAATTTAAAATAATTTTTTATAAATTTTCTAATAATTCTTACTTTAATTTAGATTTAACAGATGAATTATAGAGGTTAGAAAACTAGTTAACTTAATGAAAAACCAAAATGAAAAAATAAGGAAACTTAGGATTTAAAGAACAAAATGTTTAAAAAATGTATTTATTTTTTGTGGTGGTGGTGTGTCTCGAAAAAAGAATACATAAACTATATTATTATTCAATTATTTAAGTACATGAGGTAAGAGAGACCTCCCAATAGTAAATTCTTTTGAGTATTTACAAGAATTCCATTCCTCCTCAACTATAAAAGGCACTCACTCTCCCCACTTCTTCACACATATAAATCCATTTGGATTATCTAAAACCTAACCAAATCACTTAGAAACTTCTATAAAATCATCCTATAATCCTAAATTTTTTAATAAATCAAACCAAGGAATTCATTTGATTCAAACCAAAAGGAGTTACCCGAAGAAGAGGTAATGTTCATCAATGTGCATTTTTGTTTTGTTTCCTTCTCCACCCCATTCAAGTATTCTTATAGCATGATTATATAATAACTATAGTATCATAAATATAATTATATGTTGTTATGTTATGTTTATTACCTAAAAATACATATACATTCATCAAATGAGTTGCCAAATCATCATTCTTGTGTACGGAGGACTACCACCTCACGAAACGATGTCGTTTGTTTTTTCCATTACCACCTCTCATGGTTGGGAATAATGATAGAAAAACTATTTATGTATGATATTTATGATATTTATAAAAAAAATAATACTTATGTATTAATTATATTATATACACCCTTTTTACATTTCATATCTTAGGAGATTCTATAACGTCGGCCATGTGTACGGCGGACTACCGCATCGCGAAGTAATGTGAAGCCTTTTTCACTAACGTGTTACATGGAAGGTAATAAGGGTAACTATAATGAATTTATATGATATAAATGGAATAATTATTATATTTATGATATAATTATATTTATTTAAATATAATATGTCATTTTCTTTTACCTTTTTACACACTGAAAAAGTGATAACATCGTTCATAGACGTGTGGACTACCACCTCCTCAAAGAGATGTGATTCCTTTTAATTCAAAAGAATGATATATATAATTATATATAACTAAATTATATGGTATTTATGATATAATTATAATTATTTAAATATAAAATTTTACTTACATTCTTTCTGTAATGATCATTGAAAACTATAAACATTACTCATGAATACGTACGACCTACTGTCTCCATGATCGTAATGATGGTTCATTTTTTATACCCATTTTTCATGAATAATATTAAAATTATAATTGATGTATAAATATTATAATTATTTAATGATTATTATTCTATATATTTTCCAATAATGACCACTTTGACCATAGTCAACCTACTAAATTCGTTTTTGAAACATAAACTAAATATGGTCAAAACATCCAATGTAAACCTAATTGCTTGAGTAATTGTATATAACATGATAATAAGTGAATTAAAATTAATAATAAACATGAAAAAGGTTATCAAGAAATTAAATAATTAACATAAGTTTATTTTTTAAGAAAATAAAGAACAAGCGTGATGAATCATACTCAAGGTAAGGGTTTTTTCTCGTCTCACTTTTATTTATGTGAGATATATGCCATATTCACCACTTATTTTGTTGTATGGTTTATATAATTCCTATAAATATATTGAATTATTCTTATACTTAAATTTATGGAGATTTAAATATCCATTTTAGGATCTATATTTCATGGGGTTTATGATTACAATGTTATGAAAGCGGTAATAGATTTTTGTCATAATTTTCTTTATTTGAGACTTATGTCATGTTATGAAACTATATTATTTTATGATGTGTATATACTTCTCCTTAGAAATTTTATATCATGAATATATATATTTTAATGATATTATAAGTTTCATTTAATGTTATTATTTTATGGGACTTACAATTCAATGTTACCAAAGGGGTAAGAGTTTCATGTTACAATATCATCGTTTATCGGGATTGTTTGTGATTAAGTCTCCAATGTTGAAATATTATGATATACCTATAAATAATTTTTATAAATTTTTATTATCCTCTTTTTATTTCATAAAAATAAATGTTTTACCTTTATTTTACTCTCTTTATGTACTAAATAGTTCAAAATAATGTTTTTATGAAAAATCATCTTTTCGGTCAAAAAATCTTTTTATTTAAAACCATGTTTTCTAAAAATGTTTTAAAAAATGTTTTAAAAAAGTTTTTTTATAGACAATAGAATATTTTACTCAATAACTTTTTAAATGATTCTTAAAACTTCCTTTATATGTTTCTAAGGTTGTTTTCAAAGAAGAGTATTTTCAAAATGTTTTATGTTTTAAAAAGTATTTTTTTAAAAGAAAAGGGTGTTTTCCTAAAAATATTTTAGTGATATTTTAATGGTATTTCCATTAACCAATGTAAAAAACCATTGTTTTTACTTATCCTACACAGGGTATATTTTTTATTAATACCATCCGCATTATTTTTATAGATAAATTATGATTATTTCAAAGAGACTTTCGTGGAACCCATTTCTTTTCCATAGGTTAATCTTGTTTCAAAGAGATTGTAATGGTACCCATTTCCTTTACATGGGTTAATAAAGTTATAAAATGGATAATGATGATTTATATGGGTTTTATTCATGTTGTGTTTTTGGAATTCTTATATAATGGGGTGGTCCATATAGTATCGGGTGAGCCCATTACAACTTAGATGATGGGGTGGCCTATATATCACTGGGTGAGCCCATTACAGCTTAGATGATGAGGTGGATCAGATAGTGCCAAGTGATACCATTATATCTTAGATTATGGTGTGGACTAGATAGTGTTGGGTGATCCCGTTATAGCTTATACAATGGGTACACCCATATAACACTCCAATGCATTAGGTAATATACCCTGTTGTAAGAGGCAAGAATGAGAGAGTAACCTAAGGGTTTATCTTATAGATTTCACTAGGATCCATTTATTTCTAACATGAGTTTAACACGAGTTATTAAGATAAATGTTCCATGATAACAACATGGTTTTTATGCTTTATATGGGTTTATAATGTTTCTCATGATCAATATTGATATCACATTGCTCATGATTATTGATTCATATAAGTCTTTTATTTTCCATGTTTTCGTATTTGATGATCCCGGTATTTATGGGTATGATTTATTTTATGATTCTCTCATGAAATTTGATTATGATGTTATACCATTATTCACCTATTATTCTCATTGATGACATTCACTTTTGAATGCTTATGTTTACCCTTATTGATAATTTGAGGTCACCCTTCTTATGTTTCCTTTTCCCCAAGTTATAAAGAATGATGTTGAATGAATTATGCCTAGAAGAGATTTTATATGGATTATGATGATGTATTATTGTGAAAAAAGAAAAACTAGATTAAGTGTGAGAAATTCTCATTTAAAGTCATTTGAATTATTTATGTAGGAGTTTTTCCTAATTATCTAAAACTCTAAACTTAAAATCTCCTCTTAGATGTAAGTGATCCAATTTTTCCTTTAGATGTTGTAAGGTTTGGATGGAAAAAATGGGCCGACCTTACCAGTATCAAAGATGAAAATGTAATGTTTATGATTTTAGCACAGGATCTAGGAGTGGAAATCCTAGGCTGTTATATTTTATTTTCTTTACAAAGGTTTAAAATGATTTTTTTTTTCATTTTCAAAACAATGTAATTTTGGTTTTTACTGAAAGTGTGAAAGGGATATTTGTTTAAAATTTACCAAATGAATGTATATTCTTGCCATTATAAATATTATTTTCTTTTAAGTTTAATTTAAAAGTTTCTATAGTTATTTTCAAAGAAAATATTTTTCTCAATATTCTTTAAATTTTTATTTAAAACATTATCAAAAGAAAAGGATATTTGTTTATTTTCAAAGAAATTTTTTTAATATTATTTTAAGTATATTTTCAATCTACAGAAATATCATTTATTATTTTCCAATGATTCACTGGGGATATGTTCTAGTTATTGCATCCTTATTATTTTAATTGATTACTTGAGATTTTTTTAAAGATATTTTCATGGAACCCATTTCTTTTCCACGGGTTAATGAAGCTGAAACGAATGATGGCTGCTTTCAAGGGTGTTATGTTGAAAAATGAAAGCTTCAAAATGTTTTTTTTCATTTTATGGTACTTAGAAATATGTATGGATGTTTTATGGGTGGTTCTGTTATAAAAAATGATGGGTGGTAACATTATAAACCAAGTTTGGGTGATTAAATTATAAATCAAGGAGATGTGGGTATTTTATAGAACTCTAATGCATTGGGTAAAGTGATAGAGTTAACTAATTGAAAGTTACTCATAAGAGATGACAAAGCTTACTGATTATAGGTTACTACTAATAGATATGAGAATTATCAGGTTAGGTGATTCCATGGTGAATGTTTTATGATCCAAGATGCCTATACTATTTTTAAATGCTTTCAATGGGTTCTAATGTTTCCTTTGATCAAGGATTATTTTCACATGGATCATGATTGTTCAATCATATGAATATTATATTTTTTAAAATTTATGTTCCATGCCTAAGGATTATGATCTAGGCTTTGATGGGTATAGATTCTCTTACATTATGCTCAAGCACTTTGAATATGTTCTCATACCCCTATTCTCATCTTGTGTTCACTGAACACATTCAATTGTTAATGCCTATGTTTAGTCTTATTGAGCATTTAAGATCACCCTTATTATGTTTTATTTCCCCGAGTTTTAAAGAAATATGTTATATAAGATATGTCTAGAAGGGTTTAATGTGGGAGATGATGAAGAGTTAATATGGAATAAGAAAATTATGGTATAGTGGAAAAAAATACTCACTTAAAATACATAGCTAATATTATGTAAGAGTTTGTCATAATTTTAAAAAACTCAAAACATAAAAGGTATTTGGGTATTTAAGTGATCCAATATATCTTTTTGATGTTGTAATACTTTGGATGGTTAAAGTTAGGTCATGTTTATTGGTATCAAATCTAAAAATGTAAAGATTAGGTTTTTAACACTGGATTCAAGTGTATGGGGTCAGAGATGTTAAAAATGAGATTCTTTTTGTTAAGAAGGAAGATAATACTCTTTGACTTTGTGTCAATTATTATAAGATGGATCAAGTTATGATAAATAATTGATACCCTCTTCCATGAATTGATAATCTATTTGATCAATTGAAAGGAGCCCAGTTGTTCTACAAAATTGACCTTCGATTGCGGTATCATCAACTCCATGTCTGGAAAGAGGATATCCCAAAGACAAATTTTCAAATTTGTTATGGAAACCATGAATACTTGGTCATTCCCTTTTGTATCACTAATGCACCAGAAGTCTTCAGGGAATTGATGAATCATATCTTTCACAGATACCTTGTTTCTTTTACTGTGGTACTTTTTGAATTTTTTTTTGTGTATTCTCATATGAAAGATGACTGTGAAAGGAACTTGGAGATCATGATGAGTACATTGCGAGACCACTATCATCATTCCAAATTCTTGAAGTGTGACTTCTTTATATTAGAAGTTCCCTTCCTTGGGAATTCCATATTAGAAAATGGAATATCGGTCGATCCTGAGTAGATTGCGGCCATTATCTCTTAGAAACCACCTAAGAATATCTTCAAGATATGAAACTTCGTGGGATTATCAGGCTATTACTGTCACTTTGTTTGATATTTTTCACATCTCACTTTACTACGGAAAAACCCGTCATTTACGATGGCAAGAGGGTATCCCATCGCAAATGGTTTGGCGCACGCTGCGCTCCAAACTACCAGAAGGGTATTTACGACGAGTGGTTTTCACCCGTCGTAAATAACTTTCAGAGGGGTTTGGTATTTGCGACAGGTCCCATTGCAAGTACCCCTTCAGTGGTTTTGGAATTTGTGATGAGTCCCGTCGAAAATACCCTTTTTAACCGCCGCCTCCTAATTAATAGGGATTTTTCATTTGCGACGGGTACCGTGGAAAATAATATTATTTACGATGAGATTTATCACCTGTCGAAAATGCTATGTCGGTAGGTAGGTATTTGCGATGGGTACCGTCACAAATAATATTATTTGCAAGAAGATTTATCACCCGTTACAAATGCTATATTGGCAGGTAGGTGTTTGCGATGGGTCCCATCACAAATGTCTTTTTTACTGCCGCCACCTAATTAATTGGGGGTTAGTATTTGCGACTGGACCCTTCACAAATACACCTGTCGTAAATAATCCAACATATATATATCTCCATATGTTTTTTTTCATTCACATCTCTCTCAACTCCTCTCTCTTCGAACTATCATATTTCTCTGTAAAATTTTTCCAAAGTTTAAAATTTCATATCAGAGCGATTTTCAAGTCTTGCAACGTAAAAAAGATCATATTTTAAGGTATTTATCTATGACTTTTATTTTTTAGTTAATTCATTTAATTTTATGTTAGTTATAATTATTGTTAATTAGCAAAAATTAAATTAAATTAGAATTTGATAGTTTTATTTTGCATTATTTATTTTTACGATTATATTGTTTCATTAGTAATAAATAGTAATAAATAGTAATAAATTGGAATAAATTTGAATAAACTTGAATAATTAGGAATAATTAGGAATAATTAGGAATGATTAAAAATAATTAGTAAAAATTAGTAAAAACTAGTAATAATTAGAAATAATTAGAAATAATTAGGTACTAATTAGTAATAATTTTTAATAATTAGGTACTAATTAGTAATAATTAGGTAATAATTAGGTATAATTAGTAATAATTATTAATAAATAGTTATAATTAGTAATAATTAAAAATAATTAGTAATAATTAGTAATAAATAGGTATAATTAGTAATAATTAGTAGTAAATAGGTATAATTAGTAATAATTAGTAATAAATAGGTATAATTAGTAATAATTAGTAATAAATAACTATAATTAGTAATAATTAGTAATAAATAGGTACAATTAGTAATAAATAGTAATGAATAGGTATAATTACTAATAATTAGTAATAAATAGGTATAATTAGTAATAATTAGTAATAAATAGGAATAATTAGTAATAATTAGTAATAAATAGTAATAAATAAGTATAATTAGTAATAATTAGTAATAATTAGTAATAATTAATAGTAATTAGTAATAATTAGTAATAATTAGTAATAATTAGTAATAAATAGGCTTACTTAGTAATAAATAGGTATAATTAGAAATAATTAGTAATAATTAGGTATAATTAGTAATAAATAAGTATAATTAGTAATAATTATTAATAATTAGTTATAATTAGAAATAAATAGGCATAATTAGTAATAATTATTAATAAATAGGTATAATAAGTAATAATTAGTAATAAATAGGTAAAATTAGTAATAAATAGTAATAAATATGTATAATTAGTAATAAATATGTACAATTAATAATAAATAGGTATAATTAGTAATAACTAGTAATTAATAGGTATAATTAGTAATAAATATTAATAAATAGGTATAATTAGGTATAATTAGTCATAATTAGTGATAAATAGGTATAATTAGTAATAATTAGAAATAATTAGTAATAAATAGAAATAATTAGGTATAATTAGTAATAATTAGTAGTAATTAGTAGTAATTAGTAATAGGTATAATTAGTCAGGGGGACGGATGTTCCTTGGGGGATTCAGCCTGTGACGGGCAGATCTATGGTGACAGTGGTGCAGATGGTGTGTTTAGGTGGCGACGCCATCAAACAGAAGAGGCGCGGGCCTTCGGCGCACAAATCTACAGTGACGGTGGCACGGACGGTGTGTTTAGGTGTTCTATACAACTTATTACACACCCTCTCCATGATAGCTTAAGATTCCACAAAGAGAAATCCAAGGTCAGGTGAAGAACGAATGACATTGATCCCAAGCTTTACGAACTGAGAATTCTAAGCTGTTGGAGATTGAATTGTTGAAGCCAATTCAGTTTGATTTGCAGTGAGGAGTTTGACTTTACGTTATTTATTCTTTGCAGCTTGGCTTCTTAGGGAGTTGGCGGTTCGGTTGTTGTCGGCTTCGACTTGGAGGCTTGGATGCGAAGGTGAGGTTGGGGTTGAGTCTGTTTGCGATCCAAAGTTCTTTAGGTCAGATGCATTCTTCTGCATTGTTTTGAGGTTGGGCTATTTGTCTCTGACCGGGCATGTTATGGGTTACCCTCTCCCAGTTAAAAAGGGATCTTTTATTTTCTTTTAATAAATAGTGCTCTCCCTAAGCTTTCCGAGTAGTAAAAAATAGGTATAATTAGTAATAAATAGGTATAATTAGTAATAATTAGTAATAAATATGTATAATTAGTAATAATTAGTAAAATATAGGTTTAATTAGTAATAATTGGTAATAAATAGGTATAATTAATAATAATTAGTTATAAATAGGTATAATTAGTAATAATTAGTAACAAATAGGTGTAATTAGTAATAATTGGTAATAAATAGGTATAATTAGTAATAAATAAGTATAATTAGTAATAATTAGTAATAATAGGTATAATCAGTAATGATTAGTAATAAATAGATACAATTAGTAATAAAAAGGTATAATTAGGTATAATTAGTAATAAATAAGTATAATTAGGTATAATTAATAACAATTAGTAATAATTAGGTATAATTAGTACTAATTTGTAATAATTAGGAACAATTAGTAACAATTAGTAATATTAGGTATAATTAGTATTAATTAGGTATAATTCACAATAAATAGGTATAATTAGTAAAAATAGGTAAAAATAGTATTAAATAGTAATAAATAGTAATAAATAGTAATAAATAGGAATAATTAGTAATAAATAGTAATAATTAGTAATAAAAACTAATTAATAGTAATTAACAGTAATTAGCAGTAATTAGAAATAATTAGTAGTAATTAACAGTAACTAGCAATAATTATTAATAAATAGCAATAAATTGTAATAATTAGCAGTAATTAGTAGTAATTAGTAATAAATAGTGGTAATTTGTGGTAATTAGAAATAATTAGTAATAAAATCTAATTAGTAGTAATTAGTAGTAATTAATTATAATTAGGAATAATTTGTAGTAATTAGAGATAAATAGTAATAAATAGTAATAAATAGTAATAAATAGTAATACATGGAAGTAATTAGTAGCAATTAGTAATAAATAAGGGTAATTAGCGATAATTATGAATAATTAACAATTTTTTTCTTTTTTTGTATCTTATTTTCCTTATATCAAATTATTCAGAAAAAAATTTATTATTTTATATTTCTAGATAAACATAGAACAAGGAAGTCAAAAATAGTCATTATTAGATGTTTGTGCTTGGATAAATCAACGTAAGAATCTAAAAGGTTCTTGTATAAATCCTATATATATTGAGGGTGTTGAAAATTTCTTAGTATTTGCATCACAAAAAACAAAAATTTGTTTTATAAGGAGAAATTGAAGTGTCAATGTAAAAAATGTGGTTTGAGGACATTTGACACATTTGACAATATTGGGGGTCTTCTATTGCATTTTGGTTTTCTAACATTTTATGTTTTTTCTTATCAACATAGTGAATGCAGTTATAGAGAATACACAAATAATTTGGTTTTAGATCCATCATGGTTTCAAAATTTAGTACATGATGCGGAAGATCCATCTTTTCAACAAACTGAAACTCAGAATGATATTGATTTAACTCATGAGTTATAACAATCTCAATTTTATGATTTGTTGAGATCTTCTGAGGATGCTTTATATTCTAGATGAAAAATAAGAAAATTTGAAAAGGTTTCAAAATTAATGGATATTAAATTAGATAATGGAATGTTAAATAGCTGTTTTGATCAGATATTCTCTTTGGTTAAAACACTCTTACCAGAAGGAAATATGTTGCCTACAAATTTCTATGAGAGCAAGAGGCTAGTTCGTAATTTGGGTCTTGGTTATCAGGAGATTCATGCATGTTCAAATTATTTATTATTATATTATGGTGAAAATGAGTCGTTAGATAGTTTTCATACATGTGAACAATATAGCTATAAAGAGGATCAACTAGGGAAGTTTATATTTATTACTGTAAAATAGTTGAGGTATTTCCTGCTTACACCCATATTACAATGTTTATTTATGTCTTAGAACACAACGACGTTGATGTCATGACACAAAACCAATATTTCAACTGGTAAAAGCTTAAATCATCCCTCTAATGGTGATTAATGGAAATTTTTTGACCATGTACATCTGTATTTTGTTTCAGAAGCCTGAAACATGCAATTGGGTCTTTCGACTAATGGTTTCTATCCATTTAGTTCTTATGGTAGCCAGTATTCATGTTGTCATGTCTTTATAACTCCATAAAATTTACCTCCTTGCATGTTGATTAAGGATCCATATATATTTTTGACCTTATTAATTCCGGGACATCCAAAAAATAATATTGATGTTTATTTGAAACCATTGATTGAGGAGTTAAATTCATTATGGAGTAATGGTGTTAGTACATATGATGTTACTGTGAAACAAAATTTACTACTGAAAGATGCATTGATGTGGACAATTAGTGACTTCCCAGCATATTAAATGTTATTTGGATAGAGTAAACATGGTACGAAATCATGTTCATACTGTATGAGAGAGAAAAAATCATTTATGCTCATCAATGGAAGAAAACCTTTTTTTACTATCATCGCAAATTACTTCCAACCGATCATCCTTTTCAGAGGAATAGATATAAATTTATAAAAGACATAATTGAAATAGATATACTTCTAATAGTGATCTAATGTACGGAGTTAAAATATTTTGTTTCTTCATTACCTCACATTATATTTGGACCAACTATAAACCAATAGAAAATTGATATCTTTGGAAAAGAACACAATTAGATAAAATATAGTATTTTTTGGGATCTTTTATATTGGTCTGATTTGTTGTTCTGTCACATGTTGGATGTCATGCATATCGAGAATAACTATATTAATATTATATTTTATACAGTTTTGGATACACCAGGTAATACCAAAGATAATGTAAGACATGATTAGATCTTGCCCAAATTTATAAGTGACTAGAAATTGATCTATTTAAAAATTTCAGATCAAATAAATTAATTAATCCAAAAGATAATTATACACTTTCCAAATAAAATCAATTATTATTTTATTAGTAGATTATATATTTTAGAATTCTAGATGGTTATCTTTCCAATTGGGACAGATGTGTTAGAAATGGTCATATTACTAGATAAAAAAGTCATGACTGTCATGTTATAATGGAAATAATTATGACAATTGTATTATGATGTTTGTTGAAATATATGATTTGGGATGTACTAACAGACATATCATATTTTTTTACGAGACATTTGTGTGATGAAAACAGACTACGGTGCACTAAGTAGACTACAAGAAGATGTTGTTTTAATTTTATGTAAACTGGAAAACATATTCCCACCTGCTTTCTTTGACTCAATGGAACATTTCATATTACATTTTCTACATAAATAAAAATGTGAATATCTGGTACAGTTCCAATGTATGTATCCATTCAAAAGATGCTTGTAGAAATTGAAGAAAAAAGTATATAACAAAGCTTTGGTTGAAGGATCAATTTTAGAAGCTTATTTGTAGGGGGAAATTTCTTTTTTTATGCTCTCATTATTTTCAATATGAATATCCCTAAAATAAAAACCACATGGAATGTATTAAGAGAAATTTTTTTGATGAAATGAGTAATCAATTATCAGTTTTTAATCATCTAGAACTAAGATTTGGTGGAGTTTATAAACTATGGTTTTTAGATGATGAACGTCACAGATCTCATACATATGTTCTACTAAACTATGAAGAAATGAAACCATTTATACTGTGAGTGATATTATCACTTATCCTATAATATTTGTTTTAGTAAATTAATATTATTTTATTTTTGGGTTATATGATAATCATATATTTCTAGAAATTACAGCAACTGTTCTTGATGAACAATGGAAAAATAATTTTTCCTACTAGTTTCAAAAACTAGTAACATAAATTATTTATGTTTTAAAATATAAAATCAATTTATTAATTATTATATTGATAATTGTTTTATAAAATTTTAGGTATCTCAACATACTGATAAAATTGACAATCGATTGTGTGTATTGAGTAACCCACCATCCAAAATGGTTAAATCTTATAATGCATATGTGGTGAATGGTTTTTAATTTCATACATGTGTATATGGGGAATAAAAAAACAATGAATAGTGGTGTTTTCTTAAGAGGATACCATCATAGAGAAATTAATGTTGACTTTTAAGATATGCTGGAAGAAATTATTGAACTGTGTTATCTGGGATAGAATTACATAATGAGGTTTAAATGTTAGTGGTTGGATACTGAGAGAGGATTGTGTGTTCATCCAAACAATGGAATCATTGATATTAAATATAAAATTCTTCTTGAGGTAAATGAACCATTTTTATTGTCTTATTAGACACATCAAATTTATTATACAAATTACTGTACTACTTTAAAAGAGTTGGGTGATTAGTGGAGAATAATAAAACTGAAATCTTGGGAAAATAAGTTTATTAAAATTTAATTTGGTTCTATTTAAGTGAAAGGAATTGAAATTTTTCAAGAGAATACTCTAAATCCATCTTTTTCATAAAGAGGCATGAATATCGACGATGACACACCATAGTTAAGGGTCGATGGTGATGATGATGTTAAAGATGTAATAAATGAGTTTGAAATGACAAGAGATGATGAAACTAAAACTCATATGGAAATTGATGATGCTGAGGAGGAATATGAAGATATTGACACCGTCAAATATGAAGATGAGGAAAAAGATGAATATTGACATAGTTAAATGATGGTTATAATCATATATAATATATATCTATATATAATATTCATTTTTAACTATTTTCTAACAATAGTCATTTTGTGTTTTAGATAGACTCAGATCTATTTTGTGAGTTTGAGGAGGGTGGTATACCTGATGACGACTAAGATTCTAGATCATCTGACCCTCAGACTGTTAGCGGTTTAGAGAGGACTCAGAGGGGGTGTGGTCTTGCTCGATTGATGATTCCTAACCCTATCCTCAAGCGGCGTACACATATTGGATTTGATCCACACATGAAGAGGTTTGTTTAATTATGTATTTTAAATAGTTTTCATTAATTATCATTAATTTATTTATATACTAATTGTTTGATTATTTGTTCTTTTTTTATAGCTTTTTGCATATAGATATTGGAAAGGGGAGTGCTGTATTGCGCAATTATTTTTCTGGAGCATGAGTCACATGGGATCAGATTTCTATTGATGTTCAACACTGCATGTTCAATCATTGTCTGATATGTAAATACATAATATTTATTTTTAAAGGTATTTAATTAATTACTTGATATTATTAATTTTTTAGGGTTTATGATATCTCATTGATGAGAGCATGCGTGATGCTATCTGTGAGGCATGATAGGGGTTTATGTGTGAGCATTGCCATCAGTTTTTTAATAATTTGAGAAGGAAAGTAATGATGAAATCAAGAGTGACAGAGTTAGATAAGTCTTGTCACACCCACTGACCTGATTACATTTCATCTCAGGTTTGGGATGGATTATGTTCACACTGGATGAGTGGTCGTTTTTAGTGTATATCATCAGTAGTTCACCAAAACTAGGGGAGATAAGGTGTGACACATTGAGCCGGTAGTTATATATTAAGTACACATAGGGAACATATGATAAGTACTTTTTAAATTAATTTATATAACTTTAAATGTAATTTTTTTAATTTATATTCATTTAGGTAGTCGAACAACCCGATATTGTGAAGTTTTATGTTTATAAGAGGATGTAAAATGATCATATTAATGGAGAGATTAGAGGTGATCACCCACATTATATTTTGGTCAGTGTAATTTTTTTTGAGTTTTAAAATTAACTGAAAATAATATTTTAACTATTTTAATTTTAAATTATAATTAAAGGAGTCATATGTGGCTATGACATCTCAGATACAGATTGAGAGTCAGACCGAGACTGAGGATCAAACTAGTACCCACCAATTTGATGATGCAACATGGATGTAGGCAACCTACTATGTATTTGAGAAAGAAAAAGTTGTTGGTATCAACTCTTAATTGACGCATGCAAGTATTATGGGACCACTGCAATGTCAACGTGTAACTCGAGTGAAGCTCATAGAGAGTCATCATAATCTTCTTCACATTATTAGGAGTAGCTGTGAGCTCAGGGTGAGCTTATAGAGAGTATGTGTATGCAGTAGGAAGATATCCATCGATAGCAGCGGCAGTAGCTGGAGGAGATGCATCGATGATAGCAGTAGCAACACAAGCAGATACTGGAGTACATGCGTCGTCTGACTCAGGGTTTAGAGATGGAGTTCCCTCCACCATCTCCTCTAACTCCTTCAGAAGACCCCCAGTGATATATTTACATTTTATGATAAAACATTTAAAGATAATTTTCTTGTAATATTATATATTTAAATTTCTATATAGTGCATTTTTTTATATTGTTGCGAATATTGTGTTTTTTATTTTTTATTTTTTATTATTTTATTATTTTATTATCTTTTTTATTTTACTTATTTTTTTATTTATTATTTTATTAAAATTATTATTTAATATTTATTATTATTATTATTTCATTATTATTAATATTATTTTATATTTTTTTATATTGAGGTTTTTATTATTTTATATTATTTTATCATTTTTTTGTTATTATAATTCTTATTAATGGATATATTAGAAAACCCAATACTCCTTTAATGGATATATTCAAACCACATTTTTAAACCAATGTATAAGGTGGATATTTAGAAAAAATCCATGGTATCCATGAATTTAAACTAATCGTAAGGTATACCTAACTTTAAAACTATTAGAAGTTTTGTATTCTGATATCTGAAATCCCTCAACTTAACCTATTAGTTGTTATAGTGTTTAGCCCTGAACCCTCTATATTCAAAACCTCAAAATTTCCCAATGATATAGGATTGATAAATCATTTTTCTTCCTATCCCTAGATACCTCAATTATTCAAGATCAATAATATAACAATTATAAGAGAAATACTAAGATCTTTACAATAAATGATCACAAGACATATCTCTTAGTAAATACTCAGAAAAAAAACAATTGTGAGTACACTAAATCAATAAGATGTTAAAGACTTAAAGAAATCATAATATTTCAATATGTTTTTGTTTTTATCATTGTAATTCTTCTGATACTTGTGGTTATAACTTTATTTATAGATGAGATTCTAACAAACATCAATGGTCAGATTCTGTAAATATTGGAGTCAATTGTAACATCATAAAAAATAGCTTTTTCATCTACTAGTGGACTTAGGATATTTCTTCATATAATAATGACTTTCTCAGAAACCACTACAGTGCTCTTGAATTCAATGGATTTAGTCTGGAATAGAAGTCTAGATTGTCAAATTTTTATAAACCTTATTAAGTTCTTCTATATTTCCATTACTAGAAATTCATTATGCGAGTACCAAATAACTAAAATTAATTTTAAATTAAATAAAGTTCATATAAAGTGTATCGTGATTTTGAAAACAAATGAAAGAAGTGAGTATGCGATCTAACACTACCTAGGTTCCCATGACAAGTCAAAGTGGATGTGAGAAAAAAAACATGCAAGACAATCATCATTTTATCAAAATATATTTTTTCTATAAATCTTATCTCACCTCCTATAATATAATAATAAATAACCCCTTAGTCCACATATAATGCAAAAGAATCTATAAAAATACAACGTTATAAATATCCCCCATGGGGCCTCAATCCACAATAGGCAATCAAAATGCAATGGTATCAACTGAGGGTCTCACCCATTTTAGAAAACACATTAACAGTTTCGAAGAGGACTTTAAAAAATGCTTGGTATTCCAATCCATTTATTTCACTTTATATTTCATTTATAAATCAATCCAAGAACGAATTACACCTTTTTTACTTAAAAGAATTTAGATTAAGAAAACAACTTTCTTAATTCAAAGAAACCATTTGAAAAACTCCAATTTTTCTTTCATAGGCCCAAATAGAGTCAAAATACTTTAAACCATCACATTTAATTTAAATAATCCCTTTATAAATCATTTAAAAACACTTTACATTCATATAAATTTTTTGAGACTAATAAATTCATTTAAATTATTTTATGCCAAACTCTTTAAACATTTATGAAATCCATGATATATTTCACATATAAGTTTAATTTAAAAAATTAACGAATTAAAAACCAATTAGAATTCAATGAATTTATAATCAATGGAAATTCACAAAAAAAAAACACCTTGAATCAAGGGAAAAAAATTCAAAAACCATTCCAAAATGCATCACTTACAACGGAAATACTCAACCAAGAAAAAAATTCTTTCCATAAAACCCATTAAATGAAAGATTGAATTAAAACCCACCCTTAACACTAGCCTTAAATTAATAACCACATGGGGTTACACATGAGACAACTGATCAAAGAGAAATAGGAGAAATGAGAAAAAGATGGAAGAATAAGACCAAAGAAGGGATTATTGGAAATAAATAATTAGGATCAAGGGAAGAAGATACAAAAAATAAATGAGGTAAGGTAGGATGAATGAACCTTTATGTTCCATAGGTTAACCCATCAAGAAGATAAAAAAAGGGGACTAAAAACATAAGGATCGCATGAGGGAAAAGTGGAATTACACCTTTTAATAAAATTTGTTTAGACCACACGTTTTGGATATATGGTTATCCAAACTGTACACCAAATATATGGATGATAATTTCCAATATGTATCATAGTTCATAGTTTATACTAACCATGTGTAAACACTCTTAAACACACTCACATATAATGGTAAGCCACATGTATTCTCCAGGGGTTCACACTGACTGTGTGTTACCTGTGCACACTAACCATTTACTTTCTAAAAATAACTAAAGAAACCACTATTTAAGGGTACCTTCATGACTCAAAATAAACATTGTGTGCTAACCTATACGGAGAAGGATATATTTGTGTAAATTTTATCTACATGTTTTACTAAACCATGTGGCAACTATACAGAAACCCTCCAGAGAAGAAAAATTTCCAAAATTTTAAAAAATTCAAGACCAAAACTTCCAAAAAATTAAATTAACCTAAAATAAGATAAAAAAATAAAAAATAATAAAAAATGACATATGAGTGTTATGATTCCATTAATTCTAGTCTCTTCCTAATTGTTTCTCATACCATAGTTCATTCAATTTCTAAAAAAATATTGTTCTTCCCAAAAAATTTTTTACCAAATAATTACATTAAAAAAATAATCTTAAATTCAAACCAATTTATGTAATACAAATCACATTTACAAAAAATTCATGATTTGAATCAAATCCCATGGTTTTTCTAAAAGTCCCAAAATCAACCTTTTAAAAATCCATAGAACCCCAATTTTTTTAATAAATAAATTTCAAAAAATTATTTGATAAAAATATATTTCATGAAAATAATAGAAAAACAAATCAACCACACAACAGGGAATCATAATCCACCACAATATGAATAGTATCCACCTAACTTAGATAAAAAATACTTGAGATCCCAGAAATCCTAAATTTGGAATTATTGATAATGGTCTAAATTATCGAAACCTAGAGACACAAGATCATCATCATGATCTTATTGCTCATGATCCAATACACTATAATCTAATCACTATATATCCACATATATTTATAGATCTACCTATAGAGAGAGGGAGAGAGATCCAAGATCTGTGAATATAAAAAATTCTTACTCTTCAATCTGGAATCAATCCACTGAATCCTAGAGAGAATGATGTTGTTTAGTGTTGGAGAAGCCCCTAAATTATTTCCAAGGAACTATATGTTCAGTCAAAGTTGTAAATGGGATATAATTATGGACTTGTGAGGCTAAATAGAGTTTTAAAAAGTAGAATTGTGAAACCCACATTCAACTGCGTGGCTAGGACACATGGTTCTAGGGACCATATTCCTGACTATATATACATATATTCCTAAAAATTAAGGATTTGAAAATGATATACATAGTCCTTGGGAATATTTATAAAATCTTTTACTCTTCCTTTTACACCATAACAATCCATTCATGATTAGTTTCACGGTTTAAAAGACTGTTTATTGGACTATTCATTTTTTTCAACTCAAAAAATCTAAATTTTAATCATGAAACTATAAATTCTAAAAATGAAACTTGACTACAATGTAAAATGTTCCATACTCATCCTATAATAGTAATTTTGATTCCTAATAAGTCACAAAGATCTATTCTCTAAGAGAAAATCCAAGTGTAGTTACTATATATGGTAAAATCTCTTTAAAGTCTCCTCTTTAATCACTCAATGTTGAAAATGAACTTCCTAAAGAATTAATTTTCCCCCTAAATGTCTTCTCCCACTTAAAAAAAATTCACACCAAATTTTCATAAAGGTTATATTTGGTCCCAAATCCACTATATCATAGAGAAGAACATGAGATAGATCTAGTTGGTATTTTCTTAGTTAAGAAATATGAGGCATGTCGTGTATTGTAACATATTTCAGTGGCATTTTATATGGTAAGATACATCTCCACCCTATTCAAAAGCCTCAAATAGACCCATGTACTAGGGTAATATAATCCCTTTATTCATGATTTTTTTTATTTTTATAGACATAAATACACTCACAAAAGGCCCAAAATCTAACTAAAAACTCTAAAATTCATCATTAAAAATCTATATAAGACTTCTACTAAGTCTGAACCATTATTGATATATTTTATATTAGATGGACTTGGTCCATTGTCTCTTGCACCAAACTTGGTCTCAAGAGATATTTATTTCCCACTACCTCCAAACATAATGCTGATCAAAATGGTCTTCCATACAATGCTTAAAATAGATCCATACTAATTAATGCTTGATAGATCTTGATTTAAATAAAAACCACAAAAGTGACTTGATCTTCCCATGATCTCTTGAAATCATTTACAAAATCATGAATAATTTTCTACATTGATTGTATGGTTTATTTTGAGTAACTCTTTATATAAGGATGATATAACATACTTATCTTCAATTGAGTATCCATAAATCTCTTTAATCCCCTTAAAAACCTTGAAGTAAACCATGGATCACTATCTGAAATGATTGATGAAGTAACTCAATAATAGTGAACCAATTCACTCAGATACATCCTACTCAGGTCTTTCACGAATAATATCTCCTAAATAGATAACAATTCACCCAAATACATGAGTTGATAAAAAATTACCTATATATTATTTTGGTTCTAAATAAATCTTGGTAAATCAATAATGAAATCCATCCTATCATCCTATAATTTCCAAGTCAGCGCAGGTAAAGGTTGCAAAAGTTCTATAGGTCACTGATGAACTTTCTTCACCTATTAATAATTTAATCATTTGAAGACATATTCAAATATATCTCACATCATTACAACCTATATGAACTATAGTTTTATGTTATACTATATCTTTGTTACTCTATGATGAAATTATAGTGTTAAAAAACGCATTCATAAATTTTTACTTCAAACTCAAGGTAACAACCAATTTATCTCAAAAATAGGGAATCGAGTCAGTAATAAGTGACCACCCTTCAATGGTCTTCCAATCATATAATACATCACCAATTTTATTACATTTTACATAAACCACTTTTCCCTTCTTTACTTGGTTTATAAGTACTTAAGTGATTTTAATCTGACATAACACCACATGGACCCCTTCCATTTGATCTTATAAATATAAATCCATAATCATTCTTGTCTGCTTCCTTTGAATCTCAAATTCCTTCATTGCTTAAGTATTCCTAGTCAAAGAATCTGCTACAACATTAACCTTAACTGGTGTATATAAAAATTTTAATTCAAAATTCTAAAAATACTCCACACATATCCTTTACCACAAGTTCAAATATTTCTGTAAGAAAATATAACTCAAACTTTTATGATATAATTACACCATGAATCTATTAACAAAAAGTAATTTTTCTTATTATTCAAGGCATGAAAAACCACCTCAATTTCTAAATATTTCATGGAGTAGTTATTCTTATTAATTTATAACTTCCTTAATCCATACACCTCCATGTTATCCCCTTGATTAAATACATATCCCAGTCCAACTTTGGATGTGTCTTAATATAATAGAAAACCCTCAAATAATTCTGTTAATGTTAACACTAGTTTAGAGACAACCTTATCATAAATTCATCAAAATCCACTTAAAAATTCTCATTTCACTCAAAATTTTTACCTTTCAAAGTTAACACTATCATTGGTGATGCTAACTTTGATATTTCTTGAAAAATTCATTAGTAGTATCCTGTTGATTTGGGGGAACTTTGAATGTGGAAAACATTCTTGAGCCACTCCCAAAACATTATCAATTTGATTTTCTTTGGGTTAATTGAAACACCCTTCTCATAGATGACTTTTCCAAATAACTATACCTCCTGAATCCAAAATAATAATTTAAGTATCTTTACATAAAACTTATTATTAGGGTTATGATGCCTATTTAATATTTAGTTCACCAGATGTTTGGGTTTTAGTTCACCAGAATATGGATGAAGCGGTGAGACTTAAATCGATGGAAGAATGACTAGGAGGAATCTTTTCAGTTAAAGTATTTAGTTAAGAGGAGGATATATCAATATGGTAATGGGTATCCATGAGAATTGAGATACACTCAGTTTATCAAAAGTATCCAATCATTTTTTGGATTGATACTGGAGATCGATGGTTGAACAATGCAATGGATAAATGTTTGTATTTATAGGAGGTTGGTGAAACCAGAGTGACCGATTAGACCCCACTATAACTATGAGGTGGGACCACCTACTGATGGTGACTGTGACTTACATTGTGATTCATTTCTATTAGGTAATCCATATGGCAGACAATTCACTAAAGTTATAGTCTTTATAATTCTATAAAAATAAAATCATTACAATGTTCTTCCATATATATTAGATGAAAATCCAAGCCACATAAAAAAAAAGTGTCTCCTTACTTTCCTACTTTTTTTTCTTATTTTTGTGTGCTTTTATATTTTTTGGTATAATTTATGTGCAGTGATTTAGGGTTAATTTTGGATTCTTAATTTCTAAATCATTTAATGTTAAGGAGGTGTGACATTCCACTATGTGTAAATACTAGTAGAGATAAAATTTTGGTGGATTCATCATCCCGTTTCTAGTGGTTTAAATCTGATTAAATCAGGAATTGCACCCAGTCTCCTCTAAGCTAGTGGTATCAAATATTGTTTATCAATAAAAGATTATACTCAACATACTCAAGTATCTTAATTTCCGATTTCTATTTTTATTTTATTAAATTAAGTTGGAGTTATTATATTTGTATAAAGACTTTTAATGATGGAATGATCATGGTTGATAAGTTTGACGAAAGTGACCAAAAATTATTGAGGATAGACATGGAAGATTATATCCTCTAAAAGGGATTAAATGTTCTATTAATTTGAGTGATGCTTGAGAAGATGAATACAACGAAATAGGAATTAATTGATCATAAGGAACTCAGAATGGTTAGAATGACCTTGGAAATAAATGTTTCCCTCAATATTTTGGAGAAGAAAACACCAGAGAAACTGATGGGTACCTGAAAGACATGTATGGAAAACTGAAATCTTTAAACAAGGTTTTTATAAAGTGTAGTGTGTTTGGTATATATTTTTAATAAGGAATATAAGATAAAGACCATGTTAATGATTTTAACATGATCTGGAGTTAGCTCGAGTCAATGAAAGTAACTTTCATTGATGTTGTCTCAGTATTTATTCTATTTCCATTACTACTAGATATTTGGGAGGCAATGGTTATTGCTATCAGTAACTCTACTAGAAAACCGATCTTGTATTTTAGGATGCTAATAATTTTATCTTGAATAAAAACTCAGGTAGAGGGAATTCCATTCACCTACTGGAAAATACATTGAATATAGAAGGCAGTGGATAGTCACCCAACCAGAAGATGAGTACGAATAAAGAAAAGAAATATAGAGATGAGAGTAGTGGGAAGTCTACCAGACCCGAGATTAATTTCTAGAATTATGGTAAGAGGGGGAATATCAAGAAATACTATTAGGATAAGAAGTAGAACTCTGGAATAACTACTTCCAAAATTACCAGTTATTTGAATTCAATAGAAAATAACAACTTACTATTAATTGTTTATAATCCAATCGAATCATGGTTAGTTGATTTTGGATCATCATTTAATTCTACATGCGATTTGGGGTTCATGAATAATTATGTATATAGAAGTTTATTTAAGGTATACTTGAAATATGATGAGGCTCTTAAAGTTTTTAGAAAGGGTGATGTGAATATTAAGATGTTGAATGGATGCATGCTAAAGCTGAAAGAAGTTTTAAATATCCTAGTATCATGAAAAAATATTATTCCTATTGGATAGATGGATGAGGAGAGATATGGTATGACTTTTACAAATGTTTTATAGAAATTAAACAAAGATTCAATGGCTACAAAAAGAGGGATTAATATTGGGAGCTTTTATCTGACTAGAATTTTATATGGAAGTTCGATACCCAGAAATAGAACCATCAGAATTCTAGAGTTATAGAATAATCAGCTTGGTTATCCTTGTGAGAAGAACATGTAGATTATATAGGTAAAGGGTGTACTAATGCTCAATTATATCAACATCATAACTTGTGATAGTTATATACTTTGGAAATTGAGGAAAGTTTCATTTAATTTGAATAAGATGAATCCTCATAACCATAACCATGAAATATTTCATTCAGATGTATGATGACCAGACCTAGTATGATATCATAGAGCTTCCTTATATATATATTTTAAATTTCTAGATGAAATAAGAAAAAAATTGGATTTATTTCCTAAATCACAATCCTAAAGTGTTATTCATTTTCATCCAATGGAAATCCATGGTTGAAAGAGAGACCTAAATAAGGATTAAATTCCATAGGTCAGATAATGTTAGTCAATATAGTGGAAGGTACTTTAAGAAACACTACTTAAATAAGGGAATTATACATGAGAAAACTATTTCTCATACATGAAAACCAAACGGTGTGGCTAAGTGTATGAATAAAATTCTGATTAAGAAGGCGTGAAGCATGAGATTTCATTTCAGGCTGTCTAAAGAAATTTGGGTGGAATCGCTAAACTATATTATGTAATTAGTCAATAAAATTCCATTAGTATTGGTAGGATAGGTGATTCCATATAATTTATAGTATAGTAAACTAGAATAATTTTATTATTTGAAAGTCTTTGATTGTGTCCCATATGTTCACATAGATTCTAAGTAGATGAATAATCATGAATCTAAGCCTCAAATTTTCTTCTTTATGGGTTATAGAGATAATAATTTCAGTTATCAACTATAGGAAGACAATCATTGGAAGATCATAAAAGCTTGAAATGTTATCCTTAATGATATATTATTATAAAAAGACAAGAATTTATAAGAGTCTGAAGTTTATTTTAAAGGATCAGCAATTTAGATTCAGGTTGATCTGGATGGGAGCATTAGAAGTTCTCTAGTTTTGGTGAGTTCAAATGTTGGATTAAGATGTCTCAAATATAGACCAATAAAGAATATATCGGAATGTTCAAGAGTGGTAGAGGCACAAATAATAGCTTTGGTGGTTCAAAAATCATAATTTCATACACCAGAAGATATAGAATCATAAGGAGAAGAATCAACGATTGTATTATAAAGGTCTTTGAGAGTCATATGACTGATATAATTATATGGTCATGACTATAGACTAGTATAAAAATGGCCTTTAATGTTGTTTTTTTAATTTGAACATCGAGTTTTAACCAATTTTGAAGACACCGATGTTAAAAATGGGACTTTTTATGTTAGTTTTTATAAACCAATGTAAAAAAGTAAAATGTTTACCTTTTGACATTGGTTTTTTTGGAAAACAGACATTGAAAGTTTGATTACATATAGTTTTTAATGTCATTTTTTGATATAAAACTATGTTAAAAGTCCTCATGGAATTATTTTAATGTCTTTTATTCATTAACCAACATTACAAACCTTTTTTTAATTTCAGTTCATGAAAAAATGAAGATAAAATCCTCCATAGGAGACTTCTAGCGTTAGTTTTTTTTTTCAGGAACCAATGTTAAAAGTCATTTTTATGTAAGTTTTAAAAATAAATAGAATTAAACATGTTTATCAAGTTTCATATAATTTCTTAATATTAGATTTTACTAGTTTTAGATCTAAAATGAAGATACAGATCAAAATTTATGGCCGTCAGAAGTTATAATTCTCTAAGTTTTGATTGATACAACTCGTTTCAAAGAAAACATGAGAAACATGAATGAAAATTAAATACACCAAATGAATAAATAAACTTAAGGATTAGAACATATTTCAATGCTTTTAATATTTCCCTTAAAATCAATATTTTTTTATCTTCATTTCTCCTTTTTAGGGTAGAAATCACGCGGTAATAAAAACGGTGATCAATAATGAATTTTACACCTCAGTTGGTAAATCTCATCCAAATGTTTTATCTTCATAACTAGATCATAAGAATAATTTTTCATTATAATGAAAATTATCAATATGTTTAGAAATTAATGAAAATAATAACAAATAAATTACATGATTAGAATTGATACCTTGTTCAAATCATTGATTGAAGATGCGTTTGAAAATTTTATTGAACCGAAAAGGTCGAAAATGTTGAAAGAAAGAGAATATACATTTATATATAGTAAACAAAAATATTTTCAACTGATTTTTATTATAATTTAGGTGATATTGTAAAAAAATGAAATTTACATTGTGAAAAAAATTGAAAAATTGATCCTGCATATTTGAAATTTTACTTTTAATGTTAGTTACTGAAAAAAACCGATGTTAGAAGTATTATAATTTTCAACTTCCAACGTCCATCACTTTTGATCTATAATTTTTTTTAGCTCCAAGAATAGTAAAATAGAATCTTGAGAAATTAGATAAAACTTGGTAAGGATTTTTAATGTCAGTTATTTGAAAAACTAACTCCAAAAAGTGACTTTTAATGTCTGTTCCTAAAAAAACTGAGATTAAAATTCAAGTATTATAATGTTCAGCTTCCGACATCCATAAATTTTGATCCAAAAGTTTATTTTAGCTCTAAAACCAATAAAATAGAATATTGAGAAATGAGATAAAACTTGGTAATGATTTTTAATGTTAGTTATTTGAAAAATCAATGCCAAAAATTGACTTTTAATGTGGGTTCCTGAAAAAAACCAATGTTAAAATTCAATTCTTATAATGTTCTACTTTTGACATCCATAAATTTTGATTGATAAGTCTGTTTTAGCTCAATGAATAGTAAAATAGAAGATTTAGAAATGATATATAACTTTTTAATGATTTTTAATGTCATTTATTTGAAAAAATGATGCCAAAAAGTGACTTTTAATGTCAGTTCATGAAAAAATGATGTTAAAAGGATTCGATGAGGACATTTAACATCAGTTTTTATAGAAATAACATTAAAAATGATATTTTAACATCAGTTATGGAATTTAAAATGTTAAAATTCATTTTTTAAGACTTTTATCATTGGTATCGAAGAACCAACGTTAAACTATCGACGTTAAAGGCCATTTTTGTACTAGTGTGCACTATAATCTTCTAATATATGGAGTAGAACCTGAGATCCCTAAGGAGGTATCATCAATCAATGATTCTAGTAAGTTTAAGTTAGCTATGGAGGAAGAAATAGATTCATTATATTCGAAAAATACATGGTAGCTAACAAAACTTCCTTGAGGAAAGGAAGAACTATAAAATAAACGAGTCTTCTTATTGAAGGAAGAAGTTTAAAAAACTAAGAGGTATAAAGATATACTGGTGGTAAATGTATTTCAATAAAAATATTGATAATAAATATATGAAATATTTTTACCAGTAGTAAACTATATTACCATCAATATAGTTTTAATTTTGGTTTCTATTGGTGATTTATGTATAGAAAAAATGGGGGTAAAGACCATGTTCCTTCATGGTTATTTATAGGAATGAATTTATATGAAGAAACCAAAAAAAATTAATGTTACTTAGATTGAGCACCTAGTGTATAAGTTTAAATTTAGTCTCTATGACTTGAAACAAGCACCATGACAATGAGGAAAAAATTATACTCTTTTATGGTTAAAAAGTATTTCATCCAAATAAACTTAGATCACTATTATTATCTAAAGGCATGGAAGGATGGTTTCTCTATCATCATGCTCTTATATATTAATGATATGATTTTGGTGGTATAGTTCATTCAACAGATCCAAGAACTATAAAATGTGTTGTCTGAAAATTTTGAAATAAAGAATCTTATATTTTTATATAATATTTTTAGAATGAGTTTTGAAATATATATAAGTACTAAGAGTTTAGTTTTACCTCAATGGAATCTTATTTGAATAGTTATTGAACTATTTGTATTAACAAAATGTAAATCAATTTCCACTCCTATGGTTAGGCATTTTAAATTTTAAAAAAGTAGACACCATATAAATAAGATGAGTTGAGATAAAAATAAAAAGTTCCATTTTCTCCAATAGCCATAAGCTTAATGTATGAAATGGTTTTCACTCACCCTGACATTGTACTTTCAGTGGGAGATATCAACCATTATATGATAAATCCATAGAAAGAACATCAAGTAGATGAAATGGATTATCAGATATCTCAAACAAATAAAAGACAATACCTTATGTTTTAGGTTATCTTAACCATTTCATGGGTATGTGGATGAAAATTTTGGAGGTTATTCAAATACTCAAAAAAGTATAACAGGATTTTTTTTACATTTGGGGAGTGAAAAGCAACTGCATGTATAAGTAGAAAATAATAATTTCACTTTATACAACATAATTTGAATATATAATCATAATATAAATAGTAAAGGAAATTGTATGATTGAGGTATATTCTATTAAAACTTGGAAAGGATAAGATAATGGTTTACATTACTATAATAGTCAGAGTGTAATTTACTTTATGAAAAACCATTTATTTTATTCGATGACTAAACATATTGACCTGAAATACCATTAAATTCGCTATTTTCATAAATACGGGGAGTTAGAGCTAAAGAAGACTCCAGGGAGCCAAAATCCAACCAATATGTGTATATAGGTTATGATTCATAAAAGTATGAAGAAGTATTGTGCCTTAGTGGGATTGGGGTGACTAGAAAGAAAATGGAGGAAAAACATGTATATAAGAGGAATATGTACGTCTGAATCTATCTAAGTGTTGAAGGTTTCCCAAGGGTGATCCATGAAATAGTATTCACGTGGGAGATTTCTAGGGTTGTGATTCCTGTAAGAACCCAGATCTTCTTTTCAGGTACGTTTTTCTTTTCTAGTTGTTTTTGAGAAAAAGAGGAATTTTTTAGAAATTTTAGGAGTACACCCCATGTACTTTAAGTACATGTTGTGTAACCAGTTTCCACTGGTGACTGTGTGCTGGCCGTGTAACGGCCAAGAACATGGCCGTGTGTGGTGACTTGGAGACTGCATAAAGCGGAGGCTGGATAAGGCAAGTACACACCGTGTACTTTTAAAGAACACACCTTGTACTTTCTTTTTATTTCATTAAACAGACCGGGGTCACGTCTAATTGAAAAAACCCTTTTCTTCTTCATCCGTCTCATCTAGGAGAATCCATATGACATAGATCTTCTCTAAACCCCTCACTCATCGTTCGTTCTCCAAATTTACTATTATTGATTGCGTTGGGATCGCCACGATAAGCTGCTCTTTCTAAAGCATCGTTTCCTAATTTCTCCTCTTTCACGAGTTATCCTCGGTTGAATGTTTTTAACATTTTTGTAGATCTATGGATTTCTAGGGAGATTCAAGGCCTTAGGTTCACGTATATCGATCTCACGATGCTGAGATAGGTAGTTTGTGGCTTTCCCTAGTTATTCTTTGAGTTATATGTGCAAAAGTGCTCAATACCCTCATTCGGGGTATTGCGTGTATATGGTTTTATCCCTATTGTTTTTCCAGCTATGCCTTATTTGATTAGATAGAGGTTAATTGTTATGAATAGGGTTAATCTTGACATGTTATGGATGTTTTCCCCATGTTCTCTTATTTTGACCATTTGGTCTAGCTTTCCTATTAGGCTGCTTTGTTTCCCATGCCTAGTATTTTTAGGACGGAGAGATTATTAATCTGAAATGCTATGATATGCTTTAGATTGTTTATACAAGTAGTTCTTGAGGTTTACTTTTCCTTCCATGTATCGTTTTTGTACGAATGACTTACACAGGGCCATGAGAACCTAGTGTAGTAGACCATAGAGAGAATGGTTGTTGAGGGCTCCTCCAGAGTGTTTGTTTTACTATTACATTGCGAGAGTATAGGATGGATGGACTCTGTGCTCCCTTAGAGTGTCTGTAGTTTCCTCGATACGGGCCATAGGGGGAATTCGACATTGAGTTCTTCCTCAGAGTGCCTATTAGTTACCGATACGAGACCACATGGGGAATTTATGGTGAGTGCTTCTTCATAGCATCTTTACTAAAGCTGAACCAAAGGGGTTAGACTGTGAGTAATTCCCAGAGGGTTGCTTGTGTTTTTTTTGGTTGAACCAAATGGGTTAAGCTGTGAGTACTTCCCATTTAGTTACCTGATTTTATTAGCTATATACTCGATATATGACAATGAATGCAATTGAATTTTTAGGATTTTTACTATGCGTACTTCCTTGTTTACCACTTCATTTTGTTTATTTCCTGCCATATATATTCAATGACAGTTGGGCACATATATTTGGGTGGTTTCCTACTAGGATTCATCTCACAACCTGTTTGGGTCATGATTTTGGGCCCGAAAATATTATATTAATACAGGTCTAGATAAGGTCAAGCGCCCTTCTTCTTCATGTACTTGATTGCGGTGGAGCTGGAGAGAATGGGACCAAGCTGAGGCTTGCGATACTGAGGAGTTGTTTACTTGATTTTCCTTGTACTTGGTTTAGTTTTGTATTCCATAATTTTTACTTGTTTGGCTGCTTTCCTAGACATATGTATCATACGTCATTTATATATGTGCTTCAGTTGTTTCTTACTTTCACTCTTCCGTTGTTTACTGTTGTATGGTGTTATTACTTATTTCGCTATTGTTATATGTTCTACTTACGTTGTGTTACTCTTCCAATGAGGTCATATTTTCCCCACTATCACACCCAAGGCCCTCACTGCTAGTCGGAAGCCTCTGGAGTTCAGGGAAATGTGCTTGAGGCCATGTGACCAACCAGGTACGAGGCACCTCTGGGCAGCTTCTGGAACTGGGACATTATAAAGTGGTATCATAAGGATTCTTTTCTTCTTGACTTACTGTTTGGATCCTATATCCATGGATAAGAAGGAATAGTTACTTGGTAATAAGCCGTACCTGGGAGTAGCTAAGCCTTGTATAGGGAAAAGTCAATTTACCTCGTTATTGAAATTTTTCTGGTTTTTCAATTATTACAGTTGATTTGATTTCACTGTTGGGTGATTCACATGTTTTTTGCTATCATTGTTGATATTATTGAGGTTCTATTTCTGTTTCAACCTGATGAGATGATGGTATGCCATCTCATGCATCATATAGGCACATGTCATGCTTTCTTTCCATGCCATTTAGGGTGAATTAGTGATTTCATGTTGTTGTGATAGATGTTGTGCTAGATATGCAGGTTGTTGTGATAGATGCCTTGATAGAATACCTGGTTTTTGATATGGTATTGGTTTGTGTAAGGTTTTGTTCGAATGGATGCCAAATTTTGGTTCTTGAGGTGTTATGGTCCCTCATGGATCAGAATTTTGGGGATCATTGTATTTTTATTACTTGTGTATGACATGTATAAGATTCCAAGATTTGATTAACAGGGAGTATGGGCCCTCACAGTTCAGAATTTGGCACTGTAATGTTCATTTTAGTGTTTTTCTGGGCTTATGGAGTAGTTTCTGAGGCTTACTATCCCGAAAAACCCATAATAAACGATGTGTAATGATGAATACATTCCATGTGTCCTTGTGTTTAGGAAGGAACTATTTTTCTTAAGTACACGCCGTGTACTGTATGTACACGTCCTGTAGTCTCTAACTCTGTCATTGGCTATATAAGTAGAGACATGGGGTTGGGAAATCTTGCTGGGACACACCATGTACCAGATGTACACGCCGTGTTGTGGAAAACATGTGTCCACCTGTGTGACTAATGACACAGATGGATAAAACTTAAGTTATACACGCCATGTCTGGCATAAACACACCGTTTGGAGTCAGCCGTGTAACCGGCCATGTAACTAACAACATGGGTTGGTGAAGTTTGTCTAGTACACACCGTGTCTGGCAGTAACATGTCGTGTAGTCTTGTTTTAGGAGAACTGGGTGGATTATCCATACAAAAGAACTCGAACAGGGGAAGGGGATTCAAATACATGCCATGTGTTAGGACAACACACCGTGTGTATGGGGTGTTACATGACCTAGGTTGGCATATGTACACACCCATGTGAAGGCTTAAGGAAACATGCCATGTAGGCATTATACACATATTGTATCCATGTTTTGAAAAAAAAATTGAATGTTTTTTTCTCTTGTTCCCTTATTACGCTTATAAGTTTTGGTATTTGATAATCTTGATCTAAGGTGTGCGCTTGGCCTTGTAGAGTCATGCCACCGAGACATCCTTTGGTTTTCTGCCAGTTACAGGGTAGTGATCAGACACCAAATATGGCTAATCAGGGACTACCAGTAGATCCTCCAGTTGTGCCAGTCTTGGAACCAACTATCATTCCATACACAGGTGCTGACCTAAAATTTCAAGAGGGCTTTATGAGGTTTATGAAGACCTTCCGAGGAGTATCGTATCCTGCCCCTTCTATGGAAGAGTTGACGTGGGTTTTCCAGCAGCAGCATCCTCCCACATTCATAGGGGAAGAAGGACCTCAGGATGCAAAGTCATGGTTATAAATCCATGCTTTCTATCTTCGAGCATCTGGATATGCCTCCAGAGAGGAGGGTGAATCTTGCTACGTATATGATTTAGGATTCTGCAGAGAGATGGTGGGATGTGATCTCACAGGCGGGATGCCAGTATGTTATGGATTAGAATGAGTTCCAGCATACCTTTCATTACTACTTCTACCTGGAGACTTTGAGGGCTGATCTAGCCTGAGAGTTCATGAGTCTGGAGCAAAGTACTCTTTTTGTTATGGAGTAATCTTCTTGTTTTATAGATCTGCAATGCTTCACTCCTATTCCAAGAGGTGATGGGTTATTTCTGGAAAGGAAGTTTGAGGATGGTCTTAGGCATGACATCTGATCTCATGTGAACATCTTTAGGCTGACTTCCATCACTTCTATAATCAACTAGACACTGATCAAAAAGTGAAATCTGAGGGATTTTGGAGTTGTGAGCCATGGAGACTCGACATCCGGAGTTGGTATCCCTCTTACTAAAAACAGGAAGTGCCATAGGGAGTCTACGTGTGGAGACCCGAGGAAGCATGATACATATTCTGGTAGGCAGGTGGTCTGCTACCAGTGCGGAAAGAGTGGGAATATGAGACCACAATGCCCAAGAGACCCATTGGAGTTCCGATCATGAAAAAAGATTGGTCATCTTCAATGCTTCTGTCAGTTTTTCTCACCAGTAGCTGGTGATCGGAGTTCTTCTATGACTCCTCATTCGGGAGAAGTACCACCAGTTTCTCACCAGTCTGGGAAATGGAGTTATTCCGGCCATTCAGTCTGAGGTGGAGGTCATGGCCATGGTATCCAGTTGCTAGGATTTCAGTGACAACAGGGTGGATCAGCTCAAAGTGGTTAGGTAGGGTCACAGGGCCACGATGTAGGTCAAACTTTTGTAGTGGAGCAGACCCAGCATGAGTAGGATCCCAGACCCCCTACAGTTAGAGGTACAATCTTAGTTTCCTCTGTTTTAGCTTCTACTCTTTTCAATACAGGGGCATATCATAGCTTTATATCTGTTTCTATTGTGGAGAGCATTACGCTCTGTATCTTTTCTTCTATTGATATCTTGACGTTATACACTCCATTGGGGATAAGAACGGCTAGTGTATGACAGTGGAAGGAGTTCCCTCTAGAGGTTGGTGGGTGTCACTTTTTTTAGGACCTTTATGTTCTAGAGATGACAGGCTATGATGTCATTATCAGAATGGACTGGTTAGTTCCCTTCTAGGCAGTTGTCGATTGCTATCATTGTAGGGTGAGTTTCACATCACCAAAGGGTAGATCGTTTCTTCATAAGGGTGAGTGGGATGTCCAGGCGAACAGAGCAGGACTCGACCATCATGGGTTGAGAGGAGTTACAACCCAGATTGCTAGTCTATATCTAGATGACTGGGGGACTTCCCAGATGGAATTTCCTATAGTGGTGGATCGTTTCAGGGATGTCTTTCCAGAGGACTTTTCAGGTTTTCCTTCAGAGCGAGAGGTGGAATTTTCTATTGAGCTTGTGCCAAGAGCGACACTAATGTCCATTCCTTCTTATAGGATAAATACACTAGATTTGTAGGTGCTCAAGAAGTAGTTGGAGGAGTTGCATGAAAAGGGTTTCATACAACCTAGTACTTCTCCTTGGGGTTCACCTATCTTGTTTGCGAAGAAGGCAGATGGTACCCTCAGACTTTGGGTGGATTATCAGAAGTTTAACTAGTTGAAAGTTAAGAATCGATATCCCTTGCCAAGGATTGATGATCTCTTTGATCAACCTTGAGGATCCTAGGTGTTCTCAAAGATTTAATTGAGATCCGGTTACCATCATTTTCACGTTAGACTATCAGATGTACCTCTTACAGCCTTCCAGAGTAGGTATGGTCTATAAGAGTATGTGGTTATACCATTCGGTTTCATGAACATACTTGCAGTTTTCACGCCACTGATGAACTGAGTGTTCCATCTATACTTGGATTCTTTCGTGGTAGTCTTCATGGATGATACAACCATGACACACATCGACACAACCATGCCACACATCTTGAGATTATTTTGAGTACACTAAGAGAGCATCAGTTATATGCTAAGCTCTCAAAATGCCACTTTTGGATGGACCAAATCCACTTCTTGGGTCATGTTATCTCAGAGACAAGAGTATCAGTAGACCCAGAGAAAGTGAGAGCAATAGTTTCCTGGGAGCAACCGAAGAATGCCTTTGAGGTATGAAGTTTTCTAGGGATGTCTGGTTACTACATGCATTTTATACAGGACTTTTCATGCTTAGTAGCACCAATGATGGACCTGAATAAGAAGGGTGTAAAGTACTTGTGGTCGGATTCTTGCGAGTCAGCCTTTCAGGAGTTGAAAGATAGGTTGAATTTAGCATCGATACTAGTATGGACAGAGCCGGGCAAGAGATATATTGTATATTGTGATGCATCAGGTATTAGGTTGGGAGCAGTGCTTATGCATGGAAAAGGATTCGTTGTGTATGTACCTTGGAAATTGAGGCCACATGAGTGGAACCACCTGACACACAATCTTGAGTTGGCTATAGTTTTTCATTATTTATGTTGTTGGAGTCATTATTTTCGAGGAGATCATTTTGTGGTTTTCAATGACCACAAGAGTCTCAAGTATATCTTCACTCAGTGTGACCTGAATTTGAGACAACGAAGGTGGGTTGAGTACCTTTAGTCATTTGACTTTGATCTTGCCTATACTCTTGGGAAGGGAAATGCTGTGGCAGATGCATTAATCAGGAGGACTCCGATACAGGAAGTTCAAGAGGCCAGAAGTGAGTGGCATATTATGGCTCTTTTCTTTGAGATGCATTTGGAGGTGCACGATAGTCCGTGGTAGATGTTTGTTTCTTCTGTGGCTGTTACATCTACTCTACTTGATTGAGTGCGAACAAGGTAGCTATCAGTTTCTGAAGGCCTATTCCTACGGGAGAGTGTTTCAAGAGAGGACCCTATTCTTGGATGGACAGTAGGCAAGGATGATATTTTTCTTTTTCATGGACGTGTGTGGGTTCCAGAAGACATACGTAAGGAGTTGATGCAGGACTTTTATTCCTCAGTTTGGGTAGTTCATCCTGGTGTCACCAAGATGTATCGAGATCTACACCCTCAGTATTGGTGGCCAGGTATGAGGATAGATGTTGGTGGTTTTTTCACGAGGTGTTCCATCTATCAGCAGGTGAAGGCAGAGTATCAGAGACCAAAAGGGCTTTAGTAGTAGTTACCCATTCTTGAGTGGAAGTGGAATGATTTCGCGATGGATTTCATGATAGGTTTGCTGAGGTTACCTCGAGGGAATGATGCATTACGGGTTGTCATTGACAGACTCATGAAGGTTGATCACTTCTTTCTGATTAAGAAGACCTTCAGTGTCGATGAGCTAGGAAGTTTTTACATTCAAGAGATTGTATGATTACATGGGGCTCCACACTCTATTATTTCAGATAGAGATGCTTGTTTTACATCTTGGGTCTAGCAGGGATTACAGAAGGCTTGGGGTACATAGGTACTTATGAGTACCACTTACCATCCCCAGACAAATGATCAGTCAGAGCATACGACTTAGGTGCCTGGGGACATGCTTCGATCATGCATCCTAGATTTTGGAGGTTCATGGGTGAAACACATACCTCTTGTGGAGTTTTCCTACAATAATAGTTTTCAAGAAACTATTCTGATGGAACCTTTTGAGGCTTTGTACAGTAGGCCATTCCGATCACCCTTATGCTGGCTAGAGGCAGGAGAGGCAGCTATGTTGGGGCCTTGTCTTGTACAGGAGACCAAAAAGTATATAGAGTTGATTCGGAAGGGGATTACTACTGCACAGTCAAGACAGAAGTCTTATGCTGATCGACAGAGACGACCTTTGGAGTTCGAGGTCGGAGATCAGGTTTTCCTACGTGTCACACCAAGGTTGGGACACAGGAGGATTAAGAGACAGGGTAAGATTTTGTCGAGGTACGTCGGGCCGTTTGAGGTTTTGAAGAGAGTCAGTCCAGTTGCCTATCGGTTATAGTTACCTCAGAGGTATCAGGCTATGCATGATGTCTTCCATGTTTCTCAGCTCCGACATTACTTCTCAGACCCGTCTCATGTTTTCCAACCCGAGGAGGTTGAGTTAGAGGTGGGCACATCTTTTGAGGAGCAACCTATCTGGATTGTTGATTGAAGTGAGAAAGTTCTCTATGGCTGGTCTGTTCCTCTAGTATGAGTGAAATGGCAGTACAGGTGAGTATAGTATGAGGCTTGGGAGAGGGAGGCCAATGTACGATCGTAGTGGCAGGAGCTGTTCGAGGATTCTCCTTCTACACCACCTTGCTAGGGAAATTCGAGGACAAATTTCTTTAAGGGGGGAATTTTGTAAAAATCCAGATCTTCTTTTAAGGTACGTTTTTCTTTTTTGGTTGTTTTTGAGAAAAAGAGGAGTTTTCTGAAATTTCAGGTGTACAAGACGTGTACTTTAGGTACAAGCCGTGTACCAGGTTACCACTGATGACCATGTGTTAGCCGTGTAACAGCCAAGCACATGGCTGTGTGTGGTGACTTGGAGACCGCCAAAAGCAGAGGCCGGATAATGCAAGTACACACCATGTAATTTTAAAGAACACATCATGTAATTTCTTTTTATTTCATTAAATGGACCGAGGTCACGTCTAATCAACAAAACCGTTTTCTTCTTCGTTCGTCTCATCCAGGAGCGTTCGTACGACGCGAATCTTCTCTGAGCCCCCGACTCGCCATCTGTTCTCCGAATCGACTACCGTTGATTGCGTTGGGATCAACATGGTTAGATGTTCCTTCTTCTAGAGCATCATTTCATGATTTCTCCTCTTTCATGAGTTATCCTTGGATGAAAGTTTTTAACGTTTTTGGAGATCTATGAAGCTCTAGGGTGATTCAAGACCTGAGGTTCACGTATATTGATCTCATGATGCCGAGGTATGTGATTTGTTCCTTTCCGTAGTTATTCTTTGAGTTATATGTGAAAAAGTTCCCAATACCCTCTTTTAGGGTATTACGCATTTAGGGTTTTAGCCCTGTTGTTTTGACAGCTATGCCTTGTTTGATTGGATAGAGTTTAATTATTGTGAATAGGGTTATTCTTGAAATGTTATGGATGTTTTTCCCATGTTTTCTTATTTTGACCATTTGGTCTAGCTTGCCTATTAGGCTTATTTATTTCCCATGCCTAGTATTGTTAGGATGGAGTGATTATTTTCTTGACATGCTATGATATGCTATAAATTGTTTATCCAAGCAGTTCTTGAGGTTTACTTTGGATACCATGTATCGTTTGGACACGAATGACTTACACAGGGTTGTGAGAACCTAGTGTGGTAGACCCTAGGGATAATGGATGTTGAGGGCTTCTCCAGAGTGTCTGTTTCACTGTTATGTTGCGAGACCATAGGGGGGGTGGACTTTGTGCTCCCTCATAGTTCCTGTAGTTTCCTCGATACGAGCCACATGGGGAATTGGACATTGAGTGCTTCCTCAGAGTACCTATTAGTTACCGATACGAGACCACATGGGGAATTGATGGTGAGTGCTTCCTCAAAGCATCTTTGCTAAAGCTGAACCAGAGCGGTTGGACTGTGAGTACTTCCCAGAGCATTGCTTGTGTTTGTTTTGGTTAAACCAGAGGGGTTAGACTGTGAGTACTTCTCAATGGGTTACCATCTTTGATTAGTTATATACTTGACATATTATAATGAATGAAATTGAATTTTTAGGATTGTTACTTTGTGTACTTCCTTGTTTACTACTTCATTTTGTTTATTACCTACAATATATATTCACTGACTATTAGGCATAGATCTTTGGGTGGTTTCCTATTGAGATTCATCTCACACCCTGTTTGGGTCATGATTTTGGGCCCAAACAGATTATATTGTTGTAGGTCTAGATAAGGGAAAGCACCCTTCTTCTTCAGGTACTTGATTGCGGTGGAGATGGAGAGCATGGAACCAAGCTGAGGCTTGCGATTCTAAGGAGTTTTTTTCTTGATTATGCTTATACTTGGTTTAATTTTTTATTCCAGCATTGTGACATGTTTGGAAACTTTCATAGACATATGTATCATACATCATTTATATATGTGCTCTAGTTGTTTCTTACTTTCAGTCTTCCATTGTTTACTGTTGTATGGTGTTATTACTGCTTCTGCTATTGTTATCTATTTTACTTCTGCTGTGTTACTCTACCAATGAGGTCATAGTTTCCCCACTATCACACCCAAGGACCTCACTGCTAGTCGGAAGCCTCTGGCATTCGGGGAAATGCACTTGAGTCCATGTGACCAACCGGGTATGAGGCACCTATAGGCGGCTTCCAAAACCGGGACATTATAATTTCTATTTAAGTTATCAGATTCAGTTCACGAGATGATTGAAATTCAGTTCACTCGAAGATTGAGGATTCAATGAGACTTTAACCGCTAATAGAATGATAAGAAGGAATTTTTCCAATGTAAGTAATGTGTTCAGTATAAGATGGATTGTGATAGTAAAGGGTATCCATGATAATAGAGATACACTCAATTTACCAGAAGTATTTAGGTACTTTGAGGCTTGCTATTTGAGATCATAGGTTTTATAGTGCCACAGATGGAGGCCTATTCTTGAAAGAGGCCAATGCAACTAGAGTGACCGGCTGGACTCTCCTATAACTATGGGGTGGGACCACCTCCTGGTGATCAACGTGACTCATAATTTAATTAAATTATATTGAGTGATCCATGTGTATGAAAAATTACTAAATTTGTAAAATTTGTGCTTTTGGATAAACAAAATAACTGCAACATTCTCCCATTAATGTAGGATGAAAATCCAAAACCACATAAAACCAAAATTCCTTCTTACATTGTTGATTTCTTTGACTTCTTTGTATGCACTCGTATATGTTTGTTTATTGACTTTATGTGTGGTGATTTAGGGTGGATTTTGGATTCCTAATTTCAAAAGAATTCAAAGTCAGGGAGGTATGGCGCACAGTTTAACATCAAGTATGATGGAGCTGAACTTCTAATGGATTCATCATCCATTTTTTGGTGTTTTAAATCCATTTAACTCAAGGATTTCACCTATTCTCCTCTTAACTGGTCTTTAGAATGATCTTTAGATACCTTCCATAAAATTCTTATGATTTCAAGTGAACTGTAATTTTAGCCAAAAACACTATAAAAAATGATTCAAGGTATTTATGAATGATATGATTCATTAAGGAAATAAAAATAATAGTAGAATTGGTAACACAAAATTGTATTACCAAGAAATTACGATGTTTGTAATGAAGTTTATAGGGAATAATAGAAGTGTTCAGGCCCATGACCAATAATGGGAATTCATTAACCTCTTTGGATTTATCCTTAGAACTAGATGAATAATAACCATAGGATCAATGAGATAGGATCATCACTTATAATTTATAATTAATTTATATAAATAAAAGATTAACTCTTGTTGAAATTATTTATTTATTGATGAATCAAATAACATATTTATTTTATACCATCATTCCATCGAAGGATTTAAGGGTAGAGTCCCTCTATTTGTGATCCACATGTGCACCACAAACCTCCATACATCAATATATAAATACATGGGTGCTAGCACAGAAGATTCTAATGATTACTTTGTTCATCATTGATCACCGTAAGAATTAATTTGAGGTTAAAGAATTATTATTGTTCTCTTTAGAGTCAAGTGTATATAAGTGGATAATTTCTTATTATTCTTGAGAGAGTTATAGAGGAACATATCTCCAGAATTTGGGATAATTATCTATATACTTTCATTATGCACAATAATGATTAGGTTTGAAAATGATACAATTGAGTTTATATGGAGATGGAGTTAGGGAATAATAAAAGCATATGGGCCCTTATTATTCTATTAATCCTCCAAAAAACACCATGCCAAAATAATAATACTGACATTCTTATTTAGTGGAAATGTTCTAGGATTGCAGATAAAGATATGTTATATATTTAATAAATAAATTAACATTTATTTAAATAATATTAAACATATCATTTCTCACTGTACGAATAACCCGACACTTCATTCCTTCTCATTATTTATCAAACATTGAATAATGAATATTTAAATAAATAAATATCACTACATTATTCCATGATAAATAAATGAATATTATTTTCATTAAATAAAGAATACATATTTGTTAAATATTTAAATCACATATATTCTCTCACATAAACAAAAATCAGATATTTTTTATCAATCCAAATATGATTAATTATTAAACCTTTTATGGGAATAATATTTGTTCAACATGTTAAATTCATATATAATTTAATGGATGTTCTGGATACACTTAGTGTGTGAACCTATAGCCCCATCTCCCAGTGAAATTAGGAACCACATAAAGTACAATGTTGGTGTCTTTCAACATTCCAAGACACCCATAGAGAAAGAAATTTTTACCGAAACAACATAAAACCTTATAAAAATAAACACTATGTAATATAATCATTTTATCTTGATATCTGTAATCAAGTGGGTTTCATACTTGCGTCATCATCCTATGTGGTTGATGTCACTTTATTTGAACTTTCAAAAATGAACTTTCGAATAGAATTCCATGGACATGGACTTAATCAGGGAATTCTATTCCCATAAAAGGGACTTAGATTCCAAATTCCATTGATGAAAATAATGGGGAAATCCTTCCTCACTTTATTCATTAATGAAATATCACTTGTGACACACTCAAGGTATCCTATATTTCCATGAGCCTATTTCAACACAGTTTTCATAAATAAATAAAATTATGTGACTCATGATACACATTAACGATAATCTTAAAGTCTAAGTACCATTACACACATCCATATACAGTAACATCCAATAACACATATAAATATTGATTTTATACTAGTGGATCAAGTTCTCATAACCTCATTTTCTTCTTGATTACTAAGGATAAACTTCATGATAATAAGTATCAATGTCTTATGATCGCCTACCTCAGATAGCTTGTATCATCTATGTCCCTTCTAATGATGTCATCAGACTATAGAACAAGTATTTAAAAATATTTTCATAGAAATTCTAGGTTCTCATCATAGTAGGTAACTACTATGACCTTTTAGTGAGGCATATATCCTTAGGACATTATCATATAAAATTTCACATATAATAACAATCATAATGTGATAATAAATTTATTAATATTTAAAACTATGAATACAAATAATTATAAAGTACAAATAATATGGTTCTAGGTAAACAACTCCAACAAACTCCCATTTTCACTAGATCCAACTACTAATAAATTTTATACCTCTAGCTCTCACATGATTTTCATGATTTTTGTAAGATAAGGATTTATATTAGGGGTCCACCATTTTATCCTTTGTGAAAACTACGCTTATAATGACCTCAACTATTTGAGAAAAATACTTTAAGAGTTAATACTTCCAGAGTATATGGTACATCTATTGATGTGACCTTGTCTCATTTTCAAGATAAAATTCTATAGTATTATCACAATATAATGTGATAGGGTATTTAATTCTAGGAACCACATCAATCTCTTAGATGAAGTTTCATATCCATACTGATTTCTTTGATACATCAAAAGCTGTAATATATCTAGATTCCAGTGTATAATTGGAGACCATTGGCTGCTTTGAACACTTACAATTCACATATCCTCCTTTTAGAATAAAGATATATCTTGACTATGATTTTAGATCATTCTAATCTATTTGGAAACTATAATCTATATATCCCCTAATGACTATATCCTCATCTCCTCCATATACTTGGAAAATATCCTTAGTATGCCTTGGATACTTAAAGATAAAGTTAAAAGAAGAAAAATTATGTTTTCTGAGGTCAAATTGATATTTTCCTATCATGATAAAGTCACAGGAAACATCAATCCTGGCACATAACATGGCATACATGATGAATCTTATCATAGAATCTTATGGGATCCTAATCATTATATCTCTCTCTTATTGGGTTTGAGGACACATTTTCATAGAAAGATGTATACCATGGGACATTTTAACTAACCCCCTCTTGAATTATTATATACTAAATATATTTAGTATCTAGTTAATGTATATTCCCTAACTTATCCCAAGATGCCTCTTAGATCTATCATGAATGATATTGATGCCAATAATGTAGGCTGATTCACCCAAGTCCTTCATAGATAAGCACTTGTTTAACTATTCCATAACTAATTGTAATACTAGTATTTCTTTTCCAATAACCAATATGTCATTGACATATACTACTAGGAAAACAACCTCACTCCCACTAAACCTCTTGTAGATGCATGTCTCACATTTGTTTTTTATGAAACTAAATTATTTTATGGATTCATGGAAATTAATGTTCTATGACATAGATGCTTGATTAAATTCAAAAATGGATCTTTTAAACTTTAAAACCATATTAGCATTACCTGAAGTCACAAACCCTTATGGTTATGTTATTTAGAAAAATTCCTAACATTTCTAGTTAAGGAAATCAATTTTCATATCCATCTTCCAAATATCATAATTATGGAAAAATGATATAGAAAGTATAATTATGATGGATTTAAACACAAGATTTGAATAAAAGGTTTTCTCATAGTATATTTCTTGATAATATTTAAAAACATTATCCACTATTCATGCTTTATAGGTACTTACTTTACCTTTTACTTTTATTTTTTTCTTCAATACCCATTTTAACCCAAAAGTTTTTACATCAAATGACGGATTGACTAGAACCCACACTTGGTTCTGATACATGGAATCTATCTCAGAATTCACGGATTATTTCTATCTTATAGATTCTGATCTCTCTACTTCCTCCTTATAAGGAATATGATCATTATTTTCAACCAATAATGATTCACCATCCTCAGTGACTAGATGACAATATCTTTCTGGTTATCTAACCTCTTTGGAGCTCCTACATGGTACTTGGTCTCAAGAATATTATCTTCTATGGGGACATATATAATCTATTAATGAAAAACGTATTATGTATCTTGAGAATCAACTTCATTATTGTAAATATTCCTCCCACTATCTCTTTTTTATAAGTGCCCCATCTCAAAAAAATGCATGTATTTCCAAAATGATTTTATTTGCTGAAGGGTCATTTTGATAAGTCCCCTCATTTCCTTGGGATATCCTATAATGATACACTCAATGAATTAGTTTTTTTTCATATATGTCATTAACAAACACCTAAAAACCCCATACATAAGTATATGAAAACAAAAATTTCTTCCTATACATTAATTCATATGGTATTTCATATTTTACCTTAGTTGGTAATTGGTTTAGTATATGCGATGCAAACTTTAATGCATATATCCGAAAGGATAACGACAGATCTTCATGAATCATCACCATCCTTACAATTTAAAGTAAGATACAATCCATAATTTTAATCAATCCATTCCACTATGGTATATAAGGAGGTGTGAGTTAAGATAGAATCCAAAACTTCTGTAAATAATTGATGAACTCTTGGTTAAAATACTCACCACCCTGATCAGATCAAAGCTTCTTTAAATTCTTACCATGCTGATTCTATTATTCATTTTTTAATTCTATAAATTTCAAAAATGATTCATAATTATACCTCATTAGGTATAAATATCAATATCTACTCGAGTCATCAGTGAAAGTGATGAAATAAGAACACCCACCTCTAGCTTCTACTAGAAAAGTTCCACAATCATTTGTGTGTACTAGTTCTAGAAGCTCTATCCCTTTCACTATTACCACAAAAATATGGTTTATTTATCTTACCTTTTAAAAAATGAGACATCTATAAAGTGATTTTATTTCAAAATAATCTAAATAGCCATCTTTTCTGATCTTTTTAAACTATTTATCGCTTATATGACCAAATCATTAATGCCCAAACTGGGAGTGATATGATTCATGAGAAATTAATTCTTTATCAATTACCAACACTTGAGTTTTATAATAAGGTATATAATGACCCTTATTTAAATATTCCATAACATTATATATATATCTCTGTAAATGAAGTAGATTTTATTTCCAAATTTGAAAATAAAACTACATGTATCTTTAGAAGATATATAAATTATGGTTTTGGTAACACTGAGTACATAATAATAGTTTTTCAAAACCAAGTTCATGATTTTTATAAGTAGAAGGGGGTATTATTCTTTATCCTAGGTAATAAGTGGTGCACCATTAGCTACCTGAAGATCCACCTATCCTATATAAATATTTCCAAATTTACATGGTTCCGACATTTGGATACCGACATGGATACCATAAGCTATATCTAATTTCCAATTAGTAGATATGTAAATATTTTACTTGATAATGAATTCACTTGAACCTTACCTATGATTATTCAATTGGATGTAGTTATTTTTAAACATCCTACTTTTCCATATAAAAACCTACTACATCTGATTACTTTGTATTTTTATCTTCCTTTTCTTAGAAGGTTGGTGATGAAAATACTTAGACTTGGAGCGATCCTTTGAATCATTTTCCTAATTTTTACTTTTATTAATCACGAGGACCATATGTTTCATACACCTAATTTCCTCATCAACTTGGAGAACCAAGGCAAGGAATTCTGAGAAAGTTGTTTTTTTCTTATATTATAATTTACAATAGAACTAGAGAAGTTATGAGGTAATGAGTACAAGATGAGATCTGTGTGTAGCTCATCAAGAAGATTAAATTACTATATGTCCAAGTGCTCTATGTTTCCAATAATTTGGAATAATGTGTCCCAGCTATTGCTGAATCTCTAAGTTTTCATGTAAATAGTTCCTTGGAGATCTCATATATCTATTGTCTTTCCTTATCTTGATAAAGATAATGAATTTGAGACAAAATTCTATACACATCCATTTTCTCATGTTTCTTTAGGAGATAAATGAACATGGATGATGGAATTAAACATTGGATATCTATTATATCATCTAGATGTCTTATATATAGAGATAATTATTCCTCACCGGTCTCTTTACTAGGTTCTTTAGGAATAAGGATTTCCAGAGTGTTTAATTTTCATTCATGGTGTAGTATAATGTGAAAGTGCTTATAATATTACTATAAATTTGAGCCAATGATAAACTTATCCTTCTTTAATATAGATCATAGTGATAAATTCAATGTCACAAGGATCTACATTTCTACAATAAATTAGAGTAGATTTTGTCACTATATCTAGATTACTAAATAGATAATAAATTTAATCAACCAATCTCCCACTATTTTATCAAAACCTAATAACCCTCAAAATTAGTTTCATAATATCATTTTTCATGGATATTCTTGTGGAAATGATCTATATTCCCCTTTAAATAACCCAAATGTGTGCCTAAAAATATATTAAAAGTTATTTAGGCAGGAAATTATTACCAAATGCATTAACACAAAGCTCCTGGATTCATTGAGTAGACTACCCAATCCTAAAATCTTGGATTTGGATTTCCTGAAAACTTTCCTATAATTTGCACTAAGTCTCACATAGGTGATCGACCCTTAATGTGAACTAGGTTAATAAGACTCAAAAATAAATCCAAAAATTCCATGATAATTAAAAGTAACCCAATGGATTTCCATCAATAAATTTTAACTATGGATTGATTTCAACCCAAGTAGTGGAAGGCTTTTATTACTTAATACTTTGATTGGGGGATTTTTTTATCTTTGCATGTAAATTTTCCATTTTATATTATTTCATGATCATTAATATTAAGTGGATTTTAGTTAAGTGATTAATCATTTCTAGATAAAATTTACGCAATATCCATTTTTATTTCAATTCCATCATTCATGCTTTTTTATTCATTTATTTAATGATAAATCATCCTTACATAATTTACCCTACAACTAATGGAAATAAAATAATAAAGTTATATGATCATGATATTTTCTAATGGTTGGTTTATCTAATGGATGATAAACTAAATATTGTCCTATAATGACTCCGATTTTTCATGTGTTACTTTAGAATATTATATGGATTATTTTCGGAGCTAGGTGTTGAGATAGTGCAAGATTCAAAGGCCCGATGAGCCTAAACTTAATTTTTGAAATATATCAAATATCATATGTGCAAAGTTTTCTAAAAAAGCAGAATATCTCTTAAATAGAGGCTTATATCAGAATTCTAAGGTCATCATTGAGTTTGGAGTGTGGGTTTTACCCTAGGCATGACATAATCTATGTTGGAATCAGGTGTTGGGAATGAGAGCCTTCATGGGAGAATAATTAAATGAATTCAATTATATTTATTTAATTATTTTAATTAGAAAACAATCATAAGAATCATCTATATATATGATGCTATGTCCAATTTGTAGGGTTATCTACAGAACCCTGCAAATTGAGAGAGAGAGAATCAGAGGATATCTTGGCTAAAAATGCCAGACTGGATCATGGATCATTGATCGGTGTGAAACATGGTTTGAGGATCTCACCAATGACAATGATTCATATTCATTCTTCATCAACGATCGATCCATCTCAAGGTTTGATGTTTGATTTTTTTGTATTTTACCTGTTTAGTTTCTCCTATGATGAATACGAATCAATCAATTAACGAATTGATTTGAGGATCATGAGTATTGTGAGTACGGGTTAGAAATATCTTGGATTGGGGATTTCTATTATTGATTATAATATATCTTTTCATCTATTTTTCTTATAGAAACAAATCAAGGCCAATACAAACATTGTTCAAGGTTCATTCCTCATGTTTTTTATTTTTGAATTTCTTCCCTCGTTCTTCAAATGTTCATCATGGGAAATTATTTTGGCCTATGGTTTGATGAAATACTCAGTATTCAATCATTTCATGTTTGTTCTTTGGTGAAACAGATCAATAATGTAGGTAAAAATCATGATTGAGGATGAGATTGAGGTGTAGTGATGGAATAAGATAATTGGAGGTGAATCAGAATGGATAAACAACTTCCATTCATCTCGGATTGAGAAAATGACTATGAACGATGCATGTGGGCATTTACTGTGTGGTTTCAGTGGCCAGATATTGATGATCAATGATTATAAGGATTATCTAACACCAGATCCTTGTTTTATGGCGAGGTTTGTAGAGGTGGTGGCATAGAGGATGATGTGGAGAATAACTTGTAGGTTCTATAAAATCTCATGTTACATGGCATGTAATCCTGAGATACGTTCCATGTTGGACCCTCAAAGCATTGTAAAGGGTTTTTATGGAGAGTTAAGGATCACATGTTCTGTGGTCCCTACCACATGTTGTGTGAACCATAGTTGTATATCTCAACATGTGAAGGGGGTACACGTCTAGGAGGCCAGGTTGAGTTACATGCGATGTGGTCCATGCCACATGTCGTGTACACCTGGACCGACATCTCAATGTGTACAAGGAGTACATGCCCAAGAGATTATTTGGACCTACATGCCGTTTGTGGAGGGCCACATGTTGTGTACTTGGACATAGACATGGGTATAATCCGTGATACATGGTTACCACCTAGTGCTAAGGAGACACTCCATGCACTCATAACATATTCCATGTACCTTCTCAAAGAAGGCAAGGAGATATTTTCCTATTCATATTGGATAAGTTTCATTAGGGTATTTTCCCTTGATCCATTCCCTGAGGGTTTAGTATGGAATTGAATCCTATAAATAGGATGGTGATCCCTTTTTAGGAACTTAAGTCTTAGATAGAGTTGTTGGAATCCCTCTGTGAGGCCCATAGTGAGTTCCTATATCATAATCATTTCTTTAGGTGGGTTTCTTGGTATCTTCATGACCAAAACTATGTGGAAATAAATCCTCTACTTAGTGGGTTAATCCAAATTTGGTTGTTAGTATACCCCATGGCCTTGGGTGTGATCCCCATCTATGTATCAATCTCTTTATACTTCTAATGTATAATTATTATGGTGAGACCTGATGAGCATGAAAGCTTGGATGGATTCCATTAGTGCTATTAGACCCCTGGACTGTGTTCTCTTAGATGAGTGTTATATAGAACCTTAGAGTAGGAATCCTAGGATGACATTACGATTTCAATATTACTTGAGACTGTGTGTCTTCTATGAGTATATCTAGATATTATTATTATGTATGTTGTTGACATAATCATATGATGAGATAACTAATATTCTTGATTATATATGATTAGTGATTTTTGGGTGTCCTACTGGGTATTGTTATACTCACCCCTATATGGGATTTTCCCACACGTGTCGTGTCTTATGCAGATGATCAAAGTTTTGACAGAGTCTTGGTTGGACTAAGACCAGATAAATCTTAGTCATCTAGAAATAATGAGGTGTGTTTTAGTGGATTTATTTAGAAAATTACTCTCCTAAATCACAATAGGGACTTGTTTTTTGTTCTTTTGGTGGGTTTTATTTGTACATTGCTTTCTAGTACTTGTTTTCATACTCTTATGGGAGTATTTTAGATGTATGCATGTATAGTTTTTAGTTGTTTTATATGTCAGCATTGTATGGGATTATAGATGTGTGCCTGCGTACAGGTACATTAGGCTAAGGCCTCCCTTGTGTGTGATATTCCCACTTGGTGCTGGTCTCTAGCCCCTAACCTATTAGAAGCAGTCTTGGGGTAGTCATGGCTCGGGCCCCGTCGGGCTGGGTCATGACTGAGTGGTATCAGTGTTGTCAGTTTTACCTTAGGGCTAGAGTCTGTGATATTGGTTTGGGATTTATGGAAATAGTGTTAAGTTTTTTAGGTTTGGATATTAGGTCAAGGAATCCAGTGTTGGTGCGGTGGCCAACATATCCATAAAAAAGACTCTGATCTCCTACCTTTTGACTCGGTATATGTAGACATTAGTTGCTGGGAAAAAATTGGTAAATCCATTATATAGGAATGGGTTGTGGTTTCTATATCCTTATTGAGTCAACTCTCCATATATACTCATTGACGGTGGTATGTCTGGTCTATTTCCCTATGCCTATAGGACTTTTTATAGCTATTATTTAGTAGCAGGATCACGAAGATTATCCCCTCAGTGATGAGGCTTTGATAAATGGAGTTGTTTAGGAGGTGTTACCTCTAGGTGGTGAACCAGTCTTACCACCACCTCTCAAGCATCAAATGATATCAGGAGTACTAGTGTAGGAGGTGCATAAGATGAGTGGGATTCATGAATTTCATTATTAGAGACCCCTCAGGTTCAGTGGTGAGCTAGATCCACATGTGGATGAGGATTGGCTTGAGGAAGTGATGAAATAATTTTTTCTTTTAAGGACACCTGCATACCAGATGGTGATCCTAGCAGCAAGCCTTCTCCATGGCTCTGTGGGATGATGGCGGGGCTTACTCACCCAGTTGTATGATGGGGTGAATCATTCATAGTCAGAGTTATATTGCCTTTTCATAAAGGAGTTTTCTCTAATTACATTGAGGTATGTGTGCATCTAGGATATTCTACAATTTTAGTAGGGTAGTGTGACCGTGGTTGAGTATTATTTAAGGTTCAGTAACCTCTGTCGGTACACAATGGATATGGTGTGTGATTAGTTATTTTAGGCTTAAACCTTCAAGATAGGTCTAAAAAAATACATCCAAGCTAGTGTAATATATCTATGCATTACCATTTATGATGGGGTGCTAGAGAGTGCCTTGGTAGTCGATAGTTTTCATGTTGAGTAGATGCATACAGTTGGAAACCTCAGTGAGAACACAAGATCTAAGAATTAGGTGGATGAAAGATGATGACAGACATAGGGACCAGGATGTGTGTGACATTTTAGGAGATGATCACAGTATGTAGGTTCTATGGATCAGGGCTCTGAGAGAGGCAGTTCTAATCTTGTGATGGTTGGGGTCATCTTGCATGAGATTGTCCAACCCAATGTGAGCCTGATAAAGAGATAATGGATGGACCACCTAGGAAGAGGTAGCATCTGGAGAAGGCAGGTCTATAGGATAGTGTATGTGAAAGATGATCTAGGAAATCAGATGAAGGTGGTAGATATTATTACTTTTTATCAACACCATCACCAGGTGGTCCTTGTGAGTCTTAGGGAGTCGGTGGTGAGGGATGAGGGTAGCAACAGGCATTTGAGGCTTATAACCCAGAGGCTCCAGGGATGATACATGGTACAATATGTGTCTTCTCTATTTTAGCTATATTATTGATATACATGAGTGTGATCTACTTCTTTCTTGACACTTTTTTGGTTTAAGACTTAGTGATTTAGGTTGAGCCTTTGGATCAACCCTTACTCTTAGAGACTTCTACTGGAGGATACTCAGTGATCACACACTTTTTTCGATAGTGTAACCTAACTTTTGAATGTGATAGTTTATTTTTGGATCTCTTTGTAGCAACAACGATGTGTTATGATGTCATCTTAGGTATGTACTGATTATCTAAAATGCATGCCCAAATAGATTGTTTTAGGTGGTGGATGGGGTGTGTCCATGTTTATGGGATGGAACAAGAGCCTCAGCCCAGTTGGTGAGGACTCGTTAGGTGTATCCAAGAGACCCAAGATCAAATCCGGGCGGAGGAATATTTCCAAGGTACTGTAGCAGTACTGTAGCAGGCACTATAGAAGTACTATAGTAGGCATTGTTCAGTAATGTAGCAGCCAGAACTATTCATCCATCTGGGCCTTCGGGCCACCGGTTTGGTCCTTGGGTCCTACAAGGCTTTTGGGCCACTCAAGGCCTTCGGGCCAGTTGATTCTCAAGGCCTTCGGGCCATCTTAAGGTCTTTGGGCCACCCCAAGGCCTTCGAGCCACATGAATGCAGGCCCCAGACACACTACAAAAAAGGAGCAGCCCCAGAAGAGGATTCAGAGTAGGTTCACTCACCAGAGAAGAGCCAAATGGATTGTCAGAATGAGAGGGTATGGCTATGCCATTGGTACCAGCATGTGCTTGCACGGGAAGCCTAGCCAAACGGTCATGCAAAGGTGGAGAGATACTATCAAGATGTAGATTCTAGGGAGGGGCAGTTCCTTGTAGATAGTCTGGTTGATTTCCCTAAGACCTTCGGGTCATGTAATCTCCTAAGCCTATGGGACATGTAATCTCTGAGCCTATGGGCCTTGTAAGGGTTCCCCCTCATCCCTTGAAAGGGGGGTTATCAAAAATCAATAAAAATGAAGGCCTTCGGGTCATTCAGACATATTTATGGGATGATTTTTTCCATTTTGGGTGAAAAGAAAACCTATTCAGAGAAGGATGAACTCATGCATAGGAGAGTTCACCTGATTACACACTATTTGGATAGAACGAACCTTGGTACAGTGGAAGCTATGAGTTTTCAGTTTCCTATGGTGGTGACAGATTGTGAGGACATCTTTTCAGATGACCTTTCAGGATTACCTACACACTAAGAGATAGACTTATTCATTTATATACACCTTGATATGGACCTGATATCTATTCCATCATATTCTATGGCTCTCGTAGAGATTCACAAGATGAGGGTGCAGTTGGAGGACTTATAAAGGAAGGGATTTTTCAAACCCAGTGTTTCACCCTAAGAATACCTATTACTGTTCACCCAAAATAAAGATAGGATCTTGATATTGTGCATGGATTAATATCTTATAAACTAGGTGACCATAAAAAAAGTATCCACTACCAAGGATCTAGGACCTATTCAATCAGTTTATATGGGAACGATGATTCTTAAAGATTGAACTCAGATCAAGATATCATTATCTATGAGTACAGGGTGAGGATATACCTAATATTACTTTCCAATGTATTCCCATTCACTATTAGTACTTGGTGATGTCCTTTGGTGTAATGAACTCCCCAACCGTGTTCATGGGACTCATGAAATTGATCTTTCATCATTTCATAGACTGGGTTGTGGTAATCTTCATTGATGATATCCTAGTGTACTTGGCATCTGAGGAGGAGAATGTGTGGCACTTGAGGATGTCCCTAGACATACTTTGAGAACACCTTCTTTATGGGAATGTCTTGATGTTCTAGTTTTGGATTCAGGAGGTCCACTTTTTGGGTGATGTTATCTAAGTAGATGGTATAACAATAGACCAAGTGAAAGTTAAGGTAGTGTTTCCTTAGGAGTGACCCAAGAATGTGACAGAGGTGTAGATATTCCTTGGGTGGGTAGGCTATTATCATATATTTTTACCCAATTTCTCCAAGATATCATCTCCCTTAACATATTTTACCCAAAAGGCATAGCCTTTTGTGTGGGTAGAGAGGTTCTAGTAGGCTTTTTAGGATTTGAGGAAGAGATTGATGAGCACTCTCATAATGAGATTTCTGGAGGAGGGTATTGATTACATAGTGTCCTACAATGCATTAGGGACCAAGATTGGTTTTTTTATGCAAAGGAAGGTGGTGATTTTCTATAGTTCAAGTCATTTGAGAACACATGGGTAGAACTAGGAGAACTATGATCTTGAGCTACAAGTGGTAGTTTTCTCACTGAAGATGTGGCGACACTTCCTTATGGGTGAGCAATTTATTATTCATTATAACCATAATAGTATCAAGTATATATTCTCTCAAAATTATCTTAACTTGAGATATAGGTTATGACTAGAGTTCCTCTACAGTTTTAATATTGAGATTGTCTATACTCCTGGGAATGAGAACATGGTGGAAGATGCTCTGAGAAGGATATCTTGTTCATAGTTGATGAGCAAGGAATCATAGTAGTTTTCCTCTTTTGAGTTATCCTTTTTTCTACTTTTATAGTGATTCAGGGAGGCACAACTTGGGGATCCTGACTATGACACCCTACATACTTAGATACCCCCTAGACATGCTCTTGAGGGTTTTTTTGAATGTGGGAAGCATGTTATTATTTTCAGAGGAAAGACGATACTAACATTTTCACTGAGAGAGTAGGTGTTGATGGAGTTTCATAATTGAACCTTAATAGTACTTCTAGGTGCGGTGAAGATGTACCTAGACCTTTGGTATAAGTTTTGTTGGAAAAGGATAAAGAATGGAGTTGCAGAGTTTGTCTCTGGATGCCTTATTTGTCAGCAAGTGAAGGTTGAGTTCCAAGTTCCATTAGGTTTAGCTGAACCCCTTGAGGTGGTAGAGTGGAAATGGGATAGAATATCCATATAATTCATGATAGGGTTACCATTTATGTCTAGGGGACACAATTCCATCTGGGTGATTGTAGAAAAAATCAAAAAGTCAGCCCACTTCCTATCTATCTGAGAGCATGGTTCAATTGAGATCTTGGGATGCCTTTACATATAAGAGATAGTCTGACTCTATAAAGTTCCTTTAATGATCATTTCATATCGTGATACTCTCTTCACATCGCGATAATGGATAGGATTGAAGGATCCATTTGGGAACTAGTTGTGTTCGAGCATGAAATTTCACACCCAAACCGATGGCTAGATTGAACGGACCATTCAGGTCTTGGATGACATGTTGTAGGCCAAAATGTTGGATTTTGGATGTAGTTGGGAGGATCACCTTCCACTGGTGGATTTTGTGTAAAACAAAACTACTATTCCACTATCAAAATGGAACCATTCAAGGCCTTATATAGGTGATCCTACAGGTCACCACTATGCTGGACCGACCTAGGAGATTCAACACTTATGGGCCCATAGTTGGTGCGGGCCATTATATATAAGGTGTAGATTATCTTGGAGTAGATGAGGACTACACAGAACCATCACAAGTCCTATGCAGACTGATGATGGAGGCCTTTGAATTTAAAGGAGGGAGACTATGTGCTCCTGAGGGTATCACATCAACATGGGTTGTAAATATTTTTTCTGGGGTGGAAAGCTATCTTTGAGATTCATTGTCCCTTTCCAGATACTATATAGAGTTGGATAGGTGGCTTACCTCTTAGCTTTACCACCATAGTTAGACTAGGTACATGATTTCGTCCATGTGTCACAGTTGAGGTGATATGTGCATGACCTATCACATGTTATTTACTAGGCAGAGATCTACATTGAGGATGGATCTAATTTTGAAGAGTACCTAGTAGATATTGAGGATTGTTAAAAGAGGATCCCCCATGGGTGAGAAATTCCTGTAGTACATGTTTGGTGGCAGCATTAGAATATTCTAGAGGGAACCTGGGAGCAGGAGATCAAGATGCATGTTGAGTACCCACATCTCTTTGTGTCATATTTTGTTTAGATTTTCAGGATGTAAATTCCCAAGGTTGGGAAAATGCAATGACTCTGATTTATCCATGTATTACTTTATAATATTATATGAATAATATTCAGATCTAGGCACTAAGATGAAATGAGATTATGAGGACTGATGGTCCCCAAATGAATTTTTGAAATATATTAAATATATTAAATATCACACATACATATTTTTCCTAAACAATTGGAATAAATCTTGAACAGAGGATTGGATAAGAAATTTGAGGCCTTCATTGAGTTCATAGAATTTGTTTTACCCTACGCACAACATAATCTATGTTGGCATTAGGTGTTGGTCTGGAGTGTCTTCGTGGGAGAATAATTAAATGAATTTAATTATATTATTTAATTATTTTAATCCTAATCCTAACCTAAGACTCTCCCATATTTACATCACTACAACCAATTTTCAGGTTTATCTTTATAACCCTACAAATTGAGATAGAGAGTTTTGAAGGAGATCTTGGCAGACAAGGCCATACCACATTGTGGATCATCGATCAGTGTGCAATTGGATTTAAGTATCTTTTAAATGAAAATGAAACAAATTCATTCTTTATGAGTGAATGATTCATGTCAAGGTAGGATGTTTATTTTATTTGAAATTATCCTCATTTGATTTCTCCTATGATAAATGTGAATCAATCAACTAACAAATTGATTCATGGATTGTGTGAATTGTGGGTACATATTAGATTTATCTGGGATTGGTGATTTCTATTGTTTATTATATTTTATCTCTTAGGACTTCATTATAATGAAAATAAATCAAGGCCAACATGATCATTGGTTGAGGTCTGCTGCTGAAAATTATTTTTTATTATTATGCAAACACTTTTAAGGAAAAAGTGAGAAACCATACATGACCTCACCACATCACCAATTCACTACTTAAAATCATACAATCACAATGGATGAAATCCATTCAAGCCTTCAAATAGAAAAACCATCATAGATGGAGATAAAGTCACCAAGAAATGGATGAGTTACCACGAACTAGGGGAAACAAATATCATGAGAGCTAGAAAAACCTCAGAACCGGTCTCCTCAAATGCATACTGATGCAACCGTTGACACCAGCCCAAATCCACAAAACCACCGGCGGACTCCCGTAAGATTCTGGCCAACCCTCCAGTGAAGTGAGATGATCCCTAAAAAGATCACATCCACAAAGGGTGACAAAAAGACCAGAGCGAGGAAGTCCAGGCCATCTAGACACTGTATCCTACTCCGCAGGCAACCACAGTGCACCCTTGGACCAAATACGACTCTGCAAACCCCTTTATAGCATCTCTGAAGTAGTGAAAACCCAAATCCAAGAGATCACAATAGATCCAATTCATCCCAAACAAAACCTCAAACATAACACCATGACAACAAACACACCCCATTTTCACTACCAAAGAAACACAACAAGCAACTCACTCGTACCCCCATAATCATCACCGAAACACCCGTCTCCACCCTCAACCCAGCACACAGAGACCAAAACAAGCCAACCAAGGTACCCCATCCTGTACTTGATGCATCTGATGAAACAACCCCTTCGTCATGAAACTGGAACACAACCCCTTCGCTGTTAAATGGATCCTGACTCCACACCACTGAAGTTTCCCCCACCACTGTGGAAGAAGAAGGAAAGGGTCGAAAGGCTAGAGCGTGACCCCATGGCTTTAGAAAATTGACGTCGTGCCAGATCGACTGCATGCCACACTGGACCATAATCCCAGAGGAGCATCAAAGCTTACCCCAAACACCGTAGAGAAACCTGACCTCAATCCCAATGTAACTGATCAAAACCACAATGCTGTGTAGAACAGGAACGACCCAGTCACCGTAGTAGGTCTCGACGCCGACGCACCAGATCAAGACTCCATTGCCGTAGAGAAGGACCATGACGCTGACACCGCATCGGATTGCGACCCCATGCTGTGGAGAATCTGGAAGCTGACTCCGAACCCACAAAAGTACTGGCGATCCTTTCCATAGAAGAATACCTATGAGTATTCCCTTTGCAGAAATTCCACACCATGAACAAATTGGGAAGACCGAGGAAGAAATTGCAGCCCATTAGTGGAGAGAGGCAACAATGAGAAAACCCTTCATTGTTATTTCGCCCCCTACGGGCTCAAGAATCTTGGCCCCTTATTTTTGGTTGAGGTCTATTCCTCATGTTTTTTATTTTTACATTTATTCCCCTATTCTCTATGCGTTCATAGAAGTTAATTATTTTGGTCCATTATTAAAAAAAATACCTAGTATTCAACCATCGTGTGAATGTTCTTTTTCACAACAGATAAATACTGTAGGTACGACTTTCGATTGGGGATGTAATTTAGGTGTGATGGTGATAGAGGATGATCAGAGGAAAATCAGAATGGATCAATAACTTATTTTCATCATAGATCGATGATGCTGCTATGGATAGTGCATGTTGGAGTTTTCCAAGTGATTTCAAAGGCCAGATAGTGATGAAAAATATTGGATGAACCCAGGTCCTTGTTTTTTAGTGTGGTTTGTGGCAGTGGTGGTGTAGAGGACAATGCGGAGAATAAACAATAGGTTATATGAAATATCAGTTTACACGATGTGTAATCCGAAGATAAATGCTACATGGGACCCTCATAATAGAGGCTAGGGTTTCCATGGAGAGTTAAAGATCACGTGTTGTGTGGTCCCTACTGCACATCATGTGACCCCTAGCTAGCCATCTCTATATTTATAGGGGGTACAGGCCTAGGTGGCCAGGTGGGGTTACATGCTGTGTATACCATGACACATGCTATTGACACCCAGGTAAGTGACTCGGTGTGTACATAGAGTACACACTCAGGAGATTGTGTCTCTTCAGATTTCATGTGGGGTGGGAGACATGTTGTGTACTTATACATAGACACAGTCATGGGACATGATACAAATATATAACTTGGTGCTAAAGAGACACACTATGTTCTCATAGTACACATTATGTAGCCTCTCCAAGAAGGCTTGGAGTTGTTTTCCTCTTCAGATTGGGTATGTTTTTTTAGGTTATGTTCCCATGATCTATTACTTGAGGGTTTAGTATGGAATCAAGTCTTATTCATTGGATGGTTACACTTATGAGGAACTTCAGTCTTGGGTAGAGTTGTTGGAATTCCTTCATGAGGCATGGAGTGAGATCCTCTATCATCATCATTTCCCTAGTGGGTTCTTGGTATCATCATGATCAACACTATATGGGCATCGATCCCTTCATGATACCCAATGAGCATGACATATCATATGGAATCCATCAATGCAATTTGACTCATGGAGTTTTTTCTCCTGGATGAGTGTTATAAGGAACCTTCAAATGGGAATCTTAGTCTGAAATTATAGTTGTGATCTTACTTGAGATTGGGTGTTTACTATGAGTATATCTTTATATTCTTATTATATATGCTAGTGACGTATCTCTATGACGAGTTGAATATTATTCATGATGCTGTTTTTTAGTGATTTCAAGGTGTCTTATTGTGTATTGTTGTACTCACCCCTTCATTGGATTTTTCCACATGTGTCATGACTTATGCATATGATTGACCTTTTGATGGAGTCATAGAGGGACAATGACTAGTTTTAGGTTAGTGGTCCAAATAAATTGAGGTGTGTTCTAGTGGTTTCATTTACAACAATCCTCTCATACTTCACAGGTTGGACCTATTTCCAGTTCTTTTGGTGGGTTTGTATTTGGACCTTACTTTCCAATACTTGTTGTCATACTCTGATGGTGAGATTTTAGATGTATGCATTCATGGGTGTTGATTTTTTTACATTTAATCATTGTATGTGCTTGGAGATGTGTGTATGTATATGTGTTCAAGTACATTTAGATAATTCCTCCCATGCATGTGATATGCCTACAACGGTGCTGGTTTCCAACCCTTGACCTATTGAAGGTGGTCTTGGGGTAATCACATCTTGGACTCCATCGGGACGGGTCATGACATGAACCTAGAATTTTTTTTGGAACCATGCTTGGTTCAAGTTTCAACATTCCACTAGTGCTTCATATGTGTCCTAGGCTGGTTTCACCATGGATCCGTAATTGGACCACCTCCTCTCACTTAAGATCTCTATCCTTTACATATGATTTTACTAACACATAGTTGAGGGAAACCAGTATAATCTTTAAGGAAGGTTTATATAAATGAAACCATGGACACACAATTCCTGTATTATATAGAGGATGGGATGAAACACATACCATAAATTTAATTTAATAATAATAAATTAAAATAAACCAGTCACATATATAGGCTGATATAAGTTCATGATCATCCACACATGAAAAAAATACATAGATGTAAACTATATATCATTCAATTCAATTCATTATTTATTATTAAGTTAAATATACTTTAATTAATTTAATTATTGTAGTTAATTAATCCTTTTATCTTAATGTTCATCTGAATAGTCTTGAAGATTCTCATCTTATGTGTTAAAGTGGAAAGTTAACATATTCACCAATATTTTTTAGATAATTAAATGTAATTAATTGAGATTTATTAATTATAGTAACCTCATTACATATTAATCACACGAGATTCTATCCACGTAATTTTATTTTAATGCTAAAATAAATTATTTTTCATGAAATTCAATTTTGTTAATTACTGAGTGATTGCACGACACATACTAATGATAATAATTTAATTTTTATCGCTTGTATTTTATCTTGGATTTATGACTAAGGACTGAGTGTGTATCTTTATTCAATACATGATATGTTCCAAAAAGATACACATTATTTATATTTCTTTATATGTGTCCATGAAACATGCCTAGAGACTCGGTGTGTGTTTGAGACGAGGACACTTATATGGTACATGTTGTGTACACTAGCTTCATGGTGTGTAATATCTTCATTTATTGGGTTTCGATCCCACATGTATTATATCAATACACAATGAAAATTTGACAATGTGTATTCTATGAAAATCATTGTAAAAATGTGTATACCGAATGATGTGTATGCTAGCCACACACCATGTAATCCAAAAAACCGTGTGTCTATCTGGGCTAGTCAATATGTGGGGAATTCAACCATCATTTAATACACTGTGTATTATTTACTAATTAGTGAATCTTATATCCCATGAAATTACCAAGAGTGGTGAACATGATAACATGGTGTGTACTATTCCGTTACATGTCTTGTGACCATGTGCATCAACAATAATCTCCATTACCTCTCGATAGATTCTTTGATCATAATTCACCTATTCTTAACCTATATATGATCATATTAAACTTTAAAAAATCTTATTTAATTGACGAAACATTTTAATTAAATTTTAGATTAAAGACTGAATAAAAAATAAATGAAAAACTAATAAAAAATTCATATAATCGATCAATGAATAATAAATAATTACAAATTATTATATAAATTCTCTGATACCTTGTGAAGGTTTCAGGGCATAGTGTAAATAGTCGGGATCATTTCCAATAATTGAAAATTTTCAATCTATTCAAATTTATCCTTAGAACTAGGTGAATAGAAACCCTAGAATTTATGAGATAGCATCATCGCATATAATTTATAATTAATTTATATAAATAAAGAATTAATTCAAGTTGAAATTTTTTACTTGTTGAAAATTAGATCATAGATTTAGGATGTAACATTATTATATCAAAGGATTCAAGGTTAGAATCTATTTAGTGGTGATCCAAATATATACCATGAACCTCTAGATTCCACTATAGATATCCCTAATTACTAGCATATTAGATCTAATTCTTTCTTTATTCATCATTAATTTCCACAAAACATTATTTAAGGTGGAAGGATTCTTATTTTACTCTCTAAATTCAATATTATATAATAGGAGATCTGTATTATTGAAAACTTTATAGAGGAATAGAACTCTAGGGAATGGGAGAATTATCTCCACACTTTCACTATGCAAAGTGAAAATTATGGTTGAGAATGATATAATTGGGTTTATATAGAACTAGGGTTAGAGAATAATAATTGCACATGGGCCTTTATTGTTCTCTTAATACAAGATGAAACCCATTTCAAAATAATAATGATAATAATAATATTTACTTGACATGAACTATAATTTCTAATAAATTAATATGATTTCATAAATAAATAAATTAGCATTTATTAAAATAATATCTAATATATCATTTCTCACCATATTAATAACTCAGACCCATCATTCCTCCCCATTATTTATAAAAACTTGAATAATGACTATTTAAATAAAAAATATCACCTAATTATTCACTGATATATATATATATATTCATTAAATAGATAATAAATATTTATTAAATATCCAACTCATACATATTTCTCAAATAACTGAGGGATGAATATTTTTGATTAATCAAAACATGAATAATTATTGAACCACACATGAGAATAATATTTATTCAACCTATTAAATTCATATATAATTTAACTCAAGTTCCTAATACACTTAATGTGTGACCCTATAGGCCCCTTTATTAGTGGCATTAATAGGAACTATCTAAAGTTCAAGGTTAGCATCTATAAACACACCAAGGCGCCCATAGAGAAAGGAATTATTACTACAATAAAACACAACCTCATAAAAACATACACTGTGTAATATATTCCCTTTATCTTGATATCTCTAATCAAGTGGGTTTCATTCTAGTTTCATCAATGCAGGTGCTATATATATCTTTATTTGACTTTTTAGAAGTGAAATTGTCAATATAACAACATAGACATGAACTTAATTAGCTAGTTTCATTCTCACTAAATATATTAAGATATAAAATTTCATTAAATAGTATAAGTAAAAAATACTTCCTTATATTCTTAATTAATTAAATATCACTTGTGATACACCTGACATATCCTCCCTCACCGCAAGAAGATATCATTAAATTTTTTACTAATTCATAAAAGTATGTGACTCATAATATGCATGAATAATAATATTTATTTATAAGGTCCATTACACATTTATGTAGATAAAAAAATCTAATAACACATATAAATGTGTATTTTCTACCAGTGGGTCAAGTTTACATTCCCTCATTGTCTTAGAGATTACCAAAGATGAACTTCATGAGAATAAGTCTCAATGTATTATGAGCCCTCTACCCTTGATATACTGTATCATATATGTCCCATCAAATGATTTCATCTATCCATAGAAAATGTATTTAATAATTCTATCATAACACTTATAGGTTCTCATTATAGTGGGGAAATTCTATGACCTTTTAGTGAAACCTATATACTTAGGGAATTATCACATACAATATCACATAGAAGAACAGTCATGATGTGATAATAACTTTATTAATATTCAAAACCATGAATACGGGTAATCATAAATTATATAGAAGTTTTTTTCTGGGGCACAAACTTCAACATGTACTTTCTTATAAAGTCTATTTTTATAATTTCCTCCTCCTTCACCTTCAACTATTTATATCCATACCTAAAATTAATCTTCTAAAACCATAAATCCCTTTAACCAATTTAATAGATCATTGATTCATGGTAAAGGTTATTTATTCTTTACTATTTTATGATCCATGTTTTGGTAGTCAATTTATAATCACAAGCTTCCATTATAATTCTTATAAAATAGTCTCGGTGTCTCCCAAAGAAAAAATCTCAGTGGAAGAATTCCCTTATCCTCAAAGTCTTGTAATTGGATCTTTGATTCCCACAACTTTTTAGGAACCATATAATATGTGGGAAATAATATATTAATCATTCTATGAAAAAAATTAATAAAGTAATCCATGTATCTCTCTGGTGGAATTCTAATAAAACCTTTTGGAAACACATCTAAGAAACCTACTACCACCATCAATGACTAAAATTGATTTACCACTTTTACTAATCCAAGAACTAATTTATGCATTTAAAATGTTAAATATTTAACATATTTAACAACTATCCCATCCAAACTCATACCAATATCCCACTCCCCCACAAAGGTGTGATTTATCCCATCATGGAAGGATAAATAAACTCTAGAATAATAGAAATCAATGTGATCATTAAAATTAACAATCTAATCCTTTCCAATTACAACCTTGTTTCTGATTGAAAATAGAAACTTCCAATCCACTTCCCAACAATGATTTTTTGAGTTGGTGGGACCTTCTTTCCAAAGTAAAGTGGCCACTGGTACTTTACTAACAACACATAGGGATTCACATTAGTTGAGAGTATAATAGGTTAATCTCATCCACATCTTTTGATAGGGAATTATTAACTACTTTGAGACTCTCTTATATATTTAACACTTATTCATGAATCATTCCCAAATCATAGTGTAAGACTAGTTAGTTCATTCAAAAAATCTAATAAAAACAATGTGTATTGGGTTGAACATTTTTGTGTATTAGTGGTTCTCTATTTTTACTCATTAGTGATGTTTAATTTAAAATAATATGGTTTGATGGCACATAATTGGGTTCTATAGAGTGTAACAATATCCAAGGAGTCGGTGAATGTTACATAATTGGGATCAGGCCCATGGAAGGGGCATTTGACATATCATTGTGAAAGGAATCAAAACCCACATAGTTTGGTGCCTATTAATCAAGACACAACATACCTTTTAAGGTGATGTGATAGGGACCAATTCTAATAATTTTAAAGTCACGAAAAGTTGAATTTATAGGAAGAAGGTTCCCAATAATGGTTAGTGTGGGACTTAAACATAAGTGAACCTTTTTAGTTGATTTCAAAGGGAATATGTCCCTATAAAGATATATTAGGTGATTTCCCTGAGGGAATATGTCCTTTCAGGTGGGGGTTATTTCTTCAGGTATATAGCCTAATGTAGATATGAGAGTTTTTGGATATTGGGTTTGAAACTCCTAGAGGATTCCTATATATCTTGATTAATAGTAACAAATGCCCTTGTAGTTCTTGTTACACAGTTTAAGGTTGTATGATGGGACTGTACCATGTAGTTTAACATCATGTGGTAAGGACATAGTCTTTTACATCTCACTCATACTAATGAAATAATCTACTAAAATTTATAAGCTCATGTGAGCCATGATCGATGTGATAAATAATATATAATTTATAGATAATTGTATATTTTATGAGAGTGAGCAATAGGGGGTTTAGTGGGGCTCACACATTGAGGTTTTCCTAAATGTTACTTAGAAACTGGGATAACATGAGTAGAGATTATGCCTAAATATGTATTTCCCAAATATAGATGTCCTTGGCTCATTAAGGTCTTTGGGAAATAAAATCATCAATGGGAACCATCTTGGGTCTTATACCTAAAAAGGAATCACATATATATATGGTTTATTAGGTGTTAGTATGAGAATGTGAGACTAAGACAGATCACTATTGTATCCTCCTGGAAAAGAACCTCATTATCAAAGGAATCCAGGATTGTGATCCCCTCAGCCATTTTACTTATATGGGATGAGAATTCATGAGCCTATTTTTATCAAGGGAATCCATGATCTAATTGGTGCATGATTATGTGCATGATATGATCATATGGATTGGGAGGATTTCAAAGAGATCTATATTGGGCCTTTTTGGGCTTTGTAACTTATATAAATAATCCATAAAGGTATTTTGGAATGATATGACTCAAGTACGAAACCTAGGGGAAAGGATGGATGTGAAGGTTGTCTATTCTCCAGCCATTTTTGTGGTTCCTGGAAATAGGGGGAAGTATTGGATTCCCTTTATAATTCCCATTTTGAATGGACACCACATGAGGGAGGAAAGTTGTCTACATTGGAGACCCTCTATGTAAAGGGGGAGTTCTTGAACTGGACCCCACAAGAGGACCTCACAAAGTGGTCTGTGATAAGTGTCCTCATGATCTAACCTAGTGAGTTATCCTCACTAGATTTCCCTCATGAGTGGATTCACAAAATCACCCATGTGAGGTGGCTTCACATGCTCTCCCTCACGAGGTGGATTTGTGAGCTTGCCCATGTGAGGTGGATTCTCTTTTCTTCATCTTAGAGAGAGTTCAATTTTTTTAATACGAGTGTATTTTCATCATGATGGAATAATTCCTAGAATAATCACTATATGTTTCTCCATGTATCACTATGTATCTTCATGTTTATCGTATTTCCCAAAATAGAACCCAGGTATTTATAGGTGTGGGTTGGTGATGTGATCCCCAAAATAGATGAACATGCAAAGATTTTATGTGGCTATAGAGAGAGTTAGTGATAACAGAGGGAGTCTAAAAAAGGACCATGTAAGGATGTGAAAATTATTGATCTGCAGCCATGAGGGAACTATTATTCATGAGGTCTAGTGCTCTGTGAATTTATCCTAAGAAGGGTGTCTGCAGTGGTGTCTCTCTACGAGCTCACTACATGACGCCCATGAAAAATTTCTTCCGATGTTGTAAGGTTTGGGACTCCACAACTATATTTTATTTCTCAATTTACTCAATAGGTTGGGAGTTCATAGTGCTTCTTCACATTAGAGTTGCTTCATGAGGTTGAAGGTTCGTGGTGCTTCTTCATGCAGCTTAAGGTTCATGATGAATCACCTATTCTTTGAGGGATAGATCGTGCTTCATGAAAACCTTCCCTATGTTTTACTTCTTGATTTTATTTTCTATTCTAGTTTATATAATTTATGGGCCTCAATAATTTCCCCTAAAAATTTGGATCTTTTGAAATGAAAAGGATCTGATTCATGGGAAGTAGAAAAGACTTCTTATTCTTTATATAGTTCACTATTGTTAATCCCTATAGATAAATCAGTTTCCCCATTCATTTTAACCTTTTCACCAAAGATAACCTTGAAAATCCTCTAAATTATTGACGTACACAAACTTGGTAAGTTATGTTTGTATCTTAAAATAAATTAATACTTTTTCAATATATATTTTTTGATAAATTACTCTCCTTTAACATTTTATTAAATTCTCAAGTGTGTTAATTAATTTTCATTACGATTACTAATTATAATAAAACTTATGTAATGGTTTTTAAATAATGTTTATGTAATTGTTATAATGTTACATCAAGTTATTTATATTTTTTTTCTTAAGTTTTTTTTAGTAAAAATATTGTTCCATCCTTATAAGGTCCCTTGGCTAGCCCTCTACCACATATGTGTCCCCTTAGAGTCAACCCCATGGGAATTATATCCTAAGGAAGCCTCACAAGTAGGATTTAGTTTTTGGGTGTGCATAGTGCATGCACCATGCATGCAATCCTGTGTATAAGTCCCATGGGTCATGCCCACAGTGCACATAGTTTGGGATAGGTCACCCACCATGTATGTGGTTTGTGTTTTTATTTTGAACTGAGAGTCAGTGCATCCTCAATGATATACCACTCAACCTCAATTTTTTGAATTCAATGTGGGTTATAATTTAAAAATCTCATATACACTCTCTGCCATCCAATATGTTCTTTTTAATATCATCCATTCTTTTTATTTCTAAATCTTGTGCACACATATTTAAACCCCTGTGTGATTATTTCCTTCCTTGCCTTTTAGTATTCTTCCCTGATAGACTGACCTTAAAAATCATGTTCACTAAAAATATTCATAGCTTCTCTAATGAATTTTGGTTTATCTAAACTTCCTTTAAATAATTGATTCCTAAGTATCACTCTTCTCCTAGTTATTTCTTAAACTGGTTTTCTCAGTATCTTCTTATTTTTTTTCTTTAAATTTTTAACAGTAATCTATTCATCTTATTCTTCATCTCAGGTTGTTCTTATGGTTTTACTCATATTCCTTGTTTGTTTCTATCTGAGTCACCATTGGTAAATACCAATGGTGGGTGTCGAGTCTTCATTGGTTGTTTCCAACGGTGGGCCATTTTACTGATCATTGGATATCAACAGTGGTTCATTTTATCCCCTGTTGGACATCAATAGTTGTTCATTTTATCCACAATTGGACATCAATGGTGGATATTTTTACTCATTGTTGGAAAACAATAGTGGGTTAATTTTTACCCACCAGTTAGTTTTTCCTTTTTCTAAATGATCCTGGAAGAATTTCTTCAAGCTTCAATAGGAGCTTCTCCTTCAGTTGTTATAGTTTTTTATTCTGTTTTATTCTATTTTATTTTGTTTTCTTATTTTTTTATCAATATTATATATTATATGTCAATTTAGTTTGTTTTTCTATTTCATATATTCTATACAGATCTTGGAAGAATATCTTTAAGCTCTATCAGGAGCTCTTCATTCTTATCATTTAGTTAGAGTATTATATCTCCTTTTACTATTATCTTATTTAATTTGTAGTTGATTTAATCTTTCAATTTTAATCTTCTTTCTTATTTTATATTTAGTAGATTTTTTATCTATTGTTGTTTGGAAATTAATTTCCATGAACCACCATTGGAAATTTCTAATGGTAGGTCATGATCCATTATTGGCTTCATGTAATGGTAGTTCATGAGTCACCATTAGACTTCCAATGATATAAAAAATTTATTTCCTCTCTTGAAGCCTTTGATTTCATATAGGGTTGGAATGAATTTAGTTTTGATTAAATCTTTTTTATTTTTTCTTAACATTGCAATGGTAGGTCATGATCTGTTTAGCCACTATTGGAACCCAATAGTGGGTCATGAGTCATTGTTAATTAAAAGTTTTATGTTTCTAAAATTTTATTTTTTATTTAAATTTTTGTTATTAAAATAAATTCCCTTGATCATTATTTTATATTGAAATAAATTTTTAGAGTGTTAAAAAATTAACTGTAACAATATTTTATGTACACTCTTACTTTTATTTTAAAATTTATAGGATTCTCTATTTTATCTATATTTATTTACATGTTTAAACTAAATTATTATTATATTATTTCAATATTTTTATAATTTTAAATTGATTAAATTTTTTTATGAATAATTTTAATTATTTTATATTAATATTTCGCGAATAAATATAAATCCTAAATGTATTATATGTTATTCAAGCACAAATTTAACAAAAAAAGAAAATGATCATATCATTATATTATTATACACTAATAGGTTTCATGAAGACATTCGACACAAACATACTCATAAAGGATGTTGTTTTAATGATATGGGAGATCTCTTCAAGGAATATAAAGACATACCTATTTTGATCATTCTTAGAGATCTCATGTGATATGTCTTCAACATTCTTTCTGTTTTGAATTGTTCACAATGTTTTACAACCTCTGCAATCTTACTATGATCACTGAAGGACTCAATCTTCCATGTTTTTTCCTTCCAAGTGATCAATGGTCATCGAGCTTAAACTTCTTCAACATTCTGATCATCTACTACATTTCTTGTATTTGTTTTAATTATTTAATCTTATTTCTCTTTGTTTGAAATTTCTTCATGTCTGGTTTGTTCTTTTTCCATCAAAATAAAGTCTTTTCCTATCTCTAGTTATTATACCTTCTCAAAGGAAGTTAGGTTTGTGACTCCCAATCAAAATTTAGGTATAACAGACTAGGTTGTTCTTATGTATCAAGCCTAGGTTGTGCCTCTAGGTTGTTTAAAATGAAGGATCTATAACATGGTTCTCACACCTTTAAAAGTGAGTTTATTAGTGAGTACTGGTCTTCTAGAGGAGTGGACTAGGATCTTTGTGATCCGAACCACTGTAAATATTATGTTTTTTCTTTTTTATTTCTGGTACAACATAAATCCATAACACTTCACTCACTACTGTTTGACATTTTATAAACTCTTATTGTTTTTATCATTAATTTTTAAATGAACATTCACCCCCCTATAGTCATATTTTCCATCAATAACGATCCAAAAAGTGCTACCCCATGAAGTCCCTTCTATGTAGTTAGCTCAAGGTTCGATCAGCTAGCTCACAATCTGTGTGGTCATCACATAGTTATCTTGATTCCATATTTTTCATGTGTTCACCTATGTGGTTTGTATATTGACTTCATGGTCCATGTGGTCATCCACATGGTTTATATGGTGACCTTATAAATGTTTTTTTTACTTTTGAATATTCATTAAAGAATATAACTCTAGAATTTGACTAATTTTTTTATGAACCTAACTCTGTTATTTCTTATTAATAGAATATGTCTCAAGAGTAAGTTTTTAAAGATGTTAATGTGATAAGAGTTGATATTACTGATAGCATTGATTCCTCTTAGTATCAAACTTTTATTTCACAACACAATTGCCTTTAAAATATAATGAGAGTAGGATTTTGAGATAATATAATATCAGATAGACTACCCATATATGGGTTTGGATTACTAGATAATGTACCCATTCAAATATCAAGATCCACTAATCTTTTAATCATCTTGATCATCCATCATGAGGAAATTATTTGGATTAATGTTTCTTCAAAAGGATATTTGATCTAGGAAGTGAACTATTATGACGAATGTAGGGTGCACTACTTTATCTATGAATACTACTACAAAAAATGACATTTAACAGCATTAGAATAGGCCTTTATCAGTGTTAAAAAGCACTGATAATTTGAGTGCGGTTAAAGGCCCGGAGATTTTATTAGCCATAAAAATTCACTGATAAAGGCCCCAATGATAAAGGGCATATATAAAAAAAATTACATTCCCCCGCCCACCCCATTCACTAGAGCTTCCCACCCCTACCCCCTTATCAATGATTTAGATAATCCCACCCTTCTACATGTGCCCCTACTTGCCGTGAGTTTCAAACCCTAGACCTACAACATATACATCAAAGGATTTTCCTCTCCCCTATACTGTTTTGTTTCCCATTTTATGATATATCTATATATTTATATATATTTGATTAAATTTTATTATCCATATATTTATATATATGTTTATATATTAATAAATATATTTTATTTGTAAATATGTTTAATTATTTATTTATTAAATTAAATTTTTATGTGTGAATATATAAAAAATATGTATATATTGTTATATATTTGATTATAAATAATAGTAAATTGTAAAAAATGATAAAATATCAAAACCATAAAATCAATATGAATGTAATTCTGGAGACTAAATTCATTCCCCACTAGAAAGGGCAAAAAGGCCCCCATAAACGAGCCTGAAAATGCATTGAATGTTAAAAAATCATGGTACACTGACTAAAAACTCCGTTTTAGAGTCCTTATGGGCCTTTTTTGGCCTTGAAAAATGTAAAATAGGTTTACCTATATAATTAAGGGTGTAGATATCATCGTAGGCTTCTATTTTATATGTGGTAGAGTCCAAACAGACACTCGGATCAAAAGTTACGGCTGTTTGAAGTCCGAGTTACATTTTCATATTTTTTTAGATATTTTATTAACTTTTTGATTTTTTTATCTTCAAATTTATATTAAATGACTATTAATTGGTAATAATAATAAAATTATTAATTAATTTTTTTTAATTATTTATAAGTAATTTCCACTAAATATCTTATATATTAAGTGTAAATTCCAATTTACCTTATCTAAAACATATTTTAAAATATATATATTATATTTATATCAATAAAAATATATTTATGTATTAATATATTTTTTTAATGATATATTTTTTTAAGAATACTTTTATCAATACTTGTAAAAAAGCGGTGATAAAGGGGGGTCTTTTATCAGTGCTTCTAAAAAAGCACTGATAAAACCCCCCATTTATCAGTGCTTTTTTAAAAGTGATAATAAAAGACACCATTTATGAGAATTTGTAAAAAAGTGATGATAAAGTCCACCCTTTAACAGTGCTAAAAAAACACTGTCAAAATCCCCCTTTAACAATGCTTTTTTTCGCACTAAAAAAGGGGTCTTTAATAGCATTTTAGCTAGCGCTGTTAAATCCCTAGCACTAGATAAACCCAATTTGTAGTTGTGTGGAAGTGGTGACATGTGTAGTAGAGGTGGGCATTCATAGTTATGGTTTGATGATAAATAGATTGATAATTTATTATTTATTGATTTGAGCATTAAACTAATATTTCCATTCTGGTAACACATTTGGCATGGACCGGGCCTAGCCCTTCTATGTACATCAGAGATATGTTGAGTATGGAAAAGAGATAAGATATGTTGGATTGTATGATAGTATTTGGATTTTATATTCTTTATTCCACCACAACCACAATACTATTCTATGTCTGTTTATCTAGTGGAGTTTAGATATAAACACATTACATCTAATGCATAGATAAGTTGGGATAAGACTTTAGGAAGTGTGACTGATTAGTAGATCCCAAATACTGGGGGAAAAGTATGATGAATTCTTCTCCCCTTACACCATGTGGGATAAAGCAGAAATGGCACCTCCATTGGTAAGGGAGATATTCAAGTTGGTGGGAGATCACTTGGAGGGAGATCTTTGCCCAAATATTTTCATCCATTTTAGTTCATGAAATATAAAATTAATTAAGTCCACTATTTAGATGCTTTATGAAAAAATACTGAGGAATTATCCCTACCATAAGTATCATAGTGATAAGGGTTCCTATTGGAAATTTTTGGAAGAAGGGAAGTATAAAAACATGGGGTTGATAAGTTATTCCAAAAGACGATCGACTCACCCATCTGGAAACATTTCTTATAATGTTCATTAGTATATATCTTCTTCAAGTGAGGGAATCTCATGCAGGATTTAGAGTTGTCACATTCATAATTATAGTCCAACTAGACATAGTAAGATAAATTAATTTGGAAAATTTATATCACCTTCTTGGGTATATTCATAGGTGGGAGACCCATTTCAGTATTATAGGACATTTTTAGATTATTTGGGGTAGAATTGTAGCATATGTGGGAGGCTATCAATTTCTCAATAACTAGGAGATCTCAAATTCAAAATTGAGACACAGTATTAATTTATTATGTGGGGGAATTCCCTCTAAGATAAAGGAATGAGATATCAAGGAAATGTTTAAACAACATAGAAATTTCACCTTCATGTCACATTCTACACCTATTTGTACCATTAAATAAAATTATATTGTCACTATGAGGAAATATCATATCATATATATTTTAGGGATGGTATGTTAGCTGCCAAAATTGATGGAAAATTGATCAGTGATGGATATTCCCCTTGAAAATATGGCTAGAAATTTCACACTACTGGAAAGATGATCTTTCCCAACACTTCTATACCATCGGTTTGTAAAAACCGTTGGTATAGGTACCATTTCCCAACTGTTCAGCCAAAACGTTGGGAAAGCCATATATTTCCCCACCTTTCCCAATGGTTTATGCTAAACCGTTGGGAAAGGGTGTGTTTTGAGCCTCTTTCCCAACGGTTCACCAAAACCATTGGGAAAGAGTGACCTTTCCCAACAGTTCACCAAAACCGTTGGGAAAGAGTGACCTTTCCCAACGGTTCACCAAAACCGTTGGGAAAAACCACCCAAAATTTCTACCTTCGGCCTAAATAAATTCAACCCACCATAACCTATCCCAACGGTTTTGAAAACCGTTGGGATAGGTTCTTTAATTATTTTCCAGAACTACTAACCGAGAACATTATATAAATCAAAATTTAAAATATTTATGAGAATAAATATATATATTTATGTAATTATGATCACAAAAGTCATGTTAGGTTAGTGGTTGAGTCGTTTAATTATAAACGAGGGGTCCTGGGATCAAATCCCAGCGGATGTTTTATTTTTGGAATTTATATACCAACGGTTCCATTACCGTTGGTATAGATTTCATATTACCTATACCAACGGTTTCCAAAACCGTTGGCATAGGTCTATACCAACGGTTTTTGGAAAACCGTTGGTATAGACCTATCCCAACGGCTTACTTGGCTACGGTTCTCCAAACCGTTGGTATAGGCTATACCAACGGTTTGGGGGCCTATACCAACAGTTCCAAACCGTTGGTATAGGGTATTTTTCCAGTAGTTTCATTTTATCCATACGATATAATATACTCATCCTTTTATCATGTGTGATAAAAATAATTTCATGGTTGTTTTCTAATTTTGGGTGATGATCATGCGGGAGGAGAAAATAATTTGAGTTATTATACCACTCGCTAATACTGATTTTGAGATCATGAACGATTATTATCAGACTTGTATACGATGGTATAATGATGGAAAAATGGATAATCTCATGAACTAGCATCAAGTATTATCAATGGATGATGCTAACCAAGAATTATAAAAACCACAAACAACTAAGATACCTAGAGAAATAATTACCCAGGTAAACCAATTTCTATTTATATGCCTAGAAAATGGGTTAGGTGCCTTCCCACCACCACCTTTTCCATCTTGGAAATTCCTCATCCTAGAGTGGATTCCTATTCATATTTTCCTACTAATGAAACTCTCCCGATAACCTGGAGGGAATGGGACTCCTGGAGAGGCAGTTTATCCACCAGGGAAGCATTGGATTCTAATCAAAAGAGAGAGAAATCTTAGGGGGCTTGGGATCATATTTTCTCCCACAGACATCTTTTAGGTAGATTATTTTGAAAAGTGAAATATTTAGGATCTTAAGGCTATAATAAACTATACAATAGAAAGGTTCCTCTATTAAAAATGAGTGGTTGAGATATTAGTGCTCAAAGTAGATTAAAATGAAGAAGATGGGACTAGTAACATTATTCCCTCAAAGAAGGTAGGATAAAGATACATTTTTTATTTCGATGCAGGATTTTGTTTTTTTATTAACCATTTTCATAACTCTTTTAGGATATCAAAGAGTAACAATTTCCCCTTCCTTCTAGATAAGTATTAGGTTAGAGGCAAGGTGATAGGTGATGGTTCTGATCTAGGTGCTAGTACTGAGGAGGAAGATTCTCCAAATATAACATAAAAAAAATCAAGGCATTGATATCCAACATTCCAATGGTTTTTCTGGTGAAATATTTAGAAATAAATTCAGTAAATATATCCCTAATGGGAATTAGAAAATGGAATCGTGTGAATAAACTAGATTCCTATATTCATTCGGGGTGACTGAGTGTGTATATTTGTTCAATAATATTTCAAGTCAACTTTGTAACTCAATAATAACTCCTTGATTTCTCTAAGGATTGGATAAATCTATATGGGTGTGAAGATATCACATGACTAAAAGTTCATCACCGAAGCATATTCCATGGGTACAGTGACCATTAGGTCCCAAGGGTGATTAAAGTCAACTTCAAACCCAAAAACATATGATATTGATCCCATAGACCCATGGCTAATGGTTGACCTTATGTAATCCTTAGCCATCACCCATGTAGATTCAAGATTGGTGGAAAATACCACTGGGATTTCATACCCTGAAGTACTCATACCCCAAGAACACATGATCCCCACTCCTTCAGTGGGGACCTTTGTGGAAAGAAAGTCTATGGGGGAGGCAGAAGATGAATTTAATGAGGCTTAAAATATGGATTTCAATCCAAAATCATTGGGAATTTTCCTTATGCTTCTGAGGTTAGTGGATGATCTGATGGAGATTAAAGTTATAGTTGTCTATTATGGGAACAAATTATTGACTTGGTCATGTTTTTTTAGAAGGTATGTCACCCTTAGGTTGAAAAAATTTCTTTGTGCCATGATAACTGAGATTCATCTATAAAACATACTTGGAAATATCCATAAATACTGAATACAAAGAGTCATATTTGAGTTGTTGGATACACCAAAGGATATTTTTTTTCTAGAAAATATTCCTGTTATCATTTTTAGTGAAGCGATAATGGTTGATGGAGATATCATCCCAACATTAAATGGTGAGGATTAATATATCTAAATATTGATGATTTATTTTTTTCTTTTACTAACATACCTTAAACATTTTATTTTTACATATCCTCTCCAATTCAAAGAGACTGAAGTTATATATTTCCAACTTACTTAGAAAATGGTGATGGTGGAAACACAGGTTGAATCAGTTATGGTTCAACTGAGGAGTATCGAAGCCAGAAATGCATTGGTTGATATGGTGTTAGAGTATATCTCACCACCTAATAGTGACTTAGTGTCAATATAGAAAGTTTTTAGGGCTCATCGAGTCACCCATAAATCCATGGGAAGATTATGTATAAGTTCATTTCATAAACTCTTTTGTATGAACTGCTAGTGAATCAATATAAACTCCATTTTATGTCCATATCATTAAGATATGATATATTTGAATATTGAGTCATCTATTCCATGACGAAGGACATCATTTGAACATGGGAGTGTGAATTAAGATTGATGTTAATTATTATTATGGGAGAGTTTTCAGCACATGATATAATCCTTAGAGTTGCTACACTCCAAGAAGCCTCTCAACACACAGTGACATTGATGATGTGGAAACATTGTGTAATGAAAGGATAGGTTTTGGCAGATCAACTTTTCCAAGAGTTGTAACATCTCCTTTAAGAACTTTATGTTGTTGAGAAGCCTGCTCAGAAGTTGGAGAAGGAAGAAGAAAATGTGGGAATGGCTACCAATGTTATGAAATAAACACTTTTCCCTGGAATAATTAAAAATAGTATAGCTACCTAGTCTCTATGGATCTATCGAGGGGACTCAAAAATAAATTGTTAATATTTTTTTACTTTTATAGAGCATAGTTTATGAAGGAGAGACTCTAAAATGAGGATTATGCTCCCCTATTTTGAAAATGAAATGAATGAAACCCTTTCCATTCTCATTTATCTGTCTCTTTCTCTATCCTAATTATCATTCTATAATAATGTGAGAATCCTTGGAAGGTAATATCAAGATAAAATGAGACTATTTGATCATCAAACTTAAAATGGAAAACGTCAATCATGGTTCCCAAACACTAGATTCATAATTGTTTTCTTCTGGTTATGGATTATGGACTAGTATAGGCATAGATTTTATCACTGTTCACTAGAGTTAATCTATTCATATATGGATGATTTGACTCAATGTGATGAGGATCACAAATGGGGAATTTGGAATGAGGGTTACGATATTAAAGAGATTTTAAAAAACTTGAGGTTACATTCTTATGTGATATATATGGATCCTCTAGGATGATAATATAGGGATAGTGAGATACTTTAACTTTTTCTTAGGGAAAGAGGTGTAATAAGCTTAAATTTACTTTTACTAAGTTAATATATAGGACCCCACAATCTTTATGTATTTTATTTTATTATTACCCTAAATTTTTCTTAAACTTAATATAGAGAAGTTTAGTGGATATGAAATAGACTATTTTATAGGATACCCAATGCAGGTTTTTGGCATGAATATAATTATGCATTTTCCTTTTTCAAAAGTTGAATTTTATCCAGGCTATACAAGATACATTCCCAGAGAGCAGAGACTTGACTTTTTCTCAGGATTCCCTTTATGGGTTTTAAAATAAGATGTTTTTTCTTATTTCTTTAGGTAGTTTTAGGTTGTGAAAGGTGGGCCAACATAGTTGATGTTTATAGTTAGATATCATTAACTAAAAGGTTCTGAATTTGAGGTTATATATATTTGACCACAAAAGGGGTGAGGCATTCTGCATAAAAACATGAGTAAATCTAACCTAACATGAATGGAGAGCCTAATGTCACAAATGAAGTCGACCTCTAGGAATGGAAAATACAATTTAAGGTTATAAAACTTGGACCAACAAAGGTTTAAGAATGAGATGTCACGTTTTTTCTTTGAAAATGGGTATGATGCATAAAGGATTATCATCAAGGATATTAAATCCACTTGAATAATTGTATTATATTGTGCAAATCATAACTAAAAAAGCTTGAATATGATAAGGTGAGATGGGAAACATGTGTTCATGATGATAATTATCTATATTCGAATGATGGGTTCATCTGTAATGGCATAAAAAAATACAGATATTGGAGGACCTTATCCTTAGAATAAAACATGCCTCTAGTTAGTATGGCATATTAAGGCACATAAACAGATCCAAATTTGGTGCATGTATGTATAGAATAATAAAGGTTTCCCTTGGAGTTAAAAACACTCATTACCAATAGAATTGGAAGGTTTCTAGGGATTCAAAAATTTAAGAAATTAAGTTGGTCTATGGAAAAGGGATATTTGAGAAGGGTTCAAGCACCCTAAAGGTAGCACCCCCATGCATTGAAAAAACTTTCAGGTAAATAGAATGCGACCTGCCATGGCTTTAATTTTTTTAGACTAGTGGGTCCAGTGGGCCTAATTTGTTTTTTTAAGGCTATATGGTGGGAACCAAAAGATTTTTTCCTTCCTCTTTATAATCTAATTTTTTAATCTTAAAAGTGTAAATCTTAGTGAGTAAATAATTGACTTTTTCTTAGTTTTCCCTTTATATATTTTTATCTTTAGAATTTCTTTTTTATTTTTATTTTGTTTGTTCATAGTTTAAGCTCTTGTAACTTAGAACCTTGATGGAATGAGTTTAAGGCCATACAACTTTTAACAAAAGATGTTGAGTTTAAGGTTATAAATCTTCGACCAAAAGGTGTTGAGTTTATGGTCATAAAACTTAGAACAAAAGGTGAGGTATTATATACAACAAGATTAGAGGAAGATGCAACATGAATTGATCTCCATGATACTATAGGTGGTGTCAAAAAGAGGTGTATATAGTTTAAGGTCTTGATGCTTGGATCGTTGTATGAATGGAGAACATATCAAAAATAATAATGGGGCCCAAGGGATGAGAAAAATACAACACCTATTTAATAGGGAATGATGATGCTATAAATCATAAATTGTGGTTCTTTGGATCAAGAGTGATGAAATGGGACAAGTACACAACGTATGACTACTTTCCATTCTTGAACGATGGGTCCCACTATGATGTGTTAAATGAGTACAAATATCATATGACCTTCTCCTTAAGAAAAAGGGGACTCTAGTTGGAAGACCAAATTGAGGGATATATTTAAATACCCTAACCCAAGTAGCCCCAGGTCAGTGGATACTTTATTACATTGGAACATGATATAAGGAATCACATCCTAAAGGACCGAATAATTTTGTAGTCTTTGAAAACTAGATACATACTTAAATATAATTTTAAAATTGAAAACTTAAAATACAACATACCATTTTATTTTAGAACATCAATATTTCATTTATCGTATCCTTGAATATCAATCATAATACACTTCCTGGAATCTTGGGGAAAGGAAACATAATAAAAGGGTGATTTTAAATTCTTATTATGGGTATGTGTACAAGGAAATCCACCACCAAGTAAAAAAACATCAATAATATCACCGATATATACAGTAGTCAAATATTCCATATAAGTAATACCATAAAAGAGGGGACTAAATCCACGGATAACATAATAATATAAATAATAACATGGATAATAATAACTAGTTTCATAATGATTTAATACATAATGTTAGACATCATAAACTAATCATCGAGTACTCATACAAAGAAAACATATATAAATGGGTAAAGCCTCATCGAAATATCTAAACTAGTTTTTTTTCTTGAGACTTAATGATGCATCGAGAGGCTATAGTGGGCACCACACATCACTTATTAACTCTAATTCATTAACCATATGAAAGGGGTGAAACATGATCAACATAAAAATTCATATTAGAAAACTAGCATATGTAATTTTAATAATTTACCCAAATCAATAAACATAATCATAAACCATCTAGAGTAATATGAAAAATGGTATCAAAATAGTACATCCCTAGTAAATCATAATATTCACCAAATAATTTTGACATATATGAATATAATTTAAAAATATCGTTGTATTTGTTTTGAGGAAAATACCCTCTTCAGTTTAAAATCACTTATTTAGAGTCTAAAATACTTCCCAAATATTAAGGAAAATTTTTATTTAGAAATAACCTCATAAATTTGTAAAGTAATATTCAAATAAATGAGTGGTCATGATGATGGGAAAATTTTTATATGTTTTATAAGTAAAAAAAAATATTTCACACTATTGTAAAAAGGTAAAAAAGTTACTCGTTTGGAAAACAAGTTGATTACTTTTAATTTTTTCATAAAAATTAAAAAATGGGTAAAAATGTATTTAATAAATAATTGGAAAATGTTAAAAAGCATCCTTCTTGACATTCTAAAGAAAATATGGACACTAAAGAGAAATATTCCCAACCAAGTAGAAAAATAATTTTGGTTTTCCCTGAAAACATTATTTTGGTATCTTGAGTACTTAAAGAGTGGAAAATGAAATAAAAACATTTAATTTGTGGGAATAACTCACTACACCAAATCCAAACTTTAGCATCAGTTTATTAAATCACCATTAATTTTTTAAAACAATTTAGCAGCAATTTATTAAAAACCACTGCTAAACCTTTTAATTTTTTTTCACACACCAGACACTTCTCCTATACCCCCCCGACCCCCCAACCCCCTAAAGCCTTACCAGTCCCAACTCTCACCGCTGGTCCCGACCCTCACTCCCCACCCCCCGACCCTCGTTGCCCCTCACTGTCGATCCCGACCTAGCTACTCACCGCCCCTCTACACCAGTCCTAACCTAGCACCTCGTCGCCCCTCATCACTGTTCTTGACCTATCCCCTCACTGCCTGTACCGATCTGAGCTACTTATACTCCTTCCTGCCAAGGTACTATTTTTATTTTTTATACAATAATTTATACATTGTAAGTTGGTTCTCGAAGGAATTGGGGTGGATCTTGATATGTTCAGCCTACTGATTCTTGTTTCTAATATATTTTAATAGATGAAATGGGGTAGAATTCATTAAATTATGATTCTTTTACAATTATATATATATATATATATTATTCTTATGTTATTCAGTTTCCATACATCATTAGCTAAGAAGAAGAGGTAGTCAGATGGGAAATATTAACTCTTATAGGTTATGTGGTTCTATATATTTAAATTTATATTGGAGGATAGAAATAGGTTTTACTTAACAATTATACTAAATAATAATATATCTAATTATTCATTGAACATTGGTCCTCCTCAATTACACTAGTTCAGTTTTCTATTGGTTGAATATATCTTCTATGAAAGAGTTTCAATTTCCTTATATAGTGAGTGAGTAATGGATGTAGTAAAATATATTTATTTCACTTTTTATAAGGAATATTATCTTGGTGGTACCTGGTACCTCATTATAGTTACCGAATTATTAGAATTATTTTGATTTCATGAACTCATGTCGTCATCTTCAGAGTAGTTCATTTCTCAGATGAATGCCTCATTAGCATGTACCATGAAGTGATGATCATTCTCAACATAATTTTAAATGTTTTAATAAATGATTTTAATTGATTCATAACACACATCATTGATCATTTCTTAATCCTCATCAGAGTATCAACATTTACCACGTAATACCCAACCATTCACTCTCTCTCAGTTCACTACCACCGACCACTAATAAGGTCAATGGTGTCTTCATACATACATGAAAAGGAAATTCAAGAAATTAAAATAAATAAAATAAATAAAATAATAGATATACATAAAAGAGGTAAAATTTGAATAAAACAACATTTATCATCATCAATCCACCAATTCACTCAATGAAAAAAATGTTAAAAAATATATCCATTAAATATAAAAGAGTATCATGATATTAGCTTAACAATTTTGAGAATCATGTTGGTCCGCTAATCAATTATTAACATTGGATTGCAATAATTTTTTCAATGATTTTTCAAAAGAATATTTTTATTAAAAATGGATTTCAACATGTATTTTTTCTCTTGGGTTTCTTAATGGGTTTTCAATGAAAAATATAACTCTTTTACACATCATTTTACTCATAAATAGACTTTATGGATTACAATTATCCTTTTTAAAATACTTCATTATTTAGCACATATATTCATATAGGAAAACCTTATTTAACATATTCATATTTTTTTCAACTAGTATATATGAATCTATTTTCCTATTTATTAATAGTTATGTGTTTTATTTTTTTTAATAATGTGTAGGCACATTGTGATATATATAGATAAAATTTGGATCACATTACCAAGGAACACACCTTGGTATGCTAAGGGTTCAAATGATTTTTTAGATTTTTTGATTTCCGATCGACCCGTTGATGGGAGAATAATATGTCCATGTCCTAAATATAATTTTATAATATTTTTGAAGATATATAAAGTTTATAAACACTTGATATTGAAGCAATTCCCTTCTCAATATTTGTGTTGGATTTGGTACATAAAATCAAACGTTACAGAAAGGTTGAGCACTGATGTCAATCCATAGAATGAGATCCCAAATTCATTGACAATTGACAATGAAATGAAAAACCTTATAAATGATGCATTCAGAATTGAAAGACACCAACACCAAAATCAAAACATATCAGAACAACCAGTTGAGGGTGCTACAAATAGAAACATGACAAGTGATGTTTTTGAGACTGTAGGACAACCATATCAATATTATAATATATCACTGGATCATCATCTTGATTATATGGAGACTAATGTAAGAGAAAACTTCACTAAGAAGATATATGTGTTTCATGGTTTAGTTGATGATGGAAATCAATATTTGTATAGTGGATGTTTGAAATATTCAAAAATTTATTTTCTGATGAAGTTGTACAATATCAAACGCCTTTGTGGAATTACAAATAAGGCAATGTCCATGATATTGGAACTTTTTCATGATACATTTTCTGAAGCAAAGATTCATGGGTCTTTTTAGGATATGAAAAAAGTTTTTAATAAAATTGGTATAAATTATACAAAAAATACACATGTTTCCTAATTATTGCATGCTTTATAGGGGAAAGGATTCAAGCAGATAGGATTACAAAAAAATTTATTCTTCTAGATGGCAGTTAATGGGTGATGTTGGAAGTATGAATCAACATACTACCATGAATAAAAAGAAAAGGAACACACCTGCAAAGGTTTTGTGTTACTTTCCTTAAAATCCTTGATTATAAAGATTATTCATGTCATCAAAAACCACCAAACACATGAAGTGGCATTCTGTAGATAATAATAATGATGGGTTAATGCGACATCCCATAGATTCACAATCGTGGAAGATATTTTATTCATTACATCTAGATTTCTCATATGATCCTTGGAATATTTGATTGGGCTTTCCTTCCAATGTATTCAACCCATTTGAGATTTTGAGTACCAGTTATAGCATTTGGACAATTGTTTTGATCCCTTAAAATCTTCCTATGTGGATGTGTATGCAACAAAAATCTTTTATCATTTCGATGATTATTCTTGTAAAAATGCATGGAAATGATATTAAAATATACTTTAAGCCTTTAATTGAATAATTACAGGAGTTACGAAGCAATGTTGTTGAGAAATATGATTCATCTTCTAGAAAAATGTTCAAAATGCAAGATTCTCTAATGTGGACCATTAGTGACTTCCCAAGACTTGGGAATTTAGCTGATTAGAACAATTACATGGTTTTGGATCATCCTGTTTGTAACTTTTATTTTGATCCTGAATAGATACCTCATAGTAGAAAATGGTTCTTCTTGTGTCATTAAAGACTTCTCGATGCATCTCATAGATTTCAGCTGAACAAGTCAAAATTAAATGGTTTCATTGATTGTAGACCACCTCCAAAGTTGTTAACAGATTCTAAAATATTGGAACAAATTGGAAATGTTAAAACATAATTTGGGAAGGTGCATCATTTTAATGATAGTGGGAAATGAGTTTGAATTATATCATCAAGTGAAATCGGAACACAACAATAGAAGAAAAAAAGTATATTCTTCAAACTTATGTATTGGTAATTTAATTTGTTGTGGATTAATATTGATATAATTCATATTGAGAAGAATGTTTGTGTAAATTTGATCTCCACATTGCTTAATGAGAATGGAAATTTTAAGGATAATCTCAATGCTCAAAAAGACTTACAAGCAATGAACATAAAGCATGATCTCTGGCTAGATGAGAATGGAAATTAGGCTCCAACAATTTTTGCAATGAAAAATAGGGATAAAGATACATTATTTTGAATTTTAAAACATGTGAATGCATCTGATGGTTATTTAAGTAACATATCAAGTTGTGTTGAATTAAATCATTGTAAATTACATGGATTGAAAAGATACGATTCACATATTTTTTTATAGAAGTTACTACCATTGGTATTGTGTATATTATTACCTGAAAAGGTTACTAATGTTGTACTCTAATTATTAACATTTTTCAGACAAATATGTGATAAAACTCTACATCCATTTGACATTGACAACATTCAAGAGAGATTTTTATTGACACTTTGTGCAATGGAGATGATCTTTCTCCATCATTTTTTACTGTTATGATGCATTAAACTATACATTTGGTTGAGGAAGCTAAATCAGGAGGCCTTATACATTATAGATGGATGTATCCAATCTATAGGTATTTTATTTATATGTTTTTCATTTTAGTAGACAATTATTGGACCCTCATTAAATACATAATTGTGTTTTTTTATTTTATTTCACAGATATCTTGGGAATTTGAAATCATTCGTGAAAAATAAAGCTCAACCTGAAGGATCTATTTCTGAAGGGTATTTGGTCAAGGAGTGTATTACCTTTTATTCTAGATACTTGGATGATATTGAGATAAGATTCAATTTAATTGGATATTGGTGATCGTGAACTACATGGATATTGGTTACCGTGAACTACATAATCTGAATATCTTATCATCACAAGAGAAAATGGTATATTATGTGAAAGATGTCTTAGATGAAAGGTGGAGTGTAGTTACTCATGCAAAATAAAGAGACTTGTATGATATGAGTGATAAAGTGGGAGATTTGATATTTGAGATTGAATCCCATCAACATAAAGAAGAGAACTTATTTTTCCATGATGATATTGAAAATATTAGTCTTACAAGGGTGGATGAAGTAGATGAAGTAATTATGTAGGAAACCAACATGATTGAAGGAGAAAATGATTGTATGTATAGTTATTCATTCAATAATCAACAACTTATTTTATTTGTGTAGTCATTCATTACAATTGTTGTGTATATTTTTTTAGTACTATGCATTTGTTATCATTTCTATTTTTTTCTACATAATTTTTTTGAAATATATGCTCTGAACTTAATTTTATTTGATTAAATGATAGGAATTCCAAATAGGAAGCATTATACTGATTTCAGTCAACTCTCAATCAATGTTACATTTACCACACTGATAGATGATGATCCATCAGTCTCCCTCTCTATAGCCTATGAGACACAATCTCTTGACCCCTGTACTATCTCTGACACCCTCCGTCAACATCCCATTAGTAGGTCAGTTGATTCCTTCCCATTTAGCAGCCTCAGTAGTGAGGGAGCAGTTCGCCACTCTTAGTTCTTCACGAGGATATTAGAGGTTGACTTTTATAGGTATAAATTTTAATATGACTAAATTTATTGCACTTTATTTATACTACTAACTGTTTTTTCATAAAAACTGTAACAATGCTACTAGGGAGAAAAATATGAAAAGTTCAGATATATTGAATCTGGTCAGACTAAAGATAGTTTTCCCATTTTATTCCTATGGGGTCCCTACAGATGATGCCATAGTATTACTTGGCTATATTCTAGGCTAGCTAGTGGTGGATCCAGTTACCCTTCCCATTATGTATAACGATTGGAGGCATATAACTTCATCTTGGAAAAATGAAGTTTTTGATTCACAAATAAATGTAATTTTAATAAATTATTGTATAATTTAATGTCATTATGTTATTAAATTATAATATTTTCAAAATGAATCTTTGTGTACATATATTTTTCCACTTTACTATTGCTGATATGCCAGTACGAAAGTGGACATTGAAAATTTTAGGCAAGAAATGGTAAGATTTTAAATGGAGATTATTGAATGAAGTCAATGATACTTCATTGAGCTCCTAGAAAACATTTGATAAGGTACCCAATGGGGTACCTAGAGAGTAATGAAAAGTTTTTATTGATAGGAATCATGATGAGAAACACATGGTCCTTAAATATATATTATTATATTAATCACATTTTACATTTATACATATATATTAAAAGGAGATGACATTGAATACATTAATATTAAATTACATTTTATTTATTTCTGGATCTTTCAAGGGAGAATGATTCATGTTGGGATAAGAAAATCATCCCTCACACTACTGGGCCAAATAGTTTTTCTAGAAGTTGATTGACTCTCTTAATATTTTTATTAGTTTAAATATTTATAAGAAAATATTATCTATTTAATATATTAAATTGTTGATTTATCTTTGTTTAATGTAGCCATAGAGTTTAGGCCACCAATCATCCTGAACATAAGTGTGGTTGGATGTTCATAAAAAATTTGATGGGAGTTTTGTTAATGAGACTGCCAAGGAAGTTGGGATATGGATTCATTTTTCACTTATTATCAGTTGTCACTATGTTAATATATATTTTTTCTAATACAAATAATATTTGATTTATAGGTAAAAATTAAATAACTATGGGATGCCAATCTCACGTAGTCCTACTCAGTCTCCAAGGATGACCCAGTTGGTAAAGTCCTTGGGAAGGAGCATCCTGTCTGAGTACGCGGGATGAGTTTGGGGCCATTACCATATGAGGTCTTTAGCAGGACATCGGGGATTGCAACTGTATCTACTACTGGTTGTAGTCATGCCCTACCCTAAGATGCTCATAGAGAGTTTGTTTCTATTAAAAACACAATTCAGGAATAAGGGGATCAGATATTCACTTTTCAGAAAGCTTTGATTGATTTATATCAGGAGATGACTAGATCTGTCCCCAATGGTATTTTATCGATGACTGATGGTGAGCAGGTATATCAAAAAATTTAAAAATAATTTAGTTTGCAAACATTTATTGGTTTTAAGTTTAAATATAAATATAGAACATTAATTAATCTTAAATATAATTCTATTATGGGTGATAGTATCAGGAAGTAGGGATGAAGATAGTGAGGGTGATGAGAAGTGTTCTTCATCGGATGTTGATTAACAATGTTTTTGATGTTTCAGAAAAATATGGAAAGAGAGGGTTTGTTCATGTATCATGTGTGGAATAGATTATTCACCTAATATTTTCATGAACTAACATTTTCATGATTTCCCTAGTTTGAAGAGGCTGAAAAGCTTTTATGGTTTCAGTGATAGTCATTCATTCATAGAAATATAGGATTGAATAAGATTAAAATAACTATCTTGCAATGGTCTTCATTATATTTATTGAAAAACATATTATCATTTATTTTAACATAAGAAAACATACTTTACCTAATCTAGTATAGTAATACCTAAGTTTCATTTATTTCTTGTTGGAGTCCCATAACGTAAAGTTCAATCATTATGGTTATAAATTTTCTCCCCATTTTTAAAATTTTCATGCATGATTTTTTTAGTTCAAGCCTATACGTGTGCATGTTTATCATTAACATTGTTGTTACTTATAGCCTGTGGGCCCCAAAAACCTTTCATCATTTATGTTCTATCAACCCCTTAAGCTGCATCAACTCACTATTTGACATCAATCACTTTACATCATCATTCATGATGCATGACCTTATCACTATTCCTCACCCAAATAGTATCATATCTTACTAGAATTATTGAATTTGTGTTTACACTATCCCTATATCTCCTACTATATATTAACTAGCCTACCTCCCTACGAGTCTCCCTCCTCTGATCTGTATGGTTTCCATATGGTTTAGAAAACTATGTGGCCTAACCATAACGGGGTATTTTTCTCAATCTATTATTTTTAATGGGGGGATTACACCTTGAGCCTCCCCATTCATCCGTACCAACCCAAACACCTCACATGGGTCTCTCCCTTTCTTTTATGCACCTATTTGGTGGTTTTAAGTTGGTTTTTTAGTGATTCTTTACCAGGTTCAAGAAGTATAAACTTATCTGATCTTTCTGTTGGTTTTATATCTTCCTCTACAAGTTCCTCTAATCCAAGTGGACTTGTTTGGATTATTTTCTAGGTTATTGTTACAAGGATATGGGGATTTTAGATTCTATTAGTTGAAAACTCTACTATGATTTCCTTTCTGATAGATTTTGTCAAAAGCAACACGGTTTCTCCATTTTAGGTAGGTGTTTTTAATTAATTTACTTTTAAATAAGTGTTTAGTAATTATAGATTTTCTATAGGGTATTTGTGTTAAAGTGAAGATTTATATGGTATCTAGTTTATTCTGGGAAAGTTTTTCCATGTATGATTGGATTTTCCATTTTAAAATTTGGTAAATAGCATAGATAAATGGATTTTTTTTTGTTTTTAAATGGGTTTTTATGCATTTTGCAAGTTTTCTGAAATTCCAAGGGTGGTTTTAATTGAGAAAAATGCTTATTTGTTGGGTTTTACGCCAAATATGGATTTAATAGAGGGTTTAATTTTTTGTGTGTTTTTCTTGTTTTAGAGGAATGGTGTGGTTTTATAATGTGAAATATAGTTTCCCTTGACATATTTAGTTATGATTAGATTTTACGTGTGCACACCTTGGGTTATATGTTCTCTACATATGTTTTTTCAAGGTATTGGGGATGTAGAATCTATATATTATTTTTATTTGTAAATAAACATATATCGACAGTTAAAAATGACACTAAAAAATGATGCACATTTATTTAGTGGTGGTTTTATTGGTTTTAGTGTCATTTTCCATACAAAAAAAAGGAAAATATTTAGTGGCAGTTAAGACCGTCGCTAAATCATTACCATATTATACCACTTAAAACTACCACAAAAACCAATAAAAACACTGATAAATATGGTGTCTATGACAATTACTAGAAACCATCGCTAAATGGAAGAAACCACAGTGTATTGGATGTTAACACTAGTTTTAGTGGTAGTTTTATGAAACCATGGCATGACCATATCGCAGCGGTTTATACCGCCGCCATATTAAGAAAAATCACTAATATTCGGTGATTTTATTGTAGTGACTAGGGTAGAAGAAAATATATTATATTTAATATATAAATATAAAATAATTTCTCCTATAGACACATAAATATAAAAAATCACAAACATTGATGAGACTGTGAAATAAACCCTTACCTCTAGTTTGACTTCATTAATATGTGTTTAAATTCCTCATTTAATAAATATATATTTATTATAAATATATTATATAACCATAATCATGTATATCATACCATATATTATTTATCTATAATATTTTATTACCCATTTATTAATAATTATTTGTTAAATTTACTGTTCTAGGTGATAACTACTTCATTTTTTTACATGTAAGTTTTAGTTTGGTAGTTTTGTTCATTTTAATTGGATCATTATTAAATCAACTAAATAATTTTTATTGTGATATAAATATCATTTATATAATCATTATATATTTATTTAGAATAATCCATATAATATAGAGATAGAAAAAATAATTATACCGTTCATGGAGACGGTAGGCCTTATATATGCAAGAACATCATTTTTATTTTTTAAAGAATAGAAAAAAATGAAAGGTAAATAATAATTAACCTTTAAATAATTATTATTATACAATATTAATCAAATACATCCTTATTATAATCCATTTAAAAATAAAATTAGAAATGAATTACATTGTTTCATGGAGGCAGTAGTCCACACGTACGCCCGAGCAATGTTATTGTTTTCTAATATATTGAAGGTAAGAAGGTAGATGTGATATTATAATTATAGAAGTATAATTATGTCATAAATATAATATATATAAATTAAATCCATCATTATATCTATCCATTATATGTAGTTATGGATAATGAATTACATCGGTTCACGATGTAGTAGTCCGCCGTACTTACGATCGACAGTTTTGTTTTCCATTTGATGGAAGAGGAGATGGATATGGGTCATTCCATTGGATTAATAAAATATTAGTATAAATTAGATACTCAATTTATTATATTGTAATTATTAACAAATAATTGAAGGTGTTAAAATAATATTTAAAAAATAAAGGGTATGGTGAAGATGATTTCCTTCTCTTAGAAAAACCTCATTTGGATTATTATTTAGAACCCTAGGGTTGGTTTTTTGGGATGAAAAGAAGATCTAGAACATGGATAAGGATGTTTTGGAGATATATTTTTAGGTTTTAGTTGAGAAAAATATCTCAAGAAGTTTTAAATATTGAGGAGGTAGGTTCCCTTTTATAATTGAGGTGAGTGACACACTTGTGATTTTTCAAACTTTTACAATAATGCAATGTCACTTTCATGGAAACAAGGATATAAATAGACCATTTGTAAAATTTATATGATATAAGGTCAAAATATGAACCTAAAATATAATTTATAAAAATTTTAGGTCATTTTATCCCTTATATTTTAGTTTAACCCCCAGGTAAAGCTGTTTTAAACTTAACCATAGTAACATATTTTTACAATTTTTACAATTAATTATGACCAAAAAATAAGTTAACCTTATTACCTAATGTTAATTATTATGATTAAAAATATGGAAACCATTTTATCAAATTCAATTCATATAATAGATATAATATAATTTAAAATTAAACCTATAATCGGGATGAAAAACAGTTTTCCAAAGAAAAAGTTTTCTTAAATACAAAAAGTTTTCTTAAATACAAAAAAAAAATCATATAAAAATTCCACATAAAGTTGATTAAAATTAAATAAATTGGATTAATAATAATATAATTTAACTAATTTATCTTTTAAAAACATTTAAAAAAAATTGAGCTTTTAAAATTCATTAAATGAAAATACATTTTTAATAAAAATTAGTATTTTTTCACTATTCATCAAAAAAATTATCTTTTTGGAAAATTCTCACAAATTCAATATAAGATAAATTCTATATGTTGATTTAGAAATTTATATTATTATTTTTAAATAAATTTTCTTAAAGTGGTAAAAATTAATGTTAATATAAGTTTGCAAAACGTGAGGAGACCACATTTTAGAAAAATTACAGTTTTAAGCATAAAATTAGATGTATTCTTCTCCCATATATAGTAAAAATATTAGATGAATGGTAATTTTTTTATTGAATATATAATATAAAAATTTCTTTAAAATAATTAACTAATATTTATTAATTTATTTTATTAAGATAAAAACACATTGCGTGCATAAAAATAGGTTTTTATAAAAACATTTCTTTTACTTTAAAATGTTTTTTATTTTTATTACTAAAAAATTGATAACCCAATGAATTTATTTATACATGCGTAGAACATATACTTTTTATAATTTAGCTAGTTCTATTTATACCCACTAATTTAATATTTAGGTCATAACGACATAGTATATTATTATCGATTTAGACTCGAGGTTGTGTGTATTGCAAACTAACAAAGCGATTAAATTTATTTAAAATGAAATAGATTGTAAAGTCTCAGTGTATTAAATTATTACCCCCTTAAAAATTTCCCATAAAAATTTCCATAATTCCACGTCATGATTATATTTGGGTAGTTCATCATCATAATTTCTTCAGGTTCTCATGCTACCTCTTGTATCTTATGATTTCCCCAAATTACCTTTACCAGCTTAGTTTTTCAATTCCTCGACACTTAGTCTCTGGTGTATAGAATCTAGATAGTCTCTTTATAGTAATATAGATTAGCTTCCAATTCTATTTCTTCAGAGGTGAGCACATGGATTGGTTTTGGTATGTACTTACTTAAGAAATAGATATGAAACACATCATGTACTTTAGAGAGGCTTGGTGGAATTTCCAATCGATAGGAAAAAAATCCAATTATTTTAAAATTTTCAAAAGGTTTTATGTATTTGGGGCTCGATTTTCCCTTCTTACCAAACCTTATAACACCTTTCCATGAATATACTTTGAATAAAACATGATCTCCTACTTGAAATTCCAACATTCATCTGGTTATTGGCATAGCTCTTTTGACTACTTTGAGCTGATTTGATATGGGTTTGAATAGTATTTCCATTTATTAATATCTCCTCCAAAAGTTTTGGGCCTAAAATATTCCTTTCACCAATTTCATACCAGCAAGTAAGAGTAACAAATCTATTACCATTTAATACTTCACATGGTTCCATTTTAATACTTTAATTAAATCTATTGTTATGGGAGAACTCTACCAAAGGTAAATAATGATTCTAAATGTAACATCTAGGCCCAAGTGCCACTAAACTTAGTTCCCCAATCTAGTTATCCACATAAACTTAGGTGTGCCTCCCCATATGTTAGAGGATGCTGACTAGCAGTGAGAGTCTAATGTGTTATGTGGGGAGACTATACCCTCTTCATCAGAGTAATACAATAGCTTAAAATATGATAAATAATTACCAAGAAATAAAGATCAAGAACCATGCATTTAATAATCAATTAATTAAATGGATAAATTCCCAAAACCATAAAAATAAACATGCCATGTTATAGTAGTCTCAAGTTAAAAAAGTAAACCAAAATAAGACACTAATTAAAATCCCAAAAATAGGTCCCTATGTCACATCAGGTTCCCTCATCCATGCTATTTCCCAAATCCCATATCATCCATCTAACATAGGCCCCCTTACCTTATCCTAACCTACAACTATGAAATATTCTAGACTACCTAATAAAGTCCTGAAAAGGGTGAGTACAACTTAGTAGGCCCCCACCAATGGTGTCTACAAAAATATCCCATCATAAACAATGTATGAAAAAGTACAGTAAGAAATAAACAACTATTGGTAAACTAGGTTCCAATATTTAACAAAATTTAAAATTAACCACTTTTGTTCAAAGTTCCATTTGTTGACCATATCCATCAAACCACCTTCGGCCCATGTTAGTCCTCTGAACCATATGTCAGAGGGGTATCAATTCAACATAAAAAGAGAATCCTTCCAAGTATTCAACTGATATTTGGAACTCCATGTACATCCATCCCGACCAATGATATGGGACGTCATGTCCATGATCCCAAACCATGATATGGGATATTATGGACATCATCCCAAAATATGATATGAAACTCTATATCCATACCCTTGGAGTCAGGAGAATTAGTATATCATCCAAAACATACTATGAATAGGGTCTCATAGAGCATCAGTCTGGCATGCCCAAGGGAGAGGAGTAACAGTCCAACATCCCACCAACCATTAGTCACACTTCCTAAAATTTAGCATTAGTGACCTCTTATTACATAATAACAATAAGGTTTAACCTTTTTATTTTATCACATTTCCATGGTTCATTACATTTAGTGTGTTCTCAATTCTCATAGAAAGTTCAATTCACCATTTAAGAACATTACTACCATTTTTTACCCATTAAGAACTATTTAACCAAAACACCAATCCTCGTTAACCACTTATCACATTTACCCATTTACAAGCCATAACTCATTTAACTTATTCAAGTTAAGACAAACACCCCATTTTGAAATTTTGACATTCCAAACATAATTTTCATTGGTTTAATATCATAAACCCCCAACTCATTAATTAAAAACTCAATTTCCATGTTATAGGGAGTGTTACCCACATTGGTGCCTTTAAGACTGGTATACTCATCCTCAACAGATCCAATAGGGATCATGCGGGGTCCAACACACCATTTAAACACACAATTTATCATTTAATACTAATTAAATCAAGTGAACATCATAAAAATTACATAATCACAACCACATACACATAAATAAAAATAAAGGCTACAAGATATAACTTGTAAACCACCTACCTCGAGTTCATAGAACACTGCTCGCTTAAACACGACCCTCGATTCAAGTCCAGAAAACCCTAAACACCCATTCTAATACTATTATATAAAAACAAAGTGTTTATGGATTAATAAGTATAGAAAACATCCCACCATGATTAAATCAAAAAATAGAATAAATATTAGTAGTTTCACCCAGAGCTTCAATTCACAACAAAAAGCGCTTTAAATGATCCAAGATTGAGGGGGAATCACCCTTGAAGGGGGAGGGAACCCTTGGTTCGTCAATCTAGCTACTAAAGGTGGAAAGGGGAATAAAATCAGGTAATATTTCTTAATACCTAAGGTGGAAAATGGGAATTTCCCTGATATTTAATAAGGCGCACAGTTTAGCCACATGGTTGGACAAACCTTGTACCAATCATGCAGCACCCTCTATCCAAGAGGGGATTTGAGTCACACGGTTTTCTAGAGAGATTTCTTGGTTTTCCAACCCATGCAGAGTCCATGAATTTGGATCTATCCAAATACACATAGTTTTCAGTCCCCTCTTGCATGATTTTTCTATCATGTACCATCCCCCTATAGGTTTCATGGTCAATGTGAACGGTTATTACTAGTCGTGCGCCAACCATGCACCCTACATAATGTAAAATCTTATTTATCTTTTTCATGTTCTAAACTACCTAAAAACTATTGAGGCCCCTCATAATCTTGAGAATCATTTCAACAACCATTAAAAAGGAAGTTAACTAAAAAATTTATTTGGAATGTACCTCCTTTAAGGGTCGGGATCTTTAAACCTCCCCAACTTATAACAGCTCATCCTCAAGATACTATCAAAAGAATTACCAAGACTCCAAGATAAAAAGGTCAGGACACTAGGATTTTATATCTACCTCCTTCACCCAAGTTTCCTCCTAAACTTTACTATGCTTATAAAACACTCAAACTAATATAATAGTCATACCCTATGAAAATTTATCACTGTGATCCATAATAAGAATGAGATGCTACTCAAAGGATGCATTAACCTCAAGCTAAACATAATCAATATCAATAATATGAGATAGGTCAGGGTAATACTAACAAATATGTGACACATGAAAAACATCTTGCATAACACTATACCACTATGGAAGATCCAATTGGTACACCACCAGTCTGATCCTCTCCCCAATCTCAAATGGCCCCATATACCTGGTCATCAACTTGTCCTGCCTCCAAATCCAATGGTGAACCAATCTTAGAGACACCCAAAGGAACACATATCCACCCACTGTAAATTCTAGTGGCCAAAAATGTTGATCCTAATATGAATTATGTCTACTTTGTGCCATATCTATACTCTTATTAATCAACTGAACATGCTTCAACATTTCCTACATGAGGCTCAGTCCCAACAAATCTAATTCTCCTGCTTCCATCCAACTTAGGGTGATCTATATGACCTACTATAGATCACCTAGTATGGTTCTATATGAAAAATTTCCTAATAATAGTTGTTATAGGTGATCTCAATAAGTGCTAAGTGCTTTTCCCAAGATCCACCAAAGTCTAGGATGCATGCCCTCAACAAGTCCTTTAATTCTTGGATGCTGCATTCCAATTTCCTTTCTGTATATGGATGGAAAGTCATATTGAGTAGAACATGAGTACCTAGTGTCTTCTACAACCCTTTATATAAGTGTGAAGTAAAACATGGATCATGATATGAAACAATACTCCAAGTTACCCCATGAAAATGTACTACCTCCTAGATGCATAGGTCACCCAACTGGTCAAAGGTAAAATTCTACTGAATTAATAAGAAGTGATCTAACTTTGTCAACCAGTCCAAAATCACACAAAACACATCATTCTTCTCAGGCATCCTCAGAATACCTACCACAAAATCCCTAGTAACATCATCACACTTCCATTCTGGAATGGGAACGATCTGTAAAATTACTACAAGTCATTAATACTTAGACTTCACCTACTGATAGGTGTAACATCATGTCATGAGACCCATAATCTCCTTTTTCATTCCCAACCACCAATACCATCTCCAAATATCATGGTAAAATTTAGAAAAACTAGGGTTTCTTACCCACTTCGAAGAATGAAACTCACACATCAACTTTTCCCTCATACAAGTAGGCACAACAACATGGACACATATATGAATAATCTCATATGCTTCAATAGTATAATAAAAAGGTATATCCCCACCTTCAAATTTATCTCTCAAATCCAAAAATCATGAATCCTCATACTGATTCCTCTTAACACTGTTTAAAAGAGATGGATCAATTGAAAAGGACATTAGTTTCATTAGCTCATGCTCCTCCTGAACCCTTATATCCATATCAATAAACAAAGCCACAATCTTTCCCTCAGAACTGGACTCCTAAATTTCTTGATTCCATGTTTTATAGCTCAACACATCAACAAAATTGTTTCCCATCCAAAACATATAAACTAGATCAATGTAAAATGTTATCATGTACTCAACCCATCTCTGCAACCAAAGATTCAAATATCACTAAGAAAAGATGTGCTTAAGGTTCTTATAGTTATTATAAATGATAAACTTCTCACCCATAAGATAATGTTTCCTACATTTCAAGGCATAACCACTGTGGAAAACTAGATATTGTGCATAAGGTAGTTCCATTCATGTGGACTCAAATTTTTTGACCCATATTCCATGACTCAATCACCTTTCATCAACACTTCTGCAAGTCCAATTCCATATGCATCAAAAAATAGAGTACACTCATTACTCAAATCAGATAATATTGAAATCACTATTGTAGTAAAACGATTCTTTAACTCTTGGAAATAATTTTCACTTACTTTGGACCAATTAACCCTTATAACATTCTTGGTAAAGCCTAAGAGTGGTGTTGTCAAGAGAGAAAAGTGTTTGATGAAACTTTGATAATAACCTGATAAGACCAAAAAAATTCAGATGTCAAAGAATTTATTAGAAATATCCTAAGATGCCACTTCTTGAACCTTATATCAGTCCACAAAAACACCTTCCTCCAAGATGATGTGACCCAAGAAATATACTTTTTTTATCTATAAATGACACTTTGTTATCTTGGTGTATATCCAATGAACCACCAGTGTACTTAAGACGATGTTATGTTGTGTGGAAGGATCTTCACGAGTCTCAGATTATACCAAGATTTCATATAAAAAAACAACTACAAAATGATCTAGGTACGAGTAAAAGATTTAATTCATTAAAGACATGAATATAGTAGAGAGCGTTCTTCATCCAAAAAGGCATCATGATGAAATCATACAAACTATACCTGCTTCTGAATGTAGTCCATGGTATATAAAAGGGACTCACTCTCAATTGATAATACCCAAACCTCAAATCAATTTTAGAGAACACACAAGCACCCTTCAGTTGGTAAAAAAGATCATCGATACGGGGAAGAGGATACCCGTTCTTAATGATCATCCAATTCAATTTCTGGTAAAGGTTATATAAACATAAAGTTACATCTATCTTCTTAGAAAACAATACTGGTGATCCACAAGGTGAAGTGCTCGGATGGATAAATACCTTATCTAATAATTACACCAGCTGATATTTAAGCGCTTAAGTTCTTCTGGTGAAATTATATAGGGTGAAATATAAACTAACTCATCTACAGGAATTAGCTCAATCGTGAAATCAACATCTGCCTTGGGTAACAGCCCTGATAAGTCCTTAAGAAACACATCCTAAAACTGATCCACTATAGGAGGGAAGAAATAATTCTCCACTCCCCCATCATCAAGTATAAGGCTGGCCACCTAGGTCATAAGATGAATCTTTTTTCGATGAATTGGCCTTGTAGATCCTACCTGGATATTCTATTCCCCATTAAGGACATATGTGTCACCTTGAAGTGACGTGAAACTCACTCTTTTATGGTAATAATAAATATGATCCTGGTATGTAACCAACTATTTGATTCCCAGTATCAGGTAAAAACATATTATCTCAAGAACATATGAGACCCAAAAAAGATAATACCCAAAAAAACTTGAGGGAACACTCCTTACATTGATGAATACCCAGCAATCTCACCCCCAACATTATGTTGATCAACATTACCCCAAATATATAATCTTCTTCTAGACCCAAACCAGTCACAACCCCAGTATATATAAAATAATATAAGTCTCCTATATCAAATAAATCACTAGAAATCATGGAAGCTACAAGAATCATACCTTGAATAGTTAATGGTCTTACCTCGCTACCAACTAGAGAAGGCTTAATAACATGTTTTTATCCTATTACCCTACCCTAGGATCCTATCTGGGTCCTATTTTCTACACTGACCTACTGATATAGACACTCCTTTCTCGAAGCACCACATCCCCCACCCCAACTAGTACAGTCAATGGAACTCCAACTTCCTGACTGATATGGGGTAGAAGAACACCTACTGATACTCTGCATCAGTCTAGGTCCCCCATATCTACCCATATTCCAAGGTTTCCTACAAAACCTTTTCACATGATCCATCCGCCCACAAGATCATAATTACACTAGTGGTTTTGGACACTCACCACACATGTGACCCAGTCTTCTACACCAATAAAAGAGCACTCAATCACTGAACTGTGAGTCTAATCCTTTCCCTTGTCTACTTTTACAACCACCACCCTGATGAAAGTTCTTATAATGGAAATTCCTACTATTGAAATACATACCATGATATTTACCAATTGAAACCATCAAACCAGCACTAGAAGCCTACTTTAGGTTTCCCTTTGCAATGTGATCTTGATCCACCACCCCAACAAACCTATTTAATTTAAAGATGTTTACCTAGGACTTGATATCACATCTAAGTCCATCCTGACAAAATATGGTCATAGTTTCCTCATATTCTATCAAATTCAGAGAAAAACATTAAAAAAAGTGAAGTGGCTAGGATAATCCACCACTTTCATAATTCCCTCTATCAAATGAATAAACTCCGTATCTTTCCTTTACTTAAGGTTATATAGGTAAAAGTACTCCATGAACTTCTCCTCAAATACCTTATGCACCATTCTCTCCAACTACTCATCCCAATTCTGAATATCCCACCAGTGCTTCATTGGTCCTCAAAACATAGAATCTACCAACTTGGATATCTTCTAAAGAGGAGTCTCTAAGTGATCCAAAATTGTCTTGATATACTTAATCCAGAACTCAGTTGCCTCTAGGACACCCTTTTTGGAAAATGTTTCTAGCTACTACAGTTGAAACTCTCTCATCAGATCACACATACTCGGTAAACCCTACCCAGCGTCTCTCTCCAAAAAATATATAAAATGATAAAAGTTCTCATAGAACTTCTCTTCCCCTATATTTCCTAGAACCAATGAAGGTTCTTGTCCCACTAATGGAGGATCATTTTCAACGATTCCCTATTTTCACCCAACTAGTAGACTTCATGGTGGTGGAATCTCTATACAATTCCAAACACACATATCAAAATATATAACATATAGTTTCTATAGTTTACAAAAAACCGGGCTCACAACTAGTCACAAAAAACTCACTCAAAATATATTATCCCAACAGATATGATCACATATCTATCTTTACCCTCAATAATCCCTATCATGGTACATGGATGGCAAGAGGTAAACCAAACGTACATAATCACAAGCCTTTCATTATACACTATTTGCAACCATTTCACTTTCAAAACACTTGAATCTTTTTCATTTAGGGGATATTTTAACCATTTTAAATTTGGCACTTCATAGTTAAAACCAGTTACAAGCCTTTATTAGGCACTATTTTATTAAAACCACAAGAAAACTTAAAAAGTGTTTTCATTTCCCATATACCACCATCACATTATTTTCCATTAGTTACTACATGATGCATTCATATACAAACCTCATGTCATTTCAGGCCATGAATAAAATTGAAGGAAACTATAACATCACACAATAAGTGCGTCACCCAAGGTGAAATAACATCCAACTAAAATAGAAAACATAAATAACAACAATACCACCATGGGAACTTGGGGTTTTCCCCACATATGGGTTAGCTACTCCCATGAACGAGCTCATTTCCATGGCCTAACACATCCTAATATCCTATCTACCTTTCCCAAATAGTAGTATAACAGAAAAGAAAATGCTCTGATTCCACTTTGTAACATTCTATCCCATGTTCCACTAAACCTGATGCCCCTAACTAGTTTTCCACAAGACCTCAGGAATTCCTCCCTATATATCAAAGGCTGTAGACTAGAAGCGAGGGTCTAATGAGGTACATGAGGAGAATATACCCTATTTATCAGAGTAATAAAATAATGTAAAACAAGATAAATAATAATCAATTAATAAAGATCAAAAACCATGCATCATATAATCAATTCCCCAAAATGGGTAAATTCCCACAACTATACAAATAAACATTCCATGTCATAGTAGTGTCGTGAACCTAAACTAACCAATGTAATATAATAAAGAAAATACTCAAAATTGGTCTTGAAATCACATTTGGTTTCCTTATCCATGCTCTGTCCCAAATCCCATATCATCCATCTAACATAGGGTCCTTACCCTTATGTTGAACTGCAACCATGAAGTATGCTTGGGTACACAATGGTGGTCCGAGTAGGGTGTGAGTACAACTCAATAGTCCACCACCAGTAGTTTCTATAAAAATATCTAGTCAAAATAGTATATATAGAAGTATAGTAAATAATAAAAAATAGGTAGTAAACCAGGTTACATTATTTAATTACATTTAAATTAACCACTTTTGTTCACAGTTCCATGTGTTTCCCATATCCATCAAACATGATTTAGACCATGATGGTCAACTGAACGATATTAAAAATGGGTATTTGGTTGATATATAAGGAGTATCAGTCCAAGCATCTGATTGAGATTCAGAACTCCATGTTTGACCATCCCAACCAATGAGGTGGGTTTCAATTTCTATCATCCAAAACCATGATGTGGGATATCATTTCCATCATCCAAAAACACTATATAAAACACCATGTCCACACCCTTGGATTCAAGATCATTACTCCATAATTTAAAACTTATTATGTATAGGGTCACCTAGAGAATCTGCCTGGACCACCCAAGGAAGAGGAGCATCAGTCCAATGTCCCAACAAAAATTAGTTAGAACATCAATGACCTATTATCACACAATAAAAACTAAGTTTCTCCTTTTTATTTTATCACATTTCTATAGTTCATTACATTGATTCTGTTCTCAATTCTCATAGCAATATCAATTCACCATTTAAGAATATTACAACCATTTTTCACCCCTTCCAAACCATTTAACCATAAGGACAATCCTCATTAACCATTTATCGCATTTACCCATTTACTATCCATAACTCATTTAACTCATTCATATTAATCCAAACACCCCATTATGCCATGTTGACATGCCAAACATAATTTTCATTAGTTTAATCTCATAAACCCTCAATTCATCAATTAGAAACTCAATTTCCATGTTCAAGGGAGAGGCACCCTCATGGGTGGATTTAGGATCGATATACTCATCCTCAACAGATCCCACAGGGATTATGTGGGGTGAAATCCATTATTTAATCACCCAATTTATTATTTCCTTCCAAGTAAATCAAATGAGAAACATAAAAATACTATCATCACAACTAAATACACATAAATAAACATCAATACTATAAGATATAACTTGTAGAACACCTACCTCAAGTTTTTAGACAACCAAACACTTAAACAAAAATCTTGATTCAATCCAAAACAACCCTCATTCCCCAATCTAATAATCTACTATAAAATAAGGGTTTACGACTTTAGAAGAAGAGAAAACATCCCACTATGATTCTATTAGAAAATAGAAGAAAGAGGAGTGGTATACTCACCTGGATATTTTATTTGAAACCAACAACACTTAAAATAACCCAAGATTGAGTTATAATCATTGTTGAAGGTGTAGGTAACCCTTGGTTCTTCACTCTAGCTATTAAAGGTGGAAAAAGAAACAAAAATAGGTAAGATTTCTTAAAATTCGAGGGAGAAAAATGAAAATTTCCCCGATTTTTTAATAAGTTGTAAAGTTTGGTCACATGATTGGATAAACTTTGTGATAACCATGAAGTACCCTCTATCCATGATTAGGGCCTGGGTAACATAGTTTTCTAGTTATCCCACACAATTTAGAAAACCATGTGGTGGCTGTGTGTTTGGATCTATCCAAACCCGCATGGTTTACAGCCCTCCATTTCATGGTTTTTCCACCATGAAACACCCCTTAAAGGCTATATAGTTAATGCGTAGGGTTAGTGCTAACTATGATCTAACTATGTTCCCTATATAGTATGGCCTGTTATTCCCCTTTTTCATGTCCCAAACTCCCAAAACACTCCCAAGACCCCTCATACTCTCAGGAAGAATTTCATTAACCATTTTAAAGGGAGTTAACTCAAAAAATAAACAATAACATAAATCCTAAATGGTTTGGGATATTACACCACATACCTTGAATATCAAGTGATCACTACCTCAACTTGTATCATAATGTTTGGATAGTCCTTTTAGACCGCCCATTAGTTTGAGAATAATTTTCGGTGCTCAAATGAAGCTCGATATCAATATACTTATGAATAATTTTCCAAAATTTTGATATAAATCGTTGTTAATGATCAAACATAATTGAAATATGGAAACTATAAAGTCTTAAAAATTAATTAATATAGAGTCATGTAATGTTCTCCAGAGTTAAATCTTCTCTTATAGCAAGGAAATGCGTAGATTTGGTAAGGTGGTAGAAAAAACCCATATTGAATAATTCTTTCTAGGAGTCTTTGGTAATCTAGTGAAAAAATATATAGTAATATCATCCCATTTCCACATTGGAATATGTAGATTTTGGAATACTTCTATAGGATTCTATATCTCATCCTTCACTTGTTAACAAACCAAACATATTGACACATAATCAATAAATTTCCACGTTATGTTATTACACAAAAAATTTTCATTAAAATATCTATACATATTAGTTCTACTAGGGAGTATAGAGACATTAGAGCTGTGAGTATCATCAAATAATTACTTTTTTATCTCAGGTGTATATGGAACACATAGTCTCTTTCTATATTTTATAATGTCTTCTTCACAAATGGATTTTTTCAATTTCTCATCATTCATGACTTTAATTTTCTCTTTAAAATTATTATCACTAGGTTTAAAAAAAATTATCTTTTACAAAAAAATTTGTTTTGAAAATAATTTGAAAATGGAGTGATGTTCCCCTACTTTATTAATTCCCATATCCATATTTACTAGGTCCATGAACATAAGATCCCGAATGATCCTAATTTTGGTAAAAAATTCATGATCTTTCTTGCTCAATGAATTTGATACCTTATTTTCTTTCACTAGGTTATAATGTATCAATAAATCATAATCCTTGAGTATCTAGCACTACTGGAAAAGTAGGCTATACCAACGGTTTAAAACCATTGGTATAGGCTGGAAAACCGTTGGTATAGACTATACCAACGGTTTTCCAAACCGTTGGATAGTAAGACGTGATGAAAGCCCTATACCAACGGTTGCACTTAAACCGTTGGTATAGGTGTTCCAGAATTCTGGAAAAGGCTATACCAACGGTTCTGAACCGTTGGTATAAGATTTTCCAGAAAAAAGATATCCCAACGGTTGTATAAGATTTCCAGAATTCTGGAAAAAGCTATACCAACAGTTCTGAACCGTTGGTATAAGCTTTCCAGAATTCTGGAAAAGGATATACCAATGGTTTAGATTCATTGGGATAGCTTTTTTCTGGAAAATCTTATACCAACAGTTCAGAACCGTTGGTATAGCCTTTTCCAGAATTCTGGAAAAAGATATACCAACGGTTCTGAACCGTTGGTATAACCTTTGCCAGAGCTGCTGCAAAGCAGCCCCCCAGAAGCCATCCAGTATACCTACCATCCACCTGTATAAAAAAACATTGCACAATAGCCCTCAATATACCCTCCACTATAAACCTGTATAAAAAATATCAAAAAAACCACATACATATTTCAAACAGTATAAAAAACACCGAAAATAGCCAAAAAAACACATATGACAGCAATCATCCGGTGGTAATTCACCTCACCCATGCACAACCCCCCAACCAGAACACCTCCCCATCAAATTCTAATAGGCAGAATAGTTTGATAAATATCTATTAGAGTTAAATAATAATTTCAAATTGGCTAAAATCCCTTTTTTTTGTGATCCTAGGTTTGGGTATGTAATGATTTGTGATGAATTTGCATTGAACTTGTATTGTTTATAATATATGGTGAAAAGGTATTTTCTTAGGAGTCTCATCACTTATGACCCCATTAGTGAAACTACCCAACTCATGAAAAATAGTTTGTGACTATCGTTGATGAGTGTAAATTTCAGTTGTATTCACTTAAAATGATTTCCTTTTGAAATAAAAGAGAGACTTTGAGTGGTGTCATCCACACCGTGCCTCGGATTGAGGCGGAGTTGACTCGTACACGTCACAAATGACCCATGGATCATTTTACTAAAGTATCAACACAATCTGAATGTGTTTGGTTGGTTTCACGTATGCCGGTTGTTTTTACATAAAAGCGTATCCATTTTAAACAAAATAAATACACTTTGAGTGATACCGACCACACCATGCCTCGTATTGATGTAGGGTTGACTCGTACACGTCAAAAATGACCCATAGATCCTTGTCCTAAAGTATCAACAGTATCTGAATGTGTTTGGTCCGTTTTCCGTATGTCAGTTGTTGTTTTTACTTAAACGGTTGTCCATTTCAAAAAATAGTTAGACACTTTGAGTGGTGCCGCCCACACCTCACTTCGGATTGAGGCAGGGTTGATTCCTACATGTCATAAATGACCCATGGATCGTTCTCCTAAAGCTTCAACAGAATCCGAATGCGTTTGGTCGGTTTTCCGTATGTGGTTTTTTTACTTAAAAGTGCATCCATTTTAAACAAAAGAAAGACATTTTGAGTGGTACCGGCCACACCGGCCCTCATATTGAGGCGGGGTTGACTCCTACACATCAAAAATGACCCATGGATACATGTCCTTAAGTATCAACAGTATCTGAATGCCTTTGGTCTGTTTTCCGTATGGCAGTTGTTTTTTTAACTTAAACTGTTGTCCATTTCAAAGAAAAGTGACACACTTTGAGTGGTTCTGGCCACACTGACCCCCAGATTGAGGCAGGATTGACTTGTACACGTCACATATGACGAATGGATCGTTTTCCTAAAGTTTCAACATAATCTGAATGCCTTTGGTCAGTTTTCCGTATGTTAGTTGTTGTTTTTACTTAAACTGTTGTCCATTTCAAAGAAAAGTTAGACACTTTGAGTGGTGTTGGACACACCGCGCATAGGATTGTGGAGGGGTTGACTCGTACAAGTCAAAAATGATACATGGATCATTGTCCTACAGTTTCAATAGAATCCGAATGGATTTGGTCGGTTTTCCGTATGTCATTTTTTGTTTTTACTTAAACTGTTGTCCATTCCAAAGAAAATTTAGACACTTTGAGTGGTGTCGGCCACACCGCGCCTCGGATTGAGGCAGGGTTGACTCGTACACGTCACAAATGACCCATGGATACATGTCCTAATGTATCAACAGTATCTGAATGCCTTTGGTCCGTTTTCCATATGCGGTTTTTTTTACTTAAAAGCGCATCCATTTTAAATAAAAGAAAGACACTTTGAGTGGTACCGGCCACACCAGCCCTCGGATTGAGGCGGGGTTGACTCTTACACATCACATATGACCCATGGATCCTTTTCCTATAGTTTAAATAGAATCCAAATGCGTTTGATCGATTTTCTGTATGCCAGTTGTTGTTTTCACTTAAAATCCTGTCCATTTCAAATAAAAGTTAGACACTTTGAGTGGTGCCGGCCACACCATGCCTCGGATTGAGGTGGGGTTGACTCCTACACTCCACAAATGACCCATGGATACATGTCCTAAAGTATCAACAGTATCTGAATTCCTTTGGTCCGTTTTCCGTATGTGGTTTTTTTACTTAAAAGCGCATCCATTTTAAACAAAAGGAAGACACTTTGAGTGGTACCGGCCACACCGGCCCTCGAATTGAGGCGGGGTTGACTCTTACACGTCACATATGACCCATGGATCGTTTTACTATAGTTTAAACAGAATTTGAATGTGTTTGGTCTATTTTCCGTATGCCAGTTGTTTTTTAACTTAAACTGTTGTCCATTTCAAAGAAAAGTGACACACTTTGAGTGGTGCCGGCCACACTAGGCCTCGGATTAAGGCAGTATTGACTCATACATGTCACATATGACGCATGGATCGTTTTACTAAAGTTTCAACAGAATCTGAATGCCTTTGGTCGGTTTTCCGTATGTTAGTTGTTGTTTTCACTTAAAATCCTGTCCATTTCAAATAAAAGTTAGACACTTTGAGTGGTGCCGGCCACACCACGCCTCGGATTGAGGTGGGGTTGACTCCTACACACCAAAAATTGCCCATGGATACATTTCCTAAAGTATCAATAGTATCTGAATGCCTTTGGTCTGTTTTCCGTATGTGGTTTTTTTACTTAAAAGTGCATCCATTTTAAACAATAGAAAGACACTTTGAGTGGTACCGGCCACACCGACCCTCGGATTGAGGCGGGGTTGACTCGTACACGTCACATATGACCCATGGATCGTTGTCCTATAGTTTAAACAGAATCCGAATGCATTTGGTCTGTTTTCCGTATGCCAGTTGTTTTTTTAACTTAAACTGTTGTCCATTTCAAAGAAAAGTGACACACTTTGAGTGGTGCCGGCCACACTGGCCCTCGGATTGAGGCAGGATTGACTCGTACATGTCACATATGACACATGGATCGTTTTCCTAAATTTTCAACATAATCTTAATGCCTTTGGTTGGTTTTCCGTATGTTAGTTGTTGTTTTTACTTAAACTGTTGTCCATTTCAAAGAAAAGTTAGATACTTTGAGTGTTGTCGGCCACAACGCGCCTCGGATTGTGGCGGGGTTGACTCGTACAAGTAAAAAATGACACATGGATCATTTTCCTATAGTTTCAATAGAATCTGAATGGGTTTGGTCAGTTTTCCGTATGTCAGTTGTGGTTTTTACTTAAACTGTTGTCCATTTCAAAGAAAAGTTAGACACATTGAGTGGTGTCGGCCACACCGCGCCTCGGATTGAGGCGGGGTTGACTCGTACACATCACAAATAACCAATGGATACATGTCCTAATGTATCAACAGTATCCGAATGCCTTTGGTCCGTTTTCCATATGTGGTTTTTTTTACTTAAAAGCACATCCATTTTAAACAAAAGAAAGACACTTTGAGTGGTACCGGCCACACCGGCCCTCGGATTGAGGTAGGGTTGACTCATACACATCACATATGATCCATTTATCCTTGTCCTATAGTTTAAACAGAATCCTAATGCGTTTGATCTATTTTCCATATGCCAGTTGTTGTTTTCACTTAAAATCCTGTCCATTTCAAATAAAAGTTAGACACTTTGAGTGGTGCCGGCCACACCGCACCTCGGATTGAGGTGGGGTTGACTCCTACATGCCAAAAATGACCCATGGATACAAGTCCTAAAGTATCAACAGTATCTGAAAGCCTTTGGTCCATTTTACGTATGTGGTTTTTTTTACTTAAAAGCGCATCCATTTTAAAAAAAAGAAAGACACTTTGAGTGGTACTGGACACACCAGCCCTCGGATTGAGGCAGAGTTGACTCGTACACGTCACATATGACCCATGGATCGTTTTCCTATAGTTTAAATAGAATCCGAATGCGTTTGGTCTATTTTCCGTATGCCAGTTGTTGTTTTCACTTAAAATCCTATCCATTTCAAATAAAAGTTAGACACTTTGAGTGATGCCGGCCACACCGCGCCTCGGATTGAGGCGGGGTTGACTCGTACACGTCACATATGACCCATGGATACATGTCCTAAAGTATCAACAGTATCTGCATGCGTTTGGTCCATTTTCTGTATGTGGTTTTTTTTACTTAAAAGCGCATCCATTTTAAACAAAAGAAAGACACTTTGAGTGGTACCGGCCACACCAGCCCTCGGATTGAGGCGGGGTTGACTCGTACATGTCACATATGAACCATGGATCGTTTTCCTATAGTTTAAATAGAATCCGAATGCATTTGGTCTATTTTTTGTATGCTAGTTGTTGTTTTCACTTAAAATCCTGTCCATTTCAAATAAAAGTTAGACACTTTGAGTGGTTCCAGCCACTACTTCAAAGCACATTTTCCATATCATTTTCCACATGCATAAACATGAAATACATGGCTAACTAAGAAAGCTAACTAAAAAAAATAGAAAAATGAGTATCACAGTACCAAGGAATACTAAAGGTCTAGGTAGTAGACTAATCATACAATAAGAATCAAGTGCAAAAAACAGAATCTGAATGCAACGTCCCTATGAAGTAGAGGAAAACCCCAAAGTGGAAAACCATGTTCAAAAAATAAATAGTTATACAGAATTCAAAAATGTAATGGATCAATCTTCCTCTGATCACCATCACCATCAACACTATCATCGTCAGCCTCATCCTCACTGCCATCTCTGTCCTTGTCGTCATCCTCGTCATCATCCCCATGCTCATCATCGGCCTCATCCTCGTCCTCGGCATCATCCTCGCCCTCGGCCCCATCCTCGCCCTCGGCCCCATCCTCGCCCTCGTCCACATCCTCATCCTCGCCCTCTTCTTATTCAGCATCCTCGTCATCACCAGGAACTTTATCATCTCGATCGTCACTAGAGATGCCGCCTGGTGAATTGGATGATGCAACCATCGACGACATAAATGTCTGACAAGCCGCACTAGCCTCTGGTGGAAGTGATGAAGATAATGCTTTCATAAGTTTCGTAAATTCTCTGTCTCTTGTTTGAACTTGTACTTCCAACTATGTGACCCTTTTATCAGACTGTCTTGCATGCTCCTTGACCTGTTCCAACTCGGTGGTACTAGAATGGATACCAGGAGATGACCAATACCTCGTCGGGATTATATTCTTACCAGGTCGGCAGCGTACTCGACCAGAGTGCTCATCTCCCAAAACCTGATATAAATGATCATGTGGCCCAAAATTGTCAGGCTCCTGGGCATCAAGAGCCTCTAAAGCAGCCTGTAAAAAATATTAACAGATTATTAAATTTCAAATTAGATATTAAACTTTGAAATAAACAAATTAAAACTTACAATATTCTCTTGGGTCGGTTCATTTACTGTAGTTCCATCTTTTTTTCTTCTACTCGAGCAAAAAAAATTTGGTCGAGGGATACATCCTTCAATATTCATTTTGTGCTTCTATAATGACATTGAAACAATATAAAGTGAAAGTATAATCATATATTCATTATTCAATAAATCACATAATTTAAGTAGGATCCACTAAAAAGGGAAAGTCCTAAAGAAAAATTATAAACAACTATATCGTACCTGCTGCCTCTCATGATCTGACATAGTTGTGCGCCCGAAAGTGTGGAGGTATTACTTTGAATCAATGTTTTTTTTGTTTTTTTCAGAAGATTCCTAAATAATGATTAATAATTAATAAGATTATATTAATGCAAAATATAAAAACTCTCATTTAAATAACTCAAATGAGATTAATACCTTAAATTTGGCAGTCGCCCAATGGGTAATCATTTGGCGATATTTCTCTATCGGGCAGTCATCCATGATAGGTAATGTCTCTAACTCTGTGCCCACTCTATCACACCAGCCAACATACATCTCATGCTTATAAGCTCTCCAAATCTCTCCTAGCTCTTTTAAACGCGCTGGTTGTGCACCTTCGCCATCAGGGAAGTTAAACCGAAGCTGAAACCAAATTGATTAGTTCATTTAAATACAAAAATATACTACATTAAATCCAATATATTTTTTACCCATATTTGTGCCCACGCGTTATCCTTGACTTCGGGTGGCAGATGTCTCCAAGAGAGAGGGCTGACCGGAATGATATCGGAGTATTTGGCTAGCGTCGCCAAAAAACCCCGACATTGCTGCCCAGATTTCTCAATAATTTGTCCATCAAAATTGTATTCAACCATCAACTGTGTCTGGCGGTTCCATACCGCACGCAAGCGAGTATGCCCCCTCCCCCGCCTCCTATATGTAGATGAATCTGTTATTAAAGAAAAATAATATCAATACAAGTTATAATAAAAATAAATTTTGGTATAAAAATTTGATAGAGTTATATAAATATACCTGTGGTAGTCGGATCAATGGGTGCAGAAGATGAAGGAATATCATGTACAGGTGGAGTGTCCCTCAGTGTATACTCCTCAGCCACATACTGTGTCACAACAGGAGTCGAAGAAGGTGGAATATAATAGCCCGGAGATAATGAACCAGAAGCAAAAGATGATGGCATAGACGTCTGGACAGTTGGTAGTGTTAACATCGGAGGTCTAAATATCTCATATGTCCCTAAAGACACGCCAGGATCAAAATAGGGCGTAGAAGATACGTCTGTGGTAGTGGGTCGTCTAACTCTCACCCCACGAGCCCTCGTACCACCAGCCTCAGTACCGGGACCACTAGATGATCGTCCATCTCTGACACCACCACCCCTCCTTCCACCAACCTCTCTACTAGGAGCAATATCAGGATCCTCATCAGATATCTGTCGTCTAGGGGGTGGATCCTGAAAAAAAGTTTGACAGAAAAGTAAACACATGATATTATAAGTTATTGAAATATTTATATTTGAAATAAAATACTCACAGCAGGGATGAGTGGAGGAACACCCATCTGTACCATGCAACGATTATTATTGTTCATCTTTTTCCGCCACCTCTCTTCAATGGGTGTCATTTACTGCAATGAAAACAAATATGGAAGTAATTAGAAACAGATAACTAATGTGTAACCCAAAAAACAAAATATAGAAAAACCATTATGATAAAAAGAACATAATGAAACAGAATATTTATGGTGTTATAAAGGTAAGTACTAGGATACACACTCTGAATGATGTAGGTGAAACATGTAGGTGAGAACACGACTGTATGATTCTATATATTTCCCACCACAACTTTGGGTTCACAATCAACTCTGACAATTGAGCTGTTGGGGTCATCATAAGTAATAAACGGACTGCTTCCAATTGCAGTAGGGATAGTGTCAACTTCATCATCACCATCATCAAAAACATGTCTGGGATTTACTTCAATAATTACACCGAATTTAGGATGACGATGATCTTTGACATAAAAAACTTGTTTCACTATTGATGCCAATACATATGGTTCATCGGTGGCAAGAGTGTGAGTCATGTCAATAACTCGAAATCCACAATCATCAATAAAGGTGCCTTGCCTCGTCATTGAATCAAACCATTGACATTTCATCATCGTGACTCGACCATGCGAGTAATAATCCAAAATTATTATTTTCTCCACGACACCATAATATGCAACATTTTCAGAACGAGGTCTAGTGTTCGATGAACTGGCATAACAGTCTGTTGTGGCAGTTAGCATAACACCATTATGTTGTGTTCTCATGTTTCTTGCTCATTCAGTGATAATAAATTTGTATCCATTGATCACAAGTGATTTACAAGCATGAACCATGGTATTAGGACCAAAAGCCGAAGCTATTATTTCCTCAGAAATAGAGTCTGTAGGAAAACTCGATACCTGAAATATAAACAAATAGTAAACTTAATTAAATATTATTTTTATTTAGTTATTTCAGAAATATTTTTACCTTCAATTTCAACCAAGCAGAAAACCCTTTGCTATGAAAAGTCTCCTTCTTTCTAAAAGATAAAGAACGATGCTTTCTATATATCAATTCTTTATGTTCCCTGAAGATAAAAATAATAATAGTTTAACAAATATTTAAAATTACAAGAGATAAGATAAGAGATACATGTACAATTAACTTACTTGATATACTCATCGAACAAATCACAATTGAACAACACTCTGCGATGTGCCATCTCTCGCTCTTCAAGGATTAATGTTGTCAATGTATATGATCCCAGAATTCCTCCTGTCTGAGGAAGTGATGGAAAACTGGGTTTAATTTGCCCATACTTTTCTTCTTCATTTCTCATTGGTCTGTTTATTCTCGTAGTATGATCAGACAAATACATTGAGCAGAAATCCATACATTCTTGAGCCAAGTAACCATTCACAATAGAACCTTTGGGATAATTCCTGTTCCGAACATATGATTTCAATGTGCACATGTTTCTTTCAGTTGGATACATCCAATGGAAAGCAACGAGTCCTCCAAGAAGTATTTCGGTTGGAAGATGGACAGTCAGATGCAACATGCATGTAAAAAATGATGGAGGGAATATTTTCTCTAACTCACAAAAAATTAATGGTGTCTCTGCCAACAATTTTTGCACGAGGGATTTGGACAACCTCTTAGCACAATGATCTCTAAACAAATAGCACAATCGAATAACTAAGACTCTAACATTATTGGACAAGAGATGACGGAATGCTATTGGAATCAACTCATGCAAAAGGACATGATAATCACGAGTCTTCAAAGATTTCAACTTCAACTCTTTTCTATTGACCCATTTTGATATATTTCTTGAATAGAAATCGGGAACTTTAATAGTCTCTAGCACTTCCAGAAATTAATTTTTTTCAGCAGGAGTCATCATATAAGAAGCACATGGAACTTCCCATTTATTTTCACTGATACAGACAGGATGCAATTCTGGTCTGATCCCCCAATCTACCAAGTCGTGCCGAGATCGTAAATCATCTTTTGTCTTCCCCTTGACATTTAGAAGAATCGAAAGCAACATTTCACATATATTCTTTTCAATGTGCATTACGTCTAAGTAATGACGTAACAAGTTGGTTGGCCAATATGAAAACTCAAAGAATATACTCTTCTTCTTCCAATTGTAACAGGTATCATTGGAAACATTTTTCCTCTTTCTAGATTTCATTACACTCTTCCCAAATGAATAACTGAAATCTTTGAATTCATTAAGCACGTCAGTTCCAGACATACGCTGAGGTGGATCGTCATTCTCTATGGTATTGTCAAATCTTCGACGATTGTTTCTATATGGATGGTCCATTGGCAAGAATCGTCGATGTCCCATAAAACTAAAACTATGATGATATTTCAGTCTTCTCAATTGAGTATTCTTCATACAAACAGGACATGACAATTTTCTTTTTGTGCTCCATCCAGACATCATTGCATAAGCAGTAAAATCATTGATAGTCCACATAAGTGCAACACGCATCTGAAATATGTCTTTCGAACATGCATCGTATGTGGGCACACCCACATCCTAAATAAGTTTCAACTCTTTTATTAAAGGTTTCATGTATACATCTATATCATTGCCGGGATAAGAAGGGCCAGATATTAGTATACTCAAGAAAGTGTAAGGCTTTTTCATACACAACCAAGGGGGAAGGTTATAAATGTGTATAAAAACCGGTCATGTGCTGTGTGAAGTAAGCATATGCCCAAATGGATTAAAACCGTCACATGAAAGACCCAGTCTCACATTATGCACGTTGGCTGCAAATTCAGGATATCGAGCATCAAATCTCTGCCATGAAAATCCATCTGCAGGGTGAACCAACTCTTCATTATTCTTTTTTCTCTCGGTGTCATGCCATCGCATTTTTACGGATATTTCATCAGACATGAAAAGGTTCTGTAATCTGGGGATCAATTGAAAGTGCCACATTACTTTTTGTGGCACACGAGATGGTGTTCCATCATCTTTTGGCTTCCATCGGGAGGTTCCGCATTTTATACAATCATTTCTCTCAGCATTTTCCTCCCAAAATAAGATGCAATCATTCGGGAAAGCATGATTTTTTTTGAGAATCCAAGTTCATCAACCAACTTCCATGCCATATAGTGGTTTGAGGGAATATCTGCATCATCTGGAAGTAAGTCCTTCAAGAAGGTAAGAATGTAATCAATTGCAGTATTTGAAAGCCCATACATAATTTTCCCATGAAACAATCGGATTAAAAATTCCAACTTTTTCATTTTATCACATTACTGATATACTGGAGTCGTCGCAGCATCATTCAATTTTTTCACCCTATCAACATCATCATTTTCTTGGACGCATCATGTGTGCTTGTATCGAAATCTTGTTGGCTGGACATCCTTTCCTTCTCATGATGTCGAATAAATGGAAACCGATTATATATCAAACTCTCCAATTCAGTCCTATCATTTGGATCATCAACATTTTGAGATTCCATTTTCTCTCCATTGTGATACCACACATAATAGTTTGTTTGGAAACCATATTTGGTTATATGATAGCTAACTGCTTCATGGCTCAACCAAGGTCTTCCAACATAATTAAAACATGGGCAGTGTATGCGACCACTATCTGAAGCCTTGTCAAATGCAAAATCTAGAAAGATGTTCAAATTATTTTGAAAATTGGTTGAAATCCGATCAGTTTCGTACATCCAACTTCTATCCATTCTGTAAAAAATCACAATAAGTCATTTCAAAGAAATTCAATAATATTAAAGTTTAATCAAAAAAATATTTACGTAAATGACAATTGTTTACTCTATATAAAAGCATAACTGACACATTACTCTATATGAGAATCATATTAAGAAATACAACAAAATAAAGTGTATATAAGAAAATAAGATATAAAATTTCTAATGCCTATATTCAAGGATTGAACAGTAAGATATTGGAAGTGGATCAGGGAATATATAATCCTTAAGGGTCTTGTTGGGAGTATATGAGTTTTATACTTTAACTTCTTCAAGTAGATTAGGATGAAGAGTAGGAGGAGGATCATGGGAGTGGCGGGACTGTCCAATGGGGGTGTGGCGTGTCCAGGGGGGTGCGGGGTGTCTAGGGGGTGGTGGGGCCGTCCGGGGGGTCGGAGGTGTCCAGGGGGTGGGGGGCTGTCTAGGGGGGTCGGGGTGTCCAGGTGGGCGGGCTGTCCGTGGGGGTGGTCAGGTTGTCCAAGGGGGTCGGGGTGTATAGGTATATTTATATGAAAAGAATACCCCCAAAATAATTATGCAGCCCTGTCATTAGTCTAAACCCCTAGAACATATAAAAGAATCTAGTATGGACATTTACTAAAATATTTAACACCATACGAATGAAAATACACTCTAAATATAGTTTGAGAGGATATAATGGTGTGTGTGAAAAAAATGATATTAAATCAATTTAAATGAATATGGAACAAATGAGGGTTTATAATACACTAAGAGTACCTCAAACAATCCAAAACCACTATAGCACCACATATTCAACTTCATGAAACAGGACTTGGAAATCTTACCTACGACTTTACTGATGACCACATAATTGGAACACTCTATTTATGGTTCTTGAACACAAGTAATAAACAATGTTTGGTCTCTACCAACTCAATCACCCCCTTGTAGATCATAATCTCGTTTCCCCTTATACTAAAATGGTCTCACTGGAAGCTACTATTAATACCGGACCTAAACCATTCATTCTCCATAAAATAATGATCAAAGAACTATCAGAGGTATCTCTCATATAACCACAACCATTTTATCTATGATGTAATGAAATTCACAAGAATAACTTTTATTCAATAACCTTTTGGTATATAATTTGCATCAACAATGGTTCAATTATATGGTTCATCACATTCCAATTTATTAATCACCCATACATGATAAAAATTGAACATTGAATTTCATTTCATTACAACCATCATATTTCATTTAATTCTTAACAAGCATAGAAGCATGGAAATTGGAATCTAATAACTTTAATTAGTCCCCAAAACTTTTTAATAAATTTAACATGAAAAATAAAACACTTTGAAATCTAAATAATCACTATGAAGTAACATGAGCTTGGAATTATATTTCACAAGTAAAAACACTCAACGATGGAATATATGAAAAGATTATTAATATAAATTATTGACACAAGATAATAAAGTAACTATGAATGTTAAAACTAAACATGTGATTGAATTTTATAACATATAATAAAAATTTCTTGGTAATGAAACATGAAAGGCACATCAAAAAATTAGACAACCGTCTAATGCAATCTATATGGGCTGGAATATGCATGTAATTTAATAAAGAACCGAAACATAAATAGGTATGGAACATAAATTGGGTGGGAATATGAGAATAGAAATTGGTCTCATCCTAAAGAGAAACATATACACATCAAAATCGAAAATAAAAACTAAAAGTTAAAGAAAATAACTCACCTTGGATGGGATGGAGTAAGAGAACCGGAAGCACCTCCAAAATCGCCGATAGCTCCCATTTAGGGCTCTGGATCGCGAATGGGGGAGAGGACAGGCTACTGCCAATTTGGGGGAAATTTTTACCAACAGTTTTTAAAAACCGTTGGTATATACATTCAGCCCAAACCTTTACCAACGGTTCAATGAGAACCGTTGGTAAAAGGTCACCGAAATCCAACTTTTACTAATAGTTCTCATTGAGCCGTTAGTAAAAACTCCTCTATACTAACGGTTCATTACAACCGTTGGTAAAAGTGTCTATAAAACCATCTATACCAACAGTTTCTGAGAACCGTTGGTATAGATGGCTATTCCCAACGGTTTAGTAAACCATTGGGATATAACTGTTGGTAAAACTAGGATTTCCTGTAGTGTAGATACATAACCTTTTCCTCATGTTGGGTTCTTTTTGTGAAAAGATTTATTTTAGACTCTTGTGATCCATGTATATCACATATCTTTTCCCATAAAGATAATGTATGAATATCTTCAAAGAAAATATTATGATCACTGGATAAATATCATGGGTTGTATGGTTTTGATCATGAATCTTTAACTATATTGATTCATATGAAATAAATTTATCATTCTGCCTATGAAAACAACCAATTCCCTTCTTTGATATATCATTATATATCACAAATCCATCATTTCCCAATAGAAGAGAAAAAATTAGAGCATTCACCAATATCCTATTAAATTATTCAAAACAATCTTCACATTCCTTTGTCCATATAAAATTAGCCCATTTATGAGTATTATTGGTTAATGGGTTATCTAATTGGATAAAATTTTGAATAAATCATTGATAGTAACCTACCAAACTAGTGAAACTTCATACCTCAATTATGTTTGTTGATGTAGTCTATTCTTGGATAGCCTTTATCTTCACATGACCAATATCAATTCCATCCTTGGAGAATAAATATCCAAGAAAAGAAACTTTATGAATCCAGAAATTACACTTTCTAAATTTCCCATATAACACTTTTCTTCTAGTAGGCTCGAAAATGATCTAAAAGTGATTCTCTGGTCCTCATAGGTATTAGAGTACAACAATATGTCATCAATAAATACCGCAAAAAATCATCAATATATTCCTTGAATAATTTGTTCATTAGATCCATAAAAATAGAGGGTGCATTAGTCAATCCAAATAGAATTACTGCAAAGTCATAATATCCATACCTCATAAAAAAATGTTGTCTTCGGAATATATTCCTTATTTACTGATAATTGATGATACCCAAAATGAAGGTCAATCTTTGAAAAATATGGAGCTATGTGAATTTGATCGAATAAGTCATCAATTCAAGGTATATGATACTTGTTCTCTATCATAATAACATTGATTTCCATAGAATCAATTCATAACCTCATAGATGTATGTCTCTTCTTAATGAAAAGAATAGGGACCCACCAAAGAGAAATGCTAGGGCATATAAATCCCTTATCACACAACTCCTCTAGATATTTATTTAACTCCACTAATTTCATAGTATTAATTCTATACTTAGTATTTGATATAGCTCTTATATTAAGGATTAAATCAATATAAAACTCAAATTTACACTCAAGTGGATGTACTGGTAATTCCTCAAAAAATACATCAATATATTTTTAGACAATAGGTACAACCTGAAATTGAATATTACATTTTCCATCTTTAGACTGTGTCTTCTCTTCTTCCCTAAGAATCTCATTAAGAAGCACTACTAGGAGTGGATCTAGACATGAATCAGATGATGAAGTCTCCCCCATGAGGATAAGGAATTACATATCTTCATCATGAATTATAATTTCCTTCTATTTATAATAAATTTTTAAATCATAATTTCAAAGGCAGTCCATACCAATATTTATATCAAAATCAATCGTAGGTATAATAATAAAGTCAGAAAATAGGGTATGTTTTTTTGTCATAATGGGAACTGAATGACACATCCTTATTTTGGCGATATGTACACTATGATTCTTGACTGATAACTCCCTTCATTAGGTTCTATAGAAGTATCAAATTTTCATAGAAAACATAGAAGGAATAAAAGAGTGTGATGATCCAAAATCAAATAAATAATTATATAAACTTGAGGATATGATTTAATTACCTACCACCACATGTTTAGGAACTCAACCTCAGCATTATGACCTCATAATCTTATCCTTTCTCTCTTTTCATTTTCTAGGGAAAATTCCCTTGATGCCTAGGATAATAATTTTCATAGTACTTTATCTCCGAACAGTTCAAGCACAGAATATTGACAACTTCTTTCTTACCCTTGCAATCACGAGCCTAGTGGACTTTCTCTTTATACTTAAAGAAAACTCTCATTCCCAAAAAGAATGTTCCATATTGTTTCTTTTCATATTTATTACAAGATGAAAATTTCAACCTTACCTTATTCCCTTTTTGATTATTTCATTTTCAAGAGTTCTAATCTTCCCTCTTCTAATATTTATTTCCTTAAATTTCATAAGAGTTAGAGAGTTCTTTATTTGTCTTGATAACACATGATACTATGTCCTTGTATGATAAGAATTTTTAAGAGACTAGTTCCCTTCAATGGATTGGATTTATCCCATTAAATAAATGGTTAATATTACTCTTTATATTATGTAGGTAGTCCACAACATGTCTTGCTAATATTATAAAGTTCGCTTCATACATAGTAATATTTTTCACTTCCTTTTGTCTTAGACTCAAGAATTATCCCTCTATATTTTCTAGTTATTTACAAGGAAAATATTTTTCAAAGAAAATTTCGTTAAAATACTTCTTTTTCATGATCTTTATTTCCTCATCATCCTTGGAGTTTTGAATCAATGACCACCATTGACCCGTATCCTCTAAGAGATGATAAACTTTCATGAAAAACTTCTCCCTTTCATTACTTTCCCAAGAGAGAAATATACTTTCTAAGTAACTTATTAATTTCTCAACTACAAATGGATTTGTATTCCCATTAAATGATAGAGGATGTTGACACATGAAACGATATAACATTGTTACACCACATTTTGGATCAGTAGAATTCTCCATATATGCAAGGTTATTGGTTATAACCTGTGTTAGTTTCCCAAATATTGTTATAATTTGTTCAGTTCCAGTTGCAGCTCTAGCTCTAACTTCATTATCTTTCATATAAGGCAAATCCCTACCTGGATTATGTACATTGATATGGTTTTCATTCCTTCACCTAAGAGCCATTCTAAATAATGATATTCACTAGGTTAGATCATAACATTATGAATCATATTGTATAATTTTAAAACTAGTGAAACACTTAAGATAAATTGAAAAAAATTGTGCACAACTAATCTCAGAATCATAAAATTGGTTTCTTTGGGAATAGTCTCAAATCATAAAAATATTTTTAAATCCTTCATAATTGTTAGTAAATAAGATGTAAATTAACCTAAGCATATTCCTCAAGAGTGTCAAAATAGGTGTGCAGTAAGGTCACACTCACTGTGCACCAAAATCATGGTCGAGGTATTCTTAAACCAAATATTTTAATGGTTATTACCCCTTGATTCATCTGTGCCAAAACCAAATCTTATTTTAGTATTGATATAGATATGTATTTTTTAGAAAATCACATAATCTCTACCTTAAAAAAACTTTAGGATGTGATCCTATACTTAGACTAATCCTAAAATTTAGTCACAGGGTTATATTCCCTAATTTATATTTTCTAAATATAGTTCTCAATGTTTCTATTAAACTTATTTTGATACTAACTATAAATAACCTAACCCTAGTAGCTCCAGTTCAGTGGTTACTTTATTATATTGGCACTCGATACAATGAATCAAATATTAATGGACCAAATAGTTTAGTAGCCTTAGAAAACCAGATACATACTTCAATCTCATATTACAATTGAAAACTTAAAATACAACAAAGAATTTTCTATGAGAACAACATTATTACCTTTAGAATATTCGTGTATATTAATCATAATACACTTCCTGGAATCCTTGGTAAAAGAAATATAAGAATGGGGAGAGCTCAGATGCTCATTAATTGTATGCATACAATGAAATTTAGCACCAAGTAAATAAAACATCAATAATATAGCTGAGATATAAAATAATAAAATATTCTATATAAATAATACAATAATATAAGGGAATAAATTCATGGAAAATATAACAACATAAATAATAACATGTATAATAATAAGTAGTTTCATAATGATTGAATTCATAATGTTGGACATCATAAACTTATTGTTAATTCCTCATTCCCAGACATCCTATATAAAGGGTTTAGGTATTGGCCAAATACCCAAACTAGTTTATCTCATGAGTCTTACTGATATATCAAGGGGGTATAGCAAGCTCTTCCTGTAAGTTACTAAGTCTAATTCATTTCTCATATGAAAGGGGTGAAACATAATCAATGTAAACATTCATATTGAAAAAAATAGAATATAAAATGTTAATAATTTCTACCAATCGATAAACATAATCATAAAACATTCAGAGTAACATAGAGATTATAATAAAAATATTATATCCATAGTAAAGAATAATATCCACCAAATAATCTTGTCATAGATTAATATACGTTAAAAAGATCACTATAAAATTTCTTGAGGAAAATACCATTTTCAATTTGAAATCACTTATTTAGAGTCTAAAATAATTCCCAAATATTAAGGAAAAAAATTATTTGTAAATAAACTTTTAAAATTTTAAAGTAATCTTAAAATAAATGAGTGTTAATGATGGTGGGTAATTCTATACATTTAATATATGTTAAAAAAATATTTTTTCACACTATTGTAATAAGGTCAAAAAGTACCTCATTCAGAAAATGACAAGAATATTACTTTTAAACCATTTTTTAAAAAATAAAAAATGGGTAAAAATGGTTTTAATAAATAATTAGATAATATTAAAAAACATATTTTTATATATTTTAATAAAAATATGGATATTTAATAGAAATATTCCCGACTGAGTAGAAAAAAATATTGACTATCCTTAAAAACATTATTTTGGTATCCTTAGTACGTAAAGAGTGGGAAATGAAAGTAAAACTTTTACTTTATAGGAATAACCATAGGAGAATAAAATATATATTTTTTATGATATAAATATAAAATAATTTCCCCAGTGTAGACATAAACATAAACAATCCTTAATATTGATGAGATTGTGAAATAAACCCTTACCACCAGTTTTACCTCCTTCGTATGCATCCAAAAATCCTATATAATAAATATTAATTTATATTAAATATATTATAGAACCATAATAATATATATAATACTACATATTATTTACTTATAATATTTTATTACCCATTTATTAACAATTCTTTGTTAAAATTAATGTTCTAGGTGATAACTGCTTCGTTTTGTTTTCATGTATATTTTGGTTGGTAGTTTTGGTCCTTATAATTTGATCATGGTTCCATAAAATACATAATTTCAATAATAATATAAATATAATATATATGTTAATTATATATGTATTTATAGTAATCCATAAAATCTATAGATAGAAAAATTAATTACATCATTCATGGAGACTGTAGGTCGTATGTATGAATGAACGCCATTTTATTTTTTCAAAGGATGGAACAAAATAAAATCAAATAATAATTCACCTTTACAAAATCATTATTATATTAGATAAATCATATATATTCATAATATATATCCTTATTTCTATCCATGTAAAAATAAAATGATAAATTAATCACATCGATTCATGGAGGGGGTAGTCCATACGTACACACGAGCGATGTTATCATTTTCCAATATATTGGAAGGTAAGAAAGTATATGTGATATTATAACTTAAAAAGTATAATTATGTAAAAAATATCATATATATATATATATATTAAATCCATAATTATATCCAACTATGAGAGGAGGTGATAGAAAACAAATTACATCAGTTAGCGAGGTGGTAGTCCATTGTACACACAATTGAAGGTTTCGTTTCCCATTTGATAGAAGAGGAGATGGATATAGTTTATTAAATCAATATAATAACATCTTAGTATATGTTATATACTTGTTCTATTATATTTTAATTATTAATACATAATTTATGGTGGTAAAAGAGGATTTAAAATAGGGCTTGGTGATGATGATTACCTTCACTTAAAAAAAACATCTTTTTGATATCTTATTAATAACCTTAGGGTTGGTCTTTTGGGAATAAAAGAAACTATATAACGTGTTACCATATATTTTTAAGATATTTTTTTATGTTTTTGTTAAGATAATTGGATCAATAGGTTTTAAGGAGTGAGGAGGGAGGTGCCCTTTTATAATTGAGGTGGCTGACACTGTCGTAATTTTCAAAAGTTTTAAAATAATTATATGTCACTTTATTAGAAAAAAATCTCCAAAATGAACCATTAAAAACATTATATTATATAATGTTAAAATATTTCCATAAAATAGAAATTATAAAAAAAAAATTGGGTCATTTTAACCCTTATGTTTTTTGTTTAACCCTCTATAAACCAGCTTTAACCTTAACTGTGCTAACCAATTTTTATTGTTTTTACTAATTATTATGAAAAAAATTAAGTTGACCTTATTAAATAATATTAATTATTATTATTCAAAATATATAATATATTTTATCAAATTAAATTTATATAAGTGTCATAATATAATTTAAAATTAAACCTGCAATCACAATGAAAAATAATTTTCTAATGAAAAGGTTTTCTTAAGTGTAAAATTTTTTCATATAAAAATTCAACATAAATTTGATTACAATGAAATAAATTGGATTAATAATATTGTAATTAAACTAATTTTATTTTTAAAACCATTTTTAAAAAAAATTAACTTTTCCAATTATTTAAATGAAAAGGGGTTTTTTAATAAAAATCAGTATTTTTCGCTATTCATCAGAAAATTTATCTTTTTAAAAAATTATAAAAAAACCACTCTAAGATAAATTTTACATATTAATTTAGAAACTGAATTTAATTTTTTCAAATTAATTTTCAAAAATTGGTACAAATAAATTTTAAAATAAGTGCGCAAAATACGACGAAACAAGTTTTTAGAAAAAATATAGTTTTTAAGCATAAAATATTATTTATTTTTATCCCATTTGTAGAAAAAAATATTAGATGAAAAATAATTTTTTTTATAGAATATATAATTTATAAATTTTATTAAAATCATTCACCAATAGTGATTAATTTAATTTATTATGATAAAAACACATTACATGGATAAAAATAATTTTTTCATAAAAATGTTTCTTTTACTTTAAAATGCTATTTATTTTTAATTCCTAATCAGTTCATAAATAATAAATTTATTTATACATTTTAAAACCATTTAATTTTCATAATTTTTTTGGTCCAATTCATACCTTCCAATTTAATGGTTAGGTTGTAATTATATACCATATTACAGTTCATTTAGACTCATAGTTGCATGTATCACAAGCTATCGAAGGGATTAAATTTATTTTAAAAGAAATATATCTTAAAGTATTGAGGTGTTACAAAATATGTAGAGACTTATCAAGGCATATATGCATATCCAAACAAAGGTGTCCCTTGGAGATGATTACTGTTGTTATTAATATCCGTAAATGGTTATGGAAATCCAAGACAGTTGAGATGAAAAGTGTGGATTATAGAAAAAGGGATCCTTGTAAAAGCTGGTGGAGACACTATAGACCCGAGCTTACCATTCTTAAGATCCTATGATCCTATTTGAAAATAGTGAATATGGTTGATTGTATATGGCTAGGTTAAGAATATATAATCTAGGTGTGGTTACATATCTTTGAAAAAATAAGAATTATGCCACACATAGTTCTTATAATGCCTTTGCACAGATCATATGCATGCTTAAAGAAGAAGGGGGGAGGTGGCCTCACTCTAACGTAATATGATTAGAATATTTCCAAAATGAATGATAAAATACCTAATAATCAGGAATAATATCTATGGGGGGTTTTTATCAAAAAAAATATAATCGTTCTAGGTGTCACTATGTATCCTATGTTAATAAAAATCAATCCAAACATAGTTCTCAAATAAGGGAATTTTCAAAATTTTACTATAGATGAGGAATTATGTGATAAAGGATCATATGTAGATCTGGATCATATGTATGATAGGGTGAATCTTGGTTCATAAAATTTATATTTGGGCCTAAGGTCAAAAATTCAGGCATCACTACATATCCTATGATAACAGGAATCAAGCCACACATGGTTCTCATGAAGAGGTGTGTTATCTCATCATGGATTCTATTGTATTAGATCTTGATATAAATGGATCTCCATGTTGGAAGTGGAAATTTATATGAAAGTGAAATTTTTTTCTGGGTATAAGATAGATAATCCATATGCCATTACATGTCCGGCAAGGATAAGAGTTAAGCCGCAAATAGTTTTTATAAGGGTATATTTATCTGAAGGTGGATCAGTGCACTCATGGATCTGATTCCCATGTAAAGGAAGAGGTTATCACCAACAAACCAACTCAAATCTTCTTATAAGTCATGTATTATGTATTATATGTTGTACAATTTTACTTCATGTGACCAAGACTAATTTCCTTATCATTAAATACATCATAACCCAATCATGCCAATATAAGTGACTTATCATAAATTATAAGCTCACATGAGTCATGATTGGTATGAGAAATAAAAATAATTGGGAGGTCATCCAAATCGCATGAGAGTGCATGATAGAAAAGACATGGGGGTAATTTTCATCTTGTTGCATGAAATATTTTTTGCTCAGATCTAGCTCTCGTGTAGGGAGAAAAGTGTAATAGTGGTGAAAGTTCATGAATGGTCCTAAGATAGAAGATCCAAGAATCATTACATATCCCCTAATAACATGAATCATGCCACACATATTTCTCATATATATGGGGGAATTTTTACCTATGGGTAGTTCGATAGAGGTAGAATCCATACAATGAAGATCTTTTCATGGATATAATCCTCATGTAAGGGAAGAGATCCATAAAAGTTAGGTCACTCTAAGTATTTTAAAGTTTTACAAGGTTGAGCATGGGATGTGCAGTTTAGTTTTATTCAACAAGTATGAATTTTGAGTAGTTGAAAGTCTCACAGAATGGACTTATGTGGGCATAAAGTTTCAGGTGATAGTGCTTGGACCTGCACCACACTACTTAATATCTTACATTAGGGACACATACTATGCAGTTTAACATATTTCATTAAGGATGATATTCCATATAGTTTAATGTCATGTGACTAAGATAAAATGTCATGTTGTTTAATGTCATGATACTAGGATAGGATATCATATAGTTTAACATCATGAGACTATTACGATATGAAATTATGTGAAAATCATGCAAATTATTTCTTGAGAAACCTTTCATTAGTGGGAGGTGTGACATGGTCCCCATCCATGGAAACCAAGTAGTAAGCTCTATATGAATAAACCTTCTATATGATGTAAGTTCCTCCTCATTTTTCTAAATAATTGAGCAGATTTTGGGATCACTCATATTCAGATAGCTGATTAAAAATTGAGACTCAAAGAGAAGGAAACTGGACCTCAATAGGTAACACTACCTCTATTTAATATATAAGAGAATATGGGGTTACTTGTGTAATAGGGAAATTTGTTTTGCAGCAGGCCAAAAAAGCATGAAAAATTTTATTTGGTTAGGTATTATTATTCTTGTCCACCATTTTCTGAATAATATTTTACAAAGTCTTAATTAAATCCTTTATTTATCTATTTTCCACTGTATGGAATCAATATTAATGATTAGACTAAATGTCATATGTCTAGTACAACCTCTACAACTTGAAAGAATATAAATTGGTGTCGTTGTTTGTCAATATTGTATGAGCGACACCAAATCAAGTTAGGATGTTTGATTTCACAAAGTTAATAATAGTATTTGTTTTGAATTATTTGAGGGGCAGAGACTTAGCCCATTTTTAGAATAATTTAATGATAGTAAGGATATAATTGAATTTCCTGGCTGTGGTTGGGGTATGTCCCCATGACATGAAATCCCTAGGTGGAAAACGAATAAGAATATTTGTAGGTATTAAAAAACTATGGGGGTTAATGGATGAAGTTGGGGTGTATTTGAAAATCATGACATCTTTCAGTGAACTCCATGCAATCCTATATTATCAATGACTAATAGTACCCAAGCCTCTTAATCTAGTGAGAGAGCTTAGTTCCATACTGATGGGAACCATACACACCTTTATGGGATTCTAAAATTAAGGTGATGGTTTCTCCTCCCTCATTGTATCTAAGGAGAACTCCATCAAATAATCATTTATAGATTAATTTCTTTGAATTTCGTCCATTATAAAAGGATTAAATTCAATACTAGATGCCAGATCTGCTCCCCAATAACCCAATATGGTGGAAGAAATTTATTATGGAGATATTATATTATGGGTGACATCCATCCGGTTATGGATTTTATTGGTGTGGATATTATATCACCTTTTTCTAGTGTGGCACTTATTTTTTTGACCTCGTTCATGTCATAGAAAACAAATTTAGATACCACCCGATGATGTATAATGTGGATAACTATCTCATCCTGGTCTGGATCTATTAGATTTATGGTTCCATTATCCAACATGTTGACATAAGAGTTTTGAAAATGAAGTATGTGGATCAGTGTTAGTTCTTAGGAGAATTACACCATCAATTCCCATATGTAATCAAACAAAGGGGTTAATTCCTCCTTAAGGACATATTCCTCATTAATTTTCTTTATTACTAACTTTGATTCACCTTTAACATTTAAATAGGCCATTTTTATCTGAAGTTATAACTACAAGAATGAAATGAGGGCTTGGTAATCCACCTCATTTGCATTGTAGCCTTTTGATAGCATGAAGGAATAAAGAAAAACCACCTTTATTGGGGAGACATGCATGTTTCCCAAGCTGAATCTAGTGATATTTGCGTTATCCATTATTTTCCTCATCAGATTTAAGAGGCACCATCAAAATACATATCCCATATATAAGGAGTATTGTGAATAGATAAAACCTCCTCATTATGGAGCTCCATATTCAATGGTTCACTCTTAGGGGCAGGGTGTGATTTAAGAAAATTTGACAAATTTTACCATTTTATTGATTTTTATGACATTAACTAAATGTAAGACTACTGAAAAATGACCTCCCATCATGCTAAAAACCTAATAATGTCGAATGAATAAGGATATATTTGTGTAGGTCCATATGAAGGATCAGATGGACTTTATAGCATTACATGTAATTTCTCATCTTTTGAACCATAATGATCAATGTGAGGTTGTTATTTTCAACATCATATTATCATGTCTCTGTATCCAGCATGGTTATGCTAAGATAACATAGACTATTTTCTTAGCCTAAATCATTTTTTTTGTATAAAGAGATCACCAAGTGATCACTCTATGGTTTCTATATATAGAATTAATAGATTACCTTCGACCAGTGACATCAAAACTAATGGGTGAATAAGATATTGATTATGTTCATAAAAATATTTCTAAAAATATTGATCCTAATAATGTAATATCCTCTTCTTTATTTATCTTGGGAAGGGAAAGAATTTTCTAGCGACATTGATAATAAACTACCAGATGTTGGTGAGATTTCCTTGAATCCCTCTCAATTCTTTGTGGTTTTGTGGAGGTGGAATTTCAAGGACCAAATTGGTATTTTATAGGTTGAATTTGATATCGTGATGGTATACCATGATGTTGAGAAATTTCCTTAACATCACTAAAAAATAACATTTCAAGGGGTTCATATTCAGTCTGTATTATCAAAAAAAAATTAAAACTATTGAAGGTCAGCAAGATGATCAAAATGTTATAGATACTTGACTACTAGATCAGATATATAGAATTATAAAATCATCCCAAAAATCAGATTGAATATATAATGAATAGAATATTGTTATGCTGATCCTAAAATTTTCAAACTTAAGGTAATGATTCGATAACAAAACACCCCTTGAATTGCTCTAAAACTAGCGGATTCTTCATCCTTAGGGTACATTTTGATCTGGTTATACCTGGAGTACCTTTCTATAAAGTAAAGGGCTTAGAAGACTATTTTTTCATCAATAAACAATTCTATTATTGATATTAATAAATCATCCTTTAGGAAATGATGGACGAGATCTCTGAAATTGATGCAATCCTAGATCTACCCATTATTTTTCTCAATAGGGACAATGTTGGAAATCCATTTTTTGAAATATATTTCTTATATGTAGTTGGATTTGACAAGATTGTTGACTTCAACTTCCACGCTAATATTAAGGGATAGATGATTTTTTTTTACTAATTATTTATAACATCTATGGTCATTTGGTAGTCCCAAGTAGTGGGTAACAACCTTCGGGTCTAGTTAAAGAATTTTTATGTAGTTCCAAGTGAACACATCCCAATTCCTATTTAAAAAATAAATATATTCTTTTTATTCTTAAAAAGAAATGGCATATCTAATAAATATAGGTTTAATTTCCTCTTTTATTTTGATGTTCACTTGTTTAAGGTCATCTGTGATAGTTATGACCCCTTCTTCAAATGTCGATAGAGCATTCCGAAGTTCTTAATCCTCTCCAACCATATCCTCTTCTTCCCACTCTTCTGTATTATTTGGGGGAAAGTTAAAATAGGGGTACGGTGATTGGTTTCATTGTAAATTCTTGTAATTAAGGAAGATATTAACTTCTAAAATTTCTAAGATAAAGGAGATATATCTTTATTAGACGTACAAGATGTGTTGGCCTGAGGATATTCTAAAGAGAATATGGATGTACTCAAACTGTGGTCATCGCTATTATCCAAGACCAAAGATAAACTAGAAGTATTAGACTCTGCATATGTTATGGAGGAATGTTCATTAAGAATTATATCACTATGAGTTCCATATTAAAGTGTAGAATAAGATTCAGGACTTTTAGGTCCAACTGATGATCCATAGGCATTATTATTAAGTGAGATACTACCTCTATGAAAGTCACATTTATCTATTTACTAAAAAATTCCAGATGAGGTGATAAATAAAATAGATATCATGATTACTAGGGTCAATGTAATTGAGTCTCATGGGACTCATACAACTTTTCAGTCTCTTAGATCGAGAGTTATCATGTCAATCGAGTTGATAACAAGAATTAATTCTTCACCAAGTGCACTCCATGAATTAGTAGAAGTGTCTTTCAAACCATTTGGGGTCGTAATCTAAGTAGAATCACCCAGCGATGTCTATTTACCTTCTCTTCCATAAAAATATACCTCCATATAATGAGTTTGACAAAAATCAAAAGGGGATCTATCACTAATAAATACCCCAAATTTCCCATTGACATCATACTTGAGACACTGATAATAGGATGATGGTATAACCACAGGCACGTAAATACAAGTAATCCCCAGTTTTTTTGAATGATGTGTCTTGTTAGACTACCATAATCTCAAATTCATAAAAAAGATATCCAAATTTGGTTTTCAATTTGATCCTCACAATAGGTCTCTGCTCACTTTTATCATATCCCTGGATGGTTGGATTATAGGAGGATAGATTAGCCTCACCATAGCCCATTCACTAGAGAGTTCAGACCAAAAATAGATTTATCTCATGACTATTGTTAATTAAAACTTAGCGAACCTCAATATAAATAAGTTTATCATAGATATATTAATGTATGATATGACCCTATACAACAACCTCTTGGTCTTTTTCAGTGAACAAGATGACTCTATGTTATTTGGTAGGATGGGTTTTTATATGGTAAACTTCAACCATGGTTACTTATATATTGAATTCCTAAGGACTTAATAGGTACTCAATGAGTGCTCCTATGAGTTTTTTTGAGAGATTAATCACATATATAATTGAAATCTTGTCTAAGACAATGACCAACTACTTTAAGATTTCATATTTATGGACAATGGGTTTGGGATTTCCAATAGGGGTTTCTCTCTAATATGGGGATTCATGGAAAATGTTTTCTATGATGCTATCATTTATCCCTATTCAATGTTAGATGACTCCTTTTACATCTATAGGTTGGGTAATGTGGAATAATATATCTTTTTTAGTTAGTATATAATTGTGTGTCTCACAATTGATCCTCTAATATGATTAAGATGAATTGAGCTCCTAAAAAATTAGGAGTTGACTAATGATATTGTTAAGAATTTTAAACCACCTGAATTTGATTTTTTGATGCATATTTAGATTTTGAGACAAACTAGACTGAATTTTGAGATTGTTCATGATTGAATCTTCCCTTGATCAACCGTTATAGCCTCTCACACACCCTCTCTAATTTTTTTAGATAATTCAGGTTCACATGCAAGTTCTTCATCAGAGAATGGGTCTACCAAGTGGATGAAACTGACTGAGTTATATTGTGAGTCTAGTTTTCATGATGGTTTTGTTTGGAAATATAGTTCCCATTATTGAAATAGAATGGGTAGAAAATCTTGAAGAGTTTGAACTGTATTATCAATTGGACAATATTTATCTTCCCATTACTTAGTCTTATTGAATTGATCATTCCTATCATTAGTAGATGATTCAGATGTTAGGGAGGGATTTAGGATCACAACTAATTAGTTCAGTTATGTATTGAGTATGACATGTTCTTGATCAACCATTTTTCAGGTCAACCAGTTATAAATTTTTTTTGTGTTCCTAATAATAATCTTCTCCCATTCTTTTTCTTCATTTGAAAAAATGGTGGAGACATAGGTCACTTGTTCCAAGGGATTTTCCAATTTAACCTCTCCAGAATAAACCATATCTTGAAGCATGCTCTTAAAGAAAAAATAATTCTGAATGTTATATCCAAACATTTGATGATAGGGATAGTATTATGGGTAGTCATTGATACCAATTTCATTGGGCCTCCTAGATTCTAGAAGTTTGAGCAGGTTATTTTCCATTACAATGATGAAGTATCCTAGAACCTATTATTTCACAAAAGTGTAATTTTTATTCATTCAGTTCTAGAAACTCAAGCTACTTTCACTTTACTTCCCGATGAGGACCTTATTTATATTATGGTCTCTTTGGATATGGTTCTACATAATATTGAGTGGGATTGGGAACCAGAACCAATACCATAGTTAGCTTGAGTGTAACAGTTAATGCCTCTTCCTTACAAATAATTTTCCTTGAATTACTGGAATTTATTGAGTTTTATCCTTATTATGCAGAATGAAATCATCTAAATGTTGGGCCACTACTACTAACTCCCTAAATCAAACTAGATATTTCAATGGGATTAGCTGTGTTTGAAATTCATCCTAGAGGTTTTTCATGATATTTCCAGGAGATTCTCTTATGGGAGCTAGATATATATATATAATAGGTGATACAATTAAATCTAGAAATGAAATTCAAGACTCTCACATTTTCATTTTTATTTTGGTTTTGAGATTTCAAGTATCATTGTTTTCCTTGGTGTTTAGCTAAATTGATAGATAAATTGATGATACAAGTATTTTTAGTTTTCTGAGGATTTCCTTAGGAAGTTACTATATCAGATGAAATTTGGGACTTATAGAGTTTTCACAAAACATATACACTTGTCCACCTCTTTTTTCTTCAATGTTTCCATTATATTACTATAAGAGTAAATAAAATGTAGAAAATACTACTTGGGGTCCCCAGTACCATTGAATGTTGGGGAAGTAGAATCCTCAAATTTGGGTGGAGGATGGGACACATCCACCTATTTGGGATATGGTTTTCTATCTGGTTTTATTGGATAATTTTGTCCTTCCATATATTTTATCCAAGTAAAAAGAGGCTTAATTGATTCAATGAGATTTTTTGGTATTTATATATGAGTGGGAATGACAACTGGGGTCTGATATGGACAAATTTCCTATGTATGCTGCTATAAATTGGAAATTATTGGATTTATATAAATTTCCTAAATCAATGGAACATATGGTCCCAATAGAGGTAATTCTTGATAGTCTTTCACTATCATGTTAGGTACACTAGTTTTCAGGGCCTAAATCTAATAAGAAGGCTAGATTATTCCATAGTTAGTTGAGTACCCATTTCTAATTGGAGAACACCCATCAAAAGAGATACATTGATCCTTTCTGAAGGATTGTACTCAGTGGGAATACGTCCCTTGAGCATCTCGACATTAAGATACTTTAACTCTTCTATATTAGTTTCATATTGTGCTAGATTTTACTTGATGAAAATCGAGTCATCATCTTTGGGTATTAGGTGGGATGAAACCACACTTTTTCCTTTATCTTTATCTAAATCCCAACATGTGTATAGTAACAAGACATTTAGAGATTCCAATTTCAGAGTTTTTCTTTGATTCTTTGTGCACACACCCTCTTTGTACACCTTAGTATGGTATTCATTTTTGTTTGACACTTCATAATGTCCACTGATGTCAGTATCCTAACCCATGAAATATACTAGATTGATGGTGATGACATTTACTAAAGTTTACCATACAACTGAGATCATATCCTCATCCACCTCCATTTCATAATGGGATTTTCTTCCACCTAGGTACCTATTGAGGTATGACTCAAAATTATCCTACATATTCTTCTTCTTCATGATCTTCTTTGTTTTACATCCCCTTTATACTTTCATATTTCCTCCTATATTCTCTCTTAGAAGTTGGTTTTATACAATTATTTTAAGGGAATATCCATTGGTCTTTATCAAATTCATCCTCAATGGTGATGGAGAATTATGTATTGGGAGAAACTAAAAGGTTGACTCTTTCATAACTGATCCTAATCATGATAATTCCACTTTACTTAGATTTTGAGGGAGTAATAATGACCCAAGACCTATGGGATGGGGTTGAATTGGTCATGCATTCATCACCTCCTCATATTGTTGGGGATTTGATGATCCTAGGGGCGATAGTGGTGGAAAAAAATAATGAAAATTCCCCTTGCCTAGTGGTCTAGGATTGATCCTGAATTTCTACTATGATTGCTACTATGATGGATTTCTTGATGTTTTGTACTTTCATGCGAGAATGGGTAGGATGAAATTCATATTTTGAGTATGATATTATCAATTTTTATGATTTCATTATTTCTTGGGATATAAATTTCCTTAGGTGAGTATCTTATTCAACCCTCTTAAAATCATGATGTAGTAATTTATCAATGAATCACTCACATTGATTACACCACTTTTAGGTTTCATAAGTGACATGATTTTATTGTAACAACCAGATAAAATATGAACCTTATAGTTTTGAAACTTCAATTGAGAAAATAAAAGTGTATGATAACTTACTTTAAAGATTCCATTGATAGGGGAGTGATGTGAAATAAAGTTCTCCAGACTCTCCCTATCCCCTGATACACACATCATGTGGGGAATTAGTGATTATATTATGGATATTTCTTAGGATTATAAGGATAGTATATTGGATATTCCTATGCTTATTCTTATATTTTTGGGCTCACACCACTGATAAGGCAGAAAAATAAACATGACAATAGATCTCATGAACTATTTCCAGGTGGTCAGTGTACCCTTCATAAGATATGAGTCTTTCCTTGATATGGTAAATATTCATGAAAAATTTGAGATGAAAATCATTCACACGTTTTTCTCCTAATGCCTTTGAAATATTATACTGATCATTGGCCATGGAACATAATAAATTGCATATTTCCCTTTTCCAAATAATTCTACATATCCATGTCATCTTATTAATTTTGTGAGGAAGATTCATCCACTATGTCATACCATAGTGTCTTCTTTCCTACTGACACACTTTTGAATTTATGAAAGATTAAAATATTATTGGTAGGGTAGGGTAATATATGATTTTAGGTACTTAGAGATGATTATCATTGTTCATGATAATTTTTTGACTGGGGTGAAGTAATGTTAACTAATGATGGGGTGCCATAGGTAGCATACTTTAGCTCTTCAAGTACATCTCTATATAAAGGATTGATTTGAGTAATTTTATTTGATGTGGAAAATTCCTTTTGGGATTTAATATGGTTATGGGGAGGATTACTATAATGAATATCTTGAGGAGATCTACAAGGATAATTTTCATGGATAATCTCTATATTACCATGGGTAGGACTTCTATAGTGAATATCAAAGAGGGATTTATAGATCCTTGAGATGTTATCGAGAGATGTTGGATATCCTTAATGAAACTATTATTTATTGGGGTATGAATATAGAATTTCCCCTAATCTATGTTTTTTGTCTAGTGAGATCTCCATTTAGATATCCTCTGTCAGCCAGTCGGGGCTGTGTGTTACTAGTAATAACCCTATCGGGTGACCCTAGATTATTTTCATAATATGTTGAATAAATATTTGAGATTGAGTAGGTATATACACCTACTCTTGGTCCACCATCAAAATACATCGATGATATATTTTTATTTTTTGGAAATATTTTCTTGCTGGTGAGTGACTACTAGAGTATGAAGATAGACCTCTATGATATTGGTAGGAATATAAGCCTGCCCTGAGGTGATTGTTAGGATAAATTTCAAACCCCAAATAGAATAAGAGTATGTACTTAATACTGATCTTCATTATTCTCTAGAAATTTCCAATGATCCTCTAGAATAGGATAAGTGATATATGTCATTTTTTGTGTGGCCTTTGAATTTCATTTATGCACTCCTTCATTGGTGGGAATAATAATATGTTTCTTCCCATGTTTTTTTGTTGGGATACGCCAATGATGATCTCCCACTATTATAGAAAGGACATGATAGAAATTATACAAGTTTTTTGGGGGAATATAATCCCATAACCGCTCTTTATTTTCAATTGGAATGTGATTCTGGCCTTATTTCATAGATTATGTTCATGTCCTAAAATAATTTCTAGAATATACTAACAATCTTTTGTTGGAACAGAAATATGTGTCTGATCCCGCATTTCTTTCCTTGCCGGATTATGTCAGTGATCCTATGTAATGAGAGCAATAATATGTGCTTACTCCCAAATAGATAGAAAAAATATTTGGGTGACTTACCATTGTGGTGGTAATACGAATATGCTCATTTCCTCTTAATGTTTCTAGAATATCCTGAAGAATTTACTTTGTTGATTCTAGGATATATTGATAATTTCAAAGAGTTTTAGAAAGGATATTCATCTTCTCCTAATGTGTATCTAGAATATACATGAAGAATACTTCAATGGAATTGGTAATATAGACCCATTACTAACCTTCTTCTGCAATCGGGATACACAAATGGGCATGATATAAGAGAGAAAGAGTATATGCTTTCTCCCTAGATATAATTGATGTATAATGTCAGAATTATTCTATAGGGTCTGAGATATCATATGACTCTCTAAGCACCACCATGGTATATTGATGGGCTAAGATAGTGGGGACCAGGGTATGCACTAATTCCTTGTCTTTTTTGGTACACCACCCTAGGAAACACCCGCTCTTAGGTACCCTATCTTGATTAGCTAGGGCTAAAGGCTAATAGTCATACTCAATAATCTTTTTAGGTATTAGGTTTGTGAAATTATAGTGATAATTATGGTTGATAGCTCTTTCCTTCTAGAGTGTCTATGTGATGGTAATGGAGTTTCAGATGGGTTCCTTGATTTTCCTAAGATAATGAAGGAAAAAAGTTATCTTGTTTTGTAGAAAATATCCTGAATTTTTTGGAAGTGGTGATGGGTGTCACTAAATTTTCCACAATATTCTACTGGTGGAAAGGTCTGAAGGGATTCATGGATTAAAGGATTTTACAAGATGCCTTTGAAGTAGGGATCGTACCATTGCGATGATTCTCCCTAACAAAATAATTCATCAACAACTGTTGTAGATGCTTCATTGGTAAGGACTACCTCCTATTGGATGGAGATGTGACATTAGTGACAACGACAATATATGTATCACACTTCATTTATTCCATCTTTTAATCAAATATAGTTCCTAAAATGGTTCCGTAAGACCCATGGGAAACAATAAACACAAAGAAGCAAACCCATCAATACAATATCACTGGGAAAATCATATTCAATCGATTTCTTAGTCGGTTAATAGATTCATGTGGGTTTTAACATTTTTATTTGCATGACATGCATGAAACAAAATGGAATGATATTTTTTCTAAATCAGTTATTTTTATTATATTTTTTTGTTATCAAAATTTTCATGTTGGGTTCCCCTTTTTTGTTTCTGACAGAAAATAGAATCTTATAACATGATTCCTAAAAATGATATTTTGAGTCGATGTAAACCTTATATACCAATGGTAATTTTTCACTAGAAATTTAATATTTACACTTAAGGATGAACATTGGTTGATAATATGGGAGTTCAGGCTCATATAAACATTTTTATGGGGAATTATTTCCCACTTTGAGACTCTCTTATTCATTTAAGATATATTCATGAATCTTTCCTAAATCCCAGCATGGAACTGATTACCTCTTGAATGTAATCTAATCCAAAAAATCCATATTAGTGCAAGAATTTATTTTTATTAGTGGTTCTCCAATTTTATTAATCAATGAAATTTTATTTAAGAAACTATGGTTTAAAGCCATGTAATTGGGCACTCTAGAGTGTACCTCTATCTAGGGAGGTAGTGATTATTGTGGAATTGGGATAAGGCCTATGAAAGGGGATTCCTACGTATCCCTATAAATTGAATCAGAACCCATGTAGTTTTATGTTTCTTAATCAGAACATGTTTCAAATTTTAAGATTGCATGACATGGACCAATTCCAAGCTGTTTAAAGTCATGTACAATGGAATTTATAAGAAAAAATTTCCTAAAAATATTTAACATTGGAATTATTCATAATCATCCATTTTTGGTTGATTTCGAAGGTAATATAGACCTATGAAGATGTATTAGGTGATTACCTGGAGGGAATATGGATTTTCCGATAGGGGATGATTTCATCAGGTTTATAGACTAATGAGGATATGGGAGTTTTAGATGCTGGGTTTGAACCTTAAAGAGATATCCTAAGTATCATTATTAACTAGAACAAAAACCCATATAGTTTGAGTTGCATATTTTAAGGTCGTATGAAGATACCATACCATGCATTTTAACATCATTTGGTATAAGCATAGTCATTTGTGTCTCACACATACTGATAAAATGATTAAATAAAACCTATAATTCCATGAGAGTCATGCTTGGTGTGATAAATGAGAGATAGTAGAAGGATAACTATAAATTACATAAGAGTGTGTATTAATGGATTGAGTGGGGATCATGCATTGGGTATTCCTTGAATGTTTCTTGAGAACTAAGATAACAAGAGTGGGGATTATAATTTAATACGTGCTACCTAGATATGGATGTCCCTGGATCATTTAATTCTACAAGCAATAAAATCATCAATCAGAACCATCTTGGGTATTTTACTTGGAATGGAAGCCCATGGATATTTGGTTTATTGGGAATTAGGATGAGAATGTGGGACTAAGATTGACCAATCCTATTTCCTATTTATAAGGACAATCATTATCAATGGAATCCGTTATTGTGATTACCTCAGGGGTTTTACCTTTTTAGGAATATAATTTATGATCCTCCTTTTATTAGGAGAATCCATGATCAAAGGGCTGTGTGATAATGCACATGATATGATTATGTGGATTAGATGTATTTGAAAGAGGTTTGGATTTGGACATTTTTTGGCATTTTACCTTGGAGGAACGAATCCATAGAGGTCTTTTGTATTAATATGACCTGAGTAAGAAACCCTGGGGAAATGATACATGTGAAGGGTGTCCATTTTCCAACCAATTTAGTGATTTTTCGCAATAATTCCTATTTTGAATAGATGCCACATGAGGGAGATAGGTATTCTACATTGGAGACCCTCCTAGAAAATGGAGAGTTTATGAATTGGACCCCATGAGGAGACCTCGGGGAGTGGCTTGTGTGAAGTAGCCTTGCGAGATGGCCTCATGAGTTTTCCTCACGAGTTGGCTTTGTGAGATATGCCTTATGAGGTGGATTCATGATATGACCCTTGATAAGTGGCTTCATGAGCTCACCCTCATGAGTTTTCTTAATGATATTTCTCTAACAAGGTGTATTTGTGATCTATCACTCATAAGGTGGATTAATGAGCTCACTCACACCTGGTAGCTTCTCTTTTCTTCATCTTTGTGAGTGTTTCCTTTTTTGATTACTTATGAATTATATTTTCAAGGGAATACTTCGAATAATTGTATCTCTATGTCTCTATGAGTTTCATTGTGTATCCCGATGTCTATACTCTACCCCAAAACATAACTCAAGTATTTATAGGTGAGGGTTGGTGATGGGGCCCCTAAAATATATGAACATGTGGATATGCAACATGACCACAAAGAAAGTTGGTGATAGAAAAGGGAGCCTACAAAGGACCCTACGGGAATGTGAAAATTAAAAATTTGATTCCATAAAGAAACCATTATTCATGAGTTATATTACTCCTTGAAGTCATCTTGGGAAGGGAGTTCATGGTGGTGCCTCACCATAAAGTCCCCACATGACACTCCAGAAAAAGATGTTTCCATTTAGAAAGGCAAGGGACTTCACAATTTCACTTTACAACTCGATTTCATCATGAGGTTGGGAGTTCATGGTGCTAATTCATGATGGAGTATCTATTTGAGGTTTATGTTTCGTGGTGTTTCTTTGTGATTCCCTAGACCTGGATTCTAATGAAGGTACCCTGAGCCTGGTTGGCCACTAGGCCTCAAGCGTATCTCCCAAAATTCCAGATGTTACCGACTAGTAGTGAGGGCCTGAGGTGTATCTATGGGGAGACTATGCCCACATTACTGGAGTGTAGCACAATGGATGAATATAAAAAATAGAAGATATGCAGTAGATGAAATTTAATAAAAGAGGCATAACAGAAGCAAAATGAAATGATAAACAACTGAAACTACTGATACTCATATACAAAAGTGGATGATGATATCTCATGTATCTATAAATCTGGAAATCATGGATACAAAGCAGTAGACAATACATTCTATAAAAAAATAGAAAAAAGGAATACAAAAACTATCTCTATCATCCTGATCTCCAGCTCATTCATATGTTACTAGATCCATCCAAAGTAATCATGAAATTAAGAGACTAAAGAGGTACACTTCCCTTTGTCAACACTTGTATACATGTAGTCTTATTGGGTACCAGTGGTTTCTATATAGGGTGTGAGATAAATCTCATTAGGACACCACCAATGGTGTCTATAACATCCATTCCATTTAATATAAATTGAAATAGTGTGCAAGAATGCATATATAAAAGTAAAGAAGTACATTAACGTAAATACCCAAGTACATGATTCGACCCTTGGCTGGTGTTTGAACTTGTATCCTATTCATTAATTAATTATTTTCTCATTTTTATAAGTATGTCATGTGAGGTAATACCAGCACTGATATCCTAACATAATAATGATAGTGAAGGATCCAATACAAATAAAGGCACCCTGTAATGATAAGAATATTGACGGGGTTCTAAGGTAATAACCAAGGAAACCTTGACCTCAAGGATCACCAACTCCGTAGTAACTATAGCCTGTATAAGGGGTAAGAGTGTAATCCAAGGAGATTTGTCCAAGTAATTCCACAATAATGAATATAAAAAAGTCCAAGGAATACATCCAAGGTAAAACATGATAATCAATGGCTAGGCCTAAGGATGTAACCAATGCACCTCATGTATGTAGAAGTCATGATGGATCCAAGTATTGTATCAAAGGCATCCTATAATAGTAAAGGAGGGATCTAACTATGTCATATCAGGATTCCACTGATAGACAAAGATTGGGTTCCATGGTGGGTATCAACCAAGTAAAATGACATCCTTGAATCGAAATGGAATCCATGTGTGTTTAAGGCATTCCCTCAGGAATCCAAAAGCTAACTTGAGTCTAACCACACCTATAATGATGTCAAGGTCCATATGTAATTAGGCACTTTACAATTTATTCAGTTAATAACTAATTCCATGTAATTATTCATACCTTTTATTAAGTTCACTTGGTTAAAGCCTTGCCTTTCATTAGAGCGACAAGGACAAGGGGCATGCAACCATTATATTAATTCATTGAAGTCTTAATATTTTAACATCGTTAAATTTGATACCTTCCATTAAACATGTAAAGGGGTTCTACAAATGTGAAACCAATCCATTATATTACAATTCATTTGGCCAAGTCATATATATATAATATATACTTTCCAATTTACCATTTAACATTTATTAATCAAATTGGAGCACCTACCTCAGGCGGGTCAAGTGATTAGCATACATTGTACTTTCCATTTATCATTTAAATAGTCATTTAAAAAAGGAAGGCTTACCTTTATCAGTTTCAAGCTAAGGCACATCCAAACATTGGCAAAAACACACAAGTCAAAGCACTAAAAGCTTAAATATAGAAATCACCCTACATGGGGTGGATTTCATTGTGGATGAAACCACCAATGATGATTAACATTTATACTAAGGGTATTAGAACACTATTTTAATGACTATAAGAAAGGAATGTAAATTAAATAGAAGACTCCTGATGAAATCAGCATGCCCACATGACAATTTATAAAATGAGGAAACTTGAGGGATGAGTTATAAACCACCTACCTCATACTCATACAACTCTCCTCATCTAGCATCAGCCTCTAGATTGGCCTAGATTGGAAGATATTAGAAGAATGGTTATATGACATGAAAATAGGGAATATGAGTCTATATCTAAATGAAACTTTGAGAGAAATACAAACAAAAAATGACTAAAAATGAATTAATATCTTACTTTCATGCATATAATGAGACAGACAGATCTGAAATCAGTGTTTGGATCATGATGAAACACCAAATCCTAGGTCTATGTGTGAGAGGGGGTTCTTGAACGAGAGAGAGGGGAGGACTGATCTCTATCCGAAATAGGAAGAACATGCCTCATATTTTAAAAAGCTACTTCATCATTTACCCGACATGTAAATGCTTTACACGTAGTGTAAAGATCAGGGGTCCTTCTCCCTAGAAAAAAATCGCAACACTATGTGAAAGGTATTGGACAGGCCATTAAACATCGAGTAATAATTAAAAACCATGTAATCCAATTACATGTCATGTAATTGGCATGTATCCAGCCTTCATCCTTCATGTTCCCTTCTCTTCAAAAATAAACCAATCGGTCCATGAACTGGCTTTAGGGTCTAAACCAAAAATAGAACTTTACAAATGATTAAATTGGAAATTAAAAGGATCCATACCTAAAGGGAAAACATGTTCTTACAATCTTCCCCCTTGCAAGATCTCTTCCATGAGTTCACCTTCAAAAGGAGGAGAGACACTATTTAAGAACAAATCTGGATACCAAGCACATGCATCAGCTTCCCGCTCCCAGCACTTATCCTATAAATGGTCGTGCTGCCATATCGCCCATACTAAAGGGAAAAATCGGCCTTGAAGAGCCTTTCTTATCCTATCAATAATGTGTACATGATAATCCTCAAAAAAAGCATCAACATCTAACTAAACCTCCTCGGGATCAAAAGTATGAGATGATTTGGCATGATACCAGAGAAGCTATGAAACGTGGAAGTCATCGTGCATGGCACAATACATCTGAGGTAATAGCAACTCATAGGCTACCAGAATAACTCTCTTCAAAATCTCAAATGGCCTCACATAAAGAGGTAAAAACTTCCCTTACCTCTATATCCATCTAGGCCATAGAATAGGTGATACATTTAGGAATACACAATACCCAACCTTGAACTCCAGAGGTCATTGACGGCAATATACATAAGGATTTATGTCTAGACTGAGTAATAGACATATGCTTCTTGACCAGCTGAACCTGTTTAGAAGTCTCCTGAACAAGATTAGGACCTAATAGGGTTGCCTCTCCTACATCTATCCATCATAGGGGTTAATGGAATAACATACCATAAAATGCCTTAAAAGGATCCATTTGAATCATCGCATGGAAGATATTATTATAGGTGAACTCGATGTGAAGGATATACTTCTACAAAGAATTACCAAAGTCAAAGATGCATGCTTAGAGAATGTCTTCCTGAACCTGTATCATCTGTTCTGATTATCTATTAGTATATGGGTGAAAGGCTATGCTAAGTAGCACATGTGCACCCATCACCTTCTGCAACCCCTGCTAGAACCATGATGTGAAACGAGCATCCCTATCTGAAACGATAGTATGAGGGATCCCATGTAGTTGTATGATCTCACAGATATACAGTCTTCCCAACTCATTAACTGAGAATGTGTCCCGTATAGAAATTAAGTGGGCTAATTTCATTAGTCTACCAATGAAAACCCATACAACAACACTACCTCTAGGCGAACTCGGTAAACTAAATATAAAGTCCATGACAACTTCTTCATGTTTTCATTATGGGACAAAAAGTATATGTAACAAGACTGTAGGTATTTGGTTCCCTATCTTCAGTTACTGATAGGTGGAATTGTTAGTGATAAATCCTTTTATCTGATGTTTCATCCCAGGATACCAATATTGGCGTTGCATATCTCAATACATCTTGGATATGCTTGGATGAACTGCATACTGAGAAGATTGGGACTCACACATCAACTCTTCTCTCATATTTTTTAGGAACATAGACATTTCCATGAATACACAGGATGAAATCTCTATCCATAGACCAATATAGAGGAGGGTCATCTCCTGAAATACTCTCATGGAGAAACAATCCCTCATGATCTAAAAATTGACTACTCTTCACCTTCTCAAGGATGTAAGAGGTAACTATCAAGGTTGAGAGATAATATTGATCATGACTATAATAAAACTCTAGATAAATCTCAAAAAATGGGACCATCAATTTCCATTCATCACTGGCTTCATATACATCTTGTGCCTAAGTTTTCCAACTTAGTGCATTTACTACCGAATTTACCTTTCTAGGCATATAGAAAAGCTAAAAATCAAAGGAATGAAGATACTCGACCCATCTTTACCATATGAGATTTAGGCCACACTGTATAAAGATATATTTGAGGATATTGTGGTTTGTATACACCCTAAATCGCTCACCTATCAGATAGTGTCTCTTGTAACGTAAGGCATGGAAAACTTCTATTAGATCGAGGTCATGCATCAGGTAATTTCTATCATGAGGCCTCAACTATGAAGATCTGTATGTAATGTATCTATCCTCATGAGTCAACAATGATCCTAGGATGATGATTGATGCATTACAGAACATTTTATAGCCTCTACCAGGCTTTGTAAGAATCGGAATAAGTGTCGAGACAAGCCTCACTTTTAGCTCCTAAATGGATTTCTTGCACCATTCTGACCACATGAACTTAACACCCTTCTTTTTAAGACCACTGAGAGGTGAATCATGGCATAAGAAGTTCTGTACGAAATGATTATAATATCTAGATAGCCCTAAGAAACTCTATATATCAAACAAATTATTGGGATGCTCCTAGTAAACCATAACACTAACCTTCTCTGGATAAAAAAAACCTATGATTCCAAGATAATATGAACCCATAAGTGAAAATTTTCAATCCAGAAGTGTCACATAGAAATATTGGATAAAATATGATGCTCTCTTAGTGTACCTAGAACAATCTCAAGGTGCTTAGAATGATCACTTTGAGTGTGATAATACACCAAGATTTCATCCACATATACTATGAAGAAAGAATCCATATAGGGATGAAAACCCTATTCATTAGAGCTATGAAAATGGAAGACGCCTTTGTAAGGAGGAAAAACATGAAAAGGTACTCATACAGACCATACCTATTATGAAAAAATGTATGAGGTATATCTGATGGCCTGACTCACACCCAATGATAGACTGATCTCAGGTCAATCTTAGAGAACATCCTAGCTCCTTAGAGCTGGTAAAAGAGATCATCTATATATGGTAGTGGATACTTATTCCTAACTATAAGATGGTTCAACCATATGTAATCCATGTATAGATGAAGTTTCCCATCTGACTTCTTGGAGAAAATCATGAGCAAACCCCAAGAGGAAGTGATAGTTCATATAATACCATTGTCTCTAAATCCTCTAACTACCACTTGAGCTCCTAGAGATTAGTAGGTGAAATCATGTATGGAGGAATGGACACTATAGCTACTCCTGAAACAATTTCAATCATAAACTCTACCTATCTCTCAGGAAGTAATCTAAAAAAATTGTTGGGAAAGATGTCCCTCAAACGATCTACTACTGGATGGGATTCATCCTGAAGTAAACCCCGATCCTCCATGAATAGATTAACAATTTGGGCAGTCACTCCACCTAGACTATGATGTTCTGGTCTATCTCTAATAACCTGGACATCCCACTCACCCTTTTATAGATAAATTCTTCCCTCTAGTGATGTAAATGATACCCTATGACAATATAATTATACAAAGGCATGATACATAACCAACCAATACATCCTGATAATGACATCGAAGCCTGTCATCTCAAGGAAAAATAGGTCCCACAAGAAAGGGTAACTGCCTACCTTTAGGGGAAAATCCCTAAATTTGTGTATTCCCTCTGACCTTATTCCCAATGGTGTATCCATGTTCATTACACCATAGTAAAATTGTATTTCTAGCCTGAGACTTTGCAAGGTGGATAAGGAGATGAAGGAGTGTGAAACACCTATATCAAGTAAAGAAGATACTATAGTGGATGATACTATAACAACACCTCATATATTATATGGACATGTAACTTGATCCTCGGGTACCGGCTATAGTGCTTGCAATTGACCTAATCCACGACCCCATGCTACAGCTAGACTACCATGATCAAAACCGCTCTACTGGTTCTCCTAGTGATATGGATTCTGGATACCATGGACACAAATTTCTCCTCATCTAGTCCTTATGGTGCTACTCTAACTCCCCTCCTAACATGGCGTAAAATAACCTTCCCCCAAAGGTGTAGATGGCATTGAACCTCTTCCACTAGAAGCTGATGGAAAGGTCCGACAGAATCTCTAAAGATGCCACATACTTATGCAAGTTTGACACTCTAGTGGATATCTATCACACTGAGCCTTCATATGCCCCTATAGTTCACACAGATGACACACCATATAGCTACCATCATGGGTAATATGACTGCCACTTCCTTGATGAGAAACCTCAAGGGATTACTTTCTACTAATAGAAGAACTACTGGCCTACCACATCACTGATCCTCTATGCTCGGTACTATCTCCGTCCCTCAGGTTTCACTTAGTGATAGGAGCATGATTGAATATTTCATAGAAAGTAGGTAGGTGAAATACATTCACCCGAGTACAGATGGCATACACGATCCCATCCTCAAATCGTCTAGTACATAAAATCTCATCACCAGCTAGAAGTGATGCAGATCACTGTATCTCAATGAAATGCGTTGAATACTACATAACTAACATAGAAACTTACTCAAGATGCATGAACTCTTTGGATCTATCAGTTCTCATCATCTGAGGAAAGAACTGATCATAGAATGTAGTTTATAAATTATCTCATACCATGCCCTGATGAAGACCATCCTGGTTAATAACATCCCACCAGCACTTTTCCAAATCATGAAACATGTAAGTAGCAAGCTTGACCCTCTGCTCTAGAGGCATCTTCAAATGCTCCAAGATAGAAAGGGTGGACTCTATCCAAGAATCAGCAGTCTGTGGACCACCATCCCCTAAGATGCTAGGAGGATGATGCTGCTCAAACTCATGCATCATATCATCCATTGTGGGTGCAGGCCACGAAGCACATTTCATGGACTGCATCAGACGTAGGAAACTATCATGAACCTAAGTGTCAGTTCCCATATCATGTACAGTAGGCGGTGCCTCAAATGGCACTCTTGGCAATAATACTGATAACTCAGGGCCCATAATTTATAGAGTATGGTGGTCGCCACGCTCTCGGCACACGACACAAGGACATCTCTATGGCATTGGTCTACAAATACCAGTAACACACCTTAGATAATCTTTAAACAGATAGATAACAACACTAGCGGAGGCTAAATAGAAGAAAAGGCTCACTACCCATGGTATACTTCCCCAACCACCCACTTATAAGGCCAGGTATTGATAAGTATTCAAGCATAATTTATAGGGGTTCCAATAGATGAAGGGTTAACTATACCTCACCTCATTATTTACTGGAAATCATTTTATTTTTTAAGTCAAGTTTCACTTTTACAATTTTCATTTAATTATTTTCATATATCAAGGTTCATTTAAAATGGATTTTCATTCCTAGTGAATCAAGGCCAATAAAACTTATCATAGAAATCAACTCCCATTTAATTTTTAATATAGTGTATCGACTCAATAAATTACTCATTCCAACCCATGAGGACTGATACACCTCATGAATTGTCATAAGCAATCACTCAATCGCATCCAGAAAGTTGCTCGAGCATAATATAACTACCAAAACATCACTCAACTATCAAAAACATATCAAGAAAATAAAAGTAGTGAAATTATCATATATGGCATGACAGTATGCATGGCATGTGAATTATAGGTGCCTATAACGATGAATGAAACAATTATCCTTTCCCTCATATCATTGGGCCAAGGAAAAAATAAGATCCTCAATCAGAATAAGAATCAACAACACCACCTAGTATGTGTGTCACCCAATGGTTAAATGATATTAATAATAATAAGTAAGAGCAGAACAACAATTATAATTCGAGCAACTCAACTTTTATCCCAAACATGGGTTTATGACACCCAAGCATGAATTATGACCAAGTTCCAAGCATCCTTAATATCCAATCTATTGTCTCTAAATATTAAATCAAGAAAGGAACATTTGATACCACTTTGTAATGTCCCGGGCCTGGAATCCGCTGAAGGTTCCCTGATCTCGGTTGAACACTAGACCTCAAGAATATCTCCCCAAACTCTAGATCCTATTGACTAGCAGTGAGGGCCTGAGGTGTGTTCATGGGGAGACTATGCACTCATTACCATAGTGTAGCATAAAATATGAATATAACAAAATAGAAGATAAATAGCGGAGGCAATGTAATAAAAAAAGGCACAACAAAAGCATTCTAAAGTGATACAAAACTAAAACAACTGATATGCATATACAAAAGTAAATGGTGATATGTCATGTATCTATAGACCTAGAAATCATGGATACAAATCATAAGACAATTCATGCTATAAAATTGTAGAAAAAATGAATCCAAAGACTATCCCCAGCATCTCGAACTTCATCTCATTCATTTGCTACCATCTCAATCCTAAGAAAGCAAGCAATCAAGTGCCTAAAGCGGTACATTTCCCTTTGTCAACACCTCCCTACATGTAGTCTGCCCAGGTACCTATGGTGCCCAAATAGGGTGTAAGATAAATCTTAGTAGGCCACCACCAATGACATCTATAATATCTAGTCTATGTAATGTAAATTGAAATAGTGTGCAGGCATGCATATATAAAAGTAAAGCAGTATAGTAACGTAAATACCCAAGTACCTGCTTTATCCCTCGATCGGTTCCTAAACATGTAACCAATTAATTAATTAATTAAGTTCTAGATTATATAAGTAGGTCACATGAGGTAATACCAGCATTGAAATCCTAACATAATAATGATAGTGAAGGATCCAAGACATAGTAAGAACTGTAATGACAACAATATTGTTGGGGTTCCAAGGTAATAACCAAGGCAACCTTAACCTCAAGGGTCGCCAACTCAATAGTAACTGAAACCTAGCTAAGGGGTAAGAGTGTAATCCAAGGAGCATCATCTAAGTAATTCCATAATAATGAATCTAACTGAGTCCAAGGAAGATATCCAAGGTAAAATGGGATAAGAAATGGCTAGGACCAAGGATGTAACCAAGGAACATCATGTCCATAGAAGCCATGATGGAACCAAGTAGTGTATCCAAGGCATCTGATAATAGTAAAGGAGGGATCCTATGATGTCATAGCAGGCATCCATTAATAGAAAAATATCGGGTTCCAAGGTGGGTATCAACCAAGGAAACCAACATCCTTGAATCAGAATGGCGTCCATGAGTGCTCAAGGAATTCCCTTAGGAATCAAAAAGCTAACTCGAGTCTAACCACTACTATAATGATGTCATTGTCCATATGTAATTAGGATCCTTACAATTGATTCAGTTAATAATTAAGGTCATGTAATTAATCATACCTTTTATTAAGTTCACTTGGTTCAAGCCTTGCCTTTCATTAGCGTGACAAGGCCAAGGGGCAGGCAACCATTATATTAATTCCTTGAAGTCTTAATCATTTAATATGGTTCACTCTGATACCTTCTATTAAACATGGAAAGGGAAGCTACGAATGTGAAACTAAGCCATTGTATTACAATTCGTTAGGCAAAGTCATATATATATATAATATTTTCCAATTTACCATTTAACATTTATTAATCAATTAAAACACTTACCTTAGGTGGGTCAAGTGATCAGCATACATGGTACTTTCCATTTACCATTTCAATCATTTAAACAAGGATTACCTTTAGCAAGGTCAAGCTAAGGCACACCTGAACAGTGGCAGAGACACACTAGTCAAAGCACTAAAAGCTCAAATATGGAAATCACCCTACATGAGGTGGATGTCATTGTGGACACAACCACCAACGATGCTTAACATTTCTAGAAAGGGTCTTAGAACACTGTTATAACAACTATAAGCAAGGCATATAAATTAAACAGATGACACCAGATGAAATCAGAGCACCCACATGACAGTTTATAAAATGAAAAAACTTGAGGGATGAGTTATCGACCACCTACCTTGTACTCGTGTGACTCTCCTCATCTAGTATCATCCTATAGTTTGGATCGTATTTGAAGAGATCTGAAGAATGGTCATATGCCATAAAAATATGGAATATGTGCCTGCATTTAAATAGCATTGTCAAGAGAAAGAAAAAAAAAGAACGAATAAAAAAGAATTAAGATCTTACCGATGCGCATCCAACAAGATAGAAGAATCTAAAATCGGAATCTGGATCACACTGAAACACCAAAGCCTGGGTATTGGCATGAGAGGGGGGTTCTTTCACAAGAGAGAGGGGAGGGGTGAGCTCTTTCCAAAAAAGGGAGGCCCTGCCTCCTTTTTTTAAAAAAAATGCTTGGGTATTTACACATCGTGTAAAGCTCAGGGTCCTCCCCCCTAGAAAAAACCCTCTATATGACGTAAAAGGTCTTGGAAAAGCCATTACACATCATGTAATAATTACACTGTGTAATTCAATTAAATATTGTGTAATTGGTATGTTTCCTGCCTTCAGCCCTCCTGCTCCATTCTCTTCAAAAACAAACCAATCGTTCCATGACCCGAATTTAGGGTCTAAATCAAAAAAGAGATCTTTAAAAAATATTAAAGCGAAATTAAAAGGATCCATACCTAAAGAAAAAAATCAAGTTCTTACATGCTTCTTGGGGTTAAGGGTTTGTAGTGCATCACATGTGCTTTAAGGGTTATATTATGCTTCACAGACACCTTCCTTGTGTTTTCATTCTCAAATTGAACTTCAATTATTGTTTTTAGAATTCATGGTCCTCAACAGACCTCATATGTGTTTCAAATCTAGAAAAAAATTCATAAGATATTCACTTCACTGATCATAATCAAACAAATAGGACACTTAAATCCCCATTTATCATTTCTCTAAGAGGTGTCTCAATATTCAAGGAATAAGACATCAATTAAACATGAAAATTTAACTAGTCTACTACTCATACATATACGAATGAATAAGATTCACTTGTATCAAACATAGTAGAGATCACAATAGAAGCATTAAGTAGAGTACCTTGAACAGTCATATGTCATGTCTCTGAATCCTTTGGATCATGCTTTGTAGAAAATAATTATCCTTAATTCTTTTGAGCATGATCCTATCAATGATTAATAGTAGTCCTCATCATTGATTCAACTCTGGATTGCTTTGAATTATCTGTAGGCATCATCCATCCCTATGTTAGGCTAGAGGATCCAATACTAGTCTCCCTCAAGTGGTAACTGCAAAACTTATTCATATGGTAAATCTTCCTACACCGATGACATTCCTTGGGTTTATGAGAACACTGCCTCCTCTAGTGATTAGTTCTACTAAATTGGTAACACCCAACCTATATCCTCACTCGAGATGATCCCGAGTTCGCTAATTTCTCTTGAGTGCCTCCCTATTGGGAACCATCCCATTTATTATTTTTCTTAAAAAATGATTTCCTTCCTCAGGCTCGGGAACAAAAAACATTCACGCATTGAATGTCCATCATACCTGCTTCTTCTACATCTTCCTTTTTCACCAGTGCTACATAGATGGGTAAATGAAACAAAATCACCCTCGATCAAATCTCAGGTCAAATTATCATATCAAACCTTCATTCCTTCATACTGTAATTAGTGAATATATCTAGTTTAAAATGAACCAGATCTATAAAATGAGCATTATATTCTAACATTGTCATGTTCTGCTACTATAATTCTAAGAACTCCCAAGATTTTCTTATCTTTAACTTCTTTGAGTAAAACTGCTAACTAAACATTTTATGGAATCTGATCAAAACACTTATGAGATGCTCCCTTGAGCATGTAAGTAGAAAATTGCACCTTCAACGCCCTAGGAGTACAAAGAAACCAGAATATTTAGTTGATTTTCGCCAACAAATTCTCAGATTCTTACACTAGTCCTCTATCACCCCTAAAGACAGGAAGATTCTACCTCTAGAAAATCGAGGCTCAATCTGCTTCCCCAAGACACTCTTAATCCATCCTGTTTCGATGTGCTTTGAACTAATGAACTCAATATTTCAAGAACACTTTCCACATTCCCACCTCATTCCTCATGAATAATCTCTCTACATGGAAGTTTTTCTATAATTCTATAAAAGGTAAAATCAAATGATGCACCAACCAGAAATTCCATCTACCATGGTCAAAAGAGTCTTAGAACCTAAAAAAACACAAGCTTTTGATCCTACGTGTAAGTGGATCTATTTGAATTTCAATGAATCATTCATTTCATAATCAAGATCCACTCAAGAATCGATAAAGAATTTCAACCAAATTCATCTTAAAACTATAATATTTAAAAAAAAAACAATTGAAATCACTTTCAAAACTAATTCTAAGTAATGGAATCATTTTAAAAATTCAATGTGCATGTATGCCATCTTTCTTTACACATGCTTACCATGATGGATGAACACACTGTCCATCTCAACCCATTATGGGTAAAGTGACCTATAGGGCACAAATAGGGTGGGAATAAGGTCATGTTCCGCTGAAGAAACCGAATCAATTGAGGGAGAAGATCCATGAATGCTAAGCCTAATCCATTTGCAGACGTTGATTCAAACCTAGCTCAGGATTCAAGTGGTGCCAACAAGGATCTACCGAAGTTAGCGAAGCTTGCTGAAGAAGGAAATGCCAATTCTGAGTTGGGATGAAACAAATTTGGTGATGTTGGAGATTTGATTGCATAAGGAATCCCAGAAGCTAGCTCAATGCGAATCTAGGGATTGTTATATCGTAATGAGCCGTTTGAAGGAGGATTTACTGAGTTCAACTGGAATCAGGGATGGGCGGAGCCAGGAATCAACGCTGGTTGTTGAAGATGATGACATGCCAACTCTGATCGAAGCAACAGACTTCGAGCGAGTGTGATTAGAGTCTGCAAACTCCCGATGAATCTAACTTTGGATGCAGAATTCGGTGATCATGATGTCGGTTGGTTTGTTCTCTGCGCAGGGGTTGATGAAGAGACGATGGGGCATCGACTCTTCTCCAACGCTGCGGGTGCTGTTTGGGAAAAGAATCCACTCAACGTAATTGATCAAATGTCTTTGTTAGCAGGGAGATGTGGGAAGATTCTAGAGCCTGCTGGAAGAGCGGAGGAGATGCTGGATTATTCTAGAGCCTGCTGGAAGAGCGGAGGATGGGGATATCGAATTTTGTTATTGGAAGATTCTAGAGCCTGCTGGAAGAGCGGAGGAGATGCTGGGAGGTCACTTTTTGCCCAAGCATAGAGCACATGGGGATATCCAATTTTGTCATTGGAGAATTACTATACTCACTAGGGATTCAAGCACGCCACATGAATGTTCACGGCCTGTTAGTCAGGACCTTTTTGTTTCATTTTTGAATAAGTATACCGATTCACCTCTATATTCTCATTCCCTATTCACGGAGCCCAAAATGGAATCTCCTTCTTCCTCTCTTCTCATTCTACAATTCTAGTTCTCCACTGTAAATTCACGTTGATTGTTTATTCTTTTTTTCTTTGTGTTTTGTGATCTTGAACCTTTAGAAATGAAGAGTTAATTTGGAAGCTCAGAGCTGGGTGTGAAGCTCTAACGCTGCTTGAAAATCTGAACTTCATGTTGATCATTGTCTTTTTACTTGCTTTTGGCGGAAAATGACAGTGTAAGTAGTGATGATAGTGGACAACCACTAATATGAAGTGTTTGTTACCCTTTCCTCTTCATCTCCCCCTCATTCGTTTACTTGCTTTATCAAGCATATGAGACAGGAAGTGTGATTGATGATCTCATAAGGATCACTTCACCTATGAAGATATTCTTTGACGAGGAAGTTCAATTGGGTGATTCTTTCACATTTGGGAGAACTCTCGTGCATAGAGGTGGTTCTATGCATGTATGTTCACTTTTATGGGCGAGCGAGGTGTGTGACTTGAGAAATTGAACATGCACTGAGAGAGGTTGAGTGTAGTTGGTCTTTTACTTCAGTAGATCTATGATAAGTACTTGAAGAGTGGATTAACTCAAACCTTATTCTCACTGACTTTATTCTCCTCTTTCTTACCGTTGTTCCTCTTTGTTGTTTCTCCCATTCTCCTGCCATCATTATGTTTTCATTCTGCCATCACTATGTTTTTGGTGAATCATTTGAATGAGCGATATTACTTCCTTTATAAATGTATCTATGACTGCCCCTTATGGTGGGGGCACTATCAGATTTTGATGCCATTGCTGGGGAAGTAGTGACTATTTTAGTGATTTTTCGCTTTTTCTTTAATCATTATTACTCATGCCAATTGTGATGAACTTATAACTTCTTGAATCTTTGTCACTATTAGAAAAATCTCATGTGTAGGAACTCACTCAAGCATTGAAAGATGTGGTGAACTTGACATTTGAGAAAATGCTGAAGCTACCTCTAATGAAGGACCTGGAAGCTATTGAATGGATCATGGTCTTCCTTCGAGTTGCCTACTCAGCCCAATAGGATAAAAGGAAAAGGGAAGATATGCAGTAATTTTTAAAGATAAATCTGAAGATGAAACTACGGGAGATATGCAGTTGCCCACATTTGAACATGCAATGCTCATCAATGAACAACCAAAACTAAAAAGTCAACTTACAGAGTATCATTATAAGGGCTGTCAAGAGGAGGGACCTACTGAAATTGAACAAGCTGGATCTATGTTGGAAGATCAACTGATTTCTACTTTTTATTGGTGGGATTGTTCATGTACTGATTTGTTTAATTATTTTTCAATACCTACATAGGTTTTACTAACTCAAGAAACCCTCTCTTATCCTTTAGAATACACCACAACTAAAGTTGTTTACTTTTAGAAGTTTTCAGAGGAGGTTGACTACCTTACTCTAGCCTAGGAGATACCCCCAGGGCCCATGATTCCTCTTAAAGAAAAACCAACAGAATAAATTTAGGGAGATCACTAATTAATGGAAAAGGCTGTTTTTTCTTTTGCTCTTGATGTTACCGAAACTCATTTTCATGTTGTTCCTCCCTATGTCGATATTAAATAACCAACCGAGCCTTGTGATCTTTTAGAGATATTTGAAGGAACTAAACATGCACCTGAGTTGGAAATTTTTGAATTCCTTGTTTTTGTTGAAATTTCAAAGTTGGGAGGAAGAGGAGATGTTTGTCCTATGCACTGAGGTAAAATGGGATGTTAACACATCTTCTGTAGTAAAATAGTAAATGATTTTTTGGCCTAAAATAGAAGACAAGTCCCATCCAAGAGCTGAATTCCTACAACATGTACACCCTAAACCTCAATATGAAGAAGAGGGGAAGTGCCCATACTTTTTGTTTTTCTTTCCATTAGTCCACAAGACATGCACAAACAAGGAGTGTATCTTAATTGAAGCTGATAAAGGGGTACATCCCAAGTGGAAAACCATTGAAGTTGGAATGAACAAATTATAGTGGTTCTTATGGAAGAAACCACAAACTCCATCAGATTGGGGTTAACCCAAAGACTGTCCAGCTGCAGACAGTAAAAATACCGCACCCCTTGGGGGGGGGGGTGCTCCAAAGATTATCTTATGGTTTATTTTTTTCCTTTTTTATTTTCAATTTTCGTAGTGTCTTTAATTGTTTGAATGTATTCTTTGTAGGAAATAACTCGGAAACACATTCATGAGGGGAATGACTGATACAAGGCACCTAGTTGAAAAGTGAGGACTAATTGTGGAAGAATCAACTATTTTTCATGGACAAAAGGAGTTGTAAGCTTTAGTTTATTGGATCAAACCCCCCTTCACTCAACCTTGGTTGCTTTTATTTCTGAAATTCACTTGGAAAATACTAATGTTGATTTGTTACACCTTTTAGAGAATTATATTGCACAACCACTAGACTTACTCAGAGGGAAAAGGGAGGTTATATTTGTATGTGTTTAAATTCAAAAAGATTCTACATATCGAGTGAGTATTATTTTACTTTCTGTACCTTTTTAATGCTACCCATATATTTTGAAATGCTATTTCTAGTGGTGGAGGTTGAAAATTTTCTGAATGTGTGGTGCTACATGATGAAATTATTGATTAAGCCTACTGATCACTGCTACTCACATGATAATCATTGACTAAAATCAATTTTTTTTCATGATCATTCTTATACCCTTTTGAAAATCAATTGCGAACTCAAATTGTTTTCATGCCTCTTTTCTAGATAATATTTTTTCTATTCTATAATATTTTTAAGTGGTGGCTAGTGAAAAGCCTGTGCTTATTATGAATTGTTTGCTTGTATTTTCTTATGTGGCAGGACGATTTTTAAACTAGCTTGTAACCTTTCAAACATACTGTGAACTTCTGAATTTCCAGCCTATTTTGAAAAAAATATCCCATTCTAGGATTCAATATTGGGGATTTTTGTTGGTTTTAATTATGGGGGAGATGGGTCTTAAAATATACCTTAATTGCTCTTCAATGTTATACACATCAAAAACCCTAAAAAAATCATTTTTTTAATTTCCTCACTTTCAAGAACTACTTTATGATATTATATATGTTTTTAAATAAATTTTAATATTGTTTTAGGAAATTGAAATTCAATATTGTCCTTCCTAGGTGATAATTTCATACTAGATTGGGGGATTTCTTTGGTTCTGAAATTGTTACATTTTTATGATTGCTGAGTGAAAGTTGTTCCCTGATTTTATGGAAGTTCTATTTTGGAACTAAAAAAGGGAGTTTGATTTGATATATGTTTGTGGAATTGAGATTATAACTTGAGGTAACTTGTTATTTGAACTTCAACTTAATAACTAGGTTATTGAGAAATAGAACACCTCAAGGAGACAACTCAAAAGATAATCATACACGTCCTTTAAAACTAGAGTAAAATGGCCAATTGAGATCTCACAATGAAACTCTGAGATATTAGGAACTTTAAAAAATTAAATAAATTAAATCTATTATCAATTCAATAAGTTTTATACACATTGATGGATAAAAAAATTAAACAAAGTACCTAAGTTTCAAAAATGAATTCATTCAGGTGAGAGGAATATTGAACCCAAATAAAGGAGGGAAATGAATTATAAGAAAATCATTTGAGTTGTATAAATGAATTAGAAAATGGAAATCAAGTGTGAGGAACCAAGGAGAGAGCAAGGATTGAAAATTGCTTCAGGTTAATGTTTTTATTCCACTTCAATATAATCTGTTGCACTCCGAGGATTGATACTTGAATTTGGATTGAAGTTAGGTAGTAAATGATTATTATATAGGAGGCATAAAAAATTTTATCAATGGAGGAATCTTTGATTTTCATTTAACCTGGTAAGTGTATTTGAACCTGGGTATGATAATATATTTTTATTAGTCATCTTTCTAAATAAATAAAATTCATGGTATTTCCCATGAGTGCAATAGATTATGTGTGATGGAGTTTGAAGTTTCCTATTTTTAATACATTTTCCACATCATTTTTGGGAATTTATTGAGAGATTAATACTAAAAATATGCTTTGAATGAGAAAATATTAAATTTGGATCAATTAAATTCTGAAACTATAATTTTTTGAATATCTTGTATTAAATTGGTGTTTTGGAAATTTAATGATTAAAAAATATTCTGTTTCAGTTCTTTATTTTTAAGAAAAATTATTTTCATTATTTTGAGGAATTTAAATTTAAATAATATTTTGGAAGGGATTTTGGTGATTTCAAATTTCTTGAAATAATTCTTTTACAATTCCATGATTTTTTTTACATTTGTTTGAAATTCCTTTTTTTTATTTGTAGAATTATTTGACAATTATTGTTTTGGATTTTTGAATTATCATTTTAAATTTATTATATTAGATGAATTTTTATTTTTGTTTGTTTGTTAGGACCTATAAAAAGTTTGGGAAACTCCCGAAGTGATAGCCTGAAAGAGGCACGGTCAGTCAAATGACTATAAGACAAGTAACCGCCCGAAGAAGAAAAAAGAAGCGACTACATGTCTAAATTTTGGGAAAGTGTTGAACTAGTCACAAGAAGGCTTCCAAAGTCACTCATTGTGACAACCCTACTACATGGATAAAGATGAACTGACCGCATGCCTATTTACAACCTTCCAAAAGACTATATGAAAAGTTACCACATAGACCTACCCAACCCACCACAAGATAAAAGATCAATTTACCATGAGAAGACATGGTCACTCAACCAATCATGCCTAGGAGAATCCACCACATGAACAACTTCAAGATACCATAAGAATAATCTTCTGTAAAAGCTAATAAACATTGTATCTCAACCCGAAGCTGAAAATGAAAACTGAAACACTAAAATCGAAACTGAATATAATAAAAGATCAAATTGATCAAATAAAAACCAAATGGGAATGAGTTTATGTTTCACTGAAGAAGAATAACCTAAGTTGGATGAGGTTTATGAAGCTGAATTTTTTGAGGAAGAAGACCCATGAATGCTGAGACTGAACTGTTCGCATACATTGATTCCAACCTATCTCGGGATTCTAGTGGTTCTAACAAGGATCAATTGAATTTGATGAAGTTTGTTGAAGAGGGAAATGATTATTATGATCTTGGATAAAGAAAATCTACTGATTTTCACCTATTCATGTTAGAGGTTAGATTTCATTTGGAATCATCGAATCTATCTCGACACGGATCTGGGGATTATGATATCGTAATGGTCTATTTGAAGGAGTATTTACTAAGTTCAACTAGAATCAAGGATGGGTGAAGTTAGAAATCTACTCTAGTTATTAAAGATGATGACATGATGACTTTGATTGAAGGAACCAACTTTGAGCTAGTGTGATGAGAGTCTAAAAACTTTCAACGAATCTGAATTTGGATGTGGAATTACTGATGGAGGAAGTTCAAACCAAGGATAAGTTGAAGTTGAGTTGGAATATATTAACTTGATTGATTAAATTTAATTAAATGTATGATAATTTAATTAGATGAAGTTTTGTGATCATGATGTGGGGTAGAATACTATTTCGTTTGTTCTATGTGTTGGTGTTGATGAAGATATGACGGGGCCTCAAATTTTTTCCAACACTGTAGCTATTGTTTGGGAATGGAATCCACTCAACATGCTTGATCAAATGTCTTTGAAATCTAGGGATTAATAATGATGAAACCCATCCAAACTGATTGAAGGTGGGGATAACTAAAGATTAAATTCTAACGAACTAATCCAATACTGAAGAAATATTAGGTTTGTTTTAATTTAAAGGCCTGATTCATAGTAATCCCATGTTAACGGTTAACGATCCACCCAAGTTCAATGTTGGAGTGGGTTTAGGATTCATAAATATTGATGTGAACTTTTGGTAAGATATTACCCACATTTCAAAGGCCCATAAAGGGCACTTCTTGAAGAGTGTCTTAGAAAATCGATTACCATGCATGGGCCAAAAATCTGACGCAAGGACTTGTTAGTAAATTAAAGGCGATGGGATCCCTAAATTATAAAAAATCATAAATCAAAGATAAAAAGGGGAGATCAAATCTGGGAGATGTAGGAAGATTCTGAAGTTTTATGGAAGAGTTAGATGCTAGGAGGTCACTTATTACCTAAGCAAAGAACATGGGTTGTCACATTTTGTTATCAAATAATTATTACACTCACCAGATATTTACTCAAATATGATGAATATCACCTAAAATTGCGGCATTTGGATGTTTGATTCTTATTAGTTAGGATGTGGCCTCTTTTTCTATTTCATTTTCGAATAATAATGGGGATTCACATCTATATTCCCATTCCTAATTCATGGGACCCAAAGTGGAATATTCTTCTACCTCACTCATCATTCTTTAATTTTGGAACTCCATTGTAAATACATATTGATTTTTTGTTATTTATTTGAGTATTGTGATCTCAAACCTCCAAAAAAGAGAGATAGTTTTCCAACCCAAAACTAGGGAGGTAAGATCTAATGATGCTTGGAGATATGAAATTCATGTTGATCGTTATCTTCTTCCTTTCTCTTGGTGGAAAGTGATGGTGTAATTGGTGATACGAGAGCACAACCACCCACATGAAGTGTTTTCTACCTTTCCCATTCTCCTTTTAGTCACTCAATCAAGTGTTTAAGAGAGAAGTGTGATTTATGATCTGATAATGATCACATTGTCTAAGAAGATATTCTTGTATGAGGAGGTTTAATTGTGCGATTCTTTCAATTTTGGGAGAAATTTGATGAACTAGAAGTGGTTCTATGCATGCATGTCCACTGTTTTAGGTGAGAGAGTTGTGTGATTCTAGAAATTGAACATTCACTAAGTGAGGTTGAGTGTTGTTGGCTTTTTACTTTATTAGGTCTATGATATGTAGTTGAAAAGTGAAGTAACTTAAATTTGGACTTGTTCTTGTTGGCATTATTCTCCTCTTCCTTGATATTTTTCCTTTTGTTATTTTTCCTATTCTCATACCACCAATATGTTTTCATATCATTTTCATTTAATTATTCAAAATATAAAAAAACACAAAAATATTTTAGGAGAATCACTTTAACAAGGAACACTGATTCCTTGAGAGTGACCCCTGAGTTTTCCACTATGCTATATCTAGGGAGATTATAAATTCATCTCTTACTTCCCCTTATGGTGGGGGTACCATCATACATGCACATCAATATGTGTTGGTAGGGGTGAGTATGAGAATACCTTATAAGACTTCCCCAAATAGAACCCATGAATTCCCATGATAAACCTACTCCCAAATATGTCATCAATACCATTGAAAATAGTTTAACATATGTCATAAAAATAGTTTATCATGAATTTAAAAATAAATCCAAGCCAACAATAGAAAACTACTCACACTAGTGTTTTAAAAAAAGAGCTACCCTTCCCAATTCACTCCAAACATCAAAACCAATGTTAGTCATAATAATTTCTGGAGACTTGAGAAATATAAAACATACATCCACAAATATTTTGTTATGATCATAATATAAACTCATTTTTTATCATCACCAGCTAAGTTTTTGCTCAAAATAATGGCCCTTCTCATCCATATTACAAAAAAATATGGATACTACTTATTATTTACTCGATGTTTCTATTTTTCCCAAATATTACTAGTCATTGCCCACACCCATGTTATTTCAATTAACAAGAACTATTTTTCTTCCTAAAATATTTTTCCCAAAAAATTCTATGAAAACCATAATTATAAATTTAAAAAAACCCAAGATATAAAATCTAATTTTCCAAAAAATCCAGGTTTGAAACAAATCCCATGGTTTTTTCTAAAACCCCCAAATCCTAGTTTTGTAAAATACAAAGAAGACCAATTTTTTTATCAAGTAAATTTCAAGAAAAATATTTGATAGAAACCTATGTTAGGAAATTAATAAAAAAACACATCAACCATAAAATAAAAAATCACAATTCATCGAGTAATTCTTAGGATCCAAATACCTTAGATGGTGAATATTTTAGATCAACAAAACCTTATATTTTAATTCAATAGTCATGATATAATCTAAAAAAACGAGAAAAACAACAAAATCAGCATAATTATGCCATTCAATATCCAATACTCCATAACATAATCACTCTAGATCTTCCATATATGATAGATTTACCTAAAGAGATAGAGAGAGATGATCTGAGATAATCACTGTTACCTAATCTATGACATGTCATTGATCTATTAAACCTTAGATACAATAAAATTATTCTATGGAGAATAAACCCCAAAGTAATTCCGAAGTAATACAAGGTTCATCCAAAGTGAAAATAGGGTGTTAATGAGGTTCTAGGAGGCTAAAAGGGGTTTAAAAAACTTATAAAGTACAACCCATAATCGATTGCATGGTTGTGATGCATGGTCATGAATAACTTTGATAAAACACTATTTTTTGAATATTTTGTTGATAATAAATGACATAATTTTCTCACATTGTGCTAAATATGTTCATTTACGAAATATTTGGGATTAGATCATTCATTTGAAAATTTGATTAAAATTCTAGTTTTACCCTTTTAAAATAAACTGTAGTATTTCACACATAAATATTTTAATATGAATTATCTGAACATAAATTTTTGTAAAAGTGTTCCTCATTTAATTTTCTAAAACTTTTATTCAGGACACTAGAGCTCAAGAGTCCATTTGGTTGGTGAAAATGGGCCATGAAGTCAAAGTTGGGTTGGACTTGCCAGAATGGACATGGGTTCTTTATTTGGGCCATAACTTCTTCATCTGTGCTTGTATTAGACCCAAATTTTGAGAGGATCTCGGAGATTCATTTTCACACAAATCATCATTCCGGTAGGAGAGCTGGTTCATGCGTTTTGGAGGTCAAATGGGTAGTACAAGTTGTATTAAAATATTTGGCCGAGATTCCCCATTCACACTTAAAACCTCTTTAAATCTAGCCTCCCCTCCACTCTATAAATTAGTGTTTTTCACATTTTGAGAGGTTGGTAAGTGAATTAGGAGATTGTAGGCAGAGGATAATTGGTTTCACCCAAATTCTCCAACCATTATAAGAGGGGTAGCTCTTGAAGCAAGGATCCCCTCATCGAAGCCTCCTTCTCTTCCCAATGTTGTAATATTTTCATTTGTGTATTAAACTTCATTGTTATTATTTTATTTATTTTCTTTTCTTATGTTTTGTTGAAATTTATTATTCTCTTAATATTCCTCTTTGTGCTGGAATTATTGAGTATAAGAAAGATTGGATTATACCCATTATAAACCGTTGTAAATGCAATTCGCTTCTACGATGATTACGCCACCCATGGAAGAGTAGTCTTTTTAGTAATCGATCTATCTCTTACCTTCTTCAGTAATTTATTTTGAATCAATGAGATACTATAATTCAAATAATATTATATATTAATTGAGTTTTAAATTTAAATGAAACTAAGCAAGAAATTGAACAATAAACACAAATCATGCGAGGTTGAGAATTGTGTGAATTGTGAGAGCGCGAACTTAATTGGTAATTCAAAACCACACGGGATCAATTTTTAGTGTTCAAATATAATCCCTAAACTCAGTTAATTATAATTTCCAGAGATTATATGTTCCTTAATTTACCACTAATCATAAGCTAACCTTAGAACATCAATCAAAGCAGGGTGCTGCGATTGCATGTTCCGAAGTTGGCCTAGGGTTAAATTCACTTCTTTTTGTGGTAAAGTTAATTCTCATAGGGTTCGAGATTTAACAAATTAAGGGATCATAATTAAGTGGATATTAATTTAAATGATAATGATTAATAAATTATTTAAGAGGTAGAGTTATATCAATTAAACTTTCTAAAAATAGTTTTCTAAAAAAACATCTTCTCGTTGTGCTTTATTAATCAACTTACAATTCAAAATTAAAAAAAAAAAAATATGAAATCTTCTTCTAGTAAAATTATTCTAGTTTTATAAATGATAAAAAAACCCCATACTTTCAAGTAGTTTTATTAATTACTTTTATTTTATTTTCAAAATACCTTTAATAAGTTGTTAAATTTACTTCCTACTTTGAGAGATGACCTTTGTCAGCCACTCTGCTGCACCTAAATAACCCAAAAACCACTAATCATTTGAGGGTGCCCACGACAGCACCTTTCAACCTTTCACATGAATGTGGTGGAATTCATGCTTAAAAAGGATGCATGATAGAGCTACATGGTTCCTAAGACTATGCCTATGACCTTTCATTATTTCTTTTCCACCCCAGTAATCCCTACATAGTCCGAGAAACCATGATCCTAACCATGTATTATTATCTACCTCTCAAAAACTCTAAATTTTATTAAAAAAAACATTAATCATAAACTAGTAACTTTCCTACATGGTCTAATGTGTCACAATTTAACTTTTTTGAAATTTAATAAACTAATTTTTGTTGATAATGTTGAAAAATTTATATTGAGTTTTATCACGACATTAAAATATTCTTTTCTATAGTGAGATAAATAATTTATTTTCATCTTTATGCGAATAACTCTAGTTTTTTTTACTAAAATGGATTCTATTATTCCTATACTTTTTATAGAAATATTTATATTTTTTATTTAAAATTATTGGGTAAAGAGTGAATAAATGATCATACATAGACAATTTACCCTAAAACAAACATCACTATGTTAAGAGATTGGGTGATTTTTTAGATTTTGTAGTTGAAAATTAATATATGGTCAATAAAATAAAATATAAATGTCTATATTATACATTTCAAATATAGATGACTGTAAATGAATTTTATGAACACTTAATATTGAAATAATTTTTTATTGATATATAAGGTGGATTTTGAATAGATAATCAAATGTTATAAAAAGTTCAAGCATTACCTATCCAAAAAATGAAACACACACTGACATAAAAATTTAGAATTCAATTAAAAATATGATTAATGATGTATTTAATTTTTCAAGACACCATAAAAAGTTTTTAACAATCCACAAGAGCCTTTATAGAAGAGATTAAAATATAAGATAATTTAAATGATTTTATACTTGTGTATTTAAATAAATAAGCAATGATGAAAGTAATAAAATATTTAAAAACATGAATAAACATAAAAAGAAAACTCTTGTCAATGTATTATTTTAATTTCCTTTAAATCGATATTTGTAAATATTATTCATGTCATTAAAAAATGTAGAACACATTAAGTGAAATGCATTGTAAATTATCTCTAACAGTTTCTATGAACTTACAAAATATTTAAAATCATGGAAATTAATTGATTCATTATACATACATTTCTATTTTAACATAAGAAATTTGAACTTTAGAATGGATACTAATGATTTCAACCCTTTTTTGACTTTATTTACCACATATAATATATAGATTATTACTATTATTCCCTACCATCCACCTCCTTGTTTTATATAAATAATCCTTCTTTCATTATTTCAATTATTATATGATATGACTACAAACATTATTAATTCCAAATGAACGTATAAATTTAAAAATTTATTTTACTCTTCTCAATACTTAACTAATAAGGAATAGTATAATGAAAGTTTGAGGTTAGTCCTTGCAACTCCCATGTGTCACTGGAAGGAATTTATTTTTGTTGTTATTTAATTTATTAATTTTCTTATAGACTAGGTTGAAATTTTAGAAAATCTAGAGAATTTCATAGAATCATGGTTTGGATGAAGGGGTAGTGTTACTATATAAGGAGACCATGTGAGCTAGAAAATCTATGAAAATAGTGTATGCATTGTTTCATGCATGGTCTAGGAGAACATGTAGTCGAATAATATATCTCTTTAAAATTATTGAGAGTTGACTATACCCTATTTGACTTTCTTATAAATTATAATTGATTTTAAAGTGATTTTAAATAAATTTTAATAAGTTTTTAGAGGAACTTAATCATCTTAAATTCTTTTTTGACTTATGGTAAATGGGTTGAATTGGATTATGATATCAAATGATTCCCAATTACTTTTGTTTCAATTATAAGTGATGTTATCTAGTATTTGGCATGTACAATGTTTTCCTCAATAAAAAGGGGTAGCTTCACTGAAGGGATTTTTGGGTGGTAAGATGTGTGATTTATATTGAAATGTTTCTTATGTTGTATTATTTTTGAAACTTCATGGGATGACATAACATATCAAGAACCTTATATATAAATGATCTACCAGTTATTCCAATATGATACATGCTAGTTGGGTTCCCCAAATAATACCTAGATAGTTCTCACTGAGTGACTAGGTAAGATTATATCAATGTTAAGAGGGAGGTTCCATTTAATATAATTATAAAATTTTCCATAGAGCCAATTGACCCATGTTCTTGATGCTTGTGATTTGTTTTATTTTTAAAAAATGGTTTGAATGTTTTATAGTTTAATTTTCTTGGTTTTAGAAAGGATTTATAATTCTCATGTTTGAAAGAATCATTTGATATTGTAAATAATGCGATTTATTTCCTACTTATTTAAAAAATATCTTGTTATTTTTGGTATTTGAGTAGGAGTGCATCATTATTTTGAAGGTATATGGATAGGTTTATAACCACTCCTTATATATACACTTTGGTGTATATGTAGATCTTGTTATTTATGAAATGGACAGTTTAAAATATCCACATTATTCTATAGGTAGTTCATTGTGGTGTTTGGGTTATAGGGGATATTAAATGACATGGATAATCACATTTCATATGCAGATGAAGTATTATTTTTTGTTTCACTTTTGGCCTTTGATTTGGACACATGTATTTGGCCATTTTAGTAATCTGTCTCCTGAGTTACTCATTTTTTTTTAATTTAGATTATTGTATATATATGACAAAATATTTTCAGATATGGTTTCCAATTATTTTGTATGATTTGAGATGGATGTTATTGATTTATTGAAATTATTTATTTTTAAATTGATCAAGTTCTTATGACTCATTTGGATGATTCATTATTTATAGTTATTTTATTTTTTGGTATGTGTAGCCTAATAAATGGGTGATTTATACTATATTTTTGGTTGAAATCCATTATCACACGTTATTTTTAAATAAGGTGAAATATTTACCAACAAAATATTTTTTTACCCTTGAAACATGTGTCTACCTATGGTGATAGAGAATGAACTATAGGCCTTGTGGAAACACTAATTTAGTTATTATGTTGGGATCTCTCAGTATTGTAATAACCCAGGTCTTCTTTTCAGGTATAGATCTTGATTTCTGGTGTTTTTGAGAAAAATACAAGTTTCTGGAAATTTAAGGAGTACATGTTGTGTACTTAAGAGTACACGTTGTGTACCTTGTTGACGCGGGTAGTCGTGTACTGGCGTGTAACGACTGAGTACATGGCCATGTGGGGTGACCTGGAGACCGCCTAAAGTGGGACCTGATAAAGGCATATACATGCCATGTACTTTTAAAGAACATGCTATATATTTTTATTTTTATTTGATAAATCGGACTAGGGTTGCGTATCGTTCACAGAAAGATCTTATTTTGTATTTGTGTCATCTAGGAGCGACTGAAGCTAATGATTCTTCTCTGAGACCCCGACCCACCGTCCATTCTCTGAATCAAACTCCGTCGGTTTCATTGGAATCGAATCCTTGAGTTCTTCCTTATTCTAGATCCTCTTGTCTTGATTTATCCTCTTTTGGGAGATATCCGCGGTTGATTGTTCTAGACGTTTTCGTAGATCTACGACGTTCTAGGTCAATTTAGAGGTTGAGGTTCAACTATATCGATCATACAAAATCAAGGTAGGTGGTTTGTGCCTATCCATAGTTTGTATTTGAATTATATGTGCAAAAGTGATCAATACCCTAGTTCGGGGTATTGCGTGTTTAGGGAATTTAACCCTTTAATGCCTGTTATGCCTTGATTTATTGACTTAGGGCTCTTTTTTGAGAATAGGGTTTAATTACCTTGCTATGGATGTGTTTTCACATGTTTGAACTGATATTGGTTGTTGGGTCTAGTTTTTCCTTTTAGGCTACTCTGTTTTCCATGCCTAGTGCTGTTAGGATGGAGTGATATTATCTGACTTACTTATGCCATGCTTTTTAACTGTTTAGCCAAGTAGTATATTTTGATTTACTTTGGCTGCTGGATATTGTTTGTGCACGATTGACTTACACAGGGCTATGGGAACATGGTATAGTTAGACCATAGGGAAAATGGATGCTGAGGGATTTCCCAGAGTGTCTGTTATAATTTCATGTTCCAAGACTATAAGGGTATGGACGTGAGTGCTCCCTCAAAGTGTCTGCAGTTCCACGTTGTGAGACCACAGAGGGAATTGGACGGCGAGTACTTCCCCAAAGTGTCTGTAGTTTACCATTACGAGACCGCATGGGGAATTGACGGTGAGTGCTTCCTCAGAGAGTTTTTGTTAAGATGAACCAGAGGGGTTAGACTGTGAGAACTTCCCAGAGGGTTGCTTGAGATTGTTTGGTTTTTTATTTAATAAATGTAAATGAATGTAGTTGACACTGTAGGATTTTTTACTTTTGAGTACTTCCTTATTTATTACATCGTTTTTCATATTGCCTGCCATATATATATTCACTGATAGTTAGGCACATCTATTTGGGTTGTTTCCTACTGGTATTCATCTCACACCCTATTTGGGTCATCCTTTGGGCCCAAACAAATTATATTTTTGCAGGTATAGACAAGGGAAAATGCCATTTTACTTCAGGTATTTGATTGTTGTAGAGATGGAGAGCATGGGACCAAGCTGAGGCTTGCGATGCTGCTGGATTTGTTTAATTGTTTTCCTTTTACTTTGGTTTAGTACTGTCTTCCAAAATTGTGACTTTTTTGGCTTCTTTCCTAAAAATATGTGACATGCATCATTTATATATGTGCTCTAGTTGTTTATCTACTTACAGTCTTCCACTGTTTATTGTTTCATGTTATTATTACTGCTTCCGCTACTGTTATCTATTTGTTTCTACTATGTTACTCTACCAATGAGGTCATAGTTTCCCCATTATTACACCCAAGTCCCTCACTACTAGTCGAGAACCCTTGAAGTTTGGGGAAATGCGCTTGAGGCCATGTGACCAACCGGGTACGGGGCACCTCTGGGCAGCACCCGAAACCCAGATGTTACAAACTGGTATCAGAGGAATTCTTTTTTTCTTTGACTTAGTGTTTGGAGCCTATATCCAGGGATAGGAAGGAATATGTTGTTGGTAATAAGTTGTTCCTGGGAGTAGCTAACCCATGTATAGGGAAAATCTAATTTACCTTGAATATTGCAATTTTTCTGGTTTTTAAATTATTATAGTTGATTTGATTTCACCGTTGTGTGATTCAAATGTTTTTGTTCTATTATCATTAATCTCATTGAGGTTCTATTTTTGTTGCAACTCGATGAGATGAGGGTATACCATCTCATGCATCACAAAGGCACTTGCTAGAGATCACATTTCATGCATTATTTTCATGCCATTTAGGGTGCATTACCAATTTCATGTTGTTGTGATAGATGTTATGCTAGATATGCATGATTTTGTGATATATTCCTTGATAAAATACCTCCTATTTGATAGGGTATTGGTTTGTGTAAGGATTTGTTTGAATGGGCGCTAAACTTTGGTCCCTGAGGTGTTATAGGCCCTCATGGATCGGAGTTTGGTGGATCATGTGTTTCTTGCACTGTTATACTTGTTATGTGACATGAATATGATGCCAAGATTTTATTTGTGGGGAGTATAGACCTTCATGGATCGGAATTTGGAAGTTTAATGTTTTTTTCAGTGTTTTTATGGGTTACAAAGTAGTTTCTGAGGCTTACTATCTGGAAAAACCTAGAATACACGGTGTGTATTGATAGATACACGCCATGTATCTTTCTGTTTGGGAATGAACTATTTTTCTTAAGTACACACCATGTATTATATGTACATTCCGTGTAATCCTTAACCATGTGACTGCCTATGTGGGAAGAGACACGGGGTTGAGAAATCTATAGTGGAACACTTCGTGTACCGGAAGTACATGCCATGTTGTAGAGGCCATGTGTCCGGCTGTATGACTAACGACACAGGTGGATGAAATCCTTTTAATACACACCGTGTCTAGAATAAATGCACCATGTAGAGTCATATGTGTCTCCGACTGTGTGACTAACGACACATGAAGTTGAAACCTAAGCGGTACACGCCATGTCTGGTACAAACACGCCATGTAGTTTTGTTCTAGGAGAGAACTCTGTGGTTTAGCCATGTAGAGGAACTCGAGCAGGGAAAAGGATTCAAGTACATGCCATGTAAATGGATAACACACCATGTGTATGGGATGTTACATGCCCAATTTTGGCATAAGTACATGCCCATGTGAAGACTTATGGGAACACGCCATGTAGGGGTTATACACGCCGTGTATCCATGTTTTGAGGAACTTAAATTCTTTCTTTCTAATGTTCCTTTCTTGCACTTCTAAGTTTCATTCCTTGAGGTTCTTGAACTAAGGTGTGCACTTGATCTTACAGAGTCATGCCATTGTGACATCCTCCGGTTGTATGCCAGATACATGGCAGTGAATAGAAACCAGACATGGTAGATTAGGAACTACCAGCAGATCCTACCTTCGTGCCTGTTTTGGCACCAGTCATTATCCTGGAAATAGGTGCTAATGCACAATTCCGAGAAGGCTTCATGAGGTTTATGCAGACTTTCCAGGAAGTGCCGCATCCTACCCCGTCTATGGCATAACTGACGTGGGTCTTTCAGCAACAACATCCTCCTACTTTCTTAGGGGATGGAGGAACTCAGGCTATAGATTCATGGTTAGAATCCATGCTGTTGATCTTCGAGCATCTGGATACTCCTCCAGAGAGGAGGGTGAAGATCACTACTTATATTCTTTGGGATTCCTCCAAGAGATGGGTGGATGTGATCTCACAAGTAGGAGGCCATCAGGTTATGTATTGGGATGAGTTCCAACATGTCTTCTATGATTACTTCTACTTAGAGACTTTGAGGGCCGACCAAGCCCAAGAGTTAATGAGTTTGGAGTAGGGTACTCTCTCAATCATGGAGTATTCTTCTCGCTTCACAGAGTTACAATGCTTCATGCCCATTCTAGGGAATGATGAGTTATTTCTGTCAAGGAAGTTTGAGGATGGTCTCAGGAATGAAACCTGTTCTAAAGTGAACATATTCAGGTTGACTTCCATCACCTCTATAGTCAACTAGGCGCTGATCACAACAACATGAGGTATTATGGGGCTATTAGCCAGGGCAGCTCGACATCCAGAGTTAGTACCCCTACGAATGACATCAAGAAGCACTGCAGGGAATCTACGCGTGGAGATCCGAGTAGGAGGAATACTTCCTCTGGCGGCCAGGTGGTGTGCTACCAATGTGGGAAGAGTGGGAATATGAGAAAACATTGCCTGAGAGACCCACTAGAGTTCCAATCTTGCGGCAAGATGGGTCATATTCAGTGTTTCTATCATATTTTCTCGCCAACAGTTGGTGATAGGGGTTCTGTTTCGACTCCTTGTACCGGATCAGGACCACCAGTCCCACATCAGACTGGGGGTTGGAGTTCTTCAGGCCATTCAGGACGAGGTGGAGGTCATTTACATAGTGGTTAGATACAGGGTTTTCGACAACCGCTAGGTGGATCAGCTCAAGGATCTCAATTAGCTTCACAGGGCTGCGGTGTAGGTTAGGCTTTTGCGATAGATCAGATTCAGCTGAAGCAGGATCCCGAACCCTCTACAGTTAGAGGTACGATTCTAATTGCCTCAGTTTTAGCTTCTGCACTTTTCAATACAGGGGCTTCCCACAGTTTCATATCAGTCACTGTTGTAGAGAGCTTTGGGCTCTGTATCTTTACTTTTACTGATATCTTGATGCTAGACACTCTGTTGGGGACTATAATGGCTAGTGTACGTCAGTGCAAGGAGTTCCCTCTTGAGTTTGGTGGGTTCCACTTCTTATGGGACCTCTATGTCTTAGAGATGACATGCTATTATATCATTCTCAGAATGAACTGGTTAGTTCCCTTTCAGGCTCTTTTCGATTTCTATCATCGTAGAGTGAGTTTCATATCACCAGAGGGTGGTTTGTTTCTACATAAGGGTGAATGGAATGTCTAAACGAGCAGAGCGGGACTTGAGCGTCATGGGTTGGGAGGAGTTACAACCCAGATTGCTAGTTTGTATTTAGATGACCATGGAACTTCATAGATGTAATTTTCTCCACTGTTGTATCATTTCAGGGGTGTATTCCCAGAGTAATTTTTAGGTTTTACTCTGGAGACAGAGGTGGAATTATCTATTGAACTTGTTCCAGGAGAAACATCGGTGTCCATTCCTTCTTATATGATGGCTACACCAGAGTTACATGAGGACTCAGATACATGTATTTTAGTTAGCTAGCAGTGAGTGGTAGCTTATGGATTTGTTCTCTGAGATGCATTTATAGGTGCACGACAGACATGGATAGACATTACTTTCTTCTGTAGCTATTACCTCTACTCTTCTTGAGCAAGTGTGAATGAGGCAGCTATCAGATGTTGAAGGCCCAGTCCTATGGGAGAGTGTGTCAGGAGAGGACCCTATTCATGGATGGATCATGGGAGAGGATGAGATCTTTCACTTCCATGGATGCATATGGGTGTCATCAGACATACGTGAGGAGCTGATGCAGGATTTTCATTCTTCAGTTTGTGTAGTTCATCCTGGTGTCACCAAGATGTATCAATATCTACACCATTAGTATTGGTAGCCAGGTATGAAGAGGGATGTTGCTGGATCATATGATGATGTGTTCCACCTGTCAGTAGGTGAAGGCAGAGCATCAGAGACTAGTAGGTCTTTTGCAGTAGTTACCTATTTTCGAGTGGAAGTGGAATGATGTCATGATGGAATTCGTGATAGGTTTTCCTAGGTCGCCTCGAGGGAATGATGTAGTTTTGGTTGTCATTGAAAGACTCACGAAGGTTGCACATTTCTTACCAATCAAGGAGACCTTCAGTGTTGATGAGTTGGGAAAGTTGTACATCCGAGAGATTGTATGTTTACATGGGGTTCCTCACTTCATCGTTTCAGATAGGGACACCCGTTTTACTTCTCAGGTATGGAAGGAACTATAGAGGGATTTGGGTACACATGTACTTCTGAGTACAAATTACCATCCCTATATAGATGTACAGTTTGAGTATATGATTCAGGTGCTGGAGGACATGCTTTGATCATGCGTCCCAGATTTTGGATGTTCTTTGGAGAAGAACATACCCCTGGTAAAGTTTTCCTATAATAATAGTTTTCAAGAAACTATTCAGATGGAACCTTATGAGACTTTGTATGGTTGGCCATGCTGATCAGCCCTATGTTGGCTGGAGGTAGGAAAGGTAGCTATGATGGGACCTCATCTTGTTTAGGAAACCACAAAGAAGGTGGAATTGATTTGGAAGAGGATGGATCCTGCATAGTCACGACATAAGTCATATGATGATAAACAGAGACGACCTATGAAGTTCGAGGCTGGAGATCAGGTTTTCCTACGTGTCACACTGAGGTTGGGACACAGGAGGATTAGAAGACAGGGAAAGCTTTCACCGAGATATGTTGGGTTGTTTAAGGTTTTAGAGAGAGTCATACTGGTTGCCTATTGGTTGCAGTTATCTCAGAGGTATTGGGCTATGCACGACGTCTTCCATGTTTCTTAGCTACAACGTTACTTCTCAGACTCGTATCATGTTTTTCAACCCGAGGAGGTTGAGTTGGAGGTGGATTCCTCATTCAAAGAGAATCATATATGGATCGTTGATCACAACACGAAGGTTCTATGTGGACGGTTTGTTCCTTTGGTATGGGTGCTATGGAAGCACAGGAGAGTATAGGATGAGAGTTGGGAGAGGGAGACCGATGTGCGATCGTAGTGGCTGGATCTGTTCAAGTATTCTTCTTCTCCACCTTCTTAAGGAAATTGGGGGACAAATTTCTGTAAGGGGGGAAGTTTGTAAGAACCAGGATCTTCTTTTTAGGTATGGATCTTGATTTTTGGTGTTTTTGAGAAAAAGCGGAGTTTCTAAAAATTTAAGGAGTACACACCATGTACATAGGAGTACACTCCATGTACCGGGTTGCTGCAGGTAGCCATGTACTAGCCGTGTAATAGTCAAGTACATGGCCATGTGGGGTGAACTAAAGATCGCCTAAATCAGGGCCTAGTATAGGAATATACATGCCATGTACTTTTAAAGAACACACTGGGTATTTTTATTTTTATTTGATAAATCAGACCGGGGTCACGTCTCATTCACAGAGAGATCTTTTTTTTGTTTCATCTCATCCAAGAGAGACGAAAGCTGACGATTCTTCTCTGAGCCCCGACCCGCCGTTTGTTCTCCGAATCAAATTCCATCGGTTGCATTGGAATCATATCGGTGAGTTATTCCTTCTTCCAAAGCCTCTTCTCTTGATTTATCCTCTTTCATGAGATATTTGTGGTTGATAATTTTAGAAGATTTCATAGATATATGGAATTATAGGTCTATTTAGAGAATGAGGTTCAAATATATCGATCGTACAACATTGAGGTAGGTGGTTTCTTCCTATATGTAGTTTTTTATTTGAATTATATGTGAAAAAGTACCAAATACCCTAATTCAGGGTATTGCGTGTTTAAGAAATTTAACTCTTTAATGTCTGTTATGCCTTTATTGCTTGAGTTAGGGATCTTGTTTTAGAATAGGGTTTAATTACCTTTCTATGGATGTGTTTTCCCATGTTTGTACTGATATTGGCCGTTGGGTCTAGTTTTTCTTATTAGGATACTCTGTTTTCCATGCCTAGTGCTGTTAAGATGGAGTGATATCATCTGACTTACTTGTGACATGATTTGTAGCTATTTATCCAAGTAGTATATTGTGATTTACTTTGGCTACTGTATATCATTTGTGCACGATTGACATATATAGGGTTGTGGGAACCTAGTGTAGTTAGACCATAGGGAAAATGGATGCTGAGGGATTTACCAGAGTGTCTGTTATACTTTCACATTGTGAGACCATAGGGGGGATAGATGTGAGTGCTCCCTTAGAGTGTCTGGAGTTCCACGCTACGAGACCACATGGGGAATTGGACATTGAGTGCTTCCCCAGAGTGTCTGTAGTTTATCATTATGAGACCACATGAGTAATTCATGGTGAGTGCTTCCTTAAAGAGTCTTTGTTAAGATGACCTAGAGGGGTTAGACTATGAGAACTTCCTATAGGGTTTATTGAGATTGTTTGGTTGTTTATTTAATAAATGTAAATGAATATAGTTGAAAATGTAGGATTGTTTACTTTTGAGTACTTCCTTTTTTTATTACTTCGTTTTGCATATTGCCTCCCATATATATATATATTCACTAATGGTTAGGCACAAATATTTGGGTGGTTTCCTACTGTGATTCATCTCACACCCTGTTTGGGTCATGCTTTGGTCGCAAACAGATTATATTTTTGCAGTTATAGACAAGGGAAAGTACCGTTCTACTTCAGGTACTTGATTGCTGTGGAGCTGAAGAGCATGGGACTAAGCTGAGGCTTGCGATACTGGTAGAGTTATTTACTTGTTTTCCTTGTACTTTGGTTTATTACTATATTCCATCATTGTAACTTTCTTGGATACTTTCCTAGACATATGTGACATGCATCATTTATATATGTGCTCCAGTTTTTTATCTACTTGCAATCTTCTTCTATTTACTGTTGCATGTTATTATTATTGCTTCCGCTACTGTTATCAGTTTATTTCCACTGTGTTACTCTTTAAATGAGGGCATAGTTTCCCCACTATCACACCCAATGCCCTCGCTGCTAGTTGGCATCCTCTGACATTAATGGAAATGTTCTTGAGGCCATGTGACCAACTGGGTACGGGCCACCTCTAGGCGGCACCCGGAACCAGGACGTTACAAGTATAGTTCATTATAAAGTGGAACTAGTGTCTGATTTAAATATTATATTTTTGAAACTCATGGTATATTATAGATAAGATTATAAGAGTATAAGGATTAAATTATAGATAAGTGTCTAGTAGACACCTTTTTAAATGAACCTTTCATTAGCATAAGAAGTTATGTATGTGTATTTTGGTTTAATATTTGTTCTATTAATGGTTTTATGCTTTTATAATTTGAATTAGTGTTATTGTTTTTTATATGTGTGAAATATGGAATAAATTTTATTTTGAATGGTTTTTGAAGTCAGGAAACTAAACTATGTCTTTAGATCATAAAAGGCATTCAGAGGAACATATGCTCTAGAGAACGTGGGCAAGAAGGTACATAAGAATGGGCATGAGCTACTTGAATCTAGTTCTTAGAAAATATGAGGTGATACTAAATTAATGGATGAAAAACATTCCTAGAATTATATACCATCATTAATTAGTAGAAATATAGGCTTTGACATTGAGGTTTTAATACAGGTATTTTATAAACCGATGTTAAACATAATGGGGGGAACTTTTAACATTTGTTTTTTATAAAATTGATGTTAAAAGGTATTGTGTTTTACTTTCAATATTAGTTTTATAAAAATTGATGTTATAAGTCATTAAAAAAACTATTTAACATTATTTTTAAAGAAAATTGACATTAAAATTACTTTAAAAAATACATCAACACCCTAAACCCTCATTTTTTTTTCTCAAAACCCTTTCTCTCGACCGACAATGGCACCCAACGACCCAAGAGCATGATTAATCATCTCTTCCATTAAATTTTCATACAACTTTTACAAATTTTATCTTCAATATTCCATCCTCCATCCTTATTTAATGATTCTAAAGCTATTTCAGTTGACCCAAAACCACAGTTTAAGGTTTTTACTATTTTTACTTCGTTTTTGCACTCATTTCTCTTCAATCCTACAATTTTCAACCTGTTGCCATCAAATTTGATTAATTTTATCAGAATTCAGGATCTATTTTTCATTATAAACCACTAAATATTGTAAGTTATTTTTTTGAAGATAAGGTAATTATCTGTTAGTTATAAATTTGATTCATCCATTAAATTTTTGTATCTATTTTATTATCCATTATATATATATATTAAATTATTTTAATGTTATAAATTTTTTATAATTATGAATTGATTATCACTATAATTTTTTATAACTATTTGTGTTTATAATTTTTTGTATTTATCAATGTTTTGTCCATATAATTTTTTTTGTGGTTAAAATCAATTTTTAGATTTTTTTTCATTTTGATTTTTTTGTTGATATAATGACTTTTGATTATTTTTTATTGTAACTTATTTTTAATTTTTAAATTTTTAATACATAAATTACTTTTTTAAAATTTATGCATGTTTAAATTAACTATTTTTATATATCCTTAATCACTTGTATTTAATATTTTCAATGATATGTTTGATCCTTATATGTAAATTTTTTATGATAAAATAATTTTCAATAATTAATTATTTTGATTATATGTTTACTTGTTTAAAATTTATTTTTTTATATATATATTTAAATATTCATATGTTTTAATATATTCACCTTTTATATTGTGATCTTAGGTAATTAATGGATCATAATTGGATAAATTTATGAAGAACCACAAATGAATTTAAAAAAAATGAGTTGATAATTTCTTTGAATTTTATAAAGGAAATATTCAAAACAAAGATTTGATTTTCTCTCAATGTGTGAAGTGTTTCAATATAAGAAAGTAAAATTCCAGAGAAATCAAGGATCACCTCATTTTATATTGTTTCATCCATAATTATACATGTTGGATCAAACATGGTGAAATAACAAAAAATTCAATATCTAATGTTAATGAAAATATTTATCATGAGACAGAGGATCGTATTAAAGAATTAATTCATGATACTGGAATTGAAACCATAAGAAAAGAGAAAATCATGAATGATTGTATGAAGATTATGAGAAACCACTATTCTCTCATTGAACTAAATTGATAGTGTTATTAGTAGTTATGATATTAGTTAAATTGGAATAAAGAAATGGATGGAGTGATAAAAATTTCATTGAATTGCTTGAAATTTTAAAAGTGCTACTTCCAGAAGGCAATGAGCTTCCAAATTACAATTATAACATAAAGAAAAAATTATTCCCAATGAGATTGGGGTATAAAAAGATACATTATTTCCCCAATGATTGTGTATTGTATAGGAAGGAATATGAATGTTTATTAAAATTTCTTAAATGTGGGACATCATGATATTAGATGGATGAAAAATTCAACTTTGATTCATTCTCAGCCACCACATCAAACATCCTGCTAAATCAATTTGGTACCTTCGAATAATTCCTCATTTGAAGCATCTATTTTCAAATTCCAATGATTCAAAAAGGTTAATCTAGAATACATATGAGTGCATATATAATGTAAACTTACATCACAGTGCTGATTCACCATAGTTAAAGATATTTGATAAAAACTTTCATGATTTTGGAAGTGAATCTAGAAATATTAGAATGGGACTGTGCATAGATAGAATGAATCCATATCAGAGCCTCAGTAGTAAACATAGTTCATGGAATATTTCGTTAGTAGTTTATAACTTTTCCCCACATATATGTTTGAATAAGAAATATGTTATGATGACCTTGATGATTTATATACCAAAACAGTTAGGTAACGATACTGGTGTGTATCTTTCACCATTGATTGATGATTTGAAACTTATATGAGAGATATGTGTTACAATTTTTGATGCATAAAATAAATTGTATTATCTTTTGTGTGTTGTTATAATGTTAACTATAATTGAATTTCCTGCATATAGAAAATTATCTAGATATAGTGTTATAGGACATAAATCATGTCCAATTTGTGAAGAAGATAATTTATATCATCAATTTTATAATGAAATGAAGACAATATACATGGTACATCAAAGATTTTTGTGAATTTATTATCATTATCATAGATTGAAAAAAATTTAACATTTTATGGGAATATAATCTCCCCCAAAACCATTTTTAGTTGAAGAATATTATGACATGGTAAAAAATATTGATTTTACATTTGGAAATAAAGAAATTTATGGCCATTAAAAAACTATATGGAAGAAACAATCTATCTAATTAAAAATACTTTATTATAATTTTTTAAAGATAAAAAAAAAATGATGTTATGCATATTGATAAAAACATATGTGACATTTTTATTGAAACTTTATTAGATATAAAAGGAAATAAAAAATATGGATTTCATGTAAGATTGGACTTGATATCCATGGGAATGTGTTTATATTTAACTCCCACTATGAAAGTAATAAAACATATTTACCTCCAGCTAGTCACACATTAAGAAAGTGTGAGAAGATGAATTTTTGTCAATGTTTTCATGGTATTAAAGAACCTAGTGGATATTCTTAAAATGTGAAGAATTTGGTGTCATTGACGGATTTTAAATTAAAAGGTATAAAATATCATGATTATCATGTATTGATGCAACAATTGTTACCAGTCACACTACATGGTATATTTCTGAAACCCATCCGAAATACTATCATTAGGTTATGTTATTTTTTCAAATTTATTTGTATCAAAGTCAATGATCCAAATTTTTCATATTTGTTAGAGAATTAAGCCATGCTCATACTTTTTCAACTAGAAATATATTTCCCATAAATGTTTTTTTGATATAATGGTTCATCTAGTGATTCATTTTTTGTGTGTTATAATAATATGTGGGCCTGTTTTTTTACATTGGATGTATCCTTTTGAAAGATATATAAAATATTTGAAGAGATATATTAAAAATACTCAATGACCAGAGGTCTTTATTGTTAAAAAATATGCATTGGAAGAGGTGATTGTATTCTATACTGATTATTTGTATGAAGTGGAGCATATCGATCTCTCTATAATTCGATATTTGATAGTTGATAGTGAAGGTAGATAAATTAACAACTTAAAGGTAAATTTCATTCCATGTGACGAAGTTATGAAGGCACATTTATACATTTTTAACAATAAATATGAGTTGAAACTATTTATATCATTACATATTGCAGGATTAATGGTATGATATCCAAAAAAATGAAAATTGGTTGATGAACCAATATAAAAAGACATTTGTTTCATGGTTTAAATAGAAATTCAACACATATTTATTGAAAAGATTGAAATGGATGGTAGGGGTGACATCTCTTAATGAGATCACATGGTCTGGTTTTGATACTAATGGTTATACATTTAAAAAAAATCAAGATGACCAGAGTAATGTTAAAAATAACGGGGTAATGGTCATCGTTGAAGCACTACACTTTTTGAGTGTATAAGGTAACAACCCAATTTATACATTAATGATATATTTTGGAGTTCTTGAGGATATATGGGAAATTGATATACTAAATTTTGAGAAACAATGTTTAGGAGTGACTGGGTTGATAGTAACAATGGTGTAAAACATGATGACTATGGATTTACACTCACTAATTTGAAAATATTTAGTTCCAAAGAAAAACCATTTATCATGGAGACGCATGATAATTAAATATTTTATATTGTTTATGCATTTTATGATCAAAGGTTTTTTTTGTTTTTCAAGGGAGAATTATTCCTTTGGGTGATGAGGATGATGATTATGTTTTGGATTTATGTGAGGTTTCTTTATCTATTACACAATTTATGGATGATAACAATGTATATAATGCAGACATGGTCTATGTTGTATGAATTGATCATGTTAAAGGGATATGGGAAAAAACTAAATTACTTTCCTAATTATTCAGGTAAATATTTAAATATATTTTTCATTATCGACTTCCAAATTCTGTAAGTAATTTTTTTCTCTAATTTTTTCCCATTTATAAATTGGTTTTATCCTTATAATGAATTTTGATTATTTTTTTTGTTGTAACTTGTTTTTCATTTTTATTTTTTTAGATGTGAATTATTTGTTAAAAAAGTATGCATTTCTAAATTATCTATTTTTATATGTTCTTGTATGTTTCTCTTTAATCTTACTACATTCAGCATGTTTCCACCTCCTTCCAGCGAGTTCAATGAAATTTAGGATCTATTTACATCTAAATTTTGTAAGTTATTTTTTTTATTTCTGAAGATAAATTAATTATCTATTTATTATAAATTTCATTCATCTAAAAATTAGTTTTTATACATTTTATTATCAGTTATAATTTTTTTGTTAAAAATTGTTTAATGTTAATATTTTATTAATATAAATTATTTTTCACTGTAACTTTTTTTGGTTGTAAATTTTTGTTTTTATAATTTTTTATATTTATACCCTTTTTATCATTATAATATGTTTGTGGTTGAAATTATTTTTTATTTATTTATTTTCATTTATGAATTGTTTTTGTTATTTATTATGAACAATCAAATTTTTATTTATTACAGTTATTTAATTTAATTCAAATACAGGTACACATACTTTTGTTGTCATAGAATGCATCTTTCAAAATTACAGACACTGAGGTAGGGGTACTGAGGTATATATGTTTTTTCATTTAAATATATGTCTATAATAGTTTAATTATTTAATGAAATTAAACTTATATATTTTTAAATTATTTTCATATCTTCTTTCTCCTTGGAGAGGACAACACCTAAAGATGATTGGTGTGGTATTACACATTTACCAAAAATTGCACTAACACATGGAGAGAAAAGGGTGATAATTATGTTTGATGAGAATGAATTTCCAACAAGCCCAAATTCCACACAATTTTGGATTTACTTAGATTTATAGAGTTGTTATAGGGTAAATATTTTATAACCTAATTGGAGGAGTGTCGACTAGTCGGTTAATGATCATTTATGAGGGTCCCTAACGGTAAAATTTCTAATCTTATTTATTTACTTTTTAAGTGGTTTAAATATTATAAATTTATTAATAATTTATTTATTCAATTAGAAGTTACAATTATCTTTCAAGAGACAAAAACAAAATAAAAAAGTGTATATCCTTTGCGAAAACAAGATGGAGATATTTTAAGACAAATTTAACTTCAACTTAAATTTTTTGAGTAAAAAGTACAAATTTTTGTACCTTAAGTATGATTTTATAGATAGAGTGAGATTATAGAAGTCTGTCTCTAGTTGGCATGAGGAATACTTTTTGGTATGTTTTTGTTCTTTGTAAAATTTATTTTTATAATTAATTTTCATTACTTTATAACTTATTTATTTTTTCTTGTGTAAAAGACCTCTAAGAAAACTCAACAAGAGACACTATCTCATAATTTATACCCTCATACATTGTGATTATGAGGGTAACCTTTTTTAAAGGAATAACTGATTGTTGAAAACTACATGAATTAAGATACAAGTTAAGTAGCAGCTCTAAATAGGTTTCACTCAACCCTCTATCTCCACCCTCTCATCACGAAAAATGGAAAGGAGAAAGAATTAAAAAAAGTAATATATATTACTGATCCAGAAGAAAAAATTATTTGATAAATTTATAAGTAATTAATTATTACTTTTCATTAATATAACTATTTAGTAAATTTATTTAACTAATATTACATTTGAAAAAATTACTTCAGGATGACCTTTAGGAGAAAATGACATAGGGGGCCTTTATCCCTGAGGGTGGAAAGGATATTCTTACAACTGATTTAGGAAATCCAGAACACTCTAGCTGCATCAGATGATATAAAGTGGGTATCATGTTTAAAAAGGTTTTTCCCCTACACCCCAAGTGCAAAATTGATGGGGGCAGAATTTCAGGAAGAAATAGATTCTTTGAAGGATGATCTAAAATGATCAAATGAGTTAATAAAATATATTATTAAATTATATAAATTGGTTATGATTATAGAACCAATTAGATAGATGTAACCTGCACAACCTTCCTACCCATATCCACCACCTCCTTATTTAGACCTGATGGTGTACTGTGAGTTATTTCTAGGGATCCCATTGTAAGTATTATAGCATAAAAAATTATTAATCATGAAGGGGATTATGAACATAATAAAATTATGCATTCAAGTTTTGTAAGAGTAGAGATACATGATATTATTGATCCAACTACTCTAATGTCACTACCTACTGAAAAAGGTGAACATAGTTGGATTGAGTATTAACCATTTTTTACTTTGGCCAGCTGATCATTACTATCATCTAACATATGATGTATGAGTTTCTTTTCATTTTTTTGTATCATTAAATTAAAAATTACTTATAATATTTTCTTATGATTACTATATATATGAGTATCTCATATAAAAGGAATCACTATAAAGGATTTTTTTTTGGATTCCACTACATTTAGATATTCCTTAGGAATTTGATCGGTAACAAATTCATCACATGTTTTTTCTTATATTATATTATTATTATATTTTTCCAATGAGTAATGATATATGGGGAAGTGATTATACATTAAATATTTCTAAAACATACATCCTGGATGTTTTAAATGGTGATCAACTCACTGTACCTATGTTTCAGTTCTTTTCCATATAAGTAAATTTCAATTATTAATTTATTTTCGATAAGTAAACATATTTTATATTAAATTAATTAATTAATTTTCTAATTAGGTATCTTCATATTATTTTAATCCAATAATATTTCACTTTTCTTTAGGGTTTTATAGACTTATAGTATATTTAAAAAAAGATAACTATTTGAAATAAGAAACTAGAATTGAATATGTATCTGAAAGATTCAAAAATATGGACATCACATGTTGCCTGTTTTCCATTACTTAATGGGTAAGAAAAAATATATATTTATATAACACTATTAATTATTCTATTTTTATTTGTGAATATTTTATTTTTTAGTGGAAATTGGATGTTATGTGAATTTTTCCCAAAAAAATTAAAGAATATTGATTATTCACTTTATTGGGTTGTGTTCGAAGAATATTTAGAAAAATGTCGAAGAATTAATTTTTATTCCATGATTCTCATTCTTTAATATATTTTTTCAATTTACACAGGGTTTGATAACTAATATTAGAAATTACAACTCATCATGGATTGAGTTCAGTTGGGTTCTCTATCCAACAATGGAACCAGAAAAAATCAATTACGTGAAAGTTCAAGTCGATAACTTTTATACCAGTGAATACTTGTTTTTTATTACATATTTTATGTTTTTTTTAAAATATTGTTTCTTAAACATAGTTACATCATCAAAAAGTGAATGTTGAATGTGGATATGATGTTTTTTATGCATTTATGATATAATCAAGACCAGAACAACAAGATATTTTTAAAAGGTTAGTTTCATTATAACACTTGTTATTTTAAAAAATATGTTATGTTTTAAATTCATAACACTTTATTTTTTAGGTTTTTGATGGTGTTTATTCATATACATCCAACGACATAAAACTCCAAAAAAAATTTCACAATATTTTATATGTTTGACTAATTTTGATATTTACTTTCATTTAGATATATATTTGTAAAAATTATTGCAAAAGTTCTCAATTAGTTTTTTTACTTGTTTGTTGTTTCTACTATATGTTTTCTATTTTTGGTTTTTCTTTGAGATTGTAGGTGTGGGATTATGTAATTTTCAATATTTTGTTTTAAAAAATATTTTCAAATTTCAATATTGGTTAAAAAAACAATGTTGAAACCCCTAGTAGGCTTTCTACAATGATTTTTACTAAAAACTAACATCAAAAGCATGGTAGGGTAGATTTCCACATTTTTTTATAAAATTGATGTTTAATTCCCTTTGAATATCAACGTGCTTTCAAAATTATTTTTTATTAAACAAAAATTGAAATCTTCCCAAGAGGGATTTCGATTTTAGTTTAAAAAAATGATTGTTAAAACCCTTTTAGAAGTATTTCCATATTGATTTTATAAAAAAATAACATTTAAAGTATTCTATAATTCCCCTTATGGAAGGGTTTTCTACATCAGTTTGTGAAAACTGATGTGGAAGTTTCAAATTTCAATATCTCCTATATAAATGTCAATTATAAACTAAAGTTTAAAGGTAAAAAAACTAATTTTAAAGGTTTTTTCCCACTAGTGATTCTACCCAACCTGAAATCTATTACGAGACAAATGAGAGTTATTACAATGTATAAAAACACACAGGGCATCATCTTCTCCATTTATAACTCAACCGTATCATCATCAACACAACCATGTGAAGTCTAAAATACCTAAAAATAATAAAACTGATCAAACAAGGTATCAAGGGAACTCTAAATGCATCAATAACACTATAGATTGTTTTTTGAGGCCATGGTAATATCACTCATGAATATAAAAACCATCCAAAAACATTAACTAAAAATAATACAAATCATTCTTTCTATATAACCAAATCAGTAAATGATTAAATAGATCTTATATGTGCTTATAATCTATGAAAATAATGGACTAGGATCATGGGGTGGTTTTTATGAAGAAAAAAATGAATAAGAGGGTTGTTAAAGGTGCGTATATGTGATCTTCCAAGAACATAACACTTTCCATGTGGATCAATCCCATATAATAGGAATAATCATAATGAGATCCCTTGATACTAATTTAAACAACCCATTATCCCCTCTTAAAGGAGTTTCAGACTTGGCCAATCGACCATTACCTTATAGTTGTGTAGAGTTTTATTTTTTTGATAATTTTGTAGATTTATTTTATTTTAATACAGAATTCATTTTAATATAGTATAATTGTTTCACTATTATATTTATCTCCCTATCTCTATTTCTGTGTGTCTCACCCTTTATTGGCTCTATTACTCTATGATGGTGGAGTAATAACCCATGGGTTGATCCCTGTGGATGATTTCATTATGTTAATAAATCATCATGAACCATTTATTTTATGTTTTCTTTCAATTTGGATTAGAAAGTGGGTATTATGTGGGTTGGTGAGGACATTTCCCCCTATCTTGAGGTATTCACATGACCTCATTCACCCCTTCTTAATCTTCTCTCCCGCCACTATCTTGGATCATCCCATATATAAAGGAATTATGTAGGTTGAGGAATGAAAATTATATAATGGGAGTAGGAGGAGAGTGGTTTCATTCCTTGGCTAATATATGTTCATCATTTTACACTATAGAGGAGGTAAGATTTGGTGTGCCAATGTAGTCTCCAAGGTGAACTGAGTTCCATAATCTAAGTAGGTGAAGGTAATTCATGAAATATATTGATTTAATTATCAAATTAAAGGAATTAAAGTGAATAATGAAAGAAACTTGTATCCAAACATTGGATTGAAACCTTTTATGATAACATTTTTTTTTAAATTTTCCGTTTTTTTCATTTTTTATTATTTTCACCCAAAAAAACCTCCTCTATTCTCTATTTTCCCTCCAAATATAATATTCTAAAATATAAATAAAATTAAGTAATTACATTTAGTGATTAAAAAATATCCTTGAGAGACATCTTGTTGTCAACTCCATAGCCGCATTCCATTAAAAATTTAAATCACTATTTTTTCCTTAAACCTTTTGAAAAGTTACTCACATCAAAATTTGTAATTGTTTTTGGGGTTTCAAAACCTTTCATTAATTTTTCTTTTCACATTATAAATATTTTCCACATTTTCATTTAACTTTAAAGTATAAAAAATGGAATTTGGAATAATTAACTCACCTTTTATCTTAAGTGATATGTTTCACTAATTTATAGGTAGATAAGTGGGATTCTAAGGTCACAATGTTAAGAGGAGGTGTTTATAGAGTTCATAAATGATGTCAAATAGGACATTTAAAAACATTTCCAAGAATTATTGGGTAAGGAACTCAAAAATTCCACATAATATTTTCTTGAACAAAAAGAGATACCACTATTCACTCTTATTTTTACTGAAGAAATACTAGATCCTTAGGTTAAAATAAAATATTATCCTTTTTCTAGATAGTATTTTTACCTTATAGAATAAATTAAAAAATATTAAAATTTCTAAGATGATCCATTGAAAGAATATGATATCATTCTTAACTCATTTATTTCTAATCATTAACTGTTTGTTCTTTATATTGACACCCTTAGTATTAATATATCATATTTTACTGAGACAACCCTAGAACTTAGTGATTATGATAATGAATAACCCATCATTTAGGAGAATATGGTGTTATATTTTGAATAATAAACCACCAAGTAGGTTGAGATATATGATGAACAAGAACACGAGGAAACTGTGGTCAAGAAACGACCTCTTTAAAATCAATAAAACATATACTAGAGTAGAACACTACAACTTATAGGGAGGCCCCTTCCTTTCCCCCCATAAATTTATATTCTATTATAATTCCTTGGGATGGTTTATAACTTATCTAGATCATAATAAATTACTTTTGTGGGTATCCTATCTTAGTGTTCACTTATGGCCATCAAATATTTTTATGTGGTTATTCAAATCACATAAATTTTATCTACCTTCTGACTGAGGATGACCACAATACTTTATGTATTTAGGCAGTGTAAACACAACACCACTTGGTGTATGAACCAAAATTCTTCCCTTTCTATATTTCATTTATTTTTTTAAAAATGTTTTATTTTTTTATTGTGTTTTTATTGTAGGTTTTAAGAAGCACCGGTGGGAAAAGAAGCTTAACTGAAGCTTCCATTGAGAATAACACCCAACTTGTGTCTATACTTCCTATTTTTTTATGTTTCCTTACTATAATTTTTATTTAACTTAAGTTTGGGTATTAATAAATAATTTTGTGGGAGTATCAACCAGTCTTTTAGGTTTTAAAATTATTAGAATGCTCTACTTTCATTTTTTGTTTTTTAAGTATACAGTGATCTTAAATGAACATTCATAATTATTTTTACACTTGAGTTGATTTTGATTAATGTTTTATGATTTTCAAAAAACAATAATTTTATGATTTTTTATATGAATTTTTTTCTTGACTTTAAAATTAAAAAAAAATTAGGAGTCTAACCAAATTTTGAAGTCCATGCCTATAAGAATTGGCTTAAATTATACTTCATATCCTAACAAGTTTTTAAATATGGTAGAAATATTATTTTCTGATACATTCACTTTATTAAAAGAAACTTTATATTTTTATGAAAACTAGAAAACAAATTAATTATATTTATAATTTTTTATGAGTGTATACAATATTTTTAAAAATTATTATGGAATTCATTTGTAAAAGCCTCTTATTATCCTTAAGACCTACCATGTACATGAAACTTTGTTTAGGACTTAGAATAAAATGAATTTCCTTATAGGTTTAATTCAAATTTCAAGATGGTTTTCCCATAACTATTACTAACTCTAAATATTTTTCATTTCCATTTCAAGTTTAAGTGTAGGGGAGGGCCATCATGCGTATTTTTGGGAGACATTTCTTTATATGGGTGAGTGTGAGATAGTGTAATAATTTCAGGCATTTGAAAAAGAAATGGGAGTTATTCACATTCATTATATTCATTTATCATACCATTCTCCTAGATAATATGTATATATATAAATTTATATAAAATAAAAAAATAAAAAATCTTATATATATGAAAATAAAAAAAAAACTATAAATGAGGATTGGTTTTTCCATTATATAGAATTTTATGTCTCATGAAACAAATCAAAAATAAAATATAATTGTATGGGAAACATATGTTGGGAAAATTGAGTAAGTAATTTTTCTATAGATTGAATTGATTTATAATGTATGATATTTATATGTAAAACACTCCTCATTTTTACCCTTTTCTTTTTAAAGTCTTACCCACCAACCCTAAGCCACAAAAATTACCTATCTAGTACATGATGAGTGAATATATTTTTCACTGTACCATTTTATAGAGTATCATAATTTTTAAAAGACTATAATGAATATGATTCTACCCATATATGAGTATAACTCTATATTAATTTTTCTCTCGAGTGAGAAGTGAAATGAATTTCCATAAAAGGTAAGTTTTTATTGGGTTATAGATGGATTATTGAAGTAAAAAATATAAATGTGAGAATATAATAGGAAAGGTAAATGTGTTTCATAAAATATTCAATATAATTTTCATTTTGAATAATTAATGGATATGTTATCACTTTTGATTCTTGTGTGGAATTTGGTTTGAATATTTTTTTTCTCAAAGTGAAAAAAGATAAGTGTGGGGAATTGATATAACACATATTTTCATATAATTTTTATTTTAGTTCATTGATATTATACTTTTTTTGATAGAATATGGTAAAAGAATAAAATTTTCTTTTTATTAGGATATTTTGGATCAATTTATAAATATATACTAATATTAATATTTTAAGAATTAAATTAATATCCTGAATTAAATATCCATTTTGTTTTAATGTTTTTTAGGTAGAAGAACAATTCATATATGGGAATACAAGCCTATGTAAGAATAAAAGGTATAATAAAAATCTCACATGTTATTAAAACAAAATATACATGAGCTATATATGATAAATTTAAACTAGAGGAAGAGTAAAATAGAATTTTTTCTGATTGTGAAATTATTTCTAGGCCTTGTAATTTTTTTTATCAATTTTCAATAGTTAATCCAAGATTGGTGGATACTATAGAAAGGGAAAGTATACTAATTATTAGGGACATATACTTGGGTAAATATGGTAAATAGGATATATAATCATGGGAATGATTTACCCAAAGTTAGCGCTTGGTCGGTACCACTCAAATGAATAAAGCGTGTGCCTGGGATTATAAACCACCATCTTACCCAACCTCAAAACTGATGTGGGATAATTGAAAATTATTGTTTCTTTAAAACATATTTTGGGTATTTTATTATAAACCTATAAATAAATCACATCTTTTCTATTACTACTATGTAAATCCCAAACTACATACAAATCATATAACCAATCAACAAAGGGACTGAAAGAACTCTATTGAATCAAGGACACTATAGAGTTTTTTTAGCGGATGTTGGATCATCTCAAATACAGTATGAAAACCATTAATTACCCACATAAAAAAGGAAAAAAATATAGAATATGATCTTGGGGTGGTTTTAAGGAAGAAATAGTTGAATATGAATACTTCTAATGGTTCCTACATGTGATCATCCCAGAACAAACCTCTTTCCACATGGAGAAGTCCCATTCAAGAAGAAGAATCATAAATAGAGACCTTGATGCCTATATAAAAAACCCCTCATCTCCACTTTAAGGCATTCCATACTTGGCCTTTTATCCATTTCCTTAGAGTATTATAGTGTTTTACTTTTTATGCAATTTTATATTTTTATTTCAGTTAAATACGATAAATTTATTTTACTCTTCTATTTCCATGTTTCCTTTTATTTTTTCATCCATAACCTCTCTTACTCTATGATTTTGTAGAACTAATCCACGTGTTGATCACCAGGTTATGTTTCATGGTGTTCCCAAGTCACAATTCATAATTTATTTATTTTTTTCTTTCATTTGTGATGACAAAGTGGGTATGTTTTGGGTTGGTGTGGTGATTATACACTATCTCAAGGTTCTCCTGCAAACTCATTTCATCCTTTAATTCATCCTTTATCCCTCACTTAACTCATGTAATCCCATATACAGTGGAATGAGGTAGGCCTATTTATAAACAATATATAATTTAATTGAATCAAACACGGTTTCATGACTTGGTTAAGACATGTTCATCATTTTCCATAATAAAAAAGGTGAGATTTGGTGTGATAATGAGATCTATAAGGTGAATGTATTTTAGAAATCTTTATATGGGAATTTAATTCATGAATGATATTGATTTAATTATCAAATAGATTTAAAAAAATTACAATGAAAAATGAAGGACCCTTGTAGAAAAACCCCTAATTGACACTTTTCTTTCAAACGTTAGTGTCATTTTCATTTATTGTTTTCATTTTTTCTCTTGTATTCACAAAAAACCCCCTAATATGACACTCCTTTGAAATAGAAAATTCAGAAACATAAATAAAATAAGTAAAGGATAGTGAGTGATTATAAAATATCCTTGAGAGACAAACCATGGTAAAATCCCAAGTTCCATTCTATTTGGAATTTAAATCACAATTTTTTTCATAGATCCTTCAGGTATCCAATGGGTGATGCATAGTCAGATTCATAGTTTAGAGAGTGTGTATTCTATCCATGCATTTTTATACCCTTATTTTCAAAATATTTTATTTATTCCATGATTTTACATAATCCTTATGAGAGTATATAACATATTTAATATACTTTTATATGTAACATTGATCCATTTATGATGTTTTCATAATATTTTATGATTTATTTATGTGGTTTCTGTTAGTTTGTGAATCAAATTATATAATTAAATATGATTAATTTTTTTTAATTTTTTTGAAATAGATTTATATTTTATGAAATCTATATAGTTATGACTCAAAAAAGAGTACTTGTGAATCCACAAGATTGATATTTTAATATTTTTCCATGGGAAAATCCCATGTTAATTAGAATATCATATAATTGGTTGTCTAAACAATCCAATATTTGGGAAGAGGAGTTGATCCTGGACCATCTCTTGTTAGATATCAGGCTAAGGAATTTAATACACATAATCATTTACCCCCAATGTGACAAGGATATTCAAGAGGCAGAGGACTGGATGGAGAAGATTGAGAGGATCTCTAATTTTCCTAAAAAAATGATACATTTAAAGTTAAATTATCTAAATTAGTACTCAAGGTATTGAGTGGGAAATATTGATAATTCATTGTACATTTCATACTGAATGCGGACTAATCTTGGAAAGACTTCACAAACATTCTCATGCAGTAGTATTATCTTGAAACCACGAAGCTAGTGATTGTGAGGGTGTTTTATATATTTAAATAGATAATCATAAAATATTTGAGTTTAGTACATTTATTATTGATCTTATGTAATTTATTCCATGTCCTATCATTAATGATGCTCTAAAGGATCAAATATTTGAAATAGATCATTTCCTAAACCTCAAATAAAATGCATTTTTTTCTCACTTCTTCTTAAGAAATGGTTAAGAAGGATTTGATGGTGGAGATAAACATGAAAGGAATACATTAAATAGGTAATTTTTCTATTACACACAGTTATAGTGAAAGTGCCTTATATTATAATAAAAGGAAGTGAAATGAGTTTAGGTGGGGTAGTAGTGGATGTGTTAAATGACCATATGATTCCAATTCTTCTACTTTGGTGGGAAACAAGCCTATTATTTGTTATTAGTTTAGAAATATAGGTAATTCTAAATTATCTTATCAATAGGTGGTTAAATAATTCTATTCACATTGATGATTAGTTTATCTTTAAAGATTCTATAGGATGAACTCTTAACTAATAAGTGGGGTCAGTTCTATGACTCTCAAAGAATACCTACTATAGTCCAATGCATCAAATGCTATGAGTTATCATTATTAAGATTATAGGGGAAGAATTGAAACATATTATATCTAGATACAGATATAGAATGAGGCTCAATTCAGTGGGAAATCTCAAACTCAGCCTAAATTAGGGCGGCTATTTATAGTAGTGGATGCTCCAGCCTTGTCTAAAGACAAACCTACAACAATCAAAGATGTCGTTATCAATGCAACAACTATGGTTGTTGCCTTATTTTATATAGGTGATTCCTACAATTTTATTTCTATAAGTATATTTTATATATTGAATCTTCTATTTTAGTTCATACATTATGTCATAGATATATCTACCCCTCTAGGAAAGAATAGGGAATGAGGACTCAAATATTCCATATGTTTGATAATGATCTCTAATGTTTAACTTGTTTGGGATTATATTGTACTTTATATATAAATATATAATATTATTCATGGTATTGATTAAATAATCAAGTTCAAAATCCATATTTATTATTATTATCAAAAGAAAACTTCTGTTTTATTTAAAAGATGTTCCCATCTTTTCTATGGTAAATGAGATCCCAGATCAGGAAGGCCCACACCTATCTTTTCTAATATAAATGACTTATCTTGATGGTTTCAATCTCTCATTATAGAAGTTTTCAATGTGAATTAAGGGAAGTAACTTATACTTATGGTAATGGGTTTCGTTGAGGTATTTCTTAATGATTACACTAGGATTCCCCCAAGGAGAGAGGATTTTTTTAATCAAACTGATTTTAGGGATGATTCTAATATACTTATATTTATATCATATGGATCCTATGGAATTAAAGGAGTTAAATATTCAATTATAATACCTTTAAGGTAATGGATTTATTCATTCAAGAATGTCACCTTGGGAAACTCATGTTCTAATTTCAAAGAAGTCATATAATAGTCTATGCTAAAGGGATTGGTTGGGATGTGGACCAAACTGGGGGGGGGGGGTGAATCAAGGTTGGGGAATTTAATTCAATTACAACTTTAATTTTTTTATCCCATTTTCTTTTACCTCTGTCACTGTTAGGTAATCAAATCTCTTATTCTATATTTTCTTCTTGGTTATTTCTTGCAGTACAAAAAATTACACACATACAAGTGATACAAAAATTAATAAGGTTTACCTTTAAAAATGATAGGATATCCCTTTGTGTGAACCGGTAAAACTCAAGTCCACACAATCCACTCATGAATCTCTATTAGTGTTACACTATTATCTCCTGAAAGTGTAGAGTATGTATCATACACACTTTTTTGGTGAATCCCGTAGTCAGGTAAATCTTATACCTTTACAATGATATAGAGATAACAACAAGAGAGTCCATCACTAATTTAGAACTCTACCTTGTTGTTGATGTGTTGAATCTTAACTATTCTTATTCCCTATCACAGTAGTAAATAACTTCTTCTATTTGTATGCAAAACATCATATACAACATATTCTTCTCCTTCATAGTAGAAAAAAGATGTAATAACACTTCTTCTTTCCCTTCTTTCCTTTACAAATTGAAATACATAGTCACTCCTTCCTCTTCTATGAATTTTAGTACCAACTCAACCTCTTTTTATTTCACTTACATATTCTTATTTTTTTTAATGAAAACTAAAGTATACAAATATCATCTTATTCTAGTAAACTTCTTGAACAACTCGACTATTTTTTCTTTTTTCACTTGTTTATTATTCTTCCTATTCCTCAGCGAAACACAAATAGAAATGGATCTGCCTCTTCTTTTCTACTTCAACACACATTGGATCTTTATATTAGAAACCATGTTGGATCTTATCACTTTTTCTTAGCATAAGAAAATTATTTTCTCTTGAATAAAAGTGTCAAAAACATCTACTATATTATATAACATATAATAATATATATATATGAATAATAATTTATTATATTATTTGTTACATAATAACTTTATTCTTCAATCTAGTATTTAAAAAACCACAAAAATAATTTGAATTCAAATATCCTAGATTTATCAGATTTGGAAAACTCAAATAAAATATTTTGTATAAACCTTCTTATAATTTCATAAAATATGCAGTGATTTTCATGGTTATTCTTTCTTTATTCTCAGTATTTCCTACATTTATCCATGATGCATGAATTTAAATTTAAATTTCCACATAAACAGGTATTCATGCATATTACAGCAAGGCGCCTGAATGTGGCTTCTCCCTTTGCAACACAAATCTCATAAAAACTTATTCCCTTTTCAATCATAGAATTCTTCTTTATTAAACATATCAAACCTATATTTCCTTCTCTCCATGATATTCCATAGATTTAAGATCATCATGTATGCATGAATTAATTCATAATATTATCACAAATTTCCTATTTTAGCATCATGAATTTAAAACTCTTGTATATATATATGAATTCATGAAATAACCTCAATCAGGGAATTTTCCATATTTTGTGGCCTAAACCTCTCAAAACAATCATCTTCTTCTTTACTTAGAATTTCTTCAAAAAATAATATCCTTTTATACATAATAATTTTCATGTATTTAAATTTTTCTTTAAATAAATACATACGTGTGGCAACTTTTTTCATGAATTCCATTATCGAGTAAAGCTCATGAACTCTTCTCCCTTCTTCAATATGCATTGAACCACCAAAATTTGAAATCCTACAATTTGTGGTATCTTAAATTTACTATAACTATATCTTGTAACTACATGAAACTATATGAAAACATGAAGATAACGCGAACTCCCCTGCCTTCTTTATGCATGAGTACTTATATCACATCTGAAACATTTCCATCTTTATAAATTTTTCTTGAATTGAGATAAATAGATCATTAATTTTTTTTAAAAATAATGAAAACTTTACCTGATATTGATTGATTTTTTATTCTTTAGAATAAAATAATTCTGGGAATCTCAAATCAATGGATCAACCACATGATAATGAAGATCATATTGACCATGATACATGCAGTCACCTGATCATTTGTGAGGAATATAGTTACTTAATCAATTGTGAGGCATGCAGTCACTTCATTGACTATATGAACATCACCATGGATCAATCATGCATTGTTTTCCCCTGAACTTATGATTGTTATAGTCATTGGATTGATTGTTGGCTTTTTATTAACCCATATTTTATTTTCTTACCCACCTTCATTCTGTTCTTCAAAACATTCCGTCATCATGCATGAAGTTTTTGTGTTATTTGGAAGTGTAGATTGAGTTTACTCCTACTTCTACTACTACAAAACACACAATATACATTGTTATCCTTTATCAGTGCTAACAAAAAACACAGATAAAGGAATCATTTATCATCCCTAAAAAAGATCTAATAAAGGGTTAACTTTATCAATGTTTTTAGCACTAATAAAGGCTACCTTTATCAGTGCTTTATTTTTAGGGTTGATAAACTTACTGATTGCTGTGCTTGTCCTACATCGAAGTAGCAGATATTCGACCACTTCTTTTATATGATTACACTACATCCCAATATCATAAGACTGTTGTGAGGATGTGCTCCTTCATACACTTTCCACAAACACTCATATGGTCCCACATGCCAGTGTGAGCCTTGGCCTACATTTTGCTTCCCATGGGTTTAGCCCACCTGAATACACACTGCTGGGTCCTACACGACCAGGCCCACTCCCCTCACCATTCTGGCCTATACACGATCCTACACACCTTTCCATGGTCCCTATTTTTTACATATACTAATAAAAAATACAAGTGTTAAAAATACTAAAAACAACTATATAATTAATCAAATAAAAATAAGAATGAATAATTAAAAATTATTTAAAAAATTATTAATTAAAAAATTATTAATAACTTTAATGTAAATATATAAATTATAAATATTAATAAATAGTTTATATTAAATAAATATATATAAAATGAATAAATTTAAATAATTAAACAAAAAATAAAAATAAAAAATGATTAAATTAAAAATAAAAAACAAATTTTATTAATTAAATGATTATTAATAAAAATAAGAAAATTTAATAAACATATATATAAATTATAAATATTAATAAATAATATAAATTATATATATATAAAATAAATAAATTATAATAATTAAATAAAAAATTTTAAAATTTATAAATTACAAATTTATTAAAAAACTTGTCAATGAAACAATTATTAATAAAAAAGAATAAGTTTAACATATATATATATATATGAATTATAAATAGTAATAAATAATATATATTAAATATAAATATATAAAATGAATAAAATTTAATAATTAAAACCATATTAATGTATTATTTATTTTTAATGGTTTTTATACAAAATTATTGATTAATACATTTAATATATTTAATATATAAATATATTTATATAGATATATATATATTTATATATATATATATCAATCTATATAATATTTCCAAAAATATGATTTATGTAATAAAAAATATTTATGCTTACGTTAACTAAGTCATATATTTAGTAAAAAATGTCTTATAATTAAAAAATAATATTTATTAAAAATAGTGACTAATTGTATCGAGTAATGAATATTTAATTGAATGATATTTTTTATTACAATTTCTCATATATAAAATGTTCATTACACTGATTTCACATATACATATACACAATTAATAAATTGTTATATACAACACATGCACATATAATATTTTTGCAATTTATTCAATTTTTAATATTCATTTTTGAATCTATTTACTAAAATAATATATTTAATATATACTTTGTCTCTAATCATTATTTTTTTCTTCATATTTTTAATTTTATTCAATATTTATTATTTATTACTTTTTAATACTTTTTTTTTGAATTTATTCATTTTAATATTATTTATTCATTAACAATCTGATTTTTTAGTATTTTTTTTAATTTATTCATTTTCAATTTTTCATTTTTCAATATGTTTGGCATTTTATCCATTTACAATATGTATTTATACATTCTTATTCATTAACATTTAATGTTTTTAATATGGCTATATTTTATCGAATTAATTTTTATTCATTAACATATATATTATTAAAAAAAATTATATATATAATTAATAATAGTTATTCATATTTTAAATTTATTCTTTATTATTATTTATTTCATTAATAGATTCTACATGTTATATATTGTCATTTTCAAATTTAACATATATAAAACTTGTATATATATACACACATTAATTCCACACACACAAATATTTATGTAATTAATGAAATCTTATATAGAAACACATACAATTAATATTTAGGAAATTTATTCAAGTTTTAATATTTATTTTATAATTTACTTTAGTAATATAATATATTTAATATATTATGTTTTGAATCGATAAATTTTATTTTTTGATTTTTAATATTTTTAATGTTAGCATTATTTATTCATTTGTAATAATTTTTTGAAATTTAATCACTTTCTATATTTATTTATACATATTTATTTACTATGTTTTAATATTTTCAATATGTGTGCATATTGATTTCAATATATATCCATATATTATTTTTTAGTAATTTTTTTTAATTAATAAAACTTATCCATTTTTTCAATATTTCTAAAGTCTACTCATTTTTAATTAGTCAAATTCACTCATTTTTAACATTCATGCATTTAAGATTATATATTCATTAATAATGGTAAAAATATACTTGTAATAAATATTTTAAATAAATATATTTATAAATATATATCTACTATATTTATAAAATTATATATTTATAATTATAACTAAATAAATATTTTTAAAAAATTATTTATATAAATATAAATAAATAATTATATATTTAAATAATTAAAAAATTATAATACATATATTTCAAGGATTAATATATTTACTATATTTATATTTATATTTATACATATATTTATATTTATATTTATATTTTTATATTATATATATATTTATATGATTATATAAATATTTATAATGATATAAATATACTTATAATTATAAAATTATAATAAATATATTTGAATAGTGAATATATTTAAAATATTTATTTTTATTTTTATTTTTAAAATTTATATAAAGAAATACATATAAATGTAATTATAAATAAATAATTATTAATATATTTTCAAATATATTTATTTATAAATATATTTATGCATGTATATTTACTATATTTATAAAATTATATATTTATAGTTATAAATAAATTAATATAATTTTTTTAAAATGTATTTATATAATTATAAATAAATAAGTATATATTTAAATAATTATAAAATTATAATAAATATATTTAAAAAATAAATATATTATATATATATTTTAAATATATATATTTATATAATTTTATAATTATTTAAATATATATAATGATATTAATATATTTATAATTACATAAAAATATTTATAAAAATATTTATTTATAATTATAATTATAAATCAATATCAGTGCTAAAACTTTACCACTGATAAAGTGGTCTTTTATCATTTCTTATTATTTTAACTCTGATAAAACCCCTCTTTATCAGTAGTTTTTGGAAGTGCTGATAAAATTTTCCCTGATCTTTTTAAAAGAACCTTAACCGAACCGATTTCCATCACACCGTTCAAGCTCTTGTAGAAGTCCAATGATTCTGTTTCTCCCCCTCGATCTTCTCTTGACAAATCAACCCTAATAAATCCTAAAGTTTGTTATTATTTAACTCCTCTCTCATTTAGCAGAATCTTCATTCTATCCTTGACCCGCATATATCACATCCTTCAATTTCAAGACTAATCACTCAAGTTTAGGGTATCAACTGATTATCCTTTATTTTATTCTCCATCCATATTATTATTTCTCCTCCCTCACTACTTGACTCTATTGTTTGATCCCTAGTTCGGTTCATGTTTTAAATTTTTAATGTCTCGATTTTTAGGGTGTTTAGGTTTAATTTAAGAGAATCGTATCATTAATTTTTAGAAACTATCTTCATATATGCCTATTCCTTATAGGCGATTCCATGTTTCCCCCTTTTTAATAATTTTCCTTGGATGATTGAATTTTTTATCACAGTTTTATTTAGGAATTGTGAGTATTTTTTGAGGAATAGTAAATGTTAAATAGAAACTTAGAAGGATACAAAATTTTTGTTTTGTTTAAAAAGGGAGGTTTTCATGTTTTCTAATTAAATGAAATTTAAATTTGTTGGTATGTTTTTTTATATATTTGATTAAATGACTAAAGTGTTTCCTTCAGTGATTTTGTATATTTAAAATGGGTTTCGTCTTCTATGTAATTTAGTAAAATGTTTTATTTTAAGGTTGACTTGTGATTTAATTTTTAATTTTGGTTACATAAAAATCCTATCGATTTTCTTTGATAGGTTTCCCTCTCTAGTTATCTATAATTTATGGATTTGACCATTAATATGATTTTTTATAATTCTTATTTCTAGTCTTAGTTGAATGAAACATCATATCATTTTAAAATTTATTTTGGAAATCAAATTAACTTTTAAAAAAATGTTAAATAAGAGGTAATTTTAAATGTTTATTCTTAATAAATTTTCCAAAGGCTCGTTTGGTACATTAAAAAGAGAGTTACAAATTATATCATTTTTAAAAAGTTTTCAAAAAAAGTATTATAAAAAATTCCTATATGTATTTACTGTAGAGGACCATTTGGAACGTTTGTTAAATAAATCATATTTCATTAAACCATTTGTACCCTTATTTTAATCCCATGAGGTTTTTTCATCAACGAATTGTGTATTAGTGAGGGTTTGATACATCATTTTATTCTATGTGTGTATCATTTTATATTATATCTGAGGAAATTAGTTAAATAGGTTTTTTATAGGTAATTAGTATAGATTTTATGGGTTATATCTACTTTTATTAGTTTTATGGTATTTTATGTACTTTTATTTCAAGTACCTTTAACAAGATAAGAACTTGTATTATTTCAAAAAAATATTGGAATGTATTTGATTTAATTTCATTGAATTTGGTTTTTAGGAATCTACAAATTGAAAGTATGCATTTTACATAAAACGTTTTAGTTTTAAAAAATAGGTATTGGAATGAAAACTAATTTTTTTTTCATATCATTTATTATAATGATGAATTTTTTATTTTCAACAATTTTGTAAGGTTATTTATGATGTTTTTCTAAAAATTTTGAGTGGTATTTAATTCGAATAAGTTAGAGTTTGTATGGAAGATGGTTTTCTTTAGGGATGTGTTTGAGAATTGAGGATTTATAATCAGGAAATATATCATGAATAATATAAGGAAAAGGGTTTTGGGTATACCCTAAAGCGTTATTTATGTATGTGAATTACTTTAAGAATGTTGAAATCATAATTGTTCTATTAATGTGTTCTGAACCTATTATAATTGAAAATTTTAAGTGATTCTCATACATTTTTTCTTGTAAATTTTTGTAAGTGTTTGTTTAATGTATATTTATTGTTTTCATGTATATATCTAAATTTTATGTTTCCATGTATAGTGATTTTGAAAGTTGTTACTTTTTAGTATAAATACATAAATGATTTATTAAATGATTCTTATTATGCAATAAAATGTTTTAAAGATAGAGTTGAAGTTGGTTGTTTCTTTGGTTTCAAATGTTTTCTTGGAAATAAATGAGTTTCCTTATATTTTTATTAGTTTAATGTTTACCTCATTTTGTTGTTCTGAAATTATTATGACATATTAAAATCAAGGTATGTGATCACTTGCGATATGTTTCTACCCCTTAAATATCTTTGTTTGTTTTTAATTTTCCCAGTTGGTTTGAACAATGCGCACACACATGATCTTATTTTTCATCAAACTACCTCACAGATTCTCCACCCAGTCTATCTTACCTCAATCTATTGTTGGTTCAACCTCTACATCTCCTTCATGTTCATTTTCACTCATTCATCATTATTTCTCACTTCAAATGCATGAAGCTCCTAGCTGTGCACAAAAAAAAAAGGCTAACTATAATGTGGGGTGGTGACTGCAAATGATAACTAGACCAAATTTTTGTAGTGCATAGCTAGTAATCTTCTCCAAGTTACAAGTATCCCTCCTGTTCCCATGTTCTTCCCAATCTCTCTTGCCTAGATCTGTTATTGGATCACCCTCTCCCCAAACTTCACGTTCATTTTCACTCATTCATTATTATTTCTCATTCCGATTGCATGGAGCTCCTAGTTGTGCACCAAAAAAGCACTTCCCACATATTATGTAAGGTGGTGACTAAAAATGATAAGTAGGTTGTGTTTTTATGGTTCAAAATTGGTAATCATATCCAAGTTTAATGTATCCCTCCTACTCCCATAGATTAAAATCAAACAATTCTGCCCATTTGCTTCTAATTATCCCTTCTAATCCTATGAATTAAAACCACAAAATCTTTTTAAAACCTGTCATTAACTTGTGTATTTTATTTTTAGTGACCATAAAAGTATAATCTTTTAACATTGTTTTATTTTCAAGAAACAAAAATATAATTAAATATGGTTTCATTATAGACTCAATTCCATTTCGATATTGGTGGGAATTTTATTTCAAGATTCATTTTTTAAAGGTGTCTTCTTATTTTTTTTATTTTTTTTATTAATTTTTAAATATCATTATCAATAATATATGAAATAAATTTATATTAATATTTTACTCATTATTATTTTTCATGGAATTATATATTTTGACTTCATGTTCCTTTAATTTTAAATTAATATTTTATACATTTTTTTGTGGTGTTTTTAAGGAAATTGAATAGAGATTTTGGATATTGTAGGATATGTAAAATATACCTAATCTTGATAAATTTACTATTTTTGAAATAGGGGTTCATCAGTGGGTTATAGTAAAAATATATTTCTTTGTATTCATATAATACATGGTCTAGAATAATCTACAGAAAAAGCGAGTAACATGGAATCCAATTTCACTTTTATCATTGATAATGGTTTCATCCATTTGTTTCATGAAATTCCAAGTTCTTTAACCCTATGTCAAAATCCAGTGATTACATGACCTTGTATGTTCTAAGGAAATATATTTTTACACAAATTTAGAAATCAAGGTCATAATTAAATGACAATCAAGAACATGAATTTACAATGGAAGTCTCCCATCAAATAAAAAATAAATTTAGTTTACCAACATATTTATTAGCACCTTTTTTTCCCACACAACATCAAATCGAGAACCTAGACCAATATCCACATGTTTACCCCTAATTTTTTCTTTTCATGTCACCCTTGTGTAAAATGATAACTTGTTAGGAACCATAACCAATAACATTCAAATTTTGGGATCCCCTTATTAGAATTATCTATAACTTTCTCCTTTGACTATGGATATCTTATGTATATTTACTTAGTTTTTGTACAAAATGAATATTTTATGAACCTAATAAGATTAATTGAGTTGAAAATTATTATATGCTAAACGTATGATAAATGAGTATAAAAACAGAGTTAAATAGTCCATCAAGTTTTTAATAGATCATTCATACGACCCTTCTTAAATATTTTATATGTGTTTATATTGTTTTTATTCAAGAAAAAATAGTCTGAAAGTGTTGGAAGAACATTTTATTTGTAATGGAATATACCAGAGATATAAAGGTTGGACTAAACAGGGGGAGAAACTGAATATACACACTGATTGGGAGGAAACTATAGTTTATAGATCATTTGATATGAATACTAGTGTAAATGATGATAAATATTATATAGAATAAATTAAAATAGAAATTTAATATGACCTTCATGATTGTCCAAATTTGTTTTAGAAATTAAATAGTTGTGCTAAGAGACTATTGTATACTGATTTCACCGAATACACAACATTGTTAGCTATATAGAAGTTATATAATTTTAAATATGGGAGTAAATAGAGTGACACTAGATTTATAGAGCTACTTGGTCTCTTGAATGATATTCTACAAGAAGAAAATTATCTTCCTTGTTGAAAACATAATGCTAAAAAAAATTCTAGGTTCAATGGGAATGTTCTCTAAAAAAATACATGCTTGTATTTATGTAATCTAAATTAAATGTTTTACTACTTATACAAACAATAAATTTTGAACACGATGATGTTAAAAATCTCAGGGTAGAATAGGAGGTTGATTATGAAACTATAGAATTATCAGGGTATCAACACCATCTTGATGAAAAAAATAATAACAACAAAACATCACAGTGTTGACTAAAATTATAAAGGTAATAAGTAAGTGTATAATATTCAAGGTTGGATGGAATCAACGTGGAAAACCTATTGATACCAACAAGTTAATGTTCATTTGTTATATTGGGGTCATAATTAGGATGAATGTGCCAATTGATATAGATTCATAGTGCCATGTCCAACTTGTAATGAAGGAAACCCTTTGAAAATATATAATGGTAATGTTACGATATACATTCTCTATTTTATTAAAAAATCATATAATGAAACATTGATTTAATTTTCATTATTCATTGTAGAGTTTAGTTATTTTATACTATTTATGTAGGAAATTTGACTTATTAGTCACTAGAAAATCCCATAGAGGCTTTCAGGCTCTTCTTTCTAAGTTTCATCTTAGGGATATTGAAGGGAAAGTAAATCCCCATCCACCAGTTACTTATGAAAAAATTATAAAGTAGTGAACATGGTATGATTTCATTATTTTTCATGATGAGAAATCATTTTAGTTGAATTGTATTCGATAAGATATTATTTTACATTATTTATTTTATCTAATTTTATTAAAAAAATTTAATTTATGAAATAAAAAAGGAGAGCTGAAAATAATCAACATGCATCAAAACTAATGTACCCCTATAAAAAATCAGGGATGTAGTATGATACACTAGATAAGAAAATTTTATGTATTTTAAATAAAAAATAAAAGTTTTATGTGATATGGAACAACATATGTTCCTTTATTTATATGTAGATTGATGAATCACATTCTGAAGTAACTTTTATCCCACATCATGATCTATAGAAGGTGGCCCATGTAAATAAAGAGGGTAAACTAGTTGACGAAGACAAAAAATAAGTATGGGAAAAATGTATAGGTATGAAATAACAGTAATTTATTATGATTTATAATAGTATTACAAAAAAAATATCTATTTATGTTAATATTTCTTTCATACTATTTAGACACAAGAATTAGAAGTGACCGTAGCAGAAGAAAAACTAATTTCAGTAGCTTTGAAGCGGCTGGAACAATACGGTCATGTTAAAGGCGTAGGTTTTGGAGTGCCACCTTGAACATATTTTGAGAATAAAAAACCACAAGAAGATAAATTTTATATGATGAAAGGATTTCATGTGCAAATAATTTCTTTGAAAGATGTTATTTTCCAGTCTAGTTTGGTAGAATAATGTATCCTAAAGGATCAAAGAAAACCCTTGGTGGAATAAACATCAACACATGAAAAACTAAATGACCTCGCTCGGTTTGAGGCTAGTCATTCCCCTTATTTTCATACCTAACATGAGGTAATCAATTTTTTCATTACTCTTTCTCCTCAATGTGAATGAAATAACTTCAATAAACATATATTACTAAAATTATATAGGGTAATTTTTTATGTGATTTATATCTATTAATGACCACACATTGACTTGTTTTGAGGGGTATAGTGTATAATATCTCAGGTGACATGATACACAATAAAGAGCTCCCAAATATCACAAGAGAGTGGGTATTGAGGCATCTTGAGAGTCGAGTGCTGAGTTGCCTATTCCAATTGATGATCTGGATATTACAAAAGTCAATGATTCTATTGGAACTTTTATAACATGGCCCTTTAATCTTATAAAGTTACATGAGGCATGTCCTTAAGAAAAAATTTCAAATGAAAAATCTAAAAAAATTGATATAAAAAGGTCCAAAGTGAGGTATGGTATTACAGATAGATAAAATGAGGGAGAGATAAAAGATCAGATCAAGATAATCTAGTGAATCAATCAAGGAAACAAAGCAACCTTCTAGGTGTACCTTCTCTTAGCTAGTTCCACTACATCATTTATTATCATTACAACTTTATACCGAAATCACATCCAAATATGGAGATGTTTCCTCTATTATATATGAAGAAGAAAATTTTGGAATCATCATTATAGACACGATTTCTATTGAGAGTATAAATTAGATTCTCAAGTTTGAATAGATGGGAGTCTGAATTGTGAATACACACATAAGGAACATTTTCATAATACAGTTATCCGAAAAACAATCTAATATATTTATTGAAGTTAATATATATTTATATTTTATTTCAGCATTTATATTACTACTATATAAAGGTAAAACCATATGTATCATGATTTGGATTCATTAATCCTGATATCATTTATATAGAAGAAATTTAATTGGAGTCGAAATAAATTTATAAGAAAAAAATGAGATAAATGAGGTGTTTGAGAAGAAAATAATAGATGATATTCTCTTTTTGATACATACAATGTAGGGGTAAAACTCTAAAATCTAATCATATAAAATATTTTTTTTTAATTTTTTTCCTTACTTATTTGTCTTTGTTTTTTAGAGTGCAGGATGATAATCACAATCAACCTAGTGTAATGTCCTGACCCGACATACCACAAAGACGATAGCTAGACCTGTGGGTCACATGGACTCAAGCGTGCCTCCCCATATGCCAAAGGCTAATGACCAGTAGCGAGGGTGTACATATGGTGTGATGGGGAGACTATACCCTCATGTCAGAGCATCATAATGGTATAACAAAAATAAACATCAGAAAACACTGGAAGAAGTAATAAATGAAAGAAAGAACAATGAAAATAATAATAAAATGAATATAAAATATGACCAATGCCAATATAAAATTGATGCTTGCATGTACTGATGATGAATAATGAAAACAACAAACATACGACATGCTACAAGATACAATATAGAATATTAAAGAAAAGAAATGTAAAAAAAATCCCCAAGGGAAATCTCCATGAGCATCTTGAGCTCCAGCTCAGTCTAGTGCTCCTAAATCCCTGGTACAAGCTAAAAAACACACTCAATCAACCAAATTATTGTAAGCATAATGTCTAGTCAGATACCCCAATTAAATAATGACCCATGTAATTTCCTAGAATTTCCAAGTAAATTTTTTAAATTATATAGAATTATTTTGAGACCACACGCTTTGACGTCATGTGATTCCGAGGCCCGGTGATCCTGGAATGGAATTTTGAATTTTTTTTAAGTTCGTTTAAGTAAACGTGCAAGTGGGTTTCTGTAACTTTTGAACTGGTGCTCAGATCGAAAATCTGAGGACACCGTTGCAATAAAAATGTCAAGATTTTCCTAGAAAGGACTTAACTTCAACCAGTGAGGGTCGACCAAAAAAGATAGTTTTCTGACTTTTGAAAAAATAATAAAACAAAATAAAAAGTTATTCTATTTTCATTTTCACCATTGAGCAGTGGATGATGGTTCTGCAGTGTAGCGAAGAGGCGTATTAAAGGAAGCTTCTTATTTAATTGTTTAATTGAACTATAACAGATACGCTGTTTCATAAATGAAATAGTGTTACGACACGATGTCACAACATAACAGAAACATTGCGATGTGTTTTATTTTAATAAGTTAACGCGTTGGGGAAATAAATTGGTGGAATTTACTTGGGAAAACCTATGACAAATTTCCCCTTCAACAACGAATGATAAATTCTAGTAGGATCGCTAGCGACGTTGACACTTTACGAAGAACGAGACCAGGAAGTGACGAACTCCAACAGAGCTCAAATCCTCGAGGGTAGAGTGCTTCAAAGAGTAATATCGATAGAGGTAGGGGTTTATTTGTTTTATTTTTTCCCCTTAATTCATTCTAAATGATGAATTCAGATCAAACCATGATAGTTTGATCCGTGGATCGTCTGTTCTTGCGGGAGGATGATGTTTCTTAGGGTTTATGTTCAGGATTGAATTATTATTGATAGAACATCATTATAGTGACCCAGCCTTTTCTTACATTACTATTACATCATTTCAAAGATAAAAAACATAATAGTATTACACATAGAGGATCCAAAGGTTTAGTGTCTTGGGAAAACTAGGACCACACATAACAAATACAACATCAACCATAAACATTTATTTAATTTCTTCTTCACTGGCTTCTTAGTGGAACTTGTCCTCTCCTTAGTACATGTAGACACCTGAGGATATACATAAAAAGGGGTGATATAGAAGCCCAGTAAGAGGATAGATAAGAACAATATAGCATGGGTTGATCATAATCCTAACATAGGAAAAAGATCATGAACATGAGAGGAGCATAAATAAAAGACATGAAATGTGGCAAGGCATAAAAATGAAACATCATGTCTTAGTGGTTAACTACCACACATACTTGTGAACCAAGATAGCATCTTGTTCACACATAATTTCACATTTACTCATGAGATTTATCACTTTACCCAATGCATTGGAGAGCTGTATAATTCCGGGCGCACCCGTCACATTTAAACATTCATATTGCGCTATATAATTCCGGGCGCACCCGTCACATCATAACATTTTCATTTATCATGCTTGACACAATGAACATATAACATAAATTAACATAATGAACCCATGAAAAGGAATGGGTTTCATCTCATAATAACATATTCATAAGCTTTGGATTCCCAAAAGAAAGAGGAAATAACATACATGTTACAAGAACTGTTCACATTGAGTGAGAAGTAAAAGGGGTGTTCTTAAAAGAATATTTCTTTTGGAAAAAATTTTGTTGGACATAAAAGCCAGTGAAAAACATGTATATCCCAGAAAATTAAAGGAAATGACGAAAAAATGATCTTTGAGGAGTAACCATATCAAAAATGGAGTGAAAGAGGGAGAACCCGAAGGAAGAAAATTGGGTTCAAGATTTCCCCTTACCTTGTACCCGAATGCTTCCTTCTCATTAATGTCATGTAGAATGACATTATATTCATTAATTAGAAATAAAGAACCATGTTTAAATTAATAGGGTTCATTCTGGTTTCATTATGTCATTTTATGTTCCTTTTTATGACTTATAGAGTTTAAAAACATTGTTCGGGGATGTTCGTTTTTATGGATTTTATTGGGTTGTTCACTTGTATTCATAAATTGAAGTTCAGGTAGAACATTGGGAAAAATACAGAAATGATATTACATGTCATTAATGATATTAAAGGAGTTTTAATGATATTATAATGAATTATATTAGATCCATGTGGATGAATCATTAGATAAGAATTAAGTGATGGTTATTTGGGTCAATTTGGGCTGTTTTTGGATCACAACAAACTTGTTATAACTTATCACTAAGTAATATAGACATAGATTATTTCCATAACTTTAAATAGAACATAATACATATAAAATATTCTGGTTCACCCATAAAAATGGTTTCATGACCATATCTGACGGTATAAATGGAAGAAGAAGGTATGTTGTTCTTGAAGGTGATAAATTAACACCTCACGAACAACGTTCTCTTTAATAAAATAAAAGGAAGAGGAAAAGAGGGTTGAATGATATAATATCCAATTAGAATCATAAAATTACATTATATTTATAATACTGGAGTTACAACACAATTTGGATGAAGATAGGTGGAGAGAGATCAAGAAATGAACTTGAACTTGAGAGGAAATTAAAGGAGAAGAGGGAGGGAAATTACCTCTAGAATCCTCTTCTTGAGAACCTCCTTGAGGGCCTAAGCTTGGTCTTTTGATGAGACCAGAAGCTCTTGGACGTGGGGGAGGGGATGGGTAAGATGTTTGGGCAGAGTTTAGAGAATGCTTTGAGCATGATAGGTGTGAGGAAATGAGGGTGTGAAGGGTGGCTTTTATAGTGGAGGGGAGAGGGGTTTCCTTAATATAAAATTCATTAGTTTATTAATTTCCCCTAAGACAAGGAATAGTGAGTCTTGAATGACCAATAATAGTAATTTTATAATTTAATCCCGAACCAAGTGGGCTTACATCAGTATAAAATCATCGATGACTCAATTAATAAATTATTTAGCATTTATTTTGAATTATCAGATTCTACAATTCACCAAAAATTCAAGTATTTCAGAAAAATCCCAAAAATTTACCCCAACCATTTTTCGATGTGTAGAATCCAAAAATGAAGTCCATTTTTCAAAAATAATTTTCTAAATATTATTAATTTAATATTTAATTAAAATTATAATTTACTTAAAAAAATAGTTTTTAAGATTAAAACTGATTTTATAATGCTTTCAAAAATCACGTAGGGTCTTATTAAATTATCTAAAAACTATAATACATTGATTAAATAATTTATGAATAAATTTTAGGGAAATAAATATTCTTTTAAATTAATTAATTATAATTAATTATTTATGACTTACAAAATATCAAAACATTTACTATGGTCAAATTTTCACTTTCTAAGATTTCTAAATTTTATTTTATTATTCATAGGTAATGCTACTCTTATGTTGGATGATTTAATATTCATAAGGGTCATATTACTATTCATAAGGGTATGTTACTATTTCTAAGGGTAGGTCACTATTAACCAAAAATTATTTTTGTTTCATTAGACTCCAAAAATCATCTTGAACACAACCGTGTATGTCAAATTTTCCAAATTACTAACACAGAAGTGAAAAATTTATGTTTAATGGTCACTTATCACTTAGTAGTTCATTATGTTGTGATTTCATGTTTATTTATGACATAAATATAAGATTTTAATTTTCATTGAAAAACTTTGGGTCGTTACATTCTTCCCCCCTTAACAAATTTCACCCCCAAAATTTCAATTGACATAAAAAGGTGAGGGTACTTCTCCTTGATTGCCTCTTCTAGTTCGCAAGTTGATTCCTCAAAATTTTGGTTCCTACACAACACTTTGACAAGATGGCTTGTCTTGTTGCGTAGAAACTTATCTCTCCGATCCAGAATCTTTACTGGCCGCTCCTCATAGGAGAGATCATCTTCCAGCTGCACAACCTGTTAGTTTAGTACATGTGAGGGGTCTGGTATGTACTTCCTCAGTAGTGATACATGAAACACATCATGAACTTAAGCCATATTTGGTGGAAGTGCAAGACGATATGCCACAACTCCTATATGGTCAAGGATCTCAAAGGGTCCAATATACCTTGGGATTAGCTTCCCTTTCTTCCTGAATCGCATGACTCTCTTCCATGGAGATATTCAAAGGAAGAATTTATCTCCAACGTCGAACTCCAAGTCCCTTCGACAGTTGTCAGAATAGCTATTTTTCCAACTCTGAGTAGCTTTGATGTGTTTCTGGATGACTTGAACCTTCTCTGTCATCTCTTGAACCAAATCGGGCCCAAGTAGCTTTCTTTCTCCAACTTCATCCCTACAGGTTGGAGTTAAACACCGCTTCCCATATATAGCTTTATATGGAGCCATCTGAATACTCAAGTGGAAGCTATTTTTGTATGAGAACTCAACCAATGTGAGATGATGATCCCAAACACCTTTGAATTCAAGAGAGCAGGCTCTTAGCATATCTTCAAGCATCTGAATAGTCCTTTCAGACTGGCCACCAGTTTGGGGGTGATAGGTCGTGCTGAAATTTAATTCAGTACTCAAAGCATGTTGAAGGATCCTCCAGAATTTAGATGTGAAACTTGGATCACAGTCTGAGACAATTGAGAGTGGAACACCATGCAGTCTCACCACTTCCTTCACATATATCTTTGCAAGTTTTTCAAGCGAGAGGTCTTCCCAAATAGCAATAAAATGGGCAGTCTTGGTGAGTCGGTCAACCACAACCCATATCACATTATTTCCCTTTGACATCTTCGGGAGACCCGTGACAAAGTCTATAGTAACATTTTCCCATTTCCACATGGGTATAGGAAATGGTTGCATCATACCCTTGGACTTTTGTCGCTCAGATTTAACTTGCTGACATACCAAGCACCTTGATATATATTCCGTAATCTACTTCTTCATGTTATCCCGCCATAAGTGTTCTCGGAGATCACGGTACATCTTGGTACTCCCAGGATGGATAGAGAAAGTTGAGCTATGTTCATTATCCAATAGCTCCTTCTTTATCCCGGGTGATGAAGGCACACAAAGTCGTGTTTGAGACCGAATCACACCAGCATCTTCGATATGGAACTCTTGCAGCTTCCCTTCCTTTACTTCATTCACCCTCTTTTGTATCTCCACAAAAATTCCCTCACTTGTGATCATGTGTCCCAAAAACGTGACTTGATTCATCCAAAAGTCACACTTGTGGAACTTGGCGTACAAATTCTCCTTTCTTAATGTCTCCAACACAAGTCTTAGATGTTCTTCATGTTCCTCCTTGCTCTTGAAGTAGATGAGAATATCGTCGATAAAAACTACCAAAAAGTTGTTGAGGTAATGTATAAAGACTCTATTAATCAAATCCATAAATATTTTAGGGGCATTAGTAAGTCCAAAGGGCATCACCAAAAACTCATAATGCCCATACCTTGTGCGGAAGGTAGTCTTCTGAATATCTTCCTTCTTTCACCTTTACCTGATGATATCCAGAATGAAGATCCAACTTTGAGAAGTATTGAGCTCCTCTTAACTGGTCGAACAAGTCATCAATTCTTGGGAGGGGATAATTGTTTTTTATGGTGATCTTGTTGAGTTCCCGATAATCGATACACAACCTCATTGTTCCATCCTTCTTCTTCACAAAGAGCACTGGCGCACCCCAAGGTGATGCACTAGGGCGTATGAACCCTTTGTCCAGATGCTCTTGCAGCTGGTTCTTTAACTCCTCTAGTTCGATAGGAGCCATCCTATAGGGGCACTTCGAGATAGGAGTAGCTCCATGTATGAGTTCAATTGAGAACTCAACCTCACGATCCAGGGGAATTCCGGGTAACTCTTTGGGAAATACATCGTCGTATTCCCTCACGATGGGAATTTCCTCAAGGTTGGAAATTTCCTTTGAATCAACCATTTGGGCGAGGTATGATTCTTCATAGGGAATCAACACCCACACTATTGAAGGATTTTTCAAAGGAGATTCATGATCTTCCTTGCATTTGTAGAGGATCATGGGATGGTTCGGAATATGAAAAGATATTTCCTTTTCCCGACAATTGATATGTGCTCTATATAACGAGAGCCAGTCCATTCCCATTATAGCATCGAATTCCACCAAGGGAAGTATTATGAGATTTGCTGGAAGAATCTTCCCACATACGCCAACAGGAGAAGATTCAAACACTTAGGTTGCAATGATTTCACCACTTGGTGTTTTTACAGATATCTTGACTTCAAGGTTTCGGGGCTTCGATTCTATAGTTCTAGGAAACTTGCAAGATATAAAAGAATGAGTAGAACCAGAATAAAATAAGACCTTTTCTATTCTTGAGTGAATAGGAAGTGTACCTTGTACGACTTCATTATCATGATCCACCTCCACTGTAGTGATGGCATAATCCTTCCCTTGTTCTTTTGGATTTGGTGGCTGCTGACGCTGATTACCCTCGAGAACTCGAGGTTTAGTGCACTGGTTTGCATAGTGCCCTAGCTCCTTACAGTTGCAGCATTGGACCATGAGTGGTTCTCTCCTTTAATCAGTTACATTCTCCTTCCTTTTTGTGTATTTTTGACACTCTTGAGCATGGTGTCCTTCTTTCCCACACTTGAATCATTTCCCCGTCCTTTTGAGGCAGTTCCCATGATGCAACTTCCCACATTTTTGGCATGTGGGTCGTTGATTTTTCTTCCCACCTTTGTCACTAGATCCACTGGCTTGAAACTCCATCTTTCGTTTCTTATCCCCATAGCCATGGGACTATTCTCCAAACTCCATCTCCACTTTGAGAGCACATCGAACAAATTCTTCATAACTCCCAAAGTCTCAAATTTCAAGAACCTTTCGAAGGTGTGGTTTTAATTCACTAAAGAATCTATCAATTTTTCTATCATTGTTGATAACAAAACCCAAAGAGTACCTTGAAAGCCTTGTGAAATTCTCTTCATAGGTTTTGAAAGATTCTCCTTCTTTTTTCTTGAGCTCTATAAATTCTCTCTCCATCTTTGTGCGAAGAGTTCTTGGGAAATACTTATTAAGAAACATTATCTTAAAGTCTTCCCATTCCATCTCTTCAATTTCCACCCTTGGCTTGGTGTTCTTAATCAAAGCCCAACATTGAACGACTTCTCCATCTAGACGATAAACGGCTATAGTCACCTTCTCCATATCAGAACAGTGAAGAACAGAAAATATCTTCTCCATGGATTTGACCCACTGTTCCATAACTAGTGGATCAGAAGATCCAATAAACGTCGGTGGTCATTTCCGCATAAAACATTCAATAGCCAGTTTCTCCATCTTTGGTGAAGGAGAACGTTCCCCATTATTATTGTTATTGTTCATAACCTGAGATAATTGTGTAACCATCACCATGAAGTTTTGAACTCCACCTCCCAAATTATTGGGGATGTCGTTCGGGCAATTGTTGAATTGGCCCTCACATGAGTTGTTGGCCTTATTTCTCCTCGTTCCCACCATTTTCTAAAATAGAAAAGGTTAGAACAAAACATAAGTAAACAATTCATGAATAACTTATTCATTCAAACAACTATACAAAAAACATAACATATGGGATCCCTAGATAAATATTCTTGTGTGCATATTTTTACATAGTCTCATACTAGAGGTTTTCTCTAGGGTTCACTAATCCCAATTCCCAAATTAACTAAACCTTGCCTCTAATACGAACTATAGCGACCCAGCCTTTTCTTACATTACTATTACATCATTTAAAAGATAAAAAACATAATAGTATTACAAATAGAGGATCCAAAGGTTTAGTGTCTTGGGAAAACTAGGACCACACATAACAAATACAACATCAACCATAAACATTTATTTAATTTCTTCTTCACTAGCTTCTTAGTGGAACTTGTCCTCTCCTTAGTACATATAGCCACCTGAGGATATACATAAAAAGGTGTGATCTAGAATCCCAGTAAGAGGATAGATAAGAACAATATAGCATGGGTTGAGCATAATCATAACATAGGAAGAGATCAAGAACATGAGAGGAGCATAAATAAAAGACTTAAAATGTGGCAAGGCATCAAAATGAAACATCATGTCTTAGTGGTTAACTGCCACACATACTTGTGAACCAAGATAGAATCTTTTTCCCACATCATTTCACATTTACTCATGAGATTCATTACTTTACCCAATGCATTGGAGCGCTGTATAATTCCAGGTGCACCCGTCACATTTAAACATTCATATTGTGCTATATAATTCCGGGCGCACCCGTCACATCATAAATTTATCATTTATCATGCTTTCCAAAATGAACATATAACATAAATTAACATAATAAACCCATGAAAAGGAATGGGTTTCATCTCATAATAACATATTCATAAGCTTTGTATTCCCAAAAGAAAGAGGAAATAACATACATGTTACATGAACCGTTCACTTTGAGTAAGAAGTAAAAGGGGTGTTCTTAAAAGAAGAGTTATTTTGGAAAACATTTTGTTGGACATAAAAACCAGTGAAAAACATGTATATCCCAGAAAATTAAAGCAAATTATGAAAAAATGATCTTTGAGGAGTAACCATATCAAAAATGGAGTGAAAGAGGGAGAACCCGAAGGAAGAAAATTGGGTTCGAGATTTCCCCTTACCTTGTACCCGAATGATTCCTTCTCTTTAATGTCCTATATTATGACATTATATTAATTAATTAGAAATACAGAACCATGTTTACATTAATAGGGTTCATTCTGGTTTCATCATGTCATTTTTTGTTCCTTTTTATGACTTATAGAGTTTAAAAACATTGTTCAGGGATGTTCGTTTTTGTGGTTTTTCTTGGGTTGTTCACTTGTATTCATAAATTGAAGTTTGGGTAGAACATTGGAAAACATACAGAAATGATATTAAATGTCATTAATGATATTAAATGAGTTTTAATGATCTTATAATGAATTATATTAGATCCATGTAGATGAATCATTAGATAAGAATTAAGTGATGGTTATTTGGGTCAATTTGGGCGGTTTCTGGATCACAACTATCACTTAGTAATATGGACATAGATTATTTCCAGAACTTTAAATAGAACATAATACATATAAAATATTATGTTTCAACCATAAAAATGGTTTAATGACCAGATCTGAAGGTAGAAATGGAAGAAGAAGGTATGTTGTTCTTGAGGGTGATAAATTAACACCTCACGAACAAACGTTCTCTTTAATAAAATAAAAGGAAGAGGAAAATGGGGTTGGATGATATAATACCCAATTAGAATCATAAAACTATAGTATATCTATAATAATGGAGTTACAACACAATTTGGATGAAGATAGGTGGAGAGAGATCCAGAAATGAACTTAAACTTGAGAGGAAATTAAAGGAGAAGAGGGAGGGAAATTACCTCTAGAATCCTCCTCTTGAGAACCTCCTTGAGGGATTAAGATTGGTATTTTGATGATACCAGAAGCTCTTAGACATGTGGTAGGGGATTGGAAAGGTGTTCGGGTAGAGTTTAGAGGAGGCTTGGAGCATGATAGGTGTGAGGAAATGAGGGTGTGAAGGGTGGCTTTTATAGTGGAGGGGAGAGGGGTTTCCTTAATATAAAATTCATTAGTTTATTAATTTACCCTAAGAAAAGGAATAGTGAGTCTTGAAAGACCAAGAATAGTAATTTTATAATTTAATACCGAACCAAGTGGTATTACATCAGTAGAACATCATCGATGACTCAATTAATACATTATTTAGCATTTATTGTGAATTATCGGATTCTACTATTCATCAAAAATTCAAGTATTTCAGAAAAATCCCAAAAATTTACCCCAATCGTTTTTTGACGTGTAGAATCCAAAAATGAAGTCCATTTTTCAAAAATAATTTTCTAAATATTATTAATTTAATATTTAATTAAAATTATAATTTACTTAAAAAAACAGTTTTTAAGATTAAAACTGATTTTATAGTGCTTTCAAAAATTACAATGAGTCTTATTAAATTATCTAAAATCTGTAATACATTTATTAAATAATTTATGAATACAATTTAGGGAAATAAATATTATTTTAAATTAATTAATTATAATTAATTATTTATGACTTACAAAATATCAAAATGTTTACTACGGTCAAATTTTCACTTTCTAAGATGTCTAAATTTTATTTTATTATTCATAGGTAATGTTACTATTATGTTGGATGATTTAATATTTATAAGGGTCATATTACTATTCATAAGGGTATGTTACTATTTCTAAGTGTAGGTCACTATTCACCAAAAATTATTTTTGTTTCATTAGACTCCAAAAATCATCTTGAACACAACCGTGTATGTAAAAATTTCCAAATTCCTAACACAAAAGTTAAAAACTTATGTTTAATGGTCACTTATCACTTAGTAGTTCATTATGTTGCGATTTCATGTTAATTTATGACATAAATATAAGATGTGAATTTTCATTGAAAAACTTCGGGTCGTTACAATCATCCCCAAACCTCCCCCTGTTTTAAAACTCTAACGCGGAGGGTACGAGTTGACATGAACAAGGCCCGAGCCCCTCCACTTGTGCGTTCTTCATGGATGAGCATTATGAAAGGGGTAGAAAGGCAGATTCAAGGACTTCAAAGTGAAGGCGATACTCCACAGTGGCTGGAGGTGTAGTCGGGGTGAAGAACGGACCACCGGTGCAGACCCGGTGGTCTGTAGAAGAGCTCGCCGGTGGCACCGTAGATCGCTGATGGTGTCCTATGGTGGCGGCCACATACTAGAGGCAGCGCGCTGGGAAGATCCAGTGGCTAGCGGCAGAGACGCGACCTGCAGTCGCGTGCCACGCTTTTCGGAAGCACGTGGTCTTTGACCGCATCCAGGAGTCTGGCCGACCGGACTGGCTGGCAGCATAGCAGCAATCCTAGACATGCCTTGAATCTGAGCTAGAGGAAATGGAACCATAGAGACCCACAGGGTGATCAGGGATCCAAACGCAGCTCCTAACCGCATCCCGGCCAGGCGGACCAGTCTGCCTTTGGTAGACTGGATAGGGCAATGGCCAGACCTACCTCAATGGGCTAATCCCACTATAGCAGGCCAAGTTGGACCGACGAACCAACGGATCGGGCCTAGGATGAGTCCGGTTTGGGTCAGTGGACCTGGGTCGGGTCGGGTCGATCTGACCGGGTCAGACTGAATCCCGACCCAACTGACCCCTTTTTGAAAAAACACCAATATCTTTCAAATTAGACATCTGATTGACGAGATGTTTGTGGAATTGGAATCCTCACAATGAGGAAGATCTTTTGAAATACTCTATGGAATATTTCATTAAAGTTGGAATTAAATGAATGGCTTAGGGAGAGGTTCTCCTGAGATCAACCGTGCTACATGCGGAAGCCCTACAGTTGGATATGGCCTAAAGAATGCTGATGAGTGAACCTTTGTGGATTGGATACTATGACCCAGTGGGAAGTGGCTTTTATGTTACCTGACATTCCCATGGTTGGGAGCAACTTCTGTGTGACCCAACAGACCCACGGTACTCGACAGGAGGAGTACCTCAGTATGGTCATAGGTGGGAAGTGGATTCTATGTAACCCGTCATGAAAACGGTGGGGAGCGGATTCTGTGTGACCCAACAAAACCATGTTACTCTTCGAGGATGAGTACCATAATAGTCCTAGGTTAGTGGGATGTAGATTCTGTGTGACCCGACAGAACCACTGTACTCATTGCGGAGGAATTCTCCAATAGCCCATGGTGTTTGACGATATGACTGATGAACCTACTTTCCTACTGTAGAATATACCTGGTGTGAGATGTATTTATTCATGATGATTCTTAGTGATTTTATTTGTTTATTTATTTGTGGTCTTTCCTTTTTTTGGGGTCCCTACTGAGTATTTTGTTACTCAACTCTACACGGGTTTCGCCTGCATGTGTTGTTTCCGGTGCATACGACATACGACTTGGAAAAGGCCTTGGTGGCTTAGGACCTGGTGGTGCCCAGTGAGACCAGGAAAATGGGACATACTTCTATATATTCCATTTGTTACTCTGTAATTACCCATATGGTGGGGTTTTCAGTGGATGTCTACATATAGTTTCTTTTGTACTTTCCTGTTTTCTAGTTAGTCTTTTTTTGGGTTTGTATTCTAGCCCATTTGAATTTCAGTTGTAATTGTAATCAGTGGTTGTTTAGTGGCATTCTTGTTTACTTTTTCCAGTGTCGGGACGTGGTTTTGTGTGCATGCATATAGGTACTCAGGCTAATACCTCCCACTTTCAGGTTGACGCCTTCGACGCTGGTTGCCAACCCCTGGCCTTCGGGAGATGGGTTTGGGGTATGTCACTGCACGGGCCCCAGGGGATGGGTCATGACTAAGTGGTATCTGAGGTGGTCAGTTCTACCTCAATGAATGAGAGTCTGTTGTTTTGTTTTTGGGGAAACATTTTTTAATGTTTCGAGTTCGAATTTCATATTCGGGGGGTCTAGTATTGGTGTGGCAGGTGACGTATCCATACACCAGGACCCTGAATTCTACTTTTCAGCTTTATACATGATAAAAATGGTTGAATAAGTGTCTCCTTATGATTTTCTTGAATAAGGTTCATCTCACCAGGTATAATAGTCTTACTGTGGTAAATGTTGATCTATTTAAGGATGCCTCCATGTAGACAACTAGCTAGGATTCCAATACATGATCATGTGGACAGCCTGCCTAGCGACGAGGCATCAGTTCAGAGACCAGTGCTAGAGATGGCCCTATTGGGTGGTTCACCGGTGTTGAATTCGTGTCCTGATGATGAATAATGAAAACAACAAACATACAACATCCTACAAGATATAATGAAAAATAATTAATAAAAAAAAGTAATGAAAATCCCCAAGGGAGATCTCTATGAGAATCTCGAGCTCTAGCTTGGTCCTATGATCCTAACTCCCAGGTACAAGATAAAAAGATCACATAATCAAACAAAGTCTTACAAGCATAATTTCAACTCAGGTACCCCAGTGTAATGGAGGCCTGAGAAGGGTGTGAGATAATAATCCTAGTAGGTTACCACCCATGGTGTCTATGACTCATTCCAATCCATGAAACATAATGTAAAGAAGTGTGTAGGTATTAGCAGAAAGACAAACAATCAGTTTTGAATAAATAAACAACAACCTGAATAGGTTCCTATGAGACACTTGATAGCTATAACTACTTTGTCTCATAGCTATAATAAGTGTTTGATTAGTTAACATAAATATATAGTAATAATATATATGTATATAATACAATTTTATATTTTATCCACCTATATGAACCAAGTATGTGCTGATGTAAGTGGCCATATACCTGGAATACTAGTCGCTGGACAGACTGAGGCATAACTCATGCATCCATAACAAGACTAAACAAGCCTAAAATCTCAAGTAATAGGGTAGATTCCTAACATCCTAATAGAGTGATAAACGTCATGTTACTACACTGAGGATTGTGAGTGAGCCACCATGGAAACACTATAATCATGGAATATAGCACGTAAATCTCATCACCCATATAGTTTCACTAGTGAGAGATGTCATGCTCAACACCCTATTTAAGGTAGTATTATGACTTCATGCTCAAAAACAAAACCTTACCATGATTCTACAAACTATGTATAAGGAGTAATATAATTATAACTGGTATGTGGAAATACCTCCCATACATCTCTTTTTATCATGACCATATATATAAACAAGGAATAATCATGTTTGTAGTAAACAACCATGAAGAAATACCTCTCATCCCTTACATTCATTAATCCATCATCAATAAGGAATATCATTTCAATTATGGAATTTACATAGCATGAAATAGACATCATGGACTTTCCACTATTTATCAATTCATTTCATTATAAACATTTAATACATTCAATGGGAGAAATCCATCATGAACAAGTAATTAAACTATTAAAATTTAGCACAATTAAATCTCAAATACAAGTGTCACCACTCAATTCATCAAAGAGAATCATTTTAGGGAGCCACCATTCATGGATATGAATTTACCAAGCCCAACTTGACACCCAAGGGGTGCTATTATCAAAATTTTCCAACCTAAAAGGGTAAAAGAATTTTACATTTCAATTCAAATGATTTGAAGGCTATTTTAGAATTTAACAATTTTTTATAAAGGAGTAGTTTGAATTGTCACACCCATTAGGTGTCCATTAAGGATATCAAAAACCTCTCAATAATTAAACAATTTTCAATAGGCATGTATTAAGGTTTAAGAGTCAATTTTGATATGAAGGAACTAATTATGAAGCAACGCATGGAAACAAATAGTGTGTGGTGCAATGGGGATATTCATCAAATTACAAAAAACTTAGGAAAATTATATAGACCAACTACCTCATACTTAGGATGACGTACTCATCCAACATCAAGTTTTGATTTGATATGGTTAGAATAAATCTAAGAAATGGACCTTCATCTTGAAAATAGGGCAAAGGATTTCACACCTAAATAGCACAACTGATACTAAACAAAACAAGGAGTGACACAGAAAGAATAAATATCTTATCAATGCGGATCCATAGAGACTGACGTCGCATGAATCCGGCTTAGGATATAGGAGTTATCACAAAGCCTAGGGTGGGCTTGGAGAAGAATCCAAAGTGCCATGGTGGAGAGATCATGCAGGTGATAGAGGAGGAAAGAAAAAGGAAATGAGGTTTTATCCTCATTAAGGTTTAAAACATAATTTTACCCCCAAAAACCAAGTCACATATTTTGGCCACATGACTTGGCCAAACCGTGCACAAACCGTGTGACACCCCCTACTTAAGAAACCACCTTGCACAATTTGAGCTACACAGTTACCCTAATCGTGCAACAACCATGTGATGAATAGTGAGAGGGTAATGCCTAAGTGGAACTACCCATGTGAGAAGGGGGCATCATTTGGGAAAACATTGTGCAGCCCATACATGGTACATTTTCTACATCGATACAGGCCACACTGTTTCATACAAACCGTGCACCCTGTTGAAACCCTCCAAACCTCTGATTTCTGAACATTGACACTCCCAAAACTCAACGAGACACCTAGGAAACCTTTCGGGGCCTTTAAACAAGTATAAAAAAACACATTGAAGTATTCTATATATCATAATTATATTATGAATCTTGGTTTTAAAAATGGACCATTTAGTAAACACCAAAATTAAAATTCCCTTGGAATTTTATCTAGACTCAAAATATAGTCCATTACACCTAGATTCTTGAAATATTTATTTTTTGGATCCAATGCATGAATATTTATTAAAACAACCACACATGATGTGTATTATTAATTTGTAATTAACAAAAATCAACATTTTGTATATAAACTTCGAATTATATGTTTTAGTATGTGTTTTAACAAGAATTTTTTTTATGATATGGTAATCAATAAATATAGTTTAAATCATGGTATGAAGTTGGTGGCTGAGTAAAAGAATCATGTGGATTACTTCAAATGGAAATAAATTATGGTATTTATAGAAGTATTTAACTATCAAAACATATTTCAAAATAATTTTCTTATTTTGGTAAATGTTTATATAGTGTCTAAATCAGGGTAAAAACAATGATTATGAATAATATGTTTGAAAATTTATGAAAGTTATCATAAAAAATCAAAAGACTAGTATCCCGAATTGGTAATTTTTGAAGGAAAGTACAATTTCATTGAAAATATTTTTTAAGAATTTTATTTTCTATATTTTCTTAGAATTACCAATATTTCCAAAAATCTACATACTCAAAAGAAGAAGTAAATTTGTTTAAATATGAGTGGGAAACATACATGGAATAAGAATGTTTGCTGATATAAATTTTAGATATTTACCTACTATACTTATGATCTAGTGTGGTCTATGACCTTATAAATATATTTGGGTTATGATAAATTAGTATTAATAATATTATATATTATTTTTGATCTATTTCTAAAGTAGAAGTATAATGAAGGAAATCAATTTGTTTAGAAATGAATGGGAAGAATACATGGTGTAAGAATATATATAGGCATCATGAAGAGGTGACTTCCTACTTCTTATTTTGTAAATTTTATCATCATTGTGTATACTTTTTTTAGTTAATTTACTTATCATTTTTTTATGATAATTATTTTGTTAAATTTACACATTAGTTAAAAACACACATCACATGCACAAAAATAATAAAATGAGTTTGTATTGTTTTCAAACTTTAGAAAATGACCCATAATTCATTTTTCTTGTGTAGAAATTGACCGCATTCCAATATGATACACGATGTGGTTGGTATGACCTAAAGTATGTGTTTTCAATATAAAATGTCTTTTTAGTTTAAAACACACATCACATAGCCAAAACTGAGAAAATAAGATCATATTGTTCTCAAAATTTAGGGAAAAAATCGATAATTCATTTATCACATATATGAATTGACTGAACATCAATCCGAAACTTGATGGGGTTGATATTACCAAAAGTTAATGTTTTCAACAAAAATGTGCCATTTTAGTTTAAAACGCATGTCAAATAGCCAAAACCAATAAAACGAGCTCATATTGTTTTCAAAATTTAATATAATGATCCATAAATAATTTTTTATGTGTAGGAATTTACCATAAGTCAACCCGAGACATGATTTGGTCGACATGACTTGAAGTGCGTGTTTTGAATAGAAAGGTGCCTTTTTTGTTTAAAATGCATGTCAAATAGCTAAAACCATGAAAACAATCTTGGATTATTTTCAAAAATTAAGAAAACGACCCCAAATTCAATTTTCACAAGTAATAATTGAACAAACATCAATTAGACACATGATTTGGTATATATGACCCGGAGTACGTGTTTTAAATACAAAAGTGCGATTTTAGTTTAAAACACACATCAAATAGCCAAAACTGAGAAAACAAGATCAGATTATTTTGAAACCTTAGTAAAATAATCCATAATTCATTTTTCATGTATAGGAATTGATCAAACATCAATATGAAATATTATATGGTTGATATGAACCAAAGTGCATTTTTTCTATACAAAAGTGCAATTTTAGTTTAAAACACACATCAAATATCCAAAACCAAGAAAATGAGATCATATTATTTTCAAAATATTTGAAAATAGTCTATAATTAATTTTTTATATATTGGAATTGACTGCACATCAATCTAACACACGACATGGTTGATATGATCTAAAGTGTATGTTTTCTTTACAAAATCACCATTTTAGTTTAAAACACACATCAAATAGCCAAAACATAAAAAATGATCTTGGAATATCTTTAAAATTTAGTAAAATGATACATACTTTATTTTTTACATGTAGGAATTGACTAAACATGAATCTGATACATAATGTGGTTGATATAACCTGAAGTGTGGGTTTTCACTACAAAAGTGCCATTTTAGTTGAAAATACACTTCAAATTGAAAAAAATGAGAAAAGTATAACTTATTGTTTTCAAACATTATGAAAATGATCCATAATTTATTTTTCACATGTAGTAATTAACCACACATCAATATGATACACGATGTGTTTGATATGACCTGAGGTGCATGTTTTCAATACAAAAGTGAGATTTTAGTATAAAACACACATCAAATATGCAAAACCAAGAAAATGATCTCTGATTATTTTCAAAATTTAGGATAATAGTCAATAATTTAATTTTCATGTATAGGAATTGACCATACATAAATCTGACACACGATGTGGTTAAGATGTCCCAAAGTTCATGTTTCAATACAAAAGTGTTATTTTAGTTAAAACACACATCAAATAAGAAAAATAAAATAGAGAAGCTCATATTGTTTTCAAATTTTAGGAAAACAATCTATAATATATTTTTGATGTATAAGAATTTATTTCACATCAATACGAAACATGATGTGGTCAGTATGACTCAAAGTGCATGTTTTCAATATAAAATTGTCATTTTAGTTTAAAACGCATATCATATAGCCAAAATTGATCAAACGAACTCATTTTTTTTCAAAATTTAGTAAAATGATCCATAATATATTTATTACAAGTAAAAATAGACAACATGTCAATCCAACATAGGATGTGGTCGGTATGACTCAAATTTCATGTTTTCAATATAAAAGTGTCATTTTAGTTTAAATGCATATCATGTAGCCAAAATAGAAAAAACAATATCATATTGTTTTCAAAACATAAACAAATCACTATTAATATATTTTTGACATGTTGTAATCAATAAAATGTAAATCCAACACATGATTTGGTCGGCATGACTCAAAGTGCATGTTTTCAATATAAAAGTGTCATTTTAGTTTAAAACGTATATCAGATAGAAAAAACCAAGAAAATGAGCTTGAGTTGTTTTTATTTTTTTAAATTATCCATAATATATTTCTGACATGTAGGAATTGGCCACATGTCAATCCAACACATGATGTAGTCAGTATTTCTCGAAGTACGTGTTTTCAATATAGAAGTGTCATTTTAGTTTAAAACGCATATCACAAAGACAAAACTGAGAAAACAAGTTTGGATTGTTTTAAAAATTTATGAAAATGATCCATAATATATTTCTGATCCACACATCAATCTGACATACAATGTTTTCGGTATGACTTAAAGTGTGTGTTTTTCATATAAGTACCATTTTAGTTCAAAACGTGCCTCACATAGTCAAAACCGATCAAATGAGTTCATATTATTTTTAAAATTTTGGAAAATATACCATATTTTATTTGTGATATATAGTAATTGACCGCACATCAATCTGACCGATGATGTGGTAGTTATGACTTGAAGTGCATGTTTTCAATATAAAAGTGTCATTTTATTTTAAAACACATATCACATAGCAAAATCCAATAAGATGAACTTGAATTGTTTTCAAACATTGTGAAAACAATCCAAAATTCATTTTTTTTGTGTATGAATCTACCTCACATCAATCAAACACATGATGTGGTCGGTATGACTCGAAGTGCATGTTTTCAATATAAGTTTCATTTTAGTTTAAAACAAACCTCACATATCCAAAAACAAGAAAATGATCTCAAACTATTTTCAAAAATTATGAAAATAATCCATAATATATTTATAACCTATATTAATCAACTGCACATTAATCTGACACACGATTAATTGATAATATCATCAATACATATAGTAATTTAAAATATAATTTATCATATGTGGATTATATAACATTAAAGGTATAATTTGTTTATTTTTTATCTAATTTTATTAAAATAATAATTAGTTTTATTGAAGGGATATAATTTTATATAGGGGTTTATCTTTGAAAAGATAATGCTAGTTTTGATTTTGTATATGGGTTGTAATTTTTTGATTAATTGTAAATATGACATTAATGAAAATATTTTTTTATGTAAATTTTAAATTGAAATGGTTGTGCAATGTGTTATTTTTATTTTAATCCAAGTTACTATATATTTCTATTCATTTTTATGTATTTTGATTGGGTTTTATTTTACAGGGCTACTGCACATCTTTTGTAGGGATGCAGTTATGTAGTAGTTTAAATGGCCATTATAAGTAGTTCATCTTACACCTATAAAGGTTCTATTTATCAGAGATTGAAATAGAAATAATAAAGGTTTACTTTATCAGCACTTCATCTAGAACTAATAAATGTACATTTTATTATCCTTTGATCTAGTTTTGATAAAGACATCCTTTATTAGTTCTTTTTATAAAGCTGATAAAGGCTATGAGATTTTAATATCGCTTAGATTGTTCATGATTTTATGCATTGAAAAAGTTCATTTTCGTATTGATAAAATCTTGATTTGTAGTAGTGTTCAATGTAGGTACATGATTTGAGAATATAAAGGTCATCATATATCAGTGAAGCATGAAGAAAACAATCAACAATACATGACTTGAGTTTGAGCTCGATAACTTGGGGATTTTAAATTATGAACAGTGTAATGATCCTATTATCCCATATTAAAGATAAACTCTATATATCACCACTTATTAATATAATACCACTCATTATTAGTTCATTTAAATACCATTATATTCGATTCTCTCCCATTGTGTGTCGTACCGACCTGCATAGTTCGATCTAAGCACCTTGCGCTAACACACACACACACACACACACACACACTTGTTTTGACCTACATAGTAGCTCTTCCACCTTCACATTATTATTCCTTTAGATCCTTTATATCTTGATCACTTTTGATCTGGGCTGGGTAGTCTCTCTAGGACAGCCTAGCTGCTTAGGTGGCTAACTAGCCTTGAGCTTGCCATTTTTTCGGATAACTCCCTTATAAATTGTTGTATAAAAATAATCAGTCCATCAATTACAAACAAAAAACAAATCTTATAGCCTCTTCTTTTATTCATCCATAATTCATCATCAACATCACAGATACTATCCCACATATATATAACTTTTCCTAATAAAAAATATATATAAATATAATCTTCAAGCTCCCTTTCCTTTAACATTAATAAATATTTTACAACTTCCAAAGAAAAGAACTCTTTTTTGGATACCTTTACAACTTTATTGTTTTATATTGTCTAAAATTCCAAAAATATTCTTCATCATATTGAAATTACATGAAAAAATTAAAACACACACAAATTAGGCTGTACACATTAATTTTTTTGATTATAAACATCTCAATTATGTGATCTTGAAGAATAAGTATGTTTTTCCATGAATCAATGATCTTTTTTATCAAATAAATGGGTAAAATTGGTTTTTGAAGGTTAACCTTAGGTCTGGATACCACCAGTTGAAGTTCAAGGATCATGAAATTCCAAAGAAGTCTTTATTGATACAGTAATAGGAATTTTGAATAACTCATTATGGATTTTGGTTTAATGAATGTACCTATGGTCTTAATAGAATTGATGAACAACTTTTTACATTGATATATATACACTTTTTAGGGTATTAAATTATTCTTTATTCTAAATTAAACGAGGAACATGAAAATCATTTGAATATTATTATGGGAATTATTATGGAGAACCACTTGTATGATAAATTATTAATGTGTCATTTCTAAATCTAGGAATTAAAACTCTTAGGGCCTATGGTTTCTAAACTAGGTATAATAGTTGATCCTAAAATGATTAAAGTTGTTAGGTATTGATATAATTAAAAGAAAATTATGATATATGAATCATTTTTGGTTTGGAAAATACTACAGGAACTTTCTGAAATACTTCTCTTAATTTGAACCCCTTTGAGTGCACTTACACATAAGTGGGTAAAATTCAGATGGAGTGATTAATTTCAAGAAGATTTTGATGAACTCAAGAGAATATTAACATCATGTTATGTTTTAGTATTTCCTAAGATTTAGAAAGGTTACATCCTTTATTACAATTCCTCAGGAATGGGTTTGGTTTATGTTCCTATGATAAATAATCATATGGTGTATTATGGATTTCACTAGGAAAACCCATATGGAAAGAATAAACCAACTCATAATCATGAATTAGAAGCTGTTATGGATGCCTTAAAATGTTTGAAACACTAATTATTTAGTGAAAAATTCACTGTTTAGATTAATCATATGAGTCCGAGATATATATTTTTCATGAAAATATTTCAGTATTAGATAAAGGCGATTTGGGTAATATCTTTAAACCTTTGATTTAAAGCTCAAACATTCTCTTAAAAAATGGAATACTGTAGCTGAAACACTTAGAAGGAAATTTATATTATAAGTAGAGAATGTTATCAATGATGAGTGGAAATTGATGAATCATTATTTAGAATGGAATTTTGAGGTGGGATATAAAATGGATATGATATGAATTGTTTTTCAATTACACAGGCTTTCCATTATATTCTTGATCAAATTACTCAAGAGAATCGATAAAATCCAAAATTCTAATGTATAATAAAAATTTTAAATAGAAAGGATACCAAGGAAGAATGGTATTTTTATTTTAATCTAACTATTAATTTTAGGAAGCAACTTAGAGTTCCCATTTCATTGTGACAGGTGGTAATTAATGGTTTTCATCATTTTTAATGGGTTATGAACCGAGGTGATACCAATATGTAATGTAATATTAAACATAATTATTATTATCCTTCTTGAAAAAAGATATTTATTAATATTTTTATCACCGCCTCACTTATTAGAAAGTGAAAGTGGAATATCAGAAGCCTGCAAGTAAACTTTAGAAGTTACCCATTCCTCCATGGAAGTGGGATGAAGTATTTATAGATTTTACAATTGGATTACCTCATATTCTTCATGGAAGGAATGATATCGTTGTGATTAATGACAGTATGACTAAATTTGATCATTTCCTTCCCATCATGGTATTTTTCAAAATGGATAATATTATAAAGTTATATGTGTAATATATTATAGAGTTATATAACATTCCTTTAGCTATCATTTATTATTGAGACATAATAAATATCTTACTCTTGATACTATGTTATAATTTTTATTAAATAATATACCAAGTGTATCAACCATCAGTCATTTAATTCATTAAATAAACAACTTTATTCTTACACAATGAACATTATATGTCCTCTTAATGAGACAAGTTAGGCTATACACATCCCATGATTTATTAATCTAAATTTACAAGAGATAAAGTTATCTATGAAATTGATTCCCTAAATATAGAAACTCTCGCTGCATTATTTAAATGTAAAATATAATATCTCACCATCAAAATATTTATTATTTACAAAGTTCTATATATATGCACAATTTTTCAATGTATAATAGGTATTATATTCCAATAGATCAAGAGTAGAGTAATGATTTATACAATATAAATGCCTACTGTGTACTCTTAATAGGGAATCTTAAACTCTTTAAAATATTAACTATTTTTATGTTTAAAATTTCACATCTTTTCAAATATAAACTTTTCTCTTCCTTCCCAATACCTCTATTTATCATTGAAGAATATAGTATGTTTCTTAACTCTCCGTGACCTTTCTTTTCTTTATCTTCTTATGAATAAAGATTTTAACCTATTATTGTACACTGTCATAATAGATCTTGAGACTGATCCTACCATATCCTTATCAATAAACATTAACATATTGATAAGATCAAGTACAATATAATTAAAGTAATTTATGTTAAAATTAACAAATAATTGAAAAAATTTATTTAGAAATAATTTTAAGATGAATTTTTTAGTTATACCTAGATTAAGTAGTAACCCAAATCATTATAAATCATTTGTATACCTAATAATATTAATCACATGGGTAGAATATTAAGTTCCCTATATCATATTATTCTAAAAAAATTCTTTAAACACTACTACAAATATGCCCTTTAACAGTGCTAGAAAAGCGCTGTTAAAGCCGGCCAAGAAAAGGGGGGGGGGGGGGGTCCCCTTTATCAGTGCTCAAAAAAGCGCTGATAAAGACCCCTTTTATTAGTGCTAAAAAAAGCGCTGATAAAAGTACCCCTTTATCAGCGCTTTTTTAGCATTGATAAAGGGGTCCTATATCAGCGCTTCCTTTATCAACGTTTTCGTTTTAGCGCTGATAAAAGACCCTTTTATCACCACTTTTAAAAAAGTGCTGAAAAAAGTTAACATAAATAAAAAAAATTAAAAAAAATTAAAAAAAAAATTAAAAAAAAATTAAAAAAAAGTAAAAAAAATTAAAAAAATTAAAAAAATCCTGCCAATCTGGAGGGGCTTTTATAGAGCTTGATCCCCCCTTTTAATAGCGCTTTCCACCCCCTCTAGCACCCCGCACGCACCCCCTCTTCCCTTTATCAGCGCTAGCCCACATCCACCCCCATGCGCGCTCCTCTACCTCCACCAGGTTTTGAACTTGAGACCTCCCCCCTGCGCGCCTAAGCGCTTACCACTACTCTATTTTGATTTATTTTCTATTTCATGATATCTCTCTCTCTCTGTATATAGTTATATTTATTCTTATAGTAATATATATTTATATTAATATATATATATAGTTATATTAATATATATAGTTATATTAATATATATATAGTTATATTAATATATATATAGTTATATTAATATATATATATAGTTATATTAATATATATAGTTATATTAATATATATATAGTTATATTAATATATATATAGTTATATTAATATATATATAGTTATATTAATATATATATATAGTTATATTAATATATATATAGTTATATTAATATATATATAGTTATATTAATTTATATATATAGTTATATTAATATATATATAGTTATATTAATATATATAGCTATATTAATATATATATCTATTTATATATATATATAGTTATATTTATTCGTATAGTAATATATATTTATATTAATATATATATAGTTATATTAATATATCTATATATAGTTATATTAATATATATATCTATTTATATATATATATATAGTTATATTTATTCGTATAGTAATATATATTTATATTAATATATATATATATATATATAGTTATATGAATATATATATTTATAGTGATATTAATATATATATTTATATTGATATTAATATATATATATATATAGTAATATTAATATATATGTAGTTATATTAATATATATATATATATAGCTAGATTAATATATATATATATAGTTATATTGATATATAGTAGTTATATAAATATTCATATATTGGTATTTTAAATAAAATGGATATTAGTTATTATTTATATAAATCTAATATATTTTATATGTAAATATGTTTAATTATTTATTTTAAAAATTTAATTTTCAGGTGTGAATATATAAAAAATATGTACATATAGTTATATATTTGATTATAAATAGCATTGAATTATAAAAAACGATAAAATTTCAGACATAATATCAATATGAATGTAATACCTTGGAATAAATTCATTCCCCACCAAAAAAAGCCAATAACACCCCCTTAAATGAGGCTGAAATTCCATAAAATGTTAAAAAATCGGGGTACCCCGACTAAAAACTCAGTTTTTGAGGTCTTCTAGGCATCTTTTGGCCTCGAAAATCCCTTGATTGGGGTCTCCCTGGGTCACAATGACGTAGATCTCGTCATAGACTTCGATTTGATATGTGGTAGAACTCAAACAGACACCCGGATCAAAAGTTATGGACGTTTGAAGTTTGAGTTGCGTTTTCAACATATTTTGGATCTTTTTTTAATTTTTTTAATTTTTTATTCTTCAAATTGTTATTAAATGACTATTACTCCATAATAATTAGCAAATTATTAATTAAAAATATTTTTTTAATTTTTTAAGAAGCCATTTTAACTAAATATTTTATATATTAAGTATATTAAGTGTAAATGTACATTTATACTTATCTAAAATATATTTAAAAATTATATATTATATTTATATCAATATAACTATATTTATATATTAATATATTAATATTTTTTTAGTTTTTTTTGAATTTGAACCTTTATCAGCGCTACTAAACAAGCGCTGATAAAGGGGGGGGGGGGCGCTGGGAAAAACTGTTTTTGTGGTAGTGAAAACCTCATATTAATATTTCATTTATTATTCTTGATAGAGCCTAATTAGGTTATCTATCACACCTTATGCATTCATTTCCTCATTATTTTTCAATAAATTCAATTCCAAATATATAATTATTATTTTTTATATATTATGGGAATCCTTATTATGGCTAATAAAAACATATTTTTCCTCTTTGATACATAAAACCTTTCAATTTTGTTGAGAAAAATTCTAAATTTCTAGTACCAATTGAGAGATTTTTTACTATTAAGATTTTATGATACTATAAATAATCTCAAGGATAAATTTTAGGTTTCATTTATCCCTATTCTAATCTATAATAATTTTTTTATGATTATAATGATTTATAGGTATTCGATAGGGATTTTTTTTGACTATACTCCCACTAAAAGGTAACCCCTTACTTAACATTTACTAGTGGTTGAATATCCATATTTCAAAATTCTTTTTATCAAATTAAGTCTTTGTATCATTTCATAGATACTCAAGTATACCATCATGTCAATTATATCACATATAACTCTTTGATAGTTTAGTAAGTAAATTTTTTTTCCAAATCTTTTTTATGAATTATCTCAACACTATCCCTCTAGTTACCTAGATTTTAGGTTTACCCAACAAAGTGAAACATAAATCATATAATTATGTATCATTAATTAAATTTTATTTCTTTTAATATATTTTATTATTTACACATGATAATCAATAAGAACCTAATTTTTTGAGCCATTTTTACAAAAATATCAACTTCCTGATATGTTTTTACTTTGGAAAGAGTATACCACATGATACTTTAAAGGGTTTTGTAATGACTCAAACTCTTATAAATGAAATCCACCCTTATGTTTTAAATAAATGTATTATTATGTAATATGGTTAAATAAAATATATATACTTATTTGGTTATAATATATATTATTAGATTTAAAATACCATTAAGCATCATTACTCTTGATAATATAACCATTGAATAGTGATCTTATGATTAGTATAAATATAAGGGTTTTAACAAATCCAATTGAGACAGAAAATGAAAGTGATGGCCTCAACCAGTAGTATAGTACCCTATGAAGCCCATTTATCAGAGCTTCGTAGGGAGATAACATCACTAGTATTTTCCCTTGACCAAGACCAAGTTGAGATCTAACAACTTAAGCATAAGAAGCACTGTTTACAGGAGAAGTTCAAGCTTATTGAGATCACAACCCAAACCATAATTGCCAAACCACCCCATGAAAGTCTCACCATCGTGTACCTTACCCTTAGAGAATTTTCTTGTGTATTGAAGAAATATGTATCAAGACCATAGTAATATTAGTATGTACATTATTTTCTATATAATAATAAATACATTTTCATCCTATTATTGTTACTTTATATTTTTTTATTTTAATACAATAAAACAATATTTTTAATTTTAATTAGTATTCAATTTCAATTAAGACATTTTTTTTGAATTATTGGATCTTTGAAACAAATAATATTTTAATAAAATATTATTACTAAATAACTTTTATTAAATATAAACGATCATATAATTTTTATAAAGTTTCGAAAACTGTTATTATAAAAAAACCCAGTATTTCTCAATAAATGTCAATTATTACTTTAAAAGTGAAAAAACACATATTTATACAATTATTTTGATAAAATGAATATTATTTTTGGAATAATAATGTCTAAATTATCCAATAGTGAATTTTTCATAATTTTCCGAGATAGTCAAGTTTTCGGGTAAAAATTAAATACATTATAAATATATTGTGTGTATAATAACATCACAATGACCCAAAAACGTTGTAATAAATACTATTAAAGTAATACATAGAAAAATATATTTTTTACCTTTAAAATATTACGATTTTAAGATTATTTGATTAATTTTATTAATCATTTATGAATCCTTGAAAACCATTAATATATTTTAAAGTTTTAAAATCATTTCTTTAAGAGCATGACTCACTTCCACATAAGAAAGGGTGTTATTTTATTAAGTTCAATCCTTTTACTTATAAAATAATTAAAGAAAATTCCATATTGCAGAAACCATGGGCAGAAAACATGGGAAGGTTTTTGGTTTTTGTTATTTTATTATATAGAGTTCAAAACCTAAGTTTGAGAAATGAGAAAGAATTCCCCATACATTTCCTATATAATCCCACCCAAGATTCCATTTATCTTCACTTAAAATCCTTAGAGAATGTCCTTAATCTTCCCTACCCTCTCTAAAGTCCTCCCAAGGAACCCCAAGCTATCATGAAGCCCCACCCAAGCATTTGGAGTCACACACTGAAGTAAGGGATCTTTACCTTCTCATATTTATTTAAGCATCTTTTTTATCTCATGCCTTCTATTTCCATTTACAAGTGTTAGGATATGTATTTTCATGCCCCTATTACTACCCATTTTATTTCAAAATAATGATATAACCCTTTTACTCCCATCAACCGATTTTATGAATTTTTATGTGACGTTGTTATGCTGCTGAAATTTCACCGTGATTTTTCATGCCAAAAAATTATGATTTATTTATTTATTATTTATATAAAAAGGATAATAGTCCTAAAGTAGTGTAGTAATAGGAAAAAAAGTAACAAGGGACTAATATAATGCAACCTGAGAGCCTTGATGATTACAATATTAATTCCCTCTCGAGGAAAGGACCCAAAGTTGATGAAACAGGAGAAAGAGCCATTCATACACTAGTATAAAAAATGTTTCTTACGTTGGTTATTTTTTATTTTTTACATCGATTTTTGTCCAAAGTTATTACAAGAGACATTTTAAATGTTGTTTTATATGTCATTTATTTTAAAACTGACGTAAAAAACATAAATCCGAAGCATTTTTCACATTGATTCCTAAAAAACCGACATGGAAAACGCTTCAGAGTCATAATTTATTAAATTGGTTTTTAAATAAACGATGTGGAATATAGTTTTTTTCATTGGTTAATACATAAACAATGTAATAAACTATGAATCCGAATCATTTTTTACATCAGTTATTAAAAAACTGACGTGAAATTTTTTTTTACATCGGTTATATTTTAACTGACATGATAAACTAGTATGCGAATCATTTTTTCACGTCAGCTAAACAATAACTGATGTGAAAATAGATATAATATGTTTGTTATTAATTAACCGACATAAAAACCGTTCCCATTAATTTATTACATTGGTTATAAAATAACCGACGTAAAATCCAATTTTTTTTAATAAAACCGTTCAACCATTTCTATGCTCAACCAAAGAAGACCTGAAACAAGCAAAAAACAGACCAAAAACAAACCAAAACCAGACCCGAATACATACCACAAAAACATCAGAACTAGACTAATACAAGATGAACCAAAGAAAAATTAAACATTCACATACATAACATTAAAAATTACAATGTAAACTAAAAAAAAATAAAACCCCTTGGACATCCCCTACCCCCATGGACATCCCCCACCCCACTGGATAACCACCACCACCTAGACACCCTCCCACCCTTGGAATCCCCCACCCCCTGGATATCCCCCATGGACACCCCCACCCCCTGGACAACCCCACCCCCCTGGACGACCCCATTCGCACCATGGACATCCCCCACCCCACTGGATAGCTCCTTTAACCCCTGGAGAGCCCCCCACCCCACCTGGACACACCCACCTCCTGGAAACCCCCCCAGACACCCCCACCCCCTGAACACCCCCACCCTAGGATACCCCTACCCCCTGGACACCCGACCACCCCCGCACTGTTCTAGGGGGTGGGGGGTGTCCAAGGGGGTGGGGGGGTTGTCTTGGGGGTGGGTGTGTCCAGGGTGGGTGGGTGGGGGGGATTGTCCAGGGGGTGGGGGTGTTCAGGTGGGGTGGGGGGTGGGGGGTGCTGTCTAGGGGGGGTGTGGAACTGTCCAAGGGGATGGGGGTGGGGGGTGGGGTGGGTGGGTGGGTGGGGGGGTCTAGGGGGTGGGGGCTGTCAGGGGGGGGGGATGGAAAGGTATCCAAGGGGGTTGGTGGTGTCCAGGGGGTTGGGGCTATCCAGGGGGTAGGGGTGTCTATGGGGGGTGGGGGCTGTCCCGGGGGTGGGGTGGTGTCGAGGGGGGGGGGGGGGTGTCCAGGGGGGGTTTCCAGGGGGGTGGGTGGGGGTGTGTCCAAGGGGGTAGTGGTTGTCCAGGGGGTGGGGGATGTCCAGGGGGTGGGGGTGTCCAGGGGTGGGGGGCTTTCCTGGGGGGGTGGGGGGTGTCCAAGGGTGGGGGGTGGGTGGGGGGCTGTCCAGGGGATAGGGGGTGTCCAGGGGATGGGGGCTATCCATGGAGGGTGGGAGGGGGGATATCCAAGGGGGTCTTGGGTGTTTAGGGGGGGTGGGGGGGCTATCCAGGGGGTGGGAGGGGGGAATTCCAAGGGGGCCTGGGGTGTCCAGGGGGTGGGGGCTCTCTAGGGGGTGGGTGGGGGGGGGGGTGTCCAAGGGGGTAAGGGGTGTATTGGGTTTGGTGGGGGCCTGTCCAGGGGGGATTTACAAGGGGGTGGGGTGTCCAAGGGGGTCGGGGGTGTCCAGGGTGGTGGGGGTTGTCTAGGGGGTGGGGGTGTCCAAGGGGGTAAGGGGTGTCCAGGGGGGGTGTCTAGGGGGGTGGGGGGGGAGGGGGGGGTGCTGTCCATAAGGGTGGGGGTGTCCAGGGAGGGTGGGGGTGTCTAGGGGGGGACAGAACTTGCATGATAATTATTTCATGGTAGCACACACATGGAAGTACATGCACACACACATGATAGGACACACATGGTAGCAACAAAAATCGTAGAACTTGCATGATATCACTCTCATGGTTTGTTTTACTAGAAAATAACCTAGCATGGTATAAAAAAACACTATAACACTTAACATAATAGCAAGAACAATGATAGAAAAATAATATCTCAAAAAATAAATTTAAAGCATCACGAAAAATAAACAATGAAACCGAGTCGTGTGTCGCTTACTTGAGTGTTGTGAGTTGACCTGATAGATCTGATGATAATAAAGATGATGAATGATATTGAAAAAACAAGGTTGGAGGGCATGACTTTGAAGAATCCTTTATAGGTTTTTCATGTGAGAGAGATGAGTCACAGGTTTCCCTATCAAAGAAAATAGAATGACATAATATAGGGCCCAAAAAATCATTTAAAATCTTTATAACCCCAGTTATTTAATAACTGATGTGATAAACTATTTTTTTTATTGTTTATCACATCGGTTATTTAATAAATGACGTAGAAAATATTTTATCACACCAGTTATAAAATAACCGCTGTGATAAAGCGCTGAGATTTGATTTATCACGTCAGTTATAAAATAACAAACGTGATAAACCACTAAGAATTGCTTTATCACGTCGGTTATAAAATAACTGACCTGATAAATCAAATTACGGTATTTTTTAGGTTGGTTATAAAATAACCTATGTGATAAATCAATTTTTACATCTTTTCACATTTGTTCCCCTCTCACCAGATGTGAGAGATTTCCACCTGACCATTAAGTAAAATCTTGGATTTTTTGGTATGACATGTTATAGTCCATGGAGCAGGACCGTACCCCTACAAGGAATTGTATATCTTCACAGAATTAGTCTCCAAATTTTCCATCTTCACATTTTTTCTACTGAATAAATCAAGACCAGTAAAAATGACATATGCTTCAGCCTATAGAGTGTATACACTTCTAAAAGAATCCATGAATGCAAGAACCAATGATCCTTGGTTTTCACTCACCAATCCACCACCTCACATGGCGCCAACGATTCATGACCCATTATTATTAAGGTTTAACCGTGCACCATGCGGGAGCCACCAAATCCAACAATCAGTATAAAGAAAAGAGGAAGTGGAATGGGACATGCCTGTAGCCTTTAGAATTCTAAGAGAAGGTTATGTTTACCAATATTTGATCAATCTAACCCAATGAAGTAGTATATATCAAGATCTATGAAGTAGGGCCATTCACAAACTGTACATACCCTAAAACTGAGTTGTGTTCTTCACCCTCCATAAACACCATCACCCAATAACAAAAATAATATCACACACGAGGATCTCCATATTTCAATCCTTCACTCCTACACTCCTTGGAACCACAAATCCGAAAAAGTAGAGCCAGTATGAAATGACAAAGACATATCGTGAAACTTCCCAAACCACACTCTAGCCATCTGGCCCACTGGCCTATGAAAAATAAATGATGAAAATACTCAACATTTGTATCATCGCAACAACTGAACTAGGAAGTGAGTGAGATACTTGTGCATTGAATTTTATCATCTATATAGGTAAGGGTGTAATTTTTTCCCAACGGCCCGTAATCCCGAGCGGCCCTGCCCGACAAAGCCCGCGCCAGGCCCGACTGGGTTTGGGTTGTAGCTTCATCGGGTCGGGCCTCAGCCTATTCAAGAAGGCCCACGGGCCGGGTTGGCCTGAAAAAGCCCGCCGTTCTGGCGCGCGTGAAGCCCAGCCCATGTGAAGCCCGTCTATTGTAAAAAAAAATTAACGAGAAACTACAGGTAAGGAGATTCGATCCCCCTACCTCAAGCTTCCAAGGCTGCGCCTAGACCAACAGGTCCAGGCACTACACCTATTATATTATCACCAGACAGTATATATATATATATATATATATATATATCAATGGTATATGTATATATATATCATTATATATTAACAAAAAATAACATATATTATATATATAATTATGTTTATAGATACATATAATTATTATTATATATAATTATAATGTATGTGTGTGTGTGTGTATATATATAATAAATACAACGATATATAATTATATATGATAATGTATATATATATAAACAAATCTATTAATAATATATATCAATTAAGTGTGGCTTTTAAAAATTAATTAAAAATATATATAAAAATATAAATTATTTAATGTAATATAAATATAAATAAAGATGTTGATATATATATATATATATCAATGATTTAATATTATATATATATATAGTAACTTGTTGTATATTAATAAAAAAAATAACACACTCACCTAATGATGTTCGTGCACGTTCCTCAACCTCCTTAATTTTTGTAAGAATGTTGCAACTTGCGTATATTATATATACTACAAATATATAAATCTATTTAGAAAAAAAATTAACCCACCCACTGCGGCACACCTCCCAACCCCTAATTATTTTTTACAATTTTCTCATACTATATATTTATATATATTAATCATTTAACATTATATATATATATATTTTAACTTATTATGTATTAACAAAAAAAAATAACACACTCAGCCAATGATATTCGCGCACCCCCCCGACCTCATTAATTTTTTTTAAATATGATGAAACTTGCATATTATATATATATATATAAACAAATCCATTAATAATATATATATATATATATATATATATATAAAGCTATTAATAATATATATCAATTAAGTGTGGATTTTAAAAATCCATTAATAATATATATATATATATAAATGATTTAATATAATATATATATAAACAAAGCTATTAACAATATATATATATATCATTGATTTAATACTATATATATAATAACTTATTATATATTAATAAAAGAATAGCACTCAACTAATGATGTTTGTGCACGTCCTACAACCTCATTAATTTTTTTAAGTATGTTACAACTTTTATAATTATATATAAATCTATTCAGAAAAAAAATTAACCCTCCCACTGCGGCACACCCCCAACCCCTAATTATTTTTTTATTATTTTCTCATATTATATATATATATATATCAATCATTTAATATTATATATATTTATATATAAAATAACTTATTATATATTGCCAAAAAATAACTACTCCCCCAATGATGTTCACACACCCCCAACCTTATTTTTTTTAATTTGTTGAAACTTGCATATATTATATATACTATATATACATATATAAATCTATTTAGAAAAAAAATTAACTCACCCACTACTGTGCACCCCCCCAACTTATCATTATTTATTTTCATGTAATATATATAGATTCACATATATAAATCTATTTATAAAAAAATAATAATATATCCTTCCACTTTAAAATGTCAATAAAATAGAAAATAAACATTTTTACAAAAAAATGTTTAACATTTAATAAAAATACATATACAAAACATGTGTTTAAAAAAATGTTTTAAATTAAACAAATGCTTAAAAATAATTTTCATAAATAATTCAAAAAAAAAAATAAATTTAAAAAAATGTTTTAAATAAATGATAAAAAAAGGTTTAAATAACAATGCTTTAAACCCACCAACTATTGTGCACCCCTCAATCCCTGATTTTTTTTGAATTTAAACATAATATATATAAATTCACATATATATATAAATCTATTTAGAAGAAAATAACATATCCACCCACTGTAAAATGTTAATAAAAAAATGTTTTTACATAAAACATGCTAAATGTATAAAAAAATACATGTGAAAAACATGCATTCAAAAAAATGTTTTAAATTAAACATATAAAAATATATATAAAAAATGTTTTAAAGAAGTGTTAAAAAATGGTTTAAATAAAAATGTTTTAAAGAAATGTTTAAAAAAGTCTTTAAAACATACATTTAAATTCATTTTTTTAAAACAAACACTTCAAAAAAAAAAATTACATTAAAATATGAAAAAAGTTAAATGTTTTAAAAAAATACTTATAAAAAGCATGAGTTTAAAAAAATAACAAATGTTTTAAATTAATAATTTAAAAATAAATGTAAAAAAATTCTTTAAAAATATGTTAAAAAATGGTTTAAGTAAACACGTTTAAATAAATAAATTTAACAAATGCTTAAAAAAATTATAAATAAGTTAATAAAAATAAATGTAAATAAATGTTTTAAATAAATGTTAAAAAAACATTCAAATAACAATGGTTTAAACTCATCCACTACTACACACCCCCAAACCCTCATTAATTTTTTTACAATCTGCACATAACATTTTTATATTCACAATATATAAATCTATTTAGACAAAAAAATAACATATCTACCCACTGTAAAATATTAATAAAAAATAAAATAAAATTTTTTACAATGTTTTAAAAATAAATGTAAATAAATGTTTTAAATAAATGTTAAAAAAATATTTAAATAAAAATGTTTAATTTTTTTAAAACAAACAATTATTTTGAAAATAATAAAAGCCCACCATGGCCCAACTCAAAAAATCTCGGCCCGACCTGAAAAATCTCGACCCGACCCGATAGTTTGGACCGACCCATGGTCGAGCTTGGGATGCCTCATGGGGTTGTTTGGGCCGGCTCGGCCTGACCCGAATAGAGGTCAGTGGACCAATTTTTTCAGGGTAGGCCCGGGCCAAAATTACACCCTTATCTATAGGGAGAACATTATTCCAGAAGGATATCCCCTGGATGGGGCATCTAGAAAAACTGAGCATCATATCAAGCCACCAGTGATACGAAATGTAGTATCTACCCTCCCAATAATCCAATGCATTTTTTCCTCCACTTCTGGGATGAAATTAAACACCACATTCGAAAGTGAGGACAACCTTCGTTTTTTAGGTTACACAATAGATTGGTATTTCTGGTACATGAAATAACCCCATAAAGATCGTCCCTTAATGTATTCCCAGGCCATCATTGCATGAATCCCTTTCCTAGTATCAGAAATTTCATGAACTTTGATACCCCCCTCAGACACCAATTTATTCATATGAGTCCAGGAGGCCCAATGATGCTTCCCCTCATTCTGAGCATCCCATATGAAAGCTCCAATAAATTTCTCCATCCTTGAAAAGATATACATTGGAACTTTTATATCTGAGAGTACATGCATGGGATAAGATGTCAACACACTTTTAACTAATGAGATCCTCCCACTGAAGGATAAATAATGTTTCTTCCAATTCAAAATATGACTCGAAACACTTTCCATGACCTTCTCAAAGTGTTGGATTTGAAGTTAGTTTGTTGAAATAGGAACTCCAAGATATTCCATGGAGAAACTCCACTGCTTGATACCCAGGCTCCCTTCCAACACTATGACACCCCTTACTGATCATTGATTTGAAATAAAAACACTACTTTTCTCCCTACTAACTTTCTATCTTCTCCAAAGGTAGTACTCACCAATGATCGAATTGATTCCTATTATTGATATCTTGCCTCCGTTAATGAAAATAATAGTATTATCTATGCACATGAAGTGAGAAAGGCCCTAAACTTTATTTTTGCACCAAAAAAGAGAAATATTTCCTTCTTGGAGGCTCCTTTTGATGAACTTAATGAAATTTTCCTTCACTCACACAAACAAGGAGGGAGAAAGAGGGTCCCCCTATAATAGTTCATAAAAGATTTAAAGAACCCATGATTTTTTCCTATAAAGGGCACAACCATCCATGGAGAAAAAAATCACCTAAAAGGGATTTTAGTGACACTAATCAATAATCCCACACATGCAAGATCCTTGAGAATAAATGACCACTCAGTCTGGTCATAGGACTTATCCATATCGAGCTTAATAGCGACATTTAAACCAAGAACCTTTTGATTCAAATCATCAATAATTTCTTATGCCAATACTATCTCTCTTTTAATCATATTTACATTGATAAATCTATGATGTTCATCTGCAATACAAATAGGCAGATGAGGAGAACGCCACCTATTAATCACATTGGCCAAAATATTTTATTTAAAGTTTCATAGGTTTATCAGCCTATAGTGATTCAACTAGGATGGGTCTTTATTTTTAGGAATGAGAACCAAGGACATAACACTCCCTACACAAGGAATATGACCACCATGAAAGACTTCATATACCACTAAAACTACAAAATTCTTGACAATATCCTAGGAAGAGTCGAAAACACACCTAGGAAACCATCCGGACCTAGTACACTACAAGCACATAGGAATAGAACTGCTTCATGGATCTCTTTTTCATTCAGAATCCTCTCCAAACTTGAGTTAACACTATTTGAAACCACCTAAGGAATCGAAGAAAATAATTCAATATTACCACTCAAATATCATCCAGCAATTTGGGGATTAACACATGAGATAAGAATCTTGAAATGATTTGTATCCATATTCCCAACCTCAGTCAGATCATTAACGAAAGAACTATCCTCCCTTTGAATATTGGTATGAATAATTTTCCTTCTTTCTTTGATACAGGCATGAAAGTATGCCATGTTTTTCCTACCACATGAAGCCATTTGATCCTAGCCTTTTCTCTTGCCTACCATTTGTGTTCCAGAAGAGATTATTCCAATTCATTTTTCTTTAATATTATATTGGAGTATAGGGCCTCATCCCAATAATTCTCCAAACTTATCTCTAGTTATTCAATCTCCATGGACAAGGTATCTATATTAAGAAAACTTGGATGGAGAAACTTCCTCCAAGCCCAAAGATCGCACTTTAATCACCTTAACCGGTTATGATAACCAATCCAAATATCACCAAGGACAGGTTTATTCCAAGAGTCGGCAACTCTCTAATGATAACTGGGATCTGAAATCTTCCTTTGAGAGATGAGAAAACAACCCTATTTGACTTGGTGCTGTGATAAATCCAACTGGAGTGGGGAATGATTAGAAAGAGATAAAACCAAGTGAGAGACCTTTACTTCAGAAAATAATGAAATGGCATGCAAATTAGCTAAACACCTATCTAGTCTACACCAAGTGTGATATCCCTTATTTTTATTTTTTCACCATGTGTATTGATCTCCTAAAAATCCCATGTCTAGCATACCCTTTTGAGATAATAAATTGAAAAAATTCAGATTTTCCTTTCTGGAGAAATCACATATCTCTTTTTTCTCCATATAGTCCAAGATAATATTAAAATCTCCACCCATAATCCACGAACTCCCCACAGGGTCAAAGGAGTTGAGATCATTCCATATCACTTCCCTTTCCTACCCATCACATTTCTCATAGATAAATGTCTCTAAAAGATAAATCTTTCCTATATGAACCTCCGTAGTAATGAATTTATCAGATGATTCAACAAGATGGATAGAAATATGAGACTTTTAGAAAACCCAAAAATGGTGGTTTTGGTGGAAAACCTGCATGAAATTGTAAACCCGAAGCCTTCAAGAAAATTTCAAAATTTTTGGAAGATGTTTTGGTTCCAATACCACATCTATTAAAATAAATTTGTGATGAAATTCATGTTCTATGAAATCTGTATTAGATCAGGCACCCATGCTAAGAGTGTTCCAAATCATTATAGAATGCATTAAACAAATGAGGAGAAGAAATGGCTAATTCCATTAAAGTATCATTAAAAAAACCTCGACCTAATTGAAGCTTCTTGTACTTCGTTCTTGTCTAAAATCTGCTTGAAGAGGAAAGTATAAGGAAGGAGGATGCTTCCAACCTTTCCAAATATGAAGGGGACTTAGGGGAATTTAGGGGTGCAAAATATTTAGTAGGGAGATGAGTGGTAGATAAACATTATGGACTGGGATCCAGCATGTGAAGGGGATGATAAGGAAGAACCATCATTGCTTTATCTTTCTTGAAAGAAAATATACACATGGAGGAAGAAATACCTTATGAGGAGAAACCTGGGGGCCTGAACACCACAAAAGCCTTTAATTGTGTGGGAAAAAATAGGGGGATGTTAGGGGATAAGGGAGGGTGAGGGGAATGGAAGGTCCAAAAACTCTTGAGAAGCTGTAGGGAAGGGGCCTATAAAATAAATGGATGAGGGAATGGGAGTGGGGAATGGGTAGAGAAAGGGGGAGGGTAATTGACCACCCTAGTATCCCTAAGAGGGGTGACGTAAGGGGGAAAAGAAGAAGAGGAAGCATCACCTCATGGGGGGTTCAGGGTAGATCCATCCCTCATGCAGTCATAGAAATAGTGACTTTATAGCTAATAATGAGGGAAAAAGCGAGGATAAGTCACCATAATTGTTTTAGACCATGAGAAGGAGACCTCTTCAAGAAAGATGCACTCATGAAGTGGGATGGATAGATCCACATACACATGTATCCTCATTATAAAGGCATAAAGCATCTTAGAGGAATAGATTTCCACACATATAAATCTACGCACAACATCACCTATGGAGAGAAGAAATGCTACATTTTGAAAAGGTAAGGGAATACCCAGAAGAGAGAGTCAGGCTGCTGTCATTTGAGAATCACGACTTTTGTGGGATCCTAAGGTCCATCAGAGTAAATGAAGATGACAATTTAAACAAGATATATAGAGGTATGACCATGAAGCCACCATATCAATCCTATAATGAATAACCACCCAAATAGACTTTTTTTAATCACTGAGATCCTCATAGGTTCAGCCAATCCCCAATAATCAACAATCCACTGAAAGTAAGGGAGAGGAGGAAGATCCTAGCTGAAACATGGTATAAGGGTCCACTGGTGAAGGTGTGAAGCCACCTCAAATTCCTCCATAGAAAAATCAAGAGTTGGGAACCATCTAACACCTACGATCTGATCGGTCCCAGATAGTTTTTTAGGAACAGTGAAAAAACCCATTTGACAGAAGGAGCTAGCCGAATAAGAACATATTTAATAGAGGGTCCAACGTGAAGCCCCCCATAGATACGAGACGAAGCCAGAATGTCATATGAATTTGTATCACTTAGAGGAGGACGAGAACACTCTAGTGGATGATCCAATAAAGACGCCGACAGAGCGGGGGTCGCCTGAGAAGGAAACACCGCTACGTCCTAGCTGCAAGTTCTTGTTGCAACAGTAAAAAAGTTTGAAATGGAAGAGGTGTGTTCTGTGCATTCTGAATTTGAAATCAACTTTCATTCGTGTTGTTACTTCATTCACTATAGTCCCAAAAAAATTGTGTAGTGAACACCATATTCATTTTCTATCAAGGGTATTCACCTTTATACACTTATAATTCTTTGAATTGGGACTTATATGTATATATTCCACACTCCTTGATCATGGAATAAAATATTTTTATGAATGAATCCATGTTTTATAATCTATGTGAAGCACGTAAGCATGAGAATAAAAATAATGTGATGGGTGCTCCCAGAATTATATAGCTCTCTAATGTATTGTGTAATGTTTAGTCTCAGGAGATGTCATGTTGCGACATGAAGTGAATCTAATTCCTTTACGGGACTTTATCCATCATGATGTCTTGGTAGTTATCCTTGATCAATGTTTGTGATGCAGTGTTTTAAGTTGTTTCAACATTTCCCATGTTTCCATTATGTTATCATGTTATTTCATGCCTCATTGTTCATGTTTATGATTCTCACTCCTTTTATTTTCCATTGATATGCCTATTTTCTAACATGTATTATTCTCTTTATGTCATGCCATGTTTATTCTGTTACTAAGATTTATAGCCCACCCCTTTCTTATGTATGTCCCCAAGTTATCCCTTACAGTTTTAAGTGTAGGCATGTTAAGGAAGTTTTCAATAAGGATTATGTTTTTCATGTTTTGAATTGTTATGTAATGTACCTAATTCCTAAAGAAACCAGACTTATCAATCTTCTAGGTTGTATTAAGTGTAACCTTATGTAATAAATCATATATTAATGTGAAATAAATAGAAAAGTTATCATAGTTGTCATCAAAGGAAAAGTTTAGTTATTTTTTGGATTAGTATTAGAAAAATATAGAGAAAGTATTAGGGATAAGACTAATTTTAATAAAACATCCCTAATTTTTCTTAAGTATAGAGTAAGTGGTTTATCAAGAAAATACATCCATTTCTGGATACTATGAGTAGATGTGCCTCTGGAACAAATGTACATAGGTGTAAAACCTCAAGAACTGCTGTACGACAACATTCCTCACTACACACAAGGTTTGACACTCCTGAGTGATATTGTTTGGTAAATTCATAATCTCATTATGAACTATTATTAAGGGGAAAAATACCTATAAGAGTATGTGTTAGGAAATAGATCATGGATAACATATATTGAATCCTAAAAATTAATAAGTTAAGAAAAATATATGTAATTTATAAGTTATCACTTTAATAAAATTGGATTCCATTTTATGAATTTAATATTTTAAAAATACTCATTACTAATTTCCCCTTTATTCTTACCAATGAACAAAAATTAGGGGACTCTGGTAAACAATCAATGTGGTGGGCAATGTGATGAATACCAAAATGAGATGTCCAACCCAATGGGAGAAGGAATAAAAAAATTTGGGATAATATTATCTTATTTGACTCAAGTTATAAATAGAAACTTGGACCAGGAGGAGTGTCCAAATCCCCCTAAGAGAGAACATGCTATAATTAAGACCTTTATATGATAAAATCCTCTAACATTCAATCTATAATCCAATCCATTAATAACAAAACAATGAATCCACTCTATTGAGAAGATCTTCTCTATCCTTCAATGTTCAGAGAAAGAGAAGGTTCTAATAGTTGTTTATCATATGGAGAGAGAATCCAATCTATAGGGGGCATTGATCAAGAATATAAAGATTCAGGAAGATATTAAAGTGATGGGGTAAAAGGAATTTCATAAAATGTTTTTTTGATAAATATTTTCCTCACACTCTCTTTTTTAAAATGGAACGGGGTGTCATTTCCCTCAAGAAAAAAGATGAATAATATTTAGGGATGTATAAGGAAAAATTCACAAGACTTGCATGATATGCCTCTAGCTTTACCGTTACCCCAGAATTCAAGGTTTACCGCTTCTTTGGTGGGATAAAACCTAGTCGAAAAAATCCCTGGTGATCTATGACTTTGATATCTATAAGGAAATTTCATGACGTGACCTCAAAGTTGAATTGGAGGTCAGAAAACATCAACGGTATCATAGGGATAAGTAGCAGAAACTGAATTTTAATTCAGGCGGTCTAATAGAGAAATATAATGGTGCCAAGAATTTTCAACATCTCACTTATCAAAGTTTCAAAAAGAATAACCCTAGAAATTGTCTAAGGGGAATGAGGAAATTCTTTAGGTGTGGTAAGGAGGGACACCAACTAACAATTTCCGATAGGAGAAACCCACTAATGTGATAGAGGAAAGGGATTCTCTACTCAACCCTCATCGCATTGTTCATTGCTTCAAGTATAAGGAACCATAGCACTTTTCAATCCAATGCACTAATACAAGGGTTTTCTAAGAAAACATACAACCTCAAAGGTGACAAGGAAGATATTTTTCGATAAGAACTACTGAGGTGGATCCCGATAATGAAGTAGCGACGTGCATGCTAGTTATTCATTCAAGAATAATGATTATATTTTTTGATTTTGGTTCTACGCATTCCTTCATATCATAAAATTTTAGTAGAACTATTCAAACACCACAAAAAATCATGGAAGTTGAGCTATCAGTGAAAATGGAAAATGGTATAGTTATTACATCCCAAGTATATAACGCCTTCCCTATAAAAATTTGTGAGATGAAATTACCAGTGTACCTTTTCATGCCCCCTTTGGTGGAATTTGATGAAATTATGGGTATGTATTAGGTTTACCTATATAGATCCGACATAAATTTCAGTTAGAAGGAAATAACTCTCTGTATTGCGAATCATCCCCTGATTTTGTACAAGTGCAAGGAGGATGAATCTTCTTTAGAACCAACATCTCAATAATGGATATTATTTGTATATAAGCAGGCATATATAGCTCAAATTATTCATTCTAAGAAAATAATCATCACTCAATACATGCCCATTGTGAGGGAATACACTGATGCGTTTTCTGAAGAATTACCTGGTCTTCCTCCTAGCAAAGAGGTTGAGTTTTCAATCGAGCTTATACCTAGGTGTTACCATTATCCAAGAATCTATATAGACCAGATGTTGTGGAACTTAAGGACCTAAAGTAACAACTATAGGAGAATATGTATAAATGATTCATACTCCCAAGTGCTTCACCATGGGGTCCACCAGTCAACTTCATCAAGAAGAAGTATGGGTCAATGTGACTTTATATCGGTTATCATGAGCATAATAAGATCATGATAAATAAAAAGTTTCATCTAACAAAGATTTATGACTTGTTCGATCAGCTATGTGGAGCACAATAATTATACAAGGTGGATCTATAGTTGGGATATTACCTAAAGTTCCAAAGAACCGAATAACAACTGAGAAGGGGGGTTTGAATCAATTGTTCACTTTTATAAATTTAAATTATTTTCAGAACTTAACCCCTAAAACTTATTAATATTTATATAATTATCATGTTTTAGTAAATAATCATGCATGAAATTGTTTTAAATCAAGTAAATCACACAATATTTACAAGGTTTGGCCTTAGTGTGAGAACCTACATCCTTTCCATAGCCACTCGCATGGGTATATAGAAATCCACTATTAAGAATAAGTGAATATAAATTATGAGAACTCCCATTAGACACCTCCTATCTCTTAATAGGAATGATTATAATGAATCCCATCAGTTTATAATATTTTCTTATCAAAATATTTATCTAAACAAAAGAATAAATACTTTGTTGAATCTTCTCTATAATTTCTTAGTTCGAATCCTTAGTCCGATTTAAATGGATCTTATTTTCTCAATATGATGATACTAAATTTTATTTTCTCAATACAATGATGCTGGATTATGGGTATGATTTTATGAGTATGATGATTATGGATCCGATTCTCTGAGTATGATAATGCTGGATCCTGGATTCAATTTTATGAGTACAATGATTTAATACAATGAATTCAATCTCAATATTCAAAACTCAAACTTTTTCTAGGATGCTCAATAAAATTATTCTTCAATTAGATATGAACTTTTACTTCAAATTCTAAATAGATATTCCTTTTACATGTATGTTAAAGTAGTAAATGGATGAATTATATAAGGAAGTAATTATAGGAAACTTGGAAAACAAAGGAGGGAAGCATGGAAACATTCCACGCTTCCTCAAATATCAAAATCTCATAAAATATATCCCATTTAAAACTTCATCATTGACTTCTTCAAAACTCCTTATATTTCTCTGAGATTTACACAAAATTGAAATTCAAGTTTGAACACTTCAATTAATCATACCTTTATTAGATCATTATGATATGTTTATTTCTCAGCTTTATTATGATCTATTTCTTTCTCATCAAATTACGATATTTTACTCTCTAATATCATTACTATCTATTTTTTTCTTATCTTTTTACACTATATTTCTTTCTATACTCATTAAAAACTTTTTATTTATCAACTAATTATGATTTTTTTCTTTCTCAGTATGATTTTACTAGTATAGAAATCCTAGTACAAAAATATCCATACAAAAATATGAGTATTAAATCTTAGTACAATATTCCTTGCATGAAAATACAAGTACAAAAATATGATTATGAAAATATTAGTATGAATTTCTGAGTACAAAAATCCCACTAAAAAAATATCAATATGAAAATCAGAGTATGGAAAACTAAGTCCAAAAATTTGAGTATGAAAATCTGAGTACAATAATTTGAGTATGAAAATCTCAGTATGATTTGTTTCTTCCTTAGGCTCATAAACATATTTTTCTTTCCCATACCATTATGATGTGATTCTCATTATAATGGAAGTATTATTTTGAAACTATTAAATTATTCAAACCTCCGCACCATTTATTCAAAATCTTTTATCATGAGAGTTTTCATGATTTGTGATAAGTTCTTTATAAGTGAAGCATTATTTGATTTTGTTTTAGAAATTATGAAAAATTTCTATCTCCTGAATTCACTTTCTTTTTTCAAAACTCTTCAGCAACTTCATTATTTCTCTAATTCTTTTGAATTTGGTTATTTTTAATGTCATGCCGATAGACCTGAATACGAAAAGTATTTGATTAATAACTTCATCTTCATGACTTCTTCTATATCTAGTGATGATCAATATGAAATCCTAGGTTTGGAAACTTATGTCTAGAAAATAATCTTATTATAATGGAATGTTTCTGATTCCTAGAAAATAAAACATCTTTCAATAAAAAAGTTAGTTGTCAACAAATAAAAAAACTTTTTTAAAACAATTTAACCACAATGGTTCTTTAATATCTCCCTTTATATTTGTTGAAAACCCTTATTATAAAATTTCAAACTCTCAGAATTTTTGACAAAACAAATTTTGTAAAAAAATTAATTTTTTAATCTTTATCAAAACATATAATTTCTCAAAAGAGAGTGTCTTGACACCACACTACTGGATGAAGTAATTTTTTTGAAGGAATTCCATCACTCGGTGGCAAGCAAGTTTTGAAGCCATGTAAAGGTAAAATCTCCTCACTTTTCTTTTCACACTTTCTTTTTCTACACCCTATTATTTATTTTCTCACTCTCCTTTTCTACCACTTTTATTTTTCTATCCCCCATTATATTATATCCACAACATTACATTCAAAAAATAATGATAGGTAAAAATTTCTTAAAAAGTGAAAAGTTGTTACTTTCTCTCCCCCTTTGTTAACATAGTCCAAATAATTGTGTGGGGTTTTTCCATATGAGGTTTAAAAAGAAATGGGAGTTGGATGAACATGAAGTTGCAACAGAAATTTCAAAAACTTTTTTTTCAGCATTGATTTTGTAAAGATATCATAAATATGATACTTTGTTGAAATGTATTCTAGAAAAAAATCTCTAGAAGAAAATTTTTATTTTATAAAGTGAAACTTTATATCAATGTGCTATTATTTTGAATGTCGGATAATATTATTATAAAGATAAATTTCACTCTGATTATCACAAGTTAGCTTCAATGGTTTAGAAAATTTTAATTTCAAATCTCATAGCTGAACCTTCATCCACAAAATTTGAGTACAAGCTTGAGTGGATACAACATATTTCGATTCAGGAGTGCTCAAAGTTACCAAACATTGTTTCTTACTATGACAAATCTCACAACATTAAATCAAGAAAAATGTTCCTCCTGAGGTTGATTTTATATCATTACAATCTCCTGCTCAATCGACATCAGTATAACCATGAAACTTCATTTCACTATTTCTTTTATATGAAAATCCATGTGAAGTTGTTCCTTTTACATATCTTAGAATTAATTTTTATACCAAAATATGTGATTATTTGAGATTAATTTAATACATAACACACAAAGTTACAACATAAACAATATCATGCCTTGAGGTTGTAAGGTAAAGAGGTCTTCCTATCATATTCTGAAAGTATTTCTGATTCACAATTATTCTGGATTCATATTTTCTCAACTTTTTACTAAAAAAATAGGAGTTGAAACTTATTTGAATTTTGGCATCCCAAACTTATTTAACAATTCCCTGTAATACTTTTATTAATATTGGAAAATGTATTTTTCTTATATGCTAAGAAAGAAAGTTAATTATACTAACATTGAAATTTCAAAATTATTCTTTATTTACTTAGAAAATGTTTTACAAACATCTTCTCTATCCCCAAAAAAAATTACATCATCCATATAACTAATTACAATTAGATCTCAAGAGTCAAAATCTTTTGCATACAAGTTTCTATCAACTTTTCCTTTAGAAAAGTTCAAAATTCTCAAAAAAATTTCGGCTTATAATATGATGAATGTGGTTCTTGTTTCAACCCATAAAAATATTTCTTGAATTTACAAACTTTGTTTTCATCCTCATCAAGTAGAAACCCAAAAGGTTGTTCAATGTAAACTTCTTCCTCAATCTCACCATTTAAGAAAGAAAAATTTACATCCATATGATGAACTTTTTAATTATGATGTGAAGACATTTAAAGAAGCATTCTAATAGTTTTGAATCTTATGATTGGTGAAAAATTTTCTTCAAAATCCACACCTTCCACCCATTCATAGCCTTTACAAATGAGCTTGGAATTTTTTATTGAAACTTATCCAGGTTTATTTAACTTGTTTCTATAAACCCACTTGTTTCTGATAAAATTTTTATTTTCTTTTTGTGAAACAAGTTCCCATGTTACATTCTTTTCAATCCGATCAAATTCTTCATTAATAGCATCCAGCCATTATTTGTATAGAATAGCTTCTGAACTAGATTTCGGTTCAACTTTTGAGATAAGTGAAGTGTGATTATCTAATCTCAACTTTCTTCTTGTATAAACTAGAGCCTTACCATTCCCAATAATATTTTTGGATTCAACATGTTTTTATAAGGATGTAAATTTCAATTTTTCTTTCTGAGATGAAATTTCTTCATCACATGATTCTTCTAAGTCTTGATAAGGTTGTTTTGAATTAATTTCACCATCATTAGAATTCTCCAGTTTATCCTCCTCAGTATTCTCAACAAATTTTCTTAAGGAACTTTGATTTTCAATTACCTTCACATTATATGAGTCTAAAAACTTTTGTAAACATTTTTTCTCAAATTTGTAACTTATTCCATTTGGTGAATAACCCATAAAAGTTTCTTCCCTAGCTTTCTCACCAAACTTTCCCAAATCTGAAATTTTTATTTTGAGAAAACATGGAGCTCCAAAAACTTTGAAGCTTTTCAGTGAAGGTTTTTTGTTATACCAAATTTCATTAGGAGATATATTAGTTTCCAGTCTCAACAAGAATATCTTTTAAACATGTACAACAGTACAAATAGCTTTTTTCCTATAGAATTTTTGAAAGTTTTTTTTCAGCTAACATACTAATTCTCATTTCCACCAATCTTGTATTATTTCTTTCTAATACTCCATTTTGTTGTGGAGTATAGGGAGAAATATACTAATGTTTAATACCATGATTTCTCAGATAAGTTTAAAAATTATTTCTTATGAATTTGGTACCATTATCAATTCTCAACTTCTTTATGGAAACCCCCTTTCTTTCTCAATATCCTTCATGAAGAATTTGAACATTTAAATATCCTCTGACTTGTGCTTCATAAAAATGATGTTTTTTATTCAAGTGAAATCATCAATAAAAGTGATAAAACATATGTATCATTTTTTTGATTGATGTCTCATTGGACCACATAAATCAGAATGAATAAGCTCAAGTAGTCTGCTAGAATGCATCTCCATTATTTTTTGACTTTTGTTAGTCATATTGTTTTTTATGTAATACAAACATATTCATCTATTCTTTTAAATTATGGAAAATTATGAACAATATCTACATTAGAAACTTTATTCATGTTTTTATACCCAAGGTGTCCAAGTATTTGGTGCCACATTTTTTTTCATCTTCATCACTCAAGTAACAAGACTTATTGAATTCTATTATTCAAAAATGATTCCCATTGGTTTTTATCCTTTTTTTGTAATGAATTTTCCATCTTTCACACTTTTTATGATACAAAAATATTTTTTAAAAACAACTTATTTTCCATCATCAAAAAGTTTACTTATAGTAAGTTTTGTTTTATCCCATCAATAAATAAAACTTCCTTATATTTCAACTTTTCATCCTCAATCTCAACCATTCTGATTCCTCTGATTTTTAAGGAACTATCATTAACAAAGGTAACTGCTCTTCCATCATGACTTTCAACATGTTTCAATATTTTTATATAACCTCTAATATGTTAATATAATCCAATATCGAGTATCCATGGTTTGTTCCTTTTACTTAATTTCAATGCTTTTTCAACAAAAAAAGCTCTTTCCTTAACTTTCTTCTTTTTAGATTTCATTTATTTTTTATCATAAGAAACTTGTTCTGAAAGGAGTGTCATAAATCTTTTGGTATAATGACCAGACTGATCTCATATGTCAAAAACTTCTTCCATACATTCAAATTTATTTCTTGATAGAAAGTTTCTAACATCTTGAAAATTTACCTTTTTAAATTTTTGTAGGTTAGGAAAGTTTCTCATTCTACATTCACTATTTCTTCCACTTTTCTCAAACCTTATTCCAAGTAAAGATAAGTTGCACCAAAAATTATAAACCCTATTCCCATAGATTCCACAACACTAGTAATAACTATCAAATCTTTATTTTATATTGGAATAATATCTGTCTCTATTGATTTTTTTTAGGTTGGTAACTTCTTTCAGCTCTAACATACTCAGGATGTGGACCATCTTTTCTTTTGAGAGAGTTTTCTACTTTTATAGATTTGATAATTTTCTCACATACTTTTTATAACCAATATCCCCCAATAAATTTTCCAAAACCTAAGATGCTAAAAGAATCATAACCTAATTTTTGATAAGAGAATATTTTACATGATTCTCATATTGATCCTTATCAGAAACTTTAGAAGTATCAACTTTTACTTACAAATATTTGTTGAAGTTTTTATTCATCTTCATCAAGGTGATTATAGACTCAAGAAGTTTTGATTGAAACTTGTTAACTTTTTATTCCTAATTTTATATATTCTTTCTATGATCTTAAATCATATTTCCATATTCATCAATTCTAAGTTTGTAACTTAAAATATCCTTGATGTATTCTTCCTCCTACTTCATAACATATTTACTTCCATCAACAACTTCTTTAAAATATGTCTTGAGAGTTTTGTTTTCATCAAGACATAAAACAAGTTCGGTTCTGAGATGATACTCTCTATAAGATTCTTCACCACCTTCTTCACTATATGAGGAATATTTTTTATCAACTTTTTAAATAAAGGTTCTAAATTTTTCAGAACTTTAATCTTCAGAAGAATTTTTGTCAGTTGAGTTTGATTCAACTTTCTTACTCAACATACTTATTTTGTTTCCAGTAAAATTATTCTTGTATCTATTGGAAGACTTTTATTCTTTATCATTTTTTTACTTCTTACATGCAGGTTTTCAATCAGAATTATCTTGATATTCTATAACTTTATTCTTGGGGGAATTCATATAAAAGTTTCCGATTCCACCAAACTCAAAACATTTTAGAGGAATTTTACCTCTATACTTTCCTCTGACTCTTCGATAGTTATTAGATATAAGAGACAATTTTTTCATTCAACTCACCATATTCTTTATCTTTAGAGTCAAAAGGATCAAAATCTTCAATATCTTGAATTTTCAACTTTCTCATAGCTTCAAAATCCATTTTATCTTTCATCTTCTTTTTAAACATTGTAGATTTCCTAATTTCATAAGTAATAAGAATATTATGAAATTCATCAACAGATAAATCATATTTATCTTCTAAAGAATAAATTTTAGAATCAAACCCATCTAGAAAGTTTATCATAAGTTTCTTCACAATTATATAATCTTCCAAGACATATCTGAATCCTATGATGTTGCAAACAATTTCATTTACATTGGGGAAGTATTCTTAAAATTTTTCTTCATATCTTATTCTGATGTCTTCATACTTACTACAACATATTTGTAACTTTGGTTACTTAACTTTTGTTTTCCCTTTGAAATCACATTCTAGCTTGTCCCACATACTTTTTAAAGTTTTGAGACCACTCACCTTTCAATAAAATTTTTCTAATAAGGACATAAGGATTACATTTCTAGTATTTCTCTCAACTTATATATTTCACTTATCCGTAAACATAAAAGGGGAATATTTAACAATAGGTATAAAACTAATAGTAGAAGCTTCAAAAACTTCCAGGACAAGAGATAGGAGACAAGGAATCATCCTAATTTCCATCCATAATATTTTTTTCCATTGAATGTAGAAATTCATCTACTGTTGAAAGATTTGAAATTATCCATGATAAGGATTCAATAAGGGAACCTCCCTCTGATACCAATTGCATTTCCAAAGGATCGAATGATAATTGAGAGGGGTGGGGTGGGGGGGGGGGTGAATCAGTTGTTCACTTTTATATTTTTAATTATTTTCAAAACTTAACCCCTAAAACCTGTTAATATTTTTATCCTTATCAACTTTGAGTAAATAATCATTCATGAAATATTAGGAAAGAAATTAAATCACAAAATATTTACAAGGTTTGGCCTCTGTGTGAGAATCTACATCCTTACCATAGCCACTCCCATGGGTCTATAGAAATCCACTATTAATAAGAAGTGAATAAAACTTGTTCCAACTCCTGTTAGACACCTTATATCTCCTACTAGGAATTATTATACTGACTCCCCTTAGTTAACAATGTTTTTTATAAAACAATTGATCCAAAAAAATAATAAAGTGTTTTTTGAGTATACACTACAATTTCTTAGTTCGAATCCTCAGTCTGATTTGGATGGATTAGATTTTCTCAATCTGATGATACTGGATCTGATTTTCTCAATACATTGATGTTGGATTCTAGATCCAATTTTCTAAGTATGATGATTCTAGATTTGATTCTCTGAATATGATAATGTTGGATCCTAGATCTGATTTTTTGAGTACAATGATTCATTTCAATGAATTCATTCCCAATGTACAAAACTCAATCTTCTTCAATAATGATCAATACATTTCTTCTTCAATCAGATAGGAAATTTTACATCAAATTTTCTAGAGATCCACCTTTTGTGAATATGTGAAAGTTGTAAATGGATGAATGATCTGATCAAGTATTAATAGGATACTCAGAAAAAAAAAATGTAGAAAACTTGAAAACATTCCCCGCTTCCTAAAATATGAAAATATTCCAAAACCTCTCATATTTAAAAATTCAACTTTGACTTCTTAAAACCTCCTTATATTTCTCCAATATTTATGAAAAATTGAAATTAATGTTTGACTAGTTCAATTAATAATACATTTCCTATCTCATTAAGATCCATTTTTTTCTAAGCTTCATTACGATCTGTTTCTTTCTCATCCCATTATGATATTTTCCTCTCTCATATAATTACAATCAGTTTCTTTATCAGCTCATTACAATCTATTTCTTTCTTATCTAATTAATTTATTTTTATTTCTCATCTCATTATGGTCTTTTTATTTCTCAGTATGATTTTAATAGTACAAAAATTACAATATGAAAATCTCAGTACAAAAATCCTAGTATGAAAATCTCAGTACGATTTCCACAGTACAAAAATCCTAGTATGAAAATCTATGTATGAAAATATCAGAATGAATTTCCCAGTATGAAAATATCAATATGAAAATATGAGTATGAATAACTATGTATGAAAATATGAGTTCAGAAATCTGAGTACAAAAATCTCAGTATGATTTTTTTCTTCCTCAGGATCAACAATATCTTTTTCTTTCTCAGCTCATTATGATGTAATTATTATTATGATGGAAATAAAATTTTAAAACTATGGAATTATGCAAAAATCTTCACAATTTCTTTAAAATCTTTCATCTTGAGAGTTTTCATTATTTTTGAGAACTTCTTAATCAGTAAATCATCATCTGATTTTGTTTTAGAAAGTTTGGAAACTTTATAACTCATGAATAAAATAAAAAATATTCATCAACTTCATTCTTTATCTGATTATTTTGAATTTGATTATTTTTAATGTCATTCTGATGGACCTAAATATGATAAATTATTAGATCAATAACTTCTTCTCCCCGAGTTATTCTATGTACGGTGCAGCTGAATACAAAAAGATAGGTCCAGAAACTTGTTTCTAGAAAATAAGCTCATTATGATGGTTGGGGTATGATTCCTGGAAAATAAAATATTCTTTAACAAAAAGGTTTTTTGTCAACAAATACAAAACCTTTTTTTAAAATAATTTAACCACAAAGGTTCTTTATTACCAATTTATGGTAAAGAAGGAGGATATCCCCAAGATTGATTTTCATAAAAGGTAAGACACTATGAGTTCACAGTAATGCAATTAAAACTCAAAAATTATCTATAGATATATATGTAATTGATGAATAGAGTCTTTATAGACTACCTCAAGAAATTTGTGGTAGTCTTTATAGATGATATTCTAATTTACTCCAAAATCAAGGTGGAGGATGAGGGGAATCTGGGTACCGTGTTAAAGACCTTATAAAAGGAGAATCTATATTCCAAGTACAAAAAATGTGAGTTTTGGTAAAATGAAGTCTCATTCTTGGGGAGCATCATCATAAGAAAAGGGATATCGTTAGACCCTTAAAAAATATAAGTAATTGAAGGATGTATGAGGAAAACATTTGTGATAGATATACGTAGTTTCCTTGTATTATATGGGTATTATCATCAATTTGTGAGAAATATCTCATGATTTTCAATCCATATAATCAATATAATTCAGAAGGGAGTGAAGTTTTCTTAGAATGACTAATTCTAAGAGATATTCAAGGAGTTTAAAAGGAGTCTTATCACCACTCCCATGCTCACACTGCCCATAAGTAGAGAACTTTTCATTGTATTCAACAATGATTTGAAGAAGGATTTGGGTTGTGTGTTAATGTAGATAGACAAAGTGGTAGCCTATGCTTCAAGGTAGTTGAAATTTCATGAATATAAATACCCAACTCATGATCTAGAGTTGGTTGTAGTGATATTATCTTTGAAAAAATGGCAACATTATCTCTTTGGGAAGAAGTGTGAAATATATACGGATCACAAAATCATCATGTATATATTCACACAAAAATAACTAAATATACACCAATGAAGATTGTTAGAGATGATTAAGGATTATAAATTATCAATTCATTACCACCATGGGAAAGAGAATAGAGTGGAAGATGATCTAAGTAGAAAGGATCCAATAATTTTATCATTGATGAGAATTAATAAGGATTCGATATTCTTAGACATGAATAGGACATACATGGGAATCATAAATGAAGGAACATCATAAAAACTTTCAAAAATGATTTCTCCCCATCCCTTCTAGATAAGATAAAGGATTCTCAAAGATATGATGTGGGAATTTTGAAAAAAAGTGGAATCAATAAGAAATGGTAAATACTCAAAGTTTAATGTTAATGAGGAAGGTGTTGTGAGATTTGGGTAAAGACTATATATACCATTAAATCCCGAGTTAAATAAGGAGATGTTAGATGATATAGATAGCTCAACCTTCTATATCCATCCTAGAAGCACAAAGATGTATCAAGATCTCTCAGAACACTATTGGGGGGACAATATGAAGGACATCACATAATATACATCAAGATGTCTTGTATGTCAATAAGTGATGGTGGAAAAAACTCTAAGGGGATGATGAAACCATTACACATACCTGCATGGAAATGGGAAAACATCATCATGGACTTTTTCACTGGTGTTCTGAAGACATCAGGAGGAAATAATTCTTTCTAGGCTATGGTGGATCATCTCCCAAATAATACACACTTCACTGTTATTTGAGAGGACCTCTCACTGGATCAAATTTCATAGATATACATTAGATAAGTGGTGAGAATTCATGGATTACCACTATCAATTGTATCTAATAGAGATTCTAGATTCACCTAAAAGTTCTATAAAAGTCTTAAACATGTTATAAACATTGATAAGAACTTCATTATGGCCTATCATCCTCAAATTGATGTCCAATCTTAATGGACTATTCAAAAACTAAAATAAATATTGACAGCATGTTCTATGGACTTCTAATGAGGATGGGATCAATATCTTCCTCTAGTTGAGTTCTCATACAATAACAAAATCTTCTTAATCATCCAAATTTCTCCCTATGAATCCCTTTATGGGTAGAGGTGTAGAACACCTTTACACTGGGATGAAGTTGGAGAAAAAGAACTTCTAGGTCCTAAAATGTTTAAATAAATGATGGTAAAGGTCAAGACCATTCAACAACACATCAAGGCTTCTTAGAGTTGATTGAAGATCTTTGTTGAAAATCTTCGATGAGACCTATAGTTTTATTTTAAAGAAATGGTTTTCCTATACATATCTTTATGGAATAAAGTGATGAGATTTGGAAAGACGGGAAATCTTAGTCTAAGATACATAGAACCCTTTGAGATCTTTGATTGCATTAGAGTGGTGGCCTATCGACCAGAACTCCCACCTAACCTATCTTAAGTACATGACGTATTCTATGTATCCCTTTTTAGAAATTACATAATAGAACCGTCACATGTACTCAATCCAAATGTGGTACCATTTTATAATTATCTTTCCTATGAAGAGAAGCTGACAAAAATATTAGATCATAGAGACAAAGTTCAACGAAATAAGACAATGCACCTTGTAAAAGTGTATGAAGAAACTGTAAGTTTGAAGAAGAAACATGAGAATAGGAGGAGGTGATGAAATAGAGTTACCTTCATCTATTTTAGCACAGGAAATAAAAATTTCAAGGGTAAAATTTCTTAAGGGTGAATATTGTAATGACTTGAACTATTATAAGGAACCCCCCTTGTGTTTTAATTAAATGTATAATTATGTAATATGGTTATATAAAACACATGAACTCTTTGATTTTATTATATCCTATCATATTTTAAATACTATTAAGAATCATTACCATTGATAATATAGCTTTTGGATGGTGATCATATGATTAGTATAAATATAGGGTTTTAACAAATCCAATTGACATAGAAAAAGGAAGTGATGGTCTCAACTAGTAGGATTATACCCTATAAAGACCATTTATTAGAGATTTTGAGGAAGACAACATAACTGGGATTTTCCCTTGACCAAGCACAAGATGAGATCTAACAACTTAATCACGAGAGAAACCATTTATAGGAGATGTTCAAGATCATTGAGATAGAAAACTAATCAATGTTTGCTGAACGACCCCATGAAAGTCTCACGGTCATACAACTTACCCTTAGTGCATTTTATTGTGTATTAAAGGGATATGTATCAAGAACCTAGAAATATTAGTATATACATTATTTTTTATAGAATAATGAATATATTTTCATCCTATTATTGTTACTTTATAAATGTTTTTTATTTTGATATAATAAAACACAAATTGTAATTTTAATTAGTACTCAATTTCACTTAAGACATTAATATTAATGAATTAATGAATTTTTTAAATAAATAATATTTTAATCAAATATTATTATAAAATAATTTTTATTAGATATAAATGATCATATAAGTTTCATAAAGGTTCGAAAAATGTTACTGTAAAAAACCCCGAATTTATCAATAAATGTCGATTTTTATTTTAAAAGTGAAAATAAAAATATTTATAAAATTATTTTGATAAAATGAATATTATTTTTGGAATAAAAATTTTGAAATTATCCAATGGTGAATTTTTCATAATTTTTTAATAAAGTCAAATTTTTGGGTAAAAATTAAATATTGTAAAAATATACGGTGTGTATTATGACATCATAATGACCCAAAAATGATGTAATAAATACTATAAAATGAATAAATGATCAAATATATGTTTTAAATTTAAAATAATGTGATTTTAAGGTTATTTGATTAATTTTATAAAGCCTTTATGAATCCTCCATAACCATTAATATATTTTATGGTTTTAAAATAATTTCTTTAAGAGTATGATTCACTTCCACATAAGAAAGGGTATTATTTTATTAAGTTCGGATCTTGGAAATATAAAATAATGAAAACCAATCCTATTTTCTAGAAACCATGGGAAAAACCATGGGAAGGTTTTTATTTTTGGTAATTTTATTATATAGAGTCCAAAACCTAAGTTTGATAAATGATAAATAATTCCCCACTCATTTTATATATAAATAGACCATGATACAAATTGTATTCCCTAAAAATTCCTAGATCACATCCTTACTCTGACCTCCCCTATCTAGAGTTCCCCCATGGTGCCCCCAAACTCTTAAGAATACCCTCCCAAGTATTTGGAGTCACACACTCAAGATAGGGATTCCCACATTCTATTGTTTATTCATGTTTATTTATTATATTATAACTTATATTTCCAATTCCTATTGTTCTAATATGCATTTAAATGTACTAATTAATTCCCATTTTATATCCAAATTATGATATAATCCTTTTTATATTATCAACCAATTTTATGAATTTTTATGTGGCACCGTTATGTTGCTGAAATTTCCCCGTGATTTTCCATTCCAAAAAAAATTGTACAGTTAATACCATACCCATTTCCTATCAAGGGTGATCAACTTTATACACTCATACTTATTTGAAATAGGACTTAAATATATTTATTCCAAACTCATTGATCATGGAATAAAATAATATAATGAATGAATCTATATTTTATGATCTATGTGGCACACTTAATCATGATAATGAAATGAATATGACTGGTGCACCTAAAATTATATAGAACTCCAATTCATTGGGTAATGTTTAGTCTCATGAGAGCTCATTTTGGGACAGGGAGTGAACCAGATTCCTTTATTGAAAATTTTGCACCATGACGTCTTGTCAGTTATCCTTAACCTATTTTTATGATGCAATGTTTTTAGTTATTGCCACATTTCACATGTTTCCTTCATGTTATGATGCTATATAATGCCTCATTGTTCACATTTATAATTATCATTTATTTTATTACCCATTTATATGACTATGGTATTACATGAATTGTTCTCTTCATGTTATTCCATGTTTATTCCCATAGTGGAATTTATAGCTCACCCATTTCTTATATATGTTCCCAGGTTATCCTATGAAAATTTAAGTACGAGCATCTTAAGGATGTTTTCAATAAAAATTATGTTTTTACTATTTTAAATTTTTATGTAATATAACTAATTCCAAAATACACTAGAATTATCAATATTATGTTATTTATTAAGTGTATCCTTATGTAACAAATCATGTATTAATATGAACTAAAGAGAATGGTTTTTATAGGTTTTGTATTATGTCACCATAAAATTCTATATTTATATTATGTATGTCAATTGTCATGATTAACTTATATTTATTAATTCTTCTAAATGATTTAATTTATACATATTATGTTAATCAACCAAATTAATATTTTCAATCATGATAATGTATAACTATTTATATAATTAATTATTTGTATTATGCATTTAAAATAATAATTTTAAATACAATATTTTATAAATATCCATATAGATCACATTCATAGGTATATGAGACTCTATCATTTAATATTTTATTATCATTATATATATAAATTATACTCAACCATATATACGGTGTGACAGTTATCCAACCCCTACCTTTGTAGATAGATCACGATCAACATGTTGGTGAGAATTCGACCTCAAAATCCCACTATCCATATATCATCAATCTTGTTTGAACTAAATTAAATATATTATAATATATAGTAAAGAACCTTTATGGTGTTTTTAACAAAGTTTTGTATTTTTTGACAACTAACTCTCTTTGTAAAAGAATGTTTTTGTTTTACATGAATCAAATTTAGATTCATCGTAATGAGGTTTCTCTAAAGAATATTAAAAGATCGAATCCAAATAAAAAGGGGGAGAAATTTTCTTTTCATACTTAGAAGAATTATACTAGGAAGTACCAGATACAAAGAATCATATTCTGGTCCATCAACATGACATTGAAAAAAATTTAATTCAAAAGAATCAGAGAAATAATGAATTGGATGAAGAGTTCTGAAAGAATAAATTAAAGGTAGGAGTTAGAAAGTTTTCATACTTTCTAAAAAAATGTGACGATGCTTTGCTGATTCAAATTTTATAAATAAAAATTTGGATGAAGAACTTATGATTCAATCTTAATGGAAGAAAATTAAAAAGATATGAAACTGATTGAAAATAAATCGTACCAAACATAATCGGATTAGGGTTGAGAATGAAATAAAGAATGTTCTAAGGATCATAATCTGAATAATTGTACAAAGATTTATCGTATCCGGGTAGAAGAGAAGAAAGTGATACTGCCAATTAAAAAGGAATTGTACTCAAGAATTGTAGAATCCAGTCTTTCATCATATGCATAAAAACCATTTCATACCCATGATGATCATACTTAGGCTCAAGAAGAAAGAGATCATACCCAGTATGATTGTATTTAGAATGATCGTACTTATATTTTTGTACACAAATTTTAGTACTGAGAAAATCGTACTAAGATTTTTGTACACAGTTTTTCATACTAATATATTCACACTAGGAAAATAATACTGAGAAAGAAACAAATCATAATAAATATGAGAAAGAAATAGATCTTAATAAGACGACAAAGGTATGATGAATTGAAGTGGTAAAAATTGAATTTCAATTTTTGTGTAAATCTTGGATAAATCAAAAGATATAGAAAGATGTTAATATTGAAGTTTTAAATGTGAGATATTTTTAAAAATTTTGATATTTCAAGAATAAGGGAAGGTTTCCATGTTTCCCACCTTTGTTTTCTAAGTTTCCTATAAATACTTCCTTAGATCATTTTTTCATTGGTAACTTTCAAACACGAGTAAAATGCGGAGCGCTGGAGAACCTAGAAGTTAAAGTTCCCATATAATTGAAGAAGAATTAAAATTATCATTCTATCAGAGTATGAGTTTTTCAGATTGAGAGTGATTTTTTCATTTTTATAAAATCAGATCCATCATCATTATTTTGAGAAAATCTATTCCAGCATTATCATATAGAGAAAATAGGATCTAGAATTATCGTATTCAATGAATCATATCCTGAATAATCAAACTTAGAAAATAAGATCTAGGATATAGTATCATTATTTTGAGAAAATCATATCCATAATTATCATACTAAGAAAATAGGATCCTAAATTATCATATTTATAGAATCTAATCTAGAATCGTTGTACTCAAAAAATCAAATCCATACTAAAAAATCATTGTATTGAAAAAAAATCAGATCTAGTATTATCGTATTGAGAGAATCAGATCCAGCCAAATCAAACAGAGGATTCAGATTGAGGAATTGAGGATCAAATTCAAAAAAGTATTTATTCTTTTTTTAGCTCAATTTGTTTTATAAGAAAACAGTTTAAACTTATGGAAGTTAGTATAGTCATTACTATTAGGAGATATAAGGTGTCTAAGAGGTGTTGGACAAGTTTTATTCACTTCTTCTTAATTTTGGATTTCCATAGACCCATGAGAGTGGCTATATAAAGGATATAAGTTCTCACACTAAGGATAAACCTTGTGAATATTGTGTGATTTACTTACTTTCCTACTATTTCATGCATGAGTATTTACTAAAATTTGATAAGGATATAATTCTTAACATGTTGTAGGGGTTAAGTTTTGAAAATAATTAAAACTTATAAAACTGAACAATTAATTCAACCCCCCTTCTTTGTTATTATTCAATCCCTTGTAACTTCAATTGGTAAGAGAGGGAAGGTTACCTAATTGAATCCTTATCATGGATAAGATCAATTCTGTCTATAGTATAGTAATTCATAAATTTGATGGAAAAAATTATTATGGATAGAAAAATAGGATGATTCCTTATCTTCTATCTCTTGGCCTTGAATTTCTTAATGCTACTAATATTGGTTTTCCACCAATTCATAAATATTCTCCTATGATGTCTACTAATAATAGAAATATAGAAGTTGATGGAAAGGCTAGAAATGAAATCCTTATGTCCTTATCAGAGAATGTTTATCAGAAGGTGATAGATCTCAAAACTTCAAAAAGTATGTGGGATAATATGGAAAGTGTTTTTAAGGGAATAAAAAAGTTAAGGAAGCAAAGCTACAAATCTAGCGTAGTAAGTATGAAGAAATCAAAATGAGAGATGAAGAAAAAATTAATGAATACTTCATTATAGTAAATGAAATTGTTGGCAACATCAGAGTATTTAGAGATGTCTTGCAATATTCTACTATTTTGGAGAATATTATGTGAAACTTTCCAAATAGGTTTTATTTTAAAATTTCTTCTTTAGAAGATAAAGATGATTTATCTCTTATTGAATTGCATAACTTTCTTATTTCTTATTAAATGAGTAAATATCTAATGTTTAAAAAGAATATTAAATATGAATTGGATTTCAAAGCTATGAGAATGTTGAAAATTAAAGATTTTAAAGATGTTGACCCATGTGACTCTGAAGATAAACAGGATGATGAGTTGAATGAAAAAAATCATGTCTCTTATATCCAAGAACTATCAAAGAGGAAGAGGAAAGTACAGAGGTAAAATTACTCTAAAATGTTTTGAGTGTGGTGGAATCAGACACTTTGCTATGAATTTACCCATAAATAAAGTTATAGAATATCGATATGATTCCGATGGAAAACCTTTATGGAAGAAGTAAAACACATATGATAAAGAAGAAAAGTCTTCCAACAGCTAAAAGAAGAAGTTTACTGGAAACAAAAGAAGTATATTGAGTTAGAAAGTTGAATCAGACTCAACTGAAAAAAATTATTCCGAAGATGAAAGTTCAGAATAATTCAGAACCATCATTGAAAAAGTTTAGAAAACAAAAAGATTCCTCAAAGAGTGAAGAAGGTGGTGAAGAATCATATTATTAGTATCATCTCAGAATAAAACTTGTTGCATGTATTGGAAAAAAATAAAACACTCAAGAAAGAAATTATAGTTTTGAAGAAACATTTTCATGAAGTTGATGATGGAAGAAAAGATGTTATCAAGTAGGAGGAAGAATACATCGAGGAGATTTTATGTTACAAAATTAGAATTTTTGAATAGGGAAAGGTGATTAATGATCCTGGTAAGAAGATGAAAAATAAGGAAGAAGTATTAAAAAAGTTTCAATAAAAAATTCTTGAGTCTCAAAAAACCTCTAGGAAAATGAATTAAAGCTTAAAAAAATCTTCAGAAGTAAAATCTAATACTTCTAAAGTTGCTAAGATAGATCAATACGAGAATCATGTGAAATCTTCTCTTTCCAAAAAATAATGTTTCATCTGATTCTTTTAAAATTTAAAATTACAAAAAATGTATTGGGAAAGATTGGGTGGAAAAAGTATGTGAGAAACCCATAAAATCTACAAAAGTAGAAAACTCTCTCAAAATAATAGATTTTCCACATTCTGAGTATGTTAGAGTTTAAAGAAGTTACCAACCTCAATAAAGTTTCAATTTAGAAAGATCATATTTTAGTATAAAATAAAGATTTGATGGTTATTGTTAGTGTCGTGGAATATATGGGAATAATTCTTATAATTTTTGGCACAATATATCCTTACTCAAAATAAGGTTTGAGAAAATTTGAAGAAATAGTTAATGTAGAATGAGAAACTTTCTAAACTTACATAATGTTGTAAAAGTGAATTATCAAATTATTAGAAACCTGCAAACATGAAATCTATTTTAATGATGGGAAAATGTTTGTAGAAGATGTGATAAATCTATTCATCATGCTAAAATATATATCACACTACTTTTAGAACAATTTTATTTTGATAGGAAATAAATGAAAGCTGAAAAGAATAAAGTTGAGGAAAGAGATTTTATTGTTGAAACAACTTTTAAAGAAAATAAAAGGAACAAACCATGGATAATTGATAGTGGTTTATATTCACATATTAAAGGTGATAGAAAAATCTTGATACATTCTAAAAGTCATGATAGAGGAGTAGTTACTTTGGGTAATGATAGTTCCTTAAAAATCTGAGGAATTGAAATAGATGAGATTGAAGAGAAAAAGTTGAAATCTAAGGAAATATTATTTTTTGATGGGATAAAACATAACTTTCTTAGTGTAAGTCAAATTTTTGATGATGGAAAAAAAGGTTTTAGGAAATATTTTTCTATTATCAATAGTGTGAAAGATGGAAAATTCATTACAAAATGAGAAAGAACCCGCGAGAATCTCTTTCATATAGGGGAATTCAATAACTCATGTTACTTGAGTTCTAAAGATGGAAAAAAATCGTGGCACTGAAGACTTGTCCACATTGGGTATAATAACATGAATAAACATTCTAAAGTTTATGCTATTAAGAATTTTTATGAATTGAAAAAAATAGATGAAGATGTTTGTATTAATCTCCAGAAAGGAAAGATAACTAACAAAAGTCATAAGTGAATTGAGATTCAATCAATCAGACCACTTGAGCTTATTCATTCCTATTTATGTGGGACAATGAGACATCAATAAAAAAATATACTTATACTTTATTACTTTTATTAATTATTTCAATCGGATGACAAAAATCAAGTTTATGAAGAAAAAATTAGAGGCTATTGAAATTTTAAAATTCTTTAAAAGGGTGTTTCGAAAGAAATGGGGGTTTTCATAAAGAAGCTGAAAGGAGATAACGATGATAAATTCACCAGAAATACTTTTAAAACTTATCTGAGAGATCATGGTATCAAGCATCAGTATAGTGAATCTCATACTCCACAATACAATGGAGTAGCAGAAAGAAATAATAGAATCTTGGTGGAAATGGGAAAGAGTATGTTAGCTCAATACAAAATTTCAAAATTCTATTGGAGAGAAGCTATTAATACTACTATAAGTATTCAAAATAGATGCTTTTAGAGACTATAAAACAACATGAATCCTTATGAAATGTTTCATAACAAAAAACCTTCATTGAAATACTTTAATGTTTTTTGAAGTCCATGTTTTCTCAAAATAAAAAATCTCGATTTGGGAAAGTTTGATGAGAAGGACGAGGAAGGAACTTTTATGGGTTATTCACCAAATGTTAGAAGTTTTAAATGTTGGAACAAATGTTTACAAAAGTTTTTGGACTCATATGATTTCAAGGTAATTGAAAATAAAACTTCCTTAATAAAATTTGTTGAGAATGTTGAGGAGGAAAAACTGGATAATTCCAACAATGGTGAAAGTAATTTAAAACATCCTTATCAAGACTTAGAAGGATCATGTGATGAGGAAATTTCATATAGGAAAGAAACTTTGAAATTTACTACCTTATAAAAACATTTTGAGTCTGAAAACATTATTGGGAATCATAAGGCTATGGTTCAGACAAGAAGAAAGATGATTTTAGATAATCTGACTTCAATTATCTCCAAAGTTGAACAAGAATCAGCTTCAAAAGCTATTAAACACAAAGAATGGGTGGATGCTATAAATGAAGAGTTGGATCATATTGAAAAGAATAAAACATGATAAATTGTTTCATGGCCTGTAAATAAGAATGTTATCATAAAAAAGTGGGTTTATAGAAACAAATTTAATGAGCATGAATAAGTTGCAAGAAACAAAGAAAGAATTGATTGTAAAGGATATGCACAGGTTGAAGGAGTGGACTTTGATGAAACCTTTCCCCCATTTCAAGGTTAGAAACTATCAGAATTTTTCTTTTAGTGGCCTCACATCATAATTAAAAAGTTTATCAGATGGATGTAATGTTATCTTTCTTAAATGGTGAGACTGAGGAAGAAGTTTACATTGAACAATCATGTGGGTTTCTACTTGATGAGGATGAAAACAAAGTTTTTAAATTTAAGAAATCATTATATGGGATAAAAAAGCTCCAAATTCTTAGTATTATAAAATTGAAAATTGTATTAGAATGTTTAATTTTTCTGAATAAAAAGTTTATAGAAATTTATATGAGAAAGATGTTGACTCCAGAGCTCTAATTTTAATTGGTTATGTGGATGAAATAATTTTTGTTGGGATAGAGAAGATGTTTTTAAAATATTTTTTGAGGAAATAAAGAAGAATTTTGAAATGTCAATGTTGGGAGAATTAACTTTGTTCCATGACTTACAAGTTCAAAAAAAAAAGAAAAATTCATTTTCCTATCTCAATAAAAGTATGTGAGGTAATTATTAAAGAATTTTGGATGGAAGATTCCAAATAAGTTTCAAAATCCTATTTCAGTGAGAAAAAAGTTGATAAAAGATGAATTTGGAATAAGTGTGAATCAGAATGAATTTATAAAGCTGATACAAAGTCTTCTTTACCTTACATCCTCAAGTCATGATATTGTTTATATTATAACTTTGGGTGCTAGGTATCAAAGTAATCCAAACGAATCCAATATGTTGGAAGAAAAACGAATTATGAGATATGTCAAAGAACAAATACACATGGATTGTCATAAAAAAGAAAAAGTGAAATGAAGTTTCATGGTTATATTGATTCCAATTAGGCTAGAGATTTTAATGATAGAAAATCAACCTCAAGAGGAACATTTTTCTTGGGTGAATGTTGTGTGAGTTGGCATAGTAAGAAATAAAGTTTAGTAACTATGAGCACTGCTGAATCCAAATATGTTGCAGTTACTCAAGCTTGTAATCAAATGTTATGGATGAAAGTTCAGTTAGAATATTTGAAAGTAAAAGTTTCTAAACCATTAAAGATCCTTTGTGATAATCAGATTATAAATTATCTTTCTTAGAATCTTTTCCAACATTTAATATCAAAACACATTGATATACAGTTTCACATTATAAAAGAGAAATTCTATATTGAATGTGTTTTTCTAGAATAAATTTCAAATTTTTTTCATATTTCTCATTTATTTACAAAAGATTTTCCAAAATAAAGGTTTGTGGTATTGAGGATACAACTTCACATTCCACCTCCTCCCATATATTCTTAAATCTCATAAGTAATTAACCCATCATGATTTGTATTATATTGAAAAGGGGGAGAGAAAGAAAACAAATTATACTTTGTAGGAAGTTTTACTTTTGTTTTTTATGAATATGAAGCTATGGTTATCATAAAATGTGGGAGAGAATGAAAGTGGGAAAAGAAAATGTGAAAAGAAAGAATGAGGGAGAGATAAAGAAATTGTGAAAAGAAAAGTGAAGAGAGTTTATCTTTACATGTAAAAAACATTTTCTTATTGAGGGATGAAATTCCTTCAAAAATGTTACTTTATCTGGTCGTGTAGTTTTATGACACTCTCTTTTTAGAAATTCTATGTTTTTTCATAAATGTCAAAAAACATGAGTTGTTTAAAAAAGTTGAGTTATGAAAAATTCTATGAGTTTGAAAAGTTTTTAACAAAGGTTTTCAACAAATACAAAGGGGGAGATTGGAGAACCTTCATGGTGTTTTGTTTTAACAGTGTTTCTTATTTTTGGAAACTAACTCTATTTGTAATAGAATGTTTTCTATTTTACAGTAATTGTATTCAGATTTATCGTAATGAGGTTTCTGTAAAGAATTATGAAAGATCAAATCAAAACAAAAAGTGGGAGAAAGTTGTTTTCTATATTAAGAATAATCGGATAGGGAAACCCCAGATGTAGAGAATCATATTCAGGTCCATGGCATGACATTGAAAATAATTTAATTCAAAATAATCAGAGAAAGAATTAAGTTTCTGATGAGTTTTAAAAGAAGAAAGTGAAGTACAGAGTTAGAAATTTTTCATACTTTCTAAACAAATGTGAAGATGCTTTTCTGATTCATATTTAATAAATTATAAGTTTTTTGAAGAACTTATGATACAATCTTGATGGAAGAAATGGGAAAAGGGATTAATTTGATGAAAAGGAAATCATACCAAGCATAATTGGATTCGGGCTGAGAAGGAAAGAAATAAGGCACTGAAGATAGTAATTATAAAAATTATACCTAGATTTATCGTATTCAGGTGGAAGAGAAGAAAGAGATGCTGTCAATTGAAAAGGAATTGTACTCAAGAATGTAGAATCTAATCATTCATCATATGAATAAAAAACTTTTTGTACGTAGGATGATCATACGCTGGTTCAAGAAGGAAGAGATCGTACCGAGTATGATTGTATTTGGAATGATTATACTCATATTTTTGTACTCATATTTTCATACAGATAAGATTATACTAATATTTTTATACTCAGTTTTTCATACTGATATTTTTATACTGGAAAAATCATACTGAGAAAAAAGTGGATCGTAATGAAGTTGAGAAAGAAATAGATCTTAATAAGTTGAGAAATGTATGATGAATTCAAGTGGTCAAAATTGAATTTCAATTTTACGTAAATCTCCAAGAAATTTAAGGAGGTTTAAAAAAGTCAAAATTTAAGTTTTAAATGTGATATATTTTCAGGCATTTTGATATTTAAGGAAGTGGGGAAGGTTTCCAAGTCTCCCACCTTTGTTTTGTGAGTTTTTATAAAAACTTTCTTAGATCATTTGTTCATTCACAACTTTCACACACACACACAAAAAAGGATGAAAACTGGATAATTAAAAAGTGAAAGTTACCATCTAATTGAAGAATAGTTGAATTTAAAATTCAATCAGAGTTTGAGTTTTGCAGATTGATAGTGAGTTAATAATTTTTAGAAAATTAGATCCAACATCATTGTTCTATGAAAATCATCTCTAGTGCTATCATTCTGAGAAAAAAGGATCCAGAATTATCATATTTAGAGAATCAGATCTAGGCTCATCATACTCATAAAATAGGATCCAGCATCTCATATCATTGTTTTGAGAAAATTGGATCAAAAATTATTGTAATGAGAAAATAGGATATAAAATTATCATATTCAGAGAATCAGATGTAGAATTATCATACCCATAAAATCAGAACAAAAATCCCGCATCATTGTATTGAGAGAAAATTGGATCCAACATTATTATGTTGAGATAATCCGATCCAATCAAATCAGACTGAGAATTAAGACTCATCAATTGTGGAGCAGATTCAGAAAATTATTTTTTCATTTGTTTGGATCAATTATTTTATAAGAAAACATTGTAAACTTATGAGAGTCAATATAATCATTCCTATCGGGAGATAGGAGGTGTCTAAAGGGAGTTAGAACAAGTTTTATTCACTTATTCTTAATAGTGGATTTCCATAGACCCATAGGAGTGGCTACGTAAAGAATGTTGGTTCTGACAATAAGGAAAAACCTTATAAATCTTGAGTGATTTACTTGCTTTCCTACTATTTCATGCACGAGTATTTACTGAATGTTGATAAGGATATAAATATTAATAGGATTTAGGGGTCAATTTTTGAAAATTATTTAAACTTATAAAAGTGAACAACTAATTCAACCCCCTTCTCAGTTTTTGTTCAATCCTTTGAAACTTTATATATAATAAAACACATTAAATTAGTGGTATAACTTACATATAAGAAATTTAAATTTTATAACATACAAATATTCACATATGATCAATTAACATGTTAATAATATTTAATAATAAAAAAGATACATACACAATTCATAATTTTAAACATGAGACTTATGGAAAATTCATAATTTAAGTATAGAATATATGAATTATTAAAATAAATATAAACACTTTATAATTCATTAAAATATGATTTTTTCATAACAATGAAAATTTTACAATTGTATGAAAACTTCATATAATTAAATTGTATATATAAAATCATTCATAAATATTATAATATATAATTAACTAATAAATATAAACTTTTTATATTTTATTTCATATACACCGATATTTCTAGTTGAAATACCACTATATCACTTTTTTAAGATATAGAATAAACCTATATAACAACCATAATATATAAGTGATATCATATATTAGTGTTTTATATTATGAATAGGGATATAATTTACTATTTCCTTTGATAAACATGATTATAGCTATCAAAATGTAGTTGTTCTATCTCTATATCACTCCCCGTGATATATCAAAACTTAGTATTTTGAACTATGTCAAAACTAATGAAATCTAAATAATGTTGTAAGAATAAAATGATATAACTTTTAAAACATAACCTATTTATGTCATAGGAATTGATATATTATACCACTATCCCTGATATAGTGATATATGACCTGAATTTGGATATATAATATCATAGAAAACAATAATAATATATTCCTACCTGTTTTACTAACTGTTCTTTATATTTTTAGAATTTTCTAAAAACATGTTCTAAGCATCATGGATATTATTGAGTGGTATAAACCCTTTTTGAACATCCATGAGGTCAGGGGTTAACCCTTAATGACCCTAATTGGGAGGTTTTTTCACAGGAACTATAGTAGCACTATAACAATGACTATGCAAGGAATGTAGAAGCACTTTAGAAACACTGGGTACTGTAACAAAAATTGGTATTATAACAAACATAGTATCAGTGGTGGGTATTATAACAGTTACTTTAGAAATATAGTTACTATATAGTACTATTCATAATGTTTATTTGAGTCATGTATTGTATGGCCTATGAGTCATATAAGGGTCCCCACTCAATATAATGAAAAAGGGGATTATATCGAAATAAAAATATAAATGGTTTTTAAAGGGGGTGGGTATAATTAAATAAAACTTATTCCTAAAGATCTCTCATGATAGGAATAATTTTTTTATAAAAATATAAAAACATACCTTTATCAAACAAGTTCTATTTTCTATACAAGTGTTTGATGAAAAATATCAAGAAAAACTAAAATAATTCCCCCCAAACATATACAATAGATATTTGAATCCCCCAAAAATTGGAATGATCTCTCAATTATTCATGATTTTGTAGTATCTTGGGTTAAATGAGAAATAGAGAAATAGAGTAATGAAAATGGGAGAACTAGTCAAACAAGAAAAAATAATTGGATTCCTATTTTTTTGGTTTGGGATCATTTATATATGAACCACTAGATGCCTCCAGGTTCATGTTAATCCATGCATCTCATAAATTATATTTATAAAGATCTTTTTAGATCACTTGTAATGCTCAAAGTTTAAATAAATTCAAACCAACATTTGAATGTTTTTCATTTAGAAATCTATTGAGAAACATTGTAACTCGTTTATGTTTTCATCATCAAATGATTCTATAGATGAACATTGATAACTTATGTGGAAGCTATTACATGGTATAAAAATAATACCTTATCTCATAATGCATGAAAAGATATCTATATATCATAAGCTTAAAATTACTCTATATCACATGTTTCTAAAAGGAATATTCCATAAAACCATCAGATATCATATAATATGATAAGTCTTTTCATAGAGTACAAAAACCATATGGATTAAAAAGATTAAAATATAAACTTGAGGGTATGGTGTATCATATACTAGTTATAAGGAATTTAATATTGAAAGATATGTTTGAATTTTATACTTAGTTTTGAATTATTTTGGAATTCCATGACTGATACAACCACACCCTTAACTTTTAATACTCCCTACAATTCAACTATCATTTATAAAGAATGTGAGAGTTATGGATGAAAATTATTTATAATGTAACTAAAGATGTTACTTTTACATTTATGAAACATAAAATTAATTGCATAATGTGGATGCATGGCTTGGGGATCATCCCCATAGTCTATATAATGGTGTCCAAGCACTTGGTATGTGGTGTGTGATCCACATGGCTGAAACTCTTCCCTCCATTAAACTCCCTCTTCCTTCCTTATCAGTCACCAAGTTACTAGAATTACATAAAGGAATTAAAATATCCCACCCAAAGAGTTTGGGTGATTTGAATCAACCCATAAATAGAACAAGGAGGGAAGAAAATTTGGGTTGTTCCTTGTTGATCATCATCAAACAATAATAAAATCCATCAACAATACATGACAATGATGAAAGGTGCGCATGTTCTTCATTTCTATTTTTATATTTTTTGTAATAGATGCATAGATTTTTTTTTGGATTTTGGGTTTCTATTTTTTTCCACTATTTATATTAAATTTTATTATATTCTTAGAAATATATCAGTAGTTTTAAATAAACTCCATGTAATTTAATTCAAGAAAATCATTGAGAAATGATTTCTCCCTATTATATTTCATATCGTATTATTGTCATTAAATATGATATTTTTTATTTTTATATGGCGTTAGTATCATGAAATAATATATAGGATATTATAATTAGTGACATTTCTTAAACCTTTGGGTTAAACTAGTTGTAGTGTAAGTCATCTAGATATCATAATTCATGATTCCTATGATGAATTTTACAAAAACAGAGTATTGTAACACTCTTATGATATCCCGGTGCATCAAAAAGTATGACAAGGATATCTTAGGAGATGACACAACTATCAATAATAAAATTTTAATGATAACGATTGTTTCTTATCTATCAAAAATACTCTTTGATTCAATATAAATTGTAAAATGTTATTGAAAGGGAAATATTAATTTTTCATTAATTCAATTATGAATTGATTTTTTTTATTTATAAATTGTTTATAAATAATGATAAAAGGAATTTTGGGGTATTTATTAATTTATAAAATGTTTATAATTAGTTAATTTTTTTTGTGAAACTTATATTAATAAATATTCCATTATATTAATTATTAATATTAAAAATTCCCTTTCTCAAAATTATATAGAATATATATAAATTAAATATATATTTTTTACAGGAAAATTATAATTGTAATTTATAAAGGTTTTATGAATTTAAAAATAAGGCAAAATGTTAATTTTTTAAATTTTAAAAAATTATGAGTTATTAATAATGATTAATTTGAAATGTTTAAATTATAAGAAATTTATTTAGAAACTATATGAACCTTATAAAAAGAGTTATGATAAATGAGTTGTTCAAAGGTTTAGATAATATTATTACTTGATATTTAGATTATGTAAAATGTTTAAATAAAATAAATTGAAATATGAAATGTTTATATTTCACAAAATATCATATTTTTAAAATTAAATTACATATAATGAATAATAGGAAGGGTTTCATATTTGAAATAAATATAAAGTGCTTACATTTATTTTATTATGGAATGTACAAAACGAGTTATAAAATGTTTATAATTTTTGATTTATGAATTTTTCATAAATGTTTGTCTCATATTAAATTCTTAAATTTTTCATGTATTTGATATTCTCATTTGATTAATATATATAATTGTTATATTATTTATTATAATGTATGATTTAGTTTATGAGATAAACTTATTCTAATATATTGTCAAACCATTCTAGGAATGATAACATAAGATGTAGATTTAATCTACCTTGACCTCAGTTTGTTATTGAAGTTACATAAATAAATTTACTTTTTTATATATGGTTTATAAAAATTAGGTTTTTTGGGTGATACTAAATTGGATTCACCCTTGAGTTAAGTATCCCCAGGTAGAGGGACTTTGGGTCATAATTCCCTATTTCTTGGAGGATTATGCTTTATTATGGAAAGGTGGGGGTTGGATAAATGTGGCTCTAAGGTTACTATTGTAACACCTCAAGCTTCCACGATATGCTTCTCTTTGAATAATTCAATAGCGTGCACTGTATACAACTTTGAGTTCTAGCATACCACGACCTATAAAACTAGCCGTTATGAATATTAATACCAATTTTTTAAATTTTTTAAAATTTTATTTTTCAAAATGGACTTCATTTTTTGAATTTGGAATATCATAATTAGCTTAGGGTGAATTTTTGGTATTTTTCTGAAAAATTTCAATTTTTGATGAATAGTGAAAAACACTGTGTTATTATTTAAAACCGACTTTTATTATTTTTATTTAAATTTATTTTAAAGTAAAAATATATAAATAATACCTATATTAGTCCTATGTAATTCATTGGAGTCATTTTATAATATAATTAGATATATAAAATTTTATTGAATTTTTTTAACGTCTTTTACTCACCTTCTAGGCACATTTGAAAATTTGTGTAAAATGTAATTTTAATAATTCTATGTATTAAATTTAAAAAATCCATGAGACACAATGTAAATTAATAAGTAAAATGTGGTTCAATAGAATGAAAATAATTTTTGGTGAATAATAAATTTTGAATTTTATTTTTCACGGTTAAAAGTAAATCTGGTAATTAAAGGTTAAAATGATATTATAATTACCATAACACATGTCCTAATTATATTGGATAAGTGTTTTTAGACCAAAATTAACCTTAGGAATAAAATATGATCCTTTTTGATCCACTTGGATTAAATTAGGACATTTATTATTATTTTATTTAAAGAAGAGTTAAAATTGTTAAATTCAAATTTTAATAACGAAAACATTTTTAATATATGATTATACACAAGATAATTTAGAATATAAATATTAATCAGAAAGATAAAATGATTTCCTACATCATGTTATTTTATTTATCATTTTTAAACATTAAATAATAAAATTTAAATATGACACAATGATGATGCAGTAATTAACTTATTAACAAAAGATTAAAATAATTGATATTATGGATATCAAAATAAATGTAAATTGAGACTTTTGAGGAATTAAACGAATTTTCTAGGTTAATATTACATTTTAGGGTTTATTAAATAAATTTTATTTGAAGGGATAAAGTTTTTATGACTTTCAAAAAAACTAAATACTAAATAGTGTAAAAATTGACATAAATGAGTTTTTAAAACAAAGACTATATTATTAAATGATATAATATTCCTAAAAATATAATTTTCAGAAAAATGACTTATATAATGATATATATTTCATTAATTAACTACTTGAGATTATATTTTAATTTTATAGTAAGTTTATTAACCATGTAATATAAAAATACAAGAAGACATTGTGAAAATTAAACTATTTAACTAAGAGTTAAATCTAAAAGATAAGGTTAATATGGGGACCTAAACTTGTCTAAAACCTATTATTTTAGAGTATTTAAACCCTTAACCACCTTATAATCTAAATAAATCTATTTTTAATCCATTATAAACCGAAAATTATTTTATAATAAAATAATATTTCAAGCATTTCCTAAAGTGACCCTCACCTCTCTTATAAAAGGGTACTTCCCCTTCTCTTAATTTCAACCCTCCAAATCCATTTGAATTATCAAAAACCTACTCAAATATCCTCCCAACTACCCTAAATTCAATATAAAGGCCTTAATTTTATGAGAAATTGAACCTAAGGATTTATTTTGATCAAATCAAAAGGAAGCACCCGAAGAAGAGGTAACAATTTCAGCACCTCTTTCAAAGTTCTTTTCTTCTTCCACTTCCTCTTTATTTGTTGTTTCCATATGAGAATAATAAATCTAGTAAATTATGCATACTTAGATGTTATTATAAATATGGTACAACCATTTTAATTATTCTATCCATCCTATGAATAGAAAAGACACCATACGTGCGTACGTACGACTTAGCGTCTCCACATCGTGGTGTAGTTTGTTATTCAACACTTGATTATTTGGATGGGTATAATGATGAGTATAATTGATGTAAATAATAAATATAACATGTTAATGATTCTTTATATATGATATAACAACCAATTACATATTATTTACCATAAATATAATGATATAGTCGCTCGTGCGTACGTACATATTACCGTCTCCAAGAATGTGATGAGATTTATTCCCCATCGTAACCATTCAAGAATAATTTTCATTTGATGATTTAAAAATAATGTTTAAGAAAATAATATCATTATGTATATGAATCAAATACATATTATCCATACCAAATATGAATTATGTAACAAAACATATAAAGGGAAACGAATCAATTAACACCCGGAACAAAGATACTACTGAAATATTATTAACAAAGAAATATTAGAGGATCATGTATGATATCATATTAATGTATGTGGTTCTTGTATAATTTAATAACAATTATTTAACTATTTTACAGGAGGTTAAATTACCCTCGACCAAGGAAAAGTACAAATTAAGGGTTAATTTTTCAATCTCTTTATTATTCAAGGTTGTTGGTATGTAAGTATCTACTGGGACTTCTTTATCACCCACATCCATGTTTTTTAAAAATGTATTTCAATTTTTTTTTACTATTTCCTAGAATTTGGGTTAAATTCATTTATACCCTTGTTTTACTTTTTGTAAAATTATTTGAAAGGAATCTTTTCGTCATTTTACAAACAAGGTACTTTATAACCTTTTTGACAAAATTAAGGAAAGAATGTTTTAAACTTATACGGAAGGTGCATCCATTTTACGTTGTTATAACACCTTCGAATATTTTCTTACAATATTATAAGAATATTTTCATATTAAATGTTTTCTTTTATAATTATATGACTTTTAAATGATTTCAAAATATAAATAGATATTTCTATCAAATAGTTTTTGATTTTATCTATGTCATCCTTTGAAGAATTTTTCACTTGTTTGAATTTGATTTATTATGATAAAATATTTCATATTTTATTGAAGGTTTTGTGATATGTTTGAATGTGGATGTGTTATTTTTATACGATTCATGGTTTATGGTTAAAGTATTAACATTTCGTATGCCAGTTTTTATACAAATGTTTATGTTATGTTTCAACCTTTTCATATGAGGAATGCATTGGACTTAGTAAGTGATGGGTGGAGCCAGCTATAGCTCCTCCATGCATCGGTATGTCTCATGAGACAAACTAGTGTCTTGGAAAAAGGCCTTGAAAAAATATTATTTGTAGTCTTGGAACGAGGCCTTCACTATGTGGTTATGATGTTCGACATTATGTATTCCATCATTATAAAATTAACTATTGATATTAAATGTGATTATTATTCTAGTATAATATCAATGTGAATAAGTAAATGGAATTATTTGATTTATATTTTACACATTTTACCAAAGTTTAATTATAAAAGTCTTGTGTTTTAGTCTTATACATTACCTTTAATGTTAATGCTTATTTATGAAAGTTTCTGCTATATTATTATCCTTACTGAGCATCTGATCTCACCCCTTTATATGTTTTATATTTACCAGGATGTGAAGAAGTATGTTATAACTAACCTGTAGGGATAAGATAAGGGATATGAGTGTGTTCAAAGGAGACACAATGTTTTTTTTCATTTCATAGTGTAATTTAAAAATTATTTATGCATCTAGAACTTCCAAGGCTACTAAACTGATCGATATTTCAAGATTTGATCCCTTGTGATCATGCCAATGTTATATAATAATGCACTGACTCTGGGTAGCTTGTGTCTAGGCATTACAATTAGTATCATAGGATATTTTATACAAACCTCAGAAACAAGATTTAGAAAAAACCTGATTGGAGAACATTATCCTAAGATAGACTTTGAGGATTAGTAGAGAATAAATTCCTAGAATTTTGGTAATATTGAGATTTTTTGAGATTTCCATGAAATAAATCCCTATTTGGATACAAGATGGTAGAGGCAGCTTTGGAACAAATGTACCTTGGAGTGACAACTCATACAAGTAGTTTTGTGCTTGAATCGGGGTGTCCTAGTACACAACAATGGGCCTTGCTTCACTTTAGGTTACGACTATCCTGAGGGATATGCTTATGATAATTCACATTTTCTTTAAAAATCATTATGAAGGATTTATGAGTAAATAATTTATCAAAGAAAACATTTTTTTAAGTTTATGGATTATATGCATAAACTGCTCAATTTATGTTAGGTGTTTTACTAATTTAGAATTATGTATTGTGTTTCATAAACTAATCTAGTGTATGCCATTATTTAGAAATGTTGCCTAGTATAATCAATGGAAACCATATCAACACACGTAATTCATTTAGGGATTTCCATCCTACTCAAGATAATTATAGTGGAGATGGTGATGAAAATGGTGACGAAAAACTTATAACCATACTGCGATAACTCACTCAGGTTATGAATAATAACCTTACCCATATGGAGCACCCTGATCCACAATACATAGGATCAATGTTAGAGATCTTCATGAGACAAAAACCACAAACATTAAATGGCACTAAAAATCCATTTGTAGCTGAGTAATTGATAAGTTCCCTGGAGAAAATATTTCATGCTTTGGGGAGTAGTGAAAGGGAAAAAGCTATCATGGAAGTTTATCGCCTCACAGAAGATGCATATCAATGGTGGTAATTAATTAAAAACACAAATGAGGATGAATAAGTATCAAATATATAATGGAGGGAGTTTAAGGAGGTTTTATTAGAAAAATAATTTCCTAGTGAACTTCGAGCGGATATGGAAAGGGAATTTCTAAGTCTAAGGAAAAAGGAGGATGAGAATGTCAAAAAGTATGAGGTAACTTTACATGGTTAGCAAGGCATGATTTAGATTATATATTTAAACCAAGGAGTAATATTGATTGATTATTTTATGGGTTAAAACCATTTTTCTGTCGAGCATTAGTCTCACAATCCTTTGTGTCATACAAAGATATAGTCTCATTGTGCTTTAAAGACAAAAAAGGAATTCTCTAAGTCTTAAAAATTTAAAGAAACGAAAGAGAATAAGAGATATAAAAAACACTCTAGAAATAGAAATAAGGGAAAGAAGGGAAAAGTTTAATTTCCATCCTGTAGTAAATGTGAGAGGAAACACCTTGGTACTTGCCTAAAGGGAATGTAAGTTTGTTACAAGTGTAGTGAAAAGGACACCAAGCACGTGATTGAAAGGGGAAGAAAGAGGATGCAATGTAGAATGCTAAAATTGTAGAGAAATGGGGAATTATGAAAATTAATGTATTAAGTTCCAAGGAAACTTACTTCAGAAAAGGCTAAGGGAGTAGGGCCAAGCTTATACAATCCCTACTACAGAGGTTGAACCTCTGAATGATGTAGTGGAAGGTACTTTAATTGTTTCATCAAATTTATCCAATGCTTTATTTGATTCTGGATCATCACGTTCTTTTATATCTTCCTAGTTTTCCAAGAAAATTAGATATTTCCAATTTTATTTAATAATGGAGCTGTTAGTCAAAAATTTTAAGGGATGCATCATTGCAACAAAGTTTGTTGAATCAATTTCCATAATGGCATATAAATGTGATTTATCTGCTGATCTTATTGTCATAAACATGATTGAATTTGATATAATCCTCGGTATGTATTGGATTTTATACCATGATGCAAAAAATTATTTTAAGAAGAAAGAGGTTACAATTTTTGATGATGATAAGGAATACCTTATCTTTAGAGAAGAAACATCAACATCTGATTCTTATCTAGATCCACCCCTAGTAGGTCTATTAAATTCAATTATTGGGAAGGAAGGGAGTGAAATAACTATGGGTGAGGAAAATAATTTTCAAATAGAGGATGTACCTATTATGCAAGAATATTTTGATGTGTTTCCAAAGGATTTACCTGGACATCCTCTAGAATGAGAAATTGAGTTTTCCATTGACTTAATTCTTATTCCAATGCCCATATCAAATACCCCTTATAGAATAACCACTGTAGAATTATTTTAATTAAAGAAACAACTAGAGGAGTTGAGTAATAAAATATTTATTCACCCTAGTGTATCTACATGGGGATCCCCTGTTCTTTTTGTTAAGAAGAAATATGGATCTATGAGGTTGTGCATTAACTGCAAGGAGATCAATACTATAACAAATAACATGTATCCCCTACCATACATTGATTATTTATTCGATCAACTTCATGGAGATCAATACTTTTCAAACATTGACCTTCAATCTAGATATCATTATTTGTGAATAAAGAAGGAAGACATTATGAAGACATCATTTCGTACCAGGTACGGGCATTACGAGTTTACAGTAATTCCTTTTGGACTGACTAATTCACCCTCTATCTTCTTGGATCTAATGAATAGATTTTCAAGAAATTTATTGATGAATTTGTAGTGGTATTTATTGATTATATCTTGGTATACTCCAAAATCTACAAAGATCATGAAAATCACTTACACACTATTCTAAAGACTCTTAGAAGAAATGAATTATACGAGAAGTTTAGAAAGTGTGAATTCCAGCTTCAAGAGATTTCTTTTCTTTGCCATATTGTCTCTAAGGATGGAATCTATGTAGATCCTTCAAAGAAAAAGGCAATCCAAGAATGGCCAGCTCTGACGAGTATAACTAAGGTACACAATTTTATTGGTTTAGTAGGTTATTATTGATATTTCATACATATTTTTTTTCTGATTGGTTAACCCATTAACCAAGCTCACATGTAAAGGGGTTAATTTTTTTGGTAAAAATAGTGTGAAGAATGTTTTGAATAACTGAAGAGAAAATTATTCAATGCTTCTATCTTGACTCTACCATCGGGGAATGATGGGTTTGATATTTATAGTGATTATTTAAAGAAAGGACTTGGTTGTGTCCTTATGAAGAATGATTGAGTTATTTCCTATGTATCAAGATAACTAAAAACTCATGAACAAAACTATCCTACTCATGATCTTGAGTTAGTAGTTGTAATATTTTCTCTGAAGATATGGAAACACTATCTCTATAGTGAAAAATGTGAGATATATACCGATCACAAGAGTTTGAAGTATATTTTTTCTCACAAAAAGAACTCAATATGAGGCAAAGGCAATGGATTTAACTACTCAAGGATTATGATTTCACTATACACTACCACCTGGGGAAGGAAAATAAGGTGGCAGATGCTTTGAGTATAAAGGATCATGGAGTTTTGAATAAGTTGAGAGTTGAAAGGGATCCTATTTTTAGGGATCTAGTAAAGATAGATATGAGAATCACCATGGAAGGTGAAACATCAATACTTTTTCAAATGGTTTCCAAACCATATTTACTAGAAAGTATAAAGCGTTCTCAGACCGAGGATGAATAATTTCAAAAGAAGATTAAAGCTGTGAATGATAGAAGATTGATCGACTTTGTATATGAAGATGGAATTTTGAAATTTGGGAAGAGACTTTGTGTTCCCAATATACCTGATCTAAAAAGAGAATTGTTGGATGATGCTCATAGCTCCAATTTATCTATACACCCTGGTAGCACTAAGATGTATAGATATTTTAAGGAACATTTTTGGTGGGAAAACATGAAAAGGGAGATTTCTAATTATGTGTCAAGATGTATGGTTTGTCAACAGGTTAAGACAGGAAGACAACATCTTGGAGGATTCATGCATCCTCTTCCCATACCTGAGTGGAAATGGGATGATAATACGATAGAACTTTTCATGGGGCTACCAAATAATACTATAAGGAATGATGCAATATGGGTCATTGTTGATCATCTTACCAAGTCAGCACATTTTCTTGCCATAAGATAAGTTTTACCACTTGAACGTTTAGAAATAAAATATATTAATGAAGTTTTAAGACTTCATGGTCTACCCCTATCGATTGTTTCTGATCGTGATCCATGTTTTACATCAATATTCTGGAAAGGATTCAGAAGGCCATGGATACTGAACTTCATTTGAGCACTTTCTACCACCCTCAAAATGATGTAAAATTAGAACAGACTATTCAAACATTAGAAGACATGTTGATATCTTGGTCACTTGACTTTCAAGGTATGTGGGATCTGTATTTACCTATGATATAATTTTCCTATAACAACAGCTTCTATTCATGTATTTAGATGGAACCATATAATGATTTATATAAAAAGATATGTCACACACCAACTTGTTGGGATGATGTTGGTGAAAGAAAACTTGTAGGCTTAGAACATGTTGAGAAAACAATGGAAAAGGTGAATATTATCCAAACCCACATCAAAGAAGCTCATAGAAGGAAAAAGAGCTATGCTGATAACCAAAGGAAGGATTTGGAATTTCAAGTTGGTGATCACGTTTTCTTAAAGGTATCTCCATGGAAGGGTGTTATACGATTCAGTAAGAAGGGAAAATTAAGTCCTAGGTATATTGGACCTTTCAAAATTCTAGAATGAATTAGAGTTATAGCTTACCCTTTGGCAATGCTGCCAAGTCTCTCCAAAGTTCATGATGTGTTTCGTGTATCACTGTTGAGAAAATACATGACTGACCCAATGTATGTACTCACCTATGAAAAAATAGAACTGGAACCCGATATATCTCATTGTGAAGAGCCTATCAGGATTCTTGATACTAGAGAACAAGTGTTGAGAAACCAAACAACTCGTTTGGTAAAAGTTATATGAAGAAACCATAAAATGGAAGAGGAAACATGGGAACCTGAGGAACTTATGATGAAGAGCCACCGTAATCTTTTTATGAAGTAATATTGTAGAAATTTATACGATGAAATTGTTTTAAGGATCAGAGAATGTAACACCCCAAGCTTCCATAGTATGCTTCTCTTTGAATAATACAGTAGATTGCACTATACGCAACATAGAGTTCTAGCACCCCACGACTAATCAAACTAGATGTTATGACTAGTAATACCCACTTTTTGAAATTTTATAAATTTTATTTTTCAATATGGACTTCATTTTTCAATTCATAATATCAAAATTATCTTAGGATAAATTTTTGGTATTTTTCTGAAAACTTTCAATTTTTGATGAATAGTGAAAAACACTGCGTTATTGTTTAAAACTGACTTTTATTATTTTTATTTAAATTTATTTTAAAGTAAAAATAGATAAATAATACCTATATTAGTCCAATGTAATTCATTGGAGTCATTTTATAATAATATTAGATATATAAAATTTTATTGAATTTTTTTAACGTCTTTTACCCACCTTCTAGGAACATTTCAAAATTTTCATAAAATGAAATTTTACCACTTCTGTGAATTGAATTTACAAATTCTAGAGACACAATTGACATCAGTAAGTAAAATTTGGTTGAATAGGATGAAAATAATTTTTTGTTGAATAGTAACTTTTGAATTTTATTTACCACGGTTAAAAGTAAATAGGGAAATTAAAGATGAAAATGATATTATAATTACCCTAAAACATGTCCTAATTCTATTAGATAAGTTTTTTTCAACCAAAATAAAACTTAGTAATATAATATGATATTTTTTGATTTACTTGGATTAGATTAGGACATTTATTATTATTTTATTTAAATAAGAGTTAAAAGTGTTAAATTCAAATTTTAATAACTAAAATATTTTTAATATAGGGTTATACATAAGATAATTTAGATTATAAATATTCATTAGAAATATAAAAATATTTCCTACATCATGGTATTTTATTTATAATTTTTAGACATTAAATAATTAAATTTATATATGACTCAATGATGATGTAGTAATTAACTTATTAACAAAAGATTAAAATAATTGATATTATAAACATCAAAATAATTGTAAATTTAGAATTTTGATGCATTAAAATAATTTTATAGGTTAATATGACATTTTATGGTTGATTAAATAAATTTTTTTCTAAGTGATAAAGTTTTTATGACTTTCAGAAAAACCAAATACTAAATAGTGTCAAAATTGACATAAATGAGCTTTTAAAACAAATACTATATTACTAAATGATATAACATTCCTAAAAATCTAATGTTTGGCCAAAGTACTTATATAATTATATATATGTCATTAATGAACCACTTTTGGTTCTCTTGGCATTTTATAGTATGTTTATAAACCATGTAATATAAAAATACAAGAAGACATTGTAAAAGTTAAACTATTTAACTAAGAGTTAAATCTAAAAGATAAGGTTAATATGGTGACCTAAACTTGTCTAAAACCTATTGGTTGAAAATATTTATACCCAAAAACACATTATCCTCGAAATAAAACAATTTTAAGGCATTAAAAACCGAAAATTATTTTATAATAAAATAATATTTCAAGATTTTCCTAAAGTGACCCTCACCTCTCTTATAAAAGGGTACTTCTTCTTATCTTAATTTCACACCTCCAAAGCCATTTTTCTTAGACAAAACCTTCTCAAATATTCTCCCAACTACTATAAATTATTCTTAGAGGCCTTACTTTGATCATAAAGACAACATAAGGATCCTTTTTGATCAAATCAAAAGAAATCACCCAAAGAAGAGGTAATAATTTCCTCACCACTTTCAAAGTTCTTTTCTCCTTACACTCCCTCTTTCTTTGTTGTTTCCATACCAAAATAATAAACCCAATTCCTCAAAAATTATATGATGTTATTATAAACATGTTATAAACATTTTCATTATTCTATCCATCCTATGACTGAAAAAGTCACCATACATGTGTACGTACGACTTACCATCTCCACGTCATGGTGTAGTTTTTTATTCAACACTTAATTAATTAGATCGGTATAATAATGATTATAATTGATTTAAGTAATAAATATAACATTTTAATGTTAATTTATATATGATATACTATCCAATTACATACGATTTTACCATCAATAGAATGATATTGTCTGTTGTCTGTATGTATGAATTACCGTCTCAATGAACGCGATGAGATTCATTCCCCATCGTAACCATTCAAGAATAATTTTCATTTTATGATTTAAAAATAATGTTTAAGAACATAATATCATTATGGATATGAATCGAATACATCATATCCTTAACAAACATGAGTTATGTAACAAAACATATAAAGGAAAACAAAATAGTTAACACCCTGAAGAATGATAATACTGAAATATTGTTAACAAAGAAATATTATAAGATCATGTATGATATCATATTTATGTATGTGGTTCTTGTATAATTTAATAAAAATGTTTTAAATATTATAAAGGTGTTTAACATACCCTAGACCAAGGAAATGTACAAGGTAAGGGTTAATTTTATATTCTCTTTATTATCCGAGGTTGTTTGCACGTAAGTATCTATTGGGACATCTTTATCATCCACATCCGTGTTTCTTAAAAAATGTATTTCAATTTTTTTTTCTATTTACTAGAATATGGGTTAAAGTCATTTATTCCCTTATTTTACTTTTTATAAAATGTTTTTAAAGTAATCTTTCTGTCATTTTCCAAACATGCTACTTTATCACCTTTTCGACAAAATTAAAGAATGTTTTTTAACTTATACAGCAGGTGCTGCCATTTTCCGCCGTTATAAAACCTTTGAAGCTTCCATTATAATATTATAAAACTATTTTAAAAATAAATGTTTTATTTTATAATTACGTTACTTTGAAATGATTTCAAACTAGAAAGAGATATTTTTATCAAATAGTTTTGATTTAATTTATGTCAACATCCTTTGATGGATTTTACACTTGTTTAAAGTTGATTTATTATGATAAAATATTCCATATTGTATTGAAGTTTTTGTGATATGTTTTACTGTGGATGTGTTATTTTTAGACCATTCATGGTTTATGGTTAAATTATTAACATTTCGTATGCTAGTTTTAATACGAGTTTTTATTTTATGTTTAATGATTTTCATATGAGGAATACATTGGACTTAGTAAGTGACAGGTGGAGCTCGCTTTAGCTCCTTGATGCATTGGTAGGTCTCATGGGACAAAACAGTTTCTCGGCACAAGGACTCAAAAAAATCAAATTTCTAGTCTTGGAACGAGGCCTTGACTATGTGGTTATGATGTCCGACATTATGCATTCCATCATTATGAAATTAGATATTGATATTACATGTGATTATTCGACTAATAGAATATAAATTTGAATAAGTAAATGAAATTATTTGATTTATCTTTTTAATATTATGCCAAAGTTTAATTTTAAAAGTATTGTGTTTTAGTCTTATACATTTCCTTAAATGTTATACTTATTTATTAAAGTTTGCGCTATATTGTTATACTTACTGAGCATCTGAGCTCACCCATTTCTATGTTTTATTTTTCCCAGGATACAAAGAAGTATATTTTGACTAACTTGCGGGGATAAGCTATGGAATATGAGTGTGTTAAAAGGATACACAATGATTTTGTTTTTCATTTCATAATTTCATGTAAAACTTATGTATGTATCTAGTACTTCCAAGGCTACTAAACTGATCGGTCTTCTGGGATTTGAACTCTTGTGATCATGCCAATGTTATGTAATAATGCACCGAATCTAGGTAACTAGGTTCAGGGAATTATAGTTGGTATCAGAGGATGTTTAGTACAAACCTTGGAAACTATATTTAGAAAAACTTTAATTAGAGAACATTATCCTAAGATAGACTTTAAGGATTAGTATAGAATAACTTCCTAGAATTTTGGTAATATAGATATTTTCTAAGTTTTAAAAGCAATAAATCCCTGTCTGGATACAATTAGGTAGACGTGGCTCTGGAACATATGTACATAGTATTGAAAACTTTTAAAAGGAGTTTCAGGCTTGACTTGAGGTATCCTGGTACCCGACAATGGGCCTTGCTGCACTTTGGTTATGATACTCATAGGGGATATGCTTATAATAATTCACATTTTCTTTAAAATACATTATGAAGTATTTATGAGTAAATAATTCCTAAAAGAAACCATTTTTTATGATTATGGATTATATGAATCAACTATTAAATTTATGTTAGGTATTTTACAAGTTTGGAATTATATATAGCGATTCATAAACTAATCTAGTGTATTCCATTGTTTAGAAATGGAATCTAGTGGAAGGAATGGAAACCATATCAACTAATGTAATCCATATAGAGATTTCCTTTCTACTCAAGATAATTATAGTGGATATGGTGATGCAATGGGTGCTGAACAACTTATAACAATACTAGGAAAACTCACTCAGGTTATGAATAATAACTTTACCCATATGAAGCACTTGGATCTACAATGCGGAGGATCAATGTTAGACCACTTCATGTGGAAAAAACACCAACATTCAATGGGACTAAAAATCCATTTGTAGCTGAGAAATGGATAAGTTCCTTAGAAAAATTATTTCATGCTTTGGGGAGTAGCGAAAGGGAAAAAGTTGTCAGGGTAGTTTATCGCCTCATAGGATATGCAGATCAATTGTAGTCATTAATTAAATACACAAAGGTGGAATAAGAAGTATCAAATATGGAATGGAGTGAGTTTAAAGAGATTTTCATAGAGAAATACTTTCCTCGTGAACATCGAGCAGATATAGAAAGGAAATTTCTGAGTTTGAGGTAAAAGGAGGATGATAATGTCACAAAGTTTGAGGATAACTTTACAAGGTTTTCAAAGCATGTTGAAGATTATATACATAACCCAAGGAGTAAGATTGATTGATTCTTTTATGGGTTAAAACCATTTCTCTGTCGAGCATTAGTCTCGCAATCCTTCTCATCGTACAAAGATATAGTCTCATGTGCTATCAAGAAAAGAAAGGAATTATCTAATTCTTACGACATTAAATCAAAGAAAGAGAAGAAGAGATCTGATAAACACTCTATAAATGGAAATAAGGGGAAGAAGGGAAAATTTAAATTTCCATCCTGCAGTAATTGTGGGAAGAAACACCCTAGTACCTTCCTAAAGGGAATTAGAGTTTGTTAAAAGTGTGGTGAAAAAGGGCACCAAGAATGTGATTGCAAGGGGAAGAAAGAGGATGTCAATGTGGAATGATACAATTGTTGAGAAATAGGGTATTATGAAAACGAATGTCCTAAGAACCAAGGAAACTTACCTCAAAAAAGGCCAAGGGAGCACGATCAAGCTTATGCGATCACTACTGATGAGGTTGAAGCTCCGAATGACATGGTTGTAGGTACCTTAATCATTTCTTCAAATTTTTCCAATGCATTATTTGATTATGGATCATCTAATTATTTTATATATTCCCAGTTTTCTAGGAAAATTAGTTATTTCCAATTTGATTTAACAAGGGAGCTGTCAGTAAAAACTCATAAGGGAAGTATCATTGCAACAAAGTTTTGTGAATCAGTTACCATTATGGAATATAAACATGCTTTATCTACTGATATTATTATCATACCCATTATTGAATTTGATATAATCCTCAGTATTAATTGTCTTTCGGACCATGATGTTTTTTTAATAAGAAGGTGGTTACAATTTTTGATGATGATAAGGAATACCTTATCTTTAGAAGAGAAATGTCACAATCTGATTCTTATCTAGATCCACCCCTAGTAGATCTACTAAATTTAATTATTTGGGGGGGGGGGGGAAGGGAGTGAAATAAATATCGGTGAGGAAAATAATTTTCAAATAGAGGATTTACCTATTGTACAAGAATATGTTGATGTGTCTCCAGAGGATTTACCTGAACATCCTCCAGAACAAGAAATTAAGTTTTCCATTGACTTAATTTCTCGTTCAAGGCCCATATCAAAGAACTCTTATAGAATGGACACTGTGGAATTAGTGTAACTAAAGAAACAACTATATGAATTGAGTAATAAAGGATTTATTTTCCCTAGTGTATCTCCCTAGGGAGACCATATTCTTTTTGTTAAGAAGAAAGATGGATCTATGAGGTTGTGTATTGACTACAGGGAGGTCAATGCTAGAACAATAAAGAACAAGTATCCTCTAACTCACATTTATGATCTATTCGATCAACTTTATGGAGCTCAATATTTTTCAAAGATTGACTTTCGATATGGATATCATCAGTTGTGCATGAAGAAGGAAGACATTCCGAAGAAAACATTTCATACTAGGTATGGGCATTATGAGTTTACAGTAATATCGTTTGGAATGAGTAACACACCCTTTTTCTTCATGGATCTAATGAACAGAGTTTTCAAGGAATATTCTTTTGAATTTTTAGTGGTCTTTATTAATGATAACTTGGTATACTACAAAATCTATGAAGATCATGAAAATAACTTACGCACTATTCTAATTACTCTTATAACAAATGAATTATATGGGAAGTTTAGAAAGTGTGAATAACTTACACACTATCTTGATAACTTTGATAGAAAGGTTTTGAAAATTTATTATGAATTATAAATCGAATAAATTTAATAAAACTTTACTCAGTCTCCTCAATAAGTTAAGTATATATGAGAAATATGTGGGTGGTCTATGCTCAAGTTCCATCATGATGGTGCGGATTTATAAGAGAAATGTTTTTGGCTAGAGAGAGATGAAAATAGGTAATGGAGAGTCCATAATTCCACTTAAACTAACGAATAGAAAGTAAGGGAGATAATTTAATTCTATAAAACTTTCCCATTAGAATAGGAACTACCCAAAATACTTGAAGTGTTCTATAAAACCCATATAGAGTGAACTTTAGGTATTAATGTTATAAAATTCAATTATTTTATTCTGATTGGTATATGATACTTCTTATCTATTATACTGGTATTTTAAATATTTTGGATTTTTGATATAATGAAGAGTTAATGGGTTCTTTAAGTTTTTTATTTCATGAAATGGTATAATGAGTTTTTGTATCAAGGACTTGGATTCAAGGATCACTTCAAGCTTGGATGGATTTTAAAAATATGTGAATGTTTATCTTGTTTTTCTCTTGAGAAGTGCTTGTAAACAATATTTGTTTAAATAAATATGATTACTTTTTTTGATACACATGATTTATTATTCATCTAAAATTATATTAAACACATTGAAAATGAGATAATGATAAAATGATTTTAATCCAGGAGAAAATGTTTATCTATGAATATGAAGGGATAATATTCCATAAAAAACATTGGTATATTTCACAAATTCCTCCTCAAAGTTGGATTTCCAAACACATATAATACTATATATGACAGAGAAAAAATGTTTTATTTTTTAAATATTCTGACTACTAGGAAATAATAGTTAATTACTAATCATAAAAATAGTTTATTTATATAAAATGAAATAAGATTTATTTTTAAACACAAGGGATTTTGTTTTTCTTAGCATTATATTTCTAATGGAATATAATTTCTAAAATTTAGTGAGAGTATTTTTGGATATAAGAAGTTAAAATTTAACAAATAAATATTATAGTAGTTTAAAATTAAAATGTTTTTTCTACTTAATATCCAAAAGATTTTAGGATATGTGTTGATAAATAAATTTTTAAAAGCTATATTTAGTTACTATAAGAAAATGAATACCAGTATTCTATAAAGATTATTCCATTCAAAATTTAGAATTAATTTCACTTGATATCCTAAATGGTTTATTTATGATGGAAAATAAAATATTAAAGTTACACTGGTTACCATAATAAATTGCAATTAACTTTAAATACTAAAATGTTTAGGATATGGTTTGATTTTATGAAAACAACTACATTTATTACCAATATATTTCAATGAGAAATTTTAATATAAATAGTTTCAAGGATGATGATAATCCACTTAGAACGGTTCTAAGTAAAAAAAAATGATTTTAACATTGTAACATTATATGCTATGTAGTAAAGGAGTTCGAATATTTTTAAGTATCTGAATGTTTGATAATATGATTCCTAAGTCTCACCATTATTAAAATTGGATTCTTTCGTAGATGTCACCCACTAAAGAGTTTAGTGGGAAAGTTTTATCACATCGATACATATAAATGTATACATAATCATATATATTTGTAATGAGTTAAAAAAATACAAGTGTTTTAAACATAAGTTTTATTTGGAAGTCTATCATATATGACATATCCTATAAGTTATTAGATATAGTTTTGTTAATTATTCTTAAAAAAACTTTTAGAATATAAAATTTATCATATAAAAGTAAATCTCCAATTAATCATTTATTCACATTTTGTACATATATGTATATATATACACACATTTAATGAATTATAATAATGATTAACCTCTCAAATTATGACTTTAAGTTATCCCTAAGCGATGCTAATTGTTGAGTAAAATATGTTATGAATAAATATTTAGGTTAGTGTTCCTATGATTCTTGTATAAGGATAAAAACATGCTCATGAGTCACCAAATTGTTTTTTGTTCTGGATGGCCCCTAAATTATACTATATGGAGTTTAATACACTTTTTATTTGTTATAATATGGATTAATTATTCATATTTGGAGTTCCCATATATGTGGTTGGTGAGATACCCAGAATGAGAAGTTTCATACTATGATACCTTTCTTTTGCAAGCCTTGAGGCTTAAATACTCAGGGGGTGGTTGGGTATGTTGATGACCTTGTCCTTGGTTAGAGCTTGACCAAGATGAGATTTATTCTATCACATAAAGAGTATGATATCTAGGTCCTCGATTAAGACAGACTATGAAAATGAATGACCCTACTTAAAAGGTACATATGATGTGTTTTTCTACTTTGATGAGGGACATGTGATGAGATCATTAATTAGATGAATGAAAAATTATATATTCATTAATATGGAATTTCTATTCTCAAAGATTCAAGAACATATGATAATTCTATATAGTATTGACATACACCATCTCTCAAGGTCACTTGATGTCATGAACAAAGGGAGTCTATCAAAAATGCATGCTAGCTTGTGATGTAGCTAGTGGACACAAGTATAGAGATACATGTGTTTGATGAATACCACACTATATCCCTTTATTTATTGAGTAAAATTGATGCTCTAATAAAAGATTTTATTTTATAATACTTATGGATCTAGTGATTCATATTTATTCTCAATGATAAAAATGTCCATGGGGTCAGACTTTGTGGTTGACCAAATGGGGATTGAGTTTGACTGAGGGAGATAATCAAATCATTTTAGTGAATTATCCAATAAATTTTTGGATAGGATGTTCACAAGGTATTACATATGATGTAATATAATGTTAGGTTAATGATAGATTTACAAAAGTGTTTTGGGATATATCCAAAAGTATTTTGGATATTATTTGATAAGCTATCAAATTTGATATAGTATAAGGTGCAGTGTCATGAAAGACTTAGAGGATTTAGTGTAATTGGGAGTTGGAAAGTAAAATGTTCTAAAATATATAATATATCATATCATATGATATGTTTTCTCATATATTATAAAAAACATATGTCATAAATAGATTAATATTTAATATTGAGGGTATGCCGTATTTTATGACCGGGAGATGTTGTATGCTGGCTATATGGAATATCATATTGAATGACATGTTTGATTCATAGTTCTTAGTTTTGAATGGTTCAAGGATTACTTGACTAATACAACGACACCTTTAATGTTAAATACTATTTAAACTTCAATTATCATTAATATAACATGTGATATTTATGGCCAAAAGTTATATACAAAGTAGCTGAAGTTGTCACTCTAATGTTTATGAAATGTATGATTAATTGAATGACACAGATACATGGATTGAGGATTGTCCCCATAGACTATATAAAGGAATAAAATACCTTGATTAATGGTTTTTTATCATATTATAAATCCTCCAAGATGAAACTCTTACCTCTATGAAGATCTATCTTCCTTCCTTCTTGGTTACTATGTTTCTAGAGTAACATGGAGAAAATAAAAGATCCATCCCAATGAGTTTGGGTGATTTTAATAAACCATTTGATAAACTATAAAGAGAATAATATTTTGGTTATTTCTTGGTGATATTCATAAATAAAGAATAAGGCATTGGTGGTTTTTAAAAATGGTGATAGTCATACATGTTCTTTAATTATATTTTTATGTTTTTAGTATGAGATGCATTGAGATTCTTGGGATTTAGTAATTTTATGCACCTCCACTATATGGATTAAATGTTAATATATTCTTAGGAACCTATTATTTTTAATATCACTATATCACATAAATTTTTATATAGGAATTTCATACCATATGACATGCCATATATTATAAAATAAATATTATTTAGGGAATAACTCTATTAGTTTTCATATTCTATCTCTTACCATGATATTTTAGATTCTAAAATGGAATGATTTGTTCATCCATATTCTATTATATTTTTTTTTTCAGTTTTCAATAATAATACTATAAATATATGAAAAGTATTCCATATATGTGTAAAAGGTATAAGTACACAATAAAAACCTTTCATTGAGGTTTTCAAACCACTATAATTAGTTTTCCCAAGTCAAAATAGGCATTTAATAGTGTCATCCTAAAAATTGAGACCAAAATACCTTTAAACCCTTTATTTTTGAATATTATAGTAACATACATCCCTTATAATCTATCAACACCCAACCATAAATTTATTTTAATGAATGTTTTGTGGTTGGATACTCATAAACACTGAATTATATATTCTTTATATTTGTGTTCTTTTGATTCTAATATCTCTAAAAAATGTTTTTACCTCTTATCCTCCTTCCCTGAAATGTGTCATGAGGTTTCTCCCCACCTCAAAGGATGTCTTTTCATCTAAATTCATTTTAATAGAAAATTTTTGTGAAATAAATCCATACAGTGTTTAAAAAACAAACATGCCCTTAAATTTACATCAATCATGTTTAGTGACATAAAAAAGTTCTTTAAAAATCAAATAAAAATATTATATTCATGTATATTATTTATTAGGGTGATTGTATATCTTGAATTATATATGTTATAGATGCTAATTTTCTACTGATGCACAATGATAAAAAAACCAAATGTTATGTTCCCATTTTTTTATATCCATAAAATGTTTCACATGGTTTATCCCTCTCTGAATATAAATATTCTAGTTGGATTTCTCTTAATAATATTCTATAAAACTACTCCTCATAATGTTCATAAGGCATGCATAAAATTATTTCATTACTATAAGTACAAATAACTCCCCATAAATATCATTCTTTCAAAACAATATTTGGATGAAAATTTAAAACTTTGGTCCATGTTATATAATAATAATTTATCTTTATATTTAGTAATAAAATCCAGCTTAATTTTTAAGAAAAACTTCTGTTATTATGCGATGCTATTTATTTAGGCTTTAGATTTTTTCAAAAACAATGGAAATTTTCAATTTTCATATCATATAAACAAAATTATAGATTATGATTCTATATAATTGATGAAATATACTAGATGATATAATGTTTTGAATAGTATTTTAGGAATAAAAAAAGGTTAGATGCATTTTTCTATAAAGACCATGATATGATCCTCACTTGGATGACTTGAGTTTAAGTCAAGATAAAAGAGTATCTTATACCACGAATAAGTAGAAAAAATGATCTCTATATGTTGGGAAGATACCATATATTTATTTATTTTGTTTTCCAGGATGATTTTATGATAGTAGGCTATAAATATGTATTTAGAAAAGTAAATTTGACTGTGGATTTGAGATTTTGACTGAACAACTTCAATGTTGCATCCCGTGACATCATATTGTTGGAGTGATGTTTCTAAAGTTCAATAAAATTATTGAAGTATTATGTGTATTCTTCTAAATCTAGAAGAAGTTTAAGTAGCTATAACATGAGGAGACTAAGTCTACATAAGAGATTGAAGTGGTAAAGTGTCATAAAAACTAGACAAGGTGTTCCATATATGAAGTATTTTTTAGATAGTGTTTATAAACCCTTGTATGATGGTTAAAGAAGGTTGGAGTTGATTTGGAACAACCTTTATGTCACTTGAATAATATATGAAAAAAATGGATAAGTCCTTGTGCTACATAGGAATCATTCATGCTCTACATAACCATCATCTCGTGGGTTGTGCAATCTTCATCTACTACAACGTATACATGAATTTTGATTTGTGTAATCAAAATTTAGCCTATGTAAAAATAATTTTCCCTTTATATATAGATTAATTTCCTTATTTAAGCATGAATTAAGCTTTTTGTGACTATAAATTCACATTTTCATAACCATCATTTTCCTCTGCATAAGTATGAAATGTCCGTGTAAGCATGAATTAAAGATACAAAACCATAATATAAACCCATATAACCATCAATATATCTTTTCGAAAACATGATTCAAGTTTTTGCAAGGATGATTTCTATTTTCATAACTATCACACTATTAGTGTAACCATCATCACTTGGAGGAATGTTGAGGAAAACATAGGCTGATGGAAAGTTCATAAGGGTAGGATTTTGAGTGGAATTAATGAGGAATATTAGGATAATATATTATCATAATTGGTGATTAAACTAGATGACGCACATGATATTAATAAAAGTATTTAAACACTAAATTGATTCAAAGGTTATAGTATTCTTTATGATAAATCATCATATAATTGAAGGTGATGATGTGAGATTAAGATGAGTGTTCCATGCCGTAAATGGAGTTTCTATGTCATAGTACGTGAAGCCATTCGTTCATAGAGTTGATTTCAAATAGATTTAAATTCCACATATTTCATAAAGTGATTGAAAATAAAATGTGAGGGTATTGACTAAGTTTTAAATAGTTGAAAACATGGATATCACAAGAATTCTTGTTCTGTGATTTGAAACGAAAATATAGTACATGTTTTGGTACCTACTTTAATGAAGTTTGATGATTGTATAATTGACCCACCTAAAAAATATTATGGGAGATATGATAGTTTTATTATGTATCTAAAATCTTACACCTTTCAAGGAAACTACGATCTTGATATGATGAGGAAAGTTTTAATAACTGGAAAATATATCTAGCCTATTAATGAGAGATTTCATATTGCGAAAAATGAAAGAGTTTTCCCTAAATTTTTATGGAATTAATATTCATGATTGGATGAAAATTTATTTAAATTGAAAATAAAGGATAATATATGAGAGATTCCATAATATAAATAAATAAGAAGAATACATGTTGTGTATTAAAAGTGAAGATCCTAGTATATTCAAAAAACTCATGTGCATTGAAGAAGAAGTAGATGTTGGTGATTTCATTCAGGAGTTCCTATGCATGAAGAAAGTTAGAAAATGACTAGAACTACAACTTCTATTCTAGAGTGATCACAGATAACCATTCTAATAGGAAAACTGGATGTGAGGGCTTCAATGAGTAAAATTATGACACCCACTTCATCATGAGATAATGTGATAAAATACCTATTCAAGGAGGAGTTCAAGAGGATTGTAACATCACATTACCCACTTTTAGGTATTTCTATTCTATTTTATAGTTTTTCTCTTTAAATGGGTGCATCTTTGGAATCTATAGGAAAGAGAATATTTACTACAAAAATGACCTAAAATTTAGGGGTGTATTTTTGTTCTAATTAGTGGAGTTGGGTATAAATATATTAATGGATTGATAGGGTTCTCCCCAAGTTCAAAGAATTCCTTGGTTTGAGGTTTTTGTGTAGGAAATTAAAATTTTCATTTTCTGTAGGATTTTTACATGCCATGTAATGGGGGTACATGATGTTTAATGGTTTACAAACTCAAGTAGTGAGTTGAGTACATAGCGTGAAATATTACATGCTATGTTGAGGTTACACACTAGGTAATGTTAAAATACTTGTTTTTAATAAAAAGATGAAAAGTTTTTTAGCATGTATGGGTTATGAGGATTATACAACATGTAGAGATATTTTAATCCATGTTAATGTCATATAAAGGGATTTTAGGGTGTTATATCAGTTGATTACTATTTCATTATTCCACATACCTCCTTGCTATCAACCTAGGGATCTCCTACAGTGATTTTGTAATCCTCTATTCTTTCTGAATCAACTCATTCAACATTGGATAATTAGGGAAGTTGTGTTGCATCTCTCCATATTTGTTGTAAGATCTTTTTCCAAGGGTTGATTCCTTATTGGTTGTGGTGTTGTAGGTGTGCATTCTTGAGGTCCTCCATTATTGTTGTTGGATCCTTTCTAATGGTATATTCCATTGCAGGAATGTATGACCTGAGTTTTTAGGTAGGTGCTTCTATTTATAGCCTATGCTAGTGAATTAAATTACTCCGTTTTTTTATAAATTTTTGTGTGTCTTTGGAACTAGGTTTTTGATAAAAGATGGTTTCCACTAGTTTTGGTAAATGGAAATGTGTTTTAAAAGAATTTTGAAATGGTTCAAAGTAATATATAATTAAATGGTTTGGGAAATAGAGAAAATGAGAATTCTTGGGTATTTAAGTGGAAGGTATAGTAACAGGTCTTTTCTACCATCGTATGGTTTTCTCATCAGCTTTCCCCTTCTCTCAAGGCCTATAGTTCTAGTGAATTTCTAGAATTATTGGGGGGATCACTTTTTGGGGTATTCCATTGATATGTAGACTTGATACAGGTGTCTAGAGGCTTAAATTTCATGCTACTATCTATCTTTAGCAAAAAGTTTCTTAGCTATTCGGACCTAGTGTGATCCTTGGAATGTTGTTACTTATTCTTGTTGGTTGATTTGGACTACCTTTGGTGTTTAATATTTTTATTTAAGTACCATGGATTTTATATGATACATGATGAATGGTTGTATTTGAAATTATATATCTATTTTGATATATGTATTTGAAATTCTTTAAAACTAATTTACCTTTTTATTTTGAAATGTAGAAAAATGGGAAATAATTTTTTTAATGATTTTTATAAAAATTTCTATAATTTATATCATTACTTGTTTTATTTAATGTTGATAAGTATTATATTATTATTACAAGACTTGATATAGAACACCTGGGTGGGTTCCTATTGAGCCTATTAGCACATACCCTACACACCCCTTCAAAAGTGCATAGACTTGGTTATGTATTTCGGTGCAGCAAAAGGCAAGGCACCACAATGAGTTGGTGAGGTTTTCTTTTAGATGGGTTTGGGTAGTTTCATAGTGAGATGGTGTGGGTTTTCACAAGCTATCATATGGATACTGTTAGAGTAGCTATTTTATTTTTTCATCTATTTCTGTTAAAGTTGACTCTTGGAGATTTTTTTTCTACCTTCTTAATTATATCACTTTTGTTGTTCCATTTATGTTATGACATATATATGAAATCATGTTTACTTACACTATTTATTTGTCTACATGTGTATATATGTCATGTTTTATGCTTCATATTGGTTGAAATAGTTCCCTCCATTGTTATTTCCAAAGTGATAGATACTGGTTCGCGGGGATCAGGAATGACCTTCAAGTATGTAGAAATTTGGTCCAAGTACTAGTTTGAGAGTTTATTCCGATTGATATAGTCACATTTTGGTATCAGCGGAGGTCTATCTTCAAGAGTCCTTGTCTTGGGATGTTTGGAAGATAGGAGAGAGGATTTTCTGAACTTGAGAGGTTGGTTACGGTGAGTGCTTGACCAACTCTTTCTGTGTTGATACTCAAGTTACCATGGAATATTGGGATGTGTGTCTCCTATTTTGAGTTCGGAATGTTAATCTGAGTTTTTAATTAAGGGTATTATGGTTTGAACTGAGATTATTCTATTGTCTGATCATTTCTTCTGTTTCGGAGTATAGAAGTTTGTTTCTAATATGTGTTATGAAAGTTCCATAGGAGGGTGCAGCGGCTGATCCTCAAGGTAGTACTCTTATGTAACATAATTTTATCAATGATATCATGCATGAAGTTTGTTCCATAGACTAGAATGTACCAAAAGTTCATAATTTAGTGGTTTAGGTACAACTAGGAGCTGTAGAAGATAGAGATCGATTACATGAGTTCTTTCATGAGAATCCACAGTCATTTAAAGGTACAAATGAACCTCAAGAGGTAGAGGATATGCTTAAAAATATTGAATAGATATTCAAATTCCTCGATACAAATGAGAGTATCCAGGTGAAGTTCACAACATAAGTGTTTCAAGACTCTCTTCTTCTAGTAGTTTTATCCAGAGTCACTGAAGATTTATAAGTATCTTGAGTTAATTTCTTTACAGTAGAGTGAGAATTTGGTATCTTCACACACCAATCAGTTTGCGGATCTGGTTTGTTTTGCACAAAAGATTTTAAAGAATGACCATCTGAAAGCTTAGAAGTACCTACAGGGTTTGAGAATTGATATCCGATTACAGGTATTTATGCTAAATATTTCAACATATATAGAGATATTGGATATGAATATTTTGGTAGATATGAATACAATAGGAAATTTTGGATATTATTCCCCTTATCAACCACCTAGTGGTAGCTTCAATGGCGTACTAGGGAGAAAGAGAAAGTGGAATGATCATCATAGGAGTGGTGGAGCTGGTTTTCAAGAGCATGCCTCTTTGACATCTCCAGTAGTAGCTAGTGGTGTGCCTCTAACTTTCTATGATTGTAAAGGTTAGAAATACATGGAATTCTTATCCTTCACCTTCAAATATGTGTAATAGTTGGGGGTGTTATGGTCATCTACAACATTTTTGTCAGTCTATGTGTACTACTCGATATGGTTAGGGATAGTTTTCTCCAAAGGCTAAAATGAAATAGTTAGATGATTTAAAGACTATAGGGTTCCATCCATAGGACTGATGAGTGAATCACCACCACACCATAAATGATCTTCTGATGGAGGTATACATGGGTCCTACAATAGTGAGGGATAACATATTTATGGCATCCTTTGTGGAAATTTTATTATTTGATATTGGTGTTTCTCACTATTTTATATCTAGCCATTTCTTTGATATAATTAACCTCCTAACAGAGCTCATGTCCTTTGTTATAGAGTTAGTGTCACCTCTTGGGAAGTCGTAAGATAATGGATTTTAGTTTCTTTCTTGTACGCTATCAAAAGCTAATGCAAATTTAGTCTAAGATTTTATCATTCTTGATCTAGATCTATTTGATGTCATCATCTGTATGGATTTTATTGTTTCTCATCATGACTAGGTAGATTTTCATCATCAGTATGTCTCATTTATTAGAACTAAATAGATTTTTTGTGTGTTTCAGGAAGAGTGGGTTTTGAGGTCTAGATGTACCGGACCTTCCCATCTAGAGCTTATGAGTTTTTTTTGTGGTTGAGCCTGATGAAGTTCCTTTAATTGTTGTTCTTCCCAACATTGTTCTGGATTTTACTGATTTTTTCACAGAAAATTTCTCTGGGCTTCCTCTAGAGAGGGAAATAGAGTTTATAATGGACCTTATGCCAAGTTTAAAGCTGATATCAATACCTTCCTATCATATGGCACTTGTAGAGATAAACGATATCAAGATTTAGTTGGAAAACCTGATATAAAGGGCTTTTGTTATACCTAGTGTTTCTCCTTGGGTATCCCCAGTGCTCTTTTCCAAGATGGAAGATGGTTCAATCTGATTGTGTGTGGAATATCAGAAGTTAAACTGGGTAATAGTTAAGAATAAGTATCCTTTAACTCACATTGATGATTTTTTTGACCGATTTAAGGGGGTAAAGTGGTTTTCCAAGATTTATCTTTAGACGGGTTATCATTAGCTCAATGTTCGGGAATTCGATATATAAAAGATGGATTTCAGGATTAGGTTTGACCATTAAAAATATCTTTTGATGCCATTTGTTTTGATTAATTCCCCTGAAGTTTTATGGATTTAATTAATTGGATATTCCATCAGTATCTCAACACTTTTGTGGTTGTTTTTATTGATGATATTTAAGTTTATTCGAGATCAGAGTATGATCAAAAGTTCCATTTGGGTTCAGTTTTGTAAATCTTGAGGAGTCACCATTTTTACAAAAATCTTTCAAAATGCAATTTCTAAATCAAAGAAGTGATGTTATAGGGGAACTAGATACCTGAGCATGGATTATCAGTTGATCATGAGAAGGTTAAGTTTGTTTTTTCAAGGGAAGAACCATGAATTGCCTTTGGGATTATGGGATTCCTTGATCTTACTACATATTATAGACGGATCATCAAGGATTTATCAAATTTGGCGTGACCTTATACAGTTCTTACCAAGAATGGGGTGAAATTCACATGGGATGAAAAGTGTTAGTCTTATTTCATTGAGATGAAATGACTTCTAAAATCAGCTTCTCTTTTGATCTTACCTGAGCCAGGTATGGGGTATGTGTTTTTCTATGATTTATATAGTGATGGTTTGGGTTCTGTACTCATATAGTATGATTGTTTCATATCTTAAAAATCTTGTTAACTTTTACCAAATGAGAATAATTTATCTACTCATGATTTAGATCTTTCCATAGTTATGCATGCACTTATCTGTTAACGACACTATAATTTTGGGGAAAGGTTCACAATATTTTTAGACCATAAGTGTTTGAGATATATCTTTTCAAAAAAAATACTTGAATTTTAGATAGATTAAGTGGGTGGAAAAACTTCAGACAATTGTCTTCAATATCACCTGTACCCTGGGGAAGGGTAATTTTATTGCATATGCTCTTAGCAGGAATGTTCCATCGTAGACTGTTCAGGAATCAAAGGAAGAGTGGAAACTTATGGGTATTTTTTCTTAGTTGCATCTGGATACTTAGGAGGATGTTTCAGGCATGGTTATGGCCAATTTTAAGTATCATAATTTCTTTTGAGTCTATTATATAGAGTTATCCACATAATGATGGGTTCAAAGGAATTAAAGAAACAATATATGGTGGGGAGACTATTTCGGGTTGGTCTCTCTCTTCAGATCATATTCTCAGTTTTGAATATTAGTTTTTCATCACAGCATCTGTGAGAATATTTGTTTTGTTTAAGCATCATATTTTTTCATGTTATATTCATCCAAACACTATGAAGATGTTTTATAACATGAGATTATGATTTTGGTGTCCAGGTATGAAGTGTGACATTGATGATTACTTGTCCTGCTTTTATACTTTCCACCAGATAAAGGAAGAGTATTTGAAACATTCTAGTTTGCTTCAGCCACTTCTAGTGCTAGTTTGGAAATGGGAAGAGGTATCCATGGTCTTTGTTGTTAGATTACCATGGACATCCTGGTGGAGTAATTCTATCTTGGTGGTAATTTATTGGTTTAAAAAGGTAGATCATTTAATTACGACCAAGGACACCGATAAAGTTTAAGATCTTTGTAAACTATACGTGTAGAAAATTATGAGGTCACATGGGTTTCCTTTTACTTCTATTTCAGATAGGGATCCAAGGTTACTTTTAGGTTCTATAGGAGTCTCCAAGAGGATATTGGGACTCAGAATAGGTTGATTACAACTTATCATCCACAAATAGACGGTCAGAAAAAGTGGGCTATTTAGATTTTGGAGGATATATTCCTTGCCTATGTCTTTGATTTTAGTGGATCATGGGATATCCATCTAGGACTAGTATAGTTTTCTTATAAAAAAATTAAAAATCATCAATTATAATTGATACTTTATAGGATCTATATGGTCACCCATGCAGGTCCCCTGTTTGTTGGGTAGAGGTGGGTGGAGCTTATTTGGTTGGGCTGAGTTTAGTTCAGGAGATGTAAGTGAGGATTTTAGATATACATTTGTGTCTATTTACAACAAAGAGTTTATAGAAATATTGTGTAGATAAACTATGTCATCCTTTTTATTTTTACTTAGGTGATCGGTTTTTCTTAAATTTTTCTCCTTGGTTGGGTCACCATAAATTTTAGAAGATTGGGAAAGTTGTATTTGACATATATTGGACCATTTGAGATATATTGGGCTGTTTATAGGCATTCATGATGTTTTGAACATATGTCAGCTCAGTAAATACCTTCCCAATCCCTCTTACATTCTCATATTGGAAGAGATTGAGTTAGAGTTGGATTTTTTTTGTTGTTGAACATATTGTAGAGATCATTGACTCTCTAGTGATAATTTTGTGGGGGAAGTAAATTCCATAGGTCAGAGTGGTATGACATAATGGATTATATTCTCATGAGACTCAGGAGAATGATTTATAGACGAGGGAGTAGTGTCCTCACATCTTTTTCATACTTCATTCTTCTGCATGTCTTCCTAAGTAAGGAAAGGCTTATAATGGGAAGTTTGTAACATCCCATTACCCACTTTCTGGTATTTCCATTCTCTTTTCTAGTTTTCATCTTTAAATGGGTGCATCTTTAGACTCTCGAGGTTGAAAAAAAATTTCTGAGAAAAATTTCCAAATGTTTCTAGATGTTTTTTTTTGAATTATTGGAGTCTAGGTATAATTTTGTTAATGGATTGATGTGTTTATCCATGAGTTTAGAGAACGCCCATGTTGGTTTGAAGTTTTTTCATAAGAACATGTTGTTTTTATTTTCTAAAGGAAGTTAAACACTGTTTAACGAGAGTACATGATGTGTAATGGTTTACAATTTCAAGTCATGATTTGATTACACAACATGAAATATTACGCACTATGTAGAGGTTACATTCCATGTAATGTAAAAAGATCAGTTTTTAATAAAAAGATGATACGTTTTTTGTCGTATATGAGTCCCAAGGAATAAATGATGTGTAAATGGATTTAAAACTGTGTAAATGTTGTTTAAAAGGATTTTAGGGTCCTACATGAGTTGATTCTTATTTAATTCTTCCACATCCATCCTTGTTTCCGACCTAGGGATCTCCTCTAGTGATTTTGGGAGCTTATTTTCATACCAAATCGATTCATTCGACGTTGAATCATTAAGATAATGGTCTTGTGTCTCTCTAAATTCATTATGTGTTCTTGTTCTTAGGAATAATTCCTTATTGGTTGTGTTGTGTTGGGTGCGATTTCATAAGGGTATTCGTTGTCATTGTTGGATCCTTTCTTGTGGTGGATTCCATTTTTGGCATGATCCACCAGAGCTTTGTGGTTGGCGGTTCAGTCTCTAGACTATGTTACTAAATTTCATTACTTTGGTTTTTGATTAATTATTTTATTAAATTTAATGGATTGATTGATTGATTTTTTTTATGGAAATAATTTTTTGGTTAAATATTGTTTCCCTAAAGTTTTGGTAAATGAAAATGTGTTTTCAAAGCATTGGGAAATGGTTTTGGGAAATGGTCTTTCGATCATGATATGATGAAATGGTTTTGATGAAATGGTTTTGAAAATAGAACACATGGAAGGCTTGGGTACTTGGGTGGATGGTATATTAGAAGGTCTCATCAACTATCAGGGGGTCTACTCATTGGGATTTCCTTTGCTCCCTTGGTCTATTATTCTAGGGACTTGTTTGACCTATTTGTGTGTTCACTTTTTGGGGTGTTCCTTTTCTCTCAAAGCTTGATGCATATGTCTATAGGCTTTATGAAAATGATATTGTCTCTATTTAGGTATGAGTGTTTTAGCTATCTTGAACTATTGGGATCCTTGGTATGTTGTTTCCTATACTTCTTGGTTGATTTGGGCTCTCTTGGGTTTTAATATCTTGATTTTACTATCAATGATATGATATGATATGTGGTAAATTATTTTATTTGACATGATATATCTATTTTGATATATTTTTATGAAGTGATTTGAAACTGATTTACCTGTTTTATTTTGAAATGTGGAAAAGGGGGAAAAATGCTTTTCTATGCTTTTGATAAAAACTGCTAAACTATATATCATGACTTGTTTTCTTTAAAATTTATAATTCATATATTATTGTTGATAGGATTGATATAGAACACCTGGGTGAGACCCTACGTAGCATGTTAGCTCATACCATGTGTACCCCTTAGATAGTGCATAAATCTTCTTATGTCATTTGATATATGGAAAGTCAAGATGACATAGTGAGGTGACAAGGTTTTCTATCATCTTGGTTTGGGTAGTTGGATTATGATATGGTGAAGGTTTTCCCATGAAATTATATGGATACTGTTGGAGTATCTATTTATTTTTATCATCCTTTTCTGTTAGAATTGTCTCTTGGAGACAGTTTTTCAATCTTTTAACATGTATCTCTTCTGTTGTCCCATTTATGGTATGACATATATATGTACTCACGTTTCCTTCCATGTTTTCTTTCTATGAATTTTTAAATACGTCATTATTTCTATTTCATGTTGCGGGATTTCATTCCATATATTTATTGTCATTTATTGGGTTCTAGACACCATCCCATGGAGACTGGGAACATCCTTCGGGTATCTAACAATTCAGGTTGGGTACTAGTTTGAGATGGTATTCAGGTTGGGTTCTTCATAAGGACCCTTTAAGAATAATTTTAAGATAGTATAAATACTCTATTAGAAGGTGACAAGAATATTTTCAGTAGGTAGCTTCAGTTGGATGGATTCCATTATAATAAACCCATCGGGAACCATTTCTTGTGATCAAATGAAGACTAGAAATTTTAAGATGGTTTTTTGGGTATTTTGAGAGATTATCCATCATGAATTTCAAAATATTTCTTGTAACTTAACTCAAGTGTCTCATATCATAGAAAACTGGTCTCATAAAATCCAAACATACTAAGGAGTGGGTTTTCAAATCTGAACCATGTAAATACTTATGTCTTATACCTTTTTTATTCTGTTTTTTTGAGTATAGATACGAGAAAACAAGTGGATATGATCAAATATTTCACTTTCTACACTATCAGTGGTCTCAAAAGACCCGAGCACTTAAATTGGTATTAGTGAAAATCCAGATCACCTCTGAAAGATCCTTGAGGATTCATGAAGGATCTAAATCCTTTGAATTCCTAAGGAGTACCAATTTTTTAAGAAACTTTTTTCATGGATAGAAGAAACAAATTCTTTCATATCTACTATCACAAAGAATTTATGTATGTGATTCTATCATGGTGGGATATATCCCACATGGAATAGATTCAACCATGTCTTACATTAACAAGATAAATATTTAAGTAGATGGGAAAGCTAGAAATTCCACCGTATCATCTCTATTTAATAAAGTCTAAACTGAGATAATGGAACATAAAACTAATAGGTAGAAGTAGGATAATATTGAAAGTATGTATGAAACCAATGTAAAGATTAAGGAATCCAAAATTAACATTCAGAGAGAATTTTTTGAGGATATTAAAATAAATGATAATGAGGGTATAAATGAGTACTTGACCAGGGTTGATGAGATTATCAATAATTTTATCAGGTTTGGAGATAATCTAAAAAATTCAACAATTATAAAAAAGTTTATGAGTAATTTCCCTGATATATTTGACTCATTAGTATAAGCTCTAGAAGATATAGGTAACCTCAGCCTTAATGAAATACCCAACAACCTCCTTAACTGTGAAATGGTAAATGAATATGTGTTTAAATATACAGAAAATAATGAGATGGAATTAAAATCCACGATGAAAAAAAAGTACAAGGAAGATATGGTTGAATTAGATTTAGATTATGAAAGTGATGATGAAATTGGTGCAGAGAATAAGAAATCCATGGACTTTACTTCCAAGAGCATAAGAATATGGAATGGAAAGTACCAAGGTATGATTCCTCTTAAATTCTTTAATAATAGAGTCATTTTGAGTTTTTCTATTGACTACGTAAAGAATAAAAATGATGAAATGGAAGGGGATGAAGAGTAAGAATAAATTTTTTCGGGAAGTTCAAGAAAAGTAAGAAAATGTGGTTTTCAATGAAAGAAAAAGTATTCATGAAACTTAATGATGAATTTTATGAGAAAAGAAGAAATTGGAGACACATCATTATCCTTGAGCGATTTAGATAATAAAAGTACTTATCAAAATCAGAAAACCTTCATAGCTCTTACCAATAAATATCAGACCTATTAAATTAGTGATAAAGATGAAGAGAAAATATATATTGATTATATGTTGAGATTTGAATTGGAATCCTGCTTTGAATTTTTTTTAATATTAATAACATATTAAGTTTTCTGGAAAGAGAGAAAATAAGTGAAGATATGAATGAAAGTGATCTCATAAAATAGATTATATTATCCCAATTGAAAATTATAGAAAATAATTAGGTAATGGATGACCTAAACACTAAATTAGCTGAAAAAAAGAAATTCAACATGTTATTGTTTCTAGGTTCCTTAAAATTGAAAACTCCTTGAAGACCAAGAGATAAGAATATGAGAAAACATTATAGATTCAATATGAATCATCCTATGCTAAAATGAAAACCATCTCTAAGAAATTTTTATATGATATTTCAAAATGATTATATGAAACTGAATCTATTTTTTTATTTATACAAATAATGAAATCTAATATGAAGATGTTTGGGTTAATGAAATACGTGAGAACTGAAATATATGGTAATATTGGATCTATGGAAAGGAAATGATACTTCCCAAGAAGATTGGTCAATAAATTTTAGAAGATCCATGGACCCAAAAAATACCAATAAATTCATCAGTATATTTAAATATCAAGATTAAAAGGATTCTTTTGGAGTTATAGATTATTTTTTAACAAAACGATCAATTACAGGTTTCACATATCCTTACCTTTAAACCAATGTCAAGCAAGGGGAAGCACTACAAGAAATAATATAAGTATATATGTGATAAGAAGAAAAATTATAACAGTGTAGAAATATGAAAGTGGTAAGTTAGTAGGGAAGATTCCATAGAATTATAAAGATGGGTAGAATCAAATAAAGAGATTTAATCTTGACTAATATTGTACTGGTAAAAGTGGAATTCTGAGGGAATAAAAAAATGATTATAACGAAGAATACAAGAAGTTCAAGAGATGATGTGAAGAATATGTAAAGACTACGGTCATGATACAAAGGATTAGATAAAAATCCTTCCAGAAAAAATACTGAAAAGCAGAATAAGAAGAAGCTGAAATCTAAGGAATAATGTTAATTATTTTCTTAAATCAAAAGGGAAACCCCACTAAATTAAAGAGTTAGAATGAATGGAAGTTCTTAGTTGATAGGAAACTCTTATCCTTTCTACTTACTCCATGAAGTAATAGAGGAACACCCTTCTTATTCCCTTTCTTTTCTTTATATACTAACTTGTATTAAATTTAAGGAAATCAAATAAAGGGTTAGTTAGATGTGGATATTATTTTTGGATAATAAGAGAAATTTATCTTCTTGGAGTATAATAACTACCAAGTTGATAAAGAAGTGAATACATCTCTATAGGGGGAGAAAACATGAGGAGGAGCTATAAAAAATATCAATCATCAGGGAATATTGAATTCTATATAGACCTACTCATATTAAAGTTTGTGGTATTCCAATCACACAATTTCCCTATTACTTTGATATTATCAAAGATTGTTATCAAGTGGGAGAGTTGGTTGATGATAAATATAAGAAAAATGGTGAGTAAATTTACTTACACTTAAAATTTTCTAATTCGTTTTCATAGCTAAGTCTAAGATATATATTTCATTCGAAATCTATTATTTATCCCCCAAAATGAGAAGTTTAAGTATGGTATCACACGCATGGGAATTTATGGGAAATATTGATGGCTTGGGGAAGTATCTTATATTCTCTATATCAGGTTCACCCATTTATACTTACAGAGTACTAACTAAAGGCTATTATTTTAGTTTTGTGTGGTTCCATCCTTCTTTCATAAGTGAAATAGGCTATAATTCAGATTTAAAGTGGGAGAAGAAGCAGTTATGGAAAGGAATTTTTTCATGGATAATAAGGATTCAATGAGTATGGAACAACCGCTCTATTTCCTTAGATTTTATTTCCAATAAATTTGAGAATAAAAGATCCCAAAAACACATATCAACATAATAGTTTGATTCTATTTTCTAATCAACACAAAGGGAGAGATTGAAGAGCCCATTTATTCTTTGAATTTATTGTATAGTTTACTGTGATGATAATATACTTTAAATATGTATTGGGAAAAGGTTGCTACTTATAGAACTTGAATGGATTGATTTAATATAGTGAACCTTAATATTAAATGATTAGAGATATGTTCCTCAAGTTCAAAACAAATATTGATGTTTCAAGGGTTTTCTTCTACATCTAAAAGAAGTTTGAGTAGCTAATACAAGAGGAGACTAAGTATATATGAGAGATTTCTATGATAAAGTGTTATAAAACCATCCAAGGAGTTTCATATATTAATTATATTTTACTTAGTCTCTACACACCCTTATATGAAGTTTGGAGAATTCTATAGTTGAGTTGGGACATCCTTGAAGTCACTTGATGGAAAAATGAAAAAATGGATAAGTCCTTATCCTGTATAAGCATCATTTATACTCTACATATGAATCATCTATTGAGTTGTGTGAGTGTCATTTACTACTACATATTCCTGAATTATGAGTTATAAAACAATTATTTACTCTGTGTAAGAATCATTTTTCCTCAATGTATGGATGAATTTCCCCTTGTAAGCATGAATTGAGCTCTGTGTAACTATCAATTCACATCTAGAAACCATTATATTCCTCTGTGTAAGCATGAAATCACTATGTAAATATAAATTCAAGATATATAAACATCATATAGACCTATATAACTATCAATCTACCTATATATAAATGTTATTTTGGTCTATATAATGATGATTTATGTTTACATAACCATCATTGTTAATGAGTAACTATCCCCACTTTGAGGAATTATGAAGAAACTATAGTATGAATGAAAGTTTGTAAGGATAATATTTTTCCCAGAATTAATAAGGAATATTTGAATAATATATTATGATAATTAGTGAATAAATTAAACAGTTCACATAATAACCTTCAAAGTATTCAAACATCACATTGATTCAATGGATCTGCGATTCATACAAAGAAATCAATATTAAATGAAAGGTTATGCCATGAAATTAATACAAGCATTCCAAAAAAAATGGTGACTCTAATTTATAGTGTATTAATCTCTGCACTCTTTATAGTGACCCAATTCTTTTACACATACTACTGTAAGTTTTTTAACAAAAATCAATTAATTCAAAATAAAGATCTTGAGGCCTAGTGTCTTTGAAAGACTAGGTACATAGAACATCCAAATAAACTAAAACAAATTTTTTATTATTTCTCATGATAACCTAAATCTCTTTGAGCTTCTAAATTTGTATAGGATAACCTGGAGAATATATAAAATAAATGGGTTATCTAAAAATCATAGTAAGGGAATAAACATGATGAGTAAACATTACGTGTTAGTCAAATGTATAAAATGATATCGTAAATGAGAAGGACCATGCATAATCACATATAATCATATAATAAATAACCCTATATGATAAGATCATGGTAGCATAGGAAATGTGGAAAAAACATATAATATTATGAAAACATAAGTCAAGGGTAGCTACAAAGACAACATCACATGTCTGAAAGAGTCCCACAATGGATTAGTTGTACCCCCTAATCTCATATATAATGCATCACAAGACTAAAAAATTACCCAATGAATTAGAGAAATATCTATTCACACCCATCATAAAATGGTCATTATTATTTGTTCCACAAAAAGTAAATCAATCCTAAGAAAAAACATAGGCATTACCCATTGAAAGAAAATGAGTTTTATAATTTTTCCTCGTATTATAATCAAAATTGATTCCTTAAAGAAGTAATTTTATAAATGATCATAATAAGTGTGTTACTCTATAAACGTAAGGGGGAATGAGATTGGTATATACGTAAGATACATGTATACAAATTTTAAAAACAATCCACAACATCAAATTTTGTCATTGTTGATGAAAATGTCTTTCAAAGATCACATGAAAGAGGGACTTATCCATCCCTCATGAGTATATTAATGTCATTTTCTCATACGATGGATGAATGAACACACTTATGTTTCAACCAAAATATATTATTTGAAATGATATTCCCCTACTATATTGATCTATATAATCTATTGAGGTGGATTCTCTAAGTCCTTCTCCCTGTAGTCCTAAGAAAAGATAGAGTCTGCCATTGATTTATTTTGATCATATTTATAAATGAATCAACCTTACGAGTTTCCAAAAATATTCAAAATTGAAGGGTTAAAGAAAGGGGGAGGGAGCCCTATAAATCTCATCAACATCATAGGCACATGTGGATATTTTCACATATAAAAATCAAAATAACAGTGGTAGAGGAAGAAGTATAAGGGAACAAAAATTGATGATGATCTTGAACTCTAATTCACAAATTCCATCTCTATAAAATTTAGTATGTAGATATGTGAGTAAAGAAGCCCAAAAAAACACATGATTCTTTAGATCCTTAATGATGTCAATGTGTTTTGAAACATCCGAATCCAATGATCACCATCAGTTGAAGGTAGAAACCAATAGGTTGTTAAGATATGTTTAAATCTATGAGCATTTTATGGCTGATATATGCATGAATTGAATTCCATTAAGTAGACTTAGAACCTTTATGGTATAATGGATTTTCAGGATCTTCACCATCACCACCGTCAATCAATTTGGGTAATAAGGATTCCTATCCACTAATGTGAGGGGTGGGAACAATTCCACTCTCATCAACATTGTTAGGGGTATCTATAGGTAGAAAAAGGAAATACCCTCATATCATACCCACAACATTTCCATATTTAAATCACATTCACCTCACATGTTTACCCATCATTAATATGATATTAACATAGTCGTGACATCCATAAGACAACATAATATGTTTTTCATTATCAGACAATTTAAATATCCAAGTATAAATCATAAATCATTAAATTAATTTAAATACAAAGAAATAAATGTATGATCAAAATAAATTAAAAATTATTTATCAAGGCCCATGTATATTTCATAATTAACTCACACATTCATATTATTTGATATATGACATTGACAATTTTATGTTTTATATAATCAAAAGTCACCTCAATTACATTTCATTCAATTTGAATAAAAAATAGGACATATAACTGAAAAACTTACCCATAGTAATAAGTCTAAAAAATAACGAACATATTAATAACATGTATGCCAACGTAGATTCATTTTAAATCCATACACCAAATTTACAACAATTTAAATAATTTATTATATAGTAAAAATGTAAACTATTTACCAGTTTAAACATGTTAAACAATGTGTAAATTTCCCCAATAAAATATTTATATCCCCCTTTATTAAAAAATAAATTTCAATACTTTCTCCATTTTTGTTTTAAAAAAAATCAAAAAGAAAAATATTTTTTTGGAAAAAAAACTTAAATGTTTTTTATATTTTCTTTGGGTCAAGAAAAATAAATATATTAATTTTTTTTGTAAAAACTTGATACCCTTTAATTTTTTTTCCAAAAATCACAGGTCACCGAAATTATGAAAGAATTTTATTCTCTTACTATATCCCTTGAACCAAAAGTGTTAAATAGTTCAAATATTCTAGTTTAAAAATATAAAATTTTATTTTGTTTTCTTTCATTATATATATATAAATTTTAAACTATATTTAAAATCTTGTTATTTTATTTGGAATTACTTTCATTAATCTAATTTGAAAATATAACATAAATCCCCACTCATAGCACCTTTTTGTAGTTTAATATTCCTTAACATCATTTAAGGATTTTTGATATTGGATTCAAGTTCCACTTTTCTAGAATTTGAATAATAAATATTAGTAATAATAAAAAATAGTAACTAATATATGGTATATAACTAATAAATAAAAAATAGTTAATATAATTAATAATTAATAATAATTAATAATTAACTGATAATATTTAATAATATAATTAATTATCTAGTATTAATTATATCGTACCATGTCTTATTAATTATGAAATGCATTAGTCAATTCTTCAGCACAACAATTTCTCCTATACTTACTTTTCCCCACTCACCGTGACACCTGTTTTCACATTTGTACCATAATGTCTTAAACTGATTACATCATGAAAGAACTTTATAATTTACTCATCTTGATCCTAAAATACCATTTTATATTAGTCAGCAAAGTCACTGACTTCCTTAACATTGTAGATGAATTATCTAACTTCTTTTCCCCCGAAACCAGATATGAATCATATGATCACTATCTTTAAGAGATTATTGAAACTCAATTGATTGATTACTGTACTCAACATTAAAATTAATTTTAACATTGACCACCATAATATTTAAAAAAAATCTATTCTTAAGTGATTAGTTATATACTGTCCACTATTGTATTATCCACACTATCACCCGATCAATACTCTTACATGATCCTTAATACCCCATGAAGATCACTATTTGTGATCCTAACCCTAATATTCTTGATTAAATTATAAATCTATATAACCACTAGCTATAAAAACATGAATTTATACAAATTCAAGAAAAATAAATTTAAAATAATTTAAATAATATGGTAATATCATAAAAATATGATCATTAAAAATAAACCTCAAGATGATGACAGTGAAATAATTCTACCACAAATTTCTTAACACGACTACAATATATTTAAAAAAGATCTTGTATCACACAATTAAAACACTTTGAGACCTACTTCCTTTTTCATTGAGGGTGTGTTGAACTATCTCATTGACTAGATTTACCCGGATCACACTGTTGCATAGTCACTCACTTCTATTCCTCTCCCAATGCCACTCAAATTTATACAGCTTCCTAAGGTAATAATGTCACTAAATTTATTTCAAATTCTTTTATGATAACTTTTGTATTGGTTTCTAGGTAATTAGGGACCATACTTACCCCTAATGAATTATCAAGGAATTTATCAAAATAATAAGGCTTCAAAAATTTATTTTACTTCAAGAATAATTCATGATGAAACAACCTAATGAATTCTATTATATATTTTATCACTGACCATACATGCTATTGATTGATAGTAAATATATCATTCATCAATTTATTCACTAACTTTGGGTAGAATTTATCACAATAGAGATAATAGAAGCCGATCCATATAATCATTTGGATTCCACCATTTAACCCATATGCATTCCGCTATTTAGATGCCTCAACATTAAATTTAGAAACTCTAGAAAATCCTATATGAATTTTGTGGATTTATTATATTCAAACTATTTAGACCAATGTAATTTGAGTTGGAGATTAAAAATTTGTTATACTTTTTTGAGGTTCAGGGTTTGACTATAAATACTGAATTACCCCTTGATTTACAAGTAATAAATATTTGGAGGGGTTTTATGGGATTTATCCCTTCATGTAAAGAACACTTGCATGAAATGGTCTTGAGAAAAGTATCTAGGTGAATTAATCTTCCCAAAATAGGTTACACTAAGATAATATCATAAACCGAGTTGAGTTAATGAGAAAAAGAAAACTCAGTTTAGAGAATATACTTGCATGGACATAGTTACCAGAATAGTGTAAAATGAAGGGATATAAGGGAGAAAAACTTGGGTGAACTCACCTTATAAAAGGAAGATTCATGAATCATACTTTAGAGAACACACTGGGGTGAGGGAGGTTATATAAACCATAATTGTGTGAAGAAAATATAGGCGATGGTACTTGGGTGAACCATACCTGGGTGAAAAAGTAGAATTGGGGAAGCTATACCTAGAAGAATACATACTAGATTGAATACATATCTAATACAATTTTTAAGATTTAATTGGATCATCATGCTATGGTCTTCATGATGAAAAACGCATGACAAATTCTTGTTGATATGGAATAGACATTCATGTTAATAAACTAAGTAGTCATCCATCCAATGTTATAAGAAAAGGAGAAGATAATGGATGCTATTTGAGGGATGCAGTGATATCTTCTTGAAATAAAATTGTAAAATTATTTGGATAGGAAAGGAGTGACCATATAAAAATAATTGTGTTCACTAAACTAGGGAATATTAGTGGACTCTGGTACACCGACACAATTCTATGTGTGTGATCCGTGGACAATCCCTTACTGGTAGAGTAAATAAAATCATTATGTCATACTTTCATTTAAACTTTTTTGGGATGTTTTTCATTGTACTATGATAGGTTCATTGTGTTCCTCCCAATGTGGTAACAAGGTCCAAAATATCATATATAAAAATTTTACAACCTAATTAACCCCTCACTTTTTAGAGTGTCTCTAGTTGTAATAATTGGTGTCAAACCTAAGAGTACAGGTGTTGAATCTATCAGTTGACATGGAGAACACAATGAATTCCAAAGGATTAACTCTTTTCAATGAATACCATCATCATATTTTTAATAATATGATGATATCGAATTTATTATCACTTGGGATAGAATTATTTTCTACTACTATAAATGGGATACATATTAGTGATGTATCAAAACAATTTATCTATTTCCCTATCAAATTAAATATATATGAAGGTTATGAGATTAACCAACATAAATTCCATGTGGTATAAAGTAAATAATAAGTATAAAGTTCAATAAAATGTGAAGGAATCAAATATTTCATGATTCATAAAAATTTCAACGACTTTAAGATGTATCTAGAAAAAAAATGTGAAGGGGTTCATCAACTGAATAATTAAAGTAGTTGGAGTGATTAGGTGACATAGTGAAGAAATGAAATATGATGAAATTGAAAATAAAATAACTTAGATGTTTCCACATCTCTATAATGTAAATTTTTTATCTATTTATGAAAGGAACCTAGTGGAACTCTAATTAGATGATATATAAAGTTTCCTGTTTTCATATAAAAGTTTTATTAATCCAAAAAAAATTTGAAGTCACTCAAACTATAAGATGGATTTAAAATATATGGAGAATATTGACATCATTAAAAGTAAATTTTTTAAATCAAAACGTGAATGGTTAATTCCTATATCTTATGGTAATGATGTTCAAAAGTAGAAAATATAGATTTGAAGAAAAGATCTCCTTGTCATATTTCCAATGTGGTAAGGTCAGACACATTAAAAAATGGTGTCCAAGGAGATTTAAAAATTATATAGGTGAAGAATAAATCTCATATAAACTAAGAATATTCCCTCATAGAGGATATTTCCAATCAAGAAAATCATCTAGAAGAAATTTATATAGGAAGACCTTTGTAACAAAAGAAGAAGATGATAATAAAGACAATATGGAGGTGGTGAAAGCAAAATTTAAATTAGATACTGAATATTCTATGATGTTCAATATTGAAAATTGATAATCTAAAAAGGAGGAAGATAATCAACCTAAAGGTGTTGTGAATATCAAGGTAGTACCCACTATAGCTCTTGAAGATCTTGATATTAAAAAAATGAAAAATGGAATGATTGGTGGACTACTGGAAGAATCCTTGGAATATATCGATTAGCTCAAAGTTGAGATTATTTTTCCAAATAAATAGTTATTGAATCATTCAATTAATCAGGTGATATTATATGATATAATAAACTTCATGTTGAAGATTAAAGAACAAGCTAATGTGATTGATGAACAAAATTTTAGTATAAAGGAGCAGAAAAAGAAGGTTGAATCCATTAAAGAATAGGTGGTTACTTTAATAAGTAAGTTATAGTTTTGAGTAAAACTTTGTGATCCCAAGAAGAAGATTCATTTTGGAATGTTCTATATTGTATTATTGTTAGAAATGGTAAAATAATGCTCTAAAAGTGTCAATAAAATTCATAATAAATAATGGCCTTGATTCATAGGTAAAAATTTTAATTGGCTATGATGCTGATATGTCTAAAGAAACATTAGTGACAAATTAGTATAAGAGAAATAAAAATGTTAGTGATTTTGGAATCAACACTAAGACACCATCTGCATGAAAAAAGGTTATCTCCCATCTATGTAAATTAGAGTGTGGGTACATTCCTAAATCTTAGAGAATTAATCATTAACCAAGGAGAATTATAATGTTTGAGTATATGTGTAGGAATTAAGAATATAATATACTTCCTCTTATGAAATGTTAGTTATATCACTTTATTGGGCACACGGAATCTTACAGTGAAGAGACAATGAATAATTTGAATAGGGAAGCACATATAAGTTGGAAAAGAAGGATAAGGCCACATCCTATATCTCATTGAATAAATTCATTCAACAAAAATTTATTAGAGTCATATAATTTTGTTCATAATTTTTTTTGATTACAAAAAGTAAATAAATAGAAATTACCACTAGGGAAGTCAAAGGTTAAAAAATAAAAGGCAATGTAACATGGTTCTAATAGGAAATAGGTACTCACCACTAGAAGTGGAAGATGACTATGATTACACTCCATTAAAAAATAGGAATTTTAATATTTTACCACAACTGAATCATGTATCTCTTTTAATAAAAATAAGAAGAGAGAGAAGTCTAATGTCTCTAAAATCACTCTCAAAATTACAAATATTAGAAAAAGATGGGTCCTTAATAGTGTATTCTTAATCTACATGATTGGAAATATGAACCTATTAAAGAATGTGAATGGAAGAGTTGATATAATAGTGAATTTTGGAATAATGTATCTCTGAAAATAAAAGGGATCGGTAATATCCAATTGACATTTGTGGAGTAGAAGAAAAATAAATCGCTTTATGTGGATGGAATTTGTCACAATCACTTAAGTGTGAGTCAAATATATGAATTTCGACTCAATGCAACATTTAATTATGAGGGATGTTTAATTAAATACATGGCTAAGAACTCTTTCATGAGAGTATGATGAAGAAATGTTACTATATAATTTGTTTATAGTAAATAAACCACTTTTATTCTCACATGAGGAGAGATGAAAAAGTTCTAGAATTGGAGACTGATCCAAATTAAATAATAGAGAATAAAGAACCAATCTAAGCTAAAATATATAGAGTATATTCCAAACCTGAAACAAGATCATGAAAATACATGTGATGCATTTATATGGGGATGTATAGTATAAAATCTGTATAGAAAAAAGAAGAAAGGGGAATCTAATATAATCAATATGGTATACATAGATTTATGTGGTCTAATGAATTAATTAGGATCAAAAGGTGAAAGTAATTTCATCCTATTTATTAACGATTATAAAAGAAATTACTATGTTATATTAATATAGAGAAAAAGATAATTCATGGAGAATATGAATAGGTATTTATGAGTTCATAGTTTGACATGCCTATGTTTAGTGAACTCACATTTTTTCCAGGGATAAAGGTGATTGAAAATTAGAGACACACTTTTATCTTTCAAAATATTTATGTGAAATTTGATATACATAATTCTTAGACAATGTCAAGTCCAGTTATAGTTGGAACCGAACTTGGAAATCATGAATATAGATTGTATATAGATCCAACCTTATACATGAGGATAATTAGTGTAATATCCTAAATTTTTAATGACAATAAAAATTATCCTTGATATTAATTTATGAGTATTTTTATGGGAATATGTAATTTTTTCATTCAAAATCACTTAATAAGTGATTTGAAGGATTTATTCAAGGGTATAAATACATGTTTACAATTTAGAATATTCTATGGAATATTTTTTGAGTCATGAGTTACGTTAGTGTAAGGTTTTAGGGTCTGTAGGGCGTTGAAGTAAATGGAATAATAATATTAAATATATGTGTGTGTGATTTTTTCAAAAACAAAACCTCCCAAATGGTATCTCCTAATAGAAATATAAGACCACCATTTGGTCTGAGATTAGGGTTTTACCTTATAAGCAACATGAAATTTGTGTGCATCAGGCATTTAGATAGTTCATATGTAAGGATAACTTATTTAATATTTTTATTATATTTATTTCGAAAAAATAATTGAATAACTTCAAAAAAATGTCTCATATGAGAAATTTGGGACAACCGTTAGGTTTGGGATGTGGGGTTTACCTAGACATGATATAAAATTTTTTCACCTTGGGTATTTGGTTACATTTCACATGAGGTTAATTTCTTTTAACCATATTACTATTTTTTTAATTAAAAATTCACTTTTCTTCTACATCCTTGCTGAGATCCACCATTAATTCACACCATTGATTTCTAAAACCTTTAGATTTCAACTAATTTGACCCATTCAAGTTGGTAATACCTTACATGGGAGATATTAATGACTCAATAATCAATTTTCTCTTGAAACACAAATTAATTTAGGAGATTCATAATTTGATGAACACATATGTGGATTTTTGGGGTTTAAGTAGACAAACCATTTAGTTGTGGTTTTGGATTTATGCAGTTGAGTTCATGTTACCTTCAGAGTCCTTTGTGCATGTCTGGGGAATACTTCACCATTTTTTATTCTTCCTATTCAAATCAGTATATGTGGTTCCCTTATTCTCCTTCCCTGGTGTGTGGCACACTATAAAAAAGGTGAGTTGGTTTTTATTATTTCTTTTAATTAATCATTTTACCCTATTTTTATAATCTATTCATAATTCTATAAAAAAAATATAGAACTTAAATAAAATGATGAAACCTAAATTATCTATATATGATTTATAAAATTATCAAAGGTTAGTTACATAAAATTATTGAAAGATAGTAATGTGAAGAATTATCTGAATATAATTATAGACAAAATATCCGGGTATAATTTATAAAAAAATTATACAAATTTAATTGTCCAAATTTATCATGGATAATAATAAATAATTATCTAGAAATGGTAAAATTATTGTATCAAAATATAATTTATGTGAAATTATAAAAAGATAATAATAAAAGGATAAATAATGATAAATTTTCTAAATATAATTATAAAAGGATAATTTATAAAAATATCATCAAGATATAATTTTAAAGGATAATTTATGAGAAATTATCAAAATATTTATTATAAAAGTATAATTTATAATAAATGATCAAGATGTAATTATAAAAGGATAATTTATGAGAAATTGTAGTAATATAATTATAAAAGGATAATTTATGAGAAATTTTCATAATATAATTGTAAAAATATAATTTATAATGAAATTTGAAAATATAATTATAGAATTTTAATTTATGTAAAATTATCAAAAGATAATTATAAAGGGATAATTTATTATAAATTCTCTAGAGATAACTATAATAGTATGATTTATAAAAAATTATAATGATATAATTATGAAAGGATAATTAATGAGAAATTATCAAAATATAATTATAAAAGTATAATTTATAATAAATTATCAAGGGATAATTATAAAAGGATAATTCATGAGAAATCACAAAAAGATAATTATAAAAGGATAATTTATGATAATTTATAAAAATATAATTATAAAAGGATAATTTATAATAATTTATAAAAAAATAATTATAATATGATAATTCATGGGAGATTATAAAAATTTAATTATAAAAGGATAATTTATGAGAAATTATCAAAATATAATTATAAAAGGATAATTTATAATAAATTATTCAGAGATAATTATAAAACCATATTGGTTATTAGATGAGGATGGAATCCTGGGAGCTCCTTGATACTAATGATGGTGGTGGTTAGGTATTTTCCTCCCTTATGGATCTTCCAAATTTCTTCTGTTTGGTTCTTCTAGTAGGACATTTTCACTCGAATGCAGTTCAGCTGACGATGGACACAAAGGATATGAAAGAAGCTTTTAGGACCAACAAATATGGAGTTTTACTCTAGAATTTTTCATCATTAATATCTTTTCCCAAGAACATATTATCTATAAGTTTTTTATGACTCATGTAAAAGAAGATCAAGAAGAAATTAAGGTTTGAGTAAAAATATACCAACATTCAATCATCACATGACTAATATTAACTTCATGTGAGAGTATATTGAAGTATTATGATGTTGTGAAGAAATTATCTATGGTTTGAGGATTCTTAGGCTGGAATTTTATCTCTATTGAGAAAGTATTCTTCTGTATTGTCTTTCCATCGAAGGAAAAAAAGTGACATGCATGGGGTTTTGGATCTATCTCCCTGAAACCAGGTTTAATTTCTATCCATGAATTTGATGTTTTTTTTCAATCCATTCCCCATAAAAGACATCTGAGATAAATTTTGGATCAATATCTTGGGTTTGAAATATATTATGTGGCATTCAATCATACAATTCTACTTTACATCCATTATAGGTATCCCTTTAAAAATTGACAGAGCATGAAAGTAGTGTGTTTTTGTTACTATACACGCATAATTTTTGAAGTGAATCTCAATTGCACCTAAATTGATCGGGTTGTTCTCTCTACCTTGGATGATGACATTCACCTTCAAGTACATTATGATAAATTACTATATTTCTATTTATCATGTGAAACTACCAGGAATCTGATATAAAACTATTGTAGAGTTGTTTTCTGTGATTTATTCTCTTTAAGGGGTAATCCCAAGAATTCTTGTAGAAAATTAAAGATAAAAGGAAGTGATACTAGAGTATTCAAGGGGTCTAAAATACACAGGCTTACTGGTTCAGCTAGGAAGGAAACCCAAGTTTTGGATATTGTCTTTAAAGACCCGTAAAAATTCAAGGGAATATTTTTTTAAATTTTATTTGGGATTTTACAAGAACGCAGTTTCTGACGGCACCTGATTTCGAGGCCTGGTGTGCCCGGAATTAATTTCCGAAGTTAGGCCTGGGTACGTTCAGTGAACGAACGAGTGAGTTTTTCTAACTTTTGAACCGGTGCTCGGAATCGAATTCTGAGGGCACCGATGGAACTACAACACCGGTAATTACTTAGGAACACCTTTTTCGGAGTTGCATTTGCTCGGGTGTGGTTTTTAATTTTTGGGGTTAAGTTAAGAAATAAAATAAAGGTGGTGCGACAATTTATTTTATTTTACTTAAAGCGGATTAACCTAAGTTAAGCAGATAATTTGGGACCCACAATATCCTACCCACTTGGTAGGATATTTGAGAGGTGGGGCCCGCACGATCCCCACCATTTCTTTCCTTCTAAGTAACGTACCCTCACCCCCACCTTTTTAATTAAGTCAACTGTGCATTTATTCTCGTTAAGAAACGCCTCATTAAATTGGGTGGTTAAATCGTAACAATTAATTCATTGAATTAATCGTTCGTTTCGTTTCTTTTTGAAATTTAAACGCGTCATGTTCATTAATAAAATAAGACAAATCTTATTTTATTTCTTTTGGAACTTGTGGCGTGGAAGGGATTTGGAGGAAAGCGTTCTTCTTTGACGAAGAACGCGAAGAACGCACCGATATCCGACAAAGAACGCCAAATCCTCGGAAATCAACGATGCTCCTTCCACGACGTTTCTTCCATGACGATCCTTCTCTTCCGTAATGATCCTCTTCTTCCACGACGGTTAATTCCACGACGAACTCTCGTTCGACGACAACGTTGAGGTAGGGAATTATGTTTGAGAATGATTTTATTCCCTTGATTCTTTCATTCTAAAGAAAACAAAGAACACAGAACAACTTATTATCTAGTTGATCGGCGAACGTTTTCCATGCGGGTTGGGAATAATTTTTTACGGGAAGTTGTGGGGGCTTATTTTATTATTGATCACGATCTCATCTGTCACCTTTCTTGGTTTCATTTTGGGATGCCTATTATCATACTAACGGGAGGAGGTCGGACCGCACGAACACGACCAACCCTCCTTCCCCCCCTTGTTGTTTGAATTTGTTGCGTCATGAGAAAGGCAGTGCGGTGCCGTTGCACCGCGCGGAAACGAGAAATAACGCGGAGAAGAAGGGCGGCGCCGTCGCGCTGCGCCATTGAGGCCGAACGAAACCACGGGCGGAGTCGGGTCCGTAGAGGCGACTTGAAGACTCTGTAGTTTTTTGTCAAAGTGTGGATCGACGGACGATGGTGAGGCGGGCCGCGAAGGTGTTTTAAAGCCGCTGTAGTAAAGGTCGGGTCCCGGAAGGACTGTTGGCAAAAGAGGCGAGCAAAACAGAAATCAATGATGCTCCTTCCATGACGTTTCTTCTGCAACGATCCTTCTCTTCCGCGACGATCCTCTTCTTCTGAGATGATTAATTCCGCAACGAACTCTCGTTTGACGACAACATTGAGGTAGGGAATTATGTTTGAGAATGATTTTATTCCCTTGATTCTTTCATTCTAAAGAAAACAAAGAACACGGAACAACTTATTATCTAGTTGATCCACAAATGTTTTCCTTGTGGGTTGGGAATAATTTGTTGTGGGAAGTTGTGGGGGCTTATTTTATTGTTGATCATGATCTCATCTGTCGCCTTTCTTGGTTTCATTTTGGGCCGCCTATTATCATACTAACGGGAGGAGGTCAGACCGCATGAACATGACCGACCCTCCTTCCCCACCTTGTTGTTTGAAATTATTGCGGCATGAGAAAGGCAACGCGGTGCCGTTGCACCACGCAGAAACGAGAAAGAACGCGGCGAAGAAGCCAGCGCCGTTGAGGCCGAACGAAACTGCAGGTGGAGTCGGGGTCGTGGAGGCGACTTGAAGACTCTGCAGTTTGTTGTCGAAGTGCAGATCGATGGACGATGGTGAGGAGGCCGCGGAGGCGTTTTGAAGCCGTCGTAGTAAAGGTCGGGTCATGGGAGGACCGTTGGCAAGAGCGGCAAGCAAAACAGACCACCGGAGCGCGTCCGGTGGTCCGTGGAAGACTCCACTGGCGCGCCGCGCCGGCACGGCAGCGGCGCCTGGTGAGCCGCCGGGAAGGGGCCGCGGCGGCGGCGGGCGGCTGGTCCCGCGGCCGCGTGGGACCAGAGGGACGCGGCATCACGTCACGTCCGTTGACAGGGAGCGGCCCCCTCGCGGGGGCCGCTGTTTCGTCCAGGGGGGAAGTCCCCCCTTACGCGGCTGCTTGGCCAGCGCCAGCGTACCAGCGCGCCGGGCCGAGCCGCCCGACCGGACCGCCAGGCCGGGCCGCGCCAGCCCGGCCGCGCCGCGCCGCATCGGGCCAGGCCGCGCCCCGCCGGGTCGGACCTGGACCCGGGTCGGGTCAACCCGGTTCAAGCCATCCTGGGGGGGGGGGGGGGTTGGGTTGGGTCGGGTCGGTCCGGGCTCAGACCCCCCATTTTTGGACCTCTTCGGTCTTTCTCCCATAACTTGGGCTACGGACCTCCGATCAACACACCGTCAGTTGCGATGTGATCCTTGGATCGAGGAGGTCATTTCAGTATTTTACACTCAAGGTTTCAAAGAACTTTGGGTTCGGCCGAGTTGGTTCGGATACGAAACCAACCGGGCCCTCAGAGCGGAAAAGCTTATATCTTGAGTTTCAGACGTCCGATTGACGTGCCGTCGACTTTGTTGGTTTCCTCTTGATGAGAAGAAACTTTTGTCTTACTCCGCACGAGGTTTGGATGCCGTCGGAGTGCGTTCAGGTTGGTTCGCTCATGAAACCAACCGGCCCCCTGGAACAAAAAAGCCAATAAATCACAGACCGGGCGTCCGATTGATGTGCCGTCTGTCTCGTTGAATTCCTCTTGATGAGACGGAACTTTTGGCATACTCCACCCGAGGTTTGGATACAGTTGGAGTATGGACGAGTTGGATTGTACCCGAAATCCAACCGGGCCCTTGGAACGGAAAAGATGATATCTTTCAGACAGGATGTCTATTTGACGAACTGTCAGTGGCATTGGTGATCATGTTGAGAAACGGTCCCTATGATTATACCCTTTGAGAGTTCGGGGTACAGTTGAGATACGGCCGGGTTGGTTCGCACGCGAAACCAACTGGGCCCCTGGGACGAAAAGGCTAATAACTCACAGACCGGGCATCCGATTGACGCGCCGTCTGTTGCGTTGAGACCCTTATGACGAGGTGGTACTTTGAGATAATTCTTCGTGGGACTTGTGATAATTGGAGTATCGACCTGTATCTCGTGGAGTGGACCCTCCCGGAGACGAGCATACAATGTACGGACACCGTTTAGATGGCTGTGACCGATGACTGCTTGTCTGATTCGATTCAGAGTGACCAGCATAGCCCAGTGGGGAACACTACTTTGTGAGGTGGAAGACCCATGTCGGAGAAGCACTACTGTGTGAGGTGGCAGACCCGCGGTACTCGACAGGAGGAGTACCTATGTAGGCTATGAGGGGGAGCACTACTGTGTGAGGTGGCAGACCCATGGCAGAGGAGCACTACTGTGTGAGGTGGAAGACCCATGGTACTCGACAGGAGGAGTACCTCAACAGTCTTAGGTTAGTGAGCAGTACCTCAGAGTTGTGACAGGATCACTGTACACTCCAGAGACGGACTCATCAGCAGTTACTGTTTCGATAATGAAAATCCTGGTTTGAGTTGAATCTTTGACCTTTGTGTTTACCTCATGATTGAGAAGGGTCACTTGATAACTTAGGTATATGTTTGGGCATATAACTGGGTAGTGGTTATCCGATGATTTCCTAATCTTGTGTTTCCTCATGATTGAGATGAGTTACTTGATAACTTAGGTATATGTATGGGAATATACCTAAGTAGATGTTATCTGTTGAGATATTCTTTGTGGTTATACTTGTTGGTTTTAGTGAGTCCTTGAGGGTCTCGGGGTCCCTACTGAGTATCGTTATACTCACCCCTGCACGGGCTATGCCCGCACCTCATTGTGTTGGTTGTAGATGATGGGCAGTGCTGATGGAGGTCGAGTGTTCGAGGACTGGACGGTACCCGAAGGTGGACCACACGATGAGTCAGTATCCGGAGGTGGACTTCACGGCGAGAAGACACTCGGAGAGGGTTGACGGGCCAGAGCATTGAGGAGCTGTGCTATCTGTACCTACCCTTCAGGTAGGATCCATGGTGGACGATCCAGGAGCTGCGCTATCTGTACCTACCCTTCAGGTAGGATCTGAGGAGGACGACCCATGAGATGCTTCCTTTCTTCCAGCTGTTTGCCTTTTTCCGTTGTACTTTTGTTCAGTTGTAGCTGTATTTTCAGTTGGGTTTGTATTCTGGCCCATTTACTTTTCAGCACTTTCTTTGTACTTAGTGTTTTACTTCCGCTTGTACTCTGTGGTGTTTTGTTACTTTTATAAAGGCAATTCCTTCCCAGTTATCATGATTTACGCCTTTGGTGCTAGTCACCAGCCCCTAGCCTATGGAAGGCGGGCTTGGGGTAGTCATGGTATGGGCCCCAAGGATGGGTCGTGAAAAATTGGTATCAGAGGAGTCGGTTCTACCGAATAATTTATAACTCTGATATTTTCTTTCTGTGAAACGATAGTGTTAAGAGTACCGAGTGTGGTTTTCAGTTCAGGGAGTCCAGTGTTGGTGCGGGCGGTCGACGTATCCATACACCAGGACCCTAACAACTGATTTCCGACTTTGTGAACGAAAAAAATGATTGCGTGTGTGTTTCCATAAGTTTTTAAAAATTCATCTCAAACCAGGTCAGCTCACCAGGTATAAATCATTTGACCATGTCATGTTTGTTTCTTTCAGGATGCCTCCCTGCGGACGACCAGCTAGATCCCTGAGAGTTGTTTGTACTGACAGCCCGCCGAGCGACGTGGCCTTAGTACAAGGACCTATCCCAGTTGAGGCACCAGCAGAGGCACCAGCGGTACTACTACCCGTTGGGCCACCGATGCCACCAGCCCGAGCAGCAGAGGGTACACGTCGCTTGAGCGCACTGCACGAGTTCCAGCGCCAGAGGACACCCAAGTTCAGGGGAGAGACGGACCCGCAGGCGGATGAGGATTGGCTGGAGGCTGTGGTGAGAGTCTTCAGGCTAGTGGGGACACCATCAGACTTCATGGTGATCCTTGCTGCCAACCTTCTTCAGGAAGCAGCATGAAGATGGTGGAGCCTGATTCTCTAGATGCATGACGAGGCGACACTTCTATGGGCAGACTTCGAGAGCCTGTTCCGTGCAGAGTTTGTACCAGCCACCCATCGAGCAGTGCGCATTATAACGACCCATAATTTACATACATTGTTATTACTTTGAAATTGAAGCATACATATTACAACATATAAAAAAAACCACGAAAGGACCATATAGGTATAGTGTCTTTAGAAAACTGGGAAACATAAACAACTGGTTCATAAAGCGTCTACACTTTCTCCAAATTATTTCATCATATTTATAGTCCCTTTTGGCATATCTTACTTAATAACCTTCTTCCTGACCTGGGGAAATAAAACATACAAAAGGGTGAGCTCAAATGCTCAGTAAGGGTAAACAAAAGAAATATCAATCACATCATATTCATAAGAACATAACTTTTGGAAATAGTAACCTGCAAAAGAGAGCAAAATTTCATAACATGGGATAAATCATATTAGTGAAAAGTAATCCCAATAATCATGACATAAAACATGAAACACTGTGGCATACACACATATTCATAGAGAATCATTTCTTATTAGTCAAGACTCATTGCCAAGACTATCTTAGTGGACAAAGTCCATTTCTGAACCGAGTTCACTCCTCGTTTCAGTCCTGTTACACTGAACCGGTATAACCTACCGTTCCAGCCATGTCTATCTCATGAGATATAAAATCTTTACCCAATGAATTAGAGGGAGATATAGGTCCCACCCATCTCATAATTATACCATTCTTATGTGTTCCACAAAATCATAAACCATACATCATAGCACAACCCATGTAATAAAAATGGGAATCTTAAACATCGTGACATCATAAAAAAACTCATATAAAATAAAGGAATTCATAAAAATAATTACATCAAAACATAATCAAATAAATTTAATAATAGGGATAAAAACATAACCCTTTATTATCTTATATGGAAAATAATTTTGATAAAACACTTGAACTCCATTCTTGAGGAAAATATCCTTTCTACTTCAAAAACACTTTCCTTTCTTTAACATGTCATACAATTTTAAACTAAAAGAAGTTGATTAAAAATAAACTTGGAAACTTGTAAAGGAAGATTCTTGGAAATAATGTTTTAAAAATCCATTCATGCCGCATAAGTCAAAAAAACATTCTTGGTACATTTGTCGGAAAAGTCAAAAAGTACCTCGTACGAAAAACAACAAAAGATTCCTTTCATATTCTTTACTAAAAACTCACCGAAGGGTAAAATTGGATTTAAACAATTTTAGGTGGATGGAAATAATATCACATATTGAGTAAACATGGATGTGGATGATAAAATACACCCCAGTAAATATTAAAGTATAAACAATCTCAGATAAAAATGAGATTGTGATATTTCCCTTACCTTAGGTCCGATATGCTTTGTACGTGTCCGAACCTCCTGTATAATTATTTAAATAATGTTATTGACTTATTCCAGAATCATACTTATTTTTATGATATCATATTTGGTCACATTCTTAGATTCTTAGTAGTAATATTTCATTGCTACTTGTTATTCGGGTGTTTATGACTTTTTGTTCTTATGCGTGTTTTGTCGAATAAATTCTTATTCTTCTCTTTAGGTTATAGATACATCATTTCCAGAATGGTATTAGTGTACTATATATCATATTTATTCATTAAATTCATTTATATAATCATTATTCAATGAAGATCATGTAGAACGAATCGCATCACATCGTGGAGACGGTATTCCGTACGTACGCACGAGCGATGATATCGTTTCCTTGATCGTGGAATTGTATTGGAGTGTATGTATACTATTTCAGAATCAATATAACTTTATAATAGTCATATATAGTCATTATTTACACCATTATACCCATCCAAATAAGGTGGTGGTGGAAAATAGATTACACCACGGCATGGAGACGGTATTCCGTACGTATGCACGCGCGGTGATTTCTTTTTCCGTAGGATGGATAGATGGTGAAATATGGTTCTTTCATACTTATAATAACATATCGGTATATGAGTGATACAGATGTTATTACTTCATAATGAAACAACTAAAGAAGAAGAAGTGGAAGAAGAAATAAAGATGAAAGAATCGGTAACGGACATTACCTCTTCTTTGAAGTGCTTCTTTGAGATCTTCTTTTAGGGCACTAAAATTGGTCTTTGAAGAAGACCAGGACCTCTAGTATGTCTCTAGGGAAGTGGAGAGGAGAAATTTTCAGGGGTTGGCTGAGCTTGAAGTCTCAAAGTGGTGTGAGGAAGAGGGGGAGTAGGTGCCCTTTTATAAGGGAGGAGAGGGGCTCCTTTGGAAAAACTAAAAATATTATTTTATTATAAAGTCATGTTCGGTTTTAAATAGCTCCAAATTGATGTATTTAGAAGCTAAGGTGGGGATGGGTCGAAAGCCTCTCATCCAATAAAATTTAGACAAGTTTAGGATCCTATTTTAACCTTATCATTTAGATTTAACATTAAGTTAAATAATTTTACTTTTACCTTGTCTTCTTGTGTTCTTATACTATAAGGTTAATAAACTTACTATAAGCAGCCAAACGAACCCCAAGTTGTTTATTATTAATATATATAAACGTATCTAAGTCATTTGGCCGAACCTTATATTTTTAGGAATAAAATAACAATTACTAATATAATATTTGTTTTAAAAACTATTTTATGTCAATTTTGACACTATTTAGTAATTGATTTTTGTGAAAATCATAACAGAATGATTAGTTCGAAAAACGTTAATTACATCAATACTAACATGTCATATTAACATAGAAAATTATTTTAATTCATAAAAAGTCTCAAATTACATTTATTTCGGTGTTTATAACATCAATTATGTCAATATTTCATTAATAAGATAATTACTGCATCATCTTTGTGTCATAAATACATTAAATTATTTAATGTCTAAAAATTACAAATAAAATAACATTATGTAGGAAATCGTTTTTTCTTTCTAATGAATACTTATAGTCGAATTTATATTATGTATAACCCCATATTAAAAATGATTTAGTTATTAAACTTTGATTTTAACTATTTTAACCCTTCTTTAAATAAATTAATAATAAATGTCCTAATCTAATCCAAGTGAGTCTAAATGGTCATATTTTATTCCTAAGTTTGTTTTTTGTCGAATTACACTTGTCCAATAGAATTAGGACATGTGTTAGGGTAATAATAATATCATTTTTACCCTTAATTACCCTATTTACTTTTAACCGTGGTAAAAAAAAGTAAAAAGTTACTATTCACCAAAAATTATTTTCATCTCATTGAACCACATTTTAGTCCTTGTTATCAACCATGTCTCTCGGATTTTCGAAATTCCACTCACAGAAGCGGTAAAATTAAATTTTATGAAAAATTCAGTTTTTTTAACTACCACTTAGTGGTTTCACTATTCATCAAAAATTGAAAGTTTTCAGAAAAATACCAAAATTTCACCCTAGGCTAATTTCGATATTAAGAATCCAAAAATGAAGTCCATTTTCAAAAATAAAATTTTTAAAATTTTAAAAAGTGGTTGTTACTATTCATAACGGCTAGTTTTAATAATATTTTAATAGTATATCGTTGTTTAGTGAAACTCGGTATTGCGTACGATGAAAGCTATCGAGGAAGCTCGCGATTTCGTGTAAAGCAAGACAAGCAAGTGTTGTTTGTAGAAAAATATTCCTTTGATGATTTATATAACATAAAAGTCTCGGGTGTTACATTCTACCCCCCTTAAAATGAATTTCGCCCTCGAAATTCGTCACTTTGTAACAAACAGATGAGGATACCTCTCCCTCATCATATCCTCAAGCTCCCATGTAGATTCTTATAATTGGTGGTTCCTCCATAAAACTTTCACCAATCGAGTGGTCTTGTTTTGTAGGACCTTTTCACTACGATCCAGAATCTCTATCGGTTGTTCTTCATAAGAAAAATCTTGCTTCAGCGGTACAACTTCTGAGCTGAGTACATGTGAAGAATCAGGTATGTACTTTCTCAGGAGAGATACATGGAACACATCATGAACTTGAGAGAGATTCGGTGGAAGCGCCAATCGGTAAGCTACCTTCCCAACACGATCCAGTATTTCGAAAGGACCGATATATCTAGGGCTCAACTTCCCCTTCTTTCCAAATCTCACGACCCTCTTCCAGGGAGATATTCGTAAGAACACTTTATCACCCACTTCAAACTCTAGGTCTTTTCTTCGGTTGTCGGCATAACTTTTATGTCGACTCTGAGCTGCTCTTATGTTTTGTTGAATAGATCTGACCTTTTCTGCCATTTTATCAACGAGATCAGGTCCTAATAGCCTTCTTTCCCCAACTTCATCCCAACAAGTTGGATTCCTGCATTTTTTTCCATAGAGAGCTTCATAAGGAGCCATCTGAATACTAGAGTGAAATCTATTATTATAAGAAAATTCCACCAAAGGTAGGTGTTGATCCCAACCACCTTTGAAATCCATAGAGCAAGCTCTCAACATATCTTCTAGAGTTTGAATTGTTCTCTCAGACTGACCGTCTGTCTGAGGAAGATAAGCAGTGCTGAAACTCAACTCTGTATCCAGAGTATGCTGAAGACTTCGCCAGAACTTCAAGGTAAATCTCGGATCCCGATCAGATATAATAGAAAGTGGTACTCCATGCAATCTTACCACTTCCTTTACATATATCCTGGCAAGCTGATCTATAGAGAAATCCTCTCTTATAGCAATGAAGTGTGCAGACTTTGTAAGACGATCAACTGTGACCCAGATAGCATTATTTCCTTTGGATGTTTTAGGAAGTCCTGTGACAAAGTCCATAGTGATGTTTTCCCATTTCCATTAAGGTATGGGTAACGTTTGTAACATCCCCTTAGACTTCTGTCTCTCAGCTTTAACTTGTTGACAAACCAAGCATCGAGAGACATATTCAACAACATCTCTTTTCATGCCATCCCACCAGAAGTATTCTTCCAGGTCCCTATACATCTTCGTGCTTCCAGGATGAATAGAGAATGAAGAACTATGAGCCTCATCCAGCAGCTCCATATTTAATTCAGGGATGGGAGGAACACAAACCCTATTCCTGAACTTTATTATCCCATCATAATCAAGGTTGAATTCAGGAACATTTCTCACCTTCTTTTGTAACTCGACATCTTCTTTCTGTGCCTCTTTAATCTTCACATGTATAGATGGTTGAACATTCATTTGAGAAAGATATGATTTTCCCCCTTCCATTATAATTCCAAGATCCATCCTTTGTAAATCCATAAATATTGGATCTTTTGTGATCCTCATCATGGATAAACTGGCATGGTCTTGTCGACTTAATGCATCTGCCACCTTGTTTGCTTTCCCTGGGTGGTAATGGATTGAGCAGTCGTAATCCTTAATCAGCTCCAACCATCTTCTTTGGCGCATATTCAGCTCCTTTTGTGTGAAAATATAATTTAAACTGTTATGATCAGTATAAATGTCACACCTTTCTCCATAAAGATAATGCCTCCAAATCTTTAATGCAAAGATTACCGCAGCTAACTCCAAATCATGAGTTGGGTAATTTTGCTCATGTATTTTCAACTGTCGTGAGGCATAAGCTATCACCATATCATTTTGCATAAGAACACACCCCAATCCCTTCTTGGATGCATCACTGTAGATCACAAACCTTTCTCCACTACAAGGCAGTGTGAGCACAGGTGCACTGGATAACCTTCTTTTCAACTCCTTGAAATTCTCTTCACATTCCTCCGTCCAAACAAACTTAACTCCTTTCCGAGTCAACTTGGTGAGTGGATTAGTTAATCGTGAAAAATCTTTCACAAAACGTCGATAATATCCAGCCAAACCAAGAAAACTTCGGATCTCGGTTACTGTTGTTGGTCTCGACTATCTTTCGATAACCTCTGTTTTTGCTGGATCCACAGATATCCCCTCTTTTGAGATTATGTGACCCAAAAATGCAACTTTTTGAAGCCAGAATTCACACTTGGTAAATTTGTCATAAAGCTTCTCCTTTCTCAGGGTCTTCAATATAATTCTCAAGTGATCTTCATGTTCTTCCTTGCTCTTTGAATAGACAATAATATCATCTATAAAGACTACCACAAACAGATCAAGATAGTCTCTAAAGACTCTATTCATTAGATCCATGTAGATAGAAGGGGAATTAGTAAGACCAAATGGCATCACTATAAATTCATAGTGTCCATACCTTGTACAGAAAGCTATCTTTGGTATATCCTCCCTTTTGACCCTTAATTGATGATACCCTGAATGAAGATCAATCTTGGAAAAGTATTGAGCTTCATGTAGTTGGTCAAATAGGTCATGAATGTGTGGGAGATGATATTTGTTCTTGATAGTGATCTTGTTAAGTTCTCGATAATCAATGCAGAGTCTCATTGATCCATCTTTCTTCTTAACAAACAGAACAGGTGCTCCCCAAGGTGATGCAGTAGGGCGTATGAACCCCTTATCAAGATTCTCTTGGAGTTGCTTCTTAAATTCCTGCAACTCAATTGGGTCCATTCTATAAGGGGTCTTTGAAATGGGCAAAGCACCCGGTACAAGTTCTATTGAAAACTCAACTTCACGATTCGGTGGAAGACCCGGTAATTCCTCCGGAAAGACATCATCAAACTCCCGTACAATGGGAATATTCTTAATCGTGAGTTTCTCACCAACCATTTGAGATAAATAACCTTCATTTAGTGGAATCAATACCCATAAAATGGACGAAATTTTTACTGGAAGGTTATGTTCATCGTTGCATCGATAGACGATCATAGATTGATCTGGAATATGAAATGTGACTTCCCTTATTTGGAAATTGATATGAGCTCCATGTAGAGAAAGACAATCCATGCTAAGAATCACATCAAATTCCACTATAGGAAGGATCACAAGATTTGCAGGAATCACTTTCCCACAAACTTCAATCGGAGAGGAATTATAAACTTTTGATGCGACTGTTGTGCCATTAGGTGTTGTCACAGCTAACTCAACATCTAATTGTTGAGGTAATATGGTGATACCCTTAGAAAATTCTTCAGAAATAAAAGAGTGGGTGGATCCAGAATCAAATAAAACATTTGCTACTTTAGAGTGGATGGTAAGTGTACCTTTCACCACATCGTTATCGTACTCCACATCGCTGATAGAAATTGCATGTGACTTTCCTTTGTCTTTAGCCTTAAGAGTTTGTTGACGTCGACCATCATCATCAACCCTTGGATTAGGGAATTTATTGGCATAATGTCCCATCTCCTTGCACTTGAAACATTGAAGTGTAGTAGGTTCATTCTGTGTATCCCTTACTTTGTTTGCATCATTAGACATCTTCTTCCCATCATCGCAGCATTCAAATGCCCGATGACCTTCTTTTCCACATTTGAAACATTTTTTTGTCCCTTTAAGACAACTCCCTCCATGTTTCTTTCCACACTTTGAGCATAAGGGAAATCTCATCTTCTTTTCAGTTGCTCTTTATATTTTCCTTTGAATTCCATTTTACTCTTCTTATCAAACCCATTTAACTGATGGGTTACTCCAATCTCCATATCAACTTTGAGAGCACATCGAACGATTTCCTCATAGCTATTGAAGTCCCTTATGGCTAAGGCCCTTCTAAGACTTGGTTTTAAGCCACTAAAGAATCGATCGATCTTACTCTCAGGTTGGATAGTAATACCAGAAGCATACCTTGAAAGTCTTGTAAAATTTGCTTCATAGGTACCAACAGATTCATCATCCTTTTGCTTCAGTTCAAGAAACTCTTTCTCCATCTTTTTTCGGAGAATACGAGGGAAGTACTTATTGAAAAATAAGTTCTTGAACTCGTTCCATTCCATGGAATCAATTTCATCCCTTTTCCTCGTATTATTAATAAGATTCCACCATTGATCAACATCACCTTCCAAATGATACACTGCTAAGATGACTTTATCATGCTCAGAACATTGAAGAACTGAAAATATTTTTTCAGTAGTACTAATCCATTGTTCAGCAACTAATGGATAAATAGACCCGCTGAATGAAGGTGGACGCTGCCTCATGAAGGATTCAACAGAATGTTGCTCCTTCCTTTGCTCATTTGGAAGTCTTGCATGATTCATAGCTTGAGAAAGTTGTGTGAGCATGGCTACAAGATTTTGCATTCCAGCTCCCATAAATTTTGGTTGCTCAGGGGGACAATCATTGCATTTCCCGTCGCATTCCGCATTAACACAGTTTCTTCGGGTTCTAGCCATTGACTAAAACCAAGAAGAATAGTGTGAGAAACACTAATTATAATAGGAAAACCACATAATCAAGAATAAAATTTCACACTTAAGGTCTTATCCTAGGTTATTCATGGCCATTTCTAAAACACTAAGATTGTGTTCTATGCTTAGACTTATCCTTAGGGTTCTTACTAAGGCTTTCACATCGTAGTTTCCAAAGGTTGACTATACCTTTCCTCTGATACCAACTATAATGACCCATACTTTACATACATTGTTATTACTTTGAAATTAAAGCATACTTATTACAACATATAACAAAAACCATGAAAGGACCGTATAGGTATAGTGTCTTTAGAAAACTGGGAAACATAAACAACTGGTTCATAAAGCGTCTACACTATCTCCCATTTATTTCATCATATCTATTGTCCCTTTTGGCATATCTTACTTAATAACCTTTTTCCTGACCTGGGGAAAGAAAACATACAAAAGGGTGATCTCAAATGCTCAGTAAGGGTAAACAAAAGAAATATCAATCACATCATATTCATAAGAACATAACTTTTGGAAATAGTAACCTGCAAAAGAGAGCATAATTTCATAACATGGGATAAATCATAGTAGTGAAAAGTAATCCCAATAATCATGAATTAAAACATGAAACCTTATGGAATACACACATAATCATAGAGAATCATTTATTATTAGTCAAGACTCATTTCCAAGACTATCTTAGTGGAAAAAGTCCATTTCTGAACCGAGTTCACTGCCCGTTTCAGTCCTGTCTCACTGAACCGGTATAACCTACTGTTCCAGCCATGTCTATCTCATGAGATATATAATCTTTACCCAATGCATTGGAGGGAGATATAGGTCCCACCCATATCATAATGATACCATTCTTATGTGTTCCACAAAATCATAAACCATACATCATAGCATAACCCATGTAATAAAAATAGGAATCTTAAACATCGTGAAATCATAAAACAACTCATATAAAATAAAGGAATTCATAAAAATAATTCCATCACAACATAATAAAATCAATTTAATAATAGGGATAGAAACAGAACCCTTTATTATCTTAGATGGAAAATAATTTTGATAAAACACTTGAACTCCATTCTTGAGGAAAATATCCTTTCTACTTCAAAAACACTTTCCTTTCTTTAACATGTCATACAATTTTAAACTCAAAGAAGTTGATTAAAAATAAACTTGGAAACTTGTAAAGGAAGATTCTTGGAAATAATGTTTTAAAAATCCATTCATGCCGTATAAGTTAAAAAAAATATTCTTGGTACATTTGTCGGAAAATTCAAAAAGTACCTCATACGAAAAACGACAAAAGATTCCTTTCATATCCTTTACTAAAAACTCACCGAAGGGTAAAATTGGATTTAAAAAATTGTAGGTGGATGGAAATAATATTACATATTGAGGAAACATGGATGTGGATGATAAAATACACCCCAGTAAATACTAAAGTATAAACAATCTCGGATAAAAATGAGATTGTGATATTTCCCTTACCTTAGGTCCAATATGATTTGTACATGTCCGAACCTCCTGTATAATTATTTAAATAATGTTATTGACTTATTCCAGAATCATACTTATTTTTATGATATCATATTTGGTCATATTCTTAGCTTCTTAGTAGTAATATTTCATTGCTACTTGTTATTCGGGTGTTTATAACTTTTTGTTCTTATGCGTGTTTTGTCGAATAAATTCTTATTATTCTCTTGAGGTTATAGATAAATCATTTCCAGAATGGTATTAATGTACTATATATCATATTTATTCATTCAATTCATTTATATAATCATTATTCAATGAATATCATGTAGAACGAATGGAATCACATCGTGGAGACGGTATTCCGTACGTATGCACGAGCGATGATATCGTTCCCTTGATCGTGGAATTGTATTGGAGTGTATGTATACTATTTCAGAATCAATATCACTTTATAATAGTCATATATAGTTATTATTTACACCATTATACCCATCCAAGTAAGGTGGTGGTGGAAAATAGATTACACCACAACGTGGAGACGGTATTCCGTACGTACGCACGTGCGGTGATTTCTTTTTCCGTAGGATGGATAGATGGTGAAATAGGGTTGTTTCATACTTATAATAACATATCAGTATATGCGTGATACTGATGTTATTACTTCATAATGAAACAACTAAATACGAATAAGTGGAAGAAGAAATAATGATGAAAGAATCGGTAACGGACATTACCTCTTCTTTGAAGTGCTTCTTTGAGACCTTCTTTTAGGGCACTAAAATTGGTCTTTGAAGAATACCAGGACCTCTAGGATGTATCTAGGGAAGTGGAGAGTTGAAATTGGCAGGGGTTGGCCGAGCTTGAAGGCTCAAAGTGGTGTGAGGAAGAGGGGGAGGAGGTGCCCTTTTATAAGGGAGGAGAGGGGCTCCTTTGGAAAAACTAAAAATATTATTTTATTATAAAGTCAAGTTCGGTTTTAAATAGCTTAAAATTTATTTATCTCGGAGATAAGGTGGGGATGGGTAGAAATACTCTAATAATATAAAATTTAGACAAGTTTAGGTTCCTATTTTAACCTTATCATTTAGATTTAACATTAAGTTAAATAATTTTACTTTTACCGTGTCTTCTTGTGTTCTTATACTATAAGGTTAATAAACTTACTATAAGCAGCCAAACGAACCCCAAGTTGTTTATTATTAATATATATAACCTTATCTAAGTAATTTTTCCGAACCTTAGATTTTTACGAATAAAATAACAATTACTAATATAATATTTGTTTTAAAAACTATTTTATGTCAATTTTGACACTATTTAGTAATTGATTTTTGTGAAACTCATAACAGAATTATTAGTTCAAAAAAAGTTAATTAAATAAATAATAACATATCATATTAACCTAGAAAATTATTGGAATTCATAAAAAGTCTCAAATTATATTTATTTTGGTGTTTATAACATCAATTATGTCAATATTTCATTAATAAGATAATTACTGCATCATCTTTGTGTCATAAATAAATTAAATTATTCAATGTATAAAAATTACAAATAAAATACCATTATGTAGGAAATCTTTCTATCTTTCTAATGAATATTTATAGTCGAATTTATCTTATGTATAACCACATATTAAAAATGATTTAGTTATTAAACTTTGATTTTAACTATTTTAACCCTTCTTTAAATAAATTAATAATAAATGTCCTAATCTAATCCAAGTGGTCCTAAATGGTCATATTTTATTCCTAAGTTTGTTTTTTTTCGAATTACACTTGTCCAATAGAATTAGGACATGTGTTAGGGTAATAATAATATCATTTTTACCCTGAATTACCCTATTTACTTTTAACCGTGGTAAAAAAAAGTAAAAAGTTACTATTCACCAAAAATTATTTTCATCTCATTGAACCACATTTTAGTCCTTGATATTAACCGTGTCTCTCGGATTTTCAAAAGTCCACTCACAGAAGTGGTAAAATTAAGTTTTATGAAAAATTCAGTTTTTTTAACTACCACTTAGTGGTTTCACTATTCATCAAAAATTGAAAGTTTTCAGAAAAATACCAAAATTTCACCCTAGGATAATTTCGATATTACGAATCAAAAAATGAATTCCATTTTGAAAAATAAAATTTATAAAATTTCAAAAAGTGGTTATTACTATTCATAAGGCTAGTTTTAATAATATTTTAATAGTATATCATTGTTTAGTGAAACTCGGTATTGCGTACGACGCAAGCTATCGAGGAAGCTCGCGATTTCATGTAAAGAAAGAAAAGAAAGTGCTGTGTGTAGAAAAAAGATTCCTTTGATGATTTATATAACATAAAAGTCTCGGGTGTTACACGTATACAGGAGCTACTTCAGCTGCGGCAGGGCAACATGACAGTGGCGTAGTATTCAGTGAGGTTCACAGACCTCTCGCGCTACTCCACAGATATGGTACGAGACCCGTTCTTCAGGGCCCGAACCTTCGAGCAGGGGCTCAGGGGAGAGATTAGAGCTTCTGTTGTTTCACACAACATTCCGACGTAGATAGGGGTGTTGGAGTGAGCCCTCTTAGTGGAGAGTTTCCTTGCTGAGTAGTCTCCAGCAGTAGGACCCACCACTAGCTGACATGCAGAAGAGTCTTCTGTAGTAGGCAGTAGACAGATGATGCAGAGGTCCAAGAGGACCAGACCTATAGGTGGTCGACCGCGTGACTTAGGGTCGGTAGTGCGAGGCACCAAGGGGAATGACAGAGCCAGACCTCCCATGCAGTGTTACTCCTGCGGCGGGATTGGTCACATGGCACGTGACTGTCTGACCCGCCATGCAGATGACCAGCAGTTAAATGAAGAACCTCCCAGGTAGAGGCAGAGGTTCGATCAAGGTAGACCTCTAGGAGCTGAAGGCCGAGGGAGGGGAGCTGGCTGTGTAGCTGGAGGTGGACGACGCTTCGAGGTGTTGCCACCACCACCACCAGGAGGTCCACCCCGACCGTAGGGAACAAGTGGACATGGGAGAGCTCAGCTTCAGGCAGCAGAAGCTTACGACTACGGAGCTCTGGAAGCGAGTGGACAGGAGCGGAACTAGTGGCATATATCTAGTTCCATGTTGTTGTTGTTACATTTGTGTCTTTATACCATGAGCCGCAATAATATAAAGACACTTACCTTTGTGACGTTTGCTTTCCTATCCTTTTGTTTGGTTGATACTGAGTGGTCCCGGTTAAGACTGTTGACTTGTCCCTCACTTTCCAGATTTCTATTGGAGGAGACCCAGTGACCTCACACTGATGCCGACAGTGTGACTTGACCCTTGGAGGCGAGAGTGATAGTTGGATCTCTTGGTAGTAACATCGAGGCCTTACAATGTCATCCATGGCATGAATACATCATTCATGTCCAGATTGAATGTATTAGGTAATGAACGTGGTTCATCCAGGGGATGAGACTGAGTTTCTCTTTTCGGAAAAGGAGAAATTTTAGAAGCTCTTTCAGATCATAGGCAAAGAAGGTGCAGATCATCCAGGAGCGGATGAAGACTGCACAGTGCAGTAAGAAACAGGAAACTGACACCAGTCTTAGAGACTCGGGCATGTTAAATGTTTGAAGAAGTGGAATCTTTAAGGAGAGATGAGTCTGCGAAGCAGCAGATATGGAGGCAGAGCTAGGGGAACAGCATGAGGTGGTCTACGTTTTAACATGCTACAACCACCCTTCTTAGTTGTCCCCGCCAGGCTCAGGGAGCTGGAGGGTAGGGGAAGAGGGTAGCTGCGTGAGGTCAGGGAGAGTGACCCGATGGCTCTAAGAATGATTCGAGGATAGTCTGTGTTCACTTTTAGCTGCCGTAGTAATAGACGTTGATACGAATCATTCCTTATTTCCACAAATCTTGTCCCAGACCTAGAGTTTCCGGTAATCCATATACTTGACCCTCACGTCTGGGTATACCTTGAGAGAAGACTCAATAATCACACTTACACCGACAGTGTGGTCAGACCCTCGAGGAGAGAGTTTCGGTTGGAATCTCTTGGTGGTAGCGTCGAGGCCTTACGACGTTGGTTTGAGTATGGACTGGGCAATCACAGTTCATACACAAATTGCTGGTATTAGGCAAAAAGGTTGTGGTTTAACTACGACATCGGGATGAGTTTTCCTTGGTCAGTGAAAATGAAACCCCAGGCAGCACAGGATAAACTCATGCATAGGAGGGTGCGACCGATCACTCTTGAGTCGGTCAAACTTACCCTCGTGGCAACAGTCGTTTTGAGTTCCAGTTATAACAGGAATTGGAGACCTCTAGAGTTCAAGGATGAAGATCACGTCCTTATACGGGTCTCACCACGACGAGGTTTATAGAGATGTGGCCAAGGCGGCAAGTTATCTCCGAGGTTTAGTGGACCATTCCTAGGTCCTCAGTTGGGTAGGCGGGGTGGTTTACTGCTTGACCCATACACCTTAGTCGCACCAGGTACACAACGACTTCCATGTATCTCAACTGAGGAGATACATGCGTGATCCTTCACATATCATCGACCATGGGGAGATGGATGATGGCGATGGGGTGTCTTTCACGGAGGTTCTAGTGGGAATCAAGGATCGACAGGAGCAGGTCCTACGAGGATGGTCGATTCCTCGGGAGCACTTTCACTACCAGTACGGGAACCTCCAGGTAAGCACATGAGAGCGGAAGGCTCAGATGCGTGCTTAGTACTGATTTTGTAACCCTAGTTTGTGTTAAAGAATTACGAGGATGTAAAGCCCTGATGTGGGAGTAATTTAAAGACCCGTAAAAAATTCAAGGGAATTTTTTTTCTAAATTTTCTTTGTGATTTTACAAGAACGCATTTTCTGATGGCGCCTGATTTTGAGGCCCGGTGTTCCCTGAATTAATTTCCGAAGTTAGGCTCGGGTACGTTCAGTGAACGAACGAGCGGGTTTTTCTAACTTTTGAACCGGTGCTCGGAATCGAATTCCGAGGGCACCGATGGAACCGTAGTGCCGATAATTGCTTAGGAACACCTTTTCTGGAGTTGCGTTTTCTTAGGTGTGGTTTTTAATTTTTGTGGTTAAGTTAAGAAATAAAATAAAGGTGGTGCGACAATTTATTTTATTTTACTTAAAGCGGCTTAACCTAAGTTAAGAGGATAAGTTGGGACCCACAATATCTTACCCACTTGTTAGGATATTTGAGAGGGTTGGCCCACATGAGCCCCACCGTTTCTTTCCTTCTAAATAACGCACCCGCACGCCCCCCTTTTTGATGAAGTCAACTGTGCGTTTATTCTGGTTGAGAAACGCCTCATTAAATTGGGCGGTTAAATCGTTACAATTAATTCATTGAATTAATTGTTCGTTTCATTTCTTTTTTAAATTCAAACGGGTCATGTGAATTTATAAAATAAGAAAACTCTTATTTTATTTCTATTGGAACTTGTGGCGTGGAGGGGATTTGGAGGAAAGCTTTCTTCTTTGACGAAGAACGCGAAGAACGCAAAGAACGCGAAGAACGCACCGATATCCGACGAAGAACGCCAAATCCTCGGAAATCAACGATGCTCCTTCCACGACGTTTCTTCTGCGACGATCCTTCTCTTCCATGACGATCCTCTTCTTCTACGATGGTTAATTCCACGACGAACTCTCGTTTGACGACAACGTTGAGGTAGGGAATTATGTTTGAGAATGATTTTATTCCCTTGATTCTTTCATTCTAAAGAAAACAAAGAACATAGAACAACTTATTATCTAGTTGATCCGCGAACGTTTTCCATGCGGTTTGGGAATAATTTTTTGTGGGAAGTTGTGGGGGCTTATTTTATTGTTGATCGCGATCTCATCTGTCGCCTTTCTTGGTTTCAGTTTGGGATGCCTGTTATCATACTAACGGGAGGAGGTCGGACCGCATGAACACGGCCGACCCTCCTTCCCCCCCTTGTTGTTTGAATTTGTTGCGGCATGAGAAAGGCAGCGCGGTGCCATTGCACCGCGTGGAAACGAGAAATAACGCGGAGAAGAAGGGCGGCGCCATCGTGCTGCGCCGTTGAGGCCGAACGAAACCACGGGCGGAGTCGGGGCCACAGAGGCGACTTGAAGACTCTGCAGTTTGTTGTCGAAGTGCGGATCGGCGGACGATGGTGAGGCGGGCCGCAAAGGTGTTTTAAAGCCGCCGTAGTAAAGGTCGGTTCCCAAAAGGACCGTTGGAAAAAGTGGCGAGCAAAACGGACCACTGGAGTGCGTTCGGTGGTCCGCGGAAGACTCCAACGGCGTGCACGCCGGCACAGCGGCGCCGCCAGCCGGAGGTGGCGGCTGGCATCGGCGCCCGACGCACCGCCGGAAAGGGGCCGCCATGGCGGAAGCCGTGACGACGGGTGGCTAGTCCTGCTGCCGCGCGTGACCAGAGGGACGCGGCATCACGCTGCGTCCGTTGACATGGAGCGGACCCCGCGCGGGGGCCGCAGTTTCCTCCAGGGGGCTGCCCCCCCTTGCGCGGCCGCTTGGCCAGTGCCAGTGAGCCGGGCCGAGCCGCCCGACCGGACCGCCAGGCCGGGTTGCGCCCAGGCCGGGCCGGGCCACGCCAGCCGGGCCGGGCCGCGCCCCGTCGGGTGGGGCCGCGCCGGGCTGGGTCGGACCCGGACCCGGGTCGGGCCGGGTCGGTCCGGGCTCAGACCCCCCCATTTTCGGACCTCTTCGGTCTTTCGCCCATAACTTGGGCTACAGACCTCCGATCGATGCACCATCAGTTGCGATGCGATCCTTGGATTGAGGAAATCGTTTCGGTATTTTACACTCAAGGTTTCGGAGAACTTTGGTTTTGGCCGGGTTGGTTCAGATACGAAACCAACCGGGCCCTCGGAGCGGAAACGCTTATATCTTGAGATTCGGACGTCCGATTGACATGCCGTCGATTTTGTTGGTTTCCTCTTGATGAGAAGGAACTTTTGGCTTACTCCGCACGAGGTTTGGATGCTGTCGGAGTGCGCTCAGGTTGGTTCGCTCACGAAACCAACTAGGCCCCTGGAACGAAAAAGCCAATAACTCACAGACCAGACGTCCGATTGACGCGCCGTCTGTCTCGTTGAATTCCTCTTGATGTGATGGAACTTTTGGCATACTCCGCCCAAGGTTTGGATGCAGTTGGAGTATGGCCATGTTGTATTGTACCTGAAATTTAACCGGGCCCATGGAACGGAAAAGCTGATATCTTTCAGACCGGACGTCCGTTTGACGAACCGTCAGCAGCGTTGGTGATCACGTTGAGAAATAGTCCCTATGAGTATACCCTTTGAGAGTTCGGGGTACAGTTGAGATACGGCAGGGTTGGTTCGCACGCGAAACCAACCGGGCCCTTGGGATGAAAAGGCTAATAACTCACAGACCGGACATCCGTTTGACGCGCCGTCTGTTGCGTTGAGACCCCTATGACGAGGAGGTCCTTTGAGATACTTCTTTTTGGGACTTGTGTTACTTGGAGTATCGACCTGTAGCTTGTGGAGCGGACCCTCTCAGAGACGAGCATACAAAGTACGGAGACCATGTAGCTAGCTGTGACCGATGACTGCTTGTCCGATTCGATTCGGAGTGACTAGCATAGCCCAGTGGGGAGCACTACTTTGTGAGGTGGCAGACCCATGTCGGAGGAGCACTACTGTGTGAGGTGGCAGACCCATGGTGGAGGAGCACTACTGTGTGAGGTGGCAGACCCGCGGTACTCGATAGGAGGAGTACCACAGCAGTCTTAGGTTAGTGAGCAGTACCTCGGAGTTGTGACATGATCACTGTACACTCCAGAGACGGACTCATCAGCAGTTACGGTTTTGATAATGAAAATCCTAGTTTGAGCTGAATCTTTGACCTTTGTGTTTACCTCATGATTGAGAAGGGTCACTTGATAACTTAGGTATATGTATAGGCATATAACTGGGTAGTGGTTATCCGATGATTTCATAATCTTGTGTTTCCTCATGATTGAGATGGGTTACTTGATAACTTAGGTATATGTATGGGCATATACCTAAGTACAGGTTATCTATTGAGATCTTCTTTGTGGTTATCCTTGTTGGTTTTAGTGAGACCTTGAGGGTCTCGGGGTCCCTACTGAGTATCGTTATACTCACCCCTGCACGGTCTATGCCCGCACCTCGTTGTGTTTGTTGCAGATGACGGGCAGTGCTGACGGAGGCCGAGTGTTCGAGGAATGGACGGTACCCGGAGGTGGACCACCCAAAGAGTCAATATCCAGAGGTGGACTTCACAGTGATACGACACTCGGAGGGGGTTGACGGGAGAGATCATTGAGGAGCTGCACTATCTGTACCTACCCTTCAGGTAGGATCCGTGGTGGATGATCCAGGAGCTGCACTATCTGTACCTACCCTTCAGGTAGGATCTGAGGAGGACGACCCAGGAGTTGCTTCCTTTCTTCCAGCTGTTTGTATTTTTCTGTTGTACTTTTGTTCAGTTGTAGCTGTATTTCCTGTTGGGTTTGTATTCTGGCCCATTTACTTTTCAGCACTTTCTTTGTACTTAGTGTTTTACTTCCACTTTTACTATGTGGTATTTTGTTACTTTTATAAAGGCAATACCTTCCCAGTTATCGGGATTTACGCCTTTGGTGATAGTCGCCAGCCCCTATCCTATGGAAGGTGGGCTTGGGGTAGTCACGGCACGGGCCTCGAGGATGGGTCGTGACATTGTCAAATCAGTAAAAACCTCTATCTCTGGTTATTTTAGTGAAGAAATTCAAAATTTCTAGGATTATGCTACTAAAGAATAGGTATAGTGTATCCATCTTCCTTTTTCTATGATTTCATTTAGAGATGCACTATAAAATTGGTTGTACCCCCAATAAAATCTCACAATTATGAGATGGAAATGGAATAAAGTAGTGAACTTGAATGCCCTTATGGATATGTCCTTCATGATTAAGTTGATAATTATTTTCACACAAATCCTAGGAAATGTAAGAAATAAATTATTTCTTGATATCTATCCTATGATAAACTTAAAAATAATAGACCTCATATCTCTTTATCTGCTCATAAATAATAGGCACAAAAGGCGGAGTCCCTTGTTTCCAATTCTGGATCTCTGAATTCCAATGAAGCTTAGGATGTGAGGCCTAAAATTACTAATGTGGTTGGGGGTAGCTATGCCTAAAGTCCAACAAGAGTATGGGAGACAATATCATGGTGATAATTTCATCTCTTATTTCACTTTTTCTATTGAGCTAATTCATATGGTTGGTTCCTCTTATGTGATTGCTGGTCTATATCCTAAGAGTGGGGATTCTCTTATAGTGAAAGGGAGTGATTGGGGAGTACGAACTCCTACTTTCTCTTGGAAAGTGTCCATTTTTAGGTGTTAAACTAACTCTAAGAGTATAAAAATCTTTATTTATACCCCGTCGATGTATATGATCTATACAGTGGTTGACCATAAGACTTCACTCCAAGATGGATTCTTAGAGTTAGGGGAAAAGATAATTTAAAACTTGAGACTCCTTAGGATTACTCTAACTCCAATTTAAATTAAGACACTATAATTAATTCAATAGTTTTTCATCCTTATAGTGGACAAGGAACATGTATATAAGGAGGCTTCTTCCCCTCACACCATTATTCTTGGAACTAAGACTAGGCAAGAGGTCTGGTTCGAAGCTGTGAAGAGTTACATCCCTAAATCTATGGTGGTGTCTACAAATGACTTTTCTCTCCTTGATTCACTAAATTAAGATTGATAAATTGGTAAGATGGAAAATATTGAGGTTTATAATGAATTTTCATTCCTATATAAACCCTATTAAGTGGATGAAATTCATGCCCCTATTGAAAAAGTTAATAGATGTGAAAAAGTGAACTAGGATGATGTTATTGAAAGTGACTCAAGAGACTCAGATGATCCTGATTTAACTTGTTAGAAAGTGAAAACATGGAGGATAGTGTGGAATATAAGAATTTGTGGATACAATCATAGCTGAATTAATTAGAAGGATTTATGTGATGAAGTACAAAAGGCTATGGCTGAGATTATCAAAAGGCTAGGTCTATGACTTTTTTATAAGCGACAAGTGTAGGATTGATATTTATGACCATATCTTCTATGATTTTATGTTTTTCTATTTTAATAAAATGGAACAATCCCTATTTTTTTAAAAAAAATTATAAAATGATAATTTATAATAATTTATCGAAAGATAATTATTCTTAAGTGAAAATTTACACATGCGTTGACCTAAAAAGATAATTTGGAAATTTTCCAGGAGGGAGAAAATATAATCGTATGTGATATTTTAATGATAATTTTAAATTTATCCAGGAGAGAAAATGTATCATCACATGTGATATTTTATTTGACTTTGAAATTAATAGCCAATTTTGTTTCTAGGAACCTTTTCCAAACCCTGAGCGTTAACCTGTCAACGACTACGATAATAAAGCCTATGAGTACATGTTCTTGACTATTGAGGTTTCCACTATAGCTTTCAAACCACAAGGAGTAGTTTATCATTTTATTTTATGTCTAAAACATTGATATAGGATGTTCCTTAACTTCCTAGTCTCTCATTACAAATGTTTCCATGATATGATGATTATGTGGTCATATTGATATTCATGATTGACTTGTGATTGCATGTGGGTGCGTGTGTGGCCTGTTGTACCATATGTTTTTATTCTCTGAGATTGTTGTGATAACTTGATTTTGTGATTATGTTTGATTCATATGTTGTATATATGTTGGTTCTATATTTCTCATGATGTGTGCTATGGTTATTATCTTGTTATGCCTTGTCATGTTTTCCTTTGGAGGATTGGTATATTTCATACATGATACGTAGCAATCATGGTATGATTACTCCTTGGGGGATGCATGAATAGAGTCTGATGATGAAGAAGTTTGTACATGATAGCCTTTTAAATTAGTCTCTACTTGATGCCTTGTATATTATCTGTAGATGACTGACACTCGATGCCTTATGGATTCTGAGTGTCACTCAATTCCTTGTGGATTCCGAGTAGGTTGTAGATACTCAATGCCTTGTAGATTATGAGTATTACCTAATTCCTTGTGGATTTTTTGTATGTTACTCACTTGATTCTTTGTGGATTCCAAGTGATGCGCCAACTACCTTGTGGCTTGTTTTGGACTCTTATTGATATGCTGTACATTTACCATCATGTAGTTAAGGTAGGTATGAATAGGGGCTTGTGGTGGTTTGGATAGTGGATGATCACTCGATTTTGGATTGTAAATTTATATTTTTTATGCATTTATCATTATTATATAATACAATTCTATAATTGAGCACACCACATTGAAAACACATTGGTGGTGTCATATTGAGTCTTGTACTCATACCCTTCTCGGAGGTTTTGGTGTGCTTAAAGATTTCATAAGGGATCCAGTGAAGGGTATAGACCCTATAGTGGATGGTTAAGTAGAGAAGTGTGGTGATAGTAGTAGACAAGAGGGACTATCGAGGAATATACATGTGACTATTTATTTATTTTCTTCTTATTTCACTTGATAAGCTTTTCACTTTGGGAGTCACTTTATTTTTATGAAATTTATTCCATATTTATCCATTTGTATGTTTAATATCAACATTTATTATGTTGTTTATTATTTATTATTGATCCTATGACATGATACTGAGGTTATAGTCTCCCCACTCATAGAATCAAACCCTCACTTCTAGTTAAAATCCTCTTTCGTATGGGGAGACATTCATGAGGTCATGAGGAATTATAGATTAGACCCTGTGGTTCATGTTGGGATGTTACAACCCAAGTACTCCCTTTTCCATCTCTTAGTTCCACTAGAAATACCCAGTCCATTCTCATTCCACACCAAACTATTGTGCTACCCTAAAAAATCCAAACGTACAAACTATTATATCCTAGTGTATAATCATGAATCACTTCCAATATTCTCATCTAACAACCCATTCCTATGGATTTTTATGTTTTCAAGCTATATCGATGTCTATTCACTCACTAAAACATATAACTAAGGTGTTAACCACTCCAAATTCCTTAAACCTACAATTCAAGGTTAACCCAAATCCATTTTTAAATCTTTACATAAACCAAGTCACTTAGAGGTACATTAAGTGTAACTAAAGGTCATGTACATTGGTGGAATAACCACTGATCATATCTGTAATTAGGAAACTATAAGTAGAATGATCATTCAACTCTTAAAAGTATTTTCTCTAGCCTATGACACAAATTGGAACTCACCTAGTATATATTCAAAGATATTGATCTCAAATACCATAATAAAAACATGAAACATTCATACATACAAGTAAAACATTTTTAATTATTAAACAAACCACCAAAATATATTTCATTAGAGTTAAGTTATCCAGTCTCATTAATTGGTGGATGAGAACAAAACATGCCCCACCCAATAGATAAACCTTTACATTTCACTTATCTTTGTACAACCATATAATCCTTCAATCTATCTCAATTGAGGGCCCATATTTCATAATTTTCATATAATAAGAAAAATCCAATATTTTTTAAACCTCAACCAATGACATGATTAGTAACATAAACCACAACCCCTAGATTAGATCCAGCTTAAGGCTAGTGTAAGAAATGTATCAAAGTATGAAGTTTCTCATGCTTGGTATCATGCATATCCTTATGTATGGGTTTTCAATATGAAATATGTTCCCATAGTATACTAAATATATATTGTATGACACTCCATGTGGTATTCTTCGAGGCTCATCAAGAACAAAAATATTCTTTTTTTGTCTTAAGAGATTATTCTATACCTATATATGAAATCCTACCCATGATAACCTCAACATTTCATCACAAACTGTAATAATCATGATGAAAATAATTTATCTATAACACAAAGTCATACTTTGAGAGATTAATTTAACCTACACTTCATGCATATACATAACCCAAATAAAAGAGTGATAAAGTAGAAAATTACTTTTTATAACATGATACATTCCATATTCTTTAAATCCTTTAATAATATTAACAAACCCATATATAAGCACCCATAGAATCATATCCTATATGATGGACTACTAGAGAGTCCTTATTCTGACTTCACTTTTAGGGTTTTGTTAAACTCATCATATCAATATATAATTTTTCCACATATCTATGTGACTATCTTATGAAAACACCCACTAAAAAACATTAGTGTATAATATTTATGAATAAATATTGTTTCAAAAATAATGAGACTAGGAATTATATTCCTAATTTTGAACTCTTTAAGTAACTATTTAAACATTTTTACTTCAAAATATCCTATGTTATGATGTTAATGACATTAGTTATCTTATTAAAACTATTTTTAAGTTTATTATCTATATTTTTATTTTATTTTTTCCATTTAAAAATTTCTTTAAGGTCATTTTGGTAAAGAGAATATAAATATTTACATTAATATCTTTACTTAAACATTCTACAATCTTTTATAATATAAAGTGACTTTGAATTTGAATCTAACTAGTGTAATTTTTTCTAATTCGAACTTCTCTAAGTCCAAACATACTATCATGACATAACCCCCACTGAAAACCCCTCTTGGGCTGTCACAATAGATGAGAGTTACCCTATAGGCTCTCCAATAATTATCCCTAGGTTGGGGACTAGAACCAATGGTATATAACATGTAAATGTGGGGAATTAAACCCATATATCCCAATAATATAATATAAAATCACCAATAAACACCATAATATATAATAATACAAGCCCCCAATAATCCATAATGCATGACATATCATAAAAACACAAGTATTCAAATGAAGATTCTAAATAAAAGTTCTTGGCATAAAATATATAGTCAACACCATACTCCAAACTAGTACTACCCATCTCAGTCACCAAACTCACCTTGGAAATTAGAAAAATAGATTATATATATAGGGTGTGAGAATAAAATGTATAATAAGTAGGATAAATCTCAATTATTCTCAAGAAAATGTGGAAGAAGAATATTAATTCTGAAGGGAACAAATAATAGAACAAACAAGCACTTATCAGTTCATATATCACCCAACCTCCCTAAGGCTCTCTCAATAAAGAAACACAGTCTAGTATAATAACGTAATATCAAAAATGTAATAGAAAGGGTACCCCAAAACCACTTTGAAATTAGTTTTTCACTCTCACATTCCAACATCATGCATCCCATGCTTCCAATCCCTTACACAACCATTATAAAACACACCATACCAATTCAGTCACCTATAATGTGGGTTAGACCACAACACTACTTACCCTAACCTTCTTCAGGGTCCTACATCTTATTTTGGCACTGGCCCTGCCATACTATAACTATAACCATAAATTCACATCACATATCCAAACCATAGTAGGGTATTATGAACATGGTGGGTATCCACCCCATTTTATCATCCTACCATGCATGAACCCCATATAACATCATCACCACATCCATATAACAATTTATCCATAGAAAACTTAGAAGGGAGAGAAAGGAAGAGAGATTAGTCATCTATATATTTCCTTTCCATTCTGGATATTTTGGTAAAACAACCATAACCCAATATATTTGAGCTGGTAAGGTTATTTTACTAGGGTGGGGTGTTTACGAAATCTGAATAAAATAAAATAATAATATTCCACAGACAAACCCCAACTTAGCAGGTTCATTCAAAAGTAGTACTAGCACAACTAAAACAAATAACCATGTATTCCTCCCCATTCATTGTCACCACTTCCAACCATTACTTCCCAAACAAGTATTATTTCATAAATAAAATATATCCACTAAAACCATGAATTATTTCCCATTAATCCACAATATCAATTTAATTCAAATAACTGACCTGTCTAGATTTATTGTATTACCAAACATGTTAAATTTATAACACCATTCGTTTCCATATTTCTTAAAACTTTGTTTTGGACAATACCCATGTTTATTCATGAATTATTCTTTTATTTTTATCCCTTTTCTTATTCAATTATAGTCCCCAAATTTTACCATTTCATTTTAAAAATCATGTTCCACTATAATCTAAAAAAATAAAAATAACCGCATGAAATAACCAACCATGTCATTACCCTACAAGAACACCCACATTAACTCTTTCCAACCGTGGAATGAAAATTACATCCATGTTTTATAATCCACACAATTCGACTAACCACTACACACTAGTGACCATCCCCAATCATGCCAACCAAGACACAACCTCACCATCCAACTCATCCCATAGTCCCAAACTAACCATAACAAATTCCCAACTAAGGACAAAAAATACATTAATAAACAAACAAAGATTACCAATAATAGTGACCACTACATCCCCCTTTCCACTTTTTAAGAAACATTATTTTATTACCAAATTCCACAAAACAAATTTAATTACCATCTTAAATGTCACACCTTGACCTAAAACTATTCTATTATTTTATTTATTTTTAAGTCCCTATTTATTTCTCTTCTCTTTTGGGTGTTTTACCTTTGAAATTGGGAGTTTGTGGGAATTTATAGCATGTCGCATGGTTAAGGCAGTGGTTTTCCAGACCATGTAGTAACTGTGTGACACTTTTTGAAATTTATAACCTATCCAATCACAAGTTTGGTACATAATATTCCAAACCATGCAACCAACCCATGAGGGGTTCTCTAGGATCACAGAAGTGGGTGCACGGTTGGAACTTATTTTTTCCAATCATACGACCAAAACTGTGAACCATATACTTTTAAAAAAAACTCTTAATTTAATTAATACCCATCCCCATTACTAGTGTGACCCTCCTATCCACCCACTTTCTAGAACCACGCCTAATAGGGGTCTTCTGACGCATTACCTACTCCCCTTCTCCCATCTATTTTGGGCCATTTTCCCCACTGATTCATTATGTGATAAACTTCAGTAAGTTTATATGCCTCTCTTTATCCATCTTATACACCTATTTCTTGGTCCATTTTTCTCCAATGTGTTGAGTGAAAATCAGTAGAACTTTAAACCAAAATGGGTGTGTGTTTTGGTTGGTTATTAGTTCCTAGGGTTCATGAAGGTTTATTTGATGTCTTTTGTTGCAACATTTGTCAATGACGATGACTTGTGGCCACCTGAAGATAGATTGCATGCACATAAAAAAGTAAGCTTATATATGTATACCCTTCTTTTAAATATTCCTTCATGGTTATGGGAATATGTTAATTGGATCAAGGGGTGTATATATTTATATCCACATGTTTATGTGTATGTAAGTGTGAAGTGTTCATCATCCAAGGAATCTTGGATTGAGGTAGGTTTCTGCTATGAATTTGCCTTTAAATTTTGGAATTAATGATTTCTTGATGTTTATACCATGTTTTGATGATAGTTAAAATTTTATATTATTTCTAAATTTTATTTAAAATAAAATAAAGTTTTTTGACATTTGAATAAAATGGTTTGAAATTGTTTTATATGGCCTTTCACACAAAGTATTCATTGAAATGCTCAGTTGGCCTTTATAAGTGGTTTGTGGTTATTAAATGACGACTCAAATTTGAAAACAAGTTTAACAAATTTTATTAGGTTATAAGTGGTGTATTTTGATCTCTTTGAAATGGGTTGTGACCCAAATAATGTTTGAGGCCCAACTGGATCTTTTTAAAGTTGGTTTTATTTTGAAAACACTTCTTGGGATGTGTCTCTTTACTTACCATTATAAGAGAAGAAGGTATGTCCTCAGTATGGGACCTCCATTGTATATTAGTGTTTTAAGGGTAGGCTAAATTCATTGGAGTGGTTTTTGAGGGTGATTCTTGTGTATGTGTGTTCTGTATTTCTTATTTTTATAATTTATATATGGTTTATTTCTTGATACTCAATGGATCAACCCCATTTTAGACATAACACGAGAACCTAACATAGCTAGTGGATTATTTAAAAATTCTTGCTGCACTAGTTCATGATTATTCTATGGAAAGTGGCACTTTATTATAATTTTATTACATTTAAAAGAAAGGATGATCCTCTATAGGTTGGTACATCTCCTTTAATACAAAATAATCTAAAAAAATGTTAATTATATGGATGACTCATACTTGGTTATCCTATACTAGGAGGATTAAATATACTACCACATAGTTTTCCACTAATATATCTTAGCCATTTCCTATGGTAACACTTGGATTTCCTACATTTAAAGGTCATCTTACTAATCCCCATTTTCTACTACATGGGAGGTATCCAGGATGAGTTTGAATTCAATAATTTCCAGCTGAATCCTCAGGTGGATAACGAAATCTTCCCTCATAAAGGTGGGGACCTCTATAAATAATTCGTTTTCCTCATTCAGGGAAATACCCAATTTAATCACCCAAAAAACTTTAAAACAATGTAAAAATACTCAATCTTGAAAAAATTTGTTAATCAAGGCTTAATTCTCTCTTACTTATCGAAATATTCAAGGTTCATGGTGTGGAATGCATAGTTATTGACCTTCCCAATCATCAAGTTCACTAGCTAATGGTGTAGCTTCCTATCTTGTCTCCTATTTGACCTAGAGGGGTGTGATTGATAAGGCCACAAATTTTCTACCACACCATTATATAGATCACCGATTTTTCAAAAATTTCATCCAAAATAAAGTTAGCATTTATATTCTAGGGAATATTCATAATCAAGTAAAATTTTAAATTATAGAGAAAGTTTCTTGACTATATGCCCCATCTGGTTTGATTCTAATATAGAGGAAAGAACTAATCTGGCATGAATGATGTGTTAAAATATTGGAACGACAAGAATGAAGTCATTCGTCACTATGATACAGGAGTAGTGATTCTTGGTGATTTACCTTCCACACCGATGTCAGAATATTTTATGATTAGGGTAGCAGCTGAATATTTCCACTATGTAAGATCAATCTCTATCCCCATAATTTTTGTTAGTTCCCCCTCATGAGTGTTGGGAAATTTTAATTCTTACCCTTCTTCATCACACATATGGATAGTGATAAGTTCCTTATGGCTCATTAGATCCCTAGAATCCTACTCCTCTATGAGGCCAAAAAATGAAACAATACTTTAGAAATTATAATAAGAAATTGTAGTAGGGACAAGTGAAATATATGTAATGAAATATTATATGATTCAAAGGTAGCAATGATCTAATCTTCCACCTATGTTATAAATCTAAAGACCACATATTCTTGGATTAATTCAGTTACTACATTGTTTATTAGATTGAGTCCTGAAGCACTAGAGGTAGAATCCACTACCATGGACCCTATGATTTCTAAGGGTATCATTGATACCATAATGAGAGGCTTGTAGACCTAGTGCATTGGATAGAAATGAGAAAATTAGTCTAGTCAATATAATGTTCCCCAAGAACATTAAAAATTAAATAGTTTTTGATTTTACCTTCAAAATACTATTATAGGTGAATATTCAGCTCCCCACCATTTTATAAGAACCACTCATCACCTATGGTTGAGAAAGACACATATGTTTGATAAGGTATAGCCCTATAAAAAAATAGGAATGGCGTGGTTTTATAATATACTCATTTAAATTATTTGCGCCTGAGGAGATGTATTTTTTTCTTTCTCGGTGCATGATAAAGGGGATGCTTTGATGTTTTATTACTCAATTAATCTTGAATAAGTTATAAAATAGGAGTGAGTTCTGCTCCTAGTATAACCATGAAATATTCAAGATCTTGAAATTATATGGTCCAATGAGATCAGTCTCGAATCATTAGCAAAAATGTTCTCTATACCCCCAAGATTCTCCACTTTCCCCACATCACTTCCCAAATAGTATTCATCACCGTAATCCATTTACTCCATGTCTCTAGGTAGCCCAATGACCTATGGAACTCTATCATCTTTCCTGCTGAGCATGGTTAACACTTAATTGGTGAAAAGACCCTCTTGTCCGTGAGACCACACTATATCCTTCTTCTCATCAATGTAGTCCATGTATTCCATCCACGAGACTGCCAATAATGATCTGATGAATCCAATTTTAGATATATACACCCTTTTTGACTACAGTTTCCCTATAATATTCTCTGTATGAGGAATATATGTAGTTCATCCCATAATTTCCATGATCCACAGAAGGATTCAATTATTGGTATATCCTTTACTAATCAAACCATATTCCGAAAATATATCCTAGGATAAGTATAAGTGGTTTTTAAAGATATTACTTAATATTGGGAATACCCCATAGGGTTTCATTCATCTATATCTATGAATGGGACAAAGGAATCAACTTGATATTATATAGTAAGACTTTGATGTTTCTTATTAAAAACCACCTTAGTATAATCCATCAACTTTTATCAATGGGTTCTCTTAGTGGTGACCTTTAATTCACCATAACACCCCTGGATTTATACTATATTTTCCATCCGTAGTATTGACTCTTTTAGTATGGAATTAGGATAAACCATTTTCAAGCTCTAGGAGAAATCCTAAATAAATTCGTTTAGGGAATCCACTGTCGATAATTTGATTTTAGTTTTGTATGTTATAATGATCATACAACCACTAGATCTACTGGGTAATTATTTTATGGAACTCATGGTGAAATCTTGTGCAAAATGATTGAGTCATCCATTAGAGGTATATAAAATGAAAAACAAATAAATATAGATCAAATGGAACATAGTTCATGAAACCATCAATGTGATAATTCAGAGCTCTACCTTTAAAGGCCATGAGATATGATTAATCATAAATGGATCTATTTTTGTTATTCACAATGATTCCCATGGAAGTGTCAAATTGGGTAAGGTTAAATCTTTTTATGGGACCATATAATGATTCCAATACAAAATTTTTAATTTTGAGGGGACTCATTAGAATGATGTTCATTAGGGATGGATGGGAGTTTTTTTGGGATGCTGAGCTTTATAAACACATATCCATTAAATTGAATAAAGAATCAACTATATATTAATTTTAATCTTTTATAGATTCTTAGTGGAGAATCCATATGAATCAAAATCACCAACAAAACATACAATTTTTCCATTTTGTGATGACCTTGTTGATTTGATCTTTATGCACTTGTTGCAGCACCATAACAAAGGTATCAGGTCTCACCTTGATATGTACATCCTTGTCTAGTAGTATCTAGCAACTAATAATGGCCACCAAGTATCCTTCCAACCTCAAGTTTGGGTTCATCATATAATTCACATAGAATATCCATTCCTTGTACAGAACTGACTCTAGGTTGAACCATAAAGACTTTAGTTGGAAATGTGTGTTGTTTCCAAGGCAGTACTTTTATCACCCCACCATCCTAATATAACACATGTTCAAGACCATATAAAACTATATCATGAAAAGGAAATTAGGGTGAAATTGGGGCTCCTTTTACTACTATTACATTAGTTCTAGTAATAATTTCACATATCGTCCTAGTTCATTCTTCAAAAAGTATCCATACCAATTTGAAACTAGCCCTCAAGAATTCCTCCCCATATGCAAGAGGCTTCCGACTAGTAGTGAGGTCCTAGGGTGTGTCTTTGGGGAGACTATTCCCTTATATTAGAGTAAGTAACCAATATAAATAACCAAACATCATGAATAAAAGTAAATAAATAGTTTTTAATTAATAAATATATATAAGGCTATAATAAAAAGGAACACAGTAAAGGCTTGAATGACCATATCATAAATAAAATACTGATCATATAACACCCCAGGTTTTTACGAACATTTTTTTCTTGAATAAATTAAATTTTCATTTATGTATTACAATGAACTAAGTAAAACATTACTTTAAAATAGAAATGACTTGGAATATGTTACATGGTACCAACTCAGCATATGATACATGAAACAATGACATGGTGTATGTTAAACGCAACAATGACTTGGCGTATGTTATACGCAACATCGATGTTTCTATGAAACATCATTTTATTGTTATAATTATTTAAATAAGATAATTATAAAAATTATGTTAAAAATAGTTATATAAATAGTAATAACTAATTTTTAAATATTTTTATAATGGTTTATATAAATTATACATATTGGTAACGAACGATATATATTTTTGTTAAAGTCCTTATATGTTTAAAAATATTATTTTCTCAAACAAACTAATTTTCATAATATTAATTTTCATACACATTTAGAAATTTAATTTGATAAAATAAACTTCTTTTTTTTTACTTTAAAATTTTTAAATTAGATATGGGTGAAATTTTTGGATTTTTATTAGAAAATTCATTTTTGGATGAATAATGAAAAATATCGGATTTTAATTCAAAATTTCCGTTTCATCTTATTTATTAATATGGTTAAATTGCACTTTATTTTTTCTTAAAAGTTTAATTAAAATTTATTTTTATCAATTAATCCAATTTAGGTAGTTGGAACCAATTTCACATTGAAATTTCATATTAAAAAATTAGTAAACTTTTGATCATTTTTACTTTAAAAACCTGCATTATTGTCCCGATGGTGAGATTAATTTTAAATTAATTTCTACCACTTCTATTATTGGAATTTGGAAAAATGGATTCAATAATAGGGATAATCATAATTTATAATTTATAATAAGTCCAAATTAGTTTTTGACCAAAAATATTAGTGAATGTGATTAAAATTAATTACATCGATTAAGGTGAAATTAATATTAACTAAGGACTAAACCACAAATTTAAGACCCAAAACCACATAGAAACTTGTTAAAAACTCATTTTATGGATATTATTTGTCCATTAACCTTCCATTATTGATCTTTTTGGTTTGTGATGAGTTTTTTTAGGTAAAAACATGGGTATACCTAACTTGTTTTCAAAAATACCAAGTGAGTCCTTTCCCTTCCCTATACAAGGCTACCACCTATCCCTCTTCTTAACACCTATAAAAACACTTAGGTTCTTAAAATATTTTCGTAATACACTTAAAAACATTCCTAATTTTCTCATTATAGACTTACTTTAGTCATAAAGTATTTTAAGAAATCCTTTTGGCACAAACCAAATGGAGTTACCCAATTAAGAGGTAACACCTTCTCTCAAGCTCATTTCTTTTATTTTACTTCACTACCCCATACACTGTATTTATTAAATTATTGTATAAAAACATAAATATCCCCAAAATAATATAATTTTTATGCTAAGGGTTTAACCTAAACTTACACACACCTCGATATAATGGGTATTGAACATACTGTTTACGTCTAAAGTGAACTACTGCCTCACTAAATGATGATTTTTCAATTTTCATTAATGCCTATCATGGTGTAAATAATGATGGAAAATATATTTATATTTGTTAAATATGATATTTAATATGTATTTAATCTTATTTATTCCTGTTACAGCTCATATCTTTTTTTACTTTCCATTTGGTGTAAATACGATAATTTCGTTTGAGTAAGTGTGGAATATCACCCCTCATAGCGGTGTGATTCATTCACACATTGCATGGAATGTAATAATGATGGGTTTAGTAAACTTATATGATATATATAAAATTATAATGAAACTATAATGATATTATATATATATACACATATATTCCATTTTCATTATTTCTTCCAATACGACAATAAAAATGAAAATAGTGTTCATTCATATGCACGCCTTACCATCTCCATGAATGGTGTATTAAATTTAATATATCTGTATTATATAGATTATTATAATACAAATACAATGATTTTAAATTATATTTATATCATTTTTTAAATTATGGAATCATTATATAAGTATAAGTACCAAAAATATTACAAATTAAGACACATGTGAAGAACAAAGTGAATATTACCCGAAGTGAAAAATTAACATTGGATTACTAAAAAGAGGGTAATATAAGTTCATGATAAAAACTTATATGGTATTATATATAATAATATTATTCTATAAAATATGCATATTAAATTTATATTTATTACACATGTGGTTTTAATGTGTATTACGAGAGTCAAGATATAAGGTAAGGGGATTTAATCTGACTTTTTATTTTTGTGAGATGAATGTTTTATTCACCACACATAACTTTTGTGTGGTGTGTATACTGAAAATTGATGTATTAAATAAACCATAAAATTAAATTTATGGTTATTAAAATATCTATTTTATGGTATTTCTTTTATGGGGTTCAATTTTCAAATGTTACCAAATCTGTAAAATAGTTTTGTCTCAATTTTCCTTCTTTGAGACTCATGTTTTGTTGTGAAACAAAATTCTTTTTAGAGGTATATATAATTCAATTTTACATGTTGTATCAGGAATTTCATTCTTTTAATGATTCTTTATTCATCATGTAATTTAGTTTTCTTACATGGAGAGTATGATCCCATGTTACTAAGTTATAAGAGTTCATTGAAACAATCTCATCACTTTTCGAGATTTTTTATGTTTATGCTTACGTTGAAAAAATATTATGATAAATATCTCAAGAACACTCATTAGTTTCTTTATCCATTATTTATTCAAGATATATCTATGTATTAGTACCATTTTCCACTCTTTGGTACTTAAAATAAATTTTTAAGTAAAATATGACCGTCTCTCTCTTTGGTCAGAAATCTGTTGTATTCAAAAACAATGTTTTCAAAAATGTTTTCCAAATATATTTTAGGCCAATTTTCATGGAAAAGGGATTTTAAAAACATTTTATAGTTTTCAATTATTCCTTTTTATTTTTTTCAATCTATTTTTAAAGATTTTATTTCCAATAGGTTTTTTGTTTTAAAAATAATTTTCAATGTACAAATGTTATTTTCCTCAAGATTTTTTTAAAATATATTTCAAAATTATTTACCATATAAGATAACATCCATTGGTATTACTATTTTTTTATGGGGAAATAATTCAATGTTTCTGTTCATATTCTTTCTCTAAATGGAGTATGTTTTGATGGTATGATGCTTATGAAAACCATTTCTCTTTCATGGGTTATATGATTTTGAAACCCACTTCTTTTCAAGGTTTATGTTTATGATGAAATGATTTTGAAACATATATATTTTCATAGGTTATGATATGATTGCAGGTTTACAATACCCATTTCATTTAATAGGTTATGATATGACTATTTTTGATCATTTGGACATGTTTTTATAATTTAATTATGAGATGGGTGGGACCTATATATTTTTATAATTCATTGGGTAAAGATTTATATCTTATAAGATAGACATGATTGGAATGGGAAATGAACTCAGTTCATTATTATAGGGATGAAATGGTAAATGAACTCGATTTTGTAATACAGGGCTGGAACGAGGTGTGAAACGGATTCAGTAAAGGAATTTTTCTAATAATATGGTCTTAGTAGAAATTCCTTGGCTACTATATAAATAATATTATATGTATATGTGTCTACCACAATTCCATGTTTCATTCTTATGTTATAATTTCATGGATGATGCTATTTATTTTCTTATGATTCATGTCTCACGAACTACCGAGCTTTGTGATATGATTCATTTATATGATATTTGATATGTAGGGTATGGTGTTAGAATTTTATGATTATGTTATTATAGCCTTATGATCTTGATTATGCTTACATATCTCCCTTATTTTCCATTTCTGATCATCTGAGGTCACCCATTTTTATGATTCCTTCCCACCAAGTTATGAAGATATTTATTATTTATGATGTTTCTAAGAAGGGTATTATTCAAGAAGAACCTAGTGGTGGATGTTATAGCTCATTTATGTATTAGTTTTTTAATGTTTCAAAAGGCACTATATTGGTACAGTCTTTGGGAATTTGTTTGTATACTGTTTTAAGTATTCTACAAATATTTTACAATGTTAATGTATATAAAGTGAGTGTATCTATAGTTGGTATCATAAAAAAGGTTTAGTTAACCTTAGGAATCTAGGATGAGAAAAAATTAGTGATAACCCTAAGGAAATGTATAGGTATAAGTCTAAGGATAAGGAAAATATAGGAAAATGTCCTGGAATTTTTGTAAAGGATAGAGTGACTAGTTTACGAGAAATAAATCATTTTTTGGATACTATAAGTGGATGTGGCTCTGGAATAGATATACCTTTGGGTAAAATATCTGACAAGATGTTCCTGGCCTAACTTGGGGTAATATGGTACATGACAACGGGCCTTGATACACAGCTGGTTTGAACCTCCCAGAGGATATGATTTGGGAATTAACAAGCTCTTCATTATCCATTATAAAGGATTTAAATGTAGTTCGGATAAGAATAACCTAGGATAAACCAAAGGTGACATAAATTAAGAAAGGTGTAATAATTTATACATCCTATAAGTGAATTTTATTGATTATGAGGTTCCTCAATATGTAACTATTTCTTACTCTATGATTTTGGTTTTAGTCAATGGTTGGAACCCAATGGATCCATATTAATAGTTATTGCGATGAAAAATGAACTGAATGTCCTCCTGAGTAACTAAATGCTATGGGAGATGTAATTAAAAACCTCATTGGTATGCTCATAAAACAATGTCAAGCTATGAATCATGGTGGATTTCCAAATGAGAAAAATAAATAACAACATTATATCGATTCTTTCATGATGGAACACCCACCTACTTTCATAGTATCTTCTGATCCTATAGTTTCTGAACTATGGATCAGTACTACTGAAAAGATATTCTCTATTATCCAGTGTTTGGAGCATGAGAAAGTCATTATATCTATCTATCAGTTAGAAGGGGAAGAAAACCAGTGGTGAACTCTAATCGAGAATATGAGGAAAAATATGAGATTGAATCCATGAAATGGGATGAATTTAATAACTTAATTTTCAATAATTACATTCCTCATATTCTTCATAAAAAGATAGATAAAGTGTTTCCGATGTTTAAGAAAAGGGATAATGAGTCTGTTGGTACTTGTGAGGATAATTTCACAGGACTTGTGAGGTACGATTCACGTTTTATCAGGAAACCTAAAAGTAAAGTTGATAGATTATTCAATGGATTAAAGACAAGTCTTAAAATGGAGTTATCAATAAAATAATTTAGTATTTATGAAGAGATTGTTTGTTGTGAAATAAAGGTTGAAATGAAGGTTGAAGTCACGTATCAGCCACATGGTTTTGAAAAAAAAGAGGGAGTTCATAGGAAAATCTAGAGAAAATAAAGTGAGTTTTTTTATTTTATAAATATGGGAAGAAGAATAGAGAAAATTTATTTAAGGGGTTAAATAAATGTTTTAGTGTGGAAGGGAAGGAAATCAGGAAATTTATTGTCAAAATGATGGGAAGAAGTTAGCTCAAAATGCCAATGGAGAGAAAGCTGCAAAGAATGTACCTATCACGATTCAGTGATACAAGTGTAATCAGAATTAGAAATATGATAACCCCTACCCAAAACCAAGGGCTAGTGATGATGATCGACATCAAAAACCTCTTAAGTGGAGGGACAAGGGGAAATCTCATTCAATCGTTATTTCTAATTAGGGATGTGAGAATGATGTGATGAAAGGTACACTTAAAATCCACTCTAGAACTTATAATATCTTATTTAATTATGGGTATAGCCACTCTGTCATATATAAATAATTTTATATGGGTGTTAAGATTCAACCAATACAATTCAATGTGTAATTAGTAGTGTAAACCACTAATAGTACGATGATTTCATATCAAGTCTATAATTCCTCCCTAGTTGAGGTATATGGGAATGCGCTTTTTGTAAATATTTTTATTCTTCCTTTGGTTGAATTTGATGTCATATTAGGCATGGATTTCATTTATCTACAAAAATACCACATCAATTTTCAAGTAAGGGAAGTTATGTTTGATATTTCAAACCCTCCTATGATCATCCATCAATGGGACAATAAGTATGAACTTCCTATGGATATTACATCCAGTGTATTGGTCTTAATTCCCATTAAAAAGGGTTTTTAATCCCAAATTGTTAGGGAGAAAATTGAAATCGATGATATGCCTATTTTTCATGAATTGGGGGATGTATTTCTAGATGAGTTTCCTAGTCTTCCACAAAAATGTGAATTTGTGTTCTGAATAGAACTTATACCAGGTTCCAAAACAATTTTAAAGACTCCTTATAGATTGGATCATATTTAGTGGTAGGAATTGAAGAAGAAACTCCAAGAAATCCTTGATAATTGATTCATTCGGCCTATTGTGTCACCTTGGGGAACACCCATTCTTTTTATGAAAAAGAAATATGGATCAATGAGGATCTTCATTGATTATTGAGAGTTGAACAAGATCAAAATCAAGAAAAAGTATTATCTTCCCTGTATTGATGACTTATTTGATCAGTTGTGTGGAGCTCAATACTTTTCCAAGATTGAACTTAATTATAGATAACAATAATTGAGGGTCAAGAAGTAGGATATACCCAAGACGACTTTCCGTACAAGGGTTGAATATTATATAGTGATGCATTTTGGTCTTACTAATTCCCATGATATCTTCTTGGATTTAATGAATAGAGTCTTTAGAGATTACCTTGATCAGTTTTTGGTAGTCTTTATAGATGATATTATTTTCTATTCAAAGAGAAATGAACAATATTAAGATTTCTTGATAATTGTACTAAAGACCCTAAGGTTGGAGAAGCTATATGAAAATTTTAAAAAGTTTGAATTTTGGCTGAAAAATGTTTCATTTTTCGGTCATATAACCTCAATAGATGGTATACCAGTAGATCCATCAAAGAAAGAGGCCATTTAATGTTGGCATAGATTAACCACAGTGACTGATATCCATATATGTCTTTGTTTAGTTGAATATTATCGATGTTTTGTGGATAATTTCTCATAGATATCTAATCATCTTACCAAGTTAACTAAGAAGGGTGAAAAGTTCATTTGGATAGATGAATGTGAGGAAAATTTCAAGGAACTAAAGAGAAGTTTGGTCAGTACACCTGTGCTTACAACACTGTATAGTGGATAAGGGTTTGTAATCTATAGAGATGCATCCAAGAAGGGAATGTGATGTATTATTATGCAGAATAACATGGTTATCTCTTATGCCTCATGAAAGTTATAGATTCATGAGAAAAATAATTAAACTCATGATTTGGAGTTATCATTGGTAATTTTTTCATTAGAGATATAGAGGAGTTATTTTTATAAAGGAATGGGTGATATATATACCGATCATAAAATTATGAAATATATATTCACACAGAAGGAGTTGGACATGTTCTAGAGAACATGGTTAGAGATGATAAATGATTATGACTAATCAATACATAACCACCCTAGGAAAGCAAATAAGATGTTTTATGCTTTCAGTTGGAAGGATCATTATGGCTTATCCATGATGAGGATCACAAAAGATCCAATATTTTTGGATTTGTAATGGATGGATCTAGAAATATTGAAGGAAAGGGGAAAATGTTATATTTCTCAAATGAATGTTCCACCCTCTATCCAAGTGAAGAGTAAGGAGGTGCATAAGGAAGATGAGGATCTATAAAAGATAGTCATGAATTATCATGAGTTTAACCTTGATCAGGATGGAATGATGAGGTTCAAGAATTATGTATGAGTTCCTTTTATACTAGATTTGAAGAATGAGATGGTATAGAAAGCTCATAGTTCTTCATTCTATATTCATCCTAGAAGTAAAAAGATATATAGGGACTTGAAATAATACTTATAGAGAGATTCCATGAAGAGTGATATCATATATTTTGTAAGATGGTGCTTGGTTTGCCAAAAAGTTAAGGCTAAAAGAAAAAATTCAAAGAGGATGTTGGTTCCAATACCCATACCAGATTGGAAATGGGAGAACATCACTACATATTTTATCATTGTACTACCTAAAACCTCTAAAGGGTTTAATTCTATATGGGTGTTAGTCAATCACCTTACTATGTCAGCACACTTCATCAGTTATAGATAATACTTCTCTCTAGATTATCTTTCGAGGATATACATTAAGGGAGTGGTAAGTTTTCCTGGAGTACCAAATTATATTGTATCAAATCAGGATCTGAAGTTTACCTAAAATTTATAGTGAAGTCTTTAGAAAGTACTTGATATATAATTCAGTTTCATCACATCTTATCATACTCACATATATGGTTAGTCTAAAATAACAATTCAACACCTAGAGGATATATTGAGATCTTGTTCTATAGATTTCAAAGGTGGTTGGTATTGACACCTTCCTCTGATTGAGTTTTCTTACAATAATTACTTACTCTTAAGAATTCAGATAGAACTTTATGAATCCCTCTATTGGAAAAATTTAGATCTCCAACTTGCTGGGATGAGCTTAGAGAAATAAAACTATTAGGACCTAAGATTGCTAAAGAAATGGCCGAGAAGGTTAAAACCATTCAACAAAAAATAAATATAGCACAAAATTGACAGAATAGTTATGTTGATAAATCCAAATTTGACAAAGAATTTAAAGGTGGTGAATAAGTTTTTATTTGAATCTCAATAGGATGTTCTTGATAAGATAGGTCCTACTCTAATAGGGTGTGAAACTGATTCAGAAAAGGACTTTGTCCACTAATATGGTCTAGAAAATAATGCCTTGGATACTATGGAAATCATATTATATGTGTATATGTCTCTCACAATTCCCTGTTTTATTCCTTTGTTATTCTTTCATGGCTTATGTTATTTATTTCCTTAAGATTCATGGTTTATGAACTATCAAGATTGATGACCTGTTTCATATATATGACCTTTTATATGAAGGGTATGATATTATATTTTAATGTTCATGTTCTAATACCCTTATTATAATGATTATGCTTACATATTTCCCTTGTTTAGAATTACTGAGCATCCGAGCTCACCCATTTTTATGTTTCCTTCCCCCAAAGTTATGAAGATATGTATTATTTCTCATGTGTCTAATAAGGGTTCTAGTAAAGTAGAACCTTTTGGGAGATGTTATAGCTCATTTATGTATTAGTTTTTATATTTTCATTATTCCAAAGGCACTATACTAGTACTATATTTGAGAGTCTTTCTGTATAATGTATTAAGTATTTCACAAAAGTTATGTAATGTTAATGTATGTAAAGTGAGGGTCTCTATAGATCACCCACTGGTCCAACCACATATATATGAGTAAATAATATAATAATAAATATAATTTCAATTACCTAATACCCACATCAATCGGTATGACATAACCAATCTCTACATACATATTTGATACATCCCTATCGATCAGTGCTAACCTCATCCCATCCTATTTTTATATCCAATTGAATATCTTATTGAGTACCCCATTGTAATGGTATCTTGATCAGAGTGTGAGTAAAAAACTCAGTAGAGAACTACCACCATGATTATGTACATATCCATTAATATGTAGTGTACATATATGGGAGATACTCATTAGGAAATTAAAAATATTAATAAATAAATTATATGGATAAACTAAAATACTTAATCAAACAGGGAATGATTTTGGAATGTTCGCATACCATATGATACAAAACTAGAGATAATTAATAAAATATAACCACATTCAATCATTGGTTTCATGATCCAAATTAGCAATGCAAAATGGGATGTGGGCCCACGGGCTAATCGGGCTTGGGGCGGGACAGGTTTATTAAAAATAACCCACATTTGAAACGGGCTTATATGGACAGCCTGCACGGGCTGCCAACCCATGTGGGTAAACCTGCACGGATACAGGCTGGCCTGGGGGTTATTTTTTTATTTTTAGTAATTATTATAATAATTTAAATTTCAAATTTCATTACCGAGGTGATTGACCTCCCCCCCACGTGCTGAAGTCATCCAATCTAATAAAGCCTCGAACATCCTACCGCCTCTTTTCCCCAACATCTTCTAATCATGAATCCTCGGAAACAATCCCGCTACCTCCTCCTATTCCCATCATCTATCATTATTTTATTTATCCAAATTATACCCTCCCTCTTCAACTTATTCCTTGTACGCAACACAATGGACATCACTGCAACCCCCTCCCGGCCCCCAACCACCTTCACCACCCCATCCACCCCACCACCTCTGCGCCAACCCAGCCCAGCCCTGAGCTTTCCTAGCCTCCTCCTCCATGAGTGACCCCAGCCCAGTCGCGACCCCCCGCCTCTACCACCTCTGCTATCCCGGCTCGGTCTTCACCTCCTCCCTCTGCCACCCCATCCACCCCCGCCACCTCCGCGCCAACCCCGCCCGGCACTGAACATTCCCCCACGTCCTCCTCCACGAGTCCGCGACCCTAGCCCGTCCGTGACCCCCGCCTCTACCACCTCCCCTATCCCTGCTCGGCCTTCACCACCTCCCTCCGCCACCCCTGCCACCCCGGCCACCCTCGCCACCTCCTTTCCAACCCCGCCCGACACGAAACCTTCCCCCGCGTCCTCCTCCGCGACCTCAGCCCATCCGTGACCCCCGCCTCTGCAGCCTCTGGTATCCCCCCACAGCCCCCTCCACCTCTACGTCAATCCCGCCCGACCCCCGAGCCCTCCCCTTTCTCTGCGACCTCAGACCGGCTGCACCCTCGCCTCCGGCTCCTACTCAGCGACCCCCCCTCCGCTGCTTTTTCCGCCATGACCCCCCACCTCCTCCGTCGCCACCCCTCCCTCACCCCAGCTCACTCCCTCTACCCCTTACCTCCTCCACCTCTCACACCTCCTTAGCCTACACGTCCTCTTCCACTTCAGCCTCCTCCGCCACCCCTTGGTTTCCCGGCCTACCACCTCCGGTACCGGCCTCCTCCAATACTAATTCCACCTCTATTACTTCAACTGCAGTGCCGATGAGGTAAGCATGTCGTAGGTGATTTTTATTTTTAAATTTTTTGATTTATGATAAAGTATTTTAATTTTTAGTTCTAATTTTTAATATTTGTCATATTTTTGTTCTATATATCTCCAAACATTTTAATGTAAATTTAAAAAATAACTTATAAAATCAATAAATATTATATCACATATTTATTTGTTAATTTAAAATGCGGGTTTCCCGCGGGATTGCCTGGATCCGCTGCGGGGTGGGCAGGCTTGATAAATCCACCCGTTTTTTATGCGGTATTTTTTGGGTCTAGCCCGCATGGGCTCAATACTATGCGGGCTTGGCCCGCCCCGACCCGCCCTGCCCGTTTCACATTGCTAATACTAATAAACCATAAAAAATTCGAATATTTATAGATATTTCTTTGAGTAACTTACTTTATATAAATAAAACTGGGACTTGAGATATGTATCCAATGTGTCCATATATAACAAAAATAAAGTCTGATTTAATAATGTTCAAGTCATAAGAGGTTAACTTAATCAAAATACGAACAACCTCATTGCCATGAAGTTCTGGATAATGTTGTAACAATACATCCACCCCAACCCTGAGGATCATCTCAATATTTCTTGTGGATATCATCATTAATCACCAAGAATATCAAAATATCTAAATCTTAGGGTTAGTGTTCCCACCCAATAATACCATATATGGAATTCCGTGTCCAACCATCTCAAATATTACCACATAACACTGTGTCCTATGTGAAACTCCATGTCCTCTAATATCAATAATAACTGTGGATTAGCATGTCCAATAATTTCAATAGATGATAAAGAACACCATGTCTATCATCCAATGAAGTAAGGCTCAAATTCTAGATCCCATGAAGTACCTTAAGATATCCCAATAAATAATATCTAATCAATAAGGCTAAGAATATAGATCCCAATAAGTATAAATGGGGCATCATGATCATACATCACATCACGTCAGGCTCATCATCCTATTGATATGAAGCACCCTTATAAATAATATTGACATAAATAATAACCATGTAAGTGAATGAATAAAAGAGTTAGGGTGGGAGAATGCCAAAAACCCCACTATTTCAATATCCCTTTCATCTTATAAGTTTGGAATAGGTTCTAAGGTGTCACCCACTTCCATTTCTACCCAAACCCATAGTGCACAGGGCCAACAGCCGATGGTGTAGTGGGTCAACAATTGAGGCACCCACTGGGTTCCCCTTGGTCAATGCACTAGAGAGGTATCCAATTTTGAATTATACATGTCAGAATAACAGTCTCATGTTAACCCCTAATGCATCAATACATGGTATAAATAACATGGTAGATTAGACTTTCTGGCTACACGAGGCCTTTCTAGCATGGAAACAATCAAGATATGGGTCAAGACCTAATACCGGTGCCATGGTCTCTCTAGGTTTCACTACAAACCCTACCCCATCCTAGTTTTCCTAATGTTTTTCCAACTTAGACCGTACAAGGTTGAAATGAAACACCAAGTGAAATATCACTTTCTAATAGGTCTTGAGGCTACTCAGTGTCTCAAGGAGTTTAGCAACGAAACTAGAACACAAGGGTTGTTATGAACCCTAACATTCATCAATTTAAAACTACCCATTTAATAAATTAACCAGTTCATTAGAATAAATTAAACAGGTTATTTATTCCTCAGGGGTGAGTCCTAGAATACACATACTACTATACACATGAATTAGTACCATAGGGAAGGTTTTGAATACCAAATACCATTTGTGAATCATTCCATTTATTTTCAAGGGTCGACATGTAGCTACCAAGGATCATCTTAGCTCATCCAAGATATAGAATTGTACTATCTCCCAACCAACCAACATATGTTAATTATTTATAATTAAATTATAAATAATTAATAAAATTAAAGAAAATAAAAATAGATAAAAAACTTTAATTACAATGACATAAATCTCAAAACATCACCATCAAATGTTGTTGCACCAAAACAATGGATTAACGCTCAGTAACAACCTGTGGCACAACCTAAACCTCAAATATGACTTAATAAATAAATAATTATATCAAAAAAATATATATGAAAACTAATTTTATGTATTAAATCATCAAAAATTCCTTATGATGACATGCCTTGATGAAATGACACATGAGAAAGTGTAGACGAACTCATGGGTTATCTCTTCCTAGGTAGAGTAAAATCCTAATTACCAGTACTCGATACCACCATGAACTAGTATAATCAAGAATTAAAACCATAACCAAATAAATTATAAATTAATATTGAAGAGAGGGGGATAGTAAGAGAGGACACTAAAGGATAAATCATACTTTAAATCTCTAAGGAAATCCAATAAGAACACCAACCTTGATGTGTTTTGAAGAAGTAAAAGAGAGGAGAGATTGGATTTCTCACACAAAGGAGTAAAGAAGAAGAAAATAGGGAGATTAGATTTAAAATATCACTAGCGAGATAGGTTAATTTCACCCTTTTTAATGGGATGCACTGTTTGGTCATAGGGTGGCCAAACCGTGTGCCAATCGAATTGTTGGCACTACCCGAACACTACACCACACGCATGAGCATGGTTCAATATTCAATAAAAAAGCACCATACATGAGATATTTATATATTTTACTATATATTAAAACATGTATATCCTTGTCCTATTGTATGGTTTTCCCAATCATGGGCCTGAAAAAACTAGGTCACACAATTTTAAAAAACCACTTTCCAACCATTCTCCATTTGCTGAATTTTTCTAATACTCAAACTTCGGGGCCCAAAAAACTAGAATTATCCTAAACTCTCTAGAATAGTTTCTTAGCATCAAAACACATATAAAAATATTATTTATAGGCATAAAACCCTTCAAATTTCTATTTTGGATCTCTAATCAAGATTTGAACCATCCAATAATCAAAATTTTAATTTACTTTGGAAATTTTACAACTTGTAAATACATGGGATTTTACAACCTCATGAACTTAAATATTATTTTCCTCAAGAATCCTATATGGGAATAAAAATTAAAAACCCGACCTACTTGGGTTGTGAATTACCATTAAAATAGTTATGTTTCCTTTTGGAATTCCCAATGCACATCCTAGAACCATTTTAAATATATGATTCTTGGATCTCCAAAAAACCGATCCAATTATCCTAATCCAAATAAAAAATTAAATATTAAACTTATCTAAGAACATATAATATGAAATGTAATCACATTGATTCATTATTAATTAACTATCATATCACCACAGGTTCTTATTTCAATGGACAATTTTGATCCACTGTACTACCATGGTCATAATTTCCAAAGGAAATATGCATATAGTATCCTAACAATACTCCCAAAATAATCCTTACTTTATAAACCTATTAATGTATGGGGAAACCACTCTAGATCCTTGATTTTATCTAAATAGTTTAATTCTATTTGATTAAGAGTAACCTAGTCGCACTTTCTTTTCCTTTAGAATAGTTAATTGACCTTTATCTTGCATCCAACTCATCCCATCAGCATGACCGTTGAGGTTCCTCACCAACCACATCCATATATTTGAGAGAAACCAAGTTAGACCACTTATGGTCAAATATTCTAAAAACTAATCATCTATTGTAGCCGACGTTTCATCTAAACCCAATCCCAATTCCTTTATCACACATCACATCTAGATCATTACCATGAAAAATTGTCAGATCATATAACTGAATCCCAATTACATTTTCTGGTCGAACCATTAAATGAAAATTTCCATCTCCATGACACATCTAAAGCACTTTTCATTCCTAACTGAAAAATCTTAGATCATCATAGGAACATCAAGTCTGATATCAATAGTTAGACTCCACCCAAGTCAGTATTCAAAACTATACCTAGAATTCATCACAGAATCCTACAGTACCTGGTTCCATTTATCCAAAAAACATCTAAAAGACAAAACGACCATCCAATGACCATTTTTAAGGTCCCACGACCCCTCTCACATGAGGTTCAAAAACTGGTGACCAACACACTACTCCCCACCTTAGGATAATCATTTTAATTAGACCATTTAAATTTTTTCTTGATTAAAATATCCAATTCCCTTTCCATTTCTAGGCCCAATGACGAGAAGGGATAAAAACCTACTCAATCCAGAGTTCTAATTAAAATGTCATGCATCACCAGTTCCATCTTCCTAAGAATTATTCTAATGTCTTTCTCCTAGTTTCAACTCATAATGGGAGGAACCACCATCAAACAGATAGTAGTGCACTCACCAATATAAGGATTACCTGATACATCTCTTTAAGTGAATATACCAAGGAGTATATTATTAAAAATCAAAAATACATCAATATAACTTAGTGTATGGATAATTATCTCTTGGTGTACTTAAGAAAATGTTAATATATTGAAAAAATAGTATCTATTATGGGATTATACTATGATTCCATTAAGAGGAGTGTATCATACTCCCCAATCCACAATCACCTAATACCTAAATGTACATTCCTTTAACCAACAATTGACACCACTAATCCCAAAAATACGGGTGTAGGTCTATCCATAAGTCAACTACAACACAACACTTGATTTATTTCCAAGATTTACCTCATCACGGGATATTTCTTTATTTTACCATAAGATCTAATCCCCCCTGACCAAAATTATCACATTTTAAACCATCAATCCTTATCCCATACACAACCTATTAGTCACGTTCCATTCAAAATAGTCACATACGAAATAAATAAAAAATAGACCCACCCATTGAAATGGGTGTAAAAACCCATAACATCGACTCCTACTCCCATGAGTAGAATGTTACAATTCTAAGATGACCATGTTATATATCATTTCAACCTTGAGAATCCAGGAGATTCCATAGAATTCCTCGTCGAAAATGAGCACCTCTCTTGTGATGTGATTTATTCCACTATTTTCTATCTCATGACATTGTTATAATTATGACCATATAACCATGCTCTACCAAGATACTAAAAGCATCATTTGGTCAACAAGGATAGGCACCCTAATAGTCCTTCCCATTTACTCAATCCCAAAAAAATTAACCTAGGAAATTTCTCAGAAACCAAAGGCATCGTCAAGCCTATATCGAAAACCCCTAGCACCTACCATGCATCTGTCTCAAAATGAGCATACTACCAAGATTAATTACTAAAAACATATACATAAACCCAAGAAAACCCCTCTCACTGGTTTCCATTGATTAAACCAAATGTTAACCTAAAAGGGTATTATCCACAACTATGGGCCTATAGGTCTCCCCCTAGCCCAACTGATCATGCCTCATTTTTGGGTCACTAGATATGACTACCTATCCAAAAAATATCCAATCTATGACCAAGGACACATATCAAGGGGTGTAATCCATGCACCTTCCCTAATTTAGGGCATCTAACATGCCTGGAAAATCTCTCTAAAATAGGTAAGTATAACATCAAACTACTATTGTCAAAACTTTCCAACATGGGTTCAATTATACCAATTTTCAATTATGTGCTATTGAGGAAGTCATCCTAAAAGTTTTAATTGGAAATACATTTAATTTAAACCCATTAGTAACTAAAAACTTAAGGAAATAAATATAAGTTCTTGAAAATTTAAGGAATCACCTTCTTGGAATCAGCATACTAGTCCTTGATCCTCTCTGAGAATCCTCAAAAGAAAATGATCCCTAGAAGTTCATGATATCAAGTAAAATGATAAGAACTGAACCTAACCAGTTATTCATATAGAGAAATACACCTTAATGGTTCTAGTTTACCAAAAAATGTTTGGGTATCAATCAACATAACACTATAGGATCCGATTAGATAACCCTAAATGACGGTCAGTTAAGTATAATACTATAGAAATATAAATAATAAAACTCAACATCGGTTGTTATGAATCATTAGTAAACCACAGCTGAAAAGGATACACCCACAAAGGGTCTAATATAATTTAATAAACTTACAAAGATGACCTATGAGGGTAAAAAGTATACATGAAACATTTTATCAATGATTTGTTTCATAAAACACTCACTTGTTCAGGTTAGGTAGAATGTAATTCCAAGCTATGTCATAGAACACCATATATGTTGTCACTGATACTTTAAATAACCAAACATAAGGAAAAAAACACCATGAGGGGTCCATAACTAGAGACCATGTGCCCCATAAAGATACAAGGATCACTAAAACTCATGTGCATGAGGAATGAGTCATCATCCTCATCTTCAACATCTCACTATAGGTCTAGATAACCTACCCTCAGAATGAAACTCATATACATGTTGGTTTTACTAAGTATAATTTCACTGAGAACCAATATGGGAAAAACCATTTTGGTTATTGTCAACACTTTAAAAAATTGGCCTATGTATTTAGTAAAATCACACAATAGAAGACCTATAACATGTGGACCCTATGTAGAAAATATTATTCATAAGACACCTCTTTCCTTGGTCGGCCAAAATTTTAAATCACTCACTAGCCTCCCACCGATGGACTGAGAGTCATAAATCTAGAATAAATAATAAACTCTACACCACATGTTCATCACTAAAATAAAAAATAATTTAAAAATTCAACATCAAATTATAAGAATATCAATACCCTATCATTTTTAACAAGTATTTCTTACTATAACTAGTGTTCTCGATGTACTAGTTTGAAATCCATCTTAGGATCTAATAAAATTTTAAAACTCATTTATATGATATTTGAAAATTTTATACAGAAGGAAAGGAACTGATCTGATACCAATATGTCACGTCCAGACCTAGTTTAATCTATAAATAGTTTCAAGAATGGTTATAGACTAGGCCTCTATAATTCCTCCCCATATGCTAGAGGCTTCCAACTATAGTGAGTGCTAGCGTGTGAAAGTAATAAATATAAATAAATCTATAATAAAATAGAATGTAGTGGAGGCATGAACAACCATTTCATACATACAATACTGATCACCCACTGGTTCGACCACATATACATGAGTAAATTAATGAAATAGAGATAAAATTACAAGTGCCTACTACCCACACTAAGATATAAAACATACCCATTATCCATATAAATATCTGATCCGTCCCACTCAATAAATCCTAGGCCAAAACTTGTTATACTTCGGCATCCAAGTGAACTTATTATCGGGTTCCCAAGTGTAATGACCGTCCAAGTAGGGTGTGAGTGCAAAATACCATAGGGAACCACTACCGTGATCTTGTGGGTAGATAAAAATATGGAATGTATGTATATGTGAGAAACTTATTAGGATAATAATGATAATAATAACTAACTATTATGTATAAAATAAAATAAAAGATCAAACAATAACTACTCATGGAATGTAATTAGCCTAGCTATGACATAACTGGAGATAAATAATAAAATAAAACCATAGTCGATCCTTGGGTCTGTGATCCCGGTCAACCATACCTACATTGGTCAGTTCTAGAAATGTATGAGTAACTTACTTCCTATAAATAAAACTAGGACACTAGGAATGTAACCAAGGCAACCAATTAAAATTACAATCAAGCATGATATAACAATGATCATGTTATGATAGATCAATTAAATCAATACCTCAACCACCCCATTGCTAGGAAATTCTAGAAAATGTAGTAATAGTCCATCCACCCTGACCCTAAGGAGTATCTTAGGTGTTTCTTTGGGATATCATCATTAATATATGGGAATGTCACAATATATAAATATAAAGGGAAGTGCACCCACCCGATAATATTATCTCTTGGAATTCCATGTCCACCCATGTCAAACATAACAATGGAATGAAATGTACAATATGGAACACCATTTTCTCTAATATCAATCATAACAATGGAATTTTTTGCTCACTAATTTCATAAAATTATGAGGAACAACATGCTCATCATCCAATCAAGTAAGGATCATAATCCATAACCTAGTAAGTGTTTGTGGGAATCCCAATAAATTGAATCTGAATAATAAGGATCATAAATTGGATGCTAGGAAATAAATTTGGGCATCTTGAACATACATCGCATCACATATGGAACATTGGCCTAGTTCTAGGATGAACCTATGAAAATCATAGTTGTAACAATAATAACAATGTGAGAGAATGAATAAAAGGGTGAGGGTGGGAGAACTCCCATACCCACCACTAATGCAGCCACCCCTTCCACTTACATGTTCAACATAGGTTATAAGGTGAAACCAACTACCATCTCAACCCACACCCATGCTCATGGTTGTTCAATAAATAGGGAACCCACTATGGTCTCTGAGGTTAATAAACTGGTGAGGTTACCTAATTAAAATCGCACAAGTTATAATAATAATATTAGGTTAACACTAGATGCATCATGATATCACATCCTATGGAATCTTGAACTAGTTAGGAAAAACTTTTGGGCTACATGCGGTCATACCACTTTGATAATAATTAAGAGATGAGTCAGGAACCAATATATGTTCCAAGGTCTATCTAGGATCTTCTACACACCCAACCTAGTCATATTTTGCCTAAGGTTTTTCCACATATGCCTGTATAAGGATGAAATTCCTTACTAAGTGTAGTATCACCTCCCCAGAGGTCTAGAGGCTACTCAGTGTCTCAAGGAGTTAATCCATGAAACTGGAACATATGGATTGTTAGTGACCCCTGATATTAATCCATTTCACACTACCCATTTAATCATTTAAATAGTTCATTAGAATAAATTAAACAGGAGGTGTCTCTCCTAGGGGTGATCCCTATTATAAAAATACTACCATAAACTTTCATGAATACCATATTGTAGGTACGAGAGACAACATACATTTTTTTTAACATTCCATTTATTTCCATGTGCCGATAGAAAATTCCAAGTCCCATCCAAGGTTATTTGAGACATACTAGGGCCCTGTCTCACAACCAAACATCACAATTTATTTAATTATAATTTAATAATAATTAATAATTAAAACTCAACATAATAAAAACAGATAAACAAGTTAAATTACAATGACATAAGGCTCAAAACTTCATCAGACAATCCTATTACACCGAAACCATGACCTAATGCTCACTAAAAAACCTCCAGAAATCCTCAACCAAAAAACATGGTTATGAACTAATAAATGATGTCAAACCAAACATCCAATAAAACTAATTTTAAATATTAAATCTTTGAAAATTCAACATAAGGACATACCTCAATGAAACAACACACGAAAAAGGGCGTACGGATTATCGGGTTATCATATTCCAAGAAAGAGTAGAATTCCTATCACTAGTATACAATTACACCAATATTTGGTTCAATTGAGTATTAAAAACCTAAAAATAGAAACTATAAATTAATAATGAAGAGATGAGGTAAGAAATAGAGGACAATAGAGGATAAATCCTACTTCAAATCTATATAGAAGGCCACCAAGAACACCCCCTTAACGAGGTTTGAAGAATAGAAATAGTGGAGAGGATCATTAAAACACATGAGGAAGGAATGGAGAAGAAAAGAAGGTGATTTCATCTTAAATATGATAGTGTAAAAAGGGTAATTTTACTCTTTTTAATGGGCCACACGGTTTGGGCACATGATTGGAGAAACCATGCACAAACCTTGATGTTGGCACTCGGCAAACACTAAAACCCACACAAAGTAATGGTTCATAGTTTAGTAGACCATGTTACATATAGGAAACATGTTTTAAGTTTATTTTAGACACCATCATTGTTATTCATAGCCTGTTGAATAGATTCCAAAACTGTGTACCTATACAAACTGGGAATCACGGTTAGACTGAATGGTTTGAAATAAAAATACACCAACCATGTGCCATATTTTATATTTTTCCGAAACTCCAACATTAGGCCTAAAACACATGGAATGATCCATGACCCTCTGAAGTACTTTCCAAGCCTCAATAAACTTCTAAAGACATTATTCATATTCATACCACCGATCAAATTTCCATTCTAAATCTCTGAAGAACATTTGAATCATTCAGTAGTTGAATATTAATATTATTTTTGAAAAATTTCATCTCATAAAAACATTAGATATTAAAAATGACACTTTATATAGTAGTACATCATCCAAAATGTTTTTCACCAATATGGACTTATAATTAATCTCACCAGGGATCGAGATCCCTCAGATCTTATGGAGGTCCCACAGGTTGATCCTGACCTCACCAATGTGTAAATAGAAAATATTGTTGTCTGAAGAAAACCTTATAAATATATCCATAATTAGGTAAGGGTGGTCTTAGATAAGAAATTGTGATTTCAAAACTTCTATATATACCCTGATCACACATATGTGATCTGAAAATTTGGCCCTGGTTGATCAAACCCCAAAATCTCAAGCCCATTTATTTTTAAAGTTTCATTCAATAGACAAATCCAAATAATTGGTGTAACCTAACCTTATATCCATAATAATATAATATCACATGGTTGTGTTTTGTAGAGGTGAAGTATCAACATATAGTGACTCACTATTCACTACTTGGTGGGAATTATATAGGGTATAAATTAGATCGGGGTTATAGTCCCTCACAAAATGGCTGATTATAGATATGTTTTTTTTCATATACTATGATGAGATTCTGGAATAGTGTCCAGGGGCATTAAATTTGTATTCTAGTTTGGTCATTTTCTTTAATATCTTGAACCCATACACCAATAGATTTTAATATAATAGATAACCACTTTTTTCTTTTCTATATAGTTCAAAAAAATTGATTTTGTGCCTAACTTTTTTCACTTGGGTATAACTCCAAGGTTGTATACCATTTAACTTCTCCATATAGTGTTTTTATACAATTATTTGGGTAGTCTTGATCAAAGTTTTGTTTGAAATTATTTAAGGGGATATGAGTTTTATAAAGGCTGGTTCACACAAAAGGTTCATCTTCATAAAAAGTTTGGTTCCTAAAAATGAGTAAGGGATATTCGCATATTTGGTAGTTGAGGAAGTCTAGTTTGTGTAAAGAAAAATTAATTCAAAAAAGCAATAATATTTCTCATATTGATTTTATGTAAAGGGTGAGTTCCACAAAAAGGGATAATGTGCTCAATTTTTGTAAAGACCAGTTGTCCCTTTTCAGCACCACAACCCTATATATAGGGGATGTCTTGACATTTTTGGTATAATAGTTTCATAAGAATGAACATATTCCTCTAGATTTAAACCTACACACCATAATCAGATTCAATTCTTAGGGAAAGCCTTTTTTATGCTGAAAAATGTGTTCAAATAGACGAAAGTGGAAGAACAAATACTTATATAAGTTTATATTTGAATTCTTTATATAAGTTATCAATGATCACACCAGGCCACCAACTTCTATGAATCATTTAAAGAGTTTTTATGGAAAGAAAAATTTATATGAACATGAAACTTAGAGCTAATAAAAACCTAGTAAAATACTTTTTTTGAGAGCTATACGACTCTAAAAATGCTCAACTCACTATTTTTGAGGATTTTATATCTTTTACAGAAGTTTTATTATCCTAACCATCTCAAATCATGAATCCTTGAGTTTTAGGACTTATTAAACACAAATAAATTTTTCCCAAGGATTCCTATAGGTGAGAAATGTTTTTTGGAATTACCTCACATAAGGTCTTCAATATGTTGTAAAATAATTAATATTTTTTGTGTAAAACGTTTTCCATTGATAAATGTTCCCAAAAAAGTGTATAATTCACCACATAAGTTAAGTCCTAAAAAAATGTATGGACCTATATTATAAAAACCTATTTAACCACCATTTAGAGAGACATATTTATATAACAGTGATGAAATATGGGGGATTCATTTAACAAATTTAGATTTACTCATTCCAACTTCATTTTAATTATAATAATTATGATCTTAAACCTATTATACAATTCCAAAAGACACACACTTATGATTAATTCTTATAAGAATGGTTTGTAGAATCCCATTTTTACCCTCTCACATTATGGGTAGCCTAATGCATTATCCTTTCCCAATATTTTATTGTCATTACATTCATGGTGTAATCGAAATTACATCATGACTTTTAACTACATTGAAAGTCTTGTCACATGAACATAAATTGTAAAATATTAATTTTTTAGGTTTTTATTTATGTCTATAGGATATGAAGGATTCCTCTTTGAGGTTCAATCCCAACATTATTACCACCCTATACCCCCCTTGATAAGAAATATGGCATATAAAGTTATCATCTTCTGGGAGATAATTAAACCCCCAAGGTTCCTACATGCAAAACTTCATACCACGGAGTTTCACTGATGGAATCTAAATATTTTACATAACCACTTGACTCTAAACCATGAGGGTCCTACATAGACACTAATATTGAGTGTTCCCACTGGACTCTAACTCATTAGTGTCTCCACTGGAATATAAAATATGAACTTACCCACTTGAATCTAAACCATGAGTGTCCCCACTAGACTTTGAACATTGAGTGTCCCTAAAAGACTCTAAAACATGAGGACATGGCTGTTTGGCTTCAAAATATAGAGTTCCTTAACCTACATAGATTTAAAATTATAGACCAATATTTCCTTATTTTATGAGTATAATATTCCATTGGGCGCTTATAATGAATAAAATATCATATCATATAATCTACCTAAAAATTTATTCCCTCTGATTGAAAGGTATTTATCTTGTTGGGGAAGAAATTGATGTAATTAACAGATGTCCATAGGGATTGAATCAGTAAGGGTTTGATAAATATGTCCTAAATCTATGAGTGAGTTCAAGTATAGGTAATATTTCTCTTAGTGGGATGAGGTGACCTCTCAACCTCCCAATTAATCAATAGTTCCATTATAATCACCCAAATGTTTAAAGGACACACACTTTATGAAAGTTGTAACATAAGATCAAATCAAAATAAAATTGTACATCCCATGTCCAATCAGAAAGATACATAAACAATATCCAAATGACTCCTTCATCGTATGGTGTCAATGATTTGATGATTCACCCACCACTTGGGTGGGATTCTCCTTTAAACCATGGAATGGAGGTATAATGAGGGTAAATGGATTAGAAAAAAGAGGTCTAGAAAGGGAGAATATGCAAGGATCACACAGTATGAGATTAAATCTTCATTTACCTTACCTCCTCAATAAATTCCTCAAGAACACTCTCTAAGGATTCCATGCATTTTATTCAATTTTATAAAACATTCGAGTAAATCCTTCAGTTATAAATTCTTTGTAGCTTTCATCCAATTCAAGTATCTAACATTTTTTTATTCTAACAAACATTTAATCGTAATAAATATTAATTATTAATGATAAATTATATGGGAGAATACTCAAATGAAATTTTTTTACATTCATGTTCCTTTAACAATTATACCATATGATTGACATATATCATTATACTTTGATATGCACATATCATACCTTATGATATGGTAAAGGTAGTGGTATGATATCACCATATCATGCCTTATGCTAATCCAATCAATTCATACAATATAACATAGATTTATGTATATTGTACAATAAAGAATAACCCATATTTTACAATATTAAATATCCAAAATACATCATATTAATATAAATACCGAGGGTATATTTCTATAATAATCATCACCCTTCCTCCTTCATCTACAAATTTAATACATTTTTTCAAAAAACTACCCTCATCTTCCTTTCATACATGCTACCAGTTCAAAACAAAATTTTAGTTGAATTTTTCATTTTATTATCCTAGATTCTAGTCTATTTAAAGAGATTTATTACATAAACACTTATCAAAGCGATAATAAAGGAAAAAAGAAAATTTATACAGTAAGTGATAATGATTTAATTTTATATATTGTGAGTTAATTGAGAATATTACTTGTAATTATTTTAATATTAGAAACATTAACTATATCACTAAATAAAGGGACCTCTAGATTAGTAAATGGAATTTCATCTTGATTTATATTCAGTTCATCAAAAACATGGATTTTTAGAGTGTGATAAATATCATCTCTAAAAAATAAAATGACATTCTCTAATTAATATTATATGTAAATAAATTTTTATAATATAAAATATGGCACTTAAAATTATGTATATATTTTTAATCACTTCCCATAAATTAAAAAAATATCATTTATAGAAAGATGATGTGTTGGAATTATGTGATATCTTGAGGTCTTTAGTATTATATATATATATATAATTAGTTAAAAAATTGATAATTATTCTCAAATAAACTTTAAAAATTATAAATATTTGGGTTAAAAGTGGTTCTATTTTTCATGGACCTCTAAAACAACTAAATTTTCCTTGTGGGGAACTAAAAAAAGTGTAAGTATTATGTTATTAAATATATTTATTATAATCCCAAAAAATATCAAAGAAAAAAATTCAAAAAATATAAAGATAATTTTATAATGACGTGTTTGAAAGACCATAGACATATCAAGCTTAATAGAAACATAACCATTTCTAAAACTGTAAATTTGTATTTTAATTACTAAAATGTAGAGATAGGGAAGGCATGTACCCATCTCATTGGAATGAAACTATATTACTGGGGGGATAATTTTCCTTGGAATAGTTCCCAATTTTAAAAAATGGATTTTGTTAATAAAATTTGACAATAATTAATCATATTAATGGGATTTAATTAATCAAAAAAAAATTAATTTCAATATTATGAATGAGTGTAGTTGTCTTTTGTATTTAGACCAATTGGATGAAAATGAAAGGATAATAACTCACATGAAACAACCAAAATAATCAAGTGAATAATATACTAAATAATACATAAATAGTTTTTAGTTATAACTGTCAAGGCCTAAAGTAGTATTAGGATTCAAATAAAACACAACATTTTTAATAACTTTATCATTAAGGTAAGAAATAATATTTGAATTATCCTACTCATTAACCATCAATATAATAAAATTAACAACCAAATATGTTTACTAAATTCATTATAGTGAACATAAATATTCTTAGAGAAATAATAAATAAAATCCTCTCAAATATCATTACATTTATTCAACAATTTATATCAAATTTTATAAAGGGAATCAACTTCTTACATCAATGATTCTCCAACCATCATCACACGTGGTACTCCCATTTCATGACATCGTGTATGATACACCCACATAAAAACATCATGTGTGGTACTCCCCAAAAATGGAATATGTAGAGAGGGGCTAGTTCAACCAGTTATCCATCACACTATCTCACTCACTTAGTTTGTCTTGGTCTATATTATTTAGTGGTGGTTACGAAGTTATCGATACTCCTGTCACATGAAATAATGAAAATACACAAACCACTCACATATAACACATCATAATCAATATAGCACTTTAGTGGTACTACAAATAGTATTACACACAGAACTTCTACATCACAAACTATAGAAGTAATTTTCCTATAGTATAATTAAACCATCATGGTACTCTCACTGACATCATGTGTGGTAATCTCACATAATGGATTGAATATCCATCCCCAATACCCAATTGTGGTGTATGATAACAGTCATGTAAATCAAGTTAAAATAATTCTTTTTGTGGTCACACTACCATCTATCTAGGAAATCTCTCTACTATGACTAAACTTATTCAACATATCCTAGAAATTTATATTGATAGGGATAGTTAAATATGATCATCAAATATCATTTAACATACCATCCAAAACTAAACTAATCATATCATTGAATTATCCATATAATCCTTATCATAGACATCATCATCATCATCAATATAATCATCATAATCATATTTTCAAAATTCATTAATTCATAATCATGTTAATGTCGAATCATTATCATATTAATCATTTAATTACCTTTTCATTTATTATCTATAAATTACCTCTATTATCACAATAAATTTATAATACTCATCATAATAATCATCAAGTTGATGAAATTGGATTGCAGGTCATGTTAGATCCTTCACATTGGATCATCATTTGATTTATGGAATGATAAAATTAATTATCATTTTATTGTTATTTAAATATTCATTATATAAAAAATAATATAACATTTTACACATTTATTATAACATTATAGTTATAAAAACCCACACCAAAAGGTGTTAGTTGAGTTAGATAATGAGAAAGTTCCAAAAAATTTGGAATATGGGCCAATTTGTTTTTTTTTTGGATTAAAATTGAGAAATTAAATATATAGATTCATTTGAAAATTACTGAAAATATATTTATTAGGTGGTAAATTTAGTGTAAGAGGCCCAAAGTGAGTGTTAGGGGCCAAATTTGGGAGTTGGTTTAAGATCATGTTGAAATTGTTTTTACAGGTCGAAGCTCAAATCAAAACAAATGGTGTTTTAGTATTGTGAGAGTCTAAAATAAAATAAACATACTTATATCATGTGGTTTATCATACTGCAACAAGATCCATTGCACCATTATACTCTTTCATAAGACAAAATTTTGGAGTAGATGATTGGTTGTTCCATAGCCTTAGGGCATTGGGTTTTGGTGAGGATTTTGAAAAATAAATTTTTTGGAGTTAGTAGAAACCAAACTGTAGCATATGGATTAATATAATAACAAAGGTTATATAGGGGTGACCTTTTAACTAGTGAAACATATTTTTTTATGGGTTGTAGGTTGGATGGAAATTCCTGGGTTATACCGTGAGGGATTTTCAAAGGGGGAATGTATCATGCTGTAATGTTGGGGGACAGGTTCTATAATGTCATGCTAGTGGTGGAACACTATTACACGAATGGGGTAGATCATATTAAAAAATAATAATCTCATTTTTTTTCTTATTCTTGATAGAAATATATTTTATTTTAGCTAGTGGGGATACACCATAGTGAAGGTCACATTGGGATGTGTCCAACATTGAGGGGGATGAGGTTATTCAATGTGGGTTTACTTTTACTCTAATTTCAATTTTTATATTTTTTTACCTCCTCAATTATTTAGTGAGTATATATATATATATATATATATACCTTTACTTCCATCATTACTAAAATATAGTATAGGAATGAAATAGAAGATAACATTAGGGTTTGTTGAGGAGGCACACCTCCCTAAGAATTACTATGTCCTTAGTGAAATTTGGTTATCATCCTAAGAGAATCACTTCATTTTTATTACCAAAGGAAGAATGAGAATGGATCTAAACTTGGAATTATTTTCCTAGCACTGAATAGGCATAATGAAACTAAGATAATGATCTTATAAAATCTCAATAGAATATAAGTTTCAGCCTACTTATTTTGTAGTCAATTAACAATGAACCTCCTTGTTCCATCCTTGAAAGTGTGAATGATCTATATCCTCAATAGAAATAATCAAATGGTATTCCTCAAAGCCTCTTCAAACATCTAAAATACAATATTTTTGGTTTTTTATATCATATTATTATCCAATCTATAATAAATTAAAAATGTGGACGTATCCTCTCTTATCTTATCTTCTTCCTCTTCTTCTCCTTATTTAGTGCATAATCATGAACCTTTATATGTACTATTGAATAAACTAATCAATTTCAATTCACCTAAATACTAGATAGATGTAGAGATATGTCATTATCTTATATGTATTCAATGTGAAATAACAACACTGAAGCTTACTTTCCTTTTCTTGGAAAAGAAAATATACAAAACATATAGAGTTAGATCACTTTTACTTCACCTTCTACTTTTAACTTCTAAATTCTTTTCTATGTGCATAGTTTCAAGTATCTCACTCTATCTTTCCAGATTTTCTCATATTTCATATTCTCTTCTCCCTAAGAAATTAGAACCAAAAATTTCTACAACCTTCAGAATTAAATTTTCTAAAATCTAGGATTTTTAAACTAAATATTAAAAATCTTCCATCCCCATTTGATTCTCTCTTTTATTAAAACTTCTTGAAGAATAATATGTTTCTTCTTTATGAAATATTCATAACAATACCTCTTATTATCCAAATAATCAATGTTTAATTCCTTTAAAAAGAATACAAAAAAGGCATGATTGTGTTGCACACCAGCTTATGACATGGATCCTCTAATTGTGGTGTGAAACTCACCCCATCAACCAAATATTTTCCTTAGTAATTTTTCCTTTGATTTTAGCTTGGATGAAGATCATTTTTTACCATGATGTTTTATTCCATTAATAACTAAGAATTAGCATCGACTAAATTAATTCTCAAGTATCAAAATATTTTACTCTCATTTTTTCATTTATTTAGAATATTAACATTATGAAAATAATTATTTTTTAATTTTTTAAATCCATGGAACACTCAATAGTTTCCCAAAGTGAAATATCATTTGAGAAGATAAAAATTAATACATGTATGATATTTTCCTTTTCCAATTATTATATCTCAAAATTATTACTAATAGAACAAAATATTCTTTTAGATCTTAAATTTATTATGTATATGATATATTCCTTTGTCATTTCTTCAAACCAGTGATGTCCTAGACACAAAATCACATGTTTGGAGCTAAAAACAACATAATCCTATTATTTTATTATAAATAATTTTATACTAAAATAAATGAATCCATTTTAATAATTTACAATTAAAACCTCAATTATGAATATTGAGTCACTATATACCCAAGAATGTTTATAGGTCTATAGAATTATAGATTTTAGATCTCTATTACATATCAAAACTTAAAATATTTATTTTAATTGATAATTTATAATAAATAATAAAATTTTTATGATTACTATTCTAGTTTCACTTAGGATGAGCCTCATAATCAAGGCCAGACTCCATAATATCTCCTACACATCAATAAGATATTTTAAAATATTTGAAAACATAGAGTGAGCACCAGAAATCGATTAGGTTTTTTAAATAATGAGAAAAACCATTATTAAAATGCTTTAAAGGTTTTAAAAATATTATCATAAAAATACCATTTTATTAATAAAACATTTGTTAAATCTTAAAATTATCTTTAAAAGTCAAAAATGGTTTCTAGAAAACACATTTCATAAAACAAATACTTTCAAAAAAATTATTTAGGAAGATATAAAAATGGAGAACAATTATTTTTTTAAAAATCCTTTAAAATCATTTTTAAAGTGAAAAATCACCTTATAATATAAAACCATTTATTTTTAAAAATATAACAATATTTCCTTATAAATTTAAATCCAATAATATTCAAGAATCTTAGAAAAATCCATGTGAAAACTTGGTAAATTATATGATCTATATAAGGCCCACCCATTAGTGGAAAAATACCCTTTAGGTTTTTGGTTCACTCTTTATACTCTATCATCATTTATAATTCTCAAGCTCCATATTTTAACAGAAAAATTAGTTTCTTTCTTTTATCTTTGTAATTTACTTTAAAACTTTAATTTCAAATCCTTAACATTTGTGTTAAAATTTAACTCAAAAAAGTAATGGTATATAAATAAATTCATTGTTAATTAATATAATGTTAACAAAATATATTTTATGAGAAATGTTTATTTTATAATAAAATTAAAAATGAGAAGAAACAAAAAATTCTTGTAAAACCTCTTTTGAATAAATCATTATGTTGAATCAAACAGAGAATTATTTTAAAAAATATCATAGTTTATTGATGTATATTTTGAGAAAAAGAGTGTATCACCCTAAAATATTCTAAACATAAAGTTTGACATAAAAGGTGCCATAACATGGGGTTAAATTTTTTTCAGTTGTAAAACATGTTAAATCTAAAATAAGAGGGAGTGGGGTTTTTAAATATATCATTTTAAATATAAAATGATAATTTTGAAACTCCTTAAAAACCAATATTTAAAACAATTACTTATGGGGAAATTTTATTCTAGAAATACCACAGACAAAAATAATTTTTTTGTTCTCTAGAAACTCTAAAAAATAAAGGATCTATTAGAATCATTAAAATAATTTTTTTGTAAAAAGACCCCCTTACCCCACATTTCCAAATATACCTTTATTCCTTACTGTCTCTCCTTTGTAATAAACCCCCCTAGGTATTACTCATTAAAATCACTATCCTACACTCACTATTTATCTCCACAACTATAATCTATGTTAATTATAAATTCCAAGTGAAGGAAGATTAGAAGAGATTCGTTTGATACACATACCAGAAGAAAATGAACCTTTATAAGATAAAATCAGTGAATAATCAATAATTTTTTTACTGATTTATTATTAATCAATATTTTTTTGATCAAAAAGTAGATGTGAGAAGACCTTTAAGTAGAAACAATTTCATTAGTTTCTATTATAAGTCAACCTTACCTCATAGATATCTCTATAAATTTATTTACCCCTACTCGTATAACCTTCCTCTACCATTATTATGTCAAAATTACTAAGTATGGTTCCCAAAAACACACACACACACACACATATATATATATATATATATAATTACCATATAATAGTCTCATTCTTAGAGGAAGATGATGATGTCACATGATATCTGTTACAGTGCGAATTTTATTTCATGTATACCCAAATTTCATAAAGATATTGCTTATTATATATATATATATGTACTTATGTATGTATATATGTATTATTGGTTTTGAGTGTAGTAGTTGTTTTTATCGGGGCTGATCCCAACTCAGTAAATATCAGATTCAATGGATCATTCACATATTATACAAGATGTGATGTCAGGAAAAAAAATTGTTCCAAATAATATTGATAATGAAATCTATTGGAATGAAGATTAAATATTTTCACATTAAATTTATTGTTAATTTGAATATATCGGAAGAAATAAGTCCTCATTCTTTGTATTTTTCTTTGATGATGTTGTTGTCATCTAAAACCCATTTCGGTCAATAGTCATTGAGCTTGAAAGATCCATGTGTAGAATCCCTCTAGTGGTGATCCAACCATTCTCTTATTATCTTAGAACAATTTTGATGGATTGTAGGGTTCTAGTGAGGTTAAAATCATATAGTATTTGTCTTCATCACTACGACGATTGCTTTGAGCATGAGGAATTTTTCTTGCTCCCTCATTCTTATGATGATGTAGGATGGAAGGGAATATCTATAGAGTTCTTTTTTCTTTAGAGAGAGATCTAGATTTCATTTTGTAGAAAAATTATATATTTTTATTAATATCAATGCACCTCTATATGATAGGAATATTAGTTTATTTATAGAGATAAGGTTGGGGCTGAAAATATTATTTAATTGCACAATGACCTTAAATAATATATTAAACCTCATCCAACCTCTTTCCATGTAATAATAATAATTTTAATATTTTCATAGCATATAGAAACTGATAAAATGATCAATATTATTTTAATATATTAGAAATTAATATTTATCCCCAAACACAATATTGGTTAGCTTGTCCACCTAGCATTTATATAATACTTGAATAAATATTTATTTAAATATTTATTCAAAAAATAAAAATTGTATTCACAGTTTGGAGATTGAATATTTATTAAATATTCACACAATTAAAAATATTATTTATTAATGAATAAATAGTTATTTATTAATTTGTGAATAAATATTTTTTATTGATAAAATTTTAATAATATTCTTCCTTAGTCCAAGAATAATATTTATTCCTAAAATTAAATAAAAATAAAATGTAATTGTGATCAACAGAAACGCTTAGTGTGTGTACCTCTAGGATTCCTTCTCGTTGGAATTAGATTGTCTTTCCTAAAGTACAATATTAATGTCCATAAATGGGTCCAGGAACCCAAGGGAAATAGTTTAATGTTTCAATGTCAACAACGAAATATGAATTCTTACTATATAATTTAATCCTTTTTTAGAATGTCCCATCAAAAAAGTTGTACAATCAAGTCATAAAACAATATGATTAATATGTCTTTCTATGACTATCTGAAATAAACCCTTTGTTACACCATGACCATGGAAGTTGATATGACAATTCTATTTCAATAAAATGTAAAAGATATCAACTTCTATAAATACGGAAGATAGAAATACTTCCTTATCTTATTAATTAATAAAATTTCATTTGTGACACACCTAATGTATCCTACTCCCCAAAAACATATGAAACCATGGTTTTGTTTAGTAATTATAAGTTCACGAGTCATGGTATTCATTAATAATACTCTTAAATTCCAATTACCATTACACATACCCACATATTTGAATATAAAATGAAACATAATCATTTTTAAATTCTACTGGTGGGTCTATTATCATAATATCCAATCTCAAAGATTACCAACTGATAAATTCATGAGAAAAAGTCTCATCTACTTGTGAGTAATCATAACTATTAGTCAACATACTATGTTCCCCATCATAGAATTTTATACAACCATAGAGTTATATTTAAGGATATCATCTTGGAATTTCAAGTTTCTTATCATAACAGGGAACTTATATTACATTTTTAGAATGAAAAATACTCTAGTAAATTATCAAATTAATATTATGCAGAAGAAAAATCTGTATAATATAAATTATATTATTTAATTCATTGAATATATATGTAATATAAAGTATAATTTAGTTATTTATAAGGAACCAACTCTAACAAACTCCCAATTTCAGTAGAGACAACTGCTAATTTCTGGTTAGTTATCAAATGTTAAACATGATTCTACTAAGTATGGATATATCTATTTGGACTACCGTATTTTCTTGACTTGGGTTGGTAATGAAACATTTATCATAAATGAATACGCTCACTTAAAAATTACTTCCTTGAAAAAATCCCTCAGGTAGTGATATAACCAAGTATCCACCTATTATTCCCATGTCCGAATCTTGATATCCTTATTAATTCCTTAGTAAAAGATTATCATAATAATGATAAAACTATTTATTTTTATATAACTCAAAAAACATAACAGATCATTGCTAAACTACTCTTTAATATTCCTTAGAAGCCATAACAAACTCAGATATTGTAGATACCGAAACCACTAGCTATTATAAGTTTTTCATGAATATTACCTTAGACTTTTCTATGATACTAGATCAAATTGAACAAAGTGAAGAAAAGTGTTCAACTGCATTGATCCCTAGTATTCCCACTTCTCTAGAAACCATGTACTCATCTAGTTCTACCATTCCAAGTACCATCATATAATCCTAACTGGAAGTTGATATATTTATATTGAATCTATTTCATATTCACCTACTATGAATTTTGAATCCATAAAATAAAATGTCAATACATATCATGACATAAGATATGAATACAAAGAACTTAATTTTTTAAATTCTTTTAATATTAGTAATATATTCCTAAACCCAAGAATTTTCTAGAGGAAGAACTATATGCCAGTGAAAATATGGTCTTGAATTGTATGAAATTGTGTTTTTTCAATATTTTTTTAATATATACACTATGACTCGATTTTTAAAACCCATGGATTTATTTTTTTTATTTTTTCTCTTTAGAACATGGTTTTAACCTTAATTCATACTTTGAAAAATTTCTTTCCTCATTCTTAACAAAGTGGTAAGATATAAATGTTTTTTTCATATGTTATCAATATATCTATCTTGAAATATTATATTTCTCCCACTAACATATTATAGACACATGTCACATATTCATTTCCAGAATAATATTATATGATCACTAAGAAAAATTTATTCATAAATGAACTTAATATTTATATCTCATTAGTATTTATTGATGTCACTAACACTCTATAATTTTTCCCTACAGACATATACCATAGAGTCTCATTTTGGTCATGTCATATAGACCTAGACCTTTAAATAGTAAATAATTATTTATTCTCACCATTTTGTTACAACCATGTTCATTTTCTCTAGAATACTAACTAGATGTATCAATTCTTAGAAACATTACAAATATAGAGACCTTAAATATTGATACATCGAAACCATGAATAGAATTTATGCATACTTTTCAATATTATATTGTTTACATTTATTACTTATTTGTAGGTGTCACGACCCGCCTTCACCAAAAGGAGGGAAGAGTCAACGGATTTCTAGGCCCTTCCTTCTTTAAGTTGAAGGAGAGATAATGACCCCCGAGACCCGCCTTCAATAGGTCCCGGAGTGGCGATGAGCACCAAGGGTATAGAAATTACACACAAATGGAAGTCATTACCCCTTTTTGTTTTATAGGATCGGGAGATAAGATGATAAAACCCAACAACACCAAGGTAAAGGAAAAGTAAAGCCAAAAGTAAAGTGTTCCCACATGCATGTTCAAAAAGTAAAAGCCACAAAATACAAAAGGTGACTATAAGGTAAGTACCAGAGGAATAAAAACAGAAAATGCAACTGCCCCAAAGGTCCGAGCTATTATGGTCCTGCGTGATCCCTGAAGTCCTCCTGGAAACCTAAAAGCAGTTTTATATACGTAGGGTGAGCATACAAGTACACTCAGTAGGAAAAACCAAAGACTCTTGTGCACAAGCGGGGGAACGTTCTAAAGTTCTGTGAGAAGAAGAAAACCAACACTATCAAGGAGTTCACCCATCCCACTCACCAGCTACACTCACCAAGTAATGCAAACCAAGTAATATATATAATAAGAGTACATCGATGTTTGGGTACCCCGCGCCACTTTCCCACCGGTTATTGAGATATCCTACGCATCGAACCAATCCCGCCATTCTCACCACAGTCCCACTGCCACACCCGCCCGCACACACTTGGGCCACAACTACACGCAATCCCACTGCCAAATCCCACCTGCAAACACCTAGGTCACAGTCACATGTAACCATACCTGAAAATACCTAGGCTAGAACAACTACCACCACGCCTGAATACAGCAGGGCTAAAAGATCCACTGCTACGCCCGAAGACACCTGGGCCTCATCCCTAAGACACTTGGGAAACCACCTGCCGCACACACATGTCCAACCACCACACTACCCCGCCTGAAGGTTCTTGGGATAATAATGGACCTCAGGCCACCACAGCCTGCCCGAAGGTAATTGAGCTATCCGGGAAAGGGAGCAGAAAAGGAGCTAATAACCAGCCACTAAGAATAGCGTTGGGCAAAACACCGTCCCCCATGAAATGGGGGTGTTCGGCACTAAGTTATCAACATGGGTGGGGCACGAATAAGAAACACAAAACTACAAGTATATACATAGGTAACAAGCACTCACCCAAAGTTAGGTTTTTCTTCAGACAGCCTTTAGATCACAACAACACTCAAGTCTGAGTCACGACTCTCGCCAACCAAAACTCGTTTGTCCCATTCTTGTTTTCATGTTCAGTAATAATGTTTAAATAAGTTCATGCACCTACTTGGGAAACTAACACCATAAGCATAACCAAGGAAGAATACAGCCAAACATCAATTTAAACATTCACACTTGGTTCTCTTGTAATGTTACAAAGACAAGGGATTAAGTGAGATCCCTCGAAGTAATAAAACCAAAGAAACCCTTGAGACACTACCCCATGTCCCCCCAAATGATTTCTCATCAACAGAGGATCCCACCCCAATTCATGATATAATCAAGGTAACCACCTGGTCATAAAACTCACAACCACCGAATCCGTAACAACAGGGAATCCTATTCCCAATTTCACAACCACCCCGAGAGTATAAAAACTGGGGGATCCCATCCCCTCCCACTTCTCCAGCAACCGGCCCGTGAAAGAAGAACAATCAAACCACTACCACCAAGCAAGGCAGACCCATGTAGATAATTTTAGATTTAAAAGATTTTACATGCTCCATGATTTCAATTTCGTGTGCTTTAACTAGGGGTTATCACAGAAGGGTTGATCCTGGTGCTTTCAATTTATTTAGTCAGGTGTACGTGATTAACCAATTTCCCTTTTTCACAGCAGGAGTTCACAACCACAAACAAGTCATTTAAAACATCCCCAGGGGTTCATTAGTGCACAGAGAAAGACCACCAACGACCATAATTTTCAGTAGGCGTAAGCCCGTACAATTCAGAAAGAAGATCATAATATAAAACAGCATCAACGATCATAGCCCCCCCCTTCATTCTTTATAGAATCTATTCATTATCTTTATTAGGTCTGGTTTATCCAATTCTACAGAATCAAAAGCATGCCCACCCCGCATGATACACAAAAGAGAGAGGCGAAGGAGAAATTCCCTACTTTTTGGATCAACGATCTATGCTGAAGCCAGGGTAGGAACTTCACGGATAGCGATGCGGTTCTCCTGAACGAAAATCGCATCGTCTATCAACGCTTAGGCCGGGCACGTAACTTCATGCATAACAATGCGGCTCATCTGAACGAAAAGCTGCTCGTCTGGACGAAGGGTACTCTTAGCACAGGGTGATCGAGAAAAGAAATAAACCACGGCTAACACTTAGTTTAAAATATCCACGGACATTTGAGATAAGAATTCCAAACCACATAAGGAGCGGGGGTCGTGGGTTGACTACGCGGCCCCACATGTCATTAAAGGGGTCAGGTGGTTTAAACCGACGCACACACTAGGTTTATTCATTAATAATTAATTAAAACATTTACTGGCATTACTGGGCTTTAAAATACGCTTAAAGGAGTCAAAAATAGGGTTTAAAACCCTAATCGCGCAAAAAGGAGCGCTACTGGCCCACGTGGTAGGCCAGAGCCACAGGTAGCTGAGAGCTACCGGCGGTTGACAGCTACCCGTAGCCGAGCCACCGATAGGCTGGAGCCACCGGTAGTCTGCAACTACCGGTAGGCTGCAGCTACCGGTAGGCTGTCGCTACCGGTAGGCTAAGCTACCAGTAGGTTGTCGCTACCGGTAGGCTAAGCTACCAGTAGGCTAAAGCTACCGGTAGGCCGAGCTACCGGTAGGCTGCAGCTACCGGTAGGCCGAGCTACCGGTAGGCTGCAGCTACCGGTAGACGGAGCTACCGGTAGGCTGTAGCTACCCGTAGACCGAGCTATCGGTAGACCGAGCTACCAGTAGACAAAGCCCCTGGTAGCTGTAGCTACCAGTAGAACAAGATACCGGTAGACAGAGCTACCGGTAGGCTGCGAGTACTGGTAGACCGAGCTATCTGTGGGCCTTCTACCAGTAGGCTAAGGCTACCGGTAGGCCTACCGTTGCGCCAAACTTCACCGAGATTCCCAGACCAGAAAACCCAACACAAGATTTTCACAAAGTAATGGACCCCAAAAACCCGGGTCATTACATCAGATACCTCTTAAAAGATTATCGTCCTCAAAAATCAAAACAAACCAGAAGGATATAGAGGGTCCGAACAACCACCTCGAAATATACCTCTTAGGAGTGAACCCATGCTAACTAAAAACACTTCCAACATACCATGCCGAACTTCCCAGGCATGTGGGTTGGGGATTCTCCTCCCCCATGTCAAGATATTATCCGCTTTGGGCGGCACTGACTCTCCTGCATAGGTTTAATCACATCCACCTTAATGCATCTTGATGAGGGGTCGGGTTCTCTCCTCCCCATAGCCAGGGATTTTCACACACATTCAGAGGAAAGAAAACCAGTACATTTCATTGCCAACAAGACAAAATGTTATACCACAATAGGTAAAAAAAGAAAAAAACTCAAAACAACTATGGGTACTGGGTATGCATCTGTTCTTCTCTCTCCCACGTACTCTCCTTGATCCCACCATGTCTCCACAACACACGAACCAAGGGAATGGTTCGCCCAAGAAGTACCTTCTCCCTGCGATCCTCGATCATCACTGCTCTCTCCACAAAAGTCACATCTTCCTCGATGTCCAGATCACCCCAATAAAGGACGTGTGAATCGTCAGGCAGATACCGACGGAGCTGGGACACATGAAATACATCATGTATCCTCAGTAGCGGTGGGGGTAACGCTAGCTAATAAGCCACTTCGCCGACCCGCCACAACACTTCGAAGGGTCCGATGAACCTGGGAGAAAGCTTACTCCCCTTGTCGAACCTCCGCTATCTATGCCGAGGGTAGACCTTCAATGAACACGTGGTCTCCAACCTCAAACTCCAAGGGCCTCCTCCTGGTATTAGCATACGACTTCTGTCGGTCCTGGGCCGCCTTCATCCTTTCTTGTATGAGCTGAACCATCTCTGTCGTTCTCTCCACCACTTCCAGGCCAAAGATGCCTACCTCTCCTACTTCGGTCCAACACACAGGTGAACGGCATAGCCTCCCATACAAATCTTCAAACGGGGCCATACCGATAGTAGAGTGGTAGCTATTATTGTACGCAAACTCTACTAGAGTCAAGTATCACACCCATGATCCCCCTAATTCTAGAACACATGCCCGCAGCATATCCTACAAGGTCTGGATGGTGAGATCTATATGTCCATCTATCAGGGTATGGAAAGCAGTGCTAAGATGCAGCTGGGTGCCAAAAGCATGCTGCAATCCTCTCCAGACTCACGAAGTAAAACATGCATCCCTATCTGATACTATAGACCTCGGAATCCCATGTAAACTCACCCCCTAATCCACATAATTTCGCGCCAAAGCATCCACTGCACTCGACTCCTTGATCGCCAGAAAGTGATCCGATTTCATCAACCTGTCCACTACCACCCAGATGGCATCGCATCCCCCTTGGACCTTAGGTAGTCCTGTGACGAAATCCATCGAGATGGCGTCCCACTTCCACTCGGGGACATCTAGAGACTGTAGTGGGCCGCCTGGAACTCGGTGTTCAGACTTTACTTGCTGACACACTAAGAACTTGGCCACAAACTCTGCCACAGCTCGCTTCACTCTGGGCCACCAAAACTGTCTCTTCAGTCCCTAGTACATCTTGGAAACTCCTAGGTGTACCGCCAGGCGTGATTTGTGGAACTCACTGAGAACCTTGCCGCGCATCACTCCTGGAACAAACAACCTTCCCTGGAAAAGCATCTGGTTCTGGCCATCCACTATCCATCCTTCCATAGCATTGAACTAGTCAACTCGGTCACGCATCACTTCGCACTCTGGGTCTCCCCACTGAGACTCCTCCACTTTTTGCAACAAAGACGACTGCACTGCCATATGATATAGGCAACCTCTACCACCATCCATCCTCGCATCCAGGTGTAAGGCAGCCAACTCCTCCATCACCTTCTAGGCGTCCACCGAGTCTCGGACTGCATCCTTCTACGTCCTACTGCTCAAGGAATCAGCCACTACATTGCCCTTTCCCTCAATATAAGAGATATCTAAATTGTAATCCTGGAGGAACTCCACCCATCTCCGATGTCACAAGTTTAGGTCCCGTTGGGAGAAGATATACCTCAAGATTTTGTGATCTGTGAAGACCAAAAAGCGTTCTCCAATGAGGTAGTTCCTCCATAACTTTAGCACAAAAATGATCGCTGCAAGCTCCAGGTCGTGGGTGGCATAATTACGCTCATGAGGGTATAGCTGCCTGGATCCATAAGAGATCACCCCTTGTTGCTGCATCAACACACATCCCATGCCCTGTCCTGAAGCATCGCATAACACCTCATACGCCTCCCCTTCTTCTGGTAATCTCAGCACTGGGGCACTAACAAACATCTTCTTCAGATAGCTAATGGCTGACTCGCACTGCTCACTCCACATGAAAACCTGGTCTTTCTTGGTTAGGGCTGTCAAAGGGGCTGCAACTCGGGAGAAGATGGGTACGAACCTCCGGTAGTAACCCGCCAGCACGAGGAAACTACTGACCTCTGCCACATTCTTGGGTGCTTCCCAAGAAACAACTTACTCAACCTTTGATGGGTCCACCGCTACCCCCTGCTCGGACACCACGTGCCCAAGGAAGTGCACTTCTCGTGTCCAGAACTTGCATTTCAACAACTTCCCATAGAGCTGATGATGTCGGAGGACCTCCAGAACTTCCCTCAGGTGCTCTGCATGGTCATCCTATGATCTTGAGTAGACCAGGATGTCGTCGATGAACATGACTACGAACAGATCTAGGTACTCCCGGAATATGGAGTTCATAAGCCCCATGAACACAGCCGGGGCGTTCGTAACACCGAAGGGCATGACTACGAACTCGATGTGTCCATATCTGCACGTGAACGCTGTCTTCGAAATGTCTCCCTCCTTCAATCTTAGCTGGTGGTACCCAGACCACAGGTCGATCTTCGAGAACCATCCTGCCCCTTTCAGCTGGTCAAAAAGATCGTCTATCCTCGGAAGAGGGTAGAGATTCTTGATCGTCACCTGATTCAGCCTCCTGTAGTCTATGAACAACCTGAGACCACCATCTGCCTTCTTTGTGAACAAGACTGGAGCACCCCACGGTGGCGCACTTGGCCGAACATAACCCCTATTCATTAGATCATCAATCTGGATCTGCAACTCCCGTAGCTCTAAAGGTTCCATCTGGTAAGGAGCCATCAAGATCGGACAAGCGCTAGGCTGCAGGTCTATCCTGAACTCGATATCCCGTCGAGGGGGTAGAGTCGTTACCTCCTCAGGAAAGACGTCTATAAATTCATGGAAAACCTCTATCAACTCCACCATCTCAGCATCTACTGATTCCATTGACAGCTCGACCAACAAGGATAGGAGGGGTTCCTATCGCCTGCTGCCCTTTTGACTACTCCGCTCTCCAGTGAAGGTAACATGCCGACCGCCCAAGTCTGAGAGCACGACCCTTCCTCGGAAACAGTCGATGACAACACACACAAAGAATATCTATTCGATGCCTAGGATGACATCGTATGGCTAATTCTGTAGTAGAAAAGGATCCCTAACCGATTGATGTGGCCCTATCATCAGTCTACATCCTTGAAAAAAAAACAACAAGTCGGTCTGACCTCAGACTGGTGTGCTCAACACCAGGGGAACTGGAAGTCTCTCGGAATCTAGACCCAAGGAACGGGCTAGACTGGGTGCAACAAAGGAGTGCGAAGCTCCGGTATAGAACAGGGCATAAGCAAGAGTGCTAAACAAACTGATCGTACCTCGAACAACCTCTAGCCCTGCTGGAACTGCTGCCTCCACGGCATGTAGCTGTCCACACCCGGCTCCTCTGCCCTTCAGCTATCGGCCACCTCCCCAAACATTCCCCGGTCGAGGTCCCTGAGGAGAGCCCTGAGGTTGCCCCCCTCCTCCTACGTCTGTCCTCGGAGGAGCGGGAGCTCGCTGTCCCTACTGCTGCTGCTGGAAAGGCCTGGCTGGAAGCTGCGGCTGGGGCAGGTGCTGGGGCTATTCGCCACCGCCGTACTGTACCTGGTTCGGGCACTAACTCCATAGATGTCCATGGCTCCCACAGATGAAGCATCGTGGTCCCAGGCCTGAAGGAAAAGGGCGAGGACCGGGGGATTGAAACTGAAACTGCTGCGGCCTGCTCCCTGTGGGTCGGAACCTGGAGGGTCCTGACGCTGGAGGCCTGGTGCTGACGGACTTCCCCTTCGATGGTCCCAGCTGGATCCCCTCTCATGACACACCTCCTAGAGCGTGCATCCTCTCCACCACTTTGGCCTTCTTCTGGACCTCCAATTACATCGGCATGGTAAAGGGGGTAACATCATACTAGAGGGAGGGTCGGAGTGCTTCCTCTAAACGTCTTGCCTGAGACTCCTCATCGAGAAAGAGGTCCAGAGAAAAATGTAGGAGGTCCTTGAACTTGATTCATATCTCCCTTACTGACATACTCTTCTGGTGGAGGGAGTGTAGCTCCTTTCTCTTTTCCGCCTTCATCGTCGAGGAGAGGAATTCCGCCTAGAACTCCCTCTCGAAATCCACCCATGCCACCTCAACCTCTCTCCTCTCCCCCAGGTAAAGCATCCAACACTGACGTGCCGCTCCCCGCATCTGGCTGATGGCCAGAGGAACCCAGTACTCGGTCGGGGCCCAAATCAGGCCAAAGGCTATCACTAGCTCCTCTAGCCAGCCTTCCATCTTCATGTCAGAGGTGCTTCCCTCATACTTCTCAAGGGTCTGTCACTGGAAGGCCCAAAGAGTCTTCTGCCACTGGTCATCCTCCTCCTCTCGATCAGCTCTCTGCCGATCGGCCAAAGTAGTCTCTGAGGCCTCGATCGTCTGTACCACACGTGGTCGCCTTATAGGTGCCATAGCTGCAAGGTAAACAAGTAATGCCTAAGCCCAAGTAGTGCAGAATATCGTTCTTAAAACTTCATAAAATTTTAATTTATTATTAATTCCCAAGACATCCCAAAAATATGATAACACAAGTCATCATGATTCATGTACCTTTCCTAGGGTCTCTACCCTACAATCAGCGTGGCCTCACTTGGTCATTCAGTAGGTCCAGAGTCCTTGCATCGGATCACGGGGGCCCTAAAATCTCGTGTCCTAGCCGGTCTTCCCTGGCCTAATTCACGTACCAAGGTCACCCAACACTATTGCCTTACCATCTCATGCAATCCTCACCGTTCCTAACTCCAGACTCCATCCTATCTCTCAACCTTCTCCTCTGATACCATTTTGTCACGACCCGCCTTCACCAAAAGGAGGGAAGAGTCAGCAGATTTCCAGGCTCTTCCTTCTTTAAGTTGAAGGAGAGACAATGACCCCCAAGACCCACCTTCAATAGGTCCCGGAGTGGAAACCAGCACCAAGGTTATAAAAATTACACACAAATGGAAGGCATTACCCCTTTTTGTTTTATGGGATCGGGAGATAAGATGATGAAACCCAACAACACCAAGGTAAAAAAAAGTAAATCCAAAAGTAAACTATTCCCACATGAATGTTCCAAAAGTAAAAGCCACAAAATACAAAAGGTCACTACAAGGTAAGTACCAAAGGAAGAAAAACAGCAACAACAACTACCCCAAAGGTCCGATCTAGTATAGTCCTACGTGATCCCCGAAGTCCTTCTAGAAACCTGAAAGTAGTTTTATATACGTAGGGTGAGCACACAAGTACACTCAGTAGGGAAAACCAAAGACTCTGGTGCACAAGTGGGGGAACATACTAAAGTTCCATGAGAAGCAAACAACCAACACTATCAAGGAGTTCACCCATCCCACTCACCGGCTACACTCACCAAGTAACGCAAACCATGTAATATATATAATAAGATTACATCGATGTTTGGGTACCCCGCGCCACTTTCCAACTGGTTATTGAGACATCCTACGCATCGAACCAATCTCGCCATTCTCACCGCAGTCTCACTGCCACACTCGCCTGCACACACCTGGGCCACAACCGCACGCAGTCCCACTGACGAATCCCGCCCACAAACACCTGGGCCACAGTCACACATAACCACGCATACAAACACCTAGGATAGAACAACCACCACCACGTACGAGGACACCTGGGCTAAAAGATCCACTACCACGCCCGAAGACACCTGGACCTCATCCCGAAGACACTTGGGAAACCACCTGCCGCACACACCTGGCCAACCACCACACTACCCCGCCCGAAGGATCTTGGGCTAATAATGGACCTCAGGCCATCACACCCTGCCCAAAGGTACTTGGGCTTTCTGTGAAAGGGAGCAGAAAATGAGCTAATAACCAGCCACTAAGAATAGTGTTGGGAAAACACCCTCCCCCATGAAATGGGGGTGTTCAACACTAAGTGCTCAACATGGGTGGGGCGCGAATAAGAAACACAAAACTACAAGTATATATATAGGTAACAATAACTCACCCAAAGTTATGTTTTTCTTCAGACAACCTACAGATCACAACAACACTCAAGTCCGAGTCACGACTCTTGACAACCAAAACTCGTTTGTCCCATTCTTGTTTTCATGTTCAGTAATAATGTTTAAATAAGTTCATGCACCTACATGGGAAAATAACACCATAAGCATAACCAAGGAAGAATCCATCCAAACATCAATTTAAACATTCACACCTGGTTCTCTTGTAATGTTACAACAACAAGGGAATAAGTGAGATCCCTCAAAGTACTAGAACCAAAGAAACCCTCGAGACACTACCCCGTGTCCCCCAAAATGATTTCTCATCAACAGAGGATCCCACCCCAATTCATGATATAAACAAGGTAACCACCCATTCATAAAACTCACAACCATCGAATCCGTAACAACAAGGAATCCCATTCCCAATTTCACAACCACCCTGAGAGTATAAAAATAGGGGGATCCCATCCCCTTCCACATCTCCAAAAACCGGCCCGTGAATGAAGAACAATCAAACCACTACCAGCAAGCAAGGCAGACCCATGCATGTATTTTCTGATTTAAAATATTTTAAACGCTCTATGATTTCAATTTCGTGTGCTTTAACCGGTGGTTATCACAGAAGGGTTGATCCTGGTTCTTTCAATTTATTTAACCAGGTGTACGTGATTAACCAATTTCCCTTTTCACAGCAGGAGTTCACAACCAAAAACAAGTCATTTAAAACATCCCCAGGGGTTTATTAGTGCACAGAGAAAGACCACCAATGGACATAATTTTCAGTAGGTGTAAGCCCATACAATTCAGAAAGAAGATCATAATATAAAATAGCATCAACGATCACTGCCACCCCCTTCTTTCTTTATAGAATCTGTTCATTATCTTTATTAGGTCCAGTTTATCTAATTCTACAGAATCAAAAGCACGCCCACCCCGCATGATACACAAAAGGGATAGGCAAAGGAGAAATTCCCTACTTGTTGGATCAACGATCTACGCTGAAGCCGGGGGCGAAAATTCCTGGATAGCGATGCGGTTCGCCTGAACGAAAATCGCCTCGTCTATCAATGCTTAGGCCGGGCGCGGAACTTCACGCATAGCGATGCAGCTTGTCTGAAAGAAAAGCTTCTCATCTGGACGAAGGGTACTCTTAGCACAGGGTGATCGAGAAAAGAAATAAACCACAACTAACCCTTAGTTTATAAGATCCGTGGATTGTTGAGATAAGAACACCAAACCGCGTAAGGAGCGGGGGTCGTGGGTTGACCACGCGGCCCCACACGTCATTAAAGGGGTCAGGTGGTTTAAACCGATGCACACAACATGTTTATTCATTAATAATTAATTAAAACATTTACTGGCATTAATGGGCTTTAAAAAACGCTTAAGGGAGTCAAAAATAGGGTTTAAAACCCTAATCGTGCAAAAAGGAGCACTACTGGCCCACGTGGTAGGACAAAGCCACCGGTAGCTGAGAGCTACCGGTAGTTGACAGCTACTGGTATCCAAGATACCAATAGGCTAAAACTACTGGTAGGTGATAGCTAACTATAGGATGCAGCTACCGGTAGGTCGAGCTTCCGATAGGCTACAGCTAACGGTAGACCGAGCTACCGGTAGGCTGCAGCTACCGATAAACCGAGCTACCAGTAGACAGAGCCACCGGTAGCCGCAGCTACCAGTATACCGAGCTACCGATAGACAGAGCTACCAGTAGGCTGCGGCTACTGGTATACCGAGCTACCAGTAGGCCTACTACCGATAGGCTAAGGCTATCGGTAGGCCTACCGTTATGCCAAACTTCACCGAGATTCCCAGACCAGAAAACCCAACACGATATTTTCACAAAGTAATGGACCCAAAAAATCCAGGTCGTTGCAGTAGGAATATTTTTTATGAAATAATAATATTTGTATCACCAATTGTAGTGAACATAAACCACCTATTTGGTTATGAATTCCCACAAAATATGTTTCTCTGGAACTACTCCTCTCACTAAGCTTAGTTGAGTCCAACATTTTTATGCTAACCCGTGTGAATCCAGAGTCTTAAATCATTTAATTTTTGTATTATCCCACTATCTTTAAAGATATAGTATTAATTTATGAAAATATAGACAGTCTTGACTAGATGTTAATTTATTTAGTGACTGTAGGATCATTAACTCAGATTCACCTTAGTGTTTGATGCTCGTTTGTATCTAAAAACCACTTTTAACAATTGATTTTCAACAAGAATTAGTGGTAGTGTACTAATAGATTCTTTTCATATCATAATTTATATGATATCCATCCGTTAATATAGTTGGTATATGGTTAGTTGTTTCACTTGTATTTATACAATAAGTGTTGGAATATATTATGGAAGATTTACAATTTATATAACACTCATCATAAGTATTCCTTTTACTTCTATTATGATATTGATGTATAGAAGTAAATTTTAGTTTTGGAATACCTGTAATTCACATGTATGATCAATGTTTACTTACATTAGATGTTATACGACAACCGATATATGAGATTCCTCAATCTTTACCAAGTGTACTCATTTAATTCACTAAGTATTTCCAAAATTTCTTAAATTAATCTCATGAAGTATACGATTTTACCTTTAGGTTTAGAATTTTCACATGGCTATGTCGAACTAACTCTAAAATCTTTGTGGTGTACATTTATTTATAAAGGTTACTTTAACTTAAACATTATAAGTAGTTGTTTTCCTAGAATATTATTTTAATTCAGATTAAAATACTATTATAGTATAAAAAAGTGAAATTCTTTTTGATTTATTTGAAAAATAATTATCTTTCCAAAAAAGGGTAAATGTGTTATAATTTATATTTATCATTCAGTATGATGGATATTTGTGATTCAAGAGTTATTGAACCATTAATTTTATTTTGAATTACCATAACAAAAATTATTCCAAATTTAAAATAATGTCTCATTATGTCTAGCTAGACATTGAGGTAAGTGTTTTAGTTAAACTTATTATAAATTTTAATTAATAAAATTTGGAAATGAGAAGTAGTGAGATCACCTTCGATGATATATGAATATCTCTTTATCAGCTCTTTTTGAGTTCACTCGATATAAATTCTATTCTTTCTAATTTCCTATATATAAATACATATATGTTTTTATCATATTTTATTGTAATACATAAGTGGTGAATAGAAAATTGATGAATATACCTAAAGTGGATGCATCTTCTTGCTTTTTCAATTGATTAAAATTTCTTTTCAGGGACCATTCTTTTCAAATAAGAAGAAAATAAACTCTTTTTCATTCTTATAATTTTAATCTTTTTCCTATTTAAATTACTATTTAAAGGATCTTTTGGATTTATATTATCCATGTTATATTCAGCCTTGTATTTAAAACTTTTCCCTATAAGATATTGAGAAACATGTTTCAAAAAATCCTTATCCACTTTGTAAAGTGTGGTAAAAAATTCATGAGTGAATTATGCATTTAGTTAATCCATGAATGAAAAAATTTGGATAACATTGGTGTTAATTAAGATAAAATAAGATTGTTGGATAATTTATTATCCAAGTGGAAGACCTATTTCTCTAAATAGTTAATATAACCTAGTATTTTTAAACCTTGATTAGTATCTATATTCCCTTCTTCCACTTTAAACTGATATAGTCCATTGAAAATCTAATTTATTTCAAGCCATTAATTTTCATTCTAAAGAAAAATAAGATGAGTTATTATTGTGCAAGTATTCATGTACTTATGTCATATCATTAACTCACTAGAAAAAGTTTATAATATAATACAATAGACATTGGAATCATCTACATATATTTGGTAGGTATCCTTTTCACAACTTCACACTTTCTTGGGAGTGGGAATAGAAATATGGGATTCAAAAATATAATTCAATATTTTCTTTGATAATAATTCATCACATAAATTATTATTCTATTTATAGGAATTTGTATATGTAAGGACATACCCAGAGTTAAGGATGATCATATTTTTTCATTATTTTTTATTATATTATTCTATAATAACTAAAACATATAATTAGTAATTTACATCATTAAAAATTATGTGAGAGTTAATAATTTTTATTTTATTAAGTCTCTCACTATTTTATTAAGTCTCAACGACCCTCACCATTTAACTTAGAATGTATAGTTGATAAAAAATTGTAGTGATAAGGATCTGTATACCCCTTCTCATTACCCACTCATGGGCTTAGTCAATTACTCAAAGATATTTTGGTAGAGAGGTATTTTATGATTCTAGTTAACAACTCATTTATCCATTATGTGGATTTCCTAATCCAGAAACCCATACTTATATTTCCTTAACACATTCTCTAAGTTACATCAAGTCTAGAGTGGGTTACTTCTCTTAATGTATATTGGTTAATTCAACCAAAAACCTTAAAAATAAATCCTTGATAAAATTAAGTGTTTTAATGTGGGTTGGTTGAATAGTTAGTTCTATATTTTCATTCCTAATAATGTAGTGGAAGGTTTAGTTTGAATTAATATTTATTTGATGTATTTTATTATTATGTATAATTGTTTTTTTGTTTTTTCCTTTATAGGTCTTGTTAATATAAAATGGATTATTATACAAGGATTAACCATGTTATGATAAACCATTTATACGTAACCCATTTATTTTAATTCTATCATTTCATATTAGTACATTAATTAATGTGATCACGGTATTGCATCCATAAAACAAATCATTAATAAAAAATAAATAAAATAAATAAGTAAATAAATAACATGATCATAAACTTTATTTAATTTTTCATTTATTGAACAAAATTTAAATCATCTTATGAAACTAGATATAAACTCTTTGTTTAAGTCTTAGCATGATTTGAAGCATCCCACATGTCCTTCTATGTATCTCTCATATTTTTTCCATCTCAGTTCCATATTAAATTGCCTCCACCTTGGCTCTAACTTGAACCGACTCCATGCACTTTAGGAAACTCCTTTTATTACATATGTTTTTTAACACACACACTCATATGATGGGAAATAGATGATTGGTAAAGAGATATTATAAAAAACAACCTAGGAAATGTGTGTCTTACACAATAAAATATGGAGGGATGACTCACATACCATCATATTTATTTAATAATAATTAATATCAAAATTGTGGAAAAAATAAATTAAATAAAACCCACATATTCAAAGGTCTTCTCAATATTGTTATTGTTTGTAATCATGAAATGATTACTCATTTAAGAGAACCACTAACATTAATTTCAATTCATTCATTGATAAAATAACAGAGCATGAATTAATCTGATTAATTATCTTAATAATCAATTAATTCAATTTTTCTTATTTCATCCAATAAATCTAAAATTCCCATTCACAATGATTTTAAATAAAATAAATAGTTTTATTTTATTTAGAAACTAATAAAATAGTACACATCTTTGTACTTGTATGCAACTCAATGAGTACATTTCTGAACAACTCAGTATGATTTTTATTGTAAACAATGCAATCATAAGACATTGTGTAAATGGAATGTGTCATTATTTGACATAGTGAAATTCCAATTTAATGCTACATGGAGAACATGAAAATTACACAACTTGTAAAATTTAATGAGTTGAGTCTAGTATAAAATAAACATATGTTGTTCATAGTTTTAAATATTACGTGGAATTAATTAATCATTAAATATAACATAATACCTAAAGACTGGTGAGTAATATCAATTTAATGAACCACATAACTTAATTCAATAAGGTTCAATGGAAAAATCAATTAGATTTAATATTTAATCCTAAATAGGTAAAGTACATGGCCTGTGAAATCCAAACACATGGTGTGTACTTCACTTTTCTGGATATCTGTAGTATTCTTTTAGGGACTTGGTGTGTACTTTATCATCGACATTTATGAAGTACATGACATATAGAAAGTATACTTGACATGTTTTATGAGTTACACAGCTGCCATCATATAGACGTTGTGTATTAAATACATATGTTTTCTTAATTACATGATTTTTTTGTGCCTATGTTTTCCACCTCGAAAACACATAGAGTATGTTGCATGTAGTCAATCTACACGATGTTTAATATGGTAAAGTTGGGTGCCACCATGACTGGTCAACATGTGGTGCATTTATTTTATGAGGTGAGTACTAATTACCTAATGACTCAAAATCCATGTGGACATCCTTCCACACTGAAAAAGGATACACGATGAAAATCAACGGTTTACATGTGGTCTAGTGTTGTATTATCTATCCACAATGCTTGGAACCACTAGATGGGTTCTCCAGATTTATTATTTATTAATTATTACCTAATATAGGTAATATAAGTGAGAAATAAATAAGGGGAAGGAGATATTTTAATGATGGATGAAGAAAAAAATTGAAGCTTGAAAATAATTTTAACTGTTAAATATGTAATGATCATGTCATAACTCTTCATAGAGGGTCCCATTTCGTGACTACCCTAAGTCCACCTCCAATAGGCCTAAGAATAGTGACTATCACCAAGTAAGCCCAAATGGACTGAAGGCCTTCTTTTTTAATTTTATTATGGATAATACCCCTTTTTAAGGGTTGAAGGGGAAACCGTACATGACCCATATGCCCAAGGCATAAGGCCCGACAAACCCGAAATACATGACCCGATGGCTCAGAGGCATACCATGCCCAATACATGACCCGTAGGCCCAACCCACTTGAACTGCCCCTCCCCAGCTATCACCAAGTAAGAATATCCCACAAATGGGAGGCATTAGCCTTAAGTACCAGTACACACACACACATCTCCAAGCCACAAATGATGAAATTTAAAAACAGTAAGTAAAAAATGCATGGAAACCACTATATCCCACTACCAAAGTACAACAAGAAGAAAAGTAATGTAAACATGCCCAAATACAATACCACTATAAAGAGTTTGAAACTATAAGCCCAACTTGTAAGAAAAGGGGTACTGAGAATTTTGTTTATCACTGTAGGGACACAAATTGGTCCGTACATCCCCACAAGGCACCACCTAGTCCTGGTCTACCTAATACTCTATTAAAAGTTCAATCATCTTCACAAGACAAGACATGTGTGGAGAAAACCATATATGGGTGAGTATAATAATACTCAGCAGGACACCCTAAATCTACAAAGTAATACAATTGAGAGAAGTAAAGTCATCTCTACACATGTATATATCTTCAACACGTATAACAATAACATCTAGATATACTCAATCCAAGACACACACTCTAGAGGTAAGTCACAACCACCTTCCATCCACATGATTCTGATTGAAGCACACTTGTTCTAAGAGAAATCACTCCTCGAGCCACGATATCAATGAAGATACTCACGGAGAGGTCTAGCTCATTTGGGAAATTCCAAAATGAGAACATATTGGTCGAGGAAGAATATGATATAAAGAGGGGGGTCATGCCCAGATTTTTTTAGGGGACACCACAGATCACTCCCAGACTCACTAGGGGATACCACATACCCAATCTGGATTAACCCTCTACATAGGGGATCATGCCCAGAACAGGACATGGGATTCCATGTACCCTACCTATAGGGCCCACAAAATGGAGGATCAACACCCTTCTCATGAAGGTCATGAGATTCCATAGACTCCCCTAGAGGTGATAGAGAATCGCACTCCAATCTCAAGGAGGGATACCATCCTATATCTGAGACTCAACCACTATAGGGGATTACAATCTAGTGATGTGGATGTAATTCCTCACTAAACCCTTGAAGAAATAACTAATGACACACACTCAACCTATACTGGTCCAACTAGGAAAAATAAGATACTCATGCACTCTTTACGGGAGTAGACGACGTGTCCCTGGGGGTTCACAACGCATGCAGCTTTCTCAAGTTTTCCCATGTAGATGATCCTCACACGACATGTTTTCTCCATATACATGTTGGTTAGAAGGGTATATATAACATGTATAGAAACACATGACCCAATATTTATCTCAAAAGGGCTGTCTCAATTTTAGGGTATCAAATCTATAGATGGATCGTCGATTGTATGCTTCGTTTAGATGTTGCGAGCATTTGAATGAAACTATCTAAAACTTGTTGGGGGCCTGCACACTTTCCACCACAGTAGGTCCACAAACCACTGTGGTTGTTCCACCTATTGTACTAACTGGCCATCGGTGGATAGGGAGTTTTGGTCGATCAAGAGGTTGTTTTGCCGTGTGGAAGCACAAGCTTCCACAGTGCCACGATCAACTGTTGTAGTCACTTGCTGTGGTTGAACGCTACTGGGCTCTACCTCCGTTTTCCTAGATCCATCCCAGGTGTGACCTGGATCTACCTCATCTGGCCCGACACAAACTACTCACCCGACCCCACTTGCACATGTTCCACCTGGATGACCTGCTCCATCACACTTTTGCTTTATTATCCCACATCTATCGGACCCACTAGCTCCACCACATCTACCCTACCCCACGAGACTGCTTGCCGCACCCAACATGGTTCCCGCTACCTGCAGCACCAGCTATCATCACTAGACTACTTCACCCCCATGTGTCGTCACCTGCACCAATTTCCTCCTCCACTACATCGATGGTCTCTTATAAGGACCACCACACCTACCCTGATTTCCGAAAAAGTGAATGATTATAGATCTGAGCTTATTTTGGCCTCACCATCATTGAACAATGCATCCCATCTTTAGATATATTCAGAAAATAGATAAAACTATCGTTCTTTATTATTCAGTGAAGAATGATGAAGAATGTGAATTTGGGAATCATCCATCATCTGAATCTCTTTATCTCTATCATCACACCTCCATCATGTTGTTCTGATTTGAGATATAAGATATTGGATTGTTGTGTTAAGAAACGAGTGTGAAAGGATTAATTGATCAGGATGTGTCAAACCCCATGCGAACAAAGAATTCCTGTGGTGAAATAGGGATTTGGGGGTAGAAAATCACCATCAATAAAGATGAGTAAACCTTGATCGATTTTCATATCGGTCGTTGTTCATCATCATTAGAACTACAAGCCAAAATCATCAATTGATTAACCAAAAAATATTTTCCTCCAAAAATTCTCGTAAAATAAATCTCTTCCCACAATACACATGATCCATGAATCAATATGTTCATCAATTTATACATGTTAATTATAGAAATTAAAAATGATGAAATTAATAAATTGAAAGACACACCCAACCTTGATTTGGATCAATCATTGACAGAGAATGAAGTTGCGTTGTCATCATTCATCGATACTTGATTCATCAAATCCGAGATTGCATCGATTGATCGATCCACAATCTGCTTCCATTCACTTGAGAGGACACTCCAAGGTTCTACCTCTCTCACTAACGGTCCTCCAATGTCTCTTGGGTTATTTGGATAAACCTACTATTTCCCAATAATCTATTATTTAAGGTTGATTCAATCATAGTGTTGAAAATAATAATAATAATTTACTTATTTTATTTTTTTTCCACACTCATGATGTATTTTCCATAAATAGACCATGATAAACAAGGTTATGTTATTCCTATGGAAAACAACACATTAAAAACTTGATGGTGGTCTCACATTTCCAATCCAAGTCCCCATCCACGAGTTATTAGTAATTAAAAATAAAGTAATTTTATTTAATAATTTTATTTAAAGTTATGTCCTTAGTAATTTTTTATACTGATAGCCCATTAAAAGTAAAGTTAGGTCACACCTAGGGTAAAGATACTATTATTAATTCAATTGTTCTCTTATATTTATGATCTAGGCATCCCTTTTGGAGTTATTCCATGTTTTCAGGAACACTGTGTTTGTATGCTATTAAATATTTTAATATTTTTCAAACATTTGTTCCAGGCACACTAGGCCTTGAAATCACACACCATATCAACACATGGTCTTGAAATAAATACATATAATATTAGAAAATAATACATGGAAAATACATGACATTACATTCTATCCACCATGGGCTTTACGTCCTTGAAAATCCAAAAGAGGGGCTACACCAACAGATGAGGGTACTGAGCATGAATCAGAGCCTCCCTCTCCCATGTGCTCTCATAGAGATTCCCGTGATGCCACCAGACAAGCACCTAAGGATTTAATTTCCCATAAAGTGTCTTTTATTGCCAATCCTTGATCTCTACTTGATACTAAACAAAAGTAACTTCATCCTCAATTTCCAGCTCACCCCTGTCGATGATGTGTGATGGGTTATGCACATTCCTCCTCAGCTGCAACATGTGGAAGAAGTCTTTTACCCAATGTAACTATGGTGGTAGAGATAAGTGGGTGAAATGCTATGCCCCTACATAGATGGGTCCTAAATTCCTCTCTCAATCCCTTCTACAATCTGGATATAAAGCAAGAATCACAATCATAAAAAATTGTTGATGGAACTCCATGGAGTCGAACTATCTCTGGCACATAGAGGAACCCCAAGATCTCTACCAGTCTATGCTCTTAGATAGCTAAGAAGTAAGATAACCTAGTGAGTTGGTAAATGATCACCCAGATATAATAATTTCCCCTTGATATAAATGGTAAACCCATTAAGATGTCCATCAATATATTATCCCACATCCATCGTGGAACCTCAAGGGATTGAGCTAAACCCACTAGAACTTGGTGCCTAGCCTTCACTTGCTAACAAGTAAGGAATCGAGAGAAAAACCCTGTAACTCCTTTCTTTATCTATGGCCACCAAAACTAATGTCAATCATACTAGTAAATTTTCACCACACCTGGTTGTACCACTGAGGGGATTTATAAAACTACCTTAGAACCTCCTCCCACAATTCCACTGGTACTACTGTATATACTATGAAAAGAATGATGTCCTCCCCACCATTTGATTATCTTTTAGGAGAATGACCTCTTGATATATGAGAAGTTAGGGTCACAAAGTTGGTATCCAAAATCTATGCCTCCCTGACTCACTACAAGAGTGGAGAGTTAACAACCATCGACTATAGGTAAACTGATCCATCTCCACCCATAAAGGATATCTGCAATGAGGACAACTTCTTTGATGCCTCATTCAAAAACTATGAACTAAATATCCTCCTAAGGGAATATACCACTATGTTCCCCTTCCAAAGAGTATAGAAAATCTTAAAGTCATAGTCCTGTAGGAACTTCATCCATCACCTCTATCTAAAGTTCTGGCCCTTCTGAGAATACTTGAGACTCTTGTGATTAGAGTATAAGATAAACCGCTCGCCCGTCAGGTAGTGTCACCACATCTTCAATGTGAATACTACCACTGCTAACTCAAGATCATGTGTGATTTAGTTATACTCATATGGTATAAACTAGTACAAAATGCAGGTGATAACCTCTTGACTCTCCATCGGGACACAACCAAGGACAATCCCTAACGCATCGTAGAATACTGCGTACTCAACACCTTCCCCCAGTAACTTTAGGATGGGAGCGCTTGAAAACATTTGATTCACCTGCTGAAAGCTCTGCTGGAACTTTCCTGTCCACATGAAAGTCTTTCTATTTTGTGTCAAAAATTAAAAGGGTGATGTCACTTTAGAGAAGTTAGGTACAAAACTCCGATAGTACCTTTCCAAACCAAGGAAACTATGCACCTCAGTGAAACTGTTTGGTGGCTACCAGGCAAGTACTTTCTCAACCTTCAATGGATCCCCTTCAACTCTGCCACCACTGTAGGAAAATGAGGACTCATACAATCCAATACAACTAGGTTTAGGCAAGCCAATTGATTAGTAATCGACTGCACCCTCCTATGTGTGAGTCTATCCTATGCTTCCTAGGTTTCCTTTTCACCAATAAGGAAAACCTCATTCCACCACTATGAGAACACCACACTCTTTTCCTAAAATAGTCAATATGATCATGAACTATGGATAACCAGTCTATAACAAGAATTGTGTCGTAATGCCTCAGCGTCGCTACAAAGATATCCCAACCAAAACTCTCACCTCTAAGAGTTAGGTCACAATGACTACACCAATTAGTGATCATTGGGTATTCTCCCGTAGGAGTCTCTAAGAATGTGGGTTTAGTTAATAGTTCAAATGGAATCTCTGAGTCTCAAACATGACTTGTGGAAAGAAAAGAATGACTATCTCCTATTTCTGTCAAAATGGAAGAGACATTGATTGTACCTCGAATCATTTCTGGAGATGATGGGTCATATAACTCAAATATATGCAGTTTTACCCTCCATTATCCTATAGCTCCCTGAGCCTGGTGTGGACCAATGAGGAGTGGTGGTGGTAACATGTCGAAATGTCACCCACCCCCTTCTAGTCTCCTAGCTACTCTACTATGTATTCCACCATGCAGATCTGTTTTCTCACGTCACTATCTCTGCCATGGGGGTCCATCCACAATCTCCATTCTAGTAGTATGATGGGTTAGACAATACCAGGAGAGATGTACCCTACTATCACATGAATAAAACTACCTCTCTCTAGACTGACTGGACCTACCCTATGATCCCTACAATATAGATCCTCTTTCATAGGACCTCCTCTTGAAACTTCTCACACATCCAAGTCCCTTAGACTAGCATCGACTCCCTACTTCTGAGATCTCTTCTCTTTATTTCCTATTGCTAACAATCACTGGATATATCCTCTTAGCCAAGAAAAATTTGACCACCGAATCCTTCTCAAGAACTCCATCATAAGTAGGAATGATCAGAGGGATAACACAAGATCTAGCGTCCCTATGTTGATGTCACTCGAAGGTCCAATACCTAAAGTATTGATCATGTATAATATTCATCGAGTACCTATAGAGGTTGGTATGCCTCAATGAATACTTAGATACCTAAATTCCATTTTAATGGAGCTGTAGAAGCTCAAGGATATTCATATCCCTTAGTTTATAAGTTTATAAATTCTCTCTAAAAATGTTATGAAACTCTATATTTGGAAGAACTGCCTCATCATAAGACCGGGTAACCAAACCCCACCATCGCCCTATTGAGTTATATAAAAGGCTTCCTTCTAAGACCACCATATATTCTGCTAGTGTCCAAACTACTTGGAAAACTCATGTCACCTCCTCATGACAGTCCTCAGACACCTGTTTGTCAGGATCACCTTAGAACTTAAGGGGTTTCTGCTACTAAAACTTCTGAAATGCACTCATCCTACGCACCTCATCTGCTGGTACTGCGAGAACCATGTGAATCTCTTTAGGATGTGGTTTGGTTTGTGTTCCACCTCTAGGTGTTATCTCTGGTACAAATACCTGTACTCATGTCTCATCACCTAGTGGATCATCCTTGTGATAATGCAGTGGAATCGTAGCCAGCTGTCTTTGGGAAAAAATACAGAAATAAAACAAGGTGTACCATAGTAAATTGAATATATCTGGGGAGATGACTTAAGAAGTAAAAAGAAAAAACTACCATTCTTATATGAAGAATGTACCATTTTTTCCCTGCAATGAGTGTTCTTAGGTATTGAGTAGAAAATAAGCCTCTCAGAGTCTTGGGGTGTGTTTATGTTGGCCACCGCACCAACACTGGAGTCCCTGTCATGAAATCTGAACCCGAAACACTTAACACTATTTCCCCAAACCAATCTCACTAACTCTTGAACCTAAAGTAGAACCTACCTCCTCTGATACCACTCTATCAAAAATTATCCCAGAGGGGCCAATGTCGTGACTACCTGAAGCTCACCTCCAATAGTCTAGGGGTTTATGACTAGCACTGAGGAGGCATATGCCACAAATGAGAGGCATTAGACTGAAGTACCTGTATTCTTGCACACATATCCAAGACAAAAATGGTGAAATGTAAAAACACTAAGTAAATAATTCATGAAAACCACTATATCCCACAATCATAGTATAATAGGAAGGAAAGTAAAGTAAATAGGGCCAAATACAAAACCACCTTAAGGAGTCTAAAAACACAAGACTAACCCATAAGAAAAGGGGTTCTGGGACTATTTTCTGTCACCATAGGGACACACATCAGTCTATCCATCCTTATAATGCCCCACTTGGTCTTGGTATGCCTAAGAATTCTTCAAAAGCTCGATCGTCTTCAAAAGACATGACATATGGAGACAAAGCCCTTGCATGGGTGAGTATAACAATACTCTATAGGACACCCCGAAACCATAAAGAAATACAAAAAAGTAAAGTATAATCATATATGAATAGGTATATGTCTATATAATATTTAACAATAACATCCAGATATAATCAATCCAAGACACACAAAATAGAGGTAAGTCATATCCACCTACCAGCAACATGATTCTACTCGAAGCATGATCATTCCGGGAGAACTCACTCCTCGAGCCAAGATATAGAAGGAAACACTCATGGAGAGGTCTAGATCATTTGGGACCTTCCCAAATGAGAAAATGTTATTCAAGGAAGACTATGATACATAGATAGGAGGTCACGCCTAGAATTGATCGGTGGACACCACAGATCATTCCCAAACTCACTAGGGGATACCACGTACCAAATCCAGATCAACCCTCTATGTAGAGAATCATGCCCAGAACTAACTGAGGGATTCCATGGATCCTACTGATATAGAACGTTAGCTACCAGATCACAACCTTTTTCAAGGATTCATGTGATTCCACATACTCCACTAAGGGTGATAGAGGATCACACTCCATTCTCAAAGAGGGATACCATACTCTATCAGAGACTTGATCTCTAGAGGGAATTACAATCCAATGATGTGGAAGTAATGTCGTACTGAACCCTCAAAAAAATGACAAAGAGAACACACTCAACCTATACTAGTCCAACTAGGAAAATAAAGAGACTCAAGCACTCTTGATGGTAGTACCCGATATGTCCAAGGGGGTACACGATGTATCCAACTATCCCAAGATTTCTTATGTGGAAGAGCCTCACACGATGTGTAGTGACCTTCTACACTATATGTAGAAGGGTATGCATGGTGTGTAAAGACACACATGACAAAATATTTTTCTCAAAAGACCATCTCAACACTGCAGACAACTTATTGATTGGCCGCTCTGTTGAGAAGTTGTGAGCATTTGAACGAAACTACCTGAAACCTTTCTGGGGCTTATGGACCTACCACCACTTTAGGTACACCTACCACCATGTTCAATCCACATACTAAGAAAACTAACCATTGGTGGAATGACCCTCAATGTTGATCATAAAGTCGCTTTACGTAGTCAACTACAATTTGTCTCCACCCTGGTTGCCCTAGATTTGACTCGGGTCCAACCCCAGTCCACCTCTTCTGAACCAGACCGGCCCACTGACCTAGCCCATCGACTTGACCCACTAACCTGGCCCATCGACCTTACCCAACCCACCATATCGTCCCGGCATACTCACATGGGACTTCTCTTTCCCTTGTCCACCACACCGTCCCACATCCTACGAACCCGCTGGCTCCGCTACATCCACCGTACCCCACGCAGCACCACATCCTGTGGCACCGAAAACCACCATTGGTCCACCATGCCTCCATGTGTCGGCCTCTACCACCACTGCACCAGTGGCCCCTTAAGTGGACCATCACACCTCCTAAAATGCCTAAAAAAGAGAACGATCTAAGATCTAAGCTCTTCCCGGCCTCTCCATCTCAAACATTGCATCTCGTCATTATATATATATATATTCGCACAATAGATCAAATCATCTTTCATCATTTTTAGACAATGAATGATGAAGAATGTGAATTAAGGAAACATCCTTTGTCTGAATCAATCCATATCCATCGTCACACCTCCATCGTGTAATGCCAATACAAGATATATGATATCATATCTTTTCACCAAGAAATTGGTGTGCAACGATCGATTGATCGAGATGTGTCAAACCTTGATCCAACGAAGAATTCCTGTGGTGAAATGTGGAATTGGAATTAAAAAATCACCATCAATTAAGAGTAAAAAACCTCGATTGATTTTCATGTCGATCATGGTTCATCACCATTAGAATGACAATCTGAAACAATCAATAGATTAACTGAAAGGAATTGTACCACTAAAATCCCCACATAAGAAATCCCTTTCGATAATACACATGATCCATGAATCGATCCACTCATTGATAGAATCAAGTTTGTTGTAGAAAGTATGATCAAGAAAATTAAACAATTGAAACACATGCCCTACCTTGAGTTGGAACGATCATTGATGAATAATTGAGCTACATCATCATATTTGTCGATACTTGACCCGTCGAATCCAAGGTTGTGTCTACTGATCGATCCAGGATCCGTCTCCATTCACTTGAGAGGATTCTCCAAGGTTCTATATCTCTCTATATATCTCTCTAACAATCCTCCGACATCTCCATGGATACGCAGCTAACCTTGGGATTTCCCCATAATCTTCTATTTATTGAAGATTCAATCAGAGTGTTGGAAAAATAAAATAAAATAATTTATCTTTATCATTTTATTTGTTTCCGCGCCCGTGATGGATTTTCAACAAACAGCCTACACCAACCAAGGTTATGTCGCACCTAGGGAAATAACCAAATTATAAACTCAATGGGGGTATCATATTTACAATCTAAGTCCCTGTTAATGATTTATTAATATTTAAAAATAAAATTATTTTATTTAAATATTTTATTTACATTTACATCCTTGGTGACTTTTTATACAGATGACCTACACCGACCAATGTTAGGTCACTCATAGGGTAATGATTCTATTATAAAATCGATGGTTGCCTCATATTTCTGATCTAAACACCAATTTTGGATTTATTACACTATTTTAGGAACACCGCGTGTATGGGCTATTTAATATTTTAATATTTTTCAAACACTTGTTCCGGGCACTCTGGGCCTCAGAATCGCACACCGTCTTAGTACCTGGTCTCGAAATAAATCCATATAATATTAAAAAACAATACATTGAAAATTATAGATATTAGAAATAAATAATTAAATAAGTAATTATACTTTTAAACAAAACTATTTTGATAGAAATTGATAGTTCCAAGAATATTTGAAGCTTTTATTAAAGCTGATAATGAATAATAAATGCTGGATTTGATGAGTCATTTGCCTATTTTACAATACATGAATGTCCTAACCAGATAAATTTTCTCAAATAATATTGACAATAAAATATGTTGGAACCAAGAGAAGATATTTTCATGTTAAATTTATAATTATGTTAAATAGATCAGAAGAAATAATGCCTCGGTCTTGTGATCTTTATTTGATGATGTTATTGATATTCTAAAACAGTTTTTAGTCAAACTTACTTTTGATTTTAGGATCCATGTATATAATCCCTCAAGCAGTGATTTACATATGGTCTTATGATCTCCAAACAATGCTGATGGATTTTTGGGTGCTATAACGATAGATCTATAATTTTATGGTGTTCTTATGGATTACTTTAATGTTTCCTTCAGGCTTTCAGAATCATCATTTCAATCTCATTCTTAAGAGGGTGAAGGGGGGAATATCATCTCAAGGGCATTCTTTGTTCTTAAGAGAGAGATCTAGATTTCATTATTCCCAATGATTCTCTATTTATATCAATCTCGATCATCCTCTACACAATATGAAAAATGGTAAATTCATAAAGATAGGGTTAGGGTTAATGTTTTTAAATTTCATAACGACCATAAAATATCATATTAAACCTTATCAGACCCCATTCCATGTAATAATAATATTATTACTATTTTTATTACTTGTGTAAATTGGTGATACCATAAATATTATTTTACCAGCTTGTAAATTAATTTTAATCACCAAACACTATCTTGGTTTATGCATCCTCATCAGCATTTATGAAATACCTATATAGATATGTAATTAAATATTTATCCACAAAATAAATATTTGATTCATTGTCTGTCAAATAAAGTTTTATCTAATATTCATGTAATATAATAATTATTTAATTCACTTTCTAGAAAATAAATATTTATTAAATAGTCAAATAATTAAAAAAATTATTTATTAATGAATAAATATCAATTTAATACTTTGGGAATAAAAATTTATGATTGATAAATCCTTAATAAAATTATTCCTCATTCTTTAGAATACTATTTTTTCCAATAATTAAATTCAAATAGAATTTAATTAATATCATCATAAACACTTAGTGTGTGGCCCTCTAGTTTTCTTTGTCATTGGATTTAGGTAAAAAGTCCTAATTTATAATATTATTATTTAGGAATGTGTCATTTCACCCAGTAGAAAGAATTTAATATCAAACATTGACAACCACATATGAGTGCTTACTATGTAATATAATCCCTTTCTTAGAATATCTCATCAAGAAAGTTGCACAATCATGTCATCAACCTATATGCTTAATACATAATTGCTTTAGTTGGTAAATCTAAGTGATTGAGTCATGATAGGAATTAATAATAATTTTAAATTTCAAGGACCATTACACATGCTCACATAAATGAATATCCAATGACATATGAAGTTATGTATTTCTTACGATTGGGTATATTCTCATAATCTTATATATTAGAGATGACCAAGTTAGAACATCTTGAGAGGAATTTTAAACTTCTTATGATTACTCACAGCTGATAGTTGACATACTCTAGGCCTCACCATAGAATGTTATTTGACCATAGAACTAGATTTAATAATATCATTATGGCATTTCATCTTTCTCATCCATGTGGGGAACTACTATTCCCTTTTCAATATGAAAAATAATCGATGACATTATCACTTTAATATTATGTAGAATAATAATAAATATGTGATAATGTATTTAAATTAATATTAAATTATTACAAGATATATGTAATATGAAGTACAATTTATTTGGTTATAATGCACCGCCTCTAATAGGTATGTTTGCATGACTTATCGATATTCCTACTGTTGTGATTTGAGGAAGAAGAAAACAAATTAAATTATTACTATTAACCCATGAGCTATATCCTACCATTTATTCAACATATATGGGCCATTAAAATCCTTAACTATATCTCTATATATATTTAGTAAATTACTTGTAATATTAGTAGCTAGAGGTCAAAGAAGACAATGGTGGAAGGTGTTGTTTTAAAGTGCGTGCAAGTAGAGGATGAAGTTGATGGTATTGTGTTTATTTCCAATGGTGTACATTTTATTTTTAAACATTTCCAATAGTACCCATGAAGCTTGATCCCACAATGAAGTTTCATTCCACTAGGTGTTTTATTATATATCCTTATAACATATAACCTGAGGATGTAGTTATTCAGATGCTAGTAATCTCCCACAACCCACTTTCCTGACCCACATGATTGGAAGCTAAGAATCCTATTCTATTTCCTATCGACATGTGTGAATTGTACTAGATTTATGCATTCCCTCAGCCTTTCCTATCAAATACCTATGCTCAAACAAACCTATGTTTCTAGTCCTAAGCTATTTCTTTTCACTACGGTGGTTGGATAGCCCCATTTTTTGTATTAAGTATATATGAATTCCTTGGGTAAAAATAAACTTATGGAAGCATTATTATTTATCAATCCAATATAATTTATAATTGTCAACATATTCAATTTTAATATCATAAAAAATATATCATTACATTTGAAAATTTTCAAATATCATTAAATATATTATTTTCAAATTAAAATAATATTTTTATAATTATCTCATTCATTATATTTTAAAATAATGAAAACAATATATGACCATTAAAAATAAATATTAAATATATCTACTTAAAAATAATATATTTTTATTATAATTATTTTTATTTCCAATTAATATTTTATTTAATATTATATTTTTATTTATAAATAATTATTATATTACTATTTTAATTTGTAATGATTGTTAAATATATTAATTTTTAATTACAATAATTCTATTATAACTGTCTAACACTTTATATGTCCTAATAAATATTATTTCACTATTAAATTATATAGTTACCATATGTTCATTTTCAAATTAATATTAATCCCCTAAAATTATCTTATATATATTTGTCTCAAATTAGTATTAAATATTTCAATAAACATTATATTTCTATTGGATGTTATATTTGTCTTATACTATAATTTTTCACCAAATAATTCCAAATCACATGATACCCATAAGTTTATAAACATTTTATTTATTCACTAAAAAATATTACATTTGAAATGAAAATATATTAATAATAATGAAACATCTAGATCAATTTAAAAATTTATAAAAACCCAAACTAAATTAACTTATAAACATAGAATAGTGGTAATATGGGGTTGATACCACAAGGAAAAGTTTCATAATAAATTTTTTAATATAAAATACCTACAACTATTAAGTATGATATAAAATTAATAAACTAATTAAATTTGGATTAAAATAGTGAGGGGAAAGGAAGACAAATAATGTAATAAGTATAATGTGTCTAGTTTAATGAACTAGTAAATCATGGAGTTATGATTTATTATTATCTTTGTTTAATCAAAGTCTAAACAATACCTTGGTATTTATTTTCATTGTCCCTCCCAATAATACTTATTTTAACTTGGTTAATTACTTCATTTTATTAATGTAAGATGTGAATTAAATCCATATTTAAACATAGAAAAAAGTAATCTGATGTTAAAGAATGTAATCAAACAAACTAGTAATTATGTCATGAAATAACTCGTTCTCTTGAGTAAAATGGTCATGCACTAAGATCAAAGAAGATAGAAAGAGTGAGTGAGAGGAAGAGATAGAGATAAAGAGGGAGAGTGTGACTCTAGACTCCCAATAAAAGTCCTTTGTCCTCCTCAGGTCAAGATTTTCAATATGATAACAAGTTGGATCTTATATTTATAGGCCAAATAAAGCCAATGGTTTGTCCCTTATAATCTTAAAATACCTTATTCAAATCACTAAATTCCCCCTCTTTGAATTTGTTCAAAGTATCTCCATTAAAATTGAACATTTAAAAATCACTAGTATTTTTATGGAGAGATAAGTGTCCATATATTACTCTTCTTTACCGAATCCTTCCTTATATCTTCAATTTTAAACTAACTTTAATCATGAACGACCCTAAGTGGCATCCTACTTTATATTTTTTTAAAAAAACATCAAATATCATGTTGATGGGAGGATCCCATCCCGAACTCATATTAGTTTTATAATATCACATCCTCGACATGCACTATGACCATGAGGAAATTTTAGTAGCTATTTTACCTCTAAAGTCCTTATATTGACCTTGGATTTAGTATCCATGGTGCACCTTCTATATTTTCCTTCAATCTATCATATATTCATGGATTCTATGAAATTTATTCACATGGAACAACCCTTAACATTTAATTAATCATTCATGAAATAGATCATCCATGCTCATTAGTTTGCTAAAAAAGTGGGCATTTTGGGTTTTATCTTCCCTAATGAAAAAATGGATTCACCTTCTTTGATGAGGTGAGCCCCATTTCTATCAAATTATAGTTTATAAATACACCACAATGTTGGGGAGAATCCCAATTCCAGAAAAAAATTTCATTCAAAAATATATGTGTGAAACCCAGTGAAATATGTTAGTGATATAAAGTTGAATAAATAAATCAGAATAAATTATTTTTATTGTGAAAAAACCCTCTATTACCGAGGATTAAAAACCATGGTGAAACTCTAAAAATACACTCATAAATAATTGAGTATAACATTCAATTAAATTAACAAACCTTAATTTCAATGATGGATTATAGAAACCTAGGTTAAAAAAACACCATGATACGCCTCCTTCTTCTCTCTGGAGAACATCATGGTCCAAAGGAAATACACAAAGATCAATCTAAGACAAAATCTCACCCTTCTATAAATGAAATTTCACTATATCAAGGATCTTTATCTAAACATTACTTATCCATGCACCATCTTGTGACACCTAAAGGATTTTTATCTCTCATGATCTCACAATAATGATGTATTTCCACTCATCAACTGGGACACACCACCTAATCACTGCTATCAGGTTGAATTTCGATACATAGACCTGATCCTTGATCTAACTGCTACATATCCACATCTATTCCATGTCAATTCACCACAAATTCTACTGAAAATAGGTTTCACCCCTTATAGATCTTAGTGAACTACTTATAGAACACCTTTCAAGTACCTTCGCATGAGTAGAAGACAAAATCTTCACTTCTGAAGAGCCACATGTGCTAGCACAAACATGGAAGTATCTTCTTCTTGATCTCGATAGAATAAATCTTGAAAAACATTCCAAGAACCTCTCAAAGAGTAGAATTTATTCTCATCATAATCCCAAAATATACTACCACATCCTTGTATACAGATACCATGTCCGTATATCCAAAAAATATATCCAACATTCATTTTTATATCCAATAATATTGATAATAACTCTCTAATATTATTGTGAGAAATGCATCTATTAATTATGATAAAAAACATTCCATCAATTTACATGTATCTCCTCAATAAAGGTGATGAATCCAAATAATATCTCCCTTCTAAACATAAAATAATGAAAACATCTAATGAACTCAATTAGAAATAATAATGTTGGTATTTCATCAACAATCATCTTATTCCAGAAATATGATGAAACCTTTTTGATCTTCTAATAGAAAAACTATTATCTTCTCCCTAAAAACTAAATCTTAATTACAAAGACTTCGTCACATCAATATCTATATGATCTTGTTAAAAAATACTAGAACCAGAAAAATTTACCTCCCTTATAATAGTGATCACCAATTTTTTTGGAGCACCTACCAAAATTAACTGCCCCCTGCTTAATATACCCTTAAAGACATGCGTATCAAATCTCTCAACCTTCTTTGATTTCCAAACCTTACTCGACATCACACTTTCTTTATCTATCCTCTAAAAAATTACATATTTCTCATGTTAAATTCCAAGCATGAACCATCACTCTAATACCACTTTTTGGGTTGTATCCTTATTCTAGGTAGAAAATTGATTGAAAAAAAATTTATGAGAAACTTGATGAAATATAGAATTGATATAAATAAAAAATAAATAAATCATTATGTAGGATTATGTATATGAAAAAACCCTCTACTATGGAGGATTAAAAAAAGAATGACACCACTTCTAAAATTTCAATAATAAATTAGAGGGTAAAAAATTCAAGAAAATGAAAAAACTAGAATGTTAATGAAAACATAAAAATTGTGTGAAAAAACAAACCCAGATGCACCTCTGTATTCTCTTTAAAAACTCATCTAAGTTAAAAAAACTAAAAAAACCATCTGATAAAAAATATATCCCTTCTATTGATGAAACGTCACTACCTTAGAGATATTTTTATGAACATTCATTATCCTCACACCATCTTGCAATACCTGAAGGATTTATCTCTCTCATTATCTCACCATCATGATGTACCATCGATCATCAACTAGGAAATGAGGCATGATCACCAATATTAGGTAGAATTTCGATGCACCGACCTGATCAATGATCTCATCGCTACTGCTCCAGACCCATTCCATGTCGCTACATCATACATAGTATCACAAATGAAATAAACCCCTTCTTGATCTCAATGGACTACATATTAAACATCTTTCAAGAATCTATACATGAGTAGAAGTCAATATTTTCACTATTAATGATCCATATAGGCTACCACATACGTGGTGGCCCCATTCCTCCTGATCTCAGTCGACTATATCTTAAAAACATGACCAGAACCTCTATATTAGTTGAATTTAATATCACCATAATCCCAAAATATGCTAATGTATCCTCATATATAGATAAAAGTCACATATATATAATAAATGCAGTCAACATTCATTTTTTCCATCCAATAATATTGTAAATAACTCTTTACTGTTGTTGATAGAAACTAATCTATTAATGATTACCAAAACCTCTCCATTAATTAATTTCTCTCACCTCAATAAATTTTTTGAATCCTGAACCACTATTTGACCATATGTATCTTCACTATGATGTTTTCAATTTTATAAAGCAATTTTTTTTCTTGTCTACACTAAGAAACATGGCCACTAGTACATTTTTTTGGGCATTTTGTTATCATGATGCTCCTATAAAAGATGATAATGGCCTCAAAAACATAGTAGAGAACATTTCCTTCATCATCTTGTTAGGAAATTCTAAGTGGAATGACTATGTTTTTACTACTATACATGGCATGAATTAGTCATTAAAAAGGTCATGTTGAGCTCTAGTGGCGACCCATGATTGTTCTGGCCAATTTTAGTAGTATTTTTAAATGATATTGAGCTCCCAAAATGGTGGACATGGAATTTTCTGGTGATATAATATTGTGGTCTGGAGGGTCAAAAATGGTATTGGTGAAAGATTTTCTTCTGGTGCAGAGGGAAAATGTCAGAGTGAAAGATGATGTTGTTCCATTTAAGCAAATAGTACCCTCATAGAATGAAGACCAACACCAGTTTCCTGATTGAGATAAATCTCCTCCATATACATGGCTATATCCTTATAGGCTCAATATCCTAATATATGGATTGGCTCAAAGTATACTACACACACATCTTCTGGTACCCATTCTAACCTGTGTGGGTCTGGTGGGACTTTTCCCTCCATATGCATCTTATGAACCATGTGTCTTTTTTGTTTCCTATGTTCAGTATTTCTTAGCTTGAGAAATTCTCCTTGAGTGAGTATAAGAGATCATTTTACTCATATATATGAAAATTCACTTAGTAAAATACTTAATAAAATAAAAATTAATTTTTCATTATCAAAATTATTATAAAAACAATATATTGTTTTATTTTTCATAAAATGTTATTTAAAATATAGTTACCAATAAATGGTTTAATCAATGAATAATTTTCATATAAAATATCTAAAATCAATAAATTCTATAATTTTTTAATTAAAAATTTTCATTTATAAAATATACTTATCAAATACCCCCACATTTAAACTTCTACTTGTCCTAAAGCATAAAATCACAACATTAATCAAATAGGAATTACATGTTACCAATATTAAAAATAAAAAGTAATATAATTGAACAATTTTCAATGGGGAAATTAAAATTTAATGCTTTATAAAGAAATATTAATGCAGCACCATATTTTTTAAGAAAACAATTAACCATATAGATTACTTTCTCCCATTTATGATTTATGGGTCACCTTTTTCATTCAATTCAAATATGTTATTTTATTTTTTTCAAACATGCCAATTTGTGATTTACCTCAAAATTAATCTTTTCTCCTATTACTCAAGGTGATGAGTTCATGTAGAGTTATGAACATACCTTGAGTACATGATATTTTTCATAGTATTTCAAATCACCTGCACTCTCTACATTGAATGAAAAAATCACATGAAATGATGAGGTATTTGTATTAAGGATTAAATGAATCTAAGGAATAATGTTGGTAGGAATTTATGTAAAAAATTTTATTGGCTCAAAATGGATGTTTGGATCTTATGAACAATTCATGATAATAAAAAGTAAATTTTAATGTAAATATCCCCATCAAAGTGAAAACACCCACTTTACAATATCAATTTAAAGACCATGAATTAATTTAATAACAATGAAAGATGTAGAACCTCTTGATTTTTTCTACTTTTTTTCAAAATAATTTCTCATTTTATTGAAAGTTATGTTTTGGAAACTCTGACATGCAACAACTAACCCCAAATGATAAAAATCATTCATTAAGAAATGGTGATTTTTTACCATCCAAAACTCAACAAATTTTTTTCTATTTTTTATATTTTTTAAGAAGGGAAAAAATAAATCATAAAGAACAGAAAAAATGATCATTTTTCGCAACATCATAAGAAATCACATCCCAATATTTTTACATATTGAATTTCATCTATTTTTCACCATATACACTCTCTACCCCACACTTAAAATTATTAATATCATGCAAAAGATAATAATATGGTAGGAAGGGATAAACTTTTCCTATAACGTGGATGATCCCTAAAAATGTAATACATGGATTATATAGGATAAAAATTCATTAATATCTTGGTGGGTATAAAATATAATTGATAAAAAATAAAAATTTTCCAATCATATTATATGTGACTCTATAAAATTCTATCTTTGAAAAGATCAAATGCATGTTCTAGTAGGCGACATGTCCTAAGTTTCACTCAAGAAATGTTATCAAAAAAGATTGAAAAAATTAGCTTAGAAATCCTCTTAGGAATGGGGAACATATTTATTAAAGTCATTCACTTATGGAATTAAAAAGAATAACAAATCAATCAACATGAATTTATGAAATTCAAAGCATGAAAAATAGTTGGGAAATTTCATCTAGTTGAATCTAAAAATAGTCATAAATCATGATAAATAAAATTAATACCTATGATTCACTATAATCATTCAATACCCCACCTCACTCATTCAATATCATTAACATTGATATAGAAAATGTTACATCATGAGGTTCTTATATAATCATTTTTTCTCATAGTTTTTTTCTGGAAAAAGTTTAATATGAGGAATGAAATTTTACATTTAAAGCTCAAAAATAGATTTCATATAATATAAAGACAATAAAAATATAGAATTTAAAAGAAAAATCTCCTTTCAATTAATCTCATCCTTTTCTCCTTTCCACTTTGTGCTACTTGTGAATTTATGATGGTCATACAAAAGAAAACATCTCAAAGAAGATATATGATCCATTCCATTAAAGCTTCAAAGGATAATAATATTTAAAAATACATTCTAAAAAAAATTCCTAAACAAATTCCTATGAAGGTAATAAAAACGAAATCCTAGAATGAAATTTTATAAAATCATGTTTCCTCCCGCAAAGATACTCTTGTTTATGGTGCTAGTACCAGGGCACACAATGAAAGTTGATTTTCAAGGGATGTAATATTTATCATCATCAGAGAAATGAAACTTCAACATATCCAATGACATGATCCTTGGTAGAAATATACAGATCTTATATTAATATTTTAATGAAAAATAATTAAACAAATGTAAACATTGTTCATGTTGATGGTGTGTATGAAAATTTCTTATTGTCAATGACCATTTCATGAAAGATCTAATATCAAACTCTTCTAGATTGTCCACACATGCTTCCTGAATTTTTTCATATTCTTATCATTGAATTCAGGCATCTAGAATGAAGCACTGACAATTCCTTCAAGGTCATGAAAATCACTGGGAACCCATACCTTTGATTTGTGAAGGATTTCTGAGATCAAGCACTTAGAAGGAGCCTTCCTCTCTCTAAAATGTGAGAGGAGAGAGAATAAATCAATTCTAAATATATGAATAGTACATGGAACTAGGGTCCCTACTTAGCTTATATATTGGGTTTTAAAATATTTCAAAAGGTTTCCGCAACCCATGTATATCTAATACCTAATAAATAAGAGATAAATGACTCGTTATGATAAACTAACTACATCATAAAAATCATTTATATTTTATAAATAACTAATAATATATAATAAATATATCAATTGATAAAATAGGGTCATTCACTAGACTAATAATTCCTACAATATTATAAAAATCTTGATTTGTCAAAGAAAATATATTGAATATAATAATAATAATAATTTTCCATATAGTATTTTTCCATGTATTCACTAAATACCTTATAAATAATTTGAATAAATAAATTAAAACCAATTATTCTATCCTCAAATAATAATGAATTTATTTATTTATATATGATTGTTAATAATTGGATAGCTCTCAGAGCCTATGGTTGGGCCAACAATATCCTATACACATATTCACTAGAATATAGAAGACTATTGAATTTACTATTGTGTGTGAATATCTATTACATTATATTAATATCAATGAATACCATTCACAAACTAGGAGAAGGGTCTAACTACTCATCCATGCCTATAAATATATAAGGAATATTTATTATAACAACAACCTTCCTATAAAGAGACAATGTGAAATTTAATATCTTTGTATTTTAATATCTCATAAAGAAGGATGCACAACTTGTTTCATCCTCCATTATTTCACTATTATTTGTTAATATATCTAGAAAAAATACATTTTATATCCTTTTCCAAGTATTTATGATGGAACTACCATCCTAATAAACTAGGCCCAATATATCACTTCCTCAAATTAGAGGTGAAAAATTATTTTATAACCATTCAACCAATTCCATACCACCAAAGAAACACCCAATAAATGCTACCTCTCCATGACTACAATGTCATGGTTTTTTCATTGAATCAATGTATGTGATCAAATGGTACACATTTATAATTATCACAAGTCTGAGGACAAATACACATGTTTATTGATAAGAACAACCAATGACACCTAAAACACGTGGTGTTACTATTTATGGGTGTACCCTCATAATATCACATACTGGAGGTCACAAACTATGAACTTTATGTGAATAATCCTCAATTATTATAATTCCCCCAACACTTAATTTTCTGAAATCAACTATGTACAATCAGTATGATGTATCTGGACTATATGATGCATGTTTAAGATTAATATCACAGTATCTCAAGGTTCTTATTATAGCATGGAAACTACTATAACCTTTTGATATGATAAATAATCTTGGTAAATTACAATGCAAATAGTGTAAAAAAATATCAATACTATCATGGTAAGATTACATCTTCCATAAATCACTATATACATGATATGTTAATAAAAAAGTACTATTCAATTTGGGTCTTAGGAACCCACTATTATTAAAATACCAATTTTACTAGAGCCAACTTGATAACTATCCTTGTTACCTATATTATGATAAGGTTATGATTATGATGAGTTTTGGATTTAGTCATGGTACTTCCATGTTTCTATTGCATGGCTATTTTTCTATCTGTAACCTCACTGCCTTTGAATAAGAATCCAGAAGAGATGATATACCCAAGTATATCCCTTTTTTTTCACGGTCAAAACTCAACATTTTTTATAGTAATAATAATATAATTATCATAATTTATATTATGATAAAACTTTTCTTACTCGTTTTGATACCATGAACTGGAAAAAATTATTGCATATTTAACTATGCTTCTTTAGTTACCTCAGATGCCACAACAAACTCAGTATTTTGTAGATATGGATAATTTTAGATTTTATGAGATTGTACGAATCATTTACTTAGACTCACTTTTATATAAAGTCATATTGATTCAAAGAAATACTAGTTCATATCCCATTATAACTAATGTGTCTTCCTCTCTAAGTAACATAAAATTATCCATCGTAGTTCCTGAAGTACAATTGGATAGTTTTGATTCATTCCTATGCATTTCTCTTGAATATAACTGATATTTACCTACCATTTACTATATGTTAGAAATATCATATATAATACATAACATGGAATATTTGATAGATCCACAGCTGACACTTATGAAATTATTACCACATCTTTAATCTCCTCAAATTCCCCATGTATGTCTTCTTGGATATATTTTTTCCCTGTAATGTTGGTAACAATTCTATCTCGAGTTGTTCTATATTTTATTTTTCACTACCTTTTTAGTATATGTACTTATCACCTTGTCTTTGAAACTATCATATCTATGTTAGTATATCTTGTTCCCTTGATCTTAGGTTTCTACTTTAAGTCAATATCTTGAGAGTTTCTTTCATATTTATCTTAACTAACCATAAATCCAATAGCCGTTTTCTACATGTTAGTAAATATATTTTACCTGGAAACTTGTGGAAGTCCCACAAAACTTTTATAGATGCATGTAAAAAATCATATCAAAAAAATGTTCTTTGGTCTTTTCGCTTACTTCAATATTAAATTGGATTTCAGTAACTTGCACCCATTATTCGAATTATATGGTTTCACCAACCCATTCTGGTTGTGTTATATACAAACTTTACACATTTTGTGGTCCTAAAATCAAATTATCAATAAAATGATCATAAAAATTAGCAATTAAAATTAAAATTCTAATAGATTTATGCACAACGACTTGGTATTACCAATTGAGCCTTATTGGTACAACTCTTATACCACCCATGTATCATCTCACTTGAATTCCTACCATAGTATTGAAAATAATAATCCCATATAATTTCATACATGGGATCTATAATTTAATTTTAATAGATCTTGTCAATTTTTATGGATTCCCACATTTTTATTTCATAAAATTTTCATTACATTAGACAAAATGGAGGATATTTTAAAGTTTAGTTTCTTGGAACAAGGATCATAATACAAGAAAACTTAAACCATTATTCTAAACAATATGATATGCTTTTTAATGGTTCATCATAATTACTTTTACAACATTTCATAACCTAGGAAAATACTTCAAAGGAAAGGGCAATCATAAGGCTTAGTAAGGGAAAATAAGAGAAAAATTTTACATGTGATCTTGAGAAATATTGGTAAGAACTTGAGGAATATCATAAAGGCATGAGAAAAGGAAAAATAGATTTATAATAATAAAAATAAATTGAATAATAACATATAAATGTGAAAATGAAATTTAAATAAAATATATATAATCGTATCACTATTGTTTTCTACTAAGGCATCATAAATATTACCAAGGTTATTTTCCAAGGTATCATAAAACATATCATCTCTAGAGATTAAAATATTTACCCAATAAATTGGAGAGATATTAGGGAACACCCTTAATATTTATTAATTATTGTGAGACACAAATATCATGATAAAAAATTTCATAAATAAGCTGTAGATAATAAATTAAACGCATTTCATATCAAAATCACGTGGTTCAAAAAAGTGATTAAAGGAAAGATCTTTATGTTATTATGAACCCAAAAAATAAGGTGTGTTTTATGTATGATAATTATATAATAAAATACATATATTTTAAATCTATGTGCATAACCCATGAAAATAAAGAGATTTAGGTATTCACTAAATAAAATAAGGTAGTTTATTGAGAAAAATAGATAAATTCTATGAAAAAAATATGACAGGATAACAAGTATGAAACATGCATTTAGAAAATAGTAAAAAGAGAAGGGAAAATGGTATAAAACCCATATAATACTCTTAATACAGTAATGTGATATAATAAAATGGACAAAATAACATAATTTGGATATTTGAAAGACATACCACATTAAAGGTGAACTAGAAAGGAAAAGGGATGTTCATATTTCTCTTATGTTGAAGAGTTGATACAAAAGCCTGAGGATCAGGAACTTGAAGGATCAAAGACACCTTTGGAGGACTCCTTGGGATGTAAAAATATCAAATCATAGTGGAGGAATAATTTTTAGTGAAATTAAATAGACAAATTGGTGGGTATTTACATCAAGAAGAGGATTTGTTTATTAATTTCCTTGGACACCTAGGTAGTGGTAAATGACAAACCATGGGTTTGCCCATGGTATTTTCCCATGGTGATGGAAACTTGGGACAACTATTATGTTATTTTAATCCAAAATATTTGGTCATAGTTTTATTATAATTATTACAACATGATGACATAATTATTAAGTCATTAAACTTACCAAAATAACTGAAATTGTATTTTTTACTATTCATGAAAAACTAGAGTATTTTAGGAAATTATCATAAATTACCCTCTAACCTAATTTAAAACTTCTGATTTAAAAAATGATATTTATTTTATCATAATAATTATATAAACATGTTAATTTTAACTTATATATATAAAATCCTTATTTATTGAAAATAATAGTGGATAGAAAATGAATATGACACTTAAAAAAATGAAATTATTTTATCATTTGTATTTAAATATGAGTTTCTTAATATTATTATTTAATTAAAATAAATATTATTTATAATACTGGAGATTAATATAATAATTATATTTTTTCTAAAGAGTAAAATTTCTATCCAAAAAAGAATTTATGAAATTTATCATATATTAAATAAAAACATTCCCCAAACGAAATTGATGAAATAAGAATTTTATTTATTCAAAAGGATTAAACTTTATGTGAATAAGTTCTAGACACATAACCCCATATAACAGACTCATATGACCAATGGGTAAAGTGTAAAATAGGGATAGAGTCATGGGGCTGCTTGGCTAACATCACTAGGGGGATAATTTCCACTCACTTGAAATTCTCCCAAAGGCAATTTCATTACAGATTTTCTTATTGAAGACCTACTTACGATTGGTCAAGAGATAATCCTATTTATGATACCTCCCTCCCAAGTTATGAAAAATGATCTTCATACAACACACCTCTACTATTTGAGGCCAACATTCCTCCAATCTGGATTAATTCATTTCTATTAAAAAATAGTAATTATAACGTTAAAATTATTATCAAGAGTATGTTTTTTCAAATTTCATATTGACCAATGGTCATAATTTACCAATAGTAATATAAAGTTATAAACCCTATTGTCACATTTCAATTTATACTAACTTCTTTTTTAATTATATGGAGTTTTTTTGTGTGTAATATAATACACATTTTTAGGAAACAATTATCATTCAAAAATTTCTGGTCATTAAATTATTTTCCCTTAAGAAATTTCATCCTAGAAACATCAAATTGTTCTCTTAGTTTAAAAGAGATGTGGGTAATTATTCCTCATTTTATCCTCTAGTTCTCACATCACTTATTCATATATATGGTTCCTCCATAATACTTTGATGAAGTGGGTAGTCTTGTTGCAAAAAACCTTGTCTCAAAAGTATAAGATCTCCATAGGATTCTCCTCATAAGAGAGGTCATGTTCCAGTTGTACCACCTAAAAATTTAGTACATGTAAAAGTTTACGTTTTTACTTACTCAAGATAGGTATGTGGAGTACACCATGAAATTGACCTAAATTTTGACTAAGTTAAAGTTGATAGGGAATTACTCCAATGCAGTCAAGGATTTCATAGGGGACAATGTACCTGGGGCTATGATTCCATTTCTTTCCAATCCTAACTAATCTATTCCATGGAGATAGTGAAAGGAAAATTTTTTCACTCCCAAAAAACACAAATTCCTTTCTATATGTATCAACATATCTCTTCTGCCGACTCTGAGCAACCTTAATGTGTTCCTAGGAGACCAATGACAAATTACATAGTGATATTGTCCCACTTCCATATTGTAATGGGTAGTGGTTGTAATACCAATTTAGGAAGTTTTTACTTTTCTTTCATTTGTTGAAACACCAGGCACCTTGTTGTGCAGTCAGCAATATCCCTTTTAATTTTATCCCACCAATAATGATCACAAAGGTCCCTATACATTTTAGTGCTTCTAGGATGTATAGAAAATTTAGTACTATGAGTTTCATCCATAATATCTTTCTTTATTTCTAGAATATATGGAACACATAACCTTGTATGAAATTTTAGTTCACCTTATTAATCTGTATTGAACTCAAGAAGCTTCCCATTCTCCACATCCCTTATCTTATTTTGTAACAAAGGATCTTCTATATGATATTTGTTGATCTTCTTCATTAATGATGGTTGAGAAATTCTTTGGGATAGGGTTGATGATGTCTCTTCCCTTAAAATTCCCATGTATAGTTTTAATAGCTCTTTGATCAATGGAACTCCTTGAATCCTCATAATTTTAGAACAACATGTTAATTTTTACTTAATGCATCAACGAATTTATTTTCTATTTTGGGATGATGATAAATTGAACAATTATAATCTTTAAGAAGTTCCAACCATCTCTAATATATCATTTTTAATTCCTTTTTCATGAAAATATACTTCAGAATTTGGTGGTATGTGTATATATCACATTTCTCCCCTTAATGATATTGCATCCATATCTTTAGAGAAAAATCAACCACAACCATTTCTAGGCCATGCGTAGGATAATTATTCTCATGAGTCTTCAACATTAAAGATGAATAAGCTCTCACTTTATGATTTTTATAAGGATTCAACAAATCCCTTTCAGAGATTCATCACTAAAAATAACGAATATTTATTTAATATCGGGTAGAGTTAACATGGGTGTAGTAAAAATATCTTCTTTAGCTCTTAGAAGCTTTCTTGACACTCATTTGTCTAGATGAACTTGACCTATTTTCAAGTTAACATGGTTAGGGGATTAGATATTCGTGAAAGGTTTTTCAAAAACCTCTAATAATATCCTGCTAAATCAAGGAAACTATAAATATCAGTTACTATTGTAGGGTTAGGCCACTCCTCCACCACCTTTTTCTTGGCAAGCTGAACTAAGATTCCTTCCTTAGTTACAATGTTCCCCAAGAAAGAAACTTTTTGTAACCAAAATTCACATTTTCTGGACATTCTAAATAGCCTCCACTTTCTCATAGTTCATAATGTAACCCTTATATTATCCCCATTATCCTCAATTTTTTTGAAATATATCAGAATATCATCAATAAAAACCACCACAATGTTATCAATGTTGTCCTTAAAGACTCTATTCATCAAATCCATAAATATAGTAGGTGCATTAGTCAAGCTGAAGGGAATAACAACAAACTCATAATGCACATATCGTAATCAAAAGGAGGTCTTTGTAATATCTTCTCTTTTCACCCACATTTAATGACAACAATATTGAAGTTCAATCTTGGTGAAACATCTAACCAAACAAAGATGGTAAAATAAATCCTCAATCTTTTGAAGTCGGTACTTGTTCTTCACTGTGATCCTGTTAATTTTTCTACAATCAATGCATAGTCTCATTGATTGAAACTTATTCTTCAAAAATAGAATATTTTCTCCCCAAGGATACATAGTTTGTTGGATAATCCTATGGTATCCCTCCTTTTTATTACATAAATTTTCATTACATTTTACAAACATAGGAACTTTAAAGTCTAGTGTCCTGAAAATTAGGAACATAAAACATGAAAACATAAAAAAATATTTTAAATCCCCTTGAAAATATTCTTTAAAAGTTCATCCTATGTAAAATTATTGCATATCATAACATGGAGTCATACATAAAAGGAAAGGATGAGCAGAAGGCCCAGTAAGGAAAACAAGTGAAACAATTTACATGTGATCTTGAGCGATAACAATAAGAACATGGAGATAAAGAGGCATATCATAATAATAATAAATTGAAACATAACTTTAAAATGTTGAAACAAAATTTAATTTAGACATTAATAAACATATATCCAAGGTCCATCCCCAAGGTGTCATAAAAATTACCAAGTTTATTCATGAAGGTATCGTGAAACTTGTCATCTCTAAAGATTAAATTCTTTACCCAATGCATTGGAGCGCTTTTTGGGTGCACCCTTAATATGGATTTATTTTCATGTGATATACATAGTTTATAATCATACATTTTATAAATAACCCAAAGATAATGGAAGAAATGGGTTTCATGTCAAAATCATGACATTTTTAAAAGTACTTAAAAACTTGATCGTTATGTCATTTATAACCCATAGAAAAAGAATGAGGGTTTCCTGTATGTCAAATCCAGAACCAAATGTACCATTTTTATGTCTGGATGAATACACATATAACTAAAATGGGTTTGGGTATTCCCATAAATAAAATAAGAGAATTTCTTGAGAAAAGGAGAGAGGTTTTGAGACGAAAATTCTATAGCAGAACAACTATATAATATGGTTTTAGAAAACATTGAAAAGAGAGGGGAAAAGAGTCACACACTAATAAATAACTAATAATATAGTATGGGTATAGGAAAAAAATTAAATAAGATCATGGTATTGATATCTGAAGGAATTACCATATGAAAATGAAACTCAAAAGAAAAGAGAAGATGCAATTTTTTTACGAATATTCGGCAGCCTAACAACGTCACTTAAAAAATTCAGAAAATTATTTGATGAGAGTGGAAAGGGTCTCTTATCATTTTTAAATAAAATTAACAAAAAAAAATGACATAAAAAAATATACACCAACATAATAAGATGGAAACTAGAAGGAATAACATAAAGGAAGTAATGACTTAAAAGAGGAGGGTGAAAGGTTTTCTTAACTTGAAGAGTAAACTAGAAAGCTCAAAGGTTGGGAACTTGGGGGGATTGAGGGCACCTTGGGAGGACTACTTGGGAGGTAAAATACCAGAGCTTTGTCGAGGAGGAATTTTTAATGAAACGAATGAAGGAATGGGTTGGTATGTATAAAAAAAGTGAGGGAATATTTTATTAATTTCCAAGGGACACCTCATTAGTCATATTTGAAAAACCATGGTCTTACCCATGGTATTCATCCATGGTATTAAACACCAGGTAAATCTCATAACATATCTTAATATTCACAAGTAGACCAGAATTATTACATCATGATTACATCATTAATGATGTCGTTAAACACCTTGAAACTTAAAATTGTATTTTAACTATTCACTAAAAAAACATTTTATAAAAACATCATAACTTCAACCTAACCTAATATAGATGCTCTGAAATAAAAAATGAACTCCATTTTATGAAAATAATTTTCTAAATATTTTTAATATAATTGTTAAATAAAATCATTATTTATTCAAAAAAACTCTAAAAATATAACTCGTTTTGTAACACCTTGAAAAGGTAATAAAAATCCCATAAAATTATCATATAACAAAAAGACAATAAATTAAAAATTTATGATTACATTTTATGAAAATAAATTTCCATTTTAAAGTATTAAATTAATTATAAAATTATAAATAAAATATTTATGAAATAAAAAAATATAAAAACTAATACTATGATCAATTTTTCACATTTAAGATATCTAAATTGTATTTATACATTCATGGGTGAATTTTATATTTTTTTGGTCGATTTACTATACATTAAAATTCATTAGGGTATGTTACTATTCACTAAAAAATTATTTTGATCTTATTTAACCACATTTTTCACCCTAATTACAACCATGTATGAAAGATTATTGAAAATAATTTCAAAGAAAAAGTTATTTAATAATAAAATATTTTTTACTATTCATCAAAATTACACTATTAATCAAATACTATTCATCAAAAAAACACCTTTCATCCAACACTATTCATCAAATAAAATACTATTTATCAAAAAATTGGTACTTCTTAGAAAACTTCTAAAAATACAGCATAGATTAATTTTGAAATTTGAAATTAAAAAAAATAATGTTTATTTAACCATAATAATTCTTTAAGTATGAGAAATTTATCTTTTAAATATAAAAATACTTATTTATTAAAAATAATAGTGGATAGAGAAGGAATACTAAAATTGCATAGTGAAATTTCTGGCACTTAAAAAAAATAAAATTATTTTATCATTTTCATTTAAAAAGGGGAGTTTAAATAATACTATTTATTTAAAATAATCATCATTTCATATAACATAATTTGTTATAATAATTATATCATTTTTTGAAAACAACAATTTGGGTCTGATGTAATTTGATGTGCTTCTATTGTAAAACATAATAAAAAGTTTTTAGGAGGAAAGAGATCCATAAATAAAAGAATATCATTTTTGGGTCGTTACATTATTCCTCACTTAAATAAATTTCGTCCTCACAATTTTCTCTTATTATAAATTTATTACTATTAGGGAAATTATAATTATAAAGTAATTTCATGTCTCCAAAAAAATTATTTTTTAACAACAATTACATTTTCTATAAATCATTAACAATGATTCATAAAAAGCTCATAGTTAACCAAAAATATCCCTCAAGAGTTTCAATACAAGAGTGTATAAAGGCCCAGTGTCGTGTACCAAGATAACCCAAGTCAAGTTGGAAACTTGTTGTTGGAGTTTTCACTCCTAGGTACATCTGTGCTAGAGCCACATCCACTTGTTCGTATCTAGAAATGGATTTATTTGTTCAGAAACCACTTAATTAAAATTTCACCAAAATACTAGGAAGTTTTTCTATATTTAAACTTTTCTGAAGATATATTCCTATGGTTTTCATAGCCTAATTTCTAAAAATAACTAAACTATCCTTTCATACCAACTATTGCATCCTTCCCTTTTATTACATAACTTTTCATTACATTTTACAAACAGAGGATCTTTAAAGTCTAGTGTCTTGGAAATCAGGAACATAAAAGATTAAAACTTAAATTATATTAAATCCCCTTGAAAATAATCTTTAAAAGTTAGTCTTATGTACAATTACTACATCTCATAACCTGGAGACATATATCCATGGAAGGGTGAGTAGAAGGCATAGTAAGGAAAACAAGTGAGACAATTTACATGTAATCTTGGGTGATAACAATAAGAACATGGGGATAAAGAGGCATATAAAAATAATAATAAATTGAAAAATAACTTTAAAATGTGTCTACAACATTTAATTTATACATTCATGAACATATCACCAAGGTCCATCTCCAAGGCGTCATAAAAATTACCATGGTTATTCACCAAGGTATTGTGAAACTTTTTATCACTAGAGATTAAATTATTTACCCAATTAATTGAAGAACTATTAGGGAACACCCTTGATATCTATTTATTTTCATGTGAGACACATATATAACAATCATAATTTTCATAAATAACCCAAAGATAATAATAGAAATGGGTTTCATGTCAAAATCATGTCGTTTTAAAAAGTACTTAAAAACTTGATTGTTATGTCATTTATAACCCATGGAAAAGGAATGAGGGTTTCATGTATGAAAAATCCAGAACAAAATTTAACATTTTTATGTCTTGATTAATACCCCTAAAATTAAAATGTGTTTGGGTATTCACATAAAGAAAATAAGATAATTTCTTGAGGAAAAGATAGACAGGTTTTGAGACGAAAATTTTGCAGCATAACGACTATATAACATGGTTTTAGAAAACATTGAAAAGAGAGGGTAAAAGAGTCACCCACTCATAAATAAATCATAATAAATTATATATATATAGAATAAAAATAAATAATATCATGGTATGGATATTTTAAGGAAATACCATATGAAAATGAAACTCTAAAGAAAATAGAAGATGCGATATCTTTTACGAAAATTCGACAGCCTAACAATGTCACTTAAAAAATCAGAAAATCAATTGATGAGAGTGGAAAGGGTCTCTCATAATTTGGAAAGAAAATAAATATAAAAAAAGGACATAGAAGAAAATACCCCAACATAATAAGATGGAAACTAGATGACATAACATAAAGGAAGTCATGACTTAAAAGAGGAGGGTGAAAGGTTCCCTTACCTTGAAGAGTAACATCGAAAACTCAAAGTTTGGGACCTTGGGGGAATTAAGGGAACCTTGGTAAGACCCCTTGGGAGGTAAAATACCAGATCTTCATCTAGGAGGAATTTGGAATGTAATTAATGAAGGAATGGGTTGATATTTATAACAAAATTGAGGGAATATTTTATTAAATTTTGATTGACTCTTCATTAGTAGTATTTGAAATTTCATGGGCTTGACCATTGTATTTTCCCATGGTATTAGCCACTTGGAACGCCTAATAACATATCTTACTATCCACAAGTTGAACAAAATTATTACATCATGATTACATCATTAATGATGTCATTAAACACACCGAAACTTAAAACTGTATTTTTACTATTCATTGAAAAACAAAACATTTTATAAAAATATCATAAATTCACCATAACTTAATATTGATACTCTGAATTAACAAATGAACTCCATTTTATGAAAATAATTTTCTAAATAATTTTAATTTAATTTTTAAATAAATCATTATTTATTCAAAAAAAAAACAACTCTAAAACTATAACTCGTTTTGTAACACCTTGAGAAAGTAATCAAGTTCCTATAAAATTATCATATAACCATAAGAAAATAAAGTAAAAATTTAGGATTACCTTTTATGAAAATAATTTTCCATTTAAATTATTAAATTAATTAGAAAATTTAAAGAAAAATATTTATGAAATATAAAAAAAAAACTTATACTATGACCGTTTTTTCACTTTTAAGATGTCTAAATTGTATTTATTCAACCATGGGTGAAGTTTTTATTTTTTTGGCCAATTTAATGTTCATTACTATTCATTAGGGTATGTTACTATTCACCAAAAAAATATTTTGATCGTATTTAACCACAACTTTCACCCTGATGAAAACCATGTTTGAGGGAATTTTTAAAATAATTTCACAGAAAAAGTTATTTAATAATAAAATATTGTTTACTATTCACCAAAATAAAACTATTCATAAAATACTATTCATCAAATAGAGTACTGTTTATCAAAAAAATGATACTTCTTAGAAAGCTTCTAAAAATTCAGCATAGATTAATTTTGACATTTTCAATTAAAAAAGAATGTTCATTTTACTGTAATAATTCTCTAAGTATGAGGAATTTATCTTTTAAATATTAAAATACTTATTTATTAAAAATAATAGCAGATATAAAAGGAATACTGAAATCACATAGTGAAATTTCGGACACTTCAAAAAATAATTTTATCATTTTCATTTAAAAAGGGGTGTTTAAATCATACTATTTAAATAAAATAATCATTATTCTATATCCCTTAATTTGTTATAATAGTAATAACATCTTATGAAAACTACAATTTGGGTCTAAAGTAATTCGATGTGCTTTTGTTGTATAATATAATAAAAATTTATTAGGAGGAAAGAGATCCATAAATAAATGAAGTTCATTTTTTCAAGTCGTTACAAATCTCCTTCTCTAAAAGATCTTGGTGTTGTTTCTTTAATTCCTCCAGCTCTATATTTTCCATTATATTTTGGGTATTTCAAATTATCTAGGAACGGGGCTTGAGCTCAATGGATAACTCAACCTTTCTTTCTTAGGGAGGTCCAGGTAACTCCTTAGGAAATATTTCAATGTATTCCTGAATGATTGGGACATTTTATATTCATATACATTCATTTTATTCTTCATCTTCACCAATCCTTTCCATAAAGAATTCTATGGTAGGTGCTTCTATACAAATCTCAAGTTAGGATACCACTCCTTTGAAAACCACTATAGGTTTTACATTCAAGAATACTAATATTTCTTTTTCTTCTGAAGTGGATCATAGTATTATATATTGAGATTTAGTCCATCCCTTGTATATTGTCGAATTTCAACATGGTAATGACTACTATTTTTTTTGAGATTATACTTTCCCAAGTGAATACTATAGTTTCTATATGATTTTGATGCTTATATAATCCCTCCAAGAGTCTTGATTAATAGTTCTAGTTCTATTAGTTTAGGGATTGATTCTATATTTTTTGAAAACTTGGGGGAAACAAAAGAATTCATAGAACCTGAATAAAATAAAGTACTTGCTAACCTTGAGAGAAAAATGAGAGTACCTTCCACCACATCATTTGGGGCTTCAATTTCGGCCCTCGTGATAGAAAAATAATAACCTTTCTCCCTCGGCCAATGCTGCGTCTGATGGTGATTTCCCGCCACTATCTTCATATTTGGATAGTGATTGGAAAATTTCCCAAGTTATCCACATTTGAAGCATTAGACTTCAGGCCGGTCCAACACCATCTTTCCTTTTTCATTAGTGTTAAAAATCTGAGGCTTCTCCTCACCACTATAGTTTTGAGAAATATGGTTATCTATTCCACACTAGTATTGTAACTCCCTAGTATTTCATAGTACATTATCTCTTTAAAATAATTCAATAGCTTGCGCTACACACAACACCGAGTTTGAACGCACCACGACTTACCAAACCAGCCCTTCAAAAAGAAGTTAAGAATAATATTAACTAAATTTTATATTTTATATACCCCATATAATTTTAACATTAATATTATGTGTTTCTTAGACATAATATAAAAATAAATTCAATTTTTCAGATAAAATAAGTATTTTTCAAAAAATGAATTTTTACCACCTTTTAATGGAGAACCCTTTTTAAATAAAATATTTGAAACTTTTATATATTCAATTTGACAAATTGAACTTCTTCTTTAGAATCGGGACACAAAAATTTAGTATGGATAAATTTTTAGTGTTTTTATGATAACTTTAATATATTGAGGAATAGTAAAAGATACTAAATTTTAATTGAATACAAATTTTTTTTAATCAAAATAATTTATAGTGTTAAATTATAAATTTGAATGGTTTTTAAGTATAATTAGATTATATTTTTCTCATTTAATCCAATATTTTTCATTGGATGTAATTTCACATTTAAATTGGATATAAGCACATATCAATCTTTTAATTGTTTCTACTTCTTAAAAACTCTCTTTTTGGTTTTAAAAATGGGAAAAAATTTTAAATTATTTAATAAAACTCCTATGTATTAAATTTGGTAAAATAGACATAATTTCTGAATTTGGAATATCAAAATTATCTTTAGGTGAATTTTGGGTATTTTTCTGAAAATATTCAATTTTTGATGAATAGTGAAAAACACTACGTTGTAGATAAAAACCTATTTTTTCATTTAAATAATAATTTTTAAATAAAAATGTATCTTAAATTCAAAATAGATAAATAAATAGATATATTAGTCCAATGTAATTCATTAGATACCTTTTATAATAAGATTAGACATATAAAATTTTATTAAAATTTTTAACGTCCTTTATCCACCTTCTAGGAACATTTGAAAATTTTCATAAAATGTAATTTTACAGCTTTTGTGAATTTAATTTCAAATATCAGAGAGACACGATTGACATCAGTATGTAAAATGTGGTTCAATAAGATGAAAGTATTTTTTAGTGAATAGTAACTTTTGAAGTTTATTTATCACGGTTAAAAGTATATAGGGTAATTAAAGGTAAAAATGATATTATAATTACCCTAACAAATGTCTTAGATCACACCCCAACCCAAATTTCATGGGTATTTTATTTATTCTGGAGTTTCTATTAAATTTTATTGATTTTTGAGTTTTTTTATTAAATCAATTGAAATAAAATTAAAATAGAATTGATTAAAATAAAAAAACATAATCTAACCCTTCCCTTCCCCCTACCACACGACCAACCCTTCCCCTCACCCTTTCCATGATCGACACAGTCGACCCCCCTCCCATTCCCCTTTGCCTCATGATGCCGACCCCCTCCCTCCCAGACCGCCGACCTGACTCCCTCCTCCAAGCGAACCTCCCTATCCGCGACCTTCTCCCACTGGCGGCCTCCTCACCTTAAACGACTCGTCGACACCTCCATCGTTAGGTATTTGTTTCCTTTGATTTTTGTCTCGTCTGAACCATAGGTCATGGGTTTAACAAGTTTTGATGATTTCTTTCCTTTTTAGAGTGGCAGGCCTTTTGGGTCTTCCTCGTGCGGGTTTCGTCGTCCACCGTCGAAGGTGAAGCGCTTCAGTCCATTCCGGTTTATCCGCTGTTGTTTTAGGTTGATTTCTTTTACCCTATTAATTTTTTAGTTAATTTTAATGTGTTATAAATGTTATTTGGGTAGTGAAAAGTTTGAATTGGTAGGGTTTTAACATGTTTTTGGGCTGGAAATGTGTTTTTTGCAAATTAAATAACTATGTGTTGTGATATTGTATTGTAATGTTTCTTGAAAAGTGTTTTATGCCTTATTTTCAATGTGGAAATTATATTTTCAATGGCACTTAAGGAGCGTTTTGGTTCAAAATGAGTTTTTATTAATAAAGGGAGTAGTTTTGGAATTTATGCCTTGTCGTGTATTTTTACATATGAATTTTAGATTTGTTTAATTATTAAAAGGGGCTTTCCGGGGAATTGGTTGGGAAAGTGTGTGTACTTAGGTGTAAAATATTGTTTTTCTTCTTGAAAGAGTTTTTATAAAATGTGAAAATGGATTATTATATTGTTTGACTGTTTTGAAATGCATTTTTGAAGGGTTTTGACATGCTCGTGTATTGGGTTCAGATTTTGTATCGAAAATTGGTTATGTTTTGTGTGAGTGTCTTGGTGTGGTGTTTCATGAGAATGTTTTTGAGGGTTGTTTGGTGGGAACGATCCTTGTTTTAAGGGAAATTAAGGTGCGGATTATTTTGGAAAGATTTTTTGAAGGAAAATGAAATATTTGACATGTACACTTAATTTTTATTTTTAAATATCAATTGTAGATGTTTTTGAATTGTGATTCATGTTTTAAAATGGTCTTGGTTTATATAAAGTTTTACAAGGAGTCTTGGCCTATAGCTTTGGTTTATTGCTTCCACCCTTTTTTTATATTGTTTCAATTTTAGTTAGAGTTTTTTGGTAGTCTTCGATTCCCTTTGGGCTTAATTAGATTGTTTGAGGTCTTCTTGAAGGGTTGTGCACACATACATAGGTACGTATACCTATATATATATATCTATCCTCTTTTCATATATTCCCTCAAGTAACGGGGAATATGTGGATTTTATTAAGGGGTATATATATAGGGGTGTAAGTGTGCGCAATTGCGGGGTGATCTTCATCAAAGGTGTCCGATGCTGAGTTGTTCATCTTGGGCCTCTCCCTTTTTGAGACAGGATTCCCTATGAATTTTCCTTTAAATTTAAGAATCATTTATTTCTTACTTTTCTCACCTAGTTATAATATTAATTATTGATATAGAACTGTTAGTAAATTGTCTTCCTTGATTTGGAGTGGTTATTTATTGTAATGTGTTGTTGCAAATGGGTTGATTTTGTTTTCACATTATTTTCCTGATGAAATGACCCTTTGGCCTCTATGAACATGTTTTAGATTTAAAATTCTGGTTTGGGTTTCATAAATGGGTTTCAAATTGTATTTCTGGTTTTCTAAATATTGTGCGTGAGATTCTTAAGAAATTTTTTGGCACATGAAAATCATGTGAGGCCCGGTTGTTTTTTTTGTAAAAATAGTTATCTCAAGAAAACTCTCCTCGGATGTGGTCCCTTTGATTTGGTTGAGTTATATGTTATGGGGGTCCGCTGTGTAGGACTTCCCTGTGATCAATGGTAAAAAGGAGAGAAACATATTCCTTGGGGTGACTCGGGGTGTTTCATGTTGTACTTTATTATTATATATACTATGATTGGATGCTCGGATGACATCGGTAGGCCCACCCCTTTCTAAATACAAGAGACATTAGAACCCGACATATTGAGAGAATATTCTGAAAATGATTGCTACACTGGTAGGTTATGGTACTGACTAGTGGATCATAATAGGTGGATATATTGGGTTTATTACTATGGGATTTTTCCCTCAGCCTACCTGAGAAAGGATGGTCAAGCTTATTGGGAATTTTGATTTCATCATGTGTGACATGTCAACGAAGATGAGGTCTCATGTATTGGTGTCTTCTGGATTATTCCCAATCTCTTGGGTTCACCTATGTCTACTCGGATTTTGTTTCTTGTAGTAGTGATTATGAAGCTTATATGTATACCTGCATTTCCCTTACTGTGTGATTTATTTTGTGCATTTTTTTATTGTTTTCCTAGGAAAGTAGTAAACTGGTTGTGATTAGGTTTATAAATATGGTTTTCAAATGAAAGTGTTTAATCCTCTCTGTACAAATCTGAAAATATAATCAAAACTTTCCCTTTGAAAATGCTATTGTCTCTCTAAAAGATTGATTTGGGTTTTGAGAAATAAAAAAGGGAAATGACTTCTGCTTAGCTTTTGAGTAAAATGTAGAATGCCCTACTTTTATATGTTGTAGTTCAAACCTGAAATTAGCGATTCTTTTGTTTAAAGGAAATGAATTTGGGAATGTATTACTTGGGCACACCTACGGAGTTTTAATAATCACGCCAATACTTCATTATTTTTCTTAGTCTCATGTGAAGGTTTCAGTTTAATCACGATCACCGTGGGCGATTTTGAGTCTTGGGATCGGAGAGTGACCCATGGGGTCATGGGGAGTTTAGTGGTCATCAGGTCCGGTTTGTTTTTATTTTTAGTTCTTAATTAGATGTTCTGTTTGGTTTATTTATTTTTGGGATTCTTTATTATTATTATTTTCTGCTAATTCTATTTATTTATATTGGGAGAAATCGTTCCCATCATCACTCTGTTGATTCCTTTGGTGCTTGTCACCAGCCTGGGAGGATCAGGAACGCCTCTCGGGCCTTGTCATGGGCCGACTCAGGTGACTAGTTCAGAGTCGACTCGGGTTAGTTCCTAAGAAAATGGTATCAGAGGGGTGGGTTCTTTATAGGACCTAGCTTCCAGAGCACCTTTTTTAGTTGGGTTATCAAGGGAGATGGAGTAGGACTATTGGTGCTTGGGGTGAAGGTTCTGGGGAGTGTTTGGCCAACACTTTCTGGGCCGAACCTTGAGTTACCATGTGATGTTAGGTTTTTTGGGTTTATTTAGTTCTTGTGGGTTGCTTGGTATTTCGGAAAATGAAATGATAGTCGAGCCTGTTGTCTCAGTGAGCTCACAGGGCCTGGTAAGCCATGTGGATCCCAGGATGTGGTCCCGAAAGAATCTCCGTGACAGTGGTTTGATTGGCATATGGCCACCAACCATATGGCAAAGTCACCCATCGAAACTGGTTTCCCCTGGTACAGTGTTTTGGATCCCTTATTGATTTTGAGATTTTGTCCCATTAAATTTTAGGTTTCATTCGAATGTAATTAATGTTTTCTGGGATGGTTTTTGGGTGTCTTGTTTAGATTTTAAAATGATGTTCGGTTTGAAAAAATGATGATTGGTGGGTCAAAAATGGGATTTCCAAAACCAAAACTTTGAATCTTTTGAGGGTGAAATGGGTTGTTTGAAAATGGGGGTTATTTTGGAAAATGTTTTTGAGGTTTTTGAAAGGTTTTATGAAATGTAAAATTGGAAAGTGAATATAGAACTCAAAAATTATTTTCTTTGATGATGATGTGTGGTATTAAAATTGGTTGAGGTAATTTTAAAGCGGCTTTGAAAGTGATAACGTTTCTTTTATCCGACTCTTTTTATTCCTACGAGTTCTCACATATATGTATATGGATGTATGTATGTGGTGAGTGGATGGTTATTGGTATGTATGGGTGAGATCTTGAGCTAGCACAAGAGTGTATATATGTGATCCTAAAGGGAATTCCAATAGAAAGTGATTGGTTCGTAAGGCCTGTTAGGTTTTCTGAAAATGTTCTTCAAAAGGAGGATTTCAATGCTTCAAAGGCATGAGTGTGTGATGTTGTCTCTTTTTTTGTGTTTTACTTTTTGGGATTTTGGATTTGGTGTTTTGGGGGTTTGATTGAAATTATGTTTTGACTTTTGGTTATTGATTTAAAAATGAGATGTGTAATTTTGATTTATGATATGTTTTGATTTGGTTTCGTGCTTTCTATTTTCAGGTTTTGTCCCCACTGAGTTCTAAAGGATTTTGAGAAGTGTCTGTGGGTAGTTTTTTCACCGCGTGACTTTCAGTTGATCAAGTTGTGCTTTAGGCATTTGGTTTTCCCTTTTTAGATATGGAGCTTGGTGGTTCTCAATATCAGGAGTTCATCCAGAGGTTCCGAGATTCGAACTCTCCTCATTTTCTTGGGCAGCCGGAACTAGGGAAAGCTGAGGAATGGCTGTGGAATATGGAGGAGATATTTGTTCGGCTTGAATCTCCCGAACCTCTCAAGTTGGAGCTTACCACCTTCTTGTTGGAAGGCCTAAGTCAAGAATGGTGGGAATCCGTTCTTCAGGTCGAACCACAGAATAATTTTTTGTGGGAATTCTTTAAAGCCATGTTCATCTAGCAATACTTTCCTGATAATGTAAATACACTAACGGGTTCAAGGTTATATGATATCGAGTAGGGAGATTCAATGGTGTTGGAGTTTGCTAAGAGCTTCACCCATCTGGTTCCGTATCTCCCAAACCTCATCAGGGATGAATTTTTAAATCCCGATTCTTTGAGAGGGTTCTCTGATCAGAATTCCTCCAAGTTGTGCCTTCATTCCATGATGATTATAAAGAAGTCTTGAGGCGGGATATTCAAGTTGAAGACGATTTACCAGCGTCTGGACATTTAAGAAGTGGCACAAAAGGCCATTGTTTTCCACCTCACCAGATTCATCTGAGAGGAAGTACTGGTTGTGTTTTTAGTGTGGGAAGTAGAGGCATAAGAAGTTTTCATGTCGCGAAGCACCTAAGATCTGTAATACCTGTGGATATTTAGGTCATTTTCAATGGTTTTGCCATGGAGACACCAGGAAGTGACATGGGGCCCGACCTACTCCCATTGGGAACCTTTTTTCCCAGTTGTATGAATGTAGCACTCGCACAAGATAAATCGCAAGGTTATTTTATTGTGAAAGATTTTTTTGCTCTAATTAATGTAATTTGTGATGTTTTCTTCATTTGGGTGTGAATAATGGTGTTTCATGTCCTTTTTAACTTTGTTTTAATGGGAATATCTTTGTACTATTTTTTTAATGTTGCTGATATTTAATGGTGGTGTGTGTTGTCCCATGTTTCATTTCATATGCGTTTTCCTGGTTTTCGATTGGATTCGAGAATTATTTGGGGCTTGAAAATCAATGGTTTTCTAGAATCCTAATATGGTGGGGAGACCACCATGGGATGAACTTGTGATGAATCCATATTCCAGATGTTCTTTACTAAGAATTCACTTATTTTTTCTCCGCTCAACCCCGACCGTAGTAGTTGGTCGGCTGGGATAGTGGGTTGTGTAATGGATGCTCACAGAGATCCCAAACTGGTCACGACTAGTTTCTTCATTTTTTGTGTGTGTTATGGGTTGGGTTGTTCCTTTTTGGATTGTGTTTAGAAGAGAGCGAGTCTTCACCTTTATCTCTTCATTGTTGTTTTAACTCTATGGTCTTATGTGATTTCTTCCTTGGATGTGTGGTTTCTTTTGAGGGTGGCCTCATAGTTTCTTTTTGGGAATCCGTGGTTCCGAGATTTGAATGAAAGTGAGTGTTGGTTCTTTGGCCTTTGATTTTTTAGGTTTTTCCTTGGTTGTAAATCATCGTTTTTTGATTTTGATCAATTGAATCTCTTGGGACTTTCTGGGGGCAGAAAGTGTCATGATGTATAGAATTGTCACAACCGACCCGACTTTCATGGGTATTTTATTTATTCTTGGGTTTTAATTAAAATTTCTTAATGTTTGAGTTTTCTTTTTATATTAAATCAATTGAATTAAAATTTAAATATAATTAATTAAATTAAAAAAACCTAATCTAACCCTTCCCTTCCCCCTACAACGTGACCATCCCTTCCCCTCCCCCTTTATATGCTCGAAGAGGCCGAACCCCTCCCATTCCCCCTGGCCCGTGATGCCGACCCTCGCCCTCCGAGACCACTGACCTTACTCCCTCCTCTAGGTGAACCACCCTATCCGCGGCCTTCTCCCACCGGTGAACTCCTCACCTTGTGCGACTCATCGACAACTCCTTCAGTTGGTATTTTTCTTCAATTTTTGTCTCGGTCGAACCCTAGGTCAGGGGTTAACCAGGTTTCAATGATTTCTTCCCTTTTAATGGTGTGTAGAGGGCCTTTCGGGTCTTTCTCATGTGGGTTTCGTTGTCTGCTGCCAAAGACGAAGTGCTTCAGTCTATTTTGGTTCATCGGCCACTATTTTAGGTTGATTTCTTTTACCCTATTAATTGTTTAGTTAATTTTAATGTGTTATAAATGTTATTTGGGTAGTGAGAAGTGTAAATTGGTAGGTTTTAAACATGTTTTTGGGTTAGAAATGAGTTTTTGAAAATTAAATAACTATTATTTGTGATATTGTTTTGTAATGTTTCTTGAAAAATGTTTTATGCCTTATTTTCAATGTGAAAATTATATTTTCAATGTCACTTGAGGTGCGTTTTGGTTCAAAATGAGTTTTTATTGAATAAGGGAGTAGTTTTGGCATGTATGCCTTGTTGTGTATTTTTATGTATGAATTTTAGATTTGTTTAATTTTTAAAAGGGACTTTCTGGGGTATTGGTTGGGAAAGTGTGTGTACTTTAGGTGTAAAATCACGTTTTTCTTCTTGAAAGGTTTTTATAAAATGTGTAAATGGCTTATTATATTTTTTGAGTGATGTCAAATGCATTTTTTAATGGTTTGACATGCTCGTGTATTGGGTTCAGATTTTGTATCGAAAATTGGTTATGTTTTATGTTAGTGTCTTGGTGTGGCGTTTCATGAGGATGTTTTTGAGTGTTGTTTGATAGGAATGAGCCAAGTTTTAAGGGCACTTAAGGTGTGGATTATTTTGGAAAGAGTTTTTTGGATGAAAATGAAACATTTGACATGTGAACTTAATTTGTATTTTTCAATTTCAACTGTAGATGGGTTTGAATGGTGAGTCATGTTTTCAAATGGTCTTGGTTTATGTAAAGTTCTAAAAGGGGGATTGTCCTATAACTTTGGTTGATTACTTCCACCCTTTTTTATATTGTTTCAATTTTATTTAGAGTTTTTGGTAATCTTCGATTCTCTTTGGGGTTAATTAGTTTGTTTAGGGTCTTCTTGAAGTGTTGTACACACATACATAGGTACATATACCTATATATATATTTATCCTCCTTGCACATATTCCCTCATAGTGCAAGGAATATGTGTATTGGATTAAGTGGTATATATATAGGGGTGTATGTGTGAACAATTGCGGGGCGGTCTTTGTCAAAGGCATCCAGTGCCGAGTTATTCTTCTTGGTCCGCTCTCTTTTTGAGGTAGGTTTCCCTATGAATTTTCCTTTAAATTTAAGAATCATTTATTTCTGGATTTTCAAACCTAGTTCTAATATTAATTATTGATATTGAACTAATAATAAACTGTCTGCCTTGAATTGGAGTGGTTATTTCTTGTAATGTGTTGCAGTAAATGGTTTGACTGTGTTTTCAAATTATTTTCCTGATTAAATGACCGTTTGTCCTTTGTGAACATGTTTTAGATTTAAAATTTTGGTTTGGGTTTCTTAAATGGCTTTCTAATTGTATTTCTGGTTTTCAAACTGGTGTGCGTGTGATTATTAAGAAATGGTTTGTCATGTGAAAATCATGTGAGGCCTGGTTGGCAAGTTTTTATAACTAGTTATCTCAAGAAAACTCTCCTTGGATGTGGTCCCTTTGATTTGGTTGAGTTATTTGTTATGGGGGTCCATTTTGTAGGACTTCCTTGTGATTAATGGTAGAAAGGTGAGGGTCATACTCCTTGGGGTGACTCAGGGTGTTTCCTATTGTGATATATTATTATATATATTTTGATTGGTTTCTTAGATAGCATCGTTAGGTCCACCCCTTTCTAAATACAAGATACATGGGAACCTGGAATATTGAGAGAATATTCTGAGAATGATTACTGCACTGGAGGGTTATGGTACTGACCAGTGGCCTACATTGGGTGGATATATTGGGTTGATTACTATGGGATTTTTACCTTGGCCTTCCTGAGAAATTATGGGTGAGCGTATTGGGCGTTTTGATTTCATTGTGTGTGACATGTGAACGAGGACGAGGTCTCATGTATTGGTGTCTTCTGGATTATTCTCAATCTCATGGGTTTACCTATGTCTACTTGGATTTTGTTGCTTGCTATTGATATTATGATGCTTATATGTATACCTACATCTCCCTTGTAGTGTGTTTTCTTTTATGCATTTTTGTATATTGTTTTCCTTAGAAAGTGGTAAACTGGTTTTGATTAGGTTTCTAAAAATGGTTTTCAAATGAAGGTGTTTAATCCTCTTTGTAAAAATATGAAAATATAAGAAAAAATTTCCTTTTGAAAATGCTAATGTATCACTAAAAGATTGATTTTGATTTTGAGAAATGAATAAGGGAAATGAGTCGTACTTTTCTTTTGAGTAACATGTAGAAAGCCTTACTTTTATTTGTTGTAGTTCAAACCTGAAATTGACGATTCTTTTGATTAAAGGAAATGAATTTGGGAATGGATTACTTGGGCACACCTACTAAGTTTTAGTAATCATGCCTATACATAATTATTTTTCTTATTCTCAGGTGCAGGTTTCAGTTTGATCTCAATCGCCGTGGGCGATGTTGAGTCTTGGGATCGGAGAGTGACCCATGGGGTCACGTGGAGTTTAGTGGTCATCAGGTCCGGTTAGTTTTTATTTTCAATTCTTGCTTAGTTGTTCTGTTCAGTTTATTTAATTTCGGGATGCTTTTTTATTATTATTTTTTCCAATCCTACTATTTATTTATATTGGGAGAAATCATTCCCATCGTCACTCTATTGATTCCCTTGGCGCTTGTTGCCAGCCCGGGAGGATCGGGATCGCCTCTCGGGCCTTGTCACGAGCCAACTCAGGAGACCGGTTCAGAGTCAACCCGGGTTGGTTCGTGACAACCTAATTCTATTGGATACGTGTATTTCGACCAAAATAATCCTTAGGAATAAAATATGATCCTCTTTGATCCACTTGGATTATATTAGGAAATTTATTATTATTTTATTTAAAGTAGAGTTAAAAGTGTAAAATTCAATGTTTAATAACTAAAGAATTTTTAATATAAGGTTATACATAATATAAATTTGAATATAAATTTTAATTATAAAGATAAGACGATTTCCTACATTGAGGTATTTTATTTTTAATTTTTGGACATTAAATAATTAAATTTATTTATGACACAATGATGATGTAATAATTACCTTATTAATGAAAGATTAAAATAATTGAAATAATGAATGTATAAATAAATGTAAATTGAGACTTTTGATTCATTAAACTAATTTTATAGGTTAATATGACTTGTTAGGGTTGATTTAATGTGTTTTTTAGAATTAATAAAGTCTTTGTGACTTTTAGAAAACCCAAATACTAAATAGTGTCAAAATTGACATAAATGAGTTTAAAAAAAAATACTATATTATTAAGTGATATTATATTCCTAGAAATATAAGGTTTGGACAAGGGACTTATATAATGGTATATATGTCATTAATGAACCACATGAGGTTCAGTTGGCATTTTATAGTATGTTTATTAACCATGTAATATAAAAATACAAGAAGACATAGTAAAAGTTAAACTACTAAACTAAAAATTAAATCTAAAGGATAAGGTTAATATGGTGACCTAAATTTGTCTAAAAACTATTTTTTGCAAATATTTCAACCCATACCCTTCTTATAATTGAAATAAATCCATTGAAAGATTTTATAAACTGAAATTTTTTTAATAATAAAATAATATTTCAAGCTTTTCCTAAAGTGACCCTCACCTCTCTTATAAAAGGGTACTTCCCCTTCTCTCAAAATCACACCACCAAAGGAATTTGGATTGAACAAACATTGATCAAATCTCCTCCCAAATTCTCTTACATCATCCTAGAGGCCTTACTTTGATCAGAAATCCAACCTATCGAGAACTTTTGTTCAAATCAAAAGTAACCACCTGGAAAAGAGGTAATAATTTCACCACCTCTTACAAAGATCTTTTCTTCTTCCACTTCCTCTTTTTTTTGTTTTTTCCATAACAAAATAATAACCATAGTACCTTTTATATACTGTTATGTTATTATAAATATGGTATATACATATTAATTATTCCAACCTTCTTATGAATGTAAAACTCACCATACGTGCGTACGTACGACATACCATCTCTACGTCGTGGTGTCGTTTGTTATTCAACACTTAATTATTTGGATGGGTATTATAATGAGTATAATTGATGTAAATAATAAATATAACATGTTAATGATCTTTTATATATGATATACTATCCAATTACATATGATTTTACCACAAATAGAATGATATCGTCGCTCGTGCTTACGTACAGATTACTGTCTCCACGAACGCGTTGAGTTTCATTCCCCATTGTAAACATTGAAGAATAATTTTCATTTTATGATTTAAAACAATGTTTAAGAACATAATTTCGTTCTGGATATGAATCAAATACATCCTATAGATAACAAACATGACTTTCTTAACAAAACATATAATGAAAAACGAAATAATTAACACCCAAAACAATGATACTTCTGAAATATTATTAACAAAGAAATATTAAAAGATCATATATGATATCATATTTATGTATGTGGTTATTTTATAATTTAATAATAATGATATAACTATTTTAGATGAGGTTAAACGGACCCTCCACAAATGGAAAGTACAAGGTAAGAGTTAATTTTACAATCTATTTATTATCCGAGGTTATTTATACGTAAGCATGTACTGAGAATTATTTATCATCCTTATTCGTGTTTCTTAAAAATGTATTTCAATTTTTTTTAATATTTCCTAGAATATGTGTTAAATTCATTTATACCTTTTTTTGACTTTTTATAAAAAAAATTAACGGAAACTTTCTTCCGTTTTCCAAACAAGTTACTTTATGAGATTTTTAAAAAATTAAGGTAAGAATGTTTTTTAACTTATACTGTGGGTGCAGCTATTTTCTATTGTTATAACACCTTTGAAGCTTCCCTTACAAACTTATAAGAATATTTTCAAAATATATTTTCAATTTACGTTATGTATTTTACAAGTTTTTAATTATTCATTGTGATTTATAAACTAACCTGGTGTATGACATTGTTTAGAAATGGTTCCCAATAGAAGGAATGAGAACTCCAACAATACCCATGATCTAATATTTCATGGTCTTAATCCAACAATTAGAAGGGAAATAGTCTCCCATGTATTACCATAATATGAAGAAATAGTATCATGTGTTAATAATATAAGTAAATAATTATCTATGTCCCATGGATTTTAAGGGAATACAGAGAAGAAAAATATGGTAGAGAGAAAGATGGATAAAGGGAAGAAGGGAAAAAAGGATTTTACCATATGTGATAACTGTGGAAAGAATAACCTTGGTAATTGATTGAAGCGAATGAGAGTTTTTTACAAGTGTGGAGAAAAAGGAAACCAAGTATGTGATTACAAGGGTAAGAAAAAGGTTTCAAATGTAAACATTTCATCTGTAAGGAGTTGGGACACTATGCGAATCAATGTCCCAATCATCATAGTGTACCATAAATGATGCAATTGGATAATAATCAAGTTATGATACTATCACAGAAGAAGATGAATGATTAGTGTTCTTAAGATGTTATTAAATAATTGTGTCATTTGAGTATTGTATTAATGATATACAAGTTATAAGAATTATAAAGTATATAAGGATTTTACTGCATTACTTTTTCATTAAGGAATTGATATTTTTTGGTCCCTTGTAATGTGACACAATTTCAAGTTAAACATTTTGGAAAATATATGTTTGGGGGAAATATATCCCTTTATATGTTTCTGAAACCGAGGTAATGATTTCAGAATATGATATGATCCATTTGGACAAATTATATTGGATATTATTGACTATCTTGAAACAAACTAATTGTTTGTTTATTCTATCATTGTTGGAGTTTACAACATTTTTAAATATAAAGAGTATATCTAGTATTTTATAAGGAATAAGGGAGCATGAATGTAATCAATATAGTTTTATGGTAATTAAGGGTTTTACCATGTTTTAAGTGAATACATGATGAATGTATTTACATATTATTACATGGAAAAAGAGATCTTCAATATGTTTAACTTCCTTATAAATTTTGGAATGTGAGTTTAGACAGAAGTATTTTGGATAAGTCTAAAGGATCGAATTAATTAAGTTGGAAATTGGATAATATTGTTTAAGGTTAAAACATTTATTAAAATTATTTTTGGATTTTTATAAAAAGGACAACCCGGAGGGCGGGAGACAACCCGTCGCGTCCGGAAAGGCCCTGAGACATGAACCCACAACTGAAGAGAGACAAGGTTGCATCACCTACCACTAGCCTACATGATGTCTTATTTTGTATAATGTTGTTTTTTAAGGTATAATGAATAAATTATAAATTAATTTTATAGAAACCTATATGATTAGGATAAATAGAATATTTTTGAGTACTATTATCTTTTGGAGTGAAAGATGAGTTTGTTGTAGGAATTAGTTAAAGGATAGAACTATTCTTGTCAAGTATTTTTTTATTATTCTATGACTAAATTCATTATTAAACTTTATGGAAATGATCATAAAACTAAAAATGTGTCATCCTAATACCTTATGTTTTGATGAACCAATAATATTTTAAGTCATCATATATATATGGCTTTGAGGCCCTCAATTTTCTATTTATTGTTCACTTGTTTAAGATTGATGAGCTCAATCACTCACAATAATTATTTACGTTCTTTCTCTAATTATGTGTCTCAAATTTCCACCAATGTTCTCCAATTATAAATCCTAATTTTGTGGTTAATTTTTCATTTCCCTTTCCCTCTTATTAAGATTAAATTTTATTATCCCAATTTCTAATGTGGGTTTTCCACGAATGTATTTTCTATTTTTAACCTTTTATTTTCAAAGAAAAATTTCAAATTTCAAGGACTCAATTTTTTGAAGGAGGGGAGAATATAACACCCCATGATTTCAAAGTACGTTATCTCTTTAAAGTAATTCAATTTCTTGCACTACACACAACACCGAGTTCAAACGCCCCATGACTTACCAAACTAGCCTTTCAAAAAGCAGTTATGAATATTATTAACCTTATTTTGAATTTTATATACACCATATAATTTTAATATCCATATTATGTGTTTCTTAGACATAATATATAAACAAAATCAATTTTTCAGATAAAATAAGTATTTTTCAAAAAATGAAATTTTACCACCTTTTAATGGAAAACCCTTCCTAAATTCAATATTTTACCCTGTTATATATTCAATTTGTCAAAATAAAACTCTTCTTTAGAATCGGTACATAAAAATTTATTTAGGATAAATTTTTGGGGTTTTTCTGATAACCTTCATATTTTGATGAATAGTGAAAGATACTAAATTTTAATTGAAAAAAACTTTTTTACTCAAAATAATTTATAGTGTTAATGTATACATTTGAATGGTTTTGAAGTATAATTAGATTATATTTTTATCATTTAATCCAATATTCATCATTAGAAGTAATTTCACATTTAAATAGGACATAAAAAAATATCAATCATTTGATAGTTTTTACTTCTCAAAAACTCCCTTTCTAGTTTTAACAATGGGGATTAATTTTAAATTAATTAATGAAACTAATATGTTTTTAATTTGGTAAAATAGAATTCAATTTTTAATTTGGAATATCAAAATTATTTTTGGGTGAATTTCTTGTATTTTTTGAAAACATTCAATTTTTGATGAATAGTGAAAAACACAGCGTTGTAGATAAAAACTGACCTTTTCATTTAAATAATTATTTTTAAATCCAAATTTATCTTAAAATAAAAAATAGACACAGAATACATATATTATTTAAAATTAATTCATTAGAGACATTTTATAATAAGATTAGACATATATAATTTTATTGAACTTTTTAACATCTCTTACCCACCTTCAAGACACATTTGCAAATTTGCATAAAATGTAATTTTATTGCTTCTATGAATTGAATTTAAAAAATACAAGAAAAAAAATTGACATTAGTAAGTAAAATTTGGTTCAATAAGATGAAAATAATTTTTGGTGAATAGTAAATTTTGAATTTTATTTAACACGGTTAAAAGTAAATAGGGTAATTAAAGGTAAAATTGATATTATAATTACCTTAACACATGTCTTATTTATAATGGATAAATGTTTTTTGACCAAAATAAACCTTAGGAATAAATAACTATCATATTTGGTCCACTTTTATTAGACTAGGGCATTTATTATTATTTTATTTAAAGAAGAGTTAAAAGTGTAGAATTCAATGTTTAATAAATAACCCATTTTTAATATAGGGTTATACATAAGATAAATTTCACAAAAAATATTCATTAGAAAAATAAAAATATTTACTACATCATGGTATTTTATTTATAAATTTTAGACATTAAATAATTAAATTTATTTATGACACAATGATGATGTAGTAATTACCTTATTAATGAAAGATTAAAATAACTGATATTATAAATGTCAAAATAAATGTAAATTGAGACTTTTGGTGCATTACAATAATTTTCAAGGTTAATATGAAATTTTAGAGTTGATTTAATGTATTTTCGTCTAAGTAATCTAGTTTTGTTGACTTTCACAAAAACCAAATTATAAATAGTGTTAAAATTGAGATAAATGAGTTTTAAACAAAATCCTATATTTTTAAATGAGATAATATTCCTAAAAATATAAGGTTTGGAAAAAGGAATTATATAATGATATATATCTCATTAATTAACCACTTGAGGTTCTCATGGAATTTTATAGTAATCTTATTAACCATGTAATATAAAAAATACAAGAATACATGGTAAAAGTTAAATAATTTTACTAAGAATTAAATCTAAACTATAAGGTTGATATGGGGACCTAAACTTGTCTAAAATATATATTGATTTAGAATATTTCGACCCATCCCCACCTTATCATAGAAATAAATCCATTTGGATCCTTTAGAAACCTAAAATGATTTTATAATAATATAATATTTCAAGCTTTTCCTAAAGTGACCCTCACCTCTCTTTTAAAAGGGTATTTCCCGTTATCTCAAAATCACACTTCCAAAGGCATTTGGCTCGGCCAAAACCTTCTAAAATATACTCCCAACTACAATAAATTCATTCTATAGGCCTTACTTTGATCAGAAAGGAAACCTATGGATACCTTTTGATCAACTCAAAAGGAAGCACTCCAAGAAGATATAATAATTTCACCACCTCTTTCAAAGTTCTTTTCTTCTTACAATTCTTATTTCTTTGTCGTTTCTATACCAAAATAAAAACTCAATTACCTTATATATACAATTATGTTATTATAAATATGATACAATAATATTCATTATTTTATCCATCCTATGAATGACAGTGTCACCATATGTGCGTACATATGACTTACCATCTCCACGTCGTGGTGTGGTTTGTTATTCAACACTTAATTATTTGGATGGGTATTATAATGAGTATAATTGATGTAAATAATAAATATAACATGTTAATGATCTTGTATATATGATATAATATCCAATTACATATGATTTTACCACAAATAGAATGATATTGTCGCTCGTGCTTACGTATAGATTACCGTCTCCACGAACACGTTGAGTTTCATTACCCATTGTAAACATTGAAGAATAATTTTCATTTTATGATTTAAAAAAATGTTTAAGAACATAATTTCGTTCTGGATATGAATAAAATACATCCTATCCATAACAAACATGACTTTCTTAACAAAACATATAATGGAAAATGAAATAGTTAACACCCAAAACAATGATAATTCTGAAATATTATTAACAAAGAAATATTATAAGATCATATATGATATCATATTTATGTATGTGGTTATTATATAATTTAATAAGAATGATTTAACTATTTTAGATGAGGTTAAACAGACCCTCGACAAATGGAAAGTACATGGTAAGAGTTAATTTTACAATCTATTTATTATCCGAGGTTATTTATACGTAAGCATCTACTGAGAATTATTTATCATCCTTATCCGTGTTTCTTAAAAATGTATTTCAATTTTTTTTAATATTTCCTAGAATATGTGTTAAAGTCATTTATACCTTTTTTGGACTTTTTATAAAAAAAATTAAAGGAAACTTTCTTCCTTTTTCCAAAAAAGGTACTTTATGAGCTTTTTAAAAAATTAAGGTAAGAATGTTTTTTAACTTATACTGTGGGTGCAGCTATTTTTTATTGTTATAACACCTTTGAAGCTTCCCTTACAAACTTATAAGAATATTTTCAAAATAGATTTTCAATTTACGTTATGTATTTTACAATTTCGGAATTATTCATTGGGATTTATAAACTAACCTGGTGTATTCCATTGTTTAGAAATGGTGCCCAATAGAAGGAATGGTAACTCCAGCAATACCCATGATCTAAATAGAAAGAAGGATCATATATTTCATGGTCTTAATCCAAAACTTAGAAGGGAAATAGTCTCCCATGTATTCTCATAATATGAAGAAATTGTATCGTGTGTTAATAATATAAGTAAAGAATTATCTATGTCCTATGGATTTTAAGGGAATACAGAGAATAAAAATATGGTAGAGAGAAAGATGGATAAAGGGAAGAAGGGAAAGAAGGATTTTACCATATGTGATAACTGTGGAAAGAATCACCTTGGTAACTGATTGAAGCGAATGGGAGTTTGTTACAAGTGTGGAGAAAAAGGAAACCAAGTACATGATTAAAAGGGTAAGAAAAAGGTTTCAAATGTAAAACGTTTCATCTGTAAGGAGTTGGGACACTATGCGAATCAATGCCCCAATCATCATAGTGTACCATAAATGATGCTATTGGATAATAATCAAGTTATGATACTATCACAGATGAAGATGAATGATTAGTGTTCTTAAGATGTTATTAAATAATTGTGTCATTTGAGTATTGTATTAATGATATACAAGTTATAAGAATTATAAAGTATATAAGGATTTTAATGCATTACTTTTTCATTAAGGATTTGAGATTTTTTGGTGCCTTGTAAAGTGACACAATTTCAAGTTAAACATTTTGGAAAATATATGGTTGGGAAAAATATATCCCTTAATATGTTTCTGAAACCGAGTTAATGATTTCAGAATATGATATGATTCATTTGGACAAATTATATTGGATATTCTTGACTATCTTGAAACTAACTAATTATATGTTTATTCTATCATTGTTGGAGTTTACAACATTTTTAAATATAAAGAGTATATCTAGTATTCTATAAGGAATAAGGGATCATGAATGTAATCAATATGGTTTTATGGTAATTAAGGGTGTTACCATGTTTTAAGTGAATACATGATGAAGGTATTTACATATTACTACATGGAAAAAGAGATCTTCAATATGTTTACCTTCCTTATAAATTTTGGAATGTGAGTTTAGAAAAAAGTATTTTGGATAAGTATAAAGGATGGAATGAATTAATTTGGAAATTGGATACTATTGTTTAAGGTTAAAAAATTTATTAAAATTATTTTTGGATTTTTATGAAAAGGACAACCCGGAGGGCGGGAGACAACCCGTCGCGTCCGGAAAGGCCCCGAGACTTGAACCCACAAATGAAGAGAGACAAGGTTGCATCACCTACCACTAGACTACATGATGTCTTGTATTGTATAATGTAGTTTTTTAAGGTCTAATGGATAAATTATAAATTAATTTCTTAGAACCCTATACGATTAGGATAAATAGAATATTTTTGAGTACTATTATCTTTTGGAGTGAAAGATGATTTTGTGGTAGAAATTAGTTAAAGGATAGAACGCTACTTGTCAAGTATTTTTTTATTATTCTATGAATAAATTCATTATTAACCTTTCGGGAAATGATCATAAAACAAAAAATGTGTTATCCTAATACCTTATGTTTTGATGAACCAATAATATTTTAAGTCATCATATATATATGGCTTTGAGGCCCTCAATTTTCTATTTATTGTTCACTTGATTATGATTGATTAGCTCAATCACTCACAATAACTATTTATGTTCTTTCTCTAATTATGTGTCTCAAATTTCCACCAATGTTCTCCTATTCAAAATCCAAATTTTGTGGTGAATTTTTCATTTCCCTTTCCCTCTTATTAAGACTAAATTTTATTATCCCAATTTCTAATGTGGGTTTTCCACGAAGGTATTTTATATTTTTAACCTTTTATTTTCAAATAAAAATTTTAAATTTCAAGGACTCAATTTATTGAAGGAGGGGATAATGTAACTCCCCATGATTTCAAAGTACATTGTCTCTTTAAAGTTATTCAATTGCTTGCACTACACGCAACACCGAGTTCAAACGCCCCATGACTTATCAAAATAGCTGTTCAAAAAGAAGTTATGAATATTATTAACCTTATTTTGAATTTTATATACTCTATATAATTTTAATATCCATATTATGTGTCTCTTAGACATAATATATAAACAAAATCAATTTTTCAGATAAAATAAGTATTTTTCAAAAAATTAAATTTTACCACCTTTTAATGGAAAACCCGTCCTAAATCCAATATTTGACCCTGTTATATATTAAAATTTTCAAAATAAAACTGTTCTTTAGAATTGGGACATAAAAATTTAGTTAGGATAAATTTTTGGGGTTTTTATGATAACCTTCATATTTTGATGAATAGTGAAAGATACTAAATTTTAATTGAAAATAACTTTTTTTCTCAAAATAATTTATAGTGTTAAAGTATACATTTGAATGGTTTTGAAGAATAATTATATTATATTTTTATCATTTAATCCAATATTCATCATTAGAAGTAATTTCACATTTAAATAGGACATAAACAAATATCAATCTTTTGATAGTTTTTACTTCTCAAAAACCCCTTTCTGGTTTTAACAATGGGGATTAATTTTAAATTAATTAATGAAAATAATATGTATTTAATTTGGTAAAATATAATTTAATTTTTAATTTTGAATATCAAAATTATTTTTGGGTGAATTTCTTGTATTTTTTTGAAAACATTCAATTTTTGATGAATAGTGAAAAACACAGCATTGTAGATAAAAACTGACTTTTTCATTTAAATAATTTTTTTTAAATAAAAATTTATCTTAAAATAAAATATAGACACAAAATACATATATTATTTCAAAGTAATTTATTAGAGACATTTTATAACAAGATTAGACATATATACTTTTATTGAACTTTTTAACATCTCTTACCCACCTTCAAGACACATTTGCAAATTTACATAAAATCTAATTTTATTTCTTCAATGAATTGAATTTAAAAAATACAAGAAACAAAATTGACATTAGTAAGTAAAATGTGGTTCAATAATATGAAAATAATTTTTTTTGTGAATAGTAACTTTTGAATTTTATTTAACACGGTTAAAAGTAAATAGGGTAATTAAAGGTAAAAATGATATTATAATTACCCTAACACATGTCTTATTTATATTGGATAAGTGTTTTTTGACCAAAATAAACCTTAGTAATAAAAAATTATCCTATTTGGTCCAGTTTTATTATATTAGGGCATTTATTATTATTTTATTTAAAGAAGAGTTAAAAGTGTAGAATTCAATGTTTAATAAATATACCATTTTTAATATAGGGTTATACATAAGATAAATTTCACAAAAAATATTCATTATAAATATAAAAATATTTACTACATCATGGTAATTTATTTTTAAATTTTAGACATTAAATAATTAAATTTATTTATGACACAATGATGTAGTAATTAACTTATTAATGAAAGATTAAAATAACTGATATTATAAATGTCAAAATAAATTTAAATTGATACATTTGATGCATTACAATAATTTTCTAGGTTAATATGAAATTTTAGGGTTGATTTAATGTATTTTCTTCTAAGTAATATAGTTTTTTTGACTTTCACAAAAACCAAATTATTAATAGTGTCAAAATTGAGATAAATGAGTTTTAAACAAAATCCTATATTTTTAAATGAGATAATATTCCAAAAAATATATGGTTTGGAAAAAGGAATTATATAATGATATAGATTTTATTAATGAACCACTTGAGGTTCTCATGGAATTTTATAGTAATCTTATTAACCATGTAATATAAAAAATACAAGAATACATGGTAAAAGTTAAACAATTTTACTAAGAATTAAATCTAAATGATAAGGTTGATATGGGGACCTAAACTTGCCTAAAATATATTTATTTAGAATATTTAGACCCATACCTACCTTAGCCTAGAAATAAATCCATTTGGATCCTTTAGAAACCTAAAATGATTTTATAATAATATAATATTTCAAGCTTTTCCTAAAGTGACCCTCACCTCTCTTTTAAAAGGGTATTTCCCGTTATCTCAAAATCACACTTCCAAAGGAATTTGGCTCGGCCAAAACCTTCTAAAATATACTCCCAGCTACCCTAAATTAATCCTATAGGCCTTACTTTGAACAGAACAGAAACCTATGGATACCTTTTGTTCAAAACAAAAGGAAGCACCCCAAGAAGATATAATAATTTCACCACCTCTTTCCAAGTTCTTTTCTTCTTACACTTCCTATTTATTTGTCGTTTCTATACCATAATAAAAACTCAATTACCTTATATATACTATGATGTTATTATAAATATGATACAACAATATTCATTATTTTATCCATCCTTTGAATGACAGTGTCACCATATGTGCGTACATATGAATTACCGTCTCCACGTTGTGGTGTGGTTTGTTATTCAACACTTCATTATTTGGATGTGTATAATAATGAGTATAATTGATGTAAATAATAAATATAAAATGTTAATTGTTCTGTATATATGATATACCATCCAATTACATATGATTTCACCATCAATATAATGATATTGTTGCTCGTGTGTATGTACGGATTACCGTCTCCACAACGCGATGAGATTCATTTCCCATCGTAATCATTCAAGAATAATTTTCATTTTATGATTTAAAATAATGTTTAAGAACTTAATATAATTATGGATATTAATAAAATACATCCTATACATAACACACATGATTTATGTAACAAAAAATATAAAGGAAAAATAATTAATTAACACCCAGAACAATGATACTACTAAAATATTATTAACAAAGTAATATTAGAAGATCATATATGATATCATATTTATCTATGTGGTTTTTTTATAATTTAATAAAAATGATTTAACTATTATACAAGAGGTTAATCTTACCCTCGACCAAAGTAAAGTACTAGGTAAGGGTTAATCTTATAGTCTCTTTATTATATAAGGTTGTATATACGTAAGCATATATTGGGAATTCTTTATCATCCTCATCCGTGTTTCATAAAAATGTATTTCAAAACATTTTTATTATTTCCTAGAATGTGGGTTAAATTAATTTATACCATTGTTTTAAATTTTATAAAATGTTTTTAAAGGAATATTTCCATGTTTTTCCAAACAAGGAACTTAATGACCTTTTTGACAAATTAAGGTAAGAAAGTTTTTTTTAACTTATATGGAGGGTGCGACTATTTTCCACCATTATAACACCTTCAAAGGTTCCCTTAAAATATTATAAGAATATTTTAAAAATAAATGTTTTCTTTTATAATTAGGCTACTTTTAAGTTATTTCAAAATAGAAAGAGATATTTCTCTCAAATAGTTTTTATTTCGTCTATGTCAATATGCTTTGATGGATTTTACACTTGTTTGAAGTTGATTTATTATGATACAATATTTCATATTTTATTGAAGGTTTTATGATTTGTTTGACTGTGTATGTGTTATATTTATACTATTTATGGTTTATGGTTAAAGTATTAACATTTCATATGCTATTTTTAATATGAATGTGTATGTTATGTTTCACCCTTTTCACCCAAGGAATGCATTGGACTTAGTAAGTGAAGGTTTGATCCCACTGTATCTCCTCGATGCATCAATAGGTCTCATGAGAAAAACTAGTTTCTTGGAACAAGGTCCTAAAAAAATCTAATTTGTAGCCTTGGCACGAGGCCTTGACTATGTGGTTATGTGGTCTGACATTATTCATTCCATGATAATAAAATTAGCTATTGATATTACATGGGACTATTCGACTAGTAGAATATCCATGTGAATAAGTAAATGGAAATATTTGATTTATCTTTTCCATATTATGATGAATATTACATTTAAAAGGCTTGTGTTTTATTCTTATATATTACCTTAAATATTTATGCTTATTTATGATAGTTTCCGCTATATTGTTATCCTTACTGAGCATCTGAGCTCCCCCCTTTCTTATGTTTTATTTTTCCCAGGATGAGAAGAATTATATCACGATTAACCTGCAAAAATAGGATAAGGGATGTGAGTGTGCTCAAATGGGACACAATGTTGTTGTTTTTTCATTTAATAATATAATGTAAAACTTATGTATGTATCTATAACTTCTAGGGATACTAAACTAATTGGTCTTTAAGGACTTGAATCCTTGTGATCATTCCAATGTTATGTAATATTACACCGGCTCTGGGTAACTGGGGTCAGGGCATTACCTGTAACATTTTACACTCCCGAGCAAGAAGTTACCTGATTTCTTCTTCCCACATTTTTTTCATGTGGTAATTTGCACTTTATTTACTCCTCTTTAATGATCAAATTTCTTCCCCATGTTTGGATCCATAGATCTCTTCATTTCATTTTATTTTTCAGACCACTACATCTCAACAAACATCAGTTAAACCTACACAACACTTCTCACTATATTCTGATAGCTATCATATTCAATATTGTCTTGATTCTTTTGTAGATGTGGCCTTATTCCACTGAACAATCTATTAACCTTTCCACAAGGGTTCCATGAAAAATATGGAGGTGTAGGGATAAATCCTTGTAAAGTTTATCTCATATCTTCCCATATATTCATTCTCATTTTGCTTCATCTCAATGAATTCCTTCCCGATTTTTGTTCACATCGAATGTGGGATTTTTTTGAAATGGTTCCCATGAACTATTTCCACTCCATAGCTCTAATTTACCTTCTTTTGATCATGGTTTTAACTAGCGTACACCACTAATATACTTCTCCCTCTAAGTGGTAAATAGTCTGGGTGAATTTCTTATTCTATAAATAACGTAGTACAAAAATATATTTTCTATAGAGCTTATCCATTTTTCAGTAATCAATGGGTTAGTGGATCCACTAAAAGAAGGTGGTCATTAATGCATAAAGGACCCGCTGGAATGTTTTCCCCTTTGAGGTGAATATAGACTCTCAAATTTTTCACTTTCTTGGTCACAACTTGAGTTAGTTATTTCATCATTCTCATGAAGTTTTATATTTTTCCTTATATCAGAGGGTTGTAAGTGCATGGTTTTTTGTGCTATCCATTAACTTGTTTCCTTATATTTTGCACCATTTTCTAAAATAATAAAACATATTGAGAAGGGTGTTTCTTTTAATAATCTTATAATTATAGAGAAATTTTATGTCTTCAAACATGATGCTTAAATATGTTATTCTTTAACAATTATATTTTCTATAAATCCTTCAAATTGGTTCATAAAATTCACGTGATTAACCAGAATTATCCTTCAAGATTATAAAACCACATTCTTAGCAAGATCTGATTTCATGTACTAGGTCACAACATGTTAGGAATGATGTACCATGTTATAGGTTTTACCCCATGGTACATTAGTTCCAAAACCAGATCTACTTGTTAGTATCTAGATAGGGATTTCATTACTTGGAAACAACTTACTTAATAATTTACCAAAATACCTAGATATTTTCCTATATCATATCTTTTCTATAAGGTTATTCATAATGTTTTCAAATCCAAATTTCCACAAATAACCAAACCATCATTTAACACTAACTATGGCATCCTACCTTTTTATTTCACAAACTTTTCATTACATTATACAAAATACTTTTTATAATGTTTAGTTTGTTATAAAAAAGGTACATAATACTTGAAAACTTAATACAATACTATAAACAATATTATAGGCTTATATATGGTTAATCATAATTATTTCATGGAATCTCATAACCTTTAGACATACATCAAAGGAAAGAGTGAGCATGAGGCCCAGTATGAGAAAATAAGAGAAACATTTTACATATGATGTTGATAAATATTGATAAGTACTTGAGGAATATCATAAAGGAACGAGAAAAGGAAAAAATAGGTGTATCATAATAAAAATAACATGAATAATAACATGGAAATGTGGCTAAATTTTTTAAAAGAGACCTTTATAAGCATATAACCAAGGTTTTTTACTGAGGTTTCAAAAATATTGCCAAGGTTATTCACCAAGGTATCATAAAACATGTCATATATAGAGATTAAATTATTTACCTAGTGAATTGGAGTGCTATTTGTGAACACCCTTAATATGTATCAATTAATGTGAGCCACATATGTCATAATAAAACATTTCATAAATAACTAATGGTGAATAAAATAAAATGGGGGTTATATCAAAATCATGGAATTTCAATAGTGCTTTAAAAACATGATCATTATTTCATTTATATCCCATAGAAAGGGAATTATGGTTTTATATATATAAATACCCAAATAAAATAAATCATTTTTATATATAGGTGAATACCCTTGGAAAATAAATAGGTTTGGGCATTCATAAAAGAAAATAAGTGAATTTCTTAGGAAAAAGAAATAAATTTTGAGATGAAAATTCGGTTGCATAACGGGTATGAAACATTGTTTTAGAACATACCACATAAAAAACGAAAATACATACTACATAAAAATAACATATTTTGGAAATTTTAAAGACATACCAAATAAAAAGGTAACTTGAATGGAAAAGAGAAGTTGGGATTTCTCTTACCTTGAAGAGATGATCCTAAAAGTTGAGGATCAAGACCTTAGGGGATTAAGGACACCTTTGGAGAACTCTATGGGAGATAAAAATATCATATATTCAAGTATAAAGAGTTTATAGTGAATTGAAATGGATAAATGGGTGGATATTTATAGAAAAAGAGGAGGTTTTGTTTATTAATTTCTTGGATACATAGGTAGTGGTAAATGAAAACCTTGGGCTTTCCAATGGTATTATCCCATGGTTTTAAAAAAAAGGACAGTTATTATGTTATTTTAAACCCATGAGTCTAACATAATATTATATTACTTATTATATCACTATGACATAGTTATGAAGTCATTAAAATTACTAAAAAACCCCAAATTGTATTTTTACTATTCACGAATAACTAAATTATTTTTGAAAATTATCAAAAATTAAACCTAAAATAAATTTGATGTGATGATTTAAAAAATTATATGTATTTTTTCCTAATAATTGTCTAAAAATGATAATTTTAACTTTTAAATAAAAAAATAATTATTTATTAAAAATAATAGCGTATATAAAATGAAAATTAAAATTTACAACACTTAAAAGAAGAATTATTTTATAATTTATATTTAAATATGAGAATTTAAATCATACTATTCCATTAAAATAGAAATAATTAATAACACCTTAGTTTATTAAAATAATTATATCATTTTTGAATAGTTAAATTTTTGTTCAAAAAATGAATCTATCATATTCATCATATTTTTAAGAAAAAATATTCTCAAAAAAGAATAGATTGAATAAAAATTATATTTATAAAAAATTATTAAAATTTAAGTAAATAAGGCCTAAACATAGAAATCCTTACAAAACCTACATATGAACTAAGGGAAAGGTGTGCAGCGGTGATAGATTCATTAGGCTGCTTGACTAACATTTCCCAAGTAAAAATTTCCACTAACTTGAACTTCTCTTGAAGGTGATTTCGTTCAAGATTCAATTATTGTAGCTCAGCTTAGAATTAGTCTATATAAAACCTTATGGATTCTACTTCCATCCCATGTTTTTAGAAATGGGATTTGTATGACATGAATCAACAGGATGAGGCCATCGTTCCTCTTTTATGCATTAATTAATTTCTACATATAAACACTACTTATAAGTATAAAATTATTTTCAAGTGTATAGTTTCGAATAGTCATATTAACCAATGGTCGTAATTGACCTATGGTCATATGATGGTCAAAAATTTATGATCACATTTCAAATTATACTTACTTCAATATTAATGAGATATAGTTTTGTTATCTATAATATAACACACATTTTTTGGAAATAATTATCATTATTAAAGTTCGAGTCATTAAAATATTATCTAATTTCCATATACTTATTACTTATATGATTAATTATTATCAATTAATATTTTATCCCCATCTATGGTGAATCCTAGACCATTACCATCGGTTTTAACTTTCTTACGTAGTATGTATATCTAGAACATTCCTCTTCCACATGCTCATGTGTAACCTATTATTGTGATAACTGTTTGTGAATCTATGACATTATATATATCCAAGTAAATCTTACTCTCAGTATCTTAGATATATATTTTCACCTTTTTTTAAAAATTTAGTCTAACACATGACTATAACATTTATATTTAATGTATTTCTATAATATCCTTAGAAAATTCTTGGATAATTACATTAGATGCACAATGTTTTTTTCTCGATGCAAGTTTATTTATACCCTAACAAACCTTATGCATCTAAAAAAAGTTCTTATATCATATTATAACTCACATGATATCCATTTTTCAATATAGTTGAAACATGTTTTTGGGATAATGTCTATATTTGCACAATGTTTTTCAAAAAATAATGAATGTTGCTACAATTCTTATAAGTGTCAACATTGATTCTCCTTCTACTTACATGATGACTATGATGTGTATAAGGAAATATGGATTTAATAATTTCTATATAATATATTTTAATCATAAATGTTTTTATATAAGACTCATTATTGATCCTCTTTACGAATATCATAACAATGATGTGAATAAGGAAAATGTGAATTCTGGAATTACTACATTCTATATTATAATGATTAATGAATGCTTGGTCAAGATATTCTTCATCACATAGGCCTAAAGGAACTCATATCTTTTGACCATCCATATTTCATACTTCACTCATAAATTCCTTAAAAATATTAAAGGAATCTTATAATTTATATGTTTACCACCTTCTTAATCCCAGAATAGTTTGTTCTCTCTAGATGAACTAATTACGAATATATTGCGGCTTACCATTATATATAAAGGTCTATTTATCAAAAAAAATTTATGTGAGTGCATCTAAAACACCTAAGGTATTTAACCTCAAAGTATCTAAAACCATAATTGGTTAATCCTTTAAAACTACTTAGTTTTACTAGAAAAAAATTATAATTCCACAACTTTGTATTAGAGTCTTACATTTTTATATTAATTAGTTATTTCCAATGAGTCAAGAATTACTATACAATTAGCTGAGTATAATACACCAAAATCTTAATTTATTCTAATAATGGAATGAAGAATCCTTATGACTAATGGAAATGTGCGAAAAATGTTCTAGTTATACTCAATAAAAGGTCAACTATAACCATTAATCTTGTTATTTATAAGTTCTGTACTTCTAACTACAGACATAGGAACTACTCTTTGTCAGCCACCTAGAGAGAACTCTTTACTTGTTTTAACGTTCTATACTAACTTGGATACTATATTTCATTACACATATGTGATAGGAATATTTTATTTGATACCCAAGAATAATGATAATAACCTCACATACAATTGATCAATATACCTGAAGAATAAGTGGCTACTTACTTCTTCTATTAAGTTTATTGAATTTAAATGGCTGTAGATTTATCTTGTGACATGTGAAGAAAATAACCTCCTGTATAATTCCTTTCCTATTTTATTTGAAGGATGTTACAATTTTCATTTAGCATCACACTTTCCATTGTCCCTTTCTCTGTATATTTTAACTTGTTCACTATAAGAACTAAATATTATACATTTTTTACGTTCTTATTTACTTAGTGAAACTTTATATAAAAGGTAATGAAGTGTTTTATCTATAATACTAATTTTGTAATATAAAATGAAACGATAGAAAATGGGTAATAAGATTATAATAATATGATGTATTGGATGATAGTGATTAATCTTTCATATTTACACATAAATAGTGTAATAATCACCCATTCATATCTCACTTCAATTTTTATGTGCAAGCTTCTTGGAGATGAGACTACATGTGAAATCAGTCAAATCATGATGTTGTATCCACAACTAACATATATCATTTCTAATAACATTATGATGTATACATAAAATGTGACATACATGAGTCTCCTATAAGAATCTGACACACCCTCACATACCGAGGTTTCTCAATAGGTATTGGGGACTGAAACACCTTGAATCTCATATGTCAAAATACTCTGGGAAATGTATTTACTACTCTTGAAAACTTATTCATGTGAGGATATTGAATTTTTCAAATATTAATTTCACTATAATTGTGTGGCTAATTTTAATTTTTATAAAAATATAAAATATAGCAGATTAATACTTGTATATTGATTTCTTATTTAGAAATTACCGATTATTTTAATCATTAAATGTCTCTCAATATTTTATCGAGCTTTAGTAGACCTCACTATTGGAATATAAATTCTTCATTGCCCGATTATTCTATTGTAAAGAATCCTTGAGACCACTCCTTATAGTCTACAATCTATGGATACACCACTACTCGAATAATTTCATTGTAGGGGTTTGTTGGGTCAATCGTATTAACTCACGAGTCTTTTATTTGTTGAATTAAGATCTATATTGTAAAATCATATACTTGATTTACCCAATTCATGCATCTAAAGATGAAACACACTTGATATGTCACTTAATTAATTTTAATAATTATTTTATTCAACAAATAACTCTTATAATAACTTCCAAGTAGTATGAGGCACCCTTAACTAGGGCTAGAGAGCACCATGTACACCTGGTTGTGTTTAAATAAAAGTGATGAAAGGAGTTTTTGACTTAATATTTATTTTAGGGGGTTTTAATATTTGTAAAAAAACATAATAATTTTCCATTAAATATGTTAATACTATGTTTTCATGTTCAAAACTGTATATATATTAACATAATACATTCATCACATCTTTATGCATTTTTTGTTGATTAATTTTTGCATTACCAAAAAACATGAAAATGAATAAAATAATAAACAATGTATAAAGGAAAAAAGTTACCTCAAAGGACTTGATAATCTAATATCAGTTGATCCATTTAAACTCATTGTATTAGCCATGACTTAGGGGTATCATACCTGATTTGAGTCTTTACTCATGAAGAACCTCTCCCCATTTCCACTATTTTCACTTCTCCTTTGGTATACCTCCTCAAATTGATGTGGTCCACATTTTACATCATCATTGTCAATTGTAAAAATGTACTTTCACATAGGTGAGGGGGTCTCGAGAAGTGAAAAATACATATAAAAACACAGATTGATGTGCATACCCTTATACATATTTAAATGACTAAGATGATGTACAGATCATTTAAAATCATAATTAAATAATATAAAAATCACACAGAGTTGTGATAAATAATTAAATAATTTAAAACCCAACATGCATGGTCCTTCAATGAACCAGACCATTTTACAGCTAAATTACGTGTGATAAAATTAAAATGCAAAAAATTAAATTTTGGGGATATTTAATAAATTTAATGAATCATTTAAATTCAAATAATTTTATTTCATTTATTCAAATGGTTAATTTAATTTTTATTCCAAAAAATAAATTAATAAATTAATTTAATTTTATACCAAAATTAAATTAATTTTATAAAATATTAAAATAATAATTTATAAATTGTAAATATTACTAGTTTGGATATTTAAAATATTTTATCAAGCTCAATAACCCTACCCAGACCCATTGTGGGTGGGGATGAAACCATGGGGGCTATTTTTGCACAAGCAGACCTGCACAACCCCATTCGTGCTAGTAGACTTCGAAAAAGAGAAGGGCCAGAAGGAGATCATTGGGTCCGCCATGCTGACACCAATGGATGGTCAGTTGAAAACCAATCAAAGGGGACATATAGGTATTAGTTGGGTGGGATTGTAGGTTCTGAATGCGTTTGGTTTGAGGATGATCTGAATAAGGGAAGTTTCGACTCACCATCAGAGGCGACACAACTATGGAGCTCATCCTTGTCATGGAGGTTCATGGTGAGGTTGAGAGAGACGAAATTAGGTTGTCTCAACCAAGGTGCAGTGTGAAAGTGGGTGTGTTATCTATCGAGAGATGAACTGAAAAGATGGGGACCTGAAGCTGGGTGAGTCCTGGAAATAGTAGGGCTGGGAGGCATGCCGACGAAGTAAGCCGCTCATTCCCTTTTTTCATTTATTTTTTTTTGAAATAATACGGATTCATATGGAAGCCAACCCAATCTGGTTATTATTTGTGGTTGTTTTCTTTATAGACCACCACACACCCATACATTTTTTCGTTTTCTTTTTTGGTTTTTCATGTGGACATGATGGAAAGCATCCCCCCACAATTTCAGAAGGCCTTTTAGTTATAGGTTTTATTTGTATTTTTTGGAATTATTCCACATGTGGAGAAATTATATTCTCTCATAAAAACGATTCCAGATAGATCCTAGTTAGAATTGGGTGGATGAAAAAATAGAGTTTCCAATAAAACACCAAAAACCGGAATATGATAAATTAAACCCATATAAAATACATGTTTTATATTTTAGTACCCAAAATATAACCACAAACAAACTGTATTAATTTTTTGGGACATCATAACCTAGAATTAAAAGATAATATTTATGTGAGGTTGGTTTCATTGGTATTAAAATAAAACACTCTAATTAGTTTAAAGAAAATTATCTTTTTCTTTCACTCAAAAAATTCACATGATTTCTATGATATCAATTTATGGGAGTGTATCACATAGTTGAAACTAGTTGGATGATATTTTAATGTTTTCAATCCCCGATGAAATGAAAATTAACTTTCTCTAATAATACAAGCCTTTGTAGAGATTTAGGATCCCATATGAATATTACAAAGCACAAAATTTAAATAGGCATATAACTCATTCTAATTCATAGAACAAACGACTGTCGATTGTAATTGGCGAGTATTTCTTGAAGTATCTAAGTTCAAATCTATCTAGATAACCCATTTAGGCTTAAATAATCTACATTGATTCAAATTATTGAATTCCAGTTGTTATCATATTTGTTTTATGATTACTTTAAAGTCATGATGATCACCACGATCTCATCACTTCGATCCGGGAATACATTCTTGGGATCGAGTTCTTAGAAAGACTCTTCATCTCTATAGGGTATGGGAGAATGGAGAAGCTCTCAATTGAAAATGGATAATTATTTCATGGAATGAGAGTCACTAATATACTGATATAGTGAGTGGTAAAATACCTGGAAAAGGATCCTCAACCCCCATATATCCAACACCCACTAAATTAATGATAAATGACACAATATGAAGAACTAAATATGCCATTAACATCATTTATATTTTATCAATTACATATAATATATAATAAATATATTATGTGATAAAAATGAGTCACTAACTCGACTCATAATTCTATCTATATTAGACAAACATTTAATATTAAAATAATATTAATTCATATAATATTTTTCCACTAATTCAGTAAATACCTTATGAATACTTTGAATATATAAATTCAATCCATCTATTCTACCCTCAAATAATAATGAACTTATTTATTTTCTAGTTATCATTAATACTAGGAAGACACTCAAATCCCATGGTGGGACTCACCATTTCTTTTACACCTTTTCACAAACCAAAATGAGAGTCCATCAACCCATCAAGACCCCCAAATGTAACACCCTCAAATTTTTGGAAATGATTTTTTTCAAATACATTTTCTTTTTTCTGTATCTTTAATTACTATAAATATCAAGTTTATCATGTATTACATGAAACAATGAGTTTTTATAGCATTATATGTAACATTGGGTATAGCTTATGTAACACACAACACCATGTTTAGCTTGTGTTACCCGCAATATTGCGTTTTAACGAATCACGACAAACAATTAATATTATTACTAAAAAATATCCTTATTACCTTGATATTAAATTTTAAAAATAAATAGGAATAAATAAAATTAAAATATTATGTACAATGTTTTTTTATAAACAAAACATACTGATAAATGTACTTATTTGTTTTAATAAAGTCTTTATATGTTTCAAAAATACTATTTTTTGAAATACTTTTCTTTTTATTTCTTTATATGAAGAATAATAAAATTATTTTTTTTACACTTTTAGAGCATTAATTTCAAAAAACTAAACAAAATTTTAAAAATAAAAAATATCAAAATTACCTTAGGTTGATTTTTTTGGAAATTTATGAAAAGTTCAATTTTTTGATAAATATTTAAAAATAAGGAATTTTAATTGAAAATTGTATTTTCATTTAAATTATTAATAAAGATGCAATTTATTTTAAATTATATTTAAAGTTAAATTTTTTCCATTATAAATCTATTAATTCAATTTAGGTTATTGTAATTATTTTTATATTTAATTTTGATATAAAAAATTGTAAACTTTTGATCATTTTCTCTTCGAGAACCAGTTTTCTCATCATGTCTGCGAGATTAATTTTAAATTTATTTTTTCCACTTATGTGAATTTAATTTTGAAATCTGGATTCCATATTTATAATAATAATATTTTATATTACATAATAATTTAAACATAATTTTTTATAATAATGATTATTTAAAACCCTTAAAAATTCATTACCGTGATTAAAGTTAAAACAATGTTTTTCTTGTTACATGTGCTTGTGTTAAAATTAAATTACCACACACCTTTTATTTTTGTATAATAAATTTTATTTAATATTTATAGTCATTTTGTATAAATTATGTATTAAGGGTATTTTTATTTTAGTGATAAATGATAAATTACCTAGGTAAAAAAACTAGTTACCGTGGTGGAATTTAAAACGATAAAAGTGAGTAAAATTTAAGGGATAAGAAACTACATATATAAAACATGTGTTTTTTTGTGGTGAAGATTTTTATCGACCATATAATTGTTTTAATAAATTGTCTATCAAATGTTTATCCCCATTAGGGGAGTGTGACCTCTCATTATTCAGTACCATTGGGCATTTAGAAAAAAAACACCCCCTCAATTATAAATGGACACTCACTCCCCTCACTTCTCCATACCTATCAATCCATTTTATTGACCCAAACCCACCCAAATCACATCCTAGAATCCGTAATCTCATATTATAAGACTTATTTGTTTTTCATAAATCCATCCTTTGAAGTATTTTGGTGAAAACTTAATGAGGATACCAGAAAAAGAGGTATTGTTCATCGATGTGCGTTTTGGATTTATTTATTCCTCTACCTCCTTCAATTACTACTATACCATGATGATATAATAACCTGATTATATTAAATATAATGAGATATTTTTATGATAAGTTAATTACCTAAAACCATCTCTGCTTCCATCAAATGGGTTGCAAAGTCATCTTTTGTGTGTACGGTATACAACAACCTCACGAACCAATGGAATTAGTTTTTCCATTACCACCTATCAAGGGAGGAATTAATGATAGGTTTATTATTTATTAATCATATTTATGATATTTTTACACTTTTGTGTATTTATATCACATATATCTTTATAATATCTGTTTTTGGGAATACGATAATGTTACACCTATGTACGATGGACTACAGCCTGCCAAATCGATGTGATTCATTCATACTTTACATAAAGGTAATAATGATGGTTTTAATGAAAATATGTGTTAAATATGAAATAAAAATAATTATTTAATGAAAATATATTATTTACCTTTTATTCTTTCAATCCCGAAAGAAAATTGAAATAACGTTAATGAGTATGTATGACCAATCGTGTCCATGAACGATGTATTTAATTTTATATCACTAAATTTTATGGATTACTATAAATACATATATAGAGAATATATATGATATTTATATAATTTATAAAAATATTTATATGATTAAATCATTATAAAAGTATGAGGATTAAAAATAACATGTCACAACATATATGAAAGAACAAAGCAATTATTACCCAAAAGGTATCTTTTACATGGAATTATTAATAAACAGGTAATAAAAGGTATTAAGAAAATAATATATGAAATGATATATATATATTTTTATTAAATAGATTTATAATAAACTTATATTTATTATATAGGTGGTTTTAATGTTTACAACAGAAGTCAAGACTTATGTTAAGGGATTTCTATCTCACTTTTTACTTCTTCGAGACACATGACATATTAACCACCTATTTCTATTATGTGTTATAAATAATTCCCATGAATTTATTTTATGAATATTATAATTTAAATTATGTGGATTTAAATATAAATTTATGTATTCATCTTTCATGGGGTTCACAGTTCAATATTTTCCAAAGCGGTAAAGGATCCTTGTCTAAATTTTCATTCTTTAAGATATATGTTATGTTATGAACCTATCATATTTTATGTTGTGTATATACATCCATTTGACATGTAATATCATGAATTTATTTATTCTCACAATTTTTTATGTTTCATTTTACTTAATTCATTCAGGGGGTTTATGATTCAGAGTTAACAAAGTGGTAATGATTTTATTTTACAATCTCATCATTTATTGTGATTGTTTATGATTATGTTTTTGCTGATAAAATTATATGATCCTTATCTCAATAAAATCATGAATTTTGTTAACATTTTGTATTTAATGATATTTGAAATTAATATTAACATTTTCACACTCTTTGGTACTTAAAGTATGTAAGAAAATGTTTTTATAAAAACATAATTTATTTCTAGATTCAATCGAAAATCCATTTTCTTCCAAAATCATGTTTTCTAAAAAAAATTAAAAAAATGTTTTAATATTATCCTGTGATTTTTAAAATAATATTTTTCAGTGTTTGAATTTATAAATTTTTTTTTCAAAAGTATATTTATGTCATTTTACAAACAATTCCTCTATGTATTTTATCAAAAAGGTGAATGAAAAATTTGTTTTAACGTGTATGAAAATAAAATAATTTCCCTACTTAATTAAAATTATTTTCTATGAATATTAATTTAAATTTTTTTATATTTACTAGAAAATAAAATAATTTTAATTTTTTTTGATATTTTAAAAAGTTTTTTCCAAGTAAAAATAGATATATTCACTAAGAAATGTTTTAAATGAATTTAAAATTCTACTTTATTAGAGTTCAAGATTATTTGAAAAGAAAATTATTTTCAAAATGTTTAAAAATGTGCTTTAATGGTGGAAAGGTTATTTTCTCCAAGAAGTGTTCAAAATTATTTTTAGATCTTCCTTTATAAGTTTTAAATTTTATTTTCAAAATAAATTATTTCTGAAATGTTTTATGAGTTTTTTAAAAGTGATTTTCATGGAAAATATATCTTCATAAAGGAAAATTCCAAGTGATTTATCTTTCAAAATCATTCTCCACCTAATATCACAAAATTTGTTGTAACATATTCCTATCTATGGATATGGTCCGTGGATACTATTATTATTCTTTATATGAATGGTTTATGTTTATGATGAAGTGATGTTCATGAAACCCATCATTCTTAAATGGGTAATTCCAAGATAAAATTATTATGAAAACCTATTATTTATCCTCAAGTCACGAGTTGATAAAATGATGAAATGATTATGAAAATTGTCTCTTTTCCACAGGTTATGATACCAGTAAATTATTATGAATCCCATTTCATTTGATGGGATATGATATGTTGAGTGTTTTATGATTTTGTGGCACATATATGTATTATTTTTATTATATAATAGGTGGGACCTATATCTCCCTCCAATAATTATGTAAATATTTATATCTCCTAAGATAATAATAAAAAACAAGTAGATGGGATTGATCCACTATGAGAAACATGTGTGTCCTGATCTTCTATGAGAAATGGGTGTTTATTTATCCACAATAGGAAACTGGTGACGACACCCGATCCACTATATTTATGGTCTTGGTAGACAACCTTGAAATATGAAATGGTTTTCAATATTGATGACGATGAAACAATTTTATGACATGAGATTATGGTTCATGATTAATTTATGATGATCTATCACCCTTATGGGCCATTTTTTTTGAAATGATAAAGTTTTATTCCATGACTCAATTTTATGATATATGACTGGTTGGGTATAAAATTCATAAGTTATGTTAAAGATCTCAAACCCCAATACTTATCTTATGATTTCATATGATAATATATTGATATATCTTATTATTATCCTTAATAAGCATCTAAACACCCCCTTTCTTAAGTTTTATTCCCCTAGTTATGATGAGAGTTTTAGGTAGGGTATACCTAAGAGGATTACTATGTGGGAAGATCTTTATGGGAGATGTTGAAGACAATTCACCAAATTAGAATATTGTGTACTTAGTATCGAATGAAACTGAACTATTATGGTCCTTAAGAATTTATTTGTGTAATGTATTAAATATTCACCTAAAAAGATGTAATATCTATGTATAAAAATCCAGATTCACTATACTAAATAGATAAGGAATAGTCATAGTGATGGTAACCATCCAATGAACACACAATTTATAATATAATCTCTTTTTATCATGATATCTCATAAAGCAGGATGCACATATTTTGTCATCATCCATTCATGATTTATTATTTGTTGATCTAATTGGATAGAATTACCTTTAACTACCTTGTCCAAGTATTTGGGAAGGTACTTCCTTCCTGATCAATTAGGCCTAAGATATCACTTCCTTAAATTGGAAGAAAAAAAATTCTATCTTGATCATTAAACAAATTTGATACCACCAATTACCCACCCAACACAAGTTTCCTCTCCCTGAATTTAATGTCATAATTTTTTCCTTACATCAAAGTACATGATCAAATGGTATACATTGATAATGATATGAATCCATGAGACCAATACAAATGTTCATAGATATGAGAAACCAATAACAACTAAAACATGTTGTGTTCATATTTTCAAGTTTTCCCACATAATCTCACCTACTAGAGATTACCAAGTGAGGACTTTATGAGAAAAAGTCTCAATAATTATGATCCCCCATCACTTAAAAGATATAAATAAACTATTTTTAGTCAATGTGTTGTATCTATACTATATGAAATATGTTTGAGATTAATGTATAGTATCTCAAGTTTTACATTATAGCTTGGGAACTACTATTCCTTGTGATATTAAAAGTAATCTATGGAAATTACCATAAAAATAGTGGTCACTGAAATGTCAACACTATCATGGTAAGAGTACATCAAGCATAACTCCCTGTATACATTCCGTGGAAATAAAAAAGTACTGTTCAATTTGGTTATAGGGTACCCCCCATTATAATTTATGGTTTTCTATCTTGAACTTACATTTTTAGGTCACTTCATAGGAGTAGTTTAAAGAGTAAACTATCTCAAATTTACAAAATTTGGACTTTATAGTATATCCAAGATGGAAATTCATGTTCACTTCATTATACTATTATTCTTGGTTGTTGAGGGTAGTACATAATAATGGATATCCCAATTTATTGGAAAAGTAGCTCATGGGTTGTCCATACTTGGTATCAATCCTATTTTTCTTAACTTCTTATGGATGCATGTGTGATTATTCAATGATCATTTCAATTTCATCCATCATTTACTATTCTTTAAATCCCACACTTTGAGGTTGTAAACAAAATCTATATAGTTTTGAACATATTAAAAATATTTTATGGTATATCCAAACTGTGTAGCCCACTTCCTCCTCCTCATATTCAGGTACTTCTCCCCCTATATCTTTGTAGATTTTAGGGAACCTTCAATGAGAAACTAAATGTGAGTTTCAGTATTTGAATTGAAAAGGATAATTACCTTAGGGTTAGATTTTGGTTCATGTACTATGAATGGGTATTTAATCTATTCTTTACAACAATATTCCTTCTTATCACTTCATCCTCCTAATTTAGCCTCATTTTTATGTTATCTATAAATTTTAATCCCTCTTTGAACATTTTACACTCTATTGAAAATCAGATCATCTGAACTCAAGAATATGTGTGGACTCTATTATTAGATTTTTGATTACCATCCTTTTCTATATTGGATATTTTATTTGAGTGGCTCAATCTATTTGGAAAAGCGTTAAATTTCAATTTCTATTCATACGTGGGGCTTCATACTTTATTTTTTACTATGATAAAACAACAAAAAACAACGAAGTGTATAAAATAAATAAAAGAAAAACCTATATAAAATTAGAAAATAGAAAATGGAGAGGGAAAATAATTCTTTAAAATTCTTTATTTAATTAATCTCAATTCCTTGTACCTAAAATGATGCTAAAAATCGACACATTCAGAGGATGTTGTTATTATATTTGTCTAAATAAATAATGAAATTTATAAAAACCAAACTACCTTAACTACAAAAACATAGTGTAGTGGTAATATAGGGTTGATCCCATAGGGAAAAGTTAGATAAGAACTATAAATAATTGTAAATACCAAAAATATGATGAATTATGGAATATCTCTAAACTGTAATAATTTGTATTGAATGAGTGAGGGTAGTAAATAAAGAAAGGAATATATCAAGAATAGGGTGTCTAGGTTCATGAAATAATGTTAAGTGAAGTTATGATCTATTATAATCATAATTGGAATCAAGTCTAAACAATCCATTCTTCTTGGTGAGTATTATCTCTCTCATTAACACTCCTTTTCACATGGTTAATTAATTTGGTCCATTAATTGAATAAGTGAATTAAAACCATATTTTAACATATAAAAATATATTTATCCAATATAAAGGTATGGAATGAAATAAAATATTAATCACATAATAAAAAAAATTCCTTCTCTCACGCAAAATCATCATGTACTAAGATTAAAGAAGTGTTTTGGAAAAACTGAAATTGATGGGAGAAACCAATAATTGAATTACACAATACGACCATTCACTAATCAATCCAAATTTTTCATTATAATTGGAACCAAAATGGATTCACCTCATGATAATCATGATATGAAGCATTAAATAATGACTGGAAAATCTAATAGCAAGAAGTGAGAGAAGGAGCGAGTATGGCCTAAGCCTCTCAGAAGTAGTCCTTCAGCCTCCTCTAGTGAATGCTTTACCTAGGATAGTATATTTGATCACATATTTATAGGATAAATAAATCCATGGTTTTGACCTTTATAGTATAAAATCCCCTTCTTCAAATCCTCAAATTTATATTTCTTTGAATTTGTGTCATGTTTACTCTTCTCAATATCCCATTTATTTTTTTTGGTATTATTGTAGAGAGAAGAGAGTTCATATCATTATCTTCCTTTCTGAATACTTTTCTAATATCTTTAATTTTAAACTAATTTTAATTTTTCCTGATCTTAAGTGAAATCCTCTAATTTTTAAAAATAAATTGAATATTAAATTTATTGGCATTGACTAACCTAAACTCAAATCTGTTTGATGATATCAAAACCACAATATGAACCACAATCATCATTGAGTTTATAAAACTATTTCATTTCTGAGGTCCTCATATCAAACATGTTTCTATTCTCTATGGTGTACCCTTATATTTTATTTAATTTAATATCTTTTCATGGATTCTAGGGAATGTATCCACATGGTGCAACCCTCCCCATTTCGGCATTCATTCATGTAGGGACTCATCCACGGTCATCAACATGCCAAAAACGTAGATGGTTTAGGTTTGATATTCACCTATGAAATAAAACCTAACTTTATCCAATATGATATTCCCTATTTATATATCATTATAGTTAATCCATGAACTGACTTCTAACCACAAGTATCTTTACTGTGGTATGTTTTATTTTTTGTTGTTGTTTTCTCTTTCCCATGAAATGCAACATGACCAAGAACCTATTTTGGTGGGTATTTTATCTTCTGGAGGATCTTGTGTATGATGGGAATGGAAACTTTGATGTATTGGAGAAAATTTATTTCATCATCATTGTCATCAATAATCCTTCATATTGCATGGATCGATATCCTCATACCTTCCATGGGGTGAATTCATACTAATAAAGGAGGTTTTGAGCTCTAGTGGTGATCCATGGTTATTCCAGCCCATCACATTAGAAATTTTACAAGAGTCAGGTTCCCACCATAGAAACCAAGACATTTTTTGGTAATTTAGTGTGGTGATATGGTTGTTTGAACATGGAAATGATTATGGAGGTTCTTTCTGACTGGACGACATGTATTTGAGCATAAAATGACACTATTTTATTAAAGTGAACAATACTTGTATAGAATGAACTCCCACATAAAATTATCATCTGAGTGACGTATCCTTTATATATGTTTCAGCATACTTAGAGGCATAGTACCCTACGTTTGATATGGGTCCCGATGCACTAAAAACTTCATCATGGACCAGTGCTCACCCACATGGGACTAATAGTCTTTAGACCACCCTATGTGACTTATGACCCACATGCCTACTCTATTTCTTATATTCTGTTATTTTTGGATTGTGAAATTATCCTTATCTTGAAAGAAAGGCTCTTTTTTATCCCATAAAAGATAAATAACTTTGTAAAATTATTAATAAAATGAACATTAATGTTTCTTAATAAAAATCTTCTAACAGTATCATTTTTTATTTCCTTTTAAAAAAATGATATTTAAAATAAAATTACCCATAAATGAGTTAATCGATTATTAAATTTTGCACATAATATGAAATATCAATCAATTTTATCATTTAAAATTTATAATTTTTCAATTATAAAATTGAGTCATTAAATCACTTCGTGTTTAATAAAAATATATTCATATTATAAAAATATAGTCATGTAGTAATTTAGTAGCACAAATATTTTATAATAATTTTTTTTCCATTTTGCAATGTTTATAGAGAAAAAATTTAATTTCATGAAATAAAATTCATCCTAAATAGTTTGATTTTGTTGTGAGATGATCCATTTAATCCTCACTTATTTAAAAGAAAAAATTATACTAAATTCTCAATGTGTTAAATTGTACCCCCTTAAATAAATTATTTCCTCACAATTTTAATTTATCTGACTATTGAAAATATATGGGGGTGTTCTTCATATATTAATTATATAGTTAATAATTTTTTATATACCGTTATATCATGGATAAGACTCATATTTTACCTCATAATATATTAATATTTTCATTTTTTACCTCCATTTGAGCCAAATATACTTCGTTAGTTTTAAAAGTAAAGGGGTTCAAGAAACACACATGTCGTTGATTTATTTTTTGTGATCCTATTTTTAAAAAAATACTAAAAAAAATGTTTATGATATTAGTTGATAAAAAAATAAATATGAATTGTCTTACTAGTTGAAATCTCTATTTTAATCCAAAATACTCTGAATCAACTCATCACCAAATCACTTTTACACTCTAAAGGTTTATGTATATTTGTCAACTTTTATTCCCAAAAACAATTAACCTATAATGTTACCCATAACTATTAAATATCCATAACTAATGACATAATAACTTATAATGTTATTTAAACACTTATTTGATACCAAATGTGACACCCCAAAGCTACACTATTGAATTTGGTGAAAAAAACAACATAATCCAAAACATTTTTTTATATTGAATTTGATACTAAAAGATGAAGAATCTGTTAAAAAATTTAAAATTATAACCTCAATATTGAATATTGTGTCATTACATACCTGAGAATATTTTGAAGTATATATCTATAGGGAATTTGAAACTTTTTTTAAACCAAAACTAATACTATTTATTTTAAAATGGAATTATTCCCCAATAATAAAAACACTTCAAATACTTTTCTAGATTCACTCAAGATAAACCTCATATTCGATACACAAACTATAATATCTCTAAATCATCATTAAAATTTATTAAAACCATTTGAAAACATCGGATGAGTACAAAATATTATAAAGGTTTTTTAAATATTTAGAAAACCCCATTTTGAAATTCTTGAAAACACCTTAAAAAGTGTCTTATTAAAATTTTAACCGTAATAATATATTTGTTTAATATTAAAATCAACCTTTCAATTCAAAAATTGTTTTCATAATACAAATTTCATAAAAATGACTCTTTAAAAAACTTTTTTTTGAATACATAAAAATCATGAAGTCTTCATTCTTAAAAATTGAAATCCTAGAAATAACATTTAAAATCAAGAATCCCAATTTAAAATCAAACTTTATTTTTTTGATAATATAACAATATTTCCTTTTAAAATGATACTCAATGATATTTAGTAAATCTTGAAAAATAAATTAGGCAACTTGGTACATTCTATGGACTAAATAGGGGCTACCCATTACTTATTCGATAAAGTCCCTTGAGGTTTTGGTTTTACTCTCCATCCCTAATCATAATTTAAAAACACAAAGTGACATATTAAAAAAACATTTTCAGTGGATTTTTCTTCTCATTAAAATTTCAATTAAAACATTATTTTCAAATACTAAACATCAGTGCTAAAATTTAATTCACATGATGGAAATTTATATAAATAAATGAATGGTTAGTCATTGAACAATAATAAAATATGTTTTAGAAAAGAAATAATATTTTTTAAAAAATAATGAGTGAAATAATCATAAGAGACATAAATATCATTTAAAAAAAATCAATTAAATAAATATTTAAATTTAATAAAAGGGGGAATTATTTTTAAATTACTCGTGGTTCATTGATGAATACGAAAAGAAAGAGAGAACATCACCATGGAATGTTTTAAACATTAAATATGATGTTGAAAGAGCCAATACATAAATGTAAATTATTTTCAGATGAAAAAAAGGTTACATCTAAAATAAGGGAAAGTGGATGTTTTTAAAATAAAAAATTCTAAATATAAAATGACAATTTTGAAACACAATTAAAAAAAATTAGAGAACAATTCCAAAGAAAAAAAAATTTTATTTGTAAAACACTATAGAAAATAAAGGATTTTATTTTCTAGAAATAATAAAAAATATAGGATTACTTAGATTCCTTATGATATAAAATTTTAAACTATTCCCCTTACCTCGCACTGTTAAACTTAGTTTCCTTCCTCACAATATCTCCTTTTCTGGAGTTACTCCCAAGAATAAGTCCTTAAACACACTCTCCTTCCCTCATTATCACTCTCTACAACTAATAACATGGCCAATTACTTATTCTTGGGGAATAAAACTTAATGGAGGTTCATTGGAATCATAATGAAGAGTAAAAATAAACTTTTATAAGATAACCTCACAAAAAATTTGATACTTTTTAATTATACTATTTGGTTCCAAAGAAGTTAATGTACAATGACCTTCAAGGAAAAACTATTTCCCCTCCTTCTATTATAGGTCATCCTTATCTCATATATTTCTTTCTAAATTTATTTACCTCTACTAATACTAACATACTCAACTATTCTAATACCAAATTATTTTGGTGTGGTTCCTTCAAATTCAAAATTTATATATATATATATATATATTTCCCACTAAAGAACATGCCACAATCACATGCCATGAGAAATATAGTGACATCTCATGATATTAGTACAATTAGAAAATTATTTCATGTGTCCCAAAATTACATAAAGATTATTATTCCTTGACACACAGTATATATATATATGAATATTCCTAACTTATCAGGACTCCTAGTGTTATTTGTTTTATAAGTAGCAATGGGATTAAATAACTACTATTGCGTTGTGAACTAAATCCCAACTTCACTTGAATAACCATGAATCATTTAAATCCTCAGTTATATATTTATATATTATTTTTATAGATAGTAACAATTTTAGTTAGATGTTGAAGACGATGGGGTGGAAGGTTTTATTTTTGAATGCTTTCTCATGAAGGAAGAATACTACGATGAAGGGTTTATTTTCTAAGGATCACACATTATTTTTAATGCTATAAATAGTACCCATGAAACTCAATCCCACATATATGGTTCATTCAATTAGGATATTCCTTATATATTAGTATGCTATCTAACCTAACGATGAATTATTTTGGGTGACAGTGCTCACCTACGACCCCTTGCTAACTAGCATGTGTGAATTCTAAGCATACTCTTCCCCAGGTGTCCCAACACACTCGTTTTATGCCTAACTAATGCATGCCCTCAGCCATGATTATAAACTTCTCGTGCTCAAACTAACCAATACTATTGGTATAAATCAATTTATATCCACTTAGGTGGCTGGATGGCCTATATTTATTTCTATATGTATATATAAATTTCCTAGTTAGAAGTAAACTTAGGAAAAATTTATTATTTAATAATACAATATAATTTTTAGTTATAATTATATTCGTTTTAAATTCCAGAATAAATATTGTATTTATTTTTATAATTTTCAAGTATCCATTAATAATGTATTTTTAAATTAATATAATCTTCTTATAATTTTCATATAAAATACATTTCAAATTAACGAATACATTAAATTACCATTAAAATTTAAAATTAAAAATATATACATTAAATTAATATAAATCACTTATAATTATATTTATATCCAATTATTATTTTATACAACATAATATTTAAATTTATTATAAATATTATAATACTATAAGAAATTAAAATTATCAAAAAATATATTAACTTCAAATTAAAATAATTTTCTTATCACTATCTAACTTTATATGTAATAATAAATATTATTTTACTATTAAGTTCTTAATTACCATAAAATATTTTTATTTCAAATTTATATGATTCAACTATGAATATATTATATATATTCATCTCAAATTAATATATTGTATTTCAATAAATTTTATATTACTATTAGAATTTATATCCATCACATATTATCATTTATAATAAAATTATTCCAAATCTCATATTACATCTAAGATTATAATCATGATATAATTTTTGATTAAAAAATAATTATTACATTTTAAATGTGAACATATTAAGAATAAATTATTATTTAATGAACAACTATATACATTATACAAATTTAGTTAAATTAGTACTTTAATAATATGTATATTTTAAATTAACTTATTTAATATTTCCTATTCATAGAGAAAATGTTTAATTTCATGAATGAAACTTGTTTCTAAATAGTTTTTTTGAGTTATATATTGAGAAATTTAATCAATATTTATTTAAAATAAAAAATTATACTAAAATATTGGGGAGTTAGAATAATTTCACTATATAGATGAACTCTCTTACATTGTGCCTTCGTAGTATAATTTCCATAGCCAAATTTTCATAATCTAGTATAAATATCTTATGCATGGTTGAATTTACTTATGTTATGGAGAAATTATTCTTCCATTTCTCTAACCACAAAATACCATACGTGATTTATGACTAAAAAACTCAATTTAGATGAATTTTATTACACGTGACGTAAGTGTGTCCCACATAGATGGATTTACTTACAAATTTTCATGAAATTAAATTTCCATTTCCATTTTTTTTCATGTAGAAAAAATATCTAATGGGATTAAAATAATATATTATGAGTGAATTTCATATATCAATTCTCTTATGTAGGTATAAAATCTCTTATGTGTAGGATATTTTTTTTTGTTTTTTAACTTCTAAAATCTCCTATGAGAAGGACCAATTATCTTATTTCATATGATGAATTCCATTGAAAATTTTAAAATTATGATCTACAGTTATCGGCCTCAATAATGTCATACCAAAACCACTTAAAATGATCTCAAGTATTTTCCAACACTTATAAATCATCATCTATGTGTTTTTAAAAATGGATAATAGTAGCCTCTATGCTCATCACACCTTGTATAGGTTCTCTTAAGATTTTAATTTTTAATCTATCATTCGATAAAGTTTTAACTCTATTAAAATATGTTATAGACAATGAAATATTTTATTATCCATTTTATATTGACTTTAATATCAACTCAAACAATCATCATACTTATAATAAACCAAACAAGTCACCTTAACTAATCAAAATAATCATTAATCTTAGAATTCTTGGGGTGATTTCTCAATTTAGAGTTTCTTTAACATCATTCATTCACATATTATTATAAAGTACTAGTTTGTAAAAAATTATGGAACTCTATAATTTTTACTCACATATCCTTCATAGAGATACAAAATCAAATATACACCTCACTTTATGGGTTTAGTTTGTCTTTCACCAAATCTATGTGAGAAATCCAATTTCCTTCCAAGCTATTGTTCATCCACTTTGACTACAAAAATTATTCCTTAATTCCATCAATCCTTTTTGAAAATTAATATTACACAAACACAACGTGGGTTCAATAATCATCCCATTTGTATCTGTTGTCAATACCTTATAGAAAATGTTATGTTTACATATCCTCTTAACTGATTATCCATTATAATTTTATACTCTATCCCAATTATTGAAAAAATTTATAAATCACATGAGAGGGGATGAAATCACTTATTCTTAAATTATTATTCCTTGAATAATTCCACTCTATATATACTAGATCCATGCTCATTATGGAAATATGTGCTTTTTATTTAGATATCATGGCTATTTTTTGATCAATAGAAAATGATAAGATATTATATAAATTATCTTAACTATTTAATGGATGTTAAAATGTTTTTATTATGAAACAAAGTTACAAAAATTGATAAATTTAGTAATCCATAGAAAAAAATCCGAGATCCTATACTAATATTAACAGATAAATGAAAAACATCAAGGTGCATGTAATTTTTGTTTTGTTTTTTGGACTAAACATAAAATATTATCCAAATTTTTAATATTTTCTTGTCAATGATTAAAATAAACCTTCTTTAATGTAAATATTTTTTCATGAGTATCCAAGGATGATAGATTATTAATACATACATTTTCAATGAAAATTCCATAAGAACAATCGAAAATTTAGATTTAAATGAATTATTAACTATAGAAGCTTCTCAAGATCAACTCCCACTCAAGTGAAGATCTACCACTTAACATTATCAATTTATATCCTTTATCTTGTTGTTATTCAGAATACCATTTGATAAATCATAAAAAGATGGTGATATCTTCCGATCTGAAATATATATTATAGATTACTTTATTTCATTATTTCTCAAATTGGTAACTATAATAACCTTTAGTTATCTTTGTGGTTATTATAAAATTACAACACTAATCATAAAGTAATAAGGTGTAATGTAATATGCATAATTTTTTATGATAACAAATACCTTATTTCTTAATGATTTATAAGTATTTTTATGTTAAAATTTATTTTTTTCAATACAAATCAATTAATAAATGTTTTAATGGATTTGAGTATGGTTGAAATCCTAGATATAACCCTGGAATTTTCTATGTAATAATTTTGGAGTTAGGCTTTGAGCTAGTTCAAGATTCTCATTCCCATAGAGGCTCCATACAGACTAAATAAAAATATTAATTATATTATATAATGCATGAAATATTTATTAAAAATAATTTAATATATCCCAAAAGGAGAATATTATGAAAAATATGATTCAATAGTTAAGTCTGTAGAATAGAGTTTACCCAATAGGGTCATATCATTTGTGTGCGTCGAGCGTTTAGTAAGATCTTGTGGGAGGATAACTTATTTAATATTTTTATTATATTATTTTTTGAAAGTAATTTAATATCTTCCAAATGATGTGTAATATGAGAAATACTATACCTCTGTTATGTCTCGGATGTGAGGTTTACCCTAGGCATGACATAAATTTTATGATTATCAGGAACTTGGTCACACCACACTTGATAATAACTTTTTAGAATTTTATTTATATTATTATTCTTCTTTAAATTAAAAAAAAATCATTTTTTGGGTCTTGTTATTCCCTAAAAACAGGATAGATCACCATTTTTACATGCATGTTCAAACTAAAGGCTTTAAAATCATCCATTTTCTACAATCTGCAATTATAAATTCTCTAATGGTATGGAATTAAACTCTATGAATTCAAAATTCAGTAAAAATTAAATTGAATCAATGGTTTAATATGGGGTTTTAAAATGAAGAATGTATACACAATGGGGGTTTCTATAAATATTTGGACCTTCGGCCTTCACCATTGATCGATATCAAAACTCCTTCGAAAAAATTTGGATAACCTCCCCATATTAGTTTGATTATTCACTTTCTATTTTAAAGTTTTAAAAAAACCCTTGTGCGTGCTTCTTTGAGGAAGATTCTTTTTTATTTTTATTTTTTTATTTAATTCATTTTTGTTTCTTATCAATTGTTAAAAAAATAATGGATTTTAAATTCTTGATAAAATAGAATTATATACAAATAATATATAATAAATTATCAAAACAAATTTTTTTATGGTAAATTATAAGCATATCGAATGTTAAGGGTAATTAATTAAAATTATCAAATGAAAATTATTTTGGACTGTTAAAGATAATAATTAAATAAATTATAAAAATATGATTGTGAAAGATTATAAAACAATAATAATGAAAAATTATCAATATATAATTGTAAAGGATGATTATGTGATCATTTTGTAAAAATTATCAAAAGATAAAACATCAAACTATCAAATGATAATTTCTTAAAAACTTTCATTGAATAATTTCCAATGGATAATTTTTCAATAATTATCAAAGGACAATTATGTGAATTATCAAAAATAATTATCAAGAATAATTAAAGGATAATTGAATCAAAATTTTAAAGGATAATTTATAAAAATAAATTATCATAAGATAATTGTGAAAGGTTAATTTTAAAGGAAAATTATTAAGAAAAAATTATACAAACTATCTGAGGATAATTATAAGGTAATTATCATGAAATAAAGATGCCAAATTATCACAGGATAATTATAAAATTGCCAAGGATAATTTTTCAAGTTATTAAATAATAATTATAAAGAATTAAAAATATGTTCTTGAAATATTTTAGGGATATAATTTATCGAATGTAGTTTTATAACTATTCTTGAGGAGAATATTTCAAGCACATGAGCTTGCCTAAAACAATAATTTGGAAATTATTTGAGAGAGAGAAAGTATTATCTCATACAATAATCTTTTTATTTTTGAAATAATGAAACTGGTTTTGTTTCTAGGAACCCTTATAGAACATCGATCTTTGACATGAGGACTATTTTGATAATAGGGAACCAGATCATGTGTTCTTTACTGTTGAGGTTTTTACTCCAGCTTACAACCCACACATGGTGGTTTATCCTTACCTTTGATGTCTAAAAATTTTGAGGTAGGAAGATCCTTCACTTATTGGCCTCTCATTAAACATGTTTCCATGGTATGGTTATTGTATTGTAATGTTCGTTATACATGCTTTACTTGTGATTGTGTGTGGGTGTGTGTGTTTCCTGTGACACTGTATGACCTTGCTCCATGACAGTTATTGAGATAGCAAGATTCCAGGTTGATGTTTGATTCAAATTTTGTATTTATGGTGATTTTATATTTTCTCAAGATGTTTTCCATGATATTATTACACTATTTCCATGGGTTATGTTTGGTATATGCTATTATTTTGTTTCCTGTGCATGGTACCTATGAGATAGGTGGACCCATAATGGATCGGTAACCTTAGTGGGGAAGTGTGTTCATAATTTTCATGTGAATTGATGGTGAGATTATGATGGATGATGGGGAATGATGGAATTGTGTGGACTGAGTAGAGGTTATGACTACAATGAGTGATCAAACCCATATGTGATGATTGTAGGGAATAATGATCAAGAGTGATCAGACCTTTGTGGAAACAGTGGGGCATGATAGTTTATGTGATATAACTTGGATATAGAACTGGGGAATGATGGCATAGTGAGTAATTAATTTTATTACTGTGGAATATATGGATATCAAGTATCTTGAGGCTCACAATGATGTTGATACATTTCCCTGATTATTTCGATGTTTTCCTGCATGAATTCAAAGAAGGTGTGACCAGGGGTTTGTGGTGGCTTGGTTAGTGGATGATATCTAAGTCTCTAATTGTATGTTTATGATTTTCCTGACTTTATCATTATTATGGAATTCACTATTATAATATATCACATCATGTTAAGGCTAGATTGGTGGTGTCCTACTGGGTCTTTTACTCACACCCTACTCGGTCATTTCAATGCGCTTGTTGACTTTATAAGAGATCCAATGAAAGGAAATGACCCTGTGGAGGGAAACTAAGAAGATGATTTTTGAGAAAGTATTAGACTAGTATGGGATCCATAATACCTTCTGTTTGTTTATTTACTTTTTATAATTATTATCAAATTGGTTTTTCTATCCACTTTGGGTGCTTCATAATTTTATGACATGTTTCCGATCATTATCTTTCCACATGTTTTACTCTAATTTTTTTATATTGTTTATTATTTATTATTGATATTATGACATGATAATGATGGCATAGTCTCCCCATTTATAGAATTTAACCCCTACTTCTAGTTGGAATCCTCTTGAATATGGGGATGCATGCATGAGGTCATGCGACATTCCATCTCAAGAATCATGGTTTGATAGGGATGTTACAAGAATGGTATCTGAGGAGGATTCACTAAATTGTTCTTCACTTATCCTAGGTTTGGGACATGTCAGACCATATATAGTGAAATCAAGTCTCATTTTGGGGAAATATTATAATTCTTGACTAATAATGTATAGTTGACCTTTTAGTTTTTCATAAATTAGGGAAATTATTTTTTTACTATTTAATACATTCACCTTCGGTGATTCATATTATTTTTATACCTGATTAATGAGATTTCAGGTTTTTTCATTCATCATTAATAGTACCATAGGTTTAAATTCCTTATATATACTTTTTGTGTGTTTTATATTGGTTTGTTAATTAAATTCATTGAATTTCACTATCTGTTCGGGATAGTTTTTCCTTGTGTGAAATATTTATTTCAATAATGTTGTGATATATATTTATTAGAATTAATTAGTTTAACCAAGAAGGTTTGTTGTATTAGTATATATATGATAACTATGAATAACATCCCGGGGGAGACAAGGGTTAGTGGGAAGAGGATTTTAGCTTGGGTTAAGGGAAAAATCCTAGGGAAGCCTTTATGTGATCACATATACTAGTTAGGAATTGATATATTCTTACTGTTTCCATATATTATAGAAGATGTCTCATCATAGATGTTTGTTGAGACCAAAAAATGATCAGACTACACATGAGCACATTTTTTCACATACCCCCATGGTTCATGTTGTAGGCCCACTTCAGTTAGGAGTCCTTCCACTAAGGTCTATGATTGACTACACTAGATACTTCTAGCTTTATCATACTCTAAGTAGTGGTGGGGTGCGGTAAACCATTTAGGAAGATATAAAAGTTTGTCATGTAAAATATTCAAAAAAAATTTCTTGGAATATTTTCCTATGGGTACACTGAATCCATATTTTTCTCCTGATCTCATAGAACATTGGAAAATTTTGATGATAGTGATTAACCAAGTGACATAACTCACAAATATAAATCAAAAGGATCTTATGGACAGTAAAGGACTAGAGGGGGTAGAGTTTTCGGACCTATCCAAGATTCCTAAGGACCTTCTAGTGATACTTCTATAATAAGGAAGCAGAATGCTAAGGTTTTGTTCTAGAGTGGTGGTGGGAATCTATGGTAGAGATAGGTATCACCAACACCCATTATGAATGGAAGAGGTTTACATGTCTTCAACTTTGAGGAGGTAGTAAATTATCAGAAGTTATTCCCATCACCTTAGAGCTAGTTCCTACTATTTGGAAATATAGGATATTTTTGGAATTTTTTCCCTCAAGCTATGTGGATAAAATTACACAGAGGATCAAGGTAGATAAGGTCAGGGGACCAGGGATCTAGTCATAGTCTACAGTAGAAGGCCCAAATGGCAGAGACCCATGCGAGTCATAGATTGGTCTATAGAGATGAGGAAGGCCATTTATATGTAGTAAATCAGTCACTAATAAATAGTGATAATGAAATTATTTCTATATGAGGTACAGTCATGAACACATATTTTTGACCTTCTACCTTGTTCAATACTAGTTATTTTTCTTATATTCATGAGATTTTTTTGGAATTGACTTACCGGTAGAGTTATGTTTTCCCTAACATAAATTTCGTTTAATATATCATTGAGTGATGATGAAAAACCCTAATGTATGAGATAGAAGTAGCCAATGATTTTATTAGTGATAAATTTTTGAGGTACTTCCATATCAATGGGTGGGAGGATGTCACAATGGACTTTTTGATGCAGATACCTAGGACACTATGGATTTGTTATGTAGTTTGGGTGATTTTTAATCTGCTGAATCTGTTTCCCTCTTTTTACCAACTAGAGAGACTTAACAAATAGTTAGGAAGAAAAATAATTGCATCCATGAGGTAACATTCTCATGTGGTGTTACCTTGAGCATTGTTTTTGATAGAGATTTATGTTTTACATCTCCCTTTTTGAAGTTCTTGTAGAAGTCCCTTGGAACTCAGCTAATTTTGATCATGATGTACCATCCTTAGAATTATGGACAATCTAAGTGAACTAAAAACATATTAAAGTATTTCTTAGAGCTAGAAAGCTAGAATTTATTTTAGCATAGTATTATTACCTAGAATTTATTAAGCTCACATAAAATAAAAGTTACTACAATTTGATTCAGAAGGAAACTTATAAGGCTCTATAGGGGAGGCCATTCCACTCACCACTCTATTGGAATGAGATGGGTGAGTTAGTGATTATTGGCTTGAGTTTAGTTTGAGATAACTATGAGAGAGTGAATCTAATTCAAAATATGTTGATCACCACTTAGAGAAGATATAGATGTTATATCGACCATAGGAGGAGACCCTTGGAGTTAATTATGTGATACTTAGCTTTCTTGAGAGTGACTCCTTAGTTATGGGAATATATTTCTAATGATGTAGGGAAAGTTATTACCATATTTTTTTGGACCCTTTGAGATAACCAAATGGTTGGGTACAATGTTGTATTTTTTGGACTTTCCTATGTGTTATTGAGACTGGCATGATGTGTTCTATGTTTCTCAGGATCATAGGTACACACCAGGTCTTGCACATGTTATAGACTGCGGGGATTTTGAGTTGGAACATGGTACATAATTTAGGTTTATACGATGAAGATTATAGACCATATAAGGTTTGTTATATGAGGAAATATTGTACCACTTGTCTGAATTTTTAGTGGCAACATGGATAGATCTCGAAAAAGATGTGGTACTGTGAGCTTAATTTTTTATCTTAGTAGTCTGATTTGTTTGAATAAGATGACAAATACTTTTCTCAAGGACAAGAAGTAGATAGAGAAGATAATTTTATATACTAAATTTTTAAAGATAATAAAAATAATACTTTTTAATTATTTATAAGTATTATTAAGTGAAATCATTTTTTAGTAAAAACATTATAATGAATGTTTAAAAGGATTTTTGTATGGGTAAAATCCTAGAAAGAAAGTTGGAATATTCTATGGAATATTTCTGGAGTTATGTGTTGAGTTAGTGTGAGATTATGAGGTGTGTAGGGGTTAGACATAGAAGAAATAAAATTTTTAATTATATTGTTACACGTGCGTGTGATATATCGAAAATAATTTAATATCTCCTAAAAGATGTATCATTTGAGAAATCAGAGTCCCCTGTTTGGACCGTGATCTGGGTTTTACCCTAGGTTGGGCATTAAATTTTTGTGGGTCAGGATTTTGGTGAGATCACACATAGGGATAAATTATTTATTAATTTTATTATATAAAAATTCAAAAATAATTTAATATTTCACAAACTGTGCTTCATATGAGAAAATTGTGTCCATCGTTAGGTCCAGGATACAAGGTTCACCCTAGGCATGACATAAATTTTTGCACATTAGGAATTTTGACCCACTAAAAGCGATGATATATTTTTAATATTTAATTTATATTATTATTCTGAATTTAATTATATATATATTTTTTGGGATTTTCTTCTTCCCCAAAAACTAATGGATCACCATTGTTACATGCTTGTTCAAAACAAAATATTTAAAATCTTCTGTTTTTGACCATTTAAGGTTATAAATTCCTTAATGGGATGGAATTAAACACTCCTCATTCAAAATATGATTAAAAAAATTAATTAGATGGTTTAATATGGGATTTTAAATGAAGAACATATATATGGTGAGAGTTTCTATAAATTTATGGATCTTCAACCATCATCTTTGACTGATCTTCGAACTCCTTTGATAGAATTTGGAAAACGTACCTTGATTAGTTTGGATTTTTATTTTCTATTTCCAATTTATAGAAAAACCCTTCTGCATGGCACAAAAAGGAAGTTATTTTTTTATATTTTTTATATTTTGTAATTAATTATTTTTGCACACTTATTAACTATTGAAAAAATGATGGGTTTTAAAATAATTGATAATAACAAATTATATTGGTATAATTCATAATAAATTATCAAAACATTTTTTTGTTGCATGAAACGATAAGCATATCAAATTTTATGGATAATTTTTTAAAATTTTCAAATGATAATTATTTTGGACTATCAAAGATATTTATTAAATAAATTATAAAAGTTAATTATGATATATTATCAAAAATAAAAATGAAAAATTATCAATAAAAAATTGTAAAGTATTATCTGGTGATCATTATGCCTAAATTATCAAAAGATAAAACATCGATCTGTCAAATGATAAATTATGAAAAATAATCATGCAATAATTACCAAGGGATAATTTATCAAGAATTATAAAAGGACAATTATCTGATTTATTAAAAATTATTATCAATAATACATAGATAATGATTTCATGAAATTTTTAATGGATAATGTTTGAAAAGAAGTTATCACCGGATAATTATAAAATGTTAACTTTTAAGGAAAAGTAATAGAAGAATTTTATTAAAATTATCCAAGGATAATTATATGAGAATTATCATGCGATGAAGATATAAAATTTTCATAGGATAATTATGCAATTGGAAAGGGTATTTTTTTAGTTTTACTAGAAAAAATATTTATATAGAATACCCCAAAGTTTCTCAAAATAACTTAAGGATATAATTTATTTAATGTGGTTTCTTAATTATTCTTGAGGAAAATATTATAAGCACATGAATTGGAAGAATATAATAATTTGGAAATTATCCAGAAGAGAGAAAGAATTACTGTATGTGATATTATTTTTCAATTTGAAATGAAGTAATTTTTTTTGATTCTAGGAACCCTCAATGAAACTTGATCTTTTATGTGACGAGGACAATGAGAATAGGGACCTTGAGCACTTGTTCTTAACAGTTGAGGTTTACACTTCATCTTGCGAACCACATAGGTTCGTTTATCCTTTCCTTTGACATTATTGAATTTTGAGGTAGTAACTTTGTTGCCTTATTGGTCTATCATTATACATTTTTCCATGGTTTGATTATGGTATTGGAATATTCGATGTCCATGATTGAAATTTGATTGCTTTTGGGTGTGTGTGAAGCCTGTGAAACCGTTTGACCCCTGCTCCGTGAGGATTATTGAGATTGATAGATTCGATGTTGATGATTAATTCAAATTTTGTATTTGTGATGATGATATATTTTCTCATGGTGTGTTCCTTAATATGTGTTTGTAATATGATTGCACGATTACCTTGAGATATGTCTAGTATTGTTGTTTTGTGGTTTCTTGTGCATGGGACCTATGATATAGGTGGACCCATCGTGGCCTGATAGTTTTATAGGGAGAGAATGTTCAGATGATATCTTCTAATTGATGATGTGAATGAGATAGACGATGATTCATGATGTCTTAGTGTGACCTAATCTTGGGGCATGATGATCATGAGTGATAAAACTCGTATGTGATGACCACGTGGCATGGCGATCATGAGAGAGTAGAACTGTGTGGAAACATTAGGGCAATATGGTTTATGTGACCAGACCATGAGATAGTGATGGGGCATGATAGGCTCATGTATCCTGATCTAGAGGATTGTATGGCTATCAAAAATATTTATACAAGCTCTGATGTTGAGACATTTCTATGATTGTTCTGATTTTTTCCTGCATGGATCCAATGTAGGTATGACCGGGGGTTTATGGTGGTTTGATTTTCTCACAACCATTTGGTTTTGAATTGTATATTTATTTTATTACACATTTATAATTATTATGGCATACACTTTTATAAATTATAACTTATAGATAAGGTTGCATTGGTGGTTTTATACTAAGTCTTATACTCACACCATTATTGGGAATTTCTATGAGCTTATAGATTTTATGGGGGATCTGGTGAGGGAAAGATCCCTACAGTGGATGGATAAGTAGAGGATCATGGAGGTTATAATAGTCATGTATAGAATCTATAGGAGTTTCTATTTATTTATTTACTTTTTCTACTACTCATTACATTGGTTTTACTAGACACTTTAGGAGATGTTTTGTTTTTATTACATGCATGAAATGTTTATCATTCATCATGTTTTATTCTGAATATTAAATATATTGTTTATTGTTTATTATTTATCATATAATAATTTATTTAGGTTTTAGTCTCCCCAATGATGGACTTAGGCTCCCACTACAAGTTGAAAACCTCCTGTATATGGGGAGGTTCACATGAGGTCTTATTACATTCCAGATCGGACTCGGTGGTTTGGTCGGGATGTTACATGGAACCTTATTTTCTCTTTAGTTTGATCCACAACAATGATAATCTCTTCACAACCACAATACATTATTTTTTAAATATGTTTCATTAAATTAATTTTTCATTCATTCAATTTCATTATAATATGTTTTATCATTAAGAATCATGGATTATTTTTTTCTCATTATGTGGGATTATATTTTGAACATTATCCATTAAGACACATATACTACTTGGGGTATCTTTCATGTTCCTCAGGATTTCTTTTTGGGATAATATGATTGTTACAATGTCTTTTTATTGAATCCAAAATGATTATATATATACCCAAAGATAGTATTTATAAATATTACATCATTATAGATTAATATTAAACACATTTCACAATAATACATGCCTAAGGATCATAATGGTTTACTGTATTTATAAACTATATTCACAATCGACAAATTTCATAAAATATCTTAAACATTTCCCACATAGATATTCATATTAGTACTACAATAAACATATCATACATAGAACCTCCTTTAGGAACCTAATAAGGAACATAAAAATATTGATCATAGATTCTTAATAATGTAAGAAATGGGATATATCAATTATAAGAAAGCATAACATGATCATAATGTTATGATAACATTAGGATGTTTATATTCTCTATACAATAAATTAATATATATAAAATCATAGATTATAAAATCCAAAATTAAGTCACATCTTAAATCATTATCAATATGGTTTATAATGTAGTGATCATCATTAAACATTCATATCATAGTCATGTATCATTATAGTAATAGGAAATCATAATCGTGTGAAGATAGCTAATTTCAATGATGTCCATTCATAATCTTGTCAGAATATATTGAATGAAATCATACACATGTGTTAGTATGTTAACATTTACATTAATAATAATTTCTTCAAATAATATTATTAGCATAGAGAGAAAGAAATCTTACTCATGCATCAAAATGTGATCATATCCATTCATAATATTGTCCACACATAATCTTGTGAGTATATCTAGAAAGAAAGTATACTCACACATCAAAATGTGAACAAAGATATTTTTAATAATTTACATGATAATCCTCATCATCATCTCCTGAGATTTTAGTATCAAGTTTCATAATTCATAGGAGGTTTATAACATACCAAACCATCACATAATCATAATTAATCCATCTGTATTCCATAAGATCATAAAACATTCATCACATCATCATATTATAACCCATGGAAAATAAAATAGTTTTATAAACATCTCATCATCATAATAAAAAACCATATACATAGTTAATAAGGATGGTATCATTTTAATATATACCCAGTAAGGAATATATAATATCACAAGATGTTATCATAGGTGAATATATCCTTTAACATATCACATGAATATTTCTTGAGGAAAATATATTTTTTAACTTCAAATAATTTAAATTATAATTTTTTACAAAATTTTATATAATAAATTTTATTTGAAAATAACCATAGAAACATGTAAAGGTTGCTTCAATGAATTGAGAGGGAATGAAATCAGGAAATTCCTTTCATGCTATAATCATTAAGAATAAAAAACGCATTCACACATTTTGTAAAAAGTGCCAAATTCAGAAAATGATAAGAAGATTCCTTTTAAAAATTTATATTTAAATTTAAACATGCATAAAAATTTATTTAAAAAATCATTGGATCATATAAAAAAAAATTTGAAAATATTTTAAAGATCATGGATATGGAGGAAAATGATTCTTTACAAAAATAGAATAAATAAGGACATATTTTCTTAAAAGAATTTTCTGAATCATTATGAGTACCAAGGAGAGGAAAATATTAAAAAAATATAAAAATTATGGAAATAATCCAAGGATAAGAAATAAATATTTTGTATCAGATAATGAACTTATAATTTCTCTTAATGGAAATTCAAGAAAAAACAATCCTAGTCAAAATGATATTGAAACATAAATCCCATACCGCTTTTGTAATATCCAAATCAAAACATCATAAAAGTAATAACATTAGATAGATTTGGGAATACCAATAATTTTAATGATAAAAATCATAAAATCCATTCATGGTAAGTTCACACACCACAAAAAATAATATAGTGGTAAAAATGACATATGTCTCAAAGAAATAAAAGTGATATGAGAAACCCTTACCTAAAGTATCACCATGCTTTGTATTTGTTTGAACATTATGTATAAAAAATTTATAATTATTATAAATCTATTATAGAACATTAATAATTTATATCATACTATATGTGATTTACTTATGAAATCTTATTATAAATTTATTAATAATTATTTATTAAAATCACCATTTCGAGTGATAACTGCTTCGTTTTCATGCATGTTTTTGTTAAGAAGACCCAATCCTTATAAGTTGATAATTCTTCCATCATAGTTAGAATTTTAACAATTTAATAAGTATAATATTTAATTATTATATATTATTTTATAATTATTTATTTAAATCTATTATTAAATATGAATTACATCACCTCAGGGTGATAATAATATGTACGTATGCACGAGTGATGTTTCCACTTTTCGATGGATGAAATGAAAGAAAATTAAATATTAATTCACCTTTATATATGTAAATTAATATAAAAATATACTATATATTCATTAAATCTATCATTATAAGAAACAAATCAAAGTAGTGATTAAAACTGAAACATATCGTCTCATGGAGGTGGTAGTCCACATGTACACTATGTGATGTTTACTTTTATTATATGATGAGAAAGATGTGGATATTGGTTGTTCCATAAACATAACAATAATTAATTATATTTAATATACCTACATTATTAATTTATATTGGATACCATAGATTTTGAGGAGGTATATGATGCAATAAAATTGAATGTACTCACTTAAGAGTTATACAACTTTGTTGAGAAACCTCCTTTAGATTACACCTTAATCCTTGTAAGGATTGTATATTGGAAACAAAAGAGGCTATAAGACTTGGTGAATGAATTTAATAAAGTATTAGTTTTGGTATTTAATGATCTATAAGTCTTATAGATTTTGAATAAGGTATTTAAATAAGTTCCTTTTTATTAGTGAGAGAAAGGATACACTTGGAATTACTTAAACGATTAAATAATATATTCAACGTAATCAAATAAAGTGACAAAAATTCACCCCTAATTATAATATACGGTGTGATATGGTCTAAATAAACCATAAAATTACCATTTATATATTTTGTGGATGTATTTTATGCCTTATCTCTAGTTAACCCACTTTAAATCCATTTTAAAAGAAACCATGATAATATAACTTTTTTTTCTATGATAACTAAATTGTATGACCAGAAATAAGAGGGAACCTCAAAAATAAATTGGGTATGATAATTATAATTTTTGAATATATATTATCAGATTCATTTTCAATCTATGGAAGAAATTACTTTTAATATAAGAACTCAAAATGCATGAAAAACGTTTTTTAGGTAAGTAAAAATAATTTCAACTTGAAATAAAGTAATAAGTTGCATTAAATGAATTTTTGGTTAAATAATAAATTGATGAATTTATTTAGACCTTTAGATCAATCCAAAAATGAATGGAATCTCACAACCATACCATTAAATGAAAATAACAAAAAATAGTTTTCAGTTTGAATAAAATATCACTTAGGTTCTCAAAAGTCAAATTTGGGTTCCTCTATTTGAAATGATTATTTAAGATGATTTATTTAACTCCTTAAACATATATTTGGTTGATAAAATGGATTTAAATTTTATTATTTCATTCTTATGTCAACATAATATCATAAAATTGATAATATTTGAAAATATATATTTTCACTCTCCACCAAAAAATAATTCATTTTTGAGAAATATCAAAAAAATTACCATAATTTAAATTTTATATGATAAATAAAAAAAGATGTCAAATTTTTAAATAAATTTTCTAAAAGTGTTAGAAATTAATTATAACACGCAATATCAAAATACAATAAATTGTTTTTGATTAATAAATATTTTTAATCATAAAATGTCTTTACTAAAAATTAATTAATTTTTAGTTATTAATTAATAGATAATATTTTAACATATAAATCCTTTAAAAAAGTTATTAACACTATTCATATAGCCAATTTTAATTGCTAGGCTATAATAGTAACATTTAAATAATAATAGTTTTATATTATATCAAAATTCGCTTAAAGATTGGCATTGTGTGTTAAGAAAGCTATTAAACACTAAAAATTTATTTAAAGAGAACTATATAATAAAATTTCTAAGTGTTACATCCTACCTCCCTTATAATAATTTTCCATTGAAATTTTGTCACTCCAATACATAGAAAATGGGGGTACTTCTTCCTCCTCACATCCTTGAGTTCCCATGTAGCTTCTTCCAATTAAGGTTTTTTCTAAAAAGCATTTACTGATTGAGTGGTCTTGTTTCGTCGCACTTTCTATCTTCAGTAAAAAATCTCCAACATTTTTTCTTGATAAGATATATCTTTCTCTCGTGGAATAATCTCTTAGTTCCACCCAAGTGAAGAATCAATTATTTACTTAATTAAGAGATATACATGAAGCACATCATGAAACTAAGAAAGATTCAGTTAAAAATCCTTGTAAAAAGAAATAATCCTAATACGATCCAGAATTTTAAAGGGACTGATATATCTATTAATTATCTTTCCATTTCTTAAAAATCACACTTCTTTATTCTAAGTAGATATTAATTGGAATACTATACCTCCCACTTCAAACTCTATATAACAACGTTGATTGTTAGTATAAAATTTAAGCTACCATGATGTGTTACTGAATGAATATAACCTTCAATTCAATTTCCTCAGCTATCGCAATTCTCAATATATTTCCTTCTGCAACTTCATCCTATAACATTTGAGTTATGTAATTTCTTTCATATAGGACTTCATAAGGATCCATTTTAATTATTGAGTAAAATATATTGTTGTAAAAAAACTAGAATCAAGAAAGGTGTTAATCCCATCCTTTAATCGAATCTATTGAAAAGGTTCTAAAAATATCTTAAGTGTTTAAATGGTCTTCATAGATTTACCATATATATGTGGATAATATATAGTGATAAAGTTCATCTTTGTATTCAATTCTATCTATTTAATTCTCCAGAAATTTAAGGAAAACCTTAGATCCCTATAAAATAAAATTGAATGTGGAATAATATGAAATCTCACCAATTCATTAATGTATATCCTAGAAATATGAAATAGAAAAAAATATTCTTAAATTTTAATTAAATGTACTGATTTTATAAGGTGATGATCTATAACCCAAAAAATATTGTTCCATTTAGATGTCTTGGGGAGTCCTAAAATGAAATCTATCTAAATGTTTTCCTATATCTATTATGGTATGAGTAATGGTTGTGACATTCCTTTAGACATCTTCCTCCTTGCCTCAACTTTCTGACAAATGAATCTTTGATATGCATACTCAACAATATCCCTTTTCATGTTTTCCTTTACGATATATTCATTTAGATCTATATACATCTTTATTCTTCTAATATGAATATGTAATGATAAACTATAATCCTCACCCCATAGTTTTTATTCAAGTTTGGTGTTGAGGGGACATATACTCAATTCTTAAACATTAACATTTCATCACAATAAAGGTTGGCCTTAAGAATATTTATCACCATATTTTTTAGTTTCACATCCTCATTTTGTTACTTTTTAATCTTTACATAGATGAATGGTTGACCAGTCATCTAAGAAAGACATGATTTATCCCCTTTCTTTCTGATTTTAAGGTCCATGTTTTGAAAATCTATAAATATAAGATCTTATTTAATCCTTATCATGGAAAAAATAGAATGGATTTTTTGACTTAGAGCTCCATCCACCTTGTTCGTCATTCCAGTGTGGTAATGTATTTAAAAATTATGATCATTAATAAGATCCAACCATATTTTTTGGATCATATTCAACTCTTTATGTGTGAATATATACTTCACACATTTATAATCAGTATATATATATATATATCATATCTTTCACCATAAATATAATTCATACAATTTTTTAATGAAAAAATTACTAATTCCAATTTCAAATAATGATTTAGTTAAATTTTCTCATGACTTTTCAATCAAAGAAAAGAATAAGATATACCTATATCACTTTGAACGAGGATTCATCTTAGTCCCAATTAGATACATCCTTATCAAACAAAAAAAATTCTCCAATATAGAATAAAATATGTACAAGTGTGCTAACAGACCTTATTTTTTAACTCCTAAAAAAATTTCATGAAATTCATATTTCTATAGAAACTTGGCTCCATTCATTGTCAATTTGGTTAGTAGATTAAATATCTATGAGAAATTATATAAAAATAATAAATAATATCCAACCAATCTAATAAAACAATATATATTTGTAACCATGGTTTTCAAGTGCCTTTGGTCAATAACATTCATCTTTTAATGATCTACAACTATTCCATAACATGGGGTTATATGACCCAAGAATGAAACATTCTTTTGTTAAATTTCACACATTATAAATTTTGTGTACAACTTATCCTTCCTCAGGGTCTTTGACATAATCTTCAAATGATCTTTATGTTCTTCCCTTCTCTTTGAATATATAATAATATCAAATATAAATACTACCACAAACTTATCAAGGTATTATATAAAGACAATATTCACTAGATCAATGAATATAGTTGGGTATTTGGTGAATCAAAATGGAATTAATATAAATCCATAATGAACATACCTTATATGAAATGTTTTATTCAGTATATCCTCCTATTTGACCCTTAATTATTGATATCTAGAGTGATGGTCAATCATTGTAAAGTGTTTATTGTCCATGTAATTGATCATACAAGTCATCCATATGAGGTAAATGATACTTTTTCTTGATAATGTTCTATTTAAGTTCCTAATAATTGATAAAAAGACACATGGATCCATATTTATTTTTCAAAACTAAGTGGTACACCCTATAGTGGCTCACTTGGGAATATTAATCCTTATTTAGATTCTATGGAAGTTTCTTCTTCAATTCCTACAACTCAATTAGGGATATTCTATATGGTGTTCTTGAAGTTAGTGTAACACCATGAATGAGTTCTATTAAAAAAATGAAATTCACGATTTATGTGAATACTAGGGAATTATTCAGGAAATACATCAAAATAAATCGGAACAATAGGTGTATATTTGATATTGAGTTTCTAATCAACCATTTATATAAAACCCCCTGATGAATAGGTAGTAAGACCCATATTATAGAATTGATTTACATAATAAGTTTAGATTCATCATCACATTGAAGTATAATCAAAATTTGATTCCGAATATCTAATTTGAATTAACTTCCTTGATAACTGATATGGGATTTATATAGATAAATCCAATCCATACCCAAAATAAAATAAAATTAAACCAAATGGAGAATCATAATAATGTTAGGAAGCACATTCCCACAAACTTTTATCATATATGAGTTAGAGACATTAGAAGTGATCATCATGCCATTAATGTATTTTACTTCCAATAAAACATGTAATATTTTATGTGGTGTTGTAATATTGTTATAAAATTATTTATATATAATATAATGGGTAGATATAGAATCGAATAATATATTTATAGTTCTAGAGTAGATGGTAAGTGTACTATCCGCGTTGTCCTTCTCCCTATCCACATCAGTTTTAACAGAAAAGTAATTCTCTTTATCCTTTTTATGAGGGTCTTATTGAGTTCTAACATCCCCATTAGCTCTTATATTCAAATATCTTCCAATCTCCTTGAATAATAATAATTTAACCTCATTGGTTGAATCCTTATTGTCCTTTGTTTTATTTAAAGACCTTTTCATTACATATGGATAATAACTCACTCTATAGCCAGCCTCTTCATAGTTTAATAATTTATTACTCCCTTTCATAAATTTTCCTATGTTATTTCCCCTGTATATTTAGAATTTAGGCGGTTGTAATTTCCTTCCTCCTGGGGATTTTTCATTCATGTTTTCATGAATCTATATTTTTCTCTTCTTATCATGAAAACAAGAAGAATAATTTGTGCTCCTAATTTTCATTTTTAGCTTTGGAGAATATTGAATAATTTATTATTAGTTTCCAAATAATCTAATGGTTAATTACTTTTAAATAATTTATTTTAGGCCATAAAAGAATCAATAAATTTTTCTCAGAGGGTCAATTATAAATAGAAAATCATACCTTGATTTTCTTGTAAAGTTTTCATCATAGGTACCAATGGATTCACCATCCTTATATTTTTTATCTTGAAAGTACCTTTACATCTTATCATGAAGAGTAAATGGAAATTATTAATTTAGAAATACCCTCTTAAACTCCTCCCATTCTAGAAATTTTATTTCTTCATATTTCCTCTTATTTCTAGTAAGATCCCACAATTGATTAGTTACACATTCTAAGTGATAGACAACTATGAAAATTTTATCATGGTTTGAGCACTAAAGAAAGTAAAATATATTTTTAATCACAATAATCCATTTATAAAAAACTAGTTTATTAGATGACCCATAAAAGGAGGGTGGATGTTGTCACCTAGAAGACTTAATGTCATGTTTTCCCTCCTTGATTCATTTAGAATCATAATATGATTGACATTATTATTAATAGATTTTGAGAGTTGACTAAGAATAGCCACTAGGTATTTCATCCTAGATCTATAGAAATTTGGTTTCTCATGAGGATGGTCACATTCATTTTTAAAATGAATATTTCTGGTTTAATCTATTGACAAAACCAAAAAATAACTAACATAATTATTGAGAAAAAATAAACAGTGTCAGAAATCATAATCAAATTATTCATAATATTTCTTAAATTATGAGAGCATGTTTTTAGTATATGACATATTAGGTTTAACCTTGGTCATCCATGGTCAATATATGTTCAAATAATTCATAATGTTTCCTAAAGAGAAGATCAATTAACTAAATCATATCTCTGAAGATTTTCTATCTTGGTGTGTAATCTTAGGCCCACTCATCATGCATGATTGATGATCGAGTTAATACCTAATCAACCCCATTTAGAGTTATTACCCCAACATGAATCTACACAACAATCACATCCACTTGTTATTATCCAGATAGAGATTTATTTTTTAAGAAAACCTCCCTCTTTTATTTACCATATCTTAGGATAATATTCTATAATTAGGGTTATCCTATGGGTTCTCACTAATGTTTTATTATCATAGTTTCCAAAAAAAAACCTTCATTTGAAATCAAATATTGAGACCCCAATAAAATATACATAAATATTACATTATTTCAGATTAATATTCAATAAATTTCACAGTAATATATGCCTAAGAATCATAAATATTTAGTGTATTTTGAAACATGATACATAATCAAATTATTTTTTAAAATATCTTCAACATTACCAATAATTATCTTTATATTATCATCTTTATAGACATATCTTACTTAGATAATCTCTTCAAAACATTGGAAGGAAAAAAATAAATAGGGGAATCAGATACAGAGTAAGGGTAAACATGGGAGATAAAAGTCATAACAATACTAGAATTTTAGGCTATTTCCATGGTTTAGAACCATGGATATAAGTCCAAAAATCGTGGCTATAGGTTATAGCCATGGTTTTTTAAATGGTGGCTGGTATTGGCATGGCTATTGAGAAAGACATATAACCACAGTTTCAAACCATGGATATAGCCCTATTTCCACCGTTCCAACCGCGTCTATAGCCCTAATGCGATGGTTTGAACTGTGGATAAATACCTAAACCTAGAGTTTGAAACTGTGGAAGTGGCTTAAGGCACACAGGGCTATAGCCACGGTTCAAAACTATGGCTATAAGGCTACTACCACGGTTCAAACCATGGCTCAAGGTCTATAGCCACAGTTGGAAACTGTGGCTATAGGGTTTTCCATATTATAAACAAAACACCCCCACCCCCTACAATCCCCCCTATAGCACCAATTCCCCCTTGAAAAGCACCCCTACTACACAGTACCCCCTGGAATCCCCCCACCCCTCTAGATAGACCCCCCCCACACACCCTAGACAGCCCCACCCCCTGGAGAGCCCCCACCCCCTACAACACCCGTTCTCCAATACAAAGAGCCCCCTCCACTCCCACCTGGACATCCCCCCTAAACCCTAGACACCCCCCGGACAAACCCTAGACACACCCCAGATATACCGAGACATACCCCCCCACCAGACCCTAGACACCCCCCTGGACAGACACTGGACACCCCAAGATAGACCCCCCAAGGACAAACCTTGGACACCCCTAGATAGACCCCAATACTCTGAACACCCCAACCCTAAACACCCCCCAGACAGACCCCCCATACCCTAGACACACACCTAGATAGACCCCCATAGACCCTAGACACCCCACCCTAGAAAAAACCCTTGCAAATCCCCCTCCACCCCTGGACAGCCCCCCCTTGAAGCACTACTTCCACCATACAAAGCCCCTTAGACACCCCCCAAACCCTGGAAAAACCCCTCTCGACCCCGGACAGACCCCCAGTCCCTAGACACCTCCATACCCTAGACACCCCCAGGATAGACCCCCTATTCCCCCCTCACCCTGCACCTACCTTCCCCATGCACCCCTGCCCATTCCCCCATCCACTACCTTCCCTCCAACACCCACACCCCCTACCCCTTCCCCCCTCCAGTCCACCACTGCCATCCCCCACACCTAGGATAGACCCCCCCAAACCTAGGACACCCCCACCCTGCCCCTTTCCTTCCCCATGCACCCCCATCCTGCCTTCCCCACGCACCACTTCCCATTCACCCATCACCCTTCCTTCCTCATGCACCCCTACCCATTCTCCCTTTCCTACCTTCCCCCTCACACACCCTGCCAGTCCCCCTACCCATTCCCCCCTCTAATCCCCCACTGCCATCTCCCCTAACCTAGACAGACCCCCCCCCCCCGAGAACCTAGACACCCCCACCCTACCCCCTGCCTTCCCTATATACCCCCACCCTACCCCCTACCTTCCCCATGCACCACCTTCCAGTCCCCCCATTCCCCTACCCATTCCCCACTCCAGTTCCCCATGACATCCCCCACCACCCCCTACCAGCCGCCACCCCCTGCCAGCCCACCCACCCCCACCCCCAGACACTGGACTGACCCCCCAGACCTTGGATAGACCCCCCCAAGGACAGACCCCCCAGACCTTGAACACCCCCCTCACCCTACCCCCTGCCTTCCCCATGAACCCCATGCCAGTCCCCCTGCCCATTCCCCCCTCACCCTGCCCCTGCCTTCCCCATGAACCCCTGCTAGCCCCCTGCCCATTCCCCACCCACCCCTACCCATTCCCCCTCCATTCCCCCAGCCCATTCCCCCCTACAGTCCCCCTGCCCATTCCCCCTGCCCATCCCTCCCTTTAGTTCTAGCCCCCACCCCTACCCATTCCCACCATCCAGTCCCACACTACCATCCTCCCACCCCCTGCCAGCCCCCCCCCCCCACCCCCTACCATCCCCCCTTAACCAGATCTTCACCGAATCGATTGAAGTAGGGGTTTTCAACTTTGGAATTTCAATCCATGGAAATATTCCATGTATAGAAATGGTTTGAAATATGGAAGTAGTATATATATATCCATGGTTTAACCTTGGAAATTAGAGGATAATACCATGGAAATTATAAGATAAATCCATGATCTTAACAATGGTAATTTTTAACTACACCCATGGTTAAACGATGGATCTTGGTCCCTAATAACAATTTCAAAACCATGGATCTTGGTCCCTAATAACACTTTAAAAACCATATAAATTAGACCATATAGGTACAATTAATAACGGTGTAAATTGATTCCTACCCAGGTATACTTAATCACCAAATGCTTCCATAATAGCTACACATTATAGTAGTACTCATATCCTCTAGCTATGATAAAAAACACCACCTTCAAAATAAAACTTAACTCAAACATAATACAATATATATCATAAGAATTCAAACTATCACTAATATAAACAATATAAAATTCCAATATCAATATAATCATAATAAAAAGAACTATTTAGTAAAATTAAATGTATAAACCAAGAATAAAATTTACATATGAAAGGTACCTTAATATCAGCATCACCAGAACCATCATGACCCTCATCATCTCATATAGAAACACCAACATCCATATCACCTCCTCTCAGACCACTACCAACACCACCATCATCATGATCATTAAAATATTAATTGATTTATGCACCTAAATAAGTGGAAGGAGCGAAGAATCCTGATAAACATAATGAATGCAAATGAGAACACATTTAATTATTGAAAACATTAAATGTTTTTATAGTGATTCATATAATATCATTATGTTACCAATAAAATACTCTGATTAACACAATTCATATAAATGAGAACATGTAAAATTAATGAAAATACCTAAAAACCATTTGTAACTTCTGCCCCTTGGCATGAAAACCTCCACCCTACCACCTTTCCCCTCCACCCACCCCTCTCCTCCCTCCCCCATTCCCTAAAGACATCCCCCTCCCCCTTTACCCTCCCCCTAACCTACAGACCACCCCCTGAACAACATACCTACCCCCTACCCCTTGCACCCACCCCCTCCCCCTCCCCTACCCCCTGCCCCTCCCCCTCCAGACCCCCCTACAAACCACCCCATACCCTGTAGACCCCCTTCTACCCCCTGAACCCACCCCTCCCCTTACCCTGAAGACCCCCCCTGCCCCCTGCCCCATGCCCTGCCCCACCCCCACCCCCTCCCCCTTCCCTGAAGACCCCACTACAGACCACCCCCTACCCTGCAAACCACCCTCCTGCAGAGTACCCCCTGCTAGACTTATCTAATCACAAAATCTCATGGAATTAGAATGTGAAATGTGGAAATTTTAAGTGTTAGTTTTATTCTATGTCATATATCAGTTCCATATCTAAAGGCTATATAAAATTGTGCACATCTCTTCCCAAACTGGAACCCATAAAACACTATACCCACTAGGATTTTTGAAAGGAGAAGAGATTAAATCAATTAAAGGAATATAAGAATAATGGTTTTTATTTTGGATTTGAATTAGTACCCATGAACATTATAATACTTATGAAGGATAATTTTTCAAAACATTTGGGGCCCAGAAGTCCCAATAAGGTTGTCCTTAGAAACCACCTTAATTATTTAACTTCCCTAGAATGTTGGGTCACACTATTTTGGACTGTTATTCCATTTTAGATATTCACTAGAAAGTGGATGATTTTAGGTAGGAATAATATCCATTCTAATGCTACAGGATAAATGTGTTTCTACATCAACCATGAAGGGAAGAAGATTAATGGAAATAGGTTAACAATAATAGTACAAAAATGGTAAATGATTATGTGACTAGATTTATGGTCATTTAGACACACACTATACTCAGGGAACAGTTGAACCATTCAATTTTACCTCTGGTTACTTCTATAATTATAAAATCAAACTTTCTGGCTTCACAATCCTCTAAGAGATATTCTTATAATATATGGAGTAACCATAAAAACAAAGGGATTAAATGGGTAATTATCTAGGGTTAGTAATGATGCAATCCATGACCCCTTCAGAAATCATTCCTAAAGTTCTTCAACCATGCGTGTCACAACATCTAAAAATAAACTTCAAATGATGAATTTCACTTTGATTACCTAACTGTCATTGACCTAATGGATGCCTTTTTTAATTATTAATATTGCTATGAACCTGTGCTCCTTATGAATGAATTGGGAAATAAGGGAAATGACTATATAAGTTGAGGGTGTAGGGTATATAAAGTAGTGGAAGAACCCGATCATCTAAAAACATCCCTACCACATCTATTAAAATAATCTAATCTCACATGAAATCACTTTAGAAATCCCAAAATTTGTTATAAAATTCCCACACATTCCATATTTTTCATCCAAATAATAATTGTATAGAAGACCAGATGGTGGTTGAGTTGAACTAAAATCATCTTAGGTGGGTAGGCATACTAAGTCGACATGATTTTTGAGTGACAGGAATTCATTCCATGTATGTTTAGGGGTAAGACCTACCTACATTAAGAGAATTATCTTTAGAAGTATATTCTAGGGAGTAGACTTAGAGTTGGAAGTGTGGACCTTTGGCTCAAAGTTATGAAATAATGAAGCAATTGGACCTGGTTATAGCCATGTTTTCAATCCTGTATGATCTCAATTTATCGAAATAACTATTGGAATCCCTCAATTAGGCCTTACTAATCCCTAAAGTGTCTGATTCTAATGCCACCTATGATGATGTTTTTTATGTCTAGATAAATCATGTGTAACTCCACATATTTACCTCCATCAAATAGTTTGACACGAAAGGTATTATATGGGGGAAGATCATATATTTTTAAGTTCCTAAAATTCTAGAAGACAATGACACATGATGATCTTTCATTGGTAATGGTTTGGGATTAAACTTCATTATCATCTAATAATTTCATCAATTAGGTTAAAAAGATGCTGATTTATCCACATCATCCCTCAAAATCTAGTGTTATGTTAAGATTGAATAAAATTCCCTTGGCTGGGTTAGGCTTAGAACATGATTCAATACCTCTGTATCTATCACATGATTATTGTTAGTATGAAAATATATAGGTTTTATCATCCATCAAGGAAGTAATTTTTTCATAAATTAAGTGGAATTACATATTTGATATCACCAATATCTCAAATACTTCTCATTTGAAAAATCACAACATTTAAAGGTGAAAACGAGCTGTTTGATTTGTAAAAATACTAATAAATTGTTGAAGAATTTTACTATAGATAACAATAATAGGCCATGGTTGATAATGTCATTTGGGTGTCAACCCCAAATGGTCAAAATATGACCCCAACTAACCCATTCAAAATGCTTGGTGATGAATACGTTATATCAATTAGTAAATCCAGAATCAAATGTTTTGATGATGGTGTTTATTTATCAATAATGATGACATAATTTATATGATCTGAACATGATGATTCCAAATAGATATCTAAGTTCCATAATGATGAATGAAACCAAATTTGAAGACAACCCCTTTTTTCCAAGGTCTTTTAAAATAATATTTATCAAAGTGTAAATCAGTAAGGACTCTTGCATCACTTATAGGGGGTTGGTACACCACTGCTTCATTTTGGAATGTCAGGATACTGATTGTTTATCTACCAAAGAGGATAGACCAAAACCATCATTAAAATTTCAGGATATAAACAATTCCCATACCATAAAAGACACCCATTCATTAAATAATCCCCATATGGGTGAATTGAAAGAGGAATAAGAAAAGGGTGGGGATGATGATTTCAAATAAGACCATCTTGTATTAGAGGATGGTGTCTCTATAACTATCAATGAAGACCAACGAATAAACCTGGGTATATAAGAATCTCCATAACCAACACTGATTAGTGAAATGGTGAATCTGTATAGAAATGGGTATACACCAATTCTCTAAAATAACAGTCACATACATCCACTTATAACTATACAAAGAATATTGATTCTTGATTTTTTTATCAGAACTCATCCCTAGGAGAGAAGAAATGAAAAACATAGGAAGTCACATAATATACTAAATGTACTTTACAGAACATGGTTTGTGAATCCCAGTAAAAGGTATGTCATTTAATGTTTTCATGTATCCATGTTGAGTTAACTATATATTCTATCCCAATAGGGTGCACGAAATATGGAACTGATGAGTTACTTAGGCATCTACTGCCAGTATACATCGAGCCAATTTAACTTAACATAAATGTCATATTTCTCCTTTACACATGGTGTGTGAATCATTAGTGTTAATTGGTGTGTCCTCTTATGATATCTATGTCATGTTATCGATATATTACATGAAATATACCCTATAACACACAACATGTGTCTTAGAGTGAGAAATTAGGGTTAGTTGGGAAGGAGTGGCTCAAAAATTGAATTATGAATCCTTTCAAATTATGTCCCTATAATGTGATATGTTCACACCATTCCTTATGAAAGATTTCAAGAGGAATATTATGGGTGAGTTCCATGATACCAGAGAATTTGTAAGGAAGCTTGGTATTGGAACTAATAGATCCTTAAATTAAGTAGTGGTCTTTTATGATGAATTTAATGGGAAGTTGAATGACACCATGAATATCTCTAAGGATAATCAATGTATTTTGTTTAGATCTATTGTTCTAGTATCTAGAAAATACTTGCATTTGTTAACATCTTTGAACAAGGTCTATAAATAAGTTCAAGGGCTATATTCATATTCTTTCTTGACAAATCTCATTTTTAAAACAATAAAGAAAATTATGGAAACAAGTTTTTAAAACAATTAAGAAATTATAGAATTCAAATTAAAGGTTTAGGCAGAGAGAACCTACCTCAACCTCAAGACGTGTTGCTTTTGACGATGACAACTCGAATTTTATTTTTTTTCTTCTTGCACACATATGCAACTTCACATATATGTAAGGCCACCTGTCCCCTATGTACATATTTTCACGAAAAATATGCACAAGGGGGACCATAGATATATTTTTATACTTGAATATACTACTTTACACTTACACATGTATGAAGTTTTCATATCTATATATAAGAACACCTAGCCCCAATATATATATATATACCCATAATGTGATTAGTGAATATATATAAAGAGGGAACTTATATATGTATATTTCTACCTAGGCATATATATGTAAGTCTTCATCAACAGTGACTCGAATCCACCTCACCGAAATAAAAAACACTCTACAAAGATATAAGGAACCTAAAAATCAAAAAAATCCCTAATTAAAATTAGGCTAAAAAATAAAAACGGAATAAACCTTACCCAAATCAGATGTTGAACTCACTTTCTTCGATGGCGGTGGATAGAAAAGCAGAATTAAGAAGGCGAATAAATGCAATTTAAAACATTATTGAATTAAAGAGGCTAATAGGGGGACCCTACCTCAATGGTTCCAAGACACACTCGGGGCTCGACACTTTTAACAGTGACAAGTCTAAGTTGCTCCATCCCTCTTTTGGCCATATACACCTTTGGATATACATAAGGATTCCCTAACCCCTATGTACGTATCTGCATGTCCTTGAACATGCACAAGATGATCCTTATATATATGCTCACATGCATAAGCCCGTTATCACCCACACAAGTATTCATTTTACATATATATACATATACACAGATAGCCCCTTATATGTAATCGCACAGCCAGGGGCGAACATACATATAATGGGAGAAATTATTATATATATTCTAACCTTTGCATATGTGGTGATTTTCCTTGGAAAATCAACTTGAATCTACCTCAATGAGATTCAAAACACACTACAAAAATATAGGAAACCCAAAATCACAAAAACCCTATTTAAAATTAGGCTCAAGATTAAAACAGAAGAAACCTTACCTGAATCCAATATCAAACTCACTGCCTTTGAAGGCGGTGGATAGAACTAGTCTCATCATAAGAAATCACCTGTATATAAATAATGTGAAAAGAAGTGAGATATAATGACTTCTTAAAATATATGTGATCCGTGTGTCAATTGTACTTTATAAATGATACATGACTCCAATACCAACATGATAAAAAGGATAATATTAATGATAAGAAAAAAATAATATAATCCAAATGATTAAGATAATTAGTAATATAATGGACAGTTACCTTGATAATCCATAAATCGATCTCAAGCTTTCACCAACCACCAATGATCCTTATATCCCCTGTATTATCCATAAATATATATGAATCAAACAACAAAACATTTTAAAATTATAACTACAATTGGTATAATTGATGCTAAACTCATTGGTAATATACTGAACTCAAGCCACAAGCCAAGTGTGGGGTCCACTCTAGACACCCACCCAGACCTAAGAAACACAAGAAAACAAATTTATCAACCCAAAACAATATGAGATTTCATCAAACTTCATGAAAATCCATAAATAAATCCAATTAGTATTATACCTAAACTCAAAAGACATGTATTAATGAGATTTCTAAATTTCTACGTCTCCTCTATATACCACAGATGAAATACCCATCATCTAGAAGTGATCCCACCATGGGGTTTCAACAACAATACAACCACGATTTTAATTAAACCTGTGGCTATAAACTAAGCTATATTCACAAATTTATCTTTGGTTTGGTTCTTTTTAGTAGTATAGGGAGATATTAGTTGTCTTTCTTTGATTACGGTAGAAAGTTGTCTTTCATCATGGAAATGATACCTATGGGATCATGGGTAATTAGGTATTTTTTTAGTATACACCTAACGGATCATCCAAAAAGTTGGGATTATGACTTTTAGTTTGAAGGTTGGAAAGTTGATATAATATAAGGCTCACCCCCCACCAACTTGAAACCCCACTACCCCCTACACCCCCAATGCCCCCTGCACCCCCCACAACTACAACCCCACTGTCAATTCAGAAGACGATGATTTAATAGAAGGATAGTGTTTTCAATGCTCTTAGAATTTGACCTCATAAAAACAAATGTATGTATAAAAGGGAGCCAAAAGTACTTATCAAGTTAGGATCAATCTTAGAAGTAAAATTTATAAAAAATATTAACCTACGTTGAATAAGAAAAATATGATTTTAATGGTAAAAAAATATTGATTTGGAATAAATCGATGTGAGATATAATCAAAATATCCCATCGCCAAACATGTTTTCACTTATTATTTTTTTTAAAAATCATAAAGGAAGGTTAAAAACTGAACAAAAAATTTTGAAAGGTGAAAACATAAATTGAAAATAAAACAAATACTAACAACAAAATAAAACCACCTAATCCTTTTACCTTCTAGAAGCCTCCCCAATAAAACCAATATAGAGATGCAAAAAAAGAGGGTAATCAGATCTTAACAATTTCTCATAGCTAATTAAAATTAAACATAATTTCTTAAGAAATAGATTTATTCCCATACCATCCACCAAGGCTACGATTTAAAGCCCTTAGAAGCCATGGTTTTGGATTTTGAGAATCCTTAGTCCAACATATTTTGAAACTACAACAAAAAAATAGAAAAATATAAAATAATAATAGTAAAAAGATATAACCTCAACAGAATAAAAAAAATACCAAAACAAACCTAAAGGAAAAAAGAGTACATACTTATTGATCAATGTTTCAGGTCAATCCCACACTTCTAATTTCTAAATATCCTTCTCTACGATGGAGCCTCAAAATCCTTGGTACATAAGAGGATTCATCCATGAAAATTTAATTTCTAAAAATAGGATAAAGAAAAAAGATATAAGTTGATGAAAGAAAACTTCAAGGATGTAATGATTTGTTGAAACATGGGTACTGTTGGGAAAAAACATCATCAACTTGAGCCCAAGTTTTCTTAGTCCATATGGTTATTAAATTCAGTTTCCTATAGATGGAGAAACCATTTTTTGATAGAACTGAATCAAAGTGTTTGAATTTTTGAATGACAAAGCCATCTAACTATTAGTCCTCCCTCCACTCTTGACACTCATGGTCAAGAATCCTAAAAAAAAATCTTTTTTAGTCTATATCCACCAACAAAAATCACATCCTGACTTACTCAAAAAACCAATGAACAAAAGAAACATATTAATGGATAATGTTTCCTATGCCAGCATAAAATTTTTACCCAAAATAAACATAGTAAAGTCAATGCACAGTGCTTTAAAGTCAAATTGAAGTAATACGATAGATTCTAGAGTTTCATCAAGACAAACAACTATATTTAAGTCATGAACAAAAACTTCTGAATATTTTGGATCATGCTCTTTAACAAAATGATAATGATGATGATGATGATGATGAATACATATTAGAAAAAATGTTGACATGCCTCTCAAGGCATATGTGTTCTCTTCCAAGAAGTTCTTCATTTTCAACGTCATCAAGAGATTTAAATCTTATGGGAGTGTAACCTGGATAAGGGTCCAGAGTAGGAACATACACCACATAAGAGTATTCCAAACAAAACCTATAAAGAACACATTAATAAATGAATAATATTAACACATTTTAATTGTATTAAAATATTTTAAAATATAATTCTTGGGATTTTGAAAAAAAAATCAATCATCCCTACCATGAAAAAAGGCATTTTAGTCTACTCTGTGAATCTTTTGAGTGAATTAAACCAAAATACAGTCATATTGTTAGATAAAATTGTCTTGGAAAATAAATACTAAGAATTTAAATAAGTATTAAAAATTCTTCATGAAGTTAATAATTGTAATGGAGTTAAATCCTACCTGAAGGTGGACCTCGCTAAAGTACACATATAGATCAGAATTGGAAATCAAAAGAAACAAGAAGCGGGGGAGAAATAAGAATGCTCCTAGAAATATATGCAATAATTTTCTATTTTACCCACAAATAGATACAATCATTGTAGTGATAAAAATCCTTAATTAATGGGAATTTTGGTGCCTTAAGGCTAATAAAATACCAATTCCAGCCATCTAATAATGTCATTGAAAATTCCACATTTGTATACATATATATCACTAAATAGTGAAATTAATTATTAACACCTAAAAAATGCATTTCCATGACATAAGAATTCACCAAGAAAGCCATCATGAGAAAGAGATTAAGAGGGAAAGGCAAGTTCGCAATCCTTAATAATTAGTTATAAGTTTTTATTTTAATAATAATAGATAAAACCCTCAAGGGTGTAAGAAAACTAATCCACAACACACTATACATGGTTCCCAGTTCTTGTTGTGGGGTGGGTTTTCTATATTTCATTGGTGCTCTATGAAAAAATCAAGTGAATAGAAAACACCATTTTACTGTAATTCATATTTCCACATTTCTAAAGGGACATGCTTCATGAAGTGGTACATAAAACTCTAATACATACCACCCTTTTAAACATAAATAAGAAAAGAAAAAGACTTTTGTAGAACTCTCTTACAGAAATAATGAGATTGAACAACACAACATCTCCAACCAAGGTATAAATAACTACAAATAATAGGTACTAATGTAGCTCCAAAATGTATTCCTTATTTTCTACAACAATCGTAACTAGTAAAGAATACCAAGAAAAATATTCAATGAAAAAAGAAACCACCTACATGCACACGAGCCCAGTGAAGCTGAGCCACAATTGGAAAATTAGTGCCGTGAATGAAGGAAAAATGATAAGGGATGGAAGAAGCGAAGCCATTGAGTATGAAAGAGAGAGGAAAACATTTAGGGTGAGAGAGGAAAGCCACGAGGGAAGAGAGGAGGGCGTGGTGAGAGAGGTTGTCGGGGAGGAGGAGAGGTCATCGAGGGAGGAGGGCGCTGTGGTGAGAGGGTCGAGTGTCGTGGAGGAGGGCGCTGACCCTATGAGAGATGTCGTTGGGGAGGAGGGCAATGCATGATGATAGGTTGCAGATCGGGGGAGGTGGAGGAGCCAGATATTGATAAAAAAAGGACAGTTGTGAGATACAATAGAGATATGCCTAGAGGTTTATTAAAACCAAGGCAATAAAAAATCTATAGCCACAGAACTATAAAACTACGGCTATAGGTCCATGGATATAGTCTCAATCTCTACTAGTGTAAGAAATCATAAGATAGTGATAATGGTATGATAATATAATCAAGTTCATCTTCTCAACATAATAGATTCATACTGAGAAAATATTATATCATAAACTCTAAAATCAAGTCACATCGAGAAGCATGATCAATAAGGGTGTCAACATAGTAATAATCCTTCAAGAGTCATAACATGGGAATGTGGAATTCTAAGCCTAAGATAAAATAATTTTGTAATCATATCTAATTTCAATAATTTCCACGCATAATCTTGTGAGAATAACTAGAAAACAAGCATATTCACCCATCAAAGTGTGTAAATTTCCAACAAAAAAATGTCCATATGTAATTGTTTTAGAATAATTAGAAATTAACATACCCACACATTAAAATATAAATATATACATTCAAAATCATGTCCACATATATTCCTATGAGCATACTTAGAATGTAATAACACTTACGATTCAAAACAAAAACAAATCTATTCACAATCATGTCCAATTTCATAATCATCATAAAATGAGATTTTAATATCACATTACCAAATTAATTGGAAGTATAAAAATATAAAACTATCAAATAATAAAAATACATATATATATATATATATATAATAACAGCACAACACATTCATCATATCATAAAACTTGTAAAACAAATAGGTTTCATAAACATGTTATCATATTAATCATAAGTTATATAGAGAAAGATTAAAATGGAATGATTAGATAACATCCCCAATTAATAATATATTAACATCAAATGATGTTATCATTGATGAAAAATGACTTTAAAAGATCACTGGAACACTTTGGGAAAATACTATTTCCATTTTTAAATCACTTTTCTAAAATATAAAAATTTACAAAATATTATAGAAAATATTTTCTTTGAAAAAACCCCTAGAAACATGTAATGTATGATTAAAATCATTTTAAAATTCGTGATTATGGGAAATTTAATTTGTGTGATAATCATTAAAAATAAAAATTCTATTTAAACCATAGGGAAAAAGGGCGTCATTTAGAAAATGATAAAAATATTATTTTTAAACCATTTAAAAATAAAGTAAAACAAGGGTAAAAATAACATTATATAATCATTATATAATAGTAAAACAATTATTGAAAACATTACAAAGAACGTGGATAAGAAGGAGAAATATTTCTAACCAAAAGTGGTAAAATATGGTTGTTTTTTCCTAAAAATATTTTTGATTAATTTTGAGTAACAATGTGAGGGAAATGTTGATAAAACATATAAAATATATAAATAATTAGTCAAGAATAAAATTAAATGGTTTTATTAGATAATAATTATAAAATTTCCCTCAATATAAATTCAAACATAAACATTTCGGGTTATAATGATATTGGATCATAAATCCCTTATCGCATTGATAATCACCGAAAAAAAGACAAGAAAGGGAGAAACATAGATGTATTATTAGGTCCACATAATATGTATGAGAAAAATTATGAAAGAAATTCATGGTTGGTATATACCCCAACAATGAAAAGATGTGATGAATATGGAATATGTCACATAGAAATAAATGTGAGATGAGAAACCATTACCACAAATCTCATCTAAGTTCATACGTGTTTGAAACTCATGTATAATAAATATATATTGGCTATAAATATATTATAGAATAATAATAAAATATATATTACCATAAATGATTTACTTATAACATCTTATCATATATTTATTAACAATTATTTTTTCGAATCACTAATCTAGGTGATAACTGCTTAATTTTTCATGCATGTTTATATTCACCAATAAAAATAATTATACATTTTCCATGGTTAAATAATATAAAAAATGTTAATCATCACATAATTATAATATATAATCATTAAATACAATTTTATAACTATTAATATAAATTAGTGACGAAAATTGATTTACATCAATTAGTGGAAACAATAGTCCGATCATACAAATGACTGAGGTTTTCAGATTTTGAAGGATAAAAAGAATTGAAATTAAAAAATAATTAAACTTTATAGAACTATAAAAATATTTTAAATATCATATATATTCATTAAATATATAATTATAACCAATAAAGTGATGTGGTGATGAAAAATGAAACTTATCACTTCATGGAGCAAGTAGTCCGCACATATGCATGAGAAGTGTTTTCTTTTCCCATATGATGGAAAAGAGGTGGATAATTGTTTTCACATGATAATAATAAAAACTATTTATAATTAATATAATTAATTCACAATGTTATAATTTTTACCATAGATCTGGGTGAGGTAGAAGAAGAAATAAAATTGAAAGAACTTGGTTAAGAGGTATACCTCTTCAATGAGAAACCACCTTTGAATTACACGTTAATCCTTGAAAGGATAGTATTTTGGAAAGAATATATGATATTGGACTTAGGGAAGAAATATAAAAAGATAATAGAGTAGGTATTGAATGATATATAAGGTAAAAACATTGTGAATATGGGAGGTGAGTAGATTTACTTTTACAAGTGAGGGAAGGGGAAATAATGAAATTGCTTAAAATATTAAATAATATATATATCATAGTCATGTAAATTATCCCCAAGGAATAAAAAATTAGAAGATAAAGAATTATATGGTTGGAGTAAACTCAACCAAACACATTTTTACATGACTTGGATACATTTTAATTTTTATGTCTCAGTTAAACCAATTTAAACCCATTTTAGCATTAAACATGACAACTTAAAATTTTACCATAATAACTAAATTATCTAGAAAAAATAAAAGGGTGCTTATAATTTTTTTGGAATTGATGAATAAAAATTAATTCTCCCTTTTATCAGATTTAATTTCTATAGGTGGAATAAATCACTTCTAATATAAGAACAAGAACACATGAATTTTTTTTTTGTAAAAAACCCAATTAAAGAATAAAAAACATTTAAAAATGAAATAAAGTAATAATTTTGTTTAATTTTTTTTGGTTAAATAATATAAAAATTAAGGTTTTTATACTTTTTGATAAATTTAAAACTAAATGATATTTTTCAACCATACCATTAAATGTGAATACCCAAACATAGTTTTTTATTTGAGTAATATATCACTTATGTCCATAAAATTCTAGATTTTGTTCCCAAATTCAAAGTGAGGATTTAAAATTATTTATTTATCTTGTTAAATTTTTTTTATAAAAGGTTTTATAAATTTTTTAATTCATGCTTACATCACAATAATGTCCTAAAATTTAAAGTATTTGAAAAAAATTGTATTTTTAGTATTCATAATAAAATAAAATATTTTAGAAAAATTTAAAATATTCACCCTAATATAAAATTTATTTGATGATTAGTGAAATAATATCTATTTTTTCATATACAATTTTTAAAATTGGATTAAATTAATTATAATAACTTCATAGAAAATACAATAAAAATCATTTTTGAATAAAATGTTTTTTTGGCCAAAAAATAACTTTTCTAAAAATTGAGTACCTATTTAGTATACATTAATCATTAAATTTTTATTATATAAAATCTTTTAATTTTTTTATAATTTAGGTGTTCCTATTTATACATAAAAACTGAACAACTAGAATATAATAGTCATATTTAGATGATAATATTTTAATAGTATATCGTTGTTTTTTAAAGGCCCCGGTGTTGAATGTTAAGAAATATATTGAACTGTTAAAATTAATTTAAATAAAAAATTGTCATAAAATCTCAAGGTCTTACCAATTTAACCTCGTAAAAATATCCTCATGAGATCTTAGGTTATATTCTTTCTAAAACTTATTTTGAAATATTATTTCTTCTTTGCATGGAATCTTTTATTCCCTTTGACTCTTTTCTTGAATTCGTATTCCATTTATTTTTATTTATCTAAATAATTTGGCCTTATTTATAAAAACAATTTATAAGTGTTCTAATAATTTTTGGTTCTATCAAATGGTTACTTAGGATACTTATTAACCAAGTTAGGCTATTGATTTTTTAGTTCAGATCGATTTTTCATTCTACTTTAACTTGTATCCTCTAAAAGATTCATCCATCGGTTGTTTTCATTTTCCCTAGAATGTATTTTTTTTCAAAAAATAAGAATATTAAACTTCATATAGTGTCATTTTTCTTAGACTTATAAGGCTTGGTTTTAGTATAATTTTGGTACCTATATCCCAAGGATGACTCACCTTTATTTATTATTGTCTTTTTAGGAGAATTATGATCGACATATTTCTTGGGATTTCATCACAAATATTTTCCCTCTCTCTATTAATTTTTTTATATTATATATATATATTTTTTAAAACATGATTATTTAAATTAATCAAGCATATATCACTCCTTTAACAATAATTTTTTAAACATTATAGGTGTTTCCAAGAAATTTAAATCTATTTGTGTTTGATAATTTTTTCTTCATTGTTTGTGGATATTACATTTTATGAGACTTTGTCACCACAAGAAATATTTGCCTTTTCCCATATGAAATTTATGGATTTTAAAAAAACTCCAATTCACAATTCCTAATATATGTTATACAAAGAACAATAAATAGTAAATTTTGGTTTCTTTCTTTGAAATACATACTGTCGAGATTTTGAGAATTGGTAACTTGTTTTTTTTTTAATTTTTATTAATTGGTTGGGACTCATTTCCGAAATATATCATTTTGTATTTTTTTCCAAGTAGTTTGGATATAATTTTGTGCACCCCATTACATTTCTACTTTCATATTTTTATAGATTTTATATTGAAGTATATAATTTCAGATAAACCAAAATTAATATAGAAAAAGTTTTGTTATATTGATTATACATTTCCTTTTGCAACATCTTTGGACTAATAATTAGTTGATACTATATAATTTTATCCACAAAATTAAGGTATTTAAGCATAATAATCATCATTATTAGTTTATGTGGTAGGGAATTTCCTTTAAAATTATCATGAAGACACATATTGTAAAATTTATAGATTGTTTATTTTATCTTTAATATCTAATAATTTCATATTTAGAATGTATAATTTATTCACCACTAGATTAATTTTTTATTTACTATATATCTTTATTTTATCAACCTCAGTAGCATACAATTTTTTATTCTCTTTCAAAATATGTTTAATCTATTTAATTATTTTACCTTTGATCTTATGTTGAGAATATTTCACAATAGTTATTTATTTCAATGCATGGTTCTTCTTCTAAATAACTTTCTTGGATTCCTATATTTATTGAATTATAGTGAGCTATTTATTTTTAAAACTGGTACATCTTTCTTTGATCACTAGATTCATTATAAATATGACTTTTACTTGTTTTTAGATCATAATAAATGTTTGTATCCTTTATTTGAAACCCATTTCCATCACATCATTATCATATTAATGGTGGATGATGTCATCCTATATATTTAAAAAATTTCCACATATATTTCAGACTATTTCTTCAGGGAAATTATATAATATTTATTTTTAATAACAAGTTGATTTATATTATAATTTCTTATAATTTTTATCTTCCCCACTAACACATTGTTCTTCCATATGAAGTTTTTGATAAGAGGTTTTTAGTACCCATTCTTCTTATAGGAATGTTTAACCACATTAGACCCAACTATTTTCCAATTACTTGGTGGTATATTTAACCACCAAATCCAATTATACCATACTTGATATTTTTTATTAGGATATTTACAATGATAAATTTATTCTTCTTCATATTTAATTAATTAGGATGGATTCTCATCACTAGTTTCTTCATGATAATGATTGTCAAAATAAATCCATAATTAACTCTACAATGATTTCCTTTAATTAGTTGACACTTATTTTTCCCTCCTTTCTTAGATGAGGCCATTATCAACTTCTCAACTTATCCTTTCTTCCCATTATTTAGGTCTTTTTATAAATTTATTCCATGGGTTATTTAATAGGTAATTCACAATATTCTTAAAATATTCACATCCTAATGAATTTGTAAATATAAATTTATACCATTACAAAAATTTCCATATATTTTAATCCAGTACAGGTATGAGAAGAATTGTTACCAATTTTTAGGATCACATAGGTATGTGTCCAACACTGATGGGGGGGGGGGGGTGAAATTATGTTATAATATTTTTACAATAATTTTACTTCTTATCCCTTTACACATATTTACTTATTTAATGATCAAATATATCTCTATCTCTCTTTTAATCAGTATAAAACTATAAAATATAAAATAAACTGAAGAGAACACTAGGAGATTTTTGATGAGGTTTACCTTTCTAATGTTGAATATTTCCTTGGTGAATCATGGTTGACATCCCACATTCATAGATTCATTCTCAATATCAAACAGAGCAGTAGAAAGGGTATGTCTTTGGAATCTATTTCCTAGAACCGACCAGGTATAATTATAATTAGATATTTCTCTTTTTCTATCTCAATAGAATATAGGATTCGTCCTTATCCATGTAAAGTTGATCAAAAATAAACCTTATACATCTCTCTTTGACTATTAGAATGATATCCTTCCCCAAATTTAGAAATTAAAAGGTTACCTTAAAACTTCCACATACTTTCATAGTATATAACTATAATATAGTTCCATCATCTTCTCAAAATAACTATAATCAATATACAACATGTATGTATCCTCTCTTATACTATTCTTCCCATTAGTTATCTTCTTTTTCTCATTCTTCAATGTGTAGACATGAACCTATTTATGAAATGTTGAATCTTTTTATTATCTATCCTACTTGATAGAATTACTAGATACCTATTAAATCATATATCTATCTTATTTTTCATAAGTGTGAAAGTGTAACAAAAAGTTTCACTTTATTTTTGTATCAACTTTAGAATATTCAATATTTATAAAGTGGTGTCACTTTCATGTCACCTTATTCTTTAAGGTTATAGTGTATTAGCAGTGTGAACACATTCTAAAATCTCTCTATATATATTTCTTATTATTATCATATTTCATATTCACTTAGAACCATGATTATGGAATCTTGAATTTCCATGATCTTCGAAATTAATGTTCCTAAAATTTTGGATATACAAACATAACATCGACAATATTATTTTCCCATTAGAATAACCTTTTTATTCAACCTGTTTGAAAACTCTGATGTTTCTTATTTTTGAAATATTTAAAACAACACATATTCTTCACCAAAAAATATTTTCATTTTAATTTCATTTAAAATCTTCCATAGATGCATGATCATGTGGTAAAATAGCTATAACATGGATTTTATTCTTGTGACATGGAACTCATATCAACAACATAACATTTCTATCATGGAAACGAGCCTATACCCGTTTGGTATGGACTCCTGCTTGGCTTCCAAGAGACCCTGGTTGAAAACCAGGTGGAGGGGAATTTCTAGGTTACTATAGCAGGTACTGTAGCAGTTACTGGTTGGTACTGTAGCAGCCGGAACTATTCACCCGATTTGGGCCTTTGAGTCACCGGTTTGGGCCTACAGGTCTCAAGGGAATTCTCATTATCAAAGGCCTTCGGGCCATATGGCCTTCAGTCCATTGAGACCATGGAGTATCCCAATTCACACAGATCAGGACCCAGAAGAGGATTACATCAACAAGAATAACAGTCACTAGAAGTAAGGCTAACCAGATTGGAAGAACGAGAGGTTATGGAAACCGCCATCGAGACTAGGCACCATGCATCTTTGTACAAGGCAATGCTAGCCGATCGACAATACAAGGTGGGGGGATAGGTGATCAATGATGCAGAAGCTGGGGAGGGTCAGTTCTAGTGGGTTGGGCCTATGGGTCATGTATTGGGCATGGCATACCTCTAGGCATTTGGTTCATTTATTGCAAGTCATGTCAGGCCATGTACCTTGGGCCTATGGGTCATGTACGGGTTCCCCTTCAACCCTTAAAAGGGGGATAATTCATAATAAAATAAAAAGAAGGCCTTCGGGCCATTTGGGATATCATATTTTCTTATGATAATCTCAACTTGGATTATGATCATTTGTTTTATCATGATTTTTTACTCAACTAAGAAAACATAATTATAATCGAATGAGTAAATTCTCACATATTAGAATATTTTACTCATATATTATTTCATTTATTCAGAATATAGTCATTTTAAAAATCTTATTCTATCAATTCTTTTCAATCCTCAACAGACTCAAAATTTTCCCAAATTGAATTATTTTACAAACAAAGAAAAATGATTTAACTTTATTATATTTTACTTTTCTAGGTCCTCAAAATCAACATTATAATAGAAAGAAAAAAATATCATAGAATATCTCAAATATATTGCGTATATGATATTTCCCTTAGTTATTTCCTCGAGCTTCGCTACATAGATGTGCTCTCTTATATAGTGGTTCTGTAGGATAATTTCCTAAGAAAAAATTTCATTGTATAGAAGAATATCATATGTATATATGAATTCACTTATGCATAAGATAAATCCATTTATAGTTTTTCTATACTAAAAAATATCATACAATGCTGCAAACTCAAAAAAACTCAACATAGATAAATTTTATTCCATACAACACAAATGTATCCCATGTAGATGAATTTACTCATGTGGTCTGACATAATTAAATTTCATTTTCATTTTTTGTTCACAAAGATAAAATATCACGATGGATTAAAAAAAAATATTGTAGGTGGGTCTTGTTTCTAAAGTCTTATATATGGGGATAAAATCTTATATGCATAGGATACATACCTTTGTAAATTTTCATCTTCTAAAATATCCAACGTGCTGGTCCAAATGTCTTACACCATATCATGATTTCCTTCGACAATTTTAAATTTCTAATATTAATATATAGAATTCAATCATCTCTAACTAGGACCCCTTTTAATGATCTTAGGGATTTTATTAATCTTACAAAACACCATCCAAGACTTTTAAACACTAATAGAAGTATCCCCATAGTCATAAAAACTTAAATGGTTTATAATTGGATTAAACTATTTTATCTTCCATTCAGAGTTATTTTTAATTCATTTTCAGTATTTTATGATAATAAATTATTTCATTATCACCTTTATCTTAACATTAATACCAGCACAAACAATCTTCATATGTATCATCACCAAAAGAAGTTATGACTGACTAATCATAGTAGTCTTGAATCATAGATTTATTTGGGTGTATTCTGAATTTATAATTTCTTCCAAATATTTCATGTGAATCTACATATAGATTAGTATCACATACCTAAAAATAAGAAACTCCATTTTTGTTATTCACATCTCTTTCTCAGAGATACAAAATCGAATATACACCTCACTCCATTTCAATAATTCTTCTTCCATCAAATATAGATGAGAAATCTAATTTCCATACATGATCTTATTCATTCATCTTTATAACATTAAAATTCCCTTAACATATTTGTTCCTTATCAACAATAAATATAATGAAAACAAAATGTGGGTTCAATAGTCGTAGTAGCGACATCTATAGGGAATAGAGAAGGGACCATTGTATTTATACCCCATGGTATGTTCTGTATAGTTTTCTTTAAAAATAATAATTAAATAAATGGTACTTCTATGTTATTATTTTAAGGCATTAATAGGGTTCTTATTCTTTAGTTAGTTATGTATAGGCTTTATCCCCCTCATCCTCTATTCATCCTTTATTTTCCCTATTAAGGTTGTGTTTATTTAAGGGCATTTGTTTGGTTGTTTAAGGTAGGTTTATACTCTTCCTATACATTTTTAATGATATTAAACTCAGTATCCTAGATCCAATGCCTTTTACCACTACATTAGAATAAGGTAAAAGGGATCATATCATGAATGTTTGAATAGTTTATCATTCTTATTAAACGAGATACATACATGAGTTTTACATTACATTTGAATACACAAATTACAATATAATTTTTTTAAGAATAACTGTATTATATATAGAATATCCCTACATATCTATCATATTAAACATCAAGGATTCCTTGGGAAATAAATGAAATAAGGTGGAGCTAAAATTCTCATTAAGAGTTTAGTACATCAGAAGCTATCATGAATCTATAATAATAATCCACATGTACATGTAAATAAATAAACACACATTACTTTTATGTAATTGTACATGGTATAATCCACATGGAAATGTAAATAACAAAATAAACATTCCATCTAAGTAACTGGATATGGTATAATCAATATATAGAGTTATGTAACTAATCACAAATTCCATTTAAATAGCTGGATAAGGTATAATTAATATTGAATGTAAAATAACTAATAAAGCTTTTCATTTAATCAATAACTAAGAATGAAATGAATCAATAGAGAATATAATAGTGAAAATATCATGGGTAATAATAATTTAATTTTTAATGAATGGAAATGCTTAATTATTGGATGTTATGTTTTCTAAGAACATGATACATTTACCTTCAAGATCTATTTTCAATATACTTAAAAACTAATAGGTAGAAACCCCTTTAACTATGGCTATCCAAATCATTCTTCCCATGAGACTACTGATGAATCCAATTGATATTATTTACTAGTACCCACCCATGTCTATAGTTCCAAAACATCCTTCATGTATCGAATAATCGATTTAATTCATGAACAATGTGACTTATAATCAAATATCCATATTGGGGAAGGGATACAAATTTTTCAACATTTCCACTATGAGATAAACAAATTTCAAATTAAAACACCTTACATAGAAATGAGATATCATTTTAGAAATCAGCATATCCATGATAAATAAAATGGACATTTAGGGAAATTTCATATCCAATGATCACAGAAAAGTTAATATTTTAAAATTTAACAAACATGTGAATATTAATACAATCCTTGGTCAAAATAATAAAAACCCATCTATAGGAAGAATCAATATAATCAAATAGAGAATAAATGGTCTTTTCATTTATGATTATAAATACAATAAAAAAATCTTTAAAAACATTCTTGAGGAAAATATCCTTTTAATTTTATTTTTTCTAAAATCATTTTCTTTGAAAATAACTTTTAAAAACATTTTATTTAAATGGAATTTCATAAAATTGTAAATTAAGATTCAAATAAATTCTGGTCATGATAGAGGGTAATTCTATACAAGTAGTAAAAATAAAAATAACAATCCTTTTTCAATGTAAAAAGGTAACGAAAGTGACCTTTTTAGAAAATGACAAGAATATTCATTTCACATTTTTAGTAAAATACAATTGGGAATTGTATTTGAAAATGAATTAATATTCCTTTGATTCCTTTTAAATATTAAAAAATGTTTAAAATTACTTTGATATTTTTTTTAACGGGTTAAAAAATTATTTTTTTAGAAAACATTCTTTTGGAAGAAAATAGTTTTCTTAATATATTGAGAAACGATGTCAGATTTTCTTAAAAAACATTTCTAATAAATTTTAAAGACCAAATATCATGAAATAGTAATATTACATGAAAATATCTTAAATAATAATAGGGGATTGAAATTTAATGGGTTTATTAGTAAATGGTAAAAAAGTTCCTTCAACTGAAATTTAGGAGTGAACAATTTTTATTAGAATGAGATTGTGAAATAAAACATTACAATGACCATAAAATTAAATTGAGAATTCATTAATGAATATATTAGGTGTTAAAACTATACATACACATAAAATAAGTGTAAGTACAATATAATTTAATAAAAATTAATCACACACATAATCTTATAATGATATAATCAATAAATTATAAGATTAACCCAATAAACAAAAATTGAGTTATGAAATCCCTTACCTTACTCTCCATTTTGGTTAAACATGCCCTAAACTCATTTATAGTGGTTTTAAAAATGTTATTAACTTATAAGAGAACCATATTAGTATTTATGATATCATATATGACACTTTTATAATTTCTTATTACCCATTCAATAATGATATTTCATTATTTTCATTGTTTCAGCTGTCTATGGCCTTGATTTATCATGTGTGTTTCATCCTAAAAGTTCTGATTCATGAACATATTATACAGTCAAATAATTTGAATAATAATAATTAAATAATTATCATATTACTTAGTTAATTATACTTTTATATCATCCATTTTTTGTGGTGATGAAAATAGTGTCAAATCGCCTCGTGAATGCGGTAGTCTACAAGTACACAGATGATGTTATCACCTCTATGCGTGTCAAATGGAAAGAATGAAAATGGTATATAGATTATCATTATATAATGATACATATTTCATGAGTATCATAATTATTTCATGTACATCACATATAATCATTTAATTTTTCTTTATCACATTTGATTTGAATCATTAGCGAAAGACGAATAACATCGCTTCGCGAGGTAGTGGTCGGACGTACACATGCGCAACCAAATCATATCTGAAACAGAATAGAAGGTGAAAATATATATATTATATATTTTATACAGAGTAATATTTATTATATTAATGTCATATGTATAATTTTTATCCATTATCATTCCCAACCTTGATATATGGTAATGGAAAACAAATGACACCAGTTCACGTGGGGGTTGTCCAGTATACACATGAAGGATAATTTTGTAACCCCATTTATGTGTGTTTGGGTAGTTTTAAGTTATATCCATAACATGAAGACATCTCATTATATAGAATATATTGATATTTTTATATCTGAATGGTTTTAAAATAATTTAAGGGGTGGAGAAGGAAATAAAATGTAGATGCTTGTGGAAGAACCTTACCTATCCTACGGGTCTCTTCTTTTGGTTTGCACTAAATCATTCCAAGGTTTGGTATATTCACAAAATAATTTTTCTAGGATGATTTTAGTATAGTTATGAAGTTATTTGGGAAATTATTCCCTGATCCCAAGTGGTTTTAAATTCTAAAAAATATGGTAGAATGAGTGCCCTTTTGTAGTTGAGGAGGAATAACATTTTTGTAAATACTCAAAAGTATTCACTATTGGGAGGTCTCCCTTACCTCATGTGGATCCAAGATTGATAATTATTGGGTTTTGGGGATTATATTGTAGATTAATACCTCCAAAACATAATAAAACACTTATTGTAAACATTTCATTCCTAAACTTCTAAGTGACCTAATTTTTACCATTTTGGTTTTTTGCTGTGGGAAATAGTTTTTTGACCTTGGTAATTTATCATTTATGATTAAATTAAAGTTTTCAATAATATATAATTTTTAAAAAATTATTATTAATATTATATATAATTTATAGATTATATGTTCTATGTTTTTTGGAAATTAATTTTAACCTAAGCGCATGTAACGTGAAAAAATACATCTTTAACCATAACTGTGCAAACTGAGTTTTTACTATTTAACAGTAAATATTGTTATAATATTAGAAAAATCGATCTATTAATCTACCATATCTTATAATTATTAATATTTAAAAATTAATTAATGGAATGTAAGAGTTTTAGTAATTTTAAATCAGTTAATAAAATACCATTTATTATAAAATGAAATTAATTTCATTTTTTACATTATACATTGAATATAAAATCAAAAATATCATTAAAAGAAATGGAATTAGAATATATTATGTTAAAACATTTATAAATTTATATTTTTATCTAAAAATAATAATTTAATGTAAAAATTCATTCTATTTACTTCAGTTTTATTATTTTTAGTATCTTTTATTTTTTTAATTGTTAACTAAATAATTACTCTGCAAGTATTTCATAATAATTTAATGTAGTTATCTCATCTAAAAAAATTAAAGTAAAATATCTTTTTAAAAAAACTAATCTATATTTAAAAATTATATATATAACCAAATATATGATGGGTTGTTCTTTTCCCAAGGTATTATAGATATTAAAACTAAGAAAAGTATATTTTTTTTCTTTTTATTTACTTAACATATTATATGGGACATATTCAAAGTAAATTAGAACGGAATCTCCATATTTTGAGGATTTTATAAAAAAGGTCAATATAAACTAATTCAGTAAAATTTAGATAATATGTTAGTTCATTTTAAATCTTACCACTCTGTTTTAACCCATGGTAAATCCATTTTTACCTTAACAATGGTAATTATTTTTTTTACTGCATTCACTATTTAGTTTGGTCAAAAAATATTTTTAACTTATTTGTAATTAATTTTTTTTATTCAAAATATAGAATCCATTTTTTCAAATTCAATTTACATAATTAGAAAATTTTAATTTAAAATTCATATAAAAATGTGATGAAAAGGTAGGTTTTAATGTGAAAATTTTCATAAGTTTACCAAGTTTTTATATCTATATTCAATATAAAATTGATTCTAAAGACATAAATTAGATAATATATGTATAATTGAAAAAAATTACTTTAAAACTAATTAAAAATATAATTTAATATTATAAATTATTTAAATAAAATGTAGTTTTCAATTAGAATAACTACTGGAATTAGATGTATTTGCGACGAGATCCTGTCACAAATAGGATTTAGTGACGAAGCCATGTCGAAAATATCCCGTTGTAGAAAACGGCATCACAAATATTATTTTTTGCGACGGTCCCATCGCAAAAAATAATATTTGCAACGCAAAATGTCGCCATCGCAAATAATCCTCTAATTATATACATTATATATAAATAAACATTTCGTGATGGGCCCGTCACAAATAATCCTCCGATTATATACATTACATATATAAAACCTTTGGCGATGGGCCCGTCCCAAATAGTATTTGCGAAGAGCCCATCGTCCTGTCGAAAACACTATTAATAAAAAATTATATTTCAATTATTTGTGATGGGAGCCCGTCACAAAAGGTCCCGTCGCAAATAATAAATATAATAAAAAAATTATTAAAAATATGATTAATGAAAAAATTATATTAATATTATTAAAATAATAAAAAATATTATTATAAGTAAAATAAAAAAAAATTAAAAAATATAATACTAAAAAAATATATTTAATAAAATTATGATTAATAAAAAATTAATATTAATTTTATATAAAAAAAAAATTATTACAATTCTCAATATTTAAAAACAAATATAAAAAAATCATATAATGTTATTATTATTAGTAAACCAAACAAATATTAAAAAAATATAATACTAATAATAAAGAATAAAATATTTAAAAAAAAATTATGCAATATTTTCACCAATATAAAAGACAAAAACTGTAAATAGTTCATATTAAAATAAATCTTTAATTCAAATGTTTTTAACATAAAAAATAAATCACTCTAGGGGGGGTCATCTTCGGGAGGAGGTGAAGGAGCTGTAAGAGATAGTGGAGGAAACTCAATCCCTAAACTATGAGTTAGACGACACATGTACTTCATCTACTCGTGATGATGCTGCTGCCATCGATGCATCTCCTCCTCATGCTGCTGTTGCTGCTACCGACACATCTCTTCATGTTGCTTCTGCAAGCTCTCTATAAGCTCAGACTAAGATCACAACTGCTCTTGATACTGTGAGGCAGAAGATGATGCCTCTCCATGAGCTCCTCTCGAGCGGGACGCCGACATCACAACAATACCATAATAAGTACTAGGAGTCACATGAGAGCTGATACCAACTACTCAACCCTTCTTAAAGCCATACTGATTCGCCTGTATCCATGAAGCCTCATCGAAATGGTGGGCACTAGTTTGCTTTGTCATCTCATCCTGACTCTCAACCTATGTTTGAGAGGCTCAAACCTCATATGACTCCTTCAATTCCACTTTAAATTCAAATGATGAAAAAAATTTATGCAGTTAATTGTCAAACTAAATAAATTATACTAACCACAATCCGATGCTGGTGATCACCTCTAATCTCTCCAGTGGCTGGATCGCTGTACATTCTCTAATAAACACCGAACTCCATAATATCGGGATGATCTACTACCTACAGAAATATAAAATAATTTATTTATATTTAATGTTATATAAAATGTTTAAAAAACATACCCACCAGATGCTCTCTATGCGTATTGAATGTACGACTACCAGCTCGATGTGTCTCCTCCTGTGTCCTCGGATTCTGCCATCCCCCTAGAGATCTCCTCTGAAATCCACCACCCAACCAGTGTAAACATAATCCATCCCAAATGTGGGATGAAATGTACTCTGGTTGGTGGGCTCTACACGACTCATCAAATTCTGTCAGTCCTGCTTTCTTAATGGATTCTCTTCTCAAATTGTGAAAAAAATGACAGAAACGGTCACACATAGACACCTTCCATGCTGCGTGGATAGCGTCACGCATGCTATCATCGATGAGATACCATAAACCCTACAAATAATTTATAATATCAAGTTATTAATAAAATAAATTTCAAAATAAATATTCTTTATTTAGGTACCATCCAATGATCGAACATGTCACATCGCACATCAACGTAAATCTGTTCCCATGTGACCCATGGCTGAGAAAAATAATTGTGCAAGATAGCACTCCCCTATCCAATTGCTACATGTGAAAAACTATGAAAAATGAATAAATAATCAAACAATTAGTATATATATAAATTAATTAATTAATGATAACTAAAATATACAGGTTAGCATACCTCCATGTGTGTGGATCGAAGCCAAGACGTAGATGTCACTCAGAGATAGGGTCAGGAATCATCAGTCACACAAGACCATGCCCCTCCGTGTACCCCCAGAACCGTCAGTATGCTGAGGGTCAGATTGTCCACAATCCCCCTCATCTAAAGGTAGATCAGCCTCTTACAAATTGCGAAATAGATCAGGATCCATTTGAAACAAAAAATGATTTTTGTTAGTAGATAGTTGAAAATAACTATTATATATAGATATATATTAGTTATGATTATAACCAGAATTTAACTATGTCAAGGTCCATATTCATACTCATCTTCATAGCTGTCAATGTCAATGTCTTCATCTTCCTCCTTAGCATCATCAATATACATATGAGTTTCAGTTTCATTATCTCTTGTCATTTGAAATTCATTTTTAACATCATTAAAATCTTCGTCATCATAAATCCTTAATTATGGAGTGTCATCGTTGATATTCATGTTTCATTGTGAAAAATATGTATTTTGAGGAGTCTCTTTAAAAATTTCAATTCATTCCAATTTAGCAGAACCACATTCAGTTTGAGTAAACTGATTTTCCCAAGATTTCATTTTTATTTTGCTTCGCCAATCACTCAAGTCTCTTTAAGTTGCACAGTACTTTGTATAATAATTTTGATGTGCCTCTTGAGCCAGCAAAAATGGTTCATTTACTGCAAGAAGACTATTATATTTAATATCGATGATTCCATGAGTCGGATGAACACACAAGCTGATCACAGTATCTAACCATCGACATTTAAACGTGGTTATGTAATTTTGTCCTAGATAACACAGCTCAATAATTTCATCTAAAATGCCATAAAAGTCAACTTCAGTTTCTCTTTGATGTGATCCTTTCAAGAAAACTCCACTATTCATTGTTTTTTTGATTCCCCATATGCACGTGTATGAAATCTAAAACCATTCACCACATATTCATTATAATATTTAACCATTTTTGATGGTGGGTTACTCAATATACACAGTCGCTTATCAATTTTATCAGCATATTGAGACACCTGAAAGTTTTTGAAACAATTATCAATATGATAAATAATAAACATAATTGATGTTAACCCATCAATAATTTATGTTACCAGTTTTCAAAACCATTGAAATTTTTTTTGTCTACGTTCTTCAAGAGAAACTATTGTAATTTTTGGAAGTTGTTTCTTGATATGATTATCATATAACCTACAAATAAAGTAAGTTTACATACTATAAAATAAATTATAGAATAAGTAATAGAAGCACTCACAGTACAAATGATTCCATTTCCTCATAGTTGAGCATAACACATGTAGGAGCTCTGTGATGTTCATCATCTGAAAGCCATCATTCATGAACTCCACCAAAAACAATATTTGGATGATTAAAAACTTATAATTTATTATCCATTTTTTTATTAAAATTACCCTGGTTTCATCCCATGAAATTGTGGTTTGAGGGATATTGAGATTCAAAATAATGATAGCATAAAAATGCAATTTTCTCTTACAAATAAGATTCAACAATTGAGCCTTCAACCGATGCTTTATTATGTACTTTTTTTTTAATTTCTGCTTGCATCTCTCAAATAGGTATATCGATCAAAATAGTACTAGACCTCCACATTTATCTTTATGTGGAAAATGTAATATCATATGTTCCGTTGAGTCAAAGAATGTCGACAGAAAGATTTTTTTTTCAGTTTACATATCATTACATCAACATCTTCTTCTAGTTTTCTTAGCACATCGTAGTCTGTTATCGCTGTCCAAATGTCTCGAAAAAAATATGATATGTCTGTTATCGAATCCCAAATCATATAATTCAAAAAACCTCTGAATCAAATTGGCATAAGTATTTCCATTATAACATGAAAATCATGACTTTTTAATCTGGTAATATAACCATTCTTAACACATCTACCCAAATTGAAAGCATAGCCATATGGAAGTCTCAAATCTGCAATCCACTGACAAAATAGTAAGTGACTCTCTTTGGACAGTGTATATGTTGATTTTGGCTCCACTAACATCTGTGATCTGACATTTTCAAATAGTTCAAGTTCTGGTCCCCTGTAAATTTGGGAAAGATCTAATCATGCCTTTAGATTATCTTTGGTTTTACCAGGTGCATCCAAAACTGTATGAAATAAATTATCAAAATAGTTATTCTCAATATGCATGACATCCAACTTGTGGCAGACCAACAAATCCGACTAATATGTAAGATCCCAAAAAATGCTTCGTTTTATCCAATTATGTTCTTTCTCAAAGCCATGAATTTTTCGTTGGTTTACTATTGGCCCAAATGTGATGGGAGGTAATGAAAATACAACTGATTTTAACTCTGTACCTGAGATAAATTTTGGAGGTTCATACCTTTCAATTGTACCTTTTCTGAAATGAGATTTTTTCCTCTGAGAACGATGATCGGTTGGAATAAATTTGCGATGACAGTCAAAATTGATTTTTTTTTTCCATTGACGAGCATAAAGGATTTGTTTCCTTTCATACAGTAAGGACATGATTTCAGACCATGTGTACTACAACTAGATAACATGCCATATGCCATAAAGTCACTAATCGTCTACATCAATGTAGCGTTTAATATGAAATTTTTTTTCAGAGCAACATCATATGTACTAACACTATCACTCCACAATGCATTTAACTCATCAATCAATGGTTTCAAATAAACATCAAGTTTCTTTTTTGGATGCCTAGGATTAATAATGTCAAAAATATATAGGGCTCCTTCATCAACATCCATGGTGGTAAATTTTACGAAGTTATAAAAATAGGCCAACATGAATACTGAATACCATAAGAACCAAATGGACTGAAACCATTAGTATAAAGACCCAATCGCACGTTTTAGACTTCTAAAGAAAAAGACGGATGTAGACGGTCAAAATTTTTCCATTAATCACCATCAGATGGATGATTCAAACTTTTATTAGTTGAAATCTTGATTTTGTGCCATGACATCATTGACACTATATTTTGAGACATAAATAAATGTTGCAGCATGGGTGTAAGGGGGAAATATCTCAACTATTTTACTATAATTTATCAAGGCTTCCCTGGATGAGCTTCTTTATACCATAATTTTACACATGTGGGATAACTATCAACAAATCATTTTAACCGTAATATAAGATGTAATCATTTGGACATGCATGGATATTTTTATAAATAAGTCCCATATTACGAACCAACCTCTTTATCTTATAATAATTTGAAGGAAACACATTTCCTTTAGGTAATAGTGTTCTAACCAAAGAAAATATCTAATCAAAATAGTTGTTTGACATTGCATTATTTTATTTAATAGACATAAATTTTTCAACTGCTTCTAATTTATTTATCTCGCAACCAGGATATAATGATTCCTCATCATACCTCAACAACTCATAAAATTCGTATGGTGCCAACTCAGGAGTTATATCTATATTATCATGAGTTTCAGTTTGTTGAACAGATGGTCCCGCAACATCATGTACAAAATTTCGAAACCATGGTGGATCTAAAATCAAGTTATTAGTATATTCTTTGGAACATCGTTCACCATGTTGATACCAAAAAATAGAATTTGGTTGAAAACCAAAACCCAAGAGATGTCCCCCAACCTTGTCAAATGTGTCAAACGTTCTCATAGCACATTTTTTACATGGACACTCTATGGTGCCTTTTGAAACATATTCTGGTTTTGATGATTCAAATGATAATAAATATTCAACACCCTCAATATATAAAGGATTTAAACTAGAACCGTTTGGATTTCTACCATGATTTATCCAAGCGCGATCATCTAATACTGATTTTTGTTGACTTCTTTGTTCCATATTATTCTACAAAATATAAAATCATCACTTTTTTGAATAGTTCGAAATTATAAAAACACTATCTAAAAAAATATAAATAATTACATCTACTTCTTAATAATTACCATTACTTACGGGCGGCACAATTTCCAATGGATTGACGACTACTATTTTTCCCACCGACTCATTTACTTGCAACTTTCTCACATAGAAATCACAATAAAGAATCTGGTTGGTCGTATGCATATTCATTCTTGTATGCACGAGAATGAATATGCGTACTTCCGAGCAGATTCTTCATTGTGATTTCTTTATGAGAAAGTTTCATGTAAATGAGCCATCGGACAAAAGATCCCCCTTTTAATCAATGAATTATCTTCTTGCAACTGTGACTGCCTGAACACATTATAAAAAATTTGGTCCTACGAATGCATATTGAAACTCATGCATACGAGATTGGATATGTGTACGTAGAAGCATACTTTTCATAATGTTTTGAGTCGGTAAAAGTTGAAAGGAGAAGAGCCATTGAGGAAAAGGAGTTCCATCAATCCATTGGAAATTGTGCCATGTTATTACAATTTATTACAATTTATCACTATTTATTACTAATTATTACTAATTATTACCAATTATTCCTATTTATTACAAATTATTCCTTTTCATCACTATTTATTCTTATTCATTACTATTTATTACTAGTCATTACAATTTATTACGAATTTTTACTAATTATTCTTATTCCTTACTAATTATTTCTATTCAATACTATTTATTCCTATTCATTACTAATTATTACCAATTATGTCTATTTAATACTAATTATTACTAATTATTATTATTTTTTACTATTTTTTACTATTTACTACCAATTATAACGAATTATTACAATTTATTAATATTTATTACTAATTATTACTATTTATTACTATTTATTAATAATTATTACTAATTATTACTAATTATTCCTATTTATTACTAATTATTCCAATATATTACTAATTCTTACTACTCATTACTAATTATTACTAATTATTACTATTTATTACTAATTATTCGTATTTATTACAAATTATTTCTATTTATTACTAATTACTAAAAATTATTACTATTTATTACTATTTATTACTATTTATTACTCATTATTACTATTTACTACTATTTGTTACTAATTATTACTATTTATTACTATTTTATACTTATTATTACTATTTATTACTTATTATTACTAATTATTACTACTTATTACTAATTATTCATATTTATTACTAATTATTCTTATTTGTTACTAATTATTCCTATTTATTACTAATTATTCATATTTATTACTATTTATTCCTATTTATTACTAATTATTACTAATTATTACTAATTATTACTAGTTATTACTATTTATTACTAATTATTACTAATTGTTACTATTTATTACTAATTATTACTAATTTTTTCTTATTATTACAAAATATTACAAATTATTACAAATTATTACAAATTATTACAAATTATTACTAATTATTACTAATTATTACTATTTATTAGTATTTATTACTAATTATTACTAATTATTCATGTTTATTACTAATTATTCATAATTATTACTAATTATTCCTATTTATTACTAACTATTCCTATTTATTATTAATTATTCATATTTATAACTAATTATTCTTACTGATTACTAATCATTACTAATTATTACTAATTATTACTATTTATTACTAATTATTCCTATTTATTACTAATTATCCATATTTATTACTAATTATTCATATTTATTACAAATTATTACTAATTATTACTAATTATTACTAATTATTACTAATTATTACTAATTATTCCTATTTATTACTAATTATTTCTATTTATTAATAATTATTTCTATTTATTACTAATTAATTCTATTTATTACTAATTAATACTATTTATTACTATTTATTACTAATTATTACTATTTATTACTAATTATTCCTATTTATTACGAATAATTCCTATTTATTACTAATTATTCCTATTTATTACTAATTATTACTAATTATTACTTATAATTACCAATTATTACTAATTATTCTTATTTATTACTAATTATTCATATTTATTACTAATTATTCCAATTTATTACTAATCATTACTATTTATTACTAATTATTACTAATTATTCCTAATTATTAATATTTATTACTAATTATTCCTATTTATTACTAATTATTCCTATTTATTACTAATTATTACTATTTATAACTAAGTATTACTAATTATTCCTAATTATTAATATTTATTTCTAATTATTCCTATTTATAAATAATTATTCATATTTATTACTAATTATTCCTATTTATTACTAATTATTCCTATTTATTACTAATTATTCCTATTTATTACAAATTATTACAAATTATTTCTAATTATTACTATTTATTACTAATTATTACTATTTATTACTAATTATTACTAATTAGTACTATTTATTACAATTTATTACTAATTATTACAAATTATTTCTAATTATTACTAATTATTATTAATTATTATTAATTGTTAATTTTTAATAATTTTTAAGAATTACATTTAATAATTCAATTTATTATTACAAATAAATACAGATAACAAAACAATTTAAATCTAATATAATTACAACTAATCAATAATAATTAAAATTAACATTAAAAAATTAAATAAATACTAAATAAAATAAAATATAAATGCCTTTAAAAATGATCTTCTATTGTTGTAATCGACTTCACAATTTCTCCGTAAAAAAACTAACACAGAGAAATTTTCACTCTAAAAATAGTGTTTAGAGAGAGAGAGGATGTGAGAAATGAGAGGAAGAGAAAGAAAAATGGAGGGGGTATATATAGGTTAGAATAGTTGCAACAAGACTATTTGCGACGAGATTACCATCGCAAAAGGTACTTTTGCGACGGGGCCCATCGCAAATACCTTTGTCCGCATTAATTGTTGTCGGTGGCTAAAAGGGAATTTGTTGCGGGCCCCGTCGAAAAAAGTGACTTTCCGATACACCTTTTGCGACGGGACAACAGCCCGTTACAGAAATCCATTTACCGCTTCCGATATTTGCGACAGGTCCTGTCGCAAATACCCTCCGGCCGACACACCATTTGCGATGGGGGGATGCCCCCATCGCAAATAACCTTTCCGCGCTTTGGCGCACAACCCGTGCCAAACCGCTTGTTACTTTTTGCGACCAGACCCCAAATCCCGTCGCAAATAACAAGTTATTTACGATGGGACCCCAAACTCCATCGCAAATAACCTCTGGGATGGACTATTGGCGACTTGAATTAATCCCTTCGCAAATAACCCATCGCAAAAACCTATTTTTCCAGTAGTGAATTCAGTATTTTTTGTTATTCAACAAAATTATAAACATTTCATAAAAAACCAAACAATTCATCATAATATAATTTGGATATTATGATTTAAAAAATAAATCTTATATTTTCATAATAAATTTCTAATAGGTTTAATATTTAATTTTAAATTATGCGTGCAAAGAGTGACTAATCTATCTTTTAGAAAAATACAGTTTTTCTGAAAACATTTCATATACTCTTAAATGATACTCATTTTATTACTACTCAATAGAGTATTAATAAACACATGTAATATTTGTATATTCATACGTTAGATAATCATATTGATTCCTTCTATTCCAATGTCTAGGAAATAACTATCATATTAAATAATAATCCTAATATTATTTTATTTTTTGGTAAAACATTGTCTTCCATGTAATATAAGCTATCAAAGAAACTCATTATTGCATGTATCACTAGCTATAGAAGAAATTAAATCTATTATAAAGGAAATATATTTTAAATTTTTTGGGATTTATATTATCGTTTTGTATATGTTTATCGTGTCACCTTCTCTATTGAATAAAGTGTCATTCTGTTATAATTTTAGGGTGTTACATTCTACCCACTTTAAATAAATAACGTCTTCAAAATTTAAACTTGATCTCATTAATCGAGGGTTTAATATTTGAAAACAAATTTATTGAAATCCAAAATTGTGATAAGTTTTTGTAAAAAAATCCTCTTAATAAGTGAGAATGGGAAGTAACAAGGTCATATGGAATAATATATAACTAGGTTTCTACGTTGGAGAACATTGGTGGAAAGTGACGATTTGGACACAAAAGAAAGGTGTAAATAATTATATATAATGATATTGGTCATTGATCACATAAAGGTGAATGGTTGATGGAAATTTAAGGGGATCAATACCATAATTTTGTGATATTTAAAAGGCCATATGATTTATCAGGTGTGAATGTAATAAGATAACATTTTTTGTTTCAAGACCCTTTCCCTAAAGTTGAGGAAATATTTTTTGACCCCAAACATATGGAAATATACCAACATGATACATTTTTATTTTATAAAAATAATTACATCCTTTGGTTACGATTCGATCAAAAATCTAATTCATCTTATATTCCATGAAATATATATAAAAAATGTATTTTTTATTTTAGAAGCACTAAAATACACTTTTAATGAATCGTAAGATCCATAAAAGTGTGAAAAATATTTATATGTTTATAGAAATTTTTTATAAAAGTAATATGGTAAATAAATTATTCCCGAAACCTCAAAGGTAATGCCGCCTTCTCACCGTTAATATTTATTCCTCAAATTGTTTAACTAAAAACATTGACATATTAACCAGGAAATCACATAGGCCAGTACTACGCGTAATAACCTTATCATCCTTAGGTTATGGGTTGATGCCACACAGTTTTTCTGGATACATCATGTTGTTACCCAGAATATGGGTTATCCTTTTTCAAAACTCTATTAATATAATTCCTATAAGATTCCTAAAACAATATTATGGACATCCTTGAAATAAAATTAATTATTAAATAACCTTTATTTATTATGGTTTTCAATATAAATTATTTTCTTTAAAAAGTATAATAATTTGATGAGAACATTGTTTGTGAAAACCCACATACTTATAAAATAATTTGTCTTGATTCTAGAATTAAATAGTTAAATTCATTATAAATGTATAATTAAATAAGATTTATTTATAGAAATTAAGGAATCTATACTAATAGAATAATATCCTCTAATGTGAGAGTATAAATAAAATTTATATATCTTATATGTTTAATAATGATATATTTATATCATGGAATATGTAAATAAATATTTTACTCATGATAAATTCTGTGTTGGTATTTTTTAAGTCATAAATATTTTATTAAAATTTTATAATTAATATAAGGATTTAAAAGAAAATATATTTTCATAAAATAGATTCATAAATTAATATTTTTTTCTTATGATTATAAGATAATTTTATGAGTCTTTAACTAGTTTTTCAAAGTGTCATAAAATCAGTTATAATATTAAAAACAATATTTTTTGCGAGTAAATGATGTTTTTAATTAGAAATTTAATTTCTCATATTTATAAAATTATTTTCATAAAATTATATTCATTTTGGAATTCTATACATTGATAAATGGTTAAGTTTATTTTTTTAGATTTTTCTAAAATACATCATTTTTTGTTGAATAGTTAAATACTCTAATTTACAGCATATATACATTATAAGTTAAATACACTATTTATTGAGTCATTGATGATGTAATCACCACAATATCAAAATATAATTCATTATTTTAATATATTTAGTGATAATTCTCAAACTGTTCATAGTCATGACCCAAAATAATAAACTAATGGACAAAATAACTAGAACAAACCCCCTCACATCCCCTATAAATAAAACCCATCACTATCTCTTATTCTAACACCTAAAAAGACTTTTAGATTAACTAATTTCTAAAAATTCTATACTCATGAACATTACCCACACCTAAGACCTACTCGTCTCACCAAAAGTCAAAAACTAAGGGTGTTAAGGGGGTTCTCATGGAGGATAATTCAATAGGTAAAATCCACTTTCATTTTCTTTTATTTTCCTTTGAATTTATTTTCTTTTCTTATTCTATCATCAACTCCCCTCATACAAGTGAAATGATAACTCTATTATATTAAATATACTGTAATTTTATTGTGTTAATGGAATACCCATCATCAAAATTGTATGTTTCTCCTCTTAATCTAGAAAATGAAATCATCATCCGTGGCATTTCAATTCATCTCCTTCATGGATGAAGAATTTTCATTTTCTTTTACATCCTTCAAGACTGGACATAAAAGCATTATTATGGTCAAATTATATTTTATAATATATAATATATGTTATATTATTTTTTGGAACAAATATATAAACATGATATTGTTGTACCCCACACTCTTTGATTTTCATGATCACAATCACTTTAATATGTGTTTAACATTGTGTTTAAGTGTTGTGGATGATAGGCACAAGGTTGCCAAGAAGTTGGCCCAAGAATGGACTTCAAATGGACTGAAATTCAGTCCACCGGCCGACCGGTGGCTTCACCACCGGCCAGCCGGTGGCACCCAGACTCAAGGGGTAGCTACTGCCTTCCCACCGGTCGACCGGTGGCTCTGCCACCGGTCGACCTGTGGCATCCAGCCCAAAAAGTACAATCTACTCTCTTGCCACCGGCCAGCCGGTGGCTCCTCCACCGGTCGACCGGTGGCACCCAGATGAATAGTGAGACCTACTGTCTCACCACCGGCCATCCGGTGGCTCCTCCACCGGTCGACCGGTGGAGCCTGGACCAGAATTCTCTCCACATTCCAAGGCACCGGCCAGCCGGTGGCCCTGCACCGGCCAGCCGGTGGCCCAGTCAAACTAGCCGTTGGAGCTTTGACCAGGCTGCTCCACTTGCCTCCCAACGGCTCCGAAGACCTCTCCAACGGCTCCGAAGCCTCCCCAAGGGTTCCTAGCCTATAAATAAAGGCCAAGGAAGCCCCGGACATCTACCGGATCATATACGAAGCCAACGGACATATTTTGGATCAATTGGCGAAGCTCCGGCGGATTGTTCCAAGAGAACCCCAAGTGCTCCATCCATTTCCACATCCAAGAGCACCACTCAAGAAGCTTGGGAAAGCACGCTACATCAACTCCATCATCCAATTGGCGCCCAAGTCTTCCCAATCACGGTTTTTCTTGTTTTATATATTTTGAGCTTAAAATTGGGTTTGTGCCTACAAACCCCAACCCTTTTCTCAACCTCCCTTTCTTTGGGTTCTCACACCACCACTAAGGTGTGAAGAGGTTGTCAAGCCTTACCTTGTAAAAAGGCTTGAGATCGGTGAGCTAGTCTTCACCCGTAAAAAGACTAGTGGGTTATTGCTTAACCATTAAAAGCATTGGGTTCTTGCTCAACCAATAAAAGCAAGCTGTAATAGGTCCTAGTGCTACCTCAAAGCCTAGTGGGTTTCTTGCTAAAACCATTGAAAAGCAAGCGGTAGGAATCTCTCAACGGTTGAGTTGGGAGCGGAGACGTAGGCCGGGTTTTGGCCGAACTCCGTTATCAATTTGCGTGTCTTGCCTCTTTATTTCCGCTGCATTTTTACTTTGATTTTTAATTTGTGAATCAATTTTTTAAAAGGCAATTCACCCCCCCTCTTGCCATCTTTTCCCTCCTCGGGTGTTTCTTCCGACCCAACAATTGGTATCAGAGGGAAATTTGTGTAATACCCTAACCGGTTACAAATTTTAAGATCCATTAAGATGGCATCAACCTCTTTCGCCCCCGAGGGCTACTCTTTGGGTCGGGCTCCATTTTTTGATGGGTCCGACTATAATTATTGGAAAACCCGCATGACCACCTTTTTACGAAGCATAGATTATCCCATTTACAAAATTGTCATGCAAGGTTACACTTTGTCTACCCCCGACGAATCCAAATGGACCCCCGCCGATATAAAGAATTTTGAGCTTGATGGCAAAGCCATGAACGCTCTCCATTGCGGCCTAGACCGAAATGAATTCAATCGAGTGTCCACTTGCACCTCCTCACATGAAATCTGGAAACTTTTGGAGGTTACCCATGAGGGGACCAACAAAGTCAAGGACACTCGATTGGACATGTACCGTCAAGATTTCGAGTCTTTTTCCATGCATCCATCCGAATCTATTTCTGAAATGTTTACACGGTTTACTGATGTGTGCAATGGTAGAAAATCTCTTGGAGATGACATTTCTGCAGAAACGATGGTCAAAAAGATCCTATGGGTCCTTCCGAGCTCATGGGCACCAAAAGTGACGGCGATCCAAGAAGCTAAGGACGTCAAAAATATGCCGGTAGAGGAGCTCATTGGATCTCTTATGACGTACGAGATCACGATGAGGAGGCAAGCTCAAAAGGAGGGCACACCAATCAAGACACCAAAGAACATTGCCCTCAAGGTACAAAAAGAAGTAAGCTCCTCCTCATCCTCATCTTCCTCATCTACTTCATCATCAAGCGGCGACTCGGAAATGGAGTATCTCGCCCGCCAAATGCAAAAATTCATGAAGAAGCACAAGAAGAAGAAGAAATCCCGCAAGCACCGAAAGCAAGAACCCACCGAAAAATCCGAGCCCAAGGTGAAATGCTACGGGTGCGGCGAAAAGGGCCATTACAAGCCCGATTGCCCACTCAACAAGAAACGGGCCACGCCAAAGGAAAAAGGAAAGAAGAAGGTCCTCAAGGCCACATGGAGTGACACCTCCTCTTCATCATCCTCCTCGTCTTCCTCGAGCGACAACGGTACAAAATGCCTAATGGCATTCCATGAGGTAACATCTTCCGATTCCTCCTCCTCTTGTTCTTCAAATTCAAATTCTTTAAATCATTTATCTTATGAAGAACTCTCACATGCTAGAGATCAACTAGAAAAAGGTTTTCATGAACTATCTTCAAAATTTGTTGCTTTGAAAAAGTCTTTCAAAAAACTCTCCTCCGAAAAAGACCAACTTCTCAAAGAGAAGGAGGAGATGTCCCTTAAAATCCAAAATTTTCCAAATGTTGATTCCATGGAATCAACCATCAAAGACCTAAGAGAGACCCTAGCCAAGTTCACCCAAGGTGAACAAAATTTGAACAATTTGCTTGGTTCACAAAGGGTTTCCCGAACCACCAATGGACTTGGCTATACCAACCAAGCCTCCTCCTCCCATGCACCCACTGTTTTTGTAAGGGGGAGCTCTCGCTTTAAATTTTGTAACTATTGCAAAAAATCCGGGCATCTCATTTATGAATGTAATTGTAAAAACGCCCGGTACGGCCAACCCAAATCGATTTTCTATTCCGATGAATTTTATAGGAGAAGACCCGCCATGAAACAAATTTGGATTGAAAAATCCCTATTGGCAAGTCTCTCCGGGCCTAAATTTGTTTCGGTTTCAAAAACCTCTCCCCAGTGATTCTTTGTTTTTATTTAGGGGGAGTTAGGATTTTTTTTAAGCCTTGTTGTGTATTCAATGTTTTCATTTCAAACTCAACACTTGGCTTTGAAATTCAAAATTTTCTATCAAATTTTCATTTCTAAAATTCCAACAGTTGGTTTCGAATTTGTTTTGATTCAAAACTTTCAATTCAAACTGTTATTCAATTTTCATTTCAAAATTTTCAAAATTTTCAACAATTGATACCATTTTCAATTGATTTTCAAATCCCATCCCTTGTTTTTCAAAATTTCCCTCAATCAAGCTTTATGCCCCATTCTATTTTGATAATCACAAAGGGGGAGAAATTTCTTGATTGATTGGGGGAGAATCTTTTCTCTCATGCTTAGTATTTTTTTTCAATTTATCATTTAGGCATGCATTTCATTTAAGTTTTTACATTGCTTGATAAGTGATTGTGATCATCAAAATAGGGGGAGATTGTTGTACCCCACACTCTTTGATTTTCATGATCACAATCACTTTAATATGTGTTTAACATTGTGTTTAAGTGTTGTGGATGATAGGCACAAGGTTGCCAAGAAGTTGGCCCAAGAATGGACTTCAAATGGACTGAAATTCAGTCCACCGGCCGACCGGTGGCTTCACCACCGGCCAGCCGGTGGCACCCAGACTCAAGGGGTAGCTACTGCCTTCCCACCGGTCGACCGGTGGCTCTGCCACCGGTCGACCTGTGGCATCCAGCCCAAAAAGTACAATCTACTCTCTTGCCACCGGCCAGCCGGTGGCTCCTCCACCGGTCGACCGGTGGCACCCAGATGAATAGTGAGACCTACTGTCTCACCACCGGCCATCCGGTGGCTCCTCCACCGGTCGACCGGTGGAGCCTGGACCAGAATTCTCTCCACATTCCAAGGCACCGGCCAGCCGGTGGCCCTGCACCGGCCAGCCGGTGGCCCAGTCAAACTAGCCGTTGGAGCTTTGACCAGGCTGCTCCACTTGCCTCCCAACGGCTCCGAAGACCTCTCCAACGGCTCCGAAGCCTCCCCAAGGGTTCCTAGCCTATAAATAAAGGCCAAGGAAGCCCCGGACATCTACCGGATCATATACGAAGCCAACGGACATATTTTGGATCAATTGGCGAAGCTCCGGCGGATTGTTCCAAGAGAACCCCAAGTGCTCCATCCATTTCCACATCCAAGAGCACCACTCAAGAAGCTTGGGAAAGCACGCTACATCAACTCCATCATCCAATTGGCGCCCAAGTCTTCCCAATCACGGTTTTTCTTGTTTTATATATTTTGAGCTTAAAATTGGGTTTGTGCCTACAAACCCCAACCCTTTTCTCAACCTCCCTTTCTTTGGGTTCTCACACCACCACTAAGGTGTGAAGAGGTTGTCAAGCCTTACCTTGTAAAAAGGCTTGAGATCGGTGAGCTAGTCTTCACCCGTAAAAAGACTAGTGGGTTATTGCTTAACCATTAAAAGCATTGGGTTCTTGCTCAACCAATAAAAGCAAGCTGTAATAGGTCCTAGTGCTACCTCAAAGCCTAGTGGGTTTCTTGCTAAAACCATTGAAAAGCAAGCGGTAGGAATCTCTCAACGGTTGAGTTGGGAGCGGAGACGTAGGCCGGGTTTTGGCCGAACTCCGTTATCAATTTGCGTGTCTTGCCTCTTTATTTCCGCTGCATTTTTACTTTGATTTTTAATTTGTGAATCAATTTTTTAAAAGGCAATTCACCCCCCCTCTTGCCATCTTTTCCCTCCTCGGGTGTTTCTTCCGACCCAACAGATATTAAATAAAATGATATAAGTTTGTGATGGTCATAAAAACCACTGAAATAAATTAAATCATTTTCATTAATGTATTATCCAATGAATAATACTCATATCATAGAAAACAATATATGGTACATTTAATATTTTGGAAACAAATAAATACCTTTTATTTAAACAAATGAATTTTTTCATCCACTTAATATGAAAATCCATAGTGAAACAACTATGAAAACCATGAAATAAACACACCTTAAATAGTGAAAATAAAAAAATATTATCATTAAATGGGTGTAAAGTTGTTATAAGAAGATTATATAAGGTATTATCGATATTAATATTGTTTTTAAATATATTCGTACGACTCTTTAAACCATTATACATGAGTTTTGAACATGTTTTAATTATGAAAAACCCGAGGTATGTAACTTTTGTTTAAAAATCCTATTTTAAATTTTTATTTTTACAAAATTCAAAAGGAATGTTATTATGATGCAAGTATTCATGTTTTATGATTATTTTTTGGTTTTTGGTAATTGTTTATGATGAAGGGTAGGACCTATATCTCCCTCCAATGCATTGTGTATGTTTATTTTGGAGTTCGACCGTATGGTTACTCCATGTGTAACTACAATGGTTACAAAATAAGGTAGACATGAGGGTTACATTTTAAGGAAACCATGAGGACTAAAACTAATATGTTAGACATGTGGTTTAAAATCATAAATAATTAATACCCCATGTATCCTTTATTTTTTTATTTTTTATTTTGGAAGAAATGGAAACTATTTTAGTAATAGAAACTTTTTATACTTGTGGGAATATATGTTTGAATTATTTCTCAATTCTATGAAACTATAAACTAAAACGATTTTGGGGAATGTAAGAATGTGAATTATAGTTGAATTAACTAGATTATATAATGTTTATGTTCTGGTTTTTATAGTTGGTGTCAGAGTAAGATTTAGATAACGTTATGGGTAAGGATGATGTTAATAGTATACCACAAATTGTTTTTACCCTATGTTTGTGTTGAAATGATATAGAATTTGAGGATTATTAGGTTTCTTCAACTAATATATGTCTGTTCATAATGATTTTCTAATAATAAATTGGTAATATAAATTTGGAAGGTATAGAGAGGATGATATCTTTCCGAATCCATAACCTAGAATTGTGGGAATTGGAACCGAGCAGTTTGTGAGAGTAATGGATCAGTTGAAAAGGCCAATAAATGGTAGTGTAATCAGTGAAAGAGAATAACCAGAGCTACTAAAAATGAAAATAATTATAGTGTAACATTTTATGAGGTAACAACCTCATGCATTCAATGGATACTCAAACCTAATAGTGGATGAAGGGTGGATTAATGCTGTTAAATGATATTTGATGTCATTGTGTCTCGATATAATCAAAATGTTAGTATTGTTATTTTTTATTTTGAAGGTGAAACCAACCAATGTGGGTCAATGGTCAAGAATAATAGAGACAACGAGGAGTTTGAAACCTTAGAATGAGATGATTTTAAAAAAAAATTCCTTAAAAAATATTTTATCTAAGTTGGTTCGACTAATGATGGAAAATAGATTCCTTTAATTGAAATAAAAGGAGGAAGATTCAGTGGCCATTTATGAATAGAACTTCACTTAGTGGAAAAGGAATGCTTCAAATTTTAATCATGATATTTATAGTAAAATCAATATATTTTACTCAAGATTAAATCTAAGATAATAAAGGGCATTGGCCTCATGAGAATTCAAATGTTATGAGAAACATATTCATTGTTCTTAGAGGGTCAAAATAGAGTTTGATGATGATCATGTGTACTTTGAAAACAAGTAGAATAAATGGCACACATGGAAAACAATGGGTAAGAATCATTCAAATAAATATAAAGGTAAAAAGAACCAGTTTCCACTTTTTGGAAAGTATATAAAAAAGTACCCTGTGGAATTCTTTAAAAAATCTGGGAATTTTTTTCAATGTAGGGAGTTTGTATATATGGAATGAGATTGAAATGAAAATTATCTTATGTTTAATTATGATAAGAAAATTATAAATTGTTTTAAATGCAGTGAGATGGGGAATTATTAAAGTAATCACCCAAAGAAAATATTAATAATGAAAAGTGACGAGATTATAAGTATAAAGGTGCAATGAAATAATCTACAACTATATTAGTAGATGTTTGGACATCCAATGAAGTGGTATCAACTACATTTTTTGTTTACTCATATTTTTTTAATGTCTTGTCTGATATGGTGTCTACACATTCCATTATTTCTGATAAAGTTTTTGGTGAATTAAAAATTTCACCACAAGAAATGAAACCAGTACTTATAGTTAAAAAACTTGGGGGAAATAATAAAGAAAAAAGGAATTATAAGAATATTCATGCTGTTTTCTATGGAAAGAAATTACCTGAAAACCTTGTTGTTTTTCCCATTGTGGAGTTTGATGCTATTCTAGGTTTGGATTGGATTTCTGTTTATTAAGAAGAGATTGATTTTAGAGATAAAAAATTTGTTTTTCAGAAAGTTTTTCAGTTTATATATAAGAATGAACCCATAACATAATAAAATATGAGGAAGATGAGATATTTTTTAAAGATAGAAATGAAAGTTATCTTACATGTACTGTTGAAAATAGTGGAACTGTTCAGATTGATGATGTGTTAGTGGTAAATGAATACCATGATGTTTTTACTAATTAGTTTCTCGATATTAAACCAGATCGAGAAGTTTAGTTAACTATTGACTTAGATCTTTATGTGAATACAATCTCAAAACCCCTTTATCAAATGACTTAGGTAGAACTTCTAGAATTGAAAAAACAGTTGTAGGATTTTCTTGATAAAGGATTTACTCACCCTAGAACATCCCTAGGGGGTATTTTTATTTTTTTTTGTTAAAAAGAAATATGGTTCCATGAATATTTTCATTGATTATAGAGCTCTAAATAACATTAATTTTAAGAATAATTATCCACAACCTCATATCGATGACTTCATTGATCATCTCGGGGGAGCTTTGTATTTTTCTAAGATTGAATTGAGATCGGGGTACCATCAGCGGAAGGTGAAATATGACAATATTTCTAAAACATATTTCCAAACTAGATATGGGAATTATGAGTTTGTTGTTATTCCATTTGGATTGATAAATTCACCTACAATATTTATGGATCTTATTTGATTAATAGGTCATTAATGATTATTTGTTAAAAACTTTTTATGGTTATCTATAACACTAACTATGTTATCGTGAAAGGGGGTTAAATTTATTTGGATAAAATAATTCAATGTTTATTTTTTGGAACTAATGTGAAGATTGGTGAATGCTCTAGTTTTGTATTTGCCTTCCAAAAATGGTGAGTTTTTCATTTATAGTCTTTATTCATTAATGATACTTGGTTTCATTATAATGTATAATGATTAGGTAATTGATTATACTTTAATATGGTTGAAACCTCATGAGTTAAATTATCCCACACTTGATTTGAAATGAACATCTATGATTTTTTCCAAAAAAAATTGTGGAAATAATTTTTATGGATCCAAATGTAAAATATATACTGACCATAAAAGTTTAAAGTATATATTCTCTTAAGAGTAATTGAACATGAGTTAGAGAAATTGGATTTAACTGATAAAGGGTTATGTCTGCACGATCAACTACCATCCTGAAATAAGAAAGAAAGTGGAAGATGCCCTGAGTTGAAAACATCAAGCTATATTAACCATGTTACATTTAGAACATGACTGCTTGATTAATGATCTGATGAATTTTGGATTGGAATTTGTTGGTGCAAGAAATTACTATACTTTGTTTCAGGTTTTAGTGTCGTCATCTCTCTCACAATGAATTAAGAAAGCAAAGAAGGAATACCATGAGTTATAGAAAAAGGTATAATTTGTTAAGAGAAGTAATTTTCCTGAATTAAATACTAAAAAATTTTGTGTCTGGATATTTGGAAATAGATTATATGTTACATGTGATTATCAGCTAAAGAAATAATTGTTAAGTGAAGCACATTGTTCTTCATTTTCAGTTCATATTGGAAGAATTAAGATGTATAAATACCATTAACAGTATTAATTGTGGGATGAAATTAAAAGAAACATTGTTGATTTCAATATGAAATTTTTGACATGTCAAGAGGATAAAGTAGAGTGATTATTACCAGGGAGGATGATTCATCCTTTTCCCTTTCTAGTGTAGAAATGAAAAAATATATCAATGGACTTTGTGGTGGGAGTCCCAAATACTTCTCTAGGTAACAATGTGATTTTGGTTATTATTGACCAGCTAGCTTAATGTGCACATTTCCTTCCTTTTCAGGATAATTTATTTTTAGATCAAATTTATTTGTTGTACCTCAAAAATATTGTTATGTTACATGGTGTTCCTCTCTTTATTGTATCTTACTGTGATCCCATGTTCACTTATAATTTTTGTAAATGCCTTTAGATGTTACTAGTAGTAGAATTAAATTTCAGAACCTCTTTTCATCATCAACATAATTGATAAACTGAGTGATCAATTCAGAACATGTAGGACATGATTCGAGTAGGTTCAATTGATTACCAAAGAATTTGTGATCAACATATTTATTTAGATGAGTTTTCTTATAATAACAGTTTTTTTAGTATACAGATTGAACCTTTTGAGGCATTATATGGAAAGAAGTGTGGAACTCCATTATTTTGAAATGAAGATAGGGAAATGATGTTGGTGGGTCTATAATTATTATAAGAAGTGTATTAGAAAGTGAATATGATCACACAACACATGAGTACATCTTAGAGAAGGCAAAAAAGTTATGTAGATAACAGGAGGAAAACACCTTTTTTTCAAGTTAGGTTATCATGTTTACCTTAAAATCTCTCTACAGAGAAGTGGTATTCATTTTTTATAAATGAATGTTATTTCCATGGTTCATTAAACCTTATGAAATCCTGGAGAATTTTGGAATAATTTCTCACCGATTAGCTTTACCTCTGATTTTATCTTTGGAACACAATGTTTTTCATGTTTTGATGTTAAGAAATTATGTGCCAGATTAATCTCATGTTTTGAGCCTAGATGTAGTTCATCTAGAAGAGAAGATTTCTTATAAAGAGAAACCTGTTTAGATTCTTGATCATAGAGACCATGTATTGTGGAATAAGGTAATTCACCATGTTAAGGTTTTGTAGAGAAAACACATTGTTGAAGAAGCAATATGGGAATCTAAAAATGGTATGAGGTAAATATATCCTTACTTGTTTAATAAGTAAATAAAAATTATGAGGATGGAATTTCTAGAAGGTGAGGGGAATGTGGGAACCCAAGTACTTTTAAAAAAATTCCTTTCATTCTAGAATTCAACAGCTAAATTAATTATAAATGTATAATAAAATAAGTGGTATTTATAGAAGTTAAGGAATCTATAATAATAGAATAGTGACATCACATATTGGAGTATAAATAAAATTTATGTATCTTATAAGTGTAATTAGAATATATTTATATCATGGAAAAAGTAAATAAATGTTTTTGAAATGATAAATTAAGTGTTTGGATTTTTATAAGTCATAAATCATTAATTAAAATTTTATAATTAATATTATTATTTAAAAGAAAATATATTCTCATAAAATATTTTCATAAATTAATATTTTTTTATTATGATTATAAGATAATTTCAGGATACCTTAATTAATTTTTTAATGTGTCATTAAATCAGTTATAATTTTAAAATCGGTACTTTTCCGAATAAATTATGATTTTAATTAAAAATTAATATTGCCTATATTTTGAAAATTATTTTCATAAAATGGAGTTAATTTTTAAATTCTACACATTGAAAAATGTTTGGGGTTATTTTTTTGGGATTTTTCAAAAGTACTAGAATTTTTTGTGAATAATAAAATACGGTAATTTATGGTATATATACATTATAAGTTAAATACATTATTACTTTATCCATTTGTGATGTAACCACCGTAATATCAAACTACCATAATTATTTTAATATATTGATTTATAATTCTAAATGTATTAATAGTATTTATCCAAAATAATAAACTAATGAATAAAATAATGAGAAAATACCCATCCCCTCCCATATAAATTACCCCCTCGCCACCTCTTCTCGTCACACCTCCAAAGCAATGTATATTTCATAATTTATACCCAATTACCTTTCCAAGCCCCTTCCCCATGTCCAAGAATGACTGGTCTCCCCAAAAGGACTAAACAAAGGTCCTTAAGGAGGTTCTCAAGGAGGAGAATTAAAAAGGTCAAATCCTCTTTCATTTTCTAAGATTTTCTTTTCAATTTTTTTTCTTTTACTATTATCTCCTCACATACCCTAATACATGTGACATGATAAATCTATTATATTGCATATATTGTAATGTTATTTTCTTAATGGAGTATCCATCATCAAAACTATCTTCTTCTATCTTATTCTAGAAAAATATAGCATCACCTGTGACTTGGTGATTCACCGCCTTCATTGAAGATGAATTTAATTTTTATTTTACAGCCTTCAAGGATGGTCATAAGAATTTCTAAAATAAACCTGATATTAAATAAAATTAAATAAGTTCATGATGGTCATAAAAACTTCTAAAATAAATCAAATCATTTGCATTAGTGTTTCACTAATGAATCTTATTTATATAAAAAATGATATATAGTATCATTTAAACTATTAGAAACATATTAATACCACTTATTTCATATTTTTGTGATTTTAATCAATTGTATAAGAACATCCACAACGAACCAACCACGAAAACTATGAAATAAATGGATTTGATGCAGTAGAAATAACAAAATATTATCATTAAATGGGTGGAAAGTTGTTATAAAAAGATCATATAAGGTATTATAGATTTTAATATAGTTATGTAATATATTAATAGCACTCTTTAAACCACATTAAAGGAGGTTTTAACAATTTTGATGTAATAAAAACCTTATGTAAGATACTTTTATTTAAAAATAATCTTTTAAATATCTATTTTTATAAAATTCAAAAGGAATATTTTTATGATGCAAGTATTCATGTTTTACGATTATTTTATGGTTATATGGAATTGTTTATGATGAATGGTGGGACAAATATCTCCCTATAAAGAATTGGGAATGTTTATCTTGGAGGTCAACCAAATGGTTACTCCAAGTGTAACTATGATTGTTATACCATACAATATCCATGAGGGTTACATTGTATGGTAGCAATGAGGGTTACAAATCATATGGTATCCACAAGGGTTATAATATTAAGTAAGTAATTCCCTAAGTTACTTTTTCAGTTTTATTTATGTTTTCTATTTTTTTTATGTAAATCTCAAGTGTTCACAAAGTAACTATATTATACTTTAAGGGTAAGAAGTATATCTTTGTGAAAATGAATTCAAATGTTTTTAATTTTTCATAGACTAATGGTTTATTTATTTATTTTTATATCCCCTACTCAGATTTTTGTTATCATCCTATGTTTTAAAATGTATTTCATAGGGTTTATGGATGGGTAAGAGAAAATAAGAATCCATACTGAATATTGTGAAGATTTTTCATGGAAATATTTCATGTTTTATTAAAAACTTTTGTGTTATAGAAGAAATTGATTTTGTGTTAGTAGTGCCCACATTGCACTCTTAAGGGTTTATATGTATGAATTATTCCCTAATTATCTAAAAATCTAAACTAAAAAGATTTTTGGGAATGTAAGAAAGTGAATTCTAGTTGAATTGATGGTATTATGTAATGTTTAAGGTTGGGTAATTATATTATTATAATTTCATTAATGATCATATTAACCTTAAAGGTAATCAATACCTTTAAAATTATGTATATAAAATTTGGAGGAATTATTCCTCAAATATGTTTTCCACTAAAACATACACTTTCCATAAATTTCTCTAAATTATCCTTTGTCTTGGTAGCCTCTCATGATATAAAACCTACAAAAATCATTTAAGACTTAAAGTTTATGATCAACCACAATATCATAATTCCATGATGGTATTATTAACTACTAATTTAATTAAGACATGTGTTATTCAAAAATGTAACTCAATCCTTAGATGTTTCATGATTATTATAACTAAAATACCATCGGTAAGAATTATTCAAAAATGAAATTCTTGAATATGAGAACTTCATTTATTTACTTTAACATATTTACATAATTGGTTTAAGGTTTAACCTAAGTCATAAATTGTCATTATCTATTCAAATGCTTCAAAATTATTTGTCAATATATTGTAATTTAGACAAATAATATCCCCTAGGAGTGTCAAACTTGGTGTGTAGTAAGGCATGTTGTCATGTACCAGGTTACGCTTGAGTAAATTCGAACACACCCTTTTCATAGTTTTTACTACTGGGTACATATGTTCTAGAAAAACATCCACTTTTAGTATGTATAAAGGGATGTATTTATAATGAAAACAACATAATATCTACCATACCAAAACTTTAATATGTTCTTCTATACATATCCATAAATTCAATCTTATGGTTATGTTCACTAATCTCTATTTCCCTAAATCTAGTTTCCAAGGTTGCTACTAGACTTCCTTAGATACCAACTATAGTGATCTTGACACCAACATCACAGAGTCGGTGACTACTACTATTATATTAGAATAATATTCAAGGAATCAAATATCGAAAATTGAATAGTTTAACAGTCTTGGTAAATGAGACACATACTTGAGTAACACATTATATTTTAGTTTACAAATTAAAAAATAAATTTTTTTGGATAACATTATTCCATCTAGAATATCCTTTAATATCAATCATAGGAATATTCAGGGATTCCTGGGGAATGGAAAAAAATAATTCTGATCTCAAATGATTAGTAATGGTTATGTACATTAGAATCTATCATGAATTAGTAATAATTATCAATATAGTAAGGTATATAACTAAGAAAACATTCTATTGAGGTATCTGGTTAAGGTATAATCAATATGTAAGGGTAAATTTATAAGTATTGAATCCATTTAAATAACTAGATAAGACACAATTAATATGTAAAGGTAAGTAACTAAGCACACAACCCATTTAAATAACTGAATAAGTCATAATTAGAATATAATGTTAAGAAACATAAAATACATGTCATTTTACCAATAACTTAAAATGAAATGCATACATAGATAATATCATAGTGGGAATCTCTTGGATAATAATATATGAATACTTAATGGTGAAAATTCTTAATTATTTGATATCATGTTTCCCAGAAACATTATATATTTTCATTTAAGAACTATTATCAATAATTTTTAAAAATGATTGGTGTAATCCAATTTAACTGAGTATATCCATATAATTCATCCCAGGGGACTAATGATGCATCAATAGGTTATCAATAACTATTCCCCACCTATATCTGTAGGTCAAAATCATTCCTTAAATATCGAATATTTGATTTTATTGAAGAAAAATGTTCCTTATCATCAAATAATCATATTGAGAAAGTGATACAGATTTATCAATATTTACCCAGTCAAAGAAAAAACTTTAAAAGTAAAAATTGTATGTATGAATGATATAATCTTTAAGGAATAAGAATATACATGATAAATAATATTTATATTTACGGGAAATTGAATACCTAATTGTTATAGGAAAGTGATTATTTCAAAATGAAACAAACACTTGAATTCTAATAGTGTCCTTGGTAAAAATAATCACAATCCATCAAAATGAAGATTAGACCCATACCCACTAGAGTAAGAATAAAGGGTTTTTTTATTTATGAATATAAATACCATAAAATAATATAAAATAATTTATTAAAGAAAATTTAATTTTCATTTTGAAAAAACATTTTGAAAGTCCATTTTGATGAAAATTAATTTTTAAAACATTTTCTTTAAAAGGAATCACATAAATTTATAAAGTAATATTCAAATAAATTATGTTATTAATATTGTGTATTTATAAATATGTAATAAAAGTAAAAATGACATTCCTTTTCACAATAAAAATGTTAGAAAATTTCCTTACATAAAAAACTAAAAGAAGATTCCTTTCACATTTTCAGTAAAAGAGAAGTGGTCATTTTTTTGGAAAAAGAAATTGTATGAATTTGATTTTCTTATAAAGAATAGAAATTATTTATAATAAATTTGATAAATCATTTTGAAAAGGTTAAAAACATTTTTTAATTTTTTTAGAAAGCGTTCTTTTGGAAGAAAACAGATTTCCAACTAAAGAGATAAATGAAGTCATATTTTATTAAAAAAAATTTCTAGAACATTTTATGTACCAAAGAGTTAAAATATGGTAACGTCACTTGAAAATATTCTTCATTACCAATTTATAATGAAATTAAATGGTTTTATTTGGAAATTGTCAAATAATATCCTTCAAATGAAATTTAAGAGTAAATAATCTCGGTTAGAATGATATTTTGAAATAAGCAATTATAATGATCATAATGTTGAAGTGAGTATTAATAGATGGATAAGATATATTTTTCAACCTTAAATAAACATAATAGAAGATTAAATACAATAAAAGGTAATTAATTGTCATTATACACATATTCTTATTTTGAAATAATCAATGAATTAGAGGATTAACCCACTGAACATAATTTGAGTTAAGAAATCCCATACCATACACTCCATTTAGGATGAGCATGATTTAACCTCATATGTATTGATTTTAACCATGTTATTAACTTATAAAATAACTATATTAATATTTATAATATCTAATATAATTTTTTATATAATCTTATTACTTGTTTGATAATGATCTTTCATTATTTTCATTGTTTCAGGTGTTAATTGCGTTTTTTTCTTCATGCATGTTTCTCCATAAAAGATCCTATTCTTTCCCATACTATATAGTTATAATATATCCATAATAATAATCAGGAAATAATTATAATATTACTACTTTAATTATAATTATATATCATCATTTTGTGTGGTGATTAAAAGAGGGTCACATCAATTTGTGAATACAGTAGTTCACACTTACCCAAACTACATTATCACATTTAAATGAGTGAAAATGAATGAAATATAATGATATATATTAATTTGATGAATGATAAATATGTTATGAATATAATTATTATTTAATTTATATCATATAAAAAAATTTACATTATCTTTATAACCTTCCATGTGAAGCATTAGTGGAAGACGAATCTCATCGCTTTGTGAGGTGATAGTCAACCATACAAATGAGAGACGTTATCATATCTCCAATGAAATGGAATTTTAAATGATACATATGATATAGTTACTTCATAGGTATAATTATTTTATCTATATCATATATATAATTTAGATACATCATCATACCCAATCTTGAGAGGTGGTAATGTAAAATGAATGACATCGGTTCGTGAGGTGGTAGTTTGTCGTACACACAAACAATGATTTTATAACCCATTTGATGGAAGTTTGTGAGGTTGTAGGTATTACCATCAACAAAACAAAAAATAAATATATGTAACATACTAAGTTTTTTATATCATCATGTTTTGAATATAATTGAAGGAGGTGTATAAGGAAATAAAATGAAGATGCTTGTTGAAGAAAAATACCACTCCTTCAGGTATCCTCCTCAGGTTCTCACTAAAACCATGAAAGGTTGGATTTATACCCAAAATAAGGATTATAGTATGAATTAAGGGAGGTTATGAAGTAATTTGGGAAGTTCTTGTTTGAAAAAGTGGTTTGAAAGTGTGAACAATTGGAGAGAATGAGTTCCATTTTAAAGTTGAGGTGGTGTGACATTCTTATAAATAATCAAAAGTCTTAACTATTGGTAGGTATAAATTAATTAATGTGGATCCAATACTGATAATAAAGACTTAGAAGTATTATATGGTTGATAAAAATCTCCACCACACAATAAAACAAAAGTTTTAAACATTTCAATCCATAACATCTAAGCTTCCCTATATTTACAATTTTGTTTTTCCACTACGTTAATAAGTTTTAAAACCTGGGTAATTTTTAAATCAAGAAACAATTAAGGTGAGAATTATTAGATAATTTGGACCCACAGATACTATATATGATATATTATTTATAAATTATAATTCCGATGTGTGTTGGGAATTAATTTTAACTTATGCACACGGAACACGCAAAAACACCTCTTTAACTTTAATCAAGATGACCTTGTTTTTACTATTTAATAGTCAATATAATCATTATTATTGAAAAAAATGTTCCATGAATGGTCCATATTTTATATTTATTAATATTGAAAAATTACTTGAAAAAATATAATATTTTTAATAATTATAAATCTATTAATAAAATATAATTTATTATAAAATAAAATTAATTTCAATTTTGATAGTATTCATTTAATATGAATTTAAAAATATCAAGAAATTAGTGTAATTATAATATATTATGTTAAAAAATATATTAAACTATATATTCTTTTATATAAATAATGTAAAATAATAATTCATTCCAAAAATTAAGTTTAGCATATTAGAGATTATAAATTATTATGATTCAAAATATTGGAACATTTTTTACAAATTAAATTCATATTAGTTGAAAAATTTATTTCAAAATTAATCATGTACACGCCATGAGAAAATAGGTTTTTAAAGCGAAAATGATCAAAAGTTTTCAAAGTTTTTATATCTAAATTCCATATAAAAATGGTTCCAATGACTTAAATTATATTAATAGATGTATAATTGAAAAAATTTTACTTTTTAACCTATTAAAAATATTATTTATCTTAATAATTTATTTAAACAAAAATATTTTTTGGAATTAAAATTCAGTATTTTTTACTATTCATCAAAAAATGGAACTTTTTAGAAAAACCACATAAATTCACTCTAATATAATTTCAATATTTTAATTTTGAAAATAAATTTTATTTCTTAAAATTAATTTGATAAAAGTGTTAAAATAAACTTTAAATTATATGTGTAAACCATGACTAATCCATCTTTTAGAAAAATGCAATTTTTTAAAAAACATTTTTTCTTTTAAATAATACTTATTTTATCACTAATAAATAGATAATTAATAAACATATGTAAACTATATATATTTTTAATTTAGTTAATACTATTCATTCCTACCAACTAATTATTAGGAGATAACTATCATATTAAATAATAATATTAATAGTATAACATTGTTCAGTAAAACTTGGTCTTGCATGTAACACAGACTATCAAAGAAAATGATTGTTCACTATATCATAATATATCAAATAAATTAAATTTATGTTGATGGAAGTATATTTTCGACTATTGGGGTGTTATATTATCTTCTAATCTTGGGTTTTCAAGTCAGATACTATATTTAAAAAAAATTTACTCTTTTATAATTTCATGGTGTTACAAGCTTCTTGAGTTCTCTATTATTTTTATCCAATTTCAGCTAATTATAATTAGGGATTTGATTCCAATTCAATAATTTAATGGTGTAATTCGGTCTAGATGATGAGGATTTGTTATATATTAACTTTATGTTTATCTAAAATGATGAACACTCAGTATTGATTCCATTTTTGGGTGTGGTAAGCCACTACCCTAGAACTACATTGGTTTTCCAGCATGTTGGGATAGAACTGGCACATGATTTGATGTTGGATTTTTGGAACTTCTTATCCAGTAGGTTTGGGTGTAATCTGTGAGTGCTCTACACCACATCACTCAAGATATCTGGGATGTTATGTTGTCTAGTGAGTTATCCCTCATTTTTTAGTCAATTAATAACTATATATTAATTTGATAAATTAATTATAATTTGATAAATTAATTATAATTTGTTTAAAATTAATATATACACTTAATGGTTGAGTTTGAGGACTCATGATCAAGTATTTTTTATTGGTGATCACTCATCCATGGATATAGTGGGAACTCATAGTGGATAAATCCATTTTTAGGTATATGATTTTCAATATAACTTCTTTATATATGTTTCGATTATTTGATGTTTTATAGATGTGGTAGGGAGGGTGAGAGTTTCCTGCTATTAAGCCATGAATGGATTCCCCTCGAGATTCAAGGATAGTTTTTCCTCCAAGTCTACTCTTGGAAGTTATGGATTTATTATATAGCTATTTATGGTTAAATATCCTATGTAAGGGTCTTGGTTATAATTACATGGAGGCATGTGATATGTTATTTCTTAACATATGGCCTTTATGATCATAGAGGATCAAAAAGTGGTAAGTAGTGGTCACTTTTTTTGGTGGATAGTGGTTGGAATATTTTATTGCTATATATTTTTCCATGTGAGATATGGTCTTTTCTAGGTATGTGGGAATAACTCAGGTTAGAACTAAAGTAAGTTACTTTATCTAGTTAGTGATGAGTTAGATTAACTAGATCATGGTAGCTCTCTTTAACTTTTAAGTAGTGTACATGATTAATTATGGATATGATGCCTTGTAAAGTTGTGTTATAGTTATATAATTAAACTGAGATGGTTCCATGTCCCTTGATTTTATTGCGATCATGATATGGTATTCCTAAGTATTCCTTAGTGATAAAAACTCATGTGTTAGTTAGGCTAATTGGGGATCTACCCTTTGTTATTAGACTTTTTTATAATAAGTGATGTTATGTTATGAACCTTATGGGGTGGATAGCTATATGATATCTTGATACCTCTTGTTGGAGGACATTCATGAGGTACATGTTCTAGGTATGGTCATCGTAGGTGCAAGTAGACTGGTGAGAAATTGCTTAAGTGAGACTGATGCCAAGGTTAAAAACTTCTTCACTGTAGATATTGTTGAACCTTAAGTGTTAATATTTCTTTTATAATATATGTGTTAAAATATATAGGTTTGGTTGATAATTCTTTTGTGAATATATGTAATTTTGGAATAGGTTTGCATTAGATTCCAGTCATGATGACGTAGGTGGTACAAGAAGCGGTGATGCTTAAAGGATTGTTATGGATTTATCCGTATATGATTCATAAGGTTGATTTAGTAGTTTATTTAATTCATAATAAGGGTACTGTTGAAGAAATTATTTCAGGAGGAAATAAAAATATATATGAGTAAAGTGGAAGTTTTTACCAATGTGTTAGGAACATTGGTGTTATTACAATGTTTTATGTTGAATGGAGAGTATCAATTTCGAAAAGGCTCAACTATATATGATATATTTCTAGTATCTTCTTCTTATTCATATGATACATTTCTTGACACGTAATCATCTACTTATGAGTCACTTCTTATTACTGTATCTGTGGTTGAATCTTATGAGAGGCACTTGTTTTAGAAAAAAAATTGAATATTACAGGAAAAAAGGGTTCCGACCCTCAATTTAGAATCTCCCAAGAACAAAAATATCATAGGGATTGTCCGAGAATTAAGAAAAGGTAGAGAGGATATATGTGAATTAAAATATTGTTTCCTCAATCATACAAAAGCATAAAAAGCATTGGGGGGGGGTGAATAGAAAGAGAGTTAGCATATAAGGCAACACGGTTGACCCTTTGGGCAATGCATACCTAATGGATTTGTTCTTTGTTCTATAATTAAACCATGATAAATCAATTAAGTGACTAATAATTGAAAATATTATATGGGATGAGGTTTTATAATGACACAATTCATCATTTGAGTAAAATATGCATGAGGTATTTTAAATCAAACTATAAAATCACCCATCAACTTCCACCTCACACACCTAGTTTCCTAAAACTATAGGATATATTTTCTATGGAAGCTATAATTCATGGGACTTTTTAATCCCCATAGAGGGGTGATGAATCTATAAATATCATGGGAATAGTTGACACCATTAAAACTAAGTTATGATCTAGTGGTTTTATGTAAATGTGTGGGTTACATCATGGATATTATGAAGGAATAATCATGTACTACTCTTCTAGTAAATACTGAGTATGATTTTAATTCATGAAATAAAATTAGATTAATTAGTTTTTGAGTGTATTTTTATGAGTGGATCAATATTTTAGTGACTTCTGAGTGCGTACGAGTCACTAGTATATCTATATAAAAGTTTTATGGGAAAGGTTTTGTGATATTTCTGGATGATTTTTTCCCTAAAAAAAGACGATGCTTTATATATTCTTAAATGACTCAAACATAATTATTGATGTAATAATATTGATTTAAACTACTAAGGATATAATTTTTAAATTAATATTATATTATTCATCTTGAATAGAAGAGTTTTATAATGAATTGTTTCATACTGGAAGAGTATCGAGTACAATAGGAAACTTTAGATATTATCTATTATAGTAAAACTTAGTTATGATGGCATAATATTTTTTTAGTTTTGAACACTATTATGAATTAATACCATAATACTCAAAGAAGACTTTTTTATCAGTTTCTTATTTTTTAAATATCAAAATTATTTCATAGAAAAATATTTAAAAACATAAGACTAAGATGGATAAATATTTAAATAAAAACATATTTTGATCTATGAAATTATAGGAGGTTTCCATATTTTAACTATAAAAAGATATTCCCATGTTTAGTTTCTATTTCTGTTTAAAAATAAAAAATCCTTCAAAAGGAGAGATCAAATAATTTACCATCTTTTGATATATATACACATTGAGAGAGAGGGAACCTACAAAATCCTGAAGATCTGTTTCCATTGAAGGAATAATATGGTCATAAACATGTCTAACAGTTGAAGGTAGAGTAGATTTATGTTGTGTATTATAAACAAGTATAATCTAGCCACAAAATTGGATGATTTAATGTGTTCCAATCTTATTCTGGAAAGTAGAAAACTTAGTGATTATTAAATTGTCCTCTAGTGAAGAAGAATGGAATTTCATGAAATCTCATGGAATGATGGGGACTTTATTCAAAGATGAGTTTAAAGATTTACTATAATCTAGAAACCTATTGTTCAAAGTTTTATATCCACAATTTGTACATCTTCAAAAATATGTGATATTATTTTTTTCTAGAATACTAACTCATTTTACCATTGGATCAGTAAGTTAAGAAAGGAGTGTGAGGTATTGAGATTTTGTTGGAAATGATTCAACTCAAAACCATTGTAGGGGTAGTGACCCTAGAAAGGATAGATGCTTCCTAAACCCACTATTTTTCAATTATTTTTTTGATTTATGGCTCAATAAGACTCTATCAATCACATTATACATGGATTAGCCAGTTTAGGTAAACCAAGTAAAAATAATATGTGTCTTGTGTAATTTTACTTCCTTTACATTCCAAACAATAAAAATCAATAAATCTAGATAAATAAATCAAAATAGAAATATATTAAGGGAGAATTAGAATTACATAAATAATTAAATAATTATTAAAAAAAGTGAAAAAACAATTGACCCTTATAACTAAGAGTAAAATATCACCTAGGGATATAAGAGAATTAAAAAAGTTTTTCTTATGGAAAATATTACACACCTTGATTCATGTTCCTATTAGGTTATCTCTCACTTAATCCCCTTTTGTGCATAGAAATTATTATTATAGCATATGCTACTTTTATTGGATTTATTTCTCTTACTTTATCTTATTTATGGAAAAAATTTATTTTGTGGTGATTTTTTATCTAATAGAAGTCAATTTTTTGTCTGGAATTAAATTAATATAATACTTGGAGGATCATGTTAGAGTAACTCATGAATTAGGTGTCTCTTTAAATTTTTTATTTGTAGGAAAATAGTAGTTTTTAAAATGTATGAAATAAATATAGAGATGGATTCCACAACAAAAAATGAATTAAGAAATTTACTCGAAGAGGTTTTCTCATGAATATATCTCTTCAAATGTTTTTAAGTATATTTTGATGAAGTTATAAGACTTTTATGGAAAATTAACAATGAAAAAATAATCATTCAAAACTGATGATGAGGAAATATTGAACAAAGTTGGTGAATAATACTTCATGTCTAAACTAATGAAGAATAAGAGGAAAAAGAAAATAAGTCTTGTAAAAGGTTTAACATGATAAATAAGGTATAAAATCATGAATATATTGTTTTATCTATTTCTAACCATGGTGTATAATTTTCTTGTATATTAGAATGTTCATATTCTCCCCTGATATTGAAAATAAGTAACTCTGAAGGGTAATTTCCAACACTATTAGGGTGCTAATCGGGATGTTTTCTATACAACTACTAAGAAGAGATAAAATCTTTACTAGATAAGGTGGAATAATAAGAGGTTATGGTAAGAAATATCCGGAATTCATTAAAGATATATGAATATCATAAAATAGGATAGAAAGTGTTAAAGGTACATTAGACTATGATATGGAGAATATGGGTGAAAAATGGAATACTAGAGTCATTTTATTAAAGATATTTTATAATAGAAAAATAATTACATGGGATTAGAGAAGTTAAATTCAAGTATCACTCCACTCAAACCACAAATTGATAAAGGAATAAAATTCAATATACTAGATGCCTCAAGTATGTGTTAACTAGAAATCTATCTAAAAAGAAATATGAAAAGGCTAAAAAAATTGTGACAAAGATCAGTTATTTAATGTTTGAAATAAGGTGGAGTTCCCCTTTATAAAATAATAAATAAATAAAATATTTATAAATACATATATCATATTGGGAGATTAAAGTTATACTTTTTTCATACATGAAATAAAATTTAATAAAATAAAAGAAGATACAAAATGGTATTTTTAATGAAATTTGACACACAACATGGGTGTGTGTCAAGAGGGACAATGACTATATGAAAAAATAACACCTATTATGTTAACATATAAATAACATGGAGACCAAATAATGTATTATTTATATAGTTTATGCTTTATATGTTTTAATACCAATCATTTGGAAGGGAATTATAGTAGAATGAATATAAGAAATATTTTAAGGAGCCTCTCCACTCATATGATATTCATGGCTGGGGTATTTCCAAGAAATAATATTTTTTTTGCTAAAATATTGGATTAATATTTTAGACAATAAATATAGAGTTCAATAAATGGTTCGTTAAGTAAATAAGTTACTTTACTCACAATAATATTCTTTAGAAGAATAAAGATATATGTGGAAGAAAAAATTAAGGATTTTCTTATGTTGGGATTAAAATTTAAGGGCATAAAAATAAGTAACCACTATATAATAATACGTTTTAGGTGTATATCAAGGTCGCCATAGAATTAGTAAGCCTAATTGAACTCACATAATCCCCTCAAATGAAAGAGATGAAGACTGGTGAAATAGTCTTATAATAGAAAAAGAAGAATGATGGAGTAATCAGTGGTATGAAATCAAAATAAGAAAAATTCTCAAGTGGGGGTAGTCTCATAAAGTATATGGAGCCCTCACCAAGAGAGGATAAGTCTAAGGAAAACATAAGAGTTGATGTTTTCCTATGTGTAGTCACACATAGAAGAGACACATGTATGAAATTGAAGTGGATCACTATTAGTGATGATCAATAAGTGTTAGAGGTTAATGAGATGTTTCAATTCATTTCCTTATATCAAAAAGAGTTAAAGGAATGTTTTAAGATGAAGGGTTGGTCTACCAAGACTAACAATATTTCTCAACATTTAAAAATATTAGGATCCCCTATTCTAATGTAATAATTTTTGTAACTGATTATAGCATGGTGAATAATTTATATGGAGATAAAATACATGATCTCGATATGTTAACTACAAATAAGAAATTTAATGGAGATAATTTCTGATTGGATTGTAGAAAACTCATACCCAAAGGTTCATCAATCCATCACTATGTTCTTCAAGAAAAATATAAATGCAGCATTAAATGGTGAAGTTCCTTGATAAAATGGAGGACAACATTAACGATCCCGATGAAATATGGTATATTAAGATATATCAAGCACAATCATTTATATCATAATAAATTTATCTTTCTAAATGTGATTTTGGGCCATGAGATAAGTAAAATTGGTCCAATAAAGGATAAAAATAGATTGGAGTAGCAGAATGAATGAATTTCATATTTATTTGTTGACATCATAACAATTGGTACCTATTTTTGGTTATAATAGATGTTAGAAATTCACTAATAGTAGAAGTTACTCTTAGTAAATGGCATCAAAATATTTTAATAACATTTTACCAAATATAATGTTTCAATTAAATGAGGTGTTGGAAACAAATTTCCAAATGATGCTCAACCTTATGCATAAATGAATAAACATATATAGGTTTAGATGAAGTGGATTAAAATAAGTATCATTTTTTTCAATAATTAATATTATTCTTATACTAATTTCATTGTTTTTTATTTTCAAATTGTTTTTTGGTATTGTAGTTGAGATCACAGGTCTTGTTGGAAAGATTCAAAGCTCAATTGGTATGGGTTTTTTGGTGTGAGTGAGTGACAATAGACAAATTTGAGAGTCTTATATTGAAAAATAATTTACAAAATTGTTATTTGATTTATTAGTTTTAAATTATTCATTATTAACTCAAATTTTATGTGGTTATTTTACTCTATATAATTCTTGGATTAAATTAAGTAGTATTAGAGAAAATGTTATAGATTTTTAGAAGTGTAAATATTAAAATCAAATTGACTACCCAGTTATTTTGAAGCTAGATTAGTAAGGGATTAAAAATGGTAAATAGAACTACTGAAATTCAGATATATTTAAAATTAATGAATATGTTCCCAAAAATTCAGAAATTAAGGGAATGTATAATATTATATAAAAACCCTCTTTTATTTTCATGAAAAAGGGGGAGTTATGAAGACGTTTTTTTCTCTATAGGAAATTCAAAACAAAGTAATAGAAAATTTTAAGTTTAATATATTTAGATTTGATGGTGTTTATTTCATTAAAAATTGAGGATAAATTATTCACCGTAAATCTAAATTTTCATTGAAGATTTAAGAACCATTGAATTTGGTGAAGGTTTATTTTGTGAAGTTGGATTTAAATTTATACTGCCTAAATATATGGGTGGGGGGTTATGAACATAAGGGTTTATTTTTAATTTTTTAACTTTATATATGTTCAAATTAAATGTTTTGATTACTATATTTGTTTTTAAAATTTTATGTTATATTGGAAGGAGTTAGAATTGAATGTCATGGTTGATAAGGAGTATGTTAGAGAATATGGTGATCCTTAGAGGATTTCCATAGATTCATCATTATTAGACTCAACAGTGTGAGTAGGCATTGGATATCATGACATATAAGGTAGTTTTTAAAGAAGTTATTTCTAAAAAAATAAAACTATATATGAGAAAGATAGAAGTTATGAAAAAGTTGTTTGGAGTGTTGGGGTTGTTTCCAAGATTTATGTTTCTTAGAGAGTATAAAATTGTGAAAGGATGGACTACACATGAGTTTTTCTCATACCGAACTTTATATACATATGATTCATTCCCAACCACATCATCATCTATGTATGAGTCTCTACAAACTTGTGTATGTGTGGTTGATTCTTTTGAGAAGATTTGATTTGGAAAAAAAACATTAATGATTTATATATGAAACAAATATCTACCAACCAACAAGATATAATAATCATTGAATCAAAAAAATCATTAAAAATGGTTGGTGAGGATAAATGTGAAAGTTTATTCTTCCTACAAATGATGAAAAAACATAAATAGAACAGAGTATCACATAGAAAGAGACCTAGTGTATACGGTGACACATTGAAAATTTTAGGAGATGCAACCCTAAGATATTTTTTTGGAGATCTAATGGTGTGAAAATACTAATAATAAAGTCATTTCCTGAGGGGAAAACTGATTTGGGAAAACATTTAATAAATACAAAATTCATTATTTGATTAAAACACATGCATGAGAATTTAATTAAATAACTACATCACCCATAATCTTCAGCCTTACGTTGTTCTTGGTTTCTCACACCATATGATCTATAATTCATGGGATTTTTTATCCATTAGAAAGTTTAGGATACATGCTTGATCATCGGAACCCTATGAAACTGTTAAAAATAATATAAAATATATAGGCTCATCGTAAAGTAATGGGTTGAGCCACAAATGTTCAGAAGTAATAATCAAGTACAAGCTATATTTTAATGACTGATTTTGATATATTTTTTAGTAATCACATATTAGTAGTCTATGTAACAGTGTTTTCAGATGATAAGATTAATTTTTAAGTGACTAATGCATTCATACTAGTCACTAGGACATATATATAAGAGACCTTTGGGAAAATTATTATGATATTTCTAGAGGATTGGTACTCCAAAAATAAAAACATGCTTATTATTTTATTAAATGATTCAAATATCACAGTTATGAGAATTATCACGATTCAAGTTTCTAGTGTTTACATTTATAAATGAAGAAGATATTATGTTCCATAGAGACAAGTGTGATATTGTGAATTGTTTCCTGGGTGAGGAGTCCCATGTCACATGGAAAACTTTATAAATTTTATATTTTAATCAATAATTAATTATTATGGGGTGGGATTTATTGATCTTTATAATCCATGCGGATTTTAGATTATGTAAATAAAAGTAGGAGTGTCTCTAGGATTTACATATTTTTAAAATAGAAAATATTTAATACATAGATATTAAAAAATATAGATTGATAATATTAGAAATTTAAATAAATAAATGATTTAATGTAATGATAATAGATGAGATTTCTAAATTTAAAATATTTAAAACGAACTGATGTTGATTTTTTTGTTTCTCTATAACAATAATAGAATGTAAAAGAAGAAGGGATCGACTAAACTGCTCTTCCGTAATATAAATTCATTTAGAGAGAGAAGGAAACTAAAAATTCATGGAGATTATTTCCCAATGGAAGAAGGAAGAATATATTTACTATTATGTCTAGTTTTAAAATGTTGTGTAGATTTCTATAATGTAGTAATGTGAGGATATTCTAGCCATAACACTAAAAGGTTAAATGTGTTCGATTCTGTCACGACCCGTACCCTGGGGCCCATGATGTGACTACGCCAAGCCCAACTTCCATAGGCCAGGGGTTATCGACTAGCACCAGAAAGGAATATCTCTAAAAGGGGAATGCATTGCCTTTAAAACAGTACAGACATACAACCCAAGAACACAACAAGATGCAACAACGAAGTAAAAATGACGTAGTAAAGGTGAGTACTGAAAGTAAATGGGTCGGTATACAAGCCTAACTTAAAGCTACAACTACAACTAAAAACAAAAAATAGCTCCTAGAATTTTCCACTGAGGATACTACCTGAAGGGTAGGTACTACTTGTCTCCACTACACTTCACGTTAGCTAATCTCCTATATGTACTGTCTGGTCCTGGCTCCCTCAAGTATCTGCCAAGCTGCTCGTCATCTGCACAAGACACAATAAGGTGCGGGTGAAGCCCGTGCATGGGTGACTATAACAATATCCAGTAGGGACCCTGAGACCCCCAAAGGTCTCTCATAATTACACAAAGGAAAAACCACAAAGCTTGATATCAATCACGAATCACAGAGCAATAGACCCAACTCAAACCATGTATAAGTAAAGAACAAAAGTAAAAAAATTTAGTCAAGAAGCTAGATCTTCTTAATCTATCGAGAGGCACTACTATTGACCATACAGAGTCTGGACCATAAAGGATCGATTGGTACTAACCCCTGCAATACCCACACAGAATATGACCTGCCCAGAGTCGGTATGGGTGGACCCACACAGGATTGCTGAGCGATGACCCACAGAGGATCTGACCCACACAAAATCGGTATGCGCTGACCTAGACTGGATCACTAAGCACTGACCCACATAGGATCTTACCCACACAATATTGGTAAGTGATGACCCACATAGGAATGCTCGGTACTAACTTTCGTATGATCTACCTATAACCTTTTCCTGATTACCAGCCATTGGATTATTGCTCATAGCACGCTTGATTCTAGGAGAACTGCTTCTCAATCCATTGGTCATAATTCTACTGGAACTAAGTTCCATAAAAAATTAACCTGATGATCCATCATGTTATAAGGGTTCCAATGAAACAGACAACGCGTCAACTGGATGTCCGGTCTGTTAGTTATTAGCCTTTTAGTGTCGAGGGCCTGATTGGATTCGGAGTCGATCCAACCTGGACATACTACAACTTTATCCAAAAATCTCGTGGAGCATCTCAAATGTATCGTATCACTCCATAGATCCCAGCACCATAGACGGTTCATCAATCAGATGTCTGGTTTACAAGTTACGACCTTTTATGCATTTTCGAGCCTGAGAGTAGTTCGGGTCTAGTCCGACCCGGTCAGAAAAAATCCGGCCTAACACGGTCTGGGTCCTGCCTGGCCCAGATTCAACCAACCTGGACTAGTCCACAGTAGGCTCTGCTCACTAGCCCGTAGACCGACCTGGCCATCCGGATAGGCACGGTCTGCCGGGCGACGTGGTCCAACCAGCTGGTGTGCCCCGTGTGGGGCAGACAGTCCACCTACCGAAGGACTCAAAGGAGATGTTTGAACCCCCCTTAAATTAGCAGCGCCACATGGAAGCACCACGTGGTGCCTTCAAGTGGTCCATGGAGCCCATGGGATTCCGATACCCCTACCTTCACCGCGGCTTCGAGCAGCGGCTTCCTTCAACGCGGCGTGCGGCGACGTGTCCCCTCCGCCTTCGTGGATGAACGAGGGCTGACCACATTCTCCTGCCACTGCGGCATGATGCTGAAGATCCCCTTTGCAACGTACTATCGTGAACCGCCTAATTCTATAATGTCCAGTCGAATCCGACCACCGCTGTCACTTTTCGACACCGGTTTCCAGCACCGACGAATCTTCAGCAGGACTTCGGCGATGCTCTGGAGCTCCCTTTCCACTCCTGACTATGCCTATGGGTCTCCCCGACTTCCGTTGTCATAGAATTACCATCTATCTTGGGTTTCTATCAAATTGGGAAATCCATCCCTAAAGAACGCAATGCAAAACTAGCGGTGGAGGGTCCAGAATGTGTTCGTTTGGCACTCTCCCTCTGGATTAGCATTATAACAAGTGGGGGTAAATTATACGTCACAATAAAAATAATGATGAACATGTTCAAATCCACTGCATCGACCACCCAAAAATTCATTAACCAAGAGAATAAGTGGGAATTTCTTAAATTAGAGGACAACCCCTACTTCAAGATCCATTGGAGGTGCTGCAGTTGCCGAGGGAGGTGCATCCACATTGGTTGGAATCATCAGGATTCATCAATCTCATATCATTTCCACCTGAGCTTCCATCCTCTATCGGTGGATGTTTCCACAGAACTTCACTGGAGTTTCCATGCTTGAAGAAGCCATTCCAAAACCCCACCATGAGCACCATTTAAATAGGGGTAAAGGTGTGTAACACATTGATGAATTAATGAGATTCATTAAATGAATTAAATAACCTGTTTTAATTCACAATGGTGGAGTTACGCAGTTGACGAGTCAAGCCATTAATTGCCTTGACAAGTTACCGGTATCACCACCTCCACTTATCCATTGGAGAAAAATAAAATAAAATTACAATTTCATGTTATTTTAATTTTCATCAAAAAGTCCAAAAAACTAACCTTTTTTCCTGACCTACTGCGGTCGAAGGGAAGCCTCCCTTAAGAGAATTTTGGTGCAGTGGATTCAACGGTACCCTAATAACTTTAATCTGACCACCGGTTCAAAAGATATAAAAAGCTGCCCATGCATTTACTGAATGTATTTTTTAAAAATTCAAAATATTAATTCCATGCACACTGGGCCTTGAAATCACGTAACGTAAATTTTCACAGACTTGTAATAATTCCAAATAATTTGTTAAAAAAATTACAAGGAATTTCTGGGTCTTTACATTCTACCCACCTTATGTCTTTTCATACCCAAAAGTTACCAAAAAATTAGGGGAAAAAATTGGGGTACTAAGAATGCATATGAGCCTCCCACTCCCATGTGCTCTCATAGAGATTCTGTACTACCAACAAACTCACACTAGAGGAATCGGCTATCCATGGAGGACCCTCTCTTTCTGATCATCTATCTCCATCGGGAACTCCACAAATGTCACCCCATCATCGATTTCCAGCTCGACCTAGTCGATAACATGTGATGGATCATGCACGTATCTCCTCAACTGTGACATGTGGAATACATTATATACTTAGTGCATCTGTGGGGGCAGAGATAGATGGTACCACACCTCACATACTCTGCTAAGTATCTAGAAAGGTCTAATGAACATTAGAGATAGCTTGCCACCAAGGCCAAAACTCTGTAATCCTTGTCAGGGTGAGACCCGTAGGAAGACATGGCCACCCCACTTAAACTTCAAGGGTCTCCATATCCTATCAGCTTAAGAATTCTGCCAGATCTGTGCAGTCTTCATCCGCACCTAGATGACATGCACCTTCTCTGTGGTATCCTATACCAACTCTGGACCCATAAGTGCTGAATCCCCTGGGTCTATCCAATAAAGAGGTGATATGCATGGTCATCTGTAGAAGGCTTCAAACGGTGACATGCCTATGATGGAGTGATAACTGTTGTTATATATAGAAACCACTAGTGGTAGGTGGTCCTCCTAATTGTGTCCAAAATCGAGGACAAAAGCATGAAGCATGTCCTTGAGTGTCTATATGGTCCACTCCGTCTAACTATCTGTCAGAGGGTGGAAGGCAGTTCTCAAGCGTATCTGAGTTCCGAACACCTCCTGAAATCCCTTCCACAAGCGAGATGTAAAATTTCCGTTGCGATCTGAGACGATCGGTGATGGCACTCCGTGAAGTCGCACCATATCCTACGCGTAGAGGCGTTACATTCCCTATACTGATCCCTACTCTCGAATGGGTAGGAAGTGGGTCGACTTGGTGAGTCAGTAAATGATCACCCAGATTGTATCATGGACCCTAGATGTATATGGTGGCCTTGTCATGAAGTCCATAGAGATACCATCCCACTTATACTCTGGTACATCAAGTGGTTGAACTAAGCCTACTGGTACCTGAGGCTTAATGTTCACCTACTGACAAGTGAGACATCAGGATACAAACTCTGCCACTGATTTCTTCATCATTGGCCTCCAGTACTGATGCCGGAGGTCTTGGTATATCTTCAACACTCTTGTATGTTCTGCTAAAGGGAATGTATGGAACTTTCTCAACACCTCCGGTCGAAGCATCACTGGTACAATGGTGTGTTCTCCAAAATGAACTATGTGATCTCCACATTTAAAAAATTCATTAGGATACTGTCCTGAGGATATCTGAGAACGTCAGGCCTCACAGTCAATGCCCCCAAGCAGTGCCTCCCAAACTCACTGAAGAAGTGGGGGAGTGACTATCATATACTAGAGGTAAGCTGATTCATCTCTATCCACGAAGGATATATGCAACGCAGCTAGCTCTTATTTTGCCTAACTCATCAGCAGTAGACCAGACCTCCTGCTAAGTGTGTCTGCCTTTACATTCCCCTTTCTGGGAGTATCGGCTATCTCAAAGTCATAGTCAGAGAGGAACTCTATCCATCGTCAATGTATCAAGTTCAGGTTCTTCTATGAGAAGATATACCTGAAACTCTTGTGATCAGAGTAGACTATAAACCATTCACCCTTCATCTAGTGTCGCCACATCTTCAGTGTAATGACCACTGCTGCTAACTCTAGGTCATGGGTAGAATAGTTATGCTCATGCTGTCTCAAATGCTATGATCTGTAGACGATCACTTCTCACTCTTGCATTAGGAAACAACCTTTTCTGGTCCCTGATGCATCGCAGTAGACTACATACCCAATGCCCTCTTCTAGTATCCTCTAGACGGGGGAACTCATTAGTCTCTACCTCAACTCCTGAAAACTCTGTTGTCACTTCTATATCCACAAGAATGGTTTCCCCTTCTTCTTCAAGGATGAAAAAGGTGCCACTACCCTAGAGAAGTCAGGTACATATATCAGGTAGTACCCAGCTAGTCCTAGGAAATGTCGTACCTCGGTCAAACTCCTAGGTGGCTCCCGAGAAATCACTGCCTCTATCTTCATGGGATCCATAGAAACTCCAGCTTCCGAGATAACGTGCCCCAGGAAGTGGTCTTCCTGTGTCTATAACTTGCACGTTAAGAGATTTCCATAAAGATGGTGCTCTCAGAGTGTATCCAGGATTATATGTAGGAGTGTGGCATGCTTCTCCTCCGATGTCGAGTATATCAAGATGTCATCGATGAATACCACGACAAAGTGATTGAGATATGGCTGAAAGATCCTGTTCATGAGCTCCATGAACACTGATGGAGCGTTGGTCATTCCAAAAGGCATCACCAAGAACTTGTAATGGCCATATCGACATATGAAAGATGTATTCGGTACATCCTCACCCCGTACCCTGAGCTGGTGATATCCTTATCTATGATCTATCTTCAAAATCCATTGATCTCCCTTTAGCTAGTTGAAGAGATCATCGATTCTTGGGAGTGGATACATTTTTTTCATGGTTACTTAGTTCAGGCGCCGACAGTCCACACAAAGTCTCAAGCTCCCATCCGACTTTTTGGCGAACAAGATCAGGGATGCCCATGGAGAAAAATTGGATCATATGAACCCATCTCCTTGAATGTCCTCTAGTAATACCAACAACTCCCGAAGATCCACATGAGCCATCCTATATGCTTGTGTAGATATCAGTGTAGTCCCAGAATACAGGTCAATATGAAAGTCTACAATTCTATGAGGAGGTAGTCCTGAAACATCATCAGGAAACACATCAACATACTGATCCACCGCTACATGATAACTCGGACTCCTCACTCCAAATATTCCTCAGGTGAGGCTATCCAACTGGTGAGTGATCGAATGCACCCTCCTCCAAAAATCCCATCCTCTTCTGCAAAGGTTTCCTTTTCTCCAGTGAAGAAAAACATAATCCAATCCTTGTGGATACACCGCACTTTGCGCCTAAAATAGTCGATCTAAGAATGTAATATGGATAACTAGTCCATACCCAATATGACATTTCTAGGCGTCAATGCAGCTACTAGGAGATTCCAACTGAAGCTCTCACCTCCTAGAGTGAGCTCACACTACCTACACCGGTGTGTAATCGTTGAATCCTCTCCCGTAGGAGTCTCTAATCTCAAGGATAGATCCAACGACTCCATAAGAATATCTAAGCTCCGAATGAGTGTTGTTTCAATGAATGAGTGACTGACACCTATGTCTATAAGTACTACAGATTGGGTGGAAGAGACCTAGATCATTCGTCTAATCATATCCGGAGCTCCGTGGTCGTAGGCCTCTGCTACCTGCAGGCGTGTTATCCCTTATCCACCTAATCCCTATGGTCGGGGTGGACCTCATGGTGGTGGTGGGGATAGAACCTCAAATCCCCCCAACCCACCGCCTATTGTATGGTCTCCATTTCTTCCTCATCTGTTGCCCTGCAGACCACCTCGCTCAAATCTCCGCCTTTACCACGAAGGTCCCTTGACTGTCTGCTGATCGTTAGTATGGCGGGTCGGGTCGTCACAAGACATGTGGCTTTCCCTGCTGCACGTGAAGTACAGTCTGCCTCCCAGCTGACCTTCTCTGCTTCGTGATCTCTGTACTTCCAACCCTGTGTCCAAAGGTCATCCAATGGTGGGTCTTTCCTGCTTGGACCTCTGCGTCATCTTTGTACTACCTCCTACAAATGACTCGGTTACCTGTCATCTTGTGGTGGCTCTCCCCATTGGTGTCCACTCACCTTTAAATCTATAAACAAACAATTCTCATTCTAGCACTCCGTCATGCGTCGGGATATTCAGCGATATCATAGATGCTTTGATCTCCCACTAGAGACCATGTTTAATGGTCCGGGACCTGACTAATGGGTCCAATACCATATCGGTGGAGTAGCGTGAGAGGACAGTGAATCTTTCTTAGTACTGGGCTAATTTCTGGGTTCCCTACTATAAGTGCCAAAGCTGTTGAATACGAACAATGTGTGGATTTTATGGAACAAACTCCACCAGAAAGAGGCTCTCAAAGTCCATCTTGGTGAGGTCCATGTCATTATGTGTCTGGAGGATCAAGATCCACCATCTCCTTACTCTGCCCTAGAAAAGGATGACAACTAGGATAACCATATGCTATGATGGTGTCTCAACCAATAAAAAAAGTCTATCCATATCCTACAACCAGTCCTCAGCTTCATGAGAATCTGTCTTGCCTATTAACCTTGGAGGCCACTTTCTCTGGAACTCGTGAAATGTGCTCAGTCAGCATTGTCATGACCCGTCCCAGTGGGGCCTGAGCCGCAACTCCCCAAGCCACCTCCAATAGGCCAGGGGCTGGTGACTAGCACCGAGTAGGCCTGTTACTAACATGGGAGGCATTACCTATAAACCTGTACACATTCACACACATCTCCAATCCCACAAAGCTGAAAAAGTAAAAGCTACTAAAAATGGAAATACAAGCATACACTAAAATCCCAACCAATAGAGTACGACAGGAAAGTAAAGTACACTAATGTCAAAACCTGGGACAAAAGTAAAAAGACCACCAAAAGAGAGTCTACAACAACGTCTAACCTCTAAATAAAGGTACTAGGGATGCAATCCATAGCCATAGGAAAAAACCTCGGCCTGCCTGATCTCACTAAGCACTATCCGGTCCTGGTCCACCAAGAATCGTGTCAAAGGCTTGCTTGTCTACAAAAGACACAACAGGTGCGGGCAAAGCCCGTGCAGGGGTGAGTATAATAGTACCCAGTAGGACACAACAAAACCACAAAGTAATACAACGAGGGGAAATACCTAAAAGGAAATATACAGTCATCTCTACACAGTATATCTTTACAGAACATATAGCAATAATATCCAGATATACTCATACACGATCGACCATCGCGAAACCACCACTAAGATCCAGTTCGAAGATTCCACTATGCACGTAAAAAGGAGAACACACTCCTAGGTATGGAGAGAGAGATATATGAAGTACTCATTATGGTAGAACACACTCCACAAGTACTTGAGAATATGATGCTTAGATGAGGATCACAACCAATAGCCATGGGGTGATTCCAACAACTCAGTCTAAACTAGTCCGCTAAGAAGAGGATCGACGCCCGGGAAAGGTAGGTCACATCGATAACACGAACTCTACTTAGGGTACCAGGAATAAATAGAGGATCCAGCTCTAAGTCTTAGAGAGGGGATTCCAAAAACTATATTCATGAAGTCCTACTGAAGGGATTATACTCCTGTACATAGGAAATTATACCAGAAACCTTCAGGGGAAACACCAAGGGTACGAACCCTATGAAAGATAGTCCTAGTCACAGAAGAAAAATGGATCAAGCCATGTATAACAGGTTACACGGTGTGTAGTAGGATCACACGCCGTGTTCCTTGACTCCGGGTACTGCCCGTATAAACGGCCCGTGTCTCTAGTCCAGGTGTATAAAACTAGACTACACGACGTGTAGAAGGATCGCACGCCGTGTTCCTTGACTCTGGGTACTCCCCATGTAAATGGCCTGTGTCTCTAGTCTTGTCATATAAAAGTAACTACATGGATTGTAGAAGAATTACACACCATGTCCGAGCACTTGGGGTTCACTCCGTGTACGCTGGCCATGTGCTCGTACACGGTCTCTGTCCGTGTCTCCATGCCCCTATACTAGTACATGGGGTATCCTGTGTATCTGGCCGGGTCTGGCCGTGGAAGGGTATACACGACGTGTCCTTGGCCGTGTACCCAACCCATGTCCATGTACTCCTGGAGTACATGCTAGGTGGTCCGCCGATGAACACACACCGTGTATGCCATACTACACGCCTTGTAGTCAGGATTTCTCTAGAACCACCATCTTCCTCCTCGTGCCTCGATCGATCTTTTAGATCTTGATTCTATTATCCGTTTGCCATGAAACTCAAGATCTCGGGTTGCCTTGTTGTCGTGATTCTGAATCCGTGGGTTTCGAGCCTTCAATCGGCTCCGAAATCCGATTCCTTTCACCTGTACGGGAATCGTTCGAAGAAAAATATCTTCCAATCCACTTCGATCCATCCATCACCACTGCAGTCTCACCTCCATGGGGTTGTTCCAGTGCCAGATCTTCAAATGGGGGTCATTGCGTTGCACAACAGATGCGCAATGATCCACCGTTCATATATCCGTGAAGAATGCGTAGAACACACACGAAGAACACAAGAAATCAGATAATAATGGCACAACAAATCGCGAGGGACGAACCTCGATCGATGTTCATGTCGATCTTAGTTCGTCACCATTATAAGGTTAAACAAAACCAAAATAGCCTTCATGAATCAAATCCCCAAAATCCCTCCAAAAGACCATCCTGCAAATACGATTGATCCACATGATTATATGTTTGTGTATTAGTCCATGTTTTTCATAGAAATAAAAAAAGGGGAAAGGAAATCAAAATCAAACATCCTACTTGGATCCGCGACGTTCATTGGTGAAGATCCAGTCACTGCATCTTCGCTGCCGATAAAACCCGCCATGAACGCCGTCTCCTTGTTGGGGTTTTTTCAGAGCCTCCAAGGCCTCCAAGGGTATCAGGGTTATGAGGTCTGTAACCCTGCACCTGGCACAAACCTTTATTTAAGAGGATAAAATATCTCATTGTAGAAAAAATTAATGAAATATTTTTATTATATATTTTATTACCGTTATGTCCAAAAACTAGATTTCACCACCGACCTGCGCCAACCGATGTTAGGTCTCTCCTAGGGTAAAACCACTACTCTAGACGCAACGGTGCCCTTATATTTTCGATCCAAGTGCCCGTTTCGGAGTTATTCCACTTTTTTCAGGAAAACCACATGCACACGAAATATAATTTTATAATTAAATTCAAACATTTGTTCTAGGCTCACCGGGCCTCGGAACTGCACGCCGTCTCAATGCCTGGTCTTGAAATAATTTCCATATAATATTAAAATAAAAATATAGAGAAATTCGAGACATTATGTCATACACACCTTAGGGATTTACATCCCTGAAAAGCTAAAACAAAGGCTACTCAAAAAGATGTGGGAACTGCACACGAATCAGAGCCTCCCGCTCCTGTGTGATCTCCTGGAGATTCCGGTGCTACCACAGGACATGCACTAAGGGAATAGATCACCCAAAAAGGATCTTCTCCTGCCGATCCTTGATCTCCACTAGGTACTCTGGAAACGTCGCTCCATCATCGATGTCCATCTCGCCCCAGTCGATAACGTGCGATGGATCATGCACGTACCTCTGCAGCTGTGACACATGGAAGATGTTGTGTACCCGGTCCAACTGAGGAGGTAGAGCCAAGTGGTACGCCACCTCTCCAAAATTACTCATAATCGAGAAATGGACGATGAACCTCAGAGATATCTTGCTGCCTCGGCCAAATCTCTGCAGTCCCAGTCGAGGTGAGATCCAAAGGAACACATGGTCTCCCTCCTCGAACTCCAAGGGCCTCCATCTCCTATTGGAAAAAGATTTGTGCTAACTCTGTGCAGTCTTCATCCCTCCTGGATGACCTGCACCTTCTCCATAGTAGCTCGCACCATCTCTGGGCCCCTGAGTGCTGACTCTGCTATGTCAGTCAAGCAAAGTGGTGACCTGCAAGGTTGCCCGTACAAGCCTCGAATGGTGCCATACCAATAGTGGAATGATAATTGTTGTTATAAGAAAATTCCACCAGTGTTAGGTGATCCTCCCAGCTATGACAGAAGTCAAGTATGCATGCTCGTAGAATATCCTCCAGAACCTGGATGGTCTGCTCTGTCTGACCATCAGTCTGAGGATGAAACGCTGTGCTCAAGCGTAACTGAGTCCCAAAAGCTTCCTAGAATCCATTCCACAATCAGGATGTGAAATGAGAATCATGATCTAAGACGATCATGGATGGCACTCCATGAAGTCAAACTATCTCCTGCACGTAGAGGCCTCCGAAGCTCTCTACTGAACTCATCTCTCGTATGGCTAGGATGTGGGCCGACTTGGTGCATCGGTCAACAATCAACCATATGGCATCTTGTCCTATAGACGTACGTGGTAAACCTGTCACGAAGTCCATAGATATCCCATCCCACTTCCACTCTTGCACCTCAAGGGGCTGGGTAAAAATTGCTGGAACATGGTGCTTATCCTTTACTTGCTGACAAGTAAGGAACCAAGGAAAAAACTCTACCACACTATTCTTCATTCCTGGCCTTTAGAACTGACGTCAGAGGTCCTGGTATATATTTTCCAAGCCTGGATGCACCGCCAAAGAAGATGTATGGAACTACCTTAGAACCTACTCCCGCAATGTCACCAGTGCTACTGTGCGGCCTCTGAAAAAACAACGTGCTCCCCACCTTTTGAATATCCATCGGCAGCATCACCTATGGATATCTGAGCACGTAGAGTCTCACAGCTAGAATCCTCGAGCTGTGCTTCCCTGAATCACTATAAGAGTGGAGGGGTAACAACCATCGACTAAAGGTAAGATACCTCATCTCTATCCACGAAGGATAACTGTAAAGAATCCAACTACCTCATCGCTTCATCCAGCAACTGCGAACTGGATTTCCTGCTGAGAGCATCTTCCACAAAGTTCCCCTTCCTAGGAGTATTTACGATCTCGAAGTCGTAATCCTAGAGGAACTAAAGCCACGTCTTCTGTCTCAAATTCAGAACCTTTTGAGAAAAGATATATCTGAGACTCTTGTGATCATAGTAGATGATAAACCACTCGCCCATCAGTTTGTGCCGCCACATCTTCAACGCGAAGACAACCACAGCCAACTCAAGATCATGGGTCACATAGTTTTGCTTGTGTGGCCTCAACTGACATGAGCCATAGGCAATCACCACATGCCTCTACATCAGGACTCAACCAAGGCTGGTTCCTGATGCATCACAGAACACCACGTACTCAACACCCTCTTCTGGTAGTCTCAAGATCGGGGAACTTGTCAGACTCTGTCAAAATTGCTGAAAAGCCTACTGGCATTTTTTGGTCCACACGAAAAGCTGCCCGTTTCGGGTCAATGCTGTCATGGGTGGTGAAGTCCTGGAGAAATCAAGAATGAATCTACAATAGTAGCCTACCAACCCAAGGAAAATTCTCACCTCCATTACGCTCCCGGGTGGCTCCCATGCTAGCACTGCCTCTACCTTGGTTGGGTCCACCGCTACACCATCTGCTGAGATAACTTGTCCCAGAAAGTGGACCTCCTATATCTAGAATTGACACTTCGAGAGTTTCCTGTACAACTTGTGCTCTTGGAGTGTGTCCAGAACCATCCTTAGGTGCCTCGCGTGCTCCTCCTCAGACGCAGAGCACACATGGATATCATCAATGAAGACCAATACAAACCGATCTAGATTGGGCTGAAAGATCTGGTTCATGAGTCCCATAAAAACTACAAGGGCGTTCGTCATGCCGAAGGGAATAGCCAAGTACTCATAGTGACTGTAACGACATCTGGAAGCTATCTTCGATATATCCTCATCCCGTACTCACAATTGGTGATAGCCTAAGAATATATCAACCTTCGTGAACCATCATGCCCCTCTTAACTGGTCGAAGAAGTCATTGATCATCGATAGTGGATACCGGTTCTTTACGGTCACCTGATTCAAGCGCTGATAATCCACACACAACCTCTAGCTCCCGTCTTCCTTCTTGGAAGAAAACTCTGGGTCCGCCTAGGGTGAAACACTAGGTCCCACAAATCCCATCCTCTGGAAGTCTTCCAGCGGCACTCTCATCTCACGAAGCTCTGCAGGAGCCATCTGATATGCTGATGATGCTATCAGTGTCGTCCCAGGTTGTAACTCAATGCAAAAATCTATCTCCCGACGGGGAGGTAGTCTGGGGAGATCCTCCGGGAAGACGTCCTCGTACTCAGCCACTACTGCTTGAAACTGGAAACTCATAACATCTACTATGCCAAGGGCTAGGATATCCAACTGATGTGAAATCAGCTGTACCTTCCTACGCAGGAGACCATCCTATACTGCCTGGGTCGCCTTTTCCCTGACAAAGGGGAACCTCGTTCCATCACTACAGACACACCGAACCCTTTGCGTAAAATAGTCAATCTGGGCACGAAATGTGGATAGCCAATCCATAACAAGAATGACATCGTAAGTCCTCGACGCTACAAACAAGAGGTTCCAACCGAAACTCTGACCTCCAAGGGTCAGGTCACACTGTCCGTAAAGGTGTGTGATCTCTGAATCTTCTCCAGTCAGTGTTTCCAAGTATAAGGGTCGATTCAACGACACAACTTGAATATCAAGGTCTCAAACAAGATAAGCAGCCAGAGGAGAATGACTAGCACCTGTGTCTATCAGTACAACATCCAAGGTAAAAAAGACACAGACTGTACCTCTTATCATTCCAAGAGCACTCGGGTCATAATCCTCTACTGCCTGCATCTGTCCCTGCTTCTATCCACCAACTCCCTGAACTTGAGGTGGACCTCTTGGGGGTGGTGGTGGTAAGAGGTCAAAACGCCGACCACCTCCAGATGCTCTCCCAGCTCCTCTACCACATCCGCCGCCCCGTGGATCTGTCTGCTCCACACATTTCCTCTGCCTCGATGGTCCATCCACTGCTCCCATGTCAGTAGTACGGAGGGTCGGAAAATATCGAGCGAGGTGTCCCCTGCCATCACATGAGTAGAATTGCCTCTATCAAGGCTAGCTGGATGTACCCTACAAAACCTGTACGGCAGATCCTCTGTCCTGGGATCTCCTCTGAAAACATCTCCCATGACTTGGTCTTTGATGTCGGCTCCCTACGGTCAAGGTCTCTGCTCCAACTCGCTCACTAATGAAAACCGCTAGTTGTATCTGCTCTTCCAAGAATCTCTCAACCACAAAATCCCGCTTGAGCACCCCAGCATAAGTAGGAATTATCATAGGTATGATGCCAACTTGGATGTCTCTACACAAGCCCTACTCAAAAGTCTGAGCTCTGAAGTACTGATCCCTGACCTTATCCATCCAGCACCGTGAGAGGTCGGTAAACCTCAATGAATAGTCAGTTAGTGACATGGTTCCCTACTGGAGCTGAAGAAGCTCCTGTATATGTACTTCTCTCAAGGTAACCGGTGAAAACTCCTCTCTAAAGAGACGCTCAAACTCTGTCCATGAAAGAGTTTCCTCATCCTGAGTCTGGATAACCAAACTCCACCATCGCCCTGCCGACCCTTGCAGAAGGCTTGCTTCCAGGATCACCATCTGGTCTGCTGGTGTCCTGACCAAACAGAAGACTCTGGCCACTGCCTCAAGCCAGTCCTCTGCTTCTTGAGGGTTAGGCTCGCCTCAAAACCTAAGGGGTCTCTGTCTTTGAAACTCGTGGAGTGTTCTCATCCTACGCTCCTCCTCTACTGGTACAGCTTGCACTAAACACGGCTCCACAGGTGGTGGAATAACTGTCACACCACCCAAAGGTAAAACTAGGGGATCTAGTCCCTGTATCGAAGCTTCATCCCTGAGGGGGTCATCCTTGTGATTGATCTGTTGGATCCTAGCGGGTGAGCGTCACGGAGGCATCCTATAAAGAAACAAGATGCATCACAGTTAGTGTGTATATCTGGAGAGATGAATCAAGAAGGGAATGGAAACGACAACCCATTCCTATATGATGCATGTACCATTATTTTCCCCTAAAACTAGTGTTCTCATGTCTTGAGTTGAAAAAAAAAGTTATCAGAGTCCTGGTGTATGGATACGTCAGCCGCCCGCACCAACACTGGGGTCCCTGGCCTGAGAGCCGAACTCGAAACACTTCAAACTATTTCCCCAAAGTAACTCATAGACTCTCAGTCCAAAGGTAGAACCGACCACCTATGATACCACTCTGTCATGACCCGTCCCAGTGGGGCCCGAGCCACAACTCCCCAAGCCCACCTCCAATAGGCCAGGGGCTGGTGACTAGCACTGAGTAGGCATGTTACTAACATGGGAGGTATTGCCTATAAACCTGTACTCATGCACACACATCTCCAAGCCCACAAAGATGAAAAAGTAAAAGATACTAAAAATGGAAATGCATGCATACATGGAAATCCAAACCAATAGAGTATGATAGGAAAGTAAAGTAAAAGAATGTAAAACCCTGGGCAAAAAGTAGAATCCCACCAAAAGAGAGTCTGTAACAAAGTCCAACTTGTAAAGAAAGGTACCAGGACTGCAATCTGTAGCCGAGGGAACACACCTCGGCCTGCCTGATCTCACTGAGAACCGTCCAGTCCTGGTCCACCAAGAATCTTGTCAAAGACTTGCTCTTCTGCAAATGACACGACACGTGTGTGCAATGCCCGTGCAGAGGTGAGTATAACAATACCCAGTAGGACACCCTGAAACCATAAAGGAATACAACAAGGGAAAATACCACAAAGGAAAGATTCATTCAGCTCTACGAAGTATATGTTTACAAAACATATAGCAAGAATATCCAGATATAATCATACACGATCGACCATCACGAAACCACCACTAAGATTGAGCCCGAAGATTCCACTAAGCACGTAATAAGGATAACACACTCCTAGGTCTGAAGAGAGAGATACAAAGTACTCGTTCTGGGAGAACACACTCCACAAGTACTTGAGAATATGATGCTCAGATGAGTATCACAACCAATAGCCATGGGGTGATTCCAACAACTGAGTCTGAACTAGTCCGCTTAGAAGAGGATCGATGCCCGGGTAAGGTAGGTCACATTGATACAAAGAAATCTACTTAGGGTGCCATGAAAGAATAGAGGATTCGGCTTTAAGTCTCATAGGGGGGATTCCAACAACTCTATTATGAATGTCCTGCTAATGGGATCATACTCATGTACATAGAAAATGATACCAGAAACCTTCCGGGGAAATACCAAGGGTCAAAAACCTACGAATGATAGTCCAAGTCACAGAAGACAAATGGATCAAGCCATGTAAAATAGGTTACACAACATGCAGTAGGATCATGCGCCGTGTTCCTTGACTTTGGGTACTGCTCGTGTAAACAGCCCGTGTCTCTAGTCCAGGTGTGTAAAACTAGACCACACGACATGTAGAAGGATCACATGCCGTGTTCCTTGACTTCAGGTACTACCCGTGTAAACAGCTCGTGTCTCTAGTCTTGTCATATAAAAGTAACTATATGGTGTGTAGAAGAATTACACGCCGTTTTCGAGCACCTGGGTTTTGCTCCGTGTATGCTGACCATGTGCCCGTACATGGTCTATGTCCGTGTTGTCATGCCCGTGTACCAGTACACGGGGTATCCCGTGTATCTAGCTAGGTCTTGCCGGGGAATGGTATACAAATCATGTCCTTGTCCGTGTACCCAAACTATGTCCGTGTACTCCCGGAGTACACGCCAGGTGGTCCGCCGACGAACACACACTGTGTATCCCATACTACATTCCATGTAGTCGGGATTTTTCCAGAACTACCATCTTCCTCATCGCACCTCGGCTGATCTTACAGATCTCGATTCTGCTATCCGTTTGCCGCGAAACTCAATATCTCAGGTCACCTTGTCGTCATGATGCCTAATTCGTGGGATTCGAGCCTTCGATCGGATCCGAAGTCTAATTCCGGTCACCCATGCAGGAATCGTTCGAAGAATGATATCTCTCAATCCACTTCAATCCATCCATCGCCACTACAGTCGCACCTCCATGGGGTTGTACCATTTCCAGATCTTCAAATTGGGATCGTTGTGTTGCACAACGGATGCGCAATGATCCACCTTTCATATCTCCATGAAGAACACGTAGAACGCACACAAAGAACACGATAAATTAGGGAACAAAGGAACAACAAGTCAAGAGAGACAAACCTCAATCGACGTTTGTGTAGATCTTGGTTCGTCACCGTTAGAAGGTTAAACAAGACCAAAATAGCCTTCAAGAATCAAATCCACAAAATCCCCACTAAATCTCACCCCGCAAATACGATCGATCCTCAAGATAATCTGTTCGTGGATTAGTCCGTGTCTATCATAGAATTCAAGAACATGGATAGGAAATAAAATCAAACATCCTACTTGGATCCGCGATGATTGTTGGTGAAGATCTGGTCACCGCTTGGTCGTTGCTGGTGAAACCCGTCAAGAACACCATCTCCTCATTGCGGTTTCCTCCAGATCCTCCAGAACCTCTACGGGTTTTAGGGTTAAGAGGTCTGTAACCCTGGACCACTATGAAAACATTAATTTAAAAGGATAAAAGATATAGTTGTAATAGAAATTAATAAAATATTTTTATTAAATATTTTATTACGGTTACTTCTAAAAACTAGATTTCACCGCTGACCTGCGCCGGCCGATGTTAGGTCTCTACTAGGGTAAACCAGCTGCTCTGGACACAATGGTGCCCTCAGATTTCTAATACGAGCACTTGTTCAAGAGTTATTCCACTTTTTCAGGAAAACCACATATGTGCGTAATTTAATTATTTAATTAAATTCAAACATTTGTTCCAGGCTCACCGGGCCTCGGAACTACACGCTGTCTCAAAGCCTAGTCTCGAAGGAATTCCTATATAATAATAAAATAAATATATGGAGAAATATGAGTCATTACAGGCATGCATATTCTACTGGTGGGGCTGGTGGTATCTTCTGTCCAACGGGTGGTGGTGTTGCTGGTGCAAAAGCTTTAGGTGCTACCATAGTAAGAGGGCCCAACACCGAAGCCTCATCACTCGGTGGGCCATCATCGTGTTCTCTCTCAGGAATCCTAGATGGAGGTCTATGCGACAGCGTCCTGAAATGAAAGAGGTTCACCACATTCAAAAACATATACCTAGTGTGCTGACTCAAAAGAGATCAAAGAAAAACATTTTCAAAACACACGCAAAAAATATTTCTGTGCACTAAGTTGGAAATTAGAATTCAGGGTTCTAGCATATGGATATGTCAGATGCCACACCAACAATGGACTCCATGAACTAAAAAATATACTAAAAACACATAAAACTATTTCTCAATTAGAAATAATAGAGTCCTAGTCCTTCATTAGAACAGACTCTTTTGATACAACTTTGTCATGACCCGTCCCCCAGGTCCCGTGTCTTTACTACCCCAAGCCTCCATTCCACAGGCCAGGGATTACCAAGTAGCACCAGAAAGGCATATCCCTAAATTGGGAAGGCATTGCCTTTAAACCTGTATAAACAAAAATCCCATGAATTCCACAAGATGTAACCACAAAATAAAAGTAAAGTTCAAAAGGTGTGTACTGAATGTAAAGGGGCTGGAATACAAGCCCAACTCAAAGGTACAACTACAAAAAAAAACATCTCCTGGAATCATCCACAGAGGATCCTATCTGAAGGGTAGGTAAAAATAATCTCCACTATTCTTCACATCAACCAATATCCTCCGTGTACTGCATAGTTCTGGCTCCCTCAAGTCTCATCCAAGATGCTCATCGTCTGCACAAGTCAAAACAAGGTGCGGGCGAAGCCCGTGCATGGGAGAGTATAACAGTACCCAATAGGGACCCTGAGACCCCTGAAGGCCTATCAGAATTCCAAAATTGAAAAACCACAAAGCATTATGTCAATCCCAAAGCAAAAAACAATATACACAGCTCAAACCAGGTATAATTATAGCAAAGAAGTATAGATGTTTAGTCAAGAATCTATATCATCTTATTCTGTCGAGAGGCACTGCTGATGACCTTACGAAGTCTGACCCACAATGGATCAATAGGTACTAACCCCTAAAAGATCCACATAGGATCCAACCTACCTAGAGTCAATAGGTACAAACCCCCGCAAGAGCCATATAGGATCTGACCCACACATGATCGGTATGCACTGACCCACACAGGATTGGTGAGCGCTGACCCACACAAGATCTGACCCACACACGATTGGTATGCGTTGACACACACAAGATCGTGGAGTGATAACCCACACAGGATCTGAACCACATAGGATTGGTAAGTGCTAACTCACATAGGATCGCTCAGTACTAACCTCCGTACAATCTGTCTCCTACCTCTGCCTCACTGCCAACCACTGGATCCCTGATCATAGCACAATTGATTCTGGGAACACCCATCCTCAAGCAATTGTTCTTAATTCAACTAGAATGAAGTCCCATGAATAATTAATATGATGATTTGTCATGTCATAAGGGTTCCAACGCAACATAAGGCGTGTCAACCTGACGCTCGGTCTTTTAGTTATTGGAATTTTAGTGTTGAGTGCCCAGTTGGATTCAGATTCGATCCAACCCAACCATCATATAAATTTCTCAAAAAATCTCATGGAGTATCTAAAAATTATTGTATCACATCAAGGACTCTAGTTTCGTAGACGGTTCGTCAAACGGATGTCCGGTTCGCAAGTTTTGATCTTTTATGCATTTCTAGGCCTGAGAGGGGACTGGGTCTGTCCTGACCTGATCTGGATCCGGCATGGCACGTCCTGAACCGGCCTGGGTCAGCCGGGTTGGCTTGGGCCATGGTGGGTTAGGCCTGCTGGGCTGCAGACTGGCCTGAACCACCCTGTCTAGGCTCGGCCGTGGTAGGCCTAGTCCGCTAGGCCGGGGACCGGCCCGACCTGCTGGGGCTCCCCGCATGGGGCGCATGGTCCGCCTGTCAAATGACTCAAAGGAGCTGTTCGGACACCCTTTAATCAGTGGTGCCACGTGGTCTGCAGGACCCAGGGGACATGGATCCCCCTGACTTTTCCCCGACTTTGAGCCATGACTTCCTTCAACGTGGCACGTGACGGCGCGCCGCCTCAGCCTCTGGGGCTGGCCGATGGCCGACTGCCTTGTACAGCCACCACAGAATGATGACATTGCTCCCCTATAGAGTGCGCGATGGTGTGCCACCTGCTTCTGTCATGACCGGCCGATGATTCCCACTGCCGTCACTCGACGACACCAGTCATCGGCACCGATGAATCTTCCATAGGGCTTTGGTGATGCTTTGGAGCTCCGTTTCCACTCCCGACTATGCCTAAGGGCCTCTCGTCCTACCGTCGTCACAACGTGACCCTTTGTCTCACCTTGCCATAAAATTGGAAAAAAAATCCCCAAATAACGTAGTGAAAAACAAGTGGTGTAGGTTTTAGGCCTTGATCGTTTGGCATGCACCCTCCACGTTAGCATTATAATAAGTGGGGATAAATTATACGTCACATTAAAAACAATGATAAACCCATTCAAAATCCCCTACATCGACCATCTGTAAATTCAAGAACGAGGAGAATACATGGGAATTTCTTGAATTAAATGATAACCCCTACCTAGATATCTATTGGAGGTGTCACGGTTGTGGTGGGAGGAGCTTTCATATTGGATGGAGTTGTCGGCGTTCATCGATCTTAGATCTTTAACTCCTTAGATTTCGTCCTCTATCAGGGGATGTTACCGTAGAACTTCACCAGAGTTTCCCTTCTTGAAGAAGGCATGCCAAAACCCTAACCTGAGATACATTTAAATAGGAGGGGGAAAGTTGAGTAACACATTGAGGAATTAATGAGATTCATTAAATGAATTAATTAACCACTTTTCATTCCCAATGGTAGAGTTACATAGTTGATGATTCTAGCCATTAATTGGCTTGAAAAGTCACCTTTCATACCACCGCTGCTCATTTGATGAATAAAAAAAATGAAATAACAATTACATGTTATTTTACATTTCTTTAAAAAGTAAAAAAACTAACTTTTTCTCCTGAACTAATGCGGTCGAAGTGAAACCTCCCTTAGGAGAATCCCGTCTCTACAGATTCAACGGTGCCCTCATATTTTTAATCTGAGCACCAGTTCAAAATACAGAAAATGACGCCCACATGTTTACATAACATACTTTAAAAAAATCGAAAAATTCATTCCATGCACACCAGACCTTAGAATCAGGCACCATCAATTTTTGCAGACTCGTAATAATCCCAAATAATTTAAAAAAAATTACTTGGAATTTTAGAGTCTTTACAGTTTCTTAGTCTTAAATTTATATAAGATGGTTCTTGTTTAAGAAACCACCAAATTAGAAGACGAGAAATTCATGATTTATCATTCAATAATGGTGATGATATTCAAATAGGAGTTTTAATTTTTTTTTCTGAAGGAGAATCCTCAAGTTCAATGGAACCTATCTATACTTTATGCATCTTCAATAATAGGTGATATTGTTTTTGACCTGTGTGAAAATTGGTCTTCCTTTTAGACAGGTAAGAATTAAAGGGAGTGTAAGGTAGTGAGACTTGGGGGGGAGGGAGCCAAACCAAAACCACTATAAGTGGAGTTACTCTAAAAAAGAGTGTTATAGGATATACTAAACCATTTATGAACAACGTTAGTTATTAATTGGTGCATCCAGATAGTTTCAGTCACATTCCCCTTGGATTTTTTTTTCATTTGGGTGAACAAAGTAAAATTATCATATTCACTATGTTCCTTAACTTCCTATACATTTTGAACCAAATAAATTATAAGTTGGGATAGAGAAATCATAAGATAATCAGATTAAGAAATGAATTCAATAGATCAATATTAATAAAATACCCAAAAATGTGACCCCTATAATTAAAATATCAAGATTACCATCAAATTTGATAAGATTAAGGAAATATTTTTTCTTTGAAAAAGATTACATAGCCTGATTCTCTCCCTTCTCAGGGTATCTCACACCGAATACCCATTTAGGCCTAAATATTATGATATGTTTTTTATGTGTATGTTTATAGTAACTAGTCAATCACCTAATTTGATGAGTATGTAGTGATTGAAAATTAATGTTTTGTATGGGATATGTGGTATATTTTCCACAAGGATTCTTGTGAATTGGAAATGGATCATTCACCTTGGAGATATTCAGTGATATATCATTTACATTAGATACTTTGGCTTGGTGATATATCCCTCACCTAATGATGATTCATTTACTATAATTATTGTAATGTGATATATTATTCACTCGGTGATGCCTCTTCGAGGTCTATTGTGGATAAGTGATTCCTTGTTCACATGAATATATGTCATTCTCCTTTTTTGATTTCTGGTGATTCATTATTCACCCTATTGAGATGAGTGTGGTGATATACCATTCACATGGAGAAACATAATCTTCCCAGTTATTGTATGGTGATACACCATTTAATATGATATACATTCTTCACCTTGTTGGACAATTAATATATCATACACCCACAGATTAAGAATCATCATTTTATTGTCCACCCAATGATTCATTATAGTGGAACATAATCTAACTAGGAGGTGTAGTTGGTGTTATATCAACCTAATAAAATATATTTTGTGGTATATATTCTAGTTTGATATTTTTTGTGGTATATAGACTAATGTTTCTAATGTGCATGGTGTTATAGAATTCAATTAGGGATGCAACATTATCTTTTGTTTAAAAACTATTGATATATCATTAACTTGGTTGGGATGTGATGTAGATACAATGTTCACTAAGTGATACATGATGGTGATAGGGCATTCAACATGGATTAGGGAAGGGGAGTGATATATTAGTCATTCCAATGATGTTATAAGACAATAGGAGAATTTTACCATTCTAGAAGTAGTAGATGAATATTTGTGTCAACTGTTACAGTGGATCCTTGATAACCCAATAGTATGACAAATATAGGATTTAAAGTGAACTACTAATTTTAATAAAACAAATGTATCCATATATAAACTAATTTTTATTTGGTACAGCATTGGGGAGGGGGGTCTCATACAGATTTCTATGCTAACACCCCAAAAGGGAACTTGATTGCATATAAAGATCTTATATTTCACATTTAGGGTTCGATGATGGAACAAGTATAGTTTGAAATATTTAATATCTTAGTGGGTTTATAGAGATAGGTCTGATGTGATATTGAGTAAAACGTTTCTTTCTCTATTTTTTTTACTTTTAGTTATCCTATGCAATCTCTGGTATGAAATTCGGTGAACTTGCACTGATTTTATAATTGTATGACCTATAGAAGTTCTATTTTATTATATGATAGATATGATATTATTACGGTTTCTATTTCACATTTTTTAATATTTTACATTCATATGTTATAACTATTTTTAGTTTTCTATTTTGGTTGTAAATTTTTATTATATTGGAGGGTATAGTCTCCTCCCATTGTTAATTATAACCTCACTGCAAGTCGTAAAACTCTAACAAACGAGGATGTGTGCCTTATATCACATGGATCCATTGATATGCTACTATTTGGGTATTTTAGGCTAGGATGTTAAAAAATATTATCATTGCTTTATTTTCTTTGTAATAATATTTAGTATTATGGTAGATAGAGATAGAGATGGTTGAAACATCACATAGATTATATGTTTTGTGCTTGGAAAACACTTTCATGAGTTGAATTCCAAGTCACCAAGGATTTGGGATCGATGTTTTTGGTTTTTTTTAGGTTATAGTTGAGTTGATTATTTCAATGAATTATTTTCTATATTACAGATATATGGTTTTACTCTTAGTATAGGGTGGCAAGATGTTACACCCCAAAATTCAGAAAGAATAAGATTTTATTCATTATCATGTATGACACGAGACACCAAAAATATAAGAGAATATAACAGCCTAATGATATATAAAAATATATTTATAATTTTAAATTGATTTAATCTACAATAGATCTTGAATTGCATATAACACTGAGTTTTCCTGCATCAAACATAAAAATGAATTTCTTCAATGGCCTGCGTTACATGTAAGATCAAGTTTTACAAAATAATATTACTATTATTATTTTAAAATTAAAATCATCTCCTAGACACTTAATTTGAATTCATGAATATAATTAACTAACTTATAAAAATTTATAGCTGAATACATTGGTTACGAATTAATTAGAAATAAAAATAAACACCAATGGAATATAAAGGAAATATTTTTATAAAAGACTATTTTTAGGCACCCAAATGTATTTTATCATAATAAATTAAATTAATCAATATTAGTGAATTATATTGATGAAGTTTCTATATTATATATTAAGTAATTTTTTTTTAATTTTCATCCAATGTATTTTATAGTCATATTATATAAAGAAATCAAATTTTATGCATAAAAACTATATTTTTCTAAAGGCATTCTCCACCTTTTAATAGTTTATATGTTTTAAAAATAAATTTTGACAATTTTAATTTATGTAGTTAAATAAACTCAGTTTTTGAAATCATAATGTAATAAATATCTTAGGGTGGATTTTTGGTATTTTACAAAGTAATTTCATTTTTTGATGAGTATTGAAAAATTCTGAATTTTAATTGAAAATAAACTTTTCATCAAAATAATTTATATGGTTAAATATTATTTTGAATTAGTTTTAAAGTAAAATTAGATATATTATACACTAATTAATACATTTTAGGTTATTTTAATCATTTTTATATTTCATTTAGATATAAAAACTTTGTAATCTTTTAAACATTTTAACATTAGAAACCCTCTTTCTCATCCTTTTTGTGGGAATAATTTTAATTTTTTTTTCCAATTATGATATTTGAATATGAAAACGTGGATTATATATTTTTAGTCACAATATTTTATAATTTATAAATAGGTAAAATTAATTTTATACTAAATTTATTAGTGAATAAAGTTAATGTTAATCACAATGATTAAGGTAAAAATGACTTTACTTAGTGGTTCATCTTAAAACATAAGATGTGTAAATAACGCAACACATGAAAAAAAATTTCATGGAAATATTTAGATCATATACAATATTTTATGAAAATTGGTTTAATATTGGAGGAACATGAGGTAAGGGAGACCTCCTAATAGTGTTTATATTTTTGTATTTACAATAATGCCACTCCTCCTTCAATATAAAAGGTTACTCACTGCCCTCACTTATTCACACATCCCAATCAATTTGTATCATAAAAAAGTGACCCAATTCACAAATAAATTTTCATCCCCTTATCTTAGAATCCTTAAATTTTGAGTAAATAGAACTAAGGAGTAAATTTTGTGTAAATCCAAAGGAGATACCTGAATAATAGGTAATGTTATTTAATGAAAATTTTGTTTTATTTCATCCAAAAACTCGTTATATCATTTTCATATCGTGATTATATAATAAAATATGTATATAAAATATAATTATACATTTTTTGTTATTTTTATGACCTAAAACTTTACATACGTCTAGAAAAGGGGTTACGAAGTAATCATTTGTGGGTATGATAGACTACAACCTTGTGAACTGATGTCATTTGTTTTTCCATTACTACCTATAAAGTTAGAGAATAATGATGAAAATAATATTTATAAATGATATTTATATTGTATTTATTATTATTTAATTACTATACAACACATACCTCTATTATTTCCATTTTTTTGGAATACAATTACTTCGTTCATGTGTATAGTGGACTATCATCTCACAAAGAGATGTGATTCATTAAAACATAACATGAAATGTATTATGGATATGATTAATAAAATATGTGATATCTATGGAAAAAATATTATACTTGAATTATAATATACATATATATCATTTAATTTTATTTTTTAAATGTGACTAGAAAACGAAAGCAATGTTATTTTGTACGTACAACCTACAATTTCCATAAATAGTGCATTTCATTTCTTATCACCAAATTTTATTATTTCATTTAATAAATATATAATAAATATATATGATATTTAAATAATGTTTTAAATTATGAAGATGATCAAATCATGATCAAAGTAAGAGGAACAAAAAAATAACAAGTCAAAACATAATAAAAAACAAGGCAATTAAAAACTGATATAATGAAAATAATGAAAGATAATTAATAAACGGGTGATAATATGTTATAGAAGAATCATATAGTGCATATAATTCAAATTTGAAATTTAATATCATTAATTTTTCATTATACATGGTATTTCAGGTTCAATTTGAATTATTTAATCTTAGGGTATTTGAATTTAAAGTTACCATGTGTAAAGAAATTTCATAACTCAATCCCTTTTCATTGTGTTACAATACTTTCTAATTATTGGTAATATTATATGATTATATGTATAATTAATTTTGACTATCTATTGATATATTTATAATTTTTATAGGGATTTATAGTAGATACATATAATCTATTCACTGATTAATTACCACTTCAACATTATGACCATTTTGAGGGTTGTTTCATAATCTCATTCTAATTGAGATTGTTTATTTTTAAATATTCATTATAGGAAATTATAAGATCATTGTTAAAAAAATTCATTTTCTTATCCTATGTTTAGATATTATCTTTTTCAAATAATAGTTCAATTTTGAAATCTTTTTTTCTTAAAATTATTGAGAATATGTTTTAATAAAATCTCACTTTATTATTCTCTTTTCTTAGAAATACATTTTTTTATAAAACCATGTTTTATAAAAATGTCTTCAAAAATGTTTTTAACCTTTTAAAAATTATTTATTAAAATAAAATTTTACCCATTTTTTCTTTTTAAATGTTTTTTCAATGGAATATTTTTTAGCTTTCGAAACAAGGCACTTTTATAACCTTTTTAAAAACAAAACGGAATGTTATTTTTACCTTGTATGAAATTACCCACCATAATTACTTTTCATCTTCCTTTGAAATTTTATAAATTTATTTGAAGAAACTTTTCTTAAAAGTTATTTTCTACAAAAAATATTTTCTAAATGTTTTTCAAAATGGCAATTATATTTTCTTCATGACTATTTTTAATGAACTTTTTATGGTAATTGTATTCATCAACGAAAACAACTCTTATTATTACTATAATGGGTATGAATTTTATGAATAACTTACTTATTCTTCCTCTAGATGGATTATTATTATTTTTACCAAGGATGGTATTGAAAATTACTTCATCGAATCATTTTTTCATTAAATTCTCCTTGAATTATTTACTTTTTAGTGACAACTGAACATTAAATTATCCCAAAATTTCCATATTATTTATCATGGTTATTATTTTTTTCTAAATCGTATACCATTTTTACATATGGGTTTTTTAATTTATTTTATTAGTTGGGGAAATATTGTTAGATTTGTATCCTTTAATCAATATAGATATTTGATAAAGCATATTGTTCATGAATTAAATTGATTATATGATATATGAGGAATGTTTCAGACATGCAGTGATGGGTGGGGCCTATAAATTATATGTCACTTTAATGCATTTATAGGTCTTATGATACAAATAAATTTTCCAAATTAAAATGTTCAGTAGGTTTTAATGGTCTTGTGAATGTTCTTGACGATATATGTTTTCATGTTCCTCAAACATGATGTCTAATTTTAAATGGAATGTATTTTTAATTATTTACCTTGATATATTATTTACACAATTAATTCTTAGTTTATTTCTTACATGGAATTTGTTTTTAGTTATTTACCTTTCCATATTGATTGCACTCAATGATTCATTATTTCTTCAAGTATACTTAACCCTTAATGAGAATTTAATTTTACCCTTATTTTTTTTCCAATCACCAGGATTCCATAATTTCTACTATGACTGATATTCAAGAATACTGTAGATTAAATAATGTTATTTTGGAAAAAAATTAGGTTTTAATTTTTTATTCGAAATATAATATAAGACTCCTATATGTATCTAGTTTACTATGAATACATAAGTGATCAATACTTTGGGATATGATTCTTATATATTATGCCATTGGTATGGTAGAAAACACCAGATCTTGGCTACTGGGGTCGGGGTTTCATAATTTGGTATTAGAGTAAGTTTATTATAATTCTTATAAACTAGATGTAGGAAAACATAGATTGGGGAACATTACCCTCAGATAGAATTTTAGGATATATATAGAAGAAAATCATAAATTTTTTATAAGATATATGTTATGTAGTTATTCCTAAAAATACATCCCTATCTAGATACTACATGTTGACATGGTTCTAGCAGTGATGAAACTAGGGGTAATAACACTGAAAAAGGAATGTCAGGATTGATTGAAGCATAACCTAGTAAATGAAAATGGTCCTTACTGTGCACCTAATTTTACATTCCCATTGGATATACTTATTATAATTGACATTTTCCTAACAAACCTTTATGAATAATTTTTTACAGATAATGATAATGAATGACCTAGTATAAACCATAGTCCATGGAAGGACCGAACTAGAAATAAAATTGATGAAGTGTTTATGTGTTAGGTTTCAAGAATTAAATTTTTGAAATGTTTTACCAATGGTATTTTGGATGTAAGAATTATGAAACACATAAGTATTATGTAATAATTTAATATAAATTGTGTCTTAATTAACTTAAGATTTATGTACACCATAATGGGGTGTGAGTTTAAGATTTGGAATAAGTTTTAGGATATTAACACCACTTTTTAGGTTCTTTTGTGATGCGAATCTACCAAGATTAAATAAATTTAAAAGAAATTTAGGGAAAATATATGTTTATTGGGGAAATTATTTGAGGAATAATACCTTTATATTTTATAGTCATACGATTAAATATATTGACATCCTTTTGGTTTAATATGATAATTAATGACATTTAATAATTAACAAATAATATTATTCTATTTTTTGAAAAAAAATGTTTTATTGAAAACCAAAGAAAAAGTTTATTTATATAAATATAGTTTAGAAGTAGAAAAACCCACTTGCAGGGGGAGAACCCATCACATTCGATAATGTGTTGGGGCTTGAACCCATGACTAAATAACAATAACGATATCATGCCTATAACTAACCTATTTGATATCCTGGTTAATATGTTATTATTTTTAGTCAAACAATTCAACAAATAAAAATTAATGATGAGTCAATTGTATTAATTTTGAGGTTAGATATTAATGTATTAACTATATTGGCTTTAGGAGAATATTGAAATGCATACAAAAAATATTTTCAAACTTTTATGGATCTTATCATATGTTAAAAGTGATGTTTTGTTCATTAGGCATAAAAATATTATTTTCGGGTATTCATTTACTAGAGTAAAGGGATAATTTGGAAATTGATCAAATAAGAACCAAAGTATTAAATTATGTTCATGAAATAGAAATATATCATGTAAGTATGTTTATTTGTATTCTTAGGCAGTAAAATAAGTCCACAACTTTAGAAAAAGGGTCTTGAAACAAAAATGTTCTCCCAATGAACTCATTTTTATTGAACCGGTGAACTTTAAAATCATCAAATATTATATTTTTTAGCCCCTAAAAATTCTATTAATAAATATTTTTTTTTTGATAAATTACATCAATCATTATCTATAAGTATTGACACTTTTTTTCCATGTCCATATATTCAATTTCCAGTAATGTTTTCCTACATAGAAACCCAGTTAAATATTATTCCATATTGACATTGTACTTCCCTTTCTCTCTTATTAATAGGATTTTTTATTAACTAATTTATGATGTGGGTTTCTCAATAATTTAATTTTTTAATGTAAAACCTTGTTTATCCAAGATCATGTTTAAATTGTGAGGACACAATTTATTTATGTTGGGGAAAATGTAAACCCCGAAATTCTAAAGGATTTACATTTTATTCAATAGAATGTAAGAAACACAGAAACAAAAAATAGGAGGGAATATAAATACATTATACGTTACTACATATTTATAATTTTAAATAAATTCTATCTTAGATATATATTTCAGTTCTTGTAACACCTAGTTATCTTTAATTACTTGAAATAACAACTTTCTTCGAGGGATTGCGTTACACGCAAGATCGAGTTTCACTAAATACTAGTAATATTATTATTTAAAAAAATATCACATAGATGTTAAATTAGTGGTTATGAATAAGATTGAATAACTTATAAAAAATTAAGGTAGAATTTATTGATTACTAATCAATTATAATTGAAAATGAAAACCAATTGAATATAAAGGAATTGTTTTTATTGAAAAAATATTTCTAGGAACCCAAAGGCATTTTATCATAATAAATTAAAGTAATTAATATTAGTGAATTATATTGACGAAATTTATATATTATATATTCAATAAATTTTTTGAAATTAATTTAATGGATTTAAAATTCATAATATAAGAAGAAATCCAATTTTACACATAAAACCTCTATTTTTCTAAAGGTACTTTTTTCGCGTTTTAATGGCGCACATGCCTAAAAATGGAAATTTGAAAATTTTATAAAATTTAATTAATAAAATAAAACTAATTTTTGAATTCATTATTTCAAAATTATATTTGGGTTATTTTTTGTATTATTTTGAGAAGTTTCATTTTTTTCATGAATATTGAAAAATACAAAATTTTAATTGAAAACTAACTTTTTATATAATAATTTAAAAGGTTAATTTATATATTAAATTAGTTTTAAAGTAACATTAGGCCAATTATACATATATCAATAATATTTAGTTTATTGTAATCATTTTTATATTGAATTTAGATATATAAAAACTTATTAAACTTTTAAACTTTTTCACTTTAAAAAACAACTTTCTCATCATGTCTTCTTGATTAATTTGAAATTAATTTCTTATACTTATATGTTGTTAATTTGAAAAAAAGGATTATATATTATGAATCATAATTATTTATATTTTATAATAAATTAAACTTAATTTTTTACCAAGGTGATTAGCGAAAATATTTAATGTTAATCACAATAATTAAGGTAAAAATGAGTTTACTTAGTGGTTAATCTTAAAAGTTTATATGTGGAAATGAAAAAAAACTTATCCAAAACCCATTGGATAGATATGTTTATACCAAAAATAATATTTTCTAAAAAAATGTTTCATTATATTAGGAACATTAGGTAAGGGGGACCAACAAATAGTGTTAACCTTTTGGAATTTACAAGAATGTCGTGCCTCCTCCATTGTAGAAGGGAACTCACTCCCATTACTTATTCACATATACAAAGAAATTTTTTTCTCCTAAACCTAACAAATTAAAATAAAATAATCTATACCTACATCCTATAATCCTTAATTTGGGATGAAATTCGACCAAAAAACCAATTTTAGTGAAAACCAAAATGAGATTGTCATGACCCGCCTACACCAAGATGAGGAAAGAGACAAAAAACTACCATACCCATGCTTCTTCGAGTTGAAGGAGAGATAATTACCCTCAAGTCCCACCTTTAATAGGTCTCAGAGTAGTGTATAGAACCAAGGGTATAAAATCTCACGTAAAAATTGAAGGCATTACCCTTTTTATTTAATAAGATAAGGAGATAAGACTGTAAATCCCAAAAAACTCCAAAAACTGAAAGTAAAAGTAATGAAAAAATTCCACACCCATATTCACCTTCAAAATAAATTAATATAAGGTATAATAAAACTCCAAGGAATGTACTAAAAGTAATAAAAGTGGAACCAACTCCAGAATCCTGAGCTAGTAAAGTCCAGCATAGTCCTCAAGGTCTTCCTAGAAACCTGAAAGTAGTTTTATATACGTAGGGTGAATATATAGGTATACTCAGTAGGGAAAAAAATAACTAATTCACATGTGATATGAATTTTAATGCCCCTTGAGAAAATATAGATAACAAAAACACCTAGCATGGAAACTATCCACCCAACCTCACCAAGGCACACTACCCAAATAACTCAAGTAAGGTGAAGTAATATAAATCGCACATCGATATTTGGGTACCCCAAACCACTTTCCCACTAGTTATTTAGGACATCATATACATCAGACCCCCCCACCGAAAAGTCTCACTGCAGTCCCAGTACTGCCCCAACAAGAACCTTATGGTCCATCACCATGTATCCCACCCGAAAACACCTGGGCCGCCACAACCACAAATAACCACACCCGTAAACACTTGGGCCACCACAACCACTGCCATTACCAAAGACACCAGGGCTTTAACAACCATTTTCATTCCTGAAGACACCTGGGCCTCATCCCGAAGACTCTTGGGAAACAAACATGCTCGTACACACCTGGGCCAACCACTACAACACACCCTGACTGAAGTGATTTTTTCCATAATTTACCTTAAGACATCACAACCTACCCAAAGAGTCTTAGGCTACAAGGGAGAGGGAGTAGAAGGGATCTAATAACCAACTAGTTATAAAAAGTTTGGGAAAACACCCTCCCCCGTGAAATTGGGGTGTTTGGCACAAAGTGATCAACACGAGTTGGGTATGAATAAGAAACACAAGAACTAAATTTATACATATAATTAAACAAAAAAACATGACAATCTAAGGGTTTCAAAAAGAAGAACTATGTGTATTAAAAGAAAAAAGCAAGGGAGGTTTCAGATTTAACCACACCATTTATCAAGTTCATTCATTCCATTTGCTTAACTGAGGTGATAACACAAGGATTATTATTCATTGGGCATCCATTTTATCGAAAAATATTACGTGATTATCTTATTTCCATGTTACAGTCATTCAATCACAATATTATCCAAAAAATAGAGGTTAGTTAGTGTATAAGAATGGACCACCAACATACGCTATTTTCAGTGGTCATATTCCCATACAGTTCAGAAAATAAAAATAAAGGTAAAAGAAATACAACAACATTATCATCAATCAAACCCCTTCATTATTTAAAGTCTATTTATTATCTTTGTTATGGTTTGGTTTTATCCAAATCCTGAGAGAAGCATTATCATAGCCACCCCGTACGATACACAGTAAAGAGAGATGAAGTAAAACCCTATTTGGATGATCAAAGATCAAAGTTTTATCATCGTGTCAAGAACTGAGGATGTGTGACTTGTAGGAAAGGAAACTTAAGGGAGTCATGGGTGAGTGGAAAGGGCTCCAACATGGGAACACGATTCATCTCTAGAGTATGTCTCTAGGGCATACTTAGAGAATTAAATGTAATTATGAATAGAGGATCTCGACTTAAGAAAAGGTCAGATTCTAAAATCCAGGAGATGATTTCAATGTACTTTAAGTGATATCATGGCTTTACCACATAGTTGGGTAGTTTCACATCTTGGGATTAATTATTATTTTTATAATTATCCTCAGAGGTAGTGGATATAATAGCTGTGAGTTAAAATATACCTTCTAAATAGGGAAAACCATATAACATGGGTAAAGAAGGAATGTAGGGGGAAGGGTGTGACACCGAGGAAAAAGGCCACACTTTTTGGTAACTAAAGGGTCACTTGACTTTTGATCGTTTAAAACTTCTTTTACTAACTTTAAATGGATTTAAAAAGGGTATTAAAACACTTTTACGTCAAAAGATACATTATTGGGGCGGAACTGGAAAAAAATGGGAAACTAGGGAAAAAATTGACAAATGGTGGGACACTATTCGTTGAGACACCATAAAAGTGCCATCAAAATAGTGATACACCGTAAGTTGTGCCACAATTTCCATGAGCGACCATGATGGTGAGACTGTTATGGTTCCTCCTTGACCGGTGCCACCGTTACGGTGCCATCGTGATTGGAGTCATTGTAATGGTGCCACTGTTTCGGTGGAACCGTTTGGCGGGACAGAGTTTTGGGAAAAACTCCTTAATAAGTCACTGATGGTCCCTATGATACCCAAAAAATAGAAATTTTGAAAAGGAATGGACCATGAAGGTCTGGACCATTTCTTCAGATACCTCTCAAACTATTCTCATCCTCAAGAATCCAAGAGTAAACCCGATGAGAAGATAGGGGTCCAAACAACCACCTCATAAGATACCTCTTAGGGAAAAACTGCCCTCGAGTCGTTCGAAATCCGGAATAACCTTGATATCTAGGAACACCTCTCCCTCATATATCTTCTTAAAAACTACAGGTGCACTATTTCTCTGCTCCCCAAATAACCACACGAACCTAAATGGTCACATCACCCAAACATATGGGTTAAGGAGTCTCTTCCTCCATGTCAAGATACTATCCACTTTGGGTGGCACTGACTTGACCTTATGGGTTTAATCGCATCAACCTTAATGTGTCTTGATTAGGAATCCGGTCCTCCCCACCCCATAGTATGAACTTTTTACACACGTTCATAGAATAAGGAAAAAATAGCATCTTATAGAAAATAAGGCCAGGCATTACATCACAACATGGCATAAGGGAAACATAAGAACAATACTAAAAACTGATCTAGGTACTAGGCACACATTTGCGAATCTTATTCCCAGGTACTCTCTTCGAGGCCACCATGTCTCTATAACACACAAACCAAGGGAATGGTTCATCCATGAAAAACCTTCTCCTTGTGGTCCTATATCCTCAATAGTTGCTCTATAAGTGTTGCATCATCCTAGATATCTAGCTCTCCCCAGTCGAGGACGTGCAAATCATCATGTAGATACTGACGGAGTTGAGTAACATGGAAGAAGTTGTGGACCCTCTGTAGAGGCGGTGATAGCTCCACCTGATAAGACACTTCTTCGACCTACCACAACACCTCAAAGGGTCTAATGAACATTGAAGAAAGCTTACTCCCCCTACCAAACCTCCACTATCCATGCCAATGGGAGACCTTTAATAAAATGTAGTCCCCAACCTCGAACTCCAAGGGTCTCCTCCTATGATTGGAATATGACTTATGCCAGTCTTGAGCCGCCTTCATCCTCTAACACAAAAGTTGAAACTTCTCTATCGTTCTCTACACTATGTACCTCTAGGCCAACAACACATGCTTATCCAACCTCATTCCAACACACGAGTGAACGACACGTCCTTCCATAAAAGGCTTCAAATGGAGCCATGCCAATTGTAGAGTGGTAGTTATTGTTGTGGGAAAACTCTACCATAGGTAAGTGTAGTACCCACGATCCCTTGAAGTCCAAAAAAGATTCCCGTAACATGTATTCCAGTGTATTGATGGTCCTCTCTATCTGCCCATCTGTCTGGGTGTGTAATGTAGTGCTAAGGAAAAATTGGGTTCCAAAAGAACACTATAATCCCTTCCAAACTTGTGAGATAAACCGTGCGTCGTGATCCTAGACTATAGACCACATAACTCCATGGAACCAAAACACGTCATCCAAGGTCCTCTGTGTTAAGGCATCCAATGCATTCGACTCCTTGATTTCCTAGAAGTAAGCTGATTTCATCAGCTGGTCTACCAATACCCAGATAGAATCATAGCCTCCTTGAACCCTAGGTTGTACCATGATGAAATCTATCGAAATGTCAGCCTACTTCCACTCTGGGACATCTAAAGGATGAAATAGACCACCCAGAACACGATGCTCATCCTTCACCTACTGGCACACAAGGCACTTTTCCACAAACTCTGTCACTGCCTGTTTCACCTCGGGCCACCAAAATAGAACCTCAATCCCTGGTACATCTTGGAAACTTCTAGGTGTACCACTAAGGGTGATTTATAGAACTCACAGAGAACTCCCTCACACATCATCTCTAGGACGAACAACTTCCCATGGAAAAACATCTGATTCTGACAATCTTCTGACCATCCTTCTGGAGCATTTCCCTATATAACAAGATCATGCATTAATTCAGCCTCTAAGTCCCCCCACTGAGACTCCCCCACCTGCTGTACCAAGGAAGACTGCACCATCATCTTGAAAAGATAGCCTCTACCATCTTCCACTTTTGCATCAAGGTGAAAGGAATCCAACTCCTCTGTTTCACTCCAATCATCTAATGACTCCTGAACCACATCCTTCCATGACTTCCTTCTCAATCCATTAGCCACCACATTCCCATTTCCTGAGGTGTAGGAGTTCAAGAATTCATTGTCTTGAACAAAATCCATCCACCTCCACTGCTGAAAGTTCAGGTCTTGCTGGGAGAACACATACCTCAACCTATTGTGATATGTGAAGACCAAAAAGCATTCCACGATGGGGTAATGTCACTAAAACTTCAGTGTGAACACAACCACTTCAAGCTCTAGATCATGGGCGACATAGTTACGCTTGTGCGAATGCAAATTTCTAGACCCATAAGTGATCACACCCCACTGATACATCAGAACACATCCCAAGCCTATCTCGGAAGCATCATAGAACAATTCAAACATTACCCCTTCCTCTGAAAACTTCAGCACTATAGAACTGACCAGCTTCCACTTAAGATAAATGAAATCCATCTGGAATTGCTCACTCCAAATTAAATCCTGGCCTCTCTTAGTCAATTCTTTCAAAGGACCTACAACTCGAGAGATCTCAGGAATGAAACTCCGGTAGTAACCTACTAGAACCATAAAATTAATAACCTCTTCCACATTATTGGGTGCTACCCATGAAAAAATCACATCAACCTTTGACCGGTCCACTGCTATCCCCTGATGGGACATGACATGTCCAAGGAAGTTCACGTCTCATGTTCATAACTTTCACTTGGACAAATTCCCATAGAGATTGTGGTGTCAGAGGGCTTCCAAAACTATCCTCATATACTTGATGTGATCCTTCTATGAACTTGATCACATAAATATGTCGTTAATAAACATTACTAAAAACCATTCAATATATTCGGGGGAAATGGAGTTCATGAGACCCCTGAACATGGATGGGGAATTCATAACACAAAATGACATAAACAAGAACTCAAAGTTCCCATATCTACACATGAAATCAGTCTTCAAGATGTCACCCTCCTTCACCATCAACTAGTGATATCCAGACCGGAGGTTCATCTTGGAGAACCAACCTACTCCCTTCAATTGGGCAAAAAGGTCATCAATCCTCGGGAGAGGGTAATGGTTCTTGACTGTCACCCGATTCCTTCTTTGTTAGTCTACACACAGTCAGAGACCACCATAATCATTCTTTGTGAACAAGACCGGAGTGCCCTATGGAGATGCACTTGTTCGGTTAAAACGTTTTTTATTAGGTCATCAACCTAGATCCTCAGCTTCTGCAACTCAGAAGGTGCCATCCGATAGGGATCCCTCAAACTTGGATGGGCATCTGGTGTGAAGTGTATCCCAAATTAAACATCACGTTGAGTGGGTAGAGTCACCAACTCTCCAGGGAAGAAGTACAAGAACTCACTGATGATCCCCAAGACTTCAACCATCTCTATGTCTTCTGACTCCACTGACATATCAGCTAACAAGGAAAAGAGGGGCTCTAATCACCAGTGACTCTCCTAGAAATCTGGCTCATCAACGAAAGCTACATTCTAGACACCTTTATATGAAAACACAACCCCCATCTGAATTCGATCGATAATAGAGTGTACTAAGAATAACCATCTGATGCCTATGACGACATCGTATGACTTCATTTGTAGTAGAAAGATATCCCCAATAGACTGATGTGACACAAGCATCAGTTTGCATCCTCAACTAATGTCAAAAATTCTAGTCTATTTTCCAACAGGCGTACTCAACACTAGGGGTATAGAGAGTCTCTCTACATCTAGGCCCAATGAATGGGCTAGACTGGGTGCTTCAAAGGAGGTCAAAGACCTTGAATAAAACAATGCACATGAAATAGTACTAAACAAGCTGATCATACCTCGAACGACTTCCAACCCAATTGGAACTATTTCCTCTGTGGTGTGTAATTGGCCATGCCTAGCTTCTATGCCCCACGGCTATCAGCCGCCTCCCCGACCATGCCCTGGTCGACGTCCTTGAGGAGCACCCTGGGGTCGGTCTCCTCTGGCTTGGTCCACCCTCAGTGGAGTGGGAGCTCACTACCCCTACTGCTGAAATAATCTGGCTTGAAACTGCTACTACTGAGGTGGGCGTTGAACCTTCCCACATCCACTGTACTACACTCAGTCCGAGCACTGATTCTAGAGATTCCCCCAACTTCCACAGATAGAGAACCTCGGTATTAGGATTGTAGATAAAGGGATAGTACCACGATATCAATTCTATAACTACTAAGGCATGCTTCCCGTTGGTTGAAGACTAGAAGTTTATGATGCTGGAGGCCTACTACTAACAAACTTCCCCTTTGACGAGCTCAACTATCTCCCCTCTCGAAGCACACCTCCCAGCATGGGCATCCTCTCTACCACTTCAGCCTTCTTATGAACTTCCATGTACATCGGTAGAGTTATGGGAGATACAACATACTGAGGGGAAGGTAAGAGTGCCTTGTCTAAGTATCTTTCCCATGACTCGTCAACTGGAAAGAGGTTTGGGGAAAAGAGAAGGAGATCGTTGAACTTGATTCCCAACTACCTCACTAAAATTCACCCATACTAGAAGGAGAGTAGCTCAGGTTTCTTATCATCCTTCATTGTGGAAGAGAGGAATTCTGCTCGGAACTCCCTCTCGACTTCAGTCTACGAAAACTCATCTTCATTCTTCTCCTTGAGATAGAGCATCCACCACTGGTATGCCACTCCCTACATCTGGCTTATGGCTAGAGGAACCTAGTACTCAACTAGATCCCATATCAAGATGAAATATATCATGAACTCCTCTATCTATATTTATTTATCCATGTACGAGATGCTACCCCCATACTTCCCAAGGGTCTTCCACTGAAAGGCACAAAACATCTTCCTCCACTGGTCGTCCTCCTCCTCTCGATTAGTTCTCCACAGATCATCCAAATTAGCTTCCTGGGCCTTGATCACCCGCACTATTCGTGGACATCGTCTGGGTTCCATAGCTACCTGGTAAATAATGAATACCTAAGCCTTTTTAGTGTATAAGTCCTCTTTTAAAATTTTCTTAAAATTTTCATTCATTTAAAATTCCCCATAACACAAAAAATGAACAAGAAAACATGTCATCATGATGAATGTACCTTTCCTAGGGCCTCTACCCTACAATCACTGTAGCCTCACTTGGTCGTTCGGTAGGCCCAGAGTCCTCACATCAGTTCATGGGAGGCCCTAAATTCTTCTTTCCTAGCCAGTCTTCCTTGGCCTATTTTCACGCACCAAGATTTCTTAACAAGGTTTCCCTACCATCCCATGCAATTATCACTATGCTTGACCCTGAACTCCATTATATATCTCAACCTGCTCTCTATTACCATTCTTTCACGACCTTCATTCACAAAGATGAGGAAAGGGACAACAAACTACAAGACCCTTTGTTCTTCAAGCTTAAGGAAAGATAATGACCCCTGAGTCCCACCTTCAATAGGCCTTGAAGTGGAAACTAGCACTAAGGGCATATAATCTCACGTAATAATGGAAGGAATTTCCCTTTTTATTTAATTGGATCGGGAGATAAGATGTAAAATCCCCAACAACTTCAAAACCTAAACATAAAAGTAAAGAATAAAATCCACTCCCATATTCATGTTCAAAATAAATTGATACAATGTACAAGAAAACTCCAAGGAATGTACCGAAAGAAAGAAAAAAAGAAACAACTCCCGAAGCCCAAGCTAGTAAAGTCTGGAACAGTCTTCAATGTTCTCTTAGAAACCTAAAATAAGTTTTATATATGTAGGGTGAATATATAGGTATACTCAGTTGGGAAAACCAAAAGCTATCATGCACAAGTGGGGAGGCATTATAATGCCCCATGAGAAAATAGATATAACCAAAGCTCCGAGCAAGGAAACTATCCACCCAGCCTCACCAGGGAACACTCCCCAAATAATGCAAGTCAGGTAAAGTAACAGTAATTGCACATCGATATTTAGGTATGTCACACCACTTTCCCACTAATTATTTAGGATATCTTATGCATCATTCCTCCACCACAAGTCTCACTGCAGTCCCACTGCCGCCCTAACAACAACCTTATAAGCCATCACCATGTATCCCACCCGCACACACATGGGCCACCAAAACCACACATAACCACACCCACAAACACCTGGTCCACTGAAAAAACTCCAACACCCGAAGGCACCTAGTCCAGAACAACCATTGTCACGCCCAAATACACCTAGGCCTCATCCCAAAGAAACTTGGGAAACAAACTTGCCTGCACACACCTGTGCCAACGACAATAACCCAACCCACCCAAAGCGTCTTGGACCACAATATACCTTAGTCCATCATATCTAACCTGAATAGTCTTGGTCTCCCAAGGAGAGGGAGCATAAATGAGCTATTAACGACCCATCCGTAATAATTTTGGAAAAACACCCTCCCCTATGAAATGGGGGTGTTCGCAAGGAGTGCTCAACATGGGTGGGGTGCGAATATGAAACACAAGTTTAAAATTTATAAATATAATTAAAAAAACACTCATCCACACCTATGGGTTCTAAAACAAAAAACCAGCTCATACACAACTGGAGCATAACCACCCTCATTACTATCCCTAAATGCACGAACACACAATAGCCATAACCAAAGCATAACCCATTTCTAGAAAATAACCCCCCAATGTACCCATTCCTGTTATCATGTTCAAGTGATTACATTTAAATATTACTTCACTACTAGGTAACTAACATGAATTTCCACAAGCTAAGATTACAACTAGAGGAGAAAAGGTGAGAAAAAAATTAATATTTCACACCTAGTTCTCTTGTAAAGTATCAACAAAAAAAGGGATCCGTGAGATCCCTTGAGGTATAGAATCCAAACCAAGACACAAAATATGCCCCCACATGGACCCAAATCCGCAACCAATAACTGAACAACAGGAGATCCCATTCGCATCAACATCATCCCACAAGCATCAAGTAGAACAACCATGTATATTAGCAGAACAAATCAAAAGAGTTTTCAAATTTAATTACACCATTTATCAAGTTCCTTCTTTCCGTTTGGTTAACTGGGGTGATCACACAAGGATTATTATTCATTAGGAATCCATTTTATCTACAAAATTTACATGATTAACTACCTTCCATGTTATATCCATTCAATAAAAAAATTATCAATAAAAACCTTGGTTCATTAGTGCACAAGAAAGGACCACCCACAACCACTATTTTTTGTGAGAATAAGCACATAAAATTCAAAAAGAAAAGATAAAATAAATACAAAAAAATCACTATCAAACACACCCATTCATTATTTAGAGTCTATTTATTATCTTTTTTAATTTTTTGTTTCATCCACATCCTGAGGGAAGCATTATCATACCCTCCTTGCAGGATACATAGTAAATATAGACGAATGAAAACCCAACATGGAAGATCAAGGATCAAATTTTTATACTCATGACAAGAATTGAGGATTCATAACTTGTAGGAAAGGAAATATGAGGGATTCAAGGATGAACAAGAAGGGCTCTAACATAGGAACATGATTCATCTCTGGAGTAAGTCTCTAGGGAATACTTATAGAATGGAAAGGAATTATGAAGATAGGATATTAGATTAATAAAGTGACATATCCAAAAGTCAGGGAGATTATTTTTAATTACTTGAAGTCAGATCATGGCTTGACCATGTGGTTGGGTAGTTTCAAAAATTGAAATTAATTTTTATTTAGTAATTATCCACTGAGGTGGTTGCTATAACAACTGCGAGTTTACAAATATATTCTAAACAGATAAAAATCATATAAAAGCGGCGAAGATGGAAAGTATGGGGAATGGTGTGACACTGAGGAAAAAGGCCACATGTTTTGTTAAGAAAAGGGTTACCTAAATCTTGGGGGTTTAAGAAATATTTTACTGGCATTAAATTTCATTAAAAAGGTTATTAAAAAACTTTTACATCAAAATATACATTATCAGGGCAGAACTGAAAAAACTCAGGAAACTGGGAAATGTTTTTGACAAAGGGTGGGACACAATTTGGTGAGACACCATAATCGTGCCACCATAACAACGAGACACCATAAGCGATGCCTCCATTTCTGTGTGTAACCATGATGGTGCGACCATGATGGTTCCACCATCAATGTGCCGCCATGACCGGTGCCCCCGTCACAGTGCCACTGTGACCGGTGCCACCGTTACAAAGCTATCGTGACTGGTGGAACCATTCGGTGGGACTATGTTTTTGGAAAAACTTATTTATGAGTCACTAAGGGTCCATAGGATACCCCAAAAAAAAGAAATCTGGAAAATGAATGGACTAGGATGGTCCATACCATTATAGAGATATCCAAAAAAGAGGTAACGTTCAACAACGAACATTTTTTTTATTTATTTCCTAAACCCCTTAATTTTTTTATATCATACTTATGTAATATACTAAGTATATTAAATATAATTATATTTTTTATGTTAATTCTAATACCTATAATTTTTCATGCTTCCATCAAATGAGTTTTGAAATCATCGTTCGTGTGTACGATGGACAACCGCCTCTTGAACTGATGTTATTCATTTTTCCATTAACAACTCTCAAGGTTGATAATAATGATGTAAATATTATTTATATATTATATTTATAATATTTATGGTGAATTTATTTTTCTTTAATTATAATATAACACATAAATTCATTCCTTCCTTTTTGTGGGAATACGATAACATCATTCTTTTGTACGAGGAACTAGAGCCTCATAGTGCGATGTGATTCGATCACACATTACATGGATTTTTTTTAAGTATTTTTTTAATAAATAAATGTGATATATATTATAAATATGATACTTTAATTACAATATACATATATATCATTTAATTTTATTTCTTTTAATATGACATGAAAATGAAAGTAGTATTCAGACGTACGTACGACCTGTCGTTTCTGTGAATGGTGCATTTCATTTCATATCACCAAATTTTATGATTTACTATAAATAAATATATATAATAAATATCTTTGATATTTAAACCAGGTATTAAATTTTTTATATGATTATATAATGATGGATGTAACAGGAACAAGAAAATAAAATGTCAAAACATACTAAAAAACAATGTAATTAAAACTTGAAAAAATGAAAATAGTGAAAGACAATTAAAAACAGGTGATAAGATGTTTTAAAAGGATCATATATGATATTATAAATATTAATACGGTTATTTAATAAGTCAAGAAAAATTTTAGAAACATTATCAAGTAGTTTAAATCATGTTCAAGCACATGTAAGTTTAAGGTAAGGAATTCCGTCACAATTTCACTTCATTGAGGTATATTATAATTTTATTCACCTAGTTTCATTTTTATGGTGTATATACTAAAAAATTTACATTTTATGTCATGAATAAATCATTATTCATTGTATTTTGCGGTTCAATTTTAATTAGTTCATCTAATATGGTTTAAGATAATGCTACCAAGTGTTAAAGAAGTTTCATAACTCAATTCGTTTTTTGTGTGTTGTATTATTTTCTCATTATAGTTAATATTATATAATTATTTGTATAATTACTTGTGACAATATATTTATGTATTTAAACTTTTTTATTTGTATTTTCAGTGGATACACATGATCACTTCATTGATTATTTCACACTTCAACATTATGATCATTTTGTGGGTTGTTTCACAATCTCATTCTAATCAAGATTGTTTATTATTAAATTTATATTAAAGGAAATTATTTGAAAAATGTTCAATAAACAATTTAATTTTATTCTCATATGTTTAGTCATGATATTTTTAAATAATATTACCATTTTAAACTCTTTCATACTTAAAATTATTGATAAATGTTTTAATAAAATTCAACTTCATTTATCTATTCTGTAAGAAATAAATTTTCATAAAAAACCATGTTTTCTAAAAATGTTTAAAAAAATGTTTTTATCATTTTAAAAATAATTTATTAAAACAAACATTTATAGATTTTTTATTATTTAATAAAATTTTTCAAAGCAATATTTTTTTCTCTGGACATGGTAATTTTCTATCCTTTTTACAATGGAAAAGTAATCATCTTTTTACCTTTTATAGAACTACCCACAACAATTCCATTGAATCTTACTCTGTAAATTTACAATGTAATTTTTAAATAAAATTTTTTTAAATTTTATTTATAAGGAAATGGATTTTAATTTTTTTTAAATGAAAAAGAAAATTTTCCTCAAGAATGTTTTTAGGTATATTTTTATGGTAATTATATTCATCAACGAAAAAAACACTTATTATTACTCTAATCAGTGTACATTATATTCATATCATAATTATTCTTCGTATATATGGATTATGATTATTTTGACCAAGGTTATTATTGAAATTCACTTCCTTGAATCATTTTCATAATTATTAACCTCACATTTAGTTACTCACTTTCCATTGATAATTGAACAATAAATTTACCCAAAACATCCATATTTTTTATCAGGGATTTTATTATTACCTAAACCATATTACAATTTAACATACAATGTTTAATTTGAAATTTGTTTGATTTACTGGGGAAATATTGATAAATTTTTATCATTTTCACAATACGAATATTTTATAAAGAATATTATTCATCATTTAAATTGACCATTATATATATGAAGAATTATTTGGATAGGAAGAGGTAGGTGGGGCCCAAAATTTATATAGCCAATAGATGCATCGAAAGGTCTTAGGAGACAAATTATTTGTACAAATTAAACTTATTTCTTCCTATAGTTTTAAACTATTGTGTGAAAGGAATTAAAGGTACATGTTTTCTTATGTTCCAGACAATATGTCCAATATTTAAGCATTGCCACCATTCAGAATTTATTTATTATTATCCACGATATTTTCACTTTGAAAAAATATATGGATGAATTTCATTCTAAATTTATTGATAAAATTTCATTTTTTATAGTTATTTACCTTTCCATGTGGATTATAATTATCGATTCATTATTTCTTCCACATTACTTACCCCTTACTAAGCATTTTATTCCACCATAATTTTTTTCCTTTTTTAGGATTCCATGAATTTTTCTATGAATAATATGCAGGGTCACAATAGGTGGAATAAATATGTTCTAGAAAAAAAATTTGTTGAACTTCGTGTATTCCATATGTAATTTAAGAGTCATGTCTGTCTCTATTTTGGATTCACATGACATTCCACAACTTGTATACGATTTATGATTGAATTATTATTATTATTTTTAGTATTTTAATGTTTCATAGATAACTTATAAGGTGTTGTTCTATAAAACTCCATGGCATAATTAGAGTAAACTAAACTAAGGATTTAGGATCTTATTTTGATTATGATGTATGGTTATTTGAATCTATGTGTATATGAAATCAAGTCTATGAGGGGGAAGGTTGGACCAGATTTGTGCTTGGATAATGTGAGATCCTTATATCATAGGGCATATGGATGGATTAATGAGGAACAATTTTTGTTTTTATCTATCTGTTACAATATATTATGAGTTCAATGACGATATTAGAGTCGGTAGTTAGTCTAGGCATAGGGATACCGGTTATGGATGAAATCCTTAGGTTGGAGTGTTTCCATATGAGTGCCTTGATATAGTTGAAAGCAAAGTATCAAGTGTTATTTTGGAGCTATGAAATTGATGGTATAAGGTATTTAAACTAGATTGTAAAGGCTAGTGATGATGTTTATAGTTAAAGATCATTTTTATATGAGTTTTACCCATATGAAATGGAATTTGATTATTACCAAGATGAGTTGTGAATATATGAATGTGACTTGAGAGAAGGGTTAGACCCAGGAATATATATGCCTTATAGATCAAAAACATTGTCAATTATATTATTATATTTATTATGTGAATGAAATGATAGTGATGTATCATTAGGTATTAAGTCATAATGAGGGATTAATTGAGGTATATTGATATGAAGGCACATGAGATACTCCATATAGTGAAGTGTCCAATATGATAGTGAGTTACGGACAATTGTCGATTTGGATGCAGAACCTAAGATCATTGGGATATGACTCTTTTATAAACATGATAACATTTGGGGAGTGTGAATTTTTGGTTTTATGATTTTATTAACTATAGTAGTTGTGTGTTCCAATATAAGAATAGATTAAAGACTCCTCTGTTGCTTTCAGTTAGGAGGATGATCAATAATGCTATGTATATGGATTTATTCATGGTTATATTGTAAGATAAATAATTTTATGGTTATATTAGTTTTTGGTTTGGAGTTATTGGTCTTGTATGGTATGTGGTATATGACAATCGAATGATTTTGAAATCTCCATTTACTAGGGAGTGTGTGTATGCAGGTCACAGACTCTAGGTGTTATGTCATGTTGAACTTATTAATGAATAGTGATTTTTTATACTTACCTAGTATATGGTTTTGCTGATTGGGATGCATGTTTAGTTCCGTAATACCCATATGAGGTATATGAACATATGATGTGACTTAATATTATAATGAACATAGGATTTCATATCCATCACAACCACTAAGAGTTGATTTAAATAATTCCACTAACCCTTTGGATGTTCACTATTGGAGTGTGATTGGGAATGATATGAGGATGTAAAGGTTTGAGAAACCATATCTTATATTGGGGGTGATTAATGATGTGGTGTTATATCTGACCCCTTGCATGATGCCGAAACTAGAGAGGTGATTGATGGATTGAGCATGAAACTAAGGATTTGAATTGATAGACCTTTTTAGTGGATATTTAGGTGGTTCCACAACCATTTATATGGGAATTTGGGAACCCATTAATTTTATAGATGAGATGGTGTGGAGTCCATCGGGGGTTAGAAAGAAAAAATTGTGTGGTAGTGAGATATCACCATTTTCGGGGGTATGTCAATTAAAATAGAGTATGTGATGGTTGATTTTGGGTTATTTTGAATAGTTGTTATACAGATCACCATGATTTACTAGGTATGGGATCAAGGCTCGTGGGATTGTTTTTTCTTGGACTCTATGATCATGGTCTCATGAGTATCGATGTTTGAATGATTATGTGATATAATAGAATTAGTATCTAGGATCGAGGAGGTAGGAAATCATATGTTGGAGTCACCTTTGAGATTAATTAGATTACAAATATTAATTAGGTGGAGTGTTTCCAGTATCAGTTGTGAGATAGATGGTGAAAATAGATCGGTATTAGTTGGGATTCTATGTTGGCACTTGGATACAAGAGGCCAATAGATTTTTATATATCTATTTAGTGGGGGAAAATTAGATGTTGGTATGGGATTGTGGTATAGTAGGTCAATGCATTTAGTGTTTGACCAATAAGAATCTAAGAGTATGACCGGTTGAATGATCTGGGTTGTGATTCTCAGTAATCATGAGAAGTATTACACCCTATGTAATGGGGAAAGGCATTATGTTTTCCCTGAGCATTGGGAATGAGACTATATATTTTGGACTAAAAGTTTTAGAGGAACTTGATCATTAATATGGGAAAGTGGTTATTTGGATTAGGGTGATGATATCTACTATGGGTGTTTGATGCTGGTGTTTTGAGAATTCATGAATACCCCCATGGGTGGGGAATCATTATGGCATTGATTGCTTAGGTGGTGGCGTGAATCTTGGGGCATTTGGACTTTAGGGTTATGATAGTTGATTAAGGTATCAAATAGTTATTTTTATAAGTAATAAAGTTCTACAACTCAGATGTGGATCTACACACATAATTTTGGTGATGAATAGCATTTATGGAGGGCCATATTGTGTGTTTTTATGGGTTTGTTTAGTTTTAAAATTTAGGTGTGGTGGTGATAGGATCATACCTTGTGGGGATATCAAATACGACCATAAATCGAGTTTAAGAAATAGATGTGGTTCATGAGAGATACATCCAAATATTTTGCAGGAATGATAAGTATATTCTTGTAATGGTTTTGACGACACAGAATTGAGTGTGTCTTTGAAGTTTAAGAATAATCATTTTCCAATGAGGTTTGAGCCATAGCTAATTTGAATGCATGGATTTAATTTTGGAAATTGAATTTGTAGAAACATATGAAATTACTAAGAGGATATTTTAGAGGTGGTATATTGGATGGGAGGGTTCTTGTGTTAGTTTTGGGGGATGGTTCCAGGATTTGTCTTGAAATTTGGGTGAAATGTTTAATATAATTTGAAGCTCCATCCACAATAAGAGGAATTAACGTGTAGTGAGGGGATGTGTCAGATAAATCTTTTCAGATCAAGTGGATGGTTATAATGAAATGGGATTCATTGTACTATGAGGATTCGACAAAAGATTACACTGTGGTATTCATGGTCTATTTTGGCGTGGCCTATGGGTACAGTTCCACGATGAGGCCTACATGAGTATTATTTTTTCTAGAGCTTGGATACATGATTTTTTAGCATAGATATCATAGAAAATGATACCTATGAGTAACCTTGTAGCATGTGTGGGATTATTATTCTATATGGGTGAAAGGTTTCACCATATCCATTGTGTTATACTATGAGGGATTACTTGAGGGGGAATATATCTTGGTTTTTCAAAGGGGTGATGAAATATGATGTTAATCTTGGGGGTGTTTTGTAGTGAAGGAAGAAAGCCACACCATGAATGCCTGATCATGGATTTTTTGTTTTTCCCTAGGTGTGGGGTATTTTTAGGTGGCCAGTAGGGTTGCATTTCAACAGAGACCCGAGAAGAGTAATTGTATTTTTTCCATTTTTGTCACACCACATGGTATACTCTGGGATGTTTTTTCGGAAAAAATTAATTTTAATGTTTCTTTAGAGTTTTTATTTTAAACTCATTTTTGGGTTCTTGTACATTTTTTTCCAAGAAGGTAAAGCAATGTCTATCTTCACCTCTTTTTTCCTTTACTTTACCATTTAGATTCATGTGGATATTGATATATTTATTTGATATTTTTAGTTAGTTTTCTCCTCCACCTCATCCATATTTAAGTTTACCCTCCTTTTCTCAAATTTCAATGGATGGAATTTAGGGATTTGAAGATAACTCCATTACATCATGGTGGAATCTAGTCTAGATAATGGGGATTCGGTTCTAATTATCTACCATAGTATCTAAGGAGATGAAAACTAGAAGTTCATATATATTCTGGTGAGGTATGATTATTCCATTTTTTCATTGATTTTCTATCAAGTTGGGCTGAAATTGGATTTTGATTTAATGATGAATTTCTAGGATTTCATGTATGGTAGGCCAGGGTAGATGTTTGTAGTGGATAATGTCTTGCTGCTCGAGATATTTTTCTCATTATAATGGCTTATTTTTTATCCTTTATTTTTTTCTAAATAAATAGTTTTTGATTAATTGAGTATATAATTTATAATTTTATTAAAAATAATTTGGAAGCCTCTTGGTTGATGTTGGGGCTCGTGTTTGATGATTGATGATTGGTGATGGATCAACTCTAGATTGAGTGATAATTCTTATGGGATAACTAAAATAATTTTATAATTGGGTACAAATAGTAATACATTATATGTGTTTTCTATGTTTGATATTTTATAGGTGTGGGTGAGATGGTAGAAGTTAGCACTAATGGAGCTGTGAGAGGGTTCTCCCTAAGGGTCAAGTCCATAGTGATTCTGCAGACACATAGTATGTTCTTGGAGGTTATAGAATTATTATTTATCCAATCAGCGATAATTATCCTATGTGAAGGGATTAGTTATAAAGATATGTAACCCCATGAATATTCCATTCTTAATCTTTCAGAATCATGACATAAGGGGTGGTATGTTTTTCTCACATATAGTTTCAACAATATGTGAGTTTCTTTGATTGTTATATAGTTTTTATTTTGAGTATGAGATTGAATTGATATATGGGATTCAACCTGGTTAGAAGAATAATATGTTCCCTTATCTCTTGATTGATGAGTTGGGGTACCTAGTAGATCACCTGACATTATGAGTTTATTAGATAGCTTATGTTGAATATGAGGCTATAGTAAGTGGTGAGAAACTCATGAATGAGACTAAGAGGGATTTTGTAATCCATTATTTATTTTTCATCCTTATATGGTTGTAAGAACCCAAATATTCTTTTTTATGTATAGATATTGTTTTTCAGGTGTTTTGGGAAAAAGTGTTGTTTCTGGAAATTTAAGGAGTAAATGCCATGTACTTTGAAGTACACGTTGTGTACCCGGTTACTGTGGGTAGCCATAAACTAGCTGTGTAATGGCTAAGTAGATGGCCGTGTGGGGTGACCGGGAGACCACCTAAAGAAGAGGCCAATTAAGGTTTGTACATGATGTGTACATTAAATAAACACAGCATGTTCTTTTTCTTTTATTTGTTAAATCAGACTAGGGTCATGTCCAATTGGCAGAAACGCCTTATTCTCGACACATCTCTTCTTTGAGCGACCATATTGTGTGATTCTTCATTGAGCCCCCAATCGACCATCCTTTCTCTGAATCAACCATCGTTGATTGCATTGGAATCACCATAGTGATTTCTTTCTTATTCTTTACCATCATTCCTTAATTTCTCCTCTTTCATGAGATATCCTAGGTTGAATGTTTTATATTTGTTTTGTAGATATACGTAGTTTTAGGCCGATTCAAGGTCCGATACTGGAGTATATCAATTGTACAATGTCGAGTTAGGTGGTTTGTGGATTTCTGTAGTTTTTATTTGAATTATATGTGCAAAATTTTCCAATACCCCAGTTCAGGGTATTGCCTTTTTAGGTATTTTAACCCTGTTGATGCCTACTATGCCCTTTTTCTTGAGTTAGGACTCCGGTTTGTAAATATAGTTATTTTTTAATGCTACAGAGGTGTTTTCCCATGTTTTATTTGATATTGACCATTTGATATTGTTCTTACTATTAGGAATCTTGATTCATATACCATGTGTTGTTAGGATGTAGTGATTTATCTGATGCTGTGATATTCCTTGTACTCGTTTTTCCAAGTAGTACTTTTAGGTTTACTTTGGGTGGTAAACATTATTTGGGCATGATTGCTTTGCACACGGCTGTGGGAACTATGTTTAGTGAGACCATAGGGGGAATTATGGTTGAGGACTTCCCTGGAGTGTCTATTATTCTTTATCATGCTGCGAGACCATTGGAGGGATTGAAATTGAGTTCTCCCTCAGAGTTTCTATAGTTACATTTATGAGACCACATGGGGAATTGACTTTGAGTGATTCCTCGGAGTTTCTTTAGTTTATTGTTAAAATACTATAAGTGGAATTAACAGTAGGTTCTTCCTCAAAGAGTCTTTGTTTGCATTAAACCAAAGGGGTTAGACTGTGTGAGATTTCTTTAGAGATCATTGTATCCTTGTCTAAGTTGAATCATAGGGGTTAGGTTGTGAGAAATTACCCATAGGGTAACTTGAGATTGATTAGTTCAACCAGGGGGGATAGGCTATGATAACTTCCCAGAGGGCTGCTTGTTTTCATTTCTTTGATTAATTAACAAATGTAAATGTATGTATTTGAAACTATTGGGCTATTAAATTTTGATTAATTCCTTGGTCATTGATTCTTTTTCTTTTTTCCTCTCGTATATATTCACTAACTATTATGAACAGATCTTTGGGTGGTTGCATACTGGGATTCATCTCACACCCTCTTTAGGCCAAGCTTTTGGGTCGAAACAGATTATATTGTTGCAGATATAGATAAGGGAAATCAGCCTTCTACTTCAGGTACTTGATTGATGTGGAGATGGAGAGCATGTGACAAAGATGAGGCTTGCGATGTTGATGGGGTTATTAACATGTTTTCCTTGTAATTTGGTTTAGTACTATATTCCAACATAGTGAGTTTTTTTGGCTGCTTTCCTAGATATTTATGACATGAATCATTATTGATATATATATATATATATATATACACACTGAGGTTGTTTATTTACTCACAGTCTTCCACTGTTTACTGCTGTATGGAATTATTATTGCTTCCGCTACTATTATCTATTTCTTTCTACATCATTACTCTGTCAATGAGGGCATAGTTTCCACTCCATCACACCCAATGAACTCGTTTCTTGACAACAACCTCTATAATTTTTGGAAATGGGCTTTAGGCCATGTGACCAACTGGGTATGGGGAAACCCTGGGTGGCACACAGATTCAGGATGTTACAATGGTATTCTTGAGTGTTACTTAATAAAAAACCCCTATGTATTGAATGGACTATGTGGTGGGATAACCTATGTGACGAGACATTGGTTTGACGAGTGATGTTGTCACATGAAACTTGTGGGGTTGGAAGTAGTATGGGATCTAAAGTCTTCTAATGGAAGGATGGGTTTGATGTGTATTTTCAAAGTATGGTTTAAAATAAGAATGATTACCCTAGATATAAATCATGTTAGTGGAACTGATTCCTTGGTTTATAACTCTTTCACCAAAGATATGATTATCATAGTTATGAAATTGTTTATATTGATTAATTTTTCAACTAAATTGAAAATATTATGGTGATGGATCTTTCACATTGTGTGTGGTACCAGTGGTATATCATATAATAAGATGATTTTGGGATGGAAATGTACAATTTTCAGGGAGATTTGTGATGATATTTCATTCACATTAGATACTATTTATTTAGGATTTTTGGTTAACGTAGAGATTCATTATTCACCATTATTTTTGTTGTGCGATGCTTCATTCACCCGATGATGCCTCATTCTACCCGATTGTGTATAGGTGGTTCTATATTAAACTAAATATATTTAATTCCCCCTTATTGATTTTTGGTGATACATCATTCACCTGATGATACATTATTCTCTAAATTGAGGTCATCTTGGTGATATTCATTTCACTTGGAGATAGACCATTCTACCGATTCTTTTATAACGATACACCATTCACCAGGATATCATTCAGTTTCAAAATCATTGTATAGGATTACACCATTCAGCCAGTCATACATTTTTTTATAGGATGGACTATTTTTAAATCTTCTACTCAAGTATTCAATATCAATGGTGCATCATCCACCTTATGTTTTGATATTGTTGGTCCATCATCCACCTGATGACACGATATTTGTGGTGCATTATCCACCATATGATTCGATATTGGGGATGCATTTTCCACATAGGTATTCTTTTAAATGGTGAATTTTCTACTTTGGTGATTTTATTGGTGGTATATCATCCACCTAGATTTTTTATTGCCATATCATCCCATTAGATATTGTTTTTGGTATATCCTCCACCTTTACAGATGAGGATAGTGATATATCATGCTCCCAATAACACCTTATTCACCATTATTAAATTACTAATGATAGATCATTCCCATGGATGTGAAGAGATGGTGGAATACTATTTAACAAGTGGTACATGATAGTGCTATTTCATTAACATTAGATATGGTACATGGAGTGATATATAACTCATCAATGAGGTGTGATTTGTCCAAGGGAGTGTCATCTTATCTAAGAATTAGAAAAAGCAGGTAGGAGGATATTTGAGTTCTAAAAAAGAAAAATGGTTATGTATTGTGATGTTACAACTTACTTTTCATTTAAAACAAGCATAAAAATTATAATAGTTTTTATTAAGGACATCATTGCTGGTGTATTTCAATGTTTTATTCGGACACTATACAAAGGAACAATGGTGCCTATTTAGACCTTATGTTTTAAATTTAGGGTTAGGAGATAGTTCAGGTACAAATTGATGATTTAGTGGATCTTAGTAGGATTATGTAAAGATATATGGGGTGATTTTTGGATTATTTTTCTACCTTCATGTCATTTACCTTCAGTTTTATGAGACTATTTATGGTTGTCCATTTTACGACCTAACACCTACTATATGACTATGAAACCTACATGAGTTTCATTTTGTTATAGCATGTCTATGATATTATAATTATTTTCCTTTCATTATAATTATATTTTCACCACATTGATGCTATAACTATTATGTATATTCTATTTTGGTTTCTATTTTTGTGATGATACTATGTTGAATAGTCTCCTCATGTGGTTCATTAGACCCTCACTTCTAGTCAAAAATATTTTTTGTATGGGGAGCTGATCCTAAGATAACATGGTTCCACCGACATAGTATAGATTAAGTATTCCATAATGGGAAAATAAAATATCTCATACATATCATCCTTCATAATAAGGTATAAGGCTAAATAAAAATATTAAAATTAGATAAAATCATCAAAAACCTTATTCTGTATAATAAACGTCGATATGAAGTAATCCCCTTTATCGTTTTGAAACCTCCAGGTCCCACCAGGAACAAATGATGTTTTTGAAATCACCTTTAAATCACCCACAAAAGCATCAAAATCCAAAATACTAATTTATAATTTTAATATTCTTTAATTCTTAAAATAAATTAATAGAGGGTTCTATTGTAATATAATCACAAAAATAGTATATTCAATGACCTCAAATACTTTTCGAGTCAAGTCAGCATCATCCCTAAACTCAATATTTTAAAATGTCTAAAAAACCCTTCAAATGAATCTAAAATACCTTACAATTATCACTATCACCATCTATATATAAATTTGATAGATTTTGGATACCCATGTATTGAATTTTTACACCCTGATGAATTATCAAATATTTTATATTTAGATATCTATATAAATAATAATAAGTATAAAAAATTATATAATATTATATTATATTTCTAGAGAATAAGTTAAAGAATTTTAATTTAGTCCAATCAATTTTTTTTTGAATAAAATATTTCTATGTTCACAATTGTTGATTATATATATATATATATTCACACAAAAAACTTCATTTTTAATTTAATAATTTAGTATAATTTTTCAATTACCAAATATCTTCTTCCCAAGATATAGAGGAAAAAACTATGTACCTATATTTTCAAATTTTATGCTATAAATACCTCCAACAACTTTGGATCTCCATTAACGTCCTTCAACATGCTACAAGACCTCCTTCTAAAGGTAATCTAGCAAGTGAAAAATTATATTATACTTCCTTGAAATATCACCCTTGTCACATCACTTTGTACACGATTGCCTAAATTACTATCCTTATTTAACCACACCTAAATATTGGAATTCCTCAGAGTCAACTAATAACTACCAGACACTAATCATTCCTACCCGATAAAACCCTCCGACCACAAATTCACTATTATTTCTTTAATTAGATTCCTGATATTGAGGTGGAAAAAATTTTGCGATGGAATTTTATGTAATTGAAAAATAGAAAAATAGAAAATAGATTTTTTAACATGGAAAAAATCTCTAATATAGAGGATTAAAAAATGACGAGGAAAAATTGAAAAAGTTACTAATATTCATTAGCTAAAAAATTCAATTAATTTCTCAAACATGATTTATAATGACTATATAAAAGAACATATATGAAAACAAAACCACAATACAGCTCTGTTGTATCTCTAAAAATCATCCTGGTTTCAAAACCCACCATCTAATGACAAAAAATAACCTTTATATAATAAAATGTCCCCCTTATTAATGATCATATATGAACATTTTTCATTTCAATTTCCACTTCAATGACTATTTAGGTCAGTTATACTCCTTTAATCCTTATTATACATGATACCATAAAGGCGAAAACTCCCTTCCTCTTGACGATGGACTATATCATGATAAAATACCAACATTTATCTCTAATATATATTTCTCTATTGATAAAAACAAAAGGGATCCAAGGGTATATTTTTCAAAAAAATATATAATTGAGTAAAAAATATGCCATTATAACCTTTTATATAGACACCATGTCCATATAACCACTTAATGCACTACACATTTCTTTTTTATCCATATTAATTATAATGTCACAAAATTTTATTGATGGAAATTCCATTCTTATAATTATTTCATATAATATAAATGAAAAAAATCACATAGGGAACATAATACAAGCTTTTCAAATAAATAATGAAAAAATAGGTTTTTATTGAAATTATTGAACCTATACTAATGGAATAGTAGTTTTACCATTGGAATAGTAATATGGAAATTATGAATAGTAATATGACCAATAGAATATTAACCTCACCTATGAAATTATTAATAAAATTTAGGTATCTTATAAATGAAAAATTAATATATTTATATATTGGAATAAGTATATAAATGTTTTAAAAATGATAAATTAAGTGTGGGTAAATTTTTGAAACCAAAAGTTTTATTTCTAATTTTATAATTAATATATTTATTTTAAATAAAAATTATCATCCTAAAATAGATTCATAAATTAATATATGTTTTCTTCTAATTATAAGTTAATTTTAGTATACCTTAATTAATTTTTTTGATGTTTAATAAAATAAGATATAATTTTAAAATTAGTATTGTTGGAGTAATTGATTATTTTATTTAGAAATTAAATTTATCATATTGATTTTTTTTTCATAAAATGGAGTCCATTTCTAAAATATACATGTCAAAAAATACTTGGGGTTATTTTTTGGGATTGTTTTAAAATAGTTTATTTTTTGTTGAATAGTGAAATATAGTAATTTACCTTATAAATTAAATACATGAATTATTGAGTCATTGATTATGTATGGATGATGTAAGAATCAGTCTTTGACACTAAAATTCACTATTTATTGTATTTAGTAAAAATAATTGACACAATTCATTGTCTTGATCCATAATAATAATCAAATGAATAAAATATTCAAAAAACACTCCTCTCCTCCCACTATAAGTACTACCCCTCAACACATATTATTATAAAAAAATTTAAGACTTGATTTTGGATAATATTATGCCTAATTAATATCCTAAACCAATTCCCCACATTCTCATCTTTCTAGATTCACCAAAAGGCCATTTCCAAGTCCATTAATGAGGTTCTCATGGAGATGCAACTCAAGAGGTAAACCCTCCCCCCTCTCTCTTTTAATTTAATTTATTTTCTTATCTTTATGTCACCTCCAATATATGAAGTAAAATGTTAAATCTAATATCATATATGTACTATAATTTTATTATGTTAACAGTATATTCAGAATAAATTATTTTATCTTCTCTATTTTTTTCTAAAAATAAAGAATCGTCTTAGAGGAGTCCATTCACCACCTTCATGGATGATGAATTTTAGTTTTCAAAACCCACCTTCAAGGATATTCAAGAAACCATTATAATTGATAAAATAGATTTTAAAATATACATTAAAACTTAATAATTGTTCTATAGCTTATTTATATACATAATATTAACTAATAAAATAAAACTAGTTTGTGAGGATTGAAAAAATGCCAAAATAATCTGAACGATTACCATTAACATTTAATTTAATGAATCATCCTCATATCTAGAAAAAATTTATATATAATACCATTTAATATTATTTAATTTTATTAATAATATATAATTTTAATTATGTATAAAAATTACCATTTTAAATGATCTTTCATACATGTATAGAAATGAACCAGTCATGAAAACCAAGAAAAAAACACTCTCGAATGATGAAATTGAATTGTATAAGTCATCAAAAATTCCATAAATGAAATTCATAAAATTAAAATAAATCCAATAAATGTTTATAAGGTTATTTGTTAAATTATAAATAAATCTAATTTCATTATCCTGTACATTAATTACAAGTGTAGAAAAATTTTGGATTTAAGGTAGGAGATTCAATCTGAACCTCAATTTTTTCTATCGAGTTACAATTTCTCAATCTTCACCCCAACGTTATTATTAATTTTTTTTATGTAATACCACTAAATTTTGTGTGTATGATCCAAACATAATTACCAATCTCAATTATTATTTATTTTATGGGGTAATACACCTTTTATAAGGTTCCCTTTCAATTCAATCCAATAAAAAAGCCCAATTAAAGGGAACATCCCATTTTGTTACCCATTTTCAAGTACAATAAAAAATATGTTTTACGAAACAAATTTTTTACAAAATAAGTCTTTTTATTATAAAATAATTTCTTAGTTATTTTCTAGTTTTATGAAAACTGTTATGACTTTTTATGCTTCGAATAATCATTTATATCATCCCTTAAAATGCACCAAAGTGTCTCATTTCTAATGTTTCTTAAAAAATATTTATAAATGTTTCTAATTCCATTGAACAAAATTTTTCATGATATAAGCCTATTTTACCTTATTAATTTTTTGGTATGATTTAAATCCATTATTTTATGGACACATTTATGATACACCCATTTGGAATGCCCTATGACATGATTACAATACTTGTTTCTTTCTAGGGGTAACCCTGATGTTTATGTTTGATTCTTAAAGTGGAAAATATATTCATGAAATGTTTTTGATGGGTGATCCTAGACAACACTCCATTGAATTTGGTATGGTTTTAGTCTCATGACATATCATGTTAAGATATGGAGTAAACCTAATTACCTTAGAGGACTTTGTTTTCCATGTTCAATGGTCTTTGTAGTTAGCCATCACTCATGCTTGGGTCACCTTAAATGTTTTTTTCCAAATTCAAATGATTATATAATTACATTATGCCATTATTTTCACGTTATTATTTCTTACTTTTATTCATGTTCTATGCCTTTTTATGTCATCTTGATTTGCCTTCTAACCCATGTGTTATTCTTTATTTCTATGTTTATTACCTTAATGTATTTTTTAAAGCATCCCTTTGTTCATGTATCCGTAAGTTATCCAATAAAGATGCAAGAGTTAAAATTATATAAGGATCTCTTTATGGAGATAAAATAAAATATTTTTTTTATTTTGGAATCATACCTTTTGATTATGTATATATTCTTTCCAAGAAACTAGTCTTTGCAATCCTATGCATGTAATTGTTGGTTAATTAAACATAAATTCATGAAATAATTTGTGTATAAGGCTAGGGTTTCTATAGTCGGTATCAAAGAATGATCTATTTTTTTTGGAAATTAGGACTCAAAAATTTAGTAAGAAAGACAAAGATAATTTATCACCATGGATAACCTAGATTGAAACATATAAAATATGAAGTTAGGATATACATTTCATTGGAATGTTTATCCTTTTATGTTAAAAGATTCCTTTTATTATGCAAAGACTTCAAACCCCCCAAATTTTATCTTATTTTTCTTATTTAATGGATTTAAATTGAAGAACCTGTTCTAGTAATAAATTTAACAGGAAACGTGACAATTAACCTAATGAAATTCTAAATCTGATGGGAACAAGACTGCAAAACATAAGGGAAGTACCAGCTCAACATGATCTAGTTTTCAATAATAACTTTATATAGGAGGAACAACTTCCTCATCCTAAGAAAGGGAAAGTTTTTTTAGAATACATTATGTGATTATGGCCTCCCATATTTAGTGGATCTTCTGACCCCCTTATCACAAAACAATGGATTAACTAAAATGATAAGTCATTCTATGTCCTCTAGTGTTTTCATGAAGAATAAGTCATGCTGGTGGTATGTCGTTTTGATAGATAATTATATTAATGGTGGAAACTGATAAAAAACACAATATCCAAAGAGTAAATTCATTTCATAGAATGTGAAGATTTAAAAAATATAATTTTCAATTAATATTTTCCCTTAAACCTCCCTATCAAGATAAGAAGGGAGTTCTTTAGATTGAGGGGAAAGGAATACGAGTCTATCAGGGCATATGAAGAAGAATTCAAAATTCTTTCATGATATGCATACAACTTTTTAATGAACATCAAAATCAAGGTGTATCAATTCTTTAAAGAACTAATGATGAGTATATGAAAATCATTTGCGATTAGTGATTTTGATAGCTATGAGAATACATTATGTTGTTCCCTTAATGTTGAAATAGAAATAAGAGACTCTCAATGGTCTCATGGGACTGAAGATAAAAGGAAGAAAATAAATCTTAATATGGGATGATCAATAGATAAATCATATGATGGAAAGAAAACCAATATTAAACATGTTAACGGTATGGGAATAAACATCCTGGGAACTACCAAAAGGGAACTAGGAGATGAATCAAACCTAGAAGAGAGGGGAATCTAGATAATAATTACCTAAGGGAGATGAAGCATCCAAAAAATGTGGAGGAGGAAAGGAAGGTTTAGATTAATATTAATCTTATAGTGCAGTGTTTTAAATTCAAGAAACAAGGTAATTTTTCAAGACAATGCCCTAAGCCTAGGGTTGTTAGAGGCAATCAAAAACAATAACCTCATGTAATGGAATATTTTATCACTATTTCTGAGGTGGAACTCAAAAATTATGTAGTCATAGGTACACTGGTTATTTGTTCCAGAATAAATAAAAAATTATTTGATTCTAGTTATATGAATTGTTTCATATCATTAAATTTTAGTTGTACTATTAAACACCACCTCAAAATATGGAGGTTGAGTTATCTGTGAGAACACAAAATGGAGAAATTATTGCATCCAAAGTATATAAATCCTCACTATTTAATGTTTGTGGACTGATCCTCTAATAAAATCATGTCTTACTTCCTTTAGTAGACTTTAATTCAATATTGGGCATGAATTCTCTATATTTATATAAATCCAACATCAACTATCTGGAAATAAATTTCACTCATCATGTCTCGAGGAATTATATAATTACGTATTAGTGTATGGATGAGGATGAATCTATTTTATAATCATCATATCGAGTGTGGATATTATTTCTTTATAGGAAATCATATATAGCTCAAATCATTGATACAAATGACATAATCTTGCTCGAAGACATGCCCATTGTGAAGGGATACCCTAATGTGTTTCCTGAAGAGTTTTCTTTCCTTCCTCCTTACTAAGAGGTCGAGTTCTTGATTGAACGTATTCCTATATATCTACCTATATCAAATAAAACTTAATTAATGGACACAACTGAGTTGGAGAAACAAGAGAAGCAGTTATAAGAGAATTTGGACAAGGGTTCTATATGCCCGAGTGCTTCGCCGTGGGGTGTACCAGTCCTCTTCATCAAGAATGATGGATCAATGTGCCTAAAAATTGATTATTTTGATCTCAAAAATAATGATAAAGAACAAGTATCCCCTTACATAGATATTTGACTTGTTCGATTAACTATGTGGGGACAAGTATTTTTCTAAAGTGTACCTTCGGTCGGGATATCACCAATTAAAGGTGAAAAAGGATGTTATTACCAATACTACCATTAGAATGAGGTATGGATACTGTGGGTTCATAGTTATTCCCATTAGAATTACTAATTATCATTAAATTTTAATGGATTTAATGAATAGTGTATTTAGAGGTTACTTGTTCAAATTTGTTGTAGTCATTATTGATTATATTCTGATATACTCCAAGTGAAAGGAGGAAAACGACGAGAATTTGAATACTCGGCTAAATACATTGTGAAGGGAGAAAATCTGTGCAATGTACATTAAATGTGAGTTATGTATGGTGGGCATATCATTCTTGGGGCATGTTATCACTAGAAATGGAATATATATGGAACTTTCACAACATAGGAATTCAAAGAGTGGAACATCAAACAGCTGTAATGGATATCCGTTGTTTCCTTAGTCAATTTTGGTATTATTAGAGATTTGTGAAGAAATTATCATTATTTTAAAACCCACTAACCAATACTAATCATAAGAGTGAAATGTTTATCTTGACCAGTGAATGTGGAGACCGATTTAAAGAGTTGAAAAATAGGCTTATCACTGAACCTATAGTCAATCTTCCAAAAAAATGGGAAAATATTTTTAGTATAAAATGATGTATCCAAGAAGGGATTAGGATGTGTGATAATGAAAAATGATAATGTGATAGTGTAAACCCTAAGGAAATTGAAAATTAAGGGAAAAAAATATCCTACGCATGATCTGGAGTTGGCAGCTGTGATCTTCATATTGAAAATTTGGAAGCATTATCTCTATGGGTATAAGTAAGAGATATATACTAATCATTAGATCCTAAAATATATATTCACACATAATGGGCTTAATATGAATCAAATACGATGGTTAGAGATAATCAATGATTAAGACTGCTCAAGCCACTACCACTACAGGAAAAATGAATATTTGCGACGGGCGATTTGCGACGGGATCCCATCGCATAAGGTCTTTTGCGACGGGGCTCCATCACAAATCGCCCGTTGCCGAAAACGGCGTCACAAATAGGTGTTTTTGCGGTGGTCCCGTCGCAACAAAATTATTTGCGACGGTATTTGTCCCCCGTCGCAAATAAGTTTTTTTTATATAAAAAAGGTATTTCCGACGGGCCGTCACAGATATATTAGTTGCGATGGGTCGGAATCCCGTCGCAAATGTGAAATTTAAAAAAATCCTTGCGATGAAAGTAGTTGCGACGGACCGTTGCAGAAAGGTTTTCCCGATGGGTATTCGTCCCGTCGCAAATGGTACTGTAAAAAAAATTTACGATGGGAATTCCCGTCACATATGTACCCATCGCAAATATTAAAAAAAATAAAAAATAAAATAATTAATACATATCGTATAATATTATATAATAATAAAAATAATAATAATATAAAATAATTATATTATTATAATATAAATAAAAAATATAAAAAATATAATTATGAAATATTAATATAAAATAATAATAATATGAATATAAATAATATTATATAATATAATAATACTAATATTAATAATATAAATAATTAAAATAATAATAATATTATTAAACTATCAATATAATAATAATAATAATAATATTAATAATATTAATAAATTATATTATTATAATATTAATAATAAAATATATATATAATATAATTATGAAATATTAATATCAAAAAATAATAATAATATGAATATAAATAATATTATATTATATAGTATGAAATATTAATATCAAAAAATAAAAAAAATAGTACTAATATTATTAATATAAAAAATTAGTATAATAATATTATTATTAAAATAAACATACATATTTATGAAAAAATAATATTAATATTATTAATATTAATAAAATTATAAAATTATAAACTTCTCAATATTAACAATAAATATAAAATATTAAAAGTAATATTACTAAAATAAGCCGACATTAAAAATAATACTAATAAGTAATAATATATTAAGAAAAATAAAAACAAATTAAATCACATAATATTCGTACCAATATGAAAGAAGAATTGTAAATAGTTAATATGACAATAAACTACGAACTCAAATGTTTATTACATCTAAAAAAATCACCGGGGGGTGGATAATCTGGAGGACCTGGAGGAGGTGGTGGAGGAAACTCCATCCCTAAACTATGAGTCAGATGATGCATATACTCCATATACTCCTGATGTTTCTCCTCATATCGACGTCTCTTCTGATCTTGCTGCTGACGCATCTGCTCCTGCAATCGACGCATCTCCTCATCATGCTGCTTACGCATCTGCTCCTGCCCCTGACGCAAATCATCTATAAGCTGACTCTGAGCACGCAGTCACTCTTGATACTATGAGGCAGAAGACGATGTCTCTCCACGAGCTCCTCTCGAGTTGGATGCCGACATCGCAGCAGTACCATAATACACTGCAAGAGTCAAATGAGAGCCGATACCAACTACTTGTCCCTTTTCAAAGCCATATTAGGTCGCCTGCATCCATGTCGTCTCATCAAAATGGTAGGCACTAGTCTGATCACCCGTCTCGTCTTGACTCTTGGCCTGTGTCTGAGAGGTCGTGGCCTCTTATGACTCCTTAAGTTTCAATTAGAAATTAAAATAATGAAAATATTATATGCATTTAATTTGCAAACTGAAAAGAAAATAATACTGACCACAATTGGACGCTGGCAGTCACCTCTAATCTCTCCATTAGTCGGGTCAGTGTACATCCTCCGATAAACACCGTATACCGAAATACCAGGTTGCTCAGCTTCCTATATGAATATAAAATAAACTGTTTATATTTAAAGTTCTATAAAATATTAAAAAAAGTACTTACCAGACACTCTCTATGCGCACTAAATGTACGACTATCGGCTCGATGCGTCACCTCTTGTCTCCCCCTATTCTGTCGACCCAATGCAGATCTCCTCTGAAACCCACCACCCAACCAGTGTGTACATAATCCATCCCAAATGTGAGATGAAATGTACTCTGGTCGGTGGACTCTACAGGACTCATCAAATTCTGTCACTCTGGCTTTCTTCACAGCTGTCTTTCTCAAATTATGAAAAATCTAACGAAAACGGTCACACATAGACACCACCCATGCCACGTGGATAGCGGCACACATGATCTCATCGATGGGATACCATAAACCCTAATATAATGTTATTAATGAATTAAATTTCAAAATAAATAATATTTAATTACGTACCAGCCAATGATCGAACATGGAGGCCGGCACATCAGCGGGAATCTGATCCCATGTGAGCCAGGGCTGAGAAAAATAATTGCGCAAGATAGCACTCCCCTGTCCAATAGCTATATGTGTAAAACTATGGAAAAATAACAAATAATCAAACAATTAGAATATTAATATATTATAATGAAAGATAACTAAAATACATAGGTTACCATACCATCGCCTGTGCTCATCGAATCCTAGATGTGGACATCGCTCCAGGATAGGATCTGGAATCATCAGTCTGGAAAGACCACGCCCCCTCTGAGTGCTCCCTATAGTGCCAACAGCCTGAGGGTCAGATTCCTCAAGAACCTCATCATCCATAGGTAGATCCGACTCTAGAAACTAACGAAATGTTTCTGATCCCATCTGAAACATGAAATGATTGTTATTATCAAACAGTTAAAAATAACTATCATGTATAGATATATATTGGTAATGATTCAAACCAGCATTTTACCGTGTCAATGTTCATCTTCATCATCATCTTAATAGTTGTCAATTTCTATGTCTTCATCTTACTCATCAACATCATCAATTTCCATATTAGTTTCACTGTCATCATCTCTTATCATTTCAAATTCAGTTGTAACATCATTGACAACATCGTCACCATTGAACATTAACTGTGGAGTGTCATCCTCAATATTCATGTCTCTTTGTGAAAAAGATGTGTTTTGAGGAGTGTCCTGAAAAATTTCATTTCCTTTCACTTCAGTGGAACCACATTCAGTTTGAGTAAACTGATTTTCTCGAGATTTAACTTTTATTATACTTCACCAATCATCCAACTCTTTTGTAGTAGCATAGTATTTTTCATAATAAATTTGATATGCCTGATGAGCCAATAAAAATGGTTCATTTACTGCAAGAAGACTTTTATGTTTAATATCATCACTTCAATGAGTCAGATGAATACACAGGCCTCTCTCAGTATCCAGCCATCGACATTTAAACATTGTTACATAATTCTGTCCCAAATAACACAGTTCAATAATTTCTTCAAGCATGCCGTAAAAGTCAATTTCAATATCTCTATTATGTGATCCCTTCAAACAAACACCAATATTCATTTTTTCTTTGATTTTCCATATGCACGTGTATTAAAGCGATAACCATTAACCACATATGCATTATAAGATTTAACCATTTTGTATGGTGGGCTGCTCAAAATACGCAATCGACTATCAATCTTATCAGTATGTACAGATACCTGAAAATTTTTAAAACATTTATCACCATTACAAGTAATAAATTGATTTTATATGTAAAACCAAAAAAGAATGTATGTTACCAGTTTTTGAAACCAGTAGACAATTTTTTTTTGCCGACGTTCTTCTAATCCAGCTGCTGTAATATGTGGAAATTGTTTCTTGATATGATCATCATATAACCTACAAATACAATATGATTAATTTACTGTAATAGAATCAATAGAATAAGGGATAAGGGAACTCACTGTAAAATTGGTGACATTTCTTCATAGTTGAGTAGAACATATGTATGAGCTCGATGATGTTCATCATCTGAAAGCCATCTATCATGAACTCCACCAAAGCCAATTTCGGGCTGATTAAAAACTGATAATTGATTTTTCATATCATCATCAACATTCCCCTCGTTCCAGCCCATGCAGTTAAATTTTGAGGGATATTCAGATTCAAAATAATGAGAGCAAAATAAAGCAATTTCTTCTTGCAAATAAGCTTCATCAATTGAGCCTCCAACTGATGCTTTGTTACAGACTTTTTTCTTCAATTTCTGCATGCATCTCTCAAATGGGTACATCCATCAAAACTGAATTGGACCTCCACATTTTGCTTCATGTGGAAAATTTAATATCAAATGTTCCATCGAGTCAAAGAAATCCGGCGGAAATATTTTTTCCAATTTGCATATAATTACAACAACAACTTCTTCCAGTTTGCTTAGTGTATCGCAGTCTATTGTCGCCACACACATGTCTCAGAAAAAATATGATATATCTGTTATCGAATCTCAAATCTTATAATTCAACAAACCTCTTAATCCAAGAGGCATAATACTTTCCATTATAACATGATAGTCATGAATTTTTAATCCGGTAATATGACCATTTTTAACACATCTGCCCAAGTTGGATGCATAGACATCTGGAAGTCTCAAATCTGCAATCCAATGACAAAATAATAAGTGAATCTCTTTGGTCAGTGTATAATCTGATTTTGGCTTCATTAATCTCTGTGATCTAACATTTTCAAACAATTCAAGTTCTAGTCGCCTGCAAATTTGGGCAAGATCTAATCGTGCCTTTACATTATGTTTGGTTTTACCCGGTGTATCCAAAACTGTATGAAATAAATTATAAAAACAGTTCTTCTCAATATGCATGACATCCAACATGTGTCGGACCAAAAAATCAGACCAATATGGCAGATTCCAAAAAATGCTCCGTTTTTCCAAATTGTGTTCTTTCCCAAAACCATGAATTTTCTGTTGGTTTATTGTCGGTCGAAAAGTGATGGAAGGTAATGAAAATACAACTGATTGTAACTCTGTACCTGAGATCATTTTTGGTGGTCCATATCTTTCAATTCTTCCTTTTCTGAAATGAGATTTATTCCTCCAAAAAGGATGATCGATTGGAAGAAATCTGCGATGAGCGTCAAAATAGAAGGGTTTTTTCCATTCACGAGCATAAATGCTTTGTTGTCTCCCATACAGTAAGGACATGATTTTGGACCATGTGTAATCCAGCCAGATAACATTCCATATGCCGGGAAGTCACTAATTGTCCACATCAAAGCAGCTTTCATTACAAAATTCTGTTTCGCAGCAGCATTATATGTACCAACACCCTGACTCCATAATAATTTTAACTCATCAATCAGTGGTTTCAAATAAACATCAATATTCTTTTTCGGATGTCCCGGGATTAATAATGTCAAAAAGATATAAGGATCTTTCATCAACATCCATGGAGGCAAATTTTACAGAGTTATAAAGACAGGCCAATAAGAATACTGACTACCAAAATATCCAAATGGACAAAAACCATCAGTAGAAAGACCCAATCACATGTTCCGAGATTCTAAATCAAAAGACGGATAGACTTGATCAAAATGTTTCCATGAATCTCCATCAGATGGATAAACCAGTCTTTTACCATTTGAAATATTGGTTTTGTGCTTTGACATCATTGTCGCTGTGTTCTGAGACATAAATAAACGCTGCAACCTGGGTGAAAGAGGGAAATATCTCAACTGTTTTACAGGAATTAATCTAGACTTCCCTGATTGAGCTTCTTTATACCTTGATTGTCCACATGTGGGAAAACTATCCAACGACCCATTTTCCCCAGAATATAAGATGTAATCGTTTGAACATGCATGGATCTTTTGATAACTAATGCCTAGATTACGTACGAGTCTTTTTCTCCCATAATAATTAGCAGGGAACACATTTCTTTCAGGTAAAAATACATTAACCAAAGAAAATATCTGATCAAAATAGTTATTTGACATTCCATTATCTGATTTAATAGCCATAAATTTTGCAAATGCTTCTAATATTCTTATCTTGCAACCAGGATATAATGCATCCTCAGTAGACATGAACAACTCAGAAAATTCAGATGGTGACAACTAGGGAGGTAAATCAACATCATCCTCAATTTCTGTTTTTTGAACGGATGACCCTACAACCTCATGTACTAAATTCTGAAATCGTGATGGTTCTGAAATCAAATTATTAGTATCTTCTTTGGAACTACGTTCACCGTGTTGATACCAAAAAATATAATTTGATTGAAAACTATAACGCAAGAGATGTTGCCCAACGATGTCAAATGTCTCAAACGTTCTCAGAGAATTTTTTTTACAAGGACACTTAATTTTCTCTTCTGAAACAAATTCCGGGTTTGATGATGCAAATGATAAGAAAGCTTCAACACCATCAACATATACAGGATTTAAACTAGAACCGTTTGGATTTCTGCACTGATTTATCCAAGCACAATCATCTAATAATGAATGATGTCGATTTCCTTGTTCCATATTCATATATATGTTTCTACAAAATTTAAAACCATTACTATTGTTAAATAATTTGATATAAGAAACAATATCCTAAAAAAAGAAGATACATAATTACAGTTATTTATTAATAATTACCAATAATTATAGGTGACATAGTTAGTTTATAATCATCCCCACTAATTATTATTAATTTAAAAATACTTAGCAATACTTGGAAAAATGAAATATGATTGAATAATGAAATTAAATTTTGTAATCATCGTTGTGGAGATTATATTACTAATTATTCTAATTTTTCTGATGGATCATCTCTTTTTAAATATCTCCCGACTGAAATCAGTTTGAAAAACTTGCTCTGACATATGTTAGAGCACATTTTTCATACTAATTTTAGTGGGAGAAAGTAACAAAGATATGAGACGTTGAACAAAAGGTAACCGTCAATCCACTTGAAATTGTGCCAATTTATAACCATGTACTTGAATTTATTTTATTTTTGATTAATTTTATTAGTAATTATAAATAATTATTACAAATCTCAATATTTCCAACAGGTTTTGCTTTATTCTTAACATGTTCAAATCCTAAAGGGGCACTAATTTTCATGTCATTCCCAATAAAAAGTTTTGGTCAAACTTGTGCAATTTAAACTCTATAATTGTCCTTACATGGTTTATCATCTCGCAAGTAGTGTTGCAATAGGATAACACAAGTAATGATAAAGACATGACTTGGGTTGTCCTATTGCAAAGATACTTGCGAGGTGATCAACTAAGAAAGAACAATTATAGAGTTTAAATTGGACATGGTTGACGCAAACTTTTTATTGGGCATGACCTGAAAATTACCCTTTATGATTTGAACTATTATGAATAAAGCAAAACTTGTTGAAAATATTGATAATTGTAATATTTTATAAATTTTTCATAATTTTAATAATTTTAATATTTTTTTATAAATATTAAACATATAATAATAAAATAATTATATTATAAGTATTATGTAACTATTAATATTAGATTAATATAATATTTTATATTATGTTACAATTTATGTTACTAATTAAATTATTAATTATGTTACTAATTCTGTTAATAATTATGTTACTAATTATGTTACTAATTAGAAATGTGGAGATATGCATATACATCGGGTGGTTAATCAATCAATGAATAGAAAAACAAACGTAATTGACCGATCATCTACCTCAATTTTCTTTTCATTTGTGTGTTAAGGTTGACAGGAAACTTTTGCCTCCACATATAATATGTGCTTTTAATGTCAAAATTATAAAGCTCCTCACCTCTATATTTGCGAGGAGGTTGATAATTTTGATAGTAAAAGTAGATATTACATGTGTAGGCAGAAGTTTCCTCTCAAGACACAACACACAAATGAAAATAAAATTGAGGTAGATGAGCGGTCAATCACGTTTCCTAATTATACTAATTGTTTCCTAATTAAATCTAATTGTTTCTTAATTAAATCTAATTATTTCCTAATTAAATCTAATTGTATTCTAATTAAATCTAATTGTTTCCTAATTATAATAATTGTTTCTTAATTATACTAGTTGTTTCCTAATTATACTAATTGTTTCTTAATTATAATAATTGTTTCCTAATTAAATCTAATTGTTTCTTAATTATTTTAATTGTTTCCTAATTAAATCTAATTGTTTCCTAATTATTTTAATTGTTTCTTAATTATTTCTAATCAATTAAATCTAATTATTTCCTAATTATTTGATAATTATTTTAATTTAATCTAATTATTTCTTAATTATTTGATAATTATATATTTATTTCTAATTATTACCAAAACATCCCCCGGGAGTGTCAAACCAAGAGTGCAGCAAAGCCAGTTGTCGTGTACCAGGTTACCCCGAGTCAAGCTCGAAACACCTTGTCAGAGTTTTCACTCCTAAGTACATCTATGCTAGAGCCGCCTCTACTTGATCGTATCCAGACAAGGATTATTTGGTACAAGAACATAAAAAATTATACTATATATTTAAACAATTATAAAAATAAAATTAACAATTAAAAAAAAAATTAGCAATTAAAAATAATTTAACAATTAAAAAAATATAAATATCTTTAATAATCTACACCTTCTAACTCCTTCCTTCATCTTCTCGAAAGAAAAAATTAAAACAAAAAAAATTCTACTCAGATATGAAAATGAGAGAGATAGAATAATGGAGAACTGAGTGTTATGGGAAAAAACAGACGGGGTGTATATATAGGTTAGATTATTTGCGACGGTCGTATTTGTGAAGGGAGACCGTTGCAAATACTAGGTATTGCGATGGGATACCATCGTAAATGCCTTCACCCGCATTAAATACAGGCGGCGGGTAAAAGGCTTTTTGCGTCGGGCCCATCGCAAATAGCCACCATTAGCGACGGGTGGCTATCCCCACCGCAAATATCTATTTACCACCTCTGGTATTCGCGACGAGGCCCTTCGCAAATACCTTAGCCCGCATTAATTACGGCGGTGGGTAAAAGGGTTGTTGCGACGGGCCCTTCGATAATGCCACACCATTAGCGACGGACAGACATCCCCGTCGAAATGACTATTTACTGCCGCCGGTATTTGCGACGGGAGGATATCCCCATCGCAAATCCATATTTGCTGCCACCGGTATTTGCGACGGGTCCTGTCACAAATACCTCATGTTGGATTATCTGTTGCGACGGGTACATAGTCCCGTCGCAAAACCGTATTTACTACCGCGGGGTATTTGCGACGGCCTGTAGGTGACCATTGCAAATAGGCTCTATAGCGGCCAGTATTGGCGACGGGGCCCGTCACAAATAATACCGGGTGAATATTTTTTTACGACGGGGAAATTTCCCTGTCGCAAATACTATTTTCCACCGCCGGGTAGTTGCGACGGGTAGCCTCCTACCCGTTGCAAATATCCTTCCCGTGTTTTGGCGCGCAAACCACGCCATTGCAATTGTGACAGGCCCTTTATTTCCGTCACAAATAACTGCCCATTTGCGACGAGAAAATATTCTCGTTGCAAAAACCCTTTTCATCGGAGTTGTTGCGATGAGAATAAGTCCCGTCGCAAATACCCCGTCGTAATAATCTTTTTTTCCCGTAGTGTACCATCCTAGTAGATAAAATAAAGTAGAAGATACTATATACAAAAAAAATCCAAGAACATTATCAAGGAAGAATTGAGAAGGATCCAATATACATTGACATGAAAAATACAGACATGAGAATCATTAAGGAATTAACATCATCAACCCTTTATTAAATGATTTCCCAACCATCCCTCATGGAGAAAATAATGGTTTCTCAAAGAAATGATGAATAAATTCCAAGAAAGTTGGAAGCTATCAGAAATGGGAAACCCTTATATTTGAAAATTTATGAGGAAGGCGTCATATGATTTGGTTCATGATTATGTATACCATCCAATACAGAGATAAATAGAGTGTTTATTAATGATGCACATAGCTCAACCTTCAATATTAACCGAGGGAGAACCAGGAATTATCAAGATCTCTGAGGAAACTATTGGTGTGACAATTTGAAGAAAGAGATCAGTAAATATACATCAATGTGACTAGTATATCAAAACATGATGCAAGAAAGGAAAAATTCTAAGGGGTTGATGCAACCATTACCCATACCAATATGGAAATGGGAAAACATCACGAGAGAATTTTTCACTAGACTTATGAAGACATCCAAAGGAAAAAAATTCTATATGGGTTGTGGTGGATCATTTTACAAATATACTCACTTTATTAATATTTGAGAGGAATTATCACTAGACCAAATTGCATGAATATACATCAAAGAAGTGGTAAGAATCTATAGAGAACCACTTTAGATTATATCCGATCAAGATCCGATATTTAATTCCATGATCTGGAAAAGTATCCAACAAGCTCTAAATAATGAGCTAGGATTTAGTACGACCTATCAACCTATAGTCGATGGAAATCTAAGAAGGCTATTAAAACACTAGAATACATGTTGAGATCATATTCTATGGACTACAAAAGAGCATGATACCAAACATTTTGTCAATTTTTATTACAATCATAATTTCCACTCAATTATCCAAATGGCTCCATATGAATCACTTTATGTGAAAAGATTCAAAACAATAGGTTTCCAGGATGAAGTCATTTAATGTAAGCTTATAGGACCAAAAAATAGTTGATGAAATGGTAGAATAGTTGAAATCCTTTCAACAGTACATCAAGGCTACCCAAAATTGATAGAAGAGCTATGTAGACAGTCATCGATGGTACCTAGATTTTGAAGTTGAATACATTTCATTACTCTATATATCTCCATGGAATAAGATCCTGAGATTTGGGATGAAAAGAAATCTAAGTCCAAGGTACATCATCCCCTTTGATATTTTTGATCATGTTGGTGTTGTGTCCTATTGACTAGAACTTCTGCTAACCATGTCTCAAGTACATTATGTATTCCATGTATCCCTCTTGAGGAAGTACATACTAGATCCTACAATCACACTTAATTTTGAGGTGGTATAGTTGGAAAAAGATATCTCTTAGGAGGAGAAACCGATGATGATCTAAGACCGAGGAGACAATGTTCTATGAAACAGGTTAGCTCACCTAGTAAAAGTACTATAGAGGAACCATAAATAGGAAGATCCGACATGATAATCGTAGGAAGAAGTGAAGGGGAATTATTGTCAGCTGTATTCAACTTATAATGAAAAAAGAAATTTCGAGGGAGAAATTTCATAAGGGCTAAGAATATAATGACCCAAAATTTTATTAATAGAAATTCCATTCTTATAATTATTTCATATAATATAAATCACATAAAATTAAAAAGAGAACACAATAAAAAAATTATAAATAATGATGGAATAAAATTAGTGGTATTTCTAGATATTAATAAACCAATATCAATGGAATAGTATCTTGAACATTGAAATAGTAATATGACCATTAGGAATAGTATAATCTCACCAATAAAATAGGTAACCTCACCTATGAAAGTATAAATAAAATTTAGCTATGTTTTAAATGTAAATTTTAAATATTTATATCTTGAAATAAGTAACTAATTATTTTAAAAATGAAAAATTATGTGTGGGTATTTTTGTGAAACCTATATATTTTTTATAATAATAAAATTAATATAATGATTTAAAAAAAAAATTATTTTCATAAAATTTATTTATAAGTTAATATTTTGTTTTCTTATGATTATAGGGAAATTTTATGAGATCTTAATTAATTTGTTCAATGTTTTATAAAATCATTTATAATTTTTAAATAGGCATTTTTCGATTAAATGTAGATTTTATATAGAAAATATATTTATTATATTTATGAAAATTATTTCATAAAATGGATTTTATTTTTTAAATCTACATGTTTAAAAATTATTGGGGTGAATTTTTGTGTTATTTCTAAAATAGTTTAATTTTTGTGAATAGTGAAATATGATAATTTATGGTATAAGAAAAATACATGAATTATTGAGTCATGGATGATGTATGGATGATTTAAGAACCATTATTTAGAACTAAAATGAACTATTTACAATATTTAGTCACAATAATCAACACAAACCATTGACTTGAGCCAAAATAATAAACAATTGAATAAAATAATCAAAAAACACCCCACTCCTCCAACTTTAAATACCAACCCTCACCACCAATTTTCCTCACATCATCTAACCCATGAATATTTATAATATTCTGACTAATTACTCTCCTAATACTATATCCTATGTCATAGTCTTTCTGGTCTCATAAAAAGACCATTTCCAAACCCCTTAAGGATGTTCTCAAGGAGACAACACTCAAGAGGTAAAACCTTCCCCCTCCTCTCTCCCTTTTATTTTCATTTATTTACTTTTATGTTCATAACCACCCCTATCAAAAGTATCATGATAAATATAGTATCATATATATACTATAATTTTATTATGTTAATGATATATCCCCCATGAATTCTATTCTCTTCCCCTTTTTATCTAAAAATGAAAACATTGTCAAAGAGGTGTAAATTCACTACCATTGTGGATGATGATTTTTTTACTAATACCACTTTTAAGGCTGGTAATGAAACTATTATAATTTTTAAAACAAATTTTAAAATGTTTATTAAAACTTATTTAGTGTTCTAGAACTATTATATATACATAATATTAATTAATAAAACAAAACTAGTTCGTGATGATTTAAAAAATGGAAAAATAATATAAATGGATTCCATTAACGTTAAAAATAGTGGCTCCTAAAATATCTAAAAACATGATATATAATACCATTTAATATTCTATAAGTTCATAGATAACATATACTTTCAATTTTGGATAACTATTACCATTTCATATGATCTTTCACACATGTATAAAAGTGAACCAATCATGAGAACCTAGGAAACAAACTCTCCCAAGTAATGAAATTGAATATTATAACTCATCAAAAAGACAATAATTGAACTTAATAAAATTAAACTAAATCAAATTAATGATTAATAAGTTATTAATTAATTTATTAATGAATAAAAATTCATTATCCATGAAATTAAGTTAAAGTGAATAAAACATTCTGACATAAGGTATGAAGTTCTTTCTGAACCTCCATTTTTTCCTTTGGGTTACAATTTCACTCTCTTTACTCCAATGCAATTCTTAATTATTATTATGTACTCTTCATTAATTCAATTTTTATGATCCGAACATATGTACTCATCTCAATTATTTTTTATTTGATGGTTAAGTACATGTTTTATAAGGTTCCCTTTTCAATTCCTCCTGATAAGAAAACCCTATTAAAGGGAACTTCCCAATTTCTTATCCATTTTCAAGTACACTCCATAATATTATAATTTTTTTTATAAAATCACAATTTTCTCATAAAAAACTATCTGATATCATTTATGGTTTTATGCAAACAATTATTCACTCTTCCTTTTTAAAGAATATTTATTATTTTCCCTCAAACTGCATCAAAGTGGGTCATTTATAATGTTTCTTAAACACTATTTATACATTATTAGACATAAATTGGACATATTTTATCATTATATAATCCTGTTTAAAATTATTAATGTACATATGTATTTTTAAATGAATTATTTCATGGAAACTTTAATGATATTCCCATTTATTAGGCTCGATGATATGATTACAATACCCATTTCTTTCCATAGGTAACCCTTATGTTTATGTTTTATTCTTATTGCAGACACATATGCAAGAACATATTATTATGGGTCTCCCTATAATGTGGTCCAATGCATTGGGTAATGTTTTAGTCTCATGACACTTTTTTTGGGACATGTAGTAAACCTAATCCCTTTATGGGACTGTGTCTGCCATGTGCAATGGTCAAGAGAGTTACCCTTGACTCATGATTATGTTTTTTTGTTTGTTTTTTACACAGTCCTATAATGTTGTGATTATATGATGAAATGTTCTATATGTTATGATTTTTTATTTTTATTAATGTTCCATTCTATGGTATGTCATCATGTAATTCCATTTAACCCTTGTGCAACACTTTATTTCTATGTTTATTCCATTACTAATCTTTTTAGCTCATACCTTTCTTCATGTTTTCCCCAAGTTATCCTATATAGATGTAATAGTTAAAAGGAAGTAAAAAGATATTTATGATGATAATTTGAAAGATGTTTTTATTTTCATTTCATTATATCTGATTATATATCTAATTTTCAAAGACAATAGAATATATGATCCTTAACTTTCAATAGTTGGTTAATTATGGTTAAAATCATATAATAATATGTGTAAAACACTAAGGTTGATATATTAATGTTGATAAAATATCTGTAATAGTGTTAATAAAAGTACTATGTTAATTTTGAGAAATTCTATAACTTAATTATTATTTTCTCCCTCTATCTACAATAAATTGGATAAACCTTATCAATCTCCCACTTCATCACATTAAAGGAGAATATATAATACAACAAACTTACTCAAATAAAAATTTTCATATTATAATAGAAAACATCATCATTTTCATATAATGGTTATCCTTTTTAAGTCTATTTGATAATTAATAGCATCCACACCAAAAGAAACATAAATGCAAAGCACTGTCTTGTTGAACAAGACCAAGAATATAAACATATATCTCTCCTATAACAGTGATTAGAAAGAAATTAGTAATACCTGTAGAAATTAAATTTCCCCCATCATCCCTACTAGAGTATTACATAATTTTTTTTTTAATTATTTATTCACTAGTTTCACTCTCTAAAGAAATATAATTATATGTAATACTTGAAACACTACTCACAACCTTCTCTAGATTAAAAAATTTCTTTACTCTATTCGATGCTATTCAATTCATCCAATATGAACTTTCATTTCATAAATCTAATGGACCTTTAATTGTATTTTTATTCACAAGACACATTTATCTGAGTCTTGTAAATTGTTTCAATCATACAACCTCACATATTCCCCAATGATCATTTTAAAATATTCCATTATTCCAACTAAAAATTTAATGATTGAACCATAATATTTTATACTGATATTGGGAAAATTCTTGATCCCAAGAAGAAAATAATTTGTGATGGAATTTGGAAAGCTATATGAAATAATGGAATAGAGAACTCATAAAATAGATTGAATATTTTTTAATTTTGAAAAACTATCAATATAGAGGATTCAAAAATATAAGAAAACTCTAAAATATTCACTAATAATTTGAGATTACAAAATTCATGTAATTTTTAAAACTTGAATAATAAAGATAGTTAGAAGAACTTGTGTAAAAACCTATTGATAATCTTAATTTCTTATGTTGTATTTGTTCAATATATATTTAATGTTGACAATATATATTTTTAAGAAGTGTGAATTAGATTAATTCACCATAAGGATACTATTAAAGGTAATGGATATCCTTAGAGTGTTACTATGGATTCATCCATGTATGAATATCAATTATGAGTTGGAATTGGATGTTTTTTTGGAAATTAGTGGATAATGAAAGTGTTGATGTTTGGAATGAATCATAAATAGAGAAATTGGATGGAATCATTACTGGTGTCTATTTTAAGTATAATAATTTAATTTCATGAAGGATAGACAAATTATGAGTATTTTATTGATGATCGTTGAGTAAATCTATGTTTTTAAAGAATACAATTATATTTAAAAAGTCCTAGACTCCTCCCAGGTTAGGAAGAGTAACCCAAGGTTTAGTAGAGTAAATTCATTTGTGACATTTTGAATTATAAAAAAGGAAGAAATTTAAGAAATATAGAATTATAATATTCTAAGGAAATTGAGATTTACATTTGATAATGAACGAAAAGGTATTAAATGATTCAAAAATCATAAATTTTAAATAAAATACATGATTCATGATGAATAGAGTGGTGGATTTTTCAATGATATTTCTGTGAGTTAAATTTAACATTGTAAAGGAGGAAGATACAAAGTGAAAAAATTGAATCCATTTTGATTAAGAATTAATGTGTTGGGTAATTTTTAGACAATATGGAAAATGGGTAAGGACATCATCTCAATTTTATATATATATTTTTAGAAATATATTTCATAAATAAATACCACTATGTGTATAACATAATGTCACAATGTTCTTTTTAATAAAACATGGGTCAAGTGTATTTTTAATACAAGGATTGGAAGATGGTTTTAAAAGGATAATTCTATAGACACGGGGAATGAGAAATACAACATGAGTAATGAGGTCTTGAATAAACTCTAAATATGTTATAAATGGATAATATAATAGATATAAAATATTTTCATATCTTTCACCTTTCAAGGATTGATCTTTTACCAAGGATTTTTGAGGGAAGAATAAGAGGAATAAAAGTGTTTTCTATATTTTTCAGAATATATAAAGTAATATCATATGATGTTTTGGTTCTCTAAAAATAGAGAAAAAAAAGATAAAATATTAACCAAAACTGCTATATTCTTAAAGACCTGTATATTTTAGAAGAATAAAGGGAACCTATGCTACCATGAATATATAATTTCCAAATTTAAAGAGATTAATGTAGTAGAAAAAGGAAATAAATTCCATTTATTGCACTTGAAACGGAGTTACAGACTGTTTATGAATGAAATGGGAAGTTTAGAGCTAGTCTGTAAAAGAGTAGTAGTAAGGGTTGACAACAAATATAGAATATAAGATGCACCAATATATTTAATTTTTTATTACAATCGTTATACCAATATATCTATAAAAAAATGGGTGATATTCTTTAAAATAATGTTTGAATTACCTAAAAGGGTAGTTATCCTTGGGAAATAAGTGAAAAACCCACAAAACTTTTAAATGTAGTGAGCCTTTGTATGGAGTGAGAAATAACATATTACATTCACCAAACATGTAAATTAGTAGATTTTTGTTCATAGTTACACTTTCTATTGGATACTCTTTGGAATATTCTTAGGTGGGTCATGAATATAAAAATCCTCATGCCCCTTTTATATTTCATTTAATATATTCCATTAAGGGAATTCAGTGAGTTTTTAGGTAACTATTTTGTTATAATGGTTGAACATAGTTCCTACCTATGTGGGAAAAATACCCATTAAAAGATAAAAAGCTAAATTGGCCCACACCCTAATTTACCCCCTATAAAGGTGTCTCAATACCTAACAGAAATATAACTCATACACCTCTATGGTCTCTCTAAAAATCTTACTATTGATAAAAGATACACTTTCCTGACAAAAAAATCGCCCTTATATGAAAAAATAACCCTTATTAGAGAACTAATCTATACATGCACTGTGGTCAACACCACGTCAACGAAGATTTGGATGGCCATTGAACCTTGATAATATTAATATCATTCCACTATGGAAATGATTGATCCCTTCCTCCTCTTAGTGGAAAACATATTGATGAACTCCTAATTTTTATTTCCACAAGATTATTCTCCTATTAACAAACCTGAAGGGCCTTAATGATTTGTTTTGTACACTATAATTTCATCCCTTATAAAATATTCCACCTATCCTTTTATATAGATAGAAAGTGTCTATCTTTAATTAATGTGTTCAATATTCCATTATCATTATATTAATGTTGTTAAAATCACTCTAATAATGATAATAAAAATTCCTCAATTATTTCTAAGAATATATATAATTAATAAAATTTCACTCCTTCTCCAATAAATGACCTTTACCATATCAGCTTCTTCATTCTTCTTGTTAGACTCAAATCACCAAAAATTACACTCTCAACTAAACAAAAATTACTTGAACCACCATGTAATTACAATAACTCTTGTGTTAGATGAATAAAAATTATGGTTTCACCCTTTCATGATACTTAAATTATGTTTCCCTCTACAAATATTTTTTGTGATATTTATACACATGAAACTCATCGAGAACAACTATATGAAACTACGGAATGAATAATGTATGGTATTGTAATTCCACTCTATACCTATAATAGCCTATAATTTTATATATATACATATATGTTCTATTAAATATTTTTTCCCAATAATTACCAATATTTTAGTTTTCAACAACAATGATCAATATTTATCCCAAAATGTCAATTAAAATTCCTCTGGTCATATTAGAAACATGATTTTGAAACTTAGAGGGGAGTTATAGAAACCTCATCCTAGAATATCTTTATCTACTACCAATGATACACAATATTTTATTCACGTGTATTAAATTAATTTCTTAAGAAGATTTAACATATAAAGGTGAAATGAATACACGGATTGGGTCTGGTGCCAGAGGAAAACTTATATCCCAAAAATATTTAACGTTGTGCACCGAGTAACACCATGGTGAAAATTTTCAATTAAAATAAATAGTTGATGTAGAAACTAGAAAAATGAACCACATGAAAATTAATTAATTAATGAAATTTAATAAAATTCACTAATATTTAACGTCCTCTAAAACTCACCGAACAAGCACACTAAAGTAAATGATGCATTCTGAGATTTATGGAATGGTTATTTTTTTGGAATCTTATTACAGGATAAATAATCATTTTTCTTTAAAACTAAAAAGTAAATGAAAACCTTTTATGTAATTAATTATTTAAATTATTAAATATAATATATCAAAAATCTTTTATCATATAAAAAAACATCAATGATTGGGTATAAACCACATTATAAACTCAAAAAAAAACTATAATAATTTTTTTCTAGCATCGTTTACTAGGGTGAAATACCATTTTATACATTCACAAGAAAATTTACCAAAATAACCTAGGATATGAATAGACTTCATACCTAAAATTTTAATTCCTTTAAAGGAACTTATTTGACAATCAAGGAAAATATGGTTATGTATTAGATAAAGAAATCATTCTTGTTTCTTCTAAAAGAGAGATGACTACAAATACTTTAAATAATGATTGATTTTTTCCAGGTACTGATGTGAAATTTCAAAATAAAATTCATGTTCAAGTGTCCATTAGTTTTAATAAATGAATTAATATTAAGATGATCATATAATAAATGTTCTATATTAACTTTTTATTTATTGTTAGGGATATTATGACATTGAGATGGATGATTAAAAAACATTTATGGAAAAATACATTTTAATGAACATATAAAACATAAAATCTATGGAAAATGAATAAAAAATCATTAATTATTGAGAAAAATGTATACAAAATCATAGAAGGAAGAATATGAAGAGGATTTTTGGTAATTATAGAATTACCCCCACATAATTGGGGAGAGGTTCCTCAATCTATAGAATCAGTTACCCCCTCATCTAAGGGTCCAGATGGGTTAAGGGTCATTCACTTGTGTCTATTACCCCTTCAACTAATACACAGCCTTAAACGAGGAGAGGTTCCTCCACTATAGTTCCAGAGAGGTGGAACATGTTACATGGTTTGGTTATATCATATTCTTGGGTAATTTTTTTGGTTCTCGTATAGATTGGATTTAAATATTTGTACTCTCACTTATAAAAAAAAATTTCTTCTTTAAATCATATATGTGGTTTTAATGGCTATACATTCTTTATGGTATTGTGTTTTTGAGTTGATTTTTTGTTATTATTATTCCTTTTTGGTTTTTGGGGATCCTACTAGGTATGTTTATACTCACCCCTACATCAGAATCATTGAATACACATGTCATGTCTTCTAAAGATGAGAACCAGTTAGACAACATCATTAGTAGATATAGTATTGATTGATCTTATTGGTATATGAATGTGGTGGTAGCAGATGGTATTCATATTTGGATCTTTATTTTTTTGAGGACCATTCCAAATCACCTTCTAGTTAGTTTTCACCTTTTTAGAAATTGAGTTTGAATCTTGACCTTTTCATTATATATTATGTTCTGCTAATGTTTTTAGATCTTAGTGAATTTCATATTTATTTTATATATATTACTATTAGTAGAATTTATTTAACGAGGATTCTAATGGTTAACTATAGGTGATGTTGATGAATAAATTAAATGATGAAATTTAAATCAATTAAACATGATAAATTTTGAAGCAACCACATTAAAATATTGCGAGTGGAAAAAATGGGTGTTAATGAAAAAAATATATGCACACTTAAAAGTAATGAGAATAAATTATTTCTTTTTAGGAAAAGTATATACTGAATTTTAGGTTATTTATTTCTAGAATTTATTTTTCATGACTTCTTTCCAAGAAGTTGTTCCATATTTTTCCTAAAAATTTGGATGCAAAGATATTTTCTCTTGATGATAGAAATTTGGATAATTTCAAAATAAGGGAACATCAGATAATCTTAATCACCTAAAAAATGTATAGTGGACCCATATTGAAAAAGAATATTAAATTTGAGAAGGATATTTATTTTAATTCATTTAACAGACTAAATTCTTTTGAGAATTAGGCAACATATCCAATTGAGTAAGAGGATGAATATAGAGTTATAAATTTTTAATATATTTTTCACTATAATTAAATGATTTAAAAAAATGAAAATTATAAGTGAAAAGGAAGTTTTATCTTAAAATATATAAATTTTTGAACAATTTATCACTTTATAAAAAAATAATCAATGAAAAAATATAATATACAAAATTTTATAACACATTTTCATTATATATTTTATCTATTTAGCAATTATATATAAATATTTTTTCTTTTTATTATATTAAACTTATACAAGGGACTATACTTAACCATTACATAATCTTGAGTTTTACATCAAGAATTCATTATTTTACATTTGAGGACCTTTTCAGGTTTAGAGTTTTAGAGATGTAGGACATAACTCATTCGTAATAAAACCATAAAATATAATGTGGACACTTATGATTAGTATCCATTTTTATTATAATATAGAACTTTTAAAATAAAGAATGATTTTTTTCATGGAATGTTTCAATGAAATTCAACCAGACTTCTTCCTTTCCCTTACCCATCCTTAAATCTCTTGAAGAACATTTTATAAACATGGGAAGAGAACAAAGATCTCACTAAGGGACATTAAAAGAAAAAATATGTCAGTCCAGTGAAGAAAATAAAACTTCGGAAAATACCTTTTTTGAAAACATAACTTTTTACCCATAAATGAAGATATCATTACTTTAAAAATATAATTTATTTTACCTTTTTAAAACAATTTATTTACATGAAAAATCATTATTAAGCATATAAAATTCTTGTAGGTTCCTTAGGACATCATCCCATACAACCCTTATAGAATCCCTAAAAATTGGAATAACTATACGACCAAATTATAATATAATTCTCTAGAAAATATAATCATTACCCAATGCATTTGTGCGATATCTAGGCGTACCCATCACATAATCAATAACGGCCACACCCGACACTATCTAGGTCCATCCATCATATATAATGTTGAATAACGACAACATGAATTGTTAGAACTCAGATCTTCTTTTTAGGTATCTATTTCTATTTTCTGGTGTTTTTGAGAAAAAGACGAGTTTCTGAAATTTTTTGAAGTACACGCCATGTACTTATTTTTACATGTCCTGTACTCAATTTCCACATGTAGTCGTGTTATTGATGTGTAATGGCCAAACACACAACCATCTGTGGTGACCTGGATGCCGCCTAAAGCAGGGCCCGGTAAGAGCAAGTACACATCGTGTACATTCTTTCTTTTTTCATTAAATGGACTGGGATCACGTCTAAGGGAAAGAACACAAATCTTCTCTACCTAGTTCTTTTGAGAGCATTCATACGACACAGATGTTTTCTGAGCCCTCGATTGAGCGTCTATTCTCCAAATCGAACTCTGTCAGTTGCATTGGAATCATATCGGTGAGTCCTCTCTTCTTCTTGAACACCTTATTCTGATTCCTTCTCTCCTGTGAGATATCATGGGTTAAATGTTTTAGACTTTTTTTATAGATATTCAGCATTCCAGGTCAATTCAAGGCCTGTGGTTCATGTATAACGATCCTACAATACTGAGGTAGGTGTTTTGTGCCTTTCTGTAGTTTGTATTTGAGTTATATGTACAAAAGTTCCCAATACCCTAGAATGAGGTATTGCGTGTTTATGTTTTTATCCCTAATGTTTGCATGCTATTCCTTGGTTGATTGGATAGAGGTTATATGTAGCGAATTGGGTTCATTTTTCCTTGCTATGGAGTTTTTTCCCATGTTTTCTTGTTTTGACCATTTGGTACAGTTTTTCCTGTTAGGCTACTACTTTGTTTCCTTACCTGGTATTGTTAGGATGGAGTGTTTTATCTAACATGCTGTTATGCTGTAGATGGTCTGTCCAAGTAGTTCTTGAGGTTTACTTTGGCTTCAATATATTTCTATGCTCGTTTGACTTACATATGGCCGTGAGAACCTGGTGTAGTATACGATGGAAGAATGGACGTGATGGATTCTCCAAAGGGTCTATTTTTGCTGTTATAATGTGAGACGATAGGGGGAATTAATGTAAGTGCTTCCTCAGAGTGTTTGTATTTCCTTGACATGGGCCATAGGGGGAATGAGATGTGAGTTCTTCCCTAGAGTTCCTTTTAGTTACCGATACATGACTATAAGTGGAATTGACAGTGAGTGCTTTCTCAGAGAGTTTGTGCTAAAGTTAAACCAGAGGGGTTAGACTGTGTGAACTTCCCAGAGGGTTTGTTGTGTTTTATAGGTAGGAACCAAGGGGATTAGGCTATGAGAACATCCCATAGGGTTACCTATTTGTGATTTCTTCCTTACTTGATATGTGGTGTTTGAATGCTTTGAAACAATAGAAATGTTTACTGTTGAGTACTTCCTTATTTATTGCTTATTTTTATTATTACCTGCAATATGTATTCACTGACTATTAGGCACAGATCTATTGGTGGACACCTTTTGGTATTTAGTCTCAAACCCTGTTTGGGTCATGATTTGATCCCAAAAAGATTATATTGTTCCAGTTATAGATAAAGGAAAGAACCCTTATACTTCAGGTACTTGATTGCTTTAGAGCTGGAGGGGATGGGACCAAGATAAGGCTTGCGATGTAGAGGAGTTGGTTACTATTTTATTTCATACATTGGATTAGTACTGTATTTCATCATTATGATGTGTTTGGCTGCTTTCCTAGACATATGTATCATGCATCATTATATATGCGCTCTAACTGCTTATTACTTTCAATCTGCCACTGTTTAATATTGTACGCCATTATTACTATTTTCTCTATTGTTATCTATTTATATTCCACTTTGTTACTCCATCAATGAGGGAATAGTTTCCCCACTATCACACCCAAGGACCTCACTGCTAGTCAGTAGCCTCTGGAGTTAGGAGAAATGTGCTTGAGGCCATGAGACTAATCGGGTACAGGGCGTCTCTGGGCGGCTTCCAGAACCGGGACGTTACAAAGTTTTATCAAAGGAATTCTTTTCTTCTTGATTTAGTATTTGAAGCCTATTTCTAGGGATAGAAAGGAATAGGTACTTAGTAATAAGTTGTGCCAGGAGTTGCTAATGTACAAGGAAAATCCAATTTACCTCATATTGCAATTTTTCAGGTTCTGTAGTATTACAGATGATTTGTTGTTCACCATTGGGTGATTCACATGTTTTGTGCTATTATTGTTAATATTATTGAGGTTCTATTTCAGTTTCAACTCGATGAGTTAAGGGTATTCCATATCATGCATCATATATGAAGTTTCTATAAATCACATGCGATGCCATTTTGGATGCATTAGCAATTGCATGTTTTTGTGATAGATGTTGGGATAGATATGAATGCTGTTGTGATAAATACCTAGATAAAATACGTGCTTTTTGAAAGGGTATTAATTTTGTGTGTGCTTTTATTTGAATGAACACCAAACATTGGGTCTGGAGGTCTTATGGGCCCTCATGGGACAAAATTTGGTGGATCATTAATCTGTTATGATTGCATGTGACATTTATAAGATCCCAAGAATTGATTTACAGGGATTATGCCCCCCCGAATCCGAATTTGGCACTTTAATGTTCGTTTCAGTGTTTTTCTAGGCTCCGAAGTAGTTTTTGAGGCTTACTATCCAGAAAAACCCAGAATACACACCGTGTGATGATGAATAAATTCCATGTGTTATTTTTTTGGGAAGAAACTATTTTTCTTAAGTTGATGTTGTGTACTGTATGTACACACCATGTAGTCACTAACTATGTCTCAGATTGTGTGGGCAGGGACATGGGGTTTGGAATATTTGGTAGGACACTCTGTATACCAGATGTACACTACGTGTAGTAGAACCATGTAACTAGACGTGTCACTAACAACATGGGTCGGTTGAGTCCTTTATAATACATGCCATGTCCTTATGGAACACACCATGTAGTGTAAACCTAGTATCTGACCTTGTCACAAACCACACAAGACAGTGAAATCTCCTAGTACCCGCCGTGTCTAGCACAAACATGTCGTGTAGAGTGAGCCGTGTAACCAGCCGTGTCACAAACAACAGAGGTCGGTGAGTCTCATCTAGTACACACCGTTTCTATATAGAATATGTTGTGTTGTATTGTTTTAGGAGAACCGTGTGGTTTATTCGTGTAGAAGAACTCAGGCAGGGGAAGTGGATTCAAGTACACGCCGTTTTCTAGGACAACATGCCGTGTGTTTTGGGTGTTACACGACCTGGGTTGGTAGAAGTACACGCCCATGTGAAGGCTTAAGGTAACACACCGTTTAGGCATTATACACACTGTGTATCCATGTTTTGAAAAACTTTAATTCTTTATTTCTTTTGTTCCCTTCATACACCTCTATGTTTCAGTCCCTGTTAACCTTGATTTAAGGTGTACACTTGACCTTGTAGAGTCATTCCCCCAAGACGTCCTCCGGTTGTACGCTAGTTTCAAGACGATGATCAGACACTTGAAAAGGCTGGTCAAGGACTACCAGCAGATCCTCCAATAGTGACAGTATTGGCACCAGTCATTATTCTGGACACAGGTGCTGATGCACAGTTCTGAGAGGGCTTTATGAGGTTCTTGCAGACCTTTTGAGGAGTACTGCATCCTTTTCCTTCTATGGTAGAGTTGACTCAGGTCTTTCACCAACAACATCCTCCCATTTTCACTAGGGAAGGGGGACCTTAAGATGCAGAGTCATGTTTAGAAGCCATGTTGTCTATCTTCAATCATCTAGAGATGCCTCCAGAGAGGAGGGTGAAGCATGCTATGTACATACTTCCAAATTCTTCCAATAGATGGTGAGATGTGATCTCATAGATGGGATTCCACTAGGTTGTGGCTTAGAATTAGTTCTATCATGCCTTATATGACTACTTATATCCTGGGACTTTGAGTGTCAATCAAGCCTGGGAGTTCATCAGTCTGAAGCAGGGTAATCTTTCTGTTATGGAGTATTCTTCTTGCTTCACAGAGCTAAAATGCTTCATGCCTATTCTAGGAGGTGATGAGTTATTCCGGGTGAGGAATTTAGATGACGGTCTCTGGAATGACATCCTATCATAGGTGACCATCTTTAGGTTGACTTCCATAACCTCTATAGTCAACCAGACATTGATCACAGAGAAAAGTTTGAGGGATTCTGGAGTTTTGTGCTAGGGAGGTTTGAAATACAGAGTTGGTATCCCTCCTACTGACTGTAGGAAGCACCACAGGGGGTATTCACACGATGATCCGAGGAGGCGAGACACTTATTTAGGTAGCCAGGTGGTGTGCAACCAGTGCGGGAAGAGCAGGCATACGAGGTCACATTGCCCGAGACACCCAATGGAGTTCTGATCATGTGGCATGATGGGCCATCTTTAGCATTTATGTCAGTTTTTCTCAACGGAAACTAGCAACAAGGTTTCTTCTATGAATCCTCATTCAAGAGTAGAACCACCAGTTTCTCACCAGTCTAGGAACTGGAGTTATTCTGACCGTTCAGGCTGAGGTGGGGGTCATGGCCTTGGTATCCAGTTGCCAGGCTTTCAGCGACAACACGGTGAATCAGGTCAGAGTGGTTAGGCTGGGTCACAGGGCCACAGTGCAGGTCAAACTTTTGCAGTGGAGCAGACCCATTAGGAGTAGGATCCCAGACCCTCTACAGTTCGAGGTACGATCCTAGTAGCCTCATCTTTAAGTTTTTCTCTTTTCGATATGGGGGATTCCCATAGCTTCATATATGATGTTGTTGTGAAGATCCTTGGGATATGTATCTTCTCTTCTAATTCTATCATGACGCTAGACACTCTGTTGGGGACCAGAAAGACTAGTGTACATCAGTGAAAGGAGTTCCTTCTAGAGGTTGGTGGGTGTCCCTTATAATGGGACCTCTATGTCCTAGAGCAGACGGGCTTTGATTTCCTTCTCGAAATGGACTGGTTAGTTACCCTCCAGGTAGTTGTTGAATGGTATCGCCGTAGGGTGAGTTATCATCACCAGAGGGCAAATTTTTTCATTCTAAGGGTGAACGGGATGTCTAGGGGAGCAGAGTCGGACCCGAGTATCATGGGTTTGAAGGAGTTACAACCCAGATTGCTAGTCTATATCTGGATGACCAGGGGAATTCACAGATGGAATTTTCTCTAATGTTGGATCATTGCAGGGATGTCTTTCTAGGGGAATTTTTAGGTTTTCCTCTAAAGTAAGAGGTGTACTTTTCAATTTAGCTCATGCCAGAGGCGACACCGGTGTCCATTCCTCCTTATAGGATGGCTAAACCTGAGTTACAGGAGCACAAGAAGTAGTTGGAGGATTTTTAGGAAAAGGGTTTTATCAGACCCAATACTTCTCTTTGGGGTTCACCTGTCCTGTTTGTGAAGAAGGAGGATGGTACCCTCATACTTTGTGTGGATTATCGTAAGTGGAACCAGTTGATGATCAAGAACCGATATCCCTTTCCGAGGATTAATGATCTCTTTGATCAACTTCAAAGAGCCCAGGTGTTCTCGAAGATTGACATGAGAACTTGTTACCATCAACTGCATGTTAGACCATATGATATACCCCTTAGAACATTTCAAAGTAGGTATAGTCCATACGAGTATGTGGTTATGCCATTGGGTCTCACGAACGCGCCTACAGTTTTCATGCCACTGATGAACCGAGTGTTCCATCCATACTTGGATTCTTTTTTGTATTCTTCATGGAAGATATCTTGTTGTACTCTCACACTCAACACGACCATGATACCCATCTTGAGATCATTCTGAGTACACTGAGAGGTCATCTGTTATATGTGAAGCTCTCAAAATGCCACTTTTGGATGGACCAAATTTACCTTTTGGGTCATGTTATCTCAGAGAAAGAAGTGTCCGTAGGCCCAGAACAAGTGGGGGAAGTAGTTTCTTGGGAGGAGCTGAAGAACGTATTTGAGGTATAGAGTTTTCTAGGGCTTTCTGGATACTAAAAAATTTCATACAAGAATTTTCATGATTAGCAGCGCCATTGACGGGCCTGATTAAGAAGGGTTTTATGTTCTTGTGGTCAGATACTTTTGAGTCAGCCTTTAGAGAGCTGAAAGTGAGGTTGACTTCAGCACCGATACTAGTATTTCTAGAGTCGGGAAAGAGATATATAGTGTACTTTGATGCATAAGGCATCGGGCTGGGAGTAGTGCTTATGCAGGGGGAAAGAGTCATTGCGTACGTGTCTCGACAGTTGAGGCCACATGAGAGAAACAACCTGACACACGATCTCAAGATTTATTCTGTTGTTCATACTTTACACTATATGGGACATTAGATTTTGGGAGATCATTTTGTGTTTTTCACTGACCAAAAAAGTCTCATGTATATCTTCACTCAGTGTGACCTAAATTTGAGACAGTGAATGTGGGTTGAGTACCTTCCATCCTTTGAGTTTGATATTGCCTACATGCCTGAGAAAGTCAATGTTGTGGCTGATACGTTGAGTAATAGGACTCAAATACAGGCAGTTCAAGAAGCCAGTAGTGAGTAGAAGCTTATGGCACTGTTCTCTGAGGTGCATTTGGAGGTTCATAATAGACAGGGGCAGAATTTTCTTTCTTCTATGGCTATTACCTCTACTCTTCTTGATCAAGTACGATTGAGGTAGCTATCAGATTATGAAGGCATAATACTATGGGAGAGTGTGTCAAGAGCAGAACCTATTTCTAGATGGACAGTAGGTGAGGATGAGATATTGCGTTTTCGTGGGCTCGTATTGGTGCCAACAGACATACGGAAGGAGTTGATGTGAGACTTTCATTCCTTAGTTTGAGCAGTTCATCCTGGTGTCACCAAGATGTATCGTGATCTACACCATCAGTATTGGTGGCCAGGTATGAAGGGATATTTTTCTGATTTTTTCTTGAGTTGTTCCACCTATCAACAGGTGAAGGTGGAGTATCAATGACCAGCAGGACTTTTGAAACAGTTACCCATCCCCGAGTGGAAGTGGAATGCGGTCCCGATGGATTTTGTGACAATTTTACTAAGGTCGCCTCAAGGGAATGATGCAGTATGGGTTGTCATTGATAGACTCATGAAGGTTTCTCCATTCGTACTGATTAGGAGACCTTTAGTGTTGATGAGATGGGATGGTAGTATATCTGAGAGATTTTGGGTTAACATGGAGTTCTACACTCCTTTATTTCAGATAGGGATGCCAGTTTTACTTTTCGGGTCTAGTAGGGACTTCAAAAGGCTTTGGGTGCACACGTACTTTTGAGTACAACTTACCATCACCAGGTAGATGTCTAGTCCGAGTATACGATTTAGGTGCTTGAGGACATGCTTCGAGCATGCATCTTGGATTTTGGAGGTTCTTAGGAGAAGCAGATACATCTTGTGGAGTTTTCCTATAATAATAATTTTCAATCAACTATTAAGATGGAAACTTATGAGGCATTGTAAGGTAGGACATTACAATCACCCTTATTCTCGATAGAGGTAAGAGAGGCAGCTATGTTGGGACCTCGACTTGTCCAGGAGACCACATAGCATATAGAGTTGATTCGGATGAAAAATTGCTACTACACAGTCTCGATAGAAGTCTTATGTTGATCGACAAAGACGACCTCTAGAGTTTGATCTCAAAGATCAGGTTTTTCTGTGTATCACATCAGGGTTGGGTCACAGGAGCATTAGGAGGCATGGTAAGATTTCACCGAGGTATGTCAGCCCATTTGAGGTGTTGGAGATATTTAGGCCAGTTTTCTATCTATTGAAGATACCTCATAGGTATTGGGCAATCCATGATGTCTTCCACATCTCTCAGCTTCGACATTACTTGTAAGACCCGTCTCATGTTTTAAAACCCTGAGGAGGTTGAGTTAGATGTGGACGCCTTATTTGAGGAGAATACTATCTATATTTTTGAATGAAGTACGAAAGTTCTCTAGGGCTGGTTTGTTCCTCTGGTATGAGTGATATGGCAGCACATGCGAGTACATGACGACACTTGGGAGAGGGAGGCCAATGTATGATCACAGTGGCCAGAGTTGTTCGAAGATTCTTCTTCTACGTCACCTTGTTTGGGAAATTTTGGGATGAGTTTATTTAAGGGGGGAAGTTTTTAAGAACTCGGATCTTTTTTAGGTATGTTTTTCTCTTTTTAAGTGTTTTGAGAAAAATAGGAGTTTTTGGAAATTTTTGAAGTACACACCATGTACTTATATGTACACGTCGTGTACTCAGTTTCCACACATAGCTATGTGTTGGCTATGTAACGGCCAAGAACACAGCCATGTGTGGTGACCTAGTGGCTGCCTAAAGCGAGGCCCAGTAAGGTAAAGTACACGCCATGTACTTATAAAGTACATGCCATGTACTTTTTCCATTAAATGGACTGGGATCACGTTTGAGGGACATAACACATCTCTTCTCAACCTAGTTCATCCGAGAGCATCCTTAAAATGCATATCTTCATTGATCCCTGGACCGACCATCCATTATCTGAATCAAAATCCATCGATTGTGTTGGAATTGCATCAGTGAGTTCTCTCTTCTTCTTGAACTCCTTATTCTAATTCCGTCTCTCTCGTGAGATATCTTGTGTTGAAATTATTATAAATTTTTGTATATCTTCAGCATTCTTGGTTGATTCAAGGCCTAATGTTCTCGTATAATGATCCTACAATATCGAGGTAGGTGGTTTGTTCCTTTCCGTAGTTAGTCTTTGAGTTATATGTGAAAAAGTTCCCAATACCCATGAACGAGTTATTGCATGTTTATGTTTTTAGACCTAATTATTTCCTTATATGACTTTGTTGATTAGATAGAGGTTATATGTTGTGAATTAGGTTTATTTTTCCATGTTATGGAGGTTTTTACCATGTTCTATTGTTTTGACCATTTGGTCTAGTTTTTCCTGTTAGGCTGCTGCTTTGTTTCCATACCTAGTATTGTTAGGATGAAGTGTATTATCTAATATGATGTTATACTGTAGATTTATTAGCCAAGTAGTTATTGAGTTTTACTTTGGCTTCCATATATGTCTGTGCTCATTTGACTTACACATGGACGTGAGAACCTAGTGTAGTAGACCATAGGGAGAATGGATGTGAGGGATTCTCCAGATGGTCCGTTTTTACTATTATGATGTGAGACCCTTGGGAGAATTGATGTAAGGGCTTATTTAGAATGTCTATAGTTCCTCGACATGGGACACATGGGGAGGGATATGTTAGTGATTCCCCATAGTTAATTTTAGTTACTTATACGAGACTATATGGGGAATTAAAGGTGAGCACTTCCTCAGAGAGTCTGTGCTAAAGTTAAACTAGAGGGGTTTGACTGTGTGTACTTTCCAGAGGGTTTCTTGTGTTTTATAGGTAGGACCAGAGGGGATTAGGCTATGTGAACATCCCATATGGTTACCTTTTCGTGATTGTCTACTTACTAGATATGTGTTGTTTGAATGGTTTGAAACTATACAAATGTTTACTGTCGAGTACTTCCTTATTTACTGCTTCTTTTTCTTATTTCCTTCCACATATATTAACTGACTTTTAGGAATAGATATCTTGGTGGTTGCCTACTAGGATTTAGTCTCTCACCCTTTCCGGGTCATGCTTTTGTGCCCAAATAGATTATATTGTTGCATGTATATATAAGGGCAAGTGCCCTTTTCACTTCAGGTACTTGACTGCTTTGGAGCTGGAGAGCATGGGACCTAGCTGAGGATTGTGATGTTGAGGTTTTGTTTACTGATTTTTTTTGTACTCTGGTTTAGTACAATATTTCAGCTTTGTTACTTGTTTGGATGCTTTCCTATAAATATCTATCATTCATCATTATATATGTTCTCTAGCTGCTTATTATATTCAGTCTTTTGTTGTCTACTATTGTATGCCATTATTACTATTTTCGCTATTGTTATCTGCTTCTCTTCCACTGTGTTACTCTACCAATGAGGGAATAGTTTCTCCACTATCACACCTAAGGCCCTTTCTAATAGTTTTTAGCCACTAACATTAGGGGAAATTCGAATAAATTTCAGATATTAAAATATCATTTTCTTTCAAAATCCCATTTTCAAAAGAAAATACACTTTTCATATTAAAAAACCAAAAACAATACCAAAAACCAAAAAAAAACGAATAGGGGTTTTTTAATTTAAGAAAACATGTAATATTGAAAAGGAATCTAGAAAAAAATAAAAATAATAGTTAGAGTAAAGGTTGTTGTTACCATACTTAAAAAAATAATATTTCATCTGTCGTTTTCCAAAACGTTCTGTTTAAAACACATAAAAACATTCCATTTGAAAACCATTAAAATAGAATAAAAGATATATTAAATTAACTTAATAAATCCTTTATTTCCTATAAAACCTTTCAAGAATCATTTCAGAAACACAAACGTAGAATAGAAATATAGTTTGAAGGAAAACATTAAAAGAATATTTATTTACAAGAAATGACCCTTATCCATTTGAAAATGTTTAATTCAGAAGCACCATGAAATAATAACATTTAAAAAAACCTTACATACAATAATAAATGATTAATTATGGACATAACATGTTAAAGGGTCTGCATGTACACCTTATAAAATAATAAATGTGTAGAACATCAAGATATTCCTCAATGAATGGATATTGGGAAAAAGTCCCTTACCCTTGGTCTAACTTCTCCTATGTGACATTGTCCTCACGATTAATAAAATTATGTTAATTAATTTTTTTATTGAGAAATTTTTTCCATTTTATTATTACCCTGACATAACTTATTAACAAGTTATATACAATTACTTAATTAATTATGTTTAAGTTAGGTGTTTTGAATAAATTCAATTTTCTGTATAAAAATTGAATTTGGTAGGATAACTATGGTCAAAGGGGTCATTATTTAGACATATAATGAATAATATTACTGAAATAATTATCATATTAATACAAAAATTATACTTTTATAAGTAACCAATAATTTTTTTTTGGAAAAATGATTTAACGTTATGATCATAGATACAGAAGGTCATATACACATAGGAGTAACGTTTCAATTTTTCAATGATAATTATGGAAAGAATATAAGTAATATTTAATATTTTATGAATGATAATTATATTATAAATAAAATATTTTTTATTTATGCATAATTATTTATATCATTAATGTGATTGGGTAATGAAAAAAGGAATCACATCACTTCGAGGATGCGTCAGTCCATATGTTCATGAATGAAATTAACATTTTTTTCATTGTGTGAAAAGGTAAGAAATAAAATGATATATTATATTTAGAAAAATGAAATTATTTTATTAATATAATAATTTATTCATGAATATCATATATATTCGTTATATTCATCCTTATTACCTTACATGTAATATGTTAGTGAAAAATACTTCATATCACCTCGAGAGACGGTAGTCTGCTGTACACACGAGTAACGTTATTGTATCCCATACAGTATGGAATGTAAATTTATTTTATATTATATAATTAATTAATCAGTATAATTATGTTATAAATATCATATATAAACTTTTTATCTATCTTTATTCCCAACCGTTAGAGTTGGTAATGTAAAAACGAACGACAGCAGTTTGTGAGGCTATAGTCTTCCAAACACACGAACGATAATTTCATAACCCATTTGGTGGAAGTGTATGTGGTTTTTGATCATAAAATTAACATAACATATTAGTATATTTTTTATATTGGGTTTATTATATAATAATGGTATTATAATAAATTAAGGGGGTGAATAATGAAATAAAAAAAAATGCATGTTGATGAACATTACCTCTTTTCAGGTAACTCCAATTGGTTTTAACCGAATACCTTCCTTGGTTGAATTTATAAAAACTGTAAGGACTATAGGATAAGAGGACTGATTTGGATAAGTTATTCAGGTAGGTATTGTTTTATCTTATTGGTTTTTAATGCATGAAGGAAGGTGGATAGCTGGTGGCCTTTTATAAGTGAGGTGAGTGGGACACTTGTAATGGTTTCAAAGAATGTTAGATGAACCCATGTTTTTACGTACCAAATGTAACATCCCAGGTAAATAAACAATATGATATTTTTATGTTTATTAATCTGTTTGAACTGAATAATAATTTTACTTTAAAAGAGATGCTATGTGTGATAGCGTACTCAACACACAACAGTAGGTTTCTTTGAAATATTACATTGCACACAATGTTGAGATATACCGAAAAATAATATAATAATATTACTATTTTAAATGGCATTTAACACATAGTTGTTGTATTAGTGATGATGAACCGAACTAACTACAATATTATTACCCATGTTTGTTAAATGCTTTTACATTTATCATATAAAAGTTACATGCTTAAAATGTGAATGAATCCGATTTTAAGCATAAATACCCTAATATTCATTGAAAGTTTGATTTACTTCCTTTTGATGGAGAAACCTCTTTAAAAAAATTTTTGGTCACTTTTTTATGTTCTATTTGAAAAAATAAAATTCTTCTTTAGAATCTAGTCATCAAATTTTACTTTAGGTAAATTTTTGGTATTTTTATGATAAAATTCAATTTTTAAGGAATAGTGAAAAATACTGTATTTTAATTCAAAAATGCCTTTGAATATAATTTATTTATATGGTTAGATTATCTTTTTAATTTGTTTAAAAGTTTAATTAGATTATATTTTTACCATTTAATCCAATGTTGGTCATTGTAAGTAATTCTACTTTGATATTGGACATAAACAAGTGTCAATCTTTTGATTGTTGTTATTTCTTAATGACCCTTTTTTTGTTTTGAAAATGGGAATTAATTTTAAATTAAATAATAAAACTTCAATGTTTTGAATTTTTTAAAATAGACATAATTTTTGAATTCTGAATATCAAATATATCTTAGGATGAATTCTGGGTATTTTTCTGAAAAACTTTAATTTTTGATAAATAGTGAAAACATTGAGTTGTAGATAAAAAACTGAATTCTTCATTTAAATGAAATTTTACAATTTATTTGAATTGTGTTTCACAAATATGAAATACATGGTTGTTATTAGTGAGTAAAATTTGGTTCAATAAGATGAAAATAAATATTAGTGAATAGTAACTTTTGACTTTTATTTACCGCGGTTAAAGGTAAATATGGCAATTCAAGGTAAAAATAATATTACAATAATATAAAATTACCTTAACAATTGTCCTGAACTTATTTTATGAGTCATGGTCGACCAATAAAATCATTGGGTGAGATTTTTGGCCTTTTAAATCCATTTGGGTAAGATAATGACATTAAAAACTTTTTATTTAAAGTAAAAATAAAAACATCAAAAACATGTATTATTTTTCTAAAAAAAAATTTAACGTTGGGTTTTATAATTGATATATTTGACTATAAATATTTATTATAAATCTAAAACTATTTCATACATCATGGTATTTTATTAATAATTTTTAGACATCACATTAATAAAATTATTTATGACACAATAATGTTGTAGTGTTTACCTCATTAAATAATGATTTAAATAAATAAGATATTAAAGATTGAAACAATATCCAAAACCAATCCAATTATTATTTGATGATTTTATTTCAAACAATATTCATCTTATTTTAGACTTTAATATGTTTTTATCCTTTAGAAACTGAAAATCATTATATTTTACCTAGAAGCCATACCTTCGGCAGAAGTCACTTCAAGTAAACCTTTTGGTTCAAACCAGAGGGAGATACCCGATTTTAAGGTAACATCTTCTCTTAAGTTATTTTCTTTTATTTTACTTCTCCAACCCCCTAAAATCTCTTTATTACTTTCTTTTATAACAAAAACAGTGTCCAAAATATACTAGGTTGTTGTTATGAGAATTATTAATACTACAATTCCACAAAACTCCACTTAATGCATACGAACATACTATTTCTGTGGACGGCGAACTACTGCCTCACAAAATGATGATTATTCAAATATCTCCAAACACCTATCATTGTAGACATTTTTATGGCACTGTAATTATATATGATATATATTATATTATATTTTATCAATATGATTCTGTAATTATCATTTAGAACATAAGTTTATGCTTTTCATGTTGTATAAATACGGTAATTTTATTTGAGGAATTACAGAATACCGCCCCCTCAAAGTGATATGACTCGTTCATACCATACATGGAATGTATAAATGACAGTGTTAATGAAATTATGTAATATATATAAAATATGATATTATAATGTAATTATAATATAACTATGTATCATTAAGTTTTAATTTCATTAAAAATGAAAAAAAAGAAATGGAAGTAGCCTTCATGTGTATGTACGACTTACCGTCTCCATGAACAGTGCATTTCATTTCATATGTCCAAATGTTATGGACTAATATAAATACATATATAATGTATATATATGATATATATGATATGTAAATAATGAATATAATTCTGGAGCTAATGAACTTTTGACCACATGGAAAAATTGTAATTTTAACAAGTTCATTTTTAACTCAAATTCCGAATAGCGAAAACATGTCTGATATGAACTCAAATAAACAAATAAATGTTTTTTCAAGGTAATAAGTGATATAAAAGGAATAAGAAACGTGAAAAAGGTTCTGAATAAAGTATAAATCAACTGAAGTTTGTTATTCATGAAGAACAAGGAATAAATGAGTCAATTCAGACACAAGGTAAGGGGTTTCTTATCTCACTTTTAATTTCGTGAGATTTCCATTGTTCACAACTTATTTATTGAATTTAGTGTATTGTGTAATAAAATTTGATATATATTATCATAATTATATTTATATTCATGGTATTATATTATTTATTTGGTGGTTATTAAATTTTTGTCTTACGACTCGATTGATTACAACACGGTAAGGGGTTTCAATCTCACTTTATTTTCATGTGAGATTCATGCTATATTGGCCACTATTTCATTTTGTGTGGTGTATGTACTGGCTGAAAATTGATTTTTTTATTTCAAAAAACTTTTTTAAGAAAAATTGAGAAACCATAGAACAACAATACAACCAAAAAACACAAAAACCGAAACAAACCTAAAACAAACTGCCGTGTCTTCCCCATCCTAGAAAATATTTCATGAACCCAAGCCTTCACAAAAACATGACCATTTGGCAAGCATTCCCATGAAGAGGTGCACAAGCACAGAACTGATAGCGAAACCATACCCTCTTAAGCATCTAGATCCAAAAGGACACCAACGATGAAAGATTTGTTCTCTGATCCCCTTATAGAGAAAATCCAAGAAGTATACTGGAAACCAAAAAATAAAACCAAACAAATAGCACGAAGATCCACACCAAGAAAATTTTGCACAATAAAAAATTTAAAACCTACCACCCTACCACGATCTTAAACATAGTGATTAAAAGTAAACTAGACCTCACCTGATTCTGTATCCCTGAATAATTTCCATGATAAAGATGGAACCTGTACGTCAGGTACCTCCATCAACAGCCTCTCCAATCCAGATGCTAGCTAGTCCCAAATAGGAATGTACTCCTCAATGATGAGCTTCCCATTGTTGAAACCTCATACCAGGTTTAGGTCCTATTTTTCAATCCATGAATATTTCTCCTCATTGAGAGATACCTCTAGAAATATTCCTATCATCTTAGATGCTTCTTCCTCAGAAGCATTGAGAAATAGGACATATTCGGTCCCTTCCTCTTTAGAGGTTAGAAGAAGAACCAAGGGTTTCCCTACTCTCTTAAATTTTGATGGATTTGGGTACCCGAAACCATCCTCTTAGCAGTTTACTTCTTTTCCGATTGAGTCTCCAAAGGTGGAGGTAGCGAGGAATAATCATTCCTCTCATTTATCATCTTAGAGCCCCTGTTGCTCTTCAGGTTTGGAAAATCATCCATCGAGTGCCCGTGATCGATCCCCTTGGCCACCTCCACGCCAGACCCTGCTCCCTCTCCTAGAGCATTAGGCTCCGAACCCATATCAGCCTCTGAGAGGCTGTCAAACCTCTTGCACTAAAGGACTGAGTTCAGAAATAGTTTCGAACCACCTTCCTTCCCATTGATTGGAACTAGTTACACCATTTCCATCCCCTTCCTCCCCTTATCATACTCCTTGCTACCCAACCATGGCTCCTCATCCGCCAAAACAGTCATAGCCTCCTTCTCTTCATCCATATTCTGATCTATATTTCAGCAGGCCATACGAGCATCCTTCTTCCCAACCAAATGTCCATCCTTCGATTGTCCAGATAGGTCCTTCCCCATCCTAGAGAACACCTCTGACACTAGCGGATTGATTTGGGTTGAATCCTTCCTCATATGGTCCCCACCAAACGTCTCCTTAGATGTTGCACTAAAAATCTATAGACCACCTTCAATTTATTCCACCTCCTCCGTTCGTGACCACTGTGGCCCCCGATCTCTCCCCAAAACACCCTTTAACGATTGTTCTAAACCATCCTTATCCTAGCCTTCTGTGGTCTTACCATTTCCTCCATCCTCCGGACTTCCCCTGGACTGTAAGCCTCTTCGACATACTTCCAGCGAATGGCCCAGTTTGTTACACATAGAGTAGAAGTATCTGACCATTCCCCCTACCCTTCACCCTTTCTAACCCGTGATTGCAGACCTCTGTAGGATGACCCTGGTGCTTGAAGGAAGAGCCGAAATCGGTCCAGTATTCATACAACACCCACTGTTTACATAATTACTCCTCGCCAATTGAAATTCAGACGAAATCAAATAAAGATCTAGACTGATCCACTTACACACAATCCCATGGATTAACTAGATGGAAAACAGCCTCCGTACGACTATCAGAGCATAAAAATATACCAACTAAGTTTCCATTCATCTTTATAACTGAAGGATTTTGAAACGAAAATGGTAGATTTGGAATACTTACCCAAACTACCACGGAAGGAGGATCATGTTTCATGTTGAAATTAAATTACTACCTAAAACGAAAAAACCAAAAACCATCACAGCTCCGGGGGGTGCTCGACCCGACTCAGATGAGATCCTCCTCTCCTACGAAACGAATCATAATGTGTTTATTATCAAAAAAACCCACGATCTCCCTCCCTTGAATATGCCATGAGTGAAAAAAGATCCTATCAATGGACTCAACCAAGGTCCACCTCTGCCTGATCCAAGCCACCAGGGTGAGATTCAGAAGTGTGTTGGATTCTGTGAACTATGAAGAGGAAATCTGAAGATTTGGATGGCCGTTGATGAGATCCGTGACTTTAGGGATGAGAAAAACTACGAGAATGGGGGCAGGAAGTCGGGATTAGAGAAAGGACAGAAAGCAGGCACCGAATCCTTACCCGACATTGGGGCCCCCTCCCCCGCCAGGGAAGGAGGGCCCGTCGTGGCATCCACCGTCATCACTGGGAGTTGAAGAAGATCGGGGGAGGGAATACCCTGCAACTATCAATACTCCTTTCCCATCCTGGGTCCTCTATCCAGTGTGGTGTATGTACTAACCATTATTGTATTCATTATGTAATATACATTAATTTATTGGAATTTACATCTTCATTGTATGATCCTTATTTCATGGGGTTTATATTTCATAAGTTACCCAATCGGTGGGGGAATCTTTCACCCTTCTCTTTTTAGAAGAATTCATTAATGTTAGGTCTTTTAATTTAAACTTTATTATGTTAGGATATGTTATTCTATATCCTCATTTAGGTACCTTTTGTGTCCAAGTTATGAAAAAACATTTTCTCTCTCATCCACAAATTTTCTTAATTTTTATGTGATGTCGTTAGGTTATCAAATTTCGATAAGAAAACTCACTACTGGAAAATGGACCTATCCCCACGGTTTTCCTCAAAACCTTGGGGATAGGTACCCCCTATACCCACAGTTTTGGAAAACCGTGGGTATAGGTCAATTTTCAAGACCTATACCCACGGTTTTCAAAAACCGTGGGCATAGGGGGGTCTATCCCCACGGTTTTCCAAAACCGTGGGGATAGGTCTTGAAAATTGACCTATACCCATGGTTTTCAAGAACCGTGGGTATAGGGGTACCTATCCCCACGGTTTTGAGGAAAACCGTGGGGATAGGTATAGGATAAAAAACCTATACCCACGGTTTTTCAAAACCGTGGGTATAGGTTTCCCATGTGTGCGCGGGAAATTTTTTTTTTCCGTGGGAAAGATTTTTTTTTGGCGGGAGTCCTATACCTACAGTTCTTCCCTCTATACCCACGGTTTATATAACTATATTTAACTAAATATAAATATATATACACATAATTGATAGTAGGGTAGTGGTTAGACGCGGTACTTTGCAGCGAAGAGGTCGTGGGATGGAAACCCGCCTACAGCTTTATTTTAGGATCTATACCCACGGTTTTGAAACCGTGGGTAAAAGCCATTGACACCGTGGCAATTGGGAATGTTTTGTTGACACGGTGGCAGAACACCTATACCCACGGTTTTGGAAAACCGTGGGTATAGGCTGGGGACCTATACCGACGGCGTTCCAGCCCACGGTTCCCAAAACAGTGGGTATAGCCTATACCCACGGTTTTGGGGGCTATACCCACGGTTTTGAACCATGGGTATAGGCCTTTTTTACAGTAGTGACTTCATAAACCAATTTAAATTCTTTGGGTTAAACTTCTATTTCTTGATTATGTCATGCTATGAATATGTGTGAATTAACTTTGATTGTTTTACATTTAATATCCACTTATACTGGGTGTATTATTATTTTTCACACATAATTATGTCATTGATTTATCCTTAATCAAAGGATACGATCTTTGTAATGGACTTCGCCTCAATCTCCTTTCATTGAGGAATATTTTGTTTTATACATGACATTATTTTATACGGTGTATAAGCCTCTTTGAATTTTCATTTCATTCAATGGGAATATTTTTTATCCATAATTTTTTACCAAAAGATAGAAAAGGAATGTTTCTTTTTAATATACGTGGTGACAATGTCCTTTACGCCATCCCGAGCATTATTTGATATTTGGATTCCTTAACAATCTGTAATGTTTTTAAAAGGAAAATAAATACCATATAATATTTTACATATTTTGATATTGAAAATGATTTTGATAATGGATTTGTTATGTAAATATATTTAAATGATATATTGTGATTAAATGTTGAAATGTTATCTTTACTTTATGTTTGTTTTATGTGTTGTAAATATTTTGTAGTTATTTGGCATTGTTTATGTATACAGGTGGTTCCATGATAAACCTAGGGTGGGTGAGCCCAAGATAGCTTTCCAATGCGTTAGGTAACATGACAGAGGTAAACAATAATGTTTCTTCTATGAGATTTATGGAATATACTGTGATGGGTATTCAAAATGTATGTCCTTATGTAGCTGTGAAAACTAAAACATAAGTATGTTATGGATGCCACAAGTGGCCTTTATGATTTATGATTTCTATGTGTTATTCATAAATCTGATGATTTCATGAGGTATGAGCTTATGATTGGTATGTATTGATGGAATAATTTTTATTTATTTATTTAATAAACCTTACTGAGCTTTTTTATGCTCATCCCATGTTTTGAAATGTTTTTCACAGGGCTAAAAGATAAATAGGGTCATGTATGGGATCAAGGAAAAGTTATGCTATCTAAAACATGGAACAAGACATGACTATTTTTTTCAAGAGTTTTTTATGAAAAAATGGAAACTGAGTAGAAGTTTTTACTTTTTAATTTTTGAGATGTAATTTAATAGTTATGGGATAATTCTCTAAAACTCTAAATCTCAAAAGATCCTCAATGTGAAATATTAATTTAATTTAAGATTATGTAAATATTTAAGGCTCGGTCCTTATACCAAAAGGATAAAAATTACATAAAAATTGATTAAAGTAGTTATGAGGTCGAAATATGTCCAAAAAATTAGTTTTGGACAAGTTTTGGGTCATTTTTACTCCTTATATTCTATGTTTTACGATTACGTAAATGCGTTTTTTCCTTAATCGTAGTAATTAATTATAATTTTTTTCCATAATAACTATGTTCAAAAGAGTAATTTGACCTTATTAGAAATTATAAATTTTTTTGATTCCAAATATGGAATCCATTTTTCAAAATACAATTCATATAATTGGAAAACATTAATTTAGTATTATTTCTACATGTGTAGTGAGACAATGAATTTTTAATAGGGGTATTGTTTTTCAAGAAAGATGATTTTATATTCACTATATAAATAATAATATTTATTAGATATTAGAAAAATAATATTTATTGATATATAATAAATTAATTCAATTTAAAAATTTCCCTAGTATGGATTATTTTAATTAAATTATATCGGAAAACATTGTACATTTTAAAAAAGATTTTAGAAAAACCCATTTTTAAACCCAAAAAGAAACATATACTAAATATATATATATATAAATATATTTATTTAAAATTAATTGTATGTAATAAATATAAGTAAATAATAATTTGGTTACCTTAAATCATACTCAAAACATATAGGTATTGTTAAAATACCCAATTTATTAAAAATAAAATACTTTTAATAAAAATATGTATTTTTTTCTTTTTACTAAAAAATCACTATTTTTCTAATAAATCTAAAAAATTTCACCCAAATAAAAATTTGATATAATGATTTAAATTTTTTAATCCATTTTATAAAATTTAAATTCAAAATATTTATAAAATAATATTTTAAATAAGACTTTATAATAAAGGAGTTTAGTAAAAATGTTTTTTTGATTTAAAATTAAATAATATTTCAATAACTAATACAAATATCTATTTGGTATTAATAGATGTGAAAATGGTTTGTTATATCATTAATGTTGTTTTTAACTCTTTCCCCCTTTTAAAAATTGTGTTCTCACAATGTTATTAATTTACTAAACAAGTTGGGATATTTTTCCCTCATCCCATTTTCAAATTACAATATTGCCTCTTCAACCATATAGTTTTCCCATAAAAACATAACCAAGTGAATCACCTTATTCCACAAAAATTTCTCTCTATGGTAAAGAATAAAAATAGATTATTCCTAATAATTAATATTCTCTTATAACTGAACTATTTTAGAGCTCAAAACATTATATGAATTCGAATCACAATTCATGGACATTAAAACATGAAATATGTTGAGTAACTAAGATAAACTCGGATGTAAATCCAATTGGTAGGAAACTGATTCAACTTTCAACAAGATTTTATATGGTCCAATGAACTATGGAATGATCTTACCATTCTTACCAAAATGTATCTATGTCATCCCAGCCCAGGTGCTACTCACAGATGCCCCAAACCAGTTGGTCACATGACCTCAAGTGTGCCTCCCCATACGCTAAAGTTTTCTGACTAGCAGTGAGGGTCTTAGATAAATCACGGGATACTATACCCCCTTTTTAAGAGTAAAACACTAGTGTAAAAAAATAACCATATATATATATATATATATCTATAATAAATACCAATATCAAACAATGAAAAAATTGGAGATACAATATAGAACTAGACAATAAATATTTCATGCTAATGTACATGCAAAGTGAAAAAGTGAAAATTTAAAATTAAAGACACTAAAAACTCCAATGTGGGTCCAAAACCATGTCTCGTTCCCTCATTCATGATCCATCCTGACTCAACCATATTACAAAGGTCCTTTACCCTTATCCTCTGTTATAACCATGAAATCTATTTTAGAGCCGATTAGGTAGCCTGAGTATGGTGTGAGTAGAATTCAATAGGTCACCACCAATGAAATCTAAAATAATATATAGTCATGTAATTTTTTATGCATTTGTATAAAGAAATAATTTGAATGAAAAAATAAATAACTATCACATTATTAAATAATATTTATTTAACCACAAAGACCCATCAGTTATTGTAGACACCCATACCTTAGTACCTGCTTCGTCTCATGCCAGAGCCTCTTGCAATCCTAGGTTATATCATATCTCAATGCTTTCTTTGGATCCTGCTGAGGATTGAGGTATTCCCAAGTGATATCATATATCAATACCATATCCAGCACAGTCCAGAGCCAAAATTATTCTCAGGTGATATCATATCTCAAAATTCCATTATTACCATTATTTAATTCACACTTTAATTCCCGGGTCACCATTCACACTTCAAATAATTTAACGAACATGTTCCCATTCTTTATTTCACAACTAAATTACCTAGTTACCATTCGTACCTTATACATTAGAGTGACTATGCTCCCATTCTGTAGTTCCCAACTAAATTTCCATGTTACCATTCATAACACACAATTAATTTATCAATTAATTATCTACATCAATTTCTATTACAAATTAATCTTTAAGATAAACACCAATATCCTATTAATTAATTCAACAATTAACTAACCAAATAAATAACATTAATTAGTGAAATAATTAACAAATCACATCAATAATTTTAATTAATTAAACAATTAATTAATCACTTAAATTCTATTAGTCAACTCAACAATTAACTAACCCCTTTAATTTCATTACAAATTCAACAACTAGTTTACCACATAATTCCCCTTAATTATTGTGTATATTTATTTAGTTAATTTATGAATTAATTATCTCAAATAAAAAACTCAATATATCATAATTAATTCATCACATAATTATCTAAATCTTATAATTATTCAACAAATAATTATCTAAATCTAAAATATCAAAAACCATAATTTCAAATCTTCTCAATTAATTAAATCACCAAATTAATAAATATTATCAAGATATAAATTTCTAAACATATAATATAAATTATAATATTACATACAGATAATTTAAATCAGTACTAATATATTTGAATCATAGACCACCTACCTCAAGTTTGACAAAAACACTCGCCAACAGAAATCACTTGAAATTGGAAAGCACAGTGACATAGAATGAGATCCAGATATTAAAAAAAAATAAGTTAAAATAAATCATGATATCACTATCATATATCTATATCTACAAAAAAAAATTTACGATCCCAAAATAAGAAGAATATCCACCAAAAGAATAGGAGAATGGTGGAAAGAAGAATGATAAACCAAGAGGGATAGGGTTCTCTTACTGGGAGGGGTGAATATTTTTAATCCAGGATTAGAATCATAAATAATAGATGTCAAGAAGGTTTGGAATATACATAAAAGCCTCTAAAATCATAAAATTACATTTATTGTTGAATGTGGGTCGAATGGGGTGAGTTTTGGGGGGTTTGGGTGATTTAAAATCTATTCTTCATTTGAATTAAATATTTATGCACAGTTTTCTGGGAAGGGGTGAATGATTTCCTCTAATCATACACTTAACTATGTGACTCTATTATTAGGGTGAATAGTTTCTCTTAATAGGGAACCAAGTTTGACAAAACATGTGCCAACTGTGCATATCCCCACAATCTAGGGTTGCATTGATTGTTGGATGAGGGCGCACAATTTTCACTAACCGTGTGCCATCTATGCACAACCCTCTTTTATTCATTTTTCTCAAATTTTCACCCAAAAAAACCTAAAGTAATACCCAAATGAAAATTAATCAACAAAATAAAAAAGTATACCCGTATCCATGTTTACGACAACTCCATAAAAGTTTTGGATCTTATAATCTCCCTACAATATAACAACTCATCCTCAAACTAGACTCCCATGAATCTCTATAATTCTGAGTCAAAAATATTAGTCCATTGAGCCCTCATATATGCTTATATAGCCCAATTCCCTTCATACACATGTCAATGATTCCAAAATACATGACCTATTAACATGGTATTTCCACAAAACACTTTCTCTCTGCGATCTGACACACATATCAGATGCTTCTCAAAGGATGCATCTTCCTCAATCTCAACATCACCTTCATCTATCACGTGATATGGTTCAAGGTGATACCACTGAAGTTTTGAAACATGGAAAAAAATTAATATAATGTATTTCTATAGAATTGTCAATTGGTATGCCATTTTTCCGATTCTTTCCATAATCTCAAACGATCCAACAAACCTAGGTGGTATCTTTCCCTATATAAATATCCCATGATAAACCAATCTGAGAGACACCCAATGGAATACACAATCACCCACTTTAAACTCTAGGGGTCATCAACATATTTTATAATGAAACCTATGTCTGCTCTGAGTCATAGCCATACACTTCCAAATAAGTTGAACTTACTCTGATGTATCCTGTATGAGATTGGATCTCAATAACTCTACCTCACATACCTCCATCCATTATAGAGGTGATCTACATGGCTTACCATATAGATCATCACATGGTGCCATATTTATCACAAGCTGATAATTATTGTAACACTCAAACTCCACCAAACCTAGGTTATTTTCCTAAGACCATTAAATGTAAAGAACAAATGCTCGTAAAATATTCCCCAGAACAATTATAGTATGCTTTAATTGCACATCTTTCTATGGGTGGAAAGTTGTAATAAAAAAACCTATGTACCAAGTGACTTCTATAACCATTTCTAGATTCTTGAAGTAATGCACAAATCATAGTCGGAAACAATTGTCTAGGGCACCTTGTGTAAATGATTTATCTCCCAAAGATACCAGTCTCCTAGCTGCTCCACTGAGAAAGTACCCCATATCGGTAAGAAATCCACTACCATTTTCTCTCTTTCCAAAATAACCAAAATAAATTCATTATTCCAAGGCATCCTTGGAATAACTATCACAAAGTCCATGGTCATATCATCTAACTTCCACTATGGAATAGGAATTGAATATATAAAACCTCTAGGTCGTTGATGATCAGACTTTACCAGTTAAAAGGTGTAGTATCGTGGAATAAACCCTACTATCTCCTTTTTCATGCCCCACCCCCAAAGCTTTCATCATAGATCATGGTACATTTTGGTCACACCTTGATGTACCACTGACTTCGAGGTATGAAATGCACACAATAGGTCCTCCCACATGCTCATAGGCTCAAAACCCAATTCTTGACATAAATGATATCATCCTCATCTATTCACCAATTGGAAGGTGACTCACAAAATTCAAGGACTTTCTTCAAGGTAAAACATTCTAGATCCTCATACTACTTATCTCAGATACTTCTTAATGGTTTTGAATTCACAAAAACTGATATGAGTGTAATATGATCATGAATCACCTATAACACAACATTTATCCCATATAGTAAATCCATCATCTTATACTCAATGCTTGACTCCTGAACCACCTGAGTCTGAGTTTTCCTACTCAAATCATAAAAAACACTATTCTCCTCTCTATAAAAATATTCCCACTCAAAAAATGTTATATTGCACATACTCAACCCATCTTTACTTATAATGATTCAAATATCACTGTGAAATGACAAAATTGAAGATCTTGTGGTCTGTATAAACAATTTTCTTTCTCCAACCAAATAATTCCACCAACACTTTAAAGAATAAATAACTACCACCAAATATTGGTCTTGTGTAGAGTAGTTCTTCATCTGTTTTGAACTGTATAGACCTATAAACCATTACTCAATCTCTCTCCAATCCTTGAAGAAGTACAATTATCTGTATACTCATCACCTAGCATAGGTAGGATCAAGATTGGCATCAATGTTAAAAACTTATTCAACTCCTAGAAAGCATTCTTACATGATTCCTACCAAAAAAAATTTATCTTATTTTTGGTAAATCCTAAAATCATTTATGCTAATAAGGAAAAGTGTTTAATCAATCTCCAATAATATCCAGCCAACCCCAAAAATCATGAAATATGAATTAAATTATTAGGATACTACCCTGAAACCACTACCTAAACATTCTATATGTCCATTGACACACCATCCCCTAATATGATGTGACCTAAGAGGTATATCTGATTGATCCAAAAATAGATCATAGATATCTTGGTGTATTGTTAATGCTCTCTTAGTGTACTCATAATGATTTAAATATGTGGGGAATGATAATCTTGAGTCGTGGATTACACCAATATGTTGTCCAAAAACACCACAAACAAACTAATCCAGGTATGGATGGTAGAACCTATTCATCATGGCCATAAATTCTACATGTGCATTCATTAACCCAAATGACATTACGATGAACTCATATAGGCCATACCAGCTTCTGAAAGTAGTCTTCAACATATCAGATGTCTTAAATATCAACTGATTATGATCTGTTCCCAGTCTATCTGGGAAAAGACACAATCTTCCATTAACATGTAAAAAAGATCATCAACACGCTGAAGAGGATACCAATTTTTCACTATCATCTGATGCAACTTCTCGTAATCAACATATAAGCATGAACTACCATCATCCTTCTTTGAATAAAACACTAGTGAACCCAAAAGAGACATAATTTGATAGATAAATCCCTTATCCTCCAACTCATATAGCTGAGCCCTATGATCTTGATGCTCTATCAGTTCCATTCTGCATTGTAGAATAGAAATTGACTCAACCACAACATGATCTCAATGGTAAATTACACATATCTCTCAGGTGTAAACCCTAATAATTCTTCAAGAAATACATCCATAAACCTATATAATATAGGTATAAGTCCATCCTTCTCTAAACCTCCATCATCCAATAATCGTCTAGAAACTTGGGTTGTGATCTCTCTTAGTTTTTTGGTAATTGGCCCTTCCTGGACTACCTAGACATCCCACTCTCCAAGGTGAACATAACTATCACCCTTATGAGTTGTAAAATTCACTCTCCTCTGATAATAGTCTATGCTAACTCGGTATGCTACTAAACAGTACCCACACTGAATTAGGTCTAATCTTGACATGTTTGAGATTCAAAAACCCCACAGAAAGTAACCCTCCCCAACTAGAGAGAACACCCCTTTCCTAAATAGATGTATATTGATCTTACTCCCAATGGTGTTTCTATCATCAACACTCCACTAAAAAACTCCACTTTTAGGCTCAAAACATTCAAAAGTTGTGTATAAATAAAGGAATGAGTGAAAAAATATCAAATAAGTCACTAGATAACATTGAATCTATAATAATAGTACCTCCCACTATTGGTGGTCTAGCCTCACTATTCATGAGTGTAGGCTGCACTACATGCAACTATCTTTCCCCTCTTACCTATAATATAGTATAACTCCTCAGAGCTTCACCACTCTATTGATACAGACAATCATTAACCAAAGATCCATGTACACTTCCTCTATTTCATCAGCTAGTAAAACTATAGATTGTAGACTACTATGGTGTAGAAGACCACTTTCCCACACCCTAATTATATCTAGCTCTTATATCTCTACTCATCATTCTTTGGGTCCTACGATACTTCTATAGATGTCTTATATTTTGACAAGATCAACACTCTACTAGTGTTTGGAGGAACTTTCTATGGAAATTTTCTAACCTACTACACCAGGGATAGATCAGTCATGAATGATCCTAAGAAACTGATCCCACATTTTGTAGACTTGATTTCCCACATCCATGACTAATGTTGTAGCAGTGATGCTTCCTTATCTTGGAATTTTAACCTCTTGATCTTCCAGATAAAACTATCTAACATGAACTAGAAGCCTATTTTAGGTTTCCCTCATCTATGAGATCCTGATCCACCACCTTAGAAAACCACTTTAACTGAAAAAGGATAAACTGAGACTTAATCTCATACTTAATACCATCCAAGAAACTTGTCAGCTTATCTGTCTCATCTCTTTCCAACACTATATAAAGGAATTAAAAATCTTTAAAGAATCTAGTAAATTCCATCATAGACATACTTCTTCATGTTATCCCCTTGAACACATAATTTCTCTCCTACCTAAATGTATTTGGATAGAAGTGTTCAAAGAAACACTACCAAAAGTTCTTCTATAACATACCATCAGCCTGTCTAGTATGCACCTAAATGTCCCACCATCACTTTACTGATCCTCATTGAATATAAGTATCCAACTTGACCATCCACTTAGCAGAAGTCTATAAACACGTAAGTATCATCTTAATGGACTCAAACCATAATTCAACTCCCTCAAGTCCACCCTCTCCAGTAAAAGTTGGGTGGTTGGGGGGTGGGTTGCAACTAAAGCACCCTTTTTATATCATACATACTCTTCATATACCGCCCTCGATCACTTTCTATAAGATACAAAAAGATATTTATGTTCTATCGAAACTACTCCCCGAATTCCTCACCCGAAACAGTTGGTTCCCAAGGTTCCACCATTGGAGTATCAACCCTATCCACGTTCTTTAGATATCATCTCAACAAGTTTCATCATGGAAGAAAATTATATACAATTCAAAACATGCAACCTAGGACATAGTTAAAAAATGAACACTTTTATTTTAGTGGGATACAAAAAAGGACAAATTTTTTCCAAACCCTCACCTTATGGTCAAAACCATGGTGCTATAACTACCCCTAACCATCCTACACCTAAGTCCTGTCTAAAAAGGGTACAAAATTCTCATTATTCAAATTTCTCATTTAGACACCCATTTATTCTTATCTTTAATCAATTTAAAAAATTTCTAAATTTCATATAAGTTACCATTTTCATTTCAATTTCACAAGCAAGGAAAAATAGTTCGAGTTCAAAAACTTACCCAAAAACTATTTTTTTTGTGTGTTCCAAAAATGATGCATGAAACTATAACCCTATGTTCCTAGAATGAGGGATGAAACTAAACTCTGGTACCATACCAGGCCATGATTCAAATTTAATAAAATCTCATCATTAATAATCACAACACACAATAAGCATGTCAGCCAATGTGAAATAATATTCAACTGTAATAGAAAACATCAATAACAATAATCCCACCATGGGTACTTGTATTCTCCCTCATACATGGGTTAGATACTCCCATGAACGAGATCCTAAACAAGGCCCAACTCTTCCTAGTCTCCTCCCTACCCATCCCAAACATCAAGCCAAAAAAAAAATATTTTGATACCATTTTGTGACATCCCGACCCAGTTACCACACACTGGTTCCATGAAATAGTCGATCACATTACCTAATTCAAACATCCCCATATTCCAGTGTCTTCTAAATAGTAGTTAGGGTCTAATATCCATCATGAGGAGACTATACCTTATTGGTGAGATTACAAAACCTAACAGAAAATTAATAAAAATTCACTAAATATATATAACCATAACCAGAAAAATATCAATATCAAAAGATAACCAAAACTAGAGATTAAATATTAAAATGAACAATAAATATGTCATACTAATGTAAGTTCTTTGTTTTAATGTGAAAACTCAAAATTAATGACACTGAAAACTCCCAAAAGCATCCTGAACCATGTTTGGTTCCCTCATCCATGCTCTATCCTAAATCATCCACCTAACACATGGGCTTTCCCCTTATCCCGTCCTTCAACCATCAAATCTACTCATGTTCCAATTAGGAATCCTGGGTAGGGTGTGAGTACAAATAAATATACCACAAAAATGAAATATAAAACAATATCCAATCAAAAAACAGTGTTTTTAGTTTTATAAATAAATAATTACAATACATAAGTAAATAGATATCAGGTTATCAAAAAATATTTATTTGCCTACATAAACCCCTAGGAACCCATATACACTCATACCTTTATACCTACTTTGACACATGTTGGAGCAGAAAGTATTCCTAGGTGATATCATATCTAAATACCTACTTCCACTCATGCTGGATCCCAATGTATTCCTAAGTGACATCATATCTCAATACCGAATTCAGATCATGTTTGAGGCCAGTGTATTCATAGGTGATATCATATCTCCAAATTCCATTATTTTTTCTATTCGTTAACTCATAAATTAATGCCTGTGTCACTATTCACACTTTACACTATAGAGTGACCATGTTCCCATTATTTAATTCAAAATCTAATTCCCATGTTACCATTCATAATCACACATTAGATTGACAATGTTCCCATTCATTATTTCACAACTAAATGGCCACGTTACTACTTATATAGTACACATTAGAATATCTATGTTACCATTCATTATTTCACAACAAAATGACCATATTAACATTTATAACACATATTTTATTCAACAATTAATTGTCTAAAACAATTTCCAAAAATAATTCAACAATTAGTTAAACACCACTATCTCATTAGTTAATTAATCAATTTACTAACCACATCAATAACAATAATTAATTCAAAAATTAATTTATTATATCAATAATATTAATTAATTTGATAAATAATTGATCACTTAAATTATATTAGTCAACTCAACAATTAACTAACCACACCAATTTCATTATTAATTTAACAATTTTTTTGTCACATAATCCCCCTTAATTAATTACCAAATTAATTAAGTACATCTGTTCCATTCAATAATTCAACAATTAAATAAATTAATATACACAGACTAAAAATTCCATAATTAATTCTATTATTAATTATCTCAAATCAATAACTCAATAACTTGTAATTAATTCATTAATTAATTACCTAAATCAAGAACCTAAATATATCATAATTAATTCAATAATTAATTATCTGGAATCTTATATATCAAAATCTCATTATTAATTCAACAATTAATAGTTTAAATCAATAATCTCCAAATCTCCATTTTCACATATTCTCAATTAATTAATTCAGTAAACTAATTATTCCTATCAAGAAATAAATTTATGAACATATAATAACAATCCTATAACTAATATACACATAATTTAAATTTATATTATGGAATTTTAATCAAAGTCCACATATCTGAAGTTTGATAAAGATCACTCGCCAATGGAAATACCCAAAAATTGAGCAGCACAATGACGTAGAACAAGATCCAGGTCTAAAAACTAAATCAATATCAAATAAATAAAGATCTATGTAACATATATCTACATATATCCCGAAATATGAATAAAAACATCCAAAATAATAGGAGAAGGATGGAAAGAATAATCCGAAACCAAGAGGGATAAGATTCTATAACTAAGAGGGGTGAAAATCTTTGATATAGGATTTAAATTTTAACAAATAGAGGTCAAGATGAATTAGAATACATCATAGATGATCTTAAATAATAAAAGGATATATATGGTATAATGGGGGTCAAATGGGGTGAGTTTTAATGGTTCAGGTAATTTAAATTTTAATTATTGGGTGAATTAAATTCCCGTACACAATTTTCTAGGCCGAGGTGCACAATTTCCCCTAACCGTTTGTCTCATTATGAACCTCTATTATAGGGGTGTAAAATTTTTATTAATAGGGCACACAATTTGGAAAATTTTGTGCTAACTATGAAAATCCCCACTATCCAATGTTTCACAATTTGCTAGGTTGGGCACACAGTTTTCCCAAACTGTGCGCCAACTGTGCACATCCCTCTTTTATTCATTTTTCTAAAATTTTCAGTTAGAAACACCCCAAAGTAAAAAATGAAAATCAATCAATATAAGTAAAAATAGTACCTATAAAAAAGTTCGATACACCTCCATAAAAATTCAGGATCTCACAACAACACACTTTTTCCATGGAGAAACTTTGAGAAAGATATGACCACCTACCCCAAAAGAAAGATCATTCCTCCAATTATCTACTTAACTTTTTTTCCTCCACTGAGTTTTCATCATTTATCAATGAAAAAAATAAACTTTCTCAATAATTTTATCTACCAATTCTAGTCCCATCAACTTTATTTCCCCTATATTATCCCAAATTTATGGTTTTCGAAACCACAATTCATATAGTGCCTCGAATGTTTATATTAGTATATTGGAATGGGAACTATTTTTATAAAAAAACAAACAAAATAAATATGTTGATACTAAATTTGTTGGTAATACATTAAAAAAGAATTAAGAATATCTTCCACAGTTTAATTTTTCAATCCAACTGTCAATTAGATTGAGGATGAAAATCTGTATTGAAATTTAATTTAGTACCCAATGAATTATAAATTCCTTTCTGAAAATTAGATGTGAGCATGATATCATGATATGATACTATGGGGAGATGTACTCAATGTAACCTTACTATCTCCTTTAAATAATCTCAATAAATATTATCTAAATAAATTATATCTCGAATGGTAAAGATATTTTTTTATTTGGTTAATCGATCAAGAATAACCGAAATTGCATTATTACCTTGCGAAGTATTTGAAAAAACTACCATGAAATCCATTGATATATTCTCCCATTTCAACTTTGAAACTAGAAAATGTTGAAGCATATCTTTAGGAAACAATCTTTCTAATTCAACCTATTAACAATTAAAACACTTCATGGGAAATTAAAAAATATAACTTTTCATTATAGCCCTGAGTAATAACCTCAAAACTATTTGTACTTCGTAGTGGTACATAGATGAAAAAAATTGAGAACTAGAAGCTCCAAATAACATATATTTCCTAAAAAATTAATAAAAAAGGAATATATAATCTTCAGTGAAATTGTAAAACACATTCTATATCAATATTAAAATCAAGAAACTTACCGTTCTAAACAGATTCTACCTTTTCCTACAAAGGTTGATCCACCTTTTATGTTTTCCTAATTATTTCTAACAAAGATTACTATATCGAAACCTAAAAAAATCATGGATTTCACTACATCCATAAATTAGAGGAAAAGGTTCAAAAAACAATTAACAACATGGTCAATTTTAAATTGTAACATGGTCGATGCATCATTTTTTTGACTCAAAGCAACATCCACTATGTTTGTTTTTCCTAGATGGTAATGAATCATGCAATTATAATCCTTTATTAGTTCTATCTATCTTCTATGTATCATGTTCAATTATTTATTAGATAATATATACCTCAAATTTTTTTCTTTAGAATATATTTCATACTTTAGTCTATAAAAATGATGCCTCCATATTTGTATGAAAAAAACCACAACAGTGAACTCTGAATCATCTGTAGCGTAATTTAACTCATGAGGTTTAAACTAATGTGAAGAGAAAACATTACATGACCATTTTTAATTAGGAATAAATGAAGTCATTTAGATGAAGAATCACTATATGTGATAAATTATTCTTCTAGGGAAGGAAGAGATACAATAAGAGCATTCACCAATATTTTTTAGTCATTTTCACCACTTCATTAGATGACCCAACATCAAATGTAGTAGTAGAAAATGACTGTGCTATACCTTTCTGTTTCTAATCCGGAAGATTTTCATCTTGTTTAACTAACATGAAACACAAATTAGTTTAATGACTTAACTCATTACCACTAAAATATACTAATGTTGGATTACAACCTATTACCCCCTTATTTTATTCCTTAGTATTCCTTTCCTTGCATTTGTATTCCATTATTCCAAACATTCCACATCAGTCACACTTCCCTGAGATCATAAAACATTATCCCTGGTGCTTTTTATCACACCCACAAAAATATGGGAACTTAATTTTCTTAAATCCATATTTATTTGTTTTATTATCCCCAACACCTTTTATCCAGATAACTTCCTTCTTTCATCATCACGAGGCACATAATATTCAAAAAACTCCATCTCTACCTTTTCAACCAAATGAAAAAATTTCTCATAGCTTGTCAAATGTTATTTGGAAAAATATATTCATAGGATTGGTTCCAATATGAGTAAACCATATTAATTTTTATATCACTGTCTCAAATAAAATTTGGCACATAACTGGACAATCATGTGAAATTATCTTCATAAGAAACTATATAATCTTCATCATTTTACCTCAATTCCAGAAATTGTTTTTCTATATGAAGATTAAAAAATATAGGGAAATATTTTTCAAGAAGAATTCTTTAAATATTTCCCATTCCATTACTTCAGGATCATATTTCTATCTAGTATTTATAACCAAATACCATCATCAATGAAATTCACCGTCAAAATGATAAATAGAATGAGTAACCTTTTGATGATCTAAACATACCATGACTTCAAATATGTTATTGAAAGAATTGATCCATCCTTCATCTACCACAGGGTGTGATGCTCCACTGAATGATGGGGGATTTTAACTCATGAAATACTCTACTATAGAATTTTTCTTTTGTGGTATATTAGGTTCCTCTCTTGAATGAATACCACATCCATTTATAACTTGTTTCAACTGATCTATCACTGTAACAAACTACTATATTCCAATTCCAACTATATTAAGATGATGATTTGGAAAGATATTTTCCTTTCGATTGATTTCCACTACAACTTCCTTGTTTCCCATATAGAAAACCATTCTGAATTGTTATAGTTTAAATGAATCAACATGGTAATGTACAAATTCAATATAATTTTAATTTTATCATGAGGTAAAATATTTCAAGGGATTATATTATAATCATCAAAAACTATAAAGTTATCCAAAATGACATTTGATACCAACTATAAGGACCCTTCCCTAAACATTATATAATCTTGAGTTTTAAGTCAATAATTCATTCTAATACAATTTTGAATATTTTTAGTTTTTTATTTTTGAGAATAATTCCATAACTCTTACATAACAACACCATAAAATACAAAGTCCACACTTTTTATTTGTATCCATTTTTTGTATAATATAAAACATTTCAAACAAATCATGATTTATTTTGAGGTAAAATATAAATGAATTTCAACTTGAGTTATTACTTTCTCTTTCCCATCCTTAAATTCTGAAAAACATATTTTAAAATTTTAGGATAAGCATAAAAATCACAATAAGGGTCATAAAAAGGAAAAAACTATTAATCTATTGAAAACACGAAAACTCAAAAAAAAAAACAATTTTTTATAACATAAATTTTAACCTTAAAGGGAGACATCATTACGTTACAATTATTATTTATTTTACCTTTTGAAAACAAAGTATTTCTATGAAATATCATTAGAAACATTGAAAATTCAACTAAGAACCTTGGAAAATCATCTCATATAACCCTTATAAAATCCTTATAGAACCCTTAAATAAACCTTACTAATTTTAATTACCATATAAAAAACTACCAATATAATTAACCAGAGAATATAATCATTACTCATAGTATTGGATCACTATCTGTGTGCACCCATCATATAAGCTATAATGGGTTCACATGGCACTATCTAGGTGAACCCATCACTTATAATGTCCAATAAATGAAACATGAATAATTTTTTTTGTCATTTTTAAAACTCATTAAAACTCATATTAAATCCTATTTTAGATATTACACTACTATTTTATTTCAAAATCCAATTTTCTAATAAAAAATACACATTTATTTTTAAGAGACCAATTTCAATACAAAAATACCCAAAAAAAAGGAATGTGGGTTTTTATTTAATAAAAAATTTATGATTCTATTTGAAGCTAGAAATAAATAAATGTCATGTAGATAGGAAATTTCATCATCACTACACTTTAAAAAAATAAAATTTCATTTTTCGTTTGTAAAAAATTCCATTCAAAACATGTAAAAAGACTCCATTTAAAAATAATTAAATTAAATTAAAAGAGGCATAAAATATAAATTAAGAATAGATTATGTCCATGAAAAATATTTTAAAAACATTTTTCTAATTTTTTTAAAATAATATAAATATATTATGAAGGATAACATTAAAATATGATTTATTTTTAAGAAATGTCCATTATCCTTTTAGAAATCATTAAATCAGAAGACTCACGAAATAATAAAATTAAAGAATTTAAATTCCATGATAATAGATAAATTGTTTCTATACCCTGTCAAATGGCTTTTATATACCCATTATTTAAAAATAAATATGCTTAACATGAAGATATGCCTCAATGAAAGGAAATTGAGATGAAGTTCGTTACCTTGAGTATAACTTTCCACATGTGTCTTCATGTTCATTTATAATAAAATTATGTTAATTATTTAATTGTTTGAGAAAAATTCTCAAGTTTATTATTAATTTTATTTCACTTATTGACAAGTTATACACAATTCCAAAATCAATTAATTTTAGGTCGGGTGTTTTGACCATATTTGGGTTATGTGTGAAAAATGACTTTTGTAAGTCGACTATGGTCAAAGGGGTCGTTATTTAATCATATAAACAATTATAATCATGAAATAATTATAATATTTTTACATAAATTATACATTTACAAGTAATCATTATCATTGGTTATAAAAATGATGTAACTTTACATTCTTGGGACAGTAGGTCGTATGTACAAAGGGGTAGTGTTTCCGTTTTTCAATGATCATTATATAAAGAAGGTGCGTAATATTTCAATTTTTAATAATGATAATTATATCCTAAATAACATATTTTTTAATTATATATACTTATATATATCACTCTTGTGACTTGTTAATGAAGAAAGGAATCATATCACTTTGAGGAGGCGGTAGTCCACATGTATACGAACAATATTATCATTTTTTTCAGTGTCTGAAAATGTATGAAGAAAATGATATATTATATTTACATAAATATATTTATGTCATTAATATCATTATTATTTCATTAATATCATATATATATTCATTATTTTTGTCCTTATTTCCTTACATGTAATGCGTTAGTAAAAAATGCTTCATATCACTTCACAAGGTGGTAGTCCGCTGTGCACAAGAGCGACATTATCATAACCCATATGGCATGGAATGTAAAACGTTTATATATGATATAATTAATAATATGTATAATTATTTTATAAATATAATATAAAACTTTATATAAATCATTACTCCCAACTGTTAGAGGTGGTAATGGAAATATTAAAGACATCGGTTTTCAATGCGGTAGTCCTCCATGCAAACTAAAAATTACTTCCTAACCCATTTCGTGGATGTGTGTGTGGTTATTGGTCATAAAATTAAAATAAAAAAATCTTATTTTATTTATTATATTTATAATATTATATAATCATGGTATAATAATAATTTAAGGGTGTTGAAAAACAAATAAAACAAAAGTGGATGTTGATGAATGTTACCTCATCTTCAGGTAACTCCTATTAATTTTGTCAAAAGTACTTTCTTGGTTGACTTTATTCCCAACGTATGGATTTTAGGATGATTTGAGGGAATTTTAGTGGTGATTTGGGTAGGTATTTGTCAAACCAATTGGGTTTAAATGTTTTAAGAGAGTGGGAGAGTGGCCAACCTTTCATAAGTGTGGGGAGTGGAATACTTGTTTTTTTTAATAAAATTAGGTTAACCCATGTTTTTACCTACCAAAAAGATCCAATAATTAAAAAACAAATTAATATATTGTATGAGGTATATATTTTCCCATAAAATGGGCTAGGAAAAAGTGTTGGTTCATTTTGACAGATTGTATTATATGTTTAATAATTAAGTAAACTCATTTTCACCCTAATTACTTTAATTAATTTTAATTGTTTTCAATTATCAATTTGGTCAAACAATTAAGTTTTAATTATTAGAAATTATAAATTATTCTGATTCAAATATATATGTTATACATTTTTCAAAATTTAATTCATATTATTTTCAAAATTCAATTTATGATTAATTATAGAGACCAAGTGAGACATCCGATTTTTTTTAAAGAATATTTTTTAAGAAAAAGATAATCCTATATTAGATACATGACTAATAATAATAATTTTATGAAACTAAGTTAATATTAATATTTATATATTCTATTCATTTCATTTTAAACATTACCCATTAGGGGTTATTTTAGTTAAATAAAATGGAGAAACATTATGCATTTTAATATATTTGTTAGAAAATGTTGTTTTAAAACCCAACAAAAAACTTTTACAAAAATTAAATATAAAGTTGATTAAAATGTAATTATCTTTATAAAATATAACTTAATAAATATAAAGTTGATTAAAATGTAATTAAGTGGATTAAATATAAATTAATAAATATAAAAGATGATTACAAATTAATTAAGTGGATTATATATAAATAAATAATAAATAGGTTAATTTAAATCATATTCAAAATATATTATGAATATGAAATTACATAATTTATTAAAAAGAAAATAATTTTTATAAAAATAAGTATTTTTAACTTTTTACTAAGAATCCCTATTTTCCCAAAAAATCCCAAAATTTCACAAAAAGTAAATTTTTATATGATAATTTAAAAACTGATATCCATTTTATCAAATTTATATTCTAAAATTTATAAAATATGAATTTAAAAAAATTCTGATAATAAAAGTGTTAGTTAAAATAATTTCATTTTTTGTTAAAAAATATTAGTTCTTATATAAATAATAGTAATATATAATTAATATTAATAAATATAAAAATGATTTATTTTCTCATTAACTAAGTTATTATAACTCATGTATAAACTAAATTTCACACAATATTAAGCTAATATAAGCAATACATTATTTCATTAATGTAGAATAGAGTTGTATAAAATGAAATGAACATTATTATTATAATAAATATATATGAATCATAATTATTAATGAATAAAACCACATGAAAATTAATGTATAATGAGATTAAAGTATTTATCCATATATTATTCCCTAAAGATCATAGTGCTGAATATAACTGTGGAAAAAATTTAACTGAGAAATACGGTAGAAAGACCAATAATGGAATAGGGTGAATACTTTTTAATGATGTATGAATGGTTTAGTATCATAATAGTAAATGTTATTGTAAAAATTATATGTAAATTTCATATATGGTCATTGTGTATATATTTATTGGATAATAGACCCATAAATGATTATCAATTTGCAAAAACAATAATTAATTTTTTTAAATAAATATTATTTTGGCGTTAATATAATATAATAACATTATAAATAATATATCGGACATGTAATCGATATGTAACAACCTGAACCCAGTTACCCAGATTCGGTGAATTATTTGAATACATTGGCATGATTACAAAGAATCAATTCCCGAAAGACCAATCTCTTTAGCAGTCTTGGAAAATAGATTACATATATGAACGTTACATTACACATAAGAAAATTAAACGCTACATAAATCATCCTTTGAGAATGCAATTAATCCACTTGATTAACCTTTCTTATCAATCATAATACACTTTTTGGAATCCTGGGAAAATAAAACATAAGAAAGGTGTCATCTCAGATGATCAGTAAGGATAACAATATAGCAGAAATTTTCACAAATAAGCATAAAAATTTAATGCAATGTATGAAACTAAAACAAAAGCTTTTTAAACATAAAAATCTGCATAATATGAAAATATAAATAAAATAATGCCATTTTCTTATTCACATGGATATTCTACTATTCAAATAATCACATGAATTATCAATAGACACTTACATAATGGTGAAATGCATAATTCCAGACTTCATAACCAAATAGTCAAGGCCTTATGCCAAGACTACAAATAAGATCTTTCCAAGGACTTGTTCCAAGACTCTAATTTGTATCATGAGATCTACCAATGCATCTAGGAGCTATAGAATGCTCCACCCATCACTTACTAAGTCCAATACATTCCTCATATGAAAAGGTTTAGACATAACATAAACATTCATATTAAAAATAGCTTATGAAATTTCAATACTTTATCCATAAACCATGAATGATATAAAAATAATAAATCCATAGTCAAACATATCAGAAAACTTTCAATACATAATTGAAGATTTGTATCATAATAAATCAGCTTCAAACAAGTTTAAAATCCCTCAAAATATGTTGACATAGATGAAAATTATTTGTAAAACTCTTTGTGTGAAATATCCATTTTTAATGAAAACATATAAAATTCGCACAATTTAAGAAGGAAGAAATTTATAGAAATTTTTGAATAAAAGTGTCCCATACCACTTTGAATCTTATGAAAGGAATTAACATTATAAAAACATTCATGTCTATATAAATAAATGCTTAAAACCCATTTTGAAAACATGGATATTAATGAGAATGATTTAGAAGAATAAATATTTAAAACATTTAAAATGATGTTTTAGTAAAAAAGTCCCCTAAAAAGAATCCCTTTAAAAACTCTTTTATGTAACATGGACATGGATAATAAATATTTCTCAGTAGATACTTACGTAAAAACAACCTCGGATAATAAAGATATTGTGAAATTAACCCTTAACTTGTAATTTCCATTGGTCAAGGGTATGTTTAACCTTATGTATAAAGACCATAGTATGTTATTAAATTATTCTAGAACCATATTAATATTTATGATATCATACATTATTCATTTTTGACTTTATACTACCCATTTAATAATAATTTCCATGTTAAATTAACATTTTGGGTAATAATCGTTATCTTTATCATACATGTTTTACCTTCTTATTCTTGATTGTATTTCCTAGATCATGATTTAAATACTTCAAGAAAATAAAAAATGATTTATATATAATATATATTCATAATATAAATATTTATAGTAGACATATATATGAAATGGAAAACACCGTTTATGGAGATGGTAGGCCGTACGTATGCATAAACGCTGTTTCCGTTTTTATATCGTATTGAACGAAAATAAGTGAATACGATATATATAAGTAGACACACACACACACACACATATATCTCTAGTATAATTATTATGTCATATATTACACCATTATTAATTATATATATTTTTATAATTATCATTGAATGGTGAATGTGGAAATGAATCTCATCGCGTTATGGAGACGGTAATCCATATGTACGCATGAGCGAAAATATCATTTTTTTGATATTAAAATTGTATATAAATGGATGGTATATCATATATACAGAATAATTATCAGGTTATATTTATTATTTATATCATTTACACTCATTATTAAACCCATCAAAATGATGAAGTGATTTAATAACAAACTACACCACGACGTGGAGACGGTAATCCGTACGTACGCACGTATGATGACATTGTCATTTATAGAATGGATAGAATAACAAATATGGTTGTAATATATTTATAATAACATCACAGTAAATATACGATACTGGAGATATTATTTTAGAATATAAAAAACAAATAAATATGAAGTTTAAGAAGAAAAGAACTTGGAAGAGGTGATGAAATATTTACCTCTTCTTTGGGTTCTTCCTATTGATTTGATCAAAATGGATTTTAGGTTGGCTTTATTACCAAAGGAAGGACTCTAGAATGAAGGGAGGATAGTTTGGAGGACATTTGGGCAGGGTTTGTCCTATCCAAAAGGCTTTGGAGGTTTGAAATTAAGAGAAGGGGAAGTTCCCTCTTATAAGAGAGGTGAGGGTCACTTTAGGAAAAGCTGGAAATATTATTTTATAATAAAATAATTTTCTGTTTATAATGGCCCCAAAAGGAATTATTTAAAGTATAAGGTGTGTATGGGACAAAAACCTCTCAAAAAATAGTTTTTAGGCAGGTTTATGTCATAATATTAACCTAATCTTTTAGATTTAACTCTTAGTTAAATAGTTTGACATTTACCATATCTCTTTGTATTTTATATTATATGGTTAATAAACTTAATATAAACTTCCAAGAGAACCTCAAGTGGTTAATTAATGAAATATATAATATTATTTAATACTTTTGGCCGTACATTATATTTTTAGGAATAGAATATGAATTAATAATATAATATTTGTTTTAAAAATTCTTTTATGTCAATTTTGACACTATATGGTATTTTGTTTTTGTTAAATTAATAAAAACATTATTACTCAGAAAAAATTCATTTAATCAACCCTAAAATGTCATATTAACCTGTATAATTAATTTAATTTTTATAAAGTCTCAAATTATAATTATTTTGATATTTATAATTTCATTATTTTAATCTTTCATTAATAAGGTAATTACTGCGTCATCATTGTGTCATTAATAAATTTTAATATTTAATGTCTAAAAATTATAAATAAAATACCATTATTTAGGAAATATTTTTATCTTTCTAATGAATATCTATAGTTGAATTTATCTTGTATATAAATTTATATTAAAATTATTTTATTTATAAAACTTTGATGTTAACTCTTTTAACTCTTTTTTAAATAAAATAATAATAAATGTCCTAATATAATCCAAGTGGACCAAAGGGGATCATATTTTTATTCCTAAGGTTGGTTTTGGTCGAATTACACTTATCCAATAGAATTAAGACAGGTGTTAGGGTAATTGTAATATCATTTTTACCCTTAATTGACCTATTTATTTTTACCGTGGTAAATAAAAGAAAAAAGTTACTATTCACCAAAAATTATTTTCATATTATTGAACCAAATTTTACTTACTAATATTAACCATGTCTCTCATATTTTTGAAATTCAACTCACAGAAGCGGTAAAATTATGTTTTATATAAATTTGCAAATACTCTTAGGAGGTGGGTAAAAGTCGTTAAAATGTTCGATAAAATTTTATATATCTAAATTTATTATAAAATGACTCCAATGAATTAAATTGAATTTATATAGGTATTATATATCTATTTTTACTAAAAAAATTAAAATATAATAACTAATTATTTAAATAAAAAGTCTGTTTTGAATAATAACACACTGTTTTTCACTATTCATCAAAAAATTTATAATTTTGAGAAAAATACCAAAAATTTACCCTAAGATAATTTTGATATTTCGAATTAAAAAATGAATTACATTTTACCAGATTAAAAACATAGAAGTTTCATTTATTAAATTAAAATTAATTCCCTTGTCAAAACCAAAAAAAAGGTTTTTAAAAAGTAAAAACTATCAAAAGACTCACATGTGTTTATGTCAAATTTAAATGTGAAATTACTTACAATAACCTACATTGTATTAAATCATAAAAATATAATGTAATTATAATTTAAAATTATTCAAATTAAAAAATTATCACTACAAATTATTTCGATTAAAAAATTTTTTTTTAATTAAAACATAGTATTTTTCACTATTCATTAAAATATGAAGGTTATTGGAAAAGTACCAAAATTTTTTCTAAACGAAATTTTTATTTCCCGCTTCAAAATAATAATTTAATTTCATTAAATTTAATATATAAAATTTTTAAATATTTGTTTTAAAAAGGGGTTTCCATTAAAAGGCGGTAAACATGCATTTTTTGAAAAATACTTATTTTATCCAAAAAAATGAATTTGTTATTATATTATGTCTAATAAACACATAATATGGATGTTAGAATAATATGTAGTATATAAGATTGAAAATTTAGTTAATATTATTCATAACCTCATTTTTGAACGGTTAGTTTAGTATGTTGTGGTGAGCTCGAACTCAGTGTTGCATGTAACACAAGCTATTAAACTACTTTAATGATATAATGTACTATGAAATATTGAGTTTTTACATTCTCCCATCGTTCAATAAATTGTTTCCTCTCAATTTGAAATTGTTTTTCAAAAATAAATGGTTAAAAATATAGAAATACCTTTGTGGAAACCCACATTAGGAATTCGGTTAATAAAATTTAGTCTAAATAAGAGGGAAAGGGAAATTATAAAGTCACCACCAAATTATGGTCTCCATTAAGAGAAAATAGGTGGAAATTAGAGACACATAATTAGAGGAAAAAATGTAAATACTTATAGGGAGTGATTGAGGTCATCAATCATAAACAAGTGTAAAATTGAGGGCCTCAAAGCCATCAATCTAAGATGATGTAAAATATCACCGGTTCAAAAAACACATGGTATTAGGATAACACATTTTTGGTTTTAAGATCCCTTAACTAAAGTTTAAGAACTAATTTATTCATATAATAATAGGAAATAATATATATATATATATATATACTTGACTAGCATATTTTCATCCTTCAACTAATTCCTACCACAAACTCATTTTTCCATAAAAAAGATAATAGAATTCTAAAATATTCTATTTATCCTAATCGTATAGGGTAAAAAATGAATTTATATTAATTTTTGAGAAAAATTAAAAAAAAAAACATTATACAGACAAGGCCATCACGTAGGCGAGTGGTAGGTGATGCACCCTTGTCACCCTTCGGTTGTGGGTTCAAGTATCGTGGCCTTGCTGGACGCGACGGGCTGTCGCCCAACCTCCAAGTCATCCTTTTATGACAATTCAAAAATAATTTCAAGAAATGTTTTAACCTTAAAAATAGTATTCAATTTCAAACTTAATTGATTCCAATTTGTAGAATTATCCAAAATACTTCTGTACAAACTCATAGTCCAAAATTTATTCGAAAGGAAAACACAATGAAGATCTTTTTTCCCATGTAAAAACCTGTGAATACCTTCATCATGTATTCTTTTAAAACAAGGTAACATCCTGATTTACTATAAAGACTTATTGATTACATTCATTCTCTTTTATTACTTATAGAATACTATATATACTCCTTCTATCCAAAATTTTTTGTTAACTGCAACAATGATGGAATAAACAAACCATTAACCAGTTCCAAGGATGTCAATAATATCCAATATAATATTTCCAAATCAGTCATCTCTATTTCTAAAATAAATACCTTAGTATCCAGACTGTATTAAAGATTTTTTCCTTTCCTTCAACCATGTATTATCCAAAAAGTTTAACATTCCATTGAGTTACTTTTCTTGGTTCCACACAGTCTCAAGTCCTTAATGAAATAGTACTGCTGTACAATTCTTTTATACTCTATAATTCTTATAACATGTACATCATTAATACAATAATAAAATGACACTATAATTTAATTACAACATAAGAACTCTTAATCATTCCTCTTCATCTTTGGGAATATCATTACTTTATTATTATCAAACAACAACATTTGGGGTATACTCTGATTATTTGGACATTGATTCGCGTAGTGTCCCAACTCCTTGCAGATGTAGCACTGTACATTTGAAACCTTTTTCTTACACTTGTAATCATATACATGGTGTCCTTATTCTCCACACTTATAACAAACTCCCATTACCTTAAATCATTTACCAAGGTTATTCTTTCCACAGTTATCACTTATGTGAAAATCCTTCTTCCCCTTATTCCCTTTATCCATCTTTTATTCTACCATCCTTTTCCTCTCTCTCTTCTCTTAAAAGCCATAGGACTGAGAGAATTATTTACTTATCTTATTAACACATGACACTATTTCTTCATATGATGATAATACATGGCAGACTATATCATTTATAAATGTTGTCATAATACCAAGAAAGATATGATCCTTCTTACTCTATGGATCATGCGTATTTCTATAGTTTTTATTCCATATACTGGGCACTATTTCTAAACAATGGCATACACTAGGTTAGTTTATGAATCACAATGCATAATTCCAAACTTGTAAAATACCTAACATAAATTGAAAAGATTATGCATATAATCTATAATCATAAAATGTTTTCTTTGAGGAAGAATTTACTCAAAAATCCATTATAATGACTTCTAATGAAAATGTGAATTACCCTAATCATATCCCACAGAAGTGTCATAACCAAGAGTGTAGCAAGGCCCTTTTTCGTGCACTAGTTCCTGTTCGAGTCTAGCTCAAAGTGGTGTTTTTGGGTTTTACCCCTTGGTACATCTATTCCAGAGCCGCCTTTACCTACTTGTATCCATACACGTGTATATTTCCTGGAAAAGTCACAAAATCTCCACAGTACCAAAATTCTACGAAATTCTTCTATACTAACCCTCAAAGTCTATCTTAGGGTAATGTTCTCTAATCCGTGTTTTTCTAAATATAGCTTCCAAGTTCTGTACTATACTTTCTTTGATACCAACTATAATTCCCCAACCCTAGTTACCTATAGTCGGTGAATTATTACATAACATTGGCCTAATCACAAAAGATCAAGTCTTGAAAGACAGATTAGTTTATTAGCCTTGGTAATATGAGATACATTCATAAGATTTACATTACATTATAATATGAAAAACTAAAACAACATAGTCTCCATAGGCCACACTCATATCACCTATACTATTCATACAGGTCAGTCATAATATACTTCTTCACATCCTGGTAAAATAAAATAAAAGAAAGGGGTGAGCTCAGATGCTCTGTAAGGATAACAATATAGCAGAAACATTCATAAATAAGCATAAACATTTAATGCAATGTATAAAACTAAAACACAATCCTTTTAAACAAAAAATTCAGCATAATCTGGCATATATAAATAAAATAATGCCATTTACTTTTTCACATGGATAGTCTACTAGTATAATAATGACATGAAATATCAATATCCACTTTCATAATGATGGAATGCATAATGCAAGACTTCATAACCACATAGTCAAGCCCTTGTTCCAAGACTACAAATATGATTTTTAAAGGGCTTTTTCCATGACACTAGTTTGTCTCATGAGATCTACCGATGCATCGAGGAGCTATAGCAGGCTCCACCCATCACTTACTAAGTCCAATGCATTCCTCATATAAAAAGCTCTAAATATAACATATACATTTGTATTAAAACTAGCATACAAAATGTCAATACTTTTTCCATAAACAATGAATGGTATAAAAATAAGACATCCACTGTTAATCATATAAAAAAACCTTCAATACAGTATGGAGGATTTGTATCATAATAAATCAACTTCAAATAAGATTAAAATCCATCAAAGGATGTTGACATAGATGAAAATGATTTGTAAAACTCAATGAGAGAAATATCCATTTTTCATGAAAACATTTAAAAGTCACAAAATAGAGAAAGGAAGACATTTAAAGATATTTTTGATTCAAAATTTCCCATTTCAATTTGAAACTTTTGAAAGGAATTAACATTTTCAAAAAATTCATGTCCATATAAATAAATCCTTAAAAACCATTTTGAAAACATGGACATTAATGAGAATGATTTAGAAGAAAAAATATTTAAAATATTTAAAATGAAGTTTCAGTAAAAAATTCTCTTAAAAACAACCCCTTTGAAAAATCTTTTATGAAACATGGATATGGATAATAAATATTTCCTAGTTGATATGTAAAAACAACCTCAGATAATAAAGAGATTATGAAATTAACCCTTACCTTGTTCTTTTCTTTTGTTGAGGGTATGTTTAACCTCTTATATAAAGACCATAGTATGTTATTAAATTATTCCAGAAAAAATATTAATATTTATGATATCATACATTATTCATTTATGATTTTATACTAACCATTTAACAACAATTTCCATGTTAAATTAACAATTCGTGTAATAATCGCTTTCTTTATCGTACATGTTTTAACTTGATATTGTTGATTGTATCACTTAGATCATGATTTAAATACATCCAGATTATAAAAAATGATTTATATATAATATATATTTAGAATATAAATATGTATAATATGCATATATGTGAAATGAAAAACACCATTTATGGAGACGATAGGCCGTATGTACACATAAACACTGTTTCCGTTTTCATATCGTATTGAACAGAACTCGGTGAATAAGATATATGTCAGTACAAAAATATATATATATATATATATATTACCAATATAATTATTAAGTCATATATTACATAATTATTATTTATATATATTTTTATAATCATCATTTAATGGTGAACGTGGAAATGAATCTCATTGCATCGTGAAGACGATAACCTGTACGTACACACGAGCGACGATATAATTTTTTTGAAATTAAAATCATATATAAAGAATGGTATATCATATATAAATAATAATTATCATGTTATATTTATTATTTAGATCATTTATACTCATTATTATACCCATCCAAATGATGAAGTGTTTGAATAAAAAATTACACCACGACGTGGAGATGGTAATCCGTACGTACGCACCTATGGTGACTTTGCCATTTATGGGATGGGTAGAATAAAAAATATGGTTGTACCATATTTATAATAACAGAAACATATATATAAGATACTGGAGATATTATTTTTTAATGGAAACAACTTAGAAAGATGAAGTTGAAGAAGAAAATAACTTGAAAGAGGTGATCAAATATTTACTTCTTCTTCGGGTTCTTCCATTTGATTTGATCAAAAGGGATCTAAGGTTGGCTTTCTGGACAAATTAAGGCCTGTAGGATTAAGGGAGGAAATTTGGGAGGATATTTGGGTAGGGGTTGGCCAAGATAAAAGGGTTTTGAGGTATGTAATTAAGAGAAGGAGAAGTGCCCTTTTATAAGAGAGGTGAGGGTCACTTTAGGAAAAGTTTGAAATATTATTTTATAATAAAATAAATTTTTGTTTATAATGTCTCAAAAATGAATTATTTAAAGGATAAGGTGGTTAAGGGTCGAAAACATCTTAACCAATTGGTTTTATACAGGTTATGTCATAATATTTACCTTTTCTTTTAGATTTAACTCCTAGTTAAATAGTTTGACCTTTACCATGTCTCTTTGTATTTTTATATTATGTGGTTCATAAACTTACTATAAACATCCAAGAGAACCTCAAGTGGTTCATTAATTACATATATAATATTATTTAATCCTTTTTGCTGAACCATATATATTTAGGAATAGAATACCTATTAATAATATAATATTTGTTTTAAAAACTCCTTTATGTCAATTTTGACAATATTTCATATTTTATTTCTATTAAATTAATAATCGCATTATTACTTCGAAAAAAATTCATTTAATAAACCCTAAATTGTCAAATTAACATAGAAAATTAATGTAATTCATAAAAAGTCTGAAATCAGATTTATTTGGATATTTATAATATCAATTATTTCATTCTTTGATTAATAAGGTAATTACTGCATCATTATTGAGTCATAAATAAATTTAATTATTTAATCTATAAAAATTATAAATAAAATTCCATTATGTAGGAAATAATTTTAGATTTTTAATTAATATTAATATTCTAATTTATCTTATGAATAACGGTATAATAAAAATGGGTTAGTTGATAAACATTGATTTTAACTCTTTTAACTCTTCTTTAAATAAAATAATAATAAATGTCCTAATCAAATACAAGTGGACCAAAGGGGTTCATATTTTATTTATAAGGTTTTTTTGGTCGAATTACACTTATTAAATAGAATTAAGACATGAGTCAGGGTAATTATAAAATCATTTTTACCTTAAATTACCCTATTTATTTTTACCGTGGTAAATAAAAGTAAGAAGTTACTATTCACCAAAAATTATTTTAATCTTATTGAACCAAATTTTACTTACTGATATTAACCGTGTCTCTAATATCTTTGAAATACAACTCACAGAAGTGGTAAAATTATGTTTTATACAAATTTTCAAATACTCGTAGTAGGTGGGTAAAAAACAGTAAAAAGTACGATAATATCTTTTATATCTAAATTTATTATGAAATGACTCCAATGAATTACATTGAACTTATATATGTATTATATATCTATTTTTACTTAAAATAAATTAAAATAAAATAACTAATTATTAAAATAAAAAGTCGGTTTTGAAAAATAACGCAGTGTTTTTCACTATTCATCAAAAATTGAATGTTCTTAGAAAATACCAAAAATTTACTGTAAGCTAATTTTTATATTCCGAATTAAAAAATAAATTATATTTTACCAAATTAAAAACATAGAAGTTGCATTTATTAATTTAAAATTAATTCCTGTTGTCAAAACCATAAAGCGAGTTTTTAAAAAGTAAAAACTATCTAAAGATTGACATGTGTTTATGTCAAATTTTAATGTGAAATTACTTACAGTGACCAAAATTTCATTAAATGATAAAAAAATAATATAATTGTACTTCCAAATGATTTAAATTCAAAATTTATTGTGATAAATCATTTCGATTAAAAAATTTGTTTTCAATTAAAACATAGTATTTTTCACTATTCATCAAAATTTGATAGTTGTCAAAAAAGTACCAAAAATTTATCTAAAATAAAATTTTAAGTCCCTCTTCTAAAGAAAAATTAAATTTAATTAAATAGAATATATAAAAGTGTTGAATTTTGGTTTTAAGAAGGGTTCTCCATTAAAAGGCGGTAAAATTTCATTTTTTTGAAAAATACTTATTTTTTCCTAAAAAAATGAATTTGTTCTTATATAATTTCTAAGAAACAAATAATATATATGTTAAAATTATATGGAATATATAAGATTCAAAATGTATTTAATACTATTCATTACCGCTTTTTCGAACTGTTAGTTTAGTATTTTTTGGGGCGCTCGAACTCGTTGTTGCGTGTAGCGCAGACTATTAAATTACATTAATGAGCTAACATACTATGAAATATTGGGGTGTTAGACAATATATAAAAAGTATTTATGAAATAAAATAAAAATTCTATAATTAATTATTAAAAATATATTGTATTCCTAAAAAATATGTATTTTTATATGTTATAATTTTTTATTTTATAAATCAAATCTATCATATTTGAGAAATTATTTTAATAAAATTTATTATATATATTTAATTAATATAAATTAATAGAATATTTCTTAATTTATTAAAATTAATAACAATTACATTTAATGTTTTCAACACATTTCTCTAAAAAATATTTTAATTACATTCCATCCCATTTAATGTTTTTGTTACCACTTTTAGAATATGTACTAATTAAAATGGGTTTCATATATAAAATCAATATATCCAAATTATAATATAGGTGATATCTGATAATGATTGGTAAAAATTATAAAATACGATATGATATGGTAAATATGAAATCTTAAATATGTAAAGATAGAAATTTTTTATCATGTTAATCTTATTGGATGAATATATTCACAAAAAATTACACTTTACAATTAAATAATGCATTAGGGAATTATGGGGTGTATTGGTGTACTTTTGATAATTTAATATAAAATATTCAATTATAAATTCCAAAAATTCACTCAGCAACCTTTAAATAGCCACCTTTCCAACTATATCAAAGATCATATCTCTTTAGTTTATCTTATAATATCTACCAAAATATATTCCTTATGATATTCTCTGACATTTGGAATCCCTTAGACTCAAGAAGTATCCCCAAGTCCTTTAAAAATAAACAGGGTTTCTAAAGGAGGTAAAATTTAAACTTAGAATAAAGACCCTTATTGATTAAATCTAAAGTGATGGAAAGGAATTTTCTATATCAATATTTTCTCTTGATATTGATATTCCTTTTTCAATATTTATCATACATTATATATTATTAATGTTAAACATTAGATGTATATTATTATTTTCATATATTATTTTTTGTGAAATTATTTCATATCTACTTTGATATCATTGATTGTTCTTCAATAACATAAAAATCATGTTGTTCACAAAAACATTTCCACTTTATCTACCTCCCAACACTGTATTATATATATAATAATTGTTTTTTGTATTTATATATTTTTGACATATAAATTATCATATTTTTTCTCTTCCTATCATTTGGGATATCTAAAAGTATTTCCCTTTTTGGTTGAATCATATTTTATTCTTTTTAAAATTTTTAACGGTTTTCTAGGCTCAATCTACTTACATGGAGTCATAGAATTTAATATTTAAAAAATCCTTAAATATTCATTATATTCTAAATATTTGTTTTTTATTTTTTTCCTCTTATTTATTTGTGGAAATTAACATTCCTTAAAATAATTTACCTTCTAATTGATTCATATAAAATAAAACATATTATGTTGTAAAGGATAATTTATATACTATATTCTTGGTGAATATCTTCAATATTAATGTTATATTGTTCCACAATTTTTTATTTTCGAAGTAAAATATTAATTCTTCAACTCTCGTACGTCACTTCAATTCTATTTAAAAATAAATTTTAAAACACTTTTATCATTATTCGTTATTTCAAAATATAATTAAAATTCTCACAAAATATTTCTTTTTTATTTCCCTATGGTTTCCAACATTTCTTCCTATGCTTATTCTACTTAAACCTTATCATTGTTAAATGATTTATTTCTAGGATGTTTTGTTGAAAAAAATAAAATTTAAATTCCTTATTTAATTTTTAAAATAAATTTTAAAATTGGAATTTATCTCTATTTAATGAATGTGTTACAAAAACATTTAGTGAACAATTTTCTAGATTTTTATTCCATTATCTTCACTTTATAATCAATGTTATTTTTCACTAAAATCATTTATATTATATGTTAAAATTATATCTAATGAAAATTTTTTGGTAATATTCTATCATTTTTTGTTTTTTTATTGAAAATAATGTTTAAGAATGTTTTTTTTATTATTTGATACTATTTCAACAATGAAAAAAATTATAATTATTCTTACAGCTTCAATTTCATATCATACTATGATGGTATTTTTATCTATGTCAACAATTTCTTTTCAAATTCCCTCCCATTATGAAAAATTCATTAATGTTTATTATAATGAAATACTACTTCGATTCATTACCCAAATTAATATTTATCAGTGGTGATGATTAGATGAAATATTGAAAAAAACATTAACCGATCACTACTATTTTATTTTCTTATCTATATCCCTATTTAAATATAACATTTCTTTTAAAATTTATTCTTTATTTTGTTATATATATTTTAATTGGATGTTTAGTATAGAAAATTATTTCACTTTATATATTTCTTGGTGTTTTTAATGTTTTTAAGGTATATTGAACCCTTAATATGCTTTGGATAGAATTTTCAGAAAAGAAGTAAAACTGGATAAAATTACATCATGGTGGTTAATAAATGATATTTTTGTTCAATGTGAAAAAGTAAAAATTCAGAACGTTGAAGGAGACAATGGTTGTTATTGTTTTTTTCACAGTCCACAAAATTTTTATAAATTCCACAATGATTAATGTGGTCATGGATAGAAGTACTTACCGTTGATATTTTTTTCGCAGTATATAGTTGAAGGCCACAACTAGAGTACAATGATAATCGAATAATGATAGAAGTATGGATGAAACCACATCAAAGTTTTAGGAACATTATTCCATGGTGTTATGTGATATCGAGAAATAAGATTCTAGAACATTTGAAAAAATACAAGAAAATGGTTGTGGTTTGAGAATATTTGTATCTTGAGATGAAGAGATAAGAATACTACACCCTAATGAAAACCATCATGCCATAGTGATAGTGTTTATGATGAAAAAGTATGAAATGTTAAATAATTTTGAAGGTATTTTAGAGGAATATATTTTTTTTATTTTGAGAAATTTATAATACTAATGTTTTAGGGGGACCCTTAAATAATATTCTCAGTAACCAAGTTTAGTTAACCTTTATAAGACTTAAAAAATTCTCCAAGGCCCTACCAAATGTTCTAATAAATTATATAGCTATTTTTGATGACAAGGATGGGAATGGTCCCCTATTTCGACCATCGAAAATTTCTCACATCATGGGGAAATACACCAATCAATTATTTTTTTGTTGGTTTTGGACGATTTTAAAGGATTTATATCTCTAAAAGTTAACGTAACATTGGTAAAAAATTTAGAAGATATTGGAACATATTCCTCATCATTTAATGATTGATTTTAAATAATTTTTATTCTAATTTGTTTAAAGAATACATGTAATATAAAATGATTCATAATAATATATTTTGTCTCTATAAGGAGTGTCTAAATTAAATATTATGCATCGACCACAAGGGGAAATTATAGTTCATTATTCCACTTACACAAATGTTTGAGATCTAATTTCTATTTTAATGAATTGTTGGAGAAGGCCAATATATATAGATTAATATATGTATTAATTTATTTTATTATATATAAGAATTAGTTCATTATGTAATCATAGTATTTTTATATTGGAAGATTCTTCTTTCAAGTAAGTGTTATTTTATTACCCAAATTTTTCACATGTTAGTTTTTTGTTAACTCACTTCTATAATATATGGTTTATGAATTATGGGTACACAATTGATAACGAGAGAATGAAAATATAACTTTGAGTGAAATTGATGGAAAAGGCAGCATATGTCATGTTTTTATTCTGTCTTTACACATAAATTATTATTATTCAATAGTATAATATTGAGAATTAATTGATTCATCATATTAATTATTAAAACATATATTAGTTTTGTTTAATAGTGAAGGAAATCTAGTATGGTAAAAAGAATTATTTCATGAAAAATTGTATGAATTTTTTATTTTCATATGTGATTTAATCATAATTCACTTTAATTATATTGATTACTATGATTAATAGGATCCAAGATATTAAATTAGTATTTATTGTAATTGATTAAAAGAATGTTTATTACAATTATATCGACACAACTATGAGTTTTCCATATTTTTAGAGTGATGTTGAATTGTTTATGGATTTAAATTAATTTTTTAACATGAAGGGAGAAAGTACACTCACTAATTAAAATATTATCATAGGTTTTTTAATATGTTAATTTATATAGATGAATATTTTGTTGGAAGTATTTATATAAAGGGGGATTGAAGATTTAGTTAACCTTTGAGTATCTTTATAAAGGAGGAGGTGTGAAGACCCATCATATTTTATTAACAAAGGGAGAGAAAAAAATATTTTACTAAACATTCATACTTGATTTTGAAGAATTTTGGAGTTATAAAGGGATGATGGCTCTCGATGGAATATTATAAACAAAATCCAAAGGGGGTAATGTTTCAACCAAAAAGATGTGTGTTGGAAATTTTAAATAATATATATTGAATCATAAGAATTCACTGTAATGTTTAATTTGGATGTATGTGATTAATAACAATGAAGTTATATAATGTTAGGGTATATGGATGATTAATGAACATATGATTATTGATGTTTCTAAAGCTTGATAGAGGATTTTGATTCTTAAAGAAGTGAATGATTTGGTTATTAAGGATTCTTGGGTTTCAATTAGTTTTAGAATATTTAACATTGTATATAATTTTGTGTAGATATATAAGAAGTTTCAAATATAAAAAATTCATAAGAAATTATTATAGACTTCATTAAACAAATCCTACAGTAAAAGAATAATTAATAGGATTTATTTGAAATTCATATGAAATAATATATGGAAAATATTTATATATATGAATAGGAAAAAGTTACCAGTATAATCTAGGCATAGAATCCAGGCTCTGCCACTGAAAGACGCTTCTAGGATCCACCATATCCAGCATAGGTGGCTGAGTAGGAGTGTATACATGTATCTGATGAGGTTTTTCCCTTGAAAATGAGAGGTAGATCCTATGTAGGGCAGCACTGCCAGGGGGGATAATGCCAAGTGACACCATAACTTGGATGCAATCATAATACCCTCCTATTAGTATGATAATAAAACAAAATCCCAAGAAAGTGTTCGATATGCGATTGGACAAATATAAGTACTATTCACTATTTAAAAACATGAGTTGTTTTAATGAAAAGATGATATCACCTATCACATTCAACCTTACACACTGGTTTTTTACCACACCACACTATTTTTCAACAAAATTACTATTTAAAATACAATGGAAACACCTACAACAACTGAGAGAAACCACAATGTGAGGTCATTATAAGTTAATAGTCATTGCACCATGATGATATGTTCTCCATAATGTAGTAGAATTCTACAACATAGGGTACAATGTTATGAGATAGATGTAAGATAACTCACTAGAAAAAATCATTATTCAGGTAGAATATGAGAACTATATTGAGAAATGAGGAGTTTCTCATGGATGATTAATGAACTCCTTGGAATAAGATTGTAACACGCTAGGATTTTATTATTTATATTTCCTTTAATTAATTTTTTTTTTGATAGCTTGATTCATAGGAAATACCGAATGAAAATGATTCACACCATATTAATTTAATATTATTAAATAACATTGATAATAATTAAACATATAGTAAATGGAATTACTGTAATCAATTACAAATGCATACAAAATAGTAGACATGAAACTTTTTCAAAACATGTATACATTTAATAATAGAGGATTTGTTGAACTTATATCATCCAAAAATTATTTCCCTAATTTTTTTCCATTGAAAATCGAATAGATTCATTATGTCATTGAAAATGTAATGATTTTTTTTAAAAATGTTACATTCTTCACTTATAAATAGAGATCATTTCCTCCACATTTATATTACAATTCCAATGCTTTGGCTATACCAATATTCTCCCATAGTAATTATTAAAAATTATTTCCATGTCCTAGAATCCTTTTCATTTAGAAAATACCAATATAAGAAGATTTAAGGAGTTAACTATGGGAGAACATCCAAAGGGAAAGGATGTTAAGTGGACACAAAAAACAAACTAGGACTAGTGGTAAGATATTTTGAATATAAATTTTATTTCATTGAGATATGAATAATATAAACCAATTGTTTCAATTTTGTTGTCTATATATTGGATATTGATTTATTTTATAATATTTTTTATTAAATATTAGTGATTTATCTTTCAAAGGTTTTTGATTCAAAAGATAACAATGTTATAAAGATTTTTGTAAAATCAAACCCCATTATTAAGTTAAAATTGTTATTCTTAAAGTTAATTTTTTTGAGATATTTTTCTAACACCATAAGAATTTATTTCATGGTAATTTTTATTCTCCTCTAGGGGAAAATTACAATTTCATTCGAACGATTACCTTAATTAATTTCTTTCTAAAAAATATATAATGATTTGGAACAATTCTTATCCTCTTTAACTATGGTTTCCCTTACCAGTCCATATTTTCCATTCACATGAAATGTTGTTATTTATATGTGGATATACAATTATGTTTTATCTCATGTGACATTCATATTTCTGTGTTCATCTTTTCAAAATGTTTTTCTATCACTTTTTATGATGTGGGTCTCAAAAAGGTATATTAAAATATTAAAAATGGTTTCTTTACATGGTAATTTAATCTATATTCCACTACACATTTCCTCCGGATAATCTATATGTTTTCTTTTTTAAGTATATATTATTGAATATTCTTTGTAAAAGTAATTTTTTAAATGTTTTCACATCACCTTTTATAAAACTATCTTTTGAAATCCACCTGTAATTTCTTATTTTATAACAATGTTATAAATATTTTCTAAAATATATTTTATGGGTTTTATTTAATTATATAATTTATCTGTAAACGATATATTCCCTTGGAATTTTTTTTCATGAATTAGTTTCAAAATTTTCTTAGGAAATATTCTTTTAGGGTGACTAAATTTTGGTTATTAACCATTTAAATTCTTGATGTTAATTTTCCCAACACCTTCTCATAATATTATTAAGACAATTTTTCTTTCCATGGGTTTTTATAAGGTGTTGAATGATTGTTTTGAAGTAGTTCACATATGTAGTGATGATTTATGGGTGGGGTATTATAATTCTTTCTAATGTATTAGTAATGTGTTTTTTCTCTCTTAAGATAGGGATGGTAAGCATAGAAATTTTTTCTTCACATTAGGAAACAAGGACATTTTATTTGTTCAGTACAAAAAGTTTTTGAATTTTTTTATTCTAAACATTAAGTGTGAAAATTATTTTAGTTCAAAATATATAGGATGTAAATTTATTTTTTTATAATGTTATAATTTACATTTTATTATGTTTTTACCAATGTAATTTGTAATATTATGTGTAAAGGGATTGGTACATTTCTATACCAAAAGCCTATGATTATGATATATAGATCATGTTTACTTTCTCTTGATTATTCACTAATTTTTCACGATATATGTTTATTCATTTAATATTATATTTCCTTCTAGGATGGCTTAGGGAAAAAACATATTATTCCATAATCTTTTTATGAATTTATTTATCCTGTACTTATGTATTCTCATATGCTTATGATCTAACCGTCGATTACATATTGATATGTTTTAAATTAAAGAGAATTTGATCTCACCACTTTCTTAGGTTTATATTCTGTAGGTTATAAATATGAATATAACTTATGGGAAGTCTATAATAGAGTCAGGTTTTGCCCAATTATTGAGAAATGTGGAACAATATCATAAAAAAAGTTTCTTATATAGCTGATCCTCAAAGACACTAATCCATATATAATTGATTTTGTGTATTTATTAAAATATGTAATGTTTAAATTTTGGTATTGATTAAAAATAAATATATTTTTAGATAGTATCATATCAATTTTTATTAAATATAGTTTTTAAATAATGTGTTTTTAGTATAGAATTTGGTAGTGCGGGTATGAGGAACCACTTTTGGAATCATAAAATGTTTTGATTACTTTTTAGGATTAATTATGTTATTTTTAGGGTTTATGTTGAGGGAAAATTAGTAAGAACCTAAGGTATGAGTTTGTGTATAAGATAAAATCATGAAGGGTAGGTAAAGTATAGAATTTGTGGTTTTTCAGAAATTTAATCCCTATTTGGATACATGAAGGTTGATGGAGTTATGGAATAGATGCAGAATAGAGTAGTCCCTATAAAAAATTCTAGGTAAGTTTCAACTTTATATTCACTCGGTGCTTAGTGAGTGGGTCTAGGACTGCACACTTGGATTGACACATCAAGGGGGTAGGCTTTGGATATTTACTCACTATTTATAAGTCATTATAAATTATTCCATCTCATATTTATAGTATGGTTAGAAACTATAATAATAGATATAAAATAAATAATCTAGGTTGAAACCTAGAATTATATAAGATAGGGTACATGTTTCATTTATGAATAATACCTCTTTTGTTAATACTTTTCATTTTTATATTAAATATTTCTATAATTATTATTTTTAGAAATGGATGGAGCAATGAGAAACCAAGATACCAATATCAATGTGGGAAATGTGATGATTTTTCTAATGAGAAACTAAATGGAATTGGAGCAAAAGTAAAAAATCCTATTGAAATTCTAACTAAACTCTCCCTAGTTATAAATAATAATAAAAACCATATAGAGATCCAAAATTCACTAAAGAAATAGAAACATTCAATCGAGTCTTTAATGATACAATATACAACCTCCTTTTTGGATCTTTTTATGAAATTATCACAAAAACTGGGTAAATATGATGCAAATAAATATTTTCCATTTTCCGATGCTTAGAACATGAGATATCTGAACTGGATATTTGTAATTTTGATAGTGAGACTGAAAAATGGTGGACTCTAAATTTGATTATAATTGAAACTGAGGATATAAAATCTATAGAACGAGAGTATTTAATGATATAATTTATCACAATTTATTTTCCTCAAACAGTTCACATGAAGATAGAGATAAAAATATTAGAGTAAAATCTAAAGGAGGTTAAATCCATTTTTATATACTATAAAAACTTCAAAAGGTTTTAAATGTATTAATTTGGTTTTATCTGTTAGGAAAAGTGTAGAAAAGGATCATTTTTAGTTTATTAAAACAATAATTCAAAAGAGATTAAATATAAGAGGCTTTAGAAGATACAAAGAGATAGTTTGATCTTTGTTAAAAATGAAGATAGAGACCACAAACTCTCATTATTATTGAGAACGAAAAATTAAAGTAGAATATCATAGATGCTCTGATGACAAGTCACATGGGGTAATTAAGGTTCAACTGCCTATAGGTCAATAATGTGAGAAGAAACACTCATGTAATTTTATCTAAGTAATAAGGAAGTGATTCGATTATGAGAGGAATAAAGAAAGTGATAATGATTTTCACAAGGGAATGAAGAGGCTAACCAATGAGATAGAGGAATATAATTTCCCAACTAATATTTGACCCAAAAATCTAAGCTTATTGTGAAAATTTATTGGAATTACTAAACTCACTTCCCTATCCAAAAATCCATCGAAGAAAATACACCTTAGAAACCTCTAAAATTAGGGTAATAAGTAAGAATGCTTGAAATCACTATCGCTGAAGTGGGTCATGGTAATTAAGGAATAATTATCCTCTCTATAAGATTTTTGGAAGTCTTATTGTATTTTTACTCAAACTACCCTAGTATATCTAAGTTGTTTTAAGAGTATTAAAACATGAGCCTGATGATTTGATTAATAGAGAAAACCTATTCTTGTAAGATTGTTGTATCGAAATTTAGAGTATGTTTCAATATTAATGTTATTATTATTACTTTAAATGAATTTGATATTATTTTTGGAAATGGATTAGAAATCTCTGCATAGACTCTATATTAAAAATTAATGAAATTTAATTTCATATATAAAATCAACATATGATCCCAAATCCTCAAAAGGAAGACTATAAAGTATTTATGAAAATTAATGTTGTTATATAGGTTTTAACACACATATGTGAGGGGTATTTATCTCAACTGGTTTGAGATAAATCATATATTGGAAAAATTTATAGAGGAAAGAAATATTTCTTTGTCTTACCCAAGTTAAAAGTATGACCCCATGATAAAAATTGGATATTGATTCATGATTATTATTTACATAACCATAGGTATTGTGATTAGTATATGACAATTAAAATTTGGAGGACATACTTTTTTTTCAAGGGGGAATGTAGCGCCACAAATTTGAACTATATATATTTACATTAGATAAATGAAATGTGTTCGATAAATGTATCCAAACAAAACACTGAATTAAAAATCATTGACAACATATTATATGAATATTATTTAAAAAAACGTGTGATTAAAAATCTAATACAAAATAAAATTATTTTAATCAATTAAAAAATCATACAAAAATGGATGAAAAGCACGTATAGTTTTGAAAGGGAATATTTTTAAAAATGTGTTTTTATATATATTTTTTATATTCATTTAAAATATAAATTAATAAGTTTTCGGATTTTAATTATATAAAATGAAATTATTTTTTAAATTATTAATTTCAAAATTATAATAGGATTAATTTTAGAGAATTTTGTAAAATAATTGATTTATAGGTGAAGAGTGAAAATATAATGATTCTGTAAATACTTTTATTTTTATAATTCAATAATGACAGATTTTGTTTATATAGAATATATATTTATATAGTAAAATAAATCATTAAAAAAATTCTATGTTTAATTTTTTAAATCCATGTACAACATTTTGAAAACATTAGTATTAGTTACCCAAAAAATTGTTTTTATTAGCTTATATTAAAAAATAGTATTCATTACTTGGAGAAATAAAATTTAAAAACTGGATTTCATATTTTATATCAACATGTTAATTTTACTTAATAATGTAAATTTTATTTTTAGACATACAATTATGATTACTATGACTAAATTTATTAACGATGACAATTAAGAAGTAGTTATTATTGAAGCATTATTTTACTAACATTGTATAATTTCTTATATAGTAAATTTAAGTGATATTTTTATATAATATTATTTTAATGATGTTAACACATATATAAAAATATATCATCACTCATATAATTGGTAATTATTATTTCATAATATTAAGAACAGATAGTTGTGAAAACATCACTTTTCTTAAAAAAATAATTTTCACTATATTAAATGTTTTAATTTTAAAGTAATTGATATTATTATTAAGAAATTTAATTAGATTATACAGAAGATAAATTTAGTTTTATACATTCAAATTTATTGAATATGGGTTACATTATATTTTTAAAAAAATAAAAAATTTCTTTGGTAAAAAGTAGTTACCATGGTAAAACAAATATAATAAAGTGTAAAAATATTGTCGTTAACGACTTGAAACATGTTTAAAAAATCTGAGAAAATGACTTTTAGTGTCTTTAACAACCTTATTACAATTTAATATTCATTATTTACCACTTTGGGAGCCATTGAACATTTAATAATGTAATACCATCATTAAAAAAGCAATGATTATTTACAAAAATTTCATTCTCTTCACTAATTAATTGAGACCACTTCCACCACATTTCTCCACCCATTCCAATTATTTAGTTCTAAAAAAATAATCCATAGTCTATCATCAGACCTCCCCACACATATTATAATAATTATTCATTCCCAAATACCAATCTATTGAGGTTGAAGGTGTTACCCAAGGGAGAAAGTCTAAGGGAGACGATGTTGGGCATAAGAACTGAATGAATCCTGACCCAAGGTAAGAGTTTTAACATATAAATTTTGATTCGTTAATATATGATCAGTATTCACCAATTATTTAATTTTATGGTGACAATATTGGCCATGTATTACATTATAATTATTTTCCTAAAAATTATGGGATTTATAAATACATCCCACATTTTATCATCTATAGTTGTTTGTTGTAAAGATACCAATGTTTTAAGTATTTTTGTGAATTCTACCCACTATGTTGATTTAAAATTCATCTTCATAAGATTATTTCAGAAGATTGGTTTGTTTGACTTTATTAATTTATTTTGTACTAACTTTTCTTCCACTATGATGGAATGCAAATTTTTAATTCAAATATCTTACCTTGTTTAATTTAATTCTGAAAATTTATATCAATGTTGATATTAATCCTCATCCTCTTTAATGATAGTTTTCCCTCTTTTTACATATTTTATTTTCCAACCAATGTTATCCTTTATATGTGGAAAACAAAATTATGTGTTACATAATGTGTTTTTTACATTTCCCTCTTCCTATTTTCAGGATAAAGCTTTGTTATCCCTTTTTATGATGTTGGTTTTAACAATGATATTTTAAAATGTCAAAATGCTCTTCCTTTTATGATCATTTAATTTAAATTCTACTTATAATTTCCCCATTATAAACATTATGTTTTCTTTTCAAGGATCTTTTATTAAGTAATTTATTAAAATTAAATGTCTTTACAATTTTTCACATCACATTTTCGATTTTTTTTTGAAAGTGACATGTAACTTATTATTTTATGAAACATATTTTAAACATTATAAAAAATTTATACTTTCCCTAGAATTTTTCTCTTTATATGTAAATTTTTTATTTCCATAAAAATTAACTTTAACATATTCTAAATTTACTTATAAAATACAATTTTAGTGTGATAGAATTTTGGGTGTTTATTATTTATACTCTTGAGGTCATTGTAGGTCATTATATCTAAAAATGTTATGGGACCCATTTTTATTTTCATCTGTTCTCTAAAATGTGATAAATTACTACTTTAAATTTGTGTACATATTTATAGATGATTTATGGGTGGGGTCTTATATCTCCTTACAATATATTCTTTAAGGGATTATATCCCATGAAATAATTAGGTTTTGTGCAGAATTTTTTATTCACAATCAAAATTGGGGAAATTTAGTTTGTTCATAAGAATAGGTTAGAAAATATTGTTTATTAACAATAGGAATGTTGCACATTTTTTTCAAAACATGAGGTGTGTATTTTTTTAGTGAAAATAAGAATCACAGAATTTTGGTTTTTATTTAAAATGTAAGAATTTCAAAATTCTTATGTTTGATACAATGTTCTTAATTAAGTAATGTGTTAAGGGATTGGTAAATTTCCATGCCATATGCCAATTATTATGCTCCCCAATGAATGTTTATTATCTTACAATCCCACTCACTTTTAATATGGTATAAATTTATTTAATATGATATTACCTATCCTGTTATAGGGAAATATCAAAAACTAATATTATTCCAAGATATTTTATTAATATTTTCTCCCTTATTCAAGTTTTATCAAATTGGTATTATCTCATCCTTAGTGTCATGTTGATAAATTTTCCCAATCTATGGATTTTATCTCACATATTTCTTATGTTTACATTAGTAAAGTTATCAAGATGGATATTACTTTTCATAATTCTTTAAGAGTATATAATATGGATTAATTATAGATAAATATTCACAAGTATCATGAAATAAATTTCTTATATATTTGATCTTCAAACACACCAAACATTTCCTTTTTCAGAATATTTGTTTATTTTTTGATTTAATGTTTGAATTATGGAATTTATGTGAAATAAAAGATATGTTGATATAGTTTACTCTACCTTTGTATCAGTAAATGTTTTTAAAGAATGTTTTTTGCACCAAATCTAGCATTGTGGGTTTGGGGTTCAACAAATATTGCTATATTATAATGTTTTTATGGATGGAATATGAGTTGCAAGGATTGATTGTTATTGTAGAAGATTGAAATAAGAGTGTATGACATTACGATGGAAGATACCATGGATAAAAACCCGACTAATCAAGCATCTCACGAATACATGGAATTATTAATGTGTGGATTTTGTGGAAGAAAATGAATAAGATAAAGAAAAAAATAATTTTAAATATCATTCATATTTTCTAAGACTTTAGGATGAGTTAAAAGAAGAAGTTTGAGGCTTATTGAATATTGATTGGAATTGTCTAGAATTAATAAAAATAATATTTGAGGGTAAAAAAGAAGGATAAAAAGACTAGGGTTGATAGAAATTCAATGTGTGAATTATGATACAAATACAATGGGAACAATGGTTATCAAATATCTTTACATCTGGAGAATGAGTGTTAGATCAAAAAATATACTATAATCAAAAGATTTAAACAAATAGAAATAGAATAAATTTGAGACATCTTGAATCACTGATTTTAAAAGATAGATAGGGTGAGAGGTATCATGGAATTTTGATAATCTATAGTTATATAGAAAAATAGATGTAGATAAACTCGAATGGGTTCGTCAATAATTTTGGTCGAAGAGGGAGAGATAGCCTAAGAGAATTAATATACCACCTTCATAATATTAATTTTGAGAAGAGTTTTTATTATAATTATAAATAATAAAATAAGAGCATACTGCACATATCAAATATTTGGACTCTTTTTTTAAAAGAAAGTAAAAAATGAGTACTGGAGGATTTTTATTGATCTTATCTCGGTGTTTTGATGGGATAAGGCTCATTAGGTGAATTAAGAGATTTACCACTAATATATTTGGCCATTATAGAAAGGGGTGATTCAAATAAAAAATCTAGTTATGGAATTATTATTATTTTTTTTAGAAAGAGAAACTGTGGTTTTAGGAGAGTTATATTTTCATTCAACACTTATTTGGACTTGATTCCATCTTGATAGAAGAAGGGAAACAATGTACTAAAATTCATTCTACCTATTTCTGGGGTTAAATTAGAAAATATTTCATTCTTACCATTCTAATCATGAAGATACCCTCAAGTGTATAAAATGACCAAATCGTTAATAGATGTAGTGAGTAAAGTAAAGAATATGGAATGAATCTAGTATTGGTTGTGGTGTCTTCCTAAATAAATTGTAATACATACTATGAGTAGTAATACTTTCCCTTACCCTATCACTTCATTAGTTTGTACTCATTATATTTCCTTATTTAGGTGAAAAAATTAAAATCATGTAGTTGTCATGGGATTTACGTTTTTTATACGTGTATATTGTGTAATGTGGATACATTTGAGGTAAATAAAGTTTGATTGAATTCTCCTCATATCATAGGGGAAAAAACCAAAAAACAAAAATATAAAAATTAGAAAAGAAAACAACTAAATACATCGACACATGGATTACCCCCTAGGGGTTTATTTGGTTCTATCACTCCACATAATTAATTAATTTAAATTATTAGTATTTTAATGAAAGGAAAAAATGGAAAAAATATGAATTATTATAGACATATAAATGTTTTAAATTAAATAAATATGAAAAGTGTGTAGTTTGATAATGATTTTAGCATTAGATTTATATATTGGATCAGGGGAGGTAGTTTGGGGATCTTAATTATCTTATTTGAGGTTTAGTGTCATAAAATAAGAGAACTGAAAATGATTTATTTTTTGAAAAATAAATTAAAGTTGTGAAGAAATTATGATTACATAATTTATTTAAAAAAATAAAATTTGGAAATCCATTTATTTATTGAAGCATTATATTATGCCACAAAAATGAAAGTCAAGGGTTTTCTCTGATTATTCCATTTTATTACACTAAAGATCATGACTTGAATTTTGACGATATACATTGGAAATTCAAGTAAGATTTTAAAATCTTACTTCTCTACTCCCCTCTATATATTTCATGATTTTTATAAAAAACCAAAAAATATTTATATTGATTTTAAAATAGGATATTTAAGATAATTTTATAGATATATCGTTATTTTAACAATGTTTGAACAATAGGATTGATATTTTATAATTCATTTTTGTGTTGAGTTGTGATTACATGATTGAGGTAGGTGGACCAAATATTATATCATAGTTGTGATGATAATGTACTAAAATATTATTTCTAATTTTTATTAAAAAACTTTCTTTTATAAAACATTAGGTTATTAATTATTTATACTCTATTACTATAAATGTAAAATATGAAGGGGTAAAATCAATTAAAATTTGTATTTTATAAATATTTATGAGTTTTGGTATGATAAAACATTACCTAAAAATAAAAAAAGTGCATGTCAATGTAAAAATATAAGATATCATTAAACATGAACCAAGTAGGGGGATAAAACTATTAATTTTTATTTGATCAAATTTAAATGTGGAGTATTAATTCCCTAGGCTACCAAATGGGTAGAGTTTCGGGTTTGTCTAGTTATCTTAGTTTATAGTCATTTTATTTATAAATATTATTTATTCATGGTAAACTTATTTAAAAATTGGTTTGATATCATTTGGGATCATTTGGGATGGTTTTTATTTGGATAGATTGATATTTAATCCACTTTATTTGACTTGAATAGGACTTGTTATATTATTTCTGGTCTAAATATGTTAATATAATCCAAGAGAAATAATTTGAAAAATGTTTCTCTCTTTGAAATGTAATTTCACTAATGGGTAGTCTTGTGAGGCACCAATAATTATTATAATTCAATAAAAATTAGTTTATGCATGGGAATAATCATACTCAATCCCTTGGGGTCTGGTCCAGCGAAGTTTAACTTGTTTCATACACAAATACAGGTACATAGTAGTCTTTGGGATTTTTCTAAAATTAATAATTATAAGGATTTTTTCCTTCTTATTTTCATGATATATCTTATTATAGTAGTTGATCTGAAAATATTCAGGTTAAAATGTAAATTTTTAAATAAATTTTTTAGTTTTATAAAAAATTACATGAAACAAAAAAATTTAATATAGGTATTTTGAATACATTTCAGAAGAATGATCGGAGCATATATAGAGTAATGTATAGGGAAACCCAAGGCACTAAGGTGATTAAAGGTGATCTAGTATTGAATTTTGTGTTTTTCACTAAGAATTATTAATAATATCCACTTTTCATGTGAAAACCAATATGGGATCATGTGAAAATAAAACTATAGTGAAAATTGTGAAATATGACCTGCCATTATCTTATACATTTCACTAGTAATTTAGTCAATAATACCAATCATTGAAACAATGCAACCACATACTTCCTGGTAAACTAAATATACAAGAAAACCATATAAATATGTATCCCAAGCCTCATAATAATTTTAGTACACCTAGGAGAGTATCCTAGAACTAGGTACTCTATCTCAGGATCCCATACATTCTACTGTGATACTCTATTTTTTATCGAGTTTCATTATCTTTTTATTTTATTAAATTAATGAACCTAAATTAACTAATACTATATTATAAAATACTTGGGTGTGTTATTTTGGTTAGGACCATATTTGTTTTAACATTTTTTAAATTTGATTTCATAAAAACATGTATATTTTTTCACTTTATTCTCTCTCATCTTTATTTTTATCATTTTATATTTTTTATTTGTTTCCCATTTGTTTAGTGACCTAAAATTTACTTTAATGAAAAGTTAACCTTATTTTTATTTAATGATATTGAATTATGGGATTTTGTTTTTTAGATCCAAATATTATTTTAGTTTTTTATTTCATTATAATTCTATGTTTTCAATTGATCATATGATAAGTGATGTAGTAGCCAATGATTCCCCATTCAATGTTCACATTGTCTAATTTGTTTTTAAAAAATAACTTTATTTTTATGTTGTATTGAAGAAGAAAATTTATAAAACGATAGGTTTTGTAGAATTTCTTAGAGATATCAGAAAATATCCTCCTTATTTTTAGGAATATACCACTATAAGATAAAATAAATTCCTATGAAGCATTGGAACAATTCCATAGGGTAAATTTAGTTGAGTGATAAAATTCCTCACTTACTCAATAGAATAATCTTGTAATGAATAGTAGACAATTTATTCACTTAGATAAAAAACTTTCATATTAAACTCCCCTTCAGTATAGTTTAGTTCCCATTACTTACATTCCATTTTGTATCTCCGTCATCTTTCATCTTTCTTATTTTTTATTTTTCATCAATACTTACTTTTTTTACCCCCATATTTACTATATTTAAAAACAATAAAAATTAAAAAAAAGAATTTAAAAACATAGAATTATTTTATCAAATAAAAACAATCCTTGAGAGTGATCCATGAGGTTAGCCACTATGGTACTATTTTGTGTTTATACTTTTTTAAATTAAATCATTGTCCCTTTGATATGGTGATCATGCATCACTTTTTTGTGTTTTTTCTAGAGAGATGTGGTTTTTATAGTGTATGTTAACCTATTATTTATTTTTAATTTTATTTTATTCATCTAATATATAAATTAGTTGATAAAACTCACGATGTTATGATTTTTTCCAATAAATGAAATTTCCATGATATCATGCGCTACACGCAACACCGAGTACTATTAGACTATAATATACTAATTATATTACTATATAACATGGAAATTATTACCATGCTTTTAAAATTAGTGGAATGAATATTTATAATGGTTGTATATATATAAAATATATTTATAAGTAATACTTAATTTTTTGTAAATCCTTTATATGTTTCGAAAAAACTATTTTTTTAAAAAAATGCCATTATTGACTTTTTTGAATATATAAAAGTAATTTTAAAAACTGTTAGAAATGTTATTTGAGAAAATGAAAATAATTTTTTTAATTAACATGTAAAAATAATTTTTAAGTGAATTTTTTGGATTCTTTTTAAAATATTAATTTTTCAATGAATATAGAAAAATATTTGTTTTTGTTGAAAAACCTAGTTTCATTTAAATTATTTATAAGGATAAATTTTATTTTAATATTGCTTAAATAGAATAATTAGTACAATTATATTACAATAAATCCAATATAGACAATTGGGATCAATTTTTTATTGAATTTTTATATAATAACTTTTTAAACTTTTCAAAATTTTCCCATTAGAAAACTGTTTTTTTGTCATGTCTAAGGGATTAATATTAAAATAATTTCAATAATTAAGTATGTTTAATTTTAAAAAATTTATTAAAAATATTTAATCATTATAATTAATATTATATAATAATATAAACTTTTTGGGAATATATTATCCCAACAATACTCTATATTTTATGATGACTATGATGTTGACAAATACCCTTGTTTGTTTAATAACAGAGTTTTGTTAAGTGTGTTCTAAATGAATTTATATTACATTTAAATAAATTTAGTGTTATATGAATGATTATGGAAACATTGTTTTTATCCCTACGTTACACTGGAAATCTAACATTTGCGTGTAGTATAAACCCTATGTTACACTAAAGTGTTTGTGTTTGGATTGGCATCGATATGTTTGGAAAATTCACACATGATTGGATGAGTAAACCTACGTTGGAGTCTGGATTTATTGTTTATACTCTATATTCGATAATTTTTAACATATAGTTAATTAATGCTACATTCAAGTTTTTATACTAATAAGGATAAACATATGGATCATTATCCCTATGCTACATTGTTCTCTATATTACGTAAATATGAATGTATGATTAAGAAACCATACATTGGTTGGAACCCAATGCTTTGCAAAGGAACCCTATACTATGCAAAGGAACCCTATGCTACGCAGCTTAACCATATTTTTTTTTTCTCAAAGGATAAGTTTTTCATGAAGCGTTTTCAATCAGAGATTGCTATATTAGTCAAGTGATAATTAAAGACCTATTGATGGATTATTTTGATTGTTTCAAAGAACCTAGTTTGTCGTAGAAAATATCTCATATTTATAAGGGAAGTTATGACTCTCCTATTCTTTTCAAATTTTAATTTTTGCATTCAATCAGGCTATTCTTTTGGATTTAGAATATTGAATAATGTTTTCTGTCCTCTATATTCTCTTAGAGTATCCCTTTATATTTGTGTTATATGATATTCAAAGATTCTACTACATTATTGAAAATTCATTACTTTTCTACTATAAAGAATGGTCAATTCTGAAAGAAGCTACACTTTGGAGATATATATGTCCAATATTTTACTACTATTTATGTTTCTACCATATTGAAGATCTTTTTACAACTAGATCAATTTAGACTATTTAATTATTGAATATTATAATTCATGATATTGAAGTTCCATATACTATCAATTGTGTGCTACTATAATTGTGAAGTTTAACCTATTTCAAAAAATCAATATCTTTTCCTTTATTAGAGTTTCAACAGCTCGTACTCAGTTTTGGTGGAGTATTAGATTCTCAATCTAAGATATTGATAACATGTTCTATGTTATAGAACCAGAATAATTTCTAATTTTTCTTGATTGTATGGTGTCAACTACTTGTACTCAGCTGTAGATTCATGGTCTTCTAATAAGAGGACCATAGTAGTGGAATTTTCCAAGATCAAAGAGATAGTGCTTGGTAGAGTGTACTATGGGCTATTTGTGCCCCAAAAAACTATAAACAGAGGTGTTCTTTATTTATGTTTATCCTTTACATATTTTTATATAGAATCAAAGCAATGCATATCTACATAAATTACGGAGGGCATCAAAAACCAGATTTTTTTGGATGAATTTGAAAAGACACAATTCTCCCCCTCTTGTGTGTAACTTATTATATTCTAACCTAACAATTGTTATTAAAGGGAAGCTTATTCTATAAAGCTTTAACAAGATGAAAAGTAAAGGTATATACCAAGATAGAAATGACTGATCTGATAGAAGGAATTTAGTGGTACAAACTTCATATTTTAATAGTGAAAATTATGGATATTGGAAATATCGAATGATTATCTATCTGAATAATATTGGATTCAATGTATACTAAAAAATTATCAGTCCTTATCACATTTCTAAAAAACCGGAAACTAGGGATGAAATAATAGAAAATTAATATGGTATGAATTCAAAGGTAATGAAATCAATTATTTGTGGTCTTGTAAAAGATGAATTCAATTATTTAATTCAAATTACAACTTCCTATGAAATGTGGAAAACTATTACAGTTTATTATGAAAAAAATATAATGTCATACTGATGAGATATGATACAATGAAGTGAAAATTTGATTCATTTATAACATTTTATGGTGAGACCATCACAAAGATAAATGAAAGGATTATAGAAATTATTAAAAATATTATAGACTTTAGAGAACCCATCAAATAAGATGATCATTATTTGAAAGTACTTTGAGTACTACCTTTAAAATGGAATGGCATATCTACTACTATTTTATAATCATCACCTGTCAAAGATCTAACCATGAAATAACTAGTTGGGACACTTATGATGTATGAAGAAGAAATGTTAGATAAAGAAGAATATCATAAGATTATAGTAAATAAAAAATACTGCATGGAATGTAACCGCTCAAAAACATAGAAGAAGATCAAAGTAATATGTCAAAGAAGACAAAAATTCTGATTCCTCAGATTCTGAAATGGAATAATCTCTACTAGCTTGGAATTTTAGAATGTTCTATAAGAAGAAAAGAGGATTCTAAAAATCATTCAGGATGGATGATAATGAACTAAGATAAGTATGATGTTATGAACATAATAAATTGGTTCATATAATACCTAATTGCCCTCTACTAAAATATGAAAGAAAAAGGACAGAAAAGAGATATCTAAAAAATGATGATTAAGATAATAAATGAAAAAAAGAAATGAAAGCTACATGGAGTGTATTTGAAGACTCCAGTAGTCTTTTAATATTTTATTTTGAGAAAGAATAATCAAATATAAAAGCCAATATGTGTTTTATATCCAATGAAGAAGAATAAAAGGTACATACTTATTATATTTCTGATTCTGACAATAGTGGTTTCTCAAATAATAAAGTAGTAGAATATTATTCTATATTATAATAAAAATATGATTTTATAATAAAAAATAAAGAGTCTTTAAAAAATATTAATAATGCCATTTTAGGTGAAAGAGATGTCATTATAAAATAACATTAAGAGGTGCCTGAAAAATTCAATTCTTCTACATCAAAGTATCAATCATGAAAATAAAATTCAAGAATTACAGGATGAATTAGAATCCTATAAGAGTGATAGTCATTTTTTCACTAAAGGAGAAAGTATCTTAAATTAAATTCTTGGAAATAATTTCCTTAAATGAGAAATATATGGGATAAGAAACAAGGGTGGGAAATCAAAATTGTATAAAAACTATTTTATACACAATTCAAAAAATATAACCTATTATCATTGTTAAAAAAAGGACATATAACAAATAATTGCTATTTAAAAAATTCACATATAAGTTAAAGTAAAATAACTTTTATTTCCAAACTTTTGTATGAAAAATTGATATGATTCATGGAAAAGAAAAGAAGATATGGATTCTAAGATCATTGCTAGCTAACACTGGTGGACCCAAGAAAACATGGGTACCGAAATAGACATTTATTTAAATGATTTTTTAGGAAACATGATATATGAATTAAAATGACATATAGTATATGGATAGTGGATGTTCTAGGAATATGAGTGGAAAACCATAAAAATTTCATACACTAACTAAAATTGATGGAGAATTAGTCACTTTTAGTGAAAATGCGATAGGGAAAATAATTGGAGTTGGAACTATTAGAGCTCTAAAGAATATCTCAATTAATAAAGTACTGTATGTAAAAGGGTTAAAGTAAAATTTGATAAGTATCTCTCAACTTTTTGATAATGGTTTTTATTTTGATTTTTCTAAAAATTATTAATAAGTGTTTAAATATAAACTGCTTAAATTAAGAGCACGAAGAACTGATAGTGTTTATAATTTTTATTTAAAATCCTTATGTAAACCGAAAGTGAATTATTTTAATTCTAATATAAAAGGGTCATGGATTTTGAATAGAAAATATAGAAACTCTAATATTTATTATATACATAAATTATTGAAGATATAGTAAGTTTTTGATTTTCTCAGTCTTAAGTTTGATAATGACAGATTCTGTGATGCGTGCCAAATTGGAAAACATCACAAATCATCTATCAAATATATTTTCAAAATTTATACATCTAACCCTTTAGAACGTATCTATATGGATTTGTTTAGACCTTCAAGGATAGTGTGTATGGCAAGTAAATTATATGTTTATGTTTTATTTGAAGATTATTCTAGATTTACATGGGTTTATTTTCTAAAACTCACAACTAAATTTTTTCTATTTTTGAAATATTATATAAAATTGTTCAAAATAAGAAAGGTTTTAAAATAGTCTCATTGATAAGTGATCATAGTGAATAATTTTAGAATCAAGAATTTAATTCTTTTTGATCAAATATAGGAATTAAACACACCTTTTCTGCACCAAGAACAACATAAAAATGAAATTTGTTGATAGATGAAATATAACTATTAAATAAATGTCTAGGACTATGCTGAATGAATTCAATCATCCTATATATCTTTGGGTAGAAGAAATAATCACAACATGATATATAATGAATAGAGTTTTAATTAGTCTTATTTTAAATAAACACCTTATGACCTTTCGAATAACATAAAACCAAATGTAAAATACTTTGATGTTTTTGGATGCAAGGTGGAAATATTGAATACTAATGATAACTTCAGTAAGTTAAATCTAAAATCTGATGAAGGAATATTTTAGCATATTATAAAACCCTTAAAAATTATAGAGTGTTTAATAAAAAGTCAAGGATTACTAAAGTATCAGTTCACGTGAAGTTTGAGGATACTGACCTTCTCACTAAATAACAAGATGAAACTGATGAAGTCATTAACTCTTTTGATAACATGAGACTTGAAACCCCAAATTATTATTTTGCAAATGATATTAACAATGTTACATCCAGTTCAGAAGAACATGATATTGAATAACCAAAATGTGTTGTACATAGATATACTAGAACCATATAGAACCATCCCTTAGAAAATATAATAGGATATATAATCATAGGAATTATAACTAGAAGAAATGTTGGAATCCTAGCTGAATTTTATGCCTTTTTATCCTTGTTAAAACCTAAAACTATAGAGAAATACTTAAATGATGATCGTTGGATGCTAGCTATGTAGGAAGAACTAAATAAATTTATAAGAAATTATGTTCATGAACTAGTAGAGAGACCAACCAATTATCCAGTTATTAGAACCAAATATATCTTTAGAAATAAACAGGATAATTAAGGGATCATTACCAGGAATAAATCCATATTAGTAGCTAAAGGATATAATCAAGAAGAAGGGATAGATTATAATAAATCCCTAGCTCCTATAGCTATATTAGAATCCATTAGAATCATTTTATCTTATGAATATCACTATAATTTTTAAATTAAATCAGATGGATATTAAATCTACCTTTTTAATGATCATGATGCTATTTTTGGTTAATCTAACAAAATGCTTTGTCATGATTTTTCAAATTTAATACAAAAAGAATTTGAAATTTATATTATGGGAGAACTAAATTTGTTTTTAGTATTTCATATTTATCAAAAATATTATGGAAATGTTTTAAATAAAAGTATGTATATTAAAGATTTATTAAAAAATATTGGACTTGAGGACACCAAGACATATATAACTCCAATGTGAACCAATATAAATTTTTTTTTGGATAAATCATGAAAACTATTTGGAAACAAGTTATAGAGAGGTGTTATTGGTAGTTTGTTATATCTTACTTCTAGAAGACCACACATTATGTTTTCTATATACCATTTAAATATATTTCAATCAAGTCCAAAAGGGTTCCATCTTAATAATGTTAAAATAATATTTAGATATTTTAAGGGAACTATTTTTTAATCTCTTCATTATCCAAAACATTTGATTTTAATTTAATTTCATATTCAAAGGCTGTATTTGTAGGTTATAGATTAGATAGAATAATTATCTTAGGAACCTTCCACCTTTTAAGAAAATATTTAGTTTCATGGTCTAGTGAGAAACAAAACTCAATTTCCCTATCAACCACTGAGGGAGAATATGTGTCTGTGGGCAGTTGTTGTGCCCTGGTATTGTGGATGAAAAATACTCTAATATATGTCGTTAAAACATTATTAATATACAAATTTTATGTGACAATACTAGTGATACTCAAATTTCTAAAAATATTATATGTAATTCTAGGACAAAGAAAATTTATATAAGGCATCATTTTCAAATAGATCATGTCCATAAAAGGATATTTCTTTATAATTTATTAATACCGAATATCAATTAGTAGATATTTTTACTAAACCACTTCTCAGTTCTAGTTTTTAATTTATTAATGTTGAGTTAGGAATATTTGAGATTGGGTTTTTGTTTTTTAATTTATTTTCAGAATCTATATTTTTATTTTAAGTAAACTTCATTTAATCTCTTTTAATTTTTTTAATTTGATTTTTTTTTAATTTGTTTTTTCTACTTTATTATAGTTTTCTTTTCAAAATTAAAAACATAATGTGTACATCCTCAATCCAAGTGAGAAAACCATTTGCCTTTTCTAACTCTCTGCACTCCTACACGTCATTTTGGATTATAGATCACCTCTCTCTTTTGATTCTAGTTTATCAAATAACCTAAAACATCAATATCTTTAGTCCTGAAACCATTAAAGATCGAAAACTCATGAAGATATATGGATGATGATTTTGATAACAATGTATATGGGTTAGGAAATTCTTGTACGGTGTTGTTAGTAAAGGTAATAGATTTTTTCTATTTAGATTCAATAAATCAATCACTCAAGGAAGCGATTCATTTTCAAGGTCTAGTTTATGAATTTGGTGAAGATAACAAGCCAATGGTTTATGAAATTGAAGTTGAAAAATTTTGTAAAAATTATTCTTTTAGTATTTTTTTGAAGAAGAAACTATTATTATTCGATTGATAATAAGGAATTTTTATTATCCCCTATGGAAATGGAAGAGATTATCCTTTGTCCCCACGAGGGGGGTTTTTATTTGATTTAAGAAATATAGTTAATAGAAGACATACGTCTAAGGACTTTATGTTTTATTTGTTGGGAAAAAGAATTTCCATCAATGTGTTTGAAAAATAATATTCTCCACACCTCCATGTGATGATGAAGTTTATACAATCAAGGATCATTCCTAGGACCACTGCGCTTATAAAGGTCCATTGTCGAGACATGTATATCATGTTTCTTCTTTTGAACAATTTAAAGTTTAATTTCAGTGAGTTTATGATTAGATATATAAAACATTTCTGTCAAAAGGATGTGAATATGGGATATAATCCCTATAGTAGGATTCTTTCTTTATTTCTACGAAGAAATTAGAAGATTATGAATATGGTTATTTGAAAAGAAATTTCACCATAGCAATAAATTTAAAGGTCAAATAGTTTAGCTGCTTGGTTTTTTTGGAGAAATGCTTGAAAAAATTTGCTACCAGTTGGTGTAGAGCAAACACATATGTTATTAGTAGATGATCAGGTGGAGGAAAGGGTTATCCCTTTAGTTGGATCAATTAATTAAGGGACTAATGACGACAGAAATTCATAGCTAGTGGAATATTTTATTCAGTAATGATGAATAATTTTAGTTAATTTCCCAACAGTTGTTGTTGAAGATCCTATTGGAGGAGTGGATTCCACACTACGTGGTGAGAAAAGAGAACTTGAGAGTGAGTAACAAGTGAATGAGCAAGTTGAGAAGTAGGATCTATGTTAATAACTTCACAAGGAAGATATCCCCATCTATGGAAATCCAATTGTTCCTGAGTCTGGTGTTTTAAAAGGATATAATTTTGGAAACAGACCAGATGGAGCTGGTGAGCCAACCCTTTCTATAAGTGAGGTTGATCAAGTAGGAGTTAATTCTCCTCAATCTTTTGATTCATAGGCTAATTACCAAGTTATAAAAATATAGATTTTGGAGGCTCGGAATTTGTTTTTAATAGAATAGTTGGAAGTTGAGAAGAAAAATTATAAAGAATAGATGGTTTTTTCTATACCCATATCATAGTTTGATGTTCATAATCTGCATTTCAGAGAATATAAATAAAAAGTATTTTCATTTGGAGGTATTAAAGATATTATTTCCAAGATGTGAAGAGAATTTTTCGCATTAAATGATTATTAAGTTAAGAAGACATAGTTTCATGAGTTTAAGTTAATAATAGGGAGGGAGTTTCGTCATCTCGAACCAAGGAATCGAGCATCTACTTCTTCTCAATAGACACTACCAGGATTAATTAGGATGTTTGAAGTACTTACCTTAGTACTGACTGATTTTAATGATAGGATACACTCTCAATAGCTAGATTACATTCCTTTAAATGTCCTGTTAGTCAATCCAAGACATCTTGTGAGTTAATTAACATCAAGTGAACCCTGGTTTGGACTAGTGATTAATCAAGTTAAATAAAATTTGATCTCTCTCATACAGTCATAAGAAGCTATTAATGAGTTTTTAAGATCAATTTGGTTAAATTTTTGAAGTTTAGAAATGATTCAAGTAATCTATTTCAGTACTAGTTAGATGTTTTCAATAACCATTTTCAGAGCCTATTGCTTAATCTATTTGATCTTAGTAGTGTATTTCAAGAAATTCATCATCCAGAAGAACCATTTATCTCTACTAAAACTAAACACTAGCCCTTTCATTTTTAATACCTTTTACCGTTTATTATACATAATATATTCCGAAAAATTTTATGTGTATTTAATTGAAATTTATTTATATTTATATTTACTTTATTTTATTTCAGTTCAATTCTTTACTGCGAATATTATATTTTTTTTCGTATGCCAAAATTAATAACTATTTATTTATAGTTCTGTACTATATTAAACAATGGTTTATTTCATTTATTCTTTCACCACCATCATTTTGATGTCACAAAAGGGGGAAAAGTTTTATGCTTATGGAATGAAAACTATCTCAGAGGAAGAAGGGGATAATATTTTCAATCACAATGTTTTCTTCTAAAATGTATTCTTTATCAAAATAACTCTGTGAAATAAAAATTTCAGAAAATTATATATACATATATATACATTTTTGTATTAAAAATCCTATATTTTCATTGATTTTTGTTAAGGAATATTTTATGGGTTTTGTGATCATCAAAAAGGGGGATATTGTTGGGCATGTATTGTCTCAACAGTTCTCTAAATTTTATGCTGATTTTGATGTTCACCATAACCATATTTTTTACTGATGATGTTTTGTTAAGTGAGTTCTAGAGGGATTTATATTCTATTTAGAGAAATTTATAATTATAGAAATGACTCTAGAAACATTATTTTCATCCATATGTTATATTGGAAAGATAATGTTTTCTTATGGTATAAACCCTATGTTATGCTAAAGTGTTTTCATTTGGATTGGAATCCTTACGTTCTGAAAATTGACACTCATATGGACCATGAGTCTGGATATATTATTCACACATTATATATTCGAAATTTGAATGTATGGTTAATCAATAATACAATTGGGATTTTATGATGACAAGAATAATTGTATGGAACATTATCCCTACGCTAATTTGTTCCATACATTACGTAAAGATGAAATTATGGTTAAGGAACCATAAGTTGGTAGGAACCCTATGCTATGAAAAGGAACCATAAGATTTGTATTTGAACTCTACGTTATGTTCTCAATAATGATGTTTTTAAGCTGTGTTTTCAATATGATATTTCTACAACAGTCAAGTCATAATTAAAGATTGATTCAAGAATTGTTTAGATTGTTTCAAAGAACCGAGCTCAATATAGAGAATATCTCCTATTTCTGAGCGATGTTACAACTCACCTAGTCATTCAAAATTTGAATTTACTCATTAAATTTTGCTAATATTTTGGACCAGAAATACCAAAGAAAGTTTTTTATTCTATATATTTTCTTATAGTATCCCTTCATATGAGTGTTATAAGCAATTCATATATATGACTTCTTTATTGAAAATTCTTTACTATGCTACTGTGAAGAATGATCAATTCTGAGAAAAGATACACTTCAGTGATATAAATGATCAAATATTTACTACTATTTATGTTGATACCTTATTGAAGATAGTTTTTCAATTGGATCACTTCAAACTATTTTATTCTTGAAGATTTTCATTTCTAATTAAGAATATTCATCTACTATCAACTGAATGCTTATGTAATTGTGAATTTTAACATATTTCAAAAAATTAATGCATTCTAATTTCTCGGAGGTTCAACTTCTCAATCTATGTTCGGGTGGAGTATCATATTTTTAATCTATGATGTGGATAACCGGTTCTCTATTATATAAACATAAGGCATTGTAATTTTGTTTTTTTTTAATGTATCAACTGCCTGTACTCAGTTTTGGATTCATAGTCTAGTGATAAGAATATCATACTAGTGTAATTTACCAAAATTATAGAGAGAGTGATTGGTGGAGTTTACTAGGGGATTATTGTTCCCCAAACCAATATAAAAATATTTTTTCTTTATTTCTGTTTATCAGTTTTATATTTTATATAGAATAAAAACACTGTATATGCATATAAATTATAGAGGGATCCAGAAGGAATTTTTTTGGAATAATTTTATAAGACACAATTCACCCCCTCTTTTATGTTACTTTTTAAATTCAGACCTAACATAACATAGTTTTTTATCATAATGAATAGTTAAAATAACAGAAATTAATTATTGTGATTAAGGTTAAAATGTGTTTCTGGGGGATAAACTAAAAAGTCAAGGTGTAAAATAACCTGGAATCTGGTACAAAATCTATTTTGTATATAAGGCCCCAGCCTTTAACCTTACTTAATCTTGAGTTATTACAAGATTACACATTGAGGATCTTTTCGGGTTTAGAGTTTTAGAGAATTAGATCATAAAACTTTCATTACATTCCACATATAAACAAAGTGGTTATATAAAGATAGTATTCTTAATTCCCATCAATGGAAACATATTTAAAATAAAACATGGATTCTTTCTTTACACTTCCTTGGCACTATCATCATATCATGTACCTTTCCCTTGACCTGTGAAAAACATTTCAAAAAAACTTGGGATGAGCATAAAAAGCTCAGTAAGGGATATAAAAATATGGAAAGGAAACATGGGTACATATATACATAAGGATGAGATCATAATTTACCCATAAAACATAAGCACTTTAACATACCTCATCAAATCATGGATAAATCATAGAAATCATAAGACATAAAGGTAACTTGAGGCATTCATAACATTCTTACGTAGGGAGTAACCCTCTTGGTTACGTTTGGAATACCCATCACAGTATATTCTCTAAAATCTCTTCGGAGAAACCTTAAAGTTTCACTCCTTCACGTTACCCAATGCATTGGAGAGCTATATCGGGCTCACCCTCCCTTAGTTTATCACGGAACCACCCGTTTTCATAATAATGCCCAAGAACCTCAAAATAATCATATCACAGAAAACATGCATAAAGGAAACATAACATTCCCACCTTTAAATCACAAGATATCAATACAACACATTGATATAAAAACATTATGAAAACCATTTTCGATACCAAAATAAATGAAAAATAAAACATGGTATTTATTTTGCTTTTAAAAAAGATGGTATGGCTTGTAGAGGAAGCCGAAACTCAAATAACGGTCACGACGGCGGAGAAGTCGTTGTCGCCGCATACGTACGACAAAAACATTCCATTGTGTCGTCTAGTAAACGCTTCATATAAAAAAGAATCCTTTTGAATAAACGTAAAAGTCAAAGGGTTTATACACCGTATAAAAGAAAGTTGTGTATAAAATAAAATATGCCTCAATGAAAGGAGATTGAGACGAAGTCCCATACCTCGTATCCGACTTGACCCAACCATTCTTTAATCTCTTGAATAATAAACTTGAGTTAATCTCTACTTACTTATGAACCTTTTTCAAGTTCATTATTCCTTTTATACCATGTTATGAACATCATGTAATCATTTAAGTTAATAATGTTCATTTTGTCGGTATTTGGTTCTTAAGTCAAAAATAGACTTCTTACACTTACATGTTGTTAATTTGGTCAAAGGTTTGTTATATACAGAATGATATTAATGATTTGGATAACATATATATAATATATATTCATCATATACATGTATTTATAATATTACATCACATTCAGAGGTAAGAAACGAAATGCACCGTTCATGGAGACGGTAAGCCGTACGTACGCATGAACACTACTTCTATTTCTATTTCGTATTTTCTGGAATGGAATCATAATGATATAAGTGTATGTTATAATTCCAGTATAATAACATATATAATATCATTAAATTTATCCTTTACACATCCCACATATGGTATTGACGAATCAAATCACTTTCAGGGGGCGCTAGTCCGCACTTCCTAAAATGAAGATATCGTGTTTACCCATAATGGACACAATAGTGGTATGCCATAAATGAAAAATTCAGAAGATTAAGGAAGAATAAACATATTATATATCATATATAAAAATAGTGACATCATAATGGCCACCTTTGAAGGTGTTAGATGACTATTGAACAATCATCGTTTCAGGAGGCTGAATTTCGCCATCCACGGAAACCGTATGTTCTTTAACCATTTGATGTAGTTGTGTGAGAGTGTAGCTCGAATAAATCTTATAACAACATCCTAGTATATTGAAGATACTGTTGTTGTTATAAAATAAGTAAATAAAAAGAGTTTAGTGGGTTTGAGAAGCAAAATAATACAAATTAACATGAGAGAATGAATTACCTTTAAAAGTGTAACTCCTTTTGTTTTGAGCCTAAAGGCTTCCTTTAAAATGATTCTTCCCAAAGGGAAACCTCTAGGATGAGTATAGGGATGTGGATAGAGTAAATGGGCAGGGGTAGGCCGAGCCAAAGGCTTGAGGAGTGTGTGAAATGAGGTAGGGGGGGGGGCTTTTATAAGAGGAGAGGAGGGGCACTTTTGGAAAGTAAAGATAAGTTACTTTATTTTAAAAAGAGTTTCGGATTCAAAAGGTCCCACACTTCTATAATTAGAGGATAAGGTGATAAGGCTTCGAAATCCACTCATCCAATTGGTTTTGGCCATGTGTAGGTTTTAGATTTTTCATTATCTTTCCATTTTATTTAAATCGTTAAATAATGAGGTCATCACTGCATTATCATGATGTCATAAATAATTTAATTTATTTAAAGTCTAAAAATTATAAAAAAATACTATAATGTAGGAAATATTTTTATCTTTCCAATTACTATTTATAATCAAAATTCTGATCTTTATAACCCCATGTAAAAATTTCCTTCGTAAAACATATTATGTTTGTGTCATTTTTACTTTTACATTAAATAAAAAGTTATTTATGTCATTTCCCAACCAAAGTGGATCCATGGGGTCCCCAAGTTGACCCATGGATTGTCTTGGTCGGCCATGACAGAACCAATGAGGGTAGGACATGTGTCAAGCTCATCTTATTTTATTAAAGCATTATTTTTCCCTTAAACTACACTAATTACCACTAATCACGATTAAAACTTAATAAGTTACTATTCACCAAAAAATTATTTTAATCTCATTGAACCACATTTTACTTCTTAATGACAACCATGTATGTCAGATTTTTGAAATTCAAAACACAATGATGGAAAAATTTCATTTAAACGGAAAAATCAGTTTTTATAAGTACCACTTAGTGGTTTCACTATTCATCAAAAATTGAAGTTTTTTAGAAAATTACCAAAAATCTACCCTAAGATATATTTGATATTCCGAATTCAAAAATGAAGTCTATTTTACAAAATTAAAAACATATAAGTCACATTAATGAATTTAATAATTAATTCCCGCTGTCAGAGCAAATAGCGTGTTTTTATGAAACAATAAGTATCAACAGATTGACACCAATTTAAGTCCAATTTCAAAGTGAAATTGATTCCAATGACCACCATTGGATTAAATGGTAAAAATATATTCTAATTTTACTTCAAAACCAATTAAAAAGATAATATGATCATATAAATAAATTAGATTAAAAAGCAGTTTTGATGTAAAATGCAGTATTTTTCACTATTCATTAAAAAATGAACATTGTTAGAAAAATACCAAAAATTCACACAAAGTAAATTTTGATGTCCCAATCTTAAAGAATAAGTTTATTTTGACAAACAGAGTTTATAAAATTGTCAAAAGATATATTTAAAAAGGGTTTTCCATCATAAGGCAGTAAAACAATCTTTTATGAATATTAGTGTATTCCATGCTTAAGATTGGATTTATTTTCATTTTAAGCCTCTAAAACACTGTCTTAATCATTAATAGACATATATAAAAATATATATTATTCATTACTTATTTGGGATGTTACATTGTATGCCTATTTAGAATTTATAACCTTTAATTTTTACTAATGGACCATTTTTTATCATTATATAATGTGTAAAATGTTGTTAAAATTTACTCTTTTCAAATACTCTATGTGTATCCTATCCCCCACTTATAATAGGCCACCCACTCTCCTCTCCACTTTACACATCCAAATACATTTGGTTAACAAAATAAAAAACTTATTATATTTCCAAATTACCTTATATCATACTAGATTACTTATTTTTAATAATAAAACCTCTTAATATGGTTTTTGGTTTAATCCAAAAGAGGCTCTCCGAAGAAGATGTAAAATTCTAAAATTTGAAATTTATTTTATTTCTTACCACAACTGCTTGGAATATTATTAATGAAGTATAATATAATACCATAATTTTTTTAAATATTATGATATGTTATTATTTTAATTTGATGATCTAAATCATTCTTCTCTTCCATCAAATTAGAAACAAAACCATCGACCAGGTGTGTGACGAACTACCGCCTCACAAACTGATGATAATCATTTTACATCACAACAAGTCATGGATGTATATAAGAATGTATTTAACATTTATATATGATATTTATGATATTAATATTCCTCTAGAATCATTATATCACATATTACTACTTAAATTCCATTTTTTGGTACACGATAACGTTGCTTGTCTGTACGGAGGACTACCACCCTGCAAAGCGGTGTGATTAATTTTGCACTAATATTTTCATGGAAGGTAATAAGGATAAATTTAATGAACATATTTTATATATATGAAATCACGATTACTCTATAAATGCGATATATAATTTTCATTCATTTCTTTCAATGAATTGAGAAAATGGAAAGAACATGCATGTGTACGTACAACTTTCCATCCCCATGAACAATGTAATCCATTTTCTATATATAAATTTAATGGATTTCTATTAATACATCAATGATGAATATATATTATTTTTATATCATGTTTAACATTTTGGAGAAAATAGAACCATGATCAATGTAAAAAGGTTAAAAATACTAAACCAAAACATACATGAAAAACGAAACATTTATTTTTAGAAATGATATTTTATCAAGGAATTATTCATAAATGGGTAATAAAATGTCATAAGTAAATAATATATGCTACGATAAATATGGGTATGTTTTTATAATATAATTATTATAAACTTATATATATTATGAATGAGGTTCAAATGTGTATAAAGAAATTTGAGACTTAAGGTAAGGGTTTTTTGTCTCCAATTGCCTTATTCGCAACATATGTTATGTTATTAACCTATATTATTTTATGAGGTGTATATACACACAAATTGACATTTAATATCATTATTTATTTATTCTCATGTTATTTTAAGTTTCATTTTTTAATTCATTCATGTTCCATACGATTCAATGCCACCAAAATTGTAAATGTTTTATAATACAATATCATCGTTTATCAATACTATTTATTTTTATGCTTATTATGATGAAATATTATTAAAAAATCTCCAAAAACATAATGAATTTATTTCTCTTATAATTATTTCATTCGAATTCGTTTTTCCCATAATTTTCTTCTCTTTTTGTACTAATGAGTTAAAAATAATGTTGTAAAAAAATTGATGTTTTTTTCTTATTAGATTGAAAATAATTTTCATCTATATCAGTGTTTTTAAAAAAAATAATTTTAAAAAAAAGTTCTTTATAATATCTAATTATTTATTAAAGACGTTTTTACTATTTTTTACTTTTTAAAAAATGTTTTAAAAATGAATCTTCATGTCCTTTTCCAAAAAAATTATGTTTTTATTTTATCAAAAATGTGATTGGAATATTTGTTTTAACGTGAATGAAATTAATGAAATTTCGTATCATCTTAACAAAACAGTTTTTTAAATATTAAATAATAATTTTAATATTTTATTTTTAAATAAAATTCTTTCCAAAATATTTTATAAATTTTAGTTTTAAAATGATACTTTCAAAGGAAGGTTATTGTCATCAAGAACTGTTCTAACTGATCTTTCAAAATATTTTTCTATTTAAGATTACATACTTTGATGATACTTATTATTTGTTTAGGATATGGTCTAAGGATACCATTATTATTATTTATCTAGATAGTTTATTTTTATGATGAAAATAATTTTGTGAAACCCATTTTTCTTCCACAAGTTATACAATGATTAAATGATTATGGAATCCACTTCTTTTTCAATGGGTAATTATTTTATAAAATTCTAACATGATTATGAAACCTATTTCTATTACATAGGTTATGTTATAATTTAATGCTTTTGAAATGAATTTATTTTCATGGGTTCAGATATGATGAATGTGTTATGATCTTAGGGAACATTTATGTATGATTTTCAATATATGATTGGTGGGTATTATATCTCTGTACAATGCGTAGGGTATATATTGACACCTCATGAGAAAACAAGAATATAATGGGAGGTGAACCCAATTCCATAAGGGAATGTGTCAACTATGATATTCATGAGAGTGAACCATGACTAACAAAATTGTTTTAATAGTGAGCCCAATATACTATGACACTATTGGGAGTGATCCTTGACTACTATGAAGGAATGAAGAATGAACCCATTCCACTATAATAATTTTGGAAATGATCCATGACTACTAAGGGAATGATTTTAAATTCTCGTTTATACGCCAAAATTTCATGTATTAGATTAATTTTATGCTCTCATGGTTCATGATCTTTTATTTCCTTATGATTAATGTCTTATTGACTACCAATATTTGTGGCATGACTCATGATTTGTATCTATGATATGCAGGGTGTGGTTTTCCTATGGTAAGATCATGATCCTATACCCTTAGAGTCATATTATGTTTATTTATTTCTCTTGTTTACCTTTACGAATATTATTATATCACCCATTATTATGTTTATTTTCACCAATTTATGAAGAAATGATTTATGTTTTATTTTTATAAGAAGGGTGATAGTTATGAAAAAATTAGTGTGGTATACTGTAGTTCACTAATGACCATGTTATTTTTGATTCCATGTTTCCAAAGTATTTATATATTTAAAATACTTAGGTTCTTGTTTCAGTAAGGTAATTAATGTTCAATAAAAAATATGTAATATCTATGTATGAAAATACCAGTTTGTTATTGTTGGCATCAGAAGGAAGGTTTAGTTATCCTTTGAAAACTATGATTAGAAAATCTCTGTGAGAACCCATAGGATTTTTTTATGTATTGGGTAACATCCTTATGTTTTGGTGAGGATGATATTAGTCGATTTACCAAGTAATAAAAACATATATGGATACTAAAATTTTATTTTTTTGGGCACAGATACACCTAGGGGTAATAATTCAAAACAATTTATGTCTGTCTTGAATTGAGCTTTACCTAGTACATGATAACACGCCCAATATCACACCTTGTTTGAAACTCCTAGGAAATATTATTTGGTTAAAGTTAATTTTATTTTTAAACCAACATGAAGGATTTGAATATATAATAACCATGAATGAACTTGGATAAACCAAAGGTGTCATGGATTTAAAATATGGTTCCTTGATTTATAAATCATGTAAATTATTCTTTAGCACTATTTTCTTTACAACTATGATTATTATTTCACACAATGTGATTTTGGATTAGTCGATGACTAGAACCTAAATTAACCATATTATTTTTGAATAAAATTGGTAATGAAATGATTATACACTCGAACAACTGAAGTTTATGGTTGTTAGATTGAAAAATCCCATTACTATTCTCACAAAAAATCATTATTTGAATCATTCCAAACATAAAAATGATAAAAATAGGGAACAACATTTTGTTATGTCTATAATGGGGTAAAATACACCATATTTTAGTGTTTCCACTGATCTAACAATTTATGGGTAGTGGAAAAGTACTATTGAATTGATGTTTTCTACTCTCCGCTGTTTGAAACATGAAAAATTCGTTTTTGAAATCTATCATTTGGAAGGAAAAGTAGATCAATGGTGAACTATCATTATGAATATGAATGAAACATAATGAAATGGGTTGAATGGGGAGAGATGAGTTTAAGATTATATTTCGCAATAATTACCTCTCTTGTATTCTCTATACAAAATGGAGAATGAATTATTTGAGTTAAAGAATATTGATACAAAATCCAATGGTACTCGTGAGGAAATTATTACATGATATGAAAGGTATGCATATGGAATTATCATCTGACCTAAAAGTAAGATTGATTGATTCCTCATTAGATTAAAATATAGATTTTAAAGGGTGTTATATAATGGAAAATTCGATATAAATGAAGAAATAATTTGATGTGATATAAAGGTGGAAATAGAGATTGGATTTTCCAATCAATCTCATCATTTTGATAAATAATGAAAGATAGAGTTTCAAGGAAACAATATGAACTAGGTACACAAGAAGGTGAGTGTTTCTTTATTCTTGAAGTGTTGAATGAAAGATGGAGGAAATTTTATTAGAGGTACATGTAAACATTTTAATAGTGGGAAAGAAATTAATTAGGAAATTGATTAAATAAGTGATGGGAAGAGGTCATATGTTAATGAAAATAGAATAAAATCTCCACAGAATTCACCACCCACTCTCTAATAATTCAAATAAAAAGAGTATGATAACTATATTAACCAGTGACCAAATTTGATGGTTGATAATAATAATCAACATTAGAAACCGGTTAAGAAAATGGATAATTGTAAATCTCATGTGATCACTATTTTTGATGAGGGGTGAGATAATGACATGGTGAGAGTTAAACTTTCCATTAACTCTAGAACTACTAATGTCTTATTTAATTCTAGACATACCCATTGTTTTACATCTGAATAATTTTATAAAGGTATCAAAATTACACTTACAAAATTAGATGTATAATTAGTAGTGGAAACCCATAATAGTATGATGGTCACCTAACACGTTTAATATTATTATTCGGTCGATGTCTATGGGAATGTGATTCATGAAAACTGTGTTGTTATTCCTATGGTTGAATTTGATGTTATCTTTGTAATAGATTTTATTTTTCTACAAAAACCCCATATCAATTTTCAAGTAAGGTAAGTGAAGTTTGATATTCCAAACTAACCTATGGTCATCTATCAATGTGATGATAAATATGAACATACAATAGAATTAAGATCCATTATATGATTTTTTATCCCTATTTAAAAAGGGTGTTTATCTTAGATGGTTGGGGAGAAACTCAATATTGATTATATAACTATTATGTGGGAGTGTTTTTTAATGTATTTATAAAAAATTTCTTTAATCTTCCACTTAATTTTAAAGTATATTGTATAATAAAAATCAAACATGGTGCCGTAATAATTTCAAAAACTCTCTATATAATGGCCTCGATTGTGTTTTAGGAATTGATGAAGCAACTCCATGGGAATCTTGAAAATGGATTCATTCTTCCAATTGTCTCAGCATAGGGTGTACCATTCTATTTTAAAAAAATAAATATGGATCTATGTGACTTTTAATTTATTATTGGGAAATTAAAAAGATCATAATGATGTAGACGTTTTCTCTACCCCATACTGATGTCTTATTTGATCAACTACACTGATATCAATAATTTTATAAAATTGAATTTCATTCTGGATATCATTAATTTATGGTCAATAAGGAGGATATACCCAAGAAAAAATTCCATACAAAGTGTGGAAACTATGATCATATAGTGACCCCAAGTTTTCTTTCTAATTCCCCTTCTATCTTGAAGGATTTAATAAAAATATTATTTAAAGATTACCTCGATCATTTTGTTGTTGTATTTATAAAATTAATTATTATCTAATCAAAGAGAAAGGAATACCATGAATATTACTTGAGAATTTTACTAAAGACCCCAAGGAAGGATAATTTTTGGGAAAAATTTAATAATATTAAATTTTGGATACAACATGTTTCATTTTTAGGTTATATAACCCTATGCAAGGGTATATCTATGAATCCATCAAAGATAGAGGCGAATGAATGTTGGCATAGACCGACTATATTGATTGAGATCGACGTTTATCTTGGTTTTTTTGATATTATTGATGATATGTGGAGATTTTCTCATGAATATGCTATCCACTAACCCATTTAACTTAGAAGGGACCCATGTTCCTTTTAATAAATTAATTTGGGGAAAATTTCAAGGAGATAATAATATGATTAGTTAATACACCAATTCATACATTTCTTTATATTGGTGAGGGTTTTTAATATTTACTCGTGCACCTAATAACGGAATAAGATGCATTCATATGTATAAAAAAATGTTTATAGATTATGCTTCATAAATATTGAAGGTTGATGAGAAAAATTATTGTACACATGATTTAGAGTTAGATTTGGTGTTTTTTTGAGCTAAATATATAGATAAATTATGTTTATATGGAAAACTATGATATATATACAAATAATTTTTTTTAATGTTGGTATTCACACGTGAAGATTCGAACACGTGCTGGAGGAAATGGTTAGATTTGATTAATGATTATGAAGTCTCAATACAATACCAACCTAGGAGAGTGAACAAGGTAGTCGATGATGTGAGTCAAAAGGATCATGTTTATTTATCTAGGATGGGGATGAAAAAATATCGAATATTTATGGATTTTAAAAATATAGATTTGAAAGTCCTAGAGTAATGAGAGAAATATTATCTTCTTCATATGTGGGTTCAACCATATATCCATGTGAAGATAAATGAGATGCATAAAGACTATATAGAGCTATAATGACGGTTTTAAATGTTCCCAAGATTAACCTTGATTACAAGGAAACGATTAGGTTCTGGAATCATGTATGTGCTCCATCCATACCATATTTTAAGGATATGTTAGAGGAGGATCAAATTTATTCTTTCTAAATTCATCCTCAAAGTATGAATAAGTATAGATATTTTAAAGAGTATTTCTAGTGATTTGGAATGGATAGAGGCATCAAAGAGTTTTTATCTAGATGATTTGAATGTAATAAAGTTAAGGAAAATAGACAAAATTATAAAGGGATGTTACATACTATACCCATAATGGAATGTAATTGAGAAAACAATCCCATGGTTTTCATCATTAGATTCCCCAAAATGTCTAAGGAGAACAATTCTATATGGGTTATAGTCGATCACATTAAGAATTTATCACAATTAATCACTATTAGAGACAATTTATATTTGGATTATATTTCTAGGATATACATTAAGGATGTGGTAAGGTTTCATGTATTACCACATTCCATTATGTCTTTTCGGGATATGAGGTTTACCAAAATGTTTACGAAAAGTCATAATAAAGATGTTGATATAGATTTGAGTTTCAGCGCTTTATATAATTCATTGATATATAGTGATTTTGAGAGAACAATTCAGACAATGTAGGATATTTTGAGATATCGATCTATGTATTTTAATGCTAGTTGGGATTAACAACTTCTTCTAGTGGAGTTTTCATAAAATAATTGATTTCACATTAGTAATAAATAGATCTTTATGAATCCTTTTATATAAATAGGTTTAAAAATAGATTTTACTCAAATGAAGTTATATAAAGAAGGATATTGGGAGTATAGATAAATGAAAAAAATGGAAAATAAGGTTAGATCCTTTCAACAACACATAATTGTGGAAAATAATTGATAGAAAAGTTATGTTAATAATTGATGAAATTTATTGAATTTAGAGGTTTAAATTAATTTAAATTGGGTATAATGTAACTCTTTTAGTTTTATGACTTTTTTCAAATAAATTTAATTTATTTTATAGCTTGCACTACAGGAAACACTAAGTTCTAACAAGCCGAAATATACTTTTTATATTACTCTATAACATGGTCCTTATAAAATAGATATTTAACATGTTAGTATGAATAGGAATAAACCTACTTTAAATAGTAAATATAATGGTTTATATAATTAAAATATAATTATTAAATGTACTTAATGTTTGGAAAAGTATTTATTTGTTTTATCAATACTATTTTCTCAAAAAATGATTTTATTCCTTTTTGTGAACAAATAATAAAATATGTGTTTGAAATTTTATAAAATTTATTTAACAAAATGAAGTTAATTTTTATATTAAACATTCCAAAATCATCTATGGGTGATGCTTTTGGATTTTTCTGAAAATATTTACTTTTCAATTAGTAGTGAAAAAAGTGATATTATTGAAAAGTATATTTTTTATTTTAGTAATTTATAAGATTAAATATTGGATAAAAATTGTTTGAAAATTTAAATTACATTAATTATATTATAATTGAAACAATATATTTCATTGGAGCCAATTTTATGTTGAATTTTTACATAAAAACGTTTTGAACTTTTGAAACTTTTCTCTTTCAAAAACTGGGTTTTCATCAGGTAAGCAAGTTTAATGTTATATTATATTATGAATCTTATATGGGATAAATTTTAAAAAAATATACCTTACATGTAATCATTATAATAAATATTACATAATATTATTAAATTAAATTTTTTCCATAACTAATAGTGACAAATTTAAAAATTAATTACCACTGTTAAGGTCAAAACGAGTTTATTTGAGGTTTAAATAAAAAATAAGGTAGAAATGACCTTTAAATTTTACCAAAACCCATTATATGAACCTATTATTACCTTATAACCTCTAAGGTTCTAGAATGACACATTTTTTATCCCTCATTTATGTGAAAGATCATGTGTACAATTTATTATTTTCAAAAACTTCGTGTGTGCCCTCACCCTAAAAAATAAAAGGCCACCCCTCTCATCTCATATTCACACTTCCACAACACTTTTTATGAGAAATTACTTTAAAAATTAAATTCCATACATCCATAATCTTATATTATATGCCCTATTTTTAGTAGGAAACCCTCCTAAGAAGGATTTATGTGTAATACTAACGAGACTCTCCAATAAAGAGGTAAAATCCACAAACATGTGTTGTTTCCATCCTAAAATACCTTAAAATATTTTTAAACCATCAAAACATAATAATATAATTATATTAAATATAATTTAATGTATTATATAAATTTAATGACCCAAATATCTCTAATATTCCCTCAAATGGGAAACAAAACCATCGATCATGTGTACGGTGAACTACCACCTCACGAACGGATATTATCAGTTTCCCATTACATCCACACAAATATGGATATATTGATGAATTTAATATTAAAATTTAATATTTATTTTATTATTATTCTTATGGAATGTTGAAATCCCATTGGTATTCTTAATTTCCATTTCATGGGGATATGCTAAAATCGCTTGTGTGCATGGGAGACTAACATCTCAGAAAGTGATAGGATTTGTTCTTTCACGAACTCATTAAATGTAAAGTATTAATGAAAATTTTAAATATTATATGTAATATATATTACATAATAATCTATTCACAAAATGGAAACAACATTAATGGGTATGCATGACTTACCATCCCTATTAACCGTGTACCTCATTTGTTATATCTAACTGTAATGGATTACTGTAAATACATATATAATACACACACACACACACATATATATATGATATTTATGTGATGGATAAAATCATGAATATGATTAAAACATGATCAAAGTAAAATATTCAAGAATACAATATATATATATATATATGAAAAATGAAGCATTTATTAACACAAATGTGATTTTTTACATGGAATTATTTATAAATGTTGAATAAAAATCCCAAATTAAATAAAATATGGAATGACTAATATGGTTAAGTATATATAATATATTTATAATACAATTATATATATATATTATATAGGAGGTTCAAATGTGTATGAATGGAGTTTAGACTTAAGGTAAGAGATGTTTTTCTTCTGAATTTGTCTTCTATTAGACATAGGTTATTTTATGCACTTATCATCTTTTATGTAGTCTATATACATCAAATTTGATATGTAATATCATAAATTTTTCAATTAAGATGATTTTTGTGTTTCATTTATTGTTATTATTTCTTGGTTCTTATGATTCAATTTCACCAAAGTGGTAAGTGTTTATGATATAATATCATCATTTATCAAAATTTTCTATATTTATGATTATGATGATGAAATATTGTGATACATATTTTAAGAAACTAATAAATTTTCTTCACTGATATTTATTTAATAAGAATAATCATTTTTTATTTAATTTTAGTCTCTTTAATGTAATCCAAGGATTTTTTAATGACATTTTAAATTTTTTTTTGAATTTTTATAAAAGTTTTTAAATGGAATCATTATTCCATTTTTCAAACAACTGCCTTTTGGATTTTATAAAAAATGGTAAAGTAATATTTTTTAATGTGTAGGGAATGAATTTAATTTACCATCATCATAACCACACAATTTTTTAATACTTTATTTGTATCTTTCAATGGTTATTTTAAATTAAAATTATTTCCAAAATATTTCATGAATTTTCAGTTTAAAAAATAAATTTTAAATAAATGTTATTATCCTGAAGAAATGTTCTTCCAAGTGATCTTCCAAAATAATTTTTCATATAAGTTTAAATCCATCGATTTCAGGTATCATTTAATGAGGATATGATAAAAAGAAAATATTGTTTTTATTTATATAGGTATGTTATATTTATTATTAAAATATTTTTATGAAACCCATTTCCCATCCACTAGTTATACCATGATAAAATTCTCATGAAACACACATCTTTTCCCATAGGTTATGCATAGATGAAATGATGAAATGGTTATAAAACCCATTTCTTTTCCATAGGTTGTGTTATAATGAAATTTCTATTATACCCATTTCTTTTCATGGGTTCAGATACGTTGAATGTTATATTATCTTTTGGAACACATATGTATGATTTTTATTATGTTATGTGTGGGACCAATATATACCTCCAATGCATTGGGTAAATATCGATATCGTACGAGATAAATATGATTGGAATAGGGATTAAACCCAATTTAATAAGGGACTCTATACACTATGATTGTCATGGGAGTGAACCATGAATACTATGATAGTTTGGAGAGTAATCCCAATCCACTGTGATAGCCTTGGTAGTGAACCCTGAATACTATGACGGTCTAGGTAGTTAAACCATTCCACTATGATAGTTTTTGAAAGGACACTTGAATAATAAGGAACTAATTTTCTATTCTTGTTTGTATTCCACAATCCCATGTATTTTGTCAATTTTATTCACTCATGGATCATATTAATTTTTTCTTTTTTATTAATCTCTTATGAGAATCCAATCATTATGACATGACTCAATATTATTATATTTGATCTGCAGGTTATGGTATTCATATGTCATTATATTGTTCTTATACCATTATTCTCACATTATCCTTATGTAACTCTTTTGTTTATACTTACTATGAATATGATCATATCCTTTCTTATGTTTCTTTTCCCTAGGTTATGAGAAAATGTATAATATATGATTTGCCTAGAAGGGTTCAAGTTAAAAATAACATAGTGGTAGATGATCTAGATTACCTATGAATTAATTGTTTATGTATCTAATTTTCTAAAGGCACAATACCTTTATTATTATTAGGTGTTTTATTGTGTAATGTAATGATTGTTCATAAAAAAGATATAATATATATATGTTAAAAGTCTACATCATTATATTAGTGATCATTTTTAAGGAAATAACAGAAATTTACTAAGAAGATACTCTAATACTCATATAATTATGTATTTTTTTGGATAATTATCAAAAACAATTATAGGCGTATCATGATAAAGGGTTCTTAGAGTCATAAATATATTTCATCCTTGGAATAATCACTCTAATAAAAAAATAGTCAATAAAATATCAAATCAAGAGGTAGTATAAGTTTAAACAATGGATAAAATTAAATAAGAACTAGTGTTTCCCACATTTAACTTATCTTTGTAAAAATTCCTTGAATAATAGAACTGTAAGTTTTATTATCTACCTCTGAAAGTTACTAAAATGAGGAATGAGTTCTTAAAAGGACCTTTAAGATAAATTTAAATGTATGGATTTCTTATTTTTGAATTCAACTTATTTTAATCTTCTTGAAATTTATTTTAGTTTTATTTCTCATTATGTTAAATTGGTTGAATAAGCTAACAAGTTTATTCTCCTAGATTGTTAATATAAAAAACACACGATGAGGTATAATTTATGATCTTGATGATAATTGAAGAAACCTTCCATGCAGATTTCATAGAGGAAATGTAGTTGGATAAAATAACTAACAATGTCACCATTTAATTATCTTTCCTTCCCTGATGTTTTATCTCTTTTGATAATATTAGGGGGTACTTTATTTATATTTAATTTTGGTGTTATTTTATCATTTTCCCCCTTATAGATATTGAGAAAAGACTCATGGGGTGGTTTGAATCACACTATCCTTATTCACCTTTGGATTGTATATGTCCACTTGTAGTTCCATGATGTAGGTGAAAAAAATACAAAAATCACTTAGGGGCTACACCAAGATCAATTTTTGTTGTCTTTTCATTTTTTATTCCTTTTGTTTTGTTTTCAATAAACTGTTCTTTATATTTATGTGTTTTTATTATTGTTTTGAAATGAAATATTAATGGATAGAATATAGGATATTTAATAAATATAGAACTATAGGTAAATATCCTTTATTTATATATATTATTTATTTTTACTACATTAGACCCATTTTTCTGTGATTCAATATATAACATTAATATATATGTGTGGGGTGGAATAACACCTTGAATATAGAATTTCACACATGTTTTTATTTTTAATTATTGGTGTGTGTGTTTTATTTGTTTTTTGAAAACATTTGATATTACATTTAACATACCACATCAATTTTTGAACTTTATTCATGTTAGTATAAATTCTTTTCATTTTAAAAAATGTATAAAAATGAAAATTGATATGAAATGTTTTTTTTTGATATTTAAAAAATTATTATGATTTTGACTGATTTATGTTCACTATATATAATTAAAAACTATCCAATATTAATTTTTAGAACATTCATGGGCCATGATATCAATATTTAATTATTTTATCTTCTTGAATCAATTATTAGTATAGAAAATTTTATATATTCCAAGGTTTCAAAATTTCAAAAATAATATTTTGTATTTTTTCTCATATTATGGTCACTCAGATTTTATGGATAAGAACAATGTTTCCCTGCCCAATTTTTTATAATGAACCTTGATGATAGTTACCACCCTCTAGAATCTAAAGAAATTCAATAGACATTATGTGATGAAACAACATTACAATAAGTGTCTTTATTTGTTGGGTCATCAAAAATTGGTATCATAATGCTTATATAGGTTTTTAGTTTGTGCTAGAGGTTGTGATAGAATTTTTGGTACATATAAGTTAGTCTTTAAATATACATGGAAAATATAATTATATTGACATCCCATATTACATTCTATTTTTGAGGGATTTTTGGTCTTTAATGATACCTGGTAGGCCATTTCATCCTTAATTTATCTTGTATGATGTCATTAATCTTGGATTAAAAAAAACATATTTAACTCATGAATAATATAATAATTAAAAATAGTATCATCCAGTTTATAATTTCTTTCGAATTATTTAATCTTGGAATTAATTAATTAATTTACAATATTTAATGTTTGGATATATTTAACTAACATTACATGTGGCGTGAATTTTTAATCCATGGAAAAGAATACATCATTATGATTTTTCACCCAATTAATTGATGTGGGTATATGGTATTTTATATCTATTATATTCTATAATTTGAACTATGTTTTTTATCCATGGGATATAGGGACAAAAGATTAGATATCCTTCAGATGTAAGAGATTATAGGTGAAATATTTGAGTGATTACTATTATTTAGTATAAAGTCTTAACATTTATATGTTTAAATAATATGAAACTCTTCAGGAATACATAGAGTCTTTTAATATAAATTTTTTTTAATGGCTTAATTTTCTTGAAAGTCAAATTTTTTATAATGAATAATGATATGAGATAAATTATGTGAAATTTATCTATTTAGTGGTTTTAATCCATTTGAGGTATGTTTAAGTATTTTTAGGTCTTTTTTAAATTTTCTAAATATCATATACTTAAAATGTTTTTCAAAAAAAAGATTATTGTCTATTATGAAATTATTATTTGGTAATTATGAATTCTCACATTTTTGAAAACATTTCACGAGATAACATGGAATTACTATAAATTCACTATAGAATTCCAATTTTTTTAAACAAATCATGGTCTACTATGTTGTTATAATATGGTTACTATCACTTTATAAAATTTTTAAGGAGTCATTAATGAAAAACTTGTAGTTATAATATAACCATTAGAAATTTTTATAATTTATTTAAATTTTTATAAATTCTTTCATGAGATTAAATTTAGTTATGAATGAATTTTAATTTAGTTGTAACCATGTAACAATGTTTTCCAACTATAGTTTTGAATTTTTTTAATATTTATGTTTGAATGGTAGAAATAAAAATATAACATAAAATGAATATAAATTTTGATTCATGTTTTTTTATGCTCCATGAGATTAAAATTATAACCATTTAGATAGATATATAATTATTTATTTTAGTTATAACCTTATCCCAATTTTTCTAAGGATTAAGGTTTTTTTTTCATCAGCTAAAAATTTATTTTTTAGTGTTCACAAATTTGATTAAACTTTTATTTGATGATAGATATGAATGTAATATCTTTAATATGATGGGTTAACTAAAATTTAATTATGATGATTTAATAAGTATGTAAAATTTATATATGAATTTTACAGAGATTAAATCATCTAGGGATCATGGGTCTAGATAGGTGGAAGTGGTTAGAAATGTATTAAACCCCAAGAGGTATCATTTTTAGTGGTCTTTATAGGTATATTTTGAGTATTGTAGTAGTGCATTGAAGGAATATGGTACCATTTTAGGTAATTTTAATTCATGTTTTGTCTATATATTGTGTCATAGATTTCTCCCTGATTATTTTATGGAAATTAGAGATTTTTGGGAGATAGATAGTGGAACATGGTTGGTAGACAATTAGTAGAAAAATATCCATACCTAGAAAACTATGTATTAGGAAAAGTGTCATTAGAATACCGATTTGGATAGGTTCACAATTTATGAAACTATGTAGCATCTGTCTTTTTAGATAGAGGCACCCACATAGTTTTTACATGGGTTGATAATCTGTGAGACCATACTATGTGGATTTACAATTTCTTAAATATTTCAAGTATCCAATTTTTACTCTCCCAAAATTCAACCAATTTTACCCATTATTTCCATAATTTTTTTATAATGCTATACATTCCAAATCATCTCCCACACTCCCTATTGGTTCTTTTTGATAGGTGATTTGGGATTGGTTCCTCCATTAAATTCTAAGTGAGTGTCTCCTTTTTTTATTCCTTGAGTCCTAAATTTTTTCCTCTAATTTTATTTTACTTAATGGTTGTGTTGACCTAGGAATGGGATAATATAAATTTATTAGTATAATGTTTTATTTTTTTGGGGGCTTCTTACTTTCATATGATATCCATTTATTTGGATTGTAGTTTCTCATTGGTATGTGGTAATTTCAAGGTAAATCGTAGGTTATTCCATTTAGTATCATTATTTTATGATTTAAAAGTGCCAAAATATGATGATGTTGTGGTTTGGTTGGATCCAATAGGATAAAAGAAAATCACAACCATGGAGTATCACTGAGAGTATAGGGATCCTATATCCCCACTAACCTTTTTATATAAGCATTTCAATGGTTCTTGTGTGGGTTTCTTTTACCTAATTTCTCTTATTATTTCATCTTATTCCTTTTTTTTCAAACATAAATAATGTTTTAAAAACTAAAACGAATTATTTCTTTCTAAAACTTAATTTTTTATTTGTCTTATAATTGATATGCATGAAACACTTTGAGGGATACTATAAGGAAAGTGAGATGAAACCCTACATACAATCAATTTGTGTATGTAGTCCCGCTTCTATATGAATCAGGTAATGTTAAAGCCCAATTTACCAGGAGTTTATACTCTTGTTATTGTTATCTTTTTGGGGTAGATGACAGTGGATACATGGAGTTTGTTGGACCTCATTCCATGAGGAGGTTTTTGTAACTATCATTATTCCACACCCCTTTGGTTCATTTTGTCTGTTATTTGTAAATGTAAAAATAAATTCGAGGAATTATATATGGTTTTTGTATAGCTCATTTGTGTGATTGTTTTTTATCATTTTTGTAATTATTTTGTTATTAATTCCTGTGGATTATGATTACTACCATGGGAAAATCATTCCTTGAGTATTTATTCAATGCCATAGCAGTAGATTTTAGTCAGTGGGGATCAATAATTCCCTTAGGTCCATGTAAATAGATATTTCAGATGTCAATTTTTTTTGGAAGCCTTGGTTGGTTTATAAGAAATGGCATTAGAGTGTGCTTTTCACTTTATTATAGTCATTGTAGTTTTCCAATTCTGGATAGACTGGGGCAAGGAATATCAGGTTTTGAGGTCCTGGTTTCCATTTGAGTGTTTGGACAACACATCTCATGACATGCCATAAGTCTTTATAGGATATGAGAATTGGGTTTAACTACAATATAAGGTGTAATACATTTGTTTTAGGTCGGGCATAGAACCACAGAAGTGAGGATTATTTTGAGTTTTCTTTGGTTTCATTGTGATGTTTGTGGGTTTTTAATCATATTATCTGTTTTATTTTCTATGGTGTGATGTATTGATGGTTTCCCTTATAATTTATTTTTACTTATGTAGTACCATTACTAAATTGTGACTCCGTACTTATCCATAATAGGTGGATAAAGATACTTATATAGTACTTAACACACTATTTGAGCAGAGATATTTAGAGGTAGTGGTTTGGAATATCTAATCCTTGTAATGAGGACATAACATAGGTTCTACTCATGTTAGTAATGTTAGTCCATTATTGGAGAAGGATTGGGATTAAGAGTTTCTCAAGAGTAATCCCCTTTCCTTTTAGAGAATTAATAACCCCAAAGAAGTCTAATTTTTGTTGTAAAAAAATTATAGGATATTTGGGTTCCTAGGGACATTCAATGCCATCAAGGTAATTTCTACAATTCATATCATGGAAGTCCCCAGTTGATGGTGGTTGGAGATGGTGGTTTAGTAAGGGTTGTATGAGAACATGGAATGGAAATAATTTAAGTCTATTTTAACCAAGGGGTTCTATGATGAGTCTTTTTCTCTTATCATGTATTAGAAATTCAGGGGAAATCAAATGGGGGATAGTTCTGTGTAAGAATACACCAGCCAATTCATGGAGCTAGACCACATTTCCCCCAAGTCACTCACCAATGAGAAGACAAAATCCCATTAGATTTAGATTTAGTTAGGGCCAAATATTCAATCCCAGGTATTTCTATTTAAATTAAATTCATATGCTGAGGTTGAAGACCATACTATAATTGTGGATATTTAATAGAAATATATGTTAGGTTTTTTTCGAGAGCTTCCAGAACCATACCATAATGGGATTGGCTTGTCTGAAAGGAAAAAAAAGCATGACAAGTAGGGGAAGAAGGGTTGTAGTGGCTCTAGATATCCAAACTGACCTCCTTTGGTAGCATATACAGGTATTATAGTTATTATGAGCCATAATATAAGAGGTTTGGAAACATGTGGTCTACATGTAAAACCCCACATAGGGCATACCATAATTGTTGGTGCATAAGACATCTAAAGAGATTTTGTAGGAATTTTCCTCTATCTTAGAGTGGTACAAGTTCAATACCTCCTAGGGGAAATGAAGTTCAGTTAGATATATCAATGGCTATGGGATCTCATTATGATGGATGTGGAACCAATACTAGATATTCTTATGGGAAGTTTCATCCTAAATTGGTGACACAATTTAGTAGTTGACCTTAGGCTTAGATAGTGATGAAATGCCGTTATGTGATGGATCCAGAAGCAATTGATTTTTTTTGAAAGACCATATGATTATTTTAGGAACTATTCTTGTTGAATCATCCATAGTAATTGTTTTTTCTATTTTTTTTATTCTCAATCATTCATTTTGTTTATCCTTGTCGATCTGTTGAAGCATCCAACAGAGCTTATGACGTATTCCACAGAGTTGGTTGCTCCTCTTAGTAGAAGAAAAGGTAAGGGTATTTTATGCTCATACACCATTTTATACTTGTCATATGTTGATCAAAAATGTTATTTACTTTCCTTGGGAATGGTCCTCTTTGACGTGATCATTGGGATGGTTTGGATGACAGTATTCATGGAACATATTGATTGTTATTATCGGCGAGTGACTTTCACTACACCCAATGGGAGTATTTAGGTTTTTTTATAGAGAATGTGATATGTTATCTAGAAAATATGAACCTATACATCAGAATATAGGGGGGATATATTATCATGTAACCTCCCCTTATTGTAAGTTTATGGGGAAAGCTTAGAGAGCGGATTTTCTTCTATGGTGAGTGTGTTTCTTGAGGTTTTCCAAATGGATTTATTGATCATACATCCTGAACAGTATATAATGATCACCATTGATCTAATGTTGGGAAAAAAATATGATATAGTCCCCATAATATCATATAGAACCCACCAAATCTAATGAATTAATGATTTGGCTTGATTATTAGGCATCCAAAAGGTTTCATTTTCTCGAGTATATCTTCATAGTCTGATGTACTCTGTTCTATGGATGCCAATGGTTCTCTTTGGATTTTTATCAACTAACAGAATCTATATCAATTCAAAATAAAAAATAAATACCCAATTCCCAATATTTATGATCCCTTTGGTCAAATAAAAGGGCTAATATTTTTTTTTAGATAAACCTTCTTTCAGGGTATCACTAGGTAAGGGTATTATAAACAGATGTTCCTAAGAAATTTTTTTTTAGTAGGTATGACAATTTTGAATATTCATTAATTCCATTGGGATTCAAAAATTATCCCCAAGTTTTTATTTCAATTATAAACTATTTGTTACCTATAAACCTATAATACTTTTTTTGTGATGTATATGGATAAATTTTTGGGTCAAATTGAGATTGAAATGGGAGCATATGAATAATTTATTCATTGTTTTATGAATAATGAAATATCGCCATCTCTTTGAAAAACTATCTAAATGTATCTTATGGATTTGGGAGGGTAATTTTTTGTAACATGGGAGATTAAAATATGGTGTTTCAGTTCATCCAGAGGAATTTGGAGTAATGATGTCTTGGGAATATCGAAGGAATGTATTTGGATTGAAGAGATTTTTAGGCTTGGTTGGGTACTACATGTTGTTTGTTAATCATTTTCCCCAACATTACTCACTTATGGAGACTCACACTTGGAAAGGAGGAAATTATACTAGAGAATGAATTGAAAATAGTATTTTTAGAGGAATTAATGTAGCTAACCACCACCCCCATCTTGATCTTAACCAAGGATGGATAGGGATACATAGCCTACTAGGATGCTTCTGGAATGGTTTTGGGTTACCTGCATCTATAGGGTGACCTTGTGGTGGCGTATATATCTCCCCATCTCTAATTATGACAACCCTGCTCTTTATTACACACTAAAACATGATTTATTACATAAACGTCTCTTGTTACAACATATAATATAGGGAGGTATAGTGTCTTTGGGACTTAGTATCATTACATAACAACTTAAAACAAGAAATACAACATCTTTGTTGAAAACTTCATTTACATGACCACTACATTCCCTCGTACTTATCATTGCATGGGATAACCTGAGGACATCCAAAAGAAACGGGTGAGCGATAAATCCCAGTAAGATAATAAACATTTAATAACATGAGGAATACAATACATCTTATAGAATAGGTATATAAATGGATCGTAAGAGAAACATGAACATAAATGCATGATAATCATAACATGGAAATGTGGCAACAACACTTAACATGGAATTATCATGAGCCAAGGCTCATTGCAGATGGATCATGAGTAAACCTTTATTGCACATGAATAAAAAATAAAACCTCGTTTCACTAGAATTATTATGATGCAACACCCATTTTCACATGATGTATCATGATACTATACTTTACCCAATGCATTGGAGCGCTATCAGGGCACACCCTTCTTAAACATTTCATTTCATGCATAAGTGTGCCACATGGATCATAGAACATTGAATCAATCATCATCATTTATTCCAAGATAGAGGGATGCGTAATACTTACATGAGGCTTTATAATCAATAAGTAAATTTTCATAAAGGTGAATACCCATGATAGAGAAATGGTCATGTTTTTCACAACATAATGACATTGGCTTAGAAAAACGTAGTGCAATTTCAGAAGCATAACGATTTGAAATAAGAGCTCATAAAAAATGGTTGATGAGAGAGAAAGGGGTGTATAACCAATTTTAAATGAAATGGATAGTAAGGGGGTCATATAGATACATGTCCCAACATACGTATTGGAATTTAAATGCATAATTCAAAATAATTACTAGGATGTAAAAGAAGAGAGAGAAATCCCTCACAGAATTTCGGCATGGTAACATATGTACATGAGAGGAATTAATGACAGAAAAAGGGGTCTCCAATCATCCAAAAATAACGAGTGAAGTATGGGGAGGTGAAAAAGTATACCATAACATTTGTAATTGAAAAAAATGGGTATAAAAAATTAAAGAAAATTAGACAAAAATGAGGAAGGAAGAATTCCCTTACATGGAAGTGTGATCCCAAAGGCTTGGGAAAGGCTTGAGAGAGGATTCTTAGGAATTAGAGGAACCTTGATAGGATTCTATAGAGAGGAGGTCAGGGGTTTTTCAAGCTCCAAAGGCATTGAGTGAAGAGGATGTGGGATCTTTGTTGGGTTTATATAGGAAAAGAGAGGGAATTCATTATTATTTATGTTTGGGACACCTCACATTAAACAAATCAAAACCACAAACTGGACCATGATTTTTGGACATGGTTTTTACCAAAGTGAAGTGGAAAATATTATTTTATAAGGTTAATGGGCTAACTTCTTAAAATAATACTATTGCTTATGTGGAGGTGAGTCACACTTTCAAGGAAAATATTTTAAAAAGACAAAATGTTTAAGAAGCCTTGAAGGGTCCACTAAAGCTTTGTAAAATAAATAAAACAAATATAAAATCAAAAAAAATTTAATGATAGAACATATATTGTCTGAACATAATGTTTATAGTATTTTATTAGATCACTATTGGGTCATTACGATGACATAAAGAACATTATATATTAAAACAGTATTTAATTTTTAACCAAAAATTTGACTGGCTCAGAAAATTATGAAAAATTCACCGTTAAATAATTTTGACATCCTAATTCCAAAAATAATATTTATTTTCTCTAAATAATTTTATAATTATGTGAATTTTTACTTTTAAAATAAAAACCGACATTTTTGGAAAATTCATGGGTTTTGACAGAAACAGCTTTCAAACCTTAATAAAAATTACAAATGCATTCATAAAATATAACCAATAATTTATATTTAATAAAAATTAATTTAATAATAATAATAATGTTTTATTAAAAAATTATTTAATTCAAAAATCCATTAATTCATCATAATAGATTTCTTAGTCGAATATTAGATAAAAATACTAATTATGCTTTAGAAACCTTTTATAAAGTAATAATAAAAAGAATGTATATTATCTATACAAGAATAATGTATATAGTCATAGTGCTAGGGTATCGTTACATAACCCCTTATAACACCTACATAAGACCGTACGGTACGGTTTTCGATGGTGAGAGACTCTTGGTGTAGCTCAGATAACATCGCTCGGGTGGTAATCTATATTAACTTCCACTTCTCCCGTATTCGGTTCCTCTCAAGCTTAACATGTTCAACCTCGTCTTGGGATTGGTGAAGAGTGATGCCCAATGATGCCACCACCTTTCCAAGCTCTACCAAGTGGGGCTAGTATGTGGTAAGTCTACTGGATGAGGACATACTTTCCTTTATCTGAGTAAATTGGATTTCTTAAAGCCCTATATTTATACTAATAATGTGATCACTCTTCAACGACTATATTAGCAATGATCACAATTCTTAACGGTATTTTAAAATCCAAAACAAAAAACCAAATAAGTGCATACATTTTATGTTACCATAAGAATACATTTAAATAGACCAAGAGGAATTTTCATCATTGAATATTTGGGTAGTCACAATATTCCCCCCTTAAGAAATTTCGTCCTTGAAATTTCCTTTTCCCACACTAAAATAGATGTGGGTAACTTTACTTCATCACTTCCTTTGATTCCTATGTAACTTATTCTAACATGTTGTTTTTCCACAACACCCTGATGAGGGGCATTGTCTTATTTTTTATAACTTTTTATCTACGATCTAAGATCTTCACCGGTTTCTTCTCATAACAAAGATCATCCTCTAACTGAACTACATATGAGGAGAGTACATGTGAATGGTCTGATATGTTCTTCCTTAAGAGGTATACATGAGAGAAACCATTTACATTGGCCATGGTAGGTAGAAGTGGTAGTCGATAGGCCCCTTCCCCAACACAATCAAAAATCTCGAAGGGGACGATGAACCTAGGACTTAACTTACCTTTACTACAAAACCTCATGACCTTTTTACTTGGATATATGCATTGAAATACCTTTTCTCCAACTTTAATCTCAAGGTCAAATTGATGGTTATCTACATAACTCTTCTTTCAACTCTGGGCTGCCTTGATATGCTACTGAATGGTTTTCAACTACTTCACCATTTCTTCAACCATTTGTGGTCTTAGAAGCTTACACTCACCGATTTCATCTCAAAATTTCAGTGTTCTACACATCTTCCAATAAAAGGCTTCATAATGTGACATTTGGATGCTCAAGTTGAAACTGTTATTGTAGAAGAACTGAACTAGTGGAAGATAGTGGTCCCACCGTCCTTTGATGTCCATAGAACATGATCTTATCATATCCTCCATTGTATGAATAGTTCACTCAGATTGGCCATCCATTTGAGGATGAAAGGCCGTATTAATGTTCAGTTTAGTATCCAGAGCTTGTTGAAGACTCTACCAAAACATATAAGGGAATATTGGATCTCAATCAGATACAATAGATAGTGGTATTCCAAGAAGCCTTACCACATCACCGATATATATCCATTCGAGTTGATCCAAAGAGAAATACTCCCAAATTGAAATAAAGTGTGTAGAATTTTTAAGATGACACACAACAACCCAGATTGCATTGTTGCCTTTGGATGTCTTCAAAATTCTGGTGACAAATTCCATATTGATTTTCTCCCATTTCCATGTTAGTATGGGAAATGGTTAAATCATCCCCTTCGACTTCTACCTATCTGTCTTCACTTGCTGACACACCAGGCTCATTTATGTATACTCAGGGATCTCCTTCTTCATATTATCCCACTAATAAGTCTCCCAGAGATCTCGATACATATTTTTGTTTCTTAGGTGAATATAGAAATTTGAAATATGTGCATCATCCAAAAGTTCCTTCTTCAGCTCTGGACTAGATGGAAAACATAGTATTTTCACAAATCTCACAATTCATTCTTCATTAACATTGAACTATGAGGATTTCCTTTTTCTGATAGCTTCCACTTTCTTATGAATTCCCACATCATCCTTTTTATCATACTTTAACCTTTCCCAAATATATGGTAGAGACATCATTTGTGAAAGGATTAATGATGTTCCCTTCTTTATAATTCCCATGTCCATCTTCATCAAATCTAAGAAGATTGGATCCTTCTCAATTCTCATCAACGATAGAATCGCTGGGTTCTTCCTACATAGAGCATTCACTACCTTAGTTGCTTTCCCAGTGAGGTAATGGATTGATTAGTCATAGTCATTGATCAGATCTAACAATCGTCATTGGCACATGTTCAACTCATTCTGTGTGAATATATACTTGAGGCTTTTGTGGTCTCTATACACTTCACACTTCTCCCTAAAGAGATAATGCCGCCAAATTTTTAAAGTGAAGATCAATGCAGTCAAATCCATATCATGTGTTGGATAATTCTGCTCATGAAATTTCAATTGCCTTGAATCATAGGTAATGACTTTGTTATTTTTCACCAACACACAGCCTAGGCCCTTCTTCGAATCATCACTGAATACCACAGAAAGTTATCCACTTTTGGGTAAAGTGAGCACGAGTGCAGTGATAAGCCTCCTTTTCAACTCCTTGAAGCTTTCTTCAAATTCATCACTCTAAGAAAAAATTACTCCCTTTTGAGTTAGATTGGTAAGAGGGTTGGAAAATCATGAGAAATTTCTCAAAAATCGTTGATAATATCCAGCTAACCCCAAGAAGCTATAGATATCCATTACCGATGTAGGCCTCGACCATCCCTCTGTTGCAGTTTTCTTTGAGGGATCCACAGATATCCCATTTCTTGTGATGATATGGCCCAAGAATGAGACCTCATTCACCCAGAACTCACATTTTCTATACTTTTCATAGAGCTTTTCATTTCGTAAGGTCTTTAGTGCGGTTCTTAGATGCTTCTCGTGATCCTCCTTTGTTTTGGTGTATATTAGAATATCATCTATACATACTACCACAAATTTATCGAGGTAATCTATAAATTCTCTATTCATAAAGTCCCTGAAGATTCTCTGGAGCATTAGTGAGTCCTAAAGGCATTACTATGAATTCATAGTTCCCATATCTTGTATGGAAATCAGTCTTGGGGATATATTCCTTCTTCACCCTCACTGGAGAATATCCCAATTGAAAATCCATCTTTAAGAAGTATAGTGCTCCACGCATCTGATCTAACAAGTCATCAATTCATGGGATAGGATACTTTTTCTTTATCATGATTTTTTTATGATCATGTTAATAAATTCAAAGGCTCATTGAACCATCTTTTCTTTTTGACGAAGAGGACTGTTTCACCCAAAGGTGAAGCACTTGGGTATATAAACCCTTTATCCAGATTCTCCTATAGTTTTTTCTTTAGCCACTCAAGCTCCACAACAGCCATTTTATACGGAGTCTTGGATTTTGGAAATGCCCCAGGTATTAGATCAATTGATAATTCAACATATCTTCTAGGAGGAAGACCAAGAAATCCCTCAGGAAACACTTCAGTGAATTCCCTCACAATAGGCATGTCTTCAAGGATGGTAGCCTCCTTAGACTCAATCATCTGAGCCAGATACGTGTGATTATAGGGAATTAATTTCCATGCTTGAGATGATGGAGTTAAAAAGATTCATCTTCCTCCTTGCACTTGTATTTAATAAGGTGTTAATTCTCCACATGGAGAGTGATTTCCCTCTCAAGACAATTTATGTTGGGTCTGTATAAGGAAATTCAATCCATGCCAATATTTGCACCAAATTCCACTTGAGGGTGTAATACAAGGTTTTTCGGGAAATTCAATCCATGTATTATGATAAGGGATGAGTTATATTCATGGGATGCAATTATTTACCCATTTTCTATACTCAACAACATCTTTACTTACCTGATTTGTGGTGGTGCTGGGATTGTTCTACTAAACTTTTGGGATATAAAAGAATGCGTAGAACTATGGATGGTAACCCTACATTTCACTTTTTTAATCTAGCTAGACTTATTTACTTTATCCAAAACAACTTAGAGAAGATAACTATTAAACACATAAAGGGTAATCCAAAGACAAAAATGGATGGCTTATAAATTATTTTCATTTCCTTACTTATGAATCTATATGCTTCAATCAATATTATCCATGATATACTTTCTAACATATATTCTTAGTGGAATTTTTTTAATTCCCAAATATTATTTCATACTAAGATTTTGAAATTACCAATGAATATCCCCTAGTAGTGTCATAACAAAGAGTGAAACAAGGCCCGTTGTTGTGTACCGGGATACTCGGGTCTAGCCCGAAAGTCCTTGTCGGGGTTTTCACCCCAAGGTACATCTGTGGTAGAGCTGCCTCTACCTGCTCATATCCACACTGGGATGTATTTTTTTTTTGATAAACCACTTACTCAATAACCACTAAAACTAAGAGATTTTTTTATTATAATTAGTATTCTCTAAAAGGCTTCACTAGGGTTTTCTAATCTTAATCCCAAAAATAACTAAACCTAGCCTCTCATAACAACTATAACAACCCTTCTCTTTATTACACACTTAAAAATAATTTATTACATAAACATCACGTGTTACAACATAAAATATCAAAAGGTATAGTGTATTTGGGGATTAGGATAATTACATAACAACTTACAACATGGAATACAACATCTTTATTGAAAACATTGTTTACATGACCACTATATTTCCTCATACTTAGCATTGCATGGGATAACCTGAGGACATGCATAAGAAAAGGGTGAGTTGTAAAGCCCAGTAAGAGAATAAACATGGAATAATATGAGGAATAAAATACATATTAGACAATAGGCATATCAAAGGATGACAAGAGAAACATGAACATAAAGGCATGATAAATCTTGATAATCATAACATGGAAATGTGGCAAAAACACTTAACATGGAATTAGTATGAGCCAAGTCTCATTACATGTAGAGCATGATTAAACACTCATTACACATTAAGCACAAGTAAAAAATCATTTCACTAGAATTAGAATGAGTCAACACTCATTTATCATGACGTATCATGATACTATACTTTACCCAATGCATTGGAGTGCTATCAGGGCGCACCCTTCTTAAACATTTCATTTCTTGCATAAGTGTGCTACATGAATCATGAAACATGGAATCAATAATAATCATTTATTCAATGATAAATGGATGTGTAATACATACATGAATGCAATTTCAACACCATAACGTCGTGAAATAAGAACTCATAAAAAATTGTTCATGAGAGATAAAGGTATTTATCCTTATATTTAAATGAAAGGGACAGTAAGAGAGCCATATAGATATATGTTCCAACAAATGTAATGGAATTTAGATGTATAATTCAAAATAATTACTTGGATGTAAAAGAGGAGAGAGAAATACCTCACAGAATTTCAGCATGGTAACATGTGTACATGGGAGGCATTAATGAAAGGGAAAGGGGTATCCCATCATCCAAACATAAATAGGGATGTATGGGGGATGTGAGAAATAATAACCCAACATTTTTAATTGAAAACAAAATGGCATTACAACTTAAAAAAGGAAAAAAATTAGAATGGAAGAAATCCCTTACTTGGAAGTGTGATCCCAAAGGCCTGGGAGGGGATTGAGAGAGGCTTATTGGGAGCATGGGTAACCTTGGGAGGATTATTAATAGATTATGTAAGGGGTTTGTCGAACTCCAAAGTCATTTAGTGAAGAGGAAGTGGGAGCTTGGTTGGGTTTATATAGGAACAGAGAGGGAATTCTTTATTATTTAGGTTTGGGACACCTCACATTAAACTAATGAAAACCACAAACCAGGCCATGGTTTTTGCACATGGTTTTTTCCAAAGGGAAGTGGAAAAAATATATTTTATAATTACAATGGCCAAACTTCTTAAAATAATATGGTAGCTTATGTGGAGGTGAGTCACATTCTCATGGAAAATAATTTAAAAAGACAAAATGTTTTATAAGCCTTGAAGGGTCCACTAAAGCTTTGTAAAATAAATACAACAAATCTAAAATCACATTATTTTAATGATAAATAATATATTGGCCAAAAATAATGTTTATAGTATTTTATAACATCACTATTAGGTCATTATGATGTCATAAAATACATTATATATTTAAATGATATTGAATTTTTACCCAAAAATTCGACTGTCTCAAAAAATTATTAAAAATTAACCATTGGATAATTTCAATGTCCTGAGTCAAAAAATTATATTAATTTAATCTAAATAATTTTCTAAATATTTTAATTTTTTACTTTTAGAATAAAAACTGACATTTATCGAAAATTCCTAGGTTTTGTCAAAAACAACTTTCAAACCTGAATAAAAATTACAATTGCATTTATAAAATTATACAATAGTTTATATTTAATAAAAACTAATTTAATAGTAATAATAATAATATTTTATTAAAATATAATTTAATTCAAAATCCATTAATTCAACAAAATAGATTTCTTAGTTGCATATTGTCTAAAAATACAATTTGTGCTTTAAAAACTATTTACAAAGCACCGATAAAAAGAATGTATATTATCTATACAAGAATAATGTACATAGTCATAGTGATAGGGTCACATTACATAACCCCTTATAACACCCACATAAGACCTAAGGGTAAGTTGTGTGATGGTGATAGACTCTTGGGGTGGCTTTGATAACATCGCTCAGGTGGTAATCTCTATTGAATTTCACTTCTCCTGTAGTCAGTTCTTCTCAAGCTTAACATGTTCATGCTTGGATTGGGCTTGGTCAAGAGCGATTCCCAATGACACCACCTTATTTTTTGAGCTCTAACAAGTGGGATTCCTATGGGGAAAGTCTGCTGGATGAGGCCATCACTTCCTTTTTCTAAGTAAATTGGATTTGTTAAAGTCCTATATTTATACTAATAATGTGATCACTGTTCAATGAATATATTAGCAATGGTCACAGTTTTTAATGGTATTTTAAAATCCAAAACATAAAACCAAATATGTGCATATGTTTTATATTACCCTAATAAGACATTTAAATAGTCTAAGAAGAATTTTCAATAATTATTTTTTGGTTCGTTACAGTAACCAAATTAAAATAATTTCCCAAAACACAACCTATATCTTGTGGTAGTGATTCATGCCCTGAAATTTTGGTGTCAACAACTTATTGGGATTGGTTTATAGTTTTATTAGACTACAAAATCTAAATCTATATATCCTCCTATAAGGATTTGAACATGAGGCAGTGATGGTGGATCATATACCTTCAGTGGTTGAACTTCAAATCATCTAAACCCTGAGTAAATGTATTTTGGTCACCAATTTCTTAAGAATAATTTTTCTAATTTAGGATCTGATAGAGTCCAATGGTGAGTTTTATTTTATGGGGATTTTTTTTCAGATGCGCATGGTAGCTGGAGGAGAGAAAGATGAATTTTATTGGCTAGTATACAGTTGACACCTTCTATTATAGAACTGATTTGGGACAAGAAGCTTAAGGATGTGTTGTGTTATAATTCTAACCATTTTCTAAATGGTGGAGAGAATCCTAATTAATAGTAATTATCTCCCAAAAGGATCCTTTGGTTGAAGGGATTCTCCATTGTAATGGTGTCTCAAAGGAAGGTGGTGATGCGAGACTATCATATGTCAAAGTGGGATATCCATTATCATGAAAAAAGATGTTATATGATGTATAAAAAATATTTTATTGTCTATGCATGATATATGATCTAATTTCCATTTTATATCAATGTTATACATTCTATTAAGTTCTTTTTCGGTGCTAAAATCCCTCAAGCTTACTTTAGAGTCCTCCTATTTTTACTTGGAAGTAAGATGATGTAGCCATGGATTTCATAATATGCTTACCACATACAACCTAGAGAATGAATTTTATTTGGGTGTTCATTAACCATATGACTCAATCCCATCATTTAATATTGATCACCAATGCCACAAAAGTGGAAGAACTAGGTAGGTTTTATGTCCAAGAGGTCGTAAGCATGTATGGTGTACCATACTCTATCACCTCTGATTGGGAACCCCATTTTCCACTCATCTTTTGGAATTATTCTACAAGGAATTGGAATCATTGGTAAATCTTTGAATGACATACCATCCTAAAAAAGTTATCCAAAAAGGGTGAGTAAACCAAATTTTTGAGGGCATGATTTGTGCCTATGTTGTAGGCATTGGAGGCTCGTGTGATAAAAAATTGGGATAATGGAATGGATTTTCAATAATATTTACCAATAATTAACAACTATGGAACTCTTTGAAGCTCTAAATTCTTGACCATGTTAGTCCAAAATATAGAGGGTGATATTGGGTGACACTTCCTTAGTCGGACCAAGAATTGTAATAGAAAATCTTGTTAGAATTCAGATGATCATATAATATCTGATGATTTTTGAGAGATGTTACTGACCTTATGATGATAATAAATTCTAAGATTTTTAATTGTCCTTGGTTGATAGCATGTTTATAATTTTAAAACCTCATTTGGTTAGTCAGTATCTTATAAATTAGGGTAATTTTACCCTAATGTATGTCAAACCATATAAGATCACTAGGAGAACTACTAAATTCATGTACTACTTTTTGATTTCTTTACAGTTAACATCAATTCATTATGTTTCCAAAATATATCAACTTAAAATGAATAATCAGGACCTATTACATGTGTTGTGATGGGATGATCTTAATCTAGGACTCACCTTGTCAGAGATCTAGTAGCCATTATGGTTTTTCAATTCCTTAGTGAAAGGGCTCCAAGGGAAATAAATTCTTCAAGTTAAGTTCTATTTACCAAATGAGAATAATGAACATGAAATGTGGAAGCATAAGACTTGGGATGAATAACAATATGATCATTTATTTTATGATCATACTATTGTTTGGACTTTGAAGGGTGGAATGTGACATGGTGGGGAGAATTATCAAAACCACTGTTCCAATTTTATGTATTTTTCATTTAGTTTGGGTTATCTTTTTTTTTCATAGATATGTAAAATGTTTTTCTCTTGAAATTAAAGATTTTGGGGAGACAAAGGGTGGAACATAGTTAGTATACACTATGTAATAATCATATAGAACTCTTTATATTTGAAAATTGCACTAAAATGTATAAATAGTTCGGTGCATGATTTGTGAAACCTAGTATTTTAAACCGTGTGGTTTCTATCTACTAAGATAGAGGAACATGCACTGTTAGCACATGTTTTGATTGACCATGCAACCAATATTTCTGGCCAGCCTAATGTTAAATATTATGAATTTATAATTTTACCTATCCTCAATTTTTACCCACTTTATCTCTCATTTCCTCATTTATTATTTTCTCATCCACAAGCATTCCTACCCCTCTCAAACACTCCCTTTTATCTCCATTTATTTAGTGATTTAATCTTGGTTCCTCTAAGAAACACAATGTAAGTGTCTCCAGTTATTATTTATAGAGTTATCCTTTCTTTTATCCTATGTTTTATTATCTATAGTGGTTGTATTAACCTAGGGATAGTCTATCATGAATTTTATTACTTGGGTTTAGATGTCTTAGGTGTGTTATTTCTTCCTTAGAATCTTGTTTTGGCTTAGCTTGTGGTTTCTAACCAGTTTTGGTTATTTCAAGGGACAATGTTTTTGGTTCCATATTGTTACATTATTTAATGATTTAATTGTTCTTACCTCGATTTATAATTTATTAAATCGTGATGTGTGGGTAAAATGGTGATTTCATGTGGTTTAAGTGTGTTTAAAATTATTGAAATTGATTTTTCCCTATAGAAATGGTTAGAAATGTTGTTCTATGGCATGTTATTTTTTGGGTTATAATGAAAGTGAATTAATTTTGGCTTGATAAATGGGATGAATAACATAGTAATCCTAGGTATCAAGGTAGGAAGACTAGGAAAAGTTTTCTAGGCATGGTCTGCCCTATCTAAAAGTTATACATGAAAACAGAAACTAAATTATGATGATGATGTGGATTATCTATTTTGATGAAGATAAAGGACCTTTACATCCTTGGTCGATAATTGAGAGTGTAAGGATCCTAGTTCTGCACTAACCTTAGTCATTATGGATTTTTCAGGGTTCTTCTGTTGTGTTTTTATCTACGTTCAATTATTACTACATCTTTTTTTTCTATTTCAAAGCTGAAGAGTGATTTTAAATTAAAATTTCTTATTTAGTTTAAAATTGGTATTTTTTTGTCTTATAATTTATATTAATTTATCAATTTGTGGGATCATATTGGGAAAGTGATATCACATGCTATATACACTCAATGGGTGTATGTTGACCATATTCTTTATAAATCAAGTAGAGGCAAGGCCTTGTTTGGAAATCTTGGTACTCTTGTTTGTGTTATATATTTGTGAATAGGTAATTGTGGTGATGTGAAAATGGTTATCCGTCATTCCATGAGGAGTATTTCATACCTTTTATTGGTCCCATCTTCTTCTTTTTTCATTTTGTCTTTTACTTGTAACTACACACTTAAATTTGAATTTTTGTTTATGTTTTTGTATAAATCGTATTTTTGTTTATGGTTGTGATGCTTTATATATATTTTTATTGGTAATTCATGTAGATATTGATTTATATTATAGTATTTCATGTGGAATCCTAGGTCAGTTCTTGATAATTCATGTTTCTACCAATATTTGGTTCCATGGGAAAATGATTCTAGTTAGAAAATCCAATTTATGGAAGAGGATATTACAAAATTTATTGAATAATGGTTAAATATGAATGAATTATTTAAAAGGAACTGAACCATATGGTGTTTATAAGAAGGATTTAATCATGAAACACAAGGTTATAATTTTTTTTAGATCGTTATGTATCAATATGGTGTTCCATAAGGTTGAAATGGTTCCATAGAAAATAAAAATCATAAATTTAAGTTTAATTAAAAATTAAATGATCAATTGTGGGGAGATTTAATTACTATTTAAAATTATTTATGGTTAATACTATTATATGAACCCTTCTATGTTATTTTGGATTTCTGGCCAATACCATGATTTTTTTGTTGTTTTACATAGTTTAAGTTTTGGATCTTTATGGATAAAAAATCAAATTCTATTTTTTGTAAATATATAGAATTTATATTCTTCGACAATAATGGTATTAAATTTTATAAAATGGTGATTTTTTTCTCAATAATGTTATAGTTTAATAAATTTTGTAATAGTAAAATTTTGTTTAGCATTGTGATATGCATAGTTATGGATTTATGTTAAATTTTGAAAAACTTTTTTGTCAGATAATTTAAATTTATAGGGTATTGATAATAACTTTAATTTATTATATGTGTCATATACTAATCCCATTATTGATATGTGGATTACATGAATGTATTTTGAGGATCAGAAGTACATTTATTATTATAAAATATTGTGGTTGTCATAACCCAACCCACCGGGGCCCACCTGGGTGGTGTAAGACAAAGATGTAATGAACCCAAACCCATATCCAAAGGGAAAGGGGATGAATATAAACACTAAGAATATATAATACAAAGTTGGATGCCTTTTCCTAATGTAGATTTATACACACCCATCTATTTCTATTGAAAAATTCATTGTAATAATAAAATATAGTCACACCAAGAATAAACCGTGCATGAAACAACCTCTAGAGAATATGTTATTGTATGAAAGAATAAATCCAAAGTCTAAAGAACAAATATACATTCCCAAATAAATATTAATTCCAAAACTCACAATAACTTGAAAAAAATAAAGCTAGGAGATCTCGGTCTCTACTCTCCTATCTCTACCACCATACACATTTAATGCTGCCATGTATCACTATGATCCATAAAATACATGATCGATCTATCCATAATATACGCATGACATGACATGTACTTGAAATCCCATGCAGGGGTGAGTATATATAAACCTAGTATGATTCCTTAAAAACTAAAGGGGAGTGATAACAAGATACAAAAATAGTCAACACAACAGAAAGAAAGAGAGAAATAAAACACATGACATATATATGTGATCATAAAAAACCTAGATGAGAGAGAAAGGGGATCTCCATCTCACAACCCATCCAAAGTTGATGAGTAATCCTACAACTTCAAAAGTGTATCACCGATGAGTAAAATCAAATGCAACTGCATGGAAATTTGTGTAGCCGGGTCCACTACTCCATACAATTCTCCATTGAAGATGGTTCCAAAACTCCCATGGAGTACCCTTGAATCACCAAAACTCAAATAAAGGCAATTACTACTCCAAAGATAGAGGAAATGAGCCTTATTATAGGTGAGTATCATATCTAAAAATAGGGGAGTAATAACCCTGGAATATCTATGATGATCCCACCTTGATCACCGCTATCATAGAGCATCAACTAAAGAAGTATCACAATAAAAACATCTCATATCATATCTTATATTCCGAAAAAAGTTCAATATCACATTCAAGATGAAAAAATACTTTGGAAAGGATAATTTTGGTCTAAAATTTGATCCTTGAATAAGGGATATGAGAGGAAGATTTTTTAGGAGGGAATACATGACATGTTACCATTCCTCATCACTTGAATATGTTCTGTTTTAAAAATTGTTTGGAATTCATGAAATCATACATGAAATGTGTTGCTGGGACACAATATGTCTATGCTACTCAGGGCCTAAATTTTTATAATTTTCCATGATTGTGTACTTTAGTCCATGACCATGTAATTCGGGACCATGATCCTATACATATTCATATATCTATCCATTCCTAGGTACCATCCCATTATAATGTACTCTTAGAGTATGTGGGGAGTTTGAGAAAAAGGGTCCTTGGAATGCGAAAGCTAGAATGTGGATGAGGAACCCAAGGAGGGTTACATGGTGTGTGGTTTTGGACACACAGTGTGTGAGCCTTAACTATTCTAGATACATTAACACTATATCTAGGGGGTCTACATGACATGTGTTCCTTAGACTGCATGCTATGTAGTTGATATTTCCCCAGAAAACTCATTTCACCATGAATATATCATATCAGGAATTTTTGACACTGGTCTCACTTGTTAACTAATCAAAATAGAAGGAATAATCATTTGAAAGTAATTTTTAGGCCATTGAAATGCAACAAATGGAATATAGATATCAGATAAAGGTCGACTCTCATCCCATAGGTGTCTCATTTCCATTGCTCCTCCATATCCCAAATTCACAAATCATCACACGATATACATCCTGATCTATCCATAGTTAATTTATTCATATATCATTCTAGAAGAAATCCAAAATCGAGAGGGCTCAATAACACTTTATCCCACCCCAAAAATGTCAAACCCCAACCCCATGATACAACGGTGAGAAACATAACGAACGAGAGGGGGAAAATCACAAGAAGAAAGTTGAAAATTTCATTAGAGAACTATTATTGAAAAATGATCATAAATTAGGGTCATTCATGGTGAGATAATGGTAGAGAAATAATTATATGAATCAAACAGTTCAAATTATCAAATAAGCTCATGTGACGGATCAAAATAATCATAGATCAAAATAATGTAAAATATACATTATCATTCATTTAATAAAATGGAAAAAAATATAAAATTTATGATCCTTACCTTCATTTGTAATGATCTTTTGGGAAGAATACATTCCCCTATGAAGGAGAAGTCCTTCTATGTTTGCTACCTCTCGACCCACATCAATCCAATCACCCATTATTCTCCAATTTTTTCTTCCAATGAAGAACATTGTTTTCTCCCTTTATATAATATCAAATTTTATGTGGATAACCCTAGATAACATACATATAAGGGTATTTATACAGGTTCTAGATTATTTAATTTAATAAAATAAACAAGTAAATCGATTATAGGATCACTAGTCCTCATAATCAAGACCTAACTTTGTGGAAAACTCCAAAAATATTACTTAATATATTCTTAAGCCATACAAGAAAAAACTAAGTCATTACATCCTCTACTCTGTAATGAATTTTCTAACGAAAATTCACAAGAAAAATAAAATAGTGGGGATACAAATACCACATATGGCTCTCTCATCCATAGTAGATCACCTATATGCTCTCGTACTACCACAAAACATGAACTAAGGGAATGTTCCATTCTCACAAAATTCTCCCATGTTGATCATTGATAAAACCCATGTACTCTATAAAGTTGGATGAATCAATGATTTCCATCTCTCCCCATATAGATACACAAGTCATATCATGCATGTATCTCCTCAGCTGTGACACATGGAAGACTTCATGAACTTTCTCTAACTATAGGGATATAGTTTGTTAGAATCCTTCCCCTCAGATGATCCATATGTTCTAAAGTTATTAGCTAAACATCATGGATATCATTCCACCCCTTCAAAATCACTGTAATCCATATTATGGGGATACACTTTTGAAAACCTGTCCCATGGTTGAACTCCAAGGGTATACGAAGTTGATCTACATAAGATTTATGTTTACTCTAGGATTTCTTTGTATGATTACATATCACTCAAACCATATCCATCATCACATGAACTATCTCTAGACCAACATGAGATGTCTCACAATTATTAGTCTATCATAAGGGTTACTTACTTGGTTTCCCATATAGGGATGAAAATCATTTCATTCCAATTGTAGAGTGATATATGTTATTACAAGAAAACTCTACCAATGAAATGTTATCATTATAACTATTGAAGAAGTTCAACATTAAAGATATTATAATATCCTACAACACCAAGATAGATGTCTTAGTCTTCCAATCTGTATGTGGGTAAAATTATGAACTGCTCCTAAACCAGGTTCTAAATGAATCATGTTAGCCTCTACATAACTTTTATAAAAACCACACATCACAATCAGAAAAAAAATATTCGATAAAACCCCACGGAGTCGTACGATCTACCACATGTACAACAACCCCAAAATCTCCACCAAACTATACATCCTAAAAGAAAAGATGTGTGTTGACATGTTAAGTCGATTGGTGGTAACCTTGATAGATGTGTGGCCTTGAACTGTCCACAGGATCCCCATCACAACATCCACAGATATTTTGTCTTATGAAACATGCCCGAACCTAGTGTTCAGTCTTCAGATGTGGACATATGAGACACTAAGAGGTGAACTCAGCTACACTCCTCCTCATGATAGAAAAAAACCTTCCATTGGAGTTTCATATACATCATTTCCACCTAATAATGGATGAAAAAAGGTATATGTGGAAATCCATCATCACCTCTTTCCACAATACAAATGTAACCACTGTCCACCCTTGGAAAAGGATGATGTGCTCCCATCCTTTATAAAATCTATTAGGCGCATCCTTTGTGTATATATTGTCACATAGAACCTCAAAGTTGATATATACCAAATGATAATCACTCACACACTAGAAAAGTGGGGGATTAAAAACCATTTATTGATGATAATATACACCCCTATCTTCCACCAGGTTTAGCAGCAAACATGACAACAACTTAGACACCTCCATCACCATGAAAGAACGAGACTTCCTACTATGGTCATCGACCACCATGTTTCCCTTACCAGGAGTGTGGAATATCTCAATTTAATAGTCTCATAGAAACTCGAACCTATATCTTTCTCATAGGTTAAAACATCTCTATGCGAGGATGCACCTGAGACTATAGTGGTCTTTGTAAAAAACACTCACCAAAATGGAAATGCCTCCAAATATTGAGAGTGAAGACTACATCTCCCAAATCTGGGTCATGAGGAGTGTATTCCTACTTAGGGGGTATCAAATTCCTTGACCCATATGCGATACCTCCTTCCTCTACATCAACACAAAAATAATTTCACCTTTATAGGAATTGAAAAACACTATGTACTCCACTCCCTCCTCCAGTAGTCTGAACATTGGGGAACTTGTCATCCTCAACCTCAACTACTTAACAGATCATTAAAACTATTCTTCCTAGGTTAATTGATTCCCTTTCCAAATTAAGGTGGTTAAAGGGGTCCTAATCTTGAAAATATAGGCATGAACCTCATTTAGAACGATTCTAAGCCAAGAAATATACGGACCTATATCATGATCTTGGTCAGATACCAAAATATTACTATATTAATATTTGATAGGTATATAGATAAATGGTGATTAGAAATGAAATTCCACCAAAAGTAAATCTCATAGATAAAAAAATGTCACTTTAAGAGCTTACTATAAAGGTTTTTTCCCGAAGTAAGTATTGGGCGATCCTCTGATTCTCTTCATTCTCCTCCACTAACATAGAATTAATGATTATGCCATTATTGAAGATAACATAAAAATTAGTCCTAGTATGGTTTTGATATATTTTCAATCCAATCCATTAACACAGTAATACATTCGTTACTATGAAAGGTATCACCAGGAAATATTTATGGCCATAGGGATAATAGAATTCCATCTTCAGAATATCATCCTTGTGAACCCTCAACAGACTGTTTCTCGCCCTATGATCATTCTTTTAGAAAGAAACTCATTCCATTCAACTAGAAAAAGAGGTAATCAAACCATGGAAGGGGGTAATTTTTCATTATTATTACTTGGATAAGGTGATGATAATAAAGAAAAACTCCATATTCCATTTTCTTTTATCACAAACAATACTAGGGATATCTAGGGGACACACCATGTCTAATAAATCACTTATCTCTAAGGTCCTCCAACATCACCCTTAGATCTTGGATCTCAGTAGGGTCAATCTGATATGAAATTGGATATATCAATGTGGTTTTAGGGAAAAAGTTAATTTTTTATTCTATTCCCCACTATGGAGGTAGTCTTGAAACATTCTAGAGGAAGATGTCCACACAATCCTCGAGTACCAAAGGAATTGAGATGCTTAAAGAGATCACAATACCAAAGTAAATGATCACCAACTAACAGGTGATGAGTTGAATATTTATTATCAAAAGACCCACTCATAAATCCATGAGATCTCTCTCCCTCCCATAAAAGAGATTGTCACACCATCTATTGGAAGGGATCTAACTTTCCTAGAATGACAATCTATCTTCAACCAAAGTGTGTACAACCAGCCCATTGTCAAAATGGAATCATAATGTATCACTGTGAAGACCGTGTTATCCCACATGGAACTTTATCCACTATGTTATATACCTCACTACTAATAGATAAGTGATATCAATGAATCACTCTCTATAGGAAACTATATCCATAGATTCTAGGATAAAGTATTAATTGGTTATTCATCCATTGCACCTCAAATAAGTAGATAAAGAAATATATCACACCTATTTCTACTAGTACTATGGTAATATTGGAATAGGAATAGATCATATGTCATATAATCTCATGTTAAGAAAAGTCATAGACCTCCATGGCCTGAAACTTCCCATGGCTTTAACCACCTTCTTATTAATCATGATGCAGACGACATGGTGGTGTTGGTGGTTGGAGCTTGTTGCATATTCCTCCACCAGATATGCCTCCCTTTTGTGTGGATTATACTCCTCTATTAACACCATCATCCAGAGTGCCACTCTATCCACATATGATAGATCACTGATCATAGCACTTCCTCTGCTCTAGGGGTCCATATGCGGTCTTCATATCCTACTCTACATGAAAATTCAGGAAATAATGAGGTATGAGGCCTCACCCACCACAAGAATAGAACCTTCCCCCTCCAAGATTAATGGATTATATTTATAATCCATCATCCATAGATCCTTTAATCTAAGACTAAGAATGCGAATTCCTCCACTTCTGTAACCCCAACATCTAGTTCCCACTAATTACTGTAGAAAACCCATCCACATGATTACCACCATCTGTTCCAACTACCTGTTGTCCCTCTTCTAGAAAGCTCTCAGTCACTAGATCCTACTCTAGCACAACAACATAAGTGGGTAGGCATAATGAAACCATAATATGATGAATATCTATGTAGAGACCCTACTCAATCATCATAACCCTGAATAATTTTTCTTGTTCCATGTTAAGGGAGTACCACTTTAGGTTAGTGAACATTGTGGAATGATCAGTAACTGATATACTAACCTTATATAGATTAAGAATCTTCTTGATCTATACTGAGTTAAAACATCAAGGGTAATAGTCTTTAAGAAATAGTATTCAGAAGTCAGGATCTGAGAGCATCATCTCGTCATGGGTCTGCACAACCAAACATCACTAACACCCAGCTGAACTATAGAAAACACTGACTGCTATCACACACATCATATTTTTTGCTGTCTAAACTAACCTAAAGACTTGAACCTCTAAATTATTCTAGTACTTCAATTCATAGGTATCTGAAAAACCATAAGACCTCAGTGGTCTCTGATGCTAGAAATCAAGGAGTGTGATAAGACTACATGCATTATCAGTCTAAACTAACGAAAATATATACTAATTGAAAAATAGGGGTGATTCTACTTACCCTCTAGGAGGAAACACCTCATCATTCGAACCATAAAATGATGTTTAACAACTAATTAGATAATTATAATGATTCTGAATCGGCATCCTAGATGGGTTTCTTCATAGTGGAGTCCTAAAAGTGATTAATACATACCAAGGTAAGATGAACATATATATATATGGAAATCTAACTCAAGAAGGACAATCAAAGGAATAAATAATATATGATTCATTACCCATTGTTTCTTGTAACAAATTTGTTGGTATTCCTTGTCAAAAAAGGTAATTAATGTCTTGGTGAATAAATACATCATTTTTGCACCAGCACTAGGTTCATTGTCCAAAAAGCTACACTTGAGACACTTTGATTCCACTTCCCCAAATCTAAAAAAACATCATAATAGGAAAACTCCAAATACCATCCCAAGGAATGAGATACTCTAATACACCTTTATCTTGGCCTAACCCCTTAGGGATAGCTTGGTCGATGGAAGGCCACAACATGTCAACCCTAAGCCCACCTCCAATAGGAATGATGTTGAAAATTGGCACTGAGGTGGACTAATATAAAATGGAAGGAATTTTCCTAATATAACTATATGCACACACCAACCCATTGCCATGAAACACTATAAATGAATATTAAAATACAATAACATCTAGATTAAACCATGCATAAAATAACCTCTTGGGAATACCTCAGAGTATGACAGATTAAAACTAAAGTGTAGGGGAAAAAACACACACCCATACAAAAATTACTCCCCCACATAACTATAAATATAAGTAAGGAATGATGAGATATGCCAACTCCTTATATCCAAGATCAACCACAGAAAACGTTCATTGCACCCATATATCAGTATGCTCTACAAAAGACGACACTGATCTTTATATTGTCTACATAAGACATGACACATACATTAAAATCCCATGAAGGAGGGAGTAAATACATACCCGGTAGGATACCCTAAAAAATGAAAGGGAGTGATATTTTGATACAATAGTATTCAACTCAACATAAAGAAATATGGAAACGAAAGCCAAAGGAGAAATACAAATATATATATACTCAAAAACAAACTCATGTGATAGATAAAGGAGATCAATATCTTGAAGATCTTACAAAGTAGACGAGTAAGACTACTACTCCCAAAGCTTACCATCGATGCCAAGAATCAAATGAAACTTTAGAATAACATGTGTAGAAGGGACCCCTCCTCGTCGCTAGACTCTATGGATGAGGGATACATAACTCAATTGGATAACCCATAACCCAATGAAGCTCAAAGAAGGGAGAGTAATTCTCTATTGATAGATAACTCATTCCTCATAAAGGTGAATACCATATTTATCTATATAAAAAATACATGTAACTCAAGTACTGGACTGATAGGGGAGTACTAGCCCTGATATCATTATCATGATCGTCAATTGATCAATTCTATTATTGAGCATCACCTATAGAATAATCATGCTCATAAATTCTTTTATAATTCAATGAATTGATCAAAAAGGCCACTATCACATTCTATATAGAAAATAACTCAAGAGAGATTACTCACTGTCCAAAATAAAAGTCTCGATAAATGATATATAAGGGGAATAATTTTTAGGATGAAATACATAATATGTATGGGGGCCCACACAACGAGTTACCCTACCTCATTTACTAAAGTTTATCTTCTATGGACATGGCTTGGAAGCCATATCAGTGTACATGGTTTGTATAGGTGGTATAAAGAATTTCATGACTACTTAAAGTATTTCTGTTTATAGCTACCCATTCCCATGTACCTCGGGGCATGCTTCTGTACTTGGATGTGTACCTAGACATTTTGGGGTACCAATCCATGCCTGTATACTCTCATAGTACATGTTTTGTCCGAACGCATGGGGTCTTGGGTGAGTTCCCTCTCGAACAAGAATTAGACACCATAGGAGGGTCCCATTATACATGTGTCTAGCTATATGGTGTGCGATACATAGATTTTTTTAGAACCATAACACCATAGTCTGGTGGCCACACTATGTCAGTTCATCAGGTTACACGCTGTGTAGTTTAGTTTTACAAATAGAAAATAGTTTTTAAAAAAGATCTTAGATCTTTCCTTTCCACCAAGAATCACTCATGTGGACCACTTGAAATTGTTTAGACAAGAATCAACCTGTAATCTCCAAACCAATGAAGGCTAGAAATTTTAATTCGGTGATCCACTCGAAGAAAACAGTTATCCCATGCATGTATCATCACTATCATAAATATGAATCATAGATCCACAAAGAATCACCGAACATTTGTCTAGATGCATACCAAAGAACACTAATACACCTATATTTCATCAAACATTCATGAATTTAGGGGATCAAAAATACATTAACCCACCCAGAAAATGATGAACCATGACCCTGTGGTCCGAGAGAGAAGAACGTGATGAATTGGTGGGGGGAAAGACACAGGAAAAAAAGGTGAAAATTCCTTTATAAAATATTCTTCAGCAAAAAATCATAAATCTAGGATATCCAATGTGAGATCATTGAAAAGCAAGAAAAAAATTAATTATATAATTTAAATAATCAAACAGGCTCATGAAATGTTCAAAACTATTGTAGATAAAAAGAAGATAAAATATAATTGCTCAAACATGTAATAAAAAGTGAAAATCCAATATTTTTAAACCATACCTCAATTTGGATTGATCATTAGTGAAGAATTCATTAACTAGTAAAGAATAAGTCTACTAAATACCTTGCATCTCAATCCACCTCAATCAGATCTCCCATCATCCTCTGATGCAATCCGCCAAAGAAGAATTATTTTTTATACTCTTCTATTATCTCACAGTCATGTGGATGACCTAATATTATTTCCATAAGAGGTTATTTATAGATATTTGAAATTAGTTCACTTAATAAAATAAATAAATAATTTAACTATTTATTTTATTAAACACACCCGCCAATGCCTCCATCAACCAGACTTCCAGCATCAAATAACCTTAGGTTATGCCTAGGATTAACCACATGTTTTGAAGTCAAATATGGTTTCATAATTCTAACCGAAGACTATGTTTGGGAGTTATTAATCTATTTCATGGAAAATACACATCCATAATATTAATGTATTTATTATTATTATAATTACCATTCTGGTCTCATCATGTCTCAAAATATTATATCGAATCAAATCCTTACTCTAAAAATATTCCTTAATATATTACAAAGTAATTATATATAAAAAATCAATAACTACAGGGCTTATAGAGGGCCTAGTAAGATTCTTGTATATGAATATATTTCCTTGTTTGATATGAACACATATATATATGTAAATGAGATTGATGTTTGAAATAATTAGTATTGAAAAAAAAATTATATGGATTTTATTATAGTAATCCAAGTATATTATTTTCTAATTGTATTAATAATGATAATTATGTAAGATAATCATTTATGATAATTCTTGTTTATAATGAATAATTTAAAAAATGATATTTATATTTTAGACATTGTTATGGTCAATTTTTGATGATATAAATTAGTATTTTTTGACCCTTAATATTTTATATTAAGATTGAGATGGACTGAATCTTTATTATTATATTTTAGAAATGATTGGTGATGGATGGGAAGGTGCCTGAATATTTGTATCATGGTTGAGGTTAATTATTAGTTTTTATAATCTCATAGGGGGTTGGGATAAAATACTTGATAATGATATTTTTACTAAATATTTAATTTATAATCATGATTATCATAAACAAATTTTTTCCATAAACATAGGTGAATTAAGATATCTATTTTGGAAAATAGGATCTAGATGTTTTCATGAAATATTGTTACACCTATAATATTTATTTTAATTTTAATTTATGAACAATATAATAAAAGAGGATTGGTATTATATAGATTTTATATTAAATCTTTTTAATAAGAATGAGTTAATAAGGATAATGAGTTTTTTTATTTCATGGATTATAAAAAGAATGCATACCAATTATGGGTTATATATATCAAATAAAGATTTGATTGAGGAATTCAAAGCCTCTCATATTTTTTTTCATCTTTTCCCTTTCCCCATTTAATCTTTTAACTCCTAGGAAAAAATTTCAATAAATGAAATATTGATTCACCCATAATCTGAATAAAATATTAATGTTTATATTTTGATTACATTACCCACAAATATCATGCTTCCATTAAAAAAATAATTTGTAAAAAAAATTCATTCAAATGAATTGTTTTAAAAAATAAATATTATCTATCATGCATCATTGTGGCATACCTTTACATTAAACTCATCTCTCAATATTTTTTTTTTCAAATTAATGGTAAATTATAATACAAATAAATTATTACTATATGTTTTCTATGATTTTTTAATTTTAGGCATTGGAAAATAAAAATTTTACATTAATCATGGGGAAATAAATTTGGGTTTAAATGACCTATGTGGTTATATTATTATTGTTAAAATTTTATTTGTTTTCCTTTTTGAAAAAAATGAGGGTAAAAATAAAAAAATATAAGAATTTTTAATCAATCAAAGCGTTTGCTTCAAAACCCCACACCCTACCATTAAACATGTTTAGTTTTCCACAAGAAAATAATGAAATAAATCATTAGGTGATAGTAAATTATAAAAAACTAACTAAAATATAATAAAATGAAAAAATATCCGGAGTTATCATGAGTTACTATAAATCCCTAAAAATAATTTTAAGATAATGTTAGAAAAATGAGATATAAGAAATTCATACTATCGAACTCATAATGGAGACACAAGAATCCCATAAAATAGAAGTTGATAGTAAAAGTAGGACATATAAAACTCTTCAACTCATTATGTAATGGTTTATCACTTATATAGGTTTCCATTTAAGTGGTAGTTTCTACAGAATATTAAAAAATGTTCTAATTTTTATAAAAAAATTAATTTAAATTTTGATTAAAAAATATATTACTAATATTAATGTCGAGACATTGAAAACAATAAATTTTATAACAATGAGATAATGTGTATCAATGTGAATAAAAACATAGTATTTTTCCAACTTCTCAATAAATTAATTAATTTATCCCAAATGATTAAATTGAACCATTATTATAGAAATATTGAAGAGATGGGTAGGACTGAATATAATTCATTATATCATATTAGGGGTACTTATTAATGGATAAGGAGCAATATAACATGGTGGAAACATTTGGGTGGTTCTTTCCGGAAATAAATGGAAAATAACAAATTTCTATAATTATTTTAATGCAACTCTTTATTTTTTGAACCATATCATGTGCTAATATTAGAATAGGAAAAAGATAAATATAAAGTGATAAAATAGGGTCTAAAGTCCTATTTGGAATATAAATATGATGTTGGACTATATAGATGACCATGAGTGTAAATTAAATTCTCAAAGATAAAAAAATTTCAAATAAGTATTTGAAGAATCTTGGAATAATATCAAAAATAATTTATAACTTCGATATACTGGATTATGATATTTAATACATGTAAAAATATGTTCTAATTATGATCAAGGATAAGATTGTTTGGTACTAAATTTTTTTACAAATGAGATAAAATTATTTCACATATAGGTTGAATATAAATGTTAGGCTTTTATGGTGTTTTATAATATGTAATAATGTAAATAAATAAATTTATCAATTCAATAATAATTTACTATAATTTTGGAAAAGTCATAATTACATCATAAAAAATCCAAAAGTGGTGTTAGATATGAATTTTACACATCAGTTGATCAAATCACAATATATCACAAATATAACATCATTATTATATAATCCTGGCAGTGAAAAAAAATACATATGCTAAATTAAAAATTATCTATTGCTATATGGGAAAGATTTTTAGTTGAATGAATGATATCATCAGTTGGAGTATACTACACTAAGTGGGATAAATGGGGTAGACATTTTCATAGTCATGAATTCCATTCAAGAACATGCATAACCAAATAAATACTCTAAAAATTTGAAAAAAATTCCACCTGACAAACCTGAATTGCCAAATCTATTTTTCTATTTGGAAATATAATATCTATCACAAATTATTCAAGGTTTTTTAATCTGGTGATATGAATAAAGTGTAAGGAATTTTGAATTGAATATATTGGTGAAATAATGAAACATATTTCTCATAGATTTAATGTATTTATCTAAGTCATATGACTGAATACTAAATTAATAATGTCATTGACATTATCCCACTTATTTCTAATTATTAGGTAGCACATGTGGGAGAAATATAGATCACATGAAAATATTAAAAAAAAAATAGAAACATATATATAGTCAAATGAATAAAAACAAATTTAAACAAGTTAACATTAAGTTATTGTGATTTAATCAATCATTCATTAATAACCTATCGGATACTTCAAAACATTGAAACTATTAATTAGAAAGATATAATTATAATATAGAAAAAGGATAATATGGATGAGTGGTCACCCAAGAATGTTGTGGACACCAGGATGTCACCGATGCCACATCATTTATTTGAAGTTAATCTCCCTAAAAATATACCACAGTTATTATGTGTATGTCTACCATGAAAAACTGGATCCTATTTCTACACTCAAAATTCAATAATTGATGAATATAACACGCCGTAATAACCAAAGGTGATAACAACCATCACAACTGATTGATACATAGTTAAAACTTGTCTCCTCACTTAAACTTATGTTATGAACAACACATATTTGATTAACAACACACTTTACACTACACATGCTGAACACCACATAGGCACTTATACTTCCTTTCACTTCCTTGTATATAGTAATATAAATTAGGATATCATCAACATGAATTTTTAGTTTTATCAATGATAAAATATATATAATGTTAGATGTGAAGATAACTTTTTCTTCAATTAGCATTATAAATATCACAGATAAAAAGGTCAATAATATGTGATAAAACCAGTGTTGATAAAAGACCCAAATTATATCATTGTGTTTCTATGTAAAAAATATATTACAATATTCAAATAAATAAATTTAATTTACTTTTTCAATATATTTACATTATTTTAAATTAAAAAAATAACTTTATAAATATTTCAATACATAACAATCACACTGATATGTACAATTGTTTACAAACTCTTAGAATTTATAAAAAATGAAAAAAACAATTTAAATCTTAGGATACCTAGGGGCCTTGTATTCTAATATATTTGGGATGCCCATCCAATAGAGCTCGATCTTGCTACTAATTGTCAAAAACACCACCATTAAAAAACAATTATTTAACTACAATAAAAATCAAATCTTATCTTAATTATACTCTAAACAAATAAATAAAAATTAGATTCAATAATACCAAAATAAAAATAAATAGAAATAAAATAATGAATTATAAAACCTAGTAAATAAATTAAAATTATAATATAATATATAAAATATATATTACAATGTAATATGACACATATAGGATATTTTCTCTACTTGGAGTATGTGATGCAGTTTAATTCATTTCATTCACCATATGCTAGGTTGATGTGAGGTTAATTAATACATAGCACTAATGCATTATTGAGATATTTCCTAAAGTATTAATATAATCCATGATTTTTTTCTTGATCTTTAGTATTTGATATGTTATTTAAATAAAAAATTCACTTTTCCAAGAAACACACACAATTGGTAATAACAGATAAATCATGTGTCAGACTGATAATTGATTAATTCAAAAAAATTAGATATAAATTATTAGTATTATAATTAAATTATTAAGTCAGTCCAATAGTTTTTGATTTGTTTTGATTATGTGACATGCATTTGGAACTAAAATGCATCATTTAATCTAAAAAAATTCACTCTTAATCCTAATGGACACACCATGTATTAGGTTGATTCGAGATTAATTCATACACATCACATATGAATTATCATTATTTTTTTAAAATTATCAAGTCTATTTGGTCATGATTTCTTAACTATATGTATGTGGTGCATGTGTTTAACTAAAATATCACTTTTCTATAAAAACAAACACTTTAAATCATACCATCCACAACATGTGTAAAAGTGAAGTGAGATTAATTTATACAAATAAAAAATAAATTATCTTTATGTTTTCTAAAGTATAAAGTCATTTTGAGTATGTTTTCTTAGTTGTTGAACATGTGATATATGTTTTTAAAAAAATTTACATTTAAAATAAAAACATTCACTTTATATTGTACCCAACCAAACATGTGTAGGATTGATGTGAAGTTAATTCCACAACATAAAAAATGTTTTATAAATCATTTTAGATAATTATATTTAAAATATTGTTTTGTTTTCTCATTTTTGAGTATGAGACACATGTTTTGATCAGAAATGTCACTTTAAAATGAAAATAAAATTTTTTATTCATGATAAACACACTGTGTGTCAGACTAATTTTTTTTAATTCATGTACATCAAAAATTATTTGTCTATATTTTTTTATAATATATCAGGATAATTCAAGCATGTTTTAATTTTTTTGAGCATGTGATGTGTGTTTTGAAATAAAATAAAACTTTTAATTTGAAACATGAACTTTTATTCATATCGGTAAGTACCATGTATGTAATTAAAAGTTGGTTAATTTCTACACGTAAAAAATTTATTGTAAATATATTTATTTATAAATAAATAATATAGAATAAATTTTTATTAGTTTTGAGATTAGACCTATATTTTGAGCTAAAATGTTACTTTTAAATGAAAACATGCACTTTTGGTCATACCGACCACACCATGTTCCTAATTGACGTGAGATTAATTAAAATAGTTAAAAAAATAATTATCAATATTTTAAAGAATTTTGAAGACAATATGATTGTTTTTATAGATTTAAGGTACATGATGTATGTTCTAAACTAAAAATTCACATTTAAATAGAAAACACATAATTTTTGTACAAACAGACACCCCATGCGTCTGATTTATGAGGGTTTAATTCTTACACATAATAAATTAATTATTCAAGTGTTTCAAAATGTATTACTATAATATGATAATGTTTTCTCAATTTTGAGAATTTGACATATGTTTTGAACTGAAATGAAACCTTCAAATGAAAACTCACACTTTTAGTGGTAATGTATAGACCATATGTCATATTAAATTGTGGTTATTTTCTACATACTAAAAATTAATTATATATTTTTTCCAAGAGTATGAAGACTATAATATTTTATTTTATTGGTTTTGAGTATGTGACACACATTTTGAATGATAATGTCACTTATAAATGGAAACATTCACTTTCAATCATATTGAACACACGAGGTGATGAATTTATTTCAGGTTAATACCTATATGACACAAATGGATTATAAATATTTATTATAAAGTGTTAAGACCATAGAAGTGTGTTTTTTGGTTTTGAGTATGTGATTCTTGTCTAGATGTGAAATCTTACTTTGAAATGAAATCACTTGGCGGCCAAAATTTTCATTGAATAGAATTTAGGTCAACTCCAACACATAAAAAATGAATAATAAATATTTTTTTCTTAATTATCAAGATATTATATGAAAAACTTATAAATTTTGAGTATGTGTTGGATATTTTGAACAAAAATGACACTTTTAAATGAAGATACACATTTCATTACATATTACCACAACATTTATTATATTGGCCTAAAATTAATTTCTAAATGTCAAAAATGAATTATACATATATATATTTTTATAAAGTATCAATAAAATCTGGGATTTATTTCATAGATTTTTGTATGTAACAAAAATTTAGATAAAAAATGTAACTTTTAAATTGAAAGAAATCCCTTTCAATCGTATTGGCCACAACATATATTTAATTTATTAGGGGATAATTCCAACCTGTCACTAATTAATTATAAATATTTTTAATCAATTATTAGCACACATTGAGTGTGTTTTTTCAGTTTTTTGTTTGTCACACATGTTTTGAATTTATATTCCTCTTTATGAAACAACACACTTCTAGTCACATTGGCCACACCTTATGTCGGATTGAGGTGAAATTAATTACTCTAAATAAGAAATGAATTATAAATATATTTTCTAAATTATTTATAAAATTTGAATATATTTAACTTGTTTTGAGTACATGGAATGCATTTTGAATTAAAAAAGGGTTATTGGTCTTTTCCATTAATTAAAATGACAAATATAGCTTGTTTTCTATGTTTTTTGTATCTGACATGTGTTTTGAATAAAGGTGATATTTTTATACTAGAAACATGTACTTTGAGATAGACCCACCACAACGTATGGTGGATTGACAAAATATTGTGTCTAAAATGTAAAAAATAAATAACGTATTATTTTAATAAAATATCGAGATAAACCAAGATCGTTTTTTCAGTTTTAAGTATTTGACATAATTTTTTAACCAAAGTTTCCCTTTTAAATAGATGACTTGAAAAATCAATCAATCTGGCCAACACCATGTGTTCAACTTATGTGAAATTAATTTATACACATAAAAAATTAATTATTGGTCCTTTTTATAAAGTATCAAGACAATATGAGTGTGTTTTATTTTGGGTTTGACTACGTGACTCATGTTATGATCTAAAATGTGACTTTTATATTGAAAAAAACTCATTGAGCCATACCATTCACATCATGTTTTATATTCTCATGTACTCGATCCTTAAATATCAAAAACGAGTCACATATTGTTTTCTTAATGTTTTAAAACAACATGAGTCTATTTTCATAGTTTTGAGTGTGTGACAAGTGTTTTGAATTAAAATATCTCTTTTAAATTGAAATCCTAAAATTTTCATCAATCTTGGAAAACCATGTGTTAGATTATTGTGATGTTAATTATTATATTGTAAAAATGAGGTATTGATGTTTTTTACAAATTTATTTGGACAATGTAAGATGTTTATCTAAGTTCTTAGTCTATACTACATTTTTTAAACTATATTGGATCTTTTAAATGATGATATACACTTTAATTCATGTGATCTACTCTATATGTCTGATTGATGTGTGTTTAAATCTTAGGTATAACAAATGGATTATCAATCTTCTTTAAAAGTATTAATATAATTTAAATTTGTTTGCTCAATTTTCAATATGTGATGCATGTTTTGAACTAATATATACTATTAAATCAATCAATGATCCTTGTGATAAGTGAATTTTCCATTAATTTTACTATATTAATTAGTTCGTCCTTTGTAATTATTCTAACATGTTAAAACATGATTAATCTAGTCTCAGGTATTTTATCACCGATCATAGACACTCCAATTTTCTTTTGAACTCATTAATTTATAATTATATCCAACATAGTATGCCCACATTTATATCATAACATTTTCCTTTCATATTTCAATATTTTTTATTCATGGTGTCCCGTTAAAGGTCAATACCAATTCAAATTTATAATAGATTGCCTAATAAAGATCCTATAAAATATTCCATTAAATTTCAAATGAATTTTAGAAGAAAAAGAAACCCCAAAATCATTTATCCATTTTATATATTCTTTTTGAATCCAATGAGAGATATCTACATTAATATTTCCACTAGATTTTAGAAATGGGGCTAAATATAGAAAATGATTAAATATTAAAATAACTTAGGCATCAAATCTCACATCCATAATACTTTTACACAATCATTTACTGAAATAACACTACATATACTCTATATTATTACTAAAAAATGATTTTTTATTTTAAAGTATATATCTATAACTCTAACCTAAAATGATAAGAAAATTAATCAAACTATAGTATATAATCTAAATATTCATGATCTGTATGATATAAAATAATTACAAATACAATAGAAAATTACCTCTTCACGGTTTTTGGAAACATTTGGACACTATGTATGTTGCTCACTCATTACTCAAAATATATTCTTACTGTTTTGAATATGTAGACTGTTTAAAGTACTATTGTTATTAAAAACTTATAGTTAAAGAATTAGTGAAGAAAAATTTTAGAAAATTTTGATATTATATTCAGAATTACCTCTTCGGGGATGTTAGTTTGTGGTTGGAATACAATACCTTTCATAAATTTAAAAATATAATAATCATAATCATTTTAGTTTAATTGTGTTAGACCTTAGAAAATAATGGATATTAAAAAATAATTTATTTTTATTTGATTTTTCATTGAAATATTATTATATATAGATTAATACTTATCAATTCATAGAAATAAATATACTTTTTTCTTACATGAATAATACTCATACCATATTTTGTACGTAACATAAACACATCCATATTATAAAAAAATGACAATTATAAAATAATATTAGACTTATAAATTGAATTGTATTTGTAAAATATTGAATGTAATATATGAAAAATTTATAAAGATTTTTATCTAAGGTTAAATATTTTCAAATTCATGAATGCGATCCAAAATATTTATCTTTGGTGTATCAAAATTGATTGTAATTGAAATCCAATGATTCAAAAAAAATGTTAAGGAATATGTAATGAAAAAAATGAAAATAAATATTATTTCATTAGATTCAATATTTTTACTCTTTCATTATGGATATTATGTATTTATTATCATATATTACTTTTATATCAATCATTGAAACAACTTAATAAACTATTATTAAAATTTAATCTATATTCATTTATGATTATTATGTAGAATTGATATGAGAACTAATGAATCAATATTTTTATTCACAGGGTTTCCCATTTACACTGTTGTGGTATATATATTCCTTCATAAAATATAAATAGTATTATATTTTCACAAACATATTAGATCAATTATTGTATGAGTTGGTTATTAAAAATTTCCTCATTTATAACCTCAAAACCATGTCCCCTATCTATTAATTATTGATAATTTCATTTACATTCTCTACACTAATCATGTCCTTAATGAACTCTTTGTCTAATTTTTCTTCAAATTCAATGTGGAGAAAAAATTTCCTTGAAGGTTTCATCTGCATTAATTTATAAGGTCAATAAATATGAAGGCGTTATTAATGGGGTAAACGTTAACTCAGGAAGTTCTTTTTGATCTATTAGTTGATCCTATAGAATGTAATAACTCAACCATATATTTTCACTTCTATTTCTCATTCTATAATAACAAAACTTAGTTTGGAAATTTATATATTAATTGTTATTGGGTTTTCATATAAATTTAAATATAAGGGACATACCACATTTTCAACATGTATCTTTATAGGAATAATAATCGATACAACAGAAATTACAATAGCATTATTGACCATAGTAACTAAAATTTCATTAAATCAAACATGTAACTCAGTTCTTATCACCTGAGCTATGCGAATACCAAAGAATCACATGGCAATTTGATTGTTTTTTTATTTTTTATAATTCTCCTTGGATATTGTAAACGTCACTTATATGAACAAGAATATAAGTGGGTGATGATTGAAATAATTCATCATCAATTTCACCCTGAAAAATTTTAGTACAAGAATGGTATCCTTATTTGTTTATTTCATATTTTTTAGAAACAATAATGCAATAAATCAGTACTTTGGGCATGGAAATATGTACAAGGAAATGGATAACCTTAATTCTTGGGGGTGTGGATCGGCTTGTTGTCGGTTTTAGGTTTTATATATACTTATTGATCCATTTAATGAAAATAATATATCACATCAGTATTAAAAACTAACATTTTATTTAGAAAATATATTTTTAATTCATGTTTTCATTCTCTCATTAGTATCTATTGATGCATTTTCTTTCTTAATGAATGCATGGGGCGACACTCCAAAACCTCTACCTCTAATGGGCCCATTATTTCGGTGTTTTAAGTAGATTGAAAGTAGTTTTTCATCAAGTATAATAGATGGAATTGTTTTATGAACAAGATAACAAATATAGTAAAACAATTATTCATTATTATCTAATATTAATATAAATTAGAAAATTTTCTATTTTTCAATAACTAAACATGATTAAGTAATTTATTTGTGTTTTTATCTACTATTTTCCCATTTCTATTTAGATGAGCCTCCATTTATATAACATTATGTGATATGGAAGTGGCTTGATATTTTGTTTCAATAACCTGCATAAAAATAAAGCAACATAGGTAGGTTTTTTTATATCACATTGAAGTTTCAATATAGATTTAAAATACATACATTTTTAATCATTTATACCCCATACTTACTTTACCTTAGTGTAAAATTAGTTTCAATACAACCAATTCATTTTCCACACACCATTTTTGTTTCATAAGTTAATAACTTGGAACCAAATTCATTAATAAACACAATGTCATACAAAATTAAACCAATTTCAATGTACCTCAAACGAGTCCTCATCTCAATGACCAATGAAATCATCCCAAAATTGCTTGGTTTATCATATTTGTATATATATAATGTGGGAGGTTGTCTATTTTCCCCTTGACATCCATAAGATTACTTTTTTTAATAATTATTTAAAATTATCTTTGAACCTTTACTATAACCATTAATATGGATTTCATATGCCAACCATAATATGTGAATTTACTGTAAAAGGGATAATGAATAGTAAAATAGTATTTAATTATTTTATTTTATAGTAAAATAAATAATTTATATCATAATTCATTTCTAAATTTATTCCATTAAGTTAAGAACAAAATTATTGAATGTATCTATATCAATTTAACATTAATTTAAGTAATAAACACAATCCAACTAATGAAAATAGAATTTTGGGGGTCAAAAAGTTGCCCATAAGAATTACATCCCACCATTCATTTTTTTAATTTTACTTGTTTCCTAAATATATTTTATAAAGGCTACTCTCCTACAACACTTCTTTCATTTTCGACCATTTTTTCACATTATAACATTTCATCAATTTCAGTATCACCATTATGTTTTTACTTAACATTAGTGGAAACATCTTGTAGAGAATCCATTCATTGAACAAGTAGTTGAACATTTGATTTATATTTTTGAAAATATATAAGTAAATGCATAATAAATTGAGGAAACATAGTGTATATAAAAAACTAATAAGATAAATTTGACATTTTCATTCCATTTATGTTTATAAAATATTGAAATAATTTCCCCCCACAATCAGATATCGTAATCCCTTTATTATGGTCCCATTTGATTTAGAATACACCATATAAATTGTTACCATCATGAAATTATTATGATGTACCAATTAATGGGTCATACGAAATAGAATTTTCATTTGACTCTACATTTGTTTTACTTGGTAAAAGCACTATTGACTAATTTCTATTTATAGGATGTGAACCATATAATAATTGTACTCTATGTGATTCCATTATGAATGTTTCATTTATGTTCCCTTCTTTAATAAAATTGACTTTCACAAATCTAAATTCCACTATTTTAACTATATTTCCCTTTTTATAATTATTTCATTAACAAATTGGAACTTGGAATTTTTTATAATCCAACTTCCATTTTAATTCATGGATTATAAAGTATTAAATATTTAGGGAAATTGGTTTGATGTCTTTAGTACTAGATATATCTCTCACATCCACCACAAGTGAAACTCCACTATTTTTTATTATGTTATGTTCATAATATTCATCTATAGAGAATATATAACTGTAATTTACTTAATTATTATGAGATATTACATGTACACTTTCTCTTATTGATAGCCATAAAATTCACCGTGAAATTAAATTCGGATTTTTAGAAAAATCGTTAAAAATATGCTCCCAAAACCAAATTCTAAAAAGTTTGTCATGTGTATTTGATATCTATATTTTAGTCCATAAGGGATTTAAATAAATAAATAAAAATACTTTTTGAGTTTCAAAATTTGGTGTAATGACTATACTATTAAATATAATTTAAAAATGATCATGATCTTGCTCTATTATAATAATAATTGTGATAAGATCTCTTCTCAAAATTGTATCACCCATAAGGCACCCGATTTGATGAGATTTTAGGAGACCCATGATATTCAAATTAGATAGGTAGTTTGAAATTTTTTTAATGAAATCCGTAAAAAAATATTTTTATATAATAAAACCCTCTACAAGACTTTTATTTTTGACTTTCACTTTAGAAATCATCATATATCATTTAATTGGGTCACGTTCATCTGTAAAGTACTAAACCACATAGTCAGATCTTTCTAACAAATTGGGAAATTAACTAAACCACTATATAATATAATGAAAAGGGGTAAAACATATTCAATTCATACAATATGATATTAATTTCCTCTTCCATAGTTGGAAGCTTCATTGTGTCTATAACATTACTCTATATATGCTTGAAAAAAAATACAGGTTATTCCTTGTTAAAAAGGTCGATAAAGTGTTTCTAAAGTCTTGAATATTGTTTTCTAGGTGGATAATCATCTTGGTGTCAATATAGTTTGTAGTGAAGTTTTTTCGGAGTGTTGATGGCTAAATTAGGAATTTTCAAGGTTTCTGGTGATCATTGGTTCTTTTAGTGGGATGTATTTATAGATGTGATAGCATGTTAGGGTAGAGATAATGGGTTTAATTAGAAACCAGTTGGTAGTTCTTGGATTGAAGAGACATCCTACTAGCTTACCCTAGATTCTATGTATTTGATTTTTGATTTTTTTCTAAATTTTTTTTGGTTTGAATTCAGAACACTGGAATTGGGAATTATTGTTTCAATTAGATCCCTTATATGGTCATAACATAACCTGAATGTTGAAATCCTAATTTAAAAAAAGGATTCCTAGTAAGCATGTTATAAATTTTTAAATGAAATGAACCTTGAAGACATCAATATTAAATCATAATTGAAAACATGATTATCTTTTGATTTTAATCCCTTTAACATCAAATAATTTATCTGTAAGATATTCTTGATATTTGATGAATACCCATTTGGAAACTTTACACCATAATGAATGTTGAAAAATTTGAAATCTCTCTTTCATGGTAGGAATCTAATCCTCCCATGGAAGTAAGGTCCTTGTTTATACCTTCACTATAACTAACACTTCCATTTTCCACATAATAATCATGTCCAACCTAAACATAATTCTAAATTTTTATGCCACGAGAATTTACTAATGTTCTAATGAAACAATCACATTATTTTTTTCAACATACATTAAATGAAGAAAATGTTTGATATATAAAAATTTTCAATATGGTATTTTAAAATAAGTTTATTAATTTTTCCAATCCTTTTAATATGTTTTTAAAAAAAAATTTATGAAAATTTGTTAAAATATTATCTACTTCTTTAAAAATTTCATCACTTTTCAATAGAGAAGGAGTTTTACATTCTTTTTAATTCTCATAAAATGATATTTTCTATGATTGGTATTTATATCATCATGGTAGTAAAATAAAATGGCCCGAAAAAAATTATTATAGGAAGGTTTCAATATAATATTTTGTATACCTTCTCTAAAAACGAGACACCCTAATATTACTTTCACTATATATCCTTAAAAAATTAATTATGTTGGAAATGCGTTAATTTTATCAAAAAAAATGGATCTCAAATTCAAATCATTATTTCTCTAATCCTCTTATAAAATATCACCCAAATTCTACATCAATTTTCGATATATAATCAATGGATTCAAATAAAAATAAATATCATTACTAGGTTGTTTTTTTCTTGATATAAGCAGATACAACATAATGTATTTCCAATTCATGCCCAACCATAATAGAGAGTTATAATTCAACAAAATAACAAAACATTTATTTTTTAGGATACTATATAAACCAAAAAACTTAATTACATTTCTATAGAGTGCAAGATTGAGGTTTCTTAAATCATTTAAAAATTTAGGATACTCATTATTAATTTTTATCCATTTAGAAAAGTCTTCTCATTGATAAATTATTCCATGAATAATTATTGAATTTGTGTGGAATATCAATTTCACTAGAGTCTCCAAACATCCATATAGCCAGCCAGGGAATATAATTATTATAAGGAACCACAAAAAAATTAAATTACTTGAATCATATTACTTTTATAGCATTTTACCATACCTAGAGAGTTTTTTTATATAATTCATGATAATTCAAAAACAATATAAAATCATTTATACATGTATATATATTTTTAGAGGTCATATCGATAGAATTTAAAATTAATATATCATCATATATTCAACATGGAATCTCACTATATTCTAGTAACATATCATTGAAGAGTGAAATCCATTCTATAAATCTTGTATTTCACCATACATTACAATATTTCAAATTATATAGCCTCAGTATGACTGTAAATATTGTGTATTTAGTAAAACCAACATATAACATCGTCTTTATTAAAGTTATTTATAATCTCAAAAAAAATTTAATATCATGATGGAAAGATTCAACTGTAGCTATCTATTCCAAAATATGATCGCCATCATTGTTTATATTTGTACTCATATAAGTGTTCCAAAAACTATAGTGTTATCCTATCGATAGCTCAATTAATTTCCCATGATTAGTTAATATTTAGCTATAATATAATTTACGATAGATCATGTTTTCTTCTAAATAATATTGAAAAATTTATCTTATATGAAAATAATGCAAGAAAAAAAATAATGATTTGACAACGGTCATTTCCATGCTTTGTTGAAAACTTGGTGAACTCTTTTACCCCATCCTTATTCTTCATTATCATACGATTGTAATCCTTCCATTTTCTATTAATATTCATTATATTAGGATAAATAATAATCTTATTTAACAACAAATAAATATATAAAATTTAAGCGTAAAATTTAGTATTCTTTACATGTGTAAATAATATAAAGTATAACTTCTAAAAACTAAAATTATAAATCATAGTACTTACATATATGAAGTATATAAATGAATAAATATAAATCTTATGATATAAAATATATTATAATATATATATATAATTAAATTGGTGTATAAAAATGTAACTTTTTATAATATATATATTCATAGATATGAAAAAAATTAAATATTTGTGTCTAAATATATAATTTTGTAATCCAATAGTTGATGAAATTTTTTGGCTAGCAACATGATATGATGAATACTAAAAGTGGGATATAGGTGTGATACTAGTGGAATTGCCAGATGGAGACTACACCTTTACTCTTTTGATCCACTTTTAATTGGTCCCTTAGGACACCAGGCCTTTAGTACATTAAATTATAATAAAATAGTTCCCTTGGGTGTGTTATATTCCTTGCAGAGTGGGATTAGGATTGACCCAAAAGGGTTAATGGGTTTGAGTTGTATGTTGTTTGAAATCCATTCTACCCAATATATATATATATATAATTCAATGTAAAAAATATAAATTTAAATAATTTTCTTTAAAATTATGATACATTCAAAAATGAAGATCAAAATTGATATGTTTTATCAGAACTCTCATAATTAACTGAATTTTATATTTATCTTCATAACATTCACTGTAGAAATCTTGATGTGAAATCATTTTATTTTTTATCATATGAAATTATAATAATTATTTTTTAATACATTACCATGGATAGTATAAAAATATTCTTGTGAATTTTTACTATATAGACTTTTCTTATTTTATATTGAAATATTTAAAAAAATACACATATATGATAATAATTAATGAATACACATATTATTTAACTTCTCTTTTCTAAAAAATTATTATAACATAAGTTATTTTTCCATAATGAAAAATTTTATTTTATTCTTCCTATTGGCTTCTATAAAAGTGTTTCATCCTCTATTTTGAGTCTCCATTATCCATGAAAATTATAATCAATTTAAAAAAGATAAATTATTTTTTAAATAAATAGTTATTTATTCACAATAAATGATTTAACTCCTCTACTTTTCTTCCTAAAAGAGGAAGCTAAAAAAATTAAATCAACCAATTCTAATATATGTATTGAATAGTTGTTTATTATGAAATTTTGAATGTAGTTTCACCATGATCTAAAGAGAATAATTTTTGTTATAATCTTGATTAATTTTTCTGGTGGGTATATGGGTCATACCACATAACATTTTTTATATAGTGATTCACTCAAACATAATATTGGTATCTCTTCAATACATAGAACCAAAAATATTAATATTATTCATTTTCCATTTGAACACATTTATAAATGTGTATAAATACATTTTCTAGGAATAGTGATCATGGTCTACGCAACACATGTTCAATGTAACTCAATTTATCTTTAGGATTATCAAATTTATTTAAAAATTACCAAATACCATTAACATCATTTAGAATCCCTAATTATTCAATTTTTTTTATATAATCCCTAATTTTAACCAAGTTGATAGGGAACCCTTAAATAACCTAGAAGCCCATAATACTTGACTTGAATTCATATAAGAATAAGTACCTTTACAAATTTAAACCTAAAAATATCAAAAACAACCCCTACAAACAATTTTTTAAATGTAAAAGTCTATCTCACAAAATTATGATCCATTTAGATTGTATTTTTCCTATGAAGAGCTACATGGGGCCTAAACACATTTTCCTGTCCAACTTTTCCCTCCACTGTCATATGTTTTATTTTCCCTTAATAGTGACTACTAGCTCTCTTCTCCATCATCCCAATGATGATCTAGTATAATGAACCCTGAAATTTTGATCCCTTATAGGATAAATGTCTCAAAGGCCTAATAGATAGCAAAAAATCCAAATTATGGTGAAAATTAAGCATGATATAGTTCCCCTATATAGTAAATATACAATACCTAGAAAATTATAGGACAAAAATATTACTACAGTACCTAATAAATTTTCTCCAGTTTTATTTGGAACTTAGGTTTCCTATTTAAATAAGGGATTTTTTTTCCATTTTTCTAAGCCCCCTAGTGGGTTATTTAATTTTTTTTTTAATTTATGTTCATTCCATATATATATATATATATAAATTAAAAAATTGGTTGTTTTTTCATTATTTATACTCATGATGATAAATTTTTGAGTCATCATTACTTACATGAATCTTCTAGATCCTTTACACTCATGTTCATTGTTCTTTAACTAATATTCAACTCATGTATAATGAAAAAATTAATTAATAAGTTATATTCAGAAAATATTGAAAATAAACTTTATTATATACCACAAGGTCAAAAACATATTTATCCTACAAAAAATAAACAATAGACCACCCTTATGCTTATCAATAAATTATACATGAATACATATTATTGGAATCAACTTTAAATATATAAATAACCCATTAAAAAAAATAACACATTTCATAGTTTAAAGACACAACAAAATATAATTTCATTTAAATTAATAATGGCAACCCATTATGAACTACCCCATCACCCCCATGAAACAGGTATCTGATCATATAAGTGAAAAAATGGTTGGGAATTCATGATCTTTTTTGGCTGGAGACAAGAATCTGTGAAAAAGGAACAACACAATGCGAACAATTTCCCTTGAATAAATAATATTATACTAGTGGTTGAATTTTACCTGAATTATTACAAGAAACCCATATATGTTGGACACCCATTCTAAATTATATAAATTGAATCAAATATATGAGAAAAATAAAAAATAATCTCATATCTCACCTCTAACTCCTTCAAACATGACAATACCTTTTATTAACCACCAATAACTCCACATGCATAAACACCACGAATATAGGAAAGAAAACAATTTAAAAAAATGGAGAAAACTAGAAGTAGTTGATTTTTCGGAAACTAGTAAGGAATTGAAATAAAATTGGAAAACCTAGTGTGATATAAGGTCACTCTATATCCAAAATCATAGTAACCATACTGAATGAGAGTTATACAAATAAAATATAATAAGTGGAACCCTTCATAATTAAAACGTACACCTACAATAGCCACATAGTTGAAACTAAGTGGTGTACGTTTGATGTAGGAATAAAGATCCTAGTTGGTAGTAACTCCTCGGCCTATATATTTTACTTTTTCAAAACAATATAGGAATACAAGTTTTAAATACAATAATTGGAATTACTTCTTACTATAACATTAATGAAAACAACTCACGGACATTCCTTAAAAGTCATTATTTTCTTTTTTCAAAACCAGAGTACTCTTAAAACCCCATTTATGAATATTTCTATTATAAAACCCCTTAAAACACATTTTTTAATATCAAGCCAATTCCAAATCACTTTTTAAGAATGAAAAGAAAATAATCAATTCAATACCCATATAATAATCAATCACATAAAGGGATTTAAATAGTGGAATTGAAAATAAAAATAAATAAATAAACTATAAATGTTTAAATAAAGTATTAATGTTTTGTAAATATCAATCTTAAAATAATGTAATTAAGGAAAAATTTGACTTTTAAAGAATATTTGAAAAAAATGTGATTTTCAATCTATAAAGACAATGAATAACTGAAAAATTTTCAATTTCATAAACATTCCCTAGGGGGATATCCCTTGGTCATATAAGATTATTATCACCCGAGACCATCATATCGGCTTTTGATATGATCATTCAGAATATAATACAAATGATAATATATAAGTAGATAAACTCTTTAAATAATGGCACTGGATTATTCATCCACGATACCACCTATAACCAACCACATAGTAGTACATTCATTAGCCAAGTGGTCTGGTGACACCCATCCAAGAAACCATAACCTTTATCCATGTCTGAATATTTTGTTAGCATGGTTAACTAAAAAGGGATACATATAGTCTTCCCCTATTAGATACTTGATAACCCATGTTCTTTAACCACTTCAAATCATTTAACATTTATTATAAAAATTATTCCTTTTATTAAAACATTAGAATACATTCATCTTAGCAAATACCTCTTGCCCTTGTAAACCATTATACTCCTCAAATTGAAAGGAAAATATTTTAAGACACAATTAGATATAAAATCCACCATAAAAAAAATCATCAAAATATATTTCATATATAGGCCCATAGGAATTTAGGAGTGGGTTCCATCTAAAATAAAGTAAGGACATTAACACAATAAGCCAACAATTCCTTGAATCTCAAAAATAAGAGTACACCATCAAAACCCCATTTTTTGAATTTCCAAGAAGGCCTCTAATTTTATAAAAAAGATATATATATATATATATGAAATATTAACTTACCGTATTTTAGTAAAAATATAGGAAATCCCAAAAACACATTTACATCTGTAAATATACAAATGTAAGTATGTATATATATAGACATACACAAACACACAATTATACAAGGATTACCATATATACCTACAGATACATACATACATACATACATACATACATACATACATACATACATACATACATACATACATACATACATACATACATACATACATACATATATAAATATATATCTTTGTAATGTGAGTTGAAATAATGAAATATTTGTAACCACTTTTGAAATAGAGTAAGAAACATTTTCTTAAAACTAAGAAATCATAAAAGAATAAAAAACGATAAACTAGAAACTCAATAAATAGTCATAAAATCATCACTACCATGAAAAATGAATAACCAGTATAGATATAATTAAAAAACACACAAATATATTTAAAGGTAATTATCAACCAAGAAATCTTAAGACCCATGAGAAATACACTTGGAATTAGAGAAACCACATTTTAAATATCAGCTTTCATTGGAAATAACACTTAATAATTAAATAAAATATTAAACAAACATATTTTTTAGGAAAAGTAATTATGGAAACTTAATTATAGACGGTTGGTTAAAAAACTGAAATGTACAGAAAATATGTTCCATGAATCTGGGGTGGATCATGAAATTCCTTGAATATATAGAGAGGAGGGTCCTAAGAGGATTTCAAACACGTGAAAATCCCAATCCATAATGAAATAAAGAGAAAAATAAAAATAGGGGCTGATCTCAGAAACAACACTGTTAGGGGAGAGAAGAAAAATCAAAGAGGAATAAGAAGACGTAGGATATGTAGAAGAATGGATACTAACCTAAGGAGATCTCTCCTAAAATCATAGGGAAGAATTCTTGAATATAGAGTGGAGAAGAAATGGGATAATGAAATGGGTGCCTTATCCATGAATCATGTTAAAGATATGGATATGAAGGGTAGGTAAATGTTTTAGGTTAAAAAGGTTGTGGGTAAATGTTATAAATTCAGAAAAAAATTTAAAGAAGGATTTATCACAATGTTTGGCTATATTGTTTTATAAACCGTGCACGAACCATGAATCATATACTAGTCACAAAAAGGAACTCACATAATTATACCACATGATTTAAAAATACATGTATCAACCATGGAAAATAGATTTTTTAGTTTTATACCCCTACAACATGTTTATTAGAAAGTTATCCTTAACTATTTGTTAACCATGTGACTTGAAGAAATTAAAAAATTTCAAAGATTTCCATTAGAAAAATATATGAACCTCCAAGAAAATATATAAATAAAAAAATTTATAATGATATTTTGGGGAATGGGGTCATAATTCTCCACGTTGTGTCCCCTTCCTCCTCTATATAATGTGACTAGGTTTCTAAGAAAAAGTAAAGATGGGGTAAGTGGTTTTAATAGAAAAGATAAAGACACCTCCAATTGAATCAAAATTATGTAACAAGGTCAAATAAAAAAATAAAAATAGATATTATCTCCAATACAAAACTCACACACAATTTATCACAATAGAAGATCAAGAATCTAAGACCTTGAGTGGAGTGCCTATTATTTATAAAATCCACCAACATAGTGGATCGATGAAATGTAGACATTACAATAGAATATGCATGAATAATGCTCAAAAATATTAAACAAAATGTATTAAATTGAAAATCCCAAAATACTTCCCATTGGTCAATGATGATGTACTGTAAATAAATAAATAGGGAAATAAAAGTGTAACAGAATAATGGGAAAAGAGTACCTCCAAATAATAACCAATGTATTTTTAAAGGAAATTAAAATCTCAAGGGGACCCCAATATTCAAAAAATAAAATCATCAAGTAACTCATTCTAATATTCCCAACTAGGGATAAAGAATGTAAGAAGCTGAAAACTCAATCAACTATTAAAAGAAATTACATGACATCCAACTTTAGGTCCAGGAGAAATGGATGTGTATTTAGGATCATGAATACAAAAATATTAAGAATGGTAATACCTATGAAATCTAAACAAACACTATCGAGGGTATACTCATAGCTGGTTTGAAACTCACCCTAGTCCCATGAAATGGACACCTATGTTTCAATGCATATTCAATTAATAGGAGATCTTTATATTACCATAATCTTGTAAAACCCTAAAGAGGCAGACCAACATAAAAAAAACTATAGTGTAATCCAAAAGCACCACAATCAAAGAAACCAATATCTCAAATGAAAATCATAAGAGCCATACTTTAAATAAAAAAGGGGCATAAAACAAAATTACCAATATCTCAAAACTCAAATCATATCTACCCATATTTAACATCTATATGAACATATCTCATAAGAACAAAACTCAAACATAACCCCAAAAAAATAAAAATAAGAAAAAACACAAAATATTCCACTATAAAACAATTTTGAACTCTTTATTTTATTTTTTAAAATCATAAATCTTCTTTGATATTTTTTTTAAATTTTACATGAACCATATAAAAATCACAATGTATATCCTAAAATACCAAACCCATTCTTGTTTTTTTAACACCAAAATTCTTTTTTTTATAAACATTATTTTAAATTACCTTTTAATTTTAAAAAATATATTTGTAATGTATATTTTAAACCATTTAAAATATAGTATGCTATTTTTAAAATCAGTCCATGTATATGAAAATACCAAATAAATTTTGATTTATTTTAAAGTATAACCTCATTATTCATTTAAAAACTTAATTTGACCACATAAAACTAAATCAAACTTTTTAAAAATTAATTAAACCAAATTAAATATTATTAACATGATACTAAAGAAATTAAAAAAAACAATACTAGAATAAAAAATATAGAAGGGCTAGTGGTAGTGCATGTTTAGCCCACTCAGTTTGGTGGTCAATGTGTGAGCTATTCAATGACCACATAGAGTTTCTTAGAGCCCTAAAATTCATACCCACATGGTTTTTTAGATATTATGAGATTATAGTGTGATAATAGTTCCACCCCCAAATTTCACCCCCCAAAAAAGAGAACTCATGAAACAACCCATAATAATTAAACAATAAATAACTCAAATACAAATGTTATAAAAAAGAGTCAAATTAAAGTTCATATTTAAAACTGAAATCATGATTTACCATGAAAACAACGGTTTCATCATGAATTGTGGTGATTAGAATCCCACCAATGAAATCCTTTCCAAAAGTCTCATCTCACATCTACTTGACTTCCCTAAATAATATTGGCTCATTATAATCCAAGGACCAACAAAGAATCTTGAATATCAGAGAATTTTTTAATGAATCGTTCTGTTCTTCCTATGACCGAAGCACCTGAACTATTCAGTGAAATGAAAAGTGAGGAATTCCAGATCCCCAAGACCTTGAAAATAGTGTTAGGGAATCAATAATAGTTTTATGCGAATGATTTCACCTGAATAGATACTATTAAAATGGTAGTGAATTTTTATTGAAACAATGACATGAGACATATATATTTTGGAGGACCATGATTAATTTGATAATAATAATAAAATGATAAAACATACTAAAAATTTCATATATCACACTATAAGAAAAAAGTTTTTTAGCGGCGGGGTTTTCGCAACATTTTTCAAAAATGCTACTAATTTTTTGATCGAAAAAAATTTAGTGTTGGTTTTGAAAAATTCCTTAAAAAACCTCCATTAAATGTGTTAAAAATATTTTTGATAAATGTTTAAAAATTTCATCCAAAAGAAATTACAATTTTTTAGGGGTGGTTTATAAAAAAAACCGTCATGAAGTAGAGGAATTTTTTTGAAAAAATTTATTTATATATTAATTATTATTTTTTATTTATTACATATAATAAAATATAGTTTATTATTTATAATGTTTCAATTAATAAATATTTATAATTATTAGTTAATAAAATTTTTAAACTGAAAAAAAATCTTCAATAAGTTGAAGAAGAGACTTCGGCATCAAGTGATTGAAACTTCTGATCCAAGAGTCCATTTCAAATTCAAAACCAGTCAAATCGAAGCTTATCAAATGAGATAAAACCTAAAGTGATTTAAATCATGTGATAATCAAATAAAAAAATATATTAAAAATTCTGAAGTCAAAAATTGAACTCAAACTATAAACAACCATAACATTTAATCCAGGTGTCCGTTTGGGCTCTACCGCATTTCAATTCGAGGCATACGGCAAGATCTATTTATTTTAGGTCCAGAACCAACTATATGAGCATTTCAACCCTTTACATTTTTTCAAAAAGGCCCAAAAATCATCGGAAACTGAGGTTTTAGTTGCCGACCCCGATTTCTTAAAATTTGAAAGGTTATAGATTTTGATCAAGGTGTCCATTTGACATATATCCCATATCATATCAAATAAGATTTCATGATCTTTGATTTGACTAGTTTTAGAGCTGAAAAAGGAGTCCCAGATTAGATTTTTTGGTCATTTTAGGGTTTTCTATGTTTTCAATGGTTCTTAATGTTTTATGATATGATTAATTAATCAATTATTTATTTATTTATTTCTTATATGTTTATTTATTTAATATTTTTTTAATTATTTTTTTCATTAATTATTATTTTTAATTTATCTATTATTTTTTAATTATTATTAATTTGTTAAATTATCAATTAATTTATTGAGAAATAAATAAAAAAATTTATTTTTTTAGTTATTATTTAGTTATTTTGTACAAATTAATATTTAATTTTTTTAAATTAATTAATTAATTGTTATTTATTTATTTAATATTATTTTATTATTCATTATTTATTTATTTATTTTTTATTTATTCTCTATTAATTAATGATTAATTAATGATTAATTAAATATTAAATGTTAAATATTAAATATTTATATTATATATTAATTAATAATTAATAATTATCTATTATTTAGCATCCATAACTCCATATACATAAAATGACCAATGAAGGAATAGAAATATTGATAAAATAATAATAGAAACATGCAATATCTAAATTGCCTAAAATTACTAATGCTTGAAATAATGATATTCCAAGTTTGACCCAATGATACCCTCACTCCATCATCTTTATAAACTTATTCCAAGATTGTTTCAGATAAAGAGTCCAAGACATGTCACTCTTCCTAATCAGAATTCGAACCTATAAGGGATAATTCATCAATAAACAATGGGTGATGTAAAAAGAGTGTTATCATAAATATTCTAATTGGTAACAACATAGAGTCCGTGCATTTTCTATTTTCAAAACGTACCCATAATACATGTTTAAAATTATAATATTTAATATTGTGATATATATCCCTTTAATGAAAAAAAGTCAATGATATATCATTTTAAAAAAAACATTTCCCTTTTTCAAAACAGAAATATTTTCAAAATACCACTATAACAAATTATCATTTTTGAACCCCTTGAAACACATTTTAAAAAAATCCAAACTTTCTCAAAATAAAATTTGATAATGAAAATACAAGAAGAAATCCAACCCCCAAAAAAGAGTCAATCACAAAAAATTAAGTAAAATGTGAAAGTGTAAAATAAAAAAACTTAGATATCAAGATCATAAGCAAGAATCAATGGTTTAGATCATACCATCTTAAAATAACATAATGTAAATAATATTTTTACCATTATATAAGGCAATAAAAACATTCTTTAATTTTTTTTAAAATGAAACATGGTCCATAAAGGTATATATTTTATAAACTTGCACATAGAGGAAAATCCCAAGATCGTCAAATATTATCGACAATCTCAACACTCTTAATGACTTGGGATCTAATCAATGAAAATAAAATGTTCATAATAACCACAAATAAGAACATGGCTTGGACTAGTGTCATGATGTTAATCATCTATGGTACTACAACCAACAACAACGAAGGACTATATTTCTTGGACTTGCAGTGGGTTGATGCCCATCCATGACACCAAAACCATTATCCAAGTCTAAATGTATTGTTGGTGTGTCAAAATACAAAGGGATACTTAATCTAGACTTCAATCCAAAGATACATGGGGTTCCACAAGCTATACCTATTTTTAATCTGGTCACATTTTATTTTAAAAGGGTAATTTTTACCAACCCATTCAATCCATTCAATTTAAAAAATACCCCTTTCCTCTTAAAACTATCTTACACATTAAATACAAGGAAAAAAATTTTAAAACACCATGACATATATAATCAACCATCAAAACTGTCATCAATGAATATTTTAAACACTGAACCATTGGACTTTAGGTGTGGGTTTCATTTATTTTATTGGAATAAAACATACAATAAGTGACAACTAGGCCTCGAATCTGGAATATAATAGTATATCTTCTAATAAAACATTCTTCTATTTTCAAGGAGGTAATTTTATTTCAAAACAATTAGATATAAATATATATATGTGTATATATAACATTAATTAAATGTAAGTTAATATATATATTTTTAATTAGAAAAACACATTTAGATATGTATATATACATATGAATATAGGTATATATATACACATAATCATATAAATATTCTTATATACATATAGGAATATATGTATAGATAAATATATATTTTTGTGTTCCATTTAAATCATTATTGAAATTAGGAAACCTTTATAATTACTTTTAAAATTGAGGATGAAACCTTTACTTAAAAATAACATAAAATAAAATATCCAAAAATGATCCAGTAAAAACTCATTAAATAATTATAAAATTAAAAAACCAAGATTAACTAATAACCAACATACATTATAATATAGAAACAGATGAAAAAATATATTTAAACAAAACTTTTAACCACACCCCCTTAAGATCCATGAGAAACATGCTTGGAATTGATGAAAAAAATGTAGACATCAAATTTATTTGGAAACACATCGAAAGAATATATTAAAATATAAAACATACATAATTATTGTCTATTACCCATTAAATAATAGAAACAGATATGATTTTATAACGAAAACAGATATTGATGCAAACACTTACCCTAAATCATATGTGTACAATGAAAATATCTTGAATACATAATGAGGTGGGTACCAAGAGGGGTTAAAAAACCATAAAAACCAAACCCCTATGTAAATCAAGAACAAAACCACCCTGGTATTAGACTAGGGAGAAACATAGAAAGGGGGAGAAGAAAAAAGAAGGAATAATACATGGAAGGAGAAGGAGAAGAAAGTACCATAACATTTAAAGATCACCCATGAAATCAAGATAAACATTGCATGAATCTTGAGGATACAAAAAGGAGAGAGAGTTCCCTAAACACATCATCCATGAATTGTGTGAAGTAGTGTGATAGGTGTGTGAGGGATTTGTTTTTGGGTAAAAACAGAGATGTGAAATTTTTTAAATGATAAAAAAATTGTACATCGAACTATTTGGCCCCACGGTTGGCCAAACTATTTCCCAACTATGCATCCCATAATGGATACAACTAGGAACCTATATAATTGGTCTTCATATTTAGGTAAATCATGTAACAACCGTAAATAAAAATTCTAGTCATAGAACCCATCCGTGTTGTTGTTGTATGGTTTTCCCTAATAGCGTGATATATAGAAATTTTAAAATTTTAAATAATTTTAAAATAAAATGTCCCTGATGTCATTAAAAACAAAATAAAAAATTAAATAAATAAACTAATTATGAAATTAAGGTTGTGGGTGTGACATGACCCAACATATATCATTCAATATTAATAAATAATCAATTATAGTCTATTTTCTAAAAAGTTATATTTTCAATTTTTCAAATATGGCACGTTAAGGGTTTGGAAACACCTGAAAATGGGACCCAAGAACAAAATATTTAAAGATGACCACATAAAAAAATACCAATAAAATCATGAAAATCACATGCATGATTGGTTGAGAAATCATTAAAAACTGGTGATAAATACCATACCTTCATTTTAAAGGTCGATTCTCCCAAAAATCTCAATAAAGGCTATTAAAATTTTTGGATTTCATAATATTGTGAATTATGAAGAAGAAAAACATGGCTCTTACAATTTTTTAAAAGACAAAAAAGGGTTTTGTTAGCCTCAACAAAAAAGGGCTAATAAAAGTGTCCATTTCTAACATTAAAATGATAAATGTTGATAAAAAATCTCTTAGGAGTTCTAAATGAAATGTTGATAAATTAATGGATTTATTTGTGATAAATGAATGAACATAAAAGTTCCCTCATTAGTTCTGGAATGTTAAGCACTGATAAATCTTTCCTTTATATTCTCTATTTTAGCACTGATAATTGAAAGATTCATCAAAACTAACATTGGTGTTGAAAAATGCCTAATATATGAAAAAATTAATTAATATGTCTGATAATTATAATACCGAAGGTTTAATTGTTTAAAAAAATATGTAAGAAATATATATTAAAATTTAAAAATTAAATTTAAAATTTGCAAAAAATTACTAATTATAAAAAATAAATATTTAGAATTGGAAAATTAATCTATAGAAAAATGAATAAATAATAAAAATTATATTTAAATACAAAATATTTATAGAAAATTAGTAATTACAAATGCGTAAATAATAATTAAAAATTTAAATGAGAAAATTTAAAAAACGAATAAATTAACAAATATTAATAAAGAATAAATATTAAAAAAAGTATTTGAAAAAAATAATGAAAAAATTAATGAATACAAAAATTGAGTAAAAAGTGATGAATAAATAATATCAATTATATAGATGACAATATATAAAAATCAAAAAAAAACATTAAAAAATGAATAAATACTAAAAATGATTATATTGTAAAAATCTATAATAAATTACTAATTATATAAATGTATATATAATATAAACACTGAATATAATTAAATATTAATAATAATATTGAAAAAAAATTGAATTAAAAAATGAATTTATAGTTAATATTATTTAAATGAAAAAATATAATAAATTATATATAAATACAAAATATTTATAATATATTACCAATATAAATTGAATAATTAATCATTCTATGCATATTTAAATATATTAATATAAAAATGAAAATGAATAAATATTAAAATATTAAAATTTAATATTTTAATTTTTTTTTCAAAAATTCCTAAAGATATATTTTTAAATAACTATAAAAGATTGAAAAAATTATAAAAGTATTAAAAAATATTTAAATGAATAAATATTAATAAACGGGTGAATATTAAATATGAATAATTTAAAAAAATAAAAAATTAATAAATAATAATAAATGTATATACGTTGAAAAATATTAATAATGATTAAATATTAATATATTATTAAAAAAATAGTAGAAATTATATTTCAATAAAAAATATTTATTATAATTTATTAATTACAAAAATGTACATGTTATATAAATATATAATTTTTTATTCCTGGAATATTACGATTAATAGAATTGTAAAATGAAAAGTTTGAATTTAAATAATTATATTTAAATAGTTTAATAATTTGTACTATGTAGATATATTATTATTACATATTATTTATGTATATATTATATTCATTTTATAACAAATATAATTATTTATTTATTATATTTAAGAAATTTTTATTTATGCAAGTGAATACATATATAATTTTTGACATGTGTCATTAATTATATAAATGTATAATTATAATAATATATAATTATAGGTGTACATATAAAAATTTTTAAATTATATACTACTTAAGTATAATTATTAATTAATTTTCTTAGTATTATAAATATATATTCTATTAATTTTTATATTACTATAAATATAAGTCTTTTTTATAAATTCTTTTAATGATTTGAGGTTTCATTTTTTAAATTATTGATTTACATATATTGCTACTTTTATTCGCATATAAATATGTGTGTGTGTGTGTGTTTGGAGATCCAAATGACATGTGTGTATATGTATGAGAACTCAACACAGATATGTATATATCCAACTATATATAATGCAAAATATATTGATTTTATAGCAATTTAAATATAATATAATTTAAAATAAATTACTATTATATAAAAAATCGTATCTAAACTAATATTTGTACAAAAACATTAATAATTAATAAATATAAAAATATACCTCAGGTAAAGGGGATTATAGACCACAAATACACGTGTACCTAAGAATTCCAGTCAGACAAGCATCATTCCTCCCAATAAAGAATATCAAACACCCACTTGACATATTTTACTACATCGAGTGGCCTGAAGGATGAATTTCTATAAAATCGTATGGCTTGGGTGAGTGTGAAGTAATGGACCTTACAAGAGATAACATGAAGGACCAATTTAGCCACCTATATCATGGAATATCCCCATTCTCATTTCTTCCTACCCCTTTCCAACAATTATTTCATCATGTCACTAGTTGGGATGTCATGCCACCCCTATGAAAAAAAATCACATTGTGATACCCTCTATCAAACCATGGAAGAGAACCCCTCATCCCCATAAAAAAATATGTGTTGGAAGAGGTATGGTTTCTAGGTTCTAATGAACCCATAGAAATTTCATTCCACCTTTCTGATGATGCCTTTCACCCCACTTGCCAAGTCGAACCATGCCATCCAACTGGCCTCATTATTTTTATCACTAGATGGAATTAAACCCCTACTTCCCACATTATAATTTTGATTTTATTAAGGGATGATTGAATTATTACAACACACAAAAAAATATTTTATGATTCTAAATCCCTAACACATGTGTGTTACCACACTGCCCCGCCTTTCTGTCAAACCACGCCATCCGGCTGGTTTCACTATGATGTACTACTTCTTGATTCTGTGTAACAACATTATACAAGACCACATTATAAGACACATATTAATGTTATAAATGGGAAATGTAATCCATTATAAGGAGGAATCTATGATTTAGAGCCTAGTCTGATGCATGATTATGAGGATACTTTACTACTCATGTAATCCCCCAACAACAATTTCAAATTATATAAACTTATATAATTTAAGTATTATTATTTATAAAAATTATTCAGATATAAAAATTTGTGTTTATGTGTGAGTATATTCATGGAGAACCCAAATAAATGTGTATGTGTGTAACAGGTTAACTAAACATATATGGGTGTATTGTAACCCCTGATATTTTAGTACATGTTTTCCTCGAATTACATTAAATATATTCGACCGATTTCCCTACAAGGAACACCAAAATAAAAAAAAACCTGTATATCCTAAACCATTAAAACCTAGACATTGAATTAATCAGTGTGAATAAGAGTAATATATTTAGGAAATATTTCAATATATATATATAATGGTTATTTTTTACAAATTTACATAATTCTATATTATGTTTATGAATCTTTAGTTTTATGTCTCATAATTTTTACTAAATAAAACAATGTATATTATAGTTAAATAATTATTTTTAATGAAATATTCATTTTATTTCCCAATTCTATCTTAATTATTATTGTATCAAAATTTTTATTATAATATGTAGTATTTAATGAAATTTATTTTCCTATAAAAAAGTTTGTCATTGTGTCTTATGATTTCATTTTAAAGTTAAAATAAAAGATTCAAGAAATTTAATTTTTAAAAATAAAATTCATTTTTAGAATTATAATATCAATATCAGTTTAGGTTGGATCTTTTTGTGTTTTTTTATTTTTTTAAAGTGAGTAATGAAAAATATTCTTTTTATAAAAAAACATGCCTTTAATGACATTGTTAGTATATAAGTATGAATTGGAAGCACTTGATTTTATTTTATAAGTCCAATTATGTATAATATAATTATAAATATATATATATTAAAAAAATCAATATAGAAAACTTTTTTACTTTATAACATAAGTTATGTTTTTCAAAAAATTGTTTTCAATACATTAAACATTTAGTAAAGTAGAATTAATTTTTATCGATTTTATAAATTTTACCAAATTAAAAGAATTTAAAAATTTCAGTCATTTCTTCCCAATAATTTAATATAGAATATTTTATTATTTAGTAAAAAGGATAAGTTGACATAGGTAAAAACAAGTTAGCATTGTAAAATCTAAAATGGTGAAATTAGAAAATATAATTTTAATGAGTAGATAACGTGTTAAAAACATGTGTGGGAATGGATGGTTGAAGAATAAAATAAAATTACATATTATTCTATATAGTAATTGTCAATTTTGGGTTTACTTTGTTTCGGAGTGACTTCCAATTATTAATTTTTTTGGTATTTAAAAAAATATCATGCTTATTCACTTATATAGGGTGAACTCTCCTCCCCACTTACCCTCATACCAAAAACCAATTATTTGGGCCTAGAAACATCCAAAAAATATTATATACATTCCTATCCACACTCAAGAGAAAATTTTCATCTCAAAATGACATCCCTCAAGGTCTTTATGAAAACCCTGCTTTTTATTACAACTTAAACATGCTTTATTACATAAAACTTCACTTGATACAATAAAGAAGATCGGGAGGTTTAGTGTCTTTGGGGCTTAGGATCATTACATAAAAACTTTAAACTTGAAATACAACATCCTTATTGAAAACTTACTTTACATGACCACTACATTCCTTCGTACTTAGCATTGCATGGGATAACCTGAGGACATGCATAAGAAAAGGGTGAGCTATAAAGCCCAGTAAGGGAGTATATAATGAATAACATGAGGAGTACAATACATGTTAGGCAATAGGCATATCAATAGAGCATAAGAGAGACATGAACATAAAGGCATGATAAAGCATGATAATCATAACATGGAAATGTGGCAACAACACTTAACATTGAATTAGCATGAGCCAAGGCTCATTGCACATGGAGCATGAGTAAACCCTCATTTCACTTGAAGCACGAGTAAACCCTCGTTGCACTTGAATTAGCATGAGTAAACACTCATTGCACAGGACGTATCACGATACTATACTTTACCCAATGCATTGGAGCGCTATCAGGGCACACCCTTCGTAAACATTTCATTTCATGCATAAGTGTGCCACATGGATCATAAAACATGGATTCATAAAACATAATAATTTATTCCACGATAAAGGAATGTGGAATTCATACATGAAACTTTAAAATCAATAAGTAAATGTGCATAAAGGTGAATAACCTTGATGGAGAAATGGGCATGGTATTCACTACACAATGATATTGGCTTAGAAAATTGGTGTGATTTTGGCAGCGTAATGGCGTGACATAAGAATTCATAAAAAAAAGGCTGATGAGAGAGAAAGGGGTTCCTCATAATATTTACATGTAATGGAAAGTAATAAGGTCATATAGATACATGTCCCAACAATTGAAAAGGAATTTAGATTCATGATACAAAAGTATTGCTTGAATATAAAAGAGGAGAAAAAGGTTCCTTTCGGAATTTCGGCATAGTAACGGGTGTACATGGGAGGCATTTAATGAGAGAGAAAGGGGTCTCCCATCATTCAAACAATACGAGGGAAGTATGGGAGAGGTGCGAAACCATACCCCAACATTCATAAATGAAATTAAAAGGGAAATACAACTTAAAGAAAATTGACAAAAATGAGAAAGGAAGAAAAACCCTTACTTGGAAGTGTGCTTCCAAAGTCTAGAGAGAGGCTTGTGAGAGGCTTCTTGGGAGCTTGGGGCACCTTGAGAGGATTATAGAGAGAGTAGGGCAGAGGTTGGACGAACTTCAAGGGCTTTGGGTGAGGAGGAAGTGGGAGCTTGGGTGGGTTTATATAGGAAAGGTGAGAGAATTCTTTATTATTTAGGTTTGGGACCCCTTATATTAAAATAATCCAAACCACAAACCATCCCATGGTATTTGCCCATGGTTTCTGGAAAAGGAAAGAGGAAAACAATATTTTACAAGGCCAAGGTCCGAACTTATTAAAAAATTAGGGTTGCTTATGTGGAGGTGAGTCACACTCCCATGGAAATTAATTTAAAAAGGCAAAGTGTTGAATAAGTTTTGAGGGCTCCATTAATGCTTTGAAAAGTGAGTCAAACAAACCCAAAACCTCATTATTTTAATGATAAAACACATATTGGCCGAACATAAGGATTATGGTATTTTATTACATCACCATTGGGTCATTATGATGTCATAAAACACATTATATATTTAAATGGTATTTAATTTTTACCCAAAAAATTTACTGTCTCAGAAAATTATGAAAAATTCACCGTTGGATAATTTCGACGTCCTGATTCCAAAAATAATATTTATTTTATCTAAATAATTTTCTAAATATTTGAATTTTCACTTTTAAAATAAAAACCGACATTTATAAAATATTCACGGGTTTTGACAGAAATGGCTTTCAAACCTTAATAAAAATTTTAATTGCATTCATAAAATTATAAGATCATTTATATTTAATAAAAATTAATTTAATATTAATAATAATATTTTATTAAAATATTATTTAATTCAAAAATCCTTTAATTTAATAAAATATAATTCTTAATTAAATAATAACTAAAAACATCATTTGTACTTTAAAAACTAATTACAATGCATCAAAAATGACTAGAAATTATATTCATTATTATATAAAAAAAATAATGTACATGAACATGGTGCTACTTATTTGTTACATAACCCCTTAAAATAGCCACATAAGACCTAAGGGTAAGGTGTGCGATGGTGAAAGACTCTTGGGGTTTCTCGGATAACATTGCTCGAGTGGTAATCTCTATCAACTTCCATTTTTCCCGTAGACGATCACGTTCGAGCTTGACTTGATGAAGCTCAGCTTGGGCTTGGTCAAGGGCAAAGCCCAAAGACGCCACCTCCTTTCCGAGCTCCGACAAATGGGCTTCGTAAGGGGCAATTCTACTGGATGAGGCCATCGCTTCCTTTGTCTGAGTAGAAAATTGGTTCGTTAAAGCCTTATATCTAAACTACCCAGATGATCACTGTTCAACGGCTATAAAAGTAACGGTCACAAATCTTAACGTTAAACTAAAGAAGTTGACATCTTATAAAAACATAAAGAAACATTTAAATGGATCAAGAGGGATTTTCCATTAATGAAATTTTTGGGTCGTTACAACATTCCCCCCTTAAGAAATTTCGCCCTCGAAATTTTCCTTTTCCCACACTAAAACAAATGTGGGTAACTTAGATTCATCATATCCTCCGACTCCCAAGTTGCTTCTTCAAACTTGTGGTTTCTCCACAACACCTTGACGAGGGGCATTTTCTTATTTCGTAGAACATTTTCTCTACGATCTAAGATCTTCACTGGTTGCTCCTCATAAGAAAGATCGTCTTCTAATTGTACCACCTCGGAAGAGAGTACATGTGAAGGGTCTGGTATGTACTTCCTTAAGAGGGATATATGGAAGACATCATGCACCTTGTCCATAGTAGGTGGAAGTGCTAGTCGATAGGCCACAGCCCCAACACGATCAAGAATCTCGAATGGGCCGATGTACCTTGGACTTAACTTCCCTTTCTTTCCAAACCTCATGACCTTCTTCCATGGAGATATGCGTAAAAACACCATATCTCTGACTTTAAACTCAAGGTCTCGTCGACGATTATCTGCATAACTCTTCTGTCGACTTTGGGCTGCCTTGATATGCTGTTGAATGGTTTTCACCTTCTCCACCATTTCTTCGACCATTTCTGGTCCAAGCAGCTTACGTTCACCGACCTCATCCCAACATGCCGGTGTTCTACACCTTTTCCCATACAGGGCTTCATATGGTGCCATTTGGATGCTCGAGTGGAAACTATTATTATAAGAGAACTCAACTAGAGGAAGATGTTGATCCCATCCTCCTTTAAAGTCCATTGAGCACGCTCTCAACATATCCTCAAGTGTTTGGATAGTCCGCTCGGATTGGCCATCAGTTTGAGGATGATAGGCCGTACTGAAGTTCAGTTCAGTATTCAGAGCATGTTGAAGACTCTTCCAAAACTTAGAGGTAAATCTTGGATCTCGGTCAGACACAATAGATAGTGGTACTCCATGCAACCGTACCACTTCCCTGATATATATTCGTGCCAGTTGATCCAAAGAGAAATCCTCTCGAATAGCAATGAAGTGTGCAGTCTTTGTAAGACGATCCACAATAACCCAGATTGCATTGTTGCTTTTGGATGTCCTTGGAAGTCCAGTGACGAAGTCCATGGTGATGTTCTCCCATTTCTATTCTGGTATGGGCAATGGTTGCATCATCCCCTTAGACTTCTGCCTCTCTGCCTTCACTTGCTGACACACCAGGCACTTTGATGTATATTCGGAGATCTCCTTCTTCATATTATCCCACCAAAAGTTTTCTCGGAGATCTCGATACATCTTTGTGCTCCCTGGGTGAATAGAGAAATTTGAACTATGTGCATCATCCAAAAGTTCCTTCTTCAGCTCCGAACTTGATGGGACACATAGTCTTTTCCCAAACCGCACAATTCCTTCTTCATTAACATTAAACTATAAGGATTTTCCCTTTTTGATAGCTTCCACTTTGTCTTGGATTCTCGCAACATCCTTTTGAGCATCCTTTAACCTTTCCAAAAGAGATGGTTGAGCAATCATTTGTGAAAGGATTGATGATGTTCCCTTCTTTATGATTCCCACGTCCATCTTCATCATGTCTAAGAAGATTGGATCCTTCTCAATTCTCATCATTGATAGAATTGCTGGATCCTTTCTACTTAGGGCATCCGCCACCTTGTTCGCCTTCCCAGGGTGGTAATGTATTGAACAGTCATAATCCTTTATGAGCTCTATCCATATTCTCTGGCGCATATTAAGCTCTTTCTGTTTGAATATATATTTAAGACTCTTGTGGTCAGTATATATCTCACATTTCTCTCCATAGAGATAATGCCGCCAGATTTTCAAGGCAAAGATTACCGCCGCCAACTCCAGATCATGCGTTGGATAGTTTCGCTCATGGATTTTCAACTGTCTTGAGGCATATGATATCACTTTATCATTCTGCATCAGCACACATCCTAAGCCCTTCTTCGAAGCATCACTGAATAGCACAAAAAGCTCCCCACTTGTGGGTAAAGTGAGCACAGGTGCAGTGATAAGCCTCCTTTTCAACTCCTTGAAGCTTTCTTCGCATTCATCACTCCAAGAAAACTTTACTCCCTTTCGAGTTAGCTTGGTAAGAGGGTTGGACAATCGTGAGAAATTTCTCACAAATCGTCGATAATATCCAGCTAACCCCAAGAAGCTATGGATATCAGTTACCGATGTTGGCCTCGACCATCCCTCAATTGCATCAGTTTTGGAGGGGTCCACAGATATCCCATTGCTTGTGATGATATGGCCCAAGAATGAGACCTCCTTCAACCAGAACTCACACTTGCTGTACTTGGCATAGAGCTTCTCCTTGCGCAAAGTCTCCAGTACAGTTCTTAAATTCTCCTCATGGTCCTCCTTGGTTTTGGAGTATATTTGAATATCATCTATAAAGACTACCACAAATTTATCTAGGTAATCTCTAAAGACTCTATTCATCAAGTCCATGAATATTGCTGGAGCATTGGTGAGTCCAAAAGGCATTACTATGAATTCATAGTGCCCGTACCTTGTACGAAAAGCAGTCTTGGGGATATCTTCCTTCTTCACCCTTACTTGATAATATCCCGACCGCAAGTCGACCTTGGAGAAGTATTGTGCTCCACGCAGCTGATCAAACAAGTCATCGATTCTTGGGAGAGGATACTTGTTCTTTATCGTGATTTTGTTAAGTTCACGATAATCGATGCAAAGCCGCATTGACCCATCCTTCTTCTTGACGAAGAGGACTGGTGCACCCCATGGTGATGCACTTGGGCGTATAAACCCTTTATCCAGATTCTCCTGTAGTTGTTTCTTCAGTTCTTCAATCTCAACCACAGCCATTCTATATGGAGTCTTGGATATTGGTAGCGCCCCAGGTATAAGTTCAATTGAGAACTCAACATCTCTTCTTGGAGGAAGACCAGGAAGTTCCTCGGGAAATACTTCAGCGAATTCCCTCACAATAGGCATTTCTTCAAGGGTGGTTTCTTCCTTGGACTCAATCATCTGAGCCAGATATGCGTGCTCATAAGGCAGTAATATCCATGCTTGAGATGATGGAGCTAAAGGAGATTCATCTTCCTCCTGACACTTGTAAAGAATCGGGGGTCGATTCTCCATATGGAGTGTGATTTCCCTCTCCCGAAAATTTATGTTGGCTCTATATAAGGAAAGCCAATCCATGCCAAGAATTGCATCAAATTCCACCAAAGGGAGTATGACGAGGTTCTCCGGGAAATTCAATCCACAGATTATAACAGGGGAGGACTTATACTCATGGGATGCAATGATTGCCCCATTTTCCGTACTCACCGACATCTTTACTTCCATGATTTGTGGTGGTGCAGGGATTATTCTACTAAACTTTTGAGATATAAAAGAATGCGTAGAACCTGAATCAAAAAGTATGTTCGCTATTCTTGAATGAATAACTAGCGTACCTGTCACCACTTCGTTGTTGGGGTTCACCTCGGCAGAAGTGATGGCAAAAGCTCTTCCTTGCTGTCTTGGATGTTGTTGATTGCCTCCGATAACCCCTGGATTAGGGCATTGATTCACAAAATGACCCGGTTCTTTGCATTTGAATCATTGAACAACGCGTTGAGGTTCGAACGGAGCGTTCCTCCCCTCCGTCGCAGCCGCGGGTCCTTCTTGCTGATAGTTAACAGCTAGGTGCCCTTCTCTTCCACACTTGAAGCATTTTCTTGTCCCCCTAAGGCAATTTCCAGGGTGCTTCTTTCCACACATTTGGCAAGTGGGGTGCTGGAATTTCTTAGCGCCGTTGGATTTATCCATCGGACCACCAGCATTGAAGTCCACCTTCCGCTTCTTGTCCCCATGATACCCCTGTGATTCTCCGATCTCCATTTCAACCTTGAGGGCACATCGGACAATTTCCTCATAGCTGTCGATGTCACGGATCGCTAATGCTTTCCGTAAGCTAGGCTTCAGCCCACCAAAGAAGCGGTCAACCTTGCATTCGGGGGTAACGACAAAGCCAGAAGCGTATCGTGCAAGCCTTGTGAAGTTTTCCTCGTACGCTCCCACAGATTCCTCATCTTTCTGCTTGAGGGAAAGGAAGTCCCTTTCCATCTTAAGACGGAGGGTGCGTGGAAAATATTTATCGAAAAACATCTTCCGGAATACCTTCCATTCCAAAGCCTCGATCTCCTCCTCAGGCTTCGTATTTTTGATCAACGTCCACCATTGATCAGCTTCACCCTCCATACGATAAGCCGCCAGGAGAACCTTCTCTTTTTCAGAGCATTGGAGGATGGAGAATATCTTTTCAATGGAGTTGATCCATTGTTCAGCAATCGTGGGATCGGATGATCCACTAAAAGTAGGAGGCCTTTGTCTCATGAAGCTTTCAATAGCGACTTGTTCTTTCTTAGGGGGGGTTGAACGTTCCTCTTGACCAGTGTTTCTATTCAAAACATGAGTTAGCTGAGAGAGAAGCGTAACAAAGTTCGCGATTCCCGCTCCCATTGGATTGGGCATCTCATAAGTACAATCATCACACTGATCTTCACAAGGGTTGTTAGCCCGAGTTCTCCTATTACCGGCCATTGGCTGGAATAAACGGAAAGTTAGGGGTAACACATAAAGGGTAATCCAAAGACAAAAGTTGATGACTTATAAATAAACTTTAATCTCTTTAACTCATGAGTATATAGGATTCAATCCAGGCTTTTCATGATCTTCCTTCTAACATATATTCTTAGGGGCATTTTTCCCTTAATAAGGGTTCATACTAAGATTGTGAATTTATCAAAACATATCCCATGTGAGTGTCGTAACCAAGAGTGCAGCAAGGCCCGTTGTCGTGCACCAGTTTCCCGTTCGAGTCTAGCTCAAAGCGGTGTTTTCGGGTTTTACCCCTAGGATACATCTGTGCCAGAGCCGCCTCTACCTGCTCGTATCGAGACAGGGATGTATTTGTTTGATAAAACAATTACTTAGTATTTACCAAAACATAGGGATGTTTTTATTATGCTTAGTCTTGTATCTAAGGCTTTACTAGGGTTTCCTAATCCCAAAAATAACTAAACCTATCCTCTGATACCAACTATGACAACCCTGATTTTTATTACAACTTAAACATGCTTTATTACATAAAACTTCACTTGATACAACAAAGAAGATCGAGAGGTTTAGTGTCTTTGGGGCTTAGGATCATTACATAAAAACTTTAAACTTGAAATACAACATCCTTATTGAAAACTTCCTTTACATGACCACTACATTCCTTCGTACTTAGCATTGCATGGGATAACCTGAGGACATGCATAAGAAAAGGGTGAGCTATAAAGCCCATTAAGGGAGTACATAATGAATAACACGAGGAGTACAATACATCTTAGGCAATAGGCATATCAATAGAGCATAAGAGAGACATGAACATAAAGGCATGATAAAGCATGATAATCATAACATGGAAATGTGGCAACAACACTTAACATTGAATTAGCATGAGCCAAGGCTCATTGCACATGGAGCATGAGTAAACCCTCATTGCACTTGAAGCACGAGTAAACCCTCATTGCACTTGAATTAGCATGAGTAAACACTCATTGCACATGACGTATCATGATACTATACTTTACCCAATGCATTGGAGCGCTATCAGGGCGCACCCTTCGTAAACATTTCATTTCATGCATAAGTGTGCCACATGGATCATAGAACATGGATTCATAAAACATAATCATTTATTCCACGATAAAGGAATGTGGAATTCATACATGAAACGTTAAAATCAATAAGTAAATGTGCATAAAGGTGAATACCCTTGATGGAGAAATGGGCATGGTATTCACTACACAATGATATTGGCTTAGAAAATTGGTGTGATTTTGGCAGCGTAATGGCGTGACATAAGAATTCATAAAAAAAAGGCTGATGAGAGAGAAAGGGGTTCCTCATCATATTTACATGTAATGGACAGTAATAAGGTCATATAGATACATGTCCCAACAATTGAAAAGGAATTTAGATTCATGATACAAAAGTATTGCTTGAATATAAAAGAGGAGAAAAAGGTTCCTTTCGGAATTTCAGCATAGTAACGGGTGTACATGGGAGGCATTTAATGAGAGAGAAAGGGGTATCCCATCATTCAAACAATACGAGGGCAGTATGGGAGAGGTGCGAAACCATACCCCAACATTCATAAATGAAATTAAAAGGGAAATACAACTAAAAGAAAATTGACAAAAATGAGAAAGGAAGAAAAACCCTTACTTGGAAGTGTGCTTCCAAAGGCTAGAGAGAGGCTTGTGAGAGGCTTCTTGGGAGCTTGGGGCACCTTGAGAGGATTATAGAGCGAGTAGGGCAGAGGTTGGACGAACTTCAAGGGCTTTGGGTGAGGAGGAAGTGGGAGATTGGGTGGGTTTATATAGGAAAGGTGAGAGAATTCTTTATTATTTAGGTTTGGGACCCCTTATATTAAAATAATCCAAACCACAAACCATCCCATGGTATTTTCCCATGGTTTCTGGAAAAGGAAAGAGGAAAACAATATTTTACAAGGCCAAGGTCCGAACTTATTAAAAAATTAGGGTTGCTTATGTGGAGGTGAGTCACACTCCCATGGAAATTAATTTAAAAAGGCAAAGTGTTGAATAAGTCTTGAGGGCTCCATTAATGCTTTGAAAAGTGGGTCAAACAAACCCAAAACCTCATTATTTTAATGATAAAACACATATTGGCCGAACATAAGGATTATGGTATTTTATTACATCACCATTGGGTCATTATGATGTCATAAAACACATTATATATTTAAATGGTATTTAATTTTTACCCAAAAAATTGACTGTCTCAGAAAATTATGAAAAATTCACCGTTGGATAATTTCAACGTCCTGATTCCAAAAATAGTATTTATTTTATCTAAATAATTTTCTAAATATGTGAATTTTCACTTTTAAAATAAAAACCGACATTTATAAAATATTCACGGGTTTTGACAGAAATGGCTTTCAAACCTTAATAAAAATTTTAATTGCATTCATAAAATTATAAGATCATTTATATTTAATAAAAATTAATTTAATATTAATAATAATATTTTATTAAAATAATATTTAATTCAAAAATCCTTTAATTTAATAAAATATAATTCTTAATTAAATAATAACTAAAAACATCATTTGTACTTTAAAAACTAATTTCAATGCATCAAAAATGACTAGAAATTATATTCATTATTATATAAAAAAATAATGTACATGAACATGGTGCTACTTATTTGTTACATAAACCCTTAAAATAGCCGCATAAGACCTAAGGGTAAGGTGTGCGATGGTGACAGACTCTTGGGGTTGCTCGGATAACATTTCTCGAGTGGTAATCTCTATCAACTTCCATTTTTCCCGTAGACGATCACGTTCGAGCTTGACTTGATGAAGCTTGGCTTGGGCTTGGTCAAGGGCAAAGCCCAAAGACGCCACCTCCTTTCCGAGCTCCAACAAATGGGCTTCGTAAGGGGCAATTCTACTGGATGAGGCCATCGCTTCCTTTGTCTGAGTAGAAAATTGGTTCGTTAAAGCCTTATATTTAAACTACCCAGATGATCACTGTTAAACGGCTATAAAAGTAACGGTCACAAATCTTAAAGTTAAACTAAAGAAGTTGACATCTTATAAAAACATAAAGAAACATTTAAATGGATCAAGAGGGATTTTCCATTAATGAAATTTTTGGGTCGTTACAGTCTTAACCCCTTTTCAATAGAGATAATCAAAGAAGTGAGGTATAATATTCTAATATCCCATTAAAAAAGTCTATTTCATAAAGTGAACTTCTTCTTCATAAAATTAAATTAAAACTTATTAAAGTGAAATAATAATAATAATTAATATAATATTTTTTTTATTTTAATTATGATATAAGAGTTAACCACTATTTTTTTCATTATGAAAAATGAAAACGTTAATCGTGCATGCGTGCATACCACCATCACTATAAAGTGGTGTTTTTCCATAATTTTTTAAAATGGATTATTTAAAACAAGAAATTTAATATATAATTATTATATCTATATCTTATTTATGATTCATAAATTATAATCCATATTTATCCTCTCTTCTTTTCTAATGAAAATGAAAGCACCATCCATGCATATGTGCATATTACCTTTTTATTAAGGGTGTGTTACATTTTTTATTAAATCCATTGATGGATGGGTTTATGATTGGGTATAAAGGATAAATATTATTATCATGTAATTATTTACGTTCTAGAAAGTAAAATTTATCAACGTATTGATGGAATAAACAATAAAAAACCATTATGAAATTAACTATCTTAAAGTAAGTAGTCTAAGAGGATAGAGGTGTTTTTATTATAAGTAATTGATATATATAAATTATATTATACTTATTATTCATTAAAATATTTATATTTCGCCCTAATAAAAATTATATATGATCATTATGCTTATGGTGTAATGATATTACAACATAACCACTTTATAACCATCAATTAAATTACTATATGTTTTAATATGGATTGGCATGACCACCCACATAAACAATTCAATAGAAAAATTGTTAGATGACTATGATAACTTAAAAAAAATATTGTTTGAGTGGAAATTAAAATAATTTGTTCATTTAATAGAAACATTTAAATTAAACCCATTGATTATAATACTACTTTTTATTTGTTAACAATCACCGAATCTTTCTCTTCATCGATTTCTCCTTCAAGGAACGTAGATGAAACTATCATAGAATTAAATTAATTTTTAAAATAATTATAAAGAATAAATTAAATTAACCTTATTGTTATATTAATTATGTAATTTATTAGAATAATTAACAATTAAATTGCTTTTATGAAGCTAGTTTAAAACGATCAACATTACACCCACCCAACATTTAAATTTGGTAAAAACAAACAAATATACATGTAGAGAAAAAACATAATCAAGGGTTGTAAGAGGTAATAATTATGAGTATTCTTATAAAATAAGTAATTAAAATATTTTTTTATAGGATGTTAGAGTTCGTTCGAGGAAACCAATATTATAGGTAAGGGTTTCATTCTCAATCACCCATTATTGAGGAATGCATTGACATTATGCACCAATATTATTTTTTATGGAGTAACTACTGACCCATGAATTATAATATCATAAACTATTTTTTAAATTGTAATATTAACTTCCTTTAATTATTTACTTTTCTTGGTCAATGATTTATATCATCCCTTAAATATTATGGTTTTTTGAAAACTGAACCAAATTTATTGAGTTATAATTTTTCTACATGAGCTTCATGATTAATTTAATATGGTATATCCTATTTCTATCTTATAAGACAAATTTTGATTCACATAGTTATTATTCATGAGTTTACTTCCTTTTTTAACATGAAATTATGTTAATAATAATTCTCATCATCTTAAATGATAGTTTCCCTTCTTTATCCACAATTTTTTCACCACCAATGTTCTCAATTTTAATTAGAAAACTTATTATGTGTTATCTCATTTGAATTTAATATTTACTTTATCTTAATTTCGAAATAAAGTTTTAAAATTATTTTTAATATGTGGGATTTCTGATAAATTTATTTTAAAATATTAAAATGGTTTTCCTTCCATGATTATTTTTTTGATCATTTATTCCACCCACATTACTGGTCATTTACATATTCTGTTTTTTATATCCATTTTAGGAAATATTATTGTCATTAAAATATTCTATTTTTAATATATTTCACTTAAATTCATATCTATTTCAATATACTTTTCATTTTTGGGGTTATTCATGTTTTTGGTTCCCACTATAAACCCTATATTTTAGTAAACCCGGTTTAAGAAAACATTATTTTTTTTCTAATATCAGGTCAAGCACCATCATTATAAATTTTTTTAAAAAAATTAAGTGATTATAAAAACACTCATTATTATATGAAGAAACCTCATTGTTCTATTTTGGATTTTTTAGAAAATAATATTCTTATTAATTCCTTTAAAAGTTCTCTAACTTATTTCATATGGCATCACCTAAGTAGTTCATTTTTATAATTTGTTTTCCATATCATTATCCAAAATTTTATACATTGGAATTTCAGGCTTTATACAAATTTACCTTTTTTAGTTATGAAATCCTAAAATAATAATTCCTTCTTATTTTGGGAATCTTTATTATTTATCCTTTAGTTAGGCCTCGAATAAAAATTAACAAACACACACACTTTTTATATATTTGATAAATATGATTGTTTATGCATGGATTATTTTAGTTATGTGGAAGAAAAATGTATGATTTTCCTTATTTGATGGGTGGGAAAATGTTATATATCCCACTTATTAATTGGTTAAATAGTTATATCTCATGATATGTTTTGTGTGGAATTTGTCTATGAACTTTATACACTCTAGGACTTTGTAAACTATGTTGATAGGAATAGAGAGTAAACTTAATAAACATTGGGACTCTATCCACTATGATAGTCTTTACACCAAACCTTTACCTTTGCTTATGATGTAATGTATTACGCTGTTATAACTTATTCATTGATTATAAGAAATTATTATATAAAATCATTACATTATGTTTTAATTATTATAATCATCCCATTAATTTGGCATGAATTCTATATTTTATGTTCATGTTCCTTATTTGAATTCCCATTTATATATTTTTATATTATTTACACTTATAATCTTTGGTTTTTATTTCTCAAGTTATCCCTTATTGTTCATTTCAAATCACCCCTTATGATGTTTCTAATTTTCCAGGATATGATGAAAATTATTAAACATGATATGTCTAACATGATTGCTTATCTGGAGAATTTTTTGGAGATGTTGAAGATTTATTATGGATTAATTATTTTCTAATATAGTGGAAAAACTATTCTTTTATGAAAATAACATGGATTTTATTAGTCAATTTGTTGTTAAATACTCTAAAACTATATATCTAAAAGGTATTGGAAATTCATGTACTGAAGTTATTTCATCAAATCATCTAATTTCTGTATTTTTAGGTTTTAGCTATCATAGTATTTATTAGAGTAGGTTTTAGATAAATTTAGAGGATATGATGATTGTTAAGGATAATTTAAGGGATGAAAAGATGAGATTGATTGTAATTTCAAAGTTATAGATAAGAATTTAAGATGGTATAGGTAATATAGAATATTTTTGGAATTAGGATGAGGTAGAATGAATAAAAGCCCTTCGGATTGGTCTAATTGTAGGATAACGTAATGGAATTTTGGTATGTTTTTAGTATGTGGTTTTTATAACAATAAAATATATATATTGATACTACAAGTGAATGTAAGCAGAAACATAGTTGTTATTTGGTGTAATAACCCTACAAACAGACGATTGGTTGTTAACACAAACATCACCTGGTGCACATCAAAGAGGCCAAACTGCACACCTGGTTTGACACAACTTCAGTAGATATTCTTAGGTTAATCAAATTCTCTTTACAAATGACTATAATGGATTGATTTACTAGCTATTTAAGGGATTTAGTTATGAATAATGAAATAACTCAACATAGTGTAATATAGATTTAATGGATAATGATATAGGTGGAACTAAGTTTGAGACATGTTGAAGTAAAATAACTATTGGTTAACATTATAGTATCATATAATTGGACATCTTGAGGTTAAATTTTTCCACAACTATTTATGATTAAAATATTATAATGTCAACTATACATCTCTCATGTCATCCAATTTTTTATTAAAGGATAGAACTATAATTAACCAAGGATTTTAGGAAAAAATAAGGGATTACCTCAATGAAAAACCCATCATAATGAGATATAGAGAAATAAACTTGTGATTATTCCAAACTAGATATCATGAAATTTAGTTTACAATGTGGATAGATCCATAGTACCAAACACAATAATGAAAATAAGTATATAGTCTCATATAAATTAACAATAAAATGATAATTAAGAAAGAATATTAAATTCCTTACATGTCAACAATAAGGAAAGAAGATTGGGGAAAAAATCCTTATAGGGATGCGTATATGATATAGGTATGGGGATGAATGATATAAAACTCAATAGGTTGAGGGAAATATAAAAGATATGAAAATAAATTGCTTCAAATATAAGTAAATAAGACATTGGGAAATTTAAGTTCCTAATCAAAGCTCTATTGAGGAAAATTGGAACCAATAGCCACTTTGACCATGGGAACAAGGAAAATCTTATGCAACCGGTTTTATTGAACTAGAAATAAATTTTATTGTGTATTTGATAAATAATGAAAGGTTTATCATATTATATATTTAATTAATAATAAAAACTTTTATGGGTACAATGATTATTTCTATTGTATAATTATTTTCATCAAGGTTTTTGGAAGTTTCTTCTTATGGATTTATTTATTGTTAACATATTAGGATTGTATTTGGGATATGATATCTATTTTTCTTAAGGGATCATCTCAAATTTTATATATGGAAATCTCACTTCATGTCCTAAATAAACCCTTGATTAGCTACCATTTTATCTTTAATTTGGATATTTTTATAGAAATTACTTCCATATTATAATTTTCAAATTTTAGAGGATACAATTTATTTAGGGGAGGGATTTAATGACCTAGGATTTTAATATTATTTTTTCCTATAATTAATTCAAATATATATAATTACTTATTCCACATGTTATACAAAACTGAAATAAAACTATAAAAATTTTAGACCGTTAAAACAAATACATCATGTTATTAGGTTTTTATAAGAGTAACCGAATTATGAAAGATGAAAACATGATTTTGTATTTATAAATATATCTAATTAAAAAAATATATTTAATTAATTGTTGTGTTAAAAAATCTATATTTTTATGCGCTTTACAATTTTCAAAGAAAATTAGTTATCTATTAATTAAATGATAATTTTAATAAAATATATTATTTACTAATTAATTCAAGATTTATTAGTTTAATATAAATATGAGGCATGAGAATAGCTAGTATATTAATGAAATTTTGTTTTCTATAAAAGCAGTTTCTCATTATTATTTTAAATTTTATTTAAAATTAAAAATATTATATTATTTGAATTAAATTTGGAAAACTAATTTTTTTGTTTCTATTTATATTGTCAATATTATTTTTGGATGGTTTTTAGGGTTTTTTCTAAAATGATTTATTTTATAGTGAATTGTGAAAACACAAATTTTATAAATAACCTAAATTTTATGAAATTAGTAATATAACAATGAATTGTATATTTAAGAAACCTTTTTATAGGAAGAAATATGTATTCTATAAGAGGGTTTAAATATTTTTTTAAAATTGATTTAATTTAAAAACCCATACATGACAATTTTGGACTTAAGTTATATTTTTCAAAACATTTTTTAAGACATTATACATTTAGTAAAATATTTTTTTTAATAATTTCATAAATTTAACCAAATGAAAAGGATTTCAAATTTTAAATCCATATGTACAAATTATTTAAAAACATTATTTAAATTTTGGACATAAAGGATATGTTACCCTAGATAATGGTTGTTTAATATAGTAAAATCTAAAATGGTAAATGTAAAAAATATAATGGCAATGTATCAAAAACCGATTTATATTTATTTTAGGGATGGTTTTTTGTGGTCTATATCAACATTGTAACATTATACCTATATTATTTATCATTTTTGGAGCCACTTAACTTGATATTTACTTCCCATTATTGATTTTATTGTATTTACAAAAATACCATCCAATTTCACTTATAAAAGGGGCACTACTCTCCTCACTTCCCGTAAGAAAAAAAAATAATTTAGACCGAAATAAAAAAAATAATCTCCTCCACATTTATAACCACATTCAAGTGGTTATGGTCTTCTCAATACACCGTACCTCAATGGCTTAACCCCTTTGAAAAGAAGATAATCCACGAAGTGATGTATAATCTTCTAACCACTCCTCTCCCATTTAAATTTCTTTTTTGTAAACATATTATTCTTAACATTACATCACACTATCTGAAAAAAATAACATCTGTATAATTAATAAAATTTTATTTTATTATAATTATTATACTATTATTAACCACCTTTCCCAATTCTATTAAGAAATATAGAAACATGAATCGTGTGTACATGCAGACTACCACCTCCATAAAGTAACAGGTTCATTTTCTTTAACAATATTTCAAGTATTATTTAAAAAGTTAAATTATAATATATTTATGATATGAATAACTTATCTAATATTATTAAATGATAAACTATATTAATCTTCTCTCCTCTTCTATGGAAAATTAAAGCATTATCCATATGTATGCGTGGATTACCTCCTCCATGAAACAGTGTGTTCTGTTTTTCATTATAGAATTTCGTGGATGGATTTGTGAATGGGTTCGAAGGGTAAATAAGATTTTACTTTATCTATTTATGGTCTTATAAAAATTTTTAATAACCTATTAATGAAAAAACAATAAATGTTATTATAATTGAACTATTTTAAAATAATCACACTAAGAGGATCATGATATTTTTATTCTATGTAATGGATTTATATAAATATTATCCTAATTATAATTATTTCCAATTCGGATAAATCTCACATATATGAACTATATAATATCATTATTAATTTTTAATAGTGATATTACAACTTTACCACTTCTTAATGATCCATTAAATTACAATATGTTTTTGTTTGGGGTCAGTTTGAAGACCAACTTAAACAGTAAAATAAAATAATGTCATGGATAAATTTGAGACCTCTAATAATTGTAATATATGAAAAAAAATGAGTAAATAATAACTTAATATTGTTTTTAAGGGTGATATTAATATTAAACTCGTTAATTAAGATACCACCATTCATTTCTTTAGAATCACTGAATACAACCCATCCCCAATTTCACGTTCAAGGATCGTAGCCAAAAATTCCAGAGAAATAAGTTATTTATTTATTAATAATATTAATTTATAGATGAGACTACCCTGAATTTTCAATTAATGATGAAATTTGGTAATACCAATAATAATGACACCACTATAATGAAACTATTTGAATACTATCAAGACCACTAACACCCCAAATTGAAAATAGGTAAAAAATAAATAATATAAATGAAAAGAACAAATATAAATAAAATTTATAAATGGAAAAAGATATGATTACGATTGTGAAGTAAGTAATTAATATTTTCTTTATACAGGTGAATAATGTTCAGTAAAGAAAACCGATATAAATGGTATGGGTTTTTGCCTCAATCACCCTTCATTGAGGCATGAGTGTATACGATACACAAACATTCATTTATATTGTAGAATTACTTAACCATTGAATTATAATATCATATAATATTTTCAAACATTGAAAATTTAATTCCTTTTAGGATATTCCTTTCATTGAGATGTGACGAGTATCTTCCCTAAAATATATGGGTATTTTTATAACTAAATCTGATTTCTTTGGTAGTATTGTTTCTCCTTGATATTCATATATTATTGCACCTAGAATATACTATTTTTATCATGGGAGAAAAAAATAATCAAATATTTCTTATTTATGAGTTCCTATTCCTTCGTGAAAATGAAACTATGTTATGAATAATTCCTATCATCATAAACAAGGGTTTCCCTTCATTTTCCACAATTTCTCTTCAAACCAATTCTCTCTCTTTTAATTGGAATGTTAATAAGGTGTTATCTAATGTTAAATTAATATTTCATTTATTAAATTTTGAAAATAATTTTTTTAATCCTTTTTACATTTTGGGATTTCAAACAAATGTATTTTAAAATATTAAAATTGTTTTCTATCTAAGAGAATTTATTCTACCTTCTGTACTACCATTGTTACTGGTTAGCTACATGTTCTCTTTTTTTCTCCATTTTAAACAATTTTATTCTCATGAAAATATTCTATTTTTGTATATATTTCCCAAACATGTGAAATTAGTTAAATATAATTTTTATTTCAAGGGTTATACATGTATTTAGTTCCATTTGAAATTATGTCTTTTAAGTAAAAATGATTTAAGAGAACATTCCTTTTTCACATATCATGTCAAGAATCAACCCCATAAAATTTTCTCAAAACATATAATAGATAATAAAATATCCCATTAATTTATGGAGAACCATTTTCACATAATGATTTATAGATGCTAAAAACAATTTAATTCTTCAAAAATATCATTTACATTTTTTATAAGGAATCACCCATGCAGTTCACTTTTTTTCTTTTATATACCTTTTTGAGGAATTTTATACATAAAAATTATAAATTCAAGACGTATATTCTATTTTAAATTAGTAAAGTCCAAAATTATTTAATTACTTCTTCCTTTTGGAATCCTTTTGATTTATATTTCTGTATTCTATGGAATCATAATTACGAAATCCAATTCCTTATCATGGGGTTGATCTTGATTATGATTTATGTATGGGTTTTTTACTCATGTGGAACATATATGCATGATTTTTAATTCATGATGGATGAGACATTAACTTTATATCCCTCCAATACATTACAAAAATATTTATATACCATGAGGTTTTTATTTAATTATTATGTGACAATGTCCACTATATTTTAGGGAATTGGGAGTGAATAAAATCCACCAAGGGGCTCCTTCCACTATGATAGTCTTGATAGTGAGACCTAAATTGTGCTTATGTTGTCATAAATTATGTTGTCTCCACATATTCCATGACTCCAATATATTATGACAACATTTCCTTACGAAATGTTCCCATGCTTATGGTTATCCACTATATTGAGTATTAATTCTATTTTTTCATGTTCCTTGGTTAAATTCTCAAAACCATAATTTTATCTTATTCCCACCTATAATATTTGATTTTTATTAATTATTTTTTCCCTCACTAAGTATTTAAGATTACCTCTTCACATGTTTCATTTACCCTAGGTTTTGAAGAAAAGTATTACACATGATAAGTCTAACATGATAGCTTTTGGGGTGAATTTTTGGGATATATTGAAGACTTATTATAGATTAAGTAGTTTCTCATATAATGGGTAAAATTTCCTTTTAATATGAAAATAGATTTTATAGTTATTTATTTGTCCTAATTATCTAAAACTATAAACCTAAAATGTCTTGTGAATTTATGTAATGAAATATTTTATTTATGTCATATAATTATTGAATGGTTAGTTGGGGATGTCACATGTATATCATAATAAATAAAATGAATTATGATTTATTTATAAAATTAATAAAAATTAAATACTAATATATACAAATTATATATTAGTTAATATTTTTTTTGTAAATAATAATAACTAATAGTTATATAAATATAAGTAATATTTGTATTATACATAATAAAAAAATATAAATTGTGTTTAAATATTATTAGTTACATTTTCAAAAATATTCTTAATTATATAACTGAAAAATAGTATATTGAATTAGACCATATAGTTTTATAAAAAATGTAATTGTGTTGAATTAACATATATAATATTTTCTATAAATGATACTAATAAAATTATAAATTATAAATTTTTAATCAGTTTTATTACAAAAATATTCTATTTTTTAGTGTTATATTATGACATTGAAAAAAATATATATATTAAATTCTCATATATATATATATATGTTTATTAATATATATATATATATATATTACCTATGGTTGTTACCCCTTTATTAAAATAAAACAAAAACATGATTAGAGAGGTTCTGATAAAAATATACTGTTGTCATCCATGGAAAAAGAACATACAACCTAAATAGTATCCTTATGATAGAAGAATGTCCAAAATAACTAGACGCTGAATTTCATTACATGTTGGATTTTTCATCTAGAGTCAAAAATATTAATGCATTGATACATTCAACTACATCACCAATAACTAGATACACCGTATAGACATAATATAGGAGCATGATTTCATGTTTGAGAGCGAGTTCCCATGTTATGAATACAACCGTAGCCTCACTAGATATGTGGAAGCATTCCTCTCCTATATATTATTACCATTATAGAAGGATTCACATGGTAATCATTTTTTTATTCTATATACAATTAAGGTATTCTAGGAGTTACAACCTCCATATTCACATAAAACATATAGATTCACTCTATATTTAATATTGTTTTCATGTTTCAACAATGTTCTCTAATTGACATAATCTTCCAGAGAGTCAAGTATGTTAAAGGAATTAGAATTTCTTCCCAAATTACCTTAATCTGAATATAAAATCCCTTTAAAAGGGTGTTGAGTTGATAAGGATTCAATTACCATATTATATTCCATATTGGATATAAATTAAACAACATTTTCTTTTCTATGAAATAAAGGATCATGTTTGGTCCACTGATCCCAAACAAAAACATGCGTTGTTAAACAATCACTATTCAAAAAAGTTAACATATAAATATCATTGAAATTAGTTGAATAAAGTATACAAATCTAAATTTTAACAGTAGTATCATTGGTTTTAGCCATCTTAGAATAGTTACCATGTACACCAGCTATTGAATTATGAAGAACAGAACTCATAAGAGGAATAAAACCGTATATTGAGTTTAAAAAATCACATATCCTTAAATGATATACAATACATATATCTGATTTTATAATGTATGAGTTTATATCCTTTCCCTTATATTTAGTATATCTATAAATTTAAAATTAATTCCCAATTTTCCATTTGTAGGGAGAGGAATATGTAGATATAGTCCCTATCTGGAATAAAGGTTCAAAATCTTGGGTACTATTATATTACAAAATATTTGAGTCTTTAACAACACCCTCATTTCATTTTTTAGGTATATTAGGACGATTAAACCCCATACCCTAGACATTCCCCTTATAAGAAGATCCCCTCCAAGAATTGAATCTCACAAGAGAATCAATATTTAATTTTTTCTTTACATTATGATATTTCCAAGTGATCACCATTTGTTCCATAAATACTTTTTTATCACCCTCATATTTAACATCATGGTCATAGTATAATTGAAAATTAATAAGATTACCACCAATTTATTCCCCAATAAGTCCATATATAATCACCCCCTTACCTTTATCCTCGGTGTTAGAAACAAGCCCCACATCTGCTTAATCGGCCTAAGATCATACAAATATACCTAATAACATATTTATATATGATTTTTTTGTCCAAATTAGAATATACATATATCTATATCCCATCCAAATTAACCCTATGTTTGGAACCCATTAGATTCCTTCATAGATTGAACCAGATCAATCATATCAGTCAAGGGAATCGAGATCCCCCAACCATTTATATTCCATCAAACCCCATATTCATATTTTTTCACAATAGATTCATTAAAATTCTTCACCACATGACTATATGTGTGTGAGCTATTCTACTAACCAACCATTGTTTGATTCTAAATCTTATTCTTATGAACTGGGGCATTAGGTCCTTGGCCATCTTTCAAACCCCCATTCCCCAAAGTAGTCTACTCTAGCATCTCCCCAGGATATCCACCAACATCCTACATGTAATTATAATTATTTTGTTCCCTTTTATATAATTTCACAATATTTCATTTCTTAATATATGATTCAAATTTTAGGGATCAAAATAAATTTTCCATTGAATATTAAACAACATTTAAAGTCTCAAAAGTAATGTAAAATATTTAGAATCAGTCCTAAAAATTTATATCATAATTATGAGTAGATTGAACAAAATTCTCAATCCAAATGTTGTAGATATCAATTTCAATAATAAATATCATGAAATTTACTTATCACACTAATTATTTTCCATTTTCATTCCAATTTGAACTCTAACTATGGCTACAATGTCACAAAGAATCTTTAGATTCCAAATAATCCATGACCACCCATACATTTTGAAAAAACAAATATGAAAATGTATTATTAATATAGAATAGATAAAAACAATGAGTCCATTAATGAATAAGATAAGAATAAAGATTAATATATAATAAACCAAAATATTAATCTTTCTAGTTCACCTCATAATTTGGAAATAAGAATTAAAAGAAACAATACCCAATATTAATACACATCTAATTTTAAAAACCCCAAACCAAAGAGGCCCTAATTACAAATTCATCATCATATCTAGGTTTAAATCCATTTGGATGTATAAATTGAGCAATAAGAGAGTGATAACATACCTCTAATCTCTCAAAAAATCCATCATAATTTCCCAATATATGGGTTGCAGAATCTTTCTTGATGATTCCTCCAAAAATAAAATCCATAAAATAAAAAAATAATCAAGATGAATTCAGAGCCCCAAAACCTGAGACTAATTCCTTAAACTAAGCGTTAGACCATAAATCCAAGACATACAAATAAATATATTAATAAAAAAACATTCTTATGTTCCGAATCAATATTATGAAGATAAACTTAAGTACCCTCAAACACCCTGAGAAGGGAGGGGTGAATAAATATGTCAAATTTTCCTTTCAGTGAGTCAGATTTCATCCCCACATTGATAGGAACTTATTTAACCTGTATTGATAGAATCTTTAAAATATTAAACACCCATATATAGATATAGATATATTACACAATAGTTTTACTTGGTTCACCATTAATGGATAGTCTGAGGACTGTAAATTGACAGTGTTTTGGTCATACATGAATCCACTATGAAATACTAGATATTATAGATTATAAAATATTAGACACAGTCACTATATTCCATGCTCACTAAATTTAAACGAAATTTAGGGATACATACTACCCCCTTGGATCACTTATATCGACTCTCCCTTTCTCACTACCATGGGTGAAGACTTACTCATTTTATCAACTTGATGTTAACCTCAGTCAAATGGAAACATAAATCTATGTACCTAACTAGCACAAGACTCTGCATACACCATAGTCTTGAATTGATACTCTTGAAAGAATTATACACTTAAACCAAATTTTCAGCATTAATTTTCTTGAATCTCTCAGCCTTCAAGATTTTTTTATTAAAAATATATTTTAGCTTCCATTAATAAGGACACTTTCATGAAACTCACAGTCTCTATGAGTCTTTAAATCCTTGTGGAACTCCCAAATAACACAAAACTCTCAATTTTTGTGAAATTTTTTTTTATGAAATTCCTATTATTTGATTAAATCATAACCATTATCTTTTTCATAATTATTTTTGCAAAGAGATCCTTATTTTGGAAGAATGAACTTCTTAAAAGACCATCGTGAAATTAGAGCATTTCACCCTTTTATGTATTCTCATTATTATTGAAATGGTGTGTGGTCACCTATTTATCAGAAACAACTATTTATTATTCTTTGAATATCACCACATCATTTTCATGAACCTTTATTTTATGTTTTGGAATAATCATTTCTTCAATAAGCATTAATGAAATTGTTTCATTTATAAATAATCTTGTAGTGGTATAGAATACATTAATTACATCATGCCTCAAACATTAAAAATGAAACCACATTATTGAACCTTAAATTATTAAAAATAATAGAAAGTAGATTCCTTCTCAAAGATTCACATCTTCAGGAAACATCAATCTTCTTGAAATACATTCCTTTTTCATATCTTTAAAAATCCAGTATTGAAAAAATACCTTTCAAGAATTTTTCTCATTCCTCTTGATTTTGTTCTCCAAAAAAATTAGAATACACTAGGAAATGAAGCCACATTAAATAATAAATCCACCTACATCATAAACTAACTGATCATTAAAACTCCTTAATCAAATCAGTGAGGATTCATAAAAAAAATACAATGTGTTTCTATCTGTGAAAAACCTTGGTTCCAACATACTCACCCTTTGGGTTTTTTATCAATTTAAAAAAAATTATATAAAGCACCAGCCTCATCACAAATCATATTGGGAAAAAAATAACTCATCCTTAAATCTAAATATACATGATAATTTTTTTTTGTATAAAAAAAGAGTGAAAAATTAAAATTTCACTCCTCAAGATACCAAAAACAATGACCTATCCACCAAAACATCAAACCAAAAAATTAATTGAATTACATTCCCCCCTTTATAAATAAACCCAATTAACCTATATTGTTACTTTAGTAAATAAATAAACATACAATTAGATTGTATCTCTCTGATATCCCTATATTACATCTAAAAACACATTAAAAAATCTAAAACAAATGGGTAGAGTGGAAAAACTATAACCTCTTCAAGCAATGGGAGGTGGATGAACACTGAAGTTCAATAGATGTTTCTCAAACAACGGTGATTTCGAAGGCATAGTGGTATGTATACAACTTGATCATTAGTTCCAAAATGTTCTTTTTTAATCAGACCTTGTTCAAATTTTTCTTTGATAAAGTTATATTTGATCACAATATGTTTGCTACGAGAGTGATGAACTGGATGTTTCATAAGATCAAATGAGATCCCGTTGTCACACTGTATCACCATCAGGCATTTCACCACATCACTAATATTAGTAATTTGTTTCCTCATCCAAAAAATATGAGTGATTTTTTTCCATATAGATACTTTATATTTCTTTCACACTAAGAGATATTATTTGTTTTTTCTTGCTCAACTAGTGAACACATTTGTTTTTTATGAAGAATGTACCCCCACTTGTAGACTTTTTAACCAAATAATTTATAGCCTAGTCCGCATTAGAAAATTCTAATAATTTATTATCTATTAAATCTATAATGTAAAATCTAGAATTGAGAGTACCATGAATATATCTCATGATGTTTTTATCTTCTAAAAAAATTATCTTCCTTTGGCTTACTTTTGAAGCAATCCAATAAACATGTTGCAATGATGAAATCAATCTATGTTGCAGTAAAATATAGTATACCATTAATTATCCTATTATACAAGGTGGTATCCATATAATTATCATGATTGTGATTTCAATGTTTTTTCATAACCGTAATTATAATCGACATTGTTTTGGATTCAAGGAGGTTGAATTTTATTAGAAGATATGTTGCACACTTTTCCTGAGAAATAAAGGTCTAGTACTCCCTTTTAATAACCTATATCCACAAAAAGTACATGATTTAACTGATTGTGTACATTTCAAATTCTTATTTCATATCTGTAGAAAAAATTTCCACTAATCAATGCCTACTTCTACTATGTATAATGTCATCCATATACACAAGAACATAATTTTATATTCCTGAGAATTATTCAAATATATATTATGGTCGAAACCTTATCTTATAAGTAGTGGCTTCCTTAGATAAGAATCCAGTTAATAATAAAATGATCACGGTGCCGAAATTTGGCCATAGAGATCATTTTTTAATATATAGAGCTTTTTTTCATCATTTTAAATTATAAATCCCACTGTTTGTTCAATATAGAATTATTCCTCAATAACACCCTTTAAGGATGCTATTTTGAAATCCATATGATAAAAATTTTATCCTTTTTGAATCACAATGGTAAGTAATATCCCAATTAACTATAGTTGAACTAATGGATAAATTTTTTATTCAATATAAATTCCTCCAGTATGTGCATAACATTTACACTCAAAGAATTCCCTTTTTATAACATTTTAATGATCATTTATTTTTTGAAGATTCACTTTGTTCAAATCACATAGTGACTTTTTGTCTTCTTAACATATCATAAGTCTAGTTTATATCAATCTGATCCAATTATTCAATTAGTGCCTTATACCATGATTCATCCTTCACTTCTTCCTTAAATGATGTAGGTTCCACAATTAATACGTGGGTAGAGTGTGATTCACTCCTCATTCTCTTTATTTGTGTAGTTGTGGTCCAATCCCCAATGATATTGCATTGATCAAATTTTTCTATTCTATTTATATTGTGAGGTTCTGGTTGAGGTTTTTTCAAAATGGTTTCCTCCAATGATATTACTTAGGAATCATCTTCATTTTCAGAGATCTAAATGTTGGGAAAGTATTTGATATTTTCTGCATTTTAATCTACCCTCCTCCACTTTCATCTTCATCTTCAATCATATCAACATATGAGATCCTCAAGTTATTCATAATTTTATCCTTCATGATCTTGACATAATTTATTTTCACTATCTTTATAAGAAAAATATTTCATAATTTTTTATTCCTTACTCTTCATTGAGTATCTATGTAACATTCACTCTTCAAAAATAGTACCATAAAAGACCTTATTTACTTATTTATTGTAGATGAAACATTTACTTCCAAAAATATGAAAATACTTTAGTGTGATATTTCTTCCATTCCATATCTCATATAGTGTCTAGTCCTCTACTATTAATAAACTAGTTTTATTTTTGAGTGTACACCACTACTTAAAAAACCTATTTCAAGTAATGATAATGAACAATACTCTCAATCATCATAGTTCTGTAAATATTATTCACCTGTAAATTATTTCTTTCAACTACCCCATATTTTGTGGTGTTTTCACTGATGATAACTCATTCTTGATAGACTATTTTTTGAGGTAATTTTCAAATTCAATGGATGTGTATTATATTAATTTTTAGATAAAAATATATTGATTGTGCAACCAGTTCAATTCTCAGCTATTTAATAATATTTATTCATGCAATCAAGGACTTGTTGTTTATAATACATAAACATCACATATAGAATTATACTAATATTATAAGTAAAACTAATTAACTACCACTATTCATATGGGTTAGAAAAATTAATAGAACCACACACATATATTTAGATGAGATCAATTAGATTTGATGCCCTATTTTTCTTTAGAAAATAAAAATTTCAGACCAGATTTTCTTAAATGAAAGAATCACTTGACTTGTCTCTATCACGCATTAGGTTAGGAATGTCATGAATATCCTTTATCCTACATATGTTTCCAACTTGATTAATGTGATCCAACTTGTGATGCATCAAATTCTTTTCCTCTTTAATTGTTAAGAAACAAGTGTTTTATTTACAGTCTATGTAGTATGAATTAGCATTTCTCCTACACCCTTTAATTAGTTAATTATCAATATTTCCTTTGAAATTTCACTCACTTTGATTAAATGTAACCAAAAGTCATGAGTCAAATAGTTCAATCACACTTAGGAGATTGTGACATAAATCTTCCACATAGAGAACTTTGGTTTTCATTAGCTCATCATTTTCTAATTATGTATTTATTCTACATTTGGTCTTTTAATCACCATCAATGATGAATCTCATTCCTCGATCAACCATTTTCTTTACATTGTTCAACTAATCCTCATTTCCTATCATGTGGGATGAGTATACATTGTCAATATTCACAGTACTACTATTCATTGTAGTTTTAATAGTGATTTAATCTAGTTTGTATTTCTTGATCTTCTTGTTTTCCATCTATGAGATAACTAATTGAGTGGTGGAAAAATATAGCCCCTCTAACAAATTTTCAAAATTAATTGGATGAATCATACTTATATTATTATTCCATAGAAGAATACCTATTTTAAGGATAATACAACTTGGTTGATGGGTATTAACTTTTCTTAGAGTTCTATTGTTATTATTACCGATATTCTTTATCTAGCATTGTATAACTTTGTGGAAAACGTTTGAACAGTGAAAATAATCCGTAGAAATAATTTCTTCTATATGATGAATGAAATGGTCTCATTATACTTTATTTAATTCCATGGTCTTTTTTATAAAGATATCTCTTTTCCTCTTTATAGGAATACATGATATTCTTCACAGAGCCCCAGAATTGAAATTTTATATGAGGAAATATATCTTGACTTCCATTCCTTCACATGTCCCATTATTTTGTATAGGTATTTGGATGGTGATCCTCTCTGGATGTTTGATGATAATTTTCAAATATCTTGTACGTTTCATTCAAAACTGTCTATTTATAGACATTAGGGTTCTTTTTGATATGACAAACTCTCTACATCCCTTTGCTGAGTCTCATCCTGTTTCGAGACAATTATGTTTTTAAATTGAATATAATTCCACTTTTTCATATAAATTTATAATTTTTATCATTCAAGGATTTATCTTCTCTATCATAACCATGTTTAAATCTTTCCAAAATCTATGCATCTAAAAACCTTTCAAATAGTATGTTATTCTTTGTTTCCCTTTATTTCTAAACCAAATTCTAGTTTACTTCTTAACGAAATTACTTCCTCTTTATATACCTCAACTATAAAATACTTTTCCATTAGTCTCAATGTAAATTAATTTATAATTTTTTCCGGTTATTTGATGATGAATTTTATCTCCACTACCTCTTATGATCCTTCAAGAGTGTGTGAAATTCTCTTATTCCTCTTCTTTAAGTCAAACAATCTCTGATTTAAACTCATCCACATACTCTGAGGAATGTTTTAACATGGCTTCCAAATTTCCGGTTTTTAATGTTTAGATCATAAATAGAATAGTAATGTTCCACCTTGAGAACTACAACACCAGTTGACTTATTATATTCCTCATTCCTTGGTTTTACCATTTAAATTCTAGCAATAATGGACTCTTGAATATCATATTTAACCTCTAGTTCTATATCCTCTAAAAATGAATTATTATCCATTTTCAATTTATAAGGGGATATATTTCTCTACAATTTATTTCTTAATTTGAAGTATCCATTTTACAGGAACTTCTTCTATGACCACTATATGATATATACTTCACTTTAAACATCATCAAATCCCCTAGATCACCGAGCGACAATATTTCATACATTACACTGATGAAATCAATCCAATGGAATCATTCCTTATAATATCCCTTTTACCCTCTTGATATTTTAGGAAAAGAGAGAAATAATCTCTTCATACACATCATGATAATCACCACTAACATAAGAAATGTCATTTTTTACATGGATCTGAATGTAATTTACTTATTTACTTGGATTTTTGTATCTTCTGGTTTGATTCGCCTTTATTTATACATCATAATACTTATAAGATCATCAAGATAAATATCATATGGATCTATTTCCTCAAGGGTTGAAACTTTATGATTTTAAAAAGGTGGGAGCCTCCTCAATATTTTCATCAAAATGTCAATATACTTGATTTCTTCCCTATGTACTTGTATATCTTTGAACAATTCAGTAACTTAATTAAAGAAACCTACTTAATTTTCATATGGATTAATTTATAGATCTTCAATAGGATTGTAAAAAATAAGATGTTCGAACTCCTTCTCATTTTTATGACCATCCTATATATTTTCCAGTTTCTCTCACATGGACATGGTTAAAGTGAATCTCATCACCTTCAAAGACATTTGATCAGATAGTGCTTAAGAAAGAGAATTTTGTTCCTTGGATCTTTCATCAAGCATTTTCTTATCAATTTTAGTCATAGAAAGACCTATCCCTTCACTTAATTGAATCTCTTGAAATATGAAAAAAATAACATATATATTAAGAGATCAAAAATTTTATTTCATTATATTCTTCCAAATATTGAAGTTACTTCAAAAAATGGCAAATCCCCTTACTTTCATATAAATCTCCATGAAAAAAGGAACATAGGATAGTTTTAACACCAGTAACCTATTTTGTCAGATACAACATGAAGGAACCTAGAACACCTTAAGAGGGGTGGGGTGAATCAAGGAGTAAATTTTTTCTTCCAATGAGTTGGATATTGTACATACATTGGTAAGTAGTTATTAAATATATATAATGGAATTGTGTAGATATTAAATACCCTTATACAAAGATATAAAAATGAAACATCGGTTTTAATTATTTCACCACTAAGGGCCATCCCTGGGATCTTACACCAAAAGTGTTTCAGTCATTCCAGAATCCACTAATCTATATTAGATATTGTGGATTACAAATGACCAAACATGGTCACTTTTTGAAAGGATCATTGAATTTAAAAACAAATTGGGATAATACAACACCCCCCTTAGATAATTTTTTTAATCCCCCTTTCTCACTATCTTGGGTGATGTCTTACTCAATATATGGAGACAATGGTTTCCATAGTAGATTGGGCCTATAAATATTTGTCCCCAACTAGAACAATACTTCTCTTACCCCATACTCGTGAATAGATGCACTTGAAGGCATTGTACACTTAAACCCGATTTTCAACACTACTATTCATGAATCTCACAGACTTTCTAAAACCAACTTTTTTATTTCAATGATATTTCATATTTCATAAAGAAACACACATTCGCAATGCTACAACCCTTCATGAAGCTCCATGTATTCAAGGAACTCCAATATTTCACTAAACTCCAAATATTCAAGAAACACCCTTTTCTAAAATTCCTAAGTGTTAATTGCCTTTTAATCATTTTTTTGTAATGATTATTGTCATGAGGGGTTCTTGATTCATAAATAATTACCTTCTTGTAAGGCCTTCATGAAATCAGTTAATTTTTCCCTTTTCCACATTCTCTTTGTTTTTTAATGATGTGTGGTCACCTATTTATAGGAAATACCTCTTCATGAATCATTCAGTCTCACCATTTCTATTTTGTGAACTTCTTGTTTTGTGTTCAAGAATACCCTTTTCTTCTCCAATCATTAACGAGATTTCACTATTCGCAAAGCTTCTCAAGGCCGCACAGAATATCTTAATTCAATATTACCTAAACCATTCATTGAAAACCTCATTCATGAACCATCAATACATTATGACAATAAATTCCATGTTACTTTGAAAAGATCTACATCTTAACAAAACTTCAATATTCCAAAAATCTATTCCATTTCCACATATTATAGTAGATGTTCCCAAAAAACCACCATTACCGTATCTTGATCCTTCCTCTATATTTTGAGCTCCAAAGAAATGGAAAAAACTATGAAATAATACATAGTTCATTAATAAATCCACATGCACCGTAAGATCAACTGGCTTTAAAATTCTGTGATGAACCCTATGAGGATTGGCAACAGACAAAAAATTAAATCTATTTCTATTCGTGAAAAACTATGGTTCTTAAAAATACCATTGATGGAGATCAACAATCACCATCTTATTCACCTTTGGGATCACAACGATCACCAGAGATTCACACAATATCCCCTAGTATTAAAATGTGCATGCACACACACACACATGATATCATTAATTACATTTGAATAAATTTAATTATAGTTATTATACATTGATACACATAAAAAAACAAATTCATACACAAACATAAATACATACAAAGGCACACACACATGCACACACACACACACACACAGACATAAACATGCACACACATATAAATACATACATACATATATATACAAACACACATACACATAAACATACCCACAAACATACACATACACAAACCTGTTGGGCGGAGAAGTGATGGAAAGAGGGGGGGTGAATTGGCTTTTAAAAAATAATTAACAATTTAAAATCAAAGTAAAGGTGCAGCGGAAATAAAAGAGGCAAGACACAAAATTGATAACGGAGTTCGGCATAAAACCCAAGCCTACGTCTCTGCTCCCAACTCAACCGTTGAGAGATTTACTACCGCTTGATTTTTAATGGTTTTACCAAGAAACCCACTAGACTTTAAGGTAGTCTAGAACCTATTACAGCTTGCTTTTAATGGTTGAGCAAGAACCCACTTTCTTTTAATGGTTGAGCAAGAACCCACTAGCCTTCTTACATGTGAAGGCTAGCTCACCTATGTCTCAAGCCTTTTAAAGGGAAGGCTTGACTAACCTCTTCACACCTTGAAGGTGGTGTGAAAACCCAAACAAAATGAAGATAAGAGAAGTGGGGGTTTGTAGGCACAAACCCAATTTGATGCTCAAAATAATAAAACAAGAAAAACCGTAAGAGGAGAAGTCTTGGGTACAAATTGGATTGATTGGAGTTAATGAAGAGTGCTCCCAAGCTTCTTTGATGGTGATGCTCCTTGTATGTGGAAATGCGTTGGAGCAAATGGGGTTCCTTGAAGAAATGCGCCGGAGGTTCGCCAAATGATTGAGAAATGTTCTCGTGGGCTACTATGGGCTTGGTTTGTCTTAAATAAGTTTCCGGGGCTTCATAGTCCTTTATTTATAGAGAGGGAACCCTAAAATGGCCTTTGGGAGTCTTCGGAGCCGTTGGAGAGGCCTTCGGAGCCGTTGGGAGTGAAGTGGACAAGCCTGGTCAAAGCCCAACAGCTAGTTTGACTGGCTCTACCGGCTGACCGGTGCTTGGCCACCGGTTGGCCTGTGCTTTGGAAATGGGAGAGAATTTTTGCCCAGGCACCACCGGCTGGCCGGTGAGGAGGCTACCGGTTGGCCGGTGCTGAGACAGTAGCAACCCCTTCTGTCTGGGTTCCACCGGCAGGCCGGTGATGGGACACCGGTTGGCCGGTGGTCTGGACAGAGGGGATGCCTTCTGTCCAGGCTCCATCGGCTGGCCGGTGGTCATCCACCTGTTGGCCGGTGGACTGAAAAACAGTCCACTTTTCATCCTTCTTGGCCCAATTCCTTGGAAACCTTTTACCTATCAACACAAACACTTAAAACAAGATTAGATAAATAATAGAGTGATTGTGATCATGAAAATTAAACCACGAGGGGTACGAGAGGTACAACAATCTCCCCCTATTTTGATGATCACAATCACCAAAACAAGCAATGTAAAAGATTGAAATGAGAGGCATGCTTTAAAAGATAAATTGAAAAGTAAAGCAAAGCATGAGAAAAGATTTCTCCCCCAATCAACCAAGAATTTCTCCCCCTTTGTGATTATCAAAATAGCACGGGGCATAAAACTTGATTGAGGGAAAGGATTGAAAAACAAGATAGAGATTTTAAACCAATTGAAGTTTTTGAAATTTGAATTGAAAGTTTTGAATTGAATGTTTTGAAAATGAAGGTTTTGAATTGAAAGTTTTGAAAATGAAGCAAAAAGGCTAACTCCCCCTAAATAAAAACAACAAATCACCGGGGAGAGGATTTTGAAACCGAGAAAAATTTTGGCCCAGAGAGACTCGATAAAAGGGATTTTTCAATCCATACTTGTCTAGTGGCGGGTCTTCTCCTATGAAATTCATCATTAAAGAAAATAGTTTTGGGCCTTCCATACCGGGCATTTTTTCAATTGCACTCATAAATTAAGTGCCCGAGTTTTTTACAATAATTGAAAAATTTATAATGGGAGCTCCCCCTTACAAAAATAGTTGGAGCATGGGAAGAGGAAGCTTACTTGGAATAGCCAAGCCCTTGGGTGGTTTTAGATATGCATTGGGAACCAAGAAATTTGGTCAAATTTTGTTCACCTTGGGTGAACTTGGCAAGAGATTCCTTTAAATCCTTGATTGTTGATTCCATAGAATCAATATCGGGAAGGTTTTGGATTTTGAGGGACAATTATTCCTTCTGTTTGAGAAGTTTTTCCTTTTCGGAAGAATGTTTTTTGAAATTCTTTTTTAAAGCAATGAATTTGGAAGAAAGTTCGTGAAAACCTTCCTCCAATTGATCTCGAGCATGTTGGAGATCCTCATAAGATAAATGATTGAAAGAATTTGAAGAACTAGAGGAAGAGGATTCGGAAGAGTATACCTCATGAAATGCCATTAGGCATCTTTTACCATTGTCACTTGAGGAGGAGGAGGAGGAGGAGGATGTGGAGCTATCACTCCATGTGGCCTTGAATTCCTTCTTATTTTCCTTTTTCTTTTTAGTGTCCTCATGGGTTACTTCTAAAAGCTTCCAAATTTCATGAGAGGTGGTGCAAGTAGAAATACGATTAAATTCATTTCGGTCTAACCCACAATGAAGAGCATTCAGGGCTTTTCCATCAAGCTCAAAATTAGAAATGTCTTCGGGGGTCCATTTAGACTCATCTTTGCTAAAGAGAGTGTATCCTTGCATAACAATTCTATAAATAGGATAGCCAATACTTCTAAGAAAAGTGGTCATGCGGGTTTTCCAATAAGTATAGTCGGTTCCATCAATGAATGGAGCACGACCCAATGAATAGCCTTCGGGGGAGAAAGAAGTTGAAGCCATCACAAAGGATCTTGAATTTGAAACCGGTTAGGGTATTACTCAAATTTTGCCTCTGATAACAATTGTTGGGTGGAGAAGTGATGGCAAGAGGGGGGGTGAATTGCCTTTTAAAAAATAATTAACAATTTAAAATCAAAGTAAAGGTGCAGCGGAAATAAAAGAGGCAAGACACAAAATTGATAACGGAGTTCGGCTTAAAACCCAAGCCTACGTCTCCGCTCCCAACTCAACCGTTGAGAGATTTACTACCGCTTTCTTTTTAATGGTTTTAGCAAGAAACCCACTAGACTTTAAGGTAGTCTAGAACCTATTACAGCTTGCTTTTAATGGTTTTCAAGAACCCACTTGCTTTTAATGGTTGAGCAAGAACCCACTATCCTTCTTACAGGTGAAGGCTATCTCACCTATGTCTCAAGCCTTTTAAATGGAAGGCTTGACTAACCTCTTCACACCTTGAAGGTGGTGTGAAAACCCAAACAAAATGAAGATAAGAGAAGTGGGGGTTTGTAGGCACAAACCCAATTTGATGCTAAAAATAATAAAACAAGAAAAACCGTAAGAGGAGAAGTCTTGGGCGCCAATTGGATTGATTGGAGTTGATGAAGAGCACTCCCAAGCTTCTTTGATGGTGATGCTCTCTGGATGTGGAAATGCGTTGGAGCAAATGGGGTTCCTTGAAGAAATGCGCCGGAGGTTCGCCAAATGATTGAGAAATGTTCCCGTGGGCTACCGTGGGCTTGGTTTGGCTTACATAAGTTTCTGGGGCTTCCTAGTCCTTTATTTATAGAGGGGGAACCCTCAAATGGCCTTTGGGAGTCTTCGGAGCCGTTGGAGAGGCCTTCGGAGCCATTGGGAGTCAAGTGGACAAGCCTGGTCAAAGCCCAACGGCTAGTTTGACTGGCTCTACCGGCTGACCGGTGCTTGGCCACCGGTTGGCCGGTGCTTTGGAAATGGGAGAGAATTTCTGCCCAGGCACCACCGGCTGGCCGGTGAGGAGGCTACCGGTTGGCCGGGGCTGAGACAGTAGCAACCCCTTCTGTCTGGGTTCCACCGGCCGGCCGGTGATGGGACACTGATTGGCCGGTGGTCTGGACAGAGGGGATGCCTTCTGTCCAGGCTCCATCAGCTGGCCGGTGGTCATCCACCGGTTGGCCGGTGGACTGAAAAACAGTCCACTTTTCATCCTTCTTGGCCCAATTCCTTGGAAACCTTTTGCCTATCAACACAAACACTTAAAATAAGATTAGATAAATAAGAGAGTGATTGTGATCATGAAAATTAAACCACGAAGGGTACGAGAGGTACAACAACACCAACATACACATACATATTTATACATACATATACATATACATATACATATACATACACATACACATACACATACACATAAATGAACATACATATAGATACACAACATAAACATATATGTACATACACATACACCTGAAAAGACATACGTACAACTACACATACTTATACATATATTCATAAACATTGAATTATATACAGAACACACACACACACACACCTTCATACACAAACATACACATACATACACATACATAAACACACATACAAATGAATAAAGACACATAAAAATACATACACCTACACATACACAAACACATAAACATACACATAAACATACACACAGACATATATACATACACATACAAATATAAAAATGAACCTATATACACATACACATACATATACATACATGCACAAACACATCCAAACATATCCATACACATAAATTCATATACACATAAATAATATACATATGAATACGTACACAAAGATATATAAATACAAAAAAACAAAAAAACATAAATACATACATATATAAATTCATACATGTATGGATAGATAGATGTATATATATACAAATATTTATGTTGGGTTTCAATTTTGGAAAGGATTTTCAAGCCAATTCATTAATACCAACATAATGAGAACTTCCACTGACCAAATATCCAAATATCCTAAGGAAAATGATAAAAAAAATTAATAGGTACATACATCTAGTTGTTGGAAGACAAAAAAATATGAGGATTGATATTGTTGGAAAGTAAGACCATAAAAACAAAGCGTGAGAAAAAAAGGAAATTGGTGATAGTGTAATCCTGTGAGCTCTTAAAAAGGGTAACAGTACACCAATAAAGTTTTTTGGGGAAGCGAGATGATTTGAAAATGTGAAGGGTTTTCCAACGAAGATAGGATGATGCAAAATTTATCTTATGAAGAAAAGAATATGAATAATACAAGAAACACTAGTTCAAAAACACTGCAAGTAGGTTTTAATAACATATGTCTGATGTATGAAATAAATTTTAATCATTATCTAATTATATTGATTCAATGTAAAGTATAATTCCCTTCGTATATTAGGTTGAAATTTTAAATCACATAATTATTTTCCTAGTACATGTCCATTATTTCATATAGATATTTTGTGTCGTGATGTGGTGTCTTTAATGTTCATTTCTTCCAAGATCTAGATGTTATATTGTGGGTTACAATTCTAGAATTTTTTCTTTTTTGTAAATTCATGAGGGGATAACTTCTAGTGGTTTTATTGGTTTGTTTATGTGGTATCATAGTTTTTGTTTGGAGTATTATGTTTGGATAGGCCATGATGATGGTGTTTCCAATCTTATTTCAGCAGAAATATTCTATCCTTTTTCTTATTGGTGAACATCAATAACCATTTATTAACATATAACTCTTCATTGAAGAGAAGTGTTTGAAGTTAAAAATTTCCAAAGGAATGGAATATATTGAGAGTACGGTCTACTTTGAAAGATCGATGAAATATATTTAGGGTACTAGGGAATGAAGATAAAGGATTTACTACTTCAAAAGGACTTTTATCTTTAGTTGATTGGTACCAAATTGAAATTGTAAAAATAATAATAATAGAAGGGAATTGAAAAAATAATAATTGGGTTTGTTATAGATTTCACTCTCCCAAAATGTGATGTTCAACATTTGGAAGTTGAATACCCCTAAAAACACATAAATAACCTAAATACATGTATGCAAAACCAATGGTAATGAATAAGTAATTAATTTTAAGGAGAGTAATAAACATACTTATATCTAAATAGAAGAATCCCAAAAGTCATGTTAATAAATTTCATATGATCCAAATCTATGATTATTTAGTGAAGGTGACCTATAGATATCTAGAGTTTTTTCTGTTGTTACTCTCCATGCTTCTTAAGTCCTGGGATGCTATGGTGACTATTGTTAGTAAATCTAGAAGAAATGCAGTTTTAAATTACATGGTTGTTCAAAACATGATCTTGAATAGCAAATTTTCTCATAATGAGATATAAGTAGATTAATTAAATTATTACAGTACATTAGGAAGAGGACTCACCACTTGATAGACGAATGAAAATAAGGGTAAAATAATGAGCTGCGGAATTAGGTGTAGCTCAGAAGATAGTCATCCATTGCATTGGTATTACTGGAGAAAAAAAACACATATAAACTATTTTAGTGAACATAGTGAGAATTAAAAAATTTATTCTTTTGGAATATTATATTTGAACCTATAATATAATACAAGAGAATATTTATTCTATGTGCTTCTTTTTCATTGTGGTTTTGGTGACAAACATCAAAGTTTTATTCTATTCTATATTTGAGAGAGGAATCATGAAAAATTAAATTCCAAAAAGGATTATCATGGAGCATATTGTGGATGAAAATTATCTCTAGAATATGGTTAATGTTGTTTTTCTGACTTGGATATGGAAAAAATGATCACCAGAGTTAAATGATGTACAATATATACTAGTGTTGAGGAGAAAACTAATCTTTGTTGGTTAACTTTATTATGCATGATTATTTTTAATAGTTTTTGGATGGTGTATATAAAAAATCATATGGATAAATTTTTTTAGAGAATGGTGTTAATGGTGAGACAATTTAACATATGTGTTCATAATAAAGAGCGATGCATTCAAGGGATTTAAATTTAATGGTATTTTTTTGTGGCTATTTGTGTCAAATTTATGGTAAAGTGATAAAAATACTTAATAATAAAGGATTATTGAATGTTAGAATCATTGAATAAGGAATTTACAAGGATTGTACATTTAAAAAGCAGTGTAATGTGTCATTTCAGATGGAAGAGAAAATAAAAAATCACTAGAAGTAAGATTGGGTTCAACTAGCCATTTGGGGGACAAATATGGTGTGTTCTAAATGAGTCTCACTCTACTATGTGATATTCATTGATGATTTCACACAGAATGCATTGGTGTAATTCAATAAATGAAAATCCTAGTTTTTAGGAATTTTCATATAGTTGTGGTCTATCATGGAAAATGAGGCTTAATTCAAGTTTATGTTTTTATGGATGGAAATTAGTGTTAATTAAAAAAGCAAAGAGTTTCTGATATTTTTTGGGGAATGTGATTCAGTTTAAAAAGGTCATTCTAGGATATTCGAATCAAAATGTTGTTAGAAATATGATGAACCACACAATGTTGGAGATGATGAGTAGCAAGTGGATTCACATGGGGTTCCGACAAAGAATTCAAAGAAGAATAAGTGAATAGAATATACTAGATAATCAATCATAGATCATCAACTACCAAGAGTTGGAATTTTTTAAAAGAAAGGATGATTAAAACCACCTCAAAGTCTTTTTACCAATTAACTTTACTCAAAATTATGTAAAGGGAAGTGAAAATATAGAGTCTGAGTCATGATTATTTTTTATTGTTTTCTTTGAGATTAAGAGTATGGATTTAGACTCTGGGATAATGACAAACATAAGGTTTTGACATGTCTAAATGTGATATAAAATGTGGATATTATATTGAATAATCATAACTTGATGAACGTTTTTGCTAAAAAAACTATAATTTTAAGTTGTGGTTTTCTCGAATGGATATTTAAAAACTGATTTTCTAGGGAATTCAAGATGAAAAATAGTTCCCCAAACACTTGATCATTTATTTGATGTATCGAAATGTGGTAAAATTCTTATGTTGTTTCCAAGGCTACATTTACCCTAGAGTTTAAGGACTATAGATCCTTGAGAAATTTCTTTGGATAGAACCATTCATGAATTTATCTAACTATAATGATCATACCATAATATAAATGTTTAGAGATCTTCTAGGGAAAGGAACCCAATTTAAAGGTATTAAATTAGTTTTCACATCCTTCTTATAACAAATGATGGGGATAACACAAAATTTGATGAGGAAAAGCATTGGAAAGATTCAAAATAGTGGGAGTTATACTTGGGGGTTGATATTTATTCACACTATGTGTTTAGATAATTATTTCTAATAGAGAGGACTACAGAAAAGAAAATTTTACTAAACAAATGGGTTAATCGATTGTAGAATGAAGAATATGGTAGGTGTGGGTACAAGTTTCGGCTAGTCAAAATACGTTTTCATGGAATCTAAGGACATCATATCTTTGATATTTTATTACCGGTAGTAAAACAAATGACTATTTTAATTGTGTTAAGTGAAATTTCATCCAAAGGACCCAATGTGGACCAATTGGATATGAAGATAACATTTCTTAATAGGGAGTTAGATGATAAAATTTATAAGGAAAACTATATGGTTTTAAGGATCAGTAGAATTAGGTACTTTTATATAGAAATGAATGGATTCTTTAATGTTTGATGTAAGAACAGCGAAATTAGAATAATGTTTTCAATGACTTTATGTTGGATTAAAATTTCATTGCAATAAATTATATCCATTTCCATTACCAAAAAGTGTTTAGTGATGTGGGTTTTATTATCCAATATATCTATGTTGATTTCCTACTAATTGAAGTTTTGATAATGGAAAGAATCAGTGAGATGAAAGTTGAGTTGTCCAAATATTTCTAGGTAAAGGATCACAGTCTCATAAAATAGATTTTTGTGATATATATTGTGTGAGACTTAAGATACATTACATTTATATTTGAGCTAGTTAGATTATTTCTAAAAGTTTGTGAAAAAAATAACTATATGTGAAAAAATATTTATGACTGAAGAATTATATGGAAATTACAAAATTAAAAATGATAAAGAACCATGAATGGAAAATGAGGTCATGTATATAGAGAAGGTTCTATATTGAAACAATATTTGATGTTTAATGTATTATATGGATTTTAATCATGTAAAAATTTGTGTACTAAATGGGTGTTTTTAATAGGATTATGTTGAACTCTAAAACATATTATTGGAATAATTTAAAGCGGATTTTTTGGCACCAAAATGGATCAAGAATCCTGGAAATTTTTTTTATAATATACTAACCCTTTAATGGATTTTTATAAAATGTCTTTGATGAATATTTAGATGGACATAGGATCATATAAATATATGTGTTAATTATTGTCTTGATGATAGGGATTTGGATGATTAAAGTTCAACGTGAAATCATGAACTTAATAACATAAGTAGAGTATGTCACTTTATCAGATGTAAATATGGAGTTTGTTTGGTTGAAAGGGTTGTTGAAGTATCTAGAAAGGGGGAAAAATTTTAGTTTTATTATAACATCCTAGGTATTTATAGAATAATAAATTTTCATATCTATTAACATTTATAAATACGATATAAATTTTAATTTAAATGGGATGATTTTTCTAATAATTTACTCAACACACAAAAGTGGGTTTCTCCAAAACTTAACATTGCACACAACATTGAGTTATAAAGAAAAATAATACATTATTATTTTTATTATTTATTTAAATGGTAGTTGATGAATATCTTTTGTATTGAAAAGAATATATATAACTAACTACAAGAATATTTGAAATATTTTTTAGTTTTTTTATATTTATCCAATAAATTTTAGAGGGTTAAAATGAGACTGAATCCAATTTTAAGAAAACAATACTCTAAAATATTTAAAAGCTCATTTTATCTCTTTTTGATGGAAAAAATTTTTCAATCAAGTTTTTGTCACTTTTAAATGTAATATTTGTAAAATTATACTTCTTCCTTATAATAGAGACATAAAAATTTAATTTGGTTTAAATTTTTCTACATTTTAATTCAAAACTGCTTTTTCATTTAATTTATTTATATAGTTATATTTCTCTTTTAATTTGTTTTAAAGTGTAATTGGATAATGTTTTTATCCTTTAATCCATTGATGGTCATTGTGATTAATTTCGTAATAAAATTGGGCATAAACACTTGTCAATCCTTTGATAGTTTTTACTTCTTAAAAACCCTCTTTCTAGTTTTGACAACGAGAATTAATTTTAAATTAATTATGATAGTTTTCTGGTGTTGAATTTGAAAAAATAGTTTCCATATTATGAATAATATGTTTTAGATTGTGTGAATAGATACCTTTTATTTTTTGACATTATGAATAGTAACTTCAATAAATATTTTTATTTACCAATATTAAAGGGTAAATTAGATAAATAAGGGTAAAAATAATATTATAATAATATAACACTATTCTAACACATGTAATAATTTTATTTTATGAGCCATGGGTGACCAAAAATATACATAGGATGAAATGTTTTAATTTTGGAGCCACGTTGGTGTGCGAATTACATGTTATAATAATTAATTTAATGTAAAGAGAAATATAACACAAGAATGTGTATTTTTACTAAAACAGTTTAAAGGTGGGGTTATATAATTGATATATTTCAATATAAATAGTATATATATATCTAAAAGTATTGACTAAATCTTGGTATTTTATTTATAATTTTAAACATTAAATATATAAATTTATTTATAACACAATGATGATGTAGTGATTACCTTATTAAATGACAGAGTCAAATAAATGATATTATAAATATTTAAATATATTTAATTTGAACATTATGATTCCATAAATGAATTTTTTTGAAGAAATTGACAGTTTAGGGATGATTTAATGACTATGGTTTTAAGGAATCAAGTTTTTATGACTTTAAGAAAAATCAATTACTAAATTGTTTCAAAATTGACATTAATGAGTTTTGAAAACAAATACAATTTTATTAAATTATATAATAGTCCCAAAAATATAATATTCGGCCAAATTACTTATATAATATTAAAAATAAAATTAATGATCCACTTTTGGTACTATTGTAATTTAATTTTAACTATAGTAACCATATATTTTCAAAATAAATTAAGAAATGGTATGATTTAATGTTTTTAAATAAGGGTTAAAGAAAAAAAGATGAGGTTAATTTTTTGAATGATTCTTGTCTAAAAACTATTTGTTTGTATTATTTGTAAAAATGATCTTATTATACTATAATTATATCACATTTTATCTATTATAGTTAGAAAATAAATTTTTAATACAATAATATTTCAAGACATTCAAAAAGCGCCCCTCCTCCATATTATATAAGGCCACCACATATGACCCCTTACTCAAAACATTAAATCCCTTTGGATCATAAATATTATGCTAAAATAATCTCCCAATTCCTATAACTTCTTTCCATAATCCTTAAATTGGGAATAAGGCAATTCAATAAATCTTTTTTTCTCAAATCAAAAAAAGTTACCTGATTTAGAGGTTGTATCTTCCCTCAGGATCCTTTCCTTTATTTTCTTCCTCCACACCCAATTCTGTTATTATTCTATGATTACATAAAAAATAGTATCCTTAATATACAAGGATGTTTTTATGGGAGTTATTAAAACTAAACATTCACACATCTTCATCTAATAGATATGAACAAATTGTTTCTATGTAAGACAAACTACTGTCCCCAGAAATAATGATTGTTCGATTTTCTCCTACCACCTCTCATAGTGGACATTATGATAAAACTGTATTTAAATATGATATATATTATATTTATATTTTCTCTATGATTCTTTAATTTTTATTTACAACATACATTTATTCTTTCCATAATGTGTAAATACGGTAATTTCATTTGAGGATGTCAGGACAACCATCCCCTCAAAGTGATAAGACTCATTCGTCCATACATGAAACGTATAAAAGATTTTACTAATGAATGTATATTACATATATAACATAGATATTATAATATAATTACAATATAACTATGTATAATTTATTTATCATTCCATTAATTTGAAAACGGAATGGAAGTAGCGTTCATGCGTACGTATGACCTACCGTCTCCATGAATAGTGGATTTCATTTCATATCTCCCAATATAATTGATATAAGAAATTAATATGTACTGAGTACATATGATATTTAAATCATGAATAATAATATTATTGAGATTATTGAATTTTGACTACATGGACAAGTTACATCTAAACAAGTTCATTTTCGACTCAGATTTCGAATACCGACAAAACGACCAATGTGATCTCAAATAATTATGTAATTTTATTACATGGAAATAAGTGATATAAAATTAATAATAAACTTGAAAAATTCTCTCTATAAATTATACATTAATCTATGTTTATTATTCAGGAATATAGAGATTGAACGTTATGAGTCAGGCTCAAGGTAAGGGAAATCTTAACTCAGTCTACATTCATTGAGTTAAATATCCTTGTAATTGGATTGATTTTTCAAATAATATGCATTAATTAAATCTTATTGTTTTACAATTAATATCCACTTATATTGAGTTTATTTATATTTGTCACAAATAATTATGTCATTGATTTATCCTTGATTTAATTATACAATCTTTGCAACGGACTTTGTCTCAATATCTTTACATTGAGGCATATTTTAATTTATACAGTAACTTATTTTATAGGGTTTATAATAAACCCCTTGAATTTAAATTTCATTAAAAGTGATTCATCTTTCTACGAATCATTTTACTAAATGAAAAAAAGAATTTTTTTAATGTCTGCGATGACAATGACTTCCTTGTCTTCATAACCTTTATTTGATATTTGGATTCTTATATAAGGCATAATGTTTTATAAAGGAAAAAAATCCATTATTCCATTTTTGGGTGTTATGGTATTGAAAATGAGTTTTAAAGTGTATATACTATTTCAATATCTTGAAATAATTTCTTGTGATTTCAATTGAAATTTTACAAGTGAAATGTTCATAATTTCAATCTTTTACGAGTTATGATTATATTATGGTACTTGGAAAGTTAACGGGTTGTTACACGATAAACCAAAGATGAGTGGTTATGTCAAATGCCAAAGAGATGTGTTTCCATGATAAACCAAGGATGGATGGTTATATTATTACCAATAATTCATTGGGTATGGAAGTCGGTCATATGGCTATTCCATTTAGTGATATGTGTGGAAGTCAACCGTATAGTTAGTTCATTTATGTATGATTATGTCCCATGTCACCTTTATATATTTTATGATTCCATCTATGAGATTTGTGGTAATATATTGGTTTTAAAAAGGGTAATAAAAGATCTTATATTCATTGAAGTATATTTAATACTTCTTAAAGGTGAAAAGTATTAATTTATGATAAAGTATTCATGGTTTTCATGTTTTCCCATGACCAATAGTTTTTCATTCTTTGTGTATCGCTTTCTGAGTTTTTTATACTCATCCCTTATTTTGAATTGTTATTTACAGGACATAAAGAATAATAGAGTCAGCGATGGTATCAATGAAAATTCATGCTATTTAAACATGAAATGAACCATGATTCTTTTTAAAAAGTTTACATTTTATGAAATAATAGACAGTGAGTAAAAGTGTCTACTTGTAATATTTATGTTTCCATGTATGAGTTATGGCATAATTCTTGTAAACTCTAAACATTGAAAGATCCCAGAAGTGAATTAAATTCAATTGTAGACTTATCTCATGATTATGTAATGTTTATGTTCGTGGCCTTTTAGGTGGTATGAAAGGTCAGTTTCGAAACATTTAGAGGTTAGGGTGTTATTTATGCATAACATTCATTTTTTTTATAACCACAATGGTTATCATATTTGAAGGTTTCATAGAAAATTTAGATAAATTGAATGAGTTTATGATATGATGAATAAGTATATATTAGTGTTTACCCTCCTAATATAATGTATATGGTTATTTTCTTTATATACTCACACTAACCCCTTATGGATTTAGTAAACTGATGGAACTATAATGCACCAAAGTTACATTGGATGTGAGGAAAACTATGGTGGTTTTCTGAATAAGAAACCAAATAAAATAAGAGCATCAATGATAACTCTTATAGTCTTTCTAAAAATACTATCTAGAGACATGATTGACCACTTTAACCTTGGTATTTTTTTTACGTCATCATATATGATAAAAATGAATCCTTATGCGAGTTTAGTTAGTAATAATAAAGGAATGTATATTCAACAACCTATGTTTTAAAGATGTAGAATGAAACACATAAGAAAATGTTTCAATGTGATAGGAATTTGTAATTGATGTGGTAATTATGGTCTTAAAGCAATAAACTAACATGGAAAAATGAAGTGTTGAGTTGACTCTAAGAAAGGGATAGTTGTTAATTCATTGTGATAAATTGAATGTTTTAAATGTCTTTTGCATGGCCATTACACAAATATAGGTCATAAAAAGATGGTTCATGAATGGGATCAGTAGGACTGTACAAATATATGTTTACCAATACCAAATTTTATTACTATTAAATATTAGGAAACTAAAAATGACCTATGAAAGGTGTGGATTATTTCTAAGCTCATGTTTTGGCATTATTTAATCTTAGATCATTATGCATGATTTTGTTTGTTGGAAAGATTTAATAAATAATTAGTTGAAAAAACATAGATAAAGGATCATGAATAATGTTCGATGATTAAGATGTATACATTTTAGGAATTGTAGAGTCTTTTTGGATATATGGTTGATGATATTTTTAAATTTATTAATGATGGGACTACTTTGGAATAATTCTATTATGTGTAACCCTTAATTTTGATTATGTTATGAGTTATGGCCTAATTCGGGAAGGCCGTGGGAATCTAACCCACAACTCATGTGTGATGAGGGTGCAACACCTACCACTAGCCTACATGAAGTCTCTGGTTATTATGAGTTATTATCTTTAGTTATATGATTTTACATATTAATAATAAATTGATTTTGGGAACTTATGTTATATCAAATTGATATCCTTAGTATAAGAAAATGATTGGGTGATTAAGTGATAAATTTTATTTTTGAAAATGTTATCTCTTTTGCGAACACTATATTCCTATAGAAAAGGGTATACTTTGAGACCTCATTTCTTGAGTAATGGTTGAATTTTATTTTGGAAGAATTTTTGTTTTTATTATGGACAAAGAGTGATTTGGGTTATTTGTGGAAATGATACTCCTATCATGGAGAAAATTTTATTATTTTAATTATTTTTTTGTATGAGGCATTAAGAGTGTTTGAAATTATTTGGAGATAAATGTTAAATTCATCTCAGAAAACAATGTGATAAAATTATTTTTTTTGGGTTTAAATATAAGTTGGATTATTTTGAGGGATTTTAATGATTTTTTTTGTTTAATGGACTTTGTAGAACATGGGTATTACTATTTAATTTTGGATATTAAAAGTATCCATTCTACTTATAAAGGATTTTGGGGGGGATTATCTGATCTTTTACTAACCATTTTGGTTTTGGTTAATTTTTAAAGACCGGGAAATGTATTGTTCATCTTTGGTAGTTATTTGATTCTTTAGAATTTTATTCTAGTATTTCAGGTGTACCAAGACATTATTAATACTCATCGTTTGGAGAAAACTTGAGTGTGTGGTAGAAATTTATTAAAGGATGAAACTCTACACGTCAAGTAAGTATATCTCTTTATGTTTGTATTCTATGTAGTAAAATAATTACTTTAATAAAATTTATGAAAAGGATCTTAAAACAAAAAAAATCCGTTTACTTTTACTACAATGAAATCAATGACTGTTTACCCTTCATATGCTTGTGGTTTTTTGGTTGTTAAATTTATCATGATCATGTTTTCTATCACTCTCCATCAAATCTAGATGGTTAGTTTTTCTTCCATATCCATGTTTTACTACCTGGAATACAAGTATGTGTTATGTAGGGTGAATTTTGTACTTATCTTTCATTCTTTTAAAGTGTTAATATTATTGGATTTTTTCTGATGTGGGATTTTCAATGAAGTCACTAAGCCAAATTTTAAAATTGCAAGGACACAATTTCTAAAGGGGGGGAATGATGTAACATTTTAGGTATTTATAAAAGAATACTATTTTTTATCTATTTATAGTTACTATTAATATATTAATATTAGGTTAAAGGGGACACTTTTTTCAATAGAATACTCAACACACAACAATGGTTTTCTAGGAAATCATACATTGCACACTACATTGAGTTAAATCGAAAAATAATACAATAATATTATTATTATTTTAAATGTTGGTTAACATCTAGAATTATATTGGATGGAATGAATAGATTTAACTAAAATACGATTACACATGTTTGTTAAATTTTTTATAAATTTATCCAACATGTTTTATAGGCTTAAAATCTGAATGAATTCAATTTTAAGCATAAAATACTCAAACATTTGTAAATGCTCATTTGACCACCTTTGGAGGGAGAACTCTTCTAAAATATAGTTTTTTTTCAGTTTTATATGTTATATTTTACAAAATAAACTTCTTCTTTAGAATTGAGACTTCAAAATTTACATTGGATGTTTTTTTTGTATTTTTTTGGATAAATTACGTATTTTAATGAATTGTGAAAATACTGCATTTTAATTCAAAACTATGTTTTAATATAATTAATTCATATAGTTAGATTGACCATTTCATTAGTTTTTAATTTTAATTGGATTATGTTTTTATAATTTAATACTTTTTTTCATTGGCTGTAATAAAAAATTAAAATTGAACATAAAATCATGTCAGTATTTTGATAGTTTTTACATTTAAAACCGCAATTTCTGGTTTTGACAACATGAATTAATTTTAAATTAATTAATAAATTTTTTGTGTTTTGAATTTGGAAAAATGGATTCCATATTTCTAATCATAATTTCATAATTTTTAAAATAGGTACCTTTTATTTTTTATCATTTTGAGAATTAAGTTGGGTAATTTATTATATTTCCCATTGTTAAAGTGTAAATTAGGTAAAAAGGGGTAAAAATAATATTATAATAATATAAAACTACCCTAAAATGTGTCCAAATATTATTTTATGAGTCATGGTTAGAAAAAAAATCCTTTGGCTAAATATTTGGAATTTAGGTGCCACTTGGGTGTGAAAATGACCTGTTATAATAATTAATTTAAAGTAATGTGAAATATAACACAAAAATGTATATTTTATCTGAATCAATTTTATGGTGGGGTAATAAAATTGGTCTCTTTTAATATAAATATTCAATATAAATCTAACAAGATTTCATAAATCACGGTATTTTATTTATATTTTTTAGACATTAAAAAATTTATTTATTTGTGACACAGTGATGATGAAGTGATTACCTTATTTAATGAAAGATTCAAATTAATGATATTATAAATATTTAAATAAATTTAATTTGAAACTTATGATTCCATCCATGAATTTTTTGGATTAAATTGAGCTGTAAGGGATGAGTTAATTCCTTTTTTTCATAGAAATGAAGTTGTTATACCTTCCACAAAAAAAAAACAATTACAAAATAGTGTTAAAATCGCATAAATGATTTTTCAAAACAAATAGTATTTTATTAAATGATATAATGGGCCAAAAAATATAATATTTGGCCAAACGAATTATATAATGTTAAAAATTTAATTAATGATACAGTTATGGTACTATTTTCATTTTATATTAACTATAGTAACCATATATTATGAAAATATATGAAGACATGGTATGAGTTGATGTTTTAAACCTAGGGCTAATGCTAAAAGATAAGGTTAATTTTGTAACCTAAACCTGTCAAAAACCCATTGGTTGAGAGGATTTATAATAATTCTCATCTTATCCGATAATTATTGCAATTTTGATCTATTATAGTTTTAGAAACAATTTTTTTAAATAATATTTCAAGACATTCCTAAAGTGCCCCTCCCCCTTTATAAAAGGCCACTATCTCTGCCCACTTACCCACAAATCTCAAGCATATTGGTTCATTGAAATTAAGATATTATAATCTACTAGAATCTTTAACTTCCTCCTATAAGACTTAACTTGGGAATAAAGAAATTCAAGAATGTGTTCTGTTTCAAATCAAAGGAGTTACCAGATTTAGAGGCAATATCTTCTCTCAAGAACCATTCATTTATTTTCCTTCTCCACTCCATAAGATCATATTATTATGTGATAAAATAACATCACCAGTAACATAAATATACAAGGATGTTTTTATGAAAATTTTTATAACTACCCTTACACACACCTCCATCTAATGGTTACGAACATACTATTTCTGTATACATCGAACTACTGCCTCACGAAACGATGATTTTTGAATTTTATCTTATAACCTCTCATTGTGGAAAATATGTTAGCAATATATTTAAACATGATATCTATTTTATTTATATTTTCCCTATTCTTCTGTAATTTTTATTTACAATAGACCTTTATGCTTATATAATTTTTATATTCCATAATTGCATTTGAAGAAGTGCCAACTATCTCCCCCTCAAAGTGATACGACTCATTAATGACATACATAGAACTTATGAAGGATTTTTTTAATGAAAATATGTAACAAATATAACATAGATATTATAGTGTAATTACAATATATCTATTTATTATTTAGTTTTCATTCCTTTAATATGGAAATGAAATGAAAGTAGTGTTCATGTGTACGTATGACCTACCGTCTCTGTAAATAGTGCCTTTAATTTCTTATCTCCAAATATTATAGACATAATAAATACATATATACTGGATATATATGATATTTAAATCCTGAATAATAATATTCTGGATATGATGGACTTTTGACTACATATACAAGTTGTATCAAAATAAGTTCATTTTCAACTCAAGTACCAAATATTGGAAAAACGACCGATTTGAATGTAACTATTTATATATTTATTATAACATTGTAATAAGTGATATTAAAGGAATAATAAACTAGAAAAAGGTTCTAGATAAATTATAAATTAACCTATGTTTTTATTCTTGAACATAACAACTAAACATGATGAGTCGAGCTCAATGTAAGGGAAATCATAACTCAATCTCCATTCATTGAGTTAAATATCCATGTCATTGGTTTGGTTTTTCAAAGAATATGTGTGAATGAACCTTTATTATGTTACAAATAATATCCACTTATATTGAGGGTATTTATATCTGTCACACATAATTATGTCGTTGACATATCCATGATCTAATGATATGATCTTTGTATGGGACTTCGTCTCAATATTCGTTCAACATGGAATTTTTTAATTAATACCCGACCTTATTTTTTAAGGTTCATAATAAACCCATTAAATTTTAATTTCATTCAAAGGGAATATTTTCTCTACATAGAGTTTTACTAAATGTCAAAAAGGAATGTTTTTAACGTATGTGACGACAACAAAATCTCTGCCACCATAACCATTATTTGATATGTGGCTTCTTATATAAGCCTTATTGTTTTTAAAATGAAAAAAACCATTATTTAATTTTTGGGTGTTTGGGTATTAAAAATTATTTTGAAATCATATTGACTCTTTCAATATCATGAAATTATTTATTGTGAATGAAAATGATATTTTATGAGTGAAATGATGATAATTGAAATATTTTACATGTTATAATTATAAAATGAAATTGTTACATTCGACCTGTGGTTATGTAATAACCCAAAGATGGGTGGTTACATGATAAAACAACAACTGATGGTTCTATGATAAACCAAGGACAAGTGGTAATTATATAACCTCTAATGCATTGGGTATGAAAGTTGGCCGTATAGATATTCCATTTAGTGATATGTGTGGATGTTGACCATATGGTAATTCCATTTAAGTATGTCTATGTCCCAAGTTATCTGTATATGTTATATGTTTCATTCTATGGGATTAATGGTAATCGTTTGGTTAAAAAAGGGTAACCAATGCGTTTATATTCAGTGAAGTATATTTATTACTTCTTAAAGGAAAAAAGTTTTACTTTATGAAAAAGTATTTATAGTTTTCATTTTTTTACAAGACTAATAGTTTTCATTCTTTGTGTATCCCTTACTGAGTTTTTATTTTCATCCCATGATTTGAAATGTTTTTCACATGGAATAAAGATAAATAGAGTCAAGAATGGGATCAAAGAAAAGGTGTAATATTTAAACATGAAACGAACATTGTTATTTTTCAAGATGTTTCTGTTTTATGAAAAAATTGATAGTGAGTAGAGGTGTCTACATGTAATATTTAAGATAATATGTATGAGTTATGGCCTAATTTTCTAAACCTATAAATACGAAAAGATCATTGAAGTGAAATAATGTTAATTATGGTATTTTCTCAAGATTAAGTAATGTTTGAGGCTAGGGACTTCTATTTGTTCTATGTCCCATAGTGTGCCATTAACATACTAGAAAATTCATTGTTTCATTGCTAGATTAATAAAAGTCTATTAAATCACAAAGTCATATAAAACTTTTATAGGATGTAGTGATAGATCTATGAAATACTAAGGAGACTCAAAATATTATGGGCATGTTTATAAATAATGTGATAGTTTAATTTATAAGGTAATTCTATTCCTTGGTTGGTTTGGGTTACAAAAGTGCATGGTGGGGGAACCATGTAAACTATAGTTCACATTTATGGAACTAATAGAGGTATTTTGAATATTATGAATTACTTTTTCCTAGATCCAAAAATGTAATATATATGAGGGATATTTTTGGGATTTTATTTTTGGAACCATTTTCCATACTATTCATTAAGTTTAATAAAAGTATAAGGTCCACTGTCTTGATAGGTAGTGGACCGATTTTAGTTGAAGGACAAGAAATTTGTCATTTGATAATTTCATATATAAGATGATCGAATGTTATGTAGATAGAGGTTTTCAAACAACACAACCATAATGTGGTAGTGTGGTAAAAAAATGAATGTTGGGCACTTGTAATCTGGTAAGATCTATAAAAGAGGAAGGAGTACACTAGTAGATCAGGTTGAGGTGGTTGGAGTATTTGACCATGAAGAGGGTTTATCAGTGAATATAGACTTATGTGGAATTCAACCAGTGAATATATGAATGTTTTTACTACTAGAAAAAAATTCAAGGTACTACTATAAGTAGTGGTTGACCACTTAATATCAATCTATTCAAGTAATTGTAAGTATCCTCTGAATCTATTGAATCAAGGTAAATCAACATTCACCCATGGATTAATACCCAAGTATGAATCAAACAAAACATGTTGTTCTTATGCCTTTTATATTTTACTATTGGTAATTAATATAAGTACCATTTTCTATTCTAATATTTAGACATTTTTCATTTTAGTGTGGTGGATTGGGTGTGCTTTCCTTGAAAGATCTAAATGATGTAGAATAAGTTTGTATTTTAGGATATTCTTTTTCATTTACAGTATGATGAGGATAACATATGATGGTTTTATGGAATGGTTCCTATGGAAAAATAATTCATACATATAGATATACACATATACATACAAATATTCATACATATACATAGAGATACATTCATATATATGTACAAACATACATATAAATAGTTATACATTCATATATAAATACAGAAATACGTTCAAAAAAATACAAAAACTAAAAATTGAGCATACGTATATACATATATACAAATTCATATTTTTTCATTCATATATATACTATCCCCCAATTTTTGAAATTTTTTATTTTTTCATACCATGATAATTTTAGGTGAGATCAAATATGATTTGAGTGACAAAACCAAATATTATATTAACATATATAAACAAATATAAATATAAACATAATTAAACAAATATATTTTCATTTATATATTTATAATTTATTGTAATATTAATTATAGAAATTTGATTTATAATAAATATAGATTTTAATATGAATAATATTTTTAAATATTGATTTTATATATAAATATATATTATTAAATAAATATATATATTATACTATATAATAAAATATATAAATAAATGTAAATACTCACCAACTAATAAATGAATGTTTTTCTAATGAAGAGAATATGGGAAAATGAACTAGTTCAAGGGAGATGGTAGTGGTGAAGCCTAAGGGGATACCCTTGAAAATTGTTACTATAGTTTAGTGAAATATATCCAACACTTAAATTACTAGTCAACACCTCATCATGATGTCCTTTTTAATCTAGAAGATCAACTACCTTATTCTCCCCCTTGTTCGGTGTGAAAAATATCAACATCTAGGTGAAGTATTCTTATGCTTTCTCTAACGATAGATGAAGTTATCCAATTTATGGGAGAGAGACTTAATAATGAATTTAAAACCATAGATGACCATAATTCAACCATATAAATATTGAACTAGTTCTATGTGAAATAATTTATAAATGTTAACATTACATATGATTCCACCTGAATAGAGATTACCTACACATAAATAGTTGGGAATTACATGATAGTTGTTCCCTAATATTCCCTGATAATTTCACGCTTGTGCATAAAACTAGGGACATAAAATGTATCTTAATTGAGATTAATTCTCTGACATGAATGTTTTGGTAAACCCAAGGCCCATTAAACCTTATATTAAGTATTGAAACCTATGCGGATACATGAAGGAGTATATTATTTAAATATTGAGATATATCATCATCATTTCACATAAAACATAGAGAGATGACTAGATAAAAACAAGGATTTCACTTCTGAAATAAAGGCCTATACCCACGGTTCAAAATCGTGGGTATAGCCCCCAAAAACGTGGGTATAGCCTATACCCATGGTTTTGGGAACCGTGGGTATAGGTGTCCTACTACCGTGTCACCAAAACATAGCCAATTTCCACGGTGTCAATGGCTTTTACCCACGGTTTCAAAACCGTGGGTATAGGTCCTAAAATAATGCAGGCGCCGAGTTTCGATCCCGCAACCTCTTCCCTTCAAACACCATGTCTAAACACTAACCTAACATCACCTATTTGTATATATGTATATATTAAGTTAAATATAGTTATAAAAACCGTGGGTATAGGGGGAAGAACCGTGGGTATAGTGTTCCTGCCAAAAAAAATTCCTTCCCGCGAAAAAAAAATCCCGCGCACACAAAAGTGACCTATACCAACGGTTTTTCATAACCGTGGGTATAGGTATTTTAGTACAGACCTATCCCCATGGTTTTCCCCAAAAACCATGGGGATTGGTACCCCTATACCCACGGTTTTGGGAAACTGTGGGTATAAGTGACTTTTCAGGACCTATCCCAACAGTTTTGGAAAACCGTGGGGATATACCACCCTATACCCACGGTTTTGGAAAACCATGGGGATAGGTCCATTTTCCAGTAGTGATTGAGGTAAGCCTCATTTCCTTTATAATCTATAATGTAATACTACATTGCGCGTATCCCATATCATCGAAAAACTTTCCAAGATTAGGGTGCACCAACCCAAGTAATTCAATTCCAAACATATATGAATATTGAAGCATTAATCCAAGAAGAGATACTTAAAGGTGTACTAAACATTTTCTATAAAGATACCCCTGAGATAATTCTACATATAGAATTTATAGTCCCATTCAATAAACAAATTAAGATTGATTAAATGTTTTCATTACCAAAACACTTATATCTTGAGGATAGATTAATAAATTTGTCAACATCATTGTCTATAAGGATATCTCTATTATGAATATGCCTCATGATAATGTTAATTTTAGTTGATAAATATTTTCACCATAAATTAGTAACAAATTCATCTAAGATCTATTTCACACTAATAATTTTACACTATTATAAGCATTAAAATATTCTCCATGAAGAGGGAGAGCAGACAGAAATGTCAATATCATTAACCAAAAATATTTTTTTATACATGTATAACATATATTCAATGTGGACCACTTTTATGAATGAGATATACTTATTAGAATCCTTAGAGATGATTTTTGGGACATTACTCCCTCTGATGAAGTGGGAAATTCCCACCAAATTATCATTCCAGAAGGTAATGAATCTATACCTATTATCTAGTAAAAAATATCGAGGATATTGATAATGGTATCATGCATGTTGTGCTATAACTATTTCTAGTGGATCCATTAATCCATTTTATAAGGGAGATCCAATATTTCTTCATGATGAATGTTTTCCAAATGGATTTTGTTGAGAAAAAATTCTAAACTAAATTAGACTATATACATAATTTTATCAATTATCTAAATTTTAAAACCACTTTCTTCAGTTAGGTTTTCTATAAAAGACCTACTAGACCTATGGATAAGAACCTAAATATGTGAGTCCAAAATCATGTTATTAATGGTGTTATAAAATATATTTTATGACCTGAAAACTAAAAGAACATTCATAGAAATATAATACATAATTTTACATTCAAAAGTTATCCATCCTTGAAAATTTATAAAATAGATCCTATAATCCAGGATGATACCCATGATTCTTTTGAAAATAAATTTATTATTTTTGATATTAATCCTTCAATTTGGTAATGGTGATTCAAAATATTCCACTGTAAAATTTATTTAGGATATTCAGATCATATCTTCAAATAGTGCGGAGTTTATTTTCATGTATTTTTTGAAGATAAAATCATTACTTTGGTCAACATTGATGTGTTGGAAAGCCCTGTTTCTTTATGAATTTAGGATCAAATTGAAATTCTAAATGGATTTTTTCTATCATTAGTGGAGAAAATATTTTTTTTCCATAAGTAATATATTAGTGATTTCTATTAATATAGAAAAATATCTAAATATGTGAACCAACCAACTAGATATTTCATTATTAATATTCCTTCCTAAAGAATTCAGATATAGGAAAAAAAATACATTGATAGATGGTATATCCTTGAAAGAAACTCCTCACTAACATAATGAATCCAAATATCTTCTCCTTGGGAGAAATTGTGAACCATGGGTAGGATAATATACAAAATAAAGGATCTTTTATCCACTCAGAGAAGTTTCTCCATCTCAAAAATATTAGGTTAAAACTCCAATCCATATTTTCATAATCCATTTATAAGTAAATTTTCAAAATTATATTGGAACCAACTACCTATTTATTATTGTACATTATCATTTTTTGGGGATGCAAATCACTCCATGAAAATTCATAACATTGTGAAATATTTATTGTTCATGTAATATTTGGAGGTCTAGGTGATGGGGAAGCCTTAAGAAAACATTAGAAACACCTTGTTACCAAGATTGCATAATTATGGGGTGAAACCTTATAAACTAGATATATCTTGTATCTTCCAAAATTAATGAATGGAATGTATAATATGTAACTCAAGGGAGAGAATCCCCCTTTAATTCAATCTTTAATTGATTTAATAACTTATTTTTGAATGATATTCCAAGAAGATCCATAGAAAGGGAATGGAAATCTATCCATACATGGTGTATTATCAAGATTAAGGATTTTAATGTCCTCTTTATATAGAATCATAGGATTATAATACATGGATATTACATTATTTTAAATGAATATTCTTTACATTAGAAAAATACATGCCCATGGACTATAATAGTTTAGTGTCTTTGGAAACATGGTAAACAAAATTTTCTATCCTGGTAAAAGAGATTCAAAAACTCCCATAAAGATCTCTACTTTTAGTACTTCCCCCCAAAGCCATTCCTCAAAACCTAGTGAAATAAAACATAAAAAGGGGTTAGCTCAGATTATCAATAAGGGTAAATAAGATAGACATATAAGAAAAAACATGAAAATAGGGGTATGAGAACATGATCATTATATTAGGAGTTCATGTCCTTCATATCAAAGGTCCTAAATATGGGTTTTTGCATAAATCATGGAATTTCATAATACATGAATCATAAGAAAATAAATATCCTAATCCATGAAATCAAAATGGATGATTAAGACATAGGATATTTGGAATACATATAAGAATAAACAATTTTATTTCAATACTACATACCACGACCTTTATAATACGTCAGGTTTGGGATACAACCTATGTACCTGATGTGGGATTAGGATAAAAATCTGTGTACACAATTATTTTTAATCATGGGATACAATCCATACACCGTCTTGTTTTCAAGCTTGGAATACAACAACTGTACCATATTTTTTTAGGCTTGGGCTACTACCCATGTACCTTGTTATTTCTACGCTTGGGCTATAACCCTAGTACCCTATTTATTTTAGGCTTGGAATAAAACCTAGGTACCTTATTAGTTTTGGTTATGGGATACAACCCATGTACCTTTTGAGTTCATATACAAATTATTATTACCTAATGCATTGGACATAGGTATAGGTCTCACCCATCTAATAATAAATTCATTCACAAATGTTCCACAAGATAATAAAAATTTTATCATATAATGACCTATTAAAAGAGATAGGATTTATCAAATCATAGCCCTTGAAATGGAATGGGTATCATTAAAATTTAATCACATCATAACAAATGAAAATTTATAGGTTTAATAATTACTTTAGGAAATCAAAACCTACAAAAATAAGTGGGTTTCAAAATCATAAAACCCTCAGAAGTGAAATAGGTATATTAATATTTATTCTATAAAAAAATAATAAATTAAAAAAAATGAATGGAACCTTAGAATAATTTCCTATAGTTGAATGAGTAACATCAACAAATGATATCTTTGATAGAAAATAACATAGAATGATATTTGGAAAATCTTTTTTAAGGTAAATATCATATTTCATTGTAAATGGCTCTTTAAAATGTAAAAACATCTGATATACATTTTTTATAAAAATGTTTAAAAGAATCAGGAAAATATTTTGAAAAAAAATTCATTAAGAAATTAAAATATAATTTTCAAAACCTTTCGAAAAAACACTTTCCTTGAAAAATATTTTGAAAAATTAATAATAAATCGTGAATTTTTTTGAAAACAATTTCTATGAAAATTATTTTTAAAAACTCTTTCTTAGAAATTAACCTCTTATGAATTCAAAGGATGTTTCATAGATATGATTGTGGGTAAATTCATACATTCCATACGAGGAAAGAAGAACATTTAGTTTGTATGGTAATACGTTATTAAAATGAATTGGCCAAAAAATAACAAGAATATTCCTATGAAAACATTGGTAAAAGAAAAAAATGGAAAAAAATTATTTTAAAGATTATAGGATAAATGTACAATATTATTTGAAACACTTTTTAAAATACATGATTTTGAAGTAATACATATTTTTTATCAAAGAGGGCATAAAGTTGGGATCTCTTAAAAACACTCCTTAATCTATCTTATATACCAATGAATGAAAAAATGTTACCAATAAATGAAGATATAATGAATTAACAAAGGATAATAATAGTCATGAGTGTTCCTGAGTGATGGATGATAATATTTCATCATAGTATGCATAATCATAAATAATACCAAAAAGATATGAGATTGTTTCAATTAACTCTTACCACTTGGTAACTTTGAACCATAATCATTATTTAAGAAAACGAAATTACATGAAGCTTAAAATATCATTAATTAAAATATATTTATGATATGACATATTTAAGGTATTATATACACCTCATGGAAAATTATCTTGGGATAACATGGAAAGTGTTTCAAAGAAGGAAAATTGAGACAAATTAAATTTACTAATTTGGTAAATTTTGAAACAAAGTCCAAATTAAATAAATATAATAAAATTTATATTTAAATAAAAATAAATTTTAGTATAATAATCATATAATACTTAAATGGGAAGTATATACAACACAAAATGGAATGGGTTGTGAAAAAAGCATGTATCTCATAGAAATAAAAAGTGAGATGAAACTCCCTTACCATGTGTCTTTAATATCATCGTACTCATTCGGACCTCCATTATAATAAATATTAATGTTTTATAAATCCTATAAATAAGAATATTTCTATATCTAATAAAATATATTTATTTATTATGACTTCATATTACCCTTTTTATAGTTACTTTATGTTAATGTTACTCTTCAGGTAATATTCTCTTTGGTGTTTTCGCATGTGTCTTAATATATTGTATCATTGGTCCATATACATATATCACGATTTAAAAATATTAAACCATGATATAAATATATTTTATATATTTTATATTTATATTATAAAAATATATATTATATATAATTATGAAACAACATACACCATTCATGGAGACGGTAGGTTATACATATGCATGAACACTATTTCTGTTTAATTGTAATGTTGAAAGAAAGTAAAGTAAATATTTTTATATATATATATAATTAATGTATATTTATGATATCATATATATCATATATATTCAGTAAATTAATTCTTAATACTTTCCATGTAGTTTATGAAAGAATCATATAGCCTTTAGGGGGAGACAATCCACAATTCCTATAATGAAATTATCATATTAACATAAAATGGAAGGTAAAAAGATATGTGATGTGAAAATAAATGAAGAATATTAAATAAAAAATAAATATAATATATGAAATATAGAAATCTATTTTGAATCATAATTTCCACCATGATATGTGGTAAAAAAATGACCAATCATCATTTAGTAAGGTGGTAGTTCATCGTACACATAAATTGTATGTTCATTACCGACTAGATCGATGTTTTTGTAAGTTTAGATCAATTAAATAGAAAAATAATCCTATTATATTTAAGATACTTGTTTTTTTATAAACTAATTTAATAATGAGAGTGAAGGGGTGGGGATGGAAAACCAAATAAAGGAGTTTGTGGGAAGAGGTTACCTCTTAATTGGGTAACTCATTTTTGTTTGCGCCAAAAGGCTTCCTTGGATTGGTGTAATCCCAAGTAGAGGACTATAGTAATAAGTAAGGGACATTTAGAAGTTTATTGAAAATATATTTTATGAACCTAATAGCTTTTAGAGGAGTGAATAAGTGGGAGATGTGGTGTCCTTTTATATGGAAGGAAAAAGACCAACTTTGAATTTTTGAAAACAAGTTGGGTGTACACATGTTCTTACAAAAAAAAGTCATAAAACACCAAAATATATTAATAATGGATGTTTTATGGCTTAAATATGGGGATAAAATGGGTTTCGGACATGTATCAATGTCATTTGTTCCCCTAAGATTAAGTTTTAGACCATAATTAAGCATAATTTGACCTTAATCATTGTGATAAATTTCAATAACTTTTACTAAACATTTTGGTCAAAAATAAAAAATAATCTAATTTGACAATAAATATTATACTTATTAAACTTTTCAATGTTTATTTTTAGACATTCAGTTCACATAGACCAAAAAATTTAGATTAATGCTAATCCTGTAGAGGGGACGAAATAACTTGTTTTAAAGTAGAATAATGGTCAAACATTTGTTACGTGTTTATATTAAATTTCAAAGTGAAATTGATTATAATGACCTAAATGGTTTTAATATATTTATTAATTATATAATGTGATCTTAAAACAAATTTAATTTATAATATAACATTAATAATTATTTAAATGAAAATCCTGTTATTAACAAAAATTAAGTATTTTTCACTATTCACCAAAAAATGATGTTTCTTAGAAAAATACAAAAAATTAACTTTAAGATAATTTCTGAATTATTATTAAAAAAATAATGTTTATTTTAACAAATTAATTTTATTTTTGTGTCTAAAATTGATTTATTTTTTTCATAGGAGGATATGAAATGTAGTTTATTTGAGAAAATTGTATTTTTAAACACATAAGGTCTTTACAATAAATTATATCATTTATTATAAATGTGTTTTATTTCTATAAAACCGTTAATTTGTTTTTAAAACTTTTTATTACTATTTATATTAATAAGTTTAATAGGTAGGATATAATTATCTCAATTAAACCATTATAACTGTAAAATGATGTTTTGTAAAAACATCAGTGTTGCGTGTAACATATTTCAAGTATTGGTTGTGTGTAACATCAAATAAGCCGATGTTCCGTGTATCATATACTTATTTTGTGTCATGTAATATATTCCATATTGTTTTCATGTCAAAGTAATGTTTGACTTGGTGATTTGATAATAAAAAACTATTTTCAGAGTTGCGTGAAATGAAAAATATCAAATTATGAAATTAATTATAGAAAAAAAAATTCACAAAATATAGGGGTGTTATATTATACCCCACTAAAATGGATTTCAACCTTGAAATTAATATAGTTATCAAATTTTTAATACTTCAAAGTTTCATTCATAGAAACCCACATCATAAAAATCGATATTATGATTGCATTCTAAAAAGTAATGTTAGAAACAAAATAGTTATCCATAGTAACATATAATTGGGTTTCCACATGGGAGAAGGTAGGTGGAAAGTGAAAACATAGACATGGAAGAGAAATCTAACCATCACGATCTAATGGATAGTGGTAGAGAAGAAGCTCCGGAGAAAGTTAACAATTATAAATCCATAAATATACAATGAACTAAGGACCATCTGACTCATCAGAGACAGAGGTAATAGTATAATTTTTCTATTTTGAAGATAATTATTCATAATGTTAAATAAATTTCTTGAAAATACATACTTTATAGATTTCAAGAAAACTTTAACCATTTCTTTTAAATGATTTAATTCAAATATTTCTCCTAAAAGGAAAGTGAATTTTTCATTAACAAATCACTAAATATCATGAGATCTAGGATATTCCATCCCATCTATCATCAGTGATCATCAACACTATCTTTTTATAATAGGTTATCCAATATCCTTAAATCCTCATGTGGTAAGATATTACATTATTACAAAAAACTTCATCCAAATTTTATGTTAAACATATCAGAAATTTTTAACCTTATAACCCTTCCAAAAGATGAAAATTCAATGCTTTTGAAAGAAATCCAAGAAAAAACTATAACATTGATCCCCCATATATCCCAAAGTACCACTTGTTTGTCACATTCCAAACATGTGAATACCCTTATTATATATTCTTTTGAAACATGGTAATATCCTGAACTACCATAAATCCTTTCAGAAAACATGAATTATTCCTTACTATAATGTTTAATGGATATATTCTTTAAATCCACGAATTCGAAAACATCATCCTTGAAGACATAAAACACTTTTTTCAATAATTAATTCTAGGGTAATATTTACCAGCCAATATACTTACTTATATCTAGAATATCTTTATACAAACCTTATTATCTCAAAAAATAATCATTTATTAAGGTTTACTTTCCCATAATAAAAATATTACCTTTTTATAAAATCATTTTTTAATTTCCTTATCACCGTAAAAAATTTCATTTTCAATCCTGAATGAAAACATATAATGAAAATAATCATATATTTCAAGATTCATATAACATAATCTATGAATTCTAAAATATAAATACTTCATTCCTCTAACTTTATTCCAAAACTATAACTTAGGCCTCATGAACTAATTCCTTAATAAATATTTTCTAGAATATAAAATATGTATTATGCCTTAATTCTACTCAATCTCAATATAATCATGATTCTTATGTTTAATATAAACCATATCTGAAGAACATCTCATACCTTTCACATGTCTTTTGATGTCTTTTTATCTTTAAAAGTATAACCAACACCTGTAACACCTTCCTTACACTTTTTATGAGATATCCTACTGGGATATAAATTCACAAAATACCAATACTTTCCATATATAAAACATTAAATTTGATCCACGTTCCTTTGAGTAATCTCCATTTACTAAAATTATAAGGCATAGTGTGAGAAACATTGATCAAATTGGGATACCATATAATCATGAAAAATTGTTTATATGGTGCCTCAATCATGATGCTTTGTGAATAGTTTGTGAATTTCCAAAGCATATCCCCCAGGAGTGTCAAACCGGGTGTGTAGCAAGACCCTTAATCGGGTACCAGATTACCCTGAGTCCAGACCGATACATATTTTCAATTTTTTTAACCGTAGGTACATCTATCCCAGATCCACATGAACTTATAGTATCCAAAAATATATTTATTTCCAAGAAAGCACTCACTTTATCCTTTAACGGAATTCTAGGTCATTTTCCTAAACGTTGACTCATCCTTATACTTGACCATAGAGACATCCCTAGAGATATCAACAAAAACACTCCTAGGGATCTCACTAAATTTTTCTCACCCAAGTTTCCAAATATTGATTAAACCTTTCCTTCGATTACAAATATATAGACCCAGTCTTACTATACCCTGATATTACTTCATTTTGGATGAATATTCAGTACATTACAAAAATACATTCTTAAGGACCATAATTTTTATTTCCATTGGAAACGAGGAAAAAATTCATTTATCTTATCAAAATATATTCAACATATCCAATAAAGATATCCACCTTTAGTACTTCTACCAAAAATATTTCTTCATGACATTCGGGAAGAAACATAAAAAGGGGTGAGATCAGATGCTCAGTAAGGGTACACAGGTGAGACATATAAGCATAAACATGAACATAGGGTTATGAGAACATTATTGTAACATATAGAGGTCATACCCTGCATATCAAAGATCATAAATATGAGTTATGGGAAAAACATAGGTTGTTCATAAGACATGAATCATTAGGAAATAAAAGTCATGATCTGTGAAATTGTAATGGATTTATAAGACATAAATTTTTTGAAAGCATATAAGAATAGAAAATATTAGGTCAAGGAAAACTACCAAGACCTTCATTACATGTATGTCCTGGTCTATGAACCATTTACCGAATATGGTCATCGGCTAACAACTGGTGTACCCACATAATTTTAGGCTTGGAATATAACCCATAGACCATCTTGTTTTCTATCTTGGGATACAACCAGTGTATCCTCTTTATTTTGTGCTTTGGTTACAACCGATTTACCTTTTTCTTTTTGAGCTTGAGCTACAACCTATGACAACCCTGCTTTTTATTACAACTTAAGCATGATTTATTACATAACAATTCACTTGATACAACAAAGAAGATCGAGAGGTTTAGTGTCTTAGGGGCTTAGGATCATTACATAAAAACTTTAAACTTGAAATACAACATCTTTATTGAAAACTTCCTTTACATGACCACTACATTCCTTCGTACTTAGCATTGCATGGGATAACCTGAGGACATGCATAAGAAAAGGGTGAGCTATAAAGCCCAGTAAGGGAGTACACAATGAATAAAATGAGGAGTACAATACATGTTAGGCAATAGGAACATCAACAGAGCATTAGAGTAACATGGACATAAAGGCATGATAAAGCATGATAACCATAACATGGAAATGTGGCAACAACACTTAACATTGAATTAGCATGAGCCAAGGCTCATTGCACATGGAGCATGAGTAAACCCTCATTGCCCTTGAAGCATGAGTAAACCCTCGTTTCACTTGAATTAGCATGAGTCAACACTCATTGCACATGACGTATCATGATACTATACTTTACCCAATGCATTGGAGCTCTATAAAGGGCACACCCTTCTTAAACATTTCATTTCATGCATAAGTGTGCCACATGGATCATAAAACATGGATTCATAAAACATAATCATTTATTACACAATAAAGGAATGTGGAATTCATACATGAAAAATTATAATCAATAAGTAAATGTTCATAAAGGTGAATACCCTTGATGGAGAAATGGGCATGGTATTCACTACACAATGATATTGGCTTAGAAAATCGGTGTGATTTCGGTAGTGTAACGGCGTGACATAAGAATTCATAAAAAAAGTTGATGAGAGAGAAAGGGGTTCCTCATCATATTTACATGTAATGGACAGTAAGGAGGTCATATAGATACATGTCCCAACAATTTAAAAGGAATTTAGATTAATGATACAAAAGTATTGATTGAATATAAAAGAGGAGAAAAAGGTCCTTTCGGAATTTCGGCATAGTAACAGGTGTACATGAGAGGCATTTAATGAGAGAGAAAGGGGTCTCCCATCTTTCGAAAAATAAGAGGGAAGTATGGGAGAGGTGCGAAACCATACCCCAACATTCATAATTGAAATTAAAAGGGCAATACAACTTAAAGAAAATTGACAAAAATGAGAAAGGAAGAAAACCCCTTACTTGGAAGTGTGCTTCCAAAGGCTAGAGAGAGGCTTGTGAGAGGCTTCTTGGGAGCTTGGGGCACCTTGGAAGGATTCTAGAGAGAGTAGGGAATAGGTTGGACGAAATCCAAGGGATTTTAGTGATGAGGAAGTGGGAGCTTGGGTGGGTTTATATAGGAAAGGTGAGAGAATTCTTTATTATTTAGGTTTGGGACCCCTTATATTAAAATAATCCAAACCACAAACCATCCCATGGTATTTTCCCATGGTTTCAGGAAAAGGAAATAGGAAAACAATATTTTAGAAGGCCAAGGTCCAAACTTATTAAAAAAATTAGGGTTGCTTATGTGGAGGTGAGTCACACTCCCATGGAAATTAATTTAAAAAGGCAAAGTGTTGAATAAGTCTTGAGGGCTCCATTAATGCTTTGAAAAGTGAGTCAAACAAACCCAAAACCTCATTATTTTAATGATAAAACACATATTGGCCAAACATAAGGATTATGTTATTTTATTACATCACCATTGGGTCATTGTGATGTCATAAAACACATTATATATTTAAATGGTATTTAATTTTTACCCAAAAATTTGACTGTCTCAGAAAATTATGAAAAATTCACCGTTGGATAATTTCGACGTCCTGATTCAAAAAATAATATTTATTTTATCTAAATAATTTTCTAAATATGTGAATTTTCACATTTAAAATAAAAACTGACATTTATAAAAAAAATCACGGGTTTTGACAGAAATGGCTTTCAAACCTTAATAAAAATTTTAATTGCATTCATAAAATTATAAGATCATTTATACTTAATAAAAAAAATAATTTAATATTAATAATATTATTTTATTAAAATATTATTTAATTCAAAAATCCTTTAATTTAATAAAATATAATTCTTAATTAAATAATAACTAAAAACACCATTTGTACTTTAAAAACCAATTACAATGTATCAAAAATGACTAGAAATTATATTCATTATTATATAAAAAAATAATGTACATGAACATGGTGCTACTTATTTGTTACATAACCCCTTAAAATAGTCGCATAAGACCTAAGGGTAAGGTGTGCGATGGTGACATACTCTTTGGGTGGCTCGGATAACATCGCTCGAGTGGTAAATTCAATCAACTTCCACTTTTCCCTTAGATGATCACGTTCGAGCTTGACTTGATGAAGCCCATCTTGGGATTGGTCAAGGGAAAAGCCCAAAGATGCCACCTCTTTTCTGAGCTCTGACAAATGGGCTTCGTAAGGGGAAATTCTACTGGATGAGGCCATCTCTTCCTTTGTCCGAGTAGAAATGGGTTCGTTAAAGCCTTATATTTATACTACTCAGATGATCACTGTTCAACGGCTATAAAAGTAACGGTCAAAAATCTTAACGTAAAACTAAAGAAGATGACATCTTATAAAAACATTTTTCATAAAGAAACATTTAACTAGATCAAGAGGGATTTTTTATTAATGAAACTTTGGGTCGTTACAATATTCCCCCCGTTAAGAAATTTCTCCCTCGAAATTTTCCTTTTCCCACACTAAAACAAATGTGGGTAACTCAGCTTCATCATATCCTCCTACTCCCAAGTTGCTTCTTCAAACTTGTGGTTTCTCCACAACACCTTGACGAGGGGAATTGTCTTATTTCGTAGAACTTTTTCTCTACGATCTAAGATCTTCACTGGTTTCTCCTCATAAGAAAGATCATCTTCTAATTGTACCACCTCGGAAGAGAGTATATGTGAAGGGTCTGGTATGTACTTCCCTAAGAGGGATACATGGAAGACATCATGCACCTTGACCACAGTAGGTGGATGTGCTAGTCGATAGGCCACAACCCCAACACGATCAAGAATCTCGAAGGGGCCGATGTACCTTGGACTTAACTTCCCTTTCTTTCCAAACCTCATGACCTTATTCCACGGAGATATGCGTAAAAACACCATGTCTCAGACTTTAAACTCAACATATCCTCAAGTGTTTGGATAGTCCGCTTGGATTGGCCATCAGTTTGAGGATGATAGGCCGTACTGAAGTTCAGTTCAGTATTCAGATCTTGTTGAAGACTCTTCCAAAACATAGAGGTGAATCTTAGATCTCGGTCAGAAATAATAGATAGTGGTACTCTATGTAACCGTACCACATCCCTGATATATATCCGTGCCAGTTGATCCAAAGAGAAATCCTCTCGAATAGCAATGAAGTGTGCAGTCTTTATAAGACTATCCACAATAACCCAGATTGCATTGTTGCCTTTGGATGTCCTTGGAAGTCCAATGACAAAGTCCATGGTGATGTTCTCCCATTTCCATTCTGGTATGGGAAATGGTTGCATCATCCCCTTAGACTTCTGCCTCTCTTCCTTTACTTGCTGACACACCAGGCACTTTGATGTATATTCAACGATCTCCTTCTTCATATTATCCCACCAAAAGTTTTCTCGGAGATCTCGATACATCTTTGTGCTCCCTGGGTGAATAGAGAAATTTGAACTATGTACATCATCCAAAAGTTCCTTCTTCAGCTCCGAACTTGATGGAACACATAGTATTTTCCCAAAGCGCAAAATTCCTTCTTCATTAACTTTAAACTCTGAGGATTTTCCCTTTTTGATAGCTTCCTGTTTTTCTTGGATTCCCGCATCATCCTTTTGAGCATCCTTTAACCTTTCCAAAAGAGATGGTTGAGCAATCATTTGTGAAAGGATTGATGATGTTCCCTTCTTTATGATTCCCACGTCCATCTTCATCAAGTCTAAGAAGATTGGATCCTTTTCAATTCTCATCATTGATAGAATTGCTGGATCCTTTCTACATAGGGCATCTGCCACCTTGTTCGCCTTCCCAGGGTGGTATTGTATTGAACAGTCATAATCCGTGATGAGCTCTATCCATCTTCTCTGGCGCATATTAAGCTCTTTTTGTGTGAATATATATTTAAGACTCTTGTGGTCAGTATATATCTCACATTTCTCTCTATAGAGATAATGCCGCCAGATTTTCAAGGAAAAGATCACCGCCGGCAACACCAGATCATGCGTTGGATAGTTTCGCTCATGGATTTTCAACTACCTTGAGGCATAGGATATCACTTTATCATTCTGCATCATCACACATCCTAAGCCCTTCTTCGAAGCATCACTGAATACCAGAAAAAGCTCCCCACTTGTGGGTAAAGTGAGAATGGGTGCAATGATAAGCCTCCTTTTCAACTCCTTGAAGCTTTATTCGCATTCATTACTCCAAGAAAACATTACTCCCTTTCGAGTTAGCTTGGTAAGAGGGTTTGACAATCGTGAGAAATTTCTCACAAATCGTCGATAATATCCTGCTAACCCCAAGAAGCTACGGATATCAGTTACTGATGTTTTTCTCGGCCATCCCTCAATTGCATCTATTTTGGAGGGTTCCACAGATATCCCATTGCTTGTGACGATATTGCCCAAGAATGAGACATCCTTCAACCAAAACTCACCCTTGCTGTACTTTTCATAGAGTCTCTCCTTGCGCAAAGTCTCTAGTATAGTTTTTAAATGACTCTCATGGTCCTCCTTGGTTTTGGAGTATATTAGAATATCATCTATAAAGACTACCACAAATTTGTCAAGGTAATCTCTAAATACTCTTTTCATCAAGTCCATGAATATTGCTGGAGCATTGGTGAGTCCAAAAGGCATTACTATGAATTCATAGTGCCCGTACCTTGTACGAAAAGCAGTCTTGGGGATATCTTCCTTCTTCACCCTTACTTGATAATATCCCGACCGCAAGTCCACCTTGGAGAAGTATTGTGCTCCACGCAGCTGATCAAACAAGTCATCGATTCTTGGGAGAGGATACTTTTTCTTTATCGTTATTTTGTTAAGTTCACGATAATCGATGCAAAGCCGCATTGACCCATCCTTCTTCTTGACGAAGAGGACTGGTGCACCCTATGGTGATGCACTTGGGCGTATAAACCCTTTATCCATATTCTCCTATAGTTGTTTCTTCAGCTCTTGAAGCTCAACAACATCCATTCTATATGGAGTCTTGGATATTGGTAGCGCCCCGGGTATAAGTTCAATTGAGAACTCAATATCTCTTCTTGGAGGAAGACCAGGAAGTTCCTCGGGAAATACTTCAGCGAATTCCCTCACAATAGGCATTTCTTCAAGGGTGGTTTCTTCCTTGGACTCAATCATATGAGCCAGATATGCGTGCTCATAAGGCATTAAAATCCATGCTTGAGATGATGGAGCTAAATGAGATTCATCTTCCTCCTGACACTTGTAAATAATCGGGGGTCGATTCTCCATATGGAGTGTGATTTCCCTCTCCCCACAATTTATGTTGGCTCTATATAAGGAAAGCCAATCCATGCCAAGAATTGCATCAAATTCCACCATAGGGAGTATGATGAGGTTCGCCGGGAAATTCAATCCAAAGATTATAATAGGGGAGGACTTATATTCATGGGATGCAATTATTTCCCCATTTGTCGTACTCACCGACATCTTTACTTCCAGGATTTGTGGTGGTGTTGGGATTGTTCTACTAAACATTCGAGATATAAAATAATGCGTAGAACCTGAATCAAAAAGTACGTTCGCTATTCTTGAATGAATAACTAGCGTACCTGTCACCACTTCATTGTCGGGGTTCACTTCGGCAAAAGTGATGGCAAAAGATCTTCCTTGCTGTCTTGGAGGTTGTTGGTTGCCTCTGATAACCCTTGGATTAGGGAACTGATTCGCAAAATGACCAGGTTCTTTGCATTTGTAGCATTGAACAACGCATTGAGGTTCGAACAGAGCGTTCCTCTCCTCTGTCGCAGCCGCGGGTCCTTATTGCTGACAGTTAACAGCTAGGTGCCCTTCTCTTCCACACTTGATGCATTTTCTTGTCCCCCTAAGGCAATTTCCAGTGGGATTCTTTCCACACTTTTGGAAAGTGGGGTGCTGGAACTTCTTAGCACCATTGGATTTATCCATCAGACCACCAGAATTGAAGTCCACCTTCCGCTTCTTGTCCCCATGATACCCTATGATTATCTGATCTCCATTTCAACCTTAAGGGCACATCGGACAATTTCCTCATAGCTGTCGAAGTCACAGATCGCTAATGCTTTCCGCAAGCTAGGATTCATCCCACCAAAGAAGCGGTCAACCTTGCATTCGGGGGTAACGACAAAGCCGGAAGCGTGTCGTGCAAGTCTTGTGAAGTTTGCCTTGTACGCTCCCACATATTCTTCATCTTTCTGCTTGAGGGAAAAGAAGTCCCTTTCCATCTTAAGACGGAGGGTGCACGGAAAATATTTATCGAAAAACATCTTTCGGAATTCCTTCCATTTCAAAGCCTCGATCTCCTCCTCAGACTTCATATTTTTGATCAACGTCCACCATTGATCAGCTTCACCCTTCATACGATAAGCCTCCAGGAGAACCTTCTCTTGTTCAGAACATTGAAGGATAGAGAATATCTTTTCAATGGAGTTGATCCATTGCTCATCGATCGTGGGATCAGATGATCCAATAAAACCAGGAGGCCTTTGTCTCATGAAGCTCTCGATAGCGACTTGTTCTTTCTTAGGGGGGTTGAACGTTCCTCTTGACCCATGTTTCTATTCAAAACAAGAGTTAGCTGAGAGAGAAGCATGACAAAGTTCGCAATTCCTGCTCCCATTGGATTGGGCATATCATTAGTACAATCATCACACTGATCTTCACAACGGTTGTTAGCCCGAGTTCTCCTATTACCGGCCATTGGCTGGAATAAAAGGAAAGATAGGGGTAACACATAAAGGGTAATCCAATGATAAAAGTTGATGACTTATAAATAAACTTTAATCTCATTAACTCATGAGTCTATAGGATTCAATCCATGCTTTTCATGATCTTCCTTCTAACATATATTCTTAGGGGCATTTTTCCCTTAATAAGGGTTCATACTAAGATTGTGAATTTATCAAAACATATCCCCCGGGAGTGTTGTAACCAAGAGTGCAGCAAGGCCCGTTTTCGTGCACCAGTTCCCGTTCGAGTCTAGCTCAAAGCGGTGTTTTTGGGGTTTACCCCTAGGATCCAACTGTGCCATAGCCGCCTCTACCTGCTCGTATCCAGACAGGGATGTATTTGTTTGATAAACCACTTACTTAGTATTTACCAAAACTTAGGGATGTTTTTATTATTCTTAGTCTTGTATCTAAGGCTTTACTAGGGTTTCTTAATACCAAAAATAACTAAACCTATCCTCTGATACCAACTATGACAATCCTGCTTTTTATTACAACTTAATCATGCTTTATTACATAAAACATCACTTGATAGAACAAAGAAGATCAAGAGGTTTAGTGTCTTTGGGGCATAGGATCATTACATAAAAACTTTAAACATGAAATACAACATCTTTATGGAAAACTTCCTTTACATGACCACTACATTCCTTCGTACTTAGCATTGCATGGGATAACCTGAGGACATGCATAAGAAAAGGGTGAGCTATAAAGCCCCGAAAGGGAGTACACAATGAATAACCTGAGGAGTACAATACATGTTAGGAAATAGGAACATCAATAGATCATTAGAGTAACATGAACATAAAGGCATGATAAAGCATGATATCCATAACATGGAAATGTGGCAACAACACTTAAAATTGAATTAGCATGAGCCAAGGCTCATTGCACATGGAGCATGAGTAAACCCTCATTGAACTTGAATCACGAGTAAGCCCTCATTGCACTTGAATTAGCTTGAGTCAACACTCATTGCACATGATTTATCATGATAATATACTTTACCCAATGCATTGGAGAGCTATAAAGGGCGCACCCTTCTTAAACATTTCATTTCATGCATAAGTGTCCCACATGGATCATAAAACATGGATTCATAAAACGTAATCATTTATTCCACGATAAAGGAATGTGGAATTAATACATGAAACATTATAATCAATAAGTAAATGTTCATAAATGTGAATACCCTTGATGGAGAAATGGGCATGGTATTCACTACACAATGATATTGGCTTAGAAAATCGGTGTGATTTCGGCAGCGTAACGGCGTGACATAAGAATTCATAAAAAAGGTTGATGAGAGAGAAAGGGGTTCCTCATCATATTTACATGTAATGGAAAGTAATGAGGTCATATAGATACATATACCAACAATTGAAAAGGAATTTGGATTCATGATACAAAAGAATTGCTTGAATATAAAAGAGGAGAAAAAGTTCCTTTTGGAATTTCGGCATAGTAACGGGTGTACATGGGAGGCATTTAATGAGAGAGAAAGGGGTCTCCCATCATTCAAACAATAAGAGGGAAGTATGGGAGAGGTTAGAAACCATTCCCCAACATTCATAATTGAAATTAAAAGGGAAATACAACTTAAAGAAAAGTGACAAAAATGAGAAAGGAAGAAAACCCCTTACTTGGAAGTGTGCTTCCAAAGGCTAGAGAGAGGCTTGTGAGAGGCTTCTTGGGATCTTGGGGCACCTTGGGAGGATTCTAGAGAGAGTAGGGCAGAGGTTGGACGAACTCCAAGGGATTTTAGTGAGGAGGAAGAGGGAGCTTGGGTGGGTTTATATAGGAAAGGTGAGAGAATTCTTTATTATTTAGGTTTGGGACCCCTTATATTAAAATAATCCAAAACACAAACCATCCCATGGTATTTTACCATGGTTTCTGGAAAGGGAAAGAGGAAAACAATATTTTACAAGGCCAAGGTCCGAACTTATTAAAAAAATTTGGGTTTCTTATGTGGAGGTGAGTCACACTCCCATGGAAATTAATTTAAAAAGGCAAAGTGTTGAATAAGTCTTGAGGGCTCCATTAATGCTTTGAAAAGTAAGTCAAACAAACCCAAAAACTCATTATTTTAATGATAAAACACATATTGGCCGAACATAAGGATTATGTTATTTTATTACATCACCATTGGTTCATTATGTTGTCATAAAACACATTATATATTTAAATGGTATTTAATTTTTACCCAAAAATTTGACTGTCTCAGAAAATTATAAAAAATTCACCGTTGGATAATTTCGACGTCCTGATTCCAAAAATAATATTTATTTTATCTAAATAATTTTCAAAATATGTAAATTTTCACATCTAAAATAAAAACCGACATTTATAAAAAAATTCACGGGTTTTGACAGAAATGGCTTTCAAACCTTAATAAATATTTTAATTGAATTCATAAAATTATAAGATCATTTATACTTAATAAAAAAAATAATTTAATATTAATAATAATATTTTATTAAAATATTATCTAATTCAAAAATCCTTTTATTTAATAAAATATAATTCTTAGTTAAATAATAACTAAAAACACCATTTGTACTTTAAAAACTAATTACAATGTATCAAAAATGACTAGAAATTATATTTATTATTATATAAAAAAATAATGTACATGAACATGGTGCTACTTATTTGTTACATAACCCCTTAAAATAGCTGCATAAGACCTAAGGGTAAGGTATGCGATGGTGACCGACTCTTGGGGCGGCTCAGATAACATCGCTCGAGTGGTAAATTCAATCAACTTCCACTTTTCTCGTAGACGATCACTTTCGAGCTTGACTTGATGAAGCTCAGCTTGGGCTTGGTCAAGGGAAAAGCCCAAAGACGCCACCTCTTTTCCTAGCTCTGATAAATGGGCTTCGTAAGGGGCAATTCTACTGGATGAGGCCATCGCTTCCTTTGCCTGAGTAGAAATGGGTTCGTTAAAGCCTTATATTTATACTACTCAGATGATCACTGTTCAACGGCTATAAAAGTAACGGTCACAAATCATAACGTAAAACTAAAGAAGTTGACATCTTATAAAAACATTTTTCATAAAGAAACATTTAACTGGATCAAGAGGGATTTTCTATTAATGAAACTTTGGGTTGTTACACAACCCATGTACCCTATTTTTTTAGGCTTGGGAAACAACCCATTTACCTTCTTATTTTCTGGGTTGGGCTACAACCAATGTTCCCTCTTTCTTTTAGGATTGTGCTATAACCCGCGTACCATCTTTTTTTGGTATTGGGCTATAAATTGTGTTCCCTTTGAGCTCACAAACAATTTATCAATAAACAACTCTTGGAAGTGAGATATATGTCCCACACATCTAATAATAATTTCATTCTTACATATTCCTAAAGATAATAAAAATTTCATCATATCATGACCCCTAAAAAGAAATGGGTTTTTTCAAATAATAAACATTGGAATGAAATGGGAATAATTAACATTACATAACATCATAACCTATGAATAGATGTAGTTTTCATAATCACTTTAAGAAAAAAAAATAAGTTTGTTTCAAAAGTATAAAACCCATAGAAGTGAAATGGGTGTCTTAAGAATAATTTCATAAAAACATAAACCATTAATCAAAGAATATTAATAGAACCTTTGGATGATTTTCTAGAAGGGAATGAGTAGCATCAATAGAAGTTATCTTTTATGGAAAATAACTTGGAAGGATATTTTTAAAACATTTATCAGGGTAAATATACATTCTTCTTTAAAATGTTATCTTGAAAAAATAAAACCATTTGAAAACTATTTTCTATAAAAACATATAAAATATTCGTGAAAATATTTTAAAATCCATTTTCTTTTAAAAAATATTAAAGAATATATAATACCTTTCAAAAAAAATTCCTTGAAAAATAATTTGAACACATAAAAATAAGTCATTAAATTTTTTTCAAAACCATTTCATTGAAAATTATTATTTTCTAAAAAATTATTAAAATTATCCTTTTAAGCATGAAATGGTATCATTATAGAAATAAATATGGGTAAAACTACACATGTTGTATGAGGAAATAAAAACATTCCCTTTGAATGGTAATAGGTTATAAAAGTTCCATTTTAAAAAAGTGAGAAAAATATTCCATTGAAAATATTGGTAAAAGAAAAATTGGTAAAAATATATTTTAATTATTATAGGAAAGTATTAAAATATTCTGGGAAACCCTTTTTAGAAAACATGGTATTAAAGTAATTCAGATTTCTGTATGAAGATAGGGTAAAGTCGGGCTCTCTTAAAAACACATCGTAAACTATCATATGTACCAAAAAGTGGAAATATTGTGCCAATACATGAATAAATCACAAATAAACAGAGTACAAGAAAATTAATTAGTGTTCTTGAGAGATGGATTATAATATTTCATCAAAGGATGCATAATAATAAAGAATCTTAAAAAGTGTTGAGATTGTTTCAATAAACTCTTACAACTTGGTAACTTTGAAACATAATCTAAATTTAAAAAAAATGAAATTAAATGAAGCTTAATATATCATTACTATAAATAGATTCATGATAGGTAATTTATAAAGCATTATATACACCTCATGTTAAAATATAGGTGCATAACATGGCATGCTTCTCAAAGAAGGATAATTGGGACAAATCATTTTACTGATTTGGTAAATTATTAGACATTTTCCATGTGAAATAAATATAATCAAATGGATATATAAATTTCAATAAATTTAATTATAATTATAATTGAATACATCCATGGTTAGTATACATACCACACAAAAGGAATGGGTGTTGAGTAAAGCATGTATATCATGGAAATAAAAAGTGAGATGTAACTCCCTTACCTTGTGTCTTTATTCTCGTCATAGTCATTCACAAATCCTCTAAAATAAATTAAATTTTTTATATATATTATAGAGATCAATATTATTATATCTAATACAATATATGTATTTAATTTGACTTTATATTACCCTCTTTTTAGTTATTTCATGTTTACGGTTTAGGTAATATTCACTTTGTTTGTCACATGTGTATTGATTTGTAAAGTCTTTGGGTCTTAAAAATATATCATGATTTATAGAATTTAAAACATGATTTAAATATCTTATATATATATATTATATTTATATTATTATTATCTATATAATATACATGTATGAAACGGAATACACCATTCATGGAGAAGGTAGGCTGTAAGTAGGCATGACCGCTATTTCTATTTAATTGTCATATTTAAAGAATGTAAAAGATATATATATATATATATAAATAAATTTTATAGTAGATTTATGATATTATATATATCATATATATTCCCTAAAACCATCATTAATAAAATACATGTATTATATAAATGAATCATATCACATTGAGGGGGTAGTAGTCCACATTTCCTCAAATGAAATTATCATATTAACACAAAATGGAAGGTAAAAGGATATGTTTTATACAAATAATAATGATGCATAAATAAATAATAAATATAATGTATGAAATATATAAATATATTATCCATTATAATTTCCACCCTGATAGGTGGTAAATAAAAAATGAACAATCATTATTTAGGGAGGTGGTATTTCATCGTACACTTAAACAGTATGTCTTTACCAATTAGATGGAGGTGTTTTTATGTGTAGGAAAAATTATAATAAAAACATAATATTATATTTAATATAATTTTTATCATTAAAATAATTTAATAAATTGAGTGGAGGGGGTGGAGAAGAAAAATAAAATAAAGGAGATTGAGAGAAGAGGTTACCTCTTAATCGGGCAACTCCTTTTGGTTTGTGCTAAAAGGATTCCTTGGATTTATTTATAAAAAGAGAGAGTATTATATGAGTAAGGGAGGAATTTTTAGACGTTTATTGGGTAGATAATTTCCTAAAATAATATGTATGAGAGGTGTTATGAAGTGGGAGAGTTAGTGGCCTTTTATATGGAAGGAGAAGGACTCAAATGGAATTTCTGAAAACAAGTTTGTTGTACAAAAGTTATCACTTAAAAAAAGTAAAATAAAAACAAGATAAATAAATAATTGATTGTTTATGTATTAAATATTTCTGAGAAATTGGTTTCAAACATTTGGATTGGTTTTTGGGCCCCTAATATTATGGTTTAGTCCATAATTGATCTTAATTTGACCATAATCTCTATGATTAATTTTAATATCTTTTACTGATCATTTCGGAAAAAAACCCAAGGTGATATGACTAGGATCTAAATATTAATGGGATTAAAATGGTATATTTCTATTTTTAAAAACTCAATTCACATAAGCAATTAAATTAAGATTAATTTAAATCCTACATTGGGGAAAAATAACAGGTTTTTAAAGTAGAAAAATGTTCAAAAGTTTGTTAAGTTATTATATTCAATTTTAAAGTTAAATTGATTATAATGAAATAAATTTTATTAATAGATGTATAAATTATATAATAGGATCTTAAATCAATTTTAAATTAAAATTTAATGTCAATAATGATTTAAACAAAAAGGCATTTATTAACTAAAATGTAGTTTTTTTCGCTATTCACCAAAAAATGAAGTCTCACAGAAACATCCCAACATATCAACATAATCTAATTAAAACATTATATATTCAAAAATTAAGTACATTTTATCAAATTAAATTTCTATATGTGCCCAAAATTAATTTTATTTTTTTCATAGAAGGATATAAAATATAGGTTATTTGAGGAAATTGTATTTTTTAACATATAAGATATTTTCCAAAAATTATATATTTCATAATAAATATTTTTATATATAAAACCATTTTAAACAATATATAATTTTTTTTAATATTATTCATATTTCTTATTTTAGCGTCTAGGTTAAAATTATTTCATTTAAATAACTATAACTATAAAATGATGTTTCATATAAATATTAGCATTGCATGTAATTATGCCAATTCATGGTTACACATAACATATGCTATGTTTATCTTACCTATATAGTATGTTGAATTGGTGTTCCATAACATACACTATGTTGGTGCCCTGTGAAAGGCATTTTTGACATAGTGATTTAATAATAAATACCAATTCTCATAGTGGCGTTAAATGAAAAATATCATAAGATTAAAATAATTATAAAAAATTATAAATAAAAAAAATTGGGTGTTACATTATACCCCTGTTAAATTAAATTTCACCCTCTAAATTCATTTGTTTTATCAAAGGATTAAGAATTACAAGTTTAATTCAATGAAACCCCAATCATAAACATGGATACAAAAGCTTTCTTTTAGAAAGGAATGTTGGAAATAAGATTGTTACCCAAAATAATATATATTGGGGTTTCCACATGGGATAACATAGGTGGAAAGTAAAAAAATGGACATGGAAGAGAAATAAAACCATTAAGTTCTGATGGAGAGTGATAAAGTACAAGGTCTGGATAAAATTGATAATTAGAAATCCATAAATATGCGATGAACTAAGGGACCTTGTAAATCATGAGAGAAAAAGTTACTAGGTTAAATATTTTTGGTTTTATGATCCTTTTTCTAAAAGTTAAAAATTTTAATGAAAATATATTACTTCATGATTCCAGGAAAATCTCATCTTTTGTTGTTCCTTGATGAAATTAACCTCTTTACCCAAAAAGTAAGGTGAAATTTTCATTCTCGAATCCCTAACAGATCATTATATCCATGATATTGCATCCCATATGTTATTAGTTATCTTTAAAACCATGTTTCTATAACAATTTATCAAATATGATTAAATTCTAATGTGGTAATATAATACTTTATTCTCAAACAAATCATACAAAGGTTGTCTTAAAAATCCAAATAATTGTTTACCTTATAACACTTCTAAAAGAGGAAAAATCAAATCTTTAGAAAAATAGTTATGAATAAAAATAAACAATTATCACACATATATAAAAAAGTTCTAATTTTCTGTCACATTCCAAACATGGGAATACCCTTATCTTATATTTACATGAATCATGGTGAAAACCCCAGCCACCATAAATCCTTTTGGAAAACATGCATGCTTCGTTAGTACAATAATTACTAGATATATAATTTAAATCCAAGATGTTGAAAAAATCATCCTTGATTTCTTAAAATACTTTTCCAATAATTAGTTCTAGTATAATCTATACCATTTTATTAATTTATTTATATGTGGAATATCTTTATCCAAAAATCATTGTCTCATAATTAGGAATTAATTAAGGTTTATGTTCCCTAAATAAAAATATCACCTTTCTATGAAATAACTTTTCTATGTCTTCATCACCATAAAATATGTTTGTTTAATTCCATAATGAAAACAAATAATGAAAATAAGCATATATTTCATGAATCATATAACATAAAATATGAATTCCAAAACATAAATACTACATTACTCTAACATTATTCTTAAACCATTACTTAGACCTCATGAACATATTCATTACTACTAATTAACTATAATATGAAATATGAATCATGTATTATGGTTACTCAACCTAAATCTAATCATTCTACTTATATTTTTTGTAAATAATATAGGAAGAAAATCACAAACCTTTTACGTGTCATTTTTGGTCTCTTTATCTTTAGAAGTATATCTAGAATTAATACCACCTTCTGGATTCTATTTATGAGATTTTTACTTTAGGAATATATTTTAATAATGCCTTTACTTTCCATATAATAAACATTAAATTAGAACTATGTTCCTTAAATTTCTCTCCATTGACTAAAACCAGAAGGCATAATGTGATAAAAAATTTTCAAATAAGGACACCTTATAGTAATGAAATATTACTTATAGAGTTCCATAATCAGGGATCCAAATTCTTTAATCTATGACACCTTTGGTTCATCCTAGGTTTTTCATAGTCATACTCTATTTAAATACTTCATTATTATTCATGAAGAACTTGTTAATTTCCAAATCAAATCCCTCAGGTCTATCAAACCAGGTGTGCAGAAAGGCTCATTGTCGTGTACCAGATTACCCCAAGTTAGGCCGGATACATCTTTTCAAAGTTTTTACCTATATGTATATCTATGAAAGATCCACATCCACTTGTAGTATCCATACATAGATTCAATTCTAGGTAACCAAAAACTCTATCTATTACCAAAATTCCATGACATTTTCCGAAACATTGACACATTCTTATACTAATCCTTAGAGACTCCCCTAGACATATCCTTATAAATATACCAAGTAATCTCACTAATGTTTTCTCATCATAGTTACCAAAGCATGTCTAAACCTTTTCTTTAAGACCAACTATAGTTACACCGACTTAGTATACATGGATATTACATCATTTGAGATGAATATTTAGTACATTAAAAAAATACTGAGGACCATAATATTTTAGTGACTTTTGAAAAATTGAAATCAAAATCTTCTATCCTGGTGAAATACCTTTAATAACTCCCATAAAGATCTCCTCCTTTATTACTTCTACCTAAAACATTTATTCATAACCTGTGGAAAGGAAACCGAAAGAAGGGGTGATCTTAGATGCTTAGTAAAACATGAACATAGGGGTATGAGAACATGATCGTGACATTTAAAGGTCATACCCTCCATATAAAAGATCATTAACATGAGTTATGTGATAAATACATGTAGTTAATAAAACTAGAATCATAAGGAAGTAATGATCATGATCCAAGAAATCACAATGGATGGATAAGACATAGGCTTTGTGGAACACATATATGAATAGAAACTTTTATGTCAAGGATACATAACAATACCTTTATAACATGTTAAGATTTGTATATGACCCATGTACCTGCTACAGTCTTGGGATAACAACCTGTGTACCCTCTTACTTTTAGGATTGGACTATAACCGATGTACCTTCTTTTTTTAGGCTTAGTATACAACTGGTGTACAATATTTCTTTTAGTATTGGGTTACCATCCATGTACCTTCTTGTTTTTGGGCTTCAGAAACAAACTGTATACCATATTTATTTTAGGCTTGGACTACTACCTGTGTAGCATCTTATTTTTTGTCTTGGGCTATGACCCATGTACCCTTTGAGCTCATATAAAACATATGCTTACCAAATAAATTGAAGGGAGATATAACTCCTGCCCCTCTCATAATAAATTCATTCTTACATATTCCTAAATACAATAAAAATTTCACCATATGATGAGACATAAAAAGAGACATGATTTATTAGATCATAACCCGTGAAATAAAATGGGTATCATTAACATTTCATCACATCATTACCTATGAAAAGAGATAGGTTTCATAATCACTCTAGGAAAGAATAACCAATGAAAAGAATCTAGTTTCAAAATAATAAATCCCATGGAAGTTAAACATGTGTTTTAAGAATAATTCCATTATAGCGTCAACCATTCAAGAAATAATATGAATGAAATATTTCTAAATTTTCATAGAAGGGAATGGGTAACATCAACATATAATTTCTTTAATGTAAAATAACTTGGAAGGATATTTTGAAAACATTTCCTATAGTAAAAATTCTTTCTTTTTTAAAAACATATCATTAAAAAATAAGACCTTTATAAATCCATTTTCCTTAAAAACGTACAAAATAATCTTTAATATATTTGGAAAAATACTTTACATTAAAAATTGTAAAATATTCATAAAAACCATTCGAAAAAAACACTTTCCTTTAAAAAATCATTAAAAACATATAAAGAAATCATGAAAATGTTCTGAAACCCATTTCTTTGAAAATTATTTTGAAGAAAAAAAATCATAAAATTATCCTTTTATGCATGAAAATGGATCTTGATAGAAATTAATGTTGGGAAATCCATAAATGTTGTAAGTGGTAACAAGAACATCCATTTTTCAAGGTAAATGGTTAGAAAAATGCATTGTTTAGAATGATACATGAAGATTCTTTTAAAAAAATAGTTAAAATAATAAAGGGGAAAATATATTTTCAATAATATAGGATAATAGTACACTATTATTAGAAACCCATTTTATCAAACATGGTTTTAAATGAATAGTGATTTTTAACCGAAGAGAGGGTAAAGTCGGGATCTCTTGAAAACATTATGTAAACCATATTATGCACCAAAATAAGAGAAAACTTTACCGATACTAGAATATATCATGAATAAATGGAGGATATAAAAACCCATGAGTGTTATTGAGATATGGATCATAAGATTTCATCAAACGATGCATAATCACAAACAATCTCGAAAAGCGATGAGACAGTTTCAATAAACTCTTACCACTAGTTAACATTGAACCATCCTCCCAGTTTAGTAAAATTATATTAATAAATCTAAACATATCATGAATATTAATATATTCATTATATTAAATTTCAGAGGTAGTATAAGAACATCATAGAAAAACATAGGTACATAACATGGCATGAGTCTCAAAGAATGGAAATTGGGAAAAAATCATTTTACCGATTTGGTAACTTTTAAACATAGTACTAATGAAATAAACATAATAAAATTTAAATTAAAATACCCATAAATTCTAGTAAAATAATCATAGAATATATCCTTATATTGTAAACAGACAACAGAAAAGCAATAGGTGTGGAATAAAGCTTGTATCTCACGGAAATAATTAGTGAGATGAAACTCTCTTACCATGTGTATTTACTATGGTTGCACTCATTCATACCTCTTGTATAATAAATAATTTTTTCAACTTTTATAGAAACATATTCTTATATATAATTCCATATGTGGATTTATTATTACTTTAAATTACCCCCTTGTTAGTTATTTCATGTTAATATTACGCTTCGGGTAATATTCGCTTTGTTTTGTGCATGTGTCTTAATTTAATATATATTTGATCCTTATACTTATATCATGATTTCATGAATTTAAAAAATGGTATAAATATCCTTTATATTTATTACATGTGAATTATAATAATATATAGAGTATATAAGTATGAAATAGAGTACACTGTTCATGGAAACTGTATGCCGTAAGTATGCGTGAACACTATTTCCGTTTAATTATCGTGTTGAAAGAAAGTAAAAGACATAAATGTGTGCATAGATATATATCTTTATTATAGTATATTTAGGATTTCATATATATATATTATATATTAACTAAAACCATCCTCAATACAATACATGTAGTGTATGAATGAATCACATCGCATTGACGGGGCGGTAGTCCACACTTTCTGAAACGAAATATCATATAAACACACAATAGAAATTGAAAAAGATATGTGTTATAAACAGAAATAAAAAAGTTTAAATGAATAATTAATTTAATATATTATTTATATAAAAAGTTATTGGATCATAATTTCCACCATGATACGAGATAAATGAAAAATGAACAATCATCGTTTAGTAAGTCAGTAGTTCACCGTACACATAAACAATATGTTCATTACCCATTAGATGGAGCAGTGTGTAAGAATAAGAAAAACCTATAGAATAGAAACATAATAGTATATTTGAGATATTTTTTATATAATCATGGAATAATGTGAGTGTATGGGGTGGAGAAGGAAAATAAAAAAGAGGTCTTGAGAGAAGAGGTTTCCTCTTAATTGGGTAACTCCTTGTGGTTTGGGCCAAAAGGATTCATTGCATTTCTTTATACCCATGAAGAGGCTTCTATGAATAAGGTAGAGATGATTAGATTTTTATTGGGTAGATCATGGATTATCCAAAGAGGTTTGAGAGGTGTGAAGAAGTGGGAGAGGTGGTGGCCTTTTATAGGGAAGGAAAAGGACTTACTTGGGATTTTTGAAAACAAGTTAGATGTATACATGTTTATACCTAAACAAATTCATAAATAAACAATAAAAATAAATATTTTAAGGATTATGAAAAACATATGACCAATAAATATTTTTATAACAATTTTCTTGGTCATTTCCCCCACCCTAATATAATGTTTTAGTCCCTAATTTAGCGTAATTTGACATTAATCGCTATGATTTATTTCAATGAGTTTTACTAATAATTTTGGCCAAAAATAAAAATTTTCTCATTAAAATATAAATAATATACTTATTAAAATATTTATGTTCGTTTTTATAAATTCAATTTATATAATCAGAAAAATTATGATTAATTCTAATCCTGAAAATGGGTTGAAATAAAAAGTTTTTAAGGAAGAAAAATGGTCAAAAAGTTTGTTATGTTTTTATATTGAATTTCAAAGTGAAATATATTATAATAACCTATGTGGTATTAATAGATATACAAATTATCTAATTTAACCTATAAAAAATATAAAATATAATTTATCATTAATAAATATTAAAACAATATGAAATTTTTCAACAAAATGCACTATTTTCACTATTTACCAAAAAATTAACCTTACTAGAAAAATCCAAAAATATACCCTAAGGTAATTTATGAATTATAAATTCAAAAATAATTTTTATTTTATCAAACTAAATTTATATAAATGTCTAAAATTAATTTTATAATTTTTCATTAATGGACATTAAATGTAGTTTATTTTAGAAAATAGTATTTTTGAACATAAAAGATCTTTACCAAGAATTATATCTTCTATTATAAATATATTTTATTTCTATAAAAGCCTTATAAGAAATATTTGAAAATTATTTATGACTATTTATATTACTGTTTTTAATGGATAGGCTATAATTATCACATTTAAAAAATTCTAACAGTAAAATGATGTTTCGTAGAAACATCAGTATAGTGTGTAACTTACGCTAAGTAATGGTTTTGTGTAACGTATTCTAAGTCAATGTTCTATATTTTCTATTCCAATTTGGTGTCATGTAACATATTCCAGGTCGGTACCATGTGAAAGGAATGATTGACTTAGTGATTTAATAACAAAAAAAATATTTTCAGAGTTTCTTGAAATGAAAAATACCAAAAGATTAAATTAATTTGAAATAAAAACTAATACCCAAAATCTCAGTGTGTTACACATTAATCACACAATCAGTTGAAATGGATTTCAAAAATATTTGTTCCTATTCAATATCCATACTCACGATGTTACTAATGAAGATGTAACAATATCGTCCATGGGGAGCCCATCTTCCATCTTTTTGTAAGGTCCCGAATGAATTCATTTGAAATACTAAAGTACAAGAAATAATGTAATACTAAAATCACTAGAGTGAAATATAACCTCATGTTTTATATTTATATTCGTATAAAAATCACTCCCCGTTATTTAAATTTTAAATTATGATGTGAAACTATCACCTTCCCACTCTTACATGGAACTGGATCTCCCTCACGATACTCTCTATTCTCTAAAAGACTCCTCCTACAAATTAATTTGATTAAGATACAGATGAATAATAGTATATTATCTTGTTGGTCTTGAAAAAATTTATCTAGTAGACCGGTCTATTATTTATGATCTTTAAAGGCAATTTTGGGACATGGTTGATTATTACTACAATTAAGCATATAAACTTTTAATTGTCCAAGATTATTTTCAAGCACATCCAATTAATACCCATGAATTGGAGACTTACAAGATGACTAAAACCTTAGATTGAAGCCACTATCTACTTTCTATAAACTTTAGTTGTAATGGCCCGGGGTTTTGGGGTCCATTATATAGTGAAAATCTGATGTTTGGGGTATTCAGGGTGGTCTGGAAGGCCATCCCAGCATCTTGGTGATGCTTAAGACTCCTAGTGGTGGCCCTGGCCTACCAGTCACCTGGGCCTACCGGTAGCCTCGACCTACCGGTGAGGCTTTCGGTAGCCTCGACCTACTGGTGGCCTCGGCCTACCGGTGGCGTCGACCTTTCGGTGGATTCAGCCTACCTGTAGCCTCGGCCTACCAGTGACCTTGGGGTACCGATATCTCTCACCTATCGGTGGCCTTGGTGTAACGGTGACCTCTCCACGGGTTTCCAGTAGCGCCTCCTTTTTGCGCGAATTGGTTTTTAAAACGTGTTTTGACTACTTTAAGCCTCTTTTAAAGCCCATTAATGGTGTTTAATTAAATGATTTGTGAGGTACCCTCCTTGAATGAAAAACCACGTGTTTTGGTCATGCCTTTAACCATGTTTCAGAAACACCTGTAGCGCATCCTATGAGGAGTCAATCCTTGGTTAAGGAGGTGTGCATTGGTTTCAACCTCCCTGAAGGGTGGGGACCTTTTTAGTTGGACATGCGGGGTGGCCCAGCCGTGTAGTCAACCCACGATCTTGCTTCTTCCGCGGTTCCATGTTTTTCTCTATATCTTAACTATCTCGGGAATGCTGTATCTCGTCCTTTATATCCAAAAGGCTTATTTTCTCCTTGAGTTTCTTTTTTTCTATCACCCTATGCTCAGAGTACCCTTCCTCCCGATGAGTTGTACCCCCGTAGCGAAGTTTTCCTTGATCGTGTTCCGTGGACTTCCTTCTACTCATATTTTCCAATTTCCACACGAGGAATTAACGTCGATCCTTGACCAATTAGGTAGGGATATTACCTTTGTCTCTCCTCCATGTGTATCATGCGGGGTTGGAGTTCTATGGTTTCCATGAGGCAGTTAATCAATTCAGTAATGAAGATAATATCTGGTTAAAGAACGGGGACGGGGAAGTTTGTTAATGTTGTTACATGTTTTTACCCATGATTCCCTATGATGTTTTTATGAATTTAATGGGATTATGCCTACTTAAAATCACGTTCATTGGGGGAATTTTTTTGCGCACCTATGCCATGATCTGTTTTACGCTTTGTCTAGGAATCAAATATGAATAGGTTAAACACTTAAACTCGGTTGTTGAATATAAATTCCCATAACCTTGCGTGATCACCCCAGTTGAACTAAATAATATAAAATAATGAATTATGAATGTTGGGATGGTTCAGTTATGAAATGGGTGAAGCGGTGAAGGTGTTTTATTATGGATGGGTGAACAACGAGGCTGTGAATGGTGTGGTTGGAATGGCATGAGTTGTTGCGTGGATGTGGTGGTGTTTGGAAGTAGGGCTGCAGGTTTGTTTGTGAACATGAATAAAAGTGGAAAGTTAATAATGAACTGGGTGAAATTTTAATGAATTAATGTGAGGATAACCAATGGTTTTTTGGTTTTTTATTTGGTTCTAGTTTTTCTATGGATTCCACTGATCCCACTTTGATGTTATTATTTACAAAAGAACTGGGTGTGAATTCTTAAATTACCTAATGGTTTTCTTTACTACTTTATTGTTGTTTTATCTATGATTGTGCATGTTGGTTGCCCAGTAGTGAAGGGAATAACTCATACTGAACTGTTATGAAATAATAACTTGAATAGGGAAATGTGGAATTTTTTGTTGTGTGCCTGTTTTTTAAGGAAGGAGTGCTTGGGAACCTTCTTGTATCTGTTGAGGATCCATAGGTTGGGCTGTGTGTTGGTATATATGTGTAACTGTATGTTTTGTGATTAGTCGCACCCCACCTGTGTTGGACACTTAGTGTCAGACAACCCATCTCATGGGGAAGTGTGTTTCCCCCTAGTTACTCTCATTCCCTCTCCCTCTTCCCTAGGCTGTGATGGCTGGAGGAAACCTTACACCCAAGGCTCTACGGGTAGGTTTCATTTTGTGTGCTGTTATCCCAGGACTCTTCGGGCAGGTTCTTTCCCAGGTGTCTTCGAGATGAGGCCCAGGTGTGTGCGGGCAGGGATGTGTGGTTGTGAGGCCCAAGTGTATGCGGGCAGGAAGAGCGTGGTAGTGTCAGGATGTTTTTCGTTAGGGATGATTAGCTAGCTAGTGGTGGAAATAGTGGTGCGGGGTACCCAAATGTTTTGTTCTTTACTATTACCTTACTGCTTGTGTTATTTGGTGAGCGTGGCCAGTGAGGTGGGATGGATAAATTCCTTGATAGATGATGTTTCTTCTTCTTCTCACGCGACTTTAGTATGTCTCCTCACTTGTGACCAAGAGCTTTAGGTTCTCCTACTAAGTATACATTGTACGATCACCCTACATTTACTTTTAGGTTTCCAGGAGGGCTTCAGAGGCCGTTCTGGACCATACTAGTCTTGACATTGGAGTTTCTGTTAGTCGCAGTTGGTTTCTTCTTAGCCTTTTTCTTTCCTGTTTGGTATTTTACTTTGGAGTTCTTGTACTTTGTTCAGTTTTATTATTAAAACATGCATGTAGTTTTGTTTTTACCATGAGTTTTCAATACATGGTGGTGTTTGGTGTTGACTCATTATTTTTTTCAATCTTGGTTGACTAAAAAGGGTAATGCATCCCATATTGTGAAAGTTTTATACCCTTGGTACTAGTCTCTACTCTAGGTCCAAATGGAGGCGGAACTTGGGGGTCATTATCCCCTTTCACCATTGCCAGCTCAGGAGGGGCATCCTTGGTGGGAGGGGGTCGTGACAGAATGGTATCAGAGGGCGCAAGGTTGAGGGATAGGATGGATTCTACAGTGTTGCACAATGAGGATTGCATTGGATGGTAGGGAAACAATGTTAGGTGACATTGGTTCATGAATTTGACCAGGGAGGACCGGCTAGGACACGGGATTTTAGGGCCCCCATGATCCGATGCAAGGACTCTGAGCCTATCAAACGACCAAGTGAGACTACATTTATTGCATGGTAGTGACCCTAGGTAAGGTACATGCATCAAACTGATTATGTTTTTAATTTATTTGGGGAATGTTGGGGAGAAAATTTTCATAATAATACTAAGGGCACAAAAAAATTTAAAAAAAAATTTCCCTTGCTGCTCGGGCATAGGCATTCATTGTTTACCTTGAAGGTATGGCACCCGGATGTTATCCATGATCGAATCCGGTGGTAGAGGCCTTGCGGATCGAGGCAGATAACCAGCAGAGGGTTGACCGAGATGAATAGGATGACTTGTGGCAGAGGACTCTGTGGTTCTTCCAGCGACAAACCCTCGAGAAGTATGAGGGAAGTGTTTCTGACTCAGTAACAGAGGGATGGCTCGATGAGCTAGCCATCACCTTCTCTTTGATTCGTTCTCCAAGGGAGTACTGGGGTCCATTGTCCATCAGTCAGTTGAGGGGAGAAGCATGTCAGTGGTGGATGCTTTTCCTGGGAGATAAGACAGAGGCATAGGTTTCATGGGCCGGTTTTGAGAAGGAATATAGTGAGTAGTTCATACCCTATACAGCGAAGGCTGAGAAGAGACAAGAGTTTCTCTCCCTTCAGTAGGGAAGAATGTTAGTGAGGGAGCTCTGGATCAAGTTCAAAGATCTCTTACACTTTTCCCTAAATCTCTTTCCGGATGAGGCGTATCGGGAAAGACGGTTAGAGGAGGCACTCCGCCCTTCTCTTCAGTAAGCTGTCACTGCCTTCAACCTTCCTACTTAATTGGAAGTACAGAAGAAGTCCGAGATAGTAGATAGGATGCAATCAATGGGAGGAACTCCACGAGAGGGGAACCAGCTAGGTTCATCAAAGGGTAAGGCGGTCATCCGCAGGTCTCTAGCGACAGGGCCTTCCAGGTTTCGACAAGCAGCGAGTAGGCCTCATTAGTTCCAGTTCTGAGCTTCTGGCCCTCACCCCTTTTCCACAAGTCCAGGACCAAAGTGTTTCTCTTGTGGAGTTTTCAGGAACATCCAGAGTAGGTGTCCGACTCGAGCTCCACATGGTGGTGTTGGGCAGTTTCAGCACCCACCTCAGCAATATCTGTTGCTAGCAAGTTCTTTCCAGCAATATCAGTAAGCCCCTGGCCCTCCGAGGGACAACTTTGCAGGAGGAGACTGACACCAGGGTGCTTCTCAGGGACCTCAACTAGGGTGTGGTTGGGGAGGTGGTCGACAGAAGCGAGGAAGAGGAGATGGGCGTGGACAGTTTCACACCATAGAGTTAGTAGCTCCGGCAAGACCAGAGGTCATTTGAGGTACGATTAGTTTATTCAGTACTCTTGTTTCTACCTTGTGTGATTCGGAAGCTTCTCACTCCTTTTTTATGCCCGAATTATCCCATGCTCTGGGTCTAAATGCCGAGAGACTTTTTGTACCCCTAGTGTTGAGACCACTAGTTGGGGGTCAGACCAGCGTATCTTACATCTTTAGGGGATATAGACTGATGTTGGTACCGCATCAGTCCAGTGGCGACCTACTTTCATTTTGGATGCAGCCATACGATGTCATTCTAGGTACCGACTTGTTATTCTCCATGCATCCCATCATCGACTTCTATCGGAGAAGGATTGAATTCTCCAATGAGGATGGATGACATGTGGCTTTTGTTGGGGAGCAGAGTTATCAGGTGGGGAGTCAAAATGTGGAGGCACTCCTTTCTATGCTGGACGGGGTGTCAGTGTAGTCGGCGGACGCAGGAATGTTAGATTTCCTAGAGGTCATATGATAATTCCCTGCTGTCTTTATCAATGAGGTTGTGACTCTAACCCCTCGACGTGACATTGAGTTTGGGATAGACTTACAGCCTGGTGCCCATCCAATCTTGATGGCTCCTTATCAGATGGCACCTTCTGAGTTGTGGGAGATGCAGATTCAGATTGACGATCTCATGGAGAAGGTCTTTGTTCGACCCAGCATGTCACCATGGGGTGCTCTAGTTTTTTTGTAAGGAAATAAGATGGTAGACTACGGCTGTGCATAGACTACGGGAGGTTGAATCAGGTGATGGTCAAGAATCGTTACCCCCTCCCGATGATAGACGATCTATTCGACCAGTTGAGGGGAGCGAGTTGGTTCTCTAAGATCGATCTGTGGTCTAGATACCACCATTTGAGAGTGAATGAAGTTGATATCACGAACACGACTTTCCAGTGCAGATATGGCCACTTTGAGTTCGTGGTCATGCCGTTTGGCATTACGAACGCACCAGCTATGTTCATGAACCTCATGAACTCTGTCTTCCGAGATTTTCTGGACCAGTTAGTTGTGGTGTTCATCGACGACATTCTTATCTACTCAAGATTAGAGGAAGAGCACATTGAGCATCTTAGAGAAGTTTTGGGAGTCCTTCGAAACCACCATATTTATGGGCTGTCTAAGTGCAAGTTCTTGACGCGAGAAGCACATTTCCTTGGAAACGTAGTGTCTCAGAAGGGAATATCCATAGACCCATCTTAGGTTGAGGCAGTTGTTTCGTGGGAAGCACCCAAGAATATTGCGAAAGTTCGTAGTTTCTTGGGTTTGGTAGGATATTACCGGAGGAATGTGGCCGACTTCTCTCGAGTTGTTGCTTCATTGACAACTTTTACTAGGAAGGACCAGGCCTTCCTGTGGAGCGACCAGTGCCAGAAATCTTTTGGCTACCTAAAAGAGAAGCTGGTTAGTGCTCCAGTACTCAGATTACCAGAGGAAGGGGTGTTGTTTAAAGTGTTCTGTGATGATTCTAGCCTTGGGTTGGGATGTGTGCAGATGCAGCAGTGGGGAGTTATCTCTTATGGGTATACGAAGTTATGTCCTCATGAACGAAAATATGCCACCCACGATCTGGAGCTTTCATCCATGGTTTTCGCATTGAAGTTGTGGCGGAATTATCTCATCGGAGAGCGCTTTTTGGTCTTCTCATATCACAAGAGCTAGCGTTATATCTTGTCCTAGCGGGATCTGAACCTACGGCAGCGGAGATGGGTTCAGTTCCCTCAATACTACCACTTCGAGATCTCTTTTACTGAGGGAAAGGGTAATGTTGTGGATGATTCCTTGAGTAGGAAATCGCAAAAGGAAGTAGTTCGAGAATCTGTAGATGCTTGGAGAGCGATGGAAGAGTTATCGGCCTTGAATTTGGATGCAAGGGTGGAAGGTGGAAAAGGCGGTATGTTCCAGATGACTGTAGTTTCCTCTTTGGTGGTGTAGGTAGAATACTCTCAGTGGGGGGACTCGGAGGTAGAAGTGATGTGAGATCATGTTTATCAGGGAAATGCTACTAAGGGATGGTCAGAGGATGGTCAGCATCAGATGCTTTTTTGTGGAAGGATTTTTTCCGGAGATGATGCGTAAAGGAGTTCTCTACGAGTTCCATGGATCGGCTTTAGCAGTACATCCTAGGGTATCAAAGATGTACCAAGGCCTGATAGGACAATTTTGGTGTCCCGGAGTAAAGCGGAAAGTGGAAGAGTTTGTGGCTATGTGCCTAGTGTGTCAGTAATTGAAGGTTGTACACCGTATTCCTAGAGGGTTGTTACATCCTTTAGATGTTCCCGAGTGGAAGTGGGATGAAATCTTGATGGACTTCATCACAGAGCTACCCATGCATCAGGGAGGCTATGATTCCATCTAGGTAGTGGTGGATCGGTTGACAAAATCATCTCACTTTTTGGAGATTAAGGAGTCGAGCCCGGTGATTACCTTAGCCCAGAGGTACGTCGATGAGGTGGTGTGGTTGCACGAGATTTAGAGATCTATTGTCTTCTATCAAGACACGCGGTTTACCTCACGAGTCTGGAGGGGTCTACAGCATGCCTTTGGCACCCAGCTACGCCTTAGCAATTATTTCCACCCTCAGACAGATAGGCAGAAAGAACGAAAGATCCAGACGTTGGAAGAGATGTTGCGGGCATGCGTTCTAGATTTAGGGGTATCATGGGTACGACACATAACTCTAGTAGAGTTTGCTTATAAAAATAGCTTCCCCTCCACTATCGGCATGACACCATTTGAGGCCTTGTATGGGAGGCTATTTCGTTCACCTGTTTGCTGGACAGAGATTGGGGAAGCAGCTGTTCTTGGGGCCAGAAGTAGTGCAAGGCACCACTAATAAGGTTCATCTCATGCGTGAGAGGATGAAGGCAGCCCAGGACTGGCAGAAGTCTTATGCCAATCATAGGTGGAGGCCCATGGAGTTCTAGGTTGGAAATCATGTGTTCTTGATGGTTTCCCCTCGACATGGGAAGCGAAGGTTTGGGAAGGGGAGTAAGCTCTCCCCTAGATTCATCGGACCTTTTGAGGTGCTGGGATGAGTTGGTGAGGTGGCGTATCAACTGGCGTTGCCACCTCAGTTGGAGAAAGTTCACAACATCTTTCACGTCTCCTAGCTTCATCAATATCTACACGAAGACTCCCATGTCAACGATTGGGGAGAGTTAGATGTTGAAAACAATGAGACCTTCATAGGATGACTGATCAAGATCAAGGAGCATAAAGAGAAAGTGCTTTTTGGATGAACCATCCCATTGGTTCGTGTGTTTTGGAGGCATGGTGGCCTCGAGGAGAGCACTTGGGAGCGATAGGCCCAGTTACGCAATTAGTATTCAGATCTGTTTCGAATTCCTTGTTGTTTTCCTGTTTTGAGTTTTGTTGAGATGTTTTACCTTGTTTTTTAATATATGAAATGATTGTTTTTTTAGCTATTAGATGATCTGTTCCCTGTTCTTTGTGTGTCCAAATGTGTGATGATGGGAAAATCTGACTGCTAATCAGGACACATTAATGTGGATGCGATTAAACCTGTGCAGGTGAGTCAGTGCCGCCCGAAGCGGATAATAACCTTACATGTAGGAAGGGACTCCCTGACTCATGTGTTGGATAGTGTGATCCTTGTGCTTGTCGTGGATGTTTGGGGTTGATAACTCTTGGGGGAATATTCTTGGATGTAGGGGGTTTTGTTCTAGCTTTCGAACAACTCAGGGGTTTTCCCCTGAGAAGTATCTTTAGAGGGTGGTTTTTTGGACCCCTCTTTTTCTCCTTTCTGGAATGTTCTCATATTCTAGGGGATGATAATAGTTTGAGAAGTATTTTATGTAATGGTTTTTGGTTTTGGGGTCCATTAAATGGTGAAAATATGATGTTTGGGGTGTTCTGGGTGGTCTGGAAGGCCATCCCAGCTTCTCGGTGTTGCTTCAGACTCCTAGCGGTAGCCTCAGCCTACCAGTCACATGGGCCTACCTGTTCCCTCAGCCTACCGGTCACCTAGGCCTACCGGTAGCCTCAGCCTATCGGTCACCTCGGCCTACCGGTCACCTCGGCCTACCTATCACCTCGGCCTACCGGTCGCCTCGGTCTACCGGTGGCCTCGGCCTACTGGTAGCCTCGGTCCAGTGGTGGCCTGGGCCTGCCGTTGGTCTGGGCCAACCGGTGGCCTCGACCTACCAATGGCCTCGGTCTACCGGTGGCCTCAGCCTAACGATCACGTTGGCCTACCTGTTTCCTCAGCCTACCGGCAGTAGCCTCAGCTTACCGATAGCCTCAACCTATCGGTAGACTTGACCTACCGGTAGCCTCGTCCTACCGGTAGACCTAGACTACCGGTGACCTTGGGGTACCGGTAGCTCTCGCCTACCGGTGGACTTGGTGTAATGGTGACCTCTCCACGGGTTTTCTAGTAGAGCCTCCTTTTTGTGTGAATTGGTTTTTAAACTGTGTTTTTACCGCTTTAAGCCTGTTTTAAATCCCATTAATGGCGTTTAATTAAATGATTGGTGAGGTACCCTCCTTAAATGAAAAACCATGCGTTTTGGTCATGCCTTTAACCGCATTTCAGAAACACCTGTAGCACATCTTGTGAGGAGTCATTCCTTGGTTAAGAAGGTGTGCGTCGGTTTTAACTTCCCCGAAGGCTGGGGACCTTTTTAGTTTGACGTGTGGGGTGGACGAGCCGTGTGGTCAACCCACGATCCCACTTCTTCCGCAGTTCAAGTTTTTCTCCATATCTTAACCATCCCGGGAATGTTGTATCTCGGCCTTTATAACCTAAAGGCTTCTCTTCTCCCTGAGTTTCTTTTTTTCTATCAACCTGTGCTCAGAGTACCCTCCCTCTCGACTAGTTGTAACCCTGTTGCGACGTTTTCCTTGATCGCATTCTGTGGAGTTCCTTCTACTCCTGTTTTCCAGTTTCCATGTGAGGACATAACGTCGATCTTTGATCAATCAGGTTGGGATGTTACCTTTGTCTCTCCTCCTTGTGTATCATGCGGGGTGGGTGTTCTATGGTTTCCATGAGGCAGTTAATCAATTATGTATGAAGATAATAATCGGTTAAAGAACGGGGATGAGGAAGTTTGTTAATTTTATTACATGTTTTTACCCATGCTTCCCTATGATGTTGTTATGAATTTAATGGGCTTAGGCCTACTAAAAATAACGATCGTTGGGGGACTTTGTTTGCGCACCTATTCTATGCTTTGTTTTACGCATTGTCTGGTGAATGGGAATCATGTATGAATCGGTTAAACACTTAAACTCGGCTGTTTAATATGAATGCCCATAACCTTGTCTGATCACCCCAGATGAACTAAATAATATAAAATAATGAATGATGAACTTTGGGATGGTTCAGTTATGAAATGGGTAAAGGGGTGAATGTGTTTTGTTATGGATGGGTGAACAACACGGTTGTGAATGGTGTGGTTGTAATGGAATCAGTTGTTGTGTGGATGTGGTGGTGTTTGGCAGCAGGGCTGGAGGATGTGTTGTGAACATGAATAAAAGTGGAAAGTTAATAATGAACTGGGTGAAATGGTAATGAATTAATGTAGGGATAACCAATGTTTTTTTGGGTTTTTATTTAGTTCTAGTTTTTCGAGGGATTCCACTGATCCCACTTTGATGTTATTATTTACAAAAGAACCGGGTGTGAATTCTTAAATTACCTGATGGTTTTCCTTCCTACTTTATTGTTGTTTAATCTGTGATTGTGCCTATTGGTTTCCCTGTAGTGAAGTTAATAACACATACTGAACTTTTATGAAATCATAACGTGAATAGGGAAACGGGGAACAGTTTGTTGTGTGCCTGTTTTCTGAGGCAGCAGTGCCTGGGAACCTTGTTGTATCTGTTGAGGAGCCATAGGTTGGGCTGTGTGTTGGTATATATGAGTAATTATATGTTTTGTGTTTATTCTCACCCCACCCACGTTTGGAACATAGTTTTGGACACACCATCTCATGGGGAAGGGTGTTTCCATCTAGTTACTATCATTCTTGCTCCCTCTTCCCTAGGCTGTGATGGCTGGAGGCGGCCTTACACCCAAGGCTTTACGGGTAGGTTTCGTTTGGTGTGTTGTTATCCCAGGACTCTTCGGGCAGGTTGTTTTCCCAGGTGTATTCGGGATGAGGCCCAGGTGTGTGCGGGAAGGGATGTGTTGTTGTAAGGCCCAGGTGTGTGAGGTCAGGAAGAGCATGGTAGCGTCAGGACGTTTGACATTAGGGATGAGCAGCTAGCTAGTGCGGGAAATGGTGGTGCGGGGTACCCAAATGTTTTTTTATTTACTATTACCTTACTACTTGTGTTATTTGGTGAGCGTGGCCAGTGAGGTGGGATGGACAGATTCCATGATAGATGATGTTTCTTCTGGTTCTCACAATACTTTAGGACATATCCCCACTTGTGCACGAGAGCTTTAGGATTTCCAACAAAGTATACTTTGTATGCTCACCCTACGTTTACTTTATGGTTTCTAGGAGGGCTTCAGAGGCCGTGCTGGACCTTACTATTGTAGACGTTGGAGTTGATGTTGGTCGCAGTAGGTTTCTGCATATCCTTTTCCTTTCCTGTTTGGTATTTTACTTTGGATTTCTTGTACTTTCTTCAGTTTTACTATTAAAACATGCATGTAGTTTGGTTTTTACCTTGAGTTTTCTATATAGGGTGGTTTTTGGTGTTGACTCATTATTTTTTCCAATCCTGGTTAACTAAAAAGGGTAATGCCTCCCATATTGTGAAAATGTGAAACCCTTGGTGCTAGTCACCACTCAGGGGCCTACTAGAGGCGGGACTCGGGCGTCATTATCTCCCTTTCACCATTTACAGCTCAGGAGGGGCATTCTTGGTGGAAGGGGGTTGTGACATTAGAATAATAAGCTTCAATTAAAAGACATCGAATAATTAATTTGATGAATAAGAAAGAATGATATGATGGGGTTCGAGTAAAAGTTTTATAAATGATCATGAGAAAACCAAATATCATATATTTTGCAGAATCATAATTTGGTGTGGGTAAAAATTGATAAAGTCTACCTGAATATGATTCTAAATGAAAAACCAAATATCATAATTAATCATACTACCATGAAAATATTTTTACATAATAATTTGGGTAGAAAACATTTTCATAGAAATTTCTATATGTCTGGGTTCCAAGACTACATGGTAAAAAATAGGGTTAAGATAAAGAAACCTAAAAAGATATATATATTTGGTTGGTGATCCCATTCCACTATAAATCTTTAAAATTGTAGATATTATAAATAAAGGGAGTAATATTCATAGAATACCATTATACCATTGTTTTTTTGGAAGGAAAAATTGATCCTGGTATTGAAATTTTATTATTTTACAGCACATTAGTTTTTGAAGGTTCAAAATTTTTTTTATAAACATATTTTTTAATATAAAAATATATGTATATTATTAATTATAAATTGATAATATAATTTTTTTTTACCATAGTACAAGGAAATTATTTTTGGTTCTCTAAGATGAGGAAGAGTTGAGCTAAATTTCATGCATTTATTATATAGGTAGATGTTGGTATGGTTCCACTGGGATGAGGTGTCGATCCCACATTAGGTGAATAACTAATAGTAAAATCAAGTGATATTGTTAAATGAGAGGGTGTAATATGTCAAAGTGTGGCATGGGTACTATTTTTAACTAGAGGAAGGTGAAAGGAAGTACTGGTTTAGATGTTGAATAGGGGTGGAAGTTGTTGTGAATTATAGATCTAGGTGAATTCGTGAGTGTAATTCTGTTATGAATAAGAGGTTTTAGGGGGAAAATGTAATAGTTCCTAAGATATGGATATAATAAGGACTATTTTCAATTGGGTGTTGGTGTTAAGGTCCTCCCTTATGAGTGAATATGATTTGTTTTTAAGGTGGAAGTGGATGGTTGAATAAGATGTTGGTTGATGATAATATTTTATACATGAAATGGATATATTACAATAAACCAAATAGTTCACCTTCTTAGAGTTTCATCAATGAGTGATTCCACATCCATCTCCCAATGATGATTAATATACATACCAATGAGGGACAATTATTATTTTTTCTAGGTGAACCTTGTCTCTAAGTCAATTTTTTTTTGTATTTTCATAAATCCACTTTGTGGATTAGTGGGAACCACACATACCAACAAAAAAATACAACCTAGGTATAGGGACCCTAGCCTTTTACAAAATACATTACACAATTTTTAGCATAACTATACATCAGATTACAATCCAAGGATCATAAAGTCAAGTGTATGGGAAGACTAGGTACATTAAACTGAAAACATGGGAATAAAAAAAACTTCTTTGTTTGATCTTCATAAAGAGATCCTAACTTTTTCTAATCCCTTACATCTGCATAGGTTACCCTGTGGAACACATGAACAAAGGGATGAGCTAAATAGCCTAGTAAGGTAATGACTATATGAACAAAGCATTGACACAATGGATAGAATGAATGACATGATGATATAAAAAGGAATTTAACATATGGAATCATAACCTATAAACACATAATCATATAAAAATGGAGTCATAGTAATGTGGATACAGCATAAAACATGATTTTTTCACAATTCGAGGATAGTTTCCAAGATTTTAGGACATGGTAGCACATGCCAAGGCTAACCACCAAGACCATCACACATAACGTATCAAGATACCAATCTTTACACAATGAATTGGAGTTCCATATGGGCTCAACCTTATTAACATTTCATGAATACATTTTCCATATAAATAATCATATATAATCAATCTTATAGAAACATAAGTGTTACCCATGGAAAGAATTGGGTACCACAACCATGTCATAATGAATAAAAATGTTTGTATCATAAAAGTGTCCATGAAATAAATAATTGAAATATACATGGAAATTCATAAGGTAAAATAGTCATGTATTATGGTAAGGGATTTAATGTAGAAGTGATAATATGTAAGAAAAGTATTTTAGCAATTTTATCATTAAAACAGTTTTGTGCGATTTTAAGGAAAATACTATAACGCCTTTAAAATAGAAAAGGGAAAAATAATTTTCATAAAAATTAAAGTAAACCAAGAAGGTTTTCTTAATAAAAAATAATTATTTTATAAATACAATGGTTTCTTAAAACATAGGATAGAGTGAACTTAAAATTGGGTAAGAATTTAGGAAGTTCCCTTAAAACATGTTTGCTTATCGAGAAGTATTAAGGAGGGAATCACTTAAAAACATGTATATACTCGAAAGATAATGGAGGATGGATCTTGAAACATGAGTTTGGATCATATAAATATTATTTAGGTGTTTTACACAAAATTAAATGAAAATATTATTTGGATAAAAATAAATATTGAGCAACCCAAGGAAATATTAGAGGTTTGGGTAGAATCCCTCAAGGAATATTGGCACAGAATCAGGTGTGATTAAGAGGGATTAATTTGAGAGAAATAGGTTTATCACATTTTATAAATTATAAGTAATGTATGGGGGAGGTGAGAAATCATACCCCCATCACTAAGAATTACACATAAATGGTCATAACATAGAGGAGATTCTTGAATAAAAGTTAAATAGAGGGGATCCCTTACCTTAAGTCTGAGGGTGTTATCCACTTGATATTAATGAACTAAAAAATAAAATTAGGTTCATTAATTAGTAATTAAAGAACCTATTTTACAAGTAAATGGTTTATTATAACCTTTTTGTGTTCATTCATATCCTTTTTGATTGGTTATTAGGTTCAATTTCATTTTTCGGGTTCATTAGTTTCCTTGGTTTTAATGATTAGTTAACTTATATTCATGTTCCAACACACATATATGATGAAGGTGGTTATCCAGAATTGTATTTATACAAAACTAGTAATCATCCATAGGATTACATGGTTATAAAATTCATTTGGTTATTTTGAGTGAGGTGAATCATTTTATAAAACATTAATGTTAAACACTTGGATTAACTCGAAGATTTTGTTCATAATTATCTTGTTTTGTACTACAATTTTACATCAACTGTGAAAAATGATTCCAGAAAAATAGATTCTATAAAATAAATATTTAATAGTTTGGTTCGACTATAATTTTTCTTTATTAATACAATAGAATATGGTAATGGAAATTGATAAACTGTCATCCTTGAATGTGATAAATTAACACATCTTGTGCAGTGTTTCTGTTTTTTTCCTATAAAAGAAGGGGAAATGAGAGATGATAATGAATTATCCCATTTTCATAACAACATTATAGTACATTTAGGTTAATTTATTTATCATTCCATTTGGGTGAAGGTAGGCGCGAAAAGAAAAAATGAACGAAAAGATCTTGAAAGAAAATAAAAGAATCGGAAAGCGGAAGTTACCTCTTGAGTTTATCTACTTTGAGAACATCTCAAGGGGAGAGGATTTGGTCATTATATGAGACCTGGGGCTAATGGACTTGAGGTATGAGCTTGGGGAGAGATTTGGGTATTATTTAGGGAAGGAACAAGGCTTGAGAGGAGTGAAGATAAAAGGGTAGTGTGTGTGGGTGGTTTTTATAGTGAAAGGGAGGGGGGTTTCTTAATGTTTTAATCATTAGTTTTTTATAAGGTAATACATAGTAAGGATTCATGTGACCAAAAATTGTAATATGTGCATGTGAGTTCAGAACAATGGCCATTTACATCATCTATGACTCAAGAATGAAGTAAAAATTCTGGTTTTAGCAATTATTGTGAATTATCGTATATACTAATCATAAATAATTCATGTATTTTAGAAAAATACCAAAAATTCAACCTAACCATTTTTCGACAAGTAGAAAAAAAATATTAAATCCATTTTTAAAAAATAATTTTCTATATATGATTAATTTATTATTTAACTAAAATCATAATTTACTAGAAAAATAAAGATTTCAATAATATAACTAATTTTGTATTGCTCTAAAAAATTACATATGGTCTTATAAAATCAGCTTAAAACAAGAAGACATAAAATTTTTAATTTATTAATAGCTTTTAGGAAAATATGTTTTTTTTAAATTAATTAATTAACTATAATTAATTATTTAAGACATACAAAAATACAAATAATTTTAATATGGTTATATTAACACTTATAAGATTCCAAAATTTAATTTATAAAATCAATGGTGATGTTTCTATTCTCTTAGATGATATACTATTCAGAAGGGTAATATCATGATTCATAAGGGTAGGTTACTATTCACCAAAAAAGTAGGTCTTGTTGGTCTCCAAAAATCATAGTAATCGTAAACGTGTATGTCAAATTTTTGAAATTACAAACCCAAATGTTTCAAAATTATTTTTAAAGGACACATAGTTCTATGTCTTTCATTGTGTTGTGATTTGATGTGACAATGTGACATATTTATAAGAAAATAATTTCCATTGCTAAGACATTGGGTCATTACATTATTCCCCCCCCCTATGAAATTTCACTCTCAAAATTTCATTTTACATTCTAATACGTAAACAAGTGTGGGTAATTTTCCTTCATCGCCTCCTCCAGTACTCATGTTGCCTCTCCATACTTATGGTTCTGCAATAGTACTTTGACCAGGTCTGTAGTATTGTCATGTATAACTTTATCTCTATGATCCAATATCCTCACCGGCTACTCATCATACAAAAGATCATTCTCCAGCTCTACCACCTCTGAAGAGAGGGAATGTGTAGGGTCTGGCATGTACTTCAATAGGATGGATACAAGGAAGACATCGTGAACTTTCTCTATGGTAGGTGATAGTGCTAGTCGATATGCCACCACTCTAACACCATCATGAATCTCGAAGGGGCCGATGTACCTGGGACTTAGCTTTCCTTTCTTCAAAAATCTCATGACCTTATTCCATCGAGATATGCATAAAAATTACATGTCTCCAACTTTGAAATCAAGGTCTCTTCAATAATTGCCTAAATAACTCTTCTATCGACTTTGGGATGCCTTCATGTGATGTTGAATGGTTTCAACCCTCTCCACCATTTCTTTGACCATTTTAGGTCCTAGCAGCTTACGGTCACCGACTTCATCTCAACATTCCGGTGTTCTACAACTTTTCCCATAAAGGTAATCAAATGGTACCATTTAGATGCTCGTGTGGAAACTGTTATTATAGGATAATTCAACCCGTGTGAGGTGTTGGTCCCTCCTCCTTTGAAGTACATATAACTTGCTATCAACATATAAACTACTGTCTGAATTGTTTTTTTAGATTTTCCATCAGTTTGAGGATGAAAAGCCATACAAAAGTTTTGTTCAGTGCTTAGAGCATGTTGGAGACTCTTCCAGAACATCGAGGTGTATCTCGGACCTCGACCAGATACTGTAGATAATGGTACTCCATGAATAATTTCCATTTCTTTTATATATATCCATCCAATTTGATCCAATTAAAATTCCTCTTGAATCATGATAAAGTGATTTTTCCTTGTATGATGATACACAACGACTCATATAGCATTTTTTTTCTCGGGATGTCCTTGGATGTCTAGTGAAAACCTCCATGGTGATTTTCTCCCACTTCCATGTTTGTATTGATAGTGGATGCATCATCCCATTAGAAATTTTTCTTTGATCCTTAACTTGTTGACATACTAGAAACATTGATGTATACTCATTAATCTATTTCTTCATATTATCCCACTAAAAGTTCTCTGAGATATCTCAATACATCTTTTTGCTCCCTGGGTGAATAGAGAAGGTTGATCTTTGTGAATCATTAAATAGCTCGTTCTTTATATCTAGTTTAGATGGTACTCATAATATTTATAGATATCTTATAACTCCTTCCTCATCGATTGTGAACTCTAAGGATTTCCCATCTCTAATAGCTTCCACCCATTTTATAATTTTCACATCATTTATTTGATCATCCATTATTTTCTCCATGAGTGATGGTTGAGTAATCATTTGAGAATGGATTGATGATGTTCCCCCCTTATTGATTCCCATGTCCATCCTCTGCAAATCTAAAAGGAACTGATCCATTTAAATCCTCACCATTGATAAAGATGCATGATCCTTTCTACTTAGAGCATCTGCTACCTTATTTTCATTACCAAGATTTTAGTGGATAGAGAATTAATAACCATTAATGATCTATATCAATATTTTCTAGTGTATATTATGCTATTTTTGTGTGAATATATATTTGAGACTCTTACAATTAGTATATATCTCACACTTCTCCCCATAGAGATAATGCCTCCATATTTTTAACACAAAGATCATAGCTACCAACTCTAGATTATGCATAGGTTATTTTTTCTCATATATTTTCAGCTGCCTTGAGTCATAGGCTATCCGTTTATAATTTTTCATTTGCAGACAGCCTAGGCCCTTTTTTGAAGAATCACTGTACAACATAATGAGATCTCCACTTGTTAGGAGTGTGAGTACTGGTGTAGGGATTAGCCTCTTTTTCAACTCCATAAAGCAATCTTCAGATTCATGATTCCAGAGAAACATTAATCTATTCCATGCGAGTTTGGTCATTTCATTTGTCCATGATGAAAATTTCTTCACAAATCCTCAATAATACCCATCTTGACCTAGAAAGCTATGATCTCCATTAAAGATGTTGGCCTGGGCCACTCTTCAATCGCCGTTATTTTCGAATGGTCCAAAGATATCAATTTACTAGGAATAACATGCACCAAGAATGACACTTCCTCCATCCAAAATTCGTATTTACCTTACTTTTCATAGAACTTATCTCTTCCCAAAGTCTTCAACATAGTATTCAAATGATCCTCATTTTCCTCCTTTATATATGAGTATATCAGAATATCATCAATAAAGAATACGAAAAAAATTTCATGTTAATCTCTAAAGACTCTATTCATTAAGTCCCTGAATATATCTAGAGCTTTTATGAGTCCGATGGGAATCACTATGAACATATTGGGTCCATACCTCATTTTGAAGGTAGTCTTGGGAATATATTTCATTTTCACCTTTGACTGGTGATATTCAGATAGAAGGTCTATCTTAGAGAAATAACTAGCCCCACAATGATTATTTAACAAGTCATATATCTGAGATAAGGGATACTAATTCTATATTGTGATATTATTTAGCTCAAGATAATAAATGAAGCAGAACATTGAACTATTCTTCTTCTTGGAGAAAAGGACTGTCTCACCCCAGGGTGAAGCACTCAGGTGTATAAAACCCTTCTCTAGATTATACTATAGCTACTTTTTCAGCTCTTCCATATCTATGGTGGCTATTCTATAAGTTGAATTTCATATAGGAAGAGATCAAGTAATACATTCAATTTTGAAATCAACCTCTTGATCAAGTGGATGAGTAGAAAACTATTTAGGGAATACATCAGTGCAATCCCTCAAGACGGTCATGTCGTCAAGCATGATTCTCTCCTTTTTCTCAATCATTTGAGAAAGAAATGATTTCCTATAAGAAATTAATCTCCACACTTAAGACACAAATTCTAAAGAAGATTCATCTTCCTCTTTACATTTTAAATGTGTTGGAGGATGTTTCAGGATGTGAAGAGTGATCTCCCATTCCCAATAGTTCATGTTGGCTTTGTATAAAGATATCAAATCCATTCCTAAGGTAGTGTCAAACTACAATAATGTATGTATGGAGAAGTTTTATTAGAGGTTCAGTCCACAAACGTTAACTAGGGAGGAGTTATAAACCAATTACACAATAATTTCACCATTATTTATTCTCACAGATAACTTATCTTCCAAATATGGAGGTGGTGCTTGAATGTTTCTTCTACACATGTATGATATTAAAGAATTTTAGAACCAGAATCAAATAGTAAATTCTCTATACCTGAATTAATAACCCGTGTTCCTATCATCACAATGTTTTTCGGAACCACCTCAGAAGTAGTGATAGAATAATCCCTTGTTTGTTTACTTTGAGGTTGTGGTTGATTGCCTTAGACATCCCTTATTTTAGGACAATTTTTCACATAACACCCATGCTTCTTGTAGTTGTAACACTTCATTACAGGATGTCTGTTGATATGAGCCATCCATTCCTCTTCCACATTAGTTTTATTCTTCATATCATGTCAGTAGTTTTTGAAAAATATCCCAACATTCCACATTTGTTTCAATTCTTTGTTCCCTTTAGATAGTTCCCAAGGTGCTGATTCCCACAATTTTTAACTCTGGGATGGTTGAGCTTGTTTTCAAAATGAAATTTATTTAAAGAACTATCGACATTAGATTCCATTTTCCTCTTCTTTCGACTAGGCCCATGATACCACTAAGAGACTCCAATCACCATTTCAACCTTTACAGAACAACAAAAAATCTCCTCATAACAGGCAAAGTCTCAAATCTCTATCTCTTTTCATAGAGTCGTCTTTAATCTTCTAAAGAAGAGAACCACCTTCATTTTAATGTTAAAGACAAAGCCCAAGGTGTACCTTGAATGCCTTGTGAAGTTTTCATCATATAACCTAATGAACTCATATTCCATCTTCTTGAGTCAACAAAAATATTTTTCCATCTTGAGATGGAGAGTTTGTGGAAAATATTTATTAAAAATATTCTCACAAATTCCTCCCATACCATGGAATCAATTTCCTCATGGGGAATTGTATTCTTGACTTGTGTCCACCACTGATTAGCTTCCACATAAAATAAATAGATAGCTTGAACAAATGTTAATACATAAAAGAACTGAAGGATAGAGAATATCTTCTCAATGGAGTTAATCCATTGTTCCGTGATGAGGGGATCAAAATATCCACTAAACATAGTAGGTCTTTTTCATATAAAGGATTCAATGACAACATGCTCTTTCATTCGAGGTTAAGGGTGTTACACTTAATTCAAGTTATTATTCATAACTTGAACCAGTTGAGAAAGTGCTTCCATGATGTTTTCGGAACCCATTACCATCATATAAGTCATATAATTCGGGAAATATTCACATTCCCTATCAAATTTATTATTGGAACGCATTATTCTATTTCCCACCATTAACTAAGAAATAGAATGTAAAATTAGAGGACATGAATACATAACTATTGAGCATAAAAAAGAATCTTTGAACATAAGAGGATAATCTGGTAAAGGAGAAGCATATTCTAACTTGTGATTCGCTAGGTTTAAATCTAGGTTATCCTTGATGTATTTCGTAATATAAATTCTTATGATATTTTTTTAATTACCTATATAATTCTATGCAGTAAGCTCATTAATTTACCAAATAATATCAGTTGAAGTGTCAAACCAATTGTTCATCAAGGCCCATAGTCATGAAATGGTTCTCGTTTGAGTCTATATCAAAGTAGTGTTTTTGGGTTTTACCCCTAGATATGTCTGTGACAAAGCCACCTCTAACTGTTTGTATCAAGTAATAGAGGTATTTTCTGGATTAACCACTTACTCTATAATTTCCAAAATTTAGAGGTTTTTGTTATACTTAGTATCATCCTTAAGGTTATTACTAAAAAGTTCTAATTTTAATCACCACAAATAAATATACCATCTTCTGGTACCAACTATAGAGACCCTATAATTTTACATTAAACATTACATGATTTTAAGAATTATTATACATCCGAGTACAACCCAAGGGTCATTGTGTCTAGTTTCTTAGAAGACAAGGTAGATAAAAATGAAACCATGGGACAAAAAACACTCTTTTATTCGATCGTCTTAAAGAGATCATAAATTCGTTTGAGCACTTACATCTGTATAGGGTACCCTGAGGAACACGTAAACCAAGGGACGAGCTAAATAGCCCAGTAAGGGAATAACCATAAGAAACAGGCATTAGCACATGGGACAGAAGGCGTGACATAATGATATAAAATGGAATTTATCCTATGGAATCATAATATATAAACATGGAATCATAGAAACATGGTGTCATTTTTATGTGGTAGAAACATAAAACATGGCTTTAGTACGAGTCAAGGTTAACCGCCAAGACCGTTGCACATGGTAGAATAAGCCAATGCCTCCTGGTAAGACCATCGCACATAATGTCTCATGAGAATAAAGTTTACCCAATGGATTTGAGCTCTATCTAGGTGCACCCATATTAACATTTCATGAATATGTTTTCCATATAAATAATAATATATAATCAATCTTACATAAACATAAGGGTTACCAATCGAAATAATTGGGTACCAAAATCTTGTAACTAATCATAAAAAATAGTTGTTTCATAAAATGTGTCCATGAAAGAAAGGAACTAAAATATAATGGACATTCATAAGGAAACATATGTATCTATGATGGTATGTGATTTCATATATAAGTGACCACATGTAAGATAATTATTTAAGTAATATTAGCGTTAAAAGATTTTAGTGCAGTTTTACCGAAAATACTATTGAGACATTAACATAGACAGGGAACACTATTTTATATAAAACTAGATGCGATCAATTATTTTTCGTCATAATAAAAAGGATGATATTATAATGACAACTTTGGATTAAAACAGAGGATATAGTTCACTTGAAATTGGGAATGAAATTGGCAATTTTCGTTAAAATTGGTTTGCTTATCAAGAAGTATTGGGGATAGAATCACTTAAAAACATGTATATCCTGAAAAGAGAACGAGGGATGGATCTTGAAACATGATTTTTTAGAATATAAAATATATGTATGAGTTGTAAAAAAAATTAAAATACAACTTCATTTGGATAAAAATTATGATAGAGGTACCCAAAGGAATATAAGAGGTTTGGGTAGAATCCCTTCTGGAACATCTGCATGGAATTAGGTGTGCTGAGAAGGGATTAATGTGAGAGAAAGGAGTTTATCACATTTTATAAATTAGTGGGGTATTATGGGGAGGTTATAAATCTTACCCCATAATTATAAATTACACAAAAAGCGATTAATATAGAGAATATTCTTGAATAAAAGTGAAATCGAGAGGATCCCTTATCTTAAGTCCTACAGTGTTCTCCACATGATATTAATGACCTGAATAATAAAATTAAAATCATTAATTAATAATTACAGAACCAATTTTACATTTAAATTATTTATTATAACATTTTCGAGTTCATTCGTAACCATGATGATTGGTTATGAGGTTCAATTTCATTGTTTGGGTTCATTTGTTTCCTAGGTTTTAATGACTGGTTCACTTATATTCATGTTCAGACACACATCTTTGATGTAGGTGGTTGTTCAGAATTGTAATTATTAAAAAATAAGTTATCATCCAATAGATTAAATGGTTATGAATTTTTTTTGGTTATTTGGAGTGAAGTTGAATCATTACGTAAGACATTAATGTTAAACGCTAGGATTAACTTGGCGATTTGGTTTATAATTAACTTGTTTTGTATTATAATTTTACATAACGTGTCAAAAATGATTATCAAACAACAAAGAAGATAAAATAAATATTTAATATCCTAGTTTAACAATAAAAATGGCTTCATGTCGAGAATAATAGATGGTTATAGAAATTGATAAAATGTCATCCTTGAATGTGATAAATTAACTCATCTCATATAGTGTTTTCTTTTCTTTTATATAAAAGAATGGGAAATGAGATATGATAAAGAATTATCCCATTAGAATATAAAAATTATAGTAAGTATATGTTACTAGAGTTATCATACAATTTGGGTGAAGGGAGGTGAGGAATGAAAAAGGAAAAGTACTATAATGAAAATAAAAGAATAAAAAAGATGGATTTGCATGTTGAGTTTATCTCCTTTGAGAAGCTGTTAAAGGAAGATTATTTGCTCTTTTTAGGAGAAAAAGGGATGATGAACGTGAAGGAGGATCTTGGGGAGATATTTGGGCAGTATTTAGGGAATCTACAAGGCTTGGGGGAGTGAAGAGAAGAGGGGAGTGTGGTTGGTTTTTATTGTGAACAAGAGGAGGGTTTTCTTAATATTTTAATCATTAGTTTATTAATTTTTCCTAAGATAAGCAATAGTAATGATTATTGTAACAGAAAATGTAATATTTTCATGTTAGTTAGAAGAAATGTCCCTATACATCATCCATTACTAAAGCATGATGCATAAATTCAGGTTTAATCATTTATCTTGAATTACCATATTTTACAATTCGTAAAAAATTTAAGTATTTTAGAAAAATCCCAAATATTCACCCGAACAATTTTTCAATGCATAATATAAAAAAATGAAATCCAATTTTGAAAAATAATTTTCAAAATATGATTATTTTAATGTTTAATTAAAATCATAATTTACTTGAAAAATATTGATTTTAATACAATAACTGATTTTTTAATGCATTCCAAAATCAAATAAAGTCATATAAAATTATCTTAAAACAAGAAGACATTAAATTTTTAATTTAAGAACATGTATTAGGAAAATATATTTTCTTTTCAATTAATTAATTTAATATAATTAATTATTTATGGCTTACAAAAATTCCAATACTTTTACTATGGTCATATTATCAATTATAATATGCCAAAAGTTTCTTTATACAATCAAGGGTGAGGATACTATTGTTTTGGATGATGAAATATTAATAAGGGTCATATTACTATTTATAAGGGTATATTACTACTCACAATGCAAGGTTTCTATTCACTAAAATAGTTTGTGTTATTACACTCCAAAACACTTATGATCGCAACTGTGTATGTTAGATTTTCGAAATTCAAAACATAAAAGTGCCAAAATTTTGATCAAAGGTCACATAGTACTTGGTTGTTCATTATGTTGTGATTTCATATGACTATATGAATCATTTTAAAGAAAGTAATTTCCATTGATAAAACATTGGGACGTTACACATGTCACATCATCCAAAAACCAATAAAATCTGAGGGAAACCAAATTCAGTGTTTATAGATATAGTACCCAAATCTACCCAAATCTATGAATTCAAAATTATAAAGTGAACCTCGAACCAAACCCCACCAAAAACCTCGAGCCCCAAAATAGATTTAAATCATCCAATCTACCTCATCTATACTTAACTCTCTCATTGCGTTTTTGGATAAAATTACCACTATTTTTTTACTTTGTAGCGCTGGATTTGGGTTATATATAAATATATACTGTAATATTTACTATATAAATTTAAAATAAAGAATCATATATTTAGTATAATATTTATTATATAGATTTATTATCTAATATTTATTAATAATATAAATATACAAAATGGTATAAATATAACTATTGAATTTGTTATATATCTTTCAAATTTTATTATAATGTAATTAGTATGTATTGTTTATTATTTATGGAAAATCATTTTATAGATATATTTATAATTTTTATTACATATATAATTGTATAATATTTATTATGATATTTATTATATAAAATATTTATTATATATATTTGTAATACGACTGACTGACTGAAAATTATTTTTTATTTTATCAAATCACTTTTAAGGGAAAGTGTGAAACCTCAAGTCCATCAAACAACAAAAACATCCAAAATAACAGCAAAAGAATCCCAAGCAAGGACTTGTCCTACCTCTTCCTAGAAACTTAGCATTAAAATTCCTCCACCAAAGTATGTAAACTCGGAAAACAACCCCGTGCAAATATACACGGGCAAGGAATTTACAATTATAATTTTCCCTTAAAATTTCATTGAAAAAATATTAATACAAAAATAAAAATTCCAATTTTTTACTAGGAATTTACATTGAAAATTTGCACCACTTGAGATTTATTGTAACATAAAAATATAACTAAATACACACATCCAACATTAATTTTTTTTAATTATCATACACTTTTATGGAAAAAGTGAGAAACCATAAGTTTAGCCACAAAATGAAGTTACCAGGCCATTAAAATAAAAGTGAAACCTACCAGTTTTAGTCTACCTTGATAATTTTCAAGAGAAAGTGTTCACCTGAGGGTCTGGTTCTATCACCCGGAGATCTTCGAACTGAAAAACAAGCTTATCCTAAGACTTCATGTACTACTCTATGATAAATATCCCATTGTTGAATCTTTGTATTACGATAAGATCTTGTTTGTCAAACCAGTTGCACTGCTCTTTATTTCTAGGCTCCCTTATAACCCATTCAATCATTATTTCAGCCTCTTTAGTAGTAGCATTAATTTTCAGAACAGATTCCACCACAACCTCTTCTGAGCTCATAAGCAGTTCCAAAGGGTGTTCAATCATAGCATCAGACCTCCAATGTTAGCAAGCCAATATGGAGAGGTTGAGGACATTGTCCATCATCTTTGGCTTCATCTTCTTCGTGGATCTAGTCTCCATAGGTAAAGGTAAGTATGAGTTGTCTTTCCTTACTTTATGGTTTCCCCTCCTACATTTACATCTCCGTGGGCCTGGATTCCTACTACCCTATGTCCCATCATCTGTGTCACCTGCGTAAGAGCTATAACATTCAACACTAGACCCATTCACCTCCTGCTCATCCATGGAGATTTGGACCAAATATGTAAGGACCTGGATCATATCGTCATAGGACAGAAGCTCAAAATGATTACCTAGAACAAGGACTTCCACCTGACTTTTCCTGAACAAGGTCACACCCCATTCAACTTGTTCTAGGGCCTTGCAACCTATAGTTGGAGCCTTACAAGTCACTTCCTGGATGATATCACTGATATCCTCGCATGAGCACACCACTGCAACATATGATGGACTTGATGGAGTTTTATGACCTCCTTCATCCACCTTTACCAGTTCCCCATCTGGGTTTTGCTCACTAACCCCATGGGAGGCCTCATGATGAGGGTCTATACCACTCTCAATTATCTCCACCTCTAACACCATTTTCACCGGTGAAGAATAAACAAGAAGTCAAGGGTCACACAAATCCATTCTCAAATGACTGGAGATATCTGCAACTTGTGGATTGCCTAAAACACCTTAAAAAACCTAGTTCGAGTTCAATGCAGACTCCATACCTATATTACCCTAACCATACGAGCCATCCACTATGATCTTTTTTGGATTTCCACTACCACCCAGGCTTATGCCCATCGATTTATCAATATTCCTAAACCCATGCCTACAGACCATCATCAAGTGACCCATTCACTTGTAGTAAGAACAATATTCAAACTTTGATTTATAAATTAATTCCTATCTACATTAGAATTCAACACCAACTGTTAACCAAATGAAATCACTAGGCACTTTTGAAGCATTAACCTTCACACAAATGTGGGGATTAACTGGATGATAGAAGGCTTTGGTTTGGATATCAAAACATAGGTATCTTTCCACTAGGTTTCCAAGCATACTAATAATCAGAGGATTTGGAAACGGAAGAGGGAGATTAGGGAAGCATACCCAAATCACTACTGAAGGAGAGTATCACTTCATATGAAAGTCATAGGCTGATCGGAATAAGTTGAAATGGAATCTGTTTCTGTTACGGGGAGCACTAGACCAGGCTTTAATTAAGTATTCCTCAGAGGCGAATCAAATCATAATGTTTTTGGAGTTGTGAAAACCTAATGTTTCCCTCTCATGAAAGTCTCAAGAAAAAAATAAAAATCATTAAAAGTAGTTGACCGAAGGAATTATTTGCGAGAAGCGAGTGTCCAAAGTAAGTTTGAGGAAGGTCGAAGCCTCCTTAAACTCTGTGACCAGAATTGGGAGATTTGGGAACTACTCATACAAATATGACACCTTTGTTTATAAATAACATTGGGGAAACAATGGGAGATGATTCCGTATGTATAAGGTTGAGAAGGGTTCTACTCCATTGAAGGACGTCGAGGAGGTCCCTCCCCCACAGGGGGAGGCACCGGCTTGGAAGTCACCATTGTCACAAAACAGGAGCCCCTAATGCCTCTTTTCCTTGAGTTCACTTACCCTAAAATATAACTAAATACATTCACAAATTTATAATCGTAATTTCAAGTGAAATTTTACATGAAAATTTTCTATGAAAATTTTCAATGAGAATTTCCATCATAAATCTATACTGATAATTTTGAGTGTAAAAATTCCAATGTATCTTTAATATAAAACCTGAACCACAGAAATTATTATAGGATTTCATATGGTCTAGTGAAAGTTGGACTTAGCTTCACCATTTTCCAAAATGCATCCCACTTTTCCAGGGAGAAACATTGATAAAGACATGATCAAAAAACTAGAACGAAAGATATTTCCATCAATTATCCAAATAAAGTTTCTGTCTACTATGAGTTATCCTCATGTATCCCTAAATAATCTCAACATTCTTTGTTATTTACTTTACTAACTCTAGTCCCATTAACTTAATTTCTCCTAAATCATTCAAAAATATGGAATCTAACACTGCTTTCTATATATTCCTCAAATTTTTCCATCTCTATACTAGAATGAATACTATTATTATAAAAAAACTCAACCAAATAAATATGTTGATCCCAACTGCTATGGAAATACATGGAGAAAGAATGAATCATATCATCCAAGGTCTGAATTTCCTATTCAAATTATCCATCATATTGAGGATGAAAATCTATACTGAATTTTAATTCAGTACCCATTGAATTTTGACATCCCTCAGAAAAATTATATGTGAAACTCGTGTCATTGTCTCATACAATGGATAGTGGAGTTCCTTGTAACATAACTATTTGAACATGTTTTCATGAAATTTTAAAATTATTATGATTTAAATAAGATATTGTAGTTTAGGGTAGACCATTGGTTGTCTCTCAAGGAGAATTGGTGGTTTATATTGTGAATTATTAATAAAAATAACTAAATGAGGAGGTGGTTTTGAAAAATAGTTTTAAAAATACATAAAATAATCGAAATAGTTTAATAGTTTGGAAATAAGTTGATTTTGAAAAATATATGTAAATTATGTGATCAGTGATATGTTATTACACCCTTAGAAATGTTCCATGTTCTTAAATTATTATTAGGTTTTTGTGTATGCCTTTGAATGAGGGTTATCCAAGATCTTGTGTACCCAAAAACCTATAAAATGTTCAAAATATGATTAAAACTTGGAATAAAAATCATGTAGTCAGTTTAAAGACCCTTAAAATGATTTATTATTTTTTATGTAAGACAATATTATCAAATGTTTGGGAAAGAAGGCTATTATTATGTTTTCCAATCATAAAATCTCTAGTCACACATTTAAAACTACACACTGATCGGTTAGGAAATAAAAAAATTCAATTAAATTCATCAAAAAACAGTTATGATACATCTCATATAAAATTTACAAACACAAAAATACACCAAACTAGAAAATAATTATGTTCTAGAAGTCCCTCTTTAAGTGTACATCTCTCTCATAATGATCACCCACTGTTAAGCCCTCCATCGAGAGGAGGAGGCAGATTGGGAAGATCTTATTCTTCATCCTAGATCTACCTATGGGGATAGGGGCCTAGAAAATTTATAAGATGAGGTGGGAAATACTCTAGGACTAAAAAATTGTAGCACCTTTCCACCTGGATTAACTTTAAAATTAGATTCCCATGGTTTCTTTTTATATCCAAAATGAGAGGTTGGTATGGGCTCCCAAATTTTGAAATACCACTAGCCACATGGGTTTATTTTTCCATACAGTCTTATCGGACGTTTCAAAAAAAATGAATTTTCCCCACTTATATAATTAATCCACTACAAATTGGGAGTCATTTACAAAACTACATCCTATGATATGGATGAAATAAAAAACACGTCTATTAACTTCATGTAGATTCAATTTCTATGACAGATTAGTTTCTTTAGCTGCCTTGAAATTTGAATTAGGCATACTTTTATTCATAAGAGTTGTATCCAAATGAATTTTATACAATATAAATGAAATCATCTCCACCTAAAATGAAATCATCCAAACAAGTGAAATTACCATTTTTAACAGTGATTAAAATTAAATAATTGAACTAACCATGCTGTTAAATTTGTTAATATATTTCTAATTTACAATACAAAATCATCTTAATATAGTGGTGAAAGGTTTAAATAAAATTTTGAACCATGTTGTGATCAAATCACCACACTTAAATATTTTCACTCCTAGGAAAATTAACATTTTAATCATTTATGGATAGATATATTCCCAATTTCATGAAGAGTTAACAATGAAAATTAAATTTCTAATAGAAATGTGATCAATGTAAAAAATCCCACCACTGAGTTCTTTTCAATGATCATGGAAAATTATGTCTCAAAAATTATATCATAATGAAATAATAGGAGATTCATTATAAAAATTAACGAAAATAATTTAGAATTCAATAATGTCACAAACTCTCCATGTGTGTGTGTTAAAACCATTTCATGATAATCTTTCCCCTATATATTCAGTAAATATACGCTATTTTAAAAGTTGACTTGTTATATAATTCATTCCATCTAACCATCCATACATCCTCAGAAATTAAATTTCAAGACCCACTAAATTAAGAATTCCCCAAATTAAAACCATGATCTCCCTACCAAGATATCCTCATATGTTCTACATTTGATCACTCCCATCAATATTTATTTGTTTTTTTTAATTTTTGTTTTTTTATGGTGTGAAAAATTAAAAGATTAGGCATAAAATCATATGAAAATCTGGCACAATAATGAAATAGATAGAATATTAAAAGACTATAAGGAAAAATCATTTTGGAATGCAGATACAGTTAACCTAAATTATATTTTTCATCTATTTAAAATGAAATATTAACAATTCATGGTTAGGTGGAAAGATGTTTGGAGATATAGAGTGACATAATTTTGCCATAAAATTCTCACACAAATGGAACCATTCTTCTCAAAAAATTTAAAACTATAAAACAATTAATATCCTTGAAAAATTAACAATTTACATGGAAAATTTAAAACTCAATGTTAAATATATGCTGAAACACATATTCTATCAATGATTTTATTAATTGTTAAAAAAACCAGAAATAAGGAAATTCATCATGAATTTTTAATAATTTACATGGTTAGGTTGGATGAAAAAAATTAAAATTAAGGCACAAAACTTAGGGGGATAGGTTGGTAAAAATACTATTAGAAAGAGAAAAATAGAGAAAAAATAAAGATGGAAAAATTTCCATATTTCCCAGAAATATACTCATCCACTACACACCTAATGTGTGCAATGTTCTTACTGTAGTTAAATTGATTTTGGAATGGAAGGATAAAACATGGTGGGTTTAATTGTTATGTATCTTCTTTAACATCGTGTTCCTTCATCAGGGACTCCATAATAGATTTTTGAAATTGTATCAACCACTATCCATTGATAGTAAAGTTTTGAATTTTTTCATCATTTTGATCATGAACATCACCAAATGGATAAACATTGGTAATTGTGTGTGGGCCAAATCAATGGGAAAAATGTTTACCTAGATACAAATTTATCGTAGAATTTAAAAGGAGAAACTTTTTCCCAATTTGGAATTGATGATAATGGATTATGCGGTCATGGGAATCCTTGGATCTCTCTTTATAAAAACAGTAATTCCCATATGATTCTCTAATTTTTTTTTCTAACTCATGAATTAATATATTGCATTGAGAAGATGCACCATAAATATTATAATTTCATTATTTTTTGTCTTAATTGGACCAGATCTCTATATTAATAGGGAGGTAAAAACTATTACAAAAAATAATATGATATGTTGATATTCCAATGGGTGTTTTAAATTTAGTATGGTAAGCCCATAATGAATCACCAAGTCCCAAAATCTAATCTTTTCTATTGGGTTGAATAATTTTTTATAGAATGTTTTTACCTCCCTATTTGACACCTCATCTTGAACATTGGTTTTCAGGTGATATGCAGTAGAAAATTGATTCCTGATTCGATGCTGACTAAAAAGTGACTACATTAATTTGTCATAGAGATGTGAACCCTAATAACTGATAGTTGATCTAGGTTATCTAGAACTATAGAAAATTTGGGTCCTCAAAATAATCCACAATTATAATGGAATCATTTTTCCTCAGGGAACATTAATTTACCCATTTCTACATGTAATCCACAAACATAATAATGTACAAGTAACCAAAAAGCATCATGTTTTAGATGGAAAACCTGGTTTTTTCTAAAATCCGTATGAATGAAAGACGAAACCAAAGAATTTACAATTTGTTCATACCAAGTAATAACATCTTAAAATTGGCATAATTTATCAAAAAGAAACATGTCATTTTTGGGAATACAAGGGGCTGAGTCAATTCTCAAGGACATAAGGATCCAAATAATATGGTTAACCATTATATTCTCTACTCTATTTTATCCCCAATTTGTAGATTAAATTTCTATAGTATAAGAATAATGTGAATGAGATGTTGTTGGGATTTTAGTTTGATTAGGAGATACCACAAGTCTTTCTGGTATGAGAAAACAATTAATTTAGACCCTATATGGTAAACATGAATTTATTCATGGAAAATAAAATGGTAAGGAATTATTTTTTAGTTGTGGGGTAGTTTTATTGGGTAGAGTCTAGTGTTCATGAGGAATAGGCTATGACATGTGGAGATCGATCAAATAGTTGTGATATGACTACCCCAACTACATAGTTAGAGGACTCACATATGATCTCAAATAGTAAATCCCACTGATGTGTTTGGATTACCTAGGTTGATGTGAGAGTCTATTTAATTTTTTTAAAAGTGTCCTCATATTATTTTTTTTAAATTTTTTTTTTATTTTTGAGTTAGTGTGAGATTTGGTGTAGAATTACTAAAGTCTTGAATGATATGACACTGAAATCTTGCATGGCCTAATAAAGACCTCATAACCCACTAATTTTTTTGGGAATTTCAGGGAAAAAATTACATCTATTTTTGATTTATCTACTTGGATACCATCCCTATAAATGGAATGTCTAAGTACTATAACATGTCGCACCATGAAAAAAATCTTATAATTTAGTAAAATATTCATTTCAATAAATCAACATAAGAAATAAACAAAACTACTCAAACACATATTAAAAGAGGAGCTATAAATAGTGAAATCATACATGAATAAATCAATGTGATTCTAAATTTAATCATAAAAAATACTAACCATGCATCGCTAGAAAGTGCATGGATCATTTTACATACCAAATGGCATTCTATTATGTGAAAATGTTCAAAAGAGGTATGTAAAGGTTTTCTTTTTCTAATCCTTAGGGGTGATATAGATCTAAAAGTATCTGGAATAACAAACATTGAAATAGTAGTTGTACTTACCCTATGGCCTCTAAGCCATCTAATCAATAAATGAAAATGGGAAATGGATCTTACTATTGTGTTCCTTTAGTTGGTGGTAGCATATAATGAGAGTCCAACTATTCTACACATAGGTTGGAAACAATTCATTATTTTCAAATTTATTATAGTTAGAGTAGTTTTATTGTGAACTTCTTGTACTAGACTGGCCTATTGGTTATCAGATATGGGTTAAATGATTCTCAAATAAAATAATTTTGTTTCTTGCTTTTTCACCAAATCTAGGGTATTTTTTCAGTCGATTTTTTCCCGGGTCACTATTTTATCCTCAACATTTAAAAATATATAATGCCTTCAAATTTATTGGATAATACTAAGAATGTTATTAAGTGTCTATCCGAAAGTTGGTTTATAGTCCCTCAAAAGGTCGAGTAGTCACAATTTATTCTCTAGAGGGAGTGAACTAGCAATGATGATATGCATCTTGTTTCCATTATCAAAATATAAATATGTAATGTTTTGAGATAGTGGTTAATTTTATAATTCAGGGGAATTTTGGATTGACATGAGTTAATAGGAAAGTGAGAGGTCACTAATCTCATATTACTACATAAAAGTAACAACCTCAAATGAGTAATAATCTTGTACAAGAATAGAAATATCATTGATGGTCATGAGATCCTTAGTGCATAATAAATAATCAATTAAAGAACATGCTTGATATTTTTATAAACAAGTATAACAATCAAAGAATAAATCTTTAAATTAAATGTCTGACAATGATTAAAACTCAAAAAGGGGGTAATCAGAAATAAATGAAGTCCTTTCAGGTGACAGGTGTACATCAATTAAATTAACTGAATGTGTGTAATGTTCTTCTCAGGGGTGTGTTGTGGAATCAATGAAGTTGAAGTGGACAATGTCACCACCAAATTCCTTATATAATGTACATTTGTGGATATTAACTATGATTTTGGAGGTTTGCAATATTGGCATCCATAATATAATTTGGACATGTCAAATCATCATATAATCTTCAATTATAAGAACATAAAAATCAGAAGGAAAAATTTAAATTTTCACCCTGTAAAGAACAACCTCTAGCATTATAATAGTGTGTGAAATACACTAGTTTTTCATTTAAAAAAACTGTAGTGGGAATCAATTCCCCAAAATTCAATGAAGATTAAATGGAGTTCAGCATCACATTTATGTAAGCATCCAAATCAAGCATATCCTTGGAAAATAAATACACCCATATGGTGCATATAATCAAGAATATGCTTGGATCACTGAATTTTATGGGATTTTATGGCTCTTTCAATGCTGATATATTACTCCCTATGATCACCTTTTCATCACCTTGATGTCTCCTTAAATGTGTACATGTCTCCTTTAGGAATGTGGAGTATCATTGTATCTGCTTCATGATATCAATCAAGGGTATGTTAAACTGCACTTTTTTGAATGTTTCTAGGATTTTTTTTCAAAAGATCGGTTTATTTTTGTAAGCATGGTTGGAAGTACCTTTGGGTAAATGGAATGGGAATTGTTTTTCTTGATGGTTAATCAAATGAAGGTTTCTCCTCTTTAGAAGGGCTTCTCTTAGGACATGGATTTTCCTCATTTGGACCATTTATAGAGGATGGTATTATGGTTTCTTTAGGATGGGATGACACTAATAGAGGGTTCATTAGGATTTTATGTTGTGTTCTCCACCTAAGGGTGATGATAATGAATTTACCCTTATCCCTAGGATTTTTTATTGTTTTAACGGGTAATTTACCCAATCAATGTCCTTTTATTACCCTCACGGTGATGGTGAGTTGTCAAAATTGTGTTATTTAGGTCTTTTATGTATTCGTGGGTGGTTTTTTGGAATTGGAGATTATTTTCAGACTTTTATTATAAAATTTCCTCTAGTATAGTTTCAGGTTTTATCGGGGTTGTTTGAAAGGCCTTTAATGTGTTTGAGGATTTCTAGGTGGTGGTTGTGTATGACGACTCTTCCCCAGTTAGTTTCATGGTTGTTGAGGTTGGTTTGAATAACCTGTTTAATATAGGCCTGCTTTCCATTCCAAAAAGGTATGGATATATTCTGAGGTTCTTTCAAAATGGATTGGTTATAAGGGAGGCCTTGAAATACTGCATCACAACTCACAAAGGTTCTCCTAGTTGAGGGAATTGTTTAGAATAGTGGGTGATACAAGAAAAGATACCACAATAGATGGGAGCTGATGGTTAGAATATATCTTGGGAACGAGAAATCTATCATAGTAGGGTACTTACCTCATCAAACATTGTGTCTGCCTTCTTCTCAAATTCATAAATTTGCACCTCATGGATGCTCTAAAAGGTACAATAGACCTTGAATTGAATTTTTGTGTGTTCTAAACCATATTTTTTCTAAGGTCCCTTGTAGTGATTGGGGTTTTGTCAACTAGATCACTAGTTTGTGTTTGAATGTACGTGGGATAGATATCTACTCCAAGGAATGTCAGTTCATTTAATTTTCAGTTATTTCCATCCATATTATGCACGTTTATTATATCTTGATGTTGGTTTTATAAAAATAAGAAGGATAATAACATGTGTTGATGTTTGGTGCGTCCCCCTTCAAGGGATTGTTCGGTGCTTCTTGGTGTTAATGATGCAATACCATCTCTGATTCATGTTCTAAAGGATTTATTTCCTACGATGAATATAATTTCTTGTATAAGGTAAAATAATTCAAATTTTATAATTAAACATAAAAAATAATGAAATAAAATAATCAAAAAATAATTCCCAAATACTTAATGTTTTAATTAAAAAATTCACACTAAAAAGAAATACCTCCCAAAAAACGGTGCCCAAATTTGACCACGTAATCATTCTATGTCAAATTTATTATGATTTAAATATTATTTTATATTATAAGGAAAAACCTAGGTTATCTCTCATTGAGTCTTAGTAGTCTATATTGTGATTTTTTAATAAAAAGTACAAAAAGAGGGGGTGGTTTTGAAAATAGTATTAAAAATAAAATGACTTAGTTTGACGACATTAATAGTATACAAACTAGTGGATTTAAAAAAATTGTGATAATTATCTGATCATTTATAAGATACTACACCACTTAAAAATTTCATTATTCTAAATTTATTATTAGGTTTTGGGGTAATACTTTTGTTGAGGGTTAACCAAGATCTTGGGTACCCGAAAGCCTCTAAAAAAATTCTAATATGACTAAAACTTGACATAACAATTGTGTAGTCAAGTTATAAACCATTATTATGATTTAAAGTTTTTTAAAGAACAATGAAATCAAACAACTTTGGGATAGAAGAGGATTTTTTTCCAATAAGGAAAACACAAGTCACCTACATATAATTACACAAATATTGATTAGGAAATTTTTTTAATAATTAAACTCATGAAAAAATAGTAAGATTAAAATAAAAGAGCAATTAAAAAAGTATACACCATACCAGTAGAGTACTATTTCCCGACACACCCTCTTCTAGTGTGATTGTCCCTCGTAATGATCACCCACCTTTTAAACTACCATCATAAGGAGGATGATGATTGGGTGGATATACTTCTTCTTTTTTGAACCCCATGATAATAAGGGCCTAGAAAAAGTATAGGATGAGTATATTACTTATCTAGGTCTCAAAAATAGCAGCAAATTTCCTCCTGATCGAACTTTCAAATACGCTTCCTAAGGTTTCCTTTTATATGTAAAATTAGAGGTGGTTTTGAGCACCTAGATTAGTAAATACCACTGAGACCATGGTTTACTATGGCCAAACAGTAATTTCTCAATTTTAATAAAATAAATTTTACCCACTACTTTAATAACCCCGCAAAAAATTTGGAATCATTTCAAAATCCATATCCTGAGATATGAATGAAATAAAAAAAACAACTTTTGAATTCATACAGATTTCATTTATTGAAAAGATCAATTGGTGTGGTCCCATTTAATTATTAATGGGGATTTGGTTTCTTAAAAAGAGTTGTATCCCACTAAATTTTGGATCATCTCAAAAACATTTAGCCCAATGAGAATCAAATATCAGAAACAATATAGAATTTCTTCACATATGTTCTAGAGATCTTGTTCATTTTTTCCCATTTTTATTCAACTTCATACTAGGTCCTCCAAGTCACCTCCATCAATAATTAAATCATCCATAAAAGTGAAATAACCCCTTTTAACTGTGATGAAAAATTTATAATTTAATCCAACATGATTTTATTTTTAATTATAATTGTAATTTAAAATAAAAAATCTGTTTAATACGGTGGTGTAATGGTGGAATAAAATAGTGAATCATGGTGTGATCACTATCTCCTTTAGATAAAGTAATGAAATATGAGCTATTGAAAATTTATCTTGAATTGGAGGGAAGATTTTCTATTTATTTAATTGATAAAAAATAACCATATTCTTATTGTTACCACCTTATTTCCTTGGAAATCCCAACATGAAATCCAATGAAATATTTTTCTCATATCCACTCTGACACTAAAAAAGTTTGCATCATCCCCTTTGGAAAATTTCGTTCTTCTATAACCTACTTAAAATTAAAACACATCATGAAAAATTTATAAACATGTATTTTCATTTCATCCTACTAAATTTTTTTAAAGGTCTCTGTACATCATAGTACAACACAGATGAACAAAAAATAGATAACATTGAGCTTCAGTCAACAACTCTTTCTTCAACTGGGAATCACAAGGAATGGATAATATTTTTACAAAAAACAAAATACCTTCTTAATCAATATTTAAATTAAGAAAATTACCCTTATTAATGTATTCTACCTTTTCATGTAAAGATTGATCCTCCATCTGAGCTCTCTTAATTCATTCTAAAAAAGTCGATGTTATGAAAACATGATATAAATCATCTGATATCCTATATCTACAAATTCTATGCTAAAAATCATTATGTAAAGGTTCATTTTCCAAAAATTAAAATTTTAATGTACAATTAATTTTTTGACTCAAATCATCCTCCAATTTTATTTTATTTTTGATGATGGTAATAAATAAATCAATCATAATCCCTAATTACATCAAGAAAACTTATATGTATCAATTTAATTTATTTGTTAGTAAATTTATACTTAAATCTTTGGTGATGTGTATATGTTTCAAACTTTACTCTAAAAAATAATGCAACCAAAATTTTAAAACAAAAAAAGAAGAAGTTAATTTAAAATCATGTTTAGGGTAATTTAACATAGGAAGTTTTAACTAAAATAAAGAATAATAAATTATTTTATCATTATATATTAGAACAAAACCAAGCCCTTTTAAAAAATCATAATTGTAGATGAATAATTAAACATTTTTTGATTTCACGCCTAAAATAGAAGCATTTACTAATCTTATTTTCAGTTAGAAAAAATAATCATCACATTATTTAGTTCATATGAACATAAATACTTTTCAAGTGAACATATTTAGTGGTATAGAAAACAAATCAATAGTTCCAAAAAACAAGCGATATTATATATCCAATCCAAGGAATCTATGATTCTCTATAATATTTGTGGTTCGTTACCATTCATCAAAAAATATTGTTTCAGCATGATGAATGATTATTCCATCATTAGAGACAATATGTCAAAGGAATGAAATTTTCTCCAACAAAAATTCTCACTTTCTAAATTTACCATACAGTTTATTTTCATTTAATGTTTTCAAAACAACCCTCAGGTTCCTTTCATGTTCCTCTAAAGTTTTTCTAATACCCAAATTTCATCAGTAAAAATAACTAAAAACATTTCAAAGAACTCATGGATAATTATATTCATATTATGCAGAAATATATTAGGTGCATCAGATAACCCAAAACAAATATTTAAAAACTCATAGTGACTATATATAGTCTGAAATATAGTCATCATAATGTCTAATTCATTCACGTTCTACTGATGGTACCCTGGCCTCAGGTGAAACTTTAAAAAACATTTTTTCTCTTTAGAGGCGATAAAGAAATCATCAATATGGGGAAAAGGATACAATTTCATAACAATGATGTTATTTTAGTCTCTATAATCATAGAAAGTATCATTAAACAATATTTAGTTTTTTAAAAAAAGATGGGATCACCCCTTGCTGAAGTTCTAGTTTTGATGCAACCTTTATCTAATAAATCATGTAGTTTGTTTTTAAATTATAAAAGTTCCACTTGATCCAATCAATATAGGGTTTTAGAAATAAGTTTATCATCAAGAACAAAGTCAATAGTAAACTCAACTTACCAATCATAAATAACACCAAGAAAATGATTTAAAAAAACATCCATGCATTAATTTAGTACAAGAACATCACTAATTATAATATTTTCATTATTTTAATTAAAATGAGCTAGGTGGATTTTACTATGACCTCTAATGAATTTCTCAATTTCATGGAATGTTATCAAAGGCATGAAATCTTAAAACACAACATTCTTAGTGCAGAAATCTAGATTATAATAATAAACTAAAATCTAATCGATACCAAGAATGATATCAAACTCTAATATATCCAGTTTAACAAGATTTGTAGGAAATAACATCCCACTTAAAACAATTGAAATTTTCTTATAAATCGTCATTACTTTAATACATCCATTCAATGTTTTCAGAAAATGTAATATCTTAATTTTCGATGTGATATTACCAATTTACTTTCAAATTTCTCAAAAATGAAGTCACGTAAAGACACCGAGTCTAGACGGTTGTTGGTATAATTTGAATACATAATTAACATACTTGTTACCACATCATTGGATGGCCCAAAAACAACTATAGAAGTAGATAAAAAAGTTTCTACACCTTTTTTTTCTGATCATGATGATTTATATCCTATGAAATTACCTTCATACCTGAATTAACACAATAACCAAACTAATTGAAACTAAAACACCTCAACATTTGGTTGCTATCAACTACCTCATTATTTAAATTTTCAGGATTCTTTTACTTGCACTCGCATGCCATATGGACAAACATTACACATTGGAAACACTTCCCTAATCTCATAAACGATACCTTGAAATTTCTTTTACCCTACTTCAACATATTTTGGGAATACCTCTAGACTTCGTGGTATGGTTTTTATCCATTTCCTACCATATTGATCATTTCTTACTGTTGTGATCTTGATGAATATAACGGGTAGAAAAATCCATCTCAACATTCTTAACATAAATAAATATTTTACTATAAATTTTAAATTATAATATGGATAATTCTCTTCATAAAAATAGTTTCAACCCTGAGTAAAATCCCTTCATTTTACTATTAGTGTCCCGAATAAAACTCAACACATACCTCGATAATCTTTGGATGTTTTATTCATATTCATCTATAGAATATTCATATTTTCCCCATATTTCTAGGATATTTTTCCTTCTGAAGTCCAGAAAACTTAGTGAAATATTTATTAAGGAATATATCCAAGAATATTTTCCATTCCCTTGTGTCAAGATCATCTTTCTCTTTGGTGTTATTTAATAAAGGCCATCATTAATTATCTTTACCTACAAAACTAACAATTTAAATCGTTAACTTTAGATGTTTTGAACATCCCATGACATCAAATATATTATCCGGAGTATTGATCTATCCTTTGGCTATCATGGAGTCAGATGATTCACTAAATGATGGGGGATGTTTCCTCCTTAAATTCTCTATAAAATACTTGTAATTTAATTATAAATTGTGTTATTATCTATCATGGATAACACCACCATTTATATATGGAGTCAACTAATCAATCACTATAACAACATGTTCTGTTCTGAGTCCATCTATCTCTGGATGATGACTTGGATGGATATCTTCTTCTCAAGGCCTTCCCATTAGAGATTCACTATTCATTCTACAAAAAAAAATTCATAACATAAATAGTTTACTATATCATTTTAACTTAACCATATGTTAAAATCATTAAAGGGGGTTCTATAATCATTATCCTTACCCTTATATTTATCTAAACTGGCCATTGGTACCAATTATAAGCCCCCTCCTTAAACAATACATAATCTCATATTTTAGTAAACAATTTACTTTCATTCACATTAGAATTGTTTTAAGTTTATAGTTTCATAAAATTAGGTCATAAATAATACATTACAAAATAATATAATAAAAAATTGGACACTTCAACTTAGTATCCATTTTCCCATAATAATTGTTTTTTAAAATAATGCATTATTTAATTTATGGGAAATATTCTTGAAATTTAACATGGATTCTTCCATTACCTTAACCACCCTTAAATATTATAATGTTTTTGTAAAAAAACATTGGATGAAAAGAATTATATTATAAGGGATACATAAATTTGGAGAACCGTTATTCCTATGAAACATGAAAAATTATATAAATTTTACATTTATCATAAAAGATAATTAAGCATACAAAATTAAACATTATCACATGAAACACACACACACAAATGTTTTTTGAAATAAAATCATTGAAGCTTATATTATGAAATTAGATACCCTTCTTGATAACTTCAAGCATAACATTAATATCCCATTATAATAGCATGTCAGACGTAACTAATGCTTAGTTAAATCCCAAGGAGAAAAACCTAGATAAATCCCGCCATCTAATATATTAATAGAAGGAAAATTACCCATTTAATTGGATATTAATCAAGGGATACCATCTTTTATGCTCTAACTGTCTCATTTAATTCCATGTAGGACACCCCATCATATAATCTCTAATTCAATCACCCATTACTATCTGGTCCACCCATCATATAAGAGATAACGAGATAAACTAGTGCTATATAGGCTAACTCATCCTATAATTCTGATGTACCATTACATAAATAAAACATTTTTATGATTTAAATTTTGAAAATATTATTTAATCTCACAAACAACTCACATTTTAATCTCAAAATAAAATCATATTTTGAAATTTTTTTCTGTACCAAGATACCCATTTCATTTTAAAATACAATTTCAATACCAAAATTCATAAAAAATAAAATATGTATTTCAATTTAAGAAAAAATGTAATCTTTCAGAGGATTCTAGGAATTAAATGACTAACATGGTAGTAGGAAAAGTCATTATCGTCGTTCATTCAATGCCACACATTAATATTCCTTAATAAAAAAATTTAAATTAAGTATAAATTTTCTTTTTATAAATATTTTATGTTCATATAAGAATATTATTAAATTTTTTTAAAAAAATATGGACATTGAAGTGAAATATCTAGAATGAAAAAAATTAAACAATAATTCTTTTTAAAATTAAAGTCATGTATCGCTTAAGAAACACACAGATAATGAGACTCATTAATAAAAAATTTAAAAGAAGTTTAATATTACAAGAATAGAGAAATTCATGATATAAAATGTCTGATTTCTATATATACATCTTATAAAATAATATACGAGAATAACAACAAAATATGACTCAATGAATGAAAATTGATACAAAGCCCCTTACCTTATGTTTAACTAGTCACATGTGTCTTTATCTTCCTAAGTAAAAAAATTATGTTAATTATTTACATTCTTGAGAAACTTGTTGATGATTATTATTAATTTTATTTCACATATTATCAATTTCATTACAAATTCTTAATTAATAAATATTAATTCATATATTTTGACCATATTTGTCTTATGTGTCGAAACTGAGTTGACTGATCAAATAAGAACAATGAGGTCATTATTTAAATATATCTAGAATAATAATCATGAAAAATTAATCATATTTATGCATCAATTATACTACAAAAATAAATCAGTAAATACTTTTTTGATAAATTAACCCACATTACTGTCATGGAGACAGTTTGTCGTACGTACACCTGAGTAATGTTCCCATTTTTTAATGCTCATTATGGAACGTTAAAAAGTAAAAACTAACATGATAGAATGATAATTATATAAAAAATATCGTGTTATTTAATTATATATACTTATTTATATTATTATTGTGACCTGGTGATGAAAAAATAATAATCACATTGCTTCAAGGAGTCTGTAGTCCACATGTCCACAGACGACACTCTCACTTTTTTGTTTTGTGAAATGGTAAGAAAATGTTATATTATATTTCCAAAAATAATAATTATATCATGAATATAATAACTATTTCATGTATATTATATATTTTCAATAGTTACACTTATTACCATCCATGTAACATGTTAGTGAAAAATGCTTCACATCATTTTTTCAGGAAGTAGTAAACCATCACAAGAGCGACATTATTCTATCCACTATGGTATGGAATGAAAAAGTTCGTATATGATATAATGAATATAGTGTTATAATTATGTTATAAACGACATAAATATAATATATAAATATTATTTTCATCATCATGTCCTGCCATAAGTGGTGTAATTAAAAAACAAACGACATTATTTCACAAGGCGATAGTCCTCCGTATACACGAATGATGATTATGTAACCCATTTGATGGAAGTTTGTGAGATTATAGGTCAAAAACTTAACATAACACCGCATAAATATGTTTGAAATGTTGATGTTATTATATAATAATGACATATGAATAAAGGAAGGTATTTTAGAAAAAATAAAACAAAAACAAATGTTTATAAACAATACCTCTTCTTCAGGTAACTCCTTTTTGTTTTAACCAATGGACTTCATTGGTTAGATTTCTCCCAAAAGTAAGTATTATAGTATTATAAGACTTATGTGGGGAACTAATTTGGGTATTTAATTTCCGAACCAATTTGTTTTGGAGGTGTTAATATTGGGGGATATGGGGAGGCCTCTTATATGTTGGGGAGATGATATACTTGGTATTTTTCAAAATATGTTTAGAGAACACTTGTTTTTACCCACCAAAAGGATAGAATAATGAACCAAAGTTGATAATTGAAGGTTAATGGTTAATATATGGCCATCAAATGGGGTTCTTTATGTTTTTAGGTCATTTGAACCATTATGATTAATGTTTATCCTCTATTTAAGCTTGTGTTCACCTTAATCTTTGTAATTTATTTTAATCGCTTTCACTAATATTATTGGAAATAAACTAAGTGGAACTTAATAGAAATTATAAATTATTACGATTCAAAATATTTAATAAATTTTTAAAAAATTATATCTCAAAATTAGAATAATAAAAGTAAATATTATTTCAGCAGACAAGTTGAGAAAATATGTTTTTAGGAGCAGTATTTTTTTGGAAAAGAAGATTCAATATTAACTCTATGAACAATAAAAATCATTGAATGAAACTAAATTAATATTTATTAATATGTAGTCTATAAATTACATTTTAAGTATTCTTCATTTTTTATTTTAATTAATTTAAATGGTGAAACGTTATGCATTTTAAAATAGTTTTTAGAAAAACCTATCTTTAAAACCAAAAATAAACATACATTTATAAAAAATATAAAAAAGATTAAAGAGTAACTATGTTGACTAAATATAACTAAATAATATTTAGTTTAGTTAAAATTATTCAAAACATATTGGGATTCTTAAATTATATAATTTATTAAAAATAAAATTCTTTTTATAAAAAAGATGTATTTTCTACTTTTCTATGAAAAAATTAATATTTTCCATGAAAATACTAAAATATCAAAAAAATTAAATATTAATATTACGATTTAATAAAATTTATTAATTTTATGAAATTAAAATTCTTGAATTTATTTTTTAATCTTTTAAATAATTCCTTATAATGAAAGCATTTAATTAAAAGGATTTCATTTTTCATTAAAACATACATATTATAACTATCTAATTCTTGTTCATAAATATTAAAATGATTTATTCTATCATTAAATTGGTTGTTACAATGTTTCTATGAAGAATTTTATAAAAATGTTATTCAAAACATATCTTTCATAGAAGATAATTTAGTTACTATTGTCATGAAAATTATTCCAGACTAGGGTTGAAAGTGATAAAGTCGAGCATAAATTATTAAACATATATGTTTATTAAGATTATCATTAAGGAAAATGGGGAATATTATTCGAGTTTTTTAATTTTTTTTATTGAATTTTTTTTATCTCTTTCAATTAATATTTAGGATTATAGTCACAATACACATCCCTAGGATTTTTTTTATCAGGTAGTAAAATCGGGAGGAACACAAGGAATTCAATAAAGCATCAATTTCAAGGATATATAATATATTATAAACATTAATATTTAAAAATAGTATTAAAAAATTTTCCCAATTCGCAGTGTTTGTATCTTTCTTTTTTATTCTCATATAAAATATTTTTTATCAGGGAACACATATACTAATACACAATTTATTTTTTTTCAGGAAAATTAAAAATAAATTAATCAATAAATTAATATTTATTCAATGTTAAATGATTTACTTCATCTAAAATTTCATGATATATCATTTATGTGAACCCAAATGACTGAATATATTTTATCGCTCTCTATTTTTTTCTCCATTTAAATGATTCCTATTATTAAACAAAAATATACCAGCATTATAATACATAATAAGTAATAAAACATCAACACTTCTAGTTAATAATTCAATTATTTTGAGAAATCACTAAAATAACAACGTTTTTTATTTTATAAAACCAAACACACATATAATAAAATTTTTAATTTTAATTAAAAAATAGTTAACTAATTATAAAGTAATATAAAATTAAATTCCTAGATTATAATCAACCAAAAAAGTTAGCAACAATTAACGGAAAAAAGAACAAGAAAACTCAATTTTTCATACCATCATTAAAAATTAATTTAAGATATTTAAAAAATCAATTATAAAAATAAAATAAAACAATTAAAAAATATCTCAGTAAATTTGATACTTTTTTTATGTTTAATATAGTTCTATTTGTTTTCATTTTTTTCATTACATATTATATATGAGTATATTGTTTTAATTTTTACACATTATAAGTATGTATTGATTGTTTTTTTAATTTGTTTAATAGTAATAAGTAGTATCTATTATAATATTAAAATTATGGGTATTAATGCATGTATTGATGTCTAATTTTGATTACAAGACCTCTTTAAAACATGTTGTAGTTTGTTAGAAATATTTTTTCTCAAATGAAAGAAAAAAATTTAATTTTTGAAATTTTTTTATAGATTAAAAAAATAAGGTAGCCTTAGAAATAGTTTGATGTTTATATTAATTTTTTTATTAGTAATTTTTTTAAATAAATATTTGTGAGACATTCATCAGGTTTAGAAACATTAAGGGGTTTGATAATAAATTTACGGTTGAAAGAAATGTTTTTAAATTGAAGGGTATCTAGGAAATAATTTCATGTGTTTAACAAATGTGGTGTTTTATGGTAACTTTAAAATTGGTTGAACCTATTATTATAGTATAGGGTGAGGTTTTATTTCATTTAATAGTGTTGTTAAATTCCTTTCATTGATTCATATTATTGGGATTTTTGTTGGTTTATATGATTATTTTCGAGAGGGATGGAAGGTTGATTGATTGATGATATGTGAGTGTGATATGCATCATAATATTGATGGATGAATGGATTTTTTCTAGGTATGATGGTGGAATTATTCTATTTTTGATGAATTAACCCATAATTCATTATGCTTGTGTGAGAAGCATATAAATACTAAGGAGAAGAAGAATTTTGAGAATTTCTATTTTGATATTCTATTTCTCTATATGGTTTTCATTATTTTAGACATACATGTATATTCATTTATATAGGGGATGGTTAGTTTGAATTAGATTAATAGTTACCTAATTTGTGAAAACTAGATTTATGATTGTTAATGTTTTTACACATACTGATTTATGTGTTCTTCCAAATGGAAGTTTATCTATGGGCGACGATCGGGTAGTTGGAGGTGAAACCCAAACAAAAAACTAAATCACAATAAATACATCCTAAAAATGATAATTCTAGGGGTGAAGTAGAATCCTAATCATTGGTAATGTAAATAATATCTTTTTATATGTGATAATATAGTCCTCGTGGGTGCTGTTGAATTTATTAGAATGACCTTATATACCATGATATTGGACTTTTGGTAAAAAAATTAAATCCATTTATTGGTAATTCATTTTTCATACATCAAATGGTTGATCACAACCCTACCCCCACACAAAACTCATTTAATATAACTCTATTTGTTAATGTTTCTACTATCCTTTTAAATTTCTCTATACACTCACGCATTAAACATAAAAATACGATAAACATTTTAAATTAATGTTATAAACACACAAAAACCCTTTATTTTTTTTGTTTATTGTAAAAAAAGTGTATTTGGAAGCATACTATCCCTATATATATGACCTAGTTAGTCACTAATACTTTGTTCTCGCATTAAAAAAGATGATAAATTTGGTTTCATTATTGGGGTTAGGTTGTAGTAAATCCATTGAGTTTCATAAATTTAAAGGATTAAAAGAAAAAAATAAAGAAAATATAAAAAATAATCATTTAAACTAGAATATACATATTACAATAAAGGTTCATAATATTTATCACTATTTTTTTGAATTATCATTTATAATATATATGAATTTATTTGAATGATTTATTCTACCCCATTTTTTAAATGAAATTTGTAATTATAGGAAACATTCAAGGTATGGAGGATTTAACTAGTTAAAGGAATGTAATGATAAGAGAACCAGCATACTTTAAAGAAAAATTATGAAATTAATCAAAAATGAAATCTACCGAGGTAGAGTGGGAATCATTTTTCAAAATTTCAGGTGAATTAGTTTTTGGATTTTATTATAATATGTTTTCACAATACAAACTATCTTTTGAGATTCCTTTTTTTTAATTTCCCAATGTTAACTTCGAGTATTTGAACAGTTTATTCGGAAACACAACCAATCCCCTAAAATCAAGAAAAAACTACTTTACTTATCTTTTTCACCTTAGGTGGTTTAAATAAAAATTATTATCCAGTAGCATTAGTATTAATACATTAAAAAAATATTCTCATTTTTATTCTTATTTCCTGGTAAATTATAATTAAAATATATAAATAAATATATACAATATAAGAATCACTTCAACCACCAATAGTGAATAACCATTCAGTTTCCTATTAATTAATACATCTAAGGCACTAAAAATAATAATTATTATATATTTATAATGTTTTAATATTATAATATATTAGTGAAATAAAAAACATCATTTTTCCAGAGTGATGCAAGCTAGTAATGAAAGAATAGACTCAAAACCTAACCAGGGTTATGGTGATATTCCGTAATAGACTAAATTAGATGGTTGTATGTATTAATTTTTTTTCAATACAAACAAAATTTTATATTTTATTAATTTTTATTGATTCCTAGTAGAGAAAAACTAAATTATATATTCAATTCCAAAAATTAACTTGAAATAGAAATTTGTATATTATATGATTGTGTATTTGTATTGTAAAAGTATTCATTCAATACATTTTGTATATTTTAAAGATCAATACCTATTATTTTCTTCCATATGATATAAAATTCATTTTTGGAGGCCTCCCACATCTCACCCAGTTCAATTCACTATAGTTCTTTTACATAGAGGTCATTTGGGAATTTATTTTAGGGTTGAATATTTAATTTTTTTCAATAATACTTTATAAAGAAATTTTAAATTAATTTCAAAAAATAAATTACCCAAATTTCATCTGAAGCCTTTTATTTTATTTAATTTAAAAATTTTCTCCACTTAATTACTTAAAATAGAACAACATTTCTATTTTTATAGAGTTTCCCAATGACACTCTGATATTTTTTCCCATTTTTTCAATTATTTTAATATCGTCGTTATGTTCAACCACTATTTGTGTGTGTCTATTCTACATTTCATGTATTTTTATGACCATTTATTTTACTAGAAGTAAATTATGAAAAGAGAAATTCATATTTCATACACATATATAAAAAAAAATTTATTAATAATTTTTTTTATTAATTTAAAACATTTATCAGATGTACTTATTCATACCACTAGATCTTATACACTATATTTGGGGTCATCAGCTAGAGTGAATTCCTATGAATTAAACATCATATTCTAATGTTGGGTAGGAGGGTATGAGAATAAAAGAGTCATAAATAGTGAAGATATAACCTATTGAGATGAAGGAGGATAAGGTAGAAAATGATGTCGGATGAGAGGAGGGGGATTATTGTTCATGGTAGTATGTGGAAATGTATAAAAAGGATGGTTTCTCGTATATGGGTATGGAATTTAAGGGGGAGGTATTATCCTAGGAAAAGGTCCTAGAAAATGTAAAGGCATGGGCTGGGAGGAAGTACATGTTCGGGGATGTCATATAGGGGAAATACAGATAGAAGAGATACTATATTCTGGACTGGCCACATTATCCTCACTAAATGAGAGTTTCCTCCTTAATGATTCATATTAAAATTAAATATGATTTGTTTAAAGTTATTATATAGTAAATTAATAAATAATGTACTCAATTTAATAGACATATTTTTTATCCTAGCTTTTATAAATCAAATAGATTTTTTCTCCATTGGTTTTCTCTAAACTTCCTCATAAGATATAATAACATAAAAATTAATGAAGTGATGTAAAGATTTCTAAAAAATGAAAAAATAATTAAATTAATATAAATAATAAAATAAAATTGATATTATTTTTCAAAACATTACATCTTTTATTATGTTTATTTTTATTAAGTTGTTTACAGAAAAAAATAAAACATCACACAAAAACAATATATGCTACATTATATTTCAAAATTAACTAGCTAATTTTTTTCAGTTACCTTTGTGGATTTTATTAGTAGTTACCCATAAAATGACATGATATTATATTTAAATTTATTAAAAACAAAAACATATTTAGTATTAATTTTGAGGATATAGTAGGCATGTGACAATACAGAAAAATTCAATACAATTTCTTATGTCGGTAATGATAATTTCCTCTCTCTTTGGGTTCATTTTTATTATAAATTATTATATACATTTCAACAATACAAACTATATTCTTTTAAAAATGACCTGATAATATGAAACTTTTCTGAATAAATTTTAGTAATGTGCCATTATAATAAATATCTACTAAAAAGTTGTTCAGGAATTAAAATATTTCTTATCAATGTATAAAATATACAAAAAATATAGAACTAGATAATTAGTATAATATAATTAAGAAAATTAATTTTATACCTTTTTTAAATGTTTAAAAAAAATTTACCATGTCAGATTAATATGAACTTAATACTTCTCATCAGGACAATTCTACATATTCTATTTTACAATTTCATATTCACAATCCATTCGAATAATTGAATAACCTGTTTCATTGAATGAAACATTTGATTGAATATTTAATGGTTCATCCAATTGATCACTATCCTTTATTTCATTAAAATAAATTTTTGTTTGAATAAAACCAAAAATAATTCCAAATTGTTGTTTTATAGGCTCATTTACATTAAGCCCTAGTCTAGTTTGTGATATAAGATTATGAGGATCATCTATATAAATAAGACATTACATATCAATAATTAAAAATCCAAAAATATATTTATATATTCCTTATAGTGTCATTGAATAAAACCCCTTGAAATTCATAATAGTGACACAGCCATGTGTGTAGAAATATAATATAAATATTCTCTCAAAAACCCCATAATATGACATATTTTCTAATGGATATTGTCTCTTTGAAGCCCAAGAATAAAAATACATTGTTGCTATTATCATGAATATGTCATGTTGTGTTTATATATTTTTTTCTAAACTATTTACATGGAATTTAAATCCATTTTCAACCATTAATTTACAATCATGATCCACATTGTTTGGGCTAAATGTAAATACTCTTATCTCATTAGATGCATAATCAATTGAAAAAATATGGATCTAAAACATGTCAACCTTGTATTTTAAGAATGTACCAATAATTATATTTTCTAAAAAAATGAATTTGTCAACTTTTACATGAAAATAGTAAATTATTTACTATTTAATTTCTCCCTCCACTTAAAAGATAATCAATGATGTGTACTTTTTATAATTTCACTATATTCTCAACAAATATAACAATTTTATAAAGTTATAAAACATGAAAATGTACATAATGAAAAAATTATATTTATTATTTTACTTATGTGATGTAATTCTTAACAACAACATAGTTGAATAATACTATAAAATGTTACATTTCCCACTCATCCTGGTTCAAAATACAACGTATATATGATGCTGATATCCTCACAAATTTGGGGCAGTGAAGAAAATATTTACTCTGGGATATCATAATCATCATATTCTATTCTCATTGGCTGATTTAATCTCATGGTTACAATATCCATGTATATTGAACAATAATCCATGAATTCCAATGGTAAATAACCTTTCAAAATATATACTTCAAAATGAATTTTATTTATTACAAATATTTCAAGGCATAATCATTATTTTTATTAGATACAGGTAACAACATGAAATATGACCACTAAAAATAACATATGATGGAATTTATATGTTCATAAGTGACATACACATGAAAAAATGGAGAAAAACTTTTCTTTATATAATAAAAATGGTTGGTGCATGATTGTTCACTTTGTTCACAACACTTTTGTTTAGTATTTGAGCGTAAAGGCCTCAATAAAAGTGACATAATATAATAATAATGACCATGAAATTATGTAATAGTAAATTAAAAATGTAAATTGGAATCAATTCATAAAAAAACTTGGTACTCATTAGTTTTTAGGAAATTTAGTTTCAAATATCAATTATTCATCTATTCTGAAATGTAACTTAAATAATAATATATAACCATTAAATTTATAAAACATGATGATTTTTATCTATATTTGTCTTTAAATAATAAAAAAATGAATTTTCATGGGTTACAAATTATTCTATTAGGATTAATTCTTTGATTTATAACCCCATCCATTAATTCAAGATGTGAGCACAAATCAACTTTTGGTTTTCTCTTTACATTTAAAATAATTATAAGTAAATTTAATAAAACATTTTTAAAAATATGAATTATATCAATGAAGTGAAACATATTTTTTTTGAGCAATAAGGGAAATAAAATTTGTAAAGACCTGGAAATTTCAAGGAAATTTTTTTTCTTAATTTTCTTTAGAATTTTACAAGAACGCAGTTTCTGACGGTGCCTGATTCCGAGGCCCGGTGTGCCCAGAATTAATTTCCAAAGTTTAGCTCAGGTACCTTCAGTGAACGAACGAGCGGATTTTTCTAACTTTTGAACCGGTGCTCGGAATCGAACTCCGAGGGGACCGATGGAATCAAAACATCAGTATTTTCTTAAAAACTCCTTTTCCGGAGTTGCGTTTTCTCGGGTGTGGTTTTTAATTTTTGGGGTTAATTTATGAAATAAAATAAAGTGGTGCGACAAGTTTATTTTATTTCACTTAAAGCCACTTAAAAGCCACTTAAGCTAAGTTAAGCGGATAGGGTGGAACCCAAAATATCCTACCCACTTGGTAGGATATTTGTATGGTGGGGCCCACATGAGCCCCACCGTTTCTTTCATTCCAAGTAACGCACCCGCAACCCCCCTATTTAATTAAAGTCAACCGTGTATTTTTCTTGTTAAGAAACGCCTCATTAATTGGACAGTTAAATCGTTACAATTAATTCATTGAATTAATTGTTTGTTTCTTTTCTTTTGAAATTTAAATGTGTCTTGTGCGTTAATAAAATAAGATAACTCTTATTTTATTCCTGTTGGAACTTCTGGCGTAGAGAGGATTTGGAGGAAAGCGTTCTTCGACGAAGAACGCGAAGAACATGAAGAACGCTCCAACCTCCGACGAAGAACGCCAAACCCTTGGAGATCGTCAACGCGACGCCGTGTACCGTGATGTCAATGACGCTTCTTCTACGACGTTCCTTCTGTGACGTTTCTTCCACGATGATCCTTCTCTTCCGCGACGATCCTATTCTTCCTCGACGGATAATTCCGCGACAAAATCACGTTCGACGACAACGCTTGAGGTAGGGAATTATGTTTGAGAATGATTTTATTCCCTTGTTTCTTTCTTTTTAAAGAAAACAAAGAACAAGGATCAACTTATTACCTAGTGGATCCGAAAAAGTTTTCCTTGCAGGTTGGGAATAATCTGTTGCGGGGAAAAACTGTTTGGGTTGTTTCTCTTTTGTTTATGAAATTTCCTTGTTGTTCTTCGTCTTTTGGGCCACTTGTTACCAACTTAACGGGAGGAGGTCGGACCACACAAACACGGCCGACTCTCCTCCCCTTTTCTTGTTTTGATTCGTTGCGGCATGAAAAAAGATGACACAGTGCAACGGCACCGTGCGGACATGAGATAGAAAGCGGCGAAGAAGCGCGGCGCCGTCGCGCCGCGCCGTTGAGGCCGAAAGAAACCGCGGGCGGAGTCAGGGCCGTAGAGGTGATTTGAGGACCCTGCAGTTTTCTGTTGAAGTGCGGATCTACGGTCGATGGTGGGGCGGGCCATGAAGGAATTTTGAAGCCGCCGAAGTAAAGGTCGGGTTCTGGGAGGACCGTTGGCGAAAGCGGCGAGCAAAACGGACCACCGGAGCGCATCCGGTGGTCCGCGGAAGTTCCCGCCGGCGCGCCGCCGGGAAGTCCCACCGCGGCTGAAGCCGCGGCGGTGAGCACCGGTCCCGTGGCCACGCGGGACCGTGGGGAAGGGATGTAGCCTTGCGCCGCGTCCGGTGACACGGAGCGGCCCCCACGCTGGGGCCGCTTCTCCTTTGGCACGGCCGCTCGGCCAGCGCCGAGCCGCCCAGGCCGGGCTGGGTCGCAGCCAGCCGGGTCGGACCCAGACCCGGGTTGGATCGACCAGGTTCGGGCAGACCCAGGGGGGGTTGGGCCGGGTCGGTCTGGGCCCAGACCCCCCGTTTTCGGACCCCTCACGGTCTTTCGCCCATATCGTGAGCTGTAAACCTCCGATCGACGCACCGTCAGTGGCGATGCGACCCTTAGATCGAGACGGTGGCTTCAGTATATTATACTCAAGGTTTCGGAGAACTTTGGGTTCGGCCGGGTTGGTTCGGATACGAATCCAAACTGGCCCTCGGAGCGGAAACGCTTATATCTTGAGCTCCAGACGTCTGATTGACATGCCATCGACTTTGTTGGATTCCTCTTGATGAGAAAGAACTTTTGGCTTAATCCGCTCGAGTTTTGGATGTCGTCGGTGAGCGGTCAGGTTGGTTCACTCACAAAACCAACAGGGCCCCTGGAACGAAAATGCCAATAACTCACAGACCGGGCGTCCGATTGATGCACTGTCTGTCTCGTTGAATTACTCTTAATGAGACGGAACTTTTGGAATACTTCGCCTGAGTTTTGAATGCAGTTGTATAATGGCCGGGTTGGATTGTACCCGAAATCCAACCGGGCCCCTGGAACGGAAAAGCTGATATCTTTCAGACCGGACGTCCTTCGTCGAACCGTCAGCAGCGTTGGTGATCTCGTTGAGAAACGGTCACTATGAGTATACACTATGAGATTTCGGGGTACAGTTGAGATACAGCCGGGTGGGTTCACTCACGAAACCAACCGGGCCCCTAAGACGAAAAGGCTAATAACTCACAGACCGAGCGTCCAATTGATGTGTCGTCTGTTGCGTTGAGACCCCTATGATGAGGCAGTCATTTGAGATACTTCTCCGTGGGACTTGTGATACTTGGACTATCGACCTGTAGCTCGTGGAGCGGACCCTCCCAGAGACGAGCGTACGGAGTGCGGAGACCATGTATCCGGGTGAGACCTAACGACTGCTTGACCGACTCGACTTTGAGTGAGTCGACTAGCCCAGTTGATGGAGCACTACTTTGTGAGGTGCAGACCCATGGAAGACGGAGCACTACCTGTGGGATAGTGCATACCCGCGGTACTCATCCGGAGAGTACCTCTGCAGGCTACTAGGGGGTGTGCACTACTGTGTTTGGGTGGCATACCCCAGCGGGAAGCACTACTGTGTTTGGGTGGCTGATCCGCGGTACTCGACAGGAGGAGTACCTCAGCAGTCTTAGGTTAGTGAGCAGTACCTCAGAGTCGTGACAGGACCACTGTACACTCCAAAGACAGGGCTCTTCAGCAGTTATGGTTTCGATAATGAAAATCATGGTTTGAGCTGAGTCTATGACCATTGTGTTTACCTCTTGATTGAGATGTGTCACTTGATAACTTAGGTATATGTATGTGCATATACCTGGGTGGTGGTTACCCGTTGATTTCATAATCTTTGTGTTTCCTCATGATTGAGATGGGTTACATGATAACTTAGGTATATGTGTAGGAATATACCTAAGTAGAGGTTATCTGTTGAGATCTTCTTTGTGGTTATCCTTGTTGGTTTTAGTGAGACCTTGAGGGTCTCGGGGTCCCTACTGAGTATCATTATACTCACCCCAGCACGGGCTATTCCCGCACCTCATTGTGTTGGTTGCAGACGACGAACAGTGTTGACAGAGGCCGAGTGTTCGAGGACTATACGGTACCCGGAGGTGGACTACACGATGAGTCAGTATCCGGAGGTGGACTTCATGGTGAGACGACACTCAGAGGAGGTTGACGGGCGAGAGCGTTGTGGATGCTATCTGTACCTACCCTTCAGGTAGGATCTGTGGTGGACGATCCAGGAGCTGCGCCATCTGTACCTACCCTTCAGGTAGGATCTGAGGAGGACATCCCAGGAGCCGCTTCCGTTCTTCCAGCTGTTGTCTTTTTCTGTTGTACTTTCATTCAGTTGTAGTTGTACTTTCAGTTGGATTTGTATTCTTGACCATTTACTTTTCATCACTTTCTTTTGTACATAGTGTTTTACTTTCTCTTGTACTCTGTGGTGTTTTGTTTACTTTTATAAAGGAAATTCCTTCCCAGTTATCGGTATTTACACCTTTGGTGCTAGTCGTCAGCCCCTGGCCTATGGAAGGCCGGCTTGGGGTAGTCACGGCACGGGCCCCGAGGGCGGGTCGTGAAAAATTGGTATCAAAGGAATCGGTTCTACCGTAGAACTTATAACTCTGATATTTTCTTTCTGTGAAGAAATAGTGTTAAGAGTACCATGTGTGGTTTTCAATTTAGGGAGTCCAGTGTTGGTGCGGGCAGCCGACATATCCATACGCCAGGACCCTGACAACTGATTTCCGACTTTGTGCACGAAAACACAGATTGCGTGTGTGTTTCCAGAAGTTTTTAAATGTCAGCTTAAACCAGATCAACTCACCAGGTATAATCATTTGACCGTGTCATGTTGTTTCTTTCAGGATGCCTTTTCATGGACGACCAGCTAGAGCCCAGAGGGATGTGCGTAATGATAGCATGCCGAGCGACGAGGCTTCGGTACAGGGCCCTATTGCAGTTGAGGCACCAGCGGAGGCACCAGCGGTACTACCATACGTTGGGCCACCAATGCCACCAGCCTAGCAGTAGGCGATGCACGCCACTTGAGCGCGCTGCACGAGTTCTAGTTCCAGAGGCCATCCAGTTTTTGGGGAGAGACGGACCCGCATGGAGTTGAGGATTGGTTGGAGGTTGTGGTGAGAGTCTTCAGGTTAGTGGTGACGCCTGCAGACTTCATGGTTATCTTTGCTGCCTGCCTTCATCAGGTAGCATCAGGAAGGTGGTGGAGCCACTTGTTCCAGTTTTGCGACGGGATGAACTTCACATGGGAAGACTTCGATACCTTCTTCAGGGTGGAGTTTGTGCCAGTATATATACACCCTGAGCCTATTCAGGAGCTGCTACCTTTTCCGCATGTTTTTGAATCCGTAGCTGAGTCATCTGTGGGCAGTAGACAGATGATGCAGAGGTCCAGGAGGACCAGACCACCAGTTGGGCGATCTCGGGTTTTAGGATCGGTGGTGCGGGGAACTCGGGGTGGGGTCAGAGCCAGGCACGCCAGAAATGGAAAGTGTTTCTCCTGCGGCAGGAAAGTTCACCTGGAACGTGATTGTACGACCCCCCCCCCCCCCCCCCGCACAGTTGATCCGCGGGTGTTGGAGGAGCCACCGAGACAGAAGAAGCGGCTGGTTCTTGAGAAACAGCCAAGCATTGGACAAGGATGTAGAGCTCCGGGAGTAGGTGGACAAGAGAGGAACTAGTGTATACGTCCATTTTACTTCTAGTCCCATGTTACTGTTGTATTCGTGTCTTTGAACTATGAGCTTCAATTATAAAAAGACACTTATCTTTGTGATGTTTGGTTTCCTGTCCTTTTGTTTGGTTGATACTGAGAGGTCCCGATTAAAACTGTTGACTTGACCCTCACTTTTGAGATTTCTACTGGAGGAGACCTAGTGACCTCACACTGATTCCGACAATGTGACTCGACCCTTGGAGGCGAGAGGGACAATTGGATCTCTTGGTAGTTACGTCGAGGCCTTACGACGTCATCCATGGCATGAATACATCATTCATGTCAGGATTGACTGTATTAGGAAATGTGTGTGGTTCATCCAGGGGATGAGACCGAGTTTCTCTTTTTGGAAAAGGAGAAATTTTAGCAGCTCTTTCAGATTGTAGGCAAGGAAGGTGCTGATCATCCAGGAGCGGATGAAGACTGCACAGTGCAGTAAGAAATAGGAAACTGGCACGAGTCTTAGAGACTCGGGCATGTTAAATGTTTCCATAAGAGGAATCTTAAAGGAGAGATGAGTCTGCGAAGCAGCAGACATGGAGGCAGAGCTATGAGAGCAGCATGAGGTGGTGTACATCTTAACATGCTACAACCACCCACCTTAGTTATCCCCACCAGGCTCAGGGAGCTGGAGGGCGGAGGAAGAGAGTAGCTGCATGCGGTCAGGGAGAGTGACCCAATGGCTCAAAAAATGATTCAAGGGACAGTCTGTGTCCAATACTAGCTGCTTTAGTAACAGACGTCGATATGAATCATTCCTTACTTTCACAAATAGTGTCCCATACCTAGAGTTTCCGGTAAGTCGTGGACTTGACCCTCACGTCTGGAGATACCTTAGGAGGAGACTCGATAATCACAATTACGCCGACAGTGTGGTCAGAACCTCGAGGCGAGAGTTTTGGTTGAAATCTCTTGGTGGCAGCGTCGAGGCCTTATGACGTTGGTTTGAGCATCGACTGGGCAGTCACAGTTCATACAAAAATTGACGGTATTAGGCAAAAAGGTGGTGGTTTAACTACGACGTCGGAATGGGTTTTCCTTGGTCAAAAAAAAAACCCCAGGCAGTAGAGGGTAAATCATGCACAGGAGGGTCCGACCAATCACTTTTGATTCAGTCAACCTTACCCTCGTGGCATCAGTCGTTTTGAGTTCCAGTTCTAACAGGAATTGGAGACCTCTGGAGTTCGAAGATGACGATTACGTCCTTATACGGGTCTCACCTCGATGAAGTTTACAGAGATGTGGCCAAAGCAGCAAGTTATCTCCGAGGTTAAGTGGACCTTCTTAGGTCCTCAGCTAGGTAGGCAGGGTGGTTTACCACTTGACCCATCCACCTCAGTTGCACCAGGTGCACGACAATTTCCACGTATCTCAACTGAGGAGATACGTGCTCGACCCTTTGCATATCACCGACCATGAGGAGCTGGATGATGGTAATGGGGTGACTTTCACGAAGGTTCCACTGGGAATCGAGGATCGACAGGAGCGGATCCTTTGAGGATGGTCGATTCCTCGGGTGCGCTTTCACTGGTAGTACGGGAGTCTCCAGGTAAGCACATGGGAGTGGAAGGCTCAGATTCGTGCTCAATACATTTTTTGTGACCCTAGTTTGTGTTGAAGCTTTACGGGGACATAAAGCCCTGAGGTGGGAGTAATGTAAAGAGTCGAAAATGTAAAGGAAATTTTTTTCTTAATTTTCTTTGGAATTTTACAAGAACGCAGTTTCTGACGGTGCCTGATTCCAAGGCCCGGTGTGGCCGGAATTAATTTACGAAGTTTAGCTCGGGTACGTTCAGTGAACGAACGAGCATGTTTTTCTAACTTTTGAACCGGTGCTTGGAATCGAATTACAAGGGAACTGATAGAATCGATGTGCTGGTATTTTCTTAGAAATGCCTTTTTCGGAGTTGCGTTTGCTCGGGTGTGGTTTTTAATTTTTGGGGTTAAGTTAAGAAATAAAATAAAGTGGTGCGACAACTTTATTTTATTTCACATAAATCCACTTAAGCTAAGTTATTCTGATAGAGTGGAACCCAAAATATCTTACCCACATGGTAGGATATTTGTGAGGTGGGGCCCACACGATCCCCACCATTTCTTTCCTTCTAAGTAACGCACCCGCAACCCCCCTCTTTAATGAAAGTCAACCGTGTGTTTTTCTGGTTAAGTAACGCCTCATTAATTGGGCAGTTAAATCATTACAATTAATTCATTGAATTAATTGTTTGTTTCTTTTCTTTTGAAATTCAAACGTGTCATGTGGGTTAATAAAATAAGATAAATCTTATTTTATTTCTGTTGGAACTTGTGGCGTGGAGAGGATTTGGAGGAAAGCGTTTTTCTTCGACGAAGAACGTGAAGAACGCGACGACATTCGATGAAGAATGCCAAACCCTCAGAGATCGACGACGTGACACCATGTACCGCGACGTCAATGACGCTTCTGCCACCACGCTCCTTCTGCGACTTTTCTTCCGCGACGATCCTTCTCTTCCGCAACGATCCTCTTCTTCCACGACGGTTAATTCCGCGATGAACTCGCGTTCCACGACAATGCTTGAGGTAGGGAATTATATTTGAGAATGATTTTATTCCCCTGTTTCTTTCTTTCTAAAGAAAAAAAAGAACACGGATCAACTTATTACCAAGTTGATCCGTGAATGTTTTCCTTGCGGGTTGGGAATAATCTGTTGCGGGGAAAAACTGTTTGCTTTGTTTCTCTTTTGTTCGTGAAATTTCCTTGTTGTTTTTCATCTTTTGGGCCGCTTGTTACCTACTTAACAGGAGGAGGTCGGACCGCACAAACACGACCGAATCTCCTCCACCTTTGTTGTTTTGATTTGTTGCGGCACGAACAAAGCCAGCACAGTGCAACAGCACTGTGTGGACATGAGAAAGAACGTGACGAAGAAGCGCGGCACCGTCGAGCGGCGCCGTTGAGGCCGAACAAAACCGCGGGCGGAGTCGGGGCTGCGGAGGCGATTTGAAGACCCAGCGGTTTGCTGTCAACGTGTGGATCGACGGTTGATGGTGAGGCGGGCCGCAAAGGAATTTTGAAGCTGCCGTAGTAATGGTCAGGTTCCGGGAGGACCGTTGGTGATAGCGGCGAGCAAAACGGACCACCGAAGCGCGTCCGGTGGTCCACGGATGTTCCCGACGGCGCGCCACGCCGGCACGGCGGTGCTGGAGGCCGGAGGTGGTGCCCGGTGCACCTCCGGGAAGACCCTCCATGGCTGAAGCCGCGGCGGCGAGCACCGGTCCCGTGGCCACGCGGGACCGCGGGGAAGGGACGCGGCCTGGCGCTGCGTCCGGTGACACGAAGCGGCTCCCGCACGGGGGCCGCGACTCCTTCGGCATGGTTACTCGGCCAGCGCCGAGCCGCCTAGGCCGGGTCGGGCTCCGCCAGCTGGGCTGGGTCACGCCCAGTCGGGTCGGACCCCAGACCCGGGTCGGATCGACCCGGTTCGGGCCGACCTAAGGGGGGTTGGGCCGGGTCGGTCTGGGCCTAGACCCCCCGTTTTCGGACCCCTCATAGTCTTTCTCCCATATCTTGAGCTGTAATCCTCCAATCTATACAATTTTAGTGGTGATGCAACCCTTGGATCGATAAAGTCATTTCAGTATATTATAATCAAGGTTTCAGAGAACTTTGGGTTCGGCTGGGTTGGTTCAGATACGAAACCAACCGGGCCCTCGGAGCGGAAACGCTTATATCTTGAGCTCCGGATGTCTGATTGACGTACCGTTGACTCTGTTGGATTCCTCTTGATGAGACGGAACTTTTGGCTTACTCCTATCAAGGTTTGGATGTCGTCGGTGTGCGGTCGGGTTGGTTCGCTCACGAAACCAACCGGGGCCCTGGAACGAAAAAGCCAATAACTCACAGACCGGGTGTCCGATTGACGCGCCGTCTGTGTCGTTGAATTCCTCTTGATGAGACGGAACTTTTGGCATACTTCGCCTGAGTTTTGGATGTAGTTGGATAGTGTCTGTGTTGGATTGTACCTGAAATCCAACCAGGCCCCTGGAACGGAAAAACTAATATCTTTCAGACCAGACGTCCGTTTGATGAACCGTCAGGGGCGTTGGTGATCTCGTTGAGAAAAGGTCCCTATGAGTATACCCTATGAGAGTTCGGGGTACATTTGAGATACGGCCGGGTTGGTTTGCTCATGAAACCAACCAGGCCCCTGGGACGAAATGGCTAATAACTCACAGACCGGGTGTCCGATTGACGCGCCGTCTGTTGCGTTGAGACCCCTATGACGAGGCGGTCCTTTGAGATAGTTCTTCGTGGGACTTGTGATACTTGGAGAATCGACCTGTATCTCGTGGATCGGACCCTCCTGGAGATGAGAATACAGAGTGCGGAGACCGTGTAGCCAGTTGAGACCTGACGACTGCTTGATCGACTCGACTTGGAGTGAGTCGACTAGCCCAGTGGACAGAGCACTACTTTGTGAGGTGCTGACCCATGGCAGACGGAGCACTACCTGTGTGACAGTGTAGACCCATGGTACTTGTCCGGAGAGTAACTCTGCAGGCTACTAGGGGGTGTGCACTGCTGTGTTTGGGTGGCATACCCCGGAGGAAAGCACTACTGTGTTTGGGTGGCTGACCCGCGGTACTCGACTGGAGGAGTACCTCAGCAGTCTTTGGTTAGTGAACAGTACCTCAGAGTCATGACATGACCACTGTACACTCCAGAGACGGGGATCTTCATCAGTTACGATTTCGATAATGATAATCCTGGGTTGAGCTGAGTCTATGACCTTTGTGTTTACCTCTTGATTGAGATGGGTCACCTGATAAATTAGATATATGTATGGGCATATACCTGGGTTGTGGTTATCCGTTGATTTCATAATCTTTGTGTTTACTCATGATTGAGATGGGTTACTTGATAACATAGGTATATGTATGGGCATATACCTAAGTAGAGGTTATTTGTTGAGATCTTCTTTGTGGTTATCCATGTTGGTTTTAGTGAGACCTTGAGGGTCTCGGGGTCCCTACTGAGTATCATTATACTCACCCCTACACGAGCTATGCCCACACCTCGTTGTGTTTGTTGCAGACGACGGACAATGCTAACAGAGGCCGAGTGTTCGAGGACTGGACGATACCCGAAGGTAGACTACACGACGAGTCAGTATCTGGAGGTGGAAGTCACAGTAAGACGACTCTCAGAGGAGGTTTACGGGCGAGAGCGTTGTGGAGGCTATCTGTACCTACCGTTCACGTAGGATCTGTGGTGGACGATCCAGGAGTTGCGCCATCTGTACCTACCCTTCAGGTAGGATCCGAGGAGGACGTCCCAGGAGCCGCTTCTGTTCTTCCAGCTATTGTATTTTTCTATTGTACTTTATTTCAGTTATAGATGTACTTTCAGTTGGATTTGTATTCTGGCCTATTTACTTTTCAGCACATTCTTTTGTACTTAGTGTTTTACTTCTTCTTGTACTCTGTGGTGTTTTGTTTACTTTTATAAAGGCAATGCCTTCCCAGTTATTAGGATTTACACCTTTGGTGCTAGTCCCTAGCCCTTGGACTATGGAAGGCGGGCTTGGGGTAGTCACAACACGGGCCTCGAGGGCAGGTCGTGACAAAATAATATAATATTCTTTCTTCAATTGTTGTTGGAATTTAAAGTAAAATTATTACACATTCAGAAAATTGACAGATTCATTCCAAGAATAATTTCAAACCATTATGTTCTTTAAAGATATCATCGTCGATATTGATTAAGTTACATCATCTATCTATATGGAATTAAGAAAATGGCAACAATTTTTCTAATAAGGATGATCCATTTGTTTAAATCACTCACACATTATGAAAATAAATGTTTTTCAGAAAATTAATATCCTAGAACATGTATTTCATAGAAAAATTGTATAGGATAATCTCCCCAGTATAGTCATACTGTAAATCATTTTATTAAAAGGAAAATAATTTATTGACCAAAACTATATTGTATGACTCATAAAGTAATTGTTTCTAAATTAGTCATATATCTACACCTTTATGGTCTAAATCTCATTAAACACATCAATTAATGGCTGTAAGTAATTTCCAATATCATTCCTAGGATAAATGCCTCTTGAAATCAATATACTCATGATTGTAACTAGAATTTTCATATACATCAAGAATGGAATATTAAAAAAAATTAATTAAAGTAGTTCAAGTACTATGAATAGTATGAATATTGTGAAATTGTTTGAAACTATCACATGAAAATATAAATTAAACATTCTATAGATTAGATACAAAATTGGGATTAAATAAATAAAATTTATTATATTTTGACCCATCTACAGGATATGGTATATTATAAATAACATTATTTGTTTCAAATATATACTATATAGTATTCATTTCTATTTTTTCTGACATAAAATGATTCTAAAGTGTAGGTATCAATGAAATGTAGAACATTTGTTTCTCTAGCACACAGATTTAGTTCGATATTTTTTATTAATAAATAACAATTAACTACATTATTTTCACTAATTTAACTAAGAAATTCCCTTTACAAAATGAAAAAAAAATATTTAGGGAACCCATGGATTTTAATTCTTGAAAATCCTAATTTTTTTAAAAAATGATTCCCAAAAACCATTTTTAGGAATACATGCATCATTGGTAGTAATTCATTAAAAAATATTAGGATATAGTGAATAAGAAATTATTAAATATATAGATTTCTTTCCCATGATAACATCACATTAAAAAATTCACATTTGGTCATTTTTCCACAATAATGGTATACTAGAGTATTTTCAACATATATAAAATATCATATATACAAATTTTTTTTAGTATGATAATTCAATGAAAACAATGCTTCCATGTATATATTATTTTCAAGTATTCTATAGGATGTGCTTCAATGATAAAAAATGGAAACTTATCAAGAATAAAATTTCTCATTCTGATCCTTTTAGCTAAATCAAAATCATTCACCAAATGCTTTTTTTTCAATTGTGATAGAATACAAGATATTATTTTTGAAAACATTTTTTAGTGATATGGTATCCCACTTTTTCAAATGTTAACCTCAGTCTACCAATGTAATAAATACATGGTCATAAATTAAATAATCCATCTAAACCATTATTAAATAAAAAACCCAAATAATTTTCCAAATTCTTTTGAAACTCATCAGTGATCTGATCAATTTTTTATATCCAACATATACCCAATATAATATTAATAAAAAAATGTTAGAAATTTTTAGGAATTCTAATAAGAACATTATTACTCATACATGCTTAATAATGGTATTATATAAACTCATGGATTTGTAATATTAATTTATAATTAATTAAAATGTATGATTCATTAGTTATAGGATTTATTAAATAATTTTCATTTCTAGATTTAGCAATTTTTAATATTTTAATTCATAAAAATATTGGAATAACAGACATAAAAACCTAAATATATCATAGCAGTTTCATGAAACAACTTTACTCTTTTTCTCTACAAACCCTTTTAAATAATATTATATAAATAGAATCAATCTCATGGGCCATTGAAATACCATTAACATTTTCTTTTACTTTATAAATGTAATATAAAAAAATTCAATAATTTCAGTATTGAAATGAATTAACTTATACCAAATAGATGAAAATGGATATTTAAACAAAGTAAACATATATTTTACTTTTTAAAATAACTATAGAGATAAAATATTCGAGAAAAAATTATTTTAAACATAAAGTTAACAAATGTTTCATAAATAAGAAACATTAGAACAAACAAAAAACTATTTAATTGGATTAAAAATTCCAAAAAAGAAAATAAAATATTATGAGATTATAAGATATTATAGAGACAAGTGACAACATGGACTATTGATTGAGTAGATAGAAATACTTGGTTAAGTAATATCTAAGAAAAACATTCATTGAAATCAGATGCATAATAATTATAGTTAACTAAAATAATATTGGTAAAGAATATGTATGGTATTAGTTAATATCAATTAATACTTATCATAATGAAAATAGGGAATAATATGTGGAACAAAGAACAATTATAACATAATGTTAATATTAATTCTTATTTATAAATAAGTTTCTCATATTTAAGATTTTATTTATGGAGAACATGCAATTAACAAACACTATTACTTGTCAAGGAATATTTTTAATTTAAATCCTATAAAATAAAAAAATAATTATATAATTTTTACATTTAAATAGATAAATTTATTAAACCAAGTACACAGTATTAGGATTCCTCATAAAAGAGTCCATCTCCTCGCACATACTATATACACCTCTTCCCTGTTTTGAATTGTTGATCTATTATTGATATTTTTGTAATTGTTACTTTACTACATATGGTGGACAAAATATGACTTCTATATAAATATATACTAGTTTATTCCTTAAAAAAACAAAAAATAGAGTTAACTCATAACCTAGAATTTTTTTTAAGAACTATGTATAGATATTTAAAAGAACATAATATCAAAATTTTCAACAAATGATAGAAAAAAATATTTAAATAAGAAGAATTGGTTTATAGAATATGACTAATAAGTGTTTATATCTAATAAAAAAAATATATTATAAAATCAATATTTTTAGGGATGGAGTAGTTCAAATTATGGATTACACTAAAATAATGGTCATTACTAGTAGAAAAGGTTGTATAAATTACATGATCTTAATTGTGAAGACCCTATGTAGAAAAATGAGCTATAGTGAAGAAGGATTTCAAGTTCCATGGAATGTCAATTTGAATATCAAAAGATCATTCATATAGAGGAATCATCGGGATACTCAAAAAAAGAAGTAGTAGGGGTTGGTAGGCTATAATAAAAATAATGGGGCAATATATATTCTGGATCCATTGAGTTCATTTATTGTGCGAAGAGGGGAATAATTTGTGATTAGATTTTTAGATTAATCAGGTTAATCAAATGATGAAGAAAATAATATAAGGGGATAAGGTTGATCTGCGAAAGATGGAATGTGTTTTCCATGAATCATATTTGAGGAGCTAGGGGTCAATCATGATGAAGGGAAGCGGTGGCTGGGGGACATATTTGTGTAGTAAAATAATAATGATGTATAGGGTAATGAAGAAGGTGGGTAGTGGTATAAATTGAGGTATTTTTTCTAATATTTTTAATATACTCTGTCATTAGATAACCGATTTCAATCATTTTAATATACCATGTAAATAAGTTCCTTGAAATAAGGAATTTTTACAATAGTTCAACATAAATAATTTCAGTACATTCCATTGCTAAAATTCTCATAAAAATATAATTGTTTTGATGATATAAATAGGGTATAATACTATTAAATCATATGTGTCATCAAATGATATTGATATATGAATATACTTTTAATAAAACACAGGAATACTTATTGATAAAAATTACACTTTCATTTGGAAATCTACTTTTTAAAATATATAAATGTAAAAAATATTATAATTTAATATCTCTCAAATGAAATATAGAAACTTATAAATGATGATAAAAATAAAGTTTTGGTTTGTAATTTTTGAAGAGTTTTTCATGTAGAGTTTGTGTAAAGAAGGATTTCATTCAATCCTTTTGAAAAAAGTGTTTCATTTGGAAATGGAAATAAGATTATTTTTAAAACAATTAATTGATATAAAAAAGTATACAAAATCAATAAATCATAGGAGTATGTTAAAAAAATTATTGAAAACATTTTAAAGAAAATTTGTTCATTAATGAGAAATATACCCAACTAAATTAAAAAAGAATAGTTTGTTTTTATTTAAAATATTATTTTGGTCTTTTTGAGTGAAAATGAAGGAAAAAATGCAACTAACATTTGAAAAACATAGAAATAACCATTTATGAAGACACATTGATGGTATATAAGATTGAAATACAATCAAATTACAGTAATGAAAACATACATATAAAAACTATAGAATAATGATGATATTGTAAAATAATACCTTACAAGTTTGGAAACATTTGAATAAAAACCCATTTGAAGAAATAATGTGATGTTTGAATTTAAATGGATTCATAATAATTATCCACGATAAAAATTTCAAATGGGTAGTATATACACCTCATTTACATAAATAGTTTCATAAAATAAATCATGTCTCAAGGAAGCAATATTGAGATAAGAAGCCCCTACCTAAAGTACAACTTTCTTCATAAGTGATTTTAACCTCTTGTATAGTAAGTTTAAATCTACTATAATTATATACCTTCACCATTTAAATATATATAATATCATATATGATTAAATTAGGAAATTTCATCCCTCATTTATTAATATTTTTTTATTAAAATTGTCAATTCCTTTTGTTAATTATTTCATTTACCATATAGTTTTTGATTTGGATCTTTTAATTCTTGAATATTTATCATTTTTAATAATAAAATATAGTTAAATCATGATAATGATATCTTATATATTCATTACATAAATATATATAACCATACTTGGATGGTGGAAATGAAAAATGAATCACATTGTTTTAATTAGATGGTAGTCCACACATACGCATGAGCGATATTATCTTTTTTACAAGTGTAAGGGTAAGAAGTTAAATTATATATTATATTTAAATAACCATAATTATTTCATCATTATAATATATAATCATTTTTTTCATTTTAGTTAATATAAAAATAAAATTTTAATAATAAAATAATGACACATCTCTGTGGAGACAGTAATCTATACGTATGCATGACAAATGATTTTTCTACATACAACATAGGAAAGAGATGGAAAAATAGTATTCATATAATAGTAATAACATATATGTAATTTTATGATAATTTATTTATTTTTTTAGTGTGATTAAAATCAATTTATATGATTTATTTAAAGAAATAAATTTGGAAGAGTCAGCAAAGACAACTACCTATTAATCTATAGACCCCCTTTAGAACCCTTTTGAAGGACCCTTGGAATGGTATTTAAATAAAATAATCAATTTCAAGAAGATTAATGTTTATAAGATAATTGGGAAATGTTTGTTCAAGATAAGTGGATCAATGTTTTTTTAAATAATAGAGAGATTGGGTGTCCATTTAAAGTGATGTAAAGCAAACAAGTGGATTTAATAAAAATATATAAATATAGTAAAATATTTTTCATGTTAATGTAGAACCATGTTTGCATAATTTTAAATATAATATTTTATATGGTTTAAATACCTTCAAAAAATAATATTTTTAATGGTTATATGTGTTATTTTAAACCTTGTCTTTTTGTTTAGCCGCATGGTTAACCAATTTTATCCTTAATTTGGGTAATTACATTTTCAATATTAAAGAGATATAATATTTCATATAAGATAATAAATGACAAATAAAATTAAAATGGATGAAATTTTATATTATTTATCATACTATTTTTCTTATTTCTTGATTTTAATGACATTTAGAAAATTTAATAAAATATTATTTAACATAAAATTCTATTAATGTGATTTTAAGAACTACTCACTAATTTTTGATTTAAACATGTTAATAAAATTGTAGAATAAAAATATAATACATTTAAACATCAATAATACATTTTTCTTAACTAGAAAAGTATTTTGGAATCATAATGCACACTAAATACAGTGCCTTTAATATTTTTGAAATTATTTACTTTGATTTCTTCACTACTTTTGCAAGAATGGTGTCAGTGTTGTATAATCCTTTACGGTTATTATATAATCACTAAAATTTAGAAATAAATCACTATATCAAAAATAATTTAATTATTAACAAAATTATCTTTAATATACATTCACTACTAATTTTTATTCTTATGTGAGATTTTAAGTGAAATTTAAAAGTAAGATAGTGGTATATTGTATTTTTCAATAACTAAAATATCAAATATGTTATTATAAAATAAAAAAGAATGAAATAAAATATTTATTAAAATATAGATGAGTATTGAATATATAAACTCATAAAATATGGTAATTGAATGTTTTAGGTATATTTTAAATCCTTTTCAGATTATTTTTATCTTTAATTAAACCAATTTTCCCTTTAATATGGTTATAACTATTTCCAAAGTTAATGTTCATAATGGGAAAAATGAAATCAGCCTCATTGATAATATTTAAAATGTAATTAATTATATTATTAAAAATAAAACTAATTATAATTCAGTTTATGACCAAATAAAAATATGATTTTACTTTTAAATTACTTCAGTTAAGGAAAATAAATGATAAAATAGAAAAATAATATTTTTTCACAATTCCCTAAAAAATTAATCATTTTTGAAAAATCATTACATTTCACCCTAAGATAATTTTTTTTATGATAACTATAAAAATAATTTTAATTTTATAATATAAAATTCCTTAAATAGTAAGAAATAATTTATAATTTCCACAAAAAATGCAATAAAATATGTTTTGAAAAAAATAAAATTTTGATGCATAAGATGAATTCACTAAAAATATAAGTACTTATTTCATATGAATTATTCAATAAATTTATATTTATTAAGGCCATTATACATATATTTTATAATGAGGTTATTTAAATTCATACTGACCAATTTTATTATTAAGTAATAATAGTCACATTTATATAATAATATTCAAAGAATATATAACAATTCACTTAAAGCTCAGTGTTATGTGTTTAGAATGTTATAAATGACAGTATTATTTTAAAATAATTTTTTAGGGTGTCAAATTCTAACCTTTTAAATAAAATTTTATCATCACAGTTTTATCTTGTTCATCGAAGGTAAAATACTTAAAAATATTTATATTGAAAAAATATCATTCAAAGGGACGATAAAACATCCACTGTAAAGGGGAATTGTTAAACAGAAAAGCTAAAAGAAATTACAGATAATTAGAATCATAGAAGAAAATAAAATTTTATGAAATTTAATATATATATATATATATATTATGAAATATAATAGTGGAGGAATAATATAGAGGAATAGAAAACCAGGTCCTTAAGAAGTTAATGACCAAAAAATCATAAATTTTGGATGATTAAAAGACCATAAATTCATCATAAATGAATGGAAAAGAATAATTTTTTTTAATTTCAATATCCTTTTCCTAATGTTTTGGGATTATTTTACTATAAATGTGGAGAACATGATAAAATATACATGGTTTATTTATTTCTATTTCTATACATATTATCAATATTTGGATATGCTTTGATAAATTTACACTTCATCGCATACTCTAATAAATGGATATTCAAGATGTATTTTTTATGTATGAATCCTCAAAATTAACATTTAATGAATGATAAGAAACATAAAATAATCAAAATTCACTCCTTTTGTCACTAAATATTTACTAAACTAAAAATTGTTAGCACAAGTCCTCCAATATGGATAAATATAATATATTAATCACTAAAATCTCAAAAATGATAAACAAAGTTTAACTTATGGCATCCTAAAAATAATTCACATTAATATCTATTTAATTTTTTTTGATCAGATTCAACCGCCAAAAAATATGAAAGATTTTATCAAATATTTTTTTTCCAAGACTAGCATTAAAATTTATCCCCAGAAAACATGAAGTGTCTCAAAATTTCACATATAAAATATATAAATACCTTCATCATACATTCTCCTAAAAAATTATCATATCTTGGATCATGGAAAAAATTAAATTCAAACATATATGATTCCAAAAATTCTTTCTATCCCCATTCTGGAAATAAAATCTAAGAGTAATGAATATATTCTATAAATCCAACAGTACAATAAAATACATAATAAATATCATTATCATCAAATCACTATTAATTTTCATGGACATCAATAATGTAAAACCTAATCTATCAATAAAAATAATCTCTTTTCCTCCATATAAAAATTATAATCTCAAAATTATGAACATATTAAGGGTTATATATCCCTCAATCATGTATTTTCGTAAAAATCACCTTACTGGTACATTAGTTTTTTACATTATCAGTACCAATAAACATATTTCAAAAATTATTTCATCAAAACTACCTCAAAATAGTCATTTGATGTTACATGGTTATTATTAATCAAATATAATTTATAAAGAACTTCTAGAATATAATTATTGATTCCTAATTCACAAAAACATCAATTAATCAACTTTAACAATTTGAATAACATAGTCTATTACCAGTTCATGGACATAGCTCTTCGTTTAAGGTGTTGATTGTGATAATACCTAGTTTCCCCATATATAAAATATTTAATTCAATGGAAACTAATTTCCTTAAATTATTCATTTCTATACATAAATCAACTTACCCTTTCTTTGAGACATTAGCTTAGAAATTTATTCCCCCATTATTTACATATGTAAGGTGAATATTCTTTCTAATGCAGTCTTTATAAATCTCAATTTTTATCTTATTTTATTTATTCATAAACTGACCTATGTTTATATTTTTAATAATACATAGAGACTTAGTTTTAGGAATAATAAAAAAAATTTCACATTCTATCTCCCAAAATTTTTGTCTTCTTTAGAAGATAATCATTCTAATATATGTCACATTTAGCACTAACACTGTTTTTAATAGTTAAAAACATTGAATGAAACCAAAAAGTATAGTATTAGAAATAATAATCAAAGTGGGATGTCATATAATCAACAAAATCACAAAATTTATTTCAAAATATTTCCATTTTATTTTATTTTTGAGACCTTAGTGTTATCCTAGGTCATCCATGATATTTTAATGTTGAAATCCTTAAGAATGGTTCTTAAAGAAAATTTTTTCTATCCTAATAACTCCCATGATAGTGTCAGTCCTTGTGTGTAGTAAGGTCCCATTCACTATTTACCAGACTGATGGTTAAGATATAATCTAACAACTATTTTAGGGTTACTATGTCTAGATGCATCAGTTACGAAAACCATATCCACTTCTAGTTTGTAGAAATGAACATATTTCAACAAAACCCACATAATCTCAAACATTCCCAAAATATTATGATATTATTCAAAAATTATACTTACCCCTAATGTCTATAATAAGAATATATTACATATTCTGTTTTTTCATAAATCTAATTCCAAAATTTTCTACAAAATATACTCTGATACAGACAAAAAATATTTCTTCCATATTAGCCTAGTGATGGTTGTTACTTTTTTTAATCGTAATAGATACAAGTGATCATATCCCAAGAGAACATATATTTTAGCATTATTGGTAAAATAAATACATGTTTTAAAATCATATTTCATTTTGAAATATACAACATAAAATATTATTTTCATTAAGAACACCAATATACTCTCTTTAATATCCTTTCATATTAATCATTATACACTCTCATGTTTCTAGTGATAGGAAACAAATTAAATGGGTGAGATTAGATATCCAATAATAGAATGCATACAACATAACACAAAATAGAATAAATTAGGATTTAATAATATTGGATAAATAAATAATGAAAAAATATGGGCATATAAATATTCAAATGATATTGAAACTAACACATATATAACATAACTACATTGGTAATCACATTGGCATAAATAACTCATTTCATTATGTTGGAATTCATAATACAGGACATGGAAAACATTCAATCGAGGCCTTGATCTAAGACATCTTTCATAAATTAGTAACTCATTAGAAAAATACCAAAACAACTTTTTACCATGAGACCTATCAATGCATTTATGGGATATGTAATTCTTGGCACCAAACCTAACTTAATAATTTTAATTTACTCATCATATGAATTAACAATACAAATTCATCAATATGATTTAATAATCATTAATTTTTTATATGGGTAAATCAATGTATTTACTGTCAATAATTTCCCATGTGGAAATGATCATAAGAAATTCATAGAAATATAATTGATAGTATCATTAGAGTATCTCCTCAGTAAATCATAATATTATTCAAATTTTTTTTGACATAGATGAATGTAATTTTTGAAGTACACATAAATATTTATTAAAGAAAATGTAATTTTCATTCTGAAATCAATTATTTAAAATATAGTTTTTTTTCAAAATTTTAGTAAAAATAATTATTTAGAAGTAACCATGTGAACTTATAATATAATTTTCAATGAAAAAATAATCATTACTGTAGAAATATTTTTTCATGCTGTTTAGGTTAAAATAGTTTTTCTATTTACACCTTTAATAAAAAGTGTATAATTTAGAAAAAAAAGAAAATTCATTTAAAACCATTTTATAGAAGGTAAAAAAAATTAAAAATAAGATTAATAAATAATTTTAGGATATAAAATAAGTATGTTATATTATGGAGATAATATGGATATGGAATAAAAATATTCCTGGCACAATTGAAAAAGAAATATATCTTTCATTTAAAATATTATATTGGATTTTTTTAGTTCTACATATGGTAAACATGTTACTAATACTTGAACAAAAATAGCTAGAGTAGAAGAAAATTAGTGGGGGTTAAGTTAGAAATATATAATAATTCCCCCAAGAGAAACATAAATATAAAAAATCAACAATAATGATATTATTATTAGATAAACCCTTACAAATTTGGTATCCCTCAATTCAAAAAAATATTGGAGGAAATAATTCGAGTTGTAAAATTAAAAAAATTAATTAATAATTATCCGTGATATTACATGTCAAAGGGGTATTGTAAACACCTCATAGATATAAATAGGTTTATAACATCAAGAATGTATCAAAGAAATAATCTTGACAAGAAGAACCCTTAACTCATGTCTAACATTCTTCATAAGTACGTTAATCTTAAAAATTACTAAATTTAAATATATGATAATTATATACTAGAACCATATATATAATATTAACATATTATATGATCCAATTATAATAAATTGAAACCAATTTATATATAACTCTTAAACAAAATCATCATTATCAAGTGTTACCTATTTCATTTTTCATTTTAGTATTGGTCTAAGGGTTTTGTTCCTTGAATATTAATCATGATTATATCATATAAAAATAAAAACAATGATATAAATATAATATATATTTATTATGTACATATTTATTATCACCCATGAAACACAGACATGAAAAATGAATCACATCATTTTTTAGAGGTGGTAGTCCACACCTTCGCACAAGCAAAAATACGTTTTTTACTGGTGGAAGGGTAACAATTTAAATGATAAATTATATTTCCAGGAACATAATTAGTTAATATTTATAATAAATAAAAAAATTCCATCTTTATGACCATTCTATTAAATTGTGATAAAAAACAAACAACATCGCTATGTGGAGACGATAATTCGTACGTACTCATGAGCAATGTTTTTATTTTCTTTTCTTAGTATTGAAAAAAGTTATAGAATGGTTTTCCATTAATAATAATAGCATCATAATATAATTATTATACTATATTTATTATTATTTTTATTTGTATAAATACATTGTAATAAATATTAGAAGAAATAATTTTAAAAGATTCGGTAAAGTTGATAACCTCTTATTAATTAAACATCATTTAGATCTCTTTTTATGGTACCTTTTAATAAAATTTTAATAAGAAAACAATAAATAATTGTCCTCTAGGTAAGGTTACAAGATAATGGGACAAGTTTTGGTTAATCCAGGTGGCTCAAGGTGGTGTAAATAAGAGAAAACTGGGGTTTCCTTTTATAATAAAGGAAATGATACGCATGAAATTAATAAAAATATTTAAATTTAATAAATTAATTTTTTTTCTCAAAGTGGAACTGTGTGGATATAATTTCAACTTTATGATATGATATTTCATAAATCCCACTATAAAACAAACTTTGGATAGATTTTGATTATTTTTTGAACCATATATTTTGCTTTATCCCATATATTAATTAATTCTATCCTTAAAAAAGGTAACATATATTTCAATATTAAGAGTTATAATTTTACTTATAAGTTAAAAATTGGGCCATTAATGGAAAAGGGAATAAATTTTAGACCATTTCTTATCCCACTTGTCATGTTCAAATATTTTTATAATTTTATATAATTAATTAAATATTATTCGATATAAAATACTATTCAAGTTATTTTAAGTAATATTCAAATAATTTTTTTAAATAAATAAATATAGTGATAAAATATGAATATAAACCATTTAACCATCAATAATACATTATTATTGAATATAAATGTATTCTAAAACTCTAATTCATCTAAAAAATATTACTTTTAATATTTTTAGAATTTATTAGTTTGATTTTTCAACTAAATACACAAACACTCTCTCAACATTGTATTAGAATTTAAGGTAAATATGTAGTCAATACAAATTATAAATTAATATAATATAATATAATTAATTTAATTATTATATAAATAAAACATAATATTCCTTAAAAACATTTTACCACAGTTAACAAATAAAAGAAATTTAATATAAAGAGAGTGACCTTTTTTAGTTTTCTATACATAAAAAACTACATAGGTCATTATCAAAGAAAAAAGGATTCAATTTGTCCCAAATTTGAAACTCAGATGAGTATGGATGAAATAAAATCATTAAATAGGGTAAATATAAGTGATATGTATATGTTAAATCATTTTCACAATAGTTTTAACCTCGATTTACCATATCTACCCTTTACCATGGTTATAACTATTAATCATAGATAATATTCATAATGAAAAAAAAAACAAATTGACCCCATTAATAATTTTTTAACTGATGATTCCAAATATGGAATCAATTTTTAAATATTATGAATCTATGAATTGTAGAAATTAATTTAATATAAATTTATAAAATGCAACTGAAAATAATTTTTAGAAAAATGGTTTCTAAAGAATAAAAATTATTTTATATAAAAATCATTAAAATTACCAATTCAAAATTTAGTTAATTAGATTATTCAAAATTAAATGGATGATATGTCACTTGAAGGCTGATTCGAAAATAGAATTGTACTTTTAAATAACATAATTTAATGAAATGAAATAACAATATTTGAAAAACTGTTTTTCTCTATTCATTGAAAAAAATGATAATTTATGAAAATACCAAAAATATCACCATAATTTAATTAATATATATTTATATAAATAATGAAGATAATTCTTTAAAATAATATATCTATGTTTTATAGATATTAATTATAATTTCCTTGCACAGAATTCAATAAAATCATTGTTCAAAAAAATAAATTTTAAAGCATAGAATGACTTAAGTAAAAAATGTGGGAATATTTACTAATAATAAATAAATATATTTTTATGAATATGAATGTTTTAAATACATTTAATTATATATTTACTCGTATCCTTACTCTCTAATTCCACTATATGGATATAAAACTAACTTTTAAAATAAAATATTTTTATAATATATTGCAATTTTCTTAAAGATCCATGTTGCGTGTTAGGAGAGATATTGAGAACATTATTGTTTAAATTATGATTAAATGGTGTTACACAAACTAATTCATTATAAAATGAAATTTTTATCTGTTAATGAGTAGAAAAACTATCATATTCTATAGTCTAAAACTTCCATTTCCAAATCATTATCCAGACCTTACAAATTAAAACACCATCCTCAAGAAAAAATGGGAACCCACTAAATCTAAAAAAAGAGTGATAAATACTACCTTGTTTTCATCAATATTCTGACCATGTTATAACTTCTAAATGAATAAAATATAATTTGATAAATGAATCTAATGACTATATTTCAACAATCCTATAATCTATTGCCCTTATCTTATCTTATCTTACCAATGAAATTCGTCAAAAAATATAGAAAACTATACAACTAGAAGTACCTAAAAGTATTCCAACCGAACTTAAGAACACATGATCATGTATATTTTTAAATTTTATAAACCTCTCACTAGATGTTCTACAATAGATCTCTGATTTCATAACTCAATATCTATGTATTCTAATCCACTTATATTGAATTATGGCCACCAAAATATAATCCACCAACAGATATAAAACTACTTGTTAGAGAAATTACACTACTACTAACATTTATATCCCTAGAATATTGTATCCAAGCCAAGGAACTAGAATAAAAAATTGGAACCATCCAGTATTCTACTACCAAGAGTTACCTTTTACAGCTTTGATGTAGAACAAGGCACCCTTGAGAACAAGGATTACATGACACACACTATTATAATGAATGTATTGAAATATTAAAACAAGAAACCTATAAACCATGTTCATACACAATTTACATTGATTATGACAAATTTATGATGTTCAATGAGATCTTCTTGGAGAAACTAATGATTGAGAATAAACTCACAACAAAAATCAAAGAATCAAAATATATTTAATATAAAGTAGGTTAGACTTTAATTCTACTACATGGGAAAACATAGTACATATTTCTTTAAAGAATAAAAAATACTACTAGTTAAAAATATTCTAGAACCCTCCCAAATGAAATTTATATGGATCTTATTCTAGAAAAACTACCCAAAGAAGTATTTAACAATTCCTCCGAAAACACTTTTTGGCTGCAACTACTTGTTTAAAAATTACCCCCAAAAGGAAATTTGTTATCCTATATATATTCTAGGTCGAATATTTATCAGAATAATATTTCTTATTGATCATGTCTCTGATATTTCAGAGAAATAGAACAACACAACATATAATTATGTTTCACCCACCCATATTTTAGAGAAGTGATATAATGTATCTAGTGAGTTCATTTAGTTTCACCACATTAAAAACATCAAAGATGACCTTATATCTTGATAATGAAATTGGTAAATCTCCACAAATTCATTTGGCCCTTTAAGTGAATAGTGATTTGAAATATTTTTTGTTTTTACCAAATTCATGTACCAACTTTAGAAACCATACCCTTAACTCATGTACTCCCATGATAGAATCCTAATCATTATCCACAACAATTATATCAATCTTTTGAATCCCTTAATTTTTCTATGAAACATACTTTTAGACCACAAGTATACTTATACACGAGACAAGTTTAATATCACATAACCTCAATAAAATTAGTTTCTTTCAACATCCTCCATTTACCCTTGAACAATAGTTTCATATCAAAAATTTCTTTCATTCAACCTCTCTTCATTATCTAGAATAAGGTTTTTCCCCAAGTGAATAATTCTGAATATTAATCCATATATATTCAAGAACTTATACACCTTTTTGTTGCTATTTTTATTCTATATATTCAATATATTTGAATTTTAAAATTTATTTTGAATGGTTAAATTGTGTTCATCTAGTTTTTTAAAGTCTAAATTTTTGAAACATTAATTCTAAAAATATCGATACTTGTCCAGAAAAACATTCTCAGAAAAAAAAAACATAACCATCCACGTTTGATTTTTCATCATAGGTAAATCCCAAAATAACCATATAGACAAGAATACATAGAATTAATTTTTTTTAAAATATATAAAGTCTTATTATTTTAATTGTTAGAATAAGTCTAAAAAGTAATTTGAATTAAATATATATGTTATAAATGTATTGATAATTTCTAAATCTATTTTATTATGATAAATAGGAATAAAAAATAATGAATAAATAAACTTGTTTAGTCATAATTTAATTTAAATATATAATTCTTCCTAGCACTTTGACTCTAACTATGAATTTCATATTTTATTTTTCTATAATACATTAATTTGTTTAATAAGATATTATTCTCAAACTGTATTAAAAAATAAATTTAGACTCATTCCATTAACAATAATGAATTGAAGATTTTTTTTTTGTATTTCAAAAATATAAATTCCTCAAACCAAATGATGAGGATATTTCTTATCATATAATGAATATATATAAAATTTTCAATAATTGAAAAATACCAACAAAAATATATATTAGAATCAAAATAAAATCAATAAACAACCACCCTTCTTTAATAATATTATCCCAAAGTGAATGTGAACCAATGATTACATAAGTAATAAATAGTTTTTAAATGTTAGACATGATATAGATTCTTAAAATCTATTCTATGTATTACTAGAGGTACTTTGTCCTTCCATGATTTTCATCCTAGTACACTAGTAAATGATTGAATCGATAATTGATTTCCACACTTAATAAAATCCTTCCTTTTATAGAGATAAATGTTCCCATAAATCTTATTTTATCTCCAATATCATAGTTCTTATTATCTAGAGTTTAAATCTCACTTTTTATATTGAGTAGGATATACTAAATATCCGCCGTATGTATTTATTTTAATTTATAATTATATTTTAAGAGTTTATGCTTTATATAATTTATGAATGTCCAAAATTATACATTATATACATAATTTATGTATTTATATATTTATTATAAGATATTTATATTGTCTATACAAATATGATGAATATTAATAAAAATTAATAGATTCCCATTTTATGAAAAAAAGGATTTATATATAGTTTAATAGTTCCACTTATTTTAATAGAGAATATAAATTGTCCTTATCAAATTGATTTTATGTGTTTATTTTCTGGTGATTTAAGATGATTTTTTTTCTAAAAGTGTTTGAAGAACAATTTATTTTTAATAGAATAGTTCAATATTAAAAATGTTGCATTAACATGGAGAGAAAATGAATATAGATAGTGAACTGGATAAAAATGATTAGAATATAAACTTCAGAAACACATATATGGTATTAAAATAAGGATTTACATATAATTCAAAAATAATATTGAAAAATGATTATATTATATCTTATAGTTTTATGATATGAGATGATATAATTATTTCAAAAATAATTCCTTTGGAATTCATAATTTATGATATGAAAATATCATATGAAAACTATTTTAGAATATCGTATTTTATAAAAGGGTTTATTCATAGTGCCTGGTATCAAATGGTTTAATAATTTTAGAACTATCATGATTTTTTTCATCCATATAAAATACAAAGATTTAGTATTTATTTTTCCCTAGAATCATCATATATCATTATGATAATAAGGGAATTGATGGGAAAAGGGTACATGAGATGTAACCATAATAATTACATAGAAGTTTAGGAATTGTATGATAATATTAATAGGATTAAGGTGCATCACCATATCCTACATAAAGGATGTTAGTTCATGGGTTTGGGTGAATGAGATACTTGAAGAAGCAACCTCAAAAAATACCCCTGATGTTTTCCTCATTCTACCTTCTTTTCTTTTGAGACACTATCATATCCTGAAGGTTTTAGAATCCCACCCAAAGTGTATAGTGATATGGTGAAACTAAAAAATACCCCACATAGGGATGAATCTTTTGGTTGTTCCTTGGTCATATTTATCATGAATAATGAGAAAACAATGATAATATTGTTTAATGAATAAAGGTACATAAGTTTTTCTATTTCTAGAATCATATGATTTCATTTTTAAATCCTTGGTGTTATTGGGATTTAGGGTTTCAATTTTCTTTTCCTACTTTAATTAACGCTTAATCATCTCTTAAAAACTAATTTCTGGTATCATATATATTATGTTATATTTTAAACCTAAAATCATTTGAAAAATAATGTTTTTGAAATTGTAACCCCATCATATTCCATGGAATTTTTTTATTCAAATATTTTATGCCATATTGAGTCATGACTTCTGATATGGGGTATCATAACCTATGACTTATTAAAAATAATTTGATTTTATTTTAGTTGTAGCATATGAAACAAGAAAATAATATTCTATGATTATGCTTTGGAACATATTTAAAAAACTAATCACAATATTTATTATGAAATTTCCCAATTTATCATAAAATATAAATGCTTATAATACTAAATGATTGGATTATCATTCATAAAGTATGACTGATAGTAGATAAATGGTTTATACACCATGCGATATCAATCATATCTTATGATTGATTCTAAATAATTTAATATATTTATTAAATAATAATTATATATCTTTTTTCCATTAATGAATTTAATTATATCATTTACAAATTGTTTATATATTATAATTAAATGTGTTTTGGGATATTTAATAATTTTTTATTTATGCTGATAAATTAATTAATTATAATGTTTTTATAATTAATTTAATAAATGTTATTGAAAATTTTAATATTTACTATTCCTATTATTATGTGTTTACATTAAAATAAACTTTTCCAAAATTATATGGATTGCCTTGTAATTTTTTTAAAATAATATTTATATAGAAATTATGTAATATCCCAAAATTTTTATATATGAACATCACATTTGATATTTTTAATGATGTACAACACCAAGAATAGAAAGGAATATGACTTCCTGAGATATTATGATATATTTACATTTTAAATAAATTCAGTATATTTTATATATTATAATGCATGCCACACAGAGTTAGATTATATTAAATACAAGATCAAGTTTTACCAAACAATAATATTATACTAATATTTTTATTTGATATGATAGTTATCACATAACCATTAGAATGGTAGGAATGAGTAGTATTAACTAACATATAAAAATATATGTTTTACACAAGATTATTAATTATCTATGAATTAGTAATATAATAAATAACATTTAAAATCAATAGAATTTATTTATAAAAAATTATTTATCTAAATCATGATTTAATCACGCTTTCAAAAAATAATTTTAAATTAATTTTTAACACTTTAAGAAAATTAATTTGAGGAATAAACACAAGTTTTAAATCAGAATGTCAAATTTTATAAGGGTGTTTTTTTATATAAAAGGTTATTTTTTTATGATGAACCAGAAAAATTAATAAATTGTATTTGAAAAATGAATTTTTTTAATTAATATACAATGTTGATATATATTTTGAATGGGGTTTGAAGTAAAATTAGATCAAGTAAACTCATATAAATCAAATTTAGGTCATTTGAAATAATTTTATGTTAAATTGTTATATAAAAACATTGTAATCGTTTTTACATTTTTTACATTAAAAACCCACTTTCTCATCACGTCTCTGAGATTAATTTTAAATTAAAACTTACCACTTATATGAATAGAAATTAGAAAATTGGTTTCCATATTTTGAATCATAGTAATTTATAATTACCAATGAGGTAAAATTGGTTTTTTTACTAGAATGCATAGTGAATGCAGAAAAAATTAATTACCACAATTGAGGTAAAAATGAGTTACTGTGGGGTTAAACTAGTATGAAAATAGTGAAAATAACATATATTGTTTTATTAATTTTATTTTATGGTTTTTTATTTTTTGATAAAATTCTCTGAAATATGTAAATTCTTTAACACCTAACATTGAATATGACCCATATATTATGTTAAGTAATGAAAAAAGACACTTTTCTTACTATTAATATTTATAAGACTAGGGGATTGAGGGAAACAAAAAATATGTTCAGTTAAGAAAATTATTTTGAAATATAAGTGATTTTTTTATCATGGTAATTTATTTAAAAATATGAAATGATATAACTAATTTAAATATGTAAGAAATAATAAAAAAGTAATTATTTGGTTAATAAATGTATATAATAAATGATAATAAAAATATTAAAAGTGAATTTAATTGAATGAATTGTTATCTTAAATTAATTTTGTAGATGAATATTTCATTTGATAAAGGTATTTACATAATATATTCTAATTCCATAATTTTCTTGATTTTTTAAAATTCAAATTAAATGAATAATGTGAAAACTTGAGATTAATGATATTTTATAATTAAAAATATTTTATAAAATGATTTAAAACTTCTAAAAGTCATATGTTATTTCAAATTTATTTTGAATGTAAATAAATATAAACTATGTTTTATTAAAAGAAAAATTGTTCTCTTATAATGAATATATTAAACCATAAAGAGTTAAATACTTTCTTAGTGCAATTAATGTCAAAACAATGTTTTTAGAGGCACATGTGATTCTGTTAAAAATAATTTTCAACACACATAATATATTCATGTGATAAACAAGTTATCATATTTAGAATGAGTGGGAATAAATATTATTATAATTATCACTTTAATTTAGTCTTAAATGTTGAATTAACTGGGTTCAAAAAATAGTTAAAACAGTGAAATCCCCAAATGGTAAAAATAAGGAAACATAGATGTTAAGATTCAAAATGTTTAAAACATATGTCTTATTATGTGTTGGAGGTGTTTATAAACCATATCATCATTCCTACCTTTTAATTTTCAATCATTCATCCATTTTAGATAATATTGACCACCCAATAGTGAATACTTTTGTGTTTTTACATGAATTCCACTACTCCCCAACAATAAAAGGGAACTCACTCCCCTCAATTATTATTTAATATCAATCTATTTATTTCATCAATCCCTATACCAAATAACATAATAACATCTATAAACTAATCTTATAATCCTTAATATTTACATAAATCAATCCTAGTAAGTATTTTGTGCCAACCTAAGGAGGATAGCCTAAGAAGTGGGAATTTTCTTCAATGTGTATCTTGCTTTTACTTCTCTATACACCAAATTCAATTTATAATAAAACATTATTTTGTAACAAAATATGTATCATCTATATTATATTATGTTGTTATAAAAATTTAATTACCAAAAAACATCTCTAATTCTATTAAATGGGTTATGAAATTATCATTATTTTGTACAACGGTTTACCACCTCACGAACCAATGTTCTTCGTTTTTTCATTTCTACCACCCAATACTGGGAATGATGATGTATATAGAGTGTATATTTTTATATTTAAATAATATTTATACATATGTATTGAATATATTGTATATATATTTTCACCTTCCATTCTATAGGATATATAATAACATCGCTCATTTATACGGCAGATTATAGCCTCATGAAATTATGTGTTTCATCTTTAGAAAATGCTTCCCATGTAATATGATAAAGATAAATTTAATGATTATATGTGATATACATGAAATAATTATTATATTAATTAAATAAATTTCATTTTGAAATCATAATATATATATATATGTCATTTTCTTTCTTTCCTCTTCACTAATGTAAAGGTGATAACATCTTTTGTCTATGAGTGGAACACCACCTTTAAAAAGAGATTTCAATCTATTTTAATCACCACACCAAATGGGTTATATATAAGTATAATTAAAGAATTAAAATAATAATTATATCATTATTATTATTCCAAAAATGTTGAAATTCTATTGTTTCTGCATGAACCAAATAATTAATGACAAAACACATATAAGAAAACAAGAATGTTAACAAAAAAATGAAATCAATGAATAATTATTAATATAGGGGAAATAAGATGTTATTAACGGATCACATATTATATTTTAAATAATAAAATGGCTCGAGGTTAAGACAATACAATGTTTAAAACCGCTATATAATAGCTTATAAAATGTACAATCACAAGGAAGCATGTAACGTCCCAAGTAAGTAAAGAATTATTTATTTTCATATCTATGTCTATTTATGAATTAGATAGTGTTTTAAAGACATAAAATGAGAATAAATCCAATCTTAAGCATAGAAATCTCTAATATTTTTAAAAGATTTTTTTACCGCCTTTTGATGGAGAAGAATTTTTTAAATCAAACTTTTGAAAATTTTATAAGCTATATTTTCCAAAATAAACTTATTCATTAGAATTGGGACTTTGAAATTTACTTTGGATAAATCTTTTTAATTTTTTTGACAGTGTTCATTTTTTTAATGAATAGTGAAAAATACTGCATTATACTTCAAAATTGCTTTTTCATATAATTTAATTATATGGTTATATTATCTTTATAATTGATTTTAAAGTTTAATTAGAATATATTTCTACCATTTAATCCAATAGAGGTCATCAAAATTAATTCCACATTGAAATTGGACATAAACAATTGTAAAACCTTTGATAGATATTGTTTCTAAAAAACCCGCTTTTTGTTTTGACAACGGGGATTATTTTTAAATTAATTACTATAATTTTTGTGTTTGGAATTTGTTAAAATGTATTCCATATTTGGAATCAAGAGTTAAAAAATATGTAATTAACACTCTTTTTTTTGACATTATGAATAATAACGACGGTAATTATCTTTAATTATCGTGATTAATTAGTAATCGGGTAGTTGAGGGTAAAAAAATAATATCATAATAATAAAAAATGACCCCAACATGTGTCCTAATGCTAATGGTTGTTTCATGTACGACCATGGGATGCATTGTGCCAAACATAGGGACCCCATGGAATCACTTTTGGGTGATAGTGACACTTTATCATTTTATTTTTAAAGAAAGGAGAATATAATAAAAGTATGTAACACCTAAGTAAAACAATTTTAATTTTGTCTAAATAAATGATCTCTTGAATTATAAATATTCATTTGAATGATAAAAAACTTTCCTAAATCATAGTATTTTTTTTATAATTTTTAGTCCTTAAATAAATTAATTTATGTGTGATACCATGATGATGTAGCGATTACCTCATTAATGAACGATTTAAATAAAATGAAAAGATAATGTAAAATATAAGACATACACATGTCCAAAACATATTTGATGAGAATATTTATAACCCTTATCACCTTATCTTCGAAATATATCAATTTGAGACCTTGAAAATCCGAAAATCATTTTAATATAAAGTAATATTTCTTAACATTCCAAGAGTTCCCCTCCTCCCTCTTATAAAAGGCCCCCACCTCTAACTCCTTACCCACACCTATCAAGCCATTGGCTCGGAAAATCATTTCTCATTTTATCTCTCCACATCGATCTCTTAATCACAGAAGCCTTACCTTGGGCATAAAGATCTTCAAGAAACCCTTTTGGTTCAAACCAAGAGGAGTTACCCGATTTAAAGGTAATGTCTTCACTTGTGTTATTTTATTTTATTTTGCTTCTCCAACCCCCTAAAATATTTTTATTCCTTTATATTGTAACAAAAAAAGTTTTTTCAATATACTATTATGTTATTATGAGAAGGATTTGAGCTACAGTTACACACACCTTCGTCTAATGGTTAAAGAACAAACTGTTTCTGTGGATGGCGAATTTCTGCCTCACGAAACAATGATTCTTCAATTTTATTTTAACATCTTTCATGGTGGACATTAAGATGTCACTATATTTATATATGATATATATTATGTTTATGTTTTCCTTATTCTTCTTTATTTTTCATTTATGGCATACGTTTATGGTTTCTACTACGGGTAAACGCGATATCTTCATTTTAGGGAGTGCGGACTAACGCCCCATCAAAGTGATTTGATTCGTTAATGCCTTATGTGGGATGTATAATGGATGGAGTTAATGATATTATATATGATATTATACTGGAATTATAATATACCTTTATATCATTATGATTTCCTTCCACTAAATATGAAATATAAATAAAAGTAGCGTTCATGTGTACGTACATCTTACCATCTCCATGAATGGTGCATTTCATTTCTTACCTCTAAATGTGATGTAATATTTTAAATGCATGTATATACTGGATATATATGATATATATATGATATCTACATCATAAATATAATTCTGGATATAATGGATATTTTACCACATGAACAACTTGTAATTATAAAGAGTTTATTTTTGACTCAAGTACCAATGATCGACAAAATGACTGTTATTAACATAAATAATTAAATAGTGTTAATAAGATGGTAATAAGTGATATAAAAGGAATAATTAACTTGAAAAAGGTTCTTAATAAAGTAGAAATTAACTAAATTTTATTATTCACGAGATTAAAGAATGATTGAGTCAAGTCGGACATGAGGTAAGGGACTACGTCTCAATCTCCTTTCAATGAGGCATATTTTTTTTTATACACAACTTTCTTTTATATGGTTTATAAGAACCTTTGAAATTTACTTTTATTGAAAAGGAATCTTTTTTATATGAAAAGTTTTACTAAATGACAAAATGGAATGTTTTTGTCTTACGTATGCGGGACAACGACTTCTCCGCCGCCGTGACCATTATTTCAGTTTCGGCTTCCTCTACAAGCCATAACATTTTTTAAATGAAAAATAAATACCATGTTTTACTATTCTTTTATTTTGGTATTGAAAATGGTTTTGATAATTTTTTTATTATATCAATCTATTTTATAGATATCTTGTGATTGAAATGTCGAAATGATATGTTTCCTTTATGCATGTTTTATGTGATACAATTATGTTATGGTTCTTGGGCTTTGTTTATGAAGACGGGTGGTTCCGTGATAAACTAAGGGCGGGTGAGAACGATATAGCTCTCCAATGCATTGGGCAACGTGAAGGGGTTAAACTCTAAGGTTTCTCTGAAGAGATTTAAGGAATATACTATGATGAGTATTCCAAACGTAACCAAGAGGGTTACTCCCTTCATAAGAATGTTATGAATGCCTCAACTTACCTTTATGTATTATGATTTCTATGATTTATTCATGATTTGATGACGTATGTTAAAGTGCTTATGTTTTATTATTAAAGTATGATTTCATTAATTCTTATGTATACATGGACTAATGTTTTCATTTTGTACTTTCATATCCCATACTAAGCTTTTTATGCTCATCCCAGGTTTTTGAAATGTTTTTCACAGGTCAAGGGAAAAGTACATTATGTGTTGATAGTGTCGAGGAACTGTCACGAAATAATCCATGTTTTATTTTAGATATGTGAATATTGTATTTAATGTAACCACCTTGTTTAAATGTGTAATGTAATGCATGATTTATGATCTAATTATCTAAATCTCTAAACCCGAAAAGATCCTCAATGTGTAATCTTGTAATAAATCAAGATTAAGTAATGTTTAAAGTTGGGTCCTTATAGTTGGTATCAGAGGTCGATTTAGATAACTTTAGGAGTTATAATTCTATTAAATTATTATCCCAAAATATTTTTTTTGGTCAAATTGAAATGATATAGTATTTCAGGATTACCATCATGCTTCATCTAAGACATGTTTGTTCAGAATGTTTTTCCACAGAGGAAACAAGGAAGCAGTTCTAGGAAGGAATACAGAAGGAAATGACCTTCCAAATCAGCATCTTGAGATGGTCAGAGTTGGAACTGAACAGTTTGTTGTAGTAATGGCGCAGTTGAATCAAGAAATAAATGGTGGTGGTATCCATGCACGAGATCCGCCATATCAACCACTGAGGGACATGTAAGTGGTGGAAAATTTTATGAGGCAACATCCCCCATCATTCAGAGGATCATCTGACCCTGTGATAGATAAAGGGTGGATTAAAGAACTGGAGAATATTTTTGATGTCATGGGGTGTTCAGACAATCAAAAGGTTAGTCTTGTTGTTTACCATTTGGAGGGTGAAGCAGATCAGTGGTGGTCGATGGATAAAAATACCAGGGATGCTGATGAGATTAATGCTCTCGACTAGGATGAATTCAAAGGAATGTTTCTCGAGAATTATTTTCCTAAGGCTGTTCGACTTAGGATGGGAAAACAATTCTTGGAATTGAGGCAAGAGGACGACTCAGTGGCTGCTTATGAAGAAATATTCACTCGATTGGAAAGGTATGATCCAAATTTTATCCGTGACCTTGATAGTAAAATAAATCGTTTTTACTCAGGATTAAAGGCAAAATATCAAAGGGATTTAGCTTCTCGCGAGTTCAAGAGTTATGAAAATCTTTTTTGATGTCCTGAGAAGTGGGAAATGGAGTTTTCTAATGATCAAGTGTTCTATAACAACCAACAGAATAAGAGACCAAGGTGACAGGAGAAAGAGAAGAATTCTTCAAAAAGGTCTGATGGTTAGACAACTAAGTTTCCAGTTTGTGATAAATGTTGTAAAAGGCATGCTGGGGAATGTCTTTTGAATTCTGGAAAGTGCTATTGATGTGGTAATATGGGACATAAGGCTCGTGATTGCACTAAAAAATATCAGGGTGATGGTAAGACTAAATTTGATTTATAGTTAGTGAAATGTTTCAAGTGAAATGAGATGGGTCATTATGAAAATGTGTGTTTGAAAAAGATCTCAAATGATGATAAGAAGTAAGAATACAAGAAAAATGGAGTGTTGAAATCCTTTGCAACTACTTCATCAGATGTTGGGCCAGAAAATGAAGTGGTATCAGGTAATTTGTATGTTTTTTCAGATTATGCCTGTGTGTTTTTTGATTCAGGGTCTACACATTCTTTCATATCTGAAAAATTTTCTAGTAAATTGGGAATTCCATCTCAAGATTTGACTTCTATACTTGTGGTAAAAGCACCTGTGGGAAATGTTGAGGCAAAAAGCATTTATAAGAATCTCCTTATCCTTATATGGGGAATGAACCTACTTTTAAACCTTATTGTTTTACCTCTAGTAGAGTTTGATGTTATCCTGGGTATGGATTGGATCTCTGTTTACCATGCTAAGATTGATTGTAGAGCTAAAGAAGTTTCTTTTAAGAAAGACTTTATGTTTGTTTACATGAATGAACCCTTACTGTGGATAACATTTCAAGAGGCTGAGAAACTGGTAAAAGATGGAAATGACTGTTACCTTTCTCATATTGTTGAAAACAATGGAACCGTTCAGATTAATGATATGCCAGTGGTAAATGAGTATCCTGATGTTCTTCCTGATGAGTTTCCAGGAATAATACCAGATCAGGAAGTTGAATTTACTATTGACATATTTCCTAATGCTAAGCCAATTTCAAAACCCCCTTATCGAAAGGCTCAAATTGAACTTTTAGAGTTGAAGGAGGAATTGCAAGATTTATTAGAGAAAGGTTTCATTTGACCAAGCACATCACCATGGGGAGCTCCTGTCTTATTGGTTAAAAAGAAAAATGGTTCTATGAGACTTTTCATTGATTATAGAGCCTTGAATAACATCACTGTTAAGAACATATATCCTTTTCCTCATATCGATGATTTATTTGATCAGCTCCAGGGAGCTCAGTATTTTTCAAAGATTGACCTGAGATCGAGGTACCATCAGTTGAAGTTAAAGGAAGCAGATGTTCCGAATACTGCGTTTTGTACAAGATATGGCCACTATGAATTTGTAGTAATGCCTTTTGGGTTAACCAATGCAACTGATGTATTCATGAACCTTATGAATAAAAATTTCCTTGAGTTCTTGGATAAGTTTGTGGTTGTTTTCATTGATGATATTTTGGTGTTTTCTAAAAGTAAAGAGGATCATGAAAGTCATTTAAGGGTTATTTTGAAAACCTGAAACGAAAATAAATTGTATGGGAAATTTAAAAAGTGTGAGTTTTGGTTGAAAAAAATTTCTTTCATTGGTCACATTGTTTCTAAATAGGGAATAACTTTTGATCCTTCAAAAACAATGGTTGTTGAAGAATGGCCAATACCCACAAATGTAACTGAGATTAGTAGTTTTCTTGGGTTGGAAGGATATTACTGATGGTTTGTTAGAAATTCTTCACGGTTATCTAGTACAATGACTAAGCTAACTCGAAAGGGAGTTAAGTTTATCTGGAGAAAAGAATGTGATGATTATTTTTAGGAATTGAAAAGACGATTGGTGAATGATCTAGTTTTGGCACTGCCTTTCAGGAATGGTGAGTTTGTTATCCACATCTATGCTTCATTAAAAGGACATGGTTGCATCCTAATGCAGAATGTTCAGGTAATTGCTTATTCTTCATGTCAGTTGAAAAATCATGAGGTAAATTACCCTACACATGATTTGGAATTATCTTCGGTTGTTTTATCTTTAATAATTTGGAGGCATCATTTGTATGGTGTAAAGTGTGGAATATATACTGATCACAAAATATTAATGTATATACTCACTCAGAAAGAATAGAATTTGAGATAGAGGAGATGGCTAGAATTAATCAAGGATTATGATTGTACAATTCATTACCATCCAAGAAAAGAAAATAAAGTGGTTGATGCTTTGAGTCGAAAAAGTAATGCTTCATTAACCATGTTGAGTTTGGAACATGATACTTTGGTTAAGGATTTCATGAACATTGGCATAGAAGTTGTTGGTGTAGGATGCTCTTCTGTTTTGTTTCAGGTATCAGTGAAATCTTCTCTAACAGATAGAATTAAGAAAGCATGGAAGCAAGATAGTGAGTTGCAGATAAAGGAAGAGTTGGTTCATAAGGGTATGTTTCCTGAATTAAACATTGATAATGATTGTGTTTTGAGATTTGGGAAGAGATTGTGTGTGCCATGTGATTCACACTTGAAGAGAGAGATGCTATGTGAAGCTCATAGTTCTCTATTTTCAGTTCATCCTGGTAGTACTAAGATGTATAGATATCTTCGGTAGTATTACTGGTGGGATGGAATGAAAAGAGATATTGCTGATTTTACTGTGAAGTGTTTGACTTGTTAGTAGGTTAAAGCAGAGCGGCAATTACTGAAAGGGATGCTTCAACCATTACTAGTACCAGAGTGGAAATGGGAGAATATATCCATGGACTTCGTTGTTGGATTGCCGAAGGCACCTCGAGGTAATAATGCAATCTGGGTTATTCTTGATCGCTTGACTAAATCTGCTCATTTATTTGCTATACGAGATACTTTTTCTCTAGATCAACTTTCCATTTGTATCTTAAAGAGATAGTCTGGTTAAATGAAGTTCCCCTCTCTATTGTATCTGATCTTGATCCTAGATTTACTTCTAACTTTGGGAAAGGCCTTCATAAGTCGTAGGGTACTGAATTAAATTTTAGTACAACTTTTCATCCTCAATTAGATTGGCATTCAGAATGAAAAATTCATACTTTGGAGGATATTCTATGTTCTTGTTCAATGGATTATCAGAAAAGTTGGGACCAACATATAACTTTGGTTGAGTTTTCTTATAATAACAGTTTTTATTCTAGTATACAGATGGAACCATTTTAGGCATTATATGGGAAGAAGTGTCGAACTCTAGATTTTTGGGATGAAGATGGTGAAAGGACGTTTATGGGACCAGAATTGGTAGAAGAATTGGGAGAAAAAGATCAGTTGACACAGAAACACATGAGAACATCTCAGAGCAGGCAGAAAAGTTATGCGTACAACAGGAGGAAGGATCTCTCTTTTGAGGTATGTGATCATGTCTTCCTCAAAGATTCATCATGGAAAAAGTGTGATGCGATTTGTTAAGAAAGGAAAGCTGAGTCCAAGGTTCATTGGACAATATGAAATTCTGGAGAGAGTTGGATCAGTTTCATACCGAGTGGATTTACCACCGATTTTATCTCAGGTACACAATGCTTTTCATGTTTCAATGTTAAGGAAGTACATGCCAGATCCATCTCTTGTTTTGAGTCCAGAGGTTGTTCAGTTGGAAGAGAACCTATATTATGAGGAACAACCTGTCCAGATTCTTGACCACAGGGAGAAAGTGTTATGGAATTAGGTGATTCATCAAGTAATGTTTTTTAGGAATAACCACATGATTGAAGAGGCAACATCAAATCTGAAAATGCAATGAGAGATAAATACCCACACTTATTCTATAAATAAATAAATAGTGGGAAAACAATTTTCTAAAGGGGGGAAGAATGTAAAATACCAAATAAGTAAAGAATTATGTATTTTCATATCTATTCCTATTTATGAATTAGATAGTGTTTTAAAGACTAAAAATGAGAATAAATCCAATCTTAAGCATAGAATTCTCTAATATTTCTAAAAGATTGTTTTACCGCCTTTTGATGGTGAACCATTTTTAAACAAAAATTTTGACAATTTTATAAGATCTATTTGTAATAATAATCTTATTCATTATAATAAGGACATTTAAATTTACTTTGGATAAATATTTGGTATTTTTCGGACAATGTTCATTTTTTTAATGAATAGTGAAAAATACTGCATTTTACGTCAAAACTGCTTTGTCATATAATTTAATTATATGGTTAGATTATTTTTATAATTAATTTAAAGTATAAATAGAATATATTTTTACCATTTAATCCAATGGTGGTCATTATAATTAATTTCACTTTGAAATTGGACATAAACAATTGTCAAACTTTTGATAGATATAGTTTCTAAAAAACCCGCTATTTGTTTTGACAACATGAATTATTTTTAAATTAATTACTGTAATTTTTGTGTTTTGAATTAGTTAAAATGGATTCCATATTTTTAATCAGAAGGTCCAAATTATGTAATTTAGACTCTTTTGTTTTTGGACATTATGAATAGTATTGACGGTAATTATCTTTAATTATCATGATTAATTATTAATCGGGTAGTTAAGGGTAATAAAATAATATCATAATAATAAAAAATGACCAAAAAATTTGTCCTAATTCTACTAGTTGTGTCATGTAAGACCATGGTATTCCTTGTATAAAACTTCGGGACCCCATGGAACCACTTTTTGGTGATAGTGACACTTTATCATTTTATTTTTAAAGAACAGAGAATATCACAAAAGTATGTAACACCTAAGTAAAAAAAATTAATTTTTTATACATAAATGATCTATTAGACTATAAATATTCATTGGAAAGCTAAAAATATTTCCTACATCATAGATTTTTTTATAATTTTTAGACATTAAATAAATTAATTTATTTGTGACACCATGATGACGCAACGATTACCTCATTAATGAACGATTTTAATAAAATGAATAGATAATGTAAAATTTAAGACTTACACTTGTCAAAAACCTATTGGATGAGTATATTTCGAACCCTTATCACCTTATCCTTGAAATATATCAATGTGGGACCTTTAAAATCCGAAACTCATTTTAATATAAAGGATCATTTCTTGACTTTCCAAGAGTGCCCCTCCTCCCTATTATAAATTCCCCCCACCTCTACCTCCTTACCCAAACCTCTCAAACCATTTTCTCAGCCATGCTCTACTCATTTTATCTCTCCACATCCCTATCATTATCATAGATGCCTTAACGTGGGTAGAAATCTCTTCAAGAAACCCATTTGATTCAAACCAAGAGGAGTTACCCGATTTAAAGGTAATGTCTTCACTTGTGTTCTTTTGTTTTATTTTGCTTCTCCAACCCCCTAAACTCTTTTTATTACATTCTATTGTAACAAAAACAGTATCTCTAATAAACTAGGTTGTTGTTATGAGAATTATTCAAGCTAAACATACACACACCATCATCTAATGGTTAAAGAACATATTATTTCTGTGGATGGCGAATTTATGCCTCACGAAACGATGATTGTTCAATCTTATTTTAACACTTTTCATGGTGGCCATTAATATGTAACTATATTTATATACGATATATATTATTTTTATGTTTTCTTTATTCTTCTATATTTTTCATTTATGGAATACCTTTATGGTTTCCATTATGGGTAAACTCTATATCTTAATTTCAGGAAGTGCGGACTATCGCCCCCTCAAAGTGCTTTGATTCGTTAATGCCATATGTGGGATGTATAAAGAATGGATTTAATGACATCATATATGATATTATACTGGAATTATAATATATCTTTATATCATTATGATTTCATTCCATTAAATATGAAATAGAAATGAACGTAGTGTTCATGCGTACGTACGGCTTACTGTCTCCATGAACGGTGCATTTCATTTCTTACCTCTAAATGTGATGTAATATTATAAATGCATGTATATACTGTATATATATGATATATATGATATCAACATCATGAATATAATTCTGGATATAATGTATATTTTACCACATGAACAACTTGTAATTATAAGGTGTTTATTTTTGACTCAAGTACCAATGATCGACAAAACGACCGTTATTAACTTAAATAATTACATAGTGTTCATAACATGGTAATAAGTGATATAAAAGGAATAATTAACTTGAACAAGGTTCTTAATAAAGTATAAATTAACTCAATTTTATTATTCAGGAGATTAAAGTACGATCGAGTCAAGTCGAGCACGAGGTAAGGGTCTTCGTTTGAATCTCCTTTCATTGAAGCATATTCTGTTTTATCCACAACTTTATTTTATACGGTGTATAAACCCCTTTGAATTTTACTTTTATTCAAAAGGAATCTCTTTTATATGAAGTGTTTTACTAAATGAAAAAAGGGAATGTTTTTGTTGTACGTATGCGGTGACAACGACTTCTCCACCGCCATGACCACTATTTGAGTTTCGGCTTCCACTACAAGCCATAACTTTTTTTAAATGAAAAATAAATTCCATGTTTTAATTTTATTTTATTTTGTTATTGGAAATGGTTTTGAACATGTTTTTATTATATCAATGTGTTGTATGGATATCTTGTGATTGAAATGTGGAAATGTTAGGTTTCCTTTATGCATGTTTTATGTGATACGATTATGTTATCGTTCTTGGGAATTGTTTATGATGATGGGTGGTTCCGTGATAAACTAAGGGCGGGTGAGCCCGATATAGCTCTCCAATGCATTGGGTAACGCGAAGGGGTTAAACTCTAAGGTTTATCCGAATATATTTAGGAAATATACTGTGATGGGTATTCCAAACGTAACCATGAGGGTTACTCCCTGTGTAAGAATGTTATGAATTCCTCATGTTACCTTTATGTCTTATGATTTCTATGATTTATTCATGATTTGATGAGGTATGTTAAAGTGCTTATGTTTTATGAGTAAAGTATGATTTCATTTATTATTATGTTTACATGTACTAATATTTTCATTTCATAATTTCATATCCCTTACTGGGCTTTTTATGCTCATCCCAAGTTTTTGAAATGTTTTTCACAGGTCAAGGGAAAAGTACATGATGTGTTGATAGTGTCAAGGAAGTATCATGAAAGAATCCATGATTTATTTTAGATATGTGAATATTGTCTTTAAGGTAACAACCTTGTTTAAATGTGGAATGCAATGCAAGATTTATGATCTAATTCTCTAAAACTATAAACCTGAAAAGATCTTCAATGTGTAATCCTGTAATAACTCAAGATTAAGTAATGTTTAAGGCTGGGGCCTTATAAAGAATGAGGTAAGAGATTCCATCTCAATATACATTGAATAGATATTTACTTGTTATTATGAACTAATATAGTTTCATGTGGTTTATATACATCCCTTTTCGCATGTGATATCTTTATTCTATCATAATTTCTGGTATTTCAAATTTCACTTGGTATCATTTCATTCAAGGGTTTTTGACAATAAAATTAGAAAGTGGAAAACGTTATTGTATAATATCACCTTATTTTATGATTGTTAACTTTCATTAGAAACAATAAATTTCTTTTCATAATTTTTATATATAAATTTCATTTCTCACAAATATCCATATTTTTATGGTCCATATGATAATCTCATATACTATATCCCATTTTTCTATAATCTGTTTACTTTGAATGTTACTTGATTACCTATGAAAATATTGACAAATCTATATCCATTACTCAATATTGATATTTAGGGTTAAGAAATATTGATTCATTAATTAATTATATTATTACATATATGATGAATGATTTGGAGTTGTAGTGTTAGGTGGGTAATGGTTTAATATAGCACCTAGAAGCATCGGTGGGTCTCGTGAGAAAAATTATGTTGTCTAAATTCAATAGGTCCCTACCTCTGGTATTTAAAATAACTTCCGAAATTTTGGGAATGTAGAGGTAACATAATTCACAGGTTAACGGAATAAAATAATTAAGAAATTTCATTTTTAAGAATTCATTTATTATTATACATGATATTTTCAGAATGATATTATATTTGGATGTATTTCATTATATTTTTATCGATTAACTAACCTAATATTTTAGTTATTTACCATTATATATTGATTATTTTTTATCCTGTTAGATAAATGGCCTCTGTTCTTAGTTATATACCATTCCATTATGAATTATCCACTTATTTAAATGGAATGTGTGCTCATTTATTTACCTGTTCATGTTTATTGTGCTTATTTATTGATGATAGATTATTATATAGTAATCCTTTATTGAGCATTTGAGCTCAACCATATTTTTTTCCTTTCCTTTGGTTATGATGATGAATTATCTGAATGACATTACTCAGATTATAAAAATTATAATTTGTTATATACTAGGATTTATTTTCTATTCCCAAGGAAAAATTGGTATCATGTTTGTATCTGATTCTCCAAAGCTACTAAAAAGATTGGTCCATCAGGATTAGGAACATTGTATCTTTGACAATGTAATAAATTAATGCACCAGATCTGAGATACTATGTTAGTGTTGTTATAGTTGGTATCAATGGATGTTTAATAGAAACATTTGGAACCATTTTTTTGAAAAAATAGACTAAGTGACATAACCATATGATAACTTAGTGTTGCGTGCATTCCCTTCATTCCAATATGGTTCTAACATAGAGTTACCCTGTGGTAAAAACTACAAAAAGGAACATGATACATGACTTGAGAATTAACTGGTAACTAAAAATTGGCCTTAATTCACATCTGGATTGGAAATCTACGGGGATATGCTTAAGATAAATTGAAATTTCATTACAAAACATTATGGAAGGTTTGAATGTAATGATATCTTCCAAAAAAACCAATTTTATTATTATGATATTGTATGCACATAATTTTTTTTTAAATTTTTGTTTTGTATATAACATGTTTTAGGAATATACATTGTATTTAATAAAAATATGATCTAATATACTATATGTAATAATTCAGAAATCAGTCCTAGAAGGAATGATAAGCTCACCAATGCACGTGATCCAAATAGTATGAATGATCATATCTCTTATGGTCTTAAGCTAGTTTTTTAAGGGGAATAGTCTCCCAAAAAATTTCATCACATGACGACATAGTTCATTGTGATAACAAAATAGTGAAATATTTATTTAAGAATTATGGTTTTGAAGTAAATAAATTGAAGAATAGGATGATATTTTAAAGGATGGATAAAGTGAATAGGAGAAACAATGATTTTATTTCATGTGATATGTGTGGGGAGAAACAACATGATACATGATTAAATGGAAAAGGATTTTACTTCATGTGTTAATAAAAAGTGACGATTCTCATGATTACAAGTAAAATAAGCTTTCCAATTCTCAATTCCCCAACTGTAAGAATGTTTGGACTACACAAATGAATTCCTCAACTGTCAAAGTAAATTACCTCAAAATAAGTAATAGATCATGATCAATATTTTTCAATTTCCCCAGATGAAGAGAAATTATTAATGTGCTAATGTTTGAATCTAATAATAAGTTAATTTGAATATTTTATCAATGATATATTGGTTATAATAAATATAAAATGTGTAAAGATTGCAATGCCATACATTTTCATTTTTGTATTTAAAACAATATGTTGAATGGTAATTAATAATAATAAAAATGATTCAGTAGAAAGTTGATCATCTTGGAAAAACACATGATTGAGGACCATTAATATGTTCTTGATTATAAGATAATGATTTTATGATAAATATATAATTGATATGGATAAAGTAAATATGGTTGTACTGACTTCCTTGGAATTGATTGATGATTTTTCAACAAAGTGGTTTAGGATATATAGAGTTACAAAACTTATTGATCTAAGGAATATATTTAATAAAATATATTATAATTATGATTTTAGGATGAATGAATGTTTTAAATAGTGTTTTATAGTAATTTAGTTTATTACAAAATTTCAACAGAATACATGATGAAGGTATTCAAATGTTGGGAATGTGACTATTAAGAGCTACTTCATGTTGTTTGAGAGATTAATGATATTCTCATTATGGAAATTCAGTGATATTATTTCAAAATATATGAATCTTAATCCTTTTGAAGGGTTGTACAGATTACCATTTATGAAATGTTTTAAGTTGATAATTAAAATAGGTTTTAAAGATTAATTTATTCCCCCACAATTAGTATATTTTTTCATATTGGATAACTTGTGCTAACAATACTGGTTTTAGAATATAGTTTGAGATGGAAAGAAATATTTTTCACTTTTTATGGGTCTTATGATCTAATAAAATTGAATTTTATGGCTTCATGCATAAATAATTTAATTTCTAATATTCATATATCTGAGTAAAGAATGAATTGAAATTGTTCGTAGTTCCAAGGGAACAAGTTGTGATGATGAATTAGAAATGTTTCTAGTAAGTATATTTTATTATATTCTTAGAGAGTAAAATATTTCATCAACATTAAGAAAAGGGATGTTGAAACAAAAATGTCATCTTGTTACATTCTTACTCAATTAATCATAAGGTATTTAAAATCAACATGGTTTATACTTTTGATACACTTAACTTTCCATTACCATTCACTTTTTTGACTTCCCTAATCGAGAATCCACCAAACTGTTGCCCCGAGCCAAGTCACTACATGACCTGAGGGGTGCCTCCCCATACACCAGTGTTTTATGACTAGCAATGAGGGTCTAATGGGTCATTTGGGGAGACTATACCCTCTTTAATAGAGAAACCCACAATATTTAATATGTGAAATAAAGGAATATATAAGAAACAAACCAAATACATTATTTTCTATCCATTTACCTGAAAGGGTGTAAACCACAACGAAACGAGAATATGGGATATATCATATATGCCACCTACCTCGAATCCATATATGAATGATCACTTAAGATTATCCTTGTATCTAGTTTTAATAACCCCTTGAATTCCCATCCTATGATCTGTTGAAAAAATAGGTGTTTAGGTCTTCAAAAGAAGAAGAACAAAACACCAATCCATAATCCAAGAAATATATAAAAGAGAAGTGTTAGAATCACCCATGGCATCGATCTACACCATACAGTGACTGAGAGGGATTCAAATCAAAGTATATTGACACTTTATAATCTTAATCAAAATGGTTTATCACTAGGGTTGATATAAGAGACATTAGGGCATAAATCAGGTGAGAAAACATAAAATTATTAGGGGGAAATTGTAAAATTACCATTTTTAATGGGGTGTGCAATTTGGATGCATGGTCTTTTAAACCATGAACCAACCATGCACCAGACTCTGTATAAGAGTGGTATATATCTCAAGGTTACATGGGGAGCCCACACAATTTGAAAAACCTTTCACCAACCATGCAGAGTTCCTATACCCCAATCTGCGTGGTTTGGCCTCCCCATTTCACAGTTTACTCTAACCTTTCCATAACCATGCAACACGAAATGGAAGTCAATTTTCCACTTTCTTTCATATCCCAAATCCCCGGGACACCATTGAGCTTCCTCATACACCCGTTAAATATTTATTTATCCAACTTTAAAGGATTCAAACAATAATTTAAATGATAAAATACCTCCCCAAATTCTGGGATGTTACAATATCCCCACCATATAATGGATAATCCTCATGAAACACTCTCATGAATAACTGAGCTTCTAAGGTAAACTGCATGTTCCTTTGTAAATATTACATAGCAACAACAAAACTCAAATTCAAGGCACAATCATACCTCACAAGACCTTCTCACTATGATCTAAAACACGAACCAGATACTTCTCAAAGGATGCATCATCCTAATACCAATCAAACACCACAAGAACTACATATGGAATTATTAGCAACTACTACCAAGATTTAAACACAACGAAGCTTCACAATCATCATTATACCATTTCAAAAGTTCGAGTCGGAACCCCATCAGTATGATCTTCTATATAACTCATGACCCAAATAACAAGTGGCATTAATTTTCATGCATTCAAAACTCCAATGGGGACCAAATGTTGAAACCACCCAAAAAAACAAAAGGCTTTCCCAATCACATTTCCTTACCATAATTTTTCAATAACTAGTGGTCCGATGATCACATTACATAACCAAACATCAAAAACATAACCAAAAACACAAGGAACCCAACAAATAAAGGTCTGAACCAATGACCATTGACATGGAAAAAATTACTAAAATGGTAATCACTTTAGTCATTCTGATATAAAATATTGTTCACGTCGTCAACCAACACCTTTCTTACTATAGTGCTCCCCACCATGCACTTTAGCTTACCACAACCATGTTCTGGTGGTTTAAACCCCCACTATTGAAAAAGTTTATCAGAACCTAAAATTAGCTTTCACAACATACTCGATGTGTTTCCTAATGCACATCGCCTAGAAATACATGTGGACTACATCAAACATTAACATCTAGCCTTACTGTCAAAACTAGATGAAATGAAAATTCATCAACCATCCTTTACAAATTAATATCAATATTAACTCTCTCATTATTGAATAAATTTCTAAAATTAACCATCTATAAAACATCAAACTGGGGGTGTCTTACAACATAACTCATTAATAACCTTTTCTTATCATGTCAAAATATTCCTTACATATTTTCCCAAAACACCCATCATTCAACTACTAACATGTTATTCAATACACATTCCCAGGGCACATCCCCATGTTAGGCATAAAATCATCAGCTGGCACACTAATCTGGGCCAAACCATGATATCTGATAAACATTACCATCAAAGAATCAACTACCCTCTAAAACATACTCATGCTTCTCTACACCCCTTAATATTCCTAACGCAAACACCTCACCATTAATAAATTGACTAAGAACAACTCAGATCTCCCCCAAAACACATTTCAGTTTTAAAAGACACTTATCATTTTAAAACATATGTTAAAGGTGGTTGAAAACACAACACCTCCATTCCATTTCATATCTGAGTTGATCATTCCCCATCCATCTCATCTTTGAAACACCCAGCTTTATTATTGGCATGACACTACATCACATGGTAAATGTTCATTAACACTTCAAGACATTCCAATTTCACCCAGGGAAACCAATCTGAGTCCATACCCAATTCTCGATGAGGTTTAATCACCCAAACTATATTTCCAGACCCATCAATGATTCTAACATAGGCATATTGGATTCTTAACAGAATCAACTTCATCTCAAATCCAAGGCATGGGTCAATCATCCATTCCCCATTTCCTCTTTCCCTAAGGTACCCAAAGGTACACCTCATAGGTTTCTCATTGATATCCTATTTCCACCACATCTATCCCACAGGTTTCTACACACCACCATGATTGACTTACCTCTCCCCATATTAAGAGTTTCTTCACCACTTCTCTCCTCTTGTAACTCCAACCACCATGAAAGACACTTCAAACAAAAGAGGAACCACAAAATCATGGATGTGGTCATCTAGATTCCACCAGAATAGAAAAACCATCACCTATAAATCTCATTCCAGACTTCTAAGAATGAAACCCACTATATTTTTTAATCTTCAAACCATCCCTGGGACCTCACCCATAAATGGTCAACAGTGTACTTCCCAAAAATAAGCTACACATGCACTTCTCCATGGGTGTACCCTCCAAGAGGCCCCATATCCAACAAAAATATGTCCAGTTAGCTATGCATAATGACAGAGCTCTATGATTATACACGGGATAATATTAAGATATTTTTCATAATCATCACTAGCCAAAAGAATGTTGAGATTTCATTGATGGACACCTCCACAACCATCCATCATTGATACCACCTCCCACTACTAGGATACCTTGACCTATTGTAAGTCTTATCTTCCATTCCCACCAATACCACATTAATACCCAACCACCACAACTCAAGTGGTGTTTCCAAAAGAACTAACCACTACTTCCCGATTTTCTGTGAGGTCGCAATGATTCGATACTTCCTGTGGCAATATTCCTTCCACAACCCTCGAGTTCATCCAACACAATCATATTGGTTATCAACCAAAACAAAACGACCATACACCTCAACCAACTATCAAAAACCATTCACATAGTCATGATTTCAACATTGGTTTCACATAGAACAACATGCTCTTATCTCAGCCACCTGGTCACCCACCCTGAATGACATCGGGCCTTAATAGCATGTTCCCACATATGGAACTCATTAGATCTCGCAAGGTCCCATGCCTTCGCTTGACAACACACTAATCCAAACTCTATACTTCATGATCAATACATCACTAGAATAAAAGATCTTCTTACACAACTAACCATTCCTATTGGTCTATTAACCTCATCGAACTGGAGTAATTTTCAATGTTCTCATCAAACAACCCAACCTTTTACAAAACAATTACAACTACATGAACAACCATCACCCCAAGTGTCACTCTCTTATCAGAAGCATATATCCATTCCCCATTCATCCATATCAAATCCACCAAATTAAAACTCTTCCCCATGTAAAATTTTATCAACAACCATTTTAGGAATTATAACAATCCATTCCCTCGAAACCAACCTTACAACCAACCTCAAATACCCAAGTGTTTCCTTGAGAGAAAAGCTGAGGCACAATCATGATCTCTTTATCAAAACTCGATGACACACACCAGGCATCGATTTCTCCAATAAATCATCCATCCATTCTTCATATTATAAGGAAGTTGAAACATTGGGCTATCCTTGCTCAAGTTCAGAATCAATAATCCCAAGACTCTCAACTCATTATCATAACTCAAGGAATGTCTCCCAAAACCATTTTCCATCCTAATCATCCCTCCAAACATACATCAGTCTAAATCCAAAACATCTACCTATGCCTCACACAACCAAGATAAATAAAAAATGGCCAAATAATCTCATGGGTCTCTCTGATGGGTCCAAAAATACCAACATCACATACTAGGGTTTGGGGTAACAGGTCAATAACTCCATCCTCTCTAGACCATATACATTAGAATTTGAAAATTACACCCCTTACAAGTGGTTGACCTATCCTATCCTAAAAGTGGTCATCTAATATACTAAATAATTAATTTACTCTAGGATACTATCCAATAATAACACATCCAATACAAATAGTACCCCAAATCAAGATATCATGTTCCAAACCCAACACAGCCTTCTTGATCATAACCCATAAGTTTTAACACATCAACACTACCATATGACACCCCTCCACCTTAAGACATATATTAAAAAAAGGTAATTCAATGATCACCCCCTACTAATCAAATGATACTTTCCAAGGTACCCAAACTAGGGAACTCTCAATGCCTAAAACACCCAAAAAAGGGTCTATTCACAAAAATTGGGATACCCATTACTGGTGTAGCTTCTTGTTCTAACATGCCACATGATCAGAACACAAGTCCAGCCTCTCTTGAAAAATCATAAGGTGTTACAATTGGACATATATAGTCAGGTCCATCATGCTCAGCACGACCCGCTCAGGGTCTTATTCTATAATCTTCATAAAAAGTGTGAATTTTTCATGGATTTGTTCCTCTCCTTGGTCACCCTGGACCAACAGGGTCACTTTCTCTACTAAAGGCGGGGAATTATTAGTGATAATCTCATTTCTCCCAACCATAACACTTAATTATGGTGGAGTTTCTATACCATTACAAACATGAGTCTTTGAACATAAAACATCAATAATACATGGTTTACACAACAGAATAATCTTCACCATCAATAGATAACCCATTTTGAAAACACTATAAAAATATGAAATTTAACACCTATAACATTACCATCAACCAACCTTATGGTGGTTTAGGGTAAACATGTGTTAAACCAACATACATTGTCAAGAAAATTTCATGAGACACCCTTTTTATGGCATTTCTGACTTTACAATGAGAATATTTCACTATAAAGAACAATTATCATTTCACAACATATTACAACTTATTATATAAAATAAAACGTTTCATTTTAGCACGATTATTTTACCATTACTTAAAATTATTTATATTTACCCATTTTCACCATCCTTATTAGACATTAAATTCATTAAATTTTTAAGGAATATTATATTCATTCTACACTTTAAGTCCCACACATTCTTCCCATGTGTGCCTACCCTAATGCATACCATCAATATCCTTAAGTGCCTATAAATGATGCAAGGATTCAAAATCCTGTTCCATTATTGATATGAGAAAAATATCATAAAATATTCATATCCCACAACATGTGCTTACCCAATAGTGAAATATTATTCAACTGTAGTAACACACATCAAGAATGACAATCCCTACCCGGGGTACTTGGGGTTTCCCTCATAAATGGGATTGCTACAACCATGCATGAGCCCATTTCCAAGGACCATCACTTTATAATATATCATATTCCATTCCAAATAACAATACCATATAAAAAAACCTCCCCTAATTCCAATTTTTAATGTATCTGACCAATAATACATTGAACTAGTGTGTTGATTCGGGTTGCCACATGATCTCAAGCAGGCCTCCTTGTATTCCAGAGGGTGCTGACTATTGGAAAAAGTCTAATGTGCCACATGGGAAGACTACACCAATTTTACCAAAGTAAGCCACAATATATAACTTGGTAAATAAATGATAAAATATGAAACAAAACATAAATATGAATTTCTAACCATTTACCATATAGGGTACAAAACACAACCAAATGATAAATATGTTATTCCATGATAATACTAAAAAAGTGGAGAAATCCCAAAATAAAAAAAATATTTGAATCCGCAAAACATTTCCTCATTCAAGTCTAGATACTCAAACATTCACATACCAAGACCAAATCATCTCTATGGTATAGAGACTTTTATCTTATCCTGACCTACAACCATATAATCAGCTTGGGTACCCTGTAGTAGCCCGAGTAGGGTGTGTTTAAAACTCAATACGCCACCACCAGTGGTGTATACAAAATATAAAGTCTAAATAGATTGTTAATAGAATTACTAAATGAATTAAATGATAAACAACTATAGTTAATCTCCCATTAGTTAACTACATACACTTTATCCATTGGCATTATTATTTCTATTTTCATCACATGATTCCTGAGTTTGGAATTTATATCATTTTCACCATATCCTAATCTGGACAATACTTTAAATAAGAGAATAGTCCAAGTTCCCAATATCCATTTATATAATCATTTTATAAACAATTAAATCCCATTTTCTTAGGATCCTTAGTCTAGTTAGTATCATCAAATACATATTTTAGGGCCCTAGTTCCTTATTTTCACTCTCTAACCCTTACATTCTAGGTATAGGGTTTATAGCCTTAGTCCAACCAAACATGTGGGAGGAGTCTCAGTCCATTATCCCACACCACTAATCCATATACACATTCTTATTCATATATTTACCATATATAAAATATCAAAAATCACACACAATCAATACACATAACATTCAAAATTCACATTAAATTATACACATGACACAATATCAAGCCTTAACCATTTAGAACATTTATCATTTTCTTATCATATCTCATTTATCCCATTTCACTTTTCATTCCTCAACCATTTATCTTATTGAACACATTATATACATTATCCCATCACACATAATTCATAAATTTAAATGCATTACCCCATGAAATCAATTGAATTATAGACTAATATTTAATTTGACACATTAACTTTATTTCATTAGACACATTTTCAAAATTTTTCAAATAATACCTTATTTAATGTCTATAGACTAGACACAACTATCATTAGTTCCATTTTATAATTCGAAATACCATGTCAATGCATTTATCATGGGCTATATTTCAAAAAAAACTGAACTTTAGGCTTAACAATACAATTTTACATGATTGGGAATATTAGAACAATAAATGTGTGGCCTTAAATGGTCTAAACAATCTTGATGCATCCCATTAGGATCATGAGAGGTTCAATTCATAATTTATCGGACCATGTTACACAATTATACTCAATTTATCAAACTCCACACAAGAGATAACCAATAAACCAACCAAACTTGAACAAATTAACAACGAGACTATGGGATGTATCTTATAGACCACCTTCCTCAAATCCACAGGAGAACAGTCACTTAACCTCATACATAGATATTGTTTCATGAAACCCTAGAATCCCTAACCTTTTATCCACTGGGAAAAGTAGGTTTTAGGTATATGGATGAAAAAGAAGAAAACTAAAAGTCATAATACTGAAAAGAGAGAAAGTAGAAGTGTTATAAGTGCACTGAGCATCGATCCACTTCCAACGATGTTCTAAAAAAAATATAATTGAAGGATATCTACCATTGGGTAGTGCTTATTGAAATGATTATTTTATAGGGTTGATAGAGGGAATATGAGGGAATAAATACCATGATAAAACATAAAATACTAAGGGGAAAATGGTAAAATACCCATTTTTAGTGGGGCACAACATTTGGTCACAGGTTTTACTAAAATATGTGCCAACCATACATCAACCTCTATCTAAGAGGGGTCTATGTCATATGGTTACCTGGGGAGCCCAAACAATTTGATAAACATTTCGCCCACCCAGAAAAATTACTCTATATCAATCCACATAGTTTGTCCTCTCCCTTATATGAATTACTTTAACTGTGAACCAATTGTGAAACATGCATTAGATGACCATTACAACCTTTCATTCATGTCCCAAATGCCTGGGACACTCCCATGCTTCCACATATACATGGTAAACAATTATTTAGAAAAATTTCCCAGGATACATAAAAATGTAAATGATGAAATACCTCTAAAAGGTATAAAATCTTACAATGTTCTTCTAATAAATGACCTCAATAACTCTCTATAATTATTTATTCTTTTCATCCATTTCCATGTTTTCAATTTTCACCAATGTTCTCCAACTTTGAAACCTAGTTATATGTTATTCTAAATGACCTTTATACTCCCTATGTATCTTATTAAGAGGATATTTTGTTAACCATTTTACCATGTGGATTTTTTAATAAATTTATTTTCAAATATCAAATCCTTTATTACCAATATCTAGTATAAATTTCAGGAACCAAATTTATTTTAGGTAGAGTGAATGTAGAACCCAAAAATTTTAAAATTTGAAAATCATATTCAATAGCATGTATGACAATCAACAACACGAATAGAAGAGAATATTACAACACAAGTAATTAATATATATTTACTATTTTAAATAAATTAAATTTTTTATATATTTGTAAATTCACATAACACGAATTTTATCTTTCTTTACATGCATGTTCAAGTTTTACTGAACAATTATATAATATAAATAATATTATTTAATGTGAGAGATAATGTCAAAGTGTTAGATTGGAAGGAATGAAGAGGATTAAATAGATTATGAATATATATTTATTACACATTTTTTATTAATTATATATTTATTAGTAATATAATAATTTTTATTTTAAATAACAAGAATATTTTCCTGAAAAACATAAATTTTCAAAAAAAAAATAATTTATCATACTTTTCACACATAATTTAAAATTGATTTTTAGAATTTTGAAAAAATTAATTTGAAAAATAAACGGTTTTTTTGATATCATAAGTTCAAAAATATCTTATGGGTAATTTTTTGGGATTTTTCAAAAATGTTTTGTTTTTTGATGTGTTTTGAATCATAATAAATAATAATTGAAAACTACCTTTTCATTTAAGTATTTTATAATGATAAGGTAAAATTTTAAATTGATTTAAAGTAAAATAATTTAAATTACATACATATTAAGAAAATTGAGGTCATTTGAATCTAATTAATATTAAACTCCGGTATAAAAACATTGTGATCTTTTTAACATTTTTACATTAAAACCCCACATTCACACCATGTTTGTCCGAATAATTATAAATAAAATTTTATCAATTATGTGAATTTAATTTGGAAATATATATTCCAAATTTTTAATCCTAAAAACATATAATTTCTAATTTTGTCAACTTAAATTTTAACCTAAATGAATAGTGACTATTATAATAATTAATTACTGTAGTTAAGAAAACAATGAGTTGTCGTAGGGTAAAATTAAAATGAAAATAGTGAAAATGACTTTCAATATTATCTTAATATTATTGAATAAATAAATTTCAACCCTATCCAAAAAAATTATCTAATATATGGTAATTCCTTGCATCTTCCATTTTAATATGACCCATATAATTAGCTTAGTAAAAAAATGAGAAAAAAAGATACTTTTCTTACATTTAATATCTATAAATCATTGGGGGTAAAAACAAACACATCATATGTTAAGTTATAAATATTATTTTTAATACATATTAGCTATTTTACATACTAATTTATTTTAATCTTTTTTAGATGATATACTTACTTTTAATTATTAAGAGAGGCCAACATTATAAATATTTATTTAATAATTAAATAACACAAATGATAGAAAAAATATAAAGAGTTAAATAAATTGGATGAATTACAATATTATATTAATTTATTTGATGAATATATCATTTTTGAGAGTTTTGAAATTAATATATTCTAATTCCATCATAGTATTGATTTTTTTAATTCAAGTAAAATGAGTAATGCCAAAAGATAAATTAATGTCATTTTATAATAAATAACATTTTATTAAATTAATTAAAATTACTATATATCCTCTCTTCTTCCATGTGATCTTAAAATTTTAATATATATCAATGATGTTCTGTTAATGAACCAATTTTTATATTTTTAGGTCTATAATGACCCCTAAATACTAAAAAAATCTATTAGTAGAGTTATGGTCAAAAGGGTGTTTTGTCACGTACATGTGCCTGTGTTAAAACAAATTTTCAAAACACATAATTTTTTAAAAATTGATAGATTTTATTTACTATTTATAATCACTAGGTCAAACTTTTATAACAATTTTCACGTAATTTTGGACTTAAAGGATGATTTACCTTTGTTAGAAAACAAGTTAGCATAATGAAAATCCAAAATGGTATCAATAAGGAAACATAAAACTTATTGAATTTTTTTTTAAAAGATTTATTTGATTTTTTGGTTGTTTTTTTAATATACAATATTATATATTCAACCCCTTAATTATCAATCACAGATAAACATGAGGTAATATTGACCTCTTATTAGTGAATAATTTTGCGTTCTTACATGAATGACACTCCTCTTCAACTATAAAGGGGTTCTCACACCCCTTACTTATTCACACATCTCAATCCATTTATATCATCTAAAACCTGCACAAGTTAATTAAAAAAATTCATCCTGTAATCTAATAAGACTCATTTTGTTATTAATTTTTCCCACATAAGACATAATGGACTTCAACAAACATCTTCATTTTACTTCTTTATAAACCTAAATAAATTTTTATTATACCATACTGATATAATAAGATAATTATATTACATATAATTGTATGTTTTTTTAAAAAAATTAAACCACAAAAAATTATCTCCACTTCCATCGAATGGGTTATGAAATCATCATTCATGTGAACAGAGGACTACCGCCTCTTAAGTTGATGTTGTTGATTTTTCTATTTCCACCATCAAGGTTGGGTATAGTGATGGTTATAAAGTATATAGAAATATAATATTTTTAACATATTTATATATATGGATTCATTATATCACATATATATTTTCACCTTCCATTCCATTGGATATATGATAATGTCACTCGTGTGTATGGAAGACTACCACATCGCGATGTGATTTGATTATTATTTCATTAATGCTTTACATGGAAGGTGATAATGATAATGTTAATTATTATATGTGGCATAAATTATTTAGTTATTATATTCATTACATTTTTTTAATTTATTAAATTTAATATATATATTATTATTTTTCTTTCATGTTCACTCACATAAAGGTTATAACATCATTATTGTACATGTGGACTACCGTCTTTACGAGGTGATGTGACTCTCTTTCCATCACCTAACCAATTGGATTGTATATACTTATAATTAAATAAGTAATATTATAATTATTTTATGATTATTATTATGTCACTGATGAAACACTATACTATGTGCATGAAAATAATATTTATTAACAAATCATTCATAAGAAAAAAAGGAAATTAGCATTAGAAATTATTAAAATGATGAATGATTATTAATGAACAGGTAATAACACATTATAAAATTATCATATAAAATATTATTAATATTAACATGGTTATTGTATAATTTAATAACATGTTTAAAAAAATTATAAATTATATTAAAGAATATAGAATCAAATTGAATTATGAGGTAATAGATTACATCCCAATTTACATTCCATTGAGACTCATTTATTATTACAATCCAATAAGAATTCATGTGGTTTATACATTAAATTTTGAAATGTATTATCTTTACTCATTTATAGTTCATGGTATTTTGGGATTCAATTTGAATCATATAATCCAAGTGGATTTGACTTGAAAATTTCCACAAGGTAAATGTTACAGTGCAATCTCACATTCTTTTACGATTACTAACTTTCTATCAAAATGATAACTTTTGTTAAATCATTTTTCATTAAAAATATAATTTATACAAAATATAATTTTTTTTTATTATTTATATGATTAATTTTTATATTATATACTATTATTACATATGGTGTTTATTTTGAATATTATTTGATTTAATAGGTTAATATTTAAAAATGTATATCTGTTACTTAATATGGATATTTGATGTTAAGGATTATTGATTCATGAATTAAGTTGATTGTTCGATATATGATGAATGATTTGAATCTATAGTAATGGGTGGGGACTACTATAATATCCACCTTTGATGCATCAGTAGGTGTCATTAGGCAATAAGTTGGAAAAATTTAATGGGTTTCAACATGTACTATTTAAACTGTCTTATTAAAGGTCATGGTAGTAGAGATATCATGATTTTATTGAATGATTTTACAGGATTCTAATAATTATCATTTTTTATTGACTGTGATTCAGTTTCTATTCCCAATTTAATTAGGCGTGATGTATATATTTGGTTCTCCAAACTGAAAAACTAATAAGTCCTTCGAGGTTAGACACATTGTATTTATGCCAATGTTTTAATTTGAGGCATCATAACTAGACTACGGGGGTTGGGGTCATTTTAAATTATATGAGTAATTAAAAAATGTTTTATAAATTAAAAAAATAAGTTAATATTTAATTTGTTTATAATTAAAATTATAAATGATTCATAATTTTTTATTTGAATCATTCAAATTAAAATGGCCTGATTGAGAAATTATTTAAACCTTAGAATTATTTTTGATAAATGGTATGATTAGAGGCTTAAATATGTAATATTTAGATTATTTAAAAGTTTAACATAATATAAATTGAAGTGTATAATGTAAATATTTCATGAAATTTCATATATTTAAAAGCCTTGTAATGTTTAATATGAAGAAGTTTATATTAGAGTGTAAATATAATGTGTTTATAATTATTTATTTAATTAATATCTATAATGAATTGTGAAATTATTATAATTTTTTATTTATTAATCATTCCTAAATGAATATTTCAGGTTTTAAAAATTAATAAAATTAAAATTTATTTTGTTAATCCGTTTTCAATATTCTTGATTATAAATTGTTTGTTAAATGTGAATATAAGGCATGTTTTAATTTATCAGATAAATTAATTATTATAATATTATATTTCCATTCAATGTAATAGATAATAATATTTGGTTTTCATCAAAATATACCTAGATTTTTTATTAAATTTAGTTGTTTTAATTTTATTATTGAATATAGTTTTTCTATATTAGGTTTTGTACAATTGATAAATCTGGTTCTCTCTTGAGTGGAGATTTCATGGGAATATGGTATTTGTGTTGGATATCCTACAAACCTAGAGGCTTATGCATTGTTATATAAATTTGGGGGTTGGTTATCTGTGTATTTAGTCTTACTCATGTGATGATTATCAATTTATTATAGTTCTATAAAATTACATGAAAATTTCATATACATTATGCATAAGATACATTTGGATATGTGGGAATGTATTTAACTTGTATTTTTTATTATGCATCTGAAACCCTGGGTTGTGTAAATTGATCAAAATTAATGTGTTTTAAACATAATAATTTGGTGGATGGAATATTATTTATAATAAGATCATTAGAAGTATGAAAATATTATGGAATAAAAACATATGATAATAAATAGCATGGGAAGAAATAGTTATGAATTTAATATTAATATGCTATATATTATATTTTTGATACTATAAAATAAAACAAATTAATTACTAAGTGTGATATTTCTTCTAAAGAGACACTTTACAAGAACATTTCCATTAAATATAGGCGACCCTTATGGTTAGGTTCCCAGGGATTATCTTTTATAAATTATGAAAGTAATTAGGTGTCTAAAACAGTTAGGTTACTTATTCTGGAAATTCTATATGGGATAAATTTATTTAGGAAACACTAATGGTTAGGATAATAGAGGAATAGTGTTGATATTATTTTTATGATGGATTTTGATAAAAAATTACTCTTATATATAATATTCATGTTTTATATTTTTGAAAATTGTTTTCTAGCAGATATATTTGTGGACTACATTCAAGCCCAAAAAGGTCCATGACATGAATAAATGTGAGTCTTATCTCAAAAAATGGATATCATGTATGGGGATATCCATTTTAGTGGGATAAATTTTAATAAAATTTATTATTAATTGTATCTTCAAAATTATACTCATGTGATAAAAAAACTTTATTATAGATAATTACATCATCATCATTGAACATGACTTTGATAATAATACTTAAAAAGGATAGATTCAATTTAAATAAATAATAGGTCTTCTAACTTAATAAATGTTTTTATATGCGTAATAAATCATTTTTTAGAGAAATATATTCATAACTAAAAAAGTGATGATGTTGTTTAGAGGATGAATTTATATGATTATGAGAAGCATAACATTGTTCAGTTCATATTTGAATGGAATTAGTTGAAAATTTTATAAGTGACATTATTTTACACTCATATATTCAATTCAATTTAGTATTTAAATTACTAGTGAAGGTGTGATGTTTTTTTATTCCTGATCTATTTTTTTAACTCACTTTTTTTAATAAATGGAAATTTTACAAAAATATGAAAGAGTTAAAGAAATTCTTTTCCAAATATTCTCAAATTTATGAGGATATTTGAACATGGAATGTGATATCTAGGTTCTGATATTATATTGGTTGTATAACCAGGTAAATGTTAAAACTAGAATAAGAGAATTTAGTTGAAAATACAAATAATATTTCTTTATATATCCAGCCACAAAAATTGAAACCATATGGCATTATTAAGAAGGAATAATTAATGATTTTTATGGTGGGATTTAATAAGGTACATGAAATGGATTCTGAAACTCTATGGAACATCAATGGAAGGTATTGGTTTTATAGAAATAATATTTTCATATTTTAAGGGAATGTGATGGAAACCAATTTTATTACAAGTGATGTTAATATATTAATTATTAAAATCAAGGGATGAATTGATAGAGATTTTAGTTTCCAATTAATTTTGTATGAAATAAATGTATTTCTTCATCAAATATTTGAATTTAATAAAATGTATCGAGAATAAGGGAATCTTAATAAATGATGTGTATATCTAAATCATTTATCTTATATGATAAGTGGGGTTTTTATCATTGTTTGTTATGAATAGTATGATATAATTAATTCATTACCAATTATTTATGATTCATCAGTGTTTATCAAAAAAAAAAATAAGAAAGGGAAAAAATGTTTTACCCATGATATAAATATTTGAATTTTTGTTTATTATTATATGGGGTATCATGTCCCCTCCTTCCATTAGTGTCATGTATTGGTGAATTTTTTTTTGAAAATAAATCTCAAAACATGTAGAATTATATCTGTCACAAACCATTCTAGATACCTCGGTACCTCTATACCTATGCTGAATCTGATATTTACCTAAGGTCTCTCCTGATGCCCAAGGGTTGGAAACTAGAACTGAGAGTCCTATATGATATAATAGAGAATGAATTTTCCACAAAACAATAGAATATAAAAGATTACAAGTCTTTATTCTCAATACATCAAATGGAGAAGTACCGGAAAACAAACATGCATAACAAATCCCAAAGTTCTACATTTTTAATGTTCTCAACATACAATAAGACAAAACTCAAACATCCCAATAAAAAAGTGAATTCCTTCTCCATTGGTCATAGGATCTATAATGTACACCACCTCCATGTGGTGATGTCCATTTACTCATACCTGGCATAATACTTCTTCAAACATAGAAAGGAAAAAGTAGGGTGTGAGATATAAATACCAATAGGGTCTCACCAATTATTCCTGAATATATTCCATAATTATAAGACAAATCATGAATTCAATTTAAAAAAAATTACTTAGGGAATGGAATATCAATTTCTAATACAAAACAAAATACTCATTTTTTTAAAGGATAAAAAACATTTAAAACAGGGATAAAATAAACATATAATAACCCTACTTTTTATTACACACTTGAACATGATTTAATAAATAAAATTTCACTTAATACAACTCTGAGGATCAAGAGGTATAGCGTCTTGGGAAATTAGTAAGATTAAATTACAACTTAAAACATAAAAAACATCATCTTTGTTTAAAACTAATTTTACATAACAGACATATTCTTTTAAACATAGCATTATATGGTATAACCTGAGGACATACATAATGAAACCGTGAGATATAAATCCCGGTAAGGGAGAAAAAAAAATACATAACATGAATAATATATTACATGTTAGGAAATAGGCATATCGACGTAGAAAAAGAGAAAATGAACATAATGGTGTGATATAGATTGATTATTATAACATGGAAGTGTGACAACAACATTTAACATGATATTAGCACGATCCAAGGCTCATTGCACATGGAGCATAAGTAAACCCTCATAGCACATGAACTAGCATGATTAAACCCGTATTTCACTTTAATTTTTATGTGTAAACCCTTATTGAACTTGATGTATTGTGATAATAATCATTACCCAATTCATTAGAGTTCTATTAGAACACACTATTTATAAACATTTTATTTCATGAAAAATTGGGCCACTCGGATCATATAACATGGAATCATTGAAAATTATCATTTATTCCATGATTATGGAATGTGGAATACTAAAATGAAAATCAATAAGTATATGTTCATAAATCTGAATACCCTTGATAGAGAAATGGGTATGGTATTCACTTCCACGATGATTTGGCGTGGGAAATTTTGGTAGCATAACGACGTCAAATAAAAAATTTAAAATGGGTTAATGGGAGAGAAAGGGGTCTCTAATAATTTATACATAAAATCTAACATACTGGGGTTATAAAATATAATATCCCAACAAATCTAATGAAATTTATATTCATAATATAAAATAATTTCTTGAATGTAAATGAGAAGAGAGAAATTCCTTACGGAATTTTGGCATGGTAACAGGTGCACATGGGGGGCATTAATGAGAAAGAAAGAGATCTCTAAAAATTAAAAGATAAGGATGGAAGTATGGGGGCGGTTTGAAATCATAGAATAACATTTTTAATTGAAAATAAAAGGGTATAACAACATAAATAAATTTGGATAGAAATGAGAAATGAATAAATCCCATACTTGGATGTGTGATCCCAAAGGCTTTGGAGAGGTTTTTTGAGAGCCTTGGGAACCTTTGGAAAATTAAAGAGAGAGGATGGAAAAGGCTTCTCAAGCTCTAAATTGGTTGATTGGAGAGAAATGAGAGATTGAGTGGGTTTATATTGGAGATGTGATGGAATTGTTTATTATTTAAGTTTTCGACACTACACATTAAACGAATAAAAAACACGTACCATACCATTGTTTTTTCCCATGGTCTTTTCCAAATTTGATTGGAAAAAATTATTGTATAAGTTCAATGGTCTAAATTTTTTAAACATTAGGCTTGTTTATGTGGAGGTGAGTCACACTCTCAAAGAAAACAATTTAAAAAGTAAAAATATTTTATATGTCTTAGAGGGTCCACTAAGGAACCATAAATTTAATAAAACAAATCTAAAATAACATTATTTTAAATTTAAAAATATATTAGATGAACATACTTTTTATAGTATTTTATTTCATCACTATTGGTTCATTAAGAGGCCATAAATTACATTGTATATTTAAATGGTGATTAATTTTTACCCAAAAATTTGAGTGTTTCAAAAAATTATGAAAAACTAACCCTTATATAATTTAAACATCATGATTCCAAAAATTATATTAATTTTATCTAAATAATTTTATAAATATGTGAATTTTTACTTTTAAAATAAAAATCGACATTTTTCAATGATTCATGGGTTTTTACAAAAACAACTTTAAATCCTTAATAAAAATTACAATTGTATTTATAAAAAAGTTATATGATCATTTTTATTTAATAAAAATTAATTTAGTAATAATATTTATTTAAATATTATTTAATTAAAAAACTCATTACTTCATCAAAATATATTTCTTAATTGAATATTGACTAAAAATACTATTTATGCATTAAAACCCATTTACAAAGTAATAATAACAAAAGGAATGAATATTATTTATACAAAAAATAAAGAAGATAATTATAGTGCTAGGGTCTTGATACATAACCCCTTATAACACTGACATAAGTCCTAAGGGTATGGTTTGTGATGGTGACAAACACTTGGGGCGGCTCAAAAAACATTTCTCGGGTGGTATTCTCTATTAACTTCCACTTCTCTCATAGGATATTTGGTTCAAGCTTAATGTATTGAAGCTCAGCTTAGGCTTGGTCAAGAATGATGTCCAGTGATACTAACGCATTTTCGATATCCGAAAAATGGTCTTTTTATGGAACAATTCTACTGGATGTGGATATCTCTTTTTTTGTCTAAGTAAATCGGATTTGTTAAAGAATTATATTTATTCTAATCATTTTTTCATTGTTCAACAACTATTTTAGCAATGGTAACAACTGTTAACGGTATTTTAAAAACCAAGAACATAAAACCAAGAAAGTGTATATGTTTTATATAACAATTTTTCATATTAAGAAAATTAATTAGATCAAGAGGAATTTTCATTAATAAAAGTTTGGGTCCTTACAATCTTCCCGCTTAAGAAAATTTTCCTTCAAAATTTCTTTTTCGCATACTAAAATATATGTAGGTAACTCTTCTTCATCACATCTTCTGATTCACATGTTTCCTCTTCAATCATGTGGTTTCCCCACAACACCCTGATGAGGGGAATTGTCTTATTTCATAGAACTTCTTCCCTAAGATCTAAGATATTCAACAGATTCTCTTTGTAGGAGAGACCATTATCCAATGGTACCACCTCTAGATTGAGTACATGCGATCGGCCAGGTATGCACTTCCTCAAGAGTGATACATGGAAGACACATTGTACTTGAGATTGGTTTTATGTGAATTATAGTTGATAGGACACCCCTCTAATGAGTTCAAGGATCTCAAAAGGCATGATATACCTTGGACTAGGATTTCCCTTTCTTCCTAAATCTCAAAAATTTCTTCTGTGATGATATGTAGAGGAATACAATGTCCATAAAAATATAGGTCATTTCGATTATTATCAGCGTAGCTATTTTATCAACACTGAGCTTATTTAACATGATGTTGGATGGTATTAACCTTTTCAACCATTTCTTTGACCTTTTCTGGACATAGAAGTTTTCAGTCCCCAACATTATCCCGTCATGTTGGTGTTTTTAACATCTTACCAAAAAGGGCTTCATAAGGATCAATTTAGATGCTTGAGTAGAAACTTTTATTATAATAGGACTCAAACAGAGGAAGATGTTGATCCCATCATCCTTTGATGTCCAATGGGAATTCCCTCAAAATGTCATCAAGTGTTTGAATAGTAAGCTCCATTGGCCATCCATTTGAGAATGATAAGCCATACTGATGTTCATCTCAGCATTCAAAGTGTGTTTGACACTCTTCCAAAACATAGAGGTGAATATTGGATCTCGATTGGAAACAATCGAAAGTGGTACTCCAGGAAACCTTACCACTTATCTGATTTATATTCATTCCACTTGATCTAATTATAAATCCTCTCTAATTGCAATGAAGTGTGCATTCTTTGTAAGATGATCCATAACAACCCATACAACATTGTTTCCTTTAGATGTCTTCGGAAGTCTGGTGACAAAGTCCATGGTGATGTTGCCCCATTTCTATTTGGTATGGTTAATGGTTACATCATCAACTAGGACAATTTCCTATCGGTCTTCACCTTCTGACATACCAGGAACATTGATGTATACTCAAAGACCTCCTTTTTAATGTTATCTCATGAACAATGCTCTAAAATATTTCAATACATCTTTTTTGTTTCCAGGGTGAATGGAGAAATCTGATCTATTTGTATCATCAAAAAGTTAATTCTTTAACTCTGATTTGAGGTAACACATAGTCCTTCCCAAAATCTGAAAATTCCTTCTTCATAAACATTGAACTCTAATTATTTCCCTTTTATGATAGTTTCTACATTCTTTTGAATTTCAACATCATCTTTTGAGAACCCTTTAAAATTTCCAAAATAGACGGTTGAGAAATTATTTCTGAAAGGATTGATTAAGTTCCCCTATTCATTATTCCAATGTTCATCATCATCAAATATAAGAAGATTTTATCCTTTTTAATTCAAATCAATGATAGAATCACCAGGTAATTTGAACTTAGAGCATCGTCCACATTGTTAACTTTCCCAGGGTGGTAATGGATTGAGTAGTCATAGTCTTCGATCACCTCTATCCATCTTCATTGGCACATGTTCAACTCTTTTTGTGTGAATATATACTTGTGGCTTTTATGATCTGTGTATATTTAAAAATTCTCCCCAAAGAGGTAATGTCTCCAAATTTTTAAAGTGAAAATTACTACATCCAACTCCAGATCTTGTGTTGGATATTGTTTCTCATGAACATTCAATTTCCTTGAAGTAATAAACAACCTAGGCCCTTATTTGAAGCATTACTAGATACCATTAAAAGTAATCCACTTGTGGGAAGTGTCAGAACATGCATAGTGATAAGTTTACTTTTTTAACTCCAAGAAGCTATCTTCACATTCATCACTCCATGAAAACATGACACCCATAAGAGTTAGCTTGGTAAGTGGGTTTGACAATCATGAGAATTTTCTCACAATTCGGTGATAATATCTAGATAACCCCTGAATGCTATAGATATCTGTCACTGATGTTTGCCTCTGCCATCCATCCACCTAAAATTTCTTGGAGGTATCCACAGATATCATGTTTTTTGTGATGTCATAACCTAATAAGGAGACTTACTTTAACCTGAACTCACATTTGTTATACTTTTCATCAAGCTTATCCTTTCTCAAGGTCACTAGTACTATGCTTAGATGATCTCCCTGATACTCTTTGGTTTTAGATTAGATTATAATATTATCTATGAAGACTACCAAATATTGGTCGAGGTAATCTCTAAATACTCTATTCCACAAGTCTATGAAGATTATTGGAGCATTAGTGAGTCTGAAATGCATTAATATGAATTCATAGTGCATGTAACTTTTACGAAAAGAAGTCTTGGGGATATCCTCCTTCTTCACCCATGCATGTTAATATCCTGACCGCAGATCCATCTTGGAAAAGTTTTATTCTCCATGTAGATTATTGAACAAGTCATCACTTCGAGCTAGAGGATACTTGTTCTTTATCATGATTTTTTTGAGCTAGTGATAAAAAATGAAAAGACACATTGACTCATCCAACAACATGACAAAGAGGACTCGTGCACCACATGGTGAAACACTTGGGCATATAAACCCTTTATCTATATTCTCATGTAATTTCTTCTTTATCTCCTCAAGCTCCAAAACAGCTGTTCTATATAGATCCTCTTATTTTGGCAACACCCAGGTATAAGATTAATCGATAATTCAAAATCTCTTCTAGGAGGAAGGACAAACAATTATATGGGAAACAATTAACTGAATTTTCTAAAAATAGGCATGTCTTTAAGGATGTTTTCTTAGTTAGAATCAATCATCTGAGCAAGATACACATGATCATAGGGCAGCAATATCCATGCTTGAGATGATGATGTTAAGAAGATTTATCCTCCTCCATGTACTTGTACAGAATTGGGGGTTGATTCACCATATAGAGAGTGATTTCCCTCTAATGGAATTGTATGTTGGCTCTATATAGGGAAATCCAATCCTTCCCAATAATTTCCTAAAATTCCACCAAGGGTGTATGACAGGGTTCGATGAGAAGTTTAATCCAAAAATTTTGATAGGGGAGGAGTTATATTCATGGGACGTAATGATTACACCATTTTCCATTCTCACTGAAATCTCTACTTTCATGATTTGTGGTGGTGTTGGGACTCTTATACTTTTCATTCGGGATACAAAAGAATGTGTAGAACCAAAATAAAAAAGCATGTTCTCTATTATTAAATTAATAACTAGAGTACCTCTCCCAAATTTATTGTATGTATTCTCTTTGGTGATAGTGATGGAAAACTCTTACCCTTGCTGCCATAGATGTTGTTGGTTGCCTCCGAAAACCCTTGGATTAAGGAACTGGTTTGAAAAGTGCCTTGTTTATGTACATTCGAAGCAATGAACAATGCTTGAGGGTTGATTGGAGAGTTCCTCTCCTATGTCACAACAATGGGGTTTTTGTGTCTGTTGTTAATGGATAGGTTCCCTTCTCTTCCACACATAAAGTATTTCCTTCTCCCCTTCAGGAAAATTTTCAGGGATCATCTTTCTGCACCTTTGGAATGTGGGGTGATGGAATTTTTTAGCACTATTGGATTTATCCATCGGACTACCAGAGTGAAAGTACAATTTCTACTTCTTATCCCCACGATACCCATAATATTCGTCGATATCCATTTCGACTTTGAGGGTACATCAAACAATTTCCTCATATCTATCGAAGTCATGATTCACTAAGGAGTTCTATAGGGTAGGTTTTATCCCGCTAAAGAATAGGTTAATATTGCATTTGGGGGTAACGAAAAAGACAAAGGCATACTTTTCAAGACTTTATAAGTTTTCCCCATACACTATGATGTATTTTTCATCTTTTTTTCTTAAGGTAATGGATGTCCCCTTCCATCATAGGTCTTAGTGTTCGAGGAAATGTTTTATCAAAAAACATTTTCTGGAAATCCTTCCATTCAAATGCCTTAATCTCTTCCTCAGGCGTACTATTTTTGAAAAATTTCCACCATTGATCAGCTTCAACCTCTATACGATTAAAATCCAGAAGAACCTTCTCTTGTTCAGAACATTGAAGGATAAATAAAATCTTTACAATAGAGTTGGTCCATTGTTCGCTGATTGAGGTATCAAATGATCCATTAAAAGTAGGAGGCCTTTGTCTAATGAAGTTATTGATTTCATATTTTTCTTTCATAGGGTGGGGGGGGGGGTTATGTTCATATTGAAACATGTTTCTTTTCAGAACATGAGTTAACTAAGAGACAATCATGAAAATGTTTATGATTCCCGCTCCCATCGGATTGGGCATCTCATTCGAAAAATCATCACATTGATTTTCGCATCGGTTGTTAGCCCGAGTCCTCATATTACCCACCATTAGCTAGAATAAAAGGAAATTTATGGGTAACACATCATGGGGAATCCAAATACTAAAAGGGGAAACTAATAAATTACATTTATTTCAATAACACATTAATTTATAGGCTTTAACCTATTTTATCCATGAACTACATCCCAATATTCATTCTTAGGGGAAATTTATTATTCCTATTAATAATGGTTTATACAATGATTATAAATTTACCAAATCATATCCCCAAGAAGTGTCATAACCAAGAGTGCATCTAGGCCTGTTTGTGTGCACCAGTTCCTGTTTGAGTCTATCACAATGAAGTGTTTTTGGGTTTTACCCGTAGATATATATGTTCCAAATCCACCTCTACTTGTTTGTGTCCGGATATTGATGTATTTTCTTGATAAAACTCAAACTATATATTCCCCAAAGTTTAGTGACGTTTTTATTATACTTAGTCTTGTCCATAAGGCTTTCACTAGTGTTTTCTAATTTTAATTCCAAAATTAACTAAACCTATCCTCTAATACAAACTATAACAACCCTACCCTTTATTATACACATAAACATGATTTATTACATAAATATCCACTTAAGTCAACTCAAATGATCTATAGGTCTAGTGTCATGGAAAATTAGGAATATTACATGACAATTGAAGATAGAAAATACTACATCTTTATTGAAAACATCTTTTACATGACCACTACATTTCATCGTACTTTTCATTAAATGGCATAACCTGAGAACATACATAATAAAGGGAGTGCTATAAATCCTAGTAAGAGAGTAAAAAGGCATAAAATGAAGAATATAGTAAATTTTAGGAAATTGGAATATCATTGGGTTACAATAGAAACATGAACATAAAGGCATAATATAACAATATTATCATAACAAGGAAGTACAGAAACAATATTTAACATTATATTAGCATTATCTAATTATCATTGCACTTGAAGAAAGAGTAAAACCTCATTACACATGAATAAGCATGAGTAAACCCTAATTTAACTTGAATTATTATGAGTAAACCCTCACATCACTTAATGTTTCATGATACAAATCATTACCGAATGCATTGGAGCGCTATAGCGAACATCCTTTATAAACATTTCATTTCAGGCATAAGTGTGCCACATGGATCATATAACATGGAATCATTCAGCATCATCATTTATTACATGAGAAAGTAATGTGTAATGTATACATGATACTCTATAATCAATATTTATATGTTAAATGTGAATAATGTTGATAGAGAAATGGGTATGGTATTCACTTACATAATGATTTTGGCATGTGAGACTTTGGTAGCATAACGATGTCAAATAGAAAATGTAAAATTTGTTGAAGGGAGAGAATGGTGTCTCTCATAATTTATACATGAAATCTACTATAAGGGGGTCATATAACATAATATCCCAACATATTTAAAGGAATTTAGATGCATAATATAAAATAATTTTTTTAATGTAATTAAGAAGAGAGAAATTTTTTATGGAATTTCTACATGGTAATGGGTGTACATGGGAGGCATTAATGAGATAGAAAGAGGTATCTCATAATAAAAAGATAAGGAGGAAAGTATGGGGGAGGAGTGAAATAATACCCCAACATATTTAATTTAATATAAAGGGGTATAACAACATAATGATATTTGGACAAAATGAGAAAGGAAGAAATCCCTTACTTGGAAGTGTGATCCCAAAGGCCTGAAAGAGGCTTGAGAGAGGATTATTTGGAGCTTTGGGAGCCTTGGGAGAATTACTGAGAGATGAGGACAGAGGTTTTCCAAGATCCAAATGGGTTGTGTGAAGAGGAATGTGATATTGAGTGGGTTTATAAAGTAGATGAGACAGAATTATTTATTATTTAGGTTTTGGACACTACACATTAAACTAATAAAAACCACATGGCATACCATGGTTTTTTCCCATGGTTTTTTACAAAGTGGAGTTGGAAAAAATATTTTATATGTCCAATGGCCGAAATTATTAAAATATTAGGCTTGCTTATGCAGAGCTGAGTCACACTCTCATGGAAAAAACGTTAAAAGGTTAAAATATTTTATAATTCTTAGAGGGTTCACAAATACACCATAAAATTCCTAAAATAAATATAAAATAACATTATTTTAAAATAATGAAAATATTTTCCGAAAATACCTTTTATAGTATTTTATTACAAAACTATTGGGTCATTATGATGTCATAAAAGACATTATATATTAAAATGGTATTTAATATTTTCCAAAACATTTGACTGTCTCCTAAAATTATGAAACATTAACCATCGGATAATTTTGAAATCCTGAAACAAAATATGATATTCCTTTTATATAAATAATTTTCTCTGTATGTGAATTTTACTCAAAAAATATAAACTGACATTTATCGAAAATTCAGTGGTTTCGAAAAAGTCATTTTCAAACATTAATATAAATTACAATTGTATCCATAATAAAATAATATGATCATCTGTATTTCATAAAAATAAATTTAGAAATAATATTTTACTAAAATATTATTTAATTCAAAAATCCATTAATTCCTCAAAATAGATTTCTTAACTGAATATTATCTAAAAATATTATTTTTGTTTTAAAAACCATTTACAAAGTAACAATAATGAAATGAATGTATATTATTTATACAAAAAATAAAGCACATAATCATAGTTTCAGGGTCTAATTTCATAACACATTATAACACCCGCATAACACTTAAGGGTAATGTGTGCGATGGTGATAGACTCTTGGGGCGTCTTAGACAACTTTTCTCGGGTGGTAATTTATATGATCTTTCACTTCTCATGTAGAAAATTTATTTCAAGATAAACGTGTTGAATCATGACATGGGATTGGTCAAGAGTTAAGCCCAATGACACTACCTCCTTTCTAATCTCGAAAAAATAGGATTCTTATGGATCAATTCTACTGGATGAGGCCATCACATTGTTTTTTCTGAGAAAATTGGATTTGTTAAATCCCTAAATTTATAATAAACATGTAGTCATTTTTTAATGGATATATTATAAATGGTAAGAATTCATAACTGTATTTTAAAATCTAAAAACATAAAAACAGGGAATTTCATATGTTTTATATAATCATTTTACAAAATAAGGCATCTAGTTGGATCAAGAGGAATTTTCATTAATAAATGCTGGGGTCTTTACAAAACATTATATAGAAATGAATTTATATAAATCATTTAGCATGAGTAAAATAATTCTATGATCACTAGAATATATAATCAGAAACATTCACACCATGAACCATCATCATATTCCATGAAGTACCTTAGTTTCTATCTACAGAATCCCCACACATCTCAAATTAGTTATCACATCTAAAAATGGGTGCACATGTCCCTCATGATCTGGCCGAATAGGACACATCAACTTCCCATAGTGGATAATAACGCCAAACTAGGTTTTTGACATAGTTTTCTCCTATAATCTATTTCTAGGGGATCATTATCATATCAATATTATCTAAAATAACCAACTAACTACACAAGATCGAATGTGATCTCTGAATTAATTAATAATTGGAGACATGTATTATACTAAATCATCCATCATTTAAAATAAATTTCCTATTTTTTTGTTTCAATATTCCAATTAAATTTCAAAAAAACAGGGTTTTCAATATTTCATACCATAAAAAAACAAATCACAGGTTTCATCATTTCAATTCAATTTATTTTTTTAAAATGACTTTCAAATAATTTCATAAATCCCATTATTTTTTCAAATTTATCCCCAATTCCAATTCAGTTAGAGTTGGGTTTTTTCAAAAAATTCATTCCATATTAAATTTTAGTTGAAAATAATATAAAATGGCAGGTTGATAAATCAATTGAAATATATTTTTTGAAAACACGACATTCAATGTTTCAATTAGATAGAAAGTCTCAAACTAAACAACCTACCTTTAATCACAAAATAAAATGATCAACAACCACAATGATAATTACAAGGATAGCTGAATGAAGATAAGATCTATGAATCATATCTTGAATCATGATCTAACAATAAAAGGATTAGATCCATAAAAATAGAGTTTATATCCATAAAAATATTGTGGTATAATATTCCATACATATGAAAGGAAGTGAGACCAGAAGAAACTACATTAAAGGAGATCCACTTACCAAGAAAAGATTGATCGAGATCAACACTGATTACATCTTCCAAGGAAACGGTTTTTAAGAGTCTAAACAACTTATTAAGAGACATTACTTTCCATGAAAAAATATTAGGACTGACTGGGGAGATTAGGTACTTAAAAAGAGGGGTTCAGTATTTGAAAATAAATTTTCTGAGCATCTTAAACTTTCACACACGGTTAGCTAGAGGGAGTGCGTGGTTAGGGGGAGTTGTGCTCCTTCCATGCCCACTATTATTTTTGCAACATGGTTTTTTTGTAGCATATTTGGGAATCCATTCACCAACCATGCATTCACCTCTATCAGTGGGATTTATTATTTTCACTGAGGGGGAATGGTTTTGTCAGACCATGCGCCAACCATTCACAACCCAAAAGTCCCCTAGAAATATCCAAATTTTACCTAAACCATCCGAAACAAGAACCATCAAAAATATATAAAACATTGGTCAAGCAGTACCTAAAAAAATATAATGGGTTGTTATAACCTCCCCAACATAAAAAAATTATCTCTCTTTAAATCCTATCAAGTGGTTTCCATATCAGTGAGAAGATTCCAATACTCTCTCATCGTAACCTCACTATCCAAAGTCTCATGAGAATCAGAACTATTCTTCCATAGAACACAAACCAAGGAAATCAACATCTCATGATGTAACTTTGTCTCAGAATCAATAATCCTGATTGGATTCTCAATCATAGTTAAATAGGTTGAACATCAAGGTCCTCTAAATTCATGAAATGAGATGGGTTAAAAAATACTTATGAATCTAGGATACAAGGAACATATTATGTATTGATATCAGCTATGGTGTATATTCTAAATAACTAGGCACATTACCGACCTGATAAATGACCACAAAATTTCGCACAAAATGAGGAGAAGGCTTTGGTTTCCTCCTAATATATTAGTTCCCCAACCACTATGAAACTCTGAAGAACACCTGGTCAACAATAGAAAACTAAAATGATCTATGATGATGATTAGAATAGGATTTGTACCATCTCCATGTTTCCAAAATTCTTTAAGAAATCAACTAAATATTTTTCAGTTTCTGTTAAACAAAAATCGGTTGAATGAAGAATGTTTTTTCAATCTGTAACAATCACAAAATATATTTACAAAACCATAAATAGAAAGCCTAAAATGTTTCATTCCGATTGCATATTGGGAAATATTATCATAAGCAAAATCATACAATCCCAAATTGTCATTCAAAGATCTACCAAGGTCAAGAACACATGTAAGTAGCATATCCTCAAGAATATGATAATCTCTCTTTTTCTGATCATCCTTCTATAGATGGTATACCATAATCAAATGAACATGGGTACCCATTTATTTCAAAATCCCTTGTAGAAAATGAGAGGTAAACATGGATCCCTATTTGAGAGTATAGCAGATAGAAAACATTATAATCAAAAAAATATCGTTCACATAGAGAGTTCCCAACTCATCAACTTTGGTTTTATCATGAATGAGTATAAATTGAGATGATTATTAAATAAATTGATCAAAACCCAAAACATTTTTATTCATTATAGATGCATAAAAAAACTAGTAGAAATTCCATAGAGATCTCATCCCACTTCTATGTCAGAACTAGAAGTGGTTGAAGAAAATATGAATGTCTATAGAGGTTAACCTTAACTAGCTAATATGTATAATAGTGTAAAAAAAATCTAGATTTGTACCATCTCATTCTAGGGCCCCAATTTTTTTTCCGAATGTGGTAAAAACATATTCATTGTTACAAGGATTATTTTCCATTAAAATTAAGAAAATACCTCAGTACAGATTATCTCACATACAAATATGCAACACACCAATTCTAAAATTATAGAATACCCTCATAAGAGAAGGACCAATCACAAATAGTCTCCCCAACGAAATGAGAGTTCCTAATGTCACAAAATTCATCATCAAACTACTATTCATTAAGAATATTATCAATAAGTGAATAGTTAATATAATGTTTTTCCAAGACAACCTGAACTTCTTCCAGAAAAAATCCTAAATGAAATTGTATTGAATGAACCATAAAGTTACATTATTCTAATGATTCTTTCACAGCATGGGTCAAAAGTTTCTAGTTCAATGAATCAAAATTTACATTTCCATTCCACAGAGTACATGAAATAACTAAATTAAAATATTATAGCTCATCAAACCAAAATTGATTCCAAAGATTCAAATATTGTTGATAAATGATATAACTCATGATATTCTAGTTATAATACATGGTAATCTTTTCTATGAAAAGTTAGTACCGCCTACATTTTAGAACATGTATCATAGTTATGATTTGATGTTCATTAGTCTAATAGTTATTTGTGTGTGGATTAAGCTTTCAAGAACCATATGATACCATGTGATCACCCAACATAAGAACACAACCTAAACCCAAATCTCATTCATCGTAAAAGACCGTGTAGCCCCACCTAGCCACAATATGTTTCAACATAGACACATATAAAAAAATATAATTCACATCATCAAAAGAACTTTTAAATTTATCATTTCACAAAAACATTTATCCCTTTTGATTGACAGAGGTCATCAAAGAATCTATCTATAAGAAATACATTACTAATAATCTATAATCCTCTACTAAACCTAATAATATTTCAGTATTGAAAATTTTATATGGTTGTTCCCAGGCCAGAATAGACATCACATTTTCATCAAAAAGGAGATACCCTATTTCAAGTCCATGTTTTCGGGAAAATTAATTCCAAATAACTTTTTTTATTCTTTTCATAGAGTCAGTGATTTATTGGTATTTATTTAACTCCTCTCAGATGATGTGAAAGATCCATCTCAGACTAAGTGTAAGCCATGGAATCATCCACTAAAATCCTCATAAATGTATCAAGATAATCATTGAATATCCTATTAGTCAAATCCATAAATACTGTAGGAACATTTGTATACCCAATGGTATGATATGATACTCATAATAAACATACATAATCTTGAAGCCAGTTTTTGGAATGTTAGATTCGTTAATTCTCAACTAGTTAAAATCATATCGAAGGTCAATCATAAAGAACCGCATCACCCCTTTATGTTGGTCTAATAAATCATCAGTACTTGGAAATAGATACTTTTTATTTATTTTAACTCAATTGACTTTCTAGTAATCATTATAGTGTTGAATTGTTTCATAAAATTTCCATGAAAAGAGAAACATAACTGCAAATGGTGGAATAATCAGCCGTATGAATCATTTTTCCAAAATATCATCCAATTGAGCCTTAAAATCTTTCATTTCATTGGGTTCCATATAATAAGAACGTATATATTCTAGATTATTACTAGGCATAAATTCAGTATAAAACTCTATCCCGATTACCAGTGGAAGACTAAAGAAATTAGAAGGAATCACATTGGGAAACATAATTAAAACATTAGGGTGATCATCAATTAAACAATCTTTCCCAAAATAAAAAGAAAAAACTGATATCACTTTCTCCAACTCTAGATAAAAAGATTCACCTCTTATCAAACTCAGGTTCTATCCTGACTGAAAGATATGGAACACCCCATCATGTGTAGTAAAAGAAAAATTCTACAAATAGTACTAAATTTTGTCCTTATTAAAATTGAATCAATATATATTAAAAATTAAATCAACATATTTCATTTTGAGAACCCAAAAACACCATAAAAGTTAAATCTAAGATAAAGTGAAATCACAAGTAGTATAATAGAATCCGTTCTCTATCTTCAATATAAGGGACATATTAATATCCATTATATAAGACAAAATATCCTTAGGATTATTTTGATAGTCCACAATTCAAGTCTATATAAAAGACTGAGATGCACCAGTATGAAATAAAGTAGTAACTAAAGATGATGATATGTCATGGTACCTTTCAAGATTTTTGTAACCATCTTCATATCCACTAGAGACACTTCCACTGGATGAAGAAGCATAATTCATGATTACTTTAGTTAGAACCAATTTTCTCATGAAGAATGTGATTCCACCATCATAATTTTAGGTGATGATGAGCCAGTGTCACTACATGGGTTAGAAAATTTATAACCAAATTTCTACAAGTGAATTGTTCGCCTGCAAGAACATTAGAACTTTGGCACTTCTATGAAATCCTATTTTGAATTCCTAACCATTCCACATTTAAATAAAGTAAATTGGAATCTAATAAGAACTATAGGGGGTTTGGAAAAACGTTTCATTCAAGATCCATCATGAGATTCATCATTATTTTAATTTTCATTAGTGAAACTCAAAGAACCAACTCTAAGAGAAAAAGGAACTCCAGTCAACCCTAACTTACAAGCTAGGTCAAGATCAACCATAAATGCCTTATCTAGAATAATAAAAAATATGAAGAGAGATTAAATAATAATACTTATGAATGGATATCATGTCATAAAATAATCTCAATCCATAAAATATTTTTTTAATTCAATACAATATTTCCTATAAACTGCATAAGCTATGAAAAGTAGTTAACAATGTTTGAAAAACCCTATAGCTTTATCCATCAATATAGATTATAGACATAAAATATCAGTGTGAATAAATCTAAATTCATTCCACTTTAAAACAAAATTCTTCTTCTCGGTTACCATCAAATACCACAATCTCGTACTAGGACCTTATTTTTTAAAGGTGTATCATTTCACTTGTATCGAATCATGAATTTCCATGAAATCAAATAGAATCTCTGTCATTATCAAATATTCCACATCTTATTATGGATCGTTAGAGCCATGGAATGATATTGGATTCTGGTGAAGGAATACTTAAGAATATTTTTTATATTGATCCCTATAAAGATCAATAAATTGATCTAGAATGGGAATGAGTGACATTTCTTGTCATGGAGCTTAGATACAACACACAATAATCTCAAAAAGATTCGGTTCCATGAGAGGTTTCACTCATTGTAGTTCTCTAGCTACATGCTATTCAAGTTTATTAAAATGTCCTCTTAGAGGAATGATGCTACATAACCTAAAAACCTACACTAAATACATCACATGATTAATTATATAAGAAACTAAAACAAGGTAAATTATAATATTAATCATACTAGATAAAGTACGAAGATTTGGATTCCACTATATGCAAATAAAAATAATAGAAGAAAATTTAATTGGATCAAATTATTCATCAAGATTCATTTCCAAAAACACACATAGCGACATAAGGATCATTACGATTAGATCTGTTGAAGAACTCCCCTATAACTACATCCTTTGATTCGAAAAGACAAGCATAACCACACACTAACATCAATGAAAGGTTTAAATCCTCCCCTTGATACCATATTGTCACAACCCACAATAGATACCCCAGTACCCTAATACCCAAGCTGTCTCTCATACGGTCCGAATGTAATTCTTGATCCCCATGGGTTGGTGACTATCACCTAGAAGCATACATGAGAGAAGGGGGAATGAAATTTCCAGAAAACTATAAAGATAAAATATTATAAGGAAGAATCATCAATAATATAAATGGTCAAATACTAGAAACAAAATAGGTATATCAAACAAAAAATAACTAAATTCTAAAATTACTCAACATATAATAAGGAAAAACTCATATATCCCATTTAATAAGTTGATCACATCTTTATCGGTCAGCTATGATGGTCACTCAAAGCCCAAAGGATCAAGAACATCCACCACCTCTAAATAACGCTTTCCCTTTACATAAAACTAGCATAAGAAAGTATAAAAATTATCAATGGAAAAGTTAGTGTGTGAGCTTTTAATTCTTGTAGGGTCATACCAAGTGTCCCATAATATATTCCATCATAATAGACCAAATCATGTTTTTAACTTTGAAAAATAACGGGCATGGCATGACATATCATTTTAATATATAAAAAAATCATGCATTATTTTAAAAGGAAGGAAATAATTTGATGAATTTATTAAAAACAATTTCATATAAAAACATTTATATAAAACAATTTGAATTGGAATAAATTACTATAATAAATGGAATATATAATCAAAAAATACCAAAGAAGAACCATGACCTTATTCATTGAAGAACATTTTATTCTTGATATAGATTCCTATAACATATAAAATCAGTGTTCATGGATAAACATATTTTCACATATCCCTCAGGCTCATTCCAAATAGGAATATTCACCTTCCCATTGGGGATAATCAAGCTGAACTAGGTTTTTGTTAGAGTTTTCGTCATCAACCCATTTCTAAGAGACCAGCATCCCAGCGTGCTTATCCAAAATGACCCCCTAACTACCTAGGATCCCATTTTCTCAAAAAATCAATTAATAATGGAGAAATCACCTCATTTCAAGTGAATCATTATTTAAATTTTTTTCTTCTTAATTTTCATTTCAAATATGACAATTAAATTTGAAAACCAATACATGAGTTTTTCATTAATTCATGCATTTTAAATACAAAACCAATCATTGGTTAACATCATTTCAATTGAATCCAATTTTCTTAACAATGTTGTTAAATTGTTTCATCAAATCAATTATTTTCGACATTCATCCCCCAATTCTAATTCTATTAAAATTGGTGTTATTCTCAATATCCTTACCACATTAATTTCTGATTTCAAATCATATCAAAATAGGGAATCATAAATCAATTGAAATATTTTCTAAACAAATAAGGAAACTCAACACCTCAATTACATGGTATGTCTTAAATATAACTACTTTACATTAATCACTAAATTAAAAAATCAATACCCATAATGAGATCACTAATAATAGATGAAGGAGAATAACGTATATGAATAATATCATGAATCAAGATCTGACAAGAAAAGGATTAGATCCATTGATAGAGGGTCAGTATTGTTAAAAAATGATGATCTAATAGTCTCTAAGGAGGATAAGAATAGTGACCAGAAGAATGTAAACAAGTGGATATCCACTTATCTAGAGAATATTAATCAAGATCAATGCCGATTTAATCTACCAAGGAAAGGGTTTTCTGGAGTCAAAACCACTTCTTGAGAGACTCCAAAACACTATAAAATGTATTAGGGTCATGTAGGGTAATTTGGTACTTAAAATAGGGGGTTTTGGATTTTAGGATAATTTTTTGGTACTTTTTAATCCTACATACATGGTTAGTTGGAGGGGATATATGGTTAGGGGAAATAGCGAGCCACATGTTCACTGCTACTCTGTTGGGCCGATGGTTTCCCCTAGGTGGGCACAAATTTTGGAAAATCATCCACCAACCCTGAATTCGCCTCTTTCTAGGGGGTACATGGTTAGTACTAGGGGGTAAAGGTTTTATCCAAAAAATCACCAACCATGAACATCCCAAAAGCCTCTAAAATTCTTCAAATTTCACCCCAAAATCCCTAAAAACCCCAAACATAAAGACATCAGACTATGATCATGTAGTACACGAAGAGAGTAAATGACAAATTACATCATATATTATATGGAAATAATTATTTATATTCGATGAATTCCAAAAAAATAAAATAAAAAATATTTTCTTAACATAATAGAGTTTTTGTATCTTAAAATGATATTCTAAAATTAATATAATATTTAGTTAATTTCACTTCACACTGTAAATTTTTTTAGAAAAATTAGTAAATTTTTTTTGGAAAAAGTTACATTAGTTACTAAAAAAAGGGATTTCAATTTATCCCAAATTTATTAAGGTACATTTATTAATATATAATTAAATATTATTTTAGATACTTGTATATTTTATGAAAAAAAATTGATGGAATGTTGTCTAGGAATAATTATTATGTGCATTTAATTATTATAATTCAAAAACCTTAGTTATTAATATCATGACATAACATGATATAAAGTTAAAGGCTTTGAATATTCCCAAGGAAAAATATATGATTACTATGTCTCACCATTATTCAATCCATCTGAATTGATATATCTTACTATCTAAAAATTTTAGTGGGAAGGTTCTATCATATTGTCACAATTATATGTCGTTTGAATTACATATAATATGCATTAAGTTAAAAATACCATTGAATGTAAAGAAAACATAAGGATAATATTCCATTTTAGCATATATTATATATTTAATATGTTATTATTTGGGGTTTTTTAAAATATAATTAATTTGTTTAGTAATATAAAATGTATCGTGTAATATAAAATGGAAATATCCAATTAACCATTATTATACATTGGATGAATAATTATGTATATTGATTTACATTTCATGGAGTTTAATGATAACTAGCCTCTCAATGTATAAATTTGAGTTATACTAAATGGATGTTCATTGTGAATTATTATAGGTAGAGACAAAATTTCAGGGTAATCTTGAGTTCGATTCTATTATATGGATAAAAAATATTTATATGAAAGAACAAATATTATGTTTTCCATATTTCCCATAAGTATACCACATGAATTGTTATACAATATGAATATGGTATAAATGTATTATATTTTTCACATTTGGAGTCCCTACACCTGAGGTTTGTGAGATACCATGTAAGGGAACCGTTATACTATCACACCTTTCTTACGAAATTCGTGTGTCATAGTTTTTTAGAGGGTGGTTGGGTATGTTTTTGATTATGTCTCCAGTGGTAGATTAAACAAGATGTTATTTTTACTATCATATAATGAAAATTACATATATTCCATCAATTTAAATAGAATTATGAAATTTAGGCCCATATATATAAGATATATATGATGTGCTTATGTACATATATGTTATAAATGTGATGTTCTCATCTACTAGATGAATGACATATGATGCCTTCATTGATTTGGTTATTTAATACTCACAGAGTTGACAAAGTTTGAGGATGATATATCATATTATCATAAAACATATCCAATGTTAACTTATTGTCCTGTAAACATTGAACAAATGATAATACAAGGTAAAATGTGGTACAACAGGTGAATAATATGGAGGTCACAATTATAGAGATAAATGTTTTTATTGGGATCATGTCACATCCCTCTATAGATTTAATGAAATTGAGGCTAGAATAAAGCTCTATCATTTTATAAATTTATTTATCCATTTATTTATATTTACTTCAATTCTAAAAATGACAATGTTTTCATACATAGAAGTTGACCAAATGGGGATCGATTTTGACTCAGGGAGATTCTCTAAGAATGTTTTAGATTTTGTTTAAAAAGTTTATTAGAAGTGGTTTTAAAAATTTATGGTATATGATGTAGTATAATTTCATGTTAATTATATCTTTCCAATTTTTTTTAAGATATAAAAAATATTATTGTATACGATTTCAAAAGTTATTTTTTATGATTTTATCATTGTAAAAGTGGGTACCCTTGGCCCAAAATGATTAGTATTGTTTAATTAACTTATCACATATGAAAAGGGTAGTGAAATATTTTACCTTAATATAATAGTGTTACTAATTTCTCATCAGTATTTACTAGAAAATTATTCTTGGATTAGTTGACATATTAAGAGGGTATAATAGTTCTCATCTATAATGAGAACCTCAAGAAACCATGATTGTAATTTTAAAAGTTTATCACATATTCTATATACATAATACTGATAAGGATTAGATGATTCATGATTATAAACTGTTGGGTGCTCATAATAATTTACACTTCCACTCGTGATCTTCACAATTAGTGATATGGAGTAGAGGGTATCATGAGGACTAAATAGTCAATAGGAACACTGCATTTTTTTATGTCATTTGATATTCCTATTTATGATAATGTGTGTAGGTCTCCAAACATGAGATCAATATAAATGTGTATAATTTGGTTTTATAAATTTATGAAAGATGAAATCCATGAAATTCATGGATGTGGAAAGGTACCTTACATATAGTGCATTATTGGTGGTATGAGAATGATTAAATGATCAAGACCATATATTTCCCTTCCAAAAGGAAGAATATACTATAGAATAATTGACTAGGATAATGTTCCTTTAATAAATTATTATCCTTGGTATAAGAACTAATTTATATCCATTAAATTCAATATATATAAATAAATAATTAACTATGATGTTTCATATTAGGAGTCATTTTTTGAGATATCATGAGGCAACGAGATTTAATTACATGGTACAATCCCATAAGAGGTAGCCATTTTTATTCCCTATCCTTATTACTTTAGATTAAATGATGTTTTTATATACTCCAGATTTGGTATGTAAATATGAATCACTAATTTTGAGATAATTTCATAGAGTGTCACACATAGTGTATCTATAAGTTCATCTAATTCAGTTAAATTTTTGTTTTGGACTATGTGGGGCCTATATGTAGGGGTCATTGAACATCTATGTGTGAATTATTGAAAGTAAATTTAATTAAATTATGTGATAAATGTTAAGAATAATAATAATTGAATTTATTTATCAAAGTATTCATGAGTTATTAATGTTAATACAATTGAATGTGGGGAATTTTTTTTTGAATGAATAATATTTAATCGAGTATGCGAATAAAATTTCAATGGGAAAATTAATGTTAGTCAATAATGTTTTAATCAATTAGAATTTTTTGATGCTAAAAGCATGTGATTAAAATTTTTGGTGGTAATGAAAATTTTATGTATTTCATTTATGCCTTGTATAGGTTAAATATTGGATTTTTAGTTTCTTGAATAGATTAAGTAACAATTTCAAAATTAAAACATAATATTTAAATGGTTTTATTCCATTTTATGGGGGTGAATATTTATGGAAAAATTTGGAACCACCCTCACCACTCCTACCATATCTCAAGTTCCTAGAGACATATTGGATAATTTCAAGGTGACTAGATAAAAAATAATTTAATTTTCAATCATTAATCCTTATTATTTGTCATAGTTATTCGAAAAGAATATTACATTCACTATACTTAGAAATAAAATTCATAGAACAAGGGACCGATGGGTTTTTTGAACGCATGTGTATGATCTAGACGGTTTTATTTTTGGAACCACTAAGCTGTGATAATTTATATATAAGATGTGTACACATGGATTATGTCATTCATATAAGGTACATGTTTTTTATACTAAAATTAGTATCATCATATTCATTCTGTAATTATGGTATTTCCAAAAAGAATCTGGTGTTTGGATTGATTTAGTGTAAAAAAAATTAATTTTACCTCTTCTAAAGAAACCATGACATACCTAATTCCCGTAATTATATATAAGAGTTTAACTAAATTTTAAGGTCTAAATTTTAGTTCAACATTTTAATGTATTATGTTTGAGGGAATAAATATGGTCCCAAATACCACTTATAAAACATCAAACTGAGGTCATTTGATTGAGATACAACCATTAAAGGATTGAAAATAGTTGGTTTAAAAAATTTAATCTATAACACACACACACACACATATATATCTATATGTCTGATTATGTATGTATTTATGTATGTATGTATACGAAAGAAGATAAATAATTTAGTTACCACTATGGGAGAGGTTCCAATTGTTTATCTACTAGATGTGGTCATAGGGAGGAAGGGGATTATGATCGGGGGACTGCACAAACATTCTTGGGTGTTAAAAAATAATAAAAAATGAGTATACAAAATACATTTGTCACTAAATTCTTTAAGAAATTTCACCCTTTAATTGTGTGTGTAGGGGGGGGGGGTGATATGATACTGATAGATCTCATAACACAAAAGTTCTAGGTATTATAAAATAATAAAAATGAAACCATTTTTTTAATTACCATCTCACATAAGTGATTGGTGATGGACTTATGATTCCCTAGGTGATTTCCATCTATACCCTTGTTCCCTCTATGAGGCACACCCTTACCATTACCCAAGCATAGTTGGGTCAGTTCATGGCCGAATGTCTATTTTGATCTAGGCCTAGATAGGATCTAGAACCCCTATACGATATTTTAATGTAACAACCAAATAATTTATGATATATTTATCTATAATTATTTTTAATTTTCTGATAACATTATTATATGAAACATTGAGTTTAAAGGAACCTTGATATACTATTGAATTATAATTACTTAATATAATAGTTATTATATATCCGTTTGATTCTCAGGTATAAATAAGATTAAATAGATTGTAAAAATGTAATGTTTATATGTTTATAAAAATAATTCATTATTTTTAATTGGTTAAAAAAGAAAATAATTTAATTTAATAGATAAATTTAGATGTTTTTTTTAAATTATGGAAAATGTGTTTTAATTTCAAGAAATAAAATTGATCAATATTTTTGAATTATTTTAATGAAATGTACAGATTATATATTAAAAAAATATTTTGACATTCATTTTATAGTATTTACTATGAATAGAATAAAAGGAAACTTCATTTTATGCTTAAATATTCATTTTTCTTAGAATCTAGTATTCATTTTGTTTTATGCACTTATTTTAATATTAAATGATTCCACTTATAGAAATTGAATTTGATAAAATTTATTCCATATTTGGAATGAAAATGTTAAAATTTGGAAATGACACCACTTTCATTTTTTTATAATGGTTAGTAAGAATAAGAAAAAAAATCCATCGTTATGGTTAAAATGTGATTATATGGGGTTATTAAATGGAAACACCAATATATTAGGGAAATATTTCAACATAAAATTGAAAAATTCCATGTGTGTCCTCCCCCTCTCCTATATAATGAAACTACATCTCTTATCTTGTCCAAACATCAAGAAAATATTTTATCAAATAATAACATCTTAGATACTATCCTAACAGAAAAACAACAATCTATAGTTCATGTTTTAATCAAAATACCCTCCTTTCACAGCATAAGGTGAAATTGAAAGTAGGTTTCTCAATGATGCGGTATAAGCCTATGAAAATTACTTTCAATGTTATTTCTTATTCTAGAATATCTAAAACTCATGTATACAACATAAAATGAATACTATAGGATAATAAATATACTGATATGTTATTATGATGATGAAATTACCATTTTCTACATTCATTCTATTATATGAGAAATTAAAGTACAGCTTGAGGTACATATGGACTACCACCTCCACATTGCGATATGATTTATTTTCCATCACCTTCATTTTTGGATGGTTGTTTTAATGGATTTTATTTTTTTGTGTGATATTTATAAAATAACTACAAATTTTAATTATAATATCATATATACCTTCTTAACATTCAATCTTTTGTAAAACAATATTTTCTCTTGGTCATTCGTGAGGACTATCACCCCACGAAGCTATTTGATTCAATTTTAATTTATAATTTATGTTGGAGTTAATAAGTATTTATTAAATGATTATATATGATATTTTTCATATAAAAATGTATTTTTGATATTAATTATTATTTCCATTTAATTCCTTTTATCCATCAATTACTAGAAATATCATTAATGTGTGCATACAAAAAACCATCTTCATGAAGTGATCTAACTAATTTTTCATAACCAATTTGTATGAATAATTATTAATTTTTACATAATGAATAAATATGACTCTTATATCTTGATTAATATTATATATAGAACTAAATCATTACCACGGTGCAAGTACTAGAGCTATTGAACTGAAATATGCATAGAAAACTGAATATTTTTCCCTCAAATGTCTGTTTTAATGAAGAAATTATTAATAAACCAGAAATTATAAATTACATGGAAATGATAAATAATATTTTATATATTATTATGTTACTATAATATTTTGATAATACATATATAATTATTTTATTGTATATTTCAATGTTTATTAAGTTAAATGGGACTTGATAGAAGGGTTTATGTTGCAATCTTATTTTTTTGGGAAACTGTGTCCTAAACATCCATTGGGGAAATTTATATTTATCATCTCCTTTAAACCCCAAATTATTATCTTATACACTATTAATTCATTTATCTTTAGTGTATTAATATTATATTCATTCCTTTGTTTCTTAAACTGATCAAGATATTTTTTAAAAGAAAAGTCAACCTTATTTATTCCTTGATCGATAAATGTTTTCTCCGATGTCCATTATCAAAAAAATGGTTTTATAGAAGTATTTTATCGATAAATAAAATATTTCAAAAATTTATTTTTCATTAAATTATAATTTACTGATAAAAATTTAAGATAAATTCTTTTAAATAATTGTTTTCTATTTATGTCATTTTTGACATTTTTTAAAATTGTGAAAAGAATTTTCCCTTTTAACGTATAGTATATAAATAGATTTTTTCATCATTATGAAAAAAAATTATTGCAATATTTCATCCCAAGATTATTTTTTATTTTAAAATAAATCATTTTCTCCACAGTCATTGAAATTTTAGTTAAAATATTTTCAATGGAAAATAATATGATTCTAATGTCTTTAATGATTTGAATGTTCTTTTAAAGGTATTTTTAATTCATGTAACCATCATTTAATTATTATTATGCTTCACTAGGAATATAATCAAATGATACCTTCTAAATTATTTCTATATATGAATTTTGATGATGATAATTGAAGGATGCTTCTATGAAAATCATTTTTTCCCATGGCTAAATTTAGTTATAAAAAAACCGTTATAAAACATGTTTCTTTTTAACAAGTTATGCTCTGATTAAATTTTTATGAAACTCATATTATTTCCATGGGTTATGATTTGACTATTTGATTATATTATTATTGTTTTAAGATCTTTTCTCACAAAAACATATGGTTTTTCATTATTTAATGGGAGATCTTGTTTATCCCTAAAATTTATTGGTAAAATATGGATATATCTTGTGATAATAATGACTCGAATGGGGATTTTACCAATTAATGTAAGAGAATCTATCCACTATTATAGTATTGGGAGTAAAACATGGCTAATGAAATTATATAATAGGGGTCAACCCAATTATATAGGATTGTGTTAGAATTAATCTTTTATAAGAGAAAATGTTTTATATGTTTATGTGTATGGCCCAAATTTATGTCACATGCTTTTGATATATTTTCATAGATCAAGATTAATTAATGTATATTCTTCATAATTAAGACTTAATATATTTTATGACACAACATTTTCCATTATTTATTATTAATGATCTTTGAATTATTTCTCATGAATATCATAAGTTATGGTCATGTTCTCATACCCATATGCTTTTCTTGTTCTCAATTATGATAATTAATTGGTATCTATTATGTATTTTAACAAAAAAAATATATATATATTCTATTAATAAAACTAATATATTATAATTAATTCTTTATCATGAGCTCATAGAAACAATTTCACATTTTGTAATAACTTTTCACATCATCTAAAACTACAACGGGGAATAATATAGGGTCTATTTAATGATAATATCAAAATTTTATAAATTTTGGAGACTATAAAAATATTATGTAAAAAATTAATTTCCTGGTAAATATAGAAGTTTTGAATGAATTTTAATTTATTAAATAATCATATAAAACACTTTATAAATTAAAATATATTTTAATAAATCCTTTTGTAGTTTTTAAAACATTTAGAATGTTTACTATGTTATAAAAAGTATTATTTTTCATTGAATACATATTCTTATTTAAAATTTTATGTGATATTACTTAGAGAAATATTTTGATAAAATTAATTTCATTTTTGGACTCAATAAATCCAAAATATCTTAACATTAATTTTTTAGAATATTTTTAAAAGGTTGTTTTTAGTTAAAAAGTAATAATTGATTCTTTATGAGCATTGTGATTTTTTGTAATCATTACGATGTCATCATGATTAAAAAATTTATGAAAACTTTTATTCAATAAAACATTCTTATAATAAGTTTAAATAATAATTTAAAAATATTAATTTTAAATTATAAATTAATACTTTAAATTTGGGAAACAAAAATTATACTTTAGATGCAATAATTTTGTTTTTGGGAATAAATTGGGTTGGATGGAAGGTACATTTTTAATTAGGTATCATTTTAATATCCAACAACTATCTCCTAGTAAATAAAAATACATGAAATTTGTTGGAATTGATTCTACCAATAAGTGGCTGGATTATATAATAAAATAAAGTATATTTTAACCCATTAAACTACCCCTCGTCAAGTATAAATACCCTAAATACATCAAAAAATTCAACAAAAAATACATTGAGAATAATTTTTATCTAAATTTACCTCTTAAGTGTTTGTCCAAGGTGGTTCCAGGGTTATAAGGAGTCCCTCTCAAGATTTAAGAAGCATCATCCCAATGTAAGGGTTTCCTCAATCCTCCTTTTTCATTTTCACGTTCATTACATTTGTTTTATTATTATTTTAAATTTAATTTCATAAAATTAAATTATTATTTTTACATGTTATTGAACTATATGTGACATGTTTCAAAAGATTAATTATTTATTCCCACTCATTATATCCTTTTCTTAAGCTGTTAATTTTTCGAAATAAGGGATCATAACCCCTCATTTCCCATTACTTGGGTGGGCCTTATTAATTTAATATTGTTTCAGTGGAAAATATTATTATGAGTCAATTTCATAATTTTATTAAAAATTTATAAATAATGTATCATAATTACCTTCTATATGGTACCTTCAAAAGCTATTGTAATGACCACACTTCCCCATATCCATAAAACCACCCAAAAATGATAAATAAAAGTGAGTGTGGATTTCATAGTAATGATAATCTTGGAAGGATACTACTAGTGGATGTGGATTAGATCACATTTATCTTTGGATTATGTACCCAAAATATTTTAGTTGGTTATATCACCACCACCATTCTTGTGCGTGGTGAGTGCCCCCTTACTGCACACCTTGTTTGACACTCCTGTGGGATTTTCTTAGCATAATTCACATCCACTTTAAAAGTAATAATAATGGAACCGAATATGTGGATGAAAATTTATATTCAGTTGATAACCATATATGATGAATGTACCCTTCACCACTTCTTATTATCATTCATCAAATTGGATGACTAAAAATTTCATTATGGTCATTCTATAATTTTCAATGATTATTGATGGATATTAAAAAAATAGTCTCCTTAATCAATTAGATGGGTTTATTTTCAACCAAATTTATAACCAATTTTCATGTTTTATTTCACATTACATGATTTTCTTGTGATTTAAATTCCTTATACATTTCAATGTGCCTATCTACATATATTATAATTGAAATATGATCTCTTTAGAGACTGATCCATCACTACCTTCGCATTCATTTACCTTAACTATGTGTAATCCTTACTTTACTTATGTATATACTTGGATTCTCTTTTTTATTGAAATTTATTAGCCAAGATACTCATTAGTTTATTGAATAGAGAAATGATAAACGAAATTGTATACCCTTATATCTATATAGTATAAATACCTTAGTCTTTTTAATATTAATTGATGAGAATTTTCATTGAAAATTATAAACTTAACATGGGTATTCGATTAATTTACAGTAGTTTGTGTTGCAATTATTATTTCATATATTCTTTAACATATGTGGAACCCATTAATTAAGACATATGAAGCTTAAACCGTGATGGTGGTCTTATAAAGTGGGTAATGAAGTGTTGTTAACTGGTCGGAAGTTACTCATGTTGTTTACTAGTTATAGGTCACTCCTAAGAGATAAGGGAATTATTAAGATATGTAGTTCCCTTATGAAATTTTTATGTCCCTAGACATCGATACATTATCTTTATTCTTACTAGGAATTTTTAATGGCTACTTTAATCAAGATTTAAATCAAATGGCTCCTGATTATTGATTATTATAACTCTTTTCATAATGATCAAGTACTTATATATTATGAATTATGTTTCACCCATGATATTGATTTATCCTATATTTTCATTATTTATACCTTAAAAGTATTTATAGTATGCCCTTTTATGATATATCCCCATTTCACTATGAATTTAAATGGAAGTGATACATATAAGGAATTTATATGTGTGGATAATCCTTATGGAAGAAATGTGTATCACACCATGTGTTTTGTTGTAAATGCTCATATTTACCGAAGAAACCAAACTTTTGATATAGAGTGTTTATTGTAATTGATGTGATGTAGTGGAAACTATGCATGTTTGGAACTATATCTAAATGCATAGGTCTATAGAATCTAATGTGGTATTAGAGAATATTTTAGTTATTTTTTGTAATGTGGATTTTCAATATGTTGGTATAGAGCCTTAGATTGATAATAATTTTATCATAGAGAAATAGTTATGTATAACTACTATGATCACATAGGATTAACATATGATATGTGTTCAAAATTTTTCTTTCAATATATGACATTTATGTGAACATTGGGTTTAATAAGTGTTATTTATGGAATAAAATTATTAGGCTACAACTTATCTATTTGGGGAATAATGTAACACCACAAAAATTCATTTATGTTATTAATAGAACTCATATTTTATTATTAATGTTTTATTATAATATCTTAATTTTTTTTACATTTCATATTAACATTATACATCACGCAAACTACAACTTTGAGCAGCAAAGGGACAATTTAGGGATATAATCAAAATTGTATTGCTTTTTGAGACTATAAGTATTATATTTTATAAATGTGTTTCTTGGTAAATGCATAAGATTTTATTTAGCATTTTGTTTTATGAAATAATCTTATAAAAGACATGATAAATGATAATATATTTTAAAGAATCCATAGTCCATTATTTTTTATTATATTTTTTAAATTAAATTTTCTATACTACCATACTTTTTATTCCATGCTATTATATTCCATGTAATATATTTAAATTATATTTTATTTATTACCTCTCATTATAGCCTTCTCCAAAGCTAAAAATATGAAGAAAAAGGGTTCCTCACTCATCATTTCCCATTACTTTTTTGATCCTAACTAATTATTTATTGTTCAATGGAAAATATTTTTAGGAATCCTTGATATAATATTATTACTATGTTATCAATGAGAGATCATAATTATTTGTCATTATATTACTCTCATAAGTAGTTGTAATGCTTATGGTTTCCTGTACCCATAGATCCATTCTAAATTTGGTAATGAAAATTGGGAATGGTTTTCCTTTCCATGAAATCACAATAAGGATATTAGAAGTGGAATTTTTTTGGATGAGATTCATCTTAGTGTCAAAAACCTAAAAGTTTTTCTAGAATATCACGACCATCATTCTGATGTGCAGTTTGTAGGCCATTACTATGCACCTGGTTTGAAAGTCTCAAGAGATTTCATTTGGATAATTCTTGATCATTTTGAGGTCTGTAATAAAGGATCAAAATATGTGAATTTAAATGTACATTCAGTTGATATACCTATTCCTAAAATATAACCTTCACCACTTCCTTTTATATTTCATTCCTTTTTTGACTACCCAATTTGTAACAAATGTTCATACTCTATTTCACTCTCTAACATTCTCATTTATTTTACATTTATTATACATGTACATATTCATATGTAAATGTTTTATAGTGAAAATTTTATATCTTAATAGAATGATAGATCACTACCTTTTTCTTTCTGTTTGATTTGTGATACATAATCATTCAATTCCTTAAGAATACATTTGCATTATCTTTCTGATTTAAGGTTATTCACCTAGATACCCATACATCGGTTTACTAGTGAAACTATTAACTAAATAATTTACCATTTATCTATATATTATAAATAAGGAAAGGTTTTTATGTTTTATTTTACTTTGTAATTGTTCCATTGATTAAGATTCAAATCACATGGCTCGTTATTATTAATTCTTATAAAACCATTCCTTATTTCTAGGTTCTTATATTATTGATTATGTTTCACCGATAATGTTCATTTATGCTCTATTTTCCTTTTTCATCCCTTAATACTCTTTATTGCTCACCCTTTATCTATTGTTTCCCTATTTTCCCAAGAATGTAAAATAAGGTGATATGTATAATGAATTTATATTTTTGTTGAATCCTTGTGGGTGAAATTTTATTTATACCATGTGTTTAGTTTTATATTCACTCAATTGAAAAATTCACAGAACTTTATATCTTTTGAGTTTGTTGTAATTTATGTGATGTATTAAAAACTGTGCATGTTTAGAACCAGAACCAAAATTTGTGTTTGGGGAATCTCATGATTACCATTAATAAGAAAATGACCTAAACCTTTATTATAAATCATTTCCCCATGTTATGAAGAAATTTTTTAAGCATGGTGTATCTAGTAATTTTAAAATTTGAGAAGATCTTTGTGAGAGATGCAGAATATATTTCAAGAACTAAGATGATTGTGTATGTAGTCTCCAAATACAATAAAAATTTATCATCTTGGGGAATATATTATAATGATATTAATTGAATATTAAACTATAATTATAATTATATATATATATATATGAAATTATCAGTCAACTTAGTTGCCAGTAGAGTTCAGTTTTATTATTTTTTGATATTTGGATTTGAAAAGATTCGTGAAATATTTGGGGATATGTTTCAGTATAGGATTAAATAATAATGTTTTAGAAAATCTATGATAGTGTGGTTTTCCTTGAAAATATATCCCTCTCTATTTTCTAGAAATTATAAGCCGATGATGAGGAAATGCATCAAGGGGTAAGAAATCTGAAAGGGGTGGATTGAGTACTAACTTGATCTTCATTGGTGGATGATGAGTGGGCCTATGTTTTCACAATAGTATATATGATCATGAGTGATATTCATGAATAAATTCACTTTTTCATTGTGATACTTTATTATTAATTTGAATATATAATGACCCCAGATGACCTAGGTTAAACCTTAGTTTTTATAGGGACCCTATATTTTTATACATAAATATTACAACATATTAGATGAACATTAAATATATTTCACAAATACATACCAAAGGATTATATTGGTTTAATTTCATTGGATACTAGATACACAAACTTCTTATTTCATGACCATTATTCATAAAATTCAACAAATATCTCTTCATTGAGTACTCCATCTGAAAAAAAACCTGCTTAAAACCCTTTTTCATAACCTGGGGAATGAAAACGCATGAAAGGGTGAGCACAGATAATAATTATGGATAACCATGTGAGATATCAATCAATGATCATATGAAATAATAAGATAATTATAATGGTGTGATACCATTAATATAACATAAAATGTTAATACCTAATTTTATCAATGATCACAAAAATGAGTATGGAATAAATCATAGAGGTTCATATCACATTAATCTAAAAGTAATTAACATACATAATCCATGAGATAATAACATTAGAATATGAAATAGATTTTTGAAAAATAATAAGATTTAAATTCATTTCATTAGTAGTAAAGTATCATTTTAATGATATCATAGTGGGTTGAGTTTACTCCAAAAATCCTCGTAGGAGTCAAGGTTCACCTAAAAGACTCTCATAGTGGAAAAATTACCTTACATTACAAGTTTTAGTGTCAATTATAGTTCTATTTATAACATAGAATATCATTCATTATTCAATGTATTATATGGATATGTAGGTCCAACCAATCTTGGTTTATAATGTGACCACTCATCCTTGGTTATAATGTAACAATCGTCTTTGGTTATAACATAACCATCATTATTTTTCTTATAATAGGACGAACCATAATATAATGAAAATAATATAAGTGAATTTTAAAAGATCATAAAACATTCATCATATCATAATACATGGAATGGAATGGGTTTCTAAAACATATCATCATATCATAACCCATAGAAGATAAATAGGTTTCATAGACATTTCATCATTTCATAATAGCATAACTCGTGGAAGAGAAACAAGGTTCATAAAAATTTCATCATTTCATTACAGAAAAACCTATGGAATATTTATGGGAATCTTTTAAATATTATCATAATAATTAAAAACCATCCAAAAAAATTATATAGATGGCATCATTGGATATTACCTCTAGTAATTATCAAGTAACATTAAAGGATGTCATATTAGATGAAAAATGATTTTAAATGATCATTTGGAACATTTGTTGAGGAAAATAACACACTCACTATAGAAATAATATTTTTAAATAAAATGTTTCACAAAACTTTTTTAAGATATTTTTTTTAAAATATAAATTAATAATTATATATTAATATTTAAAAAATAGAGTGGTCGGGACAATAGATAATATTTTTAATGTTATTCATGATAAAGGAAAGATTCATTTCAAATTTTTATTACAAAACTAAAAAATTAACTTATTTTGAAAATGACAGGGAGAATAATTTTAAAACATTTTTTAAAAATATCATAGGTTAAAGAGACCATAATAAATCATAGTAAAAAATTATTGAATTTTTTTTATAAAACAATGATTTTGAAGAAAAATATTTTTGACAGAAGACAAAAATAACATTGATTTTCATAAAAAGAATTATTTTAGTAATATTATAGCTAAAAGAGGGTCAAATTAAATGAAAAACATGTATTCAAAATAAATAATTATAGGAAAGAAAATAATAATACTTTATTCAAAGTTAGATAATAAATATTCGTAATGAGAATCATAATCATAAAAAATCATAATAAACATGCACAATGTAACAAACAATTATTATCACCTTTGTATATTTGGAATCAGAATAACCATGAAAGAATAAACATAGATGGATATGTAAATCCACATAAAAATTATAATAACAATTATAAAATTTATTTTTGGGTGGTATATAAAGCATATAAAATAAACAAGTGGTGAATATTATATTTGTCTCTTAGAACCACAAGTGAGTTAAAATCCATTACTGCTTTGGTAACATTTGAATCATGATCCCCATGGAAGAATAAATTTAAATTAAACCTTAAATTTCATGAATAATAATGAATTAATGATATAAAATTTAAAATGGTTAGAATATTCACAACATGAACGAATCAAATGGTGAATTTGGAATGGACCACATAGAAAATGAGAGACTAGAAATCCCTTAAGAAAATTATCAAATTTTATCATGCACATTAAACAGTATTTTACAACAAATATTAGTTTTTTACAAATATATTATAGACCCATAATCTTATAAATTATACAATATATAAATTAAATATTACTTTTTATTATATATTTATAAAAAATTATTTGAAAAAATCATATTTTTCATAATCACTATCTAGTTTTTTTGTATGCTTTGGCTTGTTTTCTTCATTAATTTTAATTTTATCATGGTTCCATCATCCCAAAAATTTAATAAATTTCAAATATATTCATTAAATATGTATTTATATTAATCCATACATATTAGAGATAGAAAATGAATGTTGTCCTTCATGAAGACGGGTTGTTGTACATATAAATGAATGTTGTTTCCATTTTATCAATAGATGAAAAAATAGGGAGGTAAACAATATATCACCACTAAAAATTAATTATTATGTCATACATATCTCATATATTTATTAAATTTATCATCATTACATTCCATGTGATATTTAAGTGAAAAATTATTTACAACCCTTGACGAGGTGGTAGCTGACTGTACACATAACGAAGTTTTCATACTTACAAGGAATAGAAAGTAAGAACGTATATTTGAAATTATAATTAAAAAAATACAATTATGTCATAAATATCATACACATATGTCAAATAAATCTTTATATCAAGTTGTGGGAGGTGTGGAAGGAAAAGGAGATGCATATATGTTATACAATCATTATAATAACATCATATTATATGGTAGATACTGGTGTTATTATATTGGAATTATTAATAGATTAATGAAGGTGGTCAGATAATAAATGAAATTAAATTGAATGTTGAAGATAATTATATTCTCTTAGAAAAAACCTCCTTAGTATATCTTATTAATGTCCCTATGTTTGGTCTTTTTGTAATACATTTAGCATCAGAAAATTTATATGGATTTTGGGGAGAAATTTTGAAATAGTTTGGTAAGTCTAAAGAGATTAAGGGTGGTGGATAATGTAGGGGATGAAGAAAATATGTATAATTTAGGAGTTGATATTTTGTAAATACCAAAAAATATTCAATAATCGGTAGTCACTCTCTCCCCAAGTGCCTCAAAATATTGATAATTATAGGATTCAGTGGAAGATATCATTTAATCACACCTCCACCACAATAAAAACATTTATTAAAAATGTTATTACTTATCCTTTATGTTTACGTAATTTTACCATATTAATATTCTCCCTGGTGAATAGTTTTTTATTTATTTACCATGGTTATTTATCACTTTAGCCTAAAAATAAAATGAGTCTTATTAGATAATTTGGAAAAAAATTATTGTAAATTTTTAATCAAATTTTTTAAATAAAAATAATATGTGTGTGGAAAATTAATTTTAACACCAGTGCATGTAACGTGAAAAAACCCTTTTTATCCATAGCTACAAAAATTAATTTATATTTCTTAATATTCATTAGGAATGAAAGTTAAAGTGAAATTTTTAAATAAACTGACTTATTATTATTTAAAATATATAATAAATTTTTCAAATTCAATTTATACAAGTTGATTAATTTAATTTTAAATTAGACACGCAGACATAATGAAAAAGGGGTTTTTTGGTGAAAATTTTCTCTAAAACTATAATATTTTTTATATCAAAATTGAATGAGAATTTAATTCAAATAACTTATATTTTATTAATAATAATATAATTGAACCAATTCCATGTTTAAGACATTTAAAAATAGGATGTGTCTTTTTAAATAATTGAAATGAGAAGGTATTTTTAAAGAAAATCAGTATTTTTTTCCATTCATTGAAAAATAAATATTTTCATAAAATTATCAAAAATTTACTCAAAGATAATTTTTTTCAGATAGATTGATAAAATGAATTTTATTTTTTCAAATACGTTTTATAAAATTTTAATTTTTTTTGAAAACGTGTGTAACACATGATGAAAATTTAGTTTTCAAAAATATATCATTTAAGAAAAAAACTGAATTTTTTCTTATCCAATTTAAAAATATATTATTACATGAATTGTAAAATATTATTTTAAATATATAATATATAAATTCAATTAAAATAATTCCCCAATAGTAGTCTAGTTTTATTTATAAGTCTATCATAGTGGATTGAGTTCATTCCCCAAACCATCATAATTGTCAAGGTTTTCTCCCAAGGTAATCATAGTGGACATCTTCTCTTATAGTAATGGGTAAAACCTCCATTATAATCCTATATATATCATGATATATCAGCAATTAAACAATTAATTATACATTAATAAATGTACCCTCATCTCAGATTATAATTTAACCACCCATCCTTGGTAATAACATAACCACCATCATTGGTTATAACATAATTGTTGTCCTTGATTTATAACAAGACCTCTCATAACACAATGAAAATAACATATTCTTATTACCAAAGATCATAAAAAATTCATCATATTAGAATCCTTTAAAATGAATGGGTTTTATAAACTTATCATTATTACATAAACCCTAAAAAATAAACCGATTTCGATTTTTTATCATTTCAACACAATATAACACTTGGAAGGGAAACAATATTTATAAAAATTTAATTATTTAGTAATATCCTAACCCATGGAACATGGATGAGTTTCATAAACATCAGCTCATAATAATCACAAACCATCCAATGAAATGATTAGGATTTATTAATGGATCATATCCCCAATAAAATATATGTAACATTAAAGGATATCATCATAGATGGAAAATGATTTTAAAAGACCACTTGGAACAATTATTGTGTAAAATAACATATTCAATTTAAAAAAATATTTAAAAATAAATATTTTAGGAAAAATAATGAAAATACATTTATTTGAAAATATTTTTAAAACAAATAAAGGATGTTTTCAACCATTGTACTATCTTGATGGAAAAAAATATTATTCATGTCCTACCTAATTGAAATAGATTATTTTAAAAATTTATAATAAAATTAAACAATTACCATTTTTAAAAAATAGAAGGTATATTCATTTTATTTTTCTAAAAAAACACAATCATGGGTACAAAATGGATTTATAGATTAATTTTATAAAAAAGGGATTTTGATAGAAATGGTTTTTTGAAAAAAGTGATAAAAGATGGTGATTTTCATTAAAAAAATTATATAAGTATTTTTAGCTCTTAAAGAGATAAACATTTAATGCAGAAATTCATTTTCCATAAACAACTAGTTGATAAAAAAATCCTGATTTTCATGAGAGTTACATCATCGGATTTCGTCATCGGATTCAAAATCATAAATAATCACGATAAACAATCAGATTGTGACATGAAAACTTTATGACATTCATAACTTTGTAATAAAATTCCACATTAATATAAGAAACTTATATGGATATTTAAATCCCCATATCATTGATAATAAGAATCATAAAATACATTCATTTTCATTATATATGTCACATACGACAATAATTGGTGAGTATGGATGGTCTCTCAAAGAAACAAAAGAGAGATGAAAATCCACTACCTAATTGGTAAAATTTATCCCCCATTAGCAATAATCCCAATAACAGATAATCATCCATTGTAGAGATCAGAACATACTCCTCCTAGATAGCATCTCACCCATAAACAGGAAACACTTCCACAAAACAGATTAAAACTGTTAAACAACTCAGGAGAGGGGAACTTCAGAACCTCTATATGCATTGGGAGGTGGCTGAACACTGAGGTTCAACCGATGATTCTCAAACATAGACACTAATAATATATTGGTCATAATATTATCCACTTTTTCATCAGTTCCCACATGATCCATTTTAATCATGACTTGTTTATCTTTTTTCCTTGATAATGTGATATCTTATTCCAATATGTTTTGTACGAGAGTGCAGAATAAGATTATTCATAAGATCAATTGAGCTCTTTTTATCACAGTAAATCATCATTGGTTGTTTCACCTCATCACCAATATCTTCCAGTTGTTGCTTCATCTATAGTAGTTGAGTGAAAGCCTTTTTAGTGGAGATATACTCAGCTTATGCAGTACTAATATAAGTACATTCTTGTTTTTTGTTCAAATACCCAACACATTTCTTCCCAATGTAGATTGCTCTACCACTATAAAATGCTGAAAATTCACTATCCCTCACTACAACAATGTATAACCCATAATTACGAGTCCCTTGATTGTAACTCATGATTTTTTTACTCCCACCATATGTTCTTCCTTTGGATTAATCTATAAGTGGGTAACTAGACATGTTGCAAAATAATATATGGTTGTGTCGCTGTTAGGTATAGTAGGATCCCAATGATCCTCCTATACATGGGGGGATCTACAAGGGTCATATCCTCATACTTTCCATGTTTGGTTCTAACTGTAATCAGATTTGACATTGGTTTAGAGTTTTCCTGAGAGATGAAAGTGTAATCATTATTTTGAGTCACCTACAGCCCCAGGAAATATGTGATCTCTCTAATCATAGACATTTCAAATTCTAATTTCATGTGATTGGAAAATTCATCTACTGATTTCTTCCTCCTTCCACCAAATATAATTTGATCAACATAAACTAGAACCCTGAACTGATCTTTCGGAGAATTCTTCACATAGAAATTTTGATATACTCCTCCTGTTTTTAATTCCAGCTTATTGAGATAAGAATCCAATCGAGGAATACCATGATCATGGTGCATGCTTCAAACTATAGAGGGCCTTCTTTAGTTTACAAACCATTGTTTCATCACTACCAAGAATAAAAACCACTGGTTGTTCGATGTAGACATCTTCTTCAAGAACACCATTCCAGAATTCTATCTTGATATCCATTTGATATACATTATATCATTTCTGTATTACCATAGAAAGAAAAATCCTGATTGACTCCAGTCTAGCCACTGGTGAAAATGTTTATTCAAAATCGACACCTTCAATCTGTGAATATATTTTACATACAAGTCGTTTCTTGTTTCTAATAACACATCCATGATTATCAAATTTGTTCATGAAAATGCACTTTGTACCAATCACATTATGTCCATCGAGTCTCTTGACTAGATCCTAGGTCTGATTCTTATCAAGCAGAACTCACTCATCATTTATGGCTTTCACCCATGATTAATCCTTTATAGCTTTTTCAAATGATGATGCTTCCACAATATATAAGAATTCATATTGTGAATTAATCCTCATTCTCCTCATTTGTGTGGTTCAGTCCGATACCCAATGATGTTGGATTGATCAATTTCTGCTCTTAAATTTCTCTGCTGAGGTTCAAATGAATTCTCTCCAACAATGTTTTCAACATAAAATTCTTATTCTGAGTCTATATTATGATGTGACTATTGGATGTTTTGTACGCCTTCCTCTATTTATGTATTTTCATTTTCTACATGTTTACATTCTTCCTCATCTTCTATCACATCATCATTAAAATTATTTGAAGCAATGGTGGTTTTGTCTTCAATGATCTTAATATCACTGCTTTCTAGAATCCTCCCCAAGAAATTATTGAAACACCTGTATGCTTTGATGTTCGTTAGATATCCAAGAAATATTCCTTCATCTCCATTTTCACCAAATATCCCTTGAATTACTTCTTTATTTCAGATGAATTATTTGCTTCCAAAAACAGGAAGGTATTTCAAAGAAGGCTTCCTTCCCTGCCATGATTCATATGTTTTCTTATTTCCTCCCATATAAATCTCTCTTCGATTTTTAATTTGCACTACAGGTTTAGTGGCTTCTTTCTAGTAATGTCAAGATATACGACTCTCAACTAGCATAGTCCTCACCATGTTGTTGACAAGTAAATTCTAGTGCTCAACAATTCCATTTTGCCACATACTTATAATAGTAGCTACCTCATGCCGCATTCCATGTTTTTCTAGGTAATTATCCAACACAATGGATGTTTATTATCCACCATTGTGATATTTCAGGACATTGATTGTCTATCCAGTGTCATTCTCAGCAATTCGGTGATAAGTTTTCATGCAAGAAAGTACTTGTCACTTCCTGTCAATAACCAATACACATGTCATTCTATTATAATAATTGATTAATGGGATGAAGTTCCTCTAGCCTTGGGTTTCAGAAACATTTATCAGACAACGTAGGTCCGTATGTATGAGATCAAGAAGGTGTGACGCCCTTTTCTTCTTTGGCTGATATGAACTACAGACTAGCTTTCCACGCATGCAAGCATTACAATCTTCTCCCGTTCATGTTTCAGAATTGGGATATCCATGACAATCTTCAACATAGATATCTTTTCCATGACTTATTGGTTAATGTGCCCTAGCCTTCGATTCCATAGGTTTTTTTCTTCTTCAATAGACATATAACAAGAGTTCTCTTTACTGTCAACCTATTATTAGTGTCCATATATTCAATAGTCTTTCACGAGAGAATTACCCATTTTTCCCTTTATAGTGAATCATTTTTGATTGAAAGTTATGATGTTCCCTGAGTCATAGAGTTGACTCACACTGAGGAGATTGTGATGTAGACCATCCACATAAAAAATTTCACTCTTCTTCCGCTCTCTATTAGCAACAACAGTATTTCCACTACCTTTAATATTCAAATCACCATCATTACCAAACCTCACTGTTCCATCAACCTTATTTTTAATTTTCATTAAAAGGTCATCATTTCCTGTCATATGGGATGATAATCCAATATCAAGAATCAAGGTGCTGCTAATTTTTTAGCTTTGAGGGATACTTCTGCAAGATTGGATTTCTTAATTTTCTTCTCTTCTTTCTATGAGATATTAGATTGAGTGTAAGACACTGATGGCCTTCTAATTATTTCTTCCACAAAATCAAATTCTTTTTACCCATAATTTTATTCTAGAGGAGAAAACCTATTTGTGAGAAAAATTCCATCCGGATGGTGAGTATTAAACCATATTTGAGAGTTGTATGAATTTCTCCAGTCGTGCCTCTACCTGCAATGCATATACATATGGACAAGTTAGAATAAGGATAATAGTATCAATAGAAACTATTTCTTCTATAAGATGCTGGATATGAAATCGGTCTCCTTTTTTGACTTTCTAGATCTTCCCCATTCATGTAGATATTTTCCGCTTCACAATATGTCATGGTATGGACCAGATATCCATAGAACGGTCACCTCATGGGGGGAAATGTTTCTCACTTATATTTGTTCCTAATACCTTCTTCCTTGGGAAAATGGTTGTACTCCCTGTCATTTCTGAAAGTTTGAGGATAATCTTTAGTTATTCATTTAGTTTTGATTGAGGGTTTCTTTTTCAGAACTTCAGAAAACATTTCAACATTTCTAACTTTTATATTCTCTTTTTGGCTTTCTTCACATCCACCAGTTGATGTCTTAGCTTGAAAACTGATACCACTCTTTCCCATGATGGCAGGACTTTGATCACTCTTGATTTTTCCAACCTCATCTGAATGATACTAGGATCTTACCAGTAATTTGACATCCGAGAATCTTACAAAATGAATTTTCTTCTCACCATCATTTGTGGTTGATTGAGACTCATGTTTAATCCTAAGAGTAACAACTTTTTTCTAAAGACCCTTAATAGTCTTGGACTTCTATTCTTATATATATGTAAGGAAATTTTTGTCCATTTATTGTTCTTCAATTCTTTGATTTAGTTCCACAACATCATCTGTTCTTTCAATGAATTAAGTCTGTACTCTCACAGGTTCTTCTAGTCATTCAATTTCGGCTTCAAGATAATCATCATATTCTGATGATTCTTCCACCATTTCATTCCACTTATTTCATCTCTAACATTTATTCTCAAGATTGGAAAAGGCATCCTTAATTTGAGATTTGGGATCACTGTTAAGAGCGATCTGATTATATTTTCCTTTATCGATCTAGGGTTCTTACTTTTCAATTGTATCCATCATGGAAGCATGATCTCTAGTTTGAAATTCTGGTTCTTCTGCTTCACAGAATTCAATATCATTATCTTCCTATTCATATAAAAAACTCTTCTTTTTTACTTTCTTTCCATATTTGAAGTATCCCTTTTTGAAATACCTTTTATAAGGCTTCTCCATTTCTTCTACTTCACTATCTTTATCATCAAACATTCTTTTTCACTTAGAGGCAATGTGCCCAACTCTTCCACAATGAAAACATTCCAAAGGTAACTTACCTTAAAATTTACCTTTTCCCTTCTGCAGATTCATGGAAATGGGGGAAAGAATTTATTTTTCCTCATAAAAATCACCACAACTATCTCCTGAAATTTTATGTTTATCCCTTGTTTTGAATTCCATTTCCCTACTAACACAGGTTGTGGCATCTTTATCTTTGACTCTCATCTCATTTTTCACTAAATTACTTAGGAGATCATCTTGAGTATGTTTAGATAGATAAATTTATTCAAGGATTTAAACCATTGTATTTTACATAGGAGGAAGTCATCAAAAGATTTTATTTAGGATATGAATGTCTTTGATTTCCTCTCCAAGACCTCGAATTGCTCCTACCACTTCAGTAATTTGATTGAAGAATGAATCTCCATTCGCATCAGGATGCATCTTTAGATCATCAAACATGTTGTGCAGGACATGATGTTTTGCCTCATTCCCTTTTTTTCCTCCAAAATTACCCTTTTCAAGTTTATCCCACATAGAATTTGATGAGTTTCAACTCATCACTTTTCGATTGATCTAATCTAAAAGTGATGTAGTGAAAGAATTTTGGGATTTATCATCTACATAAAGAAGTTTGCAGTCTATATCAGCCATAGAAAGCGTTGTTGGATTATTAACTTGTATTCCTTGAATAGTATCATAGAGGACTTCCATTCAAGGGATCGTAAATTAGATCTCATTCTGTTCTTCCAAATCTGAAAACTGTATCCATCAAAGATGGAGATTCCCCTAGCATTGACTGTATTCACCATGATAGAAAAGGACAAATTTAACACCATTAACATTTACCCACTGATACCACTTGTAGGATCCTAAGACACCCTAAGAGAGGAGGGGTTAATAAGCTTGTCAACTATTTCTTTTAAAACAAGTATCTTGTCCCCATGGTGGTAGGAACTCGTTAATCCTGTAAGACTAGTGGGAACAGAAAGAAAACAACCACAAGAAAAAGACCACACCACACTTTTACTGGATTCAGCAAAAAGGGATGCGTCCAAGGAGTATACAATGAAAGGTTCTCAGTCATACCTAATTCTAATAAACATCACTAGTTGTGGATTACAATGTTTGGGTACAGTCACTCTGTTCTTGGCACAGTACCTTTACAAAAGTTTAGTGATAGTGATGTGTCTCTATTTTTACAAAGGTTTTCCACATCTTTTTACTTAATTTTTAATTATTTAATTAATTATTTAATCACTATATACTAAATAATTGTGCTTTTTTATTTTTATAATTAATATTTTTAGTTATTCATCTTTTATAATTAATTATGTATTTTTAGACTTTTAAATAATAATTTCAATCTTACTTATTTAATATAAATTTATTTTCTGTTTATTAGTTGTGTTAATTCCAATCTGTTCTCAATTTAATAATTTGAATTTAATAAATATTAATCTCTTAAAATACTTTATTGTGTTTTAATCAATTTAGACATTATTTTAATATATTTTTTCTTTAATTTGGATTATATTAAATATTTTATATTTATTTTTTAATACGTTTAGTCGCCCTTCTATGTAATTAAGTTAAGAATTTTAGTTCGGATTATGTAATGTAGTTCGCTTTTAATTTTATGTACTCAATTAGTTGTTTAATTAATTAATTAATTAAGAGTTTTAAGACATTAAATATTTAATCTTTTGTATGTAGTTTTATTATTCATTCATTAAATTTTGTTTTTAGCCTACCAGTGAGGCAGATAAGAGCTATTAGTAACCTTAAGGGTCACTGATGAAATCCATTTTTTTCGCTGCTATCCTATAATTAATTTATGTAGTAATTTTAGTTTTAGTCTTATATAATTTTAGTTTATCAATTATCTAGTCGTTAATCTAAATGGTATCAATTAATAATTACTGTTGTTACTTTAAAGTTTAAGGTTTAATAATTATTTTGTTTTTAATGTTTTGTCTTCTTTAAACTTTTAATTTTCAATCTTTTTATTTAGTTTACTTAAGTTTTAATTTTAAGATCAATTATTTCATTTTAAAATTTTTAAGGTCACCATTAGTTATTTTTTTCTAACGGTGACCCTTTTTTTAATTAAAAACAGTGACTTTTAAGTCTATCAGCGATCTTTTGTCATCAATAACCCTTTATTTTATTTCTATATGTAATGTCTAGCAGTGACCTTAATGTGCGTTGGTGGCCCTTTTCTTTTTTGTGCAACGGTGATTATTTTAATTTTATTTGTAACTATGTCCTTATCAGTACCGGTAACCTCTTATTTTTATTGCAACAATGACCTCACATTTTCATTTATGTATATCGGTGACCTTCAGCTGTACTGCTCCACTTTATTTTTTTTTAAACTAACAGTAAGCCCCCACGCCGCTGATTTTTTTTATTTTCTTTCTAACGGTGACCCTTTCTTCTTTTCTTTCGGTAACCTTTATTTTTTAACTAATGAAGATCTTTCCCATTTAATTCTATCGGTGCTTTTTTTTATAAAGAAAACTGTGAAGTTTTACTTATCCTATCAGTTACTTAATTTTCTTTTTGACTAAGACTGTGCTTTTCGTAAATAAGGATAATAGTTACCTTCCACACCTCCCCTGCACCTCACTATCAGCACTAGTCCATCTCAACTATCGGTCTCCCCTGAATAACACTATTCCTTTGACACAGTAGGAATAAAATTATCACACACACAGAACATGATAACAAAAATCAGATCAGATCAACTCTTGTAAACCCTGAATGTTTTGAAAACTCAGACTAAGATTAACTGAAACCATCCAGATTTCCATACCCTGTCACAGTTCTGAAAAAAAAACATGAAGTCCCATAGCTCATGTGTTTTGAACCTTCTCACCACTATAATGATTCAATCACTCTCTACTTTTCTGAAGCGTAGATTCATCACCTAAACAAATTAACCTACTACTTATAGCAACCACACACACCAATTTTACCCAATCAAACAAAAATGTAGAAAAAATAGTTCTATATTTAAACCATGTGTCGCATGAGCAGAAGGTCTCACCATCCACTAGAGAACTGGAAGAGGTTCGATCACTATACAGATCACCTCCGCAAGCCACCGCAAATCCTGGATGAGCCAGTGGTGGTTTTTTGTTTTGTCGATGAAGCCTGGATTGCACTAGACTAAAGGAGGAGATCACCATAACAAAGCATGAGCTTGGACCGCCAGTGAAGCCTTCCTCTGGAAGAAATCAGAAACCCGACCCCCCTTTATTGTGTACCAAATTTGGAGGAGGGATGTTTAAAAAAAGAAACTAAAAAAACTAATGAATCCATGTAATGAAAAAACAAAAAAAAACATAAACTTAAAAATAATAAACAGTAATAATTATAAATTAGAAAAATAAATTTAATAAAACATAATTATTAAACATAAATAAACATTTATTTAATTAACTGATTGTTTATTATACAATAAAATTAGAATATATTATTAAATATCGTATTAATTATAATTTAAAATTTTGAATTAATTTCTATTTAATAATAAATTTTGTTTATAAAATAAAAAACAAAAAATAAGTTATAAATTGAATTATAAATAAACTAAACTAGTTAATTTTGAATGTTAACAATGATAATTTTCAAAATAATAGAAAACTTAATGTTTATAATTTCTTTTATTAATGTTAATTAATTAAAAAATAAAAACATATAATCAATTTATCATCATAATTAATATTTAATGAAACTTCCTAATTTTAATAATAATAACAGTAACTCTTTTAATAACAAATTCAATCAACTTATAATACGTAAATTATCATAATTTATCTATTATAAAAAATAATAATTATTCAATAATAAATTTCATTTCATTATAAGTAATTAAAATACAATTACTAGTTATTTGTAATAGTAATAAAATAATTTAATTAATAACATTATTTAAAAGTTTATTAATTCTCTTTAAAAAACTTTTTAATAAACTAATTTCTTAAATTATAATTTTTTATTCCCTTCGCGTTTTAATTATAATATTTGTTTTTATTACGTAGGTTAATTCAAGAGATGGATATTCATCCAGGTGTACACAACTAACTCAGCGTGGGTTAGTTATGTGAGAAAAACTAGCGCGATGTGCTATTCAAGAAAAAAATGCACATGTGTGGTCGAAGGGTAATAAAACAAAGTATGTCGGTGGAAACGGGAAGTGACATGCCTTTAATTGAAAGTGGGGTATTAAAGAAAAGAATGAATCATAGAGGGGGAAAGGTAAATATGCTCATTCATTCAACACATCTAGAGAGCCAGTGCTGAGGATAGGAGACCAGAGGGCGACTCTAGAACCACTTCTTGGAGATGGGGGAGGCCAGGAACAGTAGTAGTTCATGCTAGCAGAGGGAGTTTACTTCCTCTATTTTGTTTTAATTATTATCTTTTGTAATATAATGATCTTGGTATACCTATTAAAGAGGATTTTTATCTGAATCACTATTTCAGGTATATATTGAAGATCCACTGGTTATCATTAAATTCTCATTTCACCTTTTCATTTTAATGTATTCAGTATTGATCGGCGAGGTCGATAATGAATTCATTCAGTTGCATTGTTCCACAAAAGTATAATTTCAAAATTTTACATTAAGTTGGAGAGATTGATTGTGGAAACACTTTTCAAAAGATAATAGATTCAAAAGACTTCAAGACATACAGTGAGTTTTTCTTGCTATTAATTATCAAGTAGTTTACAGTTGATTAATTTTGGAGAGGAAAATCTTAAATTGGATGGCTTGTGTGACTTAACTCTTGGCGAGGGAGGTGAGTCATACTTTTTATTGTTGTATTCTTCAACAACATATAAGTGGATTGAAACACCTTCATAATCAGAATAATGGATATTACTCTCTGAGCAATTTAATAGATTGTTATTTTTATCAATGTTTAATATCCTTGTTTTTTTATGTTTATCAACTATCTCTAGCTTCAATTTATTTTTTTAAACATATATTCCAATGTTATATCACTCTACTACTTATAAAAATAATAAATAAAAATAATAAATAAAAAGTGAAAAAACTAGAAAAAATTCACTCCAATACTCACAATAGTGGAGTTTACCATGTTTTTTTAGAAGACTAGTGGAATACTTTACCTTCCCTATGGGTTCGACCACACTTTCAACATATACAGTATTTGGAAGGAATATAAATTTTAAACTTTTACATACTTCAATGAAAGTACTGGTCATGTTTTTTGTTCCATTTCTGGGGAAGACAAGATCCATTACTAAAAAAATCATTTATATAAAAAAATAAAATAATTGAAAAATTGAAAATAAAAAAACACAATGTCACTTCTTGCTGAATTTTTAATGTTGAGTAGTGTGTGTTATTTCTGTTTGTATGAGCACAAGAACTTTTGGTGCTATATTAGAGCCTTTAAAACTTGAATTAGATAAACATCTCACTGCTCTAAGAAGGAAGAACAAAAATAAAATGGAGAATATAAATAATAGAGTTCCTAGTAATAACATTCAACACGAACCAGAACTCTTAGATGAAAATGAAAAGCCTAGGAAAAGTGATTTTCAACATCCTCAAGTTTCAAGAAAACCTTTTTCTATTAGGTTATCTCCTTGATCTAGGAACTATGAGTTGAAACAGTCACACATTTCTCTACTGTATTCCTTTAATGGGCTTTTTAATAAGGACTCTCTAGCTTTTAATAGAGACTTCTATAACACTGTGCAGTAATTACATCTTCTAGGACTCACAGTAAATGAACTAAGAATGAGATTCTTTCCATTTTTCCTTAAAGGGAATGCTAGAAATTGGTTTCTGAGTCTAGGTGAGAACATTTTTGAAAACTGGGATTAACTGTATAATTATTTCATTATGAAATTACATCCCAAAAGATTAAAAGTTGAACTTAGAACTAAAATCACTAGTTTTTATCAAGAGGATGGAGAAGCTTTTCATGATGCTTCGGATAGATTCAGGGATCTTCTTAGGTAGTGTCCCCATCAGAAACTCCCATATCACTTTCTCATGGATACATTCAATGAAGGGTTTTCCTCCTCTAGATAGAATCCAGTTAATCAAGATACTGGGGGTAATTACAAAAATAAAACATATGAATAACATAGAAATTTATTAATAATATAGAACTGAATTCACAACATAAAAATTCAATAAGAAAACGAGTCAATAGAAATATTAATTCAAACACTGGATAAATAAATGAAACTCAATCTCAACTTACTAAAATCACCAAACATCTTCAATAATTAATGAACTATAACTCAATTGAAAATATTATCCAACTAGGTTGTCAAAATACCAACCAATCATTAACGGAACAGTGTGTACACTGTGGTACGTTTGGGCATACTAAAAACTTTTGTCCTAATTTTGATATGTCAGCCCAACACCAAGAAAATTTAAACATTGTTAACTATATTCCTAGTATGCTTCATAATGAAGAACCATTTTCATACAATTATAATCAAGGCTATAGTAATCATCCTAATATATACCCGAAAGATCAAGGCTTAATTAAACAATCTATTTCCCCTAATTACTCTAATCAACCAAGGACAAACTTTCAAAATCATTAAAGGGGTGAGTCTCTTAATGTACAAAGAAACAATGATAATCACATGTCTTGTATGATTGATCTAGTCTTGAATAAATTTAACTCTCAAGAGGAAATATACAATACTTAGATAACCAAACATCAAAATCAATTTGAGTTAGATAAAATTCAAAATGAGGTTAGAATGCATAATATGGAACACAAATTGGTCAAATTGCTATATATTTTTCATTTAGGTAAAAAGGTTGACTTCAAAGTGCCACTTAACATAACCCTAGAGAGAATTCAATGGTTTTTGTCACTATAAGTGGTCTTAATACTCAAATTGTTGCTGAAAAATAAACGGAAAGTACCAAAAATGAATCGTTTCTTCAATCTAAAAATAAAAATCTGCTTTACACACATGCTTGAAATTGACAGAAAAGTTTTGAAAATGATCAGAATTTGAAATTTTCACCTGAAACTAAAACTAAAAAATCATCTAAAAATAAAAATAATAAAGGAAAAGAAAATTTTGAGGAAGAGGTGAGGGATATACCTACTATTTTCAAAAAAAATTCCTTACCCATCCCTTTCCCTATGAAGCTGAAACCACAAAGTAACACCAAGGATGAACTTCTTCAGTTCCTTGGTTTCCTTTCTAAACATCAAGTGAAAATTCAATTCATTCAATACTTAATTAAAATCCTATATTATTTGAAATATCTTAAAAAAACTGTTTCAAATAAAAAAAAATTCTATAAGAATTTTCTACTAACATCCTCATTGAAGAGTGCAGTGGTGTACTTCAAAAGAAAATGCCACCTAAACTGAAAGTCCCATGTAGTTTTTTCATACCTTTCACACTAGGAAACTCTGATCAGCTCATCTGTTTGTGTGATTTAGGTCCTAGCATTAATCTTCCCCCATACTCATTATTTCAAAAGTTGAGGTTGGGTGACCTTTAACCCACCATAGTCATACTACAATTAGCTGATAGATCTTTCACTCATCCTGTGGGTAGGGTAGGTTATTTGATATATGGGGTTGGAAAACTGTTTCTACCTGCTGAATTTCTTATCTTGGATATAGAGTGTGATCAAGAGGTTCCCATAATTTTGGGCAGGCCTTGTTAGCCACATGTTGTGCCATTATTTATGTCTCTAAGGTTCAATTAATTTTTAAAATTGGAGAACAATAAGAAGAGTTCAATGTGTTTAAAAATGTTAAAGGACCAAATTTTTCAAAAAACTGTTCAATGCTAGTGTCTTTAGAAGATGAGAACTCAACTAAAAATATTGATGAATCTGAAAATGAATCCTATGTTAAAGAAAATAATTTTGAAGCTGAAAATCTTGTTGAATCTGTTTTAGAAATTGACAATTCTACACAAACACCAAATCTGGAAAATTTCCCAGAACTGGACAACTGTCCAATTTCTACTTTAGAAGATTCCTCTATTTCTGAACATAAGATCTTTTTGAGTGAATTTTATGGGGTTTCTATTAATACCAACCTTTATGAACACTATGGTAATATTGAGGGATAATTTACAAGATAACTAGATGATTATACTTTGATAAACTTGTTAAAATCTGATCTGGAAAATCTTGAGAGCATACTGCCCACTTTGGATAGTAACACTGTTACTTATGAATCTGAGCATGAAATTGAAAATCATTCATATTTCAATACACCATACAAAATTTATGTGGAAGATCGTGGAACTCCCATTCCTAATAGTCTTCCTTTTAGTGTATAACCATCTGTTCTTGAACTAAAACCCATTCCTGCTCATCGTAAATATTCATTTCTAGGTGAGAACTCCACTTTTCCTGTAATAATTTCTGCTGAACATAATGAAAACCAAGAAGAAAGATTGTTGAATGTGTTGAAAAAGTTTCAATCTTCCATAGGCTGGATAATGGATGATATCAACTTTATTATTCCCTCATTCTGTATGCAAAAAATTCCTATGGAACCTGACCATAAACCTAAGGTGGAATGTCAATGAAGATTAAATCCTAACATGAAATATTTTGTGAGAGAAGAAGTGATTAAACTTCTAGAGAATAGAATATTATATCCCATTTCTAATAGTTCTTGGGTCAGCCCTGTCCAGGTTTTCCCCAATAAGGGTGGTTTCACTGTAGTTAAAAATGAAAAAAATGAAGAAGTCCATGTTAGGAAAGCTAAAAAATGGAGAGTCTATATAGATTATAGGAAGCTTAATGGTACCACTATGAAGGACCATTTTCCAATGACCTTATTGTATCAAATTCTTGAGAGGCTTGCTGGAAATGAATTCTTATGTTTTTTGGATGGGTATTCTGGTTACAACCATATTCATGTTGCTCTAGATGATCAGGAAAAGACCACTTTCACATGCACCTTTGAAACATTTTCCTACAGGAGGATGCCCTTTGGGTTGTGTGGAGCTCCAGCCACCTTTCAACGGAGTATGATGGATATCTCTTTATATATTATTAAGAAAATTAGTGAGGTTTTCATGGATGATATTTCCATTGTGGGTATTACTTATGATACTTGTCTTGGAAATCATGAGTTTTTTCTAGAAAGATGCACTAAAAACAACCTTGTTCTTAATTGGGAGAAGTGTAAATTCATGGTTATAGAAGGTATTATGCTTGTTCATAAGGTTACGAAGAGAGGTCAAGAATTTGATACTACTAAGATTGATGTTATTCAAAAACTGCCACCTCCTGTTAATGTTAAAGGTATTAGATGTTTTTAGGGCATGCCGGTTTCTACCAGAGATTCAAAAAATATTTTTCAAAAATAACTATGCCCATATGTTCCTTTATGGTCAAGAATTCACCTTTCAGTTTTGATGAAATATTTTTTTGAAATCATTTAATCTGCTTAATGAGAAACTCACTACATCACTTGTCATCACTACACCTGATTGGAAACTACCTTTTGAACTAATGTGTGATCCTAGTGATACAAATTTAGGTGATGTACTTGGAAAGATGAAAAGTAGGAAACTAAATGTGGTGTATTATGCTAGTATACTACTAGATATTGCCCAAAATAATTATACCACCACTGAAAAAGAACTGTTAGCTGTTGTGTTTTCTCTGGAAAAGTTTAGACATTATCTGTTAGGTTAAAAATTTATCATTTTCACTGATGATTCTTCCGTAATGTACTTTCTATCTAAGAAAGAAACTAAAACCAGGCTGATTATATGGATCTTGTTACTACAAGAGTTTGATTTACAGATTAGGGATAAATAGGGAGTTGGAAATTTAGTTTTTTCCACCTTTTTCAAGTTCCTTTTACTCAATATGAATCTGAAAATTCTAGGGAGATTAACACTTCCATTCCTGATGAAAATATTATTACTGTTTCTATCAAGAAATCTGTTTGGTTTTTATACTATTCGAACTTCTTTGCAGCATGGATATTTCCCCAAAATCTGCCTAATAATCAAAGAAAGAAATTCATTTCTAAACTTTCATATTATTTTTGGGATGATCCGTTGATGTTTAAATGATTTTCTGATGGTATTGTTACGAGATGAATACTTGAGGAAGAAATGTTGTCAATCTTAGAAAGTTTTCACTCCTCACCTTGGGGAGGTCACCATGGTAGTTAAAGAATCGCTCAAAAAGTCCTACAATCTGGTTTATATTGGCCTACCATTTTTAGGGATTCTAGGAGGATTATAGTTGGCTGTCATAGATTTTAGAGGCTAGTAAATGTTGGTTAGAATCAAGAGTTACCCCAAAAAGGAATTCTAGAAGGAGAGATTTTTGATGTCTGGGGTTTGGATTTTATGGGTCCATTTCAATCATCTCATGGGAATGAGTATATACTGGTTGTTGTAGACTATGTTTCGAAATAGGGTGAGGTAATAACACTGACCAAAAATCAAGCCAAATCTGTAATAAAATTTCTGAAAAATAACATCTTTACAAGATTTAGAGTTCCAAGAGCTTTTATAACTGATAATGGAACACATTTTATGAACTATAAATTTAAAGCTTTGATGGAGAAATATGGTTTTGTTCATAAAATTGGTACTCCTTATCATCCATAGTCCAATGGATTGGTGGACATTTCATATAGGGAACTGAAACAAATACTTGATAAAACTATGTCAAACTCTAAAAAAGAAAAATTCTCTTAAGTTGGATGAAGCTTTATGGGTATATAGAACTGCTTTCAAAACCCCAATAGGTATGTCTACTTACAAGCTGTTGTTTGGGAAATGTGTTCATTTACCTGTGGAGTTGCAACCCATGTATTATTGGGATGTTTAGGCTCTAAACATTGAATTTAAGAGTTCTGGTGAGAGGGTGTTACTTGAGTTGAGTGAACTTGATGAGATTAGGAGAGAGAGTTATGATAATTCAAGGATTTATAAAGAAAGGACTAAAATATTTCATGATTCTACCATACAAACCAGAGAATTCAAACCTGGACAGAATTTCCTTCTCTTTTACTCTAGATATAAACTCTTTCCTGGAAAGCTGAAGTCCAATTGGTTTGGACCTTTTAATATTGTAAGAGTGTTGAAGAATGGTGCTTTAAAAATTGTAGGTGAAGAGAATAAACCCATGTTGGTTAATGGGCAGAGAGTGAAACTCTATTTCGAGGGACAATTAAGGGCTTGACTACCTTCACTGTGCTTAAAAATTGTTCTTGAATGAAGTCTGGTTGGGGACATTAAATCTAGAACTGCATGGGAGGAAACCCATGGTTCTTTTTGTATTTTTGTTGTTTCTTTCTAACCATTGAATAAAATTCTACTTTTGTGCTCTGTTTTTGTGAAATACTTATTACTGCTGGTTCATTGATTCTTGGTTCTATCTTAGGTTTCTACTTCTTGTGTCAATAGAGGAGTGGAATTCCCATGATCATTATTGGATAAGAACTTAGTCAGGGAAGGTCTTCAACTTTATGTATTTATTTCTGATCTTGTTTTTGCTAATAAAATTCTACTCACAAAAAGATTCTTCTTATATTAGAAAATTCTGCTATATGTGTACTGAAAATTCTGTTTCATGTTTGTTGCCACTACAAAAGTCCTTTTTTATTAAAAAAAATCTGGATGTGCATATTTCTGTGAATTGAAATTCATTGTTTAAAACCCATTCACTGCATGAAATTAAGTGGGGGGGGGGGGGGGGGTACATGCTTGCTGGTAGTTGTGTTTTTCATTGGAACCGATTAGTCTATAGGGTGTTTATAATGCATCTTTCTATTATATTGAACATCCATTTGAATCATACTTTGTTAAAATGCTTAAACCCAATTAATTGTGCACTTACACTTAACATTTACTTTTGAGATATAGGGAAAATCCTTATTGCTAGACATAAATGTTAATGCATATACATTCTAATGAACCTGCTATTAATTTTTTCATTACGGAAAACAATATTGTTGTACTTCATTGAAATGCTTTATACATGTCATCTATCTACTAAATTGAAAATATGCTTTTATCCATAATTGTCAAATTCTTCTTCTCTGTATTTGGAAGTCAACATTAGAGATAATTATGGGTTTTAAGTGTGGGGGAGGAGGTCAATTCTTGGCTGGGATAAAGTTGTGTTTTAATAAAAGCCCATCAATTCCCACTTCACATCAAATTTCTTGTAAAAAATGGTTAAATGTTTTCAAAATTATGCTATTTTTCTAAGCTTTACACTGTACTCAATTGGGACTTGCTTAAGGACAAGTACCTTGCTGGTAGTTATGAATTTCTTGAAATCTGAAATTAATGAGGATGGATGATTGCGGAGTGATCTTACATAGAGATTTAATGAAAATTTGGTTTAAGAACTACTTCTTAAAGTGATATGGTTACCCTTTTAATGGAGTGATGATCATAACCCTTGGAACTAGAAGATTGCTTATGATTCTAGGAGCCTCATTCATCTTTTAATTATTAAAATTAATTGATTTAATGATTCAATGTAAATGGTGTCTACATAAATCTTTTGTAATTAGATTAATTTGGGTATCTGGGATCCCATAGTGACTCTCTGAGACCCTAGATGCTGGGTGTGTTTCTGTTAACTATAAGCCCTCTTTCATCTTGAATATGTGCATTGCACAGTGCTTAGCATATGATACATGGCTCGGGAAAAATAAATAAAGTGTCTAGGGTCAAAAACGAGTTCATTATGGTGAGGGGAATGATGAATGCCAAATGAATAAGGGGAAGATTGGGTTATATGGGAGTCATTTAAGTTGTATCATTAAGGTGATTCAAAAAAATTAATTATTTTTGGAACCTAGGATTCTGTCAAAGTACAATGTTCCTTCCTTAAGGTCTTAATTCTATAGATATTTTACCTATTGTCACTCTTGGACTTTGGACTTAAGCCTGGATTGAAGTTACTCAATATTTTGTATCACATATGAGGCATGACATCTTCTTTGATGGTTGGTCTTTGTTTTCTTAATTACTCTTGAGTATTTATTATAGGAAAGATTCATTTGAGTAATTCATTTCCTAAAATCCTACTGTAATGTTTTGACCTATGTTTTCAAATATCGAACATGTTACAGTTTGATCTTAATCATTAATACACTTAACTATTTTTCAAAGATAATAAAAGATGAGATTGTTTGAGGACAAGCTATGCATAAGTGTGGGGGAATTTGATGTGGATCTATTTTTAGATAGTTTTTACACATATTTTTACAAATTTTTTAATGATTTAATTAATTATTTAATCACTTTACAAAAAATAATTATGCTTTTGAATTTTTATAATTACTATTTTTAAATAATCAATATTTATAATTAATTATGTATTTTTAGTCTTTAAAATAATAATTTTAATCTTACTTATTTTATCTAAATTTATATTTCGTTTATTAGTTGTGTAAATGCCAATTTATTCTCTATTAAATAATTTGACTTTAATAAATATTAATCTTTTAACATCCTTTTTGTGTTTTAATAAATTTAGACTTTATTTTAATATTTTATTATTTAATTTAGATTCATTTAAATATTTTAACTTCATTTATTAATATGTTTAGCTACCCTTCTAGGTAATTAATTTAAGAATCATAGTTCAGATTAAGTAATGTAGTTCTCTTTTAATTTTCTGTACTCAATTAGTTGTTTAATTAATTAATTAAGAGTTTTAAGACATTAAATATTTAATCTTTTGTATGCAGTTTTATTATTCCTTCATAAAATTTTGTTTTTAGCCTACTGGTGAGGTAGATAAGAGATATAGGTACCCTTAAGGATCACTGATTCTATTCATTTTTAGTCACTTCCATCCTGTAATTAATTAATTTAGTAATTTTAATTTTATTATTATATCATTTTAGTTTATCAATTATCTAGTCCTTAATCTAAATGATATCAAAAAATAATTACTATTGTTACTTTAATGTTTAATGTTTAATAATTATTTTGTTTTTAATGTTTTATCTTCTTTAATCTTTGAATTTTCAATCTTTTTGTTTACATTTATTTAGTTTTAAATTTAAGATCAATTATTGCGTTTTAAATTTTTAAAGGTAATGGTTAGTTATTTATTTTTGTTCTAATAGTGACCATTTTTTTAATGAGAAACAGTGACTTTTAAGTCTACCGGTGATATTTTGTCATCGTTAAGGCTTTATTTTATTTTTGTAACTTAAATTCTACCGATGACCTTAATGTATGTTAGTGACCCTTTTATTTTTGGCGCAACGGTGAGTATTTTAATTTTATTTGTAATGGTGACCTTATCAGTACCGGTAACCTCTTCTTTTTATTGCAATGGTGACCTCACTTTTTATTTTAAGTATATCTGTGACCATGCGCTGTACTGCTCTCCTTTATTTATTTAAACTAACAATAACCCCCCATGCCACTGCTTCTTTTTTATTTTATTTGCTAATGGTGACCCTTTCTTTTTGTCTTTTGGTAACATTTTTTTAAAAAAATATTGACCTTTTCCATTTAAAACTATGAGTGAGTCTTTTTTGTAAGCTAACTGTGAATTTTTACTTATCCAATCAGTGACCTCTTTTTCTTTTTTTCCTAAAAATGATATTTTCTTAAATAAGGCTAACAGTGACCTTCCACACCTCCCCTGCACCTCACCGTCTGCACAACTCCATCTCAACTGTCGGTCTCCCATACATCACACCGTTCCTTTGACTCACCGTGAATAAAATTATCATACACACAAAACATGATAGAAAAACTCAGATCAGATCAACTTTTTCCATCACTAACAGTTCTGAAAACTCAGATTTTGCTCAAATGAAACCATCCATATATTCATACCCCATCACGGTTCTGAATGAAAATATTAAATCCACACACCTCCTGCGGTTTGAAGCTTCTCACCACCACAATGATTCAATCACTCTCTACTTTTTCTGAAGCGTAGATTCATCACGTAACCAAATTAACCCACTACATACAACAACTTCACTCACAAATTTACCAAAATCAAACACAAATGCAGAAAAATAGTTCTGTATTTAAACCTTGCACCGTGTGAGCAGAAGGCCGCACCATCCACTGGAGAAATTGAAGTGGGTCGATCACTATACAGATCACCTCCACTAGCAACCTCAAATCCTAGACGAGATGGAGGTGGGGTTTTTTTTGTTGATGAAGCCTGTATTGCGCTGGACTGAAGGAGGAGATCACCGAAACAAAGCAGGAGCTTGGACCACCGGTGAAGCCTTCCTCTAGAAGAAATCAGAAACCACACCCCCTTTGCTGTGAGCCGAATTGGGGGGGGGGGAGGTTTAAAAAAACAAACAAAACAAAACTAATGAATCAAAACAAAGCTAAAATAAAAAAAACATAAATTGAAAACTAATAATTATTAATAATTATATATTAATATAAGATATTTAATAAAACAACATTAATAAACATAAATAAATTTTTATTTAATTAACTGATTGTTTTTTTTAAAATCAAATTAGAATAGATTATTAAAAAGATTATTAATTATAATTTGATAATACATATTAATTATTATTTAATAATACATTTTTTTATAATATAAAATACTAATAATAAGATATAAATGGAATTATAAATAAACTATACTAGTTAATTCATAATTTTATCAATGTCAATTCTCAAAATTATATTACACTTAATGTATATAATTTACATTCATAATGTTAATTAGATAAAAAATAATAACATATAAACAATTTAGCATCAAAATTAATAGTCAATGAAACTTATTAATTTTAATAATGATAACAATAACTCTTTTAATAACAAATTGGATCAACTTATAATACATAAAATATCATAATTTATCTTTTATAAATAATAACTACTTAGTAATAAATTTCATTTCATTATATCTAATTAAAATATAATTACTAGTTATTAGTAATATTAATAAAATAATTTATTTAATAACATTATTTAAAATTTTATTAATTCTCTTAATTTTTTTTAACAAAATAATATGTTAAATTATAATTCTTTATTTCCTTTGCCTTTTAATTGTTCTGTTTGTTTTTATTACGTAGGTTCATTCAAGAGAATAATATATGTCTAGGTGAAATCAACTAACTTCCTGAGGGTTTGTTATGTGAGAAAAACTAGCGCAACATTCCAGTCACAAAAAACATGCACGCGTGCGGTCAAAGGTTAATGAACCAAAGTATGTCGGTGGAAACGGGCAGTGACGTGCAGTAATTGACAGCAGGGTATTAAAGTAGAGAAAGCAGTAAGAGGGGGGACAAGAGAAGATGATCAATCATTCAACACATCCGAAGTGACAATACCGAGGAGAGGACACCAGAGGGCGACTCTAGAACCACTTCTTGGAGATTGAGGAGGCCAGGAACAACAGCAGTTCATGCTAGCAGAGGGAGTCTACTTCCTTTATTTTCTTTTAATTCTTCTCTTTTGTAATAGAATGATCTTGGTACACATATTAAAGAGTATGTTTTTCTAAATCAATAGTTTGGGGATATATTGAAGTTCCACTGGTTATCAATAAATTCTCATTTCACTTTATCATTTTTAATGTATTCAGTATTGATCAGTGAGATCGATATTGAATTCATTAAATTGCATTGTTAAACCAAAGTTTAATTTCGAAATTTCACATTAATTTGGTGAGATTTATTTTGCAAACACTTTTCAAAATATAATATATTCAAAATACGTCAAGACTTACGGTGAGTTTTTCTTGCTGTTAATTTTCAAATAGTTCATAGTTGATTAATTTTCAAGTGGAGAACTCTTAAATTGGTTGGCTTGTGTAACTTAACTCTTGGTGAAGGAGGAAAGTCATACACTTTACATAGTTACTCTGCAACAACTTATAAGTGGATTAAAACACCTTCAAACCCATTAGAATGGAGATTACTCCCTGAGCATTTTAACAAGTTTTTTTATGAGTGTTCTATATCATTGTTTTTTCATGTTTTACAACTGTCACTAGCTTCAATTTATTTTTTTAAACATGTTTTCAATGTTCTGTCACTCTACTTCTTATAAAAATAAAAAATAAAAAAAATATTAAAAGTGAAAAAAATAGAAAAAAATCAGTCCACTACTAACAACATTAGAGTTTCCATGTTTTTTTAGAGGACTAGTGGCCAAATATACCTTCCCTGTGGGTTCAACCCTACTTTCCACATTTACAGAAGTTAGTAGGAATATAAATTTTAACCAATGACTGATATCAAAGATAGTACAATTTATATATCTCATCGCATCCCTCAGGTCACTCCCGTTGACTCCCCCTAGCTCACTGCCTTGGGTGAAGTCCCACTCAGTTTATAGAGCTGGGGGTCTGTTCAAGAGATTTTCATTGATGTCATTGTCTCTGTTCAGCATGAAACATTTCTTGCATCAAAGTCCTAGATTGATCCACTTTAAAGCATTGAATAATTGAACCGGATATTCAACAGCCCATCAGACACATAACACCACACTTTCACGCAATACCCCAACATGTGTGCAAGATTTGGGAATTGTCGTTAATGATGAATTTTTCACAACACCTACATTCCGAGCAATCATTATCCTTCACACAACTACACAGAAGGGTTCACTTGGTCGTTCTAGACTAAATGAACACTTTGCGCCCAATATTGAACCTCTTCCAATCTTCTACACACAAATCTTTTGTGCGGTTGATTAACCTGATTTTTGTTGGAAACATTTCTCAAGTATTCCTTGGATGCAACCGCATATTTATAGGACCTTGATGACCCAACATGCAAGATCCCATCATGTCTTTGTCGGTGCATTTAATATTATTCATGAGGGTGCAATACCGCTTTTGACGTCACATTGGCTGCATAATACCTTTCGTACAACATCATCTTCTGCGCAATCGATGACATTGCCATTTTTCGATGTTTTGATCCTGAAACATTTCTTGCATGCAAGTTCCAAGAACAAATATATCTTGCACAAAAAAACAAATCTTTCATGCACACTTCAAATGTTTCCTGCACCTTCCTTTTCCAAAAACACATTTATCCATTTTCTGATTTTTAGCCCCAAAAATTTGGCAAGCACAAGAGAATGGAGCCACCTTTAATACTGCTTTTGGATCAAACTGTATGTCTCCTTTCCATGTAATCTCCATGATCTTCTAGGAAAGGGTTAAAAATAAAAAACCTAAACCACGATCTACACAAAGTATATTGACAACAAACACAATCCAATTTCCTTTTCAAGCAAAGAACACCCTTGGTTCCAACAATTAATCTCTTAAGCCTAAAAAATGTGTCACATTAGAAAATTGGGACCCACTGATTCAAAATTTGATATCCGATTTATTAAATAAAAATTTTATGTTTGTGTAAAATAAATTTTAACACAATAGCTTGTAACATGAAAAATTCCATTCTAACCCTAACCAAATTAATTAATTTTTACTATTGATTTTGAAAAAAATTAAATTGAACTTATTAACTAATATTAATTACTCCATTTCCAAATATGGAGACCATTTTAACAATTTAAATTCATATATGTGGTAGTATTTAATTTTAAACTAAACTCACTGATGCGAAAAAATAGTTTTCCAAGTAAAAAGGTATAAGGGCCTAGATTCATATGGATCAACCCTTTTTTTGTTTTCAAAGATCTAAGTGCTCAAAGGAGGCTCCAATGATGTTTGACGGAGTTTAGTTAAGTAAAATATGGAAAGGGTGGATTAAACACCATATAAAAAAGTTACACAACATGAAATCCTTTTTCACAAAATGTTACATGATGTGACTGGGGGATTCACATCTTTTAATATTTCTGTGTTAAATAAATAAAATAAATTGTACATGTGACACATTTTTAAGTTAAAACTGATAATAAAATTCAAATTATGTTAATAGGGATTACACATCAAGTTATCCCCTAATGTGGTATGATTTTATAACATTTTAGTCCCTTGGATTTTCATAACCCTATAGTTTTTTCCCCTGACTCTCATCCTAGGTTACCAGACAACCCCCTACTTGGATTTTTAGAGATCCTTTTTATAGGGATCGGTCGCTGGCTTCCATCATTAATCTATCTTCGATCTGAGGTAGTTTCTACCTCTATTTTTTGGTTATTTGATCTTGTTTCTTCATATATCCTCTTTCCATGCTATGGCAGATGATATACTATGGTTCTAATGGAGTTTTCTTGGTTTTTGGTTGGTTGAGTTGTGCCACAACGTCCCCTATTGGATGTAGTTATTGCGACAGAGGTGCTCATGATCTGTTTCTTTGATCTATTCTTATGAAAAGATCATCAATGACCTTTGAAAGTTGTGGATTAATTGATTCTATATTTATTTACATACAATCATAGAGTTATCATAGTTTATCCCTTGGATCGAAATGGAATGGACCTATTAGTTATATTAAATAGATTAGAGAAATTAGTGTCGACTGTCTTTTGTTGCTTTATACCATGATAATTGTTTTGCTCTTTATTTTCTTGATAGTATGATATCTATGCTTTGTTTGATTTAACATGTCATTCTTGATGGAAATTTGTAAAGAACGTAAAGTCAAAATTAATTTTTTATACCATTGGATAAATGATAAGGATTCATGTTTAATGAATCTGGTTGTCGTAGTTAGAATTTAAGGATAATCAAACTGCTGCGTGTGAGCATCTTTAGGTGAATTAGTTATTGAACTTGAAGCATGTTGTTTCATGTTGATAAAAGTATTAAAGGCATGTTAAATTAACTATTTATTTAATCTGTGAGATCTTGAGATGCTTGTTTATTAGGTTTCCTATAGTTAGAACCAGAATAATGAATCAGTTAATTTATGACAGAATAATAACTAGTTTTATGATAAATATAGTTCCTTGTCGGGCATGAGTTTCCCACATTCTTATAAATGCTGAGTGCCAATGATTTGGATCCATGAGAGCTCATTTGGTGTGAAAGATGAATGTATTCCTTGGGTATGAGAACCTATTTCTGTGCTTATTACCACTTCTTGTAATTTGGTCTGGATATGAGACTTGTGGTTGGGGAGGTAGGGAGGCTTGGATTTGATGTTATCTAGGGATGGATGAGTCTGGAGGGCTATTATTGTATGTGGGGTCTGGGAGGTCCAGTAGTTGTGGATTCTATTGATTCCTAGAGTTTTAAGATGCATCATTTCATTCATGTAGGGGTCGGGGAGGACATCAATGAAGATAAAACGGGTTGTTGATTGGATTACACATTGATTTGAAAGCGGTTTCTTATTGAACATTTTGTTTGTTTTTATTCTTTACATTCCCCACTATTTGAGGTAGCATGTTTTCATTTCTCTCCTTCCAAAATATTTTAATATGGGTGGGGTTTTTCATGTTCATTCCATGTTTATCTTCTCGAGGATGGACGGTTCTATGCTCCTCCAATAGATAGAAATGAATCGACGGGTAGCTCCCCAACTCAATGTGTTGATCCCCTTGTCATTACAAGCATAAATTACTTTCCTAGAATACCATAAAATATGGAAAATGAAATTTTTTTAATAAATAATTGAATAAATTATGTTCAAAAAATGGGTAATGAACATGCGAGAATGAAATGATGAGGTTATACTTATGGAGAATTGTTGAGTCAGTTTGGTTAGGTCTGGACGACATGGTACCATGTTTTGATTATAATGAAACACAATGTGGAAACTAAAAATGTTTATTTAATGGTTAAAAAATAAATTAATGTAAAGTTAAACTGATAAATATGGTTAAGATGATTTAATAAAGCTCTATAAATGGTTGTGCTCTTATAGTACATCTCGTCTTAGCATTGGTAGATTCAAGTCCAAGAGACATTAGCTACAGTTAATTACAAGACTTGGTTTTTCTCATAGTGTGGTTGTGTGCTATATTATATCATATACTTTTTGTTTTTATATACGCTACTACACTCTATCGGTTAAGGAAACTGACACCCCGTGGATTCTAAGCCCTAGGGGGTGTTTTCTACAACATCCTAGAGGGAGGATAGATGGATGAATTCCCCCTTTGTCCCCACTCTCTTTTCTTGGTAGTAACTTGTACTAGAATACATGGTGGATAGTTTTCCCTATATATGTGTGTAGAGGGATGTAATGGATTATGGTTATGTCACACAATTATATTCTGGATATGGTTTCCAACATAATACTATAGGTATAACGTGAATTGTTGGTGATGGATTGAGGATTCTTACACAACGTACATGACGTAATGGATTGAGTTATAATACCTGATGTGTGATACATTATATGCAAGATGTGGTGGCTCTAAAAAACTTCCTAGTTACATTTGGTTGTCTGGGTGGTGTGGTGCTTCACCCAGGTGTGTTTGAGAAATCCTTTGTGTTGCATGAGGTGCATTTGGTGGTGCTACACCCAAGTTTTTTCAGGCTTCCCTTTTTGGAGATAGATGCTTAGGACGTGTGATGTAGGGAACAAGTGGATAACGATCGGGGATGTGGTAGCAATGTACCATTAATATTATTTCTTATAAAATATACTCTTTATTGTGATACTTGGTGAGAGTTTCCAAGGATAGGGTTTGAATTTAGTATACCTGTTTTGGTGACAAGTTATTTTCACTTGTTATTCATCGTGCCTTAACATGCTTTCATTACATTTTCACAAGAGGATTTGAGTTGGATCCTTATGATTATACTTTTATAATCACCCTACATTATATTAACTTTATTATTCTAGTCACATGGAGTAGGTTGGAGATAAGTCCGGTTACTACCATCTTGCGTGTTTTTCTAGAGTTGTTCGGGCATAATGGTCACCGCCATTTTACTTTCTTTTGGTACTAATAGTTTCCCTTTTAGTTGTGTTAGTTATTTCATGACATTACATGTATGAAATTGGGTTTTATTTTATATTTTTGTCTGATTATGAGTTGGTTGGTTTCTATCGTACCTCTATTTTCCACATGTGTTCTCTTATAGGGTAATGCATCCCATCTATGTGTTCACTATTCCCTTTCTGCTTGTCACCATCTAGGGTCCTACTAGAGGTGGGACACATGGGGTGTCATTATCTATCTTATCTCATTACGAACTTGGGAGGTGTTCACTTTATGGGGAGGCATTTGGGATAGAGTGGTATCAGAGGCCTAATTGAGGGATAGGTTGGCGTTTATATTTAGGCACAGGGTTGGTTTCATGGTTTGGTAGAAAAATGGGGTAACCTAAGTTTAGAAATCACTATAAACACTGGAGACCAGCTAATACATTGGTATTTAGGCCCCCCTATGATTTGATGCATGAACTTTTAATTTTACAATTCAAACTAAATGAGGTGATACTCATTACAGTGTATAGATCTATGAAAGGATCATTCATTAGTATTATTTGTTCTTATTTTTTAATTGGTAAACCAAATATAGGTTAAAAAGAAAAATGTCAAATAAAACAATTAATTAATGTTATTTTCTTCCATATTCAATTTTTAGGAGCTCTAATTGTTTGTTCTTTTCCTAGTATGGGTCCCGGTCAACATATTTGTCTGGTTCATGTGGAATATGTTTACCAGCTTCTACCAATAGATTTCCATAGAGTAGAGTTCGATAATTAAACAATAGGAGGTGGAAACAATGAGAGTTTTAGTGCCAGAGTCTACATATGTATGTGGGTTTTGTTTTAGATAGAGTCATGAATGACTGGTTATAGGATGTTCAGGTTTCTTTTAGTTTGATATTTTATCGGAAAGAGGTCTGGGTGTCATTGGTTGTTTTGATGTTTTGTAGAGAAGCGAGGCAGTGGTGATTTCTTATTCCTTGGGTATTTCAAGGAGTTAGATATCTCATTGGAGATGTTACGAAAGTACTTCAGAGTAGAGTTTCCTTCTTTAATCATGAAGGAATCCAGTCACTATGAGTTTCTTACCCTTCTACATAAGAGCTCTAATGTGTAGAATTTTTGGATTTTAGTATAGTAAATTTATTTACATGCTTAGGATATGTTTCCAGATGAGGATTCCAAGTGAGAGGCATATCGAGGACGCTTTGCGCCTAGAGATACAACGTTAGGTCACCCCATTTATGCTGACAACATATCTTGAGGTGAAAGAAAGGGATGAGTTCATTGAAATGATTTTTGATAGAGTAATATTGTAATGAGAGGGGAGTCATCGGGATTCCTCAAAAATCAGATTTCAGGTCCATGTTTCCCATTTTTCAGGGTAGAAGAGTTTTTGTTTGGTCAGGTGTATGTCCCAACCCACATAATCTTGTTTCTATGGGGGAATCATTTATCAGGCCTATGATAAGGGATTAGGCACCTAATTTTCTTATTTAGTTTGAGTTCATCAGTAGCGAGAGTGCCTGACCTTTCAGAGGAGTCATTGTGTGCTAGTTGTTCCACTTCAGTTTCCTCCATTGATGGAGTTCCAACCAAGGCAATAATAGAAGGTTTCACTAGATTTGGATTAGAAGAGAGTATATAGGGTAATAAAAGGACATCCCTGAGATACTCATAGTACTTGGAGAGTAGACCAGATCAATGGTGGTGGTCTTCATCATGTTTAGAGAGGACAAAGAGTAGGCCGTATTCAGCTTCATGCATTAGCGTTGCAGCGCCAGGCGAACCAAACATCATTTGAGGTAAAAAATTTCATGTTTTCTAATTGGTTCTATTACTTATTTGATTCAGGAGCGATCATCTCTTTTTTATCCCCTACCATTGTCCATGCCTTGGGACTTGAGGTAGAGAAGATTCTAGTGCCCTTGGTGTTGAATACCCTAGATGGAGGTCAAGCTAACTTGTTGGAAGAATATAGAGACTATGTACTAGTGCTGGTAAAAAACCATTATTGAGGAGATTTCATAAGATTATGGATACTACCATATGACGTCATCCTCGGCATGGATTGGTTATATTTAGTGTAGACTATTGGGGATTGATTTCGGAGGTGGGTGGTGTTCTTTGATGCTGATGGAGAGCCAGCTATTTTTATTGGGGAGAAAGACCCTCAGATGGGTCAGAGGCATAAACCTTCCTTATCATACATGATGGTTGAGATGATCCTGAGTTCATTAGAGCTTTATCATTAAGAATTTCCTAGGGTTGTGGAAGAATACCCTGATGTCTTTCCAAAATAGGTCATAGGATTACCCCCTCGATGGGAGGTCATATTTGGGATCGAGTTGTAGCTAGTCGCGTCTCCTATCTCAGTGTATATATATTGGATGGTTCTTTAGGAGTTGATAGAGATATGTGTATATCTTGATGGACTATTGAAATGGGGTTATTTTGGCTGAGTGTGTCACCATGGGCTGCACCTGTTTGGTTTGGAAACAAGTCTTGCGGTAGTTTGTGGTTTTGTGTCTATTATCATTGCTTGGACAAAGTGAAAGTGAAGAAACACTATCCTATTCAATATATTAATGATATATTCAGTCAATTTAATTGTTCAAGTTTGTTCTTTATGATTTATTTGTGGTCCAGGTATAATGAGATGCATGTAAAGGATGAGGATATCCTGAAGACTACTTTCCACTGTCATCATGGGAATTACGGGTTCATTGTGATGCCATTCGGTTTGATAAATTCACCAAATATTTTCATGGGGTTGATGAATCTGTGTTTTTTGATTTCCCATATATATTCATTGGGGGTTTCATTGACAACATCCTTGTGTACTCCACGTCTGGTGAGGAGCATGCAGAGCATCTGCGTGCAATTTTGGTAGTTCTTCGTCGACATTAGCTATTTGGGAAGTGGTCTTAATGTGAGTTCTGGGCTCAAGATGTTTTTTTGGGGCATGTCGTATCCCAGAAGGGAGTATCTATGGATCTATCAAAGGTGGAAGCAGTTATGTCTTTGGCCACCCTCATGTCAATGGTAGAGGTGTGAAGTATCTTTTTTTCTTGTTGGCTATTATAGGAGGATCGTAACTGATTTCTACATGGTTGCAACTACTCTAACAACATTGACCATAAAGGATCAAAATTTCACGTGGAATGATCAGTGTTATTCATCTTTTGAGTATATAAAGGATATTCTAGTTAGTGATCCAGTTCTCTTTCTACCTAGAGAAGGACTTCAATATGACATTTTCTATGATGCTTTGTATATGGGGTTAGGATATGTTCCGATGAAAAAGTGATCAGTTATTTCTTATGGGTCTCATAATTTAAGTCCCCATGAGAATAACTATTCCACCTATGATCTAGAGTTTGTTGAGGAGGTTTTTCCTTGATGTTTATGAGACATTACCTCAATGTTGAGGACTTTGTGGAATTCACTGATCATAAAATCCTAAGTTATTTTTTCTCCCAACATGACTTGAACATGTTCTAGTGTTGGTGGATGGAGTTCTTACATGATTACAACATTAAAATTTCACACACACTAAGAATGGGGAATGCTGTGGCCAATGCGCTAAGTAGGAAATCACGTAGTGATACAATGCGTGAACTTGTGATTCCTATAGAGGAATAGATGATCATTTTGCATTATACCTCGATATGGGAGAAGTAGGGGGGAAGAGGTTGTCTTTTTTAGATGATGGTGAAATCATATCTTGTATAGAAGGTAGAAGAGTTCCAGTTGGGTGATCTTGAGGTTGAGGTCCAGTGTGACCAAGTTGTTTGTGGTGAGGGCCCTATTGGATGATTTGGGGATGAACAACAACAAGTGTTGTTTCAGGGAAGGAATATTGTTCCTTTGGAGGTGTGTGAGATAGTTCTCATAGAGTTACATTGATTTCCATTAGCAGTACATCCTGGGATAGAAATGATGTAATGGTATTTGAGGTGTCAATTTTTTTATCCTGGGTTGAAGCTTGCTGTTGCAGAGTTTCTGTCTCTATATTTGGTTTTCTCGAAGGTGAAAGCTGAGCACCGGGTTCTCAGTGGTTTTCTATAGTCATTAGATATTACTCAATGGTTGTTGGAGGACATCATGATGGGATTTTTTACTAGTTTACCTAAATATTAGGTAGATTATGATGACATATGAGTATTAGTGGAATATTTTATGAAATCATCCCACTTTATAGTAATCAAGGAGTCTATCTTAGTGGAGGTTCTATCAAGGTAGTGTCTGTTGGAGGTGGTGAGACTCCACGAAGTCCGGAGGATGATTATTTCTGATTGAGATTTTTATTTTACCTCCAGGGTGTAGAGAGGTCTCTATCATGCTTTTGGTTCATGTTTATTCCTTATCACTACTTTTCATCCACAGACGGATGATCATATAGAGTGGACCATCCAAGATTGTGAAGAAATATTGCACTCGTATAACCTGGAATTTGAGGTTCATGGATGTGGAACTTACCCTTGGTAGAGCTATCTTACAAAAATATTTTCCACTCCATCATTGATATGGAACCATTTGAATCCTTTTATGGACAACCTTTTCATTCTCTTTTGTGTAGGACTAGGGTCAGAGATTCATCAATTTTGGGGACAAAACTGCTATAAAGTATGATAGAGACGATTGAAGTGTTTCGTGAGAGGTTGAAGGCAGTAAAAGGTCATCATAAATCCTATGTTGATTATAGGAGGAGAATATGGGGGTTTTATGTTTGTGGTCATTTGTTTTATAAGTTGACTCCCCATTATTGAAAATTAAGGTTTGGTCGTGGGAGTTAGCCTTATCGCTAGTTTTATGGATTTTAAAGGTGTTGGATTGTGTTAGAGGCATGGAATGTTGGGTATTAATTCCCCCATAAATGATCCAGATAAATGATGTTTTTCATATGTCATAGCTCCCTATTTTTCTTCATAATGTCTCTCAAATCATCAATTAGGGCGATATCGATGTTGAATATGCGGTGACCTTTGAGGAGCGGCCTGTAGAGATCCTGGACCTCCAGGATAAGGTGTTGTATGGGAATTATATCTCCGTGGTTCATGTCTTTTGGCGGAATGGGGGTGTGGAGGAGAGTACCTAGGAATTTGATTTGCCTATACATGCTCAGTACCCTTAGATGTTTGATTTTTATCTCTTCTCTTATAACATTTTTCTTTTTGTGGTTGTTGACCCTTTCTGGTTATGATTTTCCTTATTTTGTTTCTTGTTGTGGAATTCTCTCTTTTGAGAGGTATCTCTTCATGGAGAGTGTTTAGGAGCTGGTTGTGGTTTTTGCGTGGTTTTGTTCTTGTTCCTATAGTGAGGTGGTGAGATACTACGGTGGTAAAGCCCTTGAGAAGTATCTCATGGGGTTGTTATGCAGATTACACCTTTCTTTTATGACCCCTTTCTAGGTTGGTTTTGGATTCTCGTGGTCTGAGAAAGTTTTGAGATGTATCCTATATAAGGGCTTGGATATATGTGGACCAATCCCTTGCATGTTATTGAAGATCTAATTGATTGTATGTGGTTCGGAAGAGGTTTGGAGGAGTTCAGTTAAGTAAAATCTAGGAAGTGAGGATTACCCGATGTGTGAAGGAATTACAAGATGTGAAATCCTATTTCATAGGTTGTGAAATGCTATAACTAGGGGATTCATGATGTCTAAGGTCTAGGAGGTGACATGTTTTTCAATGAAAAACAAAAATAAAGGTTACATGACATTAATGGGGATTTCACATATTGTAATCCCCTACAGCTATATCTGTTTATAACATTCTAGCCACTCGGGTTTTCACAAACCTATAGATACTGCTCCCCTCCCTCTCATCCCAAGAGACCGGAAACTCCCCTCCTTATCATTTTAGATATCCCTTTGATAGGGATTCATCACTGGCTTCCATCATTGATTTGTCGTCGATTTGAGGTAAGTTCTACCACTGTTTTGTGGTTCTTTGATCATTTTTCCACTCAAATCCTCTTTCCATGCTATGTAGGATGACCTTATATGGTTTTAATGGATTTTTCTAGGTTTCTGGTTGGTGTGGTTGTGTCGTAGATTCCTCGGATAGATGTAGTAGTTTCAGGAGATGTGATCATGATCTGTTACTCTGATCCATTATTATTCGAAGAACATTAATTACCTTTTGAGGTAGGGGATTAATATCTTCTATATTTATTTACTTGAAATCATATAGTTATTAGGTTTTATCACATGGATCACAATATAATTGACCTAATAATTTTATGAACTAGATTAATGAAATTGATATCGACCATGTGTTGTTTCTTTATACCGTGATAACGGGTTGACTCTTGATTTGATAGATAGTGTGTTATCTGTCTTTTATTTGATTTAACATGTATTATTGACGGAAATTGGTAAAGAATGTAATTTTATAAATAAATTTTTATGTAATTGGATAAAATTTAAAGATGCTTGTTTAATAAATTTGTATATTTTTATTGTAATTTGATGATAATCAAATTGATAGTTTTTAGAAAATTTAATGGAATTGTTTATTAAACCTAAAGAATGTTGATTCATATTGATAAAAGGATTAAAGTCATGTTAAAGTAGTTGTTTAATTAATTTGTGATAGCTTGAGAATCTTGTTTCTCAGGATGCCTATAGCTGGAACCTCAATAAATAATCAGTTAATTCAAGATGGAATCATAACTGGTTGTGGCATACTGATAATTCCTTGTAGGGCCCAAGTTTCCCAATTTCATGTAAAGGATGAGTGTCTGTGCTTTCGAGCTATGAGATCTCATAGTGTATGATGTATGAATTTATTTATTCATGGCTAAGATCCCATTCCAACATTTTTTCCTACTACTAGTGATGTTCTCTAGATACTATAGTTGTGGATGTGGGGGTAGGGAGGCCCGTATGTGACGTGATCTTGGGATGGATAAACCTTGAGGGATGTTGTTGTATATCAGGGTAGGGAGGCTCAGTGGTTGTGGTAGCAGTTGATTCCTAGAGTGGTGGGATGCACTATTTTATGCATGTGGGTGTTGGGACAGGCTCAAGGGATGGTGTAACCAGTTGATGTTTGGATTACTCATTGATTTGAATGTGGTTGTTTGTTGAATATGTTTTTTATTTATCTACATTAATTTCCCTAATGCTCGAGGCAGTTGTTTTTTTTTCAAAAACAAGGGAGGACACATGCGGTATTACAAACACTTTCCATGTTTATATTCTCAAGGATGGATGGGTCTACAATCCATTTATAGGTGGAAAGGAATGTACGAGTATCTCACCAACTCACTATGTTGAACCCCTTGAGTTTTGTCGCCTATAATGCATGTAAATAGAAACCACGGGGTTGGATCTTTCTGGGATGCAATGACAACGTTATACTTCTGAGGAACCATGTACTCTATTTGGCTATGCATCGAGGGCATGGAGCATTGTTGTGATCATATTGGAATGTAAGATGGAAATTAACAATGGTTGATTAATAGTTAAAGAATTAATCGATGTAATGTGTAACTAATAAAGAGGGATAAGATTATTCAATAATTCTATTTAAATGGGTTTATGATAATATGATATTTTGTCTTAGTAGTTTCATCCATGAGTCTAAATGACATTAGCTGTAGTTCACTCCAAGACTATGTTTTTACCATAGTTTGGTTGTGAGATATATTATATCATGCACTTTTTATTTTTCTATATGATACTCCACCCTATCGGTTAAGGAAACTGAAACCTCAAGGATATGATCCTAGGGGGGCTGTTTTCTCGAACATCCTAGTGAGAGGACTGATGATTGAATTTCCCCTTTTCCCATACTCTATTCTATTGGTAGTTACATTTTCATGTTTGTATGGTGGTTAGTTTTTCCCAAATATGTGAGTGTAAATGGATGTAATAGCCTGTGCTTATTTTACACACATATATTCTGGATATATATTCATACAAAATAGTATAGGTATAACATATATAAGCTCAGATATATTTAGGATCCTTACTCATCATAGGGGATATAATGGATTGACATATAATAACTGATGTATAATACATGCTCTGTGGGCTATGGTGGCTCACAAATACTACCCGGCAACTTTTGGTTGTGTAGATGGTTTAGTGACTTGACCAGGTTTCTATGGTGAAGGATTTTTGTTGCAGAAGGTGCATTTGGTGGTGCTACACCTAGGTGCCTTCTGGCTGCCCTTTTTAGAGAGACATGATCAGGAAGTGCGATGTTGTGGAAAAGGAGAAAACTAGCGGAGAAGCAGTAGCAGGGTACCCTTTATAATCATTATTATATTATATACTCTTGCATGAAATACTTTGTGAGAGTATCCATGGTTAGGTTGGGAACATAGTTTACCTGTTTAGGTGTCAAGTTTGTTTCACTTGTTGTTCACTGTGCTTTAGCTTGCTATCTTTACTTTTTCATTAGAGGATCTGGGGAAGATCCTTCTGAGTATATTATTATACACATCCTTTGTTATATAAACTATTTTTCATGTCACTTAGAGTAAATTGGATATTATGCTGATTATTACAAGATTCTAGTTTTTTCAGGAGTTTTTTAGGCTATGTGGTCACTACTGTTTTACTTTATTTTGGTAGTTACCATTTTCCCTTTTAGTTTTAGTAGATCTTCCATGACATTACATATATATAGATGGGATTTATTTTATACTAGAGTCCAAAATGGATTTGGTTGGTGTATATCTTATATATCACTTCTGCATGTATTCTCTTATAGGGTAATTCCTTCCATCTGTGTGTTTATTATACCCTCAGTGCTAGTTGCCATATCATGTTCTACATGAGAGGGGACTTGGGGGGACATTACCTCTCTTCTCACATTCCCGACCAGGAAAAAATACAGTTTCCAGGAATAAAACTGTATTTATTCGTATCTCATTCCTAAAAAAGTATTATATTATCAATAAAGGAAAAAATTAAATAAAAAATATATAAATTTAATATAAAAAATTTTACAATATTTTTTATTTTATTGTGAGCATAAAAATAGTTTTATAGAAAATAATTTCTATTACTTTAAAATTATTTTTATTATATTTCTAATTGATTTCAAATCACTAAATTTGATTTATACATGTGAACAAAATATAATTTTCATAATTTAGTTATTCCTAATAATACAAGACAATCCAATTGCTTTGAGGTTTTGATCATATTATATTATAATATTTAAATAGTATATTGTGGTTCATTTGAACTAAGTTTTTCATGTAAAGAATGCAATCAAAAAATTAAATTTATATGGATAAAAATATTTCATAAAACCTCTTTGTGTAACATGAGTCATAGATTAAAAATAATGTGTCATGATTTAGAAATCCTATGAATGATTTTGGATGATTATATTTTTTATCACTATGATTATTATCACTCAATGTATGTTTTTTAGTTTCATTAAATGGTTGAAACTAATAGAAATAATTATTACACTGAATATGATTGATAATGAAATGATTTTCCTTATTAGAAACTAATTTTCATGGGAGTTGTAATGAAATTTATTATTGAGATGATTACAAATATTTCTCAAGAAATGATTCGTACAGAGCCTCAAAATGAGTAGGGGAGGGAACACTACATTTTTGAGTATTTCATGAAAAAACGTCCACATTAATTTGTGGATCTACTAGTCAGTAATTTCAAAACAAAGGTCTAGTATAACTGAAATGATATTTTCTATTCTCTATGGTGTAGAGAATAAAAAAATTATTTTGGATATTTATCATGTGGAAGGAAAAACATTTCAGTGGATAAATCTTATCAAGAATATGATGTAAGAGTATGAAATGAAAAATTTAAAATAGGAAGAGTTTAATATTGTGTTTTCATTAAATATTTCCCCAAAAATGATCACATGGAAATAAAAAGGGCATTTCTATAACTAAAAATTGAATGATGACAATTCCATCAAAAACAATGAGGCTAATTTCACAACACTTACAATGAATGATTCCTGTTTTATCAATGAAAATTAAATTAAAATTGATCATTTATTTAGTGAATTAAATCCATGTATTCAAATATAATTATATATAGAAGAATTTAATTTCAAGGATGAAATCACTTGATATTATATTAATCTTGAAATGAAGATAATAGACCCTTATTATTCTCATGGTTTTGGGATATAAATGATAAATATGAAATTTTGAGGAATATAAAATAATTAAAATCGTAGTGGATATAAAATTAATGTTACCTTATTATCTTAGGGTGAAAAAAGAATATAGGATGTTGTATTATTAGACTTGGTAACATTTTTATGTACTGAAAATAAAGAAATCAAGAAAGAGAAGTCGGATGTGATGTGTAGAGGATTATCAATGAATGGAATGTTTATAACACTCAATAAAATGTTCCACCCACACTTAAATTATATAATTATGAGGATTATGAAAATGATGATGAAAATTTCATGAAAATGAGTTATAATTATGAAAACTTATGTTATCATCCTCTTAATCCAAGAAAAAAATAAATGTCTCATGAGATCATAATTTCTTAGGTGGTATATGAGAATGACCTGGTGAAACGTAAACATTCCATCCACTCTAGAATGGAAAACGTCTAATATGTTTATAGATATATCAACTATTTTATATCTTAAGGATTTTATAAAGGTATAATGTCAACACCTCAATGAGTAAATGTTTACTTATCAATAAAAAATTCTATTGGTCTGATGATTACATCTATATTCTACATATCCTCTTCGATGGAAGTATGTGGGAATGTGAATCCTATAAATATTGTTTTTCTCCATCTATTTGAATTTGATATGATTTTGGGAATAGATTGGATGCCAACATATAGATACCGTATCAATTATCAAGGAATGGAAGCCATGTTTGATATTTAAAATCTACCTATGATAATATTTTAGTTCATGGATGAATATGATCTCTTAGTGGATTTCTCTTCAATTGAATGGGTTTTAAAACCTATCCAGGGGTATATTTTCCACAAATAGTTGTGGAGAATCTCAAAATTTTAGATATAACGATTTCCTAGGAACATGCTGATGTATTTTCAGAGGATTTTATTTGTCTTTCTCTTAATTTTTAATTTGTGTTTTCAATATATATGTTTTCTAGTTCTATACATATTTTATATAATTTAAATATAATGGCCCCAATTGATTTCCATGAATTCAAGAAGAAACTTCAAGAGAATATTAACTAGGGATTTATATTACCTAGTACATCAACATGGGGTGAACATATTCATTTTTAAGAATACGGATCGGTCAATGCATCATTTCACTTATTATGAATGATATTAAAAGACCACTATCAAAAAATATTCTCTTCCCCGTATTGGTTACCTTTTTGATAAAATGATCATTGATCAACACATTTCAACGATTTACCTAATTCTTGGTATCACCAATTGATGGTCAAGAAGTAGTATATACCTAATACAGCCTTTCATATGAGGTATGGTCATCTTAAATTTATTTTGGTTCCATTTAGACATACTAGAAACCCATCTATCTTTGTAAATTTAATGAACAGAGTCTTTAGAGATTACCCCAATTGATTTATGGTCGTATTTATAGATGATATTATTTTATATTCCAAGAAAAATCATAGTAGTGGAGATAATTTGAATATTGTGTTGAAGATCCTAAGGAATGAGATATTTTAAGTGAAATTATTCAAGTGTGAATTATTGCTATGGAAGGATTTATTAATGGGTCATATAATCTAAAGTGAGAGTCTATAGGTAGATCATTCAAAGGTAAATTTTATTGGGCAATGTCCTAGGCGAACCACAGTATCCATGATGCATAGTTTTTATTAGTTTTCTATACACTATTAGTGCTTTGGGATATATTTCACATGGATTTATAATTTAATAATAGTGTTGACTAGGAAGGGAGACAAGTTTCTTTGAATAGATAAATGTGAGTAAAATTTAAAGAAGATAAACGTAATGTTGGAGAAACACATATTCATAAACTAACCCAAGATAGAGAATATTTTTTAATCAATAATGATGAATCAAATAAGAGATTATGATGCGTCCTGATGATAATAATATGGTGATAGATTTTCCCTCATTTAAATATAAATTTACAAAGAAAAATTATCTAATTTGTGATTTGGAGTTGTAAGTAGTAATTTTGGTATAGGAAAAATGGATTCACTATCTATATAGTGAAATATGTGATATATATAGTTACAATAAAAGAATTAAGTATATTTTTAAATATAAATAGTTCAACATGCACTAATGTAGATGGTTGGAATTTCTCAATTATTATAAATTCACATCACATTCACACCATGAGAAGGTGTACAAGGTGGTGGATGCTCTACTTCGTAATGAACATGCCAATTTATCCATGATGGAGAAAAATAGTGATCCATTATTTATGTATTTATAGAATATAGAAGATGAAATTATAATGAGAGGGGAACAATTATATACTTCTCATATAAATGTTCAAATACCCACCCATGTGAGGATTAAAGAGGTGAAAAAGGAGGGTGTTAAATTCTAAAATCATGTGATGAATGAATTTGAGTTCATCCATGATTGATATGGAATTATATGCTGTAGAAACTGAGTATGTGCTATGTCGATACAAGAATTGAATGAGGATATATTGGATTAATATCATATCTCATCATTCATTCTTAATCATAGAATTATGAATATGTATATAGATCTAAAAGATTATTTATTATGGGAAAACATGAAGATGAATATGGAAGATTATATATCTCAATTTTTCATATGTTAGAAAGTTAATATCCAGAGACAGAAGTCTAGAAGAATTTAACAAAGATGCACCACAACTAAATTTAAATACAAAAATAATACAATAGATTTAATCATAATAATTCCCAAGATAATTAAGGTGAATAATGATAATTTGGGTTTAGCTAATCTCCTCATGGGTTTTAGTCGACCACCTTATGATGTCAACACATTTCATTGGAATCAATGAAGATTTTTATATTGATCATATTTGACGGATACATATTAAGGAAGTAGTAAGGTTTCATGATGTATGAAATTCTATTGAATCTAATAATGATATGATCCTTACCTCAATGTTTTGGAGAAGTCTTCAATAGTCATTGAAATCAAAGTTGACATTTTTCATTTTATGTCATCGTAAGAAAGATAATCAATCTAAGAGGACCATTAAAATCATTCAGAATATTATGAGTTCCAATTTTATAGTTTTCAAATGAGTTTGGGATCAAAAAAAATTTAATTTTGAAATCTATTATGAAAATATCCTTCAATTGATTACTCAAAATATTCCTCATAAAGCCTTCTATGGAAAGAAGTTCTGAACATCAATTTCTGTGGGATATCACCCCCACCTAGAGATATGATTAATTTTCCATCACTATATTTCATGGTTGGTTATTATGATATATTTAATTTTTTTGAAAGATATTTTGGACATAATTATTCTTCTATAACATTAGGATATTATCTACCATCTTATCTTTCCATCAGTTGGAAGACAATAACATCTTTTATGGGTATGTGCGGACACACTCATCTATGAACCGATGTGATTTTCCCATTTAAGAATTAAATTGATGGTAAAAATATATATTAAACTAATATAGAATATATTTATGATATAATATAACTTTATTAAAGGTTAATTATAATTTATCATTATTTTATAGCATACATCGATAAGTTGAATCATCGGTCATGCATACGTATCAACTACTGTCTCTATGAAGTAATGCAATTCATTTTTCATCAAAGATCTATATGAATAATTAAAAAATTATGTATTTTGAATAAATATTATAATTATTACATCATTAATATTATATAGATTATGAATCCATGATCCATGTGCATGTTCTGTAACCATCAAACCGAATCATTCATGAAAAACAGACCGGTTTTGACTAGAATTTCTATTTTAATGAATTTTTGAATAAAAAATTAATTAAAAATTATAAAGGAATTAGAAATATATGTTATATAAGGTTATAGTTATAGAAAACTTTTATAATAAATATATATTTATTGTATAGTATATTTTAAAATTTACAATGCAATATAGGACATGTGTTAAGGGTTTATGTTACAGTTTCATTTCATTTAACGATGTTATATTCTCAATTTACATTTCGGTAATTTATATGGATATTATCTTTTAAACCCTAATATATTTACTTCTCCTATATCTAAATTTTATGTATTAGTTTAGTTTTATTCCCCAAGGTACTAAAAATAACCGAGAAAATATTTTTAAAGAAAAGTCAACCTTATCTCATATTTTGTCGATGTACTTTTTCATCCATGTCTATGCTATTAAAAATTATTGTACGGATGTTTTTATCGATATATGAGGTGTTCTAAAATTGTAATTATCATTTCCTTTTATATTATTTACAAAGGTTTAAATGTAATCTTTTTAAATAAATATTTTCCAACCAAATCTTATTTGACTTTTTTATAGAATTATGAAAATATTGTTCTCTTTTAACATATTTTTTATGAATAGATTTTCCCTACCATCATGACCGTTATTTTCCTTAAATATATATTTATAAATTTTCACTGATTTATTCAATGAATTTTTTTTCTATATTTTTAAATATTTGATTTAAAATTGTATGAACATAAAATGACATTTTCCCATGTTTTCAATGAAATATTGAAATTTCCTTTTAACGTTATTCTTTATCTATGTCGACATATTTTATCAATTTTTATGCTTTATTGGGGATATAATATTATAATTACATCTTCTTTAATTATTCTGATAGCTTATGATATTGATTATATAAGTATTACTCAATGGAACCCATGTCTTCCCATAGGTTAATTATCTTATAATAAAACTATTATGAAACCCATTTATTTTCCACGAGTTATGGTGTGATGAAATTAATAAATTTTAAGGAAAATAACCTCCTTTATAGGGTTTATTATATGATGATATGTTATATGTTTATGATTTTCAGGAATATATTTGTATTTTTTTCATTATGTTACAAATAGGCCCAAAATTTCATATCCCTCCAATGAATTGAGTAATAGATGGGTACCACCGGATATATTAAGGAATGGAATAGAGAGTAACGCCAGTTTCATAAGGGTTACTATATATTTTTGACAATATTTTTTTTACAAAAATATAACATCTTAATATTTGAATATTTGTTATATAAAATTACATTCTACACAAAAATTTTAAACTCTTATTTCTATTAGAGACTAGAAACATAATCATATTATTTTATTATATCCCTCAAATATCATCCCATGTATGACCCTTATTATACATACTATACTAAAAATAATCCATCATAAGCTCAATAAAAAAACACAACAAAGTGTGAGATTAGATTCTCAATAAGGATAAACATAAGAGATATCAATCAATATTCACACATTTAAGAAAATTAATATAAAAAATAATTCAAACACCGTTAATTATAAATAATAACATAATGACTTGTCATAACAAAAGGGATAAGTCATCATTATGTAGAATAATTTATTGTATATCACGATCCATGATACCAAATCATATGCACAAGTGATAATTTGTAGCATAAAAATAAACATTAAACACCGTTTATTTATCCCTTAATAATCACCAAGACTATAATAGGAGATTGGGTTCAGTAACCATTCCCTTAGATCCATAGTCAAGGTTCACACCCAAGACCATCATAGTGTAAATATTCCCGTACTAAACTGGGTTCACTTCCCGTTCATGTTATACTTCTCTCATGAAATATCCATCATTACTCAATGAATTAGAGGGATATATAATTCTAAAAACACTAATCAGATAATGAAAAATAACCAAAATATTGAATAAATAACATAAAAAATTCATCATATTAACACATCAAATCCAATGGAAATGAAATGAAATTCATAAACTTTACGTCATTTCATCAAACCACAAACCATGGAAAATAAACACCTTTCATAGAAATATAACCATTTCAATCATAAAACATCTAGATAAATTATAAGTATATTATAATTAGTTTATATCCATAGTAATGAATAATAAACATTAAAGTATTTTATAATATATGAAAAATGTCTTTAGTAGATCATTTGAATATTTCCTAGGGAAAATACATTTCTCATTTTGAAACTAATTATTTAAAATCAAATAATTTCAAAATATTAATGAAACTAATATCTTTTAATGAAAAACATGGAATAATTTAAATGATTCTTCATAGAATTGAATGGTCATGATTTTGAGATATTACATCCATGTTTTATTCATTAAAATAAATATTATGATAACACCTTTGGTAAAAATAACCTCATTCAATAATGAAAATAATATACCTTTTAAACCTTTTAAAAGTTAACATGGGTAAATTAGGATTGAAATAATCATTAATGAATTATAAAAAACATTATAGAAAACATGTATATGGAAAAAAAATTATTTCTGACAAAAGAGTTTAAATAAGTTTTCCATTTCGTAAAACATTTGTTGAGACATTTTGAGTACCAAATATATAAAATTTGTATTAAAAATTTTTAATAATAAAAATAACCATAAGAGAAGAAAAATTAATGTTGTTTATCTAATATGGATCATATAATTTAACCAATTGAAATTAAATTATAATAAATCTTTATTAAATCGAGATTAAAACATAAATTGTCTTCCTAAAGCATCGCCTTTCATTGAATGCATTAAAATCACCTATTTATTGAGAATCCAATTTTGGATTATACCATAAGCCATAAAGAAAATGTCTTTTGGAAATAAAATAAGCTCTAATATGTGATTTTAGATCTTAATAAGGTATTAAATAATATCATGGTTAATCTAGAATGCTCATTAGGTGTGGATAATTTTGGAGAAGTGGAATCCTCTTACAATGGAGGGACAAGTAATACATGCATTTTTTAAAAATATTTATATATAATAATGTCATACTTATGAAAAATTCTTCCAATTGATATAAATTTTAAGGGTAGATGATTTGGGTTTATTATATTTCCTGAAAATCAGATTTAGAAAAGTTTAAAATGATATATCACACTTATCTCGTAGTTTCATTCCCCTAGAAAACTCGTTTTAACATTTAATAGTCGAAACAAGACTTAACTATTTTTTACTATTTATTATGAAAAAAATTAATTTTACATTAATAAATTATATTAAATATTTTAATTACCAATATGGAAATTTTTTGTCATGATTCAATTTCAATAATTGGTCAAAATTTATTTTAAAATAAGCGATCTAAACACAATGAAAACTATTTTTTTAAAATAATTATGCATAAAAATAACTTTACCTTCAATCCATTCCATTTAAAAACAATTTGGTGATTGGTAAAATATTTTATTGAATATATTATATATAAATTTAAATAAAATCACTTAAAAATATGGATTAATTTAATTTATTAAGATAAAAAAACATAGTGTTCGTAATTTTTTTTTAGAAAATTATGTTTTTAACCCAAAAATGATGTCATACGAAATTCAATTGTAAAGATTATTCATATGTAATTATTTATTTTATTTATAAATAAATAAGGATTATATTAATTTACGGTGAAATTAAAACAATTTAGGTACTTTTTTAATTAAAATAAATGGAAATTTTATAAAAATCCTTATTTTCACTATCCACTGAAAAACCAATAATTTCAGAAAAAACCAAAACATTTCACATGAATATAATTTTTATATGATTATTTAAAAAATTACATAATTTTATTCAAATAATATTTCTATAAGTGATATAAATTTATTATAATATTCCCTCACAATGTGTAACAAAAACCATTTTTAAGAAAATGGAACACCCCAATCTTCCATAGTACGCTTCTCTTTGAATAATACAATAGCGTGCAATGTACGAAACACCGAGTTCAAGCTCACCATGACTGATAAAACTATCCATTTAGAAAAAAAGGTATAAATATTAATAACCACAATTTTAATTCTATATATATTCCATATAATTTTAATATTAATCTTTTGTGTTTCTTAGACATAATATAAGGAAAAATTCAATTTTTTCAGATAAAAGAAGTATTTAAAAAAAATGTAGTATTTTCACCTTTTAATGGATAACCCTTTATAAATACAATATATGAAACGTTTATATATTAAAATTGATGAAATTAAATTCTACATTAGAAGTAGGACATAAAAAAATTAGTTTGGATAAATTTTTACTCTTTTTCTAATAACTTTAATATTTTGATTAATAGTAAAAGATACTAAATTTTAATTGAAAACAACTTTTATAATCAAAATAATTTATACTATTCAGTTGTAAATTTTAATGATTTATAATTATAATTTTATTATATTTTTATTATTAAATCTAATGTTGAACATTTGATGTAATTTCACTTTTAAACCGAACATATACACCTATCAATGTTTTGATATTTTTTATTTCTCAAAAACCCGTTTTCTGGTTTTGACAATGGGAATTAATTTTAAATTAATTAATACAAATTCTATGTTTTGAATTTGGTAAAATATAAAACATTTTTTGATTCGGAATATCAATATTATCTTAGGGTGATTTTTTGGTATTTTTATGAAAACATTCAATTTTTTGATGAATAATGAAAAAATGCGTTATTGTTTAAAAACCAAATTTCTATTTTAATAATTATTTATTTTATTTAAATTTATTTTAATTCAAAATATATACATAAAACCTATATTAGATCAATGTAATTATTTGGAGTCATTTTATAATAAAAGTAGATATACAAAATTTTATTGAATAATTTATCGTCTTTTACCCACCTTCTAGACACGTCAGAAAATTTGCATAAAACGTAATTTTTCCACTTCAGTAAATTGAACTTAAAAATTCCGAGACACAGTTGAAATATGTACGTAAAATTTGGTTCTATTAGATGAAAATATTTTTGTTGAATAGTTACTTTTGAATTTTATTTACCACGTTTAAAAGTATATAGGGAAATTAAATATAAAAATGAAATTATAATTACCCTAAAATATATTATAATTCTATTTGATATGTGTTTTTTGACCAGAATCATCCTTTGAAAAAAAAATTTCTTTTTGGTCCACTTGGTTTAGATTAGGAAATTTATTATTATTTTATTTAATGAAGCGTTAAAATTATTCGATTTAAATTTTAATAACCAAAACATTTTTAATATAGGGTTATACATAAGATAATTTAGACATTAAATATTAATTAGAATGATAAATATATTTACTACATCATGAAAGTTTAATTATAATTTTTAAACATTAAATAATTAAATTTATTTATGACACAATGATGATGAAGTAATTACCTTATTAATAAATCATTAAATTAATTGATATTATAAATATTAAAATAAATGTAAATTGGGAATTTATATGATTTCAAAAAAATTACTTAGTTAATATTACATGTTATGGTTGATTAAATTAATTTTTTTAAATAAATAATATTGTTAATAATTACACAAAAACCAAATAATAAATAATGTCAAAATTGACATAAATGAGTTTTTAAAACAAATACTATATTATTAAATGATAAAATAGTCCTAAAAATATGAGGTTTGGCCAAAGGACTTCTATAATAATATATATGTCAATAATAAACCACTTGGGGTTCTTTTCAAATTTTATAGTACGATTATTAACCATATAATATAACAATACCAAGAGACATTGTAAATGTTAAAATATATAACCAAGAGTTAAATCTAAATTATATGGTTAATATGGTAACCTAATCCTATCTAAAACCTATTGGTCAAGATTTTTTTTGACCGAGAACTACCTTATCCTCAAAATAAAACCTTTTTGAGCCATTATAAAATGAATATGATTTTATAATAAATTAATATTTCGTGGTTTTCCTAAAGTGACCCTCACCTCTCTTATAAAAGGGTACATCCCCTTCTCTCAAAATCACACCTCTATACCCATTTGACTCGGCCAAAACGAGCTCAAATATCTTCCCATCTACCCTCATTTCAACCTAGAAGCCATACTTTTAATAGAAAGCCATCTTAAGGAGCCCTATTGATCAAATAAAAAGAAAGAACCTGAAGAAGAGGTAATTATTTCATCACCTCTTTCAATGTTTTTCCCTTATTCCACTTTCTATTTATGTTCTGTTTCCATACCGAAATAATAAATATAGTACCTTTTACATACTATGATGTTATTATAAATATTTTATAACCATATTCATTATTCTATCTATCCTATGAATGACAATGTCACCATACGTGCGTACGCATGCCTTACCGTCTCAATATCGTGGTGTAGTTTGTTATTCAACAGTTAATTATTTGGATGGGTATAATAATGATAATTATTGATGTAAATAATAAATATAACATGTTAATTATTCAGTATATATTATATACCATCTAATTACATAAGATTTCACCATCAATAGAATAGAATGGTTGCTCCTACGTACGTGCGGTTTACCGTCTCCACGAACGTGATAAGATTCATTACCCATCATAACCATTCAAGAATAAACGTCATTTTATTATAAAAAAATAATTTTTAATAACATAATATCATTCTAGATACAAATAAGATATATCCTATCTATAATAAACATGACTTACATAACAAAACATATAATGAAAATCGAATCAGTTAACACCCGAAATAATGATACTACTGAAATATTATTAATAAAGTAATGTTAAAAGATCTTATAGGATATCATATTTATGTATATTTTTTTAATTTAATAAAAATTATTTAGCCATTATAAAGGAGGTTAACATACCCTCAACTAAGGATAAGTACAAGGTAAGGGGTTTCTTATCTCACTTTTAATTCCGTGAGATTTCCATTGTTCGCCACTTATTTATTACATATGTGGTATTGTGTACTTCCATTTGATATATATTGTAATTCTGATGTTTATAGTCATGGAATTCTGTGATTAATTTCGTGGTTATTATGTATTGTTCATATGACTTTATTGATTACAACTTGGTAAGTAGTTTTCATCTAACTTCTTATTCACGTGAGATTCATGCTATATTTCCACTATTTCCTTTTTTGTGGTCTATGTACAACCCCATGATTGTATTTTTTTGTAATATACTTTAAATTATTGATATTTACATCTTAATTTTAAGATCCTTCTTAATGGGGTGTATGCTTCATAAGTTACCAAAATTGTAATGGAATTTCAAATATCAATTTATACTCATTGGATTTTACACAAACTTCATTGATTATTTTATTCCAAGATTAAGTGTGAAATCACTATTTATTTATTTATGTAGTAATTTACACTCCCCTTGGTGTGTATATACATTTGATACACAGAATCACTCCATTGATAAATTCTCAAGTCATTGATATAAAATTGATATGGGTAATCTTATCTTAATTTCCATTTATTGAGTTAAACATTCAAGACATTGGTTTTGTTTTTACAAGAATATGTGTGTTTGTACTCTAATTGATTTACACTAAATATCAAATAATATTAAGTTTATTTATATTTTTCACACATAATTATTTCATTGATTTATCCTTAATCCATGGATATGGTCTTTATAAGGGATTTCTTCTCAATTTACCTTCCATTGAGACTTTGTTGTTATGTGCCAATTCACTTTTTTATGGTGTATTTACTGTACTTTGACATAGTATATCATGAATCCATTTATTATCATGATGTTATAATCTTTTTATTACCTCAATTATTTTAATTCAAGCATCACTAATTTGGTAAGGAATTCTAAATAAAATATCATTTTAAATTTTTCAAAGATTTATTCTTCTAAATATTTCTCATTAATGTCCATGTTTTTAAAATGGTTTTAAGTATTTATTTATATGGACATGAATTGTTTAAAATCAAAATTAATTTTAAAAGTTACAAAATGGTATGGGAAAAGTTGTTTCAAAAATCTATTTTTTACAACATATTAAAAAATAGCGAGACTTTTAAATATTTTAAAGAAAAAGGTGATATTTCTCTCAAATAGTTTTACTGAATATTTTCATCTATGTCAATATAATTTATTATTCTTGATTGCAATTGATTTATTATAAAAAATATTTCAATATTTTATTGAATGAGTTATGTTTGAATGTAGATGTTCTATTTTTATACCATTCATAGTTTGTGGTTAAAATATTGACATTTCGTATGCTAGTTTTAATATGAATGATTATGTTATGTTTCAACCTTTGTATACGAGAATGCATTGAACATAGTATGTGATGGGTGGAGCCCAGTATAGCTCTTCGATGCATCGGTAGGTATCATGAGACAAACTAGTGTCTTGGCACAAGGACTTGACAAATTATTATTTTTAGTCTTGGAATGAGGCATTGACTATGTGGTTATGATGTCCAACATTATGCATTACATAATTGTGAAATTATCTATTGATATTACATGGGATTATTCGACAATAAGAATATCCATGTGAATAAGTAAATAAAATTATTTGATTTATATTTTCCATATTATGCTGAATTTTAGGTTAAAAAGGTTTGTGTTTTAGTATTATACATTTCCTTAATTGTTTATGTTTTTTATGAAGGTTTCCACTATATTATTCTCCTTACTGAGCATCTAAGCTCACCCATTTCTATGTATTATTTTTCCCAGAATGTGATGTAGTATATCATGAATAACCTACAGGAAAAAGCTAAGGGATATGAGTGTGTTCAAAGGGTACATAATGTTTTTTTCTTTATTTTAATGATGTAATGTAAAACATATGTATATATTTAGTAATTCCATAGCTAATAAACTTATCAGTCTTTCAGGACATGATCTCTTGAGATCATTCCAATGATATGTAATAATGCACTGACTCTGTGTAAATAATGTTAAGATGATAAAGTTGGTATCAAAATAAGTTTAGTATAATCCTTCGAAACTATATTTACAAAAACTATGATTAGGGAACATTACCCTAAGATATACTTTGGGGATTATTATAGAAGAACATCCAAATTTTTTGGTAATGTAAATATTATTTGGGTTTTCCAAAAAAGAATCCCTGTTTGGATATGAACAGGTAGAGGTGGCTCTAGCACAGATGTACCTAGGGGTAAAACCCGAAAACACTACATTGAGCTATACTTGAATAAGAACTGGTGAACGACAACGAGCCTTGCTGCACTGTTGGTTATAACACTCCCAGGGGATATGTTTATGTTAATTCACATTTTCTTTACAAAAATAATTTTTGGGATTTTAATATTAGATGGTAATAAAAAAACTCTATTAATCATTAGGTTTTTTAGATTTAAAATAAGGTGTCATGATATTCTCTAAATGATTTTTTGACTATTTTTACTCAAACAATGATTTCTGGTATTAGTTAATGGTTGGATTCCAAGGAAGTCAAAGTAACATTGAAAGTGATTATAAGGTGGGAACAATGGTGGAAATGAGCAAAGAAATGAAATGTTGATATGAATAAAAGATATCATTTTCATGCCGAATCAGTTTTCCAAAAATATGATCAACAACATATATATTAACCAACTCCTAGACTCAACAAAGAAGGAAAGGCAATAAATGATAAGAGCTTCCATAGTGGAGACCTTGGAGAAAAGAAATCTTGATTTCCATCATGAAAGAAATATAGAAGGAGACATCCAGGAAAGTGTCTCAATGGAATAAATAAATTATTTTCATGTGGGAAATAAGGTCATAATGTAAATAATTGCTGTGAAAAAAATGAGGATTACTATGGAAGAAAATAAAAATAGTCCCAAGAATCAATTTACAGTCATTTTCTGCAAATGTAATGGACTTAGGGATTTCTTGAGTCAATGACCTATTCTATAAGATAAACTCTTGGTGAAGGAAGAACCTATGTGGAAATAAACGGATGGGGAAATGTTTAAAAGTATTAGTGCTATTGGTCGATGGGATTACCTTGGAAGACTTTTCTCGTGTATGTGTAACCCTATAGTTTGTTATGTGAAAATTCTATTCGAGGAAGAATTATCTTTTCTTTTTTTGGATACAGTTATAAATAACCATTTTCATTTATATGATCTTGGAATTATAGGCAATTACAGGTTATTAATTTTTGGGATGAAAATGGGAGGTTTGATATAAAATTTATTGTAAAATTAGGTTATGGTTATTTTGAGGAATTTATCTCATTTTGGGAATGTTATAAAATATTGTTTATGAAAATGGACAACATAAAGACCGTGTGACAACCCGTTGCGTCGGAAAATACTGCAGGAATCGAACCCACAACCGAAGTGCGATTCAGATTTGTCACCTACCACTGGAATACATGAAGTCCCTGGTTAGCAAGTATAATTATTTTTAGTTAAATGATTTTTTTAATCAATAATAAGTTGACTTGGGATTTTATGTTTTATCAAATGAATATCCCTAGTGTAGTAAAATGATTTGGTGATTGTGATAAATTTTATTTTGGAAGACATTCGCTCTGTCAGGAACACTATATGCCTAAGGAAAATAAAATACTATGGGATTTCATTTGTGGAGTAATGGTGGATTTTTATCTATGTTTTTATTGTGTATTTATAGCGATTTTGGATATTTATGGAAATGAATAACCTATCCTAGAGAATATGTGATTAGGTTAATTACATTTAAGTAAGTGAATTAAAGAGTATTCGATGTTATTTGGAGATACAATTTAACGTGGAAGACTTCGTCATCAAATTCTTCTTTGTTTTGGGTTTCACTCTTAGTTTGGATTACATTGATGGATGTTAAGGACAATTTTTTGTTGAATAGTATGTATTGACCTTTGGGTATTGTTGGTTTGATTTTTGAAATTATGATTAGCATTTCTCTCCCTAAGGGATTATCCATTTGGGGGATAATTTGATCCTGTACTAACCATTTTGGTTTTGGTTAATCTCTAAAGACAAGGGAAATATATATTTCATTCTTGTTGGATTATGTGATTCTCTATAAGTTGATTCTAGTGCTTCATGTGTGACCAAGTCATCTTGAATACTCATTGTTTGGAGTGAAATATGATTTTTTGGAAGAAATTAGTTAACGATAGAACTCTAGTAATAAAGTATTTTTTCCTTATTATTTTATGAAGAAATTAATTCTTAAACATTAGGGAAAGAATCTTAAACCCAAAAATGTGTTATCCTAACACCATATGTAATTCATCATTGATTTATGGATTTGAGGCCCTTAATTTTCCATTCCCTTATTTTTTATTGATGAACATAATCACTCCCTATGAATATATACATTTTTCCTCCAATTATAATTTCCAGCAATGTTCTCCTATTCAAAATCCTAATTTGGTGGTGAAATTTTCATTTCTCTTTCCCTCTTATTAAGAATAAATTTTATTAACCCTATTTCCGATGTGGGTTTTCCACAAAAGTATTTTATATTTTTTTAACATTTTATTTATGAAGAGATGTTTAAAATTGAGAGGATTCAATTTTTTAAAGGAGGGAATAATGTAACACCCCAAGAATCCATGGTACGCTTCTCGTGGAATAATACAATCGCAGGCGATGTATACAACACCCAGTTTAGGCGCACTATGACATATTAAACTAGTCGTTTAGAAAGCGGTTATGAATAGTAATAACCACAATTTAAATTTTATATATATCCCATATAATTTTTACATTCATCTTTTGTGGTTCTTAGACATAATATAAAGTCAAATTCAATTTCTCAGATAAAAGAAGTATTTTTAAAAAAATGCAGTTTTTCCACTTTTTAATAGAGAACCCTTTCTAAATCCAATATTTGAAACTTTTATATATTCAATTTTATTAAATAAAATTTATCTTTAGAAGTAGGACTTATCATTTCATTTTGGATAAAATTTTTGTGTTTTTCGGATAACTTTCATATTTTGATGAATAGTGAAAGATACTAAATTTTAATTGAAAACAACATTTTTTATAAATATAATTTATTGTTTAAAATTATATATTTGAATGGTTTTTAAGTATAATTAGATTATATTTTTATCATTTAGTCCAATTTTTTTCATTGGATGTAATTTCACTTTTATACCGGACAAAAACAAATATCAATCTTTTGATAGTTTTTAATTCTCAAAAACCCACATTCTGGTTTTGACAATAGGATATTAATTTTAAATTAATTAATGTAACATTTATGTTTTGAATTTAATAAAATAGTCATCATTCTTTGATTTGGAATATCAAAATTTTCTTAGGGTTAATTTTTGGTATTTTTTCTGAAAACATTCTATTTTGATGAATAATGAAATACACTATGTTATGGTTTAAAAATAGACTTTTTATATAAATAATTATTTATTTTTTTAAATTTATTTTTAGTAAAAATAGATAAATAATACATATATTAGTTCAATTCAATTTACTGGAGTCATTTTATAATAAAATAGGATGTATAAAATTTGATTGAATATTTTAACGTCATTTAACCACCTTCTTGGCATGTTAGAAAATTTGCATAAAAAGTAATTTTACCACGTTCGTGAGTATAATTTTAAAAATATGAGAAAAACAGTTGACATCAATAAGTAAAATGAGTTTTAATTAGATGAAAATAATTTTTAGTGAATAATAACTTTTGAATTTTATTTAGCACGGTTAAAAGTAAATAGAGTAATTAAAGATAAAAATGATATTATAATTACCCTAACACATGTCATAATTCTATTGGATAAGTGTATTATACCAAAATCATCCTTAGTAATAAAATATGATCCTTTTGGTTCATGGGGTTTAGATTAGGACAATTATTATTACTTTATTTAAGTAAGAGTTAAAATTGATAAATTTAAATTATAATAACTAAAATTGTTTTAATATAGGTTTATACATAAGATAATTTAGACTATAAAAATTCATTAGAAAGATAAACAGATTTCCTACATCATGATATTTTATTTATAATTTTTATACAATAAATAATTAAATTTATTTATGACACAATGATGATGTAGTAATTACCTTATAAATGAAAGATTAAAATAATTGATGTTATAAATATTAAAATAAATTTAAATTGAGACATTTGATTCATTACACAAATTATATAGGTTAATATTACATGTTAGGTTTTATTTAATATATTTTTTGATGAAATAAGATTGTTATGACTTTCACAAAAACAAAATACTAAATAATGTCAAAATTGACATAAATGAGTTTTTAAAACAAATACTGTATTATTAAATGATATAACAGTCTTAAAAATATAATTTTGGACAAAAAGACTTATATAATAATATATATATCTAATTAATGAACCAATTTTGGTTCTATTAGAATTTTATTGTAAGTTTATTAACCATATAATATAAAAATACAAGGAAACATTATAAATGATAAAGTTTTGAACCAAGAGTTAAATCTATAATATAATGTAAATATGTTGACCTAAACCTATCTAAAACCTGTTGTTTTAGAGTTTTTCTACCCCTCCCCACCTTATCCTCAAAATAAATCCTTTTGGACCCATTATAAACCAAATATGATTGTATAATAAAATAATATTTCAAGGTTTTAAAAAGTTGACCATCACCTCTATTATAAAAGGGTACTTAACCTTCTCTCAAAATTACACCTCCAAAGCCTTTTGGATCGAAAAAACCCTGCTCAAATATCCTATAAACTACTCTAAATTTATCCTACAGTCCTTACATTGATCAGAAATCCTATCTAAAGATCCCTTTTGATCAAATCAAATGGAAGCACCCGAAGAAGAGGTAATTATTTCATCACCTCTTCCAATATTATTTTTTTCTTCCACTTTATCTTTCATTGTTGTTTCTATAACAAAATAATAAATCCAATAACATTTACATACTTTGATGTTATTATAAATATGGTAAAACTATATTCATTATTCGATCCATCATATGAATGATAAAGTCACCAAACGTGTGTACGTAAGACTTACCGTTTCCATGTTGTGGTGTAGTTTTTTATCCAACACTTAATTATTTGGATGGGTTTAATAATGAGAATAATTGATTTAAATAATAAATATAAAATTTTAAATATTCTGTATATATGTTATAGTATCCAATTACCTAATATTTCACCATCACCAAAATGGTTTTGTCGCTCATGCGTACGTACGGATTACCGTCTCCACGAGAGCTATGAGATTCATAACCCATCATAAAAATTCAAGAAAAAATATCATTTTAAGTTTAAAAAAAATAATGTTTATGAACATAATATCATTAGGGATACAAATAAAATATATCCTATAAATAAAAAACAAGACTTACGTAACAAAACATATAATGAAAAATGAATCAGTTAACACACGAAACAATGATACTACTGAAATATTATTCACAAAGAAATATTAAAAGTTCCTATAGGATATCATATTTATGTATATGTTTCTTGTATAATTTAATAAAAATTATATTACCATTATACAGGTGGTTAATGTACTCTCAAATAATGAAAATTACAAGGTAAGGAGTTTCTTATCTCACTTTTAATTCTTTGAGATTTCCATTGTTCACCACTTATTTATTGCATGTGGTGTATTGGGTACTCTCATATGATATATATTATCATGATTATCTTCATATTTATGGTATTATGTAATTAATTTGGTGGTTATTATCTTTTAGTCATACGAATCAATAAGGGGTTTTCATCTCACTTCTTATTCCCATGAGATCCATGCTATATTGACACTATTTCATTTTTGGGGGGTGTATGTGCTTACCCATGATTGTATTCTTTGTGTAATATACTTTAATTTAGGGGTATTTTCATTTTAATTTAATGATTCTTTTTTTTGGAGTGTATGTTTTGTATGTTACCAAATCAGTAAGGGAATTTCAAATATCAATTTCTACTCATTGGGTTTTACGCCAACTTCAATGATTATTTTACCCCAAGATTATTTATGAGAAAACTATTTATTTATTTATTTAGTAATTTAAACTCCCCTTTATGTGGATATATTTTTTATACACATAATCACTCGATTGAAAAATTTTCAATTCCTTGATATTAAATTAATAAGGTTAATCTTAACTCAATTTCCATTCATTGAGTTAAACATCCAAGTCATTGGTTTCGTTTTTAAAAGAATATTTGTAAATTTAATCTAATTGATTTACACTGAATATCCAATAATATTATGTTTATTTATATTTTTCACACATAATTGTTTCATTGATTTATCATTAATCTAAGGATACGGTCTTTATAAGGTATTTCCTCTCAATTTAGCTTCCATTGAGACTTCTTTGTTGTTATCTGCCAATTCACTTTTTTATGGTGTATATAAAGTACTTTGACATAGTATATCATGAATAACTTTATTCTCATGATATTATAAGCTTTTTATTACCTCAATTATTTTTATTCAAGCATTAGTCATTTTTTAAGGAACTCTAACTAAAATATCATTTTAAATGTTTTAAAGATTTATTCTTCTAAACCATTTCCATTAATGTCCATGTTTTAAAAATGGTTTTATGTATTTATTTATATGGACATTAATGATTTTAAATTAAAATTAATTTTAGAAGTTTCAATGTGGTATGTGACACTTTTATTCAATAATCTATTTTTAACAACTTCATGATAAATAGTGATACTTTTAAATATTTTCAAGAAAAAAGGATATTTCTCTCAAATTGTTTTATTTTTTTTCATCGAGGTCAATATACTTAATTTTTCTTGATCAAAGTTGTTTTATTATAATTCAATCATCAATATTGTATTTATTGAGTTATGTTGGACTATATATGTGTTATTTTTTTACAATTCATGGTTTGTGGTTAAAATAATGACATTTCATGTGCTAGTTTTAATACGAATGTTTACGCTATGATTCAACATTTTCATATGAGGAATTCATTGGACTTAGTTTGTGATGGGTGGAGATTTCTATATCTCCTCAATGCATTGGTAGGTCTCATGAGAAAAACTAGTGTCTTGGCACAAGGCCTTGACAAAAAAATTATTTGTAGTCTTGGCACGAGGCATGTACTATGTGGTTATGATGTCTAGTATTATGCATTCCATCATTGTGAAATTAGTTATTAATATTACATACGATTATTCGACTAGTAGAATATCCGCATGAATAATAAAATGGAATAATTTGATTTATATTTTCCATATTATTCTGAAGTTTAGGTTTAAAAGGCTTTTGTTTTAGTCTTATACATTGCCTTAAATGTTTATTCTTATTGTTGAATGTTTTTGCTGTATTGTTATCCTTACTAAGCATTTGAGATAACCCCTTTCTATGTTTTATTTTTCCCAGGATGTGAAGAAGTATATCATGATTAACCAATAGGAATAGTCTAAGAGATATGAGTGTGATCATGCCAATGATTAGTAATAATGCACCGACTTTGGGTAACTAGTGTCAGGGTGTTAGAGAAAATGTATTTTTTGACCATAAATTGAATTTACTAAAAAGTGAGTACTTATTTAATATAAATTAATAAATGAATATTATAAAATAAATATAATTTTTTTATAATGTGGTTATTTATATTCTTACCACCAATTTTATGGGATATTTTATAATGGAATTTTATATTACCGATTATTTGGACTTTTGGTTTCATTTTAAAAAAAAAATCAAAGAACATAAATTTATTTGAAGAGAGATATATCATAAAATCAGATGGTGTAAATTTTAAACCCCATATAATTATTTAACCCTTGAAACCCCTTCACTCAAATACAAAAAAATAAGTATATTTTTACCTCATCACATCCTCATGATCCCAAATAGATTCATTTAATTTGTTATTTATCTACAAATCATTGAACATGTCTGTGGTATTATTTCTTCTCCATATCTCTCTATGATATAGAATATCTACCATTTTTTTCATATAAGGGAGATATTTATTCAATAGTATGACCTATGATTTATGTTATTGTGAATTATTGGGTATGTTCTTCCTCTTGAGAGATACATATAACACATGTTGAACTTGGGTTATCCTGAGTGGATGTTCCAAATGAGATACCATCCTGGTATGATGAAGAATTTTTAAGGGACCAATATATATAGGGAAACAATTTCCCTTCATTATAAATCACATTACTTATTCTAGGGGTGTATTCATATAAAAACCCTATCATCAACTTTGAACTCTATATTCTTTCAATAAGTGAAACTATAACTTTATTATTGACTCTGATATTCTATTATAAGCTTCTAAATGGATCTAACATTATGTTCCCCATAATTAAATTTCTTGGGTCCTAGTAGATATATTTCTCCAACTTCCTTCTAGTATTTTAGGTTCTGAACATACTTGTATAGAGGTCTTCATAAGGATCAATCAAAATTCTTGACTGAAAGATATTGTTTTATGAAAATCCCACAAAATGAATGTATTGACCCAGCCAAATTTCAAATATATAGATTAAGATCATAACATGTCTTCTAGAGATTGAATGTTCCCCTCAAAATGAATTATTTTTTAAGGATGATATGAAGTACACAATCTAAAATCTATATCCAAATCATGAAAAAAACTTATCCTGGACATCGAAGAAAACTTTAAATCCCAATCAGATACAATTTAATGTAGCACATCTTGAAGAATTACAACTTGCATAATGATTATCATCAGAAAGATGATCTAAAGATACATATCCTCATATGGAATTGAATTGTGATAAATTTTTAGGTTAATAAACTATAACCACATTATAATTATAGGATATTAATTTTTTGGGACATCTGAAAATAAAATCAATATTGATTTATCCCATTTCCATTCCAGTATAAGTAACAGTCATAATAATATGTAAGAAATATTCCTCTCAATCTTATCTTACTAACATTCTAAGAACTACAAAAAACTCCCAAATATTTGTCTTCATTTTTTACTAATATTAATACCCTTTCATATTTGTGTAAATATTTATATTTCCAGTGTAAATAAACAATGATAATGTAACACATAACGATTTTGAAGGATGAAAATTTGGTTCAATAGCATATATGAAATGAGATACGTAGATTAGATGGGAATTTAAAACCCTAATACTTTAGGATATATTTATTTTTCAACACATTCAATCCCATTGTTGTATTTCAATACAGAAAACACTAGGATTTAATGAAACACATTGCTCTTTTAATATATTAAAGTATAAATGTGACCGTTATAACATAGTTGTTATGTTGGAAGGTGTGAATATAACTAACAAAATAATAAAAATTATTTAGTTTAAAAATTGATAAATAAATTAAATTGAAATATATTCATTATAAATTAAATAATAATCAGTTGGTATAGAATTTTTATATAAAAGCATTGTAAATATTTGATTGTTTTTATATTGGAAAACATCTTTCTCAATACTTCTATAAGATTAATTAAAAATTGAATTGTTCCACTTATGGGAATTTAATATGGGAAAAACGGATTCTAAATATGGATTTAGCATAATTTTTCTAATCTAATAAGTTCAACATAATTTTTGACCATAATTAATCTTGAAAACAGTAAAATTTAGTTACTGAGGTTAAGGTAAACATAAGTTTACTGAGGATTAAACTAAGATGATAAGGGATAACAATGACCTAAAAATTATTCAACAGCCATTGGATTGACATATATAAAACTTATAACCAATAAATGTAAATAATATATCTTGTTTATCCTTTTTTCATTTGAAAAACAATGGTACACTTTATTATTTTCAAAAATTACATGTGTTTCTTGTCACTAACTTATAAAAGGGAACTTATTCCCTTCGATTATGATGAACAATAAATCAATTTAGGCAACTAAAAACTTATCTAAATATCTTTCCAACATCCTTAGTCACATTCTAGAGTAGTTGAATTTCCATAATACTAACCCTATGGTTCTTAAGAAGAGATCCAAAGTTGTTTCTCTAAGAGAAGGTAATTTTAATGAAGCTCTTTCATTTTATCTCTTATTTTTCCACATCAATTATGTCTTAAAATTTATATATTGTTTACACCATAATTTATCATATAATGATATGATATTTTGTTCATGGAATATTATTTATCTGTCTCCTCATCCATCATATGTGAAATGAAACCGTCGATCATGTGTACGGTAGGCTATCGCCTCGCAAACTGATGTAACTCATTTTCCATCAACACCTATGAAGATTTTATGTAATGATGAATTTAATGTATATATATAATATATATTAAATTTTAATAACTTTTGAAATGAAATATTATATATAAATTTTTACTTTCCATTCTACTAAACATATTATAACTTTTCTCATGTGAATGGAAAATAGCCACCCCACGAAGAGATGTGATTTGTTTTTAGTTAGGATTTACATGGAAAGTAATAATGATAAATTAAATGAATATATGTGATATATATGAAGTTATATTATTAATGAAAAAATTAATTTATTAACCAATTCATTTCACATTCAATTATTAATGTAATGATGTTATCATTCACGCATACGTACGATATACCAAATCCACCGAGCGATGCCATTCAGTTTCCATGTACAACCTTCAAAATTGATTAGAAAAATTATATAATTATTAAAAATGATATTTATTATATTAATATTATTTTAGATATTATGGATAAATAAACTATTTACAATAATTAGAACTTTTATAAAAATACATGCATGACAAAACTAGGCATGTAACACACAAAAATAATGTATATAATGAATCACTATTAACAAATAGGTGGTAAATTTTTATAAGAGGGTCATATATGATATTATAAAAAATAATAAATTTATATTATAAATTATTAACATTTTAAAAACCATTATACATGAGTTTAAATCCTTTTTAATTAAAAATAATCATGAGGTATGAAACTTCATATCAATTTCCCATTATTGAGGCACATTAAAATGTTATACTACTGATTTATTTTATATGTTTTTTTCACTACCAATTTTTTTAGGTAATATCATAAATAATTCATAATTAATTATATATAGTTTTTATAATTTTAATTATTCATTCTAAGGTTATTTTAATTGAAAATTACCATACAGAAAATAATTGCATAACTTAATTAGTTTTTATGGGGTTATGTTACTTATTTGTTGTCTTTGACATTATAAAATTATGTTTGTAAACACTTTTGAGAATATTATTCTGTTTTTTCACTTTTTTATACGAATTTAAATTTGATACACATAATTTAGTCAATGATTAATTACCACTTAAATGATATTTATTTGTAAGGGTTTATTTCATAATTTCATTTTAATTGGGATTCTTTTTTGCTGAGATTACATTGAAGAAAATTAGCTATTTATTTTATAATAAAAACATTTAATTTTATTATACCCTGGTCATTCATGAAACTGTAATGTAATAGTTCCATTATCTAATCAATGGTAATTAAAAATATTTAGAAAACATTTTTAATAAAATAAAGACTTATTTCTTTCTTCTATCAAAATTCATTTTTCATCAAAATCCATGTTTTTTTAAAAAAATTTAATTTTTCTAAAACATAAAAATGATTTATTAATGATATTTTAACCAATTATTTACTTTTAATTTTTTTTGAAATGAATCTTCATATCGTTTTCGAAACAAGGACCATTTGGTTTTATCAAAAATCTAGAAGGAATCATTGATTTAATGTGTATAAAATTAATAAAATTTACCTAAATCATGAACATTGGATGTTTTAAAGAATCCATTATATGTTTTAAATGATTATTTAAAAGAAAATAATTTTAAAATTTTTTTTTGGGTTTTTTGTTTTAAATATATTTTCAATGTGAAATGGGTTATTTCCTAAATATTGTTTTTAATAAGATGTTTGTGGTATTTTTATTCATCAACGACATTGAAGATTTATTATACTCATGACCCACTAATGATATGTTTTATTTATTTTGTAGTTTTTCGTTTTTATGTATGATTTATGAGTAGTATGACCTTTGAAAGTGTTTACATTCTCTTTTTTAATCATTTTTCTGAATCATTAATTTTGCCTTGAAATATTCAGTTTGTTATTATCATTGAAAATTAAATTTACCTTAAATATATTTCTAATTTATCATGTATATACCTATTAAATAAGAATTATAAAATTTATATTTATGTTATTTTTCTTTGAATGTTATATAATTGACTATGGAAACTATTATTAAAAAATATTCTCTACTCGATGAGAATATTTGTTAACAAGGGATATTTTCCATGAATTAAATTGATCATTCAACATACAAGTCATGTGCTGGATATAATTATACCAATGGGTCCTATTTATAGATATCCCCTAGATTAATAGGTAGTCTCATGAGATGTATTAATTTACTAGCTGTATTTAAATGTGGTTTTTTATATATACTTACCAAAAATAGTAAATTGTCTTGTGAAAAGTATTGACAATAGAGGTATCATGATATTTAAGATCATGAAATCCAACAATTAAGAATTTTATTCCTTGAGAATTAAATTTTCATTACTATCCAAAATATTTTCACATTAACATTTCATTTTATGCATTTCATTCCCAGTTTACTGATTAAATGAAATATGTATTTAGGTATTTACATTTTTATATTAATTAAGCCCTATATTTTCTTGATATCCATGTTATTCAAATGGAATATATTTTTATTTATTTACATTTATATATTTCTTATTTCTTATCTAATCATTAAATTCACATTATTTTAATTCCATGTTTGTCTAGTTATTGACCTTTGCATGATGATTATGATTATTTATTCCAGATAGCTTCTGCTATACATAAACCTTACATTAAATTTGAGATTACCCTTATTATTTTTCTTAATTAGTAATCATTTAAGTGTATTATAAATGATATGAAATCATATATTATATGGAATAATGATATCCTGAAAAAAAAGTATGCTTAATTTTTTGTATAGAAATTCAATATTGGAATCATGTATGAATCTAATTTAGCCAGAATATTAATGTTTTTGGTCCTTGAGGGTGTGATTCCTTATATCATAAGAAAATGTAACAAAGTAGAAGAAGGATTCATATTACAAAGATCAGGGTAAATAATGTTGGAATCAGTATATGTTTAGAATAAAACATGGGAACTATATTTAAGAAAACAAAGATCATATAACCGAATCTAAAGATTAATTATGGTGTATGTATAGAACGAAATGATTAAGTATTTCAATCCAAGATATTAAATTGTTTTCTTAAAAATATATCCATTTTTTATACTAAAAGTTGATGTGGTTCTAAGGAATGATTAATTATGGGTAATAAATCTAAAAATGTGCATCAATCCTGACATGAGTGTTGCCTTATACATGAAAATGAGCCTCACTACATAGCTAGTTTGACACACTTGTTAGATATTATTTGGATGATTCAAATCTTCCATTAAAATTATTTTTATGTATTTTAATAGATGATAATAATGAATGAACTAGGTTAAAACGAAGATGTATTATATTGAAAGGTAGTTTTTATTTTTTATAAAATTTTATAACTGATTGTTTTGTATTATTTTGTTTCCCACTAGGATTATTCTTTCTCACTCTTGGATTTTTGGATTTAGTCAATTGTTATAACTTGAAGGAATCATGTTAAAATTGAATATTAAGGACAATATTCTTACTATAAGAAACCAAATGGGATGATGACTAGATTTAAATATTTCATTATTATTCTGGATTAGTTATACCAAAATATTATTAACATCCTATAAATTTAACAACTCTCAGACTTACCAAAGATAAAAAGGATAGATTTTGGTCAGATCTCAAGTGGTGTAAACCGCGGTGGAAAGAAATCATGATTTCCTTCATTTAAGATTTTTGGGAAAACACACCCAGGAAAGAGTATCAAAGGAAAGCTAAAAATTTTAATGTGTGGAAATGAATGTCATAATGTAATGAATTTCCAAGGAAAAATGAAGAGTATGATTTAAGGATATAAATTTCATCACAGGGATCAATTTATAGTTTATTGTATTAAGTGTAGGTAACTTGGGTATTATCCCTATAAATTCATTCTCTTAATGGTTTACCCCTAAATAAGTGTTGACCTATGGAGAAATAAAATAATTGATGTATTTTTATGTTGGTATTATAGGATTATATTATATAATAGTTTACACTTTTTAATTTGGTTATAAGAATCCTGAAACATAAAATTGGTTTAATAACTTTTATAATAAAAAATAATTCATTAATTTAATAGTAATAGATTACAACATGGGTTTATGTGTTTAATATTGACCATAAGTCAAAATTCTTAAACACCCATTTTAGTATTTATGTTGTGGAAGAATTCCAAAATTAAGGATATTTAGTGAGAAATTAAATGAAATAAACCCCATTGGTTTTGTATATGTTTTATTGAAAAAGTTATTAATGTAAATCTTCGCTTATATTTTTTGGGAATAAGATTAAAGGAATTGGTAAATGTTAGGGTATGTCATATCTTTTAGCTTGAAGTAATTATGGGATACAACCCTTTAAAATGGTATAGGAATTTTGTTAATACTGTTTTAGAAAAAGGAAAACAAAGACTCTAGGTTACAACCTATCACTTATAGAAATGACATGTGGTTAAACCCATTACCAAATTTTTAAAAGGGTGTTGCGCCTAGCACAAGTCCACCTAATGGTCTGGTTTATATATCATTATTTCAACATAAATTACTTGATGTGTAAATATTAATGAGGAACCATTAGTGTTACAATTGAGGTTTATAGATTAATGAATTATAAGGTATAAATTATAATATCTATATTGGTTTTGAAAATTTTTTAGAAATATGTGGATATACTCATTTCTATTTTATGGATTTAATGATTCATTAAAAGTTAATTTCATTTTATCAGGCATAAAAAATTCATTTTCAGATATTCTCTTCTTCAAGTAAGAGATAATGTGGAAATTGGTCAAATAATATAAAAAATTTGAAATTGTACTCATGAAATAGATATATCTCATGTACACTTATTTCATTATGTTCATAATCAAAATTGTTGAGGAATTACTCAACTTTAGGAAAAAGGATTTTGAAAAAAGGATACCTTATTTCCTTTATATTCTATGAATTAAATTATCTTCTAAATCATCTTTCATTTTTAGTTTTGGGGTACCTAATATTCCACTAAACATTCAACTTCATATGATCAATGATCTATATCACCCTCTATATTTATTTACAGTTTCCTTATATGTATAGATCTTTACTGTCCACCAAAGTTCTCCATTTTGGAAAAAAAGTATGAGTTATTATAGATAAACTTTAAACTTATACTGATACCTTATTAAGTGTATGTTTTATTAACCATTTTTATAATATGAGTTTCCAAAAAATGTATTTCCAAATGTTAAAACCTTGATTACTGAGACCAAGATTAAATTGTTGGGAATCAATTTATTTAAAGGATTCATAATGTAACACACTATGATTTTAACAAAGAAAACTTGGTTAGATAGAGTAGATGACATGAGGAACCAAGCATAGATGATAATATAACACCCTAAGGCATTGTAATATATTTTATATTTTTTGAATTCAATCTCTTATATATTTTTTTGGTGCGCACAAAACAAGGTTTAAATGAAACAAAGTACTCTCTTAATGTTTTATTATTTAAACGTGATAGTTATAACCCAGCTCTAAACAAGGTGGGTATGAATATGAATAAATAAATTGTGAAAATTGTTTTTCTCAAATATGTGAAATAAAATTAAATGGATATATATGGATTATAAATAAAATAACAATCAATTAAATGAAAAATAATTTTTTTTGAAAAACTATATTTTTCAAAGAAATCAGTTTCATACCTTCTTTCCCACTAATGTAAAAATTAACTTTTTGAAATTCAAGATAATTTATATTATAATATTAAAATAATTTTTTAAATAACAATATCCAAATTATATTATATTTAAAATTTTCAATTTAAAAAAAAGATTCAATTTTAAAGAATAGTTAAAAAATAGTGTTTTTATTAAAAAATATATGTTCATTTTAAGAATGTATAAGAATCATTTCATTTTAATATGGTTTTAAAAAGTTAAATAATTTTAATTATATATCTATTTACCCACATAAGTTAATTGGAATCAAAATAATATTTAATTTTTATATACACTTTTTAAACTTTTGAATGTTTTTAATTTGAAAAACTACTTTTTCACCACGTTTGTGGGATTAATTTTAAATTCAATTATTCCACTTATATGATTTAAATTTTAAAAAATAAATTCCTTATTTAGAATCAGCATTAAATATATCATCTAAAAATGTAAGCATAAATATTTGTCTAAAATGAATAGTAATAAAAATTAATTATAATGGTTAAGGTAAAAATTAGATTATTTGGATTTAAAATAAGAAGATAAGTGTTATAAATGACCTAAATGTTTAATAATACCCATTTTAGGGCCATATATTGACATTTTCACCCATGAGTTTAGATTATGGTAGGTTTTTTATCCTTGTGGCATGTGAAAAATATGTATACATTTTATTTGTTTCAAAAATTCTATTTATGTCCCCTCCCACCTTATAAAAGGCAACTCCCTCCCTTAAAATAGTATAGACAATCAAGATCATTAGATAGAAAAACTACCAAAATATCTTTTAAATATACTTAGAAACATTTTAGGGCCTATCTTCATTCCATTATTGGTTTATCTAAGAGAACATTTTTATTTTAACAAATCTCTTTGGTTTTATTCAATCCTTTCCACCGTAAATTATGTAATACCAATTACAATATAATAACAATAGTATATCCCAATTGATTGAAAATTATTATTTTTATAGAATAATATTTATCCACATCCTCCTCCCTCAAATGGGAAATGAAACCATCGATCGTGTGTTTGTTGGACTACCGTATGGGGAACTGATGTAACTCATTCTCCATAAATACATATAACTATAGTATATAATAAATGATTTAATGGGTATATATAACATTTTTGATATTATTATAATTTTGGAATTATAATATAATATATACCTTCATAATTTCCATAAAGATTAAAATATTATAACATCGCTCGTGTGTATGGTAGACAATCGCATCGCGAAGTGATTTTAATGGTTTTTTAATTATATTTTAGAGGAAAGTAATTAGGTTAAATTTAATGAATATATATGTTATTTTTGAAATGTTATTAATTTTTAAATGTTATTATACCACCTAGTTCTTTACATATTAACTCTTCATTGTAAATATAACATCACTCATGCGTACATAGGACCTATCATCTCCACGAAGTGATAACATTAATTCTCCATGTAAAACCATCCAAAATGATTATAATTTATTATAATGACTAAATATTATATTTATAAAATTAATATAATTTTTTATATTATGTATCTATATAATATTCACGATAATGGTAAATTTCATAAAAAAATACATTAATTAGAAATCAAGGCTATTAACAACGAAAATAATGAATATTTTGAAATATTATTAACAAACATGTGGTAAAATGGTATAATAGGATCATATAAGATATTAAAAATATAAATATTATCCTTTTATAAATTATTATCATTCTAAAAATAATTATATATGAGTTTAAAGCATTTTTTACAAAAATAAAGTGTAAGGTAAGAGACTTCCTCTTAATTTAACTCCATTAAGGAATATTGTAATGTAATTCACCTAATTTAATTCATATGGGGTATATACTACCAATTTTCCATGTAATACATTGAATACAAATTAATTATTAATATTTTATGATTTAATGTTCATTATTTCATCTAAGGAGGTTTGACTTGAAAATTACCAAGTGGTAAATAACTTCCTAACTCAATTTTTTCATTGGATTATATTATTTCTTCATTGACTATGAATTTATAAAATAATGTCTATGAATTTTTTTTCCTATATAATAAAATATTTCCACCTTTGTATATGTATTTAATTTTGATAAAAATAATTGAATATTTGATAAATTATAACCACAATGTTATGATCTTTGTAATGATTTATTTCATAATCTAATTTTAATCTGTAAATTTTATGCTTGAATTTCAAATCAAAGAATTTTTTATAATTTTGTAATAAATCTATTTAAATTTTTAATCCTATATTTTTTATTATATTTTCTTGTAAAATTACCATTTCCCACAATTTTTTACTTAAAATTATTGAGATAATATTTTTATGAAAATCCATATTTATTTATCTCTTCAGTTATAAATATTTTTTCATTAAAATCTATATTCTATAAAAATTATTTCAAAAATATTTTTAACATTATAAACATTAATTTTTAAAGATATTTTTTCCCTTATTTAAGTTTTTTCAGTATCATTCTAGTGAAATATTCATATTATATTCCAAACATACCCATTTGGATTTTACTGATAATGTGAAAGGAATCTATGTTTTAATGTGTATGAAATAAAAATAATTTCCTATAATCATGGCCACTTTATGTTTTAATGATTAAATTATAAGTTTCAAATTTTATTTTAAAATGAAATTATATTCAAACAATTTCGTGAACTTTTACTTTTTAAATTACATTCAAAGTAAATATTTTTTTTACACAAGTGTGTTTTTATTGACATTTTATAGTATTTCTATTCATCAATAATATACACCATTTACTATACTCATGATAAAATGAGAATATGTCATATTGATACCATCCATATGATTTCTCTTTATTTTTTGTGATGATTGTTTCCGAGGAAAATTTTGAAATTATCATTCTTGACTAGTTTTTTGAATCATTAACATTCCCATAAAATATTAGCCTAATTGTTATCACTGTAAATTAAATATCCACTAAATATATGTATTATTTTTCAGTGTTTTAATTATTAAATGAAATATATATCATTTATACATACAATATTTTTAAATATAAGTTATATTATTGACTGGGGATATTGTTTTTAATCTATATTCCTTGTTCAGTGCAGAAATTTGGTGATAAGTTGTATTTTTCATGAATTAAATTGATCATTCAATATATGAGAAATGTGTTGGACATGAAGAGATGGGTGGGGATCAATTATATATTCATAAACACACACACACACACACATAGAGATATATATATATATATATATATATCCCATCAATTAATTAGTAGTCTCATGAGATGAATCATTTGGATATACATATTTTAATGGTTTTTTATTTTATATCTACCTATTGTATTAAATTGTCTTATGAAATGTTTTGTTAGTAGAGGTATCACGATGCCTGAAATCATGATGTCCAAAAATTATGAATTTTTTTAGAATCCAATTATTATAATTATACATGATATTTTTCACATTGAAATTATATCTAGATGAATTTCATTCATATTTTATTGATTTAATGGAACTTATATTCAATTATTTATATTATAATATTTATTAATATTTATTTATTCATGATAATTGTGTAATTTAAATGTCATTTATGTTAAGTTATTTACCTTTATAATTTGATTATTCCTTCTCAAATAATGATAGTCAATTTATTTAAAAAAGAATAATTTTTACGTTATCCACCTGTCGATATTGATTATGTTTACTTATACTAGATAACTTCAACTATACTTAACCCTTATAGAGAATTTTAGAACACACTTATTTTTTTCTTTTCATAGGAATCCAAGAAGTTTACTATAAATGATATGACTAGATATTCTAGAGGGAATAATGACATTATTGAAAAAAATATTTTTTTTTAATTTGTGTAATAAAATTTAATATAGGAGTCATGTATTATCAATTTTCTCAAGTATACTAAAAAATTAAGTCCTTTGATATTTTATGCATAGTTTTTTATAAAAAATTAATAAATTATACACCAGATATATGTTACTAGGGTCAGGTTCATTACCAACAAACTATGTGATTAATACAAAAACCCACTCTCAAGATTTTCTATTGATGGGACACATAATATTTTCAGAAACCCTATAATTCAATCACAATAATGGATAATCTCAAGAACATTTCTTGCATTCTTCTAGAGTTCCACTTCCTCTTTATGTGTCTGTTTAATCCTCACACTGAGAGATAGTGGATTATTTAGCTGAGAAACATATAATATTTCCCCATTCATATTGATTTAATGATATATCTTATGTAGATAAATATATATTGGATATCTTTTAATCCTCATCATGGAGAAACCAATATGGTCTTTTCAACACAGAGTAGCAACAACCGTGTTCACCTCCCTAGGTTGTTAATGTATTGATAATGCATAATCATTAATCAATTCCAACCATCACCTATAGTACATAATAAATTATTTATTCATGAATATATAATTCAAATATCTGTTATTGGTATATATATCACTCCATTATCCATAAATATAATGCCTCAATTTTTCATGAAAAAAATTACACTTCCTACTCTAAATCCAGAGTTGGGTAAATTTTCTCATAAATATTCAATTGGAATGAGATATAAGCTATCAATATATCATTTTATATCAGGAAACATAAAACTATCTTATTTATTTAGATAATAAATATTTCAAATCCTTCTCCATTGTATGAAATTGACCATATATTTTTTCTAACCAACCATATTTTTATATCTTTGAAATTTTCATGATGTTCATTTTTTCAATGAAACATGTATCCATTCATTTTCAACATGGTTATTAGACTAATATAATATGAAAAATATCTCCCAATGGGTTTCTATTATCCTAAAAACAAAATAAATCTACGAATCCTGATTTCCATAGTCGGTATGGTCCATTGTTTAATAACTTCTATCATTGAAGGATCCACTGATAGACCATCACAATAGATTATATTACATAAGAATGTGATGTTAAATAGAAAACATTCACACTTAGTTAATTTATCATAAATCTTATCCCTCTTTAGGTCCTTCTATAAAATCCTCATATGTTTTTCTTGATCTTCCTTTATTTTGAAATATCTGAGAAAATTTCCTATAGAGTCTAAGAAAAACTGATCAATGTGATCTATGAAGTATCTATTAAATTAATCCATGATAATAGCATGATCATTGGTGACTCCAAGAATAATTATCGTAAATTCATAATGACCATATATCATATGGAAGGCTGTCATGGTTATATCCTCATTCTTGACTCTCAAAATATGATATCCCGATCGAAGATCAATCTGCAAAAAATTTTGAGATCTTCACAATTGATCAAACAAATCACCAGTATGAGGTAGAGGATTGTTATTATTGAATATGATATTTTTATAATCTTGATAATCAATGAAAAATTGCATTGAAACATCTTTATTTTTAATAACATTAATAGGCTCACCCCATGGACATACATTAGTGTATATGAATCCCTTATTAATATTATCCTAGAGTTCTTATTTGATCCCTAATGTGAAAAACAAGTTACTTATAAAATAATTTGTTTTTGTTCTGGAAATAAATATTTAAATTCAATATAATTTAATAATGATATAATTGTAATTTATATAAATTAAGGAATATATACTATTAATATTGTAACCCCACATATGAAAATATAAATAATGTTCATTTATCTTATAAGTGTAATCATGAAATATTTATATCATATAAAAAGTATATAAATGTTATAAAAATTATAAATTAAGTGTTAGTATTTTTGTAAGTGATAAATATTTAATTAAAATTTTATAATTAATATAAATATTTCAACGAAAATATATTTTAAAAAAATAGATTTATAAATTAATATTTTTTCCTCTTTTTATAATATATTTTAATGAGACCTTAGTTAATTTGTCAAAGTTTCATAAAATTAGTTAATATTTTAAAATCTGTATTTTTTATAATAAATAAATATTTTAATTAAAAATTGAATTCTAAATATTTGGAATATTATTTTCCGAAAATTGAGTTCATTTATGAATTCTACACATAAAAATGGTTAAGGTTAAATTTTTTGGATTTTTCTAAAATACTAGAATTTTTAGTGAATAGTATAATATAGAAATTTATTGTATATATACATTATAAGTTTAATAAAAATTTTCCTTGAGTCATTTCTGATAAAATAAACTAAATATATAAATCACCTTAATTCTTTTAATTTTTTTTATAATTCTAGATTTATTCATAGTCTTAAGGAAAAATAATAAACTAATTAATAAAATATTTAGAAAACAACCCCCTCCCCACCTATAAATACCACCCCACAACACCTCTTCTCCTTACATTTAAAAATCCTTGTAGATTGTTTAATTTATAATAAATTCAATTCAAAATACAATTTATCATGTACAATACTATCTGGTCTCACAAAAAGGTGAAAACTAAGGGCCTAAAGGAGGTTCTCATGAAGAATAATTCAAGAGGTAAAATCCTCTTTAATTTCATTTATTTTATTTTAAACTTATTTTATTTTCTTATTCTCCCCTCACCTTCCCTCATCTAGGTGAAGTGATAATTATAATATTTTATAAATACTTGCATGTTATCGTGGGAATGGAATATTAATCATGAAACCTATCATCTTCTAATCATTTTCTAGAAATGAAAGAGTTTTCTGTGACATGGCGATTCACCACCTTCATGGATGGCGGATTTTCTTTCATTTACGTACCTAAAGTCTGGCAATAAAACAATTTTTATAGTAAAATTCTATTTAATATACATATTATAAATGTTATAATTTTCATGAACCAATATTTAAACATGGTATTAAATAAAATCATATAAGTTCATCATGGTCATAAAAATTTCCAAATAAATTAAATTATTTGCATTAATGTTTTATCTAATGAATCATCATTATATCATAAAAACAAATGATATATGGTATCATCAAATTTTTTGGAATCATATTAATACAATTTCATTCGATATCTGTAATTTTTAATCCATTCTAAAAAAATTAGTAATGAACCATCCATCAAAACCATTACATAATTGAACCCAAAACAATGAAAATAACAAAACATTTTCATTAAATGGGTCTAAAGTTGTTATAAAAAATCATATAAGGTATTATCGATATTAATATAGTTTAATAATATATTAATGACATTCTTTTATGATGAAAGTATTCTTGTTTTATGAATATTTAATAGTTATTAAGAAGTGTTTATGATAAAGGGTGGGAGATGTCTCTCCCTCTAATTAATTGAGTATGTTGATGTTAGAGGCCAACTGTATGGTTACTCAAAGGATAACTATGATTGTTACACAAAAAAGTATTCGTGGGGATTATTGTGTAAGGTATCCTTGAGGGTTAAAGATCATACGGTAGACATGAGGGTTACAATCTTATGTATGTAATTCTCCATGTAAACTTTATGGTTTTATTTGTATTTTCTATGTTTTTTTTGAAAATATCATGTTACCCTAAAGTTTGTATATGATCATTTAAGGTTGAAAATTATAACATTGTAAAAATGATATCAACTTTTTTTATTCATGGACTAGTGGTTTCTTTATTTCTTTATATTTCACTAACTATGATTTTTATGCAGATTTAATGATTAATTTTTTTCAGAGGGTTTATGGATGGTTAAGAGAAAAAAATAAGCCAAGATAAATATTGTGAATATTTTCCATGAAAATATTTCATATTTTATTTTAAAAAATTGTATTACAAAATAAATAGATTCTATTTTTTAGTACCCACATTGTATACATATGGGTTGTTATTTATTAATTATGTACAAATTATCTAAAAATATAAGCTGGAAATATTTTTTGGGAATGTATGAAAGTGAATTCTGTTGGGACCACATTAGTAATTGAGTGATATTTTTTTTCAATAATGTCAAAGAATGTCAATGATGGTTAAAGAAACTCTCCTTAGTAAAATTGAAATTGGAAATTAGACTATTGATGTGATGCTCCTAAGTTTAAAGAACTTGTATCATGTGTGATACAATGTATACAACATTAAAGTAGCATTTGGTATCCATGCATGTGCAATATATTTTAATGTGTCCATGCATGGGGTTGGTTTGTATTTACTGATGGCCTTGAATTTTTGTGCATATTCAATTTTCTACCAAGTATTTATTATGTGGATTACTAAAAAAATCGGGCCATCCCAAGATCTAGCTACTCGACCTCAACCCGAGGCACATGTGGGACCATAGGGGGTCGGCCGCACCCATTAGGAGGCCAAGACAGAGCGAGACCGCAAGAGGCGTGTGCGAGATGTGTATAAAATGGCATGAGTGCATGATCGCTGATCAACCCGTGAGTAGGGATGCATAGTGGGCGCTAGGAGAATGCCCACCATATACAGAGGTGGGCTCAGAAGCACGCCTGCAGAGAACTGGTGCACCCGAAACTGGAGGTGGGATAACAGAATTCTGAGACGATGCTAAGGGGATTTGATTGATAAACCTCACCTCTTTAGCATATCTGTTTCGATTTGGGACAACGTTTTAATAATGTGGATTTAATGTCAGCAGCTTATCTCATCCATCATGTCAGTTGGACATCTGATCAGCCGCAACATATGATCATCTAATCTCTGCCACTCATCTGATCTGGTGCTCTACACGTTTAAATCTGAGTCATTCGATCCTACCATGGATTTGAACCAACCGCGCTATCTTCTTCAACCTCCAGCACTTTTTGACACCGTTGTATCTCACTGGATAAGAAGACCAAAAACCACGGACGACCTATGACTATAAAATAAGGACCATTTTGGAACCATGAAGGATACTATATTGAACTAATACCTTGAATGAAATCTACATCTTTCATGCATGATATCTCGAAGGAGGCCAAAGAAAACGGAGTTGCGAGGTTTTAATTCTCATATGCGATACAGGGAGGATTTGTGAGAGATTACGGCACAAGAATTTTGCATGCGCTCTTGACTCCATGCATGAAGATAGGATCCCATGTTCGGAAAAAGGAAACACCAAAGGCATGTGGCTTATCCTTCACCAATTTTTTCAAAATCAGGAAGGGAAATATCTCGAGAATTAAAAACCCTGATCTTATTGGTAGATACGTAGATGTGGAACATGGAAGAAGAGTTTCTCTCGCCTATAAAAGGAGAATCCTTAGATGATGATTTCTAATGCTCCCATATATTAGAGAGCTCCTGTTTCAAAAAATAGAGCATCTCCCTGTGCACTAGTTCAGGAAGAGAAACCTGGAGCCCTGAGAACTATCTGTTCTGTGAAGAAGAGTTCCCACAAGCCTTTTATAGGTGCTACCCACCCTCAAATAGCCTTTTGAAAAACTCACACCTATGATCACCCGATTGGTTTTCTAAAATCCCACAGTATGTTTCATGAGGATGTTACCATATGTACACAACTGGTGAAACCGCACCCTCGATGTACTTTGTGAAAGGGAAAGAACCATTCTTCTTATTCATGAAGAAGAACTTTGAATCTCACAATTTTACAAAAGTTTAACACCCTATTATTTTCATATTTATCCTACTATTTGCAGGGGTTCGAGTTTTAGGGAATAAATAGAGTCTACGAAAGGGTTAGTACATGTGTCATGCACCAGTGTGCATTGTTTGAAGAAGCCCAATGCCTTGAAAAAGATGTTTTCACAATGAAAGGGTCATACCCATTCATGTTGGAAGAAAAGAACACACATTCACATATTTTTATGTCGTAATGGAACTTGAACGAAGTGAAAAGTGATGGATATAATATGAAAGGCAAGAGAAAGAAAGAGGATGTGCGTGTTCTTAAATAACCATACCCATTAAGGGTTCTCACACAATAATACGAAGAGGTGAGTGAATTTATGCATGCATGCACATGAATATGTGAAGAAACTTAAATAAAAGAATCAAACAAGTGTGTGAACATGTGTAAAAAAGAAGAAGAAAGGAAGGGAAGAATGGTTCGTCCTAAATTCCAAATGCATGATCACATGCATACTTGAACAAGAAGAAACGAATTGACCCAGACGATGGTAGGTGAACCGATCTTCATTTCTTGAATAATCACATTCGTGAATGTGATACTAGCCAAGAAGGGAGAAGAAGTTTTAGTGAAATTGGTTTTTCATTGAGAAGAAGAAACAATAAGTCTAGTGCAAGTTGTGTTGCACTTGAGAAGAATAGAAAGAAAGAAAGAAGAATTGCTAGCCTACTGCTTTGCGAATAATCAAGTGAAGCGAACTAAAAAAGATCAAGAGCATAATATACATTATCATGAAGGAAGAAGACTATCTCTATAGGTAGTATAAAGAAGCAGCTAGAGGCTATAAGTTGGACTAGGCTATCACCAGTCTTGGGAAGATGATTGTTTCCCACCGCCTCTAAAGTGTAGGGACTCCCACTGGCTAGAGTATTGTTTTACTAGACATTTCACTGTAAAAAAATATCACATTATAGTGGAGAATCCACGAACTAGTCATAACTATGCATGGATAGGACGTAACTTCTCTTATTGAGTGGTGTGCCTTTTAAAAATATCATTTGCATATTTTTACTGCTTTCTATTATTGCATGTGATAGGGAATAGTGAATAGGAAAATAAAGATCCTACAAGGTCAAGAGGTATATGGGTAAAATTTTGTATTTGGTTTTAAAAATCCTTCACACTGATCCCCCCTTTCAGTGTTTGGTATATGCCACATTGGTCTTCTCAATTGTTTTTAGATGGACAATTTCACCTCTATCAGATTCTCTAATGTGAAGTTATTCTCTTTTGAAGCTTCTAGTTTCTTTCCTGTGTTATCAATGATGTCCACCTTCAGTGAAGATTCAATTATCTCTAAGAAGAAGGATATATCTACCAAGACCATGATGAAAAAGAAAAGGAAAGAGATGATAGATTAAAAGAAGAATTCCCTCTTTTATAAAAGAATAGGAAGAACATGGGTCTCCATATCTGGATGACATTGAAGACACACCAAACATGGAATGTAATGAGATGGTAGATCAAGCCCCCACTACGAAGATGGAAAACCTTCCTACCTCTACAGATCCATAGGTGTGTGTTAGTAAATTTCTAAATTATCCTCGTGATGGAAATTCTAGAATAGGTGGTGATAATCAATCTATAACATCTCAAGAAATATCAGTTGATAGAATACGAATTATTCTTCATGATATTCCTATAGATATTACATCCCTTGTTTGTGGATTATTTCAATACATGCAGGATAATATCAATTAACTAGAAGAAGAAAGTGATTTTTTTGAGAAAGGATTACAAGGAAAGATTGTTGGATTTCTAAAGCTCTCTAGATAGGTTGGAGCCTTTGAAGCAACAAAGAGGTGATTTGAAGTATGTTCTTCAAATTGGATCAAAGATATTAAAGAAAAAGAGGGAGTCAACAAGAATCTAGAAAATAATATCCCTAAAATTGAAGATGAGATGCAAAATAGTAATGAAGTCAAGGAGTTCTATTTGGAAGAAGACTCCAAGAAGATCAGAGAACATTAATCTTTGTTACAAAACAATTAAAGATGCATGAGGATGAAGATGGAAGATTAAAGAAGGATTTTGAAGAGAAGATGACAATGATTAATGTCTATGAATTCATCCTCAATATGAGATGTCTATAATTGGAAGATCAGTTGACCAATCATTAGAAGACATGTACTGAGTCTCCAAAAAGGATGGAATAGTAGCTGATAGAAATCAATGTTCATTGGAATATTTTACTGTCAAAAGACCTCCAACATGTGATAAGAAGATCATGGCTTCACTCATTGATCTATCACAATAAGCTGATAAAGTAAAGGTATCATCCATACCAACTTGTACTGATGTCTCTAAAATTGCTTCTATAAAGAGTGAAAGTTGGATGAAACATTATAAACAAGTATGGAAGAAAAAAAGTAAAAAGAATCCTACCACCATTTCTAGGGTGGATAGGGGAATATGTTTCAAAGATAGATCCCCATACAATGCACAACATACCAAGAAGAAGGCTCAATAACCTTATGAAGAAGATGGAAAGAAGACATGATTTTTTTGTCAATGTTGGTGCTGCAACAGATTTAGGCATTGTGCATTGTATTGTTAGTAAAATCCCTTAAATATAAAATCATATTGAAATCCCATATCATGGGGGAGAAAACTTGAGAAGAAGAAACATCCACATATTTAGAAGCATCTGTATACTACAAAAAAATTTGGAATGTTAGAGAACATCGTAGATATATGAAATAATATAGGTCACATGAATGGTTCATGTTCATTTCAACAGGTAACCAATGTTGATAAGAAAAGAAGACCACAAAAGCTGGGTATGAATAAAAATGCTTCCTTGGGAAGAAATAATATGATTAATGTGAAACAAATTCTCCCAATCAGATATCATGAAGGAAATATGGAAAGTCCTTGTCTTATTAATCCATAAAGTTTATGGGTAGTGCATCCAAAAGAAATACTAATAAGTATGACACTCAGAAGAATCCATGTAGAAAATCCAATCTTGATTCCTTAGTTCCTAATGATATATTGGTGGTTAGGCCATATGATTTTGAAAGAATGAGAAAGATGAATGATGCACAAGATAAGGCTAGTGAAAAAAAACAAAAAGAAGATTCTACATGAAGAAAAACAAGTTATGTGTGTACGGTGAAACAAGGATGGTCACATTGTTAGAAGATGATTTGAATTTACTCCAGCCCAACAAGAATTCTTCAAGAAGATGAATGTCGAACCAAAAGATTCTAGTGATTATCAAATCCCTTCAAGAGAAAAGATTAACTCACAAAGAAATGGAAGATGTATTGATGCCCACACAATCAAAATCAGCATTGAAGATCAATTGTGAATGTTTAAAGAATGGAGCAACATGGTTGATGAAATCCTCTCAACATTGTTGTTAACATTAATGGAGAAAAGATAATCCAACTTATTCCCTTAAATAATTATGTATTATATTTGTTATTACCATACTTGGTATTAAAGGTGAATCATGATCTAAGGGGGAGAACATGAGATTCTGGGATGAGAAGTGTTCCCATGAGGGGGAGACACAAGAAGAAGCTTCTAGAGTCATTATCTCAATCAGTATCAGCATTAGTTGGTATAAAATTCAATTAATTTGATGACTATTTGAATATAATTTCATTGGAAAAGGTATGTTATTTATAAATATCTCATCTTTAGTTACTCGAAATAATGATCATTTTACAAAGGTGGAGTAAAAAAGTTATTCAGCGACATAAGAATAGAAAATGTTGCACATTGACACTCATCCCACCAATTATACTTGAATTTTTTTGATACTTTTATTGAAGAGAGTGTAGGATTTTCAAGTAGATAATTTCTTATCACACTTATTGTCCTAAAATTCAAGTGGGGAACTGATGAAGACAGGTACGTGATTTCTCTCTCATGAGGTGTCATATTCAGTGGGTAATGGACAACTTTTTTTTGTCAAGATCAAATCCTCTTGTTTTCTACACCGAGCATTGCTCAAGTAGACTTAGAGTGAAATGATTGGTGGAACATTTGTCAAGTATGATATGTTACCCCCTCTATCATGAACTTTTTATTCCTTCTAAATAAGGGGGAGATAAGTGAAATGAAATATTGAGAGATAAAGAAGAGAAGACTCACATTGACACATTCATTTAGAAGAAAAACATTGATTATTGACAAAAAAATACAAAGTGGGAGATTGTTGGGACAAATTTAGTAATTGAGTTGTATTTTTTTCAATAAGGTAAATGAATTTCGTGATAGTTAAAGACACTCTCCTAAGTGAAATGGAGAATGGAAACTACATGATTTATGTGCTACTCCTAAGTTTAAAACACTTGTATCATGTGTGATACAATGTTTACAACATTGAAGTAGCATTTAGATTTGATAATCCTAAAAGGAAAGGTAGAAGGAGAAATGAAGTGAGTGGTATGAGCTTAGAACATGAAGGTGGTATCCATTCATGTGCAATACGATTTAAAGTGTCCATCCATGAGGTTGGTTTGTGTGTAATGATGGCCTTGACTTTTTGGGCATACTCGGCTTTTTACCAAGTATTTATTATGTGGCATACTAAAAAATTGGGTCCAACCCATGGAATAGACACTCAACCTCAACCCGTGGCACATGCGGGACCATAAGGGGTCGACCATGCCCATGGGGAAGCCAAGGAAGATCCATCCCACAAAAGGCATGTGCGGGCCATGTATAAACCCGCAAGAGTGCACACATGATGATCAACCAAGGCATAGGGATGAATAAGGGGTGCTAGAAGTGCGCCCACAGGAGTCATGTGTGGGTATAGAAGCACAACCATAGGGAAACGTTGGGGGAAGCACTAGAGGGGGGAGAGGAGAATTCTGAGTCGATGCTGAGGGGAGTTGATTGATTAACCACTCTTATCTCGCATGTCCGTTTCGATGTGGGACATCATTTTAATAAAGCAGATGTAATATATGCCACTTAACTCCTCTTGCATCTTGGTTGACCATCTGATCAACCGTGGAATCCAATCATCTAATATATGTCACTCATCTGATCTGGAACCCTTCTCATTTGAATATGAGACGTTCGATCTTTCCATGGATTTGAACTAGCTGTGCCGTCGTACTAAACCCCCAGAACATGCTGGTGCCTCTTCATCTCACCGGAGAAGAAACCTGATCACCTTGGATGACCTATGAATATCAAAGAAGGATCATTTTTTCACCATGAAGGCTACTTAATCAAACTGAGACCATGCATTCAATCTACGTCTTTCATGCATGATATCTCGTTGGATGCCGAAGAAAACAGAGTTGTGAGGCCTTAATTCTCATATAAGATATATGGAGGATCCGTGCGAGATTCATTCAAAAGAATCGTGCATGGGATCTTGACTTCATTCATGTAGATAAGATCATGCGTTCAGAGAAAAGAAAAACCTTGGACTTGCAGCTTATCCATGACCCGTAGTTTCTAAATCCTGAAGGAAAAAATATCAGGCATTCAAATCACTAATCGTAATGATAGATACATGGATGTTGAACAGATAAGAGGAGTTTACCTCACCTATAAAAGAGGGATCCCAAGACAAATAATGCTTCTGATCCCATATAATCAAGATCTCTTATTTCAAAAATCATAACATCTCCTGATTCACCACTTCACAAAGATAAACCAAGAGTCCTTCGAGCTCTCTACTCTGCGAAGAAGAGTTACCGCAAGCCTTTGATAGGTGCTACGCACCCTCGGATAGCTTTCTAAATAACCATCACCTACGAACACCCAATTTGTTTTCTAAAAACCCTCAATGTGTTTCATGAAGAAGTTCCCATAGGTACCCAACTGGTACAACCACACCCTTGTTGTACTATGTGAAAGGGAAATAACCGTGCTTCTTATGCAAAAACAAGAACCATAAATCTCACAGTTTTCCCAAAGGTAGATGACATCCTATTTTCTTATTTATCCTACTTTTTGTAGGGGTTCAAGTTTTGGTGAAGAATTATAGTCTAAGAAATGGGTGGTACGTGTTGCATGAACCCATGTGCATTGTTTGAAGAAGACTAAGGCCTTGAAGAAGATGTTTAATCGAAGAAAGGGTCATATCTATTCGGGTAAGAAGAAAAACGCACACATGCACTTGTGTGTATGATGTAAAGGAACATGAACCAAGTGAAAAGTGAATGGGAGAAGAAGAATAGGAAGAGAATGAAAGAGGATATGTGTGGGATTAATTAACCATATCCATTAAGGGTTCTCACATAAAAGGAAGAAGAGGTGAGTGAATGCATCCATGCATGCACATGAATATGTGAAGACACTTAAATAAAAGAATCAAACAGGCGTGTGCTTGTGTGTAATGAAAAAGGTGAAATGATGGGAATAAAGATTCCACCTAAATGCCATATGCATGATCACATGAATACATGAACAAGAAGAAATTAATTGACACAGATGATTCCAAGTGAAGCGATCCCCATTGCCTAAATAATCACATTCGTTTTTGTGATACCATCCATGAAGAGAGAAGAAGTTTTAGTGCAGTTGGTTGTTGCACTAAGAAGATGAAAGAAAAAGTCTAGAGCAGTTGTTGTTGCACTAGAGAAGAATATAAAGAAATAAAGAAGAATTTATTACCTGCTAATTTGCAAGTAATCAAGTGAAGAGCACTAAAGAAGATAAAGAGAAGAACCAACATTATCATGAAAGAAAGAGACTATATCTGTAGGTGGTATATAGAACTAGCTAGAGGATGCATGTTGGACTAGGCTTTCACCAGTCCATGGAAGAGGATTGGTTCGCACCCCCTCTAAAGTGTAGGGACTCACACTAGAAAGTGGATTATTTTCCAAGACACTCCACTATAAAAGAATATCACATTATAGCGGAGAATCCATGCACTATTCATACACATGCATGGAAAGGATGCAACTTCTCTTATTGAGTGGTTAACCTTGTAAAAATATAGTGGGAATATTTTTACGGCTTTCTATTATTTTATGAGATGAGGAAAAGAGAATTATAGAATCAAGATCCTAACAAGTCAAGAGGTACATGGATAAAAAGTTGGAATTTGTTTTAAAAGTCCCCAACATCGATTCAACCCCATATCCGAGTTAGGTGTATCCTAAACTGGTCCTCTCAAATTGTATTTGAATTAACAAGATTATGTAATGTTTAAGGCTGAGTCTTTATAGTTGGTATTAGAGAAAAATTTAGATAACTTTAGGGGATCAAATGATTTTAATATAATATCATAAATTATTTTTACAATTTGTTTGTGGTGAAATGATATAGAATTTAATGATTACAATGTTGCTTCATCTCAGATATGTCTGTTCAGAATGGTTTTCGGTAGAATAAATATGGAAGCTGAAGCTGGAAGCCACAAAGAGGATGTTATCTTTCCGAATCCACAACCTAGAATAAAGGGAATTGGAATCGAGTAGTTTCTGATAGCAATGGATGAGTTGATGTAGGATATAAATGGTTTTGTAATCCATTAAATAGAAAAACATGAGTTACCACAATGGAACAAAATGATAGTGGATCATTTTATGAAGAAACACCCTCCTAATTTTAGGTGATATTCTAACCTAGGGGTAGCTAAAGGGTGGGATAAATCCATAGAAAATATATTAAATGTCATGGGGTGTTCGGGTAACCAAAATTATAAATTCTTTTTATCTTCATTAATGTGAAGTCGACAAGCGGTGGTCCATGGTCAATAATATCAGTGATAGGGAGGATATTGAATCTTGCAATGGGGTGAATTTATGAATCATTTCCATGGAAAATATTTTCTAAAGGTGGTTTGACATAATATGTAAAATAAATTAATTAAATGGAAACTAAAAGAGGAATATTTGGTGGTTATTTAAGAATAAAAATTCACTATAATTTGAAGTTTCACTCAAAATATTATTCGGGATCTTGATTGTAAAATAAATTATTTTTTACTCCAGAATGAAGCCATGTTACAGAAGGTAATTGGCCTCCCAAGAATTAAAATGTTGTAAGAAATTGGTTCAATGTGTTGAGAGGGTAGAAATGGAGTTTTTTGATAATCACATGTACTTTGAAAACAATAGGAATAAAAGGTCCGGAAGGAAATAAATGGGTAAGAATCAATCAAATAAATATAAAGTGATGAAAATGTAGTTTCAAGTTTTCGGAAAGTGTAGAAATAGAACCATGAAGAATTATATAGAAAATCGTGGAAGTTTTTTTTTCAAATTTGGTATGTTTGGACAAATGGAATGAGATTTCAATGTAAATAATCTTAAGTTTAATTATGATAAGATATTCTTATGTATTTTAAATGTGGTGATATGGGGTATTCAGAAAATTCCTTCCTAAATAAAGATATTAATAATGGAGGGTGTCTATATTATAAGTATAAAGGTGTTGTGAAATATATTTTGAGTATGTAGGAAGATGTTGGTACGTCCAATGTAATGGTATCAGGTACATTTTTTATTTAATCCGATTTTGCTAATGTCCTGTTTGATATGAGGTCTACACATTTATTTATTATTGAGAACTTTTCTGGTTAATTTTAAATTCAACTGCATGAAATGAAATTAGAACTTTTGGTTAAAACACTATGGGTAATATTAATGAAAAAAATAATTTTAATAATCATCTTGTTGATTCCTATGGAAATAAATTACCTGTAAACCATTTTTTTCCCATAGTGGATTTTGATTTTATTTTGGGTAAGGATTGGATTTTTGTTTATCATGACAAGATATATTGCTGAGCTATTTTTTTCCAAAAGATTTTTTATTTGTATACCATAATTAACCCATACCATTGATAACATATAATGAAGATGACAAATTGTTAACATATGGAAATAGAATTTTTCATGCACATTATATAGAAAATAAGAGAACTATTCAGATTAATAAAGTGTTAGTAGTAAATGAATTCTGATATGTTTTTATTGATGAGTTTATTGGTGTTGTAATTGATCATGAAATGGAATTTACTATTGAATTAGATTCTGATTTTAAGATAATATCACAACCCCCATATCAAATAACTCAAGTTGAACATATAGAATTGAATAAGAAGTTATAGTAGTTACCTGATAAAGGCTTCATTCATTATAGCACTTCACAATGGGGTGATTCTATATGGTTTTTTAAAAATAAATATGGTTCTATTATGCTTTTAATTGATTATAGATCATTGAATTACATTATTTTTAAGAATAAGTATACACTTCCTCATATCGATGACATGTTTCATCAAATCTAGGAGGTCGATATTTTTCCATGATTGATTTGAGCTCCAAGTACCATCAGTTAATGGTAGAGGAGGGCCAAATTTTGAAAAATAATTTTCAACAAGATATGGGCATTATGTGTTTTTTATAATGACCTATGGATTGGAAAATCCCCCTGTTTTATTTATAGACCTTATGAATAGAATCTTCTTTGAATTTTTGGATAAAATTTTTGTTGTTTTTATTGAAGATATTTTGGTTTATTAAAAAATTTATGAGGATCATGAAAATCATCTACGGATTATACTACAATCACTTAACTAAAAGATGTTATATAGGAAATTTTGAAAATGTGAATTTTTCTTAAAATATTTTTATTTTCTTAGGAAAATTTAAAATATGGATGACATAATTTTAATTCCTACTAAAACAAAAATTATTGATTAATGACCAAGACCTAAGATGTTTACTGAGATTCATAGATTTCTTTTATTAGTATTTTATTATAAGATATTTTTTTGAAACATTCCATGGTTATGTATCCTGCTAAATATGTTAACATAAAAAGGGGTTATATTTATTTTTATAGAAGAATGTGATGTTTTTTTTTCAATAACTAAAGAAAATATTGATGAATGCCCCAGTTTTTATATTTCATCCAAAAATTGTGTTTTTTATCTATAGTAATGCTTCATTGAAGAGAATTGGTTTTATTCTGATGCAGAATGATATGGTAATTTCATATGCGTCAAAACAATTGAAGCATCATAGGTATAATTATCCCACACATGATCTGGAATTAGCAGATTTCATTGGTATAAAAATTTAGAGACATCATTTATTTGGAACCAAAAGAGAAATATATATTGATCGTAATGTTTTTAAAATAAATTCACTTAGATGGAATTGAAAATGAGGTAGATAAGAGCGATTAAACTGATAAAGGGTTTTGATTGAACAATAAACTACTATTCTAGAAAAGAAGACAAAGTTATGTATGGCTTGAGTTGAAAAACATCAAGCTATATTAAGTATTATATGTTTGTAAAATGACCCCATGATTAATGATTTGTTAAATTTTGGATTGAATTATGTTGGTGTAGAAAATTCCTCTTCTTTGTTTTAGGTGTTAGTACAGTTATCTCTATCCAATATAATTATGAAAGCATATAAGGAAGATCGTAAGTTATTAAAAAAGGATGAATTGGATACATGAATTATTTTTCTTGAATTGAATGTTGATAATATTTGAGTCTCAAATTTTATAAAGAGATTATGTGTTCCTTGTGATTACCAACAGAAGATAGAATTGTAAAGATAATCTCATAGTTCCCTATTTTCAGTTCATCCTGATAGCTCTTAGATGTAAAGAGAACTTCGAGAGTATTACTGGTGGGATTTATTGAAAATAGATATTGAAAATTTCCCCATAAAATTATTGAATTATCGATAGGTTAAAGTAGAGAGAAAACTACCACATGAGATGTTTTAACCTTTTCTAGTGTCGAATTGGAAATGGAAAAATATATCTCTGGACATCGTAGTGGGAATACCAAAGACTTATGAAGGTAAAAATGTGACTGGGGTTATTTTTGAAAAAATTACTAAATCTCCACATTTCTTTCCAATTTGATATAATGTATCATTATATCAACTTTATTAGATGCACCTTAAATAGATTGTCTACTTACATGATTTTATTCTATACATTGTATTTGATATTGGTCTCAAGTTCAGCTATAAATTTTGGAAATACCTTTAGAATTCATTAGGAATAGAATTAAATTTTGGTGCTACTTTTCATCCTTTATCAGATGGATAGACTGAGTGAATTATGAAGAAATTGGAGGATGTGTTTTTATCTTTTTAATGAATTTATAGGGATGTTGGGATCATCATCATTATTTAGTTTATTTTTCATAAAATAATAGATTTCATTTTATTATACTTATTGAATCCTTCTAGGAATTATACGGAAAGTGGAGTCAAAATCCATAACTTTTGGATGAAGTTTGTGAAATGATGTTGATGTGACCAGAATTAGTAGAGAAAGTGGCTGAGAAAGTGAATATGACTCAGAAACACATTTTTCCTTCTTAGATCTCATAGAAAAATTATACAAGTAATAGGATGAAAGACTTTTCTTTCGAGGTAGGTAATCACGTTTCCCTTAAAATGTCTCCATTAAAAAGTGTTTTTCATTTTTCTAGGAAAACAAAATATAAGTCCATGGTTCATTAGACCTTATGAAATCCCAGAGAATGTTGGACCAATTTCCTTCTAAGAAGCTTTTCCTCTAAGTTTATATCAGGTACACAATTTTTTCATGTTTTGATGTTAAGAAAGTATAATTCAAATTCAACTCATGTTGTGATCCCAGAGGTTGTTCATATAGAACAAAACCATTTTATGAACATAAACCAATTCATATTCCTGGTCTTAGAGAGAAAGTATTGTGGAACAAGGTAATTCACAATGTTATATTTTTTTTGGAGAAACCTCATGGTCGACATAGAAACATGTGAATCTCAATATTCTTAAAGGGAATGGTATCCTCGATTATTTAATATTTAATTAAAATTTGTGATGATGCAATTTATAGAAGTTGGGGATAACGTAACATCCTAGGTACTTATAAAATAATATGTTTTCATTCTCGTATTAAATAGTTAAATTCATTATAAATGTATAATGAAATAACTGGTATTTATAAAAATTTAGGAATCTATACTAATATAATTAGAACCTCACATATGAGAGTATATATAAAATTTATTTATCTTATAAGTGTAATAATGATATATTAATATTATGAAATAATTAAATAAATTTTTTTGGAATGATAAATTAAGTGTCGGTATTTTTGTAAGTCATAAATATTAATTTTTAATTTTATAATAAATATAATGATTTAAAAGAAAATATATTTTCATAAAATAGATTTATAAATTAATTTTTTTTGTATTAAGATTATAATATAATTTTATGAGACATTAATTACTTTTTCAATGTGAAAAAATTAGGTTATATTTTTAAAATTATTATTTATTTGAATAAATGATAATTCAAATTTTAAATTAAATTTCTCATATTTATAAAATTATTTTCATAATATGAAGTTTCTATTTTAATTATAAATGTCACAAAATGGTTACGGTGATTTTTTGGTATTTTTTGAAAATACATGAATTTTTTGGGAAAAGTAAAATATAATAATTTACGATACTTGTAACACTCTAAGCTTCCAAAACACTTTTCCCTTGGAATAATACAATAGCTTTCATTGTACGCTTCTTGGAGTTTTAACACACCACGAACAATCAAACTATCCGTTAGGAATAGTAATACACACCTTTTGAAATTTTATAATTTTTTTTATCAAAATGGACATCATTTTTGGATTTGGAATATTAAAATTATCTTACGGTAAATTTTTGGTATTCTGCTGAAAACTTTCAATTTTTGATGAATAGTTAAAAACAATAGGTTATTGTTTAAAATAGACATTTTATTTAAATAATTGGTTTTTTTAATTTATATTAGGTAAAAATAGATACATAATACTTATATATGTTTAATGTAATTCATTAGAGTCATTTTATAACAAAATTACATATATATATATATATATTTTATTGAACTTTTTATAGTCTTTTACCCATCTTCTAGGAGAATTTGCATAAAATGTAATTGTACCACTTCTTTGAATTGAATTTCAAAAATCTGATAGACACGTTTGACATCATTAAGTAAAATGTTTTTTAATAAGATGAAAATAATTTGTGGTGAATACTATCTTTTGGCTTTTATTTACCACAGTTAAAATTAAATAGTATAATTAAAGGTAAAAAATGATATTATAATTACCCTAACACATTTCCTAATTCTATTGGAATAGTTTATTGAGACCTAAATAAACCTTATAAACAAAATATGATCCTTTAGGTCCACATGTATTAGATTAGAACATTTATTATTATTTTATTTAAAGAAGAGTTAAAAGTGTTATATTCGATGTTTAATAACTAAACCATTAATTATATTGGGTTATACATAAGATAAATTCAACTATAAATATTCATTCGAAATATAAAAATATTTCATACATAATGGTATTTTAATTATAATTTTTAGACATTAAATAATTAAATTTATTTATGATACAATGATGATGCATTGATTTCCTTATTAATGAAAGATAAAAATAATTGATATTATAAATATCCAAATAAATGAAAATTTAGGCTTATGATTAATTACACTAATTTTATTATTTAATATTACATGTTATGGTTTATTAAATATATTTTTTTGAATTGATAAAGTTGTTATGACATTCAGAAAAACAAAATACCAAATCGTGTCAAAGTTGACATAAATGAGTTTTTAAAACAAATACTACATTATTAATTGATAAAATATACCTAAAAATATAAGGATATTCCAAAGGAATTATACAAGGTAAGATATATTAACAATGAACTAATTGTGATTCTCTTGGATTTTTGTAGGAAGTTTATTAACCATTTATTATAACAATACAATATTACAACGTAAATTTAAACTATTTATCTAAGAGTTAAATATATAAGATAAGGTTAAAATGGTGACCTAAACCTGTATAAAACCTATTGTTTGAGAGGTTTTCGACCCATACCTACCTTATAATTGAAATAAATTATTTTATATCCATTATATACCGAATATTATTGTAAAATAGAATAATATTTCAATCTTTTTCTAATGTGACCATCAATAATATTATAATAGGGCACATCCCCTTCTCTCAAAATCACACCTCCAGTGCGATTTGGCTCGGCCATAACCTACTCCAATATCATCCCAAATACCCTCACTTTGACCTAGAGGCCTTACTTAGTTCAGAAAGCCTACCTAAGGATCCCTTTTGATCAACTCAAAAGGAAACACCTGAAAAAGAGGTAATAATTTCACTACCTCTTTCAAAGTTATTTTCTTCTTCTACTTCCTATTACTTTGTTTTTACCATAAAAAAATAATTTATAAATTACCTTATACATAATGTGATGTTATTATAAATATGGTAAAAAAAAATTCATTATTTTATCCGTCCTATGAATGACAAGTCACCATACGTGCATACGTACGGCTTACCGTCTCCACCCGTGGTGTAGTTTGTTATTCAAACACTTCATTATTTGGATGAGTATAATAATGAGTATAAATGAGGTAAATAATAAATATTAAATGTTAGTGATTTTTTATATTTGATATACCATCCAATTACATACGATTTGACCATCAATATAATGACATCATTGCTCGTGCGTACGTACGGATTTCCGTCTCCATGAACCCGATGAAATTCATTCCCCATCATAACCATTCAAGAATAATTTTCATTTTATGATGAAATATAATGTTTAAGAACATAATATCATTTTGTATATGAATCAGAAACATCCTATCAAAAACAAACATGGCTTACATAACAAAGCATATAAAAGAAAACAAATCAGTTAACACCCGAAACAATGATATTATAGTTGGGGTTTGACTTAGTGGGAAGGACCCCTTAATTATACATGAAAAATGGGGGTTCAAAACCCATTGGGCCCATGTACTATAGCAGCGATGGCACTATAGAAACTATGGTCACTGTAGCAGTAGCTGGGTACTATAGCAGTAGCGGGAACTGCGCGGTACTATAGCAGCATGGGTACTGTAGCAATACTATTCACAAAATAGGGCTTGGGACAAAAAATGGGCCTAAGGGCCTTGTAATGGGATAAATTCCCACTGGGACTTTGGGTATGTAATGGGTCTCCCCCAACCCAGTTAAAGAGCTCTTTTCTTTTCATTAATAATAAATGAGGCTTTGGCCCCTACTTTAAAAAACCCGAAACAATGATACTATTAAAGTTTTATTAACAAATAAATATTAGAAGATCATATATAATATCATATTTAGGTATTTGGTTCTTGTATAATTTAATAAAAATTATTTAACTATTATAAAGGAGGTTAACATACCCTCTATCAAGGAAAGGTACAAGGTAAGGGTTAATTGAAAAATCTCTCCATTATCCGAGGTTGTTTATATGTGAGTATCTATAGGAACCTCTTTATCATCCACATCGGTGTTTCTTAAAAATAAATTTCAAAACATTTTTATTATTTTCTATACTATGGGTTAAAGTCATTTATACCCTTGTTTTACTTTTTATGTGATTTTTATAAATCATTCTTTTCTTCATTTTCAAAACAAGATCATTTATGACCATTTCGAAAAAAATTAAGGAAAAAATGTTCTTTTTAACTTATACAGCGGGTCAAGATATTTTTCGTCATTGTATCACCTTCGAAGCTTCCCTTACAATATTATAAGAATATTTACAAAATAAATTTTTTCATTTAAAATTACATTACTTTAAAAATATTTCAAAATAGAAAGATATATTTCTCTCAAGTAGTTTTGATTTCCTATATGTCAATATCCTTTATTAGATTTTATGCTTGATGTAAGTTGATTTATTATGATACATATTCCATATTGTATTGAAAGTTTTTGGCTATGTTTGACTATGGACGTGATATTTTTATACCATTCATGGTTTATAGTAAAATTATTGATATTTTTTATGCTAGTTTTAATATGAATGTTTATGTTATGTTATAACCTTTTCATATGAGGAATGAATTGAACTTAGTAAGTGATGGGTGGAGCCCGCTATAGCTCCTCGATGCATAGGCAGGTCTAATAAGGGAAACTAGTATTTTGGAACAAGGCCTTGACAAAATATTATTTGTAGTCTTGGTGTGATTCCTTGACTATGTGGTTATGATATCCGACATTATGCATTCCATCATTATGAAATTAGGTATTGATATTACATGTGATTATTCGACTACTATAATATCCATGTGAATAAGTAAATGGAATTATTTGATTTATCTTTTCTATATTATTCTCATGTTTATGTTTTAATGGCTTGTGATTTAGTCTTATACATTGCCTTAAATGTTTATGCTTATTTATAAAAGTTTCCGCTATATTTTTATCTGTTCTGAGAACTTGAGCTCACCCCTTTCTAGGTTTTATTTTTCCCAAGATGTGGAGAAGTATTTTATGACTGACATGTAGGGATAGTCTTAGTGAGATGATTGTGTTAAAAGGAGACACAATGTTGTTTTTTATATTTCATGATGTAATTTAAAACTTATTTATGTATCTAGTACTTCCTAGTCTACTAAACTGATCGGTCCTTGGGGACATGATTCATTATATCATTCCAATGTTTTGTAATAATGCACCAACACTCGGTAATTGGGGTCTGGGTGTTAAACTTAATATCAGAGGATTTTTATTACAAACCTTGGAAGCTAGATATAGAAAAACCATTATTATAGAACATTACCCTAAGATAGACTTTTAGGATTGGTATAGAGGAACTTACTAGTATTTGGGTAATATAGATATTTTCTATGTTTTCCATGCAATACATCTTTTTTTGGATATGAGTAGGTGGAGGTGACTTCGGAATAGATGTACCTAGGAGTGAAAACCCTAAAAAGTAGTTTCCAGCTTGAGTCGGGGTATCCGGGTACACGACAATTGGCCATGTTTCACTCTTGGTTACGACACTTTCAGGGGATATGCATAGGATATTTCACATTTATCTTACAAACCATTATGAAGGATTTATGATTATATACCTCTTTAATGAAAACATTTTTATGATTATGGACTATAACCATAAATTGTTCAATTTATGTTTACTATTTTACATATTTGGAATTATGTATTTCGATTCATAAACTAATATACTGTATGCTATTGTTTAGAAATGGAACCTAGTGGAAGGAATGGAAATCGTATCAAAGAACATAATCCATGTAGGGATTTCCCTCATAATAAAGATAATTATAGTGGATCTAGTGATGCAACTGGTGCTGATCAAATTATCACCATACTAGGACAACTCACCGAGGTTATGAATAATAAACATACCCATATGAAGCCCCTGATCCACAAGGCGGAGGATCACTGTTAGAAATCTTCATGAGGAAAAAACCACCAAAATTCAATGAGAATACAAATCCATTTGAAGTTGATCAATAGATAAGTTCCTTAGAGAAAATATTTCATGATTTGGGGAGTAGTGAAAGGGGAAAAGTTGTCATGGAAATTTATTGCCTCACGGTTAAATTAGATAAATGGTGGTCATTAATTTAAAACACAAACAAAGAAGAAGAAGTTTAAAATATGGAATGGAAGGAGTTTGAAGATCTTTTCATAGAAAAATACTTTCACTACTGGAAATTTAGGCTATAACAACAGTTTGAAACTGTGGCTATAAGCCCAAAAACCGTGTCTATAGGTTATAGCCACGATTCAATGAACTGTGGCTTGTATTGATGTGGCTATAGGCTAAGTCCTATAGCCATAATTTAAAACAATGGCTAGAGCCTTATAGCCATGGTTTGAAACCGTGTGAGAAGTTTAAGCCATACATAGATTTCAATTACGGTTCAAACTGTGGGTACATCTTTAATTTCCAGGTAAAACCCAAACAGGCGTTATAGCCAGGGTTAAAAACCATGGATATAGATTAATGTTCAATAAATAAACACATTAGTCCTGTAAGCCTTCCTTCCACCCTTCCCCTGCTAGTCCCCCTACCTTCCACCCACATTCTTGTCCCCCTACCACCCCCAGCCTTCATGTCTCCCCCCTATTTTCAATCTGTCTTTTTCCCCTGCAAGTCCCCCTACATTTTTACCCTAGTTTTCCACCCACTGCTAGTCCCCCTGTCATTAACCCCCCTGGACACACCCCCACCCCCTCCCCTACACAGAAACCCCCCCCCCCACCCTGGACAGACACCCCCTGGACAGATAGACAACCCTGGATACCCCCCTCATATGGACATCCCCTCCACTGCACAGACACCCCCACCCTGGACAGACACCCACGTGGATAGAGAGACAACCTTGGACACCCCCTCCCCTAGACATAACCCCCCCTAGGACAGACACCCCCCTAGAAAGACAACCGTAGAAACACCCGCTCTCCTGGACAGACCTCCCCCCAGACAGACACCCACACCCTGGACAGACACCTCCCATGGACAGACAACCCTGGACACCCCCTCTCCTGGATAGACCCCCCCGGATAGACACCCCCTCCCCTGGACAAAACACCAACTATCCCTGGACAAATACCCTTAGACACCCCCCATACAGACACCCCCTCCCCTAGATAGACACCCCCTGAATAGAACACTACCCCTCCCTTGACAAACACACCCTTCCTTGGACAGACATCCCTTGGAGACTCCCCCTCCCTCCTGGACATCCCTGACACCCCTGGAAAGACACCCCCTAGACCCCCAAATAATCCCCTACCACATCCCTCCTGGACACCCCTCCCCTGGACAGACACCCCCGGGATTGGTAATACACATGGCCATGAAATTTGAAATTAAAGACAAAAACTAAAATAGAAGACATTGCAAAGCCCCCCCCCCCCCCCCCTCATGGACACCCCTCCCTCCGCCCAAGCCACTGCCTTCCCCAGGAAAAACACCCCCTGGTGACTCCCCCTCGCTCCTGGACACCCCCTCCTCTGGACAGACACCCAACCTAGACCCCCCTAGACACTCCCCCTCCCCCTCCCTCCTGGACACCCCACCCCTAGATAGACACCCCCTGGAATTGTAATACAGTTGGCCATGCAATTTTAAATCAAAGAAAAAACTAAAAAATAACTCATTACAAAGCCCCCCCCCCCCCCCTCCTAGACACCCCTCCCTCTACAAAGCCCTAGACACCCCACCCCTGGATAGACACCCCCAGGAATGCCAATATAGTAGGCCATGCAATTTAAAATCAAAGACAAAAACTAAAACAGAACACATTGTGACCCCATCCCCCGAGGACAAACACCCCCATGGAATGCTAATACAGTTGGCCATGCAATTTGAAATCAAAGAAAAAAACTAAAAAGAACACATTGCAACCCCCTCCCCCCATATGTCACTCATTATATAATTTAAGAAGGATACAAAATTATTAATGGGTTCACCAATCCCTAAAGTTGACACCCAATGATACTCGTCCTCTATATATTGAAGGATAATGAATTCATCTCAGTTTCATCAATTATTTTTTGATGGATTACTTCAAGGCCATGGTGTTAGACTACACTAGGATGGTCATGATCCTTGTCTCACATGCCTAATTTTTTAAGGAAATCATCATGTCACCACAAGAGTGATGATGATGGTACCATTCATTGAAATTGGGATGGTGGGGTTTAAAACATATCTTTACGGTTTTCATTTCCTAGTCTATATTTCTCTTATATAATTAACACATGCCCATGAATCTTGTTCTTGATTCCATCTCCATGTGGACTACAGTTAATAATGTCACTTTATTCCTTATCATGGGGACAACCTAATGATCATAGTTGACTAGAATTTAAATTACATTGTATAATTAGACAATCCCATAAATATCATTCTCATTCCTGGAAGTGAGGGAATCTTATGCTTGCCATATATAAGTAAAGGATGGATCTTTAGTTATGATCTGGGTAGGAAGGCTATTATATATTATTTTGTCAATCCATATAGACATCTTAGGAATACGTAGTCAGTGGAGTACTTTAGATGCTATTTGTGAGTACCTGATCAAGGAGAGAGAAAATTCTAAGACCATTGTTTGATATTGGACAACACCAGCACAGCTGCGACGTTATCACAACTGGAACAAGTGAGCGATGGGGGATAATGCATGCATTATTTATGACAATGCCGACAAAATTATTTGATTTCCCAATACCCATGACCTTAAAGAAATTCATCTTCCCATTTCATAAAGAAACCAGTCCCCCTGGACAGTAGCCCCCCCCCCCCACAAACACATCCCTTTCCCGCGTTTCACACCCATTGCCCCCCTGCTGGACCCCCATGGACAACATCCCCCCTGCTGGACCCCCCTAGACAGTTGCAGCCCCCTGCTAGACCCCCTTGGACAGCAGACCCTCCTCACTACTGGACCCCCTTGGACAGCAGCCCCCTGCTGGACCCCCCTGGATAGCAGCCCCCCTGCTAGACCCCCCATGCACCACCCTTGATAGCAGAAATTGTGATTAACCAGTCTAATAATTGATCACAAGACTCATGGAATACTATCACAGCAAACTGTCGTGTTGTGTCTTCCTGGAGCAGGGCCAAATCACGGTATTAACACGACGTGACCGTGGCGTAACTGATGTGTGTTGGACCAGTCCAGCGACATCCGCGGGGAAGCATCTTTTGGCCAAGAGTGAAGGGAGTGGGAGGATGTTAAGCAACATTCCAGCTATTGCACCACCGACCGAAATTGTGATTATTCAGTCTAAACATTGATCACAAGACTAATGGAATACTATCACTGCGAACTTCCATGGGGTTTTTTCATGGAGAATGGCCAAATCATGGCATGACCATGGTGTGACCGCGGCATGACTACGGCGTGACCGCGGTGTGACCGCGGCATGACCACGGTGTGACCACGGCGTGTTGGCCTAGTCCAGCAACACCTACAGGGAAACATCTTCCGCCCAGTAGTGAAGGGAGAGGGTGGAGGCGGAGAAACATTCTAGTCGTCTCCCGCCGACAAAAATTGTGATTAGTCAGTCTCAACATTGATAACAAGACTCATGGAATACTATCACTGTGAACTGTCGCAGGGTGTCATCCTAGAGCAAGGCCAAATCACGGCGTGACCGAGGTGTGACCGCGATGTGACCGCGGTGTGACCGCGGTGTGACTGCGGCGTGACCGTGGAGGGACCGCTGTGTGTTGGCCCGGTTTAGTGACATCTGCAGGGTAGAATCTTCCGGAAAGAAGTGAAGGGAGAAGGAGGAGGTGAGGTAACATTTGGGTCATCGCCCCACCAATAGAAATTGTGATTAGTCAGTCTCAACATTGATCACAATACTCATGGAATACTATCACTGTGAACTATTGTGGGGTGTCATCCCGGAGCATAGCCAAATCACAGCATTACGGTGGAGTGACCACGACATGACAGGGGCGTGACTGTGTCCTGACCACGGCTTGACCGTGGCCTGACCGCGGCATGACCATGGTGTGACCATATCATGTTGTCCCGATCCAACGACATCCACGGGGGAGCATCTTACGGCCAGGAGCGAAGGAAGCGAATGGAGTTGGGGAAACAATCCGACTGTCGCCCTGCCAGCAGATGATAGAACAGATGAACTAGTTAATGTGCTATAACAAGGGATATCTAGAGAATGTTGTAGCGATCGACACAATGATGCAACGTTTAAAGGGAAAAAACAATATAAAAGAATCATACACACTACACAAACCATTTAAAAATTCATTTACTTTGCTTAAACGTGGAAATTTTATTTATAATATTTAAAACATTAAAAGGAAAGTGTCATGTTCAATGCATATGCTTACTCAGGAAATTTCATTTTAGTTAAAGGAGTATAATAATAAAATTTATATTATTCAAAGAAAACAAAAACTATCTATCCACAAAAAACAACAAGAAGCATATGAAAGACTCAAACCAAATATAAACATGATATAAATAACTATCACTACTCTTTGGTTTTGAGAACATCGCACCTCCATTGGAGGGGTTTTATTATAAAATCACTGGTTTGATTTAATATAAAAACATGATAAAAACATTACATTATTTATCAAATGAAACAATTATATTAAAGAACACTTATTCATGATATGCAATTCAATATAATTAAGCAGAATTAAGAAAAAAGCTAAATTCAATTTAAAGAATTCTTGAATTAAAGAGGTAAGAAGAGGGATCCTATATCAAGGTGTAACCAACCCATCCACTTCGGATCTTGGATCTTTCTAACTACAAGTTGCTACTCCCCCACTGGGTATACACACATTTACACACTTTCAAGGACACCTAGTCCTTATGCACACACCCACATGGCCATGAGCATGTGCAAGGGGATCCTTGAACATATGATTATATGCATATACCATTCACTACTCACCTGCGTATGAATTTATATATATATGCAAGGGAACACATATCCCCATACATTCATAATCACTACGATGGTTGACTATACACGTAACGGGGGAACCCACAAACATATGCTTTCTTACCATTGCACACGCATGCGAGTCTCTGTTAACATGGCTACTCGAAACCAACGATAAGGGATTAGTGTACTACAAAAAGGATATTAGGAACATTAAAACACATAAAGGATGCTACATAACTTTTTAGAAACCAACCAACGACATTAAAGCCTTACCTCGATTGGGAGAACCAAATCCACTTGAACCAACACGAAATGATCCAACGCCCTACTGAAAAAATAATATGGAGTCAAAAACACTGAAATACACAAATAAATGAGGTACGAGACAAGTAGTAACCATATAATCGTACCTCAGATCAAAGCCAACAGACTGAATCAATATGAACCCCATTTTCCCCCCTTCACAAAATATAATTACCCTTTGTCGACAGAATGAAGTAAAAGACCTAATTGGCCAATGTGATATAGAAAATAAGATAAAAGCAAAACTAAATCATACATGTCTCCGGTAACTATACATGTCACCTCCCAACATATAATAACAACAATGCCCCATGGCTCAAATCATGTTTCTGGAAGCAAAGGGGAAATAGATCCATGTTTCAAAATGATACCCTCAAATAGTACATTCTTATTAATTAACAATTATTATTCCTATTAATGGTATATAATTATTTTGTCTCATGTTTTAGCTTAATTTGGTTTTGTTCGATACAAGTTTTTATCCCACCTGAAAATAAAAGTTTACTAGAGGACACAATTTCTAATCAAATAGAATATATCATAACAAAAAATTGATCAACACCTATGAAGGCATAGAAAAAGTCACAGAAATTGTAGTGTTACAAATGCAATAAGAGATGTTCACTAATTGATGATCATTATGGAAGGAATTTATTGTGAAACTAAAATTATGAAGAACCAACACGGACTATGTGGTATCATCAAATTGATAATTAGAAAAAAAAATAGTAACCGAAATATTTACATTTGAATTCCATCTAATTCTCAAACTTCAATCATGGATTGGTAAGACTAATCAGCATAGGTTTTTTGTTCACAATAATGTGCATAAGGGTTTTAACCATGGAAGAGTTCCCATGCCCTTGGAAGTTCCAAAAGATGACCTTCATTACATAGCAGACCATAGCCTAGTACGAGGCCTATCATAACATTGTGTCCTTTATGAAAACCAGTAGTTTCCAAAACCACTTCAACCATAACATCTATTGAATCAGTAGATGAGGGGTCACACAGGTCCTATTAAGATGTGGAAAACTCATTTTCATATACTATAGAGGATTCAGTACTGAGGGAATTGAACAAGTCAGCTGATTTTATAGGGGTCAAAAGAAGGCTTCCAAGTAGTTTCATACTCAAAATCGTGGATGAAAGAACTATTGATAAATCAATATTGTGCTAATAACCATCTCCTTGAAATCCAGTAAGATAATTATCCTACTCATTAAAGAATTCATTAAATCCAAAGGAACCAAAAACTAAGGAAATTATCAAGTTAGGATGCTGCTCAAAATCCAGATTAGGACAAGAATAATCAGATTTCTCTATATGTAAAATAGGTGCTGGTTCCTGGACAACCCCCCATCCCTCCTGGACGGCCCCTGGACGGCACCCCAACCCCCTTTGATAGCCCCCACCCACCCTGGACAGCCACCCCCTCTCATTTCTAGAAAGACCCCCCCCTCCTGGACAACCCCTCTCCATCCTAGAAAGACCCCCTCTCTGACAGACCCCCCTAGACAGCCCCCATCCCTCCTGGACAACCCCCTGGACAAAAAAAGGCATCATTCAAATTGATCAAATTCCAAATGTCTTTTACAATTTTATTACAATCCTCCACAGTGTTCCAGGAATTATTTAATCTAAAAGGAAGAATATCTTTGATGTCTCAAGTGTTGAGGCTCACCAAAATTAGACGATAATCAGAATTAATCCTTGTTAAAGTAATACTAGATATGGTATTATAGTTATCGAGAGCATTGATGTTTGTGAAAGCTATGTCAAGTTTACTTGCTAAAATTTTATTATGTTTCCTTCTGTACCAGGTATACTTATCCCCAACCAGATTAATCTCAACAAGGTTATTATAATCAATAAAGTGATTAAAATATTTAATGGATGTGTTTGAGTGCACGGACCCTAGCTTTTCAATAGTTCCAAGGAACACATTGAAATCACTGATAATGACCCAGGGCACTTGAATAGTGTTTTTAAGGGAGCACAGATTTTCTGCAGGGTTATTATGTCTTGATATTTATTTTAGGTATACAAAAAAGTACAGCAGAAAGTATTTTCATGCATGTTTATTTCACATTTCAAAGACTGAGAATCAGCACTAACAATATGAATTTTATCTATAGAGATATGTGAAAAGATCCACTAAGAATCACAATTTTTATTATTGGAAGTTTCTCCTATAAAATTATAACTATATTTTCAAGACTATTAAATATAGAAGTAAAAGTGACATTAGGTTTAGAGATAGAAAAAAGCATCGGTTTATGAGTAAAACAAGAATTTTTTTGAAGTTGTGATGGTGTCAAGGTTAGCAATACCCTGAAAGTTCCAATATAAAATATTCATTTATACTTACTTTTGGGACTGGGACTCTTGTTTTTTTTACCGTCAGAATTATTCCCGCACTTGGATTTTTTTAATTGCTTGATAGAATGCTCTTTAGGTTTCGCTGCATTTTTTCCCTGCAACACCATTGAAGGTTTAAGAGAGCTATGATTATTCTGCATAATTGTTGATACCTCTTCTTGGTGAATTTGTTTGTTCTTAGTTTCCTTCTGTACTACTATCCATTCTATTTTTGGTTTTATGTGATCAGATCCCCCATATTGGTCACCTAGTTTTTGAGTGGTGAATTCATCTATAGAAGGGGTTGCTGGTTGTATGTGTATATTGTAGTTCCAGATATTAATCATCATCTGTCATGTGTTGTGTTTTTCTAATATTAGCCTACTGCATATTCCAAACTAGATTCTGAACTGCTTCTTTTTCTAGCATCTCATCATTGTGTGAAGGTGAGGAGAGTTGATACTGTTTTTCACTGTCATTAGTCGCAACATAGGTGTCCTGGATAGCAGTGTCCAGGTGCTTAGAAACCTCCATTCCATAGTCAACTTTCAGATCAAGAATTATGTTGATAGTTCCATGAATAGTGTTAATTATGATCTTACTGGCATTCTGATTATCCAGGTGGCTACTATCCTCTTGCACATGATCATCCCTAGTTGTATCAGGTTGTTGAGTGTTGGATTTTAGTGTTCAAGTCCCCTTTTCAATACACGCATTAGATATAGAATTATAAACATTAGTAGCAGGATGGGTGTCCAGTGCAGTGGGTTCTGTGGATTCAGAGGCAGTAGCAGATTGGAAGCCATTGAGAGTACCTGTTGTATAAGAAATCTGAAAATTTTGTCTATATATATCAGTTTGTGGACCGTCACCCTATTTCTATTCTTTCTGCTGGACAATATGCAAGACCATATTAGCAATTTATCCAAAAAAGTCCTGATCTTATGTATCTAGTTCCTCCTTTTCAAAAATTTCAGCCCATGATTACTTATAAGGGTGCTTTGATGAGGATGCATAACTAGTTTTCCTCCTCCAAATCACCTGTTTTTTCATGCTAGTGTCAGATTTCTCCAAGACGGTTTTTTTATCCTTCTAGTTTCCTCTAACCTCAGTCCAATAATTTTTAGTATGAGGTTGGATATTGTGAGAGTCCTATATTAAATAAAATATTGAACAACATTATATTCACCTCTTTCATGCATTTTATTGAGGTCATTACTTTAGGTAGAAGGAATTGTAGCCTAAGAATTGTTTCACTAGAGAAATTGGTCATTACATTTTATCAAAATTAATTGATCAATGTATATAGAAATATTCAATTATTTTATAAGTTAATTTAAGTGTACATGATCAAATATGAGCCTAAAAGATCATGGAGTAAGATTAAATTTTATCCTATCGTAGATTAATCCTTCATTAGGTGTGTAATCTTAACAAAAAACACATGGGAAATAAAAGAAAAATACAGCAGGATGATATACAACATCAGCAGCAAGGAATTCATCAAACATCAACTCCTCATCAAATATATCTCTATATAGTTGCATCGTAAAGGAAATAACCAATTCTCCACATTCATATAATTTCCAAAAACCATATCTGAAAAGGAAATTCACTGCTCTAGAAATAACTGCTCATAAAACAAATCCTAAACAGCCTCAAAAGACCTACAAAAAACCAAAATCTTCAACAGATGAAGAAGCTGCAACAAGTATAGGGAAACACATGGTCAACAAGAAATCACAAAAATGTTTTAAAAAAATATATAGAACAAAACATTTTAGATTGTGGGAAAAAACCTTAGAGAGTGAAACCTCCAACTACCACCCTAGAAATAGTGCACACACAAACTAGACAATAACCAAAAAAAATTAAATCCAAACATCTTTTTCATTTGAAGAACCTAGAGAATCACTATAATAATTAGAACAAGGAACTAAAAAGACAATAAGTTCTCACCCAAATAGAAACAGAGTTATATCCTCGTGCATCAAACCAAGGAGTCCATAAGACATCTTAAGGAGAAAATAAGTCTTTTCCAAAGAATGTTCTTGAAACTAAAATCTTGATGTCACTTGAATTATTCCACCATCTTTATGAACATACATTTTCTGATTTTTAATTATGTATATGAAGAGATTTCACAAATTATGTATCTTCTAAAAACTATTTCATCTTTATCTTCCTTGAAATCTTCTAATTCATCACTCACATTATCGTTATATTGATATTCATCCTAAACTGTGGGGAATTCCTCTTCAATATTTGTAGTATCATCTATATTTCCTTCATCAGGGGATACTGTTGGATGCTCATTAACTATTGTCTATGTTGAAATCACAATTTTTTTTTCTGAGAGGCCCCTAAGGATCTAGTAATAGTGGTTCTCTAGAATTTAGATTAATCTGTATGTCTCTGAGTATTTTTTTAGCTCAGAGTAATGTATCAATATGAATCAATCATTGGGGTTTTTCCTTTCCTTTCACTTTAATTTATAAAGTCTTCCTCAAGCATACAAGATTTCTCAAAATCATCATGCATGGGTTCACTATAATGCAATGATTCTGAGACATATGTGACATTGGGTTTCTCACGATTTTTGGGGGATGCCTTATCATTTTCAATAGTATGAGCACTCTGAGTATTGTCCACATCTTTAGATAATTCATTGGTAGGGGGTGAGAGTTAAAAGGTCCAGTCATGACCTGATCAACATCCTTTTGGAAAACTCTAATATTAATATGTATCCATTATTCCAGTAGAAAATCATGAGTATAATTATGGTATCACCTTTAAACACATATACTTTTCTTCAACAAAAATATTATTAACTATGTCAACTTCAATATTATATATTGAATGAATCAAAAATAATAATACAAGAATCAATAACAAATCTAATTTTTACATTGCAAAAAATCCAATTATCACATAATGTCAACCATTCCACTAAAAATTCTCATTGGTTCATATATCTCCCCATTGGATTTAGAAGAAAATATCCCCTCGAATCCAACTACATTATCCATCTGCTCCTAATTCTGAATGAAATTCATTGTATTATTCCATGGGCTTCTACTCCACCTTGACTCTTAAATTCCATGTGAAAATATATATTTTTACTTCAAATCCCCCCCCCCCCATGCCAACAGATTTTTTGCATCATTGCATTATAGAAAATATACAAATTATACCAATTATAAATATTTTCATGTTGATTTTTCAATTCAGAATTATTTACTAATAAAACTATTAAAATAAATTTTCAAAAAATATTTTCTTCAATATATTAATAAATATACTAGGAAGAATAAACAATTAAAAGATGAGTTGTCAACAAATTCACTATTCCTACTAAGGAAGAGCTTAGTGTAGGGTATAAGAGTCTTAGCTAACACATACATGGATTTCTATGTAACACACTATGTCCAATAAATTAATATCATCCTTTATATTTCAATTTATAGACTCATATTATTATCAAAATTCTTAACAATCTTATTGTAAAAAAATTAAATAAAAAGTGTGAAAGATATATCATTTTAGAAATTGGTTATGCCACTTGTTAAATTCATCAAGTCAATGTTTTTTATATTCAACGTAATTTGGGATCTCATAGACTCATTTAATTATATATAATACTTAAACAACCTTTGTAACTTCAACCCCAATTCCCTATTGATTACAAAATTGTTTATTTTAAATGTTTTTCACTTTTGGGGACACTATTTTTTGAGTATCTCTTTTTTTAATAACATTTAATAACCAAAAATAAGAAATAACAAATACAATATATTAGAATATGGATATCTATAATCAAGATCTATCCCTAATATAGCCCCATTAGATTATCTTCACTTAGTGGATTCATTCCACATTCTACATCGCATAAAACAACTTTTTCTATGTATAAATCATTGTGATAAAACATATTAAATAATATTTCTCATCTACCATCAGATTGCACCCAAACTTTTAATTTCATTATAAATTATAGTAATACAACATAAACCATTCAGACAGCTTCAATACTAATACTAAAATATACCTGAAGTACCTTAAATATCACTTTCTACATGAAATTTTTAGCTAAATGTTTAATCTAATTCCATCTTTATTTTATGTTATATATGGCATAATTACCCCAAGGATTATGTATCCCACTAATTTTTAGACCTCTTTAGACTGGTTTGTATCATTTAAGGTTTAAGGGGTGGGGGTACCTTCTATATGTTTCATTTTTATGTGGATGATGATTTGTCAAGGAACACTAATTTACCTTTACCATTCACATTGGAGTTTACCTTTTGGTATTAAATAGTTTAAATGGAATCTAATTCTATTTCAACTATTTTAGGATTATTCTCTCATACTCAACGCAATTCTCAACCTTATCTACTGTGGGATCTTTTACCAAAATGTATTTATCTTTTTAAAATAGGATGAACTTTTTCTCTCCAAACATTCTACCTAAATTATTTTTCCTTATACAAATTATTATATTCATTAACACTATCCATTCCTTCACAGGCCTCTTCCACATGGGACTTCCCAATTTTTTTAATATATGAATTATTCCAATTCTTCCAAGAACTTTTGTTTATCTATCTAAGAGGTCTAGCATTTAGAGCTAGTCTTGGAGCTTATCTTCTTCCCGGTTTCAGAATATAAGTGTTCCATGTGATGTTTCTGAAATATTTTATATAATGGGAATAATTTATCATTGTGTTCATACTGATATACTCTTTCAATTAGAGTAGAAACTCACAAAATTTCAACTTGAGGAATGGATGGTACTGTATGAACAAATGGTATGATGGCCATACCTTGTATATTTTGGTTAACATCATTTTTTTAATTCATCCAAAGAGGAATCCAGACCTTGAGTGGGTAGATCTAAATCCTTCATATATGGATTTTTTGAATCCCAAATTACATATATTCAAGATTAAGGGAGATCTAAATAACCATCAAATGAAATTAAAATCACAGTACACCCTTAAAATCAGATCATTGATGAAACAATATGGTATAAAATACCTGGAGGTTTGCACTATGTTGACCAGAAGCATCAGGGAGGAGGGCACCGCGGTGACAGAGGTCATCAGGGAGGAGGGCACCATGGTGAGAGAGATCTCTAGTGAGGAGGGTGCCACTGTGAGAGAGTTCATTGGGGAGGAGGGCACCGCGGTGAGAGAGTTCATCGGGGAGGAGGGCGCCGAGGTGAAATATTTCTTCAGGGAGGAGGGCACAACGGTGCGGAGAGGTCGGGGAGGAGAAGTCGTCAGCGAGGAGGGCGCTGCAGTGAGGAGAGGTCTGGGAGGGAGATGTCGTTGGGGAGGAGAAGTCGTCAAGGAGGATTAGTGTGAGGTGAGTAGCAGATCGGGGGAGGATAAGATCGATACAGAATAGGGGAAAAATTGACAGAAGCAGTATAGCCACGATGGCTTAATTAAACCATGGCTATAGGTCCGTAGCTATAGGTACGTCTAATCACCTTCTCCTAAGAATTATTTATTTGAAATATAGTATCTTATTTATTCATGTTCCTCAAAGTCTTATCTAGTATATTCAATTCAAATTCAATATGAATGGAAATTGAGTTTTCTATCCAAGGACCTTCAATAAAACTTCTTATTTTTCAATTCATATATTTAAAAAAAATCCGTAGGACTTAAAAAAATATAAATCCAACCAGAGGAATTTTATCATCATACCATTTATAGATTACACTAGATCAGGGCAGACACTTGATGGGGGTTCCATCAATTGTGGTTAAAAAATCAAGGTTTCAAGGAGTATTCAATAGACTCATATGTATATGGAAAGAAATATCAATCGAAAAAGCCTTTCTAATAGATTTTATAACATATTTATCTTCTCGCGCACTTACAGTAGGTATGTAAAAACTCTCAACCTTCAACAGGTTACCAAATAGAAGGAAAAATTCATGATCCATCCATGAAGGACCTGTATAGATAAATGGAGTACCAGGGTAATCAACATTCTACTATGAAAACCCTTGGTTCTAAGCTACATGAGTTAAAAGGCCAATATAGAAAGGGACTTATTATTTTAAATACAATGATAAATCAAGGATCAGTTAAACACTTATCTTAACCAATTCTTAACCTAATGTTTTATTTATATAATAATTGGTAGGGAAGTATAGGGTAGTGTTGATTAACCTCTAGATGAAAAACCTATGACAAAACACATAATGGGAAATGAATAAGACCCTATAGGGAAACAATCTCTAATGTGTTTATCACATCATGGTTTCAGAACAATGATGTGATATTTCATATATCCATCACAATGAAACATATATTTACATTTACCAAAGTAATAATTATCAATGAATACTATTTATTTATGAAATTTTCTTTTATAACTCACCATAGACCATTCATCCATATTAAAATCATATCATCATAATTTTTGATTTCCAGCATTTTCAGATTTAAATTCTATAAGACAATCAAACCTAATGAAAATCAGAAAAAAAATCAATGAAATCATACCCAATGAAATAAGTGAAAACAAATATACCCTATCAAATAAAAATGTGACAAATAAGAAGGCAAGAAATAGAAAAAAAATAAATCATACCCAATGAAAATTGGAGAGGCTGTGAATCTGAATTCAAAGAAAGCCTTCTAAGTGGTAGAATTCAGAGGGCATGTGAGGAATTAGAACCATGCTTGTTTATATGTATGCAGTTGTGTATTGGAGAAAATCAGATATAATTGAAACCCCAACAGCATAAATAGAATACAAATTTGAGGAAATATAAAACAAACCCTAACACACCCTACAATAGTCCACTCACAAGCTGTGAGTCATGGACCACCCATTGGTGAGATGTGAATGAGTTCCTAGACTGTGTGTAGTCTAAAAAAAATGTGATTCGAGAAATAGGGTGGGCTGAAGGTGGGGGTGGAGGTTTAGTTGCGTCCTAAGAAGAGGATTGCAGGGAGGCTGCGTGGCCACGTCATTGGAGGAGGATCGTCCCAAGGTTAGGTGGCTGCGTCGTCGAAGGAGGATCATGGTTGGGTGGTCGCATTGTCATCAGAAGATATCAGTAGGTGGGTGGTAGCATCGGGCAAGGAGCTCTTTCGAATCACATATGAGACATTGATATTGGGTGGAATCACGAGGTTTGGGGGGATAGTGCCACATGCAAGTTAATACTCGTGGGGATATCTTAGGTTGTAGACATGGTTTTTTTAAACCGTTACTATATAGGTGTGGCTAAATCCTTTATTTCTAGTAGTGTTTCCTCTTGAACATCGAGAAAATATGAAAAGATAATTTTTATGTCTGAGGAAAAAGGTGGATGAGAATGTTGCAAAGTATGAGGATAACTTTACAAGTTTAAAAAGGCATGCAGTAGATTATATATGTATACGAAGTTGTAATATTAATATATTATTTGATGGGTTAAAACCACTTCGTTGTTTAGGGTTAGTCTCACAATCATTCTCATCATACAAAGATATTGTCTTATGTGCTGTAAAGATAGAATATTATTTCTCTAAGTCTTATGACATTAAAGAAACAGAAGAGAAGAAGAGATCTGCAGAACACTTTGGAAATAAAAATAATGGGGAGAATAGAAAAGTTGAATTTCCATCCTATGGTAAATGTGGGAAGAAACACCCCGGTACTTTCCGGAAGGGAATGTGAGTCTATTTCAAGTGTGGTGAAAAAGGCCACCAAGATCATGATTATAACGGAAGAAAATTGGTTTTGAATTTTGAATTCTACCATTGTATAGAAATGGGGCATTATGGAAATGAATGTACAAAGTGCTATGGAAATGTACCTCAAAAAAGGAAAAGGGAGAAAGGCCAAGATTATGCGATGACTAATGCTGATGTTGAAGCTCCAAATGACATGGTGGCAGTTAATTTACTGGTTTCCTCAAATTTAGCCAATGCTTTATTTGATTCTGGATCATCGCATTGTTTAATATCTTCCTGGTTTTCTAAGAAAATTAGATATTTATAATTTGATTTAACAAGGAATTTTTTTGTCAAGAAACCTAAGGGATGTATCATTGTAATAATGTTTTATGATTAAATCCCCATTAAGTCATATACATGTTCTTTATCAGCTGATCTCATCATCATAACCATGATTGAATTTGATATAATCTTTAGTACGGATTGGATTTCAGACCATGATGAAAAAATTCAATGTAAATAGGAGGTTACAATTTTTGATGATGATAAGAAGTACCTTATCTTTAGAGTAGAAATATCACCACTTGATTATTATATAGATCCACCCCCAATAGCTAAACTAAACTCAATTATTATGGAGGAAGAGAATGAAATAACAATGGGTGAGGAAAAGAATGTTCAAACAGAGGATATACCTATTGTGAAAGAATATGTTAACGTGTTTCCAGAGGATTTACCTAGAAATCCTTCAGAATGAGAAATTGAGTTTTCCATTGATTTAATTCATGGTCCGAGGCTGATATCGAAGTACCCTTATATAATGTCCACCGTGGAATTAGTTGAAGTAAGGAAAAACTATAGGAATTGAGTAATAAAGGGTTTATTCACCCTAGGGTTTTTCCAGAGGGAGCCCCTATTATTTTTGTTAACAAGAAAGGTGCATCTATGAGGTTATGCATTGACTATAGGGAGATCAATGCTATAAAAATAAAGAAAAAGTATCCACTGACTGGCATTGATGATTTATTAGATCAACTTCATGGAGCTCATTATTTTTCAAAGAGTGACCTACGATATGGATATCATAGGTTGTGTGTGAAGAAGGTATACATTATGAAAACAACATTTCGAACCAGGTACAGACATTATGTGTTTACAGTAATGCATTTTGGACTGACTAATGCACCCTCTAATTTTATGGATCTAATGAATAGATTTTTCTAGGAATATCTCGATGACTTTTTAGTGGTATTTATTGATTATATCTTGGTTTACACTAAAAGATATGAAGATCATGAAAATTACTTGCACATAATTATGAAAACCTTTAGAAGAAATGAATTATATAGGATGTTTACCAGGTCTGAATTCTGGCTTCACGAAATTTCCTTTTTTGGCCATATTATCTCTAAGGAAGGAATTTTTGTTGATCCTTCAAAGACAAGAGCAATACAATAATGGAAGGCACTGACGAGTATAACTGAGGTATGTAGTTTTATTGGTTTAGTAGGTTATTATCAGAATTTCGTCTATAATATTTCCCGAGTGGATAACCCATTAACCACACTTACACATAATGGGGTTAATTTTTTTGGAAAGAGAGTGTGAAGATGGTTTTGAAGAACTGAATAGAAGATTAGTCAGTGATCCTATCATGAATCTAACATCAGGGATTGATGGGTTTGTTATTTATAGTGATGCTTAAAAGAAAGGACTTGGTTTTGTCCTTATGCATAATGATAGAGTTATTTCATATGCATCACAATAGATAAAAATTCATAAACAAAACTATCCCACTCTTGTTCTTGAGTTAGAAACTGTAATATTTGCTTTGAAAATATGGAGACACTATCTCTATGGTGAAAAATGTAGGATATATACTGATCACTAGAGTTTGAAGTATATTTTCTCACAGAATGAACATAACATAAGGAAAAGATGATGGATTGAACTACTCAAGGATTATGATTTAACTATACAATACCACCCTGGGAAGGTGAATAAGGTGGCATATGATTTGATTAGAAATGATCATGGAGTTTTGAAAAAAGATAAGTGTTGAAAGGGATCCTATGTTCATGGATCTAGTAAAGATGGATATGGGAATAATCATGGAAGCTGAAACATCAATTTTTTTCAAATGTTTTATAATCTATCTTTACTAGAAAGGATTAAATGTTCTATGACTGATGATGAGGAGTTTCAAAAGAAAATGAATGCTGTGAACGATGGGAGATTGATCGATTTTGTATGTGAATATGGGGTTTTGAAATTTGGGAAGAGACATTGTGTCCCTGACATACCTGATCTAAAAATGGAATTTTTCAATGATTCCTATAGCTCCAATTCTTCTATACACTCTGGTAGAGATAAGATGTTTAGATATTTGAATGACATTTTTGGTGGGACAAAATGAAGAGAGAGATTGCTGATTATCTGTCAAGATGTATGGTTTGTCATCATGTGAACGCTGTAAGACAACATCCTAGAAGAGTCATGTAACCTATTCCCATAACTGAGTGGAAATTTGATGATATTACAATGGACTTTGTCATGGGACTACCAAATAATCCTAGAAGGAATGATGCAATATAGGTCATTGTGGAATGTCTTACCATGTTAACACATTTTCTTGTTATAAGGTAAGATATAACACTTGAACATCTAGTAAGAATATATATTAATGAAGTTTTAAGACTTCATGGAGTACCCCTATCAATTCTTTCAGATCCAGATCCCTGTTTTACATCAAGATTCTAGAAAAGTCTTCAGATGGCCTTGGATACTGAACTTCATTTAAGCACTTCCTACTACCGGCAAACTAATGGAAAATCAGAAAAAACTATTCAAACCATAGAAAACATGTTTAAATATTTCTCACATGACTTTCATGGAATGTGGGATCAATATTGAACTCTGGTAGAATTTTCCTACAATAATAGCTTCTATTCAAGTATTCATATGGCACCATATGAAGAATTATAGGGAAAGAGATGTTGCACAACAACTTGTTGGGATGATGCTGGTGAACGAAAACTCGTAGGGCCAGAACATGTTGAGGAAACAATGGAAAAGGATAACATTATCGAAATCCATATCAAAGTATCTCAAAATAGGAAAAAGAGATATGCTAATAATAGAAGGAAAGAATTGGAATTTCAAGAAAGAGATCTTGTTTTCTGGAAGGTATCTCCATGGGAGAGTATTATACGTTTCGGTAAGAAGGGTAAATTAAGTCCCAGGTATAGAAGACCTTTCAATATTCTTGAATGTATTGGATTTTTAGATTATAATTTGGCAATGCCACCACGTCTCTCCAAAGTACATGATGTATTCCCCATATCATTATTGAGAAAATACATGCCTGACCCAACACATGTACTCACCTTTGAAGAAATTGAACTGGAACATGACCTATATTATTGCGAATAGCCTATCATAATTCTAGATACTAGTGAACAAGTGTTGAGAAACCAGGCGACTTGTTTGGTGAAATTTCTATGGAGAAATATTATGATTGAAGAGGCAATGTGGGAACCCGAGAAACTTATGATGAAGAACCACCAGAATATTTTTATGAAGTAATATTATAGAAATTTCAATGGAAACATTATTTGAAGGAGGGGATAATGTATCACCTTAATCTTACATGGTACGTTTCCCATTAAATAATGCAATTGCATGTGTTGTACGCAACATGGATTTGTAACACACCACAACCAATCAAAGAAGCAATTATGAATAGTAATACCACATTTTTTAAATTTTATAAATTTTATTTTTCAAAATGGACTTCATTTTTGTATTCGGAATATCAATTTAATATTAGGGTGAATTTTTGGTATTTTTCTGAAATAATTTGATTTTTGATGAATAGTGAAAAACACTACGTTATTGTTTAAAACTAAATTTTTATTTAAATATTTAGTTATTTTATTTAAATTTTTATTAGGTAAAAATAGATACATAATACATATATATGGTCAATTTAATTCATTGGATTCATTTTATAATAATAATATTATATATATACATATTGTTATTGAATTTTTTACCGTATTTTACCCACCTTGAAAGAGAATTTGCAAATTTGCATAAAACGTAATTTTACAGCTTCTGTAAATTGAATATGAATAATCTTAAAGACACAGTAGAATCAGTAAGTAAAATGTGGTTCAATAAAATGAAAATAATTTTTGGTGAATAATAACTTTTGACTTTTATTTACCACGGTTAATAGTAAATATTTTAATTAAAGGTAAAAAATGATATTATAATAACCATAACACATGTACTAATTCAATTGGATTAGGGTATCTGAACCGAAATCAACCTTATGAATAAAATATTATCCATTTGGTTCACTGTGATTATATTATAAAATTTATTATTATTTTATTTAAAAAAGAGTTAAAAGTATTAAATTAAATGTTTAATTACTAAAACATTTTTAATATAAGTTTATACATAAGATAAATTCAATTATAAATAATTATTAGAAATTTAAAAATATTTCCTACATAGTTTAATTTCAATTATAATTTTTAGATATTAAATAAATAAATTGATTTGTGACACAATGATGATGTAGTAATTAACATATTAATGAATGATTATAATAATTGATATTATAAATATCCAAATAAATATAAATTAGGACTTCTGATGAATTCCACTAATTTTCTTGGTTAATATGTCTTGTTAGGGTTGATTAAATATTTTTTTTAAGTGATAATGTTGTCATGACATTCACAAAAAAAATACCCAACAGTGTCAAAATTGACAAAAATGAGTTTTTAAAGAAAATACTATATTATTAACGGATATAATAATCCAAAAAATATATGGTTTGTCCAATATACATATATAATGATAGATATATTTATAATGATCCACTTGGGGTTCTATTGGATTTTTATAGTATGTTTATTAACAATTTTTTTTAATAATACAAGAATACATTGAAAATATTAAACTATTTAACAAAGAGATAAATCTAAACAATATGGTTAATATGGTGACCTAAAGCAGTCTAAAACATAATGGTTTAGTTCTTTTGGAACCCATAACCACCATATCCTAGAAATAAACAATTTTTGAGCCATTATAAACTGAATATTATTTCATATTAAAATAATATTTTGAGCCTTTCCTAAAGTGACCCTCACCTCCCTTATAAAAGGTACTTCCCCTTCTCTCATAATCACAACTTCAAATCCAATTGGCTTGGAAAAACTCTTCTCAAATATCCTCCCATATACTCTCAATTCTACCTATAGGCCTTACATTGATGAAAAATCCAACCAATAGAGCCCTTTTGATCAACTCAAAAGGAAACACCCGAAGAAGAGGTAATAATTTCACCACCTCTTTCAAAGTTCTTTTCTTCATCCACTTCTTCTTTCATTGTTTTTTCCATACCAAAATAATACCTCTAGTATCTTATACACAATTTGATGTTATTATAAATATGGTACAACTATATTAATTATTATATCCATCCTACGAATGAAAAGTCACCATATGTGTGTATGTATGACTTACCGTCTCCACGTTGTGGTGTAGTTTGTCATTCAAACCCATCATTTTTTGGATTGGTATAATAATGGGTATAAATGATGTAAATAATAAATATAACTTGTTAATTATTCTTATTATATGATTTAATATCCAATTATCTTTGATTTAGCCATTAATAGAATTATATTGTCACTTGTGAATACATAAGGATTGCCGTCTCGATGAACGCAATGAAATTCATTCCCCATCATAACCATTAAAAAATAATTTTAATTTTCTGATAAAAACAATGTTAAAGAACTTAATTTCATTATATATATGAATAAAACATATCCTATGCATTAATAAAATGGTTTACATAACCAATCATATAATGGAAAACAAATCAGTTAACACCCGAAATAATGATACTACTGAAATATTATTAACAAAGTAATGTTAGAAGATCATATATGATATCAAATTTTGTATTTGGTTCTTTTTTAATTTAATAAAAATGATTTAACTATAACACAAGAGGTTAACATACCCTTTATCAAGGAAATATAATAGGTAAGGGTTAATTATACAATCTCTTCTTTATCTGAGGTTTTCATACACGAGTTTCTACTAAGACCTCTTTATCATCCATATCTGTGTTTCTTAAAAATGTATTTCAAAACACATTTAATATTTCTTAGACTATTGGTTAAATTTATTTATACCCTTGTTTCACTATTAATGAGATTTTTATAAATGAATATTTCTGTCATTTTCCAAACAAGGTCCTTTAGGACCTTTTTGAAAAAATTATGGAAAGAATGTTTTTTAACTTATATGGTGGGTGCATCTATTTTATATCATTGTTACACCATAAAAGCATACCTTACTAGCTTTTAATAATATTTTCAAAATAAATTTTTTCTTTTAAAATTACAGAACTTTTAAATTATTTCAAAATTGAAAGAGATATTTTTCTCAAATATTTTTTATTTCATCTATGTCAACATTCTTTGTTGTATTTTATTCTTTTTTGAAGTTGATTTATTATGATACAATCTTCTATATTGTATTTAAGGTTTTGTGATATGTTTGACTATGGAAGTGATATTTTTATACCATTAATGGTTTATGGTTAATGTATTGAAATTTTATATGCTAGTTTAAATATAAATTTTTATGTTATGTTTTAACCTTTTCATATGAGGAATGCATTAGACTTTGTTAGTGATGGGTGGAGGCCACTATAGCTCCTCGATGAATCGGTAGGTTTCATGATACAAACTAGTGTTTAGGCACAAGACCTTGAAAAAATATTATTTTTAGTCTTGGCACGAGGCCTTCGCTATGTGGTTATGATGTCCAGCATTATTCATTCCATCATTAGGAAATTGGCTATTGATATTACATGTGATTATTCGACTAGTAGAATATCCATGTGAATATGTAAATGGCACTGTTTGATTTATATTTTCTATATTATGCTCATTTTTATGTTTAATGGGATTGTGTTTTAGTCTTATACATTGCATTAAAATTTTATGCTTATTTATGAATGTTTCCGCTATATTTTTATCCTTACTGAGCACCTGATCTCACCCATTTCTATGTTTTATTTTTCCCAGGATGCGAAGAAGTATATTATGACTGACCTACAATGATAGTCTAAGGGATATGATTGTGTGAAAAGGAGACACAATGTTGTTTTTTTATTTAATGATGTAATGCAAGACTTATGTATATATCTAGTACTTACAAGCCTACTAAAATGATCAGTCCTTCGGGACATGATTTCTTGTATCATGCCAATGTTATATAATAATGCACTAACTATTGGTAAATGGGGTCGGGGCATTACAATATATATAGATGTTATAAGTTAAAATCACAATTAGTTGATTCATTTCTTATATAATATTAGTAATCTCAATCACCCATTCATTAATTTAAAAAATATTGTAATAATTCTCAACGTATTTTTATTACTGACCCAAAACAATAAACTAATGAATAAAATAATAAGATATCCCCCTCCCCTCCCCTATAAATACCACCTATCACCACTTATTCTCTTCATAATTAAAAATACAAGTAGATTGTTTTATTTCTATATAATTCCCTTTCAAATACCCATCCCCACATCCGAGAAATGTGGGTATCACTAAAAGGACAAAACCAAGGGCATTAAGGAGGTTTTCAAGGAGGATAATTAAATAGGTAATATCCTCTTCAATTTTATTTTATTTTATTTTCAATTTATCTACTTTTCTTATTCTCTCATCTCCCACCATCATCCATGTGACATGATAACTCTAGTATCATACATATACTATAATTTTATTTTGTTAATGTAATTACCATCATCAAATCTATCATCTTCATCTCTTATTCTAAATTTTGAAATCATCATCTTTGACGTGTCGACTCACCGCCTTCATGGACGACAAAATTTAATTTTATTTTAACACCTTACAAAATAGTCATTATAAAATTTAATGGTTAAATAATATTTTATTATACATATTATAATTTTTATAATTTTCTAGGACCAATATATTAACACGATATTTAATAAAATGACATAAGTTTTTGATGGTCTTAAAAACAACCAAAATATATTATATCATTTTCATTAATTTTTTATCTAATGAATCATACTAGTATAAGAATTAAATTAGATATGATTTAATTTAAAATTTTCAAAACAAATTAATTTAATTTCATTCCACTTATATAGTTTTTCATCCATTCTACAAGAAAAACCACAATGAAACATCCGTGGAACCGATTAATTAAATGAAAAGAAACAATGAAAATAACAAAATACTATAATTAAATGGGTGGAAAAATGTTATAAAAATATGATATAAGGTATTATAGATATAAATATAGTTCATTAATATATTAATAACACTATTTAAGTCCTTATACTAGAGGGTTGAACATGCTTTAAATAAGAAAAACTAGAATTAAGTGTTTTTTCTTTAAAAATCCTCTAAAATTTCTATTTTTACAAAATTCAAAAGGAATGTTTTTAGGATGAATGTATTCATGTTTTATGATTGTATTCTAGTTATTAGGAATTTTTTTATGAAGGGGGAGGGACCAATATATCCCTATAATTCATTCATTATTTTCATATTGGAGGTCGACCAGATGGTTACTCCAAGTATAACTACAAAGGATACACCACAATGTAGCCATGAGGGTTATATTGTACGGTACATATGAAGGATATAAATAATATGGTAGCTGTGAGGGTTTAAATATTATATAAATAATGACCCATGTTACCTTTATGGTTTTATTTATGATTTCTATGTTTTATAGGAATATCATGTTTTCACAAAGTATGTATATGATACTTTAAGGGTGAGAAGTTTTTACGTTTGAAAATTATTTCATATGTTTATATGTATTCATGGATTAATGGTTTATTTCTTTATTTTTATGTTGCTTACTGATATTTTTGTGATTGTCCACAATTTTAAAAGAAACATTTGTAGGTTTTAAGGATGTTTAAGAGAAAATACTAATCCATGTTGAATGTTGTGAAGTGTTTTCCTGAAAAAAATTAATTTTTTATTAAAAAATTCTATTATTGAATAAATTGATGTCCTTTTAGTAGTACCCACTTTGAACGCTTGTAGATAGATAAGTATGAATATATACTAATTCAACAAAACTCAAAACTAATAATTTTTTTTGTAATGTATGAAATCTATATCTAGTTGAATTAACTACATTATGTGAAGTATAGGGTTTGGTCCTTATACCTGAAAATGAATTGTGGAAATTCTATATGGGTTATAAATAATAGTTATAATCCCACGTACGAGTTTTATTGAAAACACAACAACACAAATCAAGGGATGTCTAGGGAGGTCATTAGGAAATACATCAAGATACTACCCAATAATAAGAATATCATTCATTTTGAGTCTCTCCCAAGACATTTGAGAAAAATATCTCTTATGAATAGCCAGTAAGGCCAACATAATGAATGTAGCTTCCATTAGAAGTTCAAATTCATCCTTGACGAAATATATGATCAAATTTTGGTTTCTAATGTAAACTTTGTCTTCCCATACTCAAAAAATGATATGGGGTCTATATAGAGAGATTCATTATATGCCCAAAATCTTATAAAATTCAACTAGAGAGAGAATCCGATGTTTATTAGGAAGGAATTTCCCAAAAAATTCTTTTGGACATGAGGTATTATCTTTAGATATTATAATCAAATAATTTATAATTTGTACTAATTACTTAATATAAATTTTCTGATGTGGTTATGTGATACACTTATAAAATTATTTATATATAAATCATTGTATAGATGCAAAATTAAATAAGATATTTTAAATTTTAGATGGGTTTGTATGTGTACCATTCCTAACCTCATTCTCATGAGACACTCCAGTAGTTCTAATCAAATGATCATTCCCTCTGTCTTTACTTTTTAGAGGATAAAATTGTTGATCATCATCATTATCATTGAGATTTGAGCAGAAGTTATCATACTGAACATACTCCTTTCATTTGAATCATTAAGGCGTTGGTGGTTCATACTATTGAGCTTTTTTATCATTCATATATTTGGAAGCTTCATTAAATTACTTCTATATTCCTTTAACCGATGAACTTCTTTTCAAAATTGAAACATTTACCATTCTAATTAATAAAATTTCCATGGTGTTTCATTCCCAAATTTGAGTGTAAATAAATTATGATATTCTTCTCTCCATATTATTAATTATTAGAATATCACTTGAATAAAATCATTCTTTACTTTTATAATTAATGAGACTGATGGGTAACTCCATCCTAAATTTATAACATGGTCTAAAATCATTTGATGTCCTCATAGTTACTAAAAAATCTTATGGATAATCCCCTTTTAATATTTTTTTATTAAACCACTGAATAATCAATCAATATTACTTTCATTTTCAATAATACCACCTGAAGAATACCGCACAATTTTTGTAAAATTTATTTCATGTGTAATAATGTATTATCAATCCTTCTGTGTTAGCTCGAAAAATTATATTTCCATTTTCATGTGAAGAATTAAAGAAAAGTACTTGTTGGAAAATAAAAATTTAATCTCATCCCATTTCATAGAGTCGGTTCATTATTATTGCCCTATGTTCTTAATAGTAATCTACCATTAATCTTATCCACAATCTAAAAGTTAAATTACCAAAATATCTTTCTCATCTTCTGAATATTAGAGAAAGAAAAATATACTTTCAACGGTATTTATTAATTAATAAATAACAATAAGATTAGTGAGCCCACTAAAATAAAGAATATGATTCTTCATGAAAGAAAAAACTGGATTTTGTTCCCTCATTATCTTGTTTGCAGGCTCAACATGATTCAATACTTGATAAAATTACATTATCATAGTAAAACAAAATTCACTATAGTTTGAATGGAATTTAGTTTCTTAGAAGTAAAATCATTTCTTTTTTCCATTCCATCATTAAGGTTATTTCAGGTTCTTGTCATTGACTAAAATGAAAAATCATAGTGTGAGAAATAATAATGATAGTGAGAAACTAAATAATCCTGAAAATTTATTTATAGGATGTCTTATTCTTGAAATGTTTTTTATCTATGTCACTTTAGGTTTAACCTAGTTTATCCTTTTTTATCATCTATTAAAATCCATTATAATGGTTTATAAAAAATTAGATTTAACCCAAGAATATCCTTTAGTAGTGTCAAACTATATGTGTAGTAGGGTCCCAATAACCATGCTCTATAATGATAGTTGTGATATACTTAACCAACTATTTTCAATGTTATCACACCTATATACATCTATTCCAAACCCAAAGCAACTTATAGTATCTTTATAGGGATTTATTTCTAGGAAATTCACACAATTATTACATTACCAAAACATTAGGATGTATCTTATACATAGTATTATCTCTGCAGTTTTCAAAGATGTTATCTAATCATAACATTCAATGACTAACTACAACCTTATCTAATACAAACTATTTTGACCAAAACATTTTATATATAAATATTATACATTTTTAGATGAATATCCAATTTATAAAATCATGATCCTTGTAGTAACTATAATGGTTTAGTGTCTTTTGGGACAAGATACATAATTATCTTATTTCATGGAAGATATTCAATATCTCCCACAAATATATTCCTATAAAATAATATTAGTGGATATACCATTCTTAAAACCATTCATCATAACATGATAAAAGGAATCACAAGAATGTGTGATATCTGATGCTTAGTAAGGGTAAATATAAGAGATATCAATCAATGATCAAAATTTAGAATTAGATAAGAATATGGGTTTGAGAACATGATCATAACTTACAATAATCATACCAAATTTATAAAATATCATAAATCATATATCAGGGAATAAGGATTTGTTATGAAAAAGTACATAAGTTATTATTACTTGAATCAACAATAATTAATCATAATCTAGGGAAAGATATAAAAAAATAAGAAATAAGTCTGTGGTATAAACGTAATCATATAAAATCATTTAATTATTCAAGGATCACTTTAAATACTATCATATTGTATTAGGTTCACACCCCATTCCATTATATCCTTTTCCAAGGTTTACCCCCACGTGTTTCATTGAGGATAGAGACCCTTACTGAAATGGGTTCACTCTCCATTCTTGTTATTATTATCTCATTAGATATCTATCATTACCCAATGCATAAAAAGACTAAACAATTAAATTCCGACCCATAATAAAATTAAAATTAGAAATGTGTGTTCCAAAATATTATAAAACATTCATCATGTCCAAATATCATAAAATTTAGAAATAAAATAGGTTTCAAATGCATTATATCATTTCATCGTAGCATAAATAATGAAAAATAAATCGGGTTCCTAAACAAATTGTCTTCATCATTATAAACCTTCTTGAGAAAGAATAATGCTAATATAATTGGATAATATAGTTAGTATATAATAACTAACATCAAAGTATTTTATCATAGATAAAAAAAATTATTTATAGGTTTATTGGAATATTTATTGAGGAAAATACTGTTTAAATTTTAAACACACTTATTTAAAATCATAATTGTTTAAATAATATTAACAAAAAAAATTTCATTAAAAAGAACCATGGAAATAAGAAAATGAATCATAAAGAAACTAATAAATCAAGATAGTAGGAAATTACATTAATGTTTTTATAATTGAATAAATTATTGTTTTCACACCTTTGGAAAGGGGCACCTTATTAATAAAACATCATGAATAATATCTCCAACACTTTTTGTAAAAAGTAATACATGGATAAAATAGACATTAAATAATATTTGAAAAATAGTTAAAAGACTTCATACTATTTTTATATAAATTAATATGGATGAAAAGGGGTTTTTTTGAAAGAGGAGAAATACATATAACTTTTTATAAAGAATATTTTATAACCTTTTGGAGAACTAAAGAGTGTGAAATGGTTCTAAAACTTCAAAATTGTCGAAATAACTAGAGGGAAGAAAATTGAAAGGGGATTATAATATAAATATATTATAATATACTTAATGAAATTTCAAGAATAAAGATTCCTAATTAAAATTGTATTGAATCATAAATCATTTACTTCATGTCTCATCTACATTCGTAAGTGTTCAAATATCTATTTGTTTGAAAAGCCTATTTTGAATTAAACCTGAATCCCAGAAAGAAGGGACATTGGAAATAAATTAAACTCTAGAATTTGGGTAGGAATATTAGTATGGTATTAGAGAAGGTATTGGATGATATAAAGTTATTAGGAGTTATCTAAATGAGATTCGACATTATATTATTTTTATAATGAAGGATGATGATACCCTTGTAATTTTTGAAAAGATTAAAATATAATAACATAGTAGTCAAGATAAATTTTTAAAAATGAATCATATTATAAGTGGAAATGATAATCAGTTAAAATATGGTGAGAAAATATAATTTTTATAATTTTGAATGGAAATTTTACATTATCACATCTTTTAACGCCTGGTAGACATGTAGTAACTGTAATTGATGTAATAAAATTTTATTGTTTTTTACTCTTCACTATAAATCAAATTAAGTTAAAATTATTATATTATATTAAATATTCACATTATAAATGGGTAATTATTTATATATGATTAAATTTATATGATTGGATTATATTAACATAAAAATTAATACATAATATGAAATAAAAACTGTTTTTAGAATAATACATTTTTAAGTACAAAATTAATTTTAACATTATTTTAGGTCATGTAAAACAAATAATATGAATTTTAAAATATTTTATTTAATATAGTTTCTTTATATTTCATTAAAATAATTCCTCAATTTAAATTAATTTAATTTATTACAAAGAAACATACTTTTGTATAAAAATAGTTTTTAGGAAAATCTGTTTATCACCCTGAAAATGAAATTATAAAAATGAAAATTTAAAGATGATTCTAATGTAATTAATATTATTATTTCTAATTAAATGAATTTTTTTATTTAAGGATTAAATTCACATAATTATTATACTATTTAAAATAAAATAAATGATAGTTTTACAAAATGTAGAATTTTTCAGTATTCACTAAAAAATCAATCTTTTTAAAAAATAAAATCATTTTACACTATGATAATTTTAATATGATGATTTTAAAAAAATTATGTATTTAATACATTATAATTTATAAAATTTTAATGAGAAAATTATAATATTCACTCATAAGGAGCTATAAAACCCAATTTTGAAGAAATATTTAAAGCATAAAATAACTTTACTGAAAAAGAAATACTTATTCATTATGAATTAATAAATAAATTATATAAAAAATTATATTTATATTTTATAATATGGTTATTACCATTCATACTACCAATTTCAATGTCTGTGTTATAATGATATACTATGTTATAGTTAATTTATATTTTGGATTGTGTTTATCAAAAGCTATTTAAGAAATTAAATTTATCTTAAGATAATTATATCATAAAATATTTGGGTGTTACACTATCAACTATGATCGTATTGTGATTGAATTGTGATTAAATAAATAATGGAATTAGGATTGAAAAAAAAATCACATTCATAGTCTGGAAAATAATATTTGGATAAGGAAACGATTTTCTATGCTTATGTGTATGGCGTATGCTTATGTCTAATTTTTATGATATATTCGAATGGACACTGATTGATTATTATTTATGCTTCATACTTACGAATTATGACTTTTGTTATGATAATGATTTGTTATATTATTTATGAATAATTATGTTTGAATAATTTGGTACAATTATCATAAATTCTGGTCATCTTCTCATATCATTGTTTTTTATTTTACTTACTAATTACCATTGAATTATATTTCTTATATTTCCACATATAAAGAATATAAGCTCACACTTTATAATGGATCATTTATGTAGGATATGAAATATGTTTCATGTAGTGTATATCTGGGTAGTGTATAATGTTAGAAGATATTTTTTTTTGATATTTTGAATCTCTTTAATGAAATATGATGATTATGTATTTAGTCTCCAAATTCACTAATACTTTACAGTCCTGAAACAATTATTTTAATGATATATATTGAATATTAATATTTAATAATGTAATATAAATCTATGGAATGCTTCGTTAACATCATTTAAGGTTAGGGTATCCCATGAATTGTGATTTATTTTTATTTAAATATTTAATGAATTTTATAATGTCATTTTGGGATCATTTAAAAATTATATTATGAAATATTAAAATTTTAATATATCAAAATTATTTATAATTTTTCTTGAGTAATGTTATTATAAAATTTAATTTTACTGTTCAATGATACTGAATTTTGACTTATCATGGGTTGAAACTATCCAATGCATGTTCGGGGACTTATTTATTTAATATTAATTATTGAAATTGTGAATGTTTTTAGTAATTATTTATTAAATATCCATTATATGATCTATAAATTTCCCTTGTATCACTAATATGTCTGATGGGATTCATGTCACATTTTATTGATAAAATGTAATTAATTAATCTTGGTTTTCCTATAATAATATGTGAATATTCATTGAAATGATTATAAGAGTTCAGAATGATGATTTTGGAGTTGAGATCTAATATGGAAATAAATAAGATAATTAAAAAGATATTGAATGGAACAATAATTCAAGTTAGAAAATCCATTATCATATTTGACTACTATCTCCGTTGAAGTATTATCCACTATATTGGTCAACCTTCATGAATATAACCCATGTTCAGATCATTATATATATATATATATTTCTTATCTTATGAATTATATTATTATATGAATGTGTGGATGTTATATAATCACAATGAATAGTTAAGAACCACTAAATGTTAAATATGTATTAATCTTACATTGATATATTTGATTTATAAATAGTAAATTTGTAACAAAAAATCAATTAGTAAAAAATAGGATAAATATAGTTGGATTTTGGTTACAAATAAAAGATAAAAATAAAAAATCCATCCATATAAATATAAATTCAGATACACCTTCATCCATTTGAATTAGAGTGAACCTGTAGAATGGGGTTCTTGTCTGCTATGGATAAGGGTGACTCCATATATAAGAGATTTTAAATAGTTGTAGTGGTTTGAATTACGTAAAATGGGAATCAAGGTAATATTTATAGCTATCTTGGTAAAATATTAGAGGAAATAGTTGAATGAATACATTTTTAAAATTCATTTAAGATAATAATCCACTAATATAATAAGAAGAGTGAGTCAATATATTTGGGTAATGAAAATCTCACCTTAGGGGAATAGAATAGAAGTGATTCCACAAATTGGGATAAAAATATAGGTTTGAGATTCCATTCCCACTATAATGTTCAAGTTAATGGGTTTTCGAGATTTAGAGTTTTGGGATAATTTTATATAAATAAAATAGTGGGATAAATTTATTATTAAAAAATTTACAATGCCTAATAATTATAATCAAGAGAGAAATAATAATATTTTAGTGTTTAATTTTATTAAAAAATTGCCAGTAAGACCCAAATGTTGCTTTTATCACTACTAGAAAATCAATACTTCCTAACTAGAATTAAATTCCAAGTGTGACATAGGTTCATACATATAGTACTGTGATATAAAAGTAAATTTTATGTGATGGAGGCCACACTACCTAATTAGCCTCCTCATGAAAAAAGTGAGGGTGGAAATGAATTATATTAGAGACTCATTGATGAGGAATTTGATTTTAACATCTTAATATTATCAACAATTCGTAATGAGATTTTGAATTGATAAGTGAACATAGAATTTGAAGTCATGTTATCTAACATACATGAATTTTATTTTGAAAATTGATGGAATAATTCTATAAGATTATCATAACAATGAACACATGTAAATTGAACGATGGAATTTAGGCTACCACTAATATACTCATGATGTTATGCAACATTAATTGATGATGATAATTGGGATTCATTTTTAGTCATCTCATTTTAATATATCTCAATTGACTTTCCTTATCACATTATTACACTAGTTCCATTGAGAAATATAAAAATGAATAGTATGGAGAAAACCCATTAATATATTTTGGATAAGGTTATTCATGTTGAAAATGAAATAAAGAAAAAAGAATAAATAACTATCATGGTGAACAAAAATAATGCCGTGGAGAATGGATAATAGAAATAACAACACCGAAGGTTATTTTTTAACATCCTTATATAAAACCAAAAATAAAAATGGAGAGTATCAAACCTGAGGCTATTTTCTTTGTAAGAAGAAAGATTAGTCACTGGACGAAAAAAATAAATTTATTAAAGATGAATGAAATAAAATATTTTACTTTTTGTATATTCATAATTTAAAGTAATATTTTTATTTTACTTATTGTTTATTAGATTTAATAAGTTACATCAATGTTTCCATCCAAATATAGTGGAAAAGTAATTTTAAAATGATTACAAGAGTTAAGTGGTTCCCCATGTTTCGTAGCAAGCTTTAATCTTACTCTATATATTGAATCGCATTGTCCCAATCATATTGGATAGATTCTTGAATTCAAAAACTATTATTATTTAATTTGTGTTCCCAAAATTATTTTCTCAAGGTCATGTTTAGAAAAAAAATGTGATTTAATTTCATGTTTGGAATAAATTTATTATGGTGTACAATACTTAATCAATTTATTAATTATACTTGAATCATAGATGTTTTATATTTTCAATTAATGATTAATATAATATATAAAAATCATTTAATACCCAATTTTGGTAAGAATATTATTTTTTATATAAAACTAGATGAAAGTGTAATGTATATATAAAGTAAGGTATTTAAACTCTTTTGGGGTAAAAAACACAATAATTTGACCAGATTTCTTATATAGTACAACAAAATAGAATTATTATTCAAATAAAAATTAAAAATATACAAATATAACCTGACTAGATTGAGAATATATAAGTGAACTATTTCATAAAAATGATATATGTAAATTCATGTAATTTGTGAGATTCCTTTACTATGTTTAAGGAGTATAAATGGATGTATAGAATCATCTTGGAATGTAGAGAAAAGATGCATTAGTTGTGTGACATAAATAATATCTTAACCAATAATTCATCTATAATTAAAAAATATAGCGTTGTTAAACCTAGACTCATATTTCATTATAACATCAAAATCATGATATTAATCAAAATAGGATCAAAGGAAAAAGTTATATGTATTTCATATCTTCAATCATACTTTTGAGAAAAGACTCATAAATAGTAGATTTAATGCATAACTATATGAAAAATATAATTGTGTGAGTTATAATATGAATGCAATTCATTAAGCTGAAATATTCAATTATTTAGATGAAAATATTTTGCTAATTATATGTCAATAATAAAAGGATCATTAACAGAACCAGAAAGTAAATTTTATTTAATTATCCTAAAGATTTATAATTATAATATAGAAATTCATTATATTGAAAATTAATATTCAAGTTAAAGACAATATAATAGTATAAGTGGATACACATTTATTTTTTAGAGAGTTGGGGAAATATTGACTTTGATAAAGTCAATGTTGAAGAAAAAAATGTGTTTGGTATAGGAACATGTTCTATAAGATTTCATAGAAGGGGAATATACTTGAGACACATACGGTATTGGAAATAAACCAAAGAGTAATTGTTTTATATTATCGTTTTAGTTAAATACTATTCATTAGGTATAGAAACACACTATACTATATGGGGAAAATGAATAGAAATAATATAAAATTGAAATTTTTTATAAATGGATTCTATGTACAAAAATGAAAAATATATTTTGCTAATTTTTCTTGTTTATTTGATCTTTTTTGTAACATGTTTTACCATTGGACCCCCTAATAAGGGGAATAATGGTGAATAAGGGCTTAATTAAAAATTCTATTTATTTTAAAATTAACTTTATCTTGTATTCCTATTGGATAAATTACCATTAATATATATTGTATTCAAAATAAAATATAACAACACTTGAGACAAAATGATGAAATGATTTTATATGGTTCATCTATAATGGGAAACATACATGGGGCACATATCAATGATCTAATTATATTCCAATTAATGAAAATACTTTACTAGTATGTGATTACAATATATTGTATTAAATCATTACCCACGAATAGGATATAGCCTATTCCACACTTACAATCATTACTTTCAAAAAGGTTATGTAGATATAATCAATACAAATATAAACTCAAAAATATATAATCAATCAAATATTAATGACCAAAAATAAAATGGTGTTCTCTATGACTAATCTTATCTCAAATTCCAAATATGTAGTTAAACAAAAAAAAAGAAATTAATATTTTAATATCGATCTATAATGTACATTATTTGAATCTTACCCAATATACATTGTTATAAACCATGGGTATAACACATAAAACTATAGGTATATTCTATACCCATAGTTCTATGAAACATGGGTGATCATGCCATTGGTATTGTACTATACGGATGGTTTCTATAGAAACCATTGGTATAGACTATGTTGATTTCTAAATACCTACGGTGCACTTGAAACCATGGGTATATGTTTAAACCCAAAGTACCTAAAACTGTGGGTATAGATGGGTGTTCAGAATTTATGTGTACCTATGGTTTTTTGATGCATGGGTATAGAGACCTACCCCAATTAGACAACATCACACTATCCAAAACCCTCAATGAACCTAAAAATGAGTCAAAAAACATGGTACACCTTAAATTTAATACACTTATTATATAATTATAATTAAACTACAAAGTTATAAATATTTTTAAAACTATTTATAATACTATAAAATATATATATAATCCACATCATTAATTAGTTTTAATCATACCCACATGTATCTTTTCTTAAAATCAAAAATGGAGGGGACGAATATATCCCTCATAAACACCAATTCCCTCTAATCATTACTAGCTTTGGTGATTGGAGCACCAACATTATCAGAAACATCATCATCAACACCACCACCACCATAACCACCACCACTAGTATCAATAGACCGCCACAAGGACCCCCATTAACATCACATTTGGAATTATAAAGATAGATCACTGATTCCATGAATGAATAAAAAATATTAGAATCCTCTGATGGGAGTGATAAAAAAATTATTGACATAGCTTTGAGGAAGTGTTCAGTGACTAGTTTACCACTTTCACTCTACAATACAGCTATTATTTTTCCTAAGAAGATTCCTATCGAGAATTTATTAGGTCATTGGTGTGATTGGTTTAAGAGGAACCATAGGAGAGTCAATACCTAGTGGGTATGATGTTTTTCTTGGGTCGACACCAGACTTTACACTAATGATCCTCACTGAATACATGTCTGAAATTATCATTTGTTATGAATTTTTATTCTTCTTTCTCTTATAGGCCCTATAAGTAAAACTATAGAAAATAAAAACAAGGTATCTAATTATAAATTATGTAACAAAATTTGAAATATCAACAAATAGGCTTACAATATTTTCTTATGCCTGTTCATTTACAACACTTCCATATTTTTAATCATACTCGAGAAAAATAATTTTACTTGAGACATATAAGAATCGATGCCCAATGTCTGTAGAAATAAATTAAATTCATTACTATGATAGAATATTATTGAACAATATAAAATTGATAAACTAGGAATGAATTAAAATTCTAGCTGTTGAAGATATACATAAAATGAAGAACTATATAAATATAATTTTAATACTAATGGCATAACATAATAAATATATACTAATTATCATGATAAACCAGGGTATGATATATTTTACTATTCTATGTTTATTTCTATCATATTCAATTGGGTTACATTATTTGGTTATTTAGTCACATGGTAGTTTTTATTATTTTATCATTATGATCATTTTTTGGTGAGGTTTTTTGAAAATTTGGTTGTTTGCCCATTTTTCAATTTGGAAATTTGGGCATTTGGGAATTCATAAAATTAAATTTTTCTATTTTGAGATTTTATCCATTTTCTTATTTAATCCATTTTTTCATTTTAAACATCTGTAATTTTGACCATTTGGACAATTCTATATTTTTTAGGTTATTTGGTTATTTGGTCACTTTTAAATTTTGAACATTTGGTTACTATGTTCATTTATTGGTTAGGTTGTTTGGACATTTTTCAATTTTCCCATTTGAAAAGTTTGTCATTTGGGTATTTGGGTATTTGGGTGTATGTCAAATTTTCCATTTTCCGATTTTATATTTGGACATTTATACATTTTTCCATTTGTCAAATTGGGCATTTAGAAATTGGGAATTAGGACAATTTTCCAGTTTTATAGTTGTCCATTTTTCCAATTCTATTTTTGTTACAATATTTTTTGGTCACTAGTTATTTTTGTTTATTTTTTATTATGTTAATTTTTTTGTTATGTTGTTCTGTAATTTTTCAATTTGACCATTTAGGAATTTTTCTATTTTTTAAAATATCCATTTTTCTAATTAGTAATTTAGTCAAATGGCCATTTGGTGATTTGGTAATTTGTAAAATTAGAAATTTGGCAATTTGGGAAATTTTTAAATTTTCCAATTAGCCATTTGGATATTTTCCAATTTGGTAATATGTGAGTTTGGACAATTATTCATTTAACTATTTTCCAATTTTCTCATTTCCCATTTTTCCATTTTTGATTTTCTCATGATCCCATTTGGCAATTTTGGAATTTGGGAAACACAAAAATTTGGCATCTTGGAAATTGGGAAACTGGGAAATTAGTGAATTGGTGAATTATCCATTTAGAAATTTGGCCACTTCACCATATTAAATGTCCAAATGTCCATTTGGTGATTTCGACATTTGGGAAATTTTATAGATGTGTAATTATGAAATTATGCAATTTTTCAATTTTTCAGTAGTCCTTTTTACTATTTTTCTATTTTTCTATTTTTTTCATCTCTTCATTTGGTTATTTGGCTATCTGGAAACTTCTCCAATAGTTAATTGGGTTAGTTGGACATTTTTCTATTTGGTCATATAGTCATTTGGCCATTCATCCATTTTTTCATTTCGTCATTTGGTCACATGGTCTTTTGGTCATTTGGTTATATGTCCATTTGGTCATTTAGGCATTTGAGAAATTGGGAAATTGGGAATTTGGGAATTTTTCCATTTAAAAAGTTAGAAATTTGGAAATTTGGTCATTTTGTTAGTGGATATTTGGTCATTTGGCTATTTATCCATTTTGTCATTTAGACATTTGGTTATTTTTCAATTTTTTCATTTTGTAATTTAGTCATTTGATCATTTATCCATTTAAATTTTTTTCCATGGTCTAATTTGTTCATCTCATTGGGTTATTTTTTAATCTTTCTATTTGGCCACTTGGCGACCTAGAAACTTTAATAGAGATATATCCCCTCAAATTTTTACTTCAAAAAATAAATCACTTTATCAAAATAGTATTATTGGATATTCAGAAAATATTGGTATACCCTATAGATCCAAACTGACTCTACTCTTAGAAATATCATAAAACTCATGCTTATTTGACCAGAAGAACTCCCCTAGATCCATCAAATACAAGACCATATCAACTTCACCATTATGAATATAAAATTAATACTTCATTAAAAATGTTAATTCATAAAAAAAATATAGATATAAATTTAATTAATTTTATTAATCATATATCCACCCATGCTTTATCCTTGATTTCATTACTAATATGCCTCCTTGAGACTCCTATCACTAGAATGATATCATTGTACTTGGATAAAGTTTCCATAAAATATTTACACTGCGAAATTTTTTTACCAATCATATAATTATATTAAATGTTATCCACCATTATTTTTGTTTGGAAATTCTAGGCTTCACGTATACAGGTACACCCATGTCACTTATTAGAGGATTCTACTTAATAATATAAATTAATAAAATTATAATTAAGTCAAAGTACATCTAGATAAAAAATGATCTCATATAATATAATGCCCTAATTATATAAAAAACATGTTGCATGATGTTAATTAGGATCTGACGTATCAGAGGGTTGCACTGGATCAGTAGCCTTAGTAGGTTGTGTCAATTCTAATGTATACACTAGGTGATCTGTATGCACTGGAGTAGAAGAAAAGATAACAAAATCATCATATTATGAATGGATAATAGAAAATGTAGTTAGTGAAGAAATTGAAGGAAAAGATAGAAGGGATAGGGATATATCATAGAATATGTAGATGGAATAGGTGGTATCATCCCTAGAGGTACTGTATATATTTTATGGGAAGAAGATGCTAAATAATATGATGGGGGTTGTATGGGTTGGATGATTCTAGGAAGATCAAGAGGAGGATTATAAGGTGTGGTGGATGGGATGTCCTCTTGATGGTCAAGGTGTGAATTGGTACTATGGGGGACTCGTCACGCTTAAGAAGCACTCTCACTCAGACCCATACTAGTAGAAAGATGATGATTCAACTTTGGATCAGTTGTACATTCCTAAAAAAGTTGATAAAGGATAATAACATAATAGAAAATTTTAATGTAAAAGAAAAATAACACAATTATTATACTCACTAAGGAAATTATAGAAGGAAACACTTTCTCATGCGTCCATTGATCATTATTAAATAATTTCTTCCTTTGAAAAACTTAAATATCATTAATAATGTTAATAAGAATGAAATTTACTTTTTTTAGAAACAATTTTTAAAAATTTCACATACAAATTAGATTTCAAATAATTCAAAATAAATGTTATAACATGTTTTATCTACTATAATTTAAAACCAACTTTTATATTTTTTATAAATCCATTTAAAAATAATTATCCTAAATAGAAATAAATATAATTATATTTAGTGAAACAAAAAAAATACTAAAACAGACATATCCTTCCAAAATGAAACTATATTAATGTAATTATAGTGGTACATACATGATAAACTCATGTCAATGTAAACTGAATGAACTGTAAAGATATATGGATGCTTCTATATATTACCCACCACTACATTAGGCTCAATATCAACTCTCACAAAAAGAAAAATTATTTCCATCAAATAAAATATTTTTTCATTCCTAATGGGTGAATCAATGGTTTCAATTTCATCCCGAACACCATGAAGAATGTATCATGGGATTACATCAAGAATGAAACCATAATCCGGTCTTAGAAGATCATTCACATAAAAAATTTATTTTTTCCATTAATGCATAAATATATGGTTCAATGGTAGCTGGGAATCAAGTCATATTAATAACATAGAATCCAATTTCGTAAATAAATATACAATGTAAAATCCTTGAATCAATGCATTTTCAATTCATCATAGTGACTCAATCATGAAAATATTTATCCATTAACAATATTTTTTCAACATATCCATATATAATATATATTTTCATATAAAGGATTACTATCTTTTACATTGGAGTTTTTTGTAGTTAGAATAAAACCATCATTTTCTATTCTCATTTTCACTAGTCGATCAGTTGTAACAAATTTATACCCATTGATTGGTACATATTTTCATTCATGAACTAATGAATTAGGACAAAAATAATTTGATCACAATTCTTGAGATATGGATTAAACAAGTCAAATCATTACTTGAAATATATATGAATAATAAAATTGAATTAATATATATATGTTATGTTAATTAATGTAATAATCATACCGTTGATTTCAACCAAATTAAATACCATTTTCTATGAAAATCCTCTATCTTTCTCAAAGGAAAAGAAAAATGAACAATAGTTATAATTTTTTTATATTCCCTATATAAAATTATAATAAATGTTCAAGGTATAAGTGAAATTTTAGAGTATGAGATAATATATAAAAATTCAAATTACTTACTTGATATACTCATCGAAGAAACCCTAGTTAATGAATACTATGCAGTGTTCTATATCTCACCTTATAAGGTAGAATGTAGGAAATGTATATGAACATGTAATTCGTACAGTTTGGGAAAGAGGTGGAAATAATGGCTTAATTTCCCTATACCGCTCATCTACATTTCTCCTTGGCCACTTATGTCTTATTATCATATCATACAAATACATTGTTTAAAAACACATGCATTCTTGGGCCAGATAACAGCTAAAAATGGAAGCTTCAGAATGATTCTTATTTAAAAAATAATATTTCATTACACACAATTTTCTCCCTATGATACATCCACTAAAAATCAACATGCCCCTACAAGTGTTTTAGTTGGAAGATGAGTGGTTAAATGTAGCATTCATGTGAAAATGGCAGAGGTGTTTTTTTTCAAAATTGTTCCAAATTAATGGCTCCTCTCACTTTAATTTTATCTAGAAATATCTGGATAACCATTTATCAAAAAGGCCAAAAAAGTGGGATAGTAGAATCACTTTCCCCATTACATTATAGGATAGTAATTTCTAGATTACTATTTTAATCAATTCACAAAGAAGGATGTGATAACAATATGTTTTTAGGGATTTTAATTTCAACTCCCTTCTATAGAATTATGTAGATATGTTGTTGTAATATCCTCTAGGAACATTTATATTCTCCAATACTTCAAGAAATTTATTTTTCTATTTAGGTTACATCACCTGAGAATCATATATAACTTTTTATTTATTTTTACTGATACACACAAGAAGCAGTTCTAGTCAAATAACCCAATCCAACTGGTCCTAACAAGATCACAAGGCAACTTTGGTCTTACCCTTGATATTTAGAAAAATTGAATGCCACATTTTACAAATATTTTTATCAATGCGAATTATGTCTAAAACATGACAATACAATTTGTTAGACTACTGTGGAAACTCTAAAAGGATACATTTTTTTCAAATTGTAATAGGATTTAGTGTCACCAATATTAATCTTTTTATATTTTATTTATAAATTACCTAATGAAAAACTAATATCATTCAATTCATTAAGTACATCCGTTCCTGACATACCATGAGGTGGTTGTTGAGTGTAAATAGTTTAAATAGACATACGGTGATTCATCATGTATTGATGATCCATTGGAAATAATGCTCGATGCACTATAAAACTGAAATTACGATTATATTTAAGTCTTCTTGGTAATGTATTCTTCATAAAAATAAGAAATGATATCTTTGACTTCATTATCTAACTACGCATGATTGTATAAGACTATAAATAAATTATATACAATAGAATGAAAACATGCATCTGAAATATTTTTTTTAAAAAGCATCAAATATGTGAAAATCCATACCCCAAAGATTATTAAACTCTCTTTTTAATGGTTGTAGGTAAAAATATATATAATTTCCCGAATCAGAAGGTCCAAATATTAGTATAATTAATAAATTTTAATGGTTCTTCATAAAAATCCAAATAAGAAGATTATAAACATTAATAAATATTGACAAATTCTATGAGAAGTATTCATTTGAACAAATTGATTAAAACGACCACATGATAGACCCTAAATGAAATTACACAAATCAACTGATAAATTGAGAAGTTCCGCATCAAATTCCTACCATGCTAATATATCTTTAGGATTAACCAACTCAACCTTATCTTTAATTATGTTAAAATCATGCCATCACTTATTGGCTGAGATTTCTACTGGCATGAATAGATTTTGAGGCATGTGGGTCAATGGAATGTTCCAAATGACTTTGTGTGAATCATAAGATGTCATTCAATCTATATTTGTCTTTAATATAGATGTTACACATTAATTATAGTCATTATGGTTTTATGTTTCCTCCCATAACAAGCTACAATATTTCTGAAAAATATGAATGTTATTAGTTTAAAATACAAGATTATTATTTAACTTTCTTTCCTCATTATGATTTGAGAGAATATATTAACTATTATTAATAAAGTAATTCACGAAAATTAAGAATATAATCTATGTAAGTGTTAAAAATTCCATACATAATCTTTCCCTTATATATCCAAAATAAAAAATTCAAATATTTTGTTTTAGAACATTTTTAATGTACATGTAAGGACCTGGCCTTTAAAATTACAAAATCCTGAATTAGATGAATAATTCAAAGTGAGGATCTTTTCAGGTTTATATTTTTAGAAAATAGAGACATAACTATTACATATCAACTTGAAAATTTCATGTAGACACTAAAACTCATTATAAATTTTTTTATAAAATAAAAACACTTAAAAACATGTCTAGTTCCATGTTTCAGACAACATGACTTTTTCTTGATCCCATCCTTGACCATATTCATCTTTAAGTCCTGTGCAAAACATTTAAAAAAAATGTTATGAGCATAAAAAGCTCAGTAAGGGTTATACAATAAATAAGTAAAACATTATCCCATAATTAAATCCAAATCTATGAAACCATACTTTTCAATCATAAAATACCATAAGAAATCATAATTTTTATGTATAACACACAAAAATAATACATCATAAATTTAACATATGTCATTCATAAGATACTTAAATTGTAGCTATCATAGCTACATAGGAAGTCCCATTTTTAATACGAATCATATTATATTATCTAAATCTCTTATGATAAGAATTAACGTTTATATCTATCACGTTACCCAATGCATTAGAGAGATATCACGGGATCACCGGCCCTAGGTTTATTATGGAACCACCCGTATACGTAAAAAATGCCCAATAACTATAACATATTCATGACACATAACACAATCATAAATTAAAGATAATATTTCTACATTCCAATCACAATATATCAAATCAAGATATTTAAATTAACAATGCTTTATCAAATCTTTTTCAAAACCATTTAAAACATTTAATAAAGAGATTTTTGAATCAAAGTGTATCTTACCACTTTGAAGCTTTTAATTGAATTATCATTTGAAAACAATAATTTCGATATAAATAAATCCTAAAATCTATTTTTAAAACATGGACATTAATGAGAAATATTTAGAAGAATAAATCTTTTAAACATTTAAAATGACATTTTAGTTAAAGAGTTTATAACAAAATGAGATACGCTTGAATACAATAATTGGGGAATAACATTTAATGAGAACATAATAATATCAATATAATAAATGGATTCGTGATTGAATATTCAAAAGTATAGTATATACACCGTATTAAAGTGAATTGGTGCATAACGACAATGATGTCTCAATGAAATTTAAATTGAGACGAAATCCCTTATAAAAACTGTATCTTTAGATTAAGTACAAATAAATTACATAATGATGCATGAAAAATTTAAATAAACTAATTATGATTATATATTAAATGTAAATCAATAATATTAAATTCACATGTGTTCTTGTTAAGTCAAAACCAATGACTTGGATGTTTTACTCAATGAATGGAAATTGAGATAAAAATACTCTTATCAAGTTCATATCGATGACTTGAGAATTTATTAATAAAGTGATTATGCATATAAAAAGTATATCCACACAAAGGGGAGTGGAAATTACAACATAAATAAACAAATAGTGATTCTACACATAATCTTGGAGTAAAATAATCAATGAAGTATGCGTAATGCCCAAAGAGTGGAAATCGAAATTAGAATTTCCCTTACCGATTTGGTGACCTACGAAACGTACAACAAATGAATGAAGGATCATAAAATGAAGATGTAAATACCCATAAATTAATTTATATTACATAAGGAATACAATCATGGATAGTAAATACACCACACAAAAGGAAATAGTGGCAATATAGCCTGAATCTCTTGGAAATAAGAAGTGAGATGAAAACAATGTTTTAATCATTCGAGACATATGAAAAAAAGATAATAACAACAAAATGAATCACAAACTACCAGGAATATAAATATAATCATGATACTATATATCAAATGGCAGTACACAACACACCATATGCAATAAGTAAGTAGCGAACAATAGAAATATCACAGAATTAAATGTGAGATAAGAAACCCCTTACCTTGTGTCTGAATTGAATTGTTTGTTTATTTTTCTTCTTGAATAACAAACATAAGTTAATTTATTATTGATTAAGAAGATTTTTTCATTATTATTATTCATTTTATATCACTTATTACCATGTTATAAATATTATGTAATCGTTTAAATTAAAAAGGTTCATTTTGCCGATATTTGGTACTTGAGTAAAATAGGAACACCTTATAATTGCATGTTGTCCATGTGGTAAATAGTACATCATCTTTAGAATTATATTCATGATTTATATATCATATATATCATATATATTCAGTATATATATTTATTTATAATAGTATATAACATTTGGAGATAAGAAATGAAATGCACTGTTCATGGAGACGGTAAGTCGTACGTACGCGTGAACTGTACTTTCTTTTCAATTTCATATTTCAATTGAATGTAAACATAATGGTACATAATTATATTATAATTCCAGTATAATATCATATATAATTTCAATAACTCTATATTTTATACGTCACACATATGATATGAATGATTCATATCACTTTGAGGGGGTGGTAGTCCGCATTTCCTCAAATGAAATTATCACATTTACTCATAATGAAAACCAAATTGGTATGATATAAATTAAAAATTAAGAAGTATAAAGAAAACATAAACATAATATATATCATATATAAATACAATTCCATCATAATGGACACCATAAGAGGTGGTAGTAGATAATTGAACAATCATCATTTCGTGAGGTGGTTATATGCAACCCACAAAAACACTATGTTCTTTACCCCTTAGATGGAGGTGTGTGTAAGTGTAGTTCAAATACTACCCATAAAAACATTATAGTATATTAAATATACTGGTGATTTTATAAAAAAATGAATTAAAAGATTTTATGGGTTTTAGAAGTAAAATAAAAGGAAATAATTTAATAGAAACTGTTACCTTTAATTCGGGTAACTCCTTTGGTTTGAACCAAAAAGTCTTCTTGAAGATTCTTATGCCTAAGGTAAGGATTCTAAGAGGAATAAAGGGATCTCAAGAGATTATTTGGTCAGGGTTTGGATGATACAAGGCTATTGAGACGTGTGAATAATGGGTTATAATTCAGGGCATTTTATAAGGGATAAAAGGGGCTCTTCATGAATGTTTGAAAGTGTTATTTTATTATATAATGATTTCCACTTTGTAAAGGTCAAAAACTTTATAATTTCATATATAAGATGACTCATGGTCGAAATAGATTAATCTAATAAAATTTGGATAGGTTTTGGATGTAATTTTATTATTTATAATTTTATTTCTTTAAATTATTTATTAATGAGGTAAATACTGTATCATTTTTGTGTCATAAATAATATTATTTATTTGATGTATAAAAATTATAAAAAAATACCATGATGTATGAAATAGTTTTATATTTCCAATTAATATTTTTAGTCTAAAATATAACTTACATAACCCCATGTAAAAATTATGTTACTAAAAGATATTTCTTTGTGTCATTTTTGTCTTTAATTTAAATAAATTAATCTAAAGTGTCGTTGTCACTCCCAAGTATCTTCATGAGGTCCCAAAATCAACCAATGTATTAAATTGGTCGTCAATGACTCATCAATTAATGTTAGGAAAATTTTTAAGGTAATCTTTTATTATTATATTATTCTCGTTACCTTGAATTACCCAAATTACCTTTAAATGCAGGAAATAAAAGCCAAAAGTTACTATTCACCAAAAAATAATTTTCATCCTATTGAACCTAATTTTACATACTAATAACAACCATGAATGTTGTATTTTCAATATTCAATTCATAAAAGTTGTAAAATTTCTTTTAAATGAAAAATTCTGTTTTTTAACTACTACTATGTGGTTTCAATATTCTTCAAAAATTGATGTTTTTCAGAAAAATAACAAAACTTTTGCATAAGCTATATTTGATATTCCAAATTTAAAAATGATCCCTATTTTACATAATTCAAAAGATAAAATTTTTATTAATAAATTAAATATTAATTCCCATTGTCAAAACAAATAGCATGTTTTTAAGAAACAATATCTGTCAAAAGATTGACACTTGATTATGTCCAATTTCAAAGTGAAATAAATTTCAATGACCACAATTTGATTAAATTGTAAATATATAATCTAATTACACTATAAAACCAATTAAAAAGATAATCAAACCATATAAATAAATTATATTAAAAGGATGTTTTGAATTAAAATACAGTATTTTTTACTATTCATCAAAAAAATGAATTTTATCAGAAAAATACTAAAATTTTACGAAAAGTAAATTTTGATGTCCCAATTCTAAAGAAAAATTTTATTTTTTCAAATATAACATATAAATGTGACGAAAACTAGATTTAAGGAGGTTTTTCCATTAAAAGGTGGTAAATCGACCTTTTAATGAATATTCGAGTATTAATGCTTAAAATAAGATTCTTTCTTATTTTAAGCCTCTAAAATTGGTGGGATAAATGTAAAAACATTTAACAAACAAGTATATTCATATTTTAGTTATTTCTTTCCATTCTTTCCAATAAAATGGCTAGGTGTTAACTACCATTTAAAATAATATTATATGATTATTTTTCAGTATAACTCAACATTGTGTGCAATGTGAGATTTCAAAGAAACCAGTTGTTGTGTATCGGGTACGCCATAGAACATAGAATCCCCTTTAATGTAAAATTAATAAATAATTTAAACATATTAATAAATATAAAAATTTCATATTCTTTATTAACCTCGGATGTTATAGTACATTAGTTCTTGAAAAATAAATTAATTTTTTCACTCTCTCTACATCATCATCATCATTATTTTCTTAATTTTTATTGATATCATTGTCTTCTTTCACTAGCATACTATCTCTCTCATGATGATGAAAAAATGGGAACCTATCAAATATCAAATTCTAAACACCACTTATTTATTTTTATTTATGAAAAGTATAATATTTTATATTCAATCTATTGTGATTCCATACAAAATAGCTTGTTTGAAATATAGATTTTGTTATATGATAGAGAATTATTTCTGACATAACCATGGTATTACAACATAGTTATAACATGGGCACTATATAAAACCTCCATCTGATGCATTTTAAAATGAAAAATATAATAAAACATCGAAATTCTATTTACATATGGTTGAAATCAGATCGGAATGATACATCCATATTGTATGTATTCTATTATAGGGAATAAATTATTTTCAAATATATAATGTCAACCATAATAAAAAATTCATTACAACTGATTTTTATATCAAAATTATCATATCATTCTAGTGAATATAAAAAAAAGAACATGATAGGAATAATATGTTATAAGTGAGGCCAACAAATAATAAAACATAAATACTATAAGACATGGAATGGGAAACACCTATTATACAATATATTTAAATACATATGTCTTTATGAAATAAATATTTTTAAAACATTCATGTTTTGAATATGATATTAATCTAATTAAATACACTTCCCTTTATGATAAAAAACATTTACACAAGAATAACTATATTGTGTCACCAAAAATAAAACATGTTATAATAATGTCATTGAAATTCAATCAAAATTGATAAAATATAAATAATCATCCAATCCGAATAGCATAGAAATTAAGACATTTTAAGAAAGAATATATTTATATATGTATAATATGTAATAGAGGATATAAAATCCCAATTATGTATGATATATGAAATTGGAAAGTGAATATGTATTTGAGACACCTTTAATACCATCATTTTAGGAATGTGAAATTTTGGAAGAGTGAGCACATAATGATCGTATCACATATTGAGTTAGCATGTTCAAATACCAATTAATTATTGAAAAACCCATTCTTCACTGGATATGATTCCATAATATGGGATATGTCATAGAAATATATAAATTTTTTTATTATTAATAATAGGTAAATAATCATGAAAATGTCTACTGAACTGATTATAATGCTAGAATGAAACAGAAATCCAATGGAGAGTTAACATTATAGTGTGGAGTAAACTAAATAACACTAATAGTAAAACAAATTGAATAAAAATAGTAATGAAAGTAACCATTATTGAATACTACCATCCATTAAAACAAATAAAAAGGAATATCATAAGAAAATATGAAGGAATACACATAGAAATCCAAATAGGGTGCATTTGTTAAAAAAACTAAAGAATTATAGCATTAAAATGTGTATTTATTATCCAGAGAGGTCTTCCCATTTTAGAATATATTTGATTATAACATTTATTTATCATTAAATTTTATTTTATTTTATATTACTTATATTATTAAAAAATGATAATATAGTTTACATGATCTTATATATAAATTTATGAAGCATATAATTTGGGGAAGCTCCATCAGGACTAAATAATTAGTCTATTCCAACCCACAATATGAAACCAATCCATCACATAACCACTAATTACACCTCTTAATTGAGTTAAATTTTGGTAAGATAGTTTAAAAGTCTTTTAATGTGTTTCGGAAATAAATTTATAACTACTCAATACATGATGAATGAAGTAATGAAATTTTTTTAATAATGAACTATGTTATACTCAATAGTTGATCAATATTTGTGAAACTATGATTTAGAAATTTTTTTTCTTAAACATAATTCTTATGTAAAATATTAAAAATAAAGAAACATGTTTCATATAATTATTATGATCCAAAAAACATTCCATTTTAACTTATATAATTATATCACAACTTTTACCAAAGGATTATAATTTGTTTAAATAATAAAGGTTTTAACATTCATAAAGATCTGAAATATAAATATATATTATTTTGAAAGAATATTTTATCATTAATTCATTTAAAAATCCTAATAATAAATTCTATGAAACACAATTGACATGTACTATAAATTTAATAGTGATTTCTTGATGAATCAACCTTCATAGATATATAAATAATCCAAATTTACTTAAAATAATATAATCATGTACGTCATAATTCAATTATCTATTTTGGGTTAAAAAAATCCAATAAAGTTTTAACCATGGTTCATGATATTAATTTTATTAATAAAAGTATAATCATGAATCAATAATAATGAACTAGTTTATACAATAAAAATATATGAATAACAACACCTGTCATGGAATAACCAAATATCTCAAAGTAATAATAAAAAACATATAATTTAACATGTCTAGAAGAATTATATAATGCAAAATAAAACCTCCAAATAAATAATTTATTTAAAAGTAATATAATATTTATAATAATTCTAATTTATATGGTTTTTTAGGGTGAAAATAACAAATGGATAAACCATGGAATCTTATAAAACCAAAATTATATTTTCATGGAAAACATTTTTAAATGAACTTAATAATTATTCCATGAAAACTCATCATTCAATTTACAAAAAAGTCAAATTTTATTAATATTTTTGATTTTCATTAATACAAACATTATTGACATAATTGATGTAATACAGTAAAGAGGTTTGACATCACTTACCAATTTTATCCACTAGGGAACTCCTTATAATTCCATTGATAATCATAAAAAAACTAAAAATTAAAAAATGATGGACCATGGAACACCTTGATAGGGGAGGGATGAATCAGGGTGTTAATATTTTATTTTAATATGATTGATCATTTTCCCATGTTGGTGGGAAATTGTTAAATCTGTCTAGTGAGAAATTTCAGAACATAATAAATCACATACAAAACAATGACACAACGATTTTAGTTGGTTCACCACTAAGGGCTATTTCCAAAGGGCATACAAAGACAATGTGTCGATCATACAACAATCCACTAATCATTACTATTTATTGACTAGAGAATTTTATCACGGTCACTCCATCCCAAGTGAATTACCATTACGTGTTTTTTGGTAGAGCCCACTGCATTCCTCAAATCACTTCCGTTGACTACCCCTTTCCCATTTCATTAGGAGGTATATGAACTTATTTTTTCAACTTCAAGGCCTCTTCAATGGGTTGGTAATAAATCAAAAATCCACAACTATAGATCGATGCTATGTTGAAGTACCATTTTCACCCACATATGTAATAAACTTTTCTATGCATTGGTAGGTTGAGAACTATTCCTCTGTGCACTACTACTCTTACTCCACGTACTACTCAATTACACCACATATTGTCCTATTTGTGTAATAAAAGAGATCCCTCTGTATACATCTCTGATCCTCAAACCACCTTCTACATACCGCTTCTTTTTATGAAACATATTTTCAATATAGTCAATCTCCAATTACTCTCCACATACTATATATGATCTGGGGACCGAGTTCTTCCTCTATGTAATAGATCTCTTTTATAAAAATTTATTCCTGAAAACCACTTCAAACACCACCCACTTTCTCCAAATTTCTAATCAAATCAATATTCATGAGGTTTTATTCCTGAAAAATACTATATAATTTAACGAAATCCTCCCAGATTTATAATCTCAGTCTCATACTCTAATAAATGGATTAGTACTCTTTATATAGAATAATAATTTTTAAATATCTGCTAAAATGATATTTACAAAATCATCATTGCAGCACCACCTTCACCCCATACCAGTAATCCCTCGCAAACCATATCCCCCTCGCAGTATGTACACCACCATTCTCCCTAGGTGGTTGTACAAATCACCACCTCATATCTTCAAACCACATGCTTTATGGTTTCTCAAAACTCTAACTCATTTTTGATAACAATATGGAATCGCACAAAATATTTTTCGTACGCAAACCATAGGCCTTCCCACAATCCTTCTTCACTTCATGAACTGTCCCCCCTACATGGACAACATATCATTCCTGCTTCATGGTTCTTGGATGACCATTCAACATAATAAAATTATAGAACTGTTCCCCCTACACTATCTGCATACTCCATTTCTAGAAATGAACAACCTTGGATCCAACATATAAAATTATAAACATTTATAATTCAATAATTAAATCCCCCAACTTGAGAATAATAAAAATTGACATTAACCCATGTATTTGACATAAATATTATTCAAAAAAATCTAAATTCCTAAAATATTCCTCCAAAATATTATCAAAATAAGGATAAATTCACAAGAATCCCTTTGAAAATTTTCCAAATGATGAAATTATTATTAAAATAGTTCTTATAAGAATATAATAGAATATATTTAATCTCTATTAGACTAGAAATTATAAAATACAATGATAATATGTGACACCAACATGCTTCTGTAAAATCACGTACTTTGATAAAAAAAATGAAAATAAGAGTCAATATAAGGGTTGAAGAATTCAAAACTGAATAATATAATCTCAATGAAAATCATAGTCAAAAAAATTTGAATTATGGGAAGATAAAATTGGAGTAAAAGGGAATTCTACCACTCACTCGGGTGAGGGGGGGACTACGGATCATGGATGAGGAGGGGTGGGGGCTGAGGTTTATACTAAGTCTCTATATACATAGTTTTTTAAAAAACATTGGTTTCGCTCAACCTATACCGAATACTTTTTGAAAATTAATGGTATATAATTGTTCAAAATATCTGTAATCACCCTTATGGAAATCAATGGGTATAGATACGTGGGGATAACCTTAATTTCTAATAGTGTAATATTAGATTGATCGAAAATTATTATATAATTCATGGAATTTAATGAAATTCTCTGATTATTTTATGCTATCATATCTTCGAGGCTCGTCTCCTTATTTTTTATTTAGGACAATTGATCCTCTACTAATCCCCCAAAATGTACACTTATTGAATATTTTAATTCCAAAATCAATATTCATATTTAAGAAAACATAAATCTTATTTTTCTTCAATTCAAACCCTTGGATAATTTTCAAAATTTAGTTATATCATAGAAATTATAATAATTAGTTATTAACTACCCAAAATTCCACCAAAATATCATGAGACTTCCACAACATAGTTTTAATTAAAATTATTTATTTTTATTATTATCATAGTGTTACATAAATTTTCCTCACAAAAAATATTATTTTCTTAATAGTATTTTTCAACCTCGATTTGAGATATAATGTGGTGTAAAAATTCATGATGGAGACAAAATTTATTTCACCAATTAGAAAAAATACATAAGAATCATAGCCCTATAAATTTTACGGGATAATATGTCTTGTTTTGATGAATTATAAAATTATTTGATCATTCTATGAGTCATAGAGTGGGTTAAATCATTAAAAAATAGCCAAATTTAGTTTCCTAAAAAGTGAAAACTATAACATTTATGTGTGTACATTAATAATCATGGTGATAATTCATCCTTTATTTAGTAACATTAAAAATATACAAAGTCCCATCAGGATCTGAAATGTATGCATATTAAATTTTATTGTACCTTTATTAATTTTTCAGATTACTACTCCCTTCAAGGTGGAGTATTTTTTATTGAGTAATGAAATAGATATCTTATGTACAAATACTTAAAAATATACATTATTCCATCCTAATTCAACTCCAATAAATTTTATAGACATCACAAAAATACATGTTACTTCTAAATCACTTCCAACTATATATTACTATTTTAAAATTATTTTTGAAAAAATATCTTCAATTGGATTTTTTTATCAATCCACCACCTTATGATTTCTATTCTACTAGGATGATATTACCAATTCTATATCTTTCTCCCCCTGGGATGATTATTCTCATTTAAGAAATTTATCTCAATTTATTTATTATCCCCATTATAAAATAAAAATCAATGGGATCACATACTTCGATTTTGATCATGTTAATATTTTATTTTCACTACCACGTTTTAAAATAATAATAGAGAGAATTTAGCATATATTTAAAGGATATGTAAGTAAAATCTCAATAAATGAAAAAACTAAAATAATATAGACCACCATTGATGTAATTTAATAAATAAACTGATCTTACCCTTAATCGACTACCAAATGTTTGTGGATAGAATCTCCACCAATTTTTATACACCCCATAAAAGTTAAATACCACAAAAACAAACTATAGAGAAATATAACACTAAATAAAATAAGGATAATGGATTTTATACGTTTTAATTTAAATGGATTCATTTGAATTATAATATTTGATGGATAATTTTTAAACATTTCTTGTATCCAATTGTTTGATGAAGATGACTTCTACCTAATATTGTGTTCCAGAAAATTCAAATTTCATAATGTTTTACTTTGAATTATTTATTAAAAAATTAAAATGGATATTAATGTGTTTCATACTAGTGTGATATAATATATATTTTATTTTTATTTAAGGTCACTTTTTTTGTTTCATTGAATGAACAATGGTAGATTTAATAATTTAAAGAGACATTACAATTTTAGTTTCATCAATATTAAATTGAATTAGTCCTTCATAATAAAAATATTATTTATAGTTATTCTATACTCAATGAAACAAAACTCTTTTTCATACCTAGCCTAATAAAATAGTTTTTTTTTCAAATTGAAATTTTCCAATACACGTGTATTTTTGATCCATAATTTCTATAGAAAAACCCACTTTTGAATATAGGGAAAAAATCAAAATACATTTTACAATTGAAGGTAAATACTCCATCGCTAGTAGTCTATAGATGGGGGTTAATTTAGTAAATTAGTGCTAGATATAATCGATCATATCATAAAGGAATATGTAGGTTCATAATATTAATAACAAGTTACATAAATGAATTTTACATTACATTTTAAAACATAAAATACATCTTATAATTTTCTTTGATAATAACACTATTTCTTACATCATATCCCTAAATATCAACCATAATATATTTCTTGGCCTCTTTGGGAATAGAAACATAATAAAGTGATAAGGTAAGATGCTTAGTAAAGGTATAAAAAAGGGGTGATATCTTGAATACATAAGTAATATTCAAAATGGAAAAGGTAAATAACTAAAAACAAATTTTATTTAATCAATTACTTGGGAATGGAGATAATATGGGTAGAATAAATTATCATAAATAAATTTATATATATAATCGCTTGATCTTGAAACCTATCTATGGATATCATAACTAATCATATAATCACATACAAATCAATAACTAATCTCATAATGAGGTTATTACTAATTTCAAAAAAAATTAACATGCTTTCAAGGCCTTACAACAAGACATCTTAAATAAATGGTTAAGGACTAAGCCAAATACCAAACAAGTTTGTCTCAAGAGAACTAACGATGCGTCATGGGGATATATCAGGTCCCACACATCACTTACTATGTGCAGTGAATTTATCATATGAATGGAGAGAAACATAATAATTATAATCATTCATATTAATAATATTGAATACATAATGGTAATAATTACCCAAATCAATAAACATAATCAAAATAAAAAAAATTAATATGGATAATGGTTTCAAAATATTACATCCCCAATTAAACTGATCCTAAAATATCTAAATAAATAATAAAGATGGAAACATTACCACTTTCCCTCAGTTTTGTATATATAACATAATGTTTATTTTCTTTGAGCAATAGAAATACCATAAAAATGTCATCAAAACATTGTTAAGGAAAATAATCTTTTCTAATTGAAAATTAAATTTAAAAATTAGTTTTATTGGAATATAAAGAAAAATATTTTCTTTAAAAATAATCATGTAAAGCATTAAGGAATGATTAAAATAAATTAAAGGTCCAGACAGTGGGAAATTATTTCATGTTGAGTATGTTAAAATAAATATTCATGTCACTATTTTTATAAAAAGTCAAAAAGTACCTCATTCTAAAAATGATAAGAAGATTCCTTTAAAAAAAATTATAAAAATTAAAATAGGGGTAAAAATTTCATTAAATTATTTTTATAATGTTATACACATAATGAAAAATATCTTTTGAAAACATCAGAATGGAAGAAAAATGAATTTCGACTGAAGAGAGAAATAAAGTAATATTGTATAAATATATTTTCACAATAATTTTAAGTAACAAAGAATCAAAAATGGTACTATTACATGAAAATTTCATTAATAACCATTTGAGAATAAAATATTATGTTTTTAAGAAAAAATATTTAATTTTTCCCCTAATAAAGACTTAAGCACATAAATAATCCCGAAAAATGAGGATATTGAAAAATAAACCCATACCACTTGGGAAAATTTCAAATCATAACCCAAATGAAATAAATAACATCAAGTGAAAAATTAAATACAAAATATATAAAGGGATTCATTATATGATATTTGAAATGTGTTTAATATAAAACAAACAAAATATATAAGTGGTGAATTTGGCATATGTCTCACAAAAGTAAAAGTGAGACAAGAAACCCTTACCTCAGGTATGATTTCCTGTATACATTTCTAAACAACAAGTATAATAAATATATATTTATTATAATACAATTAAAAACCCATTATTATATATCAAAACATATATGATGCAATTATAACTTTTATCATGTGTTTATTAACAATTCATTGTTAGAATCACTATTTTAGGTAATAATTTATTTTTTTCATATATGTTTTGTTTATATAGATTCACTGATTTTAATTTTTTCATTATATTATCATCACAAAAAGTAAAAATGATATAAATATCATGTATATTTGTTATATAACTATTTATATTAGTCTAAAAAAATTTAGAGTGAAAATTTAGTTACATTGTTCATGCAGATGGTAGGTCATTGTACACATGAATGTTGTTTTCACATTTTGAAGGATGTAATTAAATAAAGGGTAATATTAATTAACCATTAAAATAAATTTTAAGACCTTATATGTGATATATATTCATTAAATATATCCTTATTTCCATCCATGTAATCCTTTTACAATAGATTGGATGGTAATAAAGTAGAAGTTATATAATAGTTATATAAGAATAATGTGTAATGAATATAATAAATAAATATTTCATTCATCATTGCATTTATCAGTGATAGATAGTGATGTAAAATGAATTACATCGGTTTGTGAGGTGGTAGTCCACTGTACACATGATCGATGATTTTTATTCCCATTTGATGGAATATGGGTTGGGTATAGGTTATTACATTAAAATAGTGACATATTTGTATATATATGATGATTATGTTTTTATTTTATCATCTTTGGAGATGAAAATATGGGGATAGAGGAAGAAAAAAATGAAGAAACTTGATTAATATCTATACCTCCTTTTCAGAGAACATCATTAGATTTACACATAAATACTTTCTAAAATGGTTTTTTATAAACATTGGGAATCATATTAATAGAGAGGCATGTGTGTAAATTATTTTATTAGGTATTTTGGGTACCATGTGGATATAAATATTTGAGTTTTATATGAGATTAGGTTCCACTTTATAAGTGGTGGGGGAGGACACAAAAGATGTTTTTGATAAAAATTATGTATACCCACGTTTTTCACCTAAAAAAATATCTAAAAGGATCATTATCATACATTGGATGAAATAAGTTCATTATATGTTTATCCAATACTAATTAGAAAATATTATAGGTCATTTTCCTCTTATCATATTAGTTTAACCCCCGATAAATCTATTTTAACCATAACATTATAAGTTAATTTTTTTTAATATTCATTATGAAACAAAAATTACTTGACAATATTATCAAATATTAATTCTTATGATTAAAATGATATATTCCATTTTACCAAATTCAATTAAAATAATTGGATGAATTTAATTTCATATAATATTAAATATTAAGATGTGAGGAAGAAATGGTTTTCTAAAGGAATGTTTTTCAAAATTAAAAATAGTTTTTATATCAAAATTAATGATATAATTGATTACAATTAACTAAATTTTGTTAATTAAAATAAAATATAAGTAATTTTTTATAACATATTTAAAATAAAAGGTATATTTTAAAATTTTTAAAAGAAAATGAATTTTTCAATAAAAATAATATTTTTCACAATTCATTGAAAAATTAATCTTTTAAAAAATATTTCCAAAATTTCACACTAATATAATTTATCAATGATGTTTTAAAAATATGAATTAGTTTTGAATAATTAATTTTAAAATTTGGTAAAAATAAATTTTAATATATGTGCGCAAAACATGACGAATCAAATTTTTCAAAAGAATATAGTTTTTTCCGTAATAAATTTCTTATAATTTCAAATGATTTATGTGTTATATCTAATATATTGATATTAAATATTTTTATTTCTAAATTAGTAATCCATTTGATTTTTTAATTTATATTTTACAATTCAACTCCACCAATCTAAATTTTACATTATAACGGTATACTATTTTATAGTACTTTTTGTCTCATGGATGCATTTATAAAAGGTTATTGAAGAGATATAATTTATTTAAAATAAATTACTTCAGAAAGTATTATAGACTTAAATGCTTCCCACCATCTGAAAAATTAAGCCTAAAAATTTCTAGAATGATTCCTTGTGAAAATATTTTAGATGTTCTTTATTATAACTTCTTAGGTTCCCACACCACATCTTCTTTTTTATTATTTATCCTAAATACCCTAACTAACCAAGTCATACAATTCTTCAAAACTTATCCTCTAGTGTCCAAAATATGGATATGCACTTCACATTTAAATTTAACATTTTCCTGTTATATTTCTTCAAAGGTGAGAACATGCCATAGGTCTAAAATGTACTTCCTTAACAATGATTTATACATCCAAACACAAAATTTTGAAAGTCATGATGGCTATTAAAATTGGTAAGAATTAGGTCCAATTAATTCTTGGATTTAAAATGGTTTTATGTGTATATGTATTGATTTTCCTTTCTTACTGAACCTTATAACATCATTTTAGGGTGGTTCTTTCAAAAAAATGTGATTTCCCATTAGAAATTAAAAAAAATTCATCCAACTATCTGAATAAATATTTTTCATTATTTTATGTTCTTTAATATAGTTCCTAATATCCATTACATTTTATATTTTATACTCCATGAGTTTTAGACCTATAAGATTCGTTTGACCTACTTCATCCCAACATATGGGAGTACGAAATCGATTTCCATATAAATCATCATATGGAGCCATTTGAATACTTGAATGGAATTTATTATTATAAGAAAAAAACTAAAAAAGGTTAATATTAAGCCCATATACCTTGAATGTCAATAATTCATGAAATAAAATAGTTTTTTATTATTTGAATGTTCATTTTTGACCATCCGTCAGTTTGAGGGTGATAATTGGTGCTCAAATAAAGCTCACCATATAGAGAGTTCTATATAATTTCCATAATTTTGATTCAATTCATATATCGTGATAAAAAAACTAAAGTTGTTATCCATCAAGGATTACAAATTAATTCATATATATTCTTTTAAGTTTATTAGAAGATAAGTCTACTATTATAGTGAGAAAATACACAGACTTTGTAAGGATATCCACAATAGTCTTTATAACTTAATTCTTTCTAGGAGTCTATGGTAATCTAGTGACAATATTCTGGGTAATAACATCTCGTTCAATATATAAATAGTTATATATTACATGAAGCTTCTAGGATGTTGTATCTCAGCCTTCACCTGTGGAAAAAATAAGAATCTTGTCATATAATCAGTAATTTACCACATCATATTATCACAAAAGAGTGTTCCTTCGAATGTATATACATATTGTTTCTACCAAGATGTATATAGAAACATAAGCTATTTAAATAATAAAAAAATAACCTTTTTCAACTTTGGTATAGAATTAATACATGTTCTATTTCCAAATTTTATAACCTCATCTTCACAAATAAATCTTAACAATTATCCCTCAACCAGAGCTTTAATCTTGTCTTGAAAATTCTCATTATAATGATGGGAATTATTTTCTTTTCTAATAAATATTGATTTTAAATAATTTGAAAAAGGTGCAATGTCCCCCTTTCATTAATAATTCTCATATCTATCTTTACCGTATCCATGAATATAGTATCCTTTTCAATCCCCATTTTGGTCAAGACTCCATGATCATTTTGGATCAATGATTCTACTACTCTGTTTTCTTTCACCAGGTTGTAGTGTGTTGAGAAATCATAGTCCTTGAGTAACACATGGCATTTCTATTGCCTCATGTTGATTTCAATCTATGAGTAGTTTTATCTCAAAATCTTATAGACCTTATATATCTCAAAATTTTCATGATAGATATAATGTCACGAGGTCATTAAAAAAATTATTTCCTCCCACTCAAGATATTGTGTCTAGTAGTTTTGTTCAGGAATCTATAACTACCTTGATATATGTGGAAATAATTATCATTTTTCATAAGGACGAAACCGGGTCTCTTCATTGACTCGTCACTATAATGGAATAATATTTTACTAATATTCAATACATTAAATCGTTCTTCACATTCTATTTTACAAATGAACCTATAATATTTTGGAGTAATATTTGATATTAATTTATCCAATTGGGTAATTTCATGAACAAATGTCTGATATAAACCTCCCAAACTAATGAATATAGGTACCTCAATTATACGCATTGATGTACACCATTTTTGGAATTCCTTTTTCTTTATGGGATCAAATTTGAATTCCATCAATTGAGAGAATATTTCAAATTAAAGAATCATTCTGAAGAAAAAAATAATAGTTTATAAATTTATCATATAATTTTTTTTTCTAAGAGTCATAATAATGATCCTTAATTAATTTTCATTCAGACATCCCAAGTTAGGTTCCAATAAAAGGTTCACCAAACCCATTTGGCCACATAGCCTCAATCACAACACCCAGTATGGAAAAAGGATGTTGACTAGTAATGAGGGACTACAGTGGTTCCATGAGGATATTAAGCCCACATGTCACAGTGGAGCACAACATAGATATTTTAGTTGAATAAAAAATTGAAGAAATTTAAAAAATATGACAGAAGAAATAAGCATAATAATCCATCAATAGTAATCAACTCATTTAATGAACTATATGATATTCAAAATGATGGGGTTGTAATTTAATGTCTCTACAAAAAGAATAAATTTATATATGACATGTCGCATGAAATATTGGTGGTAAAAAAGGTAACTCTAGGACCACCATATCTAGAGCAAGGTAATTGCCACCGTCTGGGTGCAAGACAGATGGATTTCATGATGGAATAGATTTAAAAATACCAAGAACATTCCATAGAACAACATTTGAGAGTAAATAGACACAATAGTGAAAAAAATCACAAAAAAGGGATCACTACATATTATTTTATCCCAACTAACATATTATATGGACAATGTATTGGTATGTGTTCATGTTTAATATAAAGGGGTTCTAGTATACAAAAAGTTCAATAAAATATTTAGGAGGAAAACATCTATAAATTAATGTTGGCCTCTCTATTTATTAGAAATCATCTCATTTATTATTTAGAACACAAATTTTTAATATTTATAAGCTTATATATATTTAAAAAGGTTCTGTTAAATTGATTTTTATTCCCAGCAAATAAAGGACCATACACTTTATAACTAAAATTGACTCACATTTAATTCTAATTAGACATCCTAGATTTAGTCTCATTATGTAATTCGAAAAAAATATGATTTTTTGACTTCTTTAATTATCCTTTTCAATTTATAGGGTCATATCTATATTGTAATTGAAATTGGGAATCACATGATTGTAGCCAAATCCCATCTCATATACCCAGGGGTACGTAGATTACCTGGGTGAAAACTAGTTATTTATGATTCCACAATCATCCTATATAGTAAAATACTTTTTGATTGATCATGTCATTTTAAATGAATAATTTACTTACCCTACATAAGATGCTAGATGAAATTAATATATAACAACCACAAATCGCTCAACAATAACATGAAATAGATGCAATGAAACTAGTGAAATGCACATATATGTCTTGGAATATACATGACATGTGAATTCAATGTGATAATAATGATGCATGTAACAATTCCCATTACTATACATGGAAAATTAAATATCCAAATAGAATATGAAATACCATAATTCATGTGAATCAACCCATTGGGAAATTATATCAACTATAATAAGAAAAAAACTTAAGAAAAATTTTTCATTCACAAGAAACATGGTGTTTACCCCAAACATGGGTTATGTACTCGCAAGAATGTCTTATAACTATGTCCCAACATGTTTCTAATATCCAATATATATATTTCACCAATATTAATCCATTTAATGAAAAGAAACACCTTTGATACCACTTTGTGACATATCTTCCCAGATGCCATTAAAAGGTTCCCTAAACCCGGTTGGCCACATGGCCTCAAGTCTGCATCCATATATACCAGAGGTTGCATAATAGAAAAAAGGAATGGGGTTTTTTTGTGGGGAGACTATTTTCTCATGTCATAGTAGATCACAACGGGGATATAATAGATGAATAAATATCTAAAGCAGTGTAATAAATATTGAAGTGGAAGTCTGCTTATTCCATCATCAATAATAATCAACTAATAATATTAACAATATCTCTTACAAAATATTAATGATGTGTTGTCATGTATCTTAAAATGGGGAAAATATATAAATGTAAGTATGAAATCATTACAATACAATCTATAAAAATGAATAAAAGGACAAAAAACTATCCAAGAACCCCAAGATTAGTCTCATTCATCTTCTACAAAGATCTTATACAAAATTAATAACATTAGGTGTCCAAAGTGGCATGCTTCCACTTCTCTAAAACCACTATCATAAAATTTTCTCCACTGCCAATGACATTTGAAATAGGTTATGTGACAAATATTAGTAAGACACTATCCTAACATTTATACAATCCAATCTATGAATATAAACTTAATAGTGTGAAGGTATATCTAAATATAACATTGTAAATAATAAATAAATTTTACTACCTTCAATGTTATATGGTAATGTCTATGAACATGAGAAAATTAAATTAGTTATAATATATTTTAAATAGATAAATCATGTGAATGTGACCATAATATTTAAATAGATCATAATAATAATAAGAAGAATCCATGGTGTAACTAATGCATTTTTGACCTTAGGGATCGAAAAAATTGTAGTAATATCTCATGAAATCTAGAAATAAATGGGTGTGAGTGTAATCTAAGGGGATATCCTAAATAACTCTGTAAAAGAGTCTTACTTAGTCCATGTCCCACATCCATGATAAAAATGGAATAATCATGAATGGGCCCAATGTGGTGAATCCATGGTACTGGGTGTCCAAATATATAAAGCTAAATCCAAGGAGTATAGCCAAGGAATTTTAATATGAAGATAGATGGTGAAGGTGTCCTATATTTTCATGTAGGGTACCCACTAGTAGGTAAGGAAATTATTATATGGTGGGTATCTCTCTTGGTAACTAACTCCTACAATTATAATAATATCCTCTGTGTGCTTAAGGAATTCCATCGAGAATCCAAGGATAGCTCAAGTCTTATAATTCCTATCAAGATAAAAAGTAACTTATACAATATAAACCTTATAGATATAACAAAATTAAATTTATACCATGTAATAGTCATGATATTTAATATTTCATTAGGTTTATTATGTTTCCATTCACCAATGTGATACGGTTAATCAAGGACATGAAACCCTTCATCAACAAATTACATAATCAAATAATTGGATCATTCTATCCCCTTTCAATAATCATGACATGTTGAATGTGGAAATGAAAAAGATTACCAATAAATTATAATTAACAATTATAAGTGATTTTTATAATTATGATTTAAATTTAAAGATTTAATGATTCATTTAATAATGATGGAACACTTACCTTAACAAGGCCAAGTGGAAACGCGCGCAAATGGTGTGAGGTAATATCCAAAATAGTGAAAAAATTAATTACATGGTACAAACCCTAATTGTTTATAAAACATTGAGGTATAAACCTCCAATATCATGAAAAATATGCATAGATATGGCTCAAGAATATTAAAATAATGATTAAAATAATGGATTATGAATTTTAGATGAAATTCCCGATGAAACAGGTATGTGGAAAATGAAATCAATTTATAAAGAATGTGACATTTTAGGATAATCCATAGATCACCTATCTTGTTCCATTAAAACTATCCTCATCTAAAATAATCACATTATTAGGCCAATATTGGAAGAAAATTTAAAAAATTGAACACCTCTAGAAAAATCAGGAATATGAGCCTTCACCAAAAATGGCACTGTTGAGAGGAAATAAAATCGAGAAACACGACTCGGGATTGAAGCACTTAACTGGAGGAATCCAATTAGTAGATAATATCTTAGATCAATGTCTAGATTATGAATCTATAACAATGCCTAAGTGATAGATACTTGAAAGATTCTAATAGGATAAATAAAGAGACCTCCTGTTACTAGAGGAACAAAATAAGGTGGGTAAATTTAATAACAAATTTAAGCAGGAAATGGTCTTTTATCAATAAATTGTTGGGTCTCATGTTTTGGTTACATGGATGGAAAAACCATGCACTAAATATTCTTCATCCATATTCCATGGGCCGGTGTCACATGATTAATGCACATAATTATGGAAACCATGTCAAAATTATGTTTTTACTATGATAAAATTTGATGGCAATTCTCACAGGTATGAGGCCTTGGGTGCATTGTTATAGAAAATTATTCAACCCACGTTTCCCTTTGAAAATCCCTTCATGGTATGGGGAAAACATTTGGGATGAGAAACACTATTTCTACTAACTATGCGGCCCAATTCCATATTTCACATGCTAGGGTTTTTGGATTTGAATAAGGACTAGACAACCAAATATTCTCTATAACATAACAAGGCATTCATACTAGGTAAAAACCAAATAATTATTTTGAAAATTAAAGGATACATAACTAATAGAAAAAGCGGGTTCTTACACTTTGGGCCAACATTACTTTTATAGGACACCAATTTATCATCATTAAACACAAAAACAATTATCAACATATTCCATGAATACTCTATTAATTATATAAATATAAATAAATAATTAATTATTCAATTCAAATAGAATTAATGTGAACTCATAATGTCCAAACCTCGTAGGAAATGATTTTTTCAAAATAACTTCTTTCTTTAATCACAATTGATCATACCCAAAATGAATTTCATTATTAAAAAAATTATTGAGATCCATGAATTTGACAAAATGATTCATAAATTCAAGTTTGATGATACTTTTTTTAATTATGATATCATTCATTTTCCTATAATAAATGCACAGACTCATATATCCATATTTCTTATTTATAAAAAGAACATGGGCTCCCCTAGGTGAAAAATGAGGGAATACACACCACTTATACACAGTCATCACTAGTATTCTTTAAATTTACTAATTTCAAAATGGAAATTCTATATAAACCCATTTATATTGGTCTTATATCAGGGAATAAATCAATATAAAACTCAATTTTTTCCCTTGTGTATGTCCACACAATTCCACAAGAAATACATCAATGTATTGTTGTACAATAATTATATCCTTAATTCAAATATTTACATTTTCATATATAGATTACAACAACTATTATTCTCCAAGAATCTCATTCAAGAGTGTTTTCGGGCGTAGATCTGGAAATAAATCTGAAGATGAAGTCTCTCTTATAGAAATATGCAACACCACCTCTTCATCATGAATCAGAATTTTCTTCTTATTGTAATAATGTTTTCACAATATTATGAAATCCATTCCATAACAAGGAAAACATCCAAATTAACCGTATGAATAATATTGAAGTCAAAAAATAGTGATTGTTTATGTGTCGTCATCAGAGTTTATTGACACATCCTTTTTTGTTCTGAGACGTCAACAAGGAGTCTTTACTGAGAAATATCTTCTTAATATTATATTAAAATGGCTAATTCTCTTAGAAATCATTGAATATACAGTGGAGTTTGTAGATCCAGAATAAAATAAATCATTATATAAATTTGAGGATATGATTAATGTACATGGAACCATTATAGTAGGGACTTAAACTTCAACTATTGTGATTACATAATCATATCCTTTCTCCCTTTTCACCTTTTGGGGGAAATTACCTTATCACATAGAACAATAATTTATATAGTTTCCCATATCATTATAGTTGAATCATTCTACATTGGAAGCTTATTTATTTCCCTTGAAATATTTTTCATGGAATCCTTTCTCACCACATATGTAGAAAACTCCCATTCCCAATAATCATGTTCAACAATGTTTCATTCTAGATTTATTACAAGATGAAAATTCTACTATTATTTTATCCCCTTTTTCTACAATTCCTTTTCCTGAGTATTCAATAACCAATTTATTATCTTTATTTCTTTCAAAGCCATAATATTTTTCATAATTCGTTCTATTTATTGATAGAACATGATATTATGCCCACATATTCTAGAGAGTGATTGTGAGAATGGTTTCCTTTAAAGGACACACTTAAGAATATAATAGAAATGATCAATATTACAATCTGAATTACATATGTATTCCATAACATGCCTTTATAGCCTTATAATGTTGTGTTTGTAATTATATAAATTTTTATCTTAATTTTATCTTAGACTTAAAAATTTTCTCTTCATATCCCCTCATGGATCTAAAGGGAAATATTTTTCTAAGAAGTGTACCTTAAAATAAATTCACTCCATATTTTCAATTTCTTCCCCGTCCTTAGTGTTTTATATCAATGAGCACCATTGATATCTTGTGAGATGATAAATTTCCATGAATATCTTCCCCATTTCATTACATACCATCATGAGAAATATCTTTTCTGAGGAACTTATACATTTCTCAACTAAAAATAGATATTTAGTCTCATTAAATGAATGAGGTTTTTTATGAAAAAATTTATCTAACATTATTACACCATATTTGGGATCAGTAGGCACATTCATGTGGTAAATGTTTCTAAAACCCTATTACCTTCTGTCATTTATTCTTTGACCCTTATTAATGGTTCCCTTTTTAGTTGGGTTCATCGTTGGATTCTCAGAGATAGAGAACCACCGATGGGTAATATTACCTAAATTTCAAGGATGTATGTTTGTATAATTTAATGGAGTTCAATTATTAATGTGTAAATGGATTTATAATTTTCTCGTTAGGATTAGAGAGACTATTTTTTTGGTTCATATGTTTTCTATAAGAAACTAGGTGTATCACTATATTAGAAAAAATTTATTATCAAGAATGGGTTTCATGATGTGAATCTCTCATTGGGATTATGATATAAGCCCTATATTGTGAACGTTTGATTGGTTTGGAATCCCATACTTGAGATGAAAATTTAAATTGGTATTTAATTTAATCCTAGGTGAATCCTTTTTCATCATATATTTATTTCAGAGGATATCAAGTTATGAAAGGGAATCACAATGTGAATTCTTCATGTATAGAGGTTTTAAACTAGATTTATAACAGTATATTTTACCATTCACTACATTGGGTTTATTCTAGAAAACTACATTTATTTTTAGTTATTTTAAGTGGGATCCCTTCTTTCGGATCACTTCACCCAGTGTTTTTCTCATGTGGCAGTTATGTTATATATCATGGGTAAGTGGTCTCTCTTATTCTTCATTTAATTTGGTCACGGTGGACGTGCTGGTTTGGTATGTGTTTAGAATTCACGATCTATTGGTTTTTCTACTTTTACATTGTAGTTTCTTTACATTCCATTTCTTTAAAAATTTTATTCATAGTTTTTTATATCTATTATCAAGGGCGGATTGGTTTCAATTATTATTGTGGTAATTGTATCTATAAATGTTTTTCTAATTCTCTTATTGTTATAGGTTATTGTTAATTCCTTTTGGATGTTCATTGCAATGGAATTTACATGATGAAAAAATGGGTTTTAATAAATGTGGGAATGTATTTTTTAAATGGTTTTGAAAAAATATAGAACATTGGGATCCTTTGGTTCATTGATAAATTCACATTTGTTACCCTAGTGTATGTGGATGCACTGGGAGTTACTTTTTTGTTATCAAAAGACAGTGGTAGGACTTGATATCTATTTGAACAAACATATGACTAGTATATTATTCTTTTATTCCTAGTACATATTCCCATAATCTAGATCCAAATTGAGTGGTTTTTCTTTTGTATGTAGGTTATCTCATAATAATTTTTTATGGATATTTGATCACATTTGTAGTTTTTTTATAATGGACATAATATTATATTTATTGAATATGGTATGAATATTTAGAAGTTATATGAATTTTTTTACATGATTATATTAATGAATATTCTTATAACCTATATTTTGTTTTAGAGAATGATCTTATGCATTATTGATATTAGAACATTTCTAGATTCTTTGGTGATATCATTCTGGGCTCTATAATCCCAAACAAATTTTGGATTTAATTGGTTGTAAACCTTGTTTTATAGGAAGTCTGGAATGGTATGTGAATCATATAATAGTACAATTAATCCTATTGTTATTTAATATTATCGTGGGATGTGATAGTGGTAAATGATGGTCATGTGGAGACCTGTTAAGCTTGTTCTAATTTATTTTTATTGTTTGGAATGTTTTTCTTGGGTTTCATGGATCATGTTGAATATATTTATTTTGAATTATAATCTAGTTGTATGTCATGTTTTGGTAATATTTATTATTGGTTTGTATTATATTTTTGATACCTCAACTCGTGGTGGACCACCTTGTGTGGCTTTTCAAGTGTACTAAGAGTGGTTTATTGCAAGTCAGTATCAATGGGTATGCTCATATTCATGTTTGTTATCAATACCGGAGTTTGGTTTTGTGTATTAGGTAAACTTTATTTAGGAACATTATAATTTAGGTAGTATGTGTTGGAAGGGTCCTGGCCAACTCACTTTCACATCTAAAGTCATGTTACCATTTTTAGGTAGAAAATATTTACGAGGTTTGAGACTTGGTGTTTGTGGTCATTTAAATAAATTGCATGAAAACTTTATTTGAATGAATGTATTCATTTTTATAGTGTCGTATTCAATTAAAAGATTACATAATAGGTTCAAATTATTATCCTTTTAAATAATTGATATTGATACATTATTTTGTTCAAATGATTCTAGAATATTCTCATGACTTGTTGGTTTTCATTATATAATAAATATACAATTCCTCCTAGAAGACCTCTTTCAAATATGTGTGTGGAATACACAAGACAAGATATACAGAGAAATACTCTCGTGGACCCTTTTTTGGTATAATAATCATTCCACACTATTCGAGAATTTGGATTAAGCAAGTGTTATGAACCCGAGATGAGCAGTGGATCACGAATCCAAATTTAAAAACTAGCATCCACCCACATTCTGTGGAGAAAAAGGAACATGGTAATATAAATAATTTATTATGTGGGTTGGTAGAATCATGAAATTTATAGTCTCCAAAGGAATCTATGGTGGGGTTTCCATGTATATTCTTAAAGGACCAGGAATGATATTGTGGGACACTATTATTCAAGATTATTTACATGATGATCTTACCAAGGATTCTTTAAAAACATTATCAACCATCGGTTTTATCTGGAGATATTTTTGGGGAAAATACCTTATAGATTTTTACTGTAGATAATGGAGAGTGTACCTTTATATATTATTCATCCCAATTAATTTTACCGGTGAATATTGTACTAGAGGTAGTCACCAATGATTACTATAAGTCTTGGAGGATTGAGTTAGGGTGGAGGGATGTTATTCAGTCAATGATTATTCTCATCTTCCTTCCAACTATTTTATAGGTAGCTGATAAGTAATATTTTTCAATGGATGAAATTGTTATAAATTCAATTTTTGAGGAGTATTATTTAGTACTGTTGTTATTTAGGGTGTATCTTTTAGGTTGAAAAGGAAGTGAAAATCTTGCCAGTTTTCTTTAAGACCTATTTTAGTGGCTGTATCTAGATAGTAGCATATTTTTTTATCTCATTCATGGTGTATTAGTCATACCATGACTAATTATATAGAGGCTCCCAATACTTATCATAATTGTGGAAAATATTTTTATCTATAATATTTTTGAGATAATATTTTTTAAGGTGATAAGGATTTATCCACATTCACCTAGGGCTCACATGTTCATATTGACGTTTCCAAGGGTAGTGGTTCTTATCCTCGGGTGGATGGATATTTTCTTGTGACTCAGAAATATCTATGATGAGCTAATTCTAGACATATTTGTATAGTAAAGTATTAACTAGAGGAATCTAAATCAGGGCCAAAAATGGTTAGAGGTACGATACTCATTTCCTATTATATGGTTCATACTTTTTTTGATACATGTTCTATATATTCGTCAATAACATAAAATCTAGTGGACTTGTTTGGATCACATTTGGATCTTTTTTATTTCTTGTTAAAAATTTTAATGCCTTATGGAATGATACCTAAACATGGTTTCAAGTGCCCATCATATTGATTGATGATAGTTGGCGAGGAGGTGAAGTGTGACTTCTGAGTGGTTGATCATAACATCTTCAACATGGTTATTATCATGGATTAGGTGATTTGTGATCAATTCTAGATAGTTTGTTATTTCTTTCGAGTTAAAATTTTATCTTTCGATTGGGTCACACATGTTTTTTAGAGTGATTGGGACTCTAGATAAGGAATGATGTGGCCTATTGTTTTTTATGAAGGGGTTATTTCATTCTAATTTTCATAGATTTTTCTGGATCCTATAGACCCTTATTTAGGTTGTTATCTACATATAATAGTGTGTGAATATCCAGTGTTCTTACTCGATTACTTTTCATGTTTACCACTATAGGGAGTGATCAAGTCTACTGTTGATGTGATCCTTAGAACGATGCCCATTTCAATTATATCTTACCATATGGTACGTTGTGAGTTGGTTGAACTGAGAGTCTAGCTTGTAGATCATGGGGTTAAAGGATTTATCCATCCTTTCATATCACAATGGTCGGTGCTGTTATCTTTTCTCGGAAGTCATATAGAAGACTTTGTCTTTGTATTGACTACATGAAGTTAAATCAAGTGACCGTCAAGAACAAATATCTATTTTCCATGATTGATGATCTCATTGATCAAATTAAAGGGGATCAATGGTTTTCAAATATGTACTTGCAGTTAGGGTGCCCCCAATTGAGAGTTATAGAAGAGGATATATGTAATATAATGTTTAGGAGCCAATATTTCATGTGTATTTATGCCATTCAGTGTAAATAACAATCCTATAGTTTTTATGTATTCGATGAACAAGATCTATCAATGGTTCTTGTACCCCTTTGTAATGGTTTTCATGGAATATATTTTGTTTTACATCCAGGCATAGGATGAGCACATAGATAATTTGGATATCATTCATTGAAAATTTAAGAAGCATTCTCTGTATGGTAATCTATCCAAATGTGATTTTTGGATTCAATAAGTAATGTTTTGGGGTCATGTTATATAACATTGGTAAAACATAATGGATCCTATAGTGTTACAAGATGTTATGTTATCGGAGGGGATGTGAAATTAGTTTGAGATTTAAGGCCTCTTGGGGTTGGCTGGATATTATAGTTAGTTTTTTAGGACTTCTCCAAGATCTCATATCCAATTACAGCCACAAATCGTAATGGTGCAGTGTTTTAATGGAATGAAATGTGTCAGATATATTTTGGGGAACTAATAGTAATATTAACTTCTACACCAGTTCTTTTTTCTTATAGAACCAGGTTTGGGTTGAGATGTTTTAGGAGATACTTCTAGTATGGGATTAGAGTCTATCATGATACAGGGGATACATGTGGTATCATGTTGCTCTCTATAGTTACACAATCATGAAAAAAACTTATATACCCATGATATTGTGTTGGTATTGGTTATGCATTCACTCAAACATGGATTCACTAACTATTTGGGGAATGATTTAAGGTATATTTTAATCATAATTTCTTGTGGTACATTTTCACTCAGAGGAGTCTAATCTTATGATAAAGACACAAGGCAAAGTATTTAAAGACTTTAGATTTCGATATTTATTATACTTATAGAAAACAAAATGTGGTTTCTAATGTGCTAAGAAAGAAATTATGAACAGGAGTAGTGAAAGAATCTATAGAATGGTGTTCCATGTTAATTGTGTTTATTGATATGACATTGGGAGTGAAAGAATCCATGGGGATTGTATGTTTTTATATAATGAAGGTTTATTTAGTATTTAATGAGAGGGTTATTTAGGAGCATACATCTGACCCCATGTTCTAGAGGTTTAGTAAAATACTTTATGGTGGGGAGGCCTCAGGTGAGTTGTCTCAGTCACCTAGTAGTGCTTTGTGTTTTCGAAACAGGTTTGTTATTTATTCCATTAGGATGGAATTTATGGATAGTGGAATCCTTTCTTATTTTTCTATACACCCATGTAATACCAAAAAGTATCATTAGATGAGATGTAGATATTGGTGTTTGAGGATAATATTGTCGATTATGAATATTCTGTCGTGGTGTCATACTTTTCATTGGATTAATGTTGAACCCCAAGGACCATCTGGTTTATTTCATCCCTAAACCATTATAATATTGAAATGGGATGATATTTCCATGTAATTATTCATTGGTTTACCATATAATATTATAGTGAAGAATATTATTTGTCTAATCATTAATTGAATCCTAAAATCAGTACATTTCATACCCATCTTGGAGATAATGATTGTGGAACAACATGTGGACTAGTTTTTTTGTAGATTGAGAGACATCATGGGGTTCCCTCTACTATTTTTTCTGACAGGGACATGAGGTTCACATCCATGTTTTGGAAATATTTTTAACAGGTTATGTGTTCTCAATTGAAACCAAGAACAATATATCATTCATTGATCGATGGATAGACAATTAGATATATCCATGTTCTTAAGGATATGGTTTCTCTTCTTTTCTTTATTTTTAGTGGTTTATGGGAAGAAAATGTAACTTTTATTGAGTTTTACTATAAAAATAGTTATTATACATTGATTAAAATGGCTCACATAAAATCATTGTATAGGTAAAAATATAGATCAACTTTTTACTGGGTAGAGTTGGGAGATCATTCCATGTTTGGGATGAGACTTGTTTAGAAGGCAATGGAGTGGGTGTATTCAATCATTAGGAGATTGGTCCTGACACAAAGTCATCAGAGATACTAATCCAACAATTGTCTTAGGCTACTGTATTTTGAGTTCGATGATCACATGCTTCTTAGAGTTTCACCATGATTGGCACATCATCATTTGGATAAATAGGGAAAGTTGGAACTGTGAATTTTAGGCCCCTTTGAGATCATTGTAAGATTGGTAAATATGACATATAGGTTGACCCTTCCACCACATTTCAATTTCATCGATGACGTGTTCTTGTTTTCTAACTAAATAGGTATCAACCAGATACTTACCATATGATTTTATGTGAGAATGTTGATCTTGATCCCCATATCACAATGGTTGAGAGACCAGTTCAGAATATGTATTTCCTAATGAAGGTGTTGTGGAGAAAAAGATTTCATTGGTCTCTATAATGTGTTATAGAAGATTGGACAACCACGAGATGTGGTTGAAGAAATTATTAATGAGGTAGGCGTGGCCTTTAATTTTCACAAGTCTATGATCATGAGGAAGTTGCAGGGCAAGAAAGCAATTATGGTGGGGAGATTATTACACCCTGTTACAATACTTTAGGTATTATTTGAATATTTTTTGTTTACCTTATTTTTGGGTGCATATAGAGATTCTTGAGGGTAGAATGCCTTTATAGGTAAAATGATAAAATATTCAAGGATGTTTGAGTATTAAAATTAATGGAATATGACTATAAATGTGTAAATATATTTAGAAGTTTATGCTTGGGACTACAGAATCTTATGTTTTGGTTCAAAGGTTTTATAGGAAACTTGGTGGAGAACTACCTAATAAACAATTTCATAACATGAATATGTTACATGATGTGAATATGTTATAGGGTATATTTTTTGAATCATGTTAAGTGTTTGAAATGTTTTCACGCTATAAATTGTTTACACGACATAAAAATACTCATCCTGATTTAATTTAGTTTGAGGTGGTGCCTTTTTTATCAAATATTTAATTCATGTAATTTCACAATATAAACAGGATTCATGATGTGAATTCCTCACATATTGTGGTATTAAACAAGATTCACACCTGAATATTTTACCATTAAGTGTGATGGTTTCCCTCCCAAAACCTACAAAAAATTTGGGTGAATTTAGGTGGTCTCCCTCCTTCAAGATAACTTCACATTGTGTTTGAATCATGTGGATGTTGCATCACATATCTCAGGTAAGCTATATTTCAACTTATTTGCTTACATTGGTCATGGTAGAAGTGTTAGTATCTTAATGTTTTAGATTCATCATATATTGGTGTTTTCTTTTGATCTTTTGTAGTTTCTTGTTGTTCCTTTTCTATTGAAGGTTGATTTGTGTTTTTTCGATCTCTATAGATGAGGAATGATAGGTTTCAATTGTTATTGAGGTAGGTGGATCTATGGAGGTGTTTATAATTATTGAATTTATATATTTACATATTGATCCCTTTGTGATTTATATTGAAATAGGATTTCATTGATGAAAAAAGTGATTTCATTAAATGTGGGCATGGATTTAAGAAATGGTTTGGAAACAATTAGCACATTTGGATACATGGGTGCATCACGAAATAGACCTAGGTTACCCTAGTGTGTTGGTAACCACTATGAATTTCATTGGTGATATCAAAATCTATTAAAGGAATAAATATTGGTTGTAAAAAATATTTTCCTAGTTATCGAATATTTTATATCTAGTACGTATTCGCATAGACTAGATCCCAAATGGCATGTGTTGTCTTTTATACATGTTTCATCACATGATGGTTTATTTCATGGATATTTGGTAACATGATTTATTTAATTTTTATTCATTTATACATAAAATATTTTGGTATTTGGTGACTATGGTATGAATTTATAAAAAATATTGTACTGTTTAAAAAATATTTTAGTAATGAAAATTCATTATATACTGGATTTTGTTTTAAATATAGTACTTGTGTATTCTTAATATGTGATATTTTATATATTCTATCAAGATATCATATTGGGATCTATGATAACACCCTACTTATTCTTTTGGGTGGTGGTATACCACATTCTATATGACACATGGAATTGAAATGGAATAATGTAGTATTCCATGGAATCCTTCCTTCTATGACCTATGAAGGGGATGTGATTGATGTCAAAAATGGTCAGATGGATACTTGTTTAGTTTATTATGTTTTTCATTCAAATTTTTCTAGTGTGGATTGGGTAGTTTTGATATTGTTTTATCTCTTTCTTTTACATTGTAGTATGGTTGTATGTACTATTTTTTTTATATTAAATACATTTTTATGTTATCTTTGTTATAAATCAGTATATGGAAGTCCACCTTGGGAGACTTATCTATTTGACCTAGTTTAGTTTGTTACATGGTTATTTTTTATAACTATGTTATCAACCCAAATATAATTATAATTTTAGAATTTACATCCATATATCTAGATCCAACTTCATTATCTTTCCATGGATGGAAATATATGCATGGATTACGTACATTGATACATTTAACTTCTTCACATAGTTTCTATTTCTATATAATAGAATACATTTGATTATATCATAAAATTTTGGATCTTATTGTACAACCCAAAAACTGGTGAACCATTTAACCTATATTAAAAAATTCATTCATAACTAATCTCATTATCATAAACATGGTTTTAAAACAATAATTGTATTTCTAAATACGTACTTTTAGATTGTAATTAAAATATGTATTTACCGATGAATATCTTCTAGGAGTGTCAAACTAAGTGTTCAACAAGACAGAAATTTATGGGCATGATGATGATTGAGTAAATGCTCAAAAATCCTTTTTCGGAGTTCTTACCCCTTGGTAAAACTATGATAGAGATATATCCACTTATAGTATCAAAAAATGGATGTACTTCTAGGAAGTACACATAATATATACCTTAAAAAACTGAATGATGGTGTCATATACATAGAAATATATTCAAAGTCAGTGATAATGTTATGTTATCAAATCTTGGTTTTCGAAAATATAGTTCCAAAGGATTCTACTAAGAAAGATCTTATTCCAAATATTAATACCCTGAACCTAGTAACCCCAAGTAGGTGGTTATATTATGACATTTTTTTCTAGATACAAGTGATCGCATCCCAAGGGACAAAATAGTTTATAGTATTAGAAAACTAAAAACATAATTAAAATTCACATTATATATGAACGTTTAAAATAAAACAATGTAATATAATTTAAAACACTTATTTTCCCTTTATCATAACCCTAAATGTAAATCATAATATATTTCCTAATAATGTGTAATGGAAACATATGAAAGGGGTTATTTCAGATGACCAATAATGATCTGTATATAAAAAAACTATCATGAATTAATAATTCATAATTAATATGAAAATGTAAATAAATAAAATATAATTCCATGTTATCAATAACATAATCATGAATAATAATATGTAATGAATAAAGAATGAACCAATAATGACATATATACAATCACATGTCTATGATAAATGTCCATGGATATTATAGCTAGTGATGTAATCCCATGGTAATCAATAAATAATCTCACAATGGTGGAATTAATAATTATTAACATCATCAACAGACCATCCATGACTCATGCGAGGACATCATACATAAATGTGTAAGTACTCATCCAAATACCCATGTTAGATTGTCTCATGAGACCTACCGATTCATTTAGAGGCTATAGCAGACCCCACCCATTACTTAAGAAGTCCAATTCATTCCTCATATGAATTATAGAAACATAGAAAACATAAATTTTTTTACTGAAAATCTATAAAAAAATGTTAAGGATTTTCTCTATCAATAAAACCAATAATAAACCATAGATTTTAATATGTCGAACAATATCAAAATAGTGCCTCCCATTTCAAACTAATCAGAACCCATTCAAATAAATAATAAGGATGGAACCATTTCGATTCATCCACAATAGAAAATAAGTAACTTAAGGTATTTTTTTATTGATGTATATAAATACTTTAAAATTTTTATTAAAACAATTCTTGAGAATAATACCCCTTCACGTTTAGAATTACTTTTAAAATCTATTTTCATTGAATATTAGCGTAGTACCCCAAAATTTTCTAACATAGATATTATATCATTTTAAATGAATATTCATTAAATTATACAAACATAGACCTTATGATCATTAATTTACAATTACTTTGAAAACATGGCATAGAATCCTCATATTTCAGAACCTTAACATGTATACGATAGATCTTAAATTCTATTCACTACATAAATGATGGTAGTTCCAAACATATATGTCATAATGTAATCAAAGTACCATATCCATGATAACATATCAATGGCGTAAGACATAGATTTGTGGCATACACATAATAAAATAATATCATATACATATTACCCAATATATTAGAGTAAGATACTAGTCTTACCCATTATTGGATATAACATAGCCACCATCCTTGGTTATAACGTATCCACTGTCACATAATGAAAACCATACATATGTGTTCCAAAATATCATAAAACATTAATCATATCAGAATACATGAAATAAAATGGGATTAATAAAACATTAATCATATCAAAGCCAATGTAAGGAAATAGGTTTCATAAATATTTCATCAGAGAATAACCTGTGGAAAAGAAATGGGTTTCACAATCATTTCATTATTTCATTATATCAGAACCCATGTTAAATATAGAGGGTTTAATCATCAAATTATCATGGTATGGCCCTTAAAATAGTAATAGGTTTAATAAAAATAATTTCATCTTAAATATAAACCATTACTTTAAATAATAATACTAGTTTCCTTAATCTTATCCCTTGTAAATGATAAGTTACATCAAAGGATTTCATGTTAATATAGAACATTTTTTTGAAATATTACTTCAAACATTTCTTCAGGAAAATCACTTTTCCACGTTAAAATACATCCTTTAAATCCTAAAAAAATTTAAAAAAACTTTTCATTGAAAGTAACATTGGAAACATATTATAATATAATTAAAAATAAGAGTTTTCATTGAGATAGAATATATTGTTCGTGATGATAGAAAATACAGTTCATGTCTCCCACTTTACGATAATGATTCTATTCACATTTTTAGGAAAATCCAAACATGCATTGTTTGGAAAAAAATGAAGGTTCATATAATTTTTTTTTCTAAAAAGTGAAAATTGTTAAAAATTTATTTAATAAATAATTTCTACAATTTAAAAAACATTTTTGAATTCATTATTAGAAAACTTATATTTTTCCTAGTAGAATGGTTTTCTACCGAGTAGAGAAATAAAGATGATTTTTTATGTACATTCCTCAATACTCTTGATTATATAAAGAGAGTAGAATGAATTGAAAACTTGTATTATAAATAAATAAACATATTAGAATATAATTCAGGAGTTTAATGAGACATATATCATAATATTTGATTATCAAAAAAATAAATATAAACAATCTCGATAAACAATGAGATTGTATCATAAAAACTGAAATCTTTGGTAACATTGAATTTTAATTCCCTTAAAGGATTTAAATTAAATGTAACGTAATATATCATGAGAATAACTAATTTAATTATAATACATGATAAAGGTTATTTATATAAACTTCATTAAATTAAATAATTGAACATGAAAACATATTTCCCAATCAAGACAAATTGAGAAAAAAAAAGTCACATAATCCATTGGCAACATTGGAATAGTTAACCCCATGAATGATAGAATCTAAAGTATATGAGTAAATACATATTAATTTAAGGGGAATAATCATAAAATGAATTCTTGTACTGTGTATACATCACATAAATGAAACATGTGGTGGGTATGACATGAGTCTCACAGAAAATAAAACTAAGTTCAAAATACATAACTTTATGTTCCAAATTACATAAATAATGTTAAAAAATCCTGAATAATAAATATATTATTATTATAAATCTATTAAATAACCAAAATAATCTTTATAATATCATACATGAAATACTTATGTCCTTTTATTGCCAATTCGTCAATAATACTTTGTTAAAATCATGTTTTGGGTCATAATATTGTTTATCATGTACGTTTTCATTTTCCATTTTTTCCCTCTTATGTTGATCATGGTTACATAATATTACAAAAAATTAACATGATATAAATATAATATATATTAAATATATATTTATTTATATTAATCCATAAAATTTAGGGATATAAAATTAAATACACTATTTATGGAGATGGTTGGTCATACATACGCATGAACGTTGTTTACATTTTCTCGACAGATGAAATGTAGGAAAGTTAAATAGTATATAAACATAAAAGAATCATTTTTATTTCATATATAACATATATTCTTTATTTTACCATAAATATCTTCCATGTAATTCATTATTGAGAAATGAATAACTTCTCTTCATGAGGCGGGTGTCTTCTATACACCCAAAAAAAGTTATCATTTTTATATATTATATAAAAACATTAAATGAATCTCTATATCTAGTAGTGAGAGTTGGTGATGGAAAATTAATAACATCGGTTCAAGAGGCGGTCATCTGCTATACACATGAAAATTGGTTTCGTATTCTATTTGATGAAAGTGGAGATGGTTTAGGTTGATTACATTAATATAAAATTATATTTGTATATGAAATATAAAGAGTTTATCATATAAAATTTTTTTTAATAAGAATTTAATCTTTCAGGATGAAGAAATAAAACCAAAATACGCATTGAAGATAGTTACTTATTCTTTTGGTAACCTTTTTAGGCTTGAAGAAAAATCATTAACAGGTTGCATTTATGAAATAAATAATTCTTATAGTATTCTATTAGGTAGTTAAGGAAGTTATTTTGTCTTTTATTGGCTGAATTTTTTTTAATTGTGAATATGAGATGAGAATGGGTGGCCTTTTTCAAGTGTGATGAATGGAAAACTTGTAATATTTAGAATGAAAAATGTGTCCCTATTTTTATCAAATTACAAAATTATATATAATAAACCATTATGGGGACTTATATATAATAATGTTTAAATATGTCCATAAAATGGTGTTTTTATATTTTTTTGGTCATTTATAACCCAAATCATTTTTTAGCCCTTAATAAACCAATTTTTATGTCAAAAAATTAATTACTTTTTACAGGTTTTACTATTCATTATCGTAAAAAAATTATTTGAACTAATTTTAAATTAATAATTAGGATAATTAAAAATATGGAAACCATTTTTTGAAATTCCATATATATAAGTGGAATAATTTATTTTAAAAAACCCCTATATTTGAAAAATGAGCGGTTTTGAAAAGATAAATGTTTGAATAGATTAAAATGTTTATATATATATAATCAAATGAAAATTTATTTCAATGAAATAAATTTTCTTAAAAGATATACAATTCAACTAATTTTCACTTTTAAACCAAATTAAAATAATTTTTACATTTTTAAATCATTGAAATAATTGAAAATTCTAAATAAAAACCAGTATTTTATTTATACATCCAAAAAATTCAATCTTCAGAAAATTATAAAAAAATCACTCAATGATTATTTTTACATGGTAATATAAAAAATGAAATTTATTTTTTAAAATGAATTTATAAATGTGGAAAAAAATAATTTAAAAATAAATTTTCAAAAGGAAACAAAATTTTTTTTAGAAAAATATAGTTTTAGTGAAAAATAATATTAATTATTATATCATGTTTAGAAAACACAAAATATAAATGTTAAAATTTTGATTGAATTTATAATATATACATCTCAATAAAATCATCCACAAATTTATTTTTTTATTTATTAAGGTGAAATACATTTTTTTATATTAAAATATTCTTTCAGAAACAGATTACTTTTATTTTGAAATATTTTTTAATTTCATTTATAATTAATTGATCTCCAGAAAATTAATTTTATATACATGTCTATACTATATAATATATTATTAAATAATTAAAGTTTAATTGTAATCAACATTTTGTTTGAACTCATTTTTATGTGTATCATAATATAAAATTAGTGTTGTATGTCACACATGCTAAACTCAGTCTAGTGTGTAACAAAATATAAACTCAGGGATGAGTATAAAAAAAGATGAAATATGTGTTGTGTTTAACTCAGGATAATCATTGGGTTTTACATAATTGAAAATACAGAAAAGTTTAAATTTATTTGAAAAAATAAGATTTCACAAAATCTCAAGGAGTTAAGTTCTACCACCCATAAATATATTGCATCCTCATAATATTAATTTATGCACTGTAAACAAGGGTGCCAGTTTTGGAAATATCTTTGTGGGGAACCCACATCCTTACAAGGGTTAAAAAATATTCCTCATTAAAAGAGAGAAAGGTATGTTTTAAGGTTCTTTGGAATAAAAAGTACTAAGTTTCAAAATATGATAACATTAATGTGATGTGATAATTTTGACTTGGAATAAAAGAATAATGTCAAAATAATTATGGAGAGTGATGGAGATCTTTTATAAAGAGGAAATTAATGATCGTGTGAAATTAAACAAACCAGAAACCATAAACAAAAAATTTGTGAGAAGTTTCATTGATATCATTAAAAATGATGGTAATATGATGAAATTTATTTCAATATTATTTTCCTAAAGTTGGGGAATTTTCATGAGAATTCATACTTACTTCATTCCAACCCATTTCTTAAGCACAATCTCATCCTTTGGTTATTCAGTGATTAATTTTTTTAGTTTATATCTTTCCCCAGGATATGAATCATAAATATCTGAATCTCTAATAGATGATAAGATCTATGAAATAATATTAATTTATTATTTAAATCTCTAGCTATTATAAAAAAATATGGTTAGCAGAATTTATTCCTAAATTGTCATATGTAGAAACAATACATTAATCTCTAAAACCTCATATAATGTTCACCTTAAAAACGTCCATAAATGGTAGCATTATGATAATTCAAAAATTCAAAATTTAAAAATTACTTCACTAAATTTCCCTCCAATTAATTTAACATTAGTCTGAAAAACAATATGAAGTATATCATAATGTCATAGACCAAATATGTGAATACACTGATCATATATATTTATGAAACATGGTAATATCTTGGATTACCATAAATACATAAACAATCTATACCTTTTTCAAAAATTAAATCTCTTATCATTCCTTAAATAAAATCACATCATATTAAATATATTCTATAAATACAATAAATGTTGTAAACTCTATAAATGATAAAATAAAACAATTTGGCACGAAATCATTCACATTATCAAAGGTTACCAATACTATAAAATTAAATTTACCCATATAAATCATATATTTCTCCAAAATGAAAACCATTTCCTCTCAATAAAAAATATATTAAGAGTTATCATACCTTAATAAAACTATAACCCTTCCATTAAAAAAAATTTCTAGGGCATTTGTAAAATTTAATATATTGTTTCCAATACTTAATGGAAAACTAATGTGGAAACATCTATTGATGTTTCAAGATTCTAATAACCAAAATAAGATTGATTAAAATATTATTCATTGAATTCAAATACGTAAACACATCAATAATTCCATTTTATTTATACACTATTAATTTGGCTTAATAATCTTATTCGTTAATATTTATTTCCTTTTAAATTTCATTTTTAGTATCTTCATTATCAACAAAAGAACCATTACTCATACAATCTTGGTAACTATCTTCCTAAGATTTAACTTTAGGACATAAATTTGAATAATTATCAAGCATTACACATTTGAAACATTCAACTATTGATGATATCATAAGGAGACCATTATTTTCATCCACTGTATTAAATCAAATTTTCATTTTCCCTGTATAATTACATTCATTTTGTCCTTATTTTACACACTCAATATATATTCCCATTACTCTGAGACATTCACATAGGCTCTTATTCTCACATTCTCAACATATAAAAAATATAACCTTCTTTTTTCCATGTTCTTTACAACCCTATATCTCATCGAACTATATCCTTATATTATTTAGTGATTCTGAGAGCGAGTTATCGTGATTTTTTAGATATATATCATTATAGATGATTAGTAATAATAAAAATAACTTTCACTATTGTAATTATACTATTTTGTTTCTCATAAAGACAACAATTATCATATTTAATGTTAATACATTTTTTTCTAGTTCCTGTCGTTGACCAAAACCAAAAAAGAATAGTGTGAGTAACAATATTTCTAGGGTTAAACTACATAATAAAAAAACAAAGGATTTCAAAATCAAGGAACCATATTTTCAATATATGACACATTAGGATTAACATAGGTCATTCATGGTAATTATTTAAACACATCAGGATGGTTTGTAAAGAGTTTGTGAATTTCCAAAGCATATCCCTCATGATTTTCGAACTATGTGTGGAATAAGGGTCATTTTCATTCACCAAGTGATGATCGATTCTAACTCAACACACAACTTGTATATTTATTACTCCTGGGTAGATCTGTTCTTGTCCGACATTAAATTTTAATATCCAAATAGGCATGTAATTTCATAGAAGCCACTCACTCTATCCTTTACGCCAATTCCTAGACATTTTCCTATACTTTGACTCATCTATAGACTTATCGTTAGGTGTACCCCTATATATATACATAAAAAATGTCCCTTGTTATGTCACTAAAGTTTTCTCATAATAGTTTATAAAGGTTATCTAAACCTATTATCTAATATCATTTTTAGCTACTCAAACATCTCATACATCTATATTACATATTTTTAGATTAATAATCATTAAATTACATGAACACATGTTTGAGGACCATAATGGTAAATTGACTCTTGAAATATAGAAAAAACAACATTCTTATTTCAGGTAATATATTCAACATATCCTATAAATATGATCCCATATATTACTCTTATTATAAATATCCTACATAAATCCTTTCTCTATGATCTACGAAAATAAAACACGAGAAAGGGTAATATCATATTATTAGTAAGGGTAAATAAGATAGATGTTAATATATCATGAGTTAATGGTAGGAGAACAAGCTAAAAATATTTAAAAACCACACCCTATATAAAATATATTATCTTCTTCAGTCATTGAATAATTCATGGTAGTTCATCAGACATTAATCATAGAATATTCAAAGAAGATGATCCACAAGTACATAAAATTTTACTAATAAAAATATTTGTGGAATAAACAAAAAAATATAACATCATTATATTTGTTAGTAATTGATCATTTACCAAAATATCATAGTGGAATCAGTTCACTCCCAAATACATCATAGTAGTATAGCTTTATTTCCCATATTATCATAGTGGAAAGAGTCCCTTGCTGATCTGGTTTCACTCACCATTCCAATATTATTTATATAATGAGATATAAATCATTACCCAAAACATTAAAGGGAGTTGTAAGTCCAACTAATATTTTTTTATAATATAAACATCATCATTGTTTTTGAGGAAACCACCATCATGTAATGAAAACCATACATAAGTGTTCATAACGATCCTATACAATAAAACATATTTTAACCCATAAAAATAAATGGGCTTCATAAAACATTCATAATATCATTACATAAGAAAAAAATAGATTCATAAATTTTTTTACCGAACATAACCTATAGAAAAGAAACTAATTTCATTATCATTTCATTATTTCATCATATTATTACTCATGAAAAGAGAAGCCGGTTTCATATGCATTTTATCACTATATAACCCATGGAAGAGAAACGAGTTTCATAAGAATCATATAATCAAAAAAATAACCCATTAAGAGAAAATATTATAATTGTTTCTTTGGATCATATACCCAATAATTCAATTGTAAAATCAAATTATGTCATCTAATTTATATATTTTTTTGAAATATTACACAGTACATTTCTTTAGAAAAATATCCCTTCTACTGTAAATGTAATGACCCGGAAATTTTAGGGGAATTTTTTTCTTAATTTCTTTGGAATTTTGCGAGTGTGCAGTTTCAGACGGCACATGAATCCTAGGCCCGGTGTTCCCGGAATCAATTTCCAAAGTTTAGCTCAGGTACGTTCAGTGAACGAACCAGTGGGTTTATTTATCTTTTGAATTGGTGCTCAGAATTGAAATCTGAGGGCGCCGATGAAATCGCAGCAACCGTATTTGCTAAAGACGACCACTACCGGAGGTGTGTTTGTCCAGGAGGAGTTTTTTAAAATTGTGGATTAAATGTAACGTGAAATAAATTTGTGTTACAATTTTATTTCCTTGTTCTAAGTGGTTTAATCTTCTGTGTGGGAGTTGTGGTGGGACCCACTGGTTTCTAAACTCAAGCTCATTTAATTAAATGGATTAGTTTTTGAATTTTGAGTTTTTTAAAATGCATGAACAACATAATAAAATAAAGGGGAGGCCTTATTTTATTAGGTTGGCTAATTTTGTGAGGATATTGGGTGAGGGAGAGCTCTTGTCCCTTACAAGAACTTCATCTTCTTTAGCAAAGAACGTCCCCACTTCAATGAAGAACGCATTTTCTCCGAGGGAGAGCATCGACTCGGCGACTCGGTTTCTTCCATCATCATCTTCTTCCACGACCAAGGAAGAGGCACCAACGTGGAAACTCTCCATCGAAATCACCATACAATATTGTCTCCACGACAAAGGAATGGAGACACCACTTTTTCCTTGGACGTTCTTCGTCGACGTATACGGAGCTTCACCCCGTGATGTCATTTCCCACGACGATCATCGTTCGACAACTTGTGTCGAGGTAGGGGTTAATTTTACATTCATAATTATTTTAACGTTCTTCGTTAAATAATTTGGCTGCTTGTTATCGACATAACGGGAGGAGATCGGACAGCACAAACATGGCCGATCCTCCTCACCTTAAATTTGGTGATCCTTGTTGAAATTACGGCGACGGCGGCGCGGTGTCGTAGCACTGCGCGAGAAAGAAAAGGGACCACGACCGGAGTGGGCCAAGGTGGAGGGGCGTGGCGCCGTCGCGCCGCGCCGGTGAGGCCGAATGAGGCCGCAACTAAGAGATGGCCGTGGCGGAGGGGTGCAGCGCCGTCACGTCGTGCCAGAGCACCAAGGGGCTGTGGCCAGGGTGGGCCGCGGTGGAGGGGCGCGGCGTCGTCGCACCACGCCAGTCAGATGGGAGCCGCACCCTTTGGCCGCGGTGGTTCAGCAGAAGGCGGCCAGGCTCGGCCGGCCGCCGGCGTCACCTGGAGGCAGGACCCCCTCGGGTCACGCGGTTACACAAGGACGGTCTTAATGGCCAGCTGTTCCATAAAATCCAGGGGTTGAAACCCCCTAGCCAACGCACGGGGTGGCGCCCCCCATTGCACCCCGCTCGGCCAGCGCCGAGCCGCCCAGCTCGTCCAGCGCCAAGCCGCCCGCACTGGGATGGACCGCCCACGCCGGGCCGGACCGCCAACACCAGGATGGACCACCCACGCCAGGCCAGACCGCCCGCGCCAGGTCGGACCGCCTGCGCTGGGCCGGACCGCCCGCGCTGGGCCGGAACGCCCGCGCCTGGCCGGGCCACGAGTACCGGGCCGGGCCTGTAGAGTCGGGCCGTGCAGGCAGGGTCGGGCCACGCAGGTCGGGCCGTGCCGTTCCCAACTGGGCCGGACCTTGTCTCGGGTCGGGTCGACTTCGTTCAGGCTGAGCAAGGTGGTATCGGGCCCGGTCGGACCAGGCCCGAACCCCATACTTCCAGACAGATCTGTTTAAACACCCATAACATGCGCTACGGACCTACGATTGACATACCGACTATTGAGTTGGGATCCTTGGATCGAGAAGGTCGTTTTAGTATATTACACTATATGTTTCGGTAAAGTTTGGGTATGTCCGGGTTGTTTCGAACCCGAAACCAACTGGGCCCTCAGAGCGGAAACGGTTATAACATGAGTTACAGACGTCCGATTGAAGAGCCGTCGATTTTTTTAGATTCCTTTTTGTAAGAAGACTCTTTTGGTATACTTCACCTGAGGTTTGGATGTAGTTGGAGTATGGCTGGGTTGGATTGTACCCGAAATCCAACCGGGCCCCTGGAACGGAAAAGATGATAACTTTCAAACCGAACGACCGTTTGAGAACCATCAGTGGCGTTGGTAATCACATTGAGAAATGGTCCCCATGAGTATACCCTATGAGAGTTCAGGGTACAGTTGAGATACGGCTGGGTTGGTTCATACATGAAACCAATCGGGCCCCCGGGACAAAAAGGCTAGTAACTCACAGACCGGGCATCTGATTGACGTGCCGTCTATTGCGTTGAGACCCCTATGATGAGGCAGTCCTTTGAGATACTTATTCATGGGAATTTGTGATACTTGGAGTATTGAAAAGTAGCTCATGGAGCAGACCCTCCTAGAGATGAGCATACAGAGTACGGAGACCCTGTAGCTTATTGAGACCTGATGATTGCTTGTCTGATTCGAGTCGGAGTGACATGTATAGTCTAGTGGGGAGAACTATTGTGTTTGGGTGGCAGACCCACGGTGGGGAGCACTACTGTGTTTGGGTGGCATAACTACGGTACTTGACAGAATGAGTACCCTTGCAGGCTATTAGGGGGGGGGGTGCACAACTGTGTTTTGGTGGAAGACCCCGGCGGGGAGCACTACTTTGTTTGGGTGGCTAACCCGTGGTACTCGACAGGACGAGTACCTCAGCAGTCTATGTTTAGTGAGAAGCACCTTGGAGTCGTTTCAGGACCAGTGTACTCGACAGAGTAGGATCTCTTCAGCAGTTGCGGTTTCGATAATGAAAATCCTGGATTAAGCTGAGTCAATGACCTTTGTGATTTCCTCATGATGGATATGGGTTAATTGATAAATTAGGTATACGTATTGGCATATTACAAAGTAGTGTTTATCCATTTATTTCATATCTGTGTGATATCTCTTGATTGAGATGAATTACTTGATAATTTAGGTATATGTATGGGATTATACCTAAGTAAGGGTAATCTATTTAGATCATGCTTTGTGGTTATCCTGTTGTATTTAGTGAGTCCATGAGGGTCTCGGGGTCCCTTCTGAGTATCGTTATACTCACACCTGCACAGGCAATTACTGCACCTCGTTGTGTTGGATGCAGACGACGGACAGCGTAGACGAAGGCCGAGTGTTCGAGGACTGGACGGTACCCAGAGGTAGACCTCACGACGAGTCAGTATCCGGAGGTGGACCTCACGACAAGTCAGTATCCGGAGGTGGACGTCACGACGAGTCAATACTCGGAGGAGGTTGACGGGAGAGAGTGTTTAGGAGGCTATCTGTACTTACCCTTCAGGTAGGATCTGTGGTGGATGATCCAGGAGCTGTGCTATCTGCACCTACTATTTAGGTAGGATTCAAGTTGGATGACCCAGGAGCTACTTCTATTCTTCCAGAAGCATGTATTTTCTGTTGTACGTTCCTTCATTTGTATCTGTACTTTTCAGTTGGGGTTGTATTCTGGCCCATTTACTTTTCAGCACTTTCTTTTGTACTTAGTGTTTGCTTCCTCTTGTATTCTATTGTGTTGTTTACTTTTATAAAGGCAATGCCTTCCCTTTTTATTGGTATTTACACCTTTGGAGCTAGATGCCATCCCCTGGCCTATGGAAGGTGGGCTTGGGGTAGTCACAAAATGGGTCCCGAGGACGGGTCATGAAAAATTGGTATCAGAGGAACCGGTTCTACCGCAAAACATAGGACTCTGATATTTCTTTTTTGTGAAGCAATAGTGTTATAGGTACTATGTGTGGTATTCAGTTCAGGGAGTCCACTGTTGGTGCGGGCAACCGAAGTATCCATACACCAGGACCTTGACTACTGGTTTCCAACTCAGTGCACGAAAACATTGATTGCGTGTGTGTTTTCAAAAGTTTATTTAAAATTAGCTAAAACCCAATCATATCACCAGGTATAATCATTTGACAGTCTCATGAATATTTCTTTTAGGATGACTTCACCTAGTCAGATAGCGTGGCCATTGAGTGGGGAGTGCGATGATAGCCCAATGACCAGTGAGGCCTCAGTACATGGCCCTCCACCAGTTGAGAAACTAGCAGAGAGTGCACGCCGCTTGAGCGCGATGCCCGAGTTAAAGTGTCAGAGGCCTCTGAGGTTTCGAGGCGAGTTATATTTTCAGACGGCTGGACACTGGCTAGAGTTTGTAGCACGAGCATTCCACACAGCTGGGACACCCACAGACTTGATGGTGTACCTAGCTGTTATCCTCTTATAGAGAGCAGCTGAGAGGTGGTGGAGCCACATGATCCAGTTTTGCAATGAGATGACCTTCACCTGGGAAGACATCGAGACCTTATTCATGGTGGAGTTTATACCAGTGACAGTACACACTGAGCGTGCTCAGGAGCATCTGCCTTTGCTGTAGGATTTTCCATCAATAGAAGAGTCATCTTTAGGTAGTAGAATGATGATGTAGAGGTCCAAGAGGACCAGACCAGCAGGTGGGTGACCTCGGGTTATAGGATCGGTAGTGCGGGGCACACAGGGTGGAGTAAGTGCCAGACATTCCAGAATTGAAGAGTGTTTCTCCAGTGGCAGGAAGGGTCACATGGCACGTGACTGTCCGACTCCCCGCACAGTTGATCCACAGGAATTGGAGGAGCCACCGAGACAGAAGCAGCGGCGGGTGCTTGAGCAACAGCCGAGTGGTGGACAAGGCAGTGGAGCTCCAGAAGTAGGTGGACAGGAGCGGAACTAGTGGATTCCTTTTGTTCATGGTACTTCTAGTTCCACATTCTTTTTGTATTTGTGTCTTTGTACTATCAGCCGAAATAATAAAAGACACCTATATTTGTGATGTTTACTTTCTTGTCCTTTTGTTTGGTTGATACTGAGAGGTCCTATTTAAAACTATTGACTTCACCCTCACTTTCGAGATTTCTACTGGAGAAGAACCAGTGACACCACACTGATGCCGAATGTGTAACTCGACCCTTGGAGGCGAGAGTGACAGTTGGATCTCTTGGTAGTAATGTCGAGGCCTTACAATGTCTTCCATGGCATGAATGCATCAATCAAGTCAGGATTGACTGTATTAGGCAATGTGCATGGTTCATCCAGTGGATGAGACCAAGATTCACCATTCAAAAAAGGAGAGATCTTAGTAGCTCTTACAGATTGTAGGCGAAGAAGGGTGGTAATTGAATGACTTACCACGTCGGCAAACTTCCTACCGACCCGAGGTGGTACGAGTTACGATAGAGAAGGTGAATATCATCCAGGAGCAGATGAAGACAACACAATGCAGTAAGAAATAGGCAACTGGTGCAAGTCTTAGAGACTCAGGTGTGTAAAATGATTCAAGAAGAAGAAGTGTTAAGGACAGATGAGTCTGCAGAGTAGTAGACTTGGAGGTAGAGTTAGGAGAGTAGCATGAGGTGGTGTACATTTCAACATGTTACAACCAACCGCCATTGTTATCCCCTCCATGTTCAGGGAGCTGTAGGGCAGGGAAAAAGAGTAACTGCTTGCGGTCAAGGAGTGTGACACAATGGATCTATGAATGATTCAAGGGACAGTCTGTGTCTACCTCTAGTTGCCATTACAAAAGAAGTTGATACGAATCATTCCTTTCTTCCACGAATCTTGTCACAGACCTAGAGTTTCTGGTAATCCGTTGACTTGACCTTCACTTCTGGAGATAACTTTGGGATGAGACTCGATAATCACACTTACACTGATAGTGTGATCTGACCCTCAAGTTGAGAGTTTCGGTTGGAATATCTTGGTGGCAGCATCGAGGCCTTACAACGTTGGTCTGGGTATGGATTGGATTCACAGTTCATACCAAGATTGACTGTATTAGGAAAAAAGGATGTGGATTATCCACAACGCTGGGATGGGTTTTCCTAGGGCGGCGAAAAGGAAACCCCAGGCAACACAGGATAAAATCATGCACAAGAGGGTGCGGTTGATCAATCTTGAATCGGCCAACCTTACCCTCATAGCATCATGAGTTTTGAGTTTCAGTTCTAATAAGGATATGGAGGCCTCTAGATATCGAGGATGGAGACCACATCCTTATACAGGACTCAACTCGACAGGGTCTACAGAGATGTGGCCAAGGCGGCAAGTAATCTCTGAGGTTCAACGGACCTTCCAGGTCCCCAGTAGAGTAGGCAAGGTGGCTTTCCTCCTAGCCTTTCCACCTCAGATGCATCGGGTGCACAACGTCATCCACGTATCTCAGCTGAGGAGATGTGTGCCCGACCTATGCATCATCTTTGATGACGGAGAGCTGCACATCGATGACAGGGTGACTTCACAGGGTTCTAGTTGAGGTTGAGGATCGACATGAGCAGGTCCTACGGGTATGGTCGATTTCTCTAGTGCGCTTTCGTTGGCGGCACGGGAACCTACTAAGATCACATGGGAGCATGAGGCTCAGATGCATGCTCAATATCTCCATTAGTTTCCCTAGTTTTGTGTTGTAGCTTTACGAGGAAGTAAGTACCTAAGGTGGGAGTAATGTAAAGACCCCTAAATTTCAAGGAAATATTTTTCTTAATTTTTTTGGAATTTTTCAAGTTCACGGTTTCAGACGGAACTTGATTCTGAGGCCCAGTGTGCCCGGAATCAATTTCCGAAGTTTTTCTTGGGTATGTTCAGTGAATGAATGAGTGAGTTTATCTTTCTTTTGAACCGGTGCTCGGAATTGAAATCTGAGGGCACTGATGAAACCACAACAGTGGTATTTTCTAAAGAGGACATTTCTCGAAGGTGCGTTTGCTCGGGGGGAGTTTTTTAAAATTATTGATTAAATGTAATGTAAAATAAAATTGTGTTACAATTTTATTTCCTTATTCTATGTGGTTTAATCCTATATGTGGGAGTTGGGGTACGACCCACTAGTTACTAACAACTCTTGAGAGGTTAAAGGTGAGGTGGGGTCCACACGAGCCCCACCCCTTCACATTCCTTAAACTCCCTAACTCCCCCCTTTATGTCAGTAACACCTCCCTCTCACCCTCATTTAATCTTGCCAACATAACACAACATTTAATTTGAAAACTCTAGCTCATTTAATTAAATGGTTTAGTTTTTGAATTTTGAGTTTTTGAAATGGCATGGAAAATATAATAAAATAAGGGGGAGGCCATATTTTCTTAGGTTGGCTAATTGTGTGAGGATATTGGGTGAGGGAGAGCTCTTGTACCTGGGAAGAACTTCATCTTCTTCAGCAAAGAACGTCCCCACTTCAACGAAGAATGATTTTTCTCTGAGGGAGAGCATCGACTCGGCGACTCGGTTTCTTCCGTCATCTTCTTCCTCCACGACCAAGGAGGATGCACTGACACAGAAACTCTCCATCGACATCACCATACAATCTTCTCATCGCGACAAAGCAAGGGAGACATTGCTTAATCCTCGGACATTATCCGATGATGTATATGGAGTTTCACCCCGCGACGTCGTTTCTGGCGACGATCATCGTTCGACAACTTGTGTCAAGGTAGGTGTTAATTTTACGTTCATGATTATTTTAATGTTCTTCGTTAAATAATTTGGCCTCTTGGTATCGATATAACGGGAGGATATCAGACCGCACCAACAAGGCCGATCCTTCCCTCCTTAAATTTATAGATCCTTGTTGAAATTGCAGTGATGGCAGCGCAGTGTTGTAGCACCGTGCCAGGACGAAAAGGGACCGCGGCCGGAGCGGGCTGCGGTGGAGGTGCGCGGCGCCGTCGCACCGCCCCGGTGAGGATGAAGGGGACTGAGGCGATTCAACAGGAGGCGTTCAGGGTCGGCCGGCCTCCAGCGCCACCTGGAGGCGGGACCCCCTCTGGTCCCGCGGTTACACAAGGCCGGCCTTAATGGCTGGTCGTTCCAGAAAATCCGGGGGTTGAAACCCCCCGGCCAACGCAATGGGTGGTGCCCCCCTTTGCACCCTGCTCGGCTAGCGCCGACCCGCCCCCGCTCGGCCAGCGCCGAGCCACCCGCGCCAGGCCGGTCCGCCCGCACCTAGCCGAACCACCCGCCCCGGGTCGGACCACCCGCGTCGTGCCGAACCGCCCATGCCTGGCCGGACTGCCCACGCCCGCGTTGGGCCAGACCGCCCACGCCGGGCTGGGCCGGACCACCCGCGCATGGCCGTGCCGCGCCGGGCAGGGCCGCCCCCAACTCAGCCGGACCCGGACCCGGGTCGGGTCGCCCAGTTCGGGCCGACCCAGTTGGTATCGGGTCGGGTCATACTGGGCCAAAACCCCCTACTTTCAGACAGATCTATTTAAACAGCCATAAAAAGGGCTACGAACCTTTGATCAGCGCACCATCAGTTGCGTTTGGATCCTTGGATCGAGGTGGTCGTTTTTTTATATTACACTCGATGTTTCGGCGAATTTTGTGTACAACCGGGTTGGTTCGAACACAAAACCTACCAGGCCCTCAGAGCGGAAATGGTTATAACATGATTTTTGGACATCTAATTGACGAGCCATCGACTTTGTTGGATTTATTTTTGTAAGAAGGATATTTTGGTATACATAACCTGAGGTTTTGATGCATTTGGAGTATGGACCGATTGGATTGTACCCGAAATCAAACCGGGCATCTGGAACGGAAGAGCTGATATCTTTCAGACCGAACGAACGTTTGGCGAACCGTTAGCGGCGTTGGTAATCATGTTAAGAAATGGTCCCTATGAGTATACTCTATGAGATCTCGAGGTGCAATTGAGATACGGTCGGGTTGGTTTGTACACGAAACCAACCGGGCCCCTAGGAAAAAAAGGCTTGTAACTCACAAAACAGGCGTCTGATTGACGCACTGTCTGTTGCGTTGAGACCCCTATGACGAGGAAGTCCTTTGAGATACTTCTTCGTGGGAATTTTTGATACTTGGAGTATCGACCAGCAGCTCGTGGAGCAGACCCTCCCGGAGACGATCGTATAGAGTATGAAGACTGTGCAGCTGGCTGAGACATGATGACTGCTTGTCCGATTCGAGTCGGAGTGACTTGTATATTCCATTGAGGAGCACTAATATGTTTGGGTGGCGGACCCACGGAAGGGAGCACTATAGTGTTTGGGTGGTAGACCCGCAATACTCGACAGAGGGAGTACCTCCGTATGCTATTAGGGGGGGTGCACTACTATGATTGGGTGGAAGACCCCGGCGGGGAGCACTACTGTGTTTGGGTGGCTGACATGAAGTACTCGACAGGAGGATTACCTCAACAGTCTAAGGTTAGTGAGCAGCACCTCAGAGTCGTGTCATGATCAGTGTACTCGACAGAGGAGGAGCTTTTCAGCAGTTGCGGTTTCGATAATGAAAATCTTGGTTTGAGCTGAGTCAATGACATTTGTGATTTCCTAATGATTGAGATGGGTTACTTTATAACTTAGGTATATGTATGGGAATATACCTAAGTAGTGGTTATCCGTTGATTTCATATCTGTGTGATATCTCTTTATTGAGATGGGTTACTTGATTATTTAGGTATAAGTATGGGCTTATACCTAAGTAAGGGTTATCTGTTTAGATCCTGCTTTGTGGTTATCCTTGTTGGATTTAGTGAGACCATGAGGGTCTCGGGGTCCCTACTGAGTATCCTTGTACTCACCCCTACATGGGATATGCCCACACATCGTTGTGCTGGATGCAGACAACAGACAGTGCAGACAGAGGCCGAGTATTCGAGGACTGGACAATACCCGAAGGTGGACCACACGACGAGTCAGTATCCGGAGGTGGACCTCATGGCAAGTCAGTATCCGGAGGTGGACTTCACAACGAGACGATACTTGGAGGAGATTGTCGTGTGAGAGCATTGAGGAGGCTATCTGTACCTACCCTTCAGGTAGGATCTGTGGTGGACAATCTAGGAGCTGTGCTATCAGCACTTACCATTTAGGTAGGATTCGAGGTGGATGACCCATGAGCTACCACTATTTTTACAGCTTCTTTTCTTTTCTGTTGTACTTTCCTTCAGTTGTTGTTGTACTTTTCAGTTGGGTTTGTATTCTGGCCCATTTATTTTTCAGCAATTTCTTTTGTACTTAGTGTTTTCTTCCACTTGTATTATGTTGTGTTTTTTACTTTTATAAATGAAATTCCTTCCATTTTTATTGGGATTTATGCCTTTGGTTCTAGTCTCCATCCCATGGCCTATGGAAGGCGGGCTTGGGGTAGTCACTACACGGGCCCCGAGGACAGGTCGTGACAGTAAAAACTCATTTCAAATGAAAAAACATTTTAAAAAACATTTTCTATCAAAATAATCCTCGAAATATATAAATTAATATTTAAAATATTGTGTGGTCATAATGATAAACAATATTATTCATTCCATACACTTTGAAATTGTGATTCCTCTCATATTTTCGGTAAAAGGCAAAAAAGTAATTTTTGAACAATGAAATGATGATTCCTTTCAAAAAAATATAAAATATCAAACTTTTGTCAACATGAATTTAATAAATACTCCCAAAAATTTTAAAATATTTTTAGAAAACATGTTTATTTGAATAAAAACAGGTTTTCCACTGAAGAGATATAAAATTTGGTATTTATTAACAACATTTTTTTGAACTCTTGAGTAAAAAAAGAAAAAAAAAATAATGAAAATTTGGTATTATTAAAAAGAAAACATATTATAATAAAATTCATGTGTTTGTTGAGAAATAGATAATTACATTTCTTCCTCAAGAGAATAAAAACAACCAATTCCCACAAATAATGATATTATATCGTAAAACCCTTACCACTTTGGTAACATTGAATCATAAGTTCCACAAAGGAATTAAATTAATTGAAATCTAAAATATTATAAGGATAAATAAATTCATGATATATCCTATAAGAGCATATATATATATTCCTCATTAAAAAAATCTTTGAAGAACATAATATATATACCAATGAAAAAACATTTACAGAAAAAACCCTTTAATGCATTGGTAACTTATGGACCATAAATGCCCTGAAAGAGAGATTTTAAAATCGATAAGTAAATAAAAAATGTATGATAAATACCATAATATACATTAAGTTATATCATATTTACCATATAAATGTATTTATAGTATTCAATAATATTCAGAGAAATAAAATAAAACACACCCTTCTAGGAGATGGTTGGCTATAAGTGTGCTTGAACACTATTTCTGTTTTATTGAATGATCAAATAGAAGAAATATAAATAATAAATTAGAAATATATAATAATTATCTCATCATATATATCATATATATTATTAAATATAACTTTATTTCCTTCCATGAAAATAGTTAGTGTAAAACGAATCACAAATATTTGTGAGGTGATAGTCTGTTATACACACAAACACATTTACCATATCCCCATGAAATGAAAAGTAAGAAGATATATATAATATGTTTAACACATAGGTATAATAATGTAATTAATATAATAAATAAAAATAAATTATATATATATATATCTCTGATAGGTGGTGATGGAAAATGAATAACATCGGTTTATGAGGTGATAGTCCCCCGTATACATGAATAAAGATCATATCCCATTTGATTGATTTTGAGATATTTTTAGGTAATTTTCAGGACAAAAAATTATTTAAATTTGTAGTATATGAATTATTTATTATGTAATGACAATTTAATAATAATTTAAATATATTGAGGATGAAATAAAATAAAAGTTTCTCATCGAAGAAAGTTGTCTCTTCTTCAGGTAACCTCCTTTGGTTTTCATAAAAAGAATTCATAGGATGTATTTATGACCGAAATAAGGGTTAAAAATAAGATGAGGGAAGTGGGTAATTTATTTGGTTACATCTTCTCTGAACTAATTGGTGTTGGAAGTTTGAATAGGATAACAGAATATGTGTGCTTTTATAAGTGAGGGGAGTGGAACAATTGTAATTTTTAGAGAGAGAAATCCATAAGCACATTTTTGACATGACACAAGGCACAAAAAAAGAAAAATTATAAATAATTATACATGTTGAGGTATAAATATTTCTATAAAATATGTTTTGGATAAGCATTGGGTAATTTTTAACCCATATCTTATTTTTTCCCAATTATAAACAAAATTTTTTACTTAAATCACAATAATTCATTTTTACTAGTTTTTAAAATTCATTATCGTAATAATTTATTTGACAGTATTATAATTAATCCCTTATATGTCATAAAATAGTGGTTTTATAAAGACAAATGTTTCAAGGAAAAAATTATTTAAAATAATTTTTCCAAAGGCAATAAAACTATTTTTTGAAAAATTTAGTTTTTAATTAAAATATTCGATTAATTCTTATTTCTTATCCAAAAAAACATAAGATATATTTTATAAAAATTAATAAATATATAATATATAAATTTCATTAAAATAATTATAAGAAGATATATTTTTTAAATTATTAAGTTAAAACGCATTTGTGTTCATAAAAAATGATTTTCAATAAAAGGTTTTGATTATTTTCAAAAAAAAATTATTTTCATTTCTAATTAAATAGTCACCAAAAAAATAATTTTTATATAAATTTGAAATACATATAAAATCATATTAAATAATATTATGCTAATAGTATGAATTGTTTTGTTTAAAATTGTTTTTGAGTGTATTGAAATCTACTCTTACTGTTGTGTGTAACATAAGAAAAACTCAGTTGTGTGTGTAACACAAGAAAAAAATAATTTCGGGTGTAATGAAATAGAAACTCAGTGTTCTGTGTAAAAAAGATATAATAAGTTTCATGTGTATGGAAATATAACATAAATTTAAATTTATTTGAAAAATATATTTTAAAAAATCTCAGGCTGTTACAATTAGGGTAAAAATTCATTAAGAAGAATCGTGGAAATTTGTTATGTAATTTTAATAGAAATGAGTGGTCATAAGTGGGGTTTTTTTAAATGTATAGTATGTTATTATAAAGACTAATTTCACATTTTTTTAAGAATAAAAAAGTAACTAATTCATATAATGATCTGAATATTCCTTTTAAACAATTTTGAGAGAAATAAAACAGAGGTAAAAATGTATTTGATAAATTATTTAGGGAATATTAGAGAAAATATCGAAGATATATTTCTAAAACATGGGTATATTTTAAAATGGATTGTTGACTGAAGAGATAAATAATGTTAATTTTTCTTAAAAATATACTTTTATTCATTTCAAGTACTAATGATATGGAAATTCTAGTATTAATTAAAAAATAAATGAATAAAAATATCAAAAGAAAATATATTTTCATTAAGATATAAGATAAAAAATTTTCCACGACAATGAGATAAATAAATAAAATTACGAATAATGGTGAGAATTTGAATAAAATCCTAACCACTTTGCTATCATTTGAATCATAACCCCCATGAAAGAAATAATTTCAAGTGAGAGATTATATATCATGAATACAAATAGATTAATGATATAAAATATCATAGAGGAATTATATAATACACATAAAATAGATAAGTAAAGAATATGGAATATGTCTCAGACAAATAAAAGTGAGAAGAGACACCCTTACCATTGGTCCTATTTCATTCATACATGCAAGAACCTCCTATAAAATAAGTATATATCTATTTAAAATTTATATTTAAACTATAATAATATATATAATAATATATATGATTTACTTATAGATTTTATTACCCATTTCATAAAAATTCCTTATTAAAATCACTATTCATGGAGCAAATTAATTAAAAATTACACCCGCAAATGCGATGAAAAAATTGTTTCCTGAGGGAAATTTATTCAAAAGTAAAAAAAAATTATATAAAAATTGAATATATAATTTATTAAATTAAACTAATTTTAATTAATTATTTCATATTTGAAAAAATTTTAATTTAAATTTATTTATATTAAATGGAACTTGTGAACTCATTAAACAAAATTTCAATTTTTAATAAAAACTGGTAATTTTCAATATTAATCAAAAAATTATTCTTCTTAGGAAATTCTAAAAATTTAACTCGGATAAAACTTTTACATAATTATTTCAAAAATGATGTTAAATTTTTAAACTAAATTTTCCAATATTTGGAATAATTAATTTTAAAATAAATATATATAATGTTAAAAAACAAAATTTTATATAAAATACTCTTTATGATAAAATTGTTTCATTTGTTCATCCAAATGAGTTTTATTTTTTTTCTAATCAATTTCTACCTGAATATTTTTTCTATACAGTTGAAACCATGTATTTTTATTACATTATTTAGTCATATTAACACTAGTAATTTTTATGACTAACTTATAATAATATATTATTTTACTGTTCTTTTAGACATGAGGATGCATGTATCACTCACAATAAAAATGATTTAACTTATTTAAAAGTAATTATACAATAACATCTTTAGGGGTTACATTGAAAACCATATCGTAATTTAGAATTCCCTAAATATAACACATTATTATCATTATTTCTAGGAGGTGTTACTTGATAGAATAATTCTAGAGCCAGTGTTCTATGTATGTTTCATAGAAAACATATGGAATTATTGTAGTAAGATAATGAAAAATATTTATGTATCTTCATTAAAAAATTGATTATACATACTCAATGTCCTTGTGCATTCATTGTTGGTTTCAAACTAATATCCAAGTAGAAATAGTCTTTTAATCATATCATATAAAACTGATCAACACTTCCCTTAAATATATAACTTGGGATTTGAATATACTTACAACTTTTTTTTAATTTTCCTTCCTATAATGTATTTAAAATAATTAATCCACAAAATCTCATATTCTAAACACACTAATCGACAAAACATATCAACTAAATTCTTTTGGTTTTCTCAAAATATGATACCCTCTATATACATGATTACTATAAATGGTTCATTTTATATAATTATAATATAGAGGTTTTGATCATATTCCCTTCTATTGAAATATAATTACCTCATGAATGTATCTGATCCCTAATACCAAGATTATAGTGATTACATTAGTCCATAAAAATTATTTCTTAATCATCAATCCTTTGAGTTTTCATCTATATTAAAAAATGTAACCAGTGGTTCTATGTATACATATTCATTCAAGAAACCACTCAAGAACAATTTATTCACATACATTTTAAAAAACATAGGTTTCATGAAATAACCACAACTACAAAAATCATTATTGAATCCATTATTTTGAAAAGAGAAAGTGTTTCATCAACATAAACATCTTCAACCTATGCATATACCTTACAAAATATTTTTTTTTATTTTAGAAAACATTCATAAGTCCATCAAGCTTGTTTTTTGAGACACATTTTGTTCCTATCATATTACGGTGTCTAAATCCTTACACAAGATCATAAGTTCAATTCTCTTCTATTCATTAGAAACATTCATTCAAACCTTTCATCCATGATTCTTCCTTTACTCTATATTCTAAATAAGTTAGTTTTACCTCTTATAATAATGAATATTTCCCCATTTTACCAATCCTCTATATCTGTGTTGGAGCATATTTTCATCAAATAATATTTTTGAGATTAATTTAAGAACATTTCATTATTGATTGATTCACATAATTTATCTCTTTATCCCGTTGATAAAATATTTATTTAACATCAGAATCGTCATCAATTTAAAAAAATGAGTTTCAAAAAACTCAATATTTTCCCCTTCATCTTCTACAAACACTTCTAAATGGAAAATATTTCCATAACATTATTTGTTTTTATACTCTAATGCCTTTACATCACTACTTTGATTATTAATTTTGACCAATGTATTGAAAAAATTATAAGCCTTCCAATTTTTTTAGCCTAATAATACATTTTCATTTACAGATCACCATTTTTTCCAAAAATTAACCTCTTTATTTTTAATGAAACTTTTTTTTCTAATAATTATTTTATTATTTACATATTATTACATCTATGGAACTTTTCATATAAAAAATTCTCTACTCCTAGGTTGAGTGATGATCTATTAGTAGTAAAAAAATCCACTTAAACCACTTTTTTTATAGGGACATGATTCACCACATTCTATTACGAATTGGTTTTCAATATTGTTTATTATACATAGTGATTATTAAACAACCCAATTATTTTCTAGTGTTCTAGTTGAAGATACATCATGTCTTGTACCATGATTTTTTTATTAATTTCTAACTTTACAGGATATATACAATATTTTATTATCTATTCTCAATATCATTATAGTTATTCTAATTGAATTTTTTATTCAAAATATTTTTATAAAATATAGTATTTTACTTATTTATCATGTAAATATATCAAATCCCTTTCTGATATAACAATAAAAAAATAAAATTAACTACTTTTCACCATATATTAAATCGTGGAAAATTAGACTACATACATTAGTGTGGAATATATCTAAAAAACCAGATGCTCTCTTCTTCTTTTGGGGATATGTATTTTAAACCATATTTCATCACATTAAATAGTAAAAAATGCTTTTTTAATTTCACATGATATTTTGAATATCCACTATCGCTCCATTGTTTTACAAGTTCCCTATAAAATGTAGAATAAGGTTGTTTGGCCACTAGTTCCATGAAAAGTTTTCTTCTTCTAATTTCAGTAGATAAGTGTTATCTTTTCTATCAACCAGATATAGATTTTATTTTTCCTCCAAACATTAATGAGATAAATAACAACCATGAATTTTATATTTTGTATTTTTCAAAAGAATATTAATTCTTATCCTATATAACAAAGTTTAATTTCCCTCTCTAAATTTTAATGGAGTCCCTCAACAATGTGGAATTAAAAATTTCTCAATTCATATATAATTACCTGGGTCACTTCTTTTAATAACTAATGTTTTATATCTTCTAAAATGCTTGACTATTTTTTATATAACTTTTATGTTATTTGATATATTCTTATTACTTATCTTATGACTTGAAGACCTGAGGTCTAGGATTCCGGTACTACTATTTTATAATGCTTTTATGGAAATTTCATCAAAGCTTTACTTCTCAATATCCTTCATCTCCTTCAATTATATTCAAAAATAACTTAGATATTTTGTTGATCTATTATCATTTTCATCTGTGTAATAGATCAAATTAAATTATTAATCTTCAAAAAATAAAACTTTTTTTTCAATGTAATTACCTAATATATTATTGATTCAACATCTTTTTAATTCCATATGATGTTATATAACTTCTCTTCCAACAATATAAATATTTTTTTCCAAAATTAGATCAATTAAAACTGTACCTATAAAATCAATTATTATTATAATATAAAGGATATGTTTAAATCTTATTTACAAGCATTAATATTTTCTCCTCATATATAAGTTTTGAGTTCATAGTAATTGGATATAGTGTGGCCAAAATAACCTTCATCAATGTAAATATGTTATTCCCTTAATTTCTCTATAAATGACATACTTTTGAATGTCTCGTTGATTTATTATATGTTCACAATGTTATATAAATTTCTCTTTAATTCTTCTATCCTTTTCTATATAGATTTTTTGAAACAATTTTTGATGTGTGGACCTCATAACCAAAATCATTTTTACCTATTTTTTTTGATAATTGATATGTTCTTATAATTTTTTTCCCTCAATCTACACTTCAACTCAGAAATTCATAACTGAAATCTTTAAATTGACTATTCTTCCTCATACCACATATTTTAATCTATATTCGGTGTTTTTTCTCAAGGACTAGAATTTCTCCTCATGAATTTTGCTTTGTTATCTTTTTCCATGAAATAAATATTATGATCATCCATGATCATGGTACACCTCAATCTTTAATCTTTATTCTATATATTCTCCAGATTTACTTAAAAAATTATTTCTCTTCTATGAAATTATCCTTATTACCAACCTCTTCTTTAATATTATCAACATAACATGATTACTCATTTATCGATACTCTAATATTAAAATTTTTAAATAATTTTAAATGAATATCTATAAGATGTACTTCTAATTCCACGTAGAGATAAAAAAACACTTTAGTTTGTTATCATTTTGTGCTTCAATTTTTTATTTTTCCACTTCAACATTTATATAATATTTATTTTAAATATAAAATCAATTTCAATTCCTTCTAACTAATCGTTCATGACATATTATTTTACATTTTTAATATACACTATTCATTTAAATTTTATACCACTTTAATTCCTTGAATTAATGGTTCTTCTAAGGGAAAAATTATTCCTTTGTTTTTTTGAGAATTTGAACTCTCTATCCTATTAATAAAATCTTTTAGAACACTTGGATACATTGGACCCATTATTTCCATAAAGTAATGTTGTTAGAGTAATCTTAACCGAAAATATTCAAATTCCATTTTTCAATATCACTTCTAAATGTGATAAAAATCAGAACTTTTATATTCATTAATTTTATCTGTTTGACCCTTTATATTCTTCATAGGTATAGATGATATTTATTTATATAAATATTCTAAATAGATATCTAGATTCACATGAATTTTATATATGACCGAACTACTACATATTTTACAAAAGGATAATTATTTGAGGTTTATTTCTACATATTCTAAAATTTTTAGGTTGCACATTTTTTGGGAATTATATCAAGATTTGGTTATAAATATCATAACCTTGATCAAATGACATATTCTACATATTTCAAAAATAAAATTCTTAAAATGGTTATATAATCCATTAAATTTTATATTATAACTCATTCATAGATTATCAAACTAATTTTTTAAAACCTATACTATTTCTTCATTGACTTATTTATGACATTATTAGATATTAAAAATATTCTTACATATCATATTATCTACTTACATCGTTAATAATATATTCTGATTAGTTACTTGGATCTTAAGTACTATTTCTGAGTAAACATCCATCCCAACATATCTAAAATTTTCCATCATATGGTTCTTCCATACTTAAAATTTTCACCAATTAAATAATGGTAATACCTTAGAAAAGGTTATCTGATATATAACATGTGGCTCTCGTATAACTAGTTGTAACCTATGATACCATTTTACACCCTTTGAGGGGGGGGGGGTAAATTAGATTTTCATGAAAATATTTTCTTATATTTAAATAAAATTATATTTTTTATTCACTTTGACATTCACCTTGAATATGTATTTTAAGAATAATAATATAAAAAAACAAAAAATGGAAAAAGGCACAGTAAATTTACTTTGTTCACCCTTCAAGATACATTCAATTAAAACATATCAATGATGTGTTTATATTATAATTAATATCTAATTTACTTGTATTTTAATACAATATCTAGGTTAATATCACTACTCATCCAATATGTAAAAACTCTTCCTCTCTTCGGAATACTACATTAAAGATAGTTGTAAATTTATAATCAACATGATTAAAAAACAAAATAAAATGGGGTTCTACGTGTTGAATTTTATACTCACTTAAAAATCATCCTTCAAATGCACAACACATTATTCATCCAATATTTATCTATAATGCAACATAGATTAATCACACATCACCTTAGATTTCATAGTTTTCAATAAATATCTCTACCATTTCTCGATTTTGGGATCTCTAAGATTCCTCTCTTTCAATTATGTTTTTTTATAATCCCTCATCTACAAAACCACCACTACGTAATCTCAAAGTATTTTTTCATTTCAAAACCATAATTCAAAAAAATACAAATTTAAACATCTTTAGCTTCAATTGTAACCCTTTCACATTTTTCATATTAATATCCACCATAGAAATATTAATGTGATGTTATTAGTTTCTTAAATGACCCCTAATCCACCTTGAGACTACTACATCATCATTTCTACAGTAATTATATAGATTTCTAGTGATCATGGTGTTACATACACCTTTATATCATGATTGTTCGGTTTCCTCCAAAACATTATTTTACTTCTGAATGGCCTATAGTGAGGTGTAAATCTTCATTATATGAACAAGAATTATGTTATTAAATAGAATAAAAAATTTGAAGAAAAAAATATAGATTTTATTTGGAAATATATCACTTTAATCTCTTCTGTATATAATTGATCCTCATAAAAATCATATCATCATTTAATTCATCATGTTAATACCTATTTTGAGCTACCTAAATAGAATAAAATATAACATTAATAGTGAATCCATAAATCCTCATTATGTTAACAGTTCCTATATTTTTTAACACTTGAAGTCATATATGTCCCACCATGGAAGGAAATATTTTTCCGATAATTTATGATTCCTCCATTTACACATGACTTTATGAAATTTCTAGACATCTACTCCGATCATGACATGGAAAGTTCTCTTGTGGAATGAAACATAAATAATACATCTAGATACATCCTAATATATCATAGACGTCCAAATTGAACTCAAATAATCTTTAAATACTTCAAAATTCTTCTTGTAACTTCCAAGTGACTTATAATTGACAAACAATTCTAAAATAACATCTTGTGGTTGAAAAATGTTCCATTTTGGTTATAATAGGTACTCAAAATAAAACTATACATCGATGGTTAATTGATTTACAATAAAGATAGATATATTATGTATTAATATTATTTAATGTGTTCACTATGCAAAAATATTTTCAATAGAAAAGATTCTAAAATCCACTTAAATTCACAATTTTAAAGTAGATTCCATTAATATTATATTAAGGATGTATGGATCCATTTATTGATCAAGGAGGGAATTAAATAATGTAATAATTATATTTTCATATGAATACGGGTGGTTAGTCAGAGCATTGTTTTTTTCTATGAAAAATATGTTGATACTATATAGAAAATATATATTATTCTTATAGTTAACAATGAATATATTGGAAATAAATTATCTAATAAATATCTTAACATAGTAATCCATGTTATTGTAAAAAATATCCAATAATATTGATTTATGTTTTTATTTGACCAATTCAATGTACATATATATACATGGTATTGATAAAAAAAATTAGAATAATTTGAGAGAGAATTATTTCTAATGATACATGGTTAAATCTCTCTAAGAAGGCATATATATGGGAAACAAGAGGATATTAAAATGGGGAGTAAAATAATGTGTGCATTAATTTTTTGTCTATCAAACATTCCATTCAATGTATTATATTTAATATTACCAAAAAGACACTACAATATGCAAATATAAAATTAATCCAGGATAATAACATTACTAGCAGTTACAAATACCCAAAAGTAGTTGAGAATGTGTAAGGGATATATACCTGGCACTTGGATTGGAAGGAATACTTGTTACTAAGGGTATATAAAACTCCTATTCATATGAATTAATTTATCTTATATTATATTTAGGATAATTAAATGATAAAGTGATGTTGATTTTAGATACTAGTATCCATATTAAAAAATACTTTATATGTTACAACTTCTAATATAACTAAAGATGCAATATATAATATGTAATGATTTTTTCTAGATCCTATAATCATACATAAAAAGTAGTGTATTATTTTAATATAAATCCTGAAATTGATACGATAATGGTATGAACCAATATTTCAAGGTTATTGTACAGTAAAAATGGATTTACACATGGATATAATATCATGAGGGACTTATAATCAAGACTTTAAAGTTAACGATAAATGCGTATCCATGAAGAATATATAGAAGGCACAATGAGAAAATCCCTAACATAGTAGAATATTGATATTCAAACATGAATCTTAATATTTTTAGGGATATCAATTTTCCTCTAGTTCAATTGGTAGCATTGTTAAAGTGAGTTCCCCAGACCCAATTTTGGAAGTATTTTATTATTTCCATATAATGTAAATAGAGTGTTATGCATGGTGTTACTAGACCAAAAAATTTGTATTACTTTTATTTATATTATTTTATTTTTAAGGTCAATGTGTTTTTTCATAATAAAATTATATTTTATATTTCAACCTAAATGATGACCTTGAGATATTTTGAAAATAATCATAATCATACATCATATTAATAGAAAAAAAATTATTTATGGTTATCATGTGTTGTAGGAATATATGAATTGAATAATTTTTCATGTGGTTTTTAAATGGATAGTTGGAGTATAAGATATCATAAAGATTGACCCACCAATTGGAACATCACATGTTTTTTGGTGTCAATGGATGCTCCTATCTATGGCCATGTGTATTGGAATATGAACATGAGATCTTTATGATTGTGTATAATTTTATTTCATACATATATACAAGATGAAAAATAGTACATTTATGTTTAAATAAATATTTCTTTCATTGATTATGTCATTTTTTTGTATTCCACTAATTGAATGATAAAATTGAATTTATCACTTACAAAAGAAATCAGATCTCATAAATCACATGAAATTGATTGTATTTCCTTAACTAAATCCATGGATATTTTTTATGAAGTAATTTTTATCTAATATATTTAATAAAGATAGTTAAATCTTTAATAGAAGGAGACACAAAAAATTTATCCCATGTTATGAGATATCGCAAGACTAAGAGATTATATTACACATTACATGTTTATAAATGATGATCATAACTATAGTATATCCCTATCTATTTGGAGGATATGATAGTTATCTATATTCCAATCTTGTTCTATTTATTTTATTCACAAGTATAAAGATAAGGTCCTAGTGTGTCACACCCAAATCGTATCCAAAAGTATCACTAGTTTGGGTAAATTAGAGTTTACGACGAAGTAGCACCCATGTATGGGGCCGGAGAAATTCTAAGTGTGAATGATAACATGATATTTAATTATATTATATTATTCATTATAAGATATTAATATTTTAATTTCATTCTCTTGGTATTCATGAATTATATCTGTTAATATAATTTGTTATGATATTATTTATAATGAATATTATTCAATCAAGTTTATCAAATAAATATGGTAATGATGAGTTCAGCTAATGAATCATGTTTTAATCATTTAGAATATTTTTTAATTTTACAATAATGAAATTGAAATTAATATAGGTAATAAAATTTATAAGAAAGTTCTTTATTCAATTTATATATTAAATATTAAAGGTTTAGTCTCTTAAATGGATTAAGTTAAAATTTTAAAACCCAAATATAATATATAAGTGGTTTTATATGTTTTTATAATGTTTAATATTTTTAAAATTTATTTTGAGATACCGTCTTCTATCCTTAAATCAATAAAGACTTTTGAGAGAGACAAGAAGGTACCAAGGTTTCCATATCAATGTAATTTTAAAATAGCATTCTGCCTAATTAACACCATCAAAGGTAAGTCATAAGAGTCTTCGATTCTCCATGAAATAACTTTGAGTTAAAATAAATTTTATACAAAATCCTTATATAATAAATTGGATGATATAGATGGTTTATTTCTTATAAAAGTTTATCCATTAAAATCATGTTACGAATATAGTACACTGAGATCACATCGTACCACCAAGGTTCTGTTTAAATTTTTTTTCATCCATAAAATTATTCTTTAGGACACTTGTTATAAATAGAATATTGAAAAACTAAATCAATAATATTATAGAATATTTGTTAAAAAAATTAAATTTACATATCTATATGATTTTTTGGTATACCCAGGCCCTTTCATGCTAAAATGTAAAATAATATGAAGTGTTTTTTTGTTTAGTTCTTGAGAAATAGTGATACGAAAATGAATTAAATATATATATATATATATCCTATAATGTAATAAATATTATCATAGATTATAAAAATAATATGAATTTTTTTTATTTTAAAACCTATGGTTATATGATATTTTATGACATAGAAATGACTTAAAGATGGTATTGGGGAGTCTTATTTTAGGACATTGGGATATTCTATGAATAATGTTTGAGAATTTCAGATAATATGATATCATTCATTTTTGTAGATATATATTTAAAGGTTTAATATATCAGGAACAATCATAACATTCCTATCCATTCATAAAATAGTAAAGAGTTAACCCATTACAGTCACTTAAGAAATAGTAAATTTAAGAAACTAGTCTCGAAATTTTAAAAATGGTATTGAAAGTCTACAAATGGTATTGAACATCTAATGTGAAGAAAATGAAAAGATATGAAATATTAAAAAGTTACACCCCCTTGATAGACAATGCCACAATAGGATCATTCAAATATGAGGCATCACTCCCTTTATAGGAATTTTTTTCTTGCTTTCAACACAATGTGGAAGAGTACCCCTTCCTAATACACATACATTTGGAGATAGGAAATGATTATAAGAAAGATGGATAAATTATTTTGAATTTTGTAAGGTTTTTTCTGATCATCTAAAGGTTTATATAGCTATCTAAACGTGAGATAACTTTAAGAAAATTGATGTGTTTTGAAGATAAAATAATTCAATTTGTGAAATTTCATAATACAATAGACTCTCCCCAGTTGAATAAAGTTAATAATGAGTATAATAATTATGAAAATAAGTTAAAAAATCCATATTGCATTATCCACATATGGAATTGATCCATTTTTTTCAAAATTATCACTATATGTAAATGGATGGTTAGTTTTTTAATTTGAAAATTTTTATTGTGGTTATGCATAATGTGAAAGTTCATTATGTTATCTATTATAATACCATTAATAAAAAAACATTTAATTATATTAATATATATTTTGATCCATTGATTAGGGATTTAAAATTTATATGTGATTCATGTATTAAATTTTAGTTTTCATATATAATTAAAAAGTTCATATAGAGACACATGTTCTTCATGATGATAAAAAAATTTATCTCTTATGGAAAATTTTCAAGGTAAGAAAACAATGAATGATAGGGAAACACATTGGTGACGAACGTACATACTCAGTTCGGATGAAACATTATTTAAAGAATGCGTTTATAAGATTTCATAAATTTTTAACTCAAAAACATTAATAATGATCATGGAAAACATACTTTGATAAGAATTATAAAGAAGGTAGAACACCTTCTCAATTAAAAATTTATAGGATGCTTGATAAAGTAAAGAACATAATCACTATGTTTGGTAAATCTATTTCAAAAAAAAAAATTATCAATGGTTTGAAAAAGAGAAAATTTTTATCAAATACTGTATCAAATTTTTTTGTATGGTAGATAATTTTTTATTGTCACTAACATTGAATAAATTATATATGATAGTGTAATTATAACTATAATAAATGGACCTAAAAATAAATATTGACATTATTTATTGGTTGGACATGATTGATATGGAGATAAAGGAAATATTCCTTCTAGTGAATTTTTTGGATAAAATATTCATTCTTTAGTGGTTTACACTCTTTAAAAGGGAGATAGATTTTAGTTTTAGAACATCCTAAATGGTTTAACAGTTATCCAGTTTCATCTTTAAATAATCAAGAATATTTTATTAATGAATAAATTGAATTTAATGTTATTAAAATCCCATTACTATCATTTTTATGAAATATTTAATGATAATTGTTTTTCATTTCATAATGCCTAAAAAAACAAAAAAAATTCATAAGGATATGATTCCTTTTCAATGTTATTTGTAGTAATTTTATGAACCCTATGCTGCTTACAATTATGGAAATGTTAATTTCTATCATATTATGTAAAATGAAAATGTTCTTACTAATTAAAATATTTTTTATAATGGTTCACTTGATGGTTCAATTGGTAAGATTGATCTTACTATGTGGTCTAGTATATATTGACTAATATACCCTATATAATGTCATATGAATATTATCATAGGGTATATTTAAAATAATTTCAACCGACATTTTATTCTTCTAGAGACATATAATTTTTAAGAATCCATTTAATTCTATATGAACTGCCGATCTGATATGTATATCATTAGTCTCCTAAAGTATATTCATAATGAGTTCTTTAGCGGAGAAAATATTTTCGAAACATGTGTTTTCACAATTATGTTTACAGATTCAGGGTATGACCACTTTTATGTTTTATAAAATATTATATAGGTTATTCCATATGTTTAAATTTATAATGTAATTGTTATATATTAAAATACCTCAACGGATAAAATTAAGATTATAAATTCTCATAATTAACAATTTATAATATTTTTGTAAGAATAATTTTTTTCTAATTTATCTATAAATCTAAATATAATTTTCAAATCAATATGATGGGTAGAAATAGGAACATGTATAGATGTATTTTCATATTAAGGTTATATAATTAATATTTATAAATTATATATAAATGAATAATTTAAATGGAGTATGAGGAATAAAAGTGGAGTTTATCTTTTGGTAGAAGAGATGTAAGTATATGGTATTGAGGATCAAAAACTGATTTTTGTGAATATGTAATAATTTGGAATCATTGAAAAAATACAGATCGCTCAATTCAAATGGGTTGATAACATAGTACCGTTAATATAAATAAATTTGGAATAATAAAAGATAAATTTTCACAGAAGGGTAAAAGAGATGAACCATCCATAATGGAATCACTCTCAATACATGAATATTATGCACAAATGTTGTGAAATAATATTGGTTAATTATTTTATTATAGAATAAAATAACTGCATGTTCAAATGAAAATTTCATTAAGGTTAAACTTTTAAATAAGACATCATACTAAATTTTACATGATCCATATGTGAAAGGTTTCATTTTTATTTTAGAGGTCTATAAAGAGAGGATTTAGATACTTGATAGAGTTTCCAAATTCATTAAACATAAAAATATGATTTCAATGAACACGTCAAATTCTTTATAGTATTTTTTTATAATCAATATTTTTTCTCATACTATTTTTTGTTAATTATTATATTTAATAAATATAAATTCAATGTTTTACTTTTTTTATAGATAGTGGAATATGGTCTATTGATTCTACCAATAATGAGGAAAAATAATATAGTGATATTAAAATTGAGTAAACATTAGTATGTGGCCAAAATTTTGGAGGTGATCAAGAACTTAACAGTGAGATAGTGTGAAAATTTTATATGGTTAAAAAAATACAAGAGTTTTGTAGAATTATAATGTTAATAAAATTATTGTTTTATGAATTAGAGGTTGAAAATTTTAGTTTTGATGGAACGAACTTAGTAAACTTATAGACATAAATAAGTCCATTTTCATTTAGTTACATTGGCATCAGTACTTGAATTCTTGTATTTATTGATATATATATATATATATATATATATATCTATGTGTGTGTGTGCATGGATTTACTTATTTATTGTAATGAATTAAATGATTTGGTCAGACAATAATACAAATTTATTGTATACCTTATGCATTTTAATGAAAAATAAAATATTGAAATGTGGGTTTTCACATAAATGTTCCTTATATGGTTAATTTATATTTGAAGATTCAAAGATGTAATTACTCTATATAGTTACTAGAAAGTCTCATAGATCATTTCATACACTTTTTAAGAAACAAAATCTGTTGGATTTTGTGGGAAAATCAAAAACCCAAAAAATCTATTGTATAAGAACACATCATAAAATAATGATCCTAAGATTCTTTCATTACCATTCCAGAGGAGGAAGCATTTAAGTTAATCTATAATCTGTTTTATTTTTTATACCATACATGTATTAATAAATTTGATTTATAATTGAAAATTTCTACAATATTAAAGGTTGTAAACAATAAACAATGCCAATCCAAACCGTCACAAATCTATCATAAACCAATGATGGGGAACACCTCACCTATACAAAAATGGTATGAATTTTAAATATATTTTAACTATTTTTTATAATATGAAAAAATAGCATAATTATGCTAAAGTAATTATATAAATATTAATGAATTAAAATAAAAAGTCAGTTCCATCCCACATAATCTACTATACATGGAGGATCATCCAAAGAAAAAGAGGAAAATTATATATTGAAACACTTAAGAAGTATGGGAATAATGTTAAATTATATAAAAAATATAAATTTTCACACATTAAACTAATATTACAAAAATATTTCTACTTATTTTCTTATATTTTTTCTTCTATTAAGATATAAAAATAATCATATATTTTAGCCAAAGAAAAAATAATATTAGCTATTGGAAAAATTCAATTCAGAATGGCAACATTAGAGTTTAATGTTTTAGAGAGTTAGCATGATAATAATTTGATAATGAAAATGAAAATATTGTAAATATATATAATAAAATAAAACATATATAGGCACATATAGATACTATAATAGATAAAATGTTATTGTTAAGTTAATGTGATAAACAATATTCACATAATGGGTAAATGTAATGAATAATTACAATAAGAACCAGAAATTAAAGGGCCACAAAACCCAAGTATTAAGGATTGTCATTACCTTAAAAAGAATTCTATATGTGAGGAAATTTATTTTTTCAAAAAATTTTGTTTATAAATGTGAATAAAATAGTTGATATCTCTCTGGTACTAAAACATTGTTGGGTAAAATTTATGGTGATTTATATCTATCACCACTAAAAAATAACCTTATATTTAGAGGTATAATGTATAATATCTAAATAAATATGAAACTTAAAAAAGATCAAAAATATTATGTGAGAGTTGGGATTCATGTGTCTCATGAGTCTATCACTTAGTTACTTATTCCCCTTGATGATATTGATTTTCACAGATTCAAAAATTATATTAGATCTTTCAAATAATTGATTTTTAATCCCATAATGATTCATGATGATAAATATGTATGTTATTTCCATATTATTTTATATTCAAAACCATTTACAATAAATAAAAATTTCCCTAAACTGATGTATGTAATTACAGATTTTGAAGAAGAAGTGGAAATGGAATGTAGGGTGAAGACAGACGAAATGTTCAACTAATAGACCGAAATGTCTTACTAATGGTACATTACCTTACTAATTTTACTTCATCATTATTATAATTATAGGCTCAAGAAAAAAAGTGTTATAAAATATTTCTATGCCCTGAATTGAATATGAAAAAAATTATGGTGAGTTTGTTAAGAACAACAATGGTCGTGAGACTGTAAATGAAATTATCAAGCATATATGGTTTGGATTTTATACATGAGCTATATTTAAATAATTTTTATCACTAATAATTGATCAATAATGTAAATTATTTTTTAAAACTATTAATATTTTCTACAAGACATCATACCACACCAATTTAATGGGAATACCTTATGAGTCAAGATTTGGACTTATTATTCCTTATAGAACTTCTATAAAGTACATAAACGAATGAAAATAATGTATTATTTAGGGAACACTAATTAGCCTCAATTTTTGAATGAAATAGCTGACAATATCCACATACTGATACTCTAAACATAAATTTATTAGATCTAATGAATATATATTCAATATATCAACCACACATGTTTTTTATTTTTAATTAATAATAAGGTATATTTAATAAATTAAAAATAAGATTTTACAATGAAAAAAAATATTAAAAAATTAAATATTTTTTTTGGATTTTTCTATAGTGTCTAAAACAATGTAATCACCTCAATTATGGTTATTATATTGGTAAATTTTTTAAAAATATCAATTTCCACCAAATTGAACCTTTAAAGTAGTATTTTAAAATGTAGTAATAAATTCATTTAAAATATGTGTTAATGGTTTTTTTTATATTTTCTTATTACTTGTAATATAATTGAAAATTTATATATTTAAAAGAGGATATAGATTTGTGTTAGAAATTGTGGATAACATACTTGGTTCCAAGGATGTTGTTGACATCCTAAAGAGGTAGTTTCTTATCAAATTTAAAATTTTATATTAATTCATAGAGATAATGAATACTAGATTTATCTACTACTTAATTAGGAAATTTTATTACTATTAATAATAATTATTGGTGATATATTTTTCATTTCAATGATATTATAAATTTTTTAAATAAGATAGTATATTAAATGAAATAAAGAATGAAAATAATTTTATTGATGGAAAAAATGTTACTTAAGTCGAATATTTTAGGTTTAAAGGTTTTGTTTTATCCAAAAAATGTATCACAAAGAAAAAACTAAGGGAAAAAATCATATATCCATGGTTATTTACTTCAATGATGGTTATTAATTCATGAAAAATTTGAACTATCCAAATGTCAATCCAAGACTCTGTGATCTCCCTTATGGATGGAAGTTCATGTTCTCATTTTAAAAATAACCTTTTAACTCAATTTTATTTATATTAAAAAATAAGTAAATTTACTTCAATTGTATTATTTTATTATGGAAACAATAAATAAATATTTTATGATATTTAATAATAAACATTTTTATTTTTTGACACACAGTTTGGTTAGTATGAATTAAAGTGAATGTTTTTATTTGAAAGTGATATATTAGTGTATAATGAACATCACTAACTAAAAATAAAGAAAACATGATAAAATTTCCAAAATAATTTATACAATCAATCCAAAAAAATTTAAATTTTATGAATCAACAAAATTTTAACATGATTGATGGTGTGGCTTGTATGAATCAAAGTTATTGTCTTTATTTTACAGGTGATATTTCTTTATATATGTGAATCAAAAAATAAAAACCAATCAAACATTATCAAATTATCTTTAAATGTTAGGAAAAAATCAGATAATTAATTTTTTATTTTAATGAATTAACCTCAAAAAAATTTGACACATTGTGTGTCTAATATGACTAAAAACGAATAATTTATTTTTAAACTTGAAATTAATATTTTGAACGCACATCACTCACTCAAAACCAAGAAAACTAGTTTTACCCTACTAATTTTTGAAAAATAATCTATAATTCATTTGTGATTGGTATGAAATAACCAAATATTAATCAAATCCACAATGTGGATGATAGGATTAATAGTTCATATTTTTTATATAGAAGTGTCAATTTTGTTCAAAACCCACATCACATATTTAAAATTTAGAGGACACACAACTATTATCCTGATACTATATTAGAATAATTTTTTAATCATTTTTAATCATTTAGAACATAACTGCATATCAATTTAACATGGTGTGTGAGAAATATAATTTAAAGTATTTTTTTCTATCTATAAAAACCATTTAATTCAAAATATGGTTCATATAGTGAAAATAAATAAAAATTTTCTCAATTCTCATGAAACTATAGAATTAATAGTGGATATCCATTTGTGATAGGTAATAATTTATCACATGTTAATTCAATATGTGGTGTGACCACTATGACTAAATGTGAATTAAATAATCAAAATAGAAAAAACACACTTGGAGTGTTGTATTACATTGTAATTTGTTTTATTTATGCATTGGTTTTTATATTTTTTATATTTATTTTTATCATTTATTTTTCCATTTTATATTTTTTAATTATTGTATCATATTTATGTTTATTTTATTTGATTATAGTATTTCTAAAATAAGAATTTTTTTATTATAGTCACATGCTTGTTTTCTCCTATGTTGGGATGATAAATAGATACGGTCTCCTAGGGGTTAGATAATTTTTTAATTGGGGGGAAATTATAGATTTTTTTAATAAATTATACATATTAATGTAATTTTAATGATTTAAAATGTTTTTAATATAAATTTATTTTTAATAAATAATTATTTTAAGTTAATTTTTATCTATTTTTAAAAAAAATTATGTATTGGGATGTTTTATATTCATGTTCATGTAGTATTATACAACGGTATGTGAAACATAATTTTATAACATTTAAAACTTTAATTGATAAAATATTGTTTTATTATTTCAAAAAGTCACATTGATATAATATGACCCATATAGGTGAAAACTACATTGAGGATAAAATAATTTTATTAGTTCTTTATGATGATCCAATTGTCATTAAAAAAACACAAGAATCATTTTCAACCATTCCATGTTGATAAAACCATACACCCCATTTCAGTTATTCAATGAATTCAAATAGTTTCTCTTTACTTGATTTGTGGGTTCCCTACATCCTCTGAGTTTTCACATCCCTGGAACCCATGCAAAGAAGTGGAATACAAATTCTCCACATGTAAAGGCTATTTAAAGTAGAACCCTGAAAAATTTATATCTTATAGGGTTCCTTAACCATCTATATAATTCCCCTATAAAAATAATTATTAATAATAATATTTCCTGAATAAGATGAGAAAGGATCTAAAAAGGCCCCAACTACATTATTAAACTAAAATAAATTTAAAGGAACCACAAAAAAACGATAGTGTAAAACAAGTGTAAATAACCAATGATAGTAACACAGATTTGATGTCTACTTTATTATATTGGAATAGATACATGTGATCTAATCTGAAAGGAAAAATCAGTTTAGTTTTCTTAATTAACCATATGAATTCATTATTTCCATATTATGTTTTAATTGTAAAATTCATATCATAAATGAAATATTTCATCATTAATATTATTCATTATACCATTCTTCATAACATGTTTAAAATAATATAAATAAATGAGAGATTATATGCTTAGAAATATTTTTGTACAATATAACCTATTATGACTCAATATGGAATAATCAATTTAGAATGGTAAATACCTAAAAAATATTCCATTTAATCAATATATTGATCACTAAATGAATATGTGGATAATAAATATTGAAATCCTCATGATGCAAATTCCTACTTTTGAATATCATGGTTTCAAACATAGTGATATCAATAATGTCAAATGATTTTTATAAGACAGTTTAATCAATAGATAGGTGTACAACACAAAGAAATTTAATGGTAGATTTCTGATTTTTCTAAAGAGGAATGTCAATTCATTGAGGGCCTATATAATTTTAGGCCCCACCCATCACTTCATGTCTAATAAATTACTCCAATATTTAATTATCAATTTAATTCATGAACAAATATAATTTTTCAAAAATTTCACATTGTGTAAAGAATATTGATTAACCTAGTTTTCCATAGACAATCTAATATCCTTCATGGTGAAACAAAAAATGTATAAATGATATATATTTTAAGAAATATGGATATCATAGATGAATAATATGGATATTTAAAATAAATTTGATTTCTACTGATCAAAATAATGTGAATGTATAGAGAGAAAGTTAATGCCTAAATATTAATCCGTAGAAGAGAGTTAGCCATCAGAAATATAGATTTGGAAGTAAAATCAATTATTTTAGAGAATAGATTAAAATGGTAGGGAAAAAATTAAATTATTAATTAATATATATTTCACATTACATATTAATTGAAAAATTTTATAATAAGTGAAGGGAGTAAAATTTTTATGGTTGTGGGAAAGTCTATTAAATCCATATACATTAATAAAAAATGTGGTTTCTGATTTTCTATAATGAAAGTTGAAATTTATCATTTGTAGGAATAATAATAATGATTCTATAGAACCATACCAATAGTTTAAGATCACATAAAATGTCATTAATAAGTATTTTAATTAATAAAAAGTATTTTTATAAAAAAATTAAAAATATTGACATGGAAGGAAAATATTCTCCATCAAAAAGGAAAATATGATTAGATTTTATTATAAACATCTCAATTGAAAGATTATAATGAATTGAATCATTAATAAAAATTAATAAATATATATTCATGTTAAATAATTAATAATTTTGGTATATACACCACCAAAATGTAAATATATATAATATAAAATTAGTCTATATGGGGTGAAGATTGAAGAAAAAATTATTTAACTTAGGTCTGACTCTTCACCTATGTACATTGTTTTCATGAATAAAAATACATGTTAAATATTTAATTTTGTAAGAAAATTTTATTGTTTATTATTCCATTAATTCTATTTATTACCATGCTAAATTAAATTACATAATCAATTAATTTTGCATTGGACATTTTGGTGATATTCTGTTCATATATCTAAAATGACTTCAGCAAGTTAACTATGGTAAAATAATTATTTGTTCCAACAAATATATAATAGTAATAATTATATAATTGTTACATTAATACGTCAATTATATTTTCAAAACATATTAATTACGATAGTTATTAAAAATGAACCATGTTACAATCATGGAGACATCTGGTCGTACAAACTCTTGACTATCATTTATCATTATTCAAGGAATATGATGAAAGGAATGTAAGTATTAATTTATCATTATAGAATGATAATTTTATTTAATTTTATATTACTTATTTAAATTAATGTATTTATATCATACATTTTGTGTGGTGTTGGAAAACTAATCACATTTCTTTCTGTAGGTTGTATTCCACACATACGCCCAAATGATGTTATAATTTTTCATTGAATGGAATGGTAAAAATTATGTGATATATTAATCTTTTTTAATGATACATATTCAATTAATATCATATATATATATATATATATTAAATGAATCATTATTACCAGCCATGATAGGTGGTGATCTCAAATGAATTGCATCGGTTCGTGAGGAGGTAGTCTGCCATACACACGAACAACATTTTCATTACACATTTGATTAAGGAGGATATGGATGTGGAGATATACTGATATTATTATATATTTATGGTCAAATAACATTTTGAGAAGGATAAAAGTGAAATAAAATAAAAACACTTCACTAAGAACCACATCTATTATTTAGATAGACTCTTTTGTATTATACCTAAATCCATTATAGATTGCAGTTATGATAAATAAAAGGCCTCTAGTATATGGTGATGAATGTAAGTAATGTATTTTTGAAGGTACTTAAAAAAGGATTTTCATTAATGAAGAAAATAGTAGATGATGTTCCCTTTTATAATTCAGTGGAGGGAGCTTTTTTGAATATCTTAAAGTATTAAATTAATATAATATAAATTTCTTATTAAAATGGATTAAAATAGGTATAATTATTATATTTAGTGATTATGGTTCAAAATACTGTCATATAATAATATTTGGAATATTTTTGGATATGTTTTAACCCTTATCTTTTAGTTGTAACCACTTTTAACTATTTTGACAATTCCTTCAATATAAAACTTTTCTACCCTATAAGGATTCATATTATTACTCTAAAATTTAAAAAAGCCCATATTTGGACCATGGATTTCGGTTTAAATAATATCCCATTCATTTGGAATAATATAATGACATTATGAATTTAATATTATTTAATATTATATTATTTATTATAAGATATAATGAATGAAATTTTTGACACTATTCATTTAATTTTTCATTAAATAAACTAATAAAATATAGAAATTTAATATAATAATTTAAAAAATAAAAATAATTCTATATTTATCTATAAAATTATTCGATAAAAATAATTATTTAAAAGTATATTAGTTTTAGTATTTTTCCAAATCTTTTTTTTTATTTTCAATTAATTAAATAAATGTTTTGTTGGTGTTACACATGCATTTATTGTCATTATTTAATCACATAAATTTTTTAAAAAATTATAATGATAAAAATAATAATTTATATTTAAAATATATATTTATAATATAACATTACCTATCATAAAATAGTATAGATATTAAAATAATAAAGGTGACATTTTTGTCTTCATCCCTCAAATAAATATTATATATGTAAAAATAATACTTAGATGAAACAAAAAGTCATATTTTAGAATTTGAGATGATTATGGATTAAAAAGACATATCTAATGAAATTAAAAAATGTTTGGGTTTATTTATTATGCCTAATCATATTATTTTTAACCTTAATTTCTCAATTTACCCATACCATTTTGATAGTTATTTACTATGGTTAGTCATCATAATGACCCAAAATGAAAGCAAAATATTTTACAAATTTGGACATACGAATTCCAAATATTTAATCTATTTTTAATGATTAAATTTCAATAATTTTTAGTAATTAATTTAATATTAAAAAAAAATACTCAAATAAAAAAATCATTTTGGAAAAAAATTCCTTTGAAGTATAAATTTTTTTTATACTAATAAAAATCAAAAAATTAAATTCAGAAAACATAATTATATTATTTATTATATATATTATATAATTTTTATTTTTATTATATGTAAAAAAATTCAAAATATTAAATTCCTGAAACAAAAATATAGTTTTTAATGAAAAATAGTATTTTTCACTCTTCTCTAGAAAATAAAATCTTTTTGAAAAATTACAAAAATTAACCTTATTATAATTTTAAAATGATGATTTAAAAAATTAATTTATTTTATCAAGTATTTTTCTAAATGAAGAAATATTTAACTATATTTTTTCTCAAAATAATAAAATTATAGGGTAAGAAAACATATTTATGAAGAATAAATTGTCTTTACGAAAAAAAATTTATTTATTAATAAATTTTTATTGAGTGTGACCATGTTATATATTTCGTAATTTAGTTATTCTTATTTATTCCCTCTAACTCAATAGTCAATTTATATTTTTCATATTTAAATAATAATATTTTAGGTTCACTTAATCTTGGCGTTGTGTGTTGTGTATGGTATTGAACATAGTATTATTTTAAAATATCATGTTATTAAATTCTTTCATCATTTAAAAATTTAGTCCTCAAAAAATTTAGGTATATTACCTTCTAAAAAATGTTGGTGGATCTTTTCTATAAAATCTAGAATTTCACACTTTTCTTCTTATATTCTATGATTTATCCAATATACCTTTATAGGATCAGTGGTCTAATTCCTAAACACATAATAATTAATATCATGAATATAGATATCCTCTTCATAGTGAGATATATCAGGACTTTTTTATGATTATTCAGTGTTGTTTATATGATTTGGTTCTTGCATATACTTCCCTAACATAGAGATATGGAATGGATTAATCACTTCAGAGAGGCTTGGTGTCATTATAATCAGAAAGACACAATTCCAATAGTTTCTAGAAATTAAAATGTTACAATGAAAATGGAGCTCAGCTTTCTATTTTAATCAATCATTATAAATTATTTCAATGGATATACTTTAAAAAAAATTTGATATCACACTTTAAATTCCAAATCATTCCTTCAGTTATTAGCATTACTATTTTTACCGATTTTAGATAAATTAATATTAGTTTAAAAAGCCTTTAATTTTTCCCTTATATCCTAAATAGGTTTTTAGAATACAAGCTTTATTTCTACAAAAAAAATCCAAAAAAGTCATATTATAACATATCTTTCCATATAATTCTTCATACGATTCCATTTAAACAGTTTAATGAAATAAATTATTATATGAATACTCTTCCAATGGAAAATACTATTCCTATTTCCCTTGAAAGTCTAGTAAAGACGACCTCAACATATATTTCAATATTTTAATAGTCATTTCAATATTATTAATAGTTTTAAGATGATATTTGGTTCTTAAATAAAACCAAGTATCTTGTGCCTTATAAATACTTTTCTAAAATATCAATGGAAATTGTAGTTCATGATAAAAAAAATTGAATGAGGTACACCATGATGTCCTAAAAATTCATTAATATAGTAAAAATTGAGGTACTCAAGAGAAAAATCATCTTTTATATAGAATATGTATCCATATTTGTAAATACAATCGACAATAACTTCTACAGAATCATTATTTAACTAAAATATTGGTGTTCCAGTAACAAATTCCATTGATATTTTATCCTATTTACACATAATAATATGTAGAGGTTTCATGTATCCTATAGTATATTATCTCTCATCCTTTATTGTTTTGAAAAATCATACTTTAGGAAACATAATTATTAATTTCATTCATTATATTATCCCTCTAAAATGGTTCCATCAAATCATTATAGATCTTGGTTGTTTCAAGTCGAATATAGAAATTTCAGTTATTAGAACCATCTAATGATTCTATTTTCAACTCTGGTACAGCTAGAACACCTTAATGTTTTACAAATTTTAGAAAATAAACATCATATATGAAGTCTATAAATATTCCACAATTTACATATTAAATATTCATTTGAGAATTATCATCACCATGCTGAGAAATTTTTATATTTTACAATACTTTTCTCTTGGAAATCATTTGAAAAATGATTTATGTTTCCCCTTCACAGATAATTTCCACATATATATTTACTATATAAATGATCATAGGATCCATATCAATAATATTATTTTATAGAACTCCAGATTTCATCATTCTCAATGCATCTACATCATTAATTTCCTTCCCTAGGTTGTAGTGCATTGAGAAATCATAATCCTTGAGTAGTTAAAGCCTTTTTCTTTGCCAAATGTTGATTTATTTCTAGGAAAATATATTGTTTAGACTCATATTTTTTGTATATATTTTACATTTTTCACTGTATATATAATTTTTCCATATCATCGAATAAAAGATTATGACTACAAACTCAGGATCATTAGTTAGACAGTTCTATTAATGATTATTTAACTACATTGATTCATATGAAATAAATTTATCATTACACATAATTAAAGAACCATGTAACTTATTTTAGACATAAATATATATAACAAATACATAAGAGTATTTTGAATTATCCACAAGTTATTATTATGGTAATATACAAATATATCATCAATAAATTCCACACATAAAATTATCAATATATTCTATGAATAGTTTATTCACAAGTTCCATAAAATCATAGGGCGCATTAGTAAATCCCAATGAAATTTCTATAAACTATTAATCTCAATACATCATTTTGAATATTATCTAAAAAATATCTTACATTATTACTTGTAAATGATAATAACCAGAATAAAGGTCCACCATTGAAAAATATTGAGCTCCATTATGTTGATTGAATAATTCATCAATACAAGGAATAAGATACCTAAAATTTATCAAAATATTAATGATTTCTAAATAATCTATACATAACCTTATATATTCATCTTTATTCGTTATAAAAAGAACTTGGATTCCCAATCACGAAACATGGGGGAATATAAATCCCTTTTCACACAACTCATGAAGTTTTTTCATTAACTTAAATAATTCCAAAGTGTCAATTATAAGGGGATTATTTGATATATTTCTTATATAAGGGATTAAATCAATTAAAAACTCAACTCCATGCTCTTATTTATTTCCAGGTAATTCATAAGGAAATAAATCAAAGTATTCATTTAAAATAGTTACATCCTCAATTAGATGATTACCTTTTAAATTTATATATATTGTTGCACTTTTCCCCAATAATTTCATTTCGAATAGTGGATAATGATAGATATATACATGAATCAGATGAATAAGTCTCCACATATAATGATCAGAAATATTACATCCTTATTAAGAACCATAATTTATTTCAGTTTGTTACTATTTTTAATTATATTTGTAATCCAATTCCATAACAAAATTTATATTTAAATAAACCTTTGAAATAATAATTAAGTATGAAAATGAGGCATGTTAATGTTTCATAATGAGAACTGACTAACACATACATGGTGTGGTGGGATCTATAGAATAATTTTTAGGGAAAAATCCACTCTTTAAGGTTATAGGGAATTTAGAATTTTCCTATAAAATAATGTAGATATAAAGTAGGGAGAAGATCTAAAAGCAAATGATGATTTATATAAATTGGAGGCTATGATAAAATTAACTACCACCACATCTTTAGGAACTTAAAACTATGCTGTGGGGATTTCATAATCTTAACATTATACCCTTATCATTTTTTGTTATATTCCCTTAAAACTAGAGACATTAGTTCAAATAATGACTCATTTATTTAGATTTTATGAACTAGATAGTAGTGGTATATTTAGTTCACTTATATTAATTAACAAGATGACCCTTATATCTACACTTGTGAAAAAATCCAATTCCATTCAAGAATTTTCCATGATGTTTCTTTCTACAATTTTTACAAGATAGAAATTGATTCATTATACATTTATTATTTGATAATTATCCATTTTCTCTATTTTCATCCAACTTATTATTCCATTGATTTATTTTGATAACTTAATATCTAGAATATCACATCTCTATCTTAATTGACCATAATACTATATCATCATAAGATGAAAATGGTTGAGAAAATAGTTCCATTTTGAGATTAAAATTAAGGCCATTAATGAATTAGTTAATATTTCTTTCCATATTATGTATTTATTTTAATGCATGATTGGATAATCATGTGACGTTAACCACATATTCCACTACTCTTTTATCCTCCTTCTACTTCATATTGGGTTGTATCCTCTCAATTTCATATGTTATTTCCTGAGGAATGTTTCCTCAAATAAAATATAATTAAATGTTATTAATTGAATTATTTAAATCTATTTAGACAAATTATTTTTTATCATTTCAATCTATTTGTTATCAAATTATATCATATAATACAAAACTATAATAAATTTATCACATTCATTGCATACAAAATCATCTAATAATGTTCTGAGAAATTTAATTCTTTTCTTAACAACTAATGGATTAGTAGTTCAATTAAATGTAGGTGGGTTTTATTGAATGAATTAATCTAATATAGGGGAATCATGTTGTGGAACAACTATTTTATCCATTTAAGAAATGTTATTTTTTATTACTTGAGAAATATTCTCTAATAAATCCATGAGTTTTATAATTCCAATAAAATTTTAATTATATTTATAAATGTAAATATCTGCATTGTCTACGAGTGCTGATTTCATTTATTAGTTTGGGTACCATAACTGAATAATTAAATACACTAATTTATCTCACAATCATCATGAATATTGAGATATATAATAAAAACCATCTAATGGAAAAAATTCTCAAACACTACATGAGATTGTCTTATTATCACATTAGTTGTGTTCATTTAAAATCTAATTCCTAAGTTTTATGTTAATTTCCCCTGATACCATATATAATAACTACAAATATTGTAACCCAGAGTATGTTTCTACATTATTAAATTGTCATTAATAAAACAGATCTAATCTTCTTGGACCAATTAGTTTAGAAGTCTTGAAGAAAGAGATAGATACATGATTTCTATATTATATTGGAAATATAAAATAAATAATATAAAATAAATATCGTGTCTCTGATATTATTTATAATATCCTTCTTCAAAACCAATAAAAAGGTATAAGATAACACGTGAGCTCATATTCTCAACAATGGTTTCATACAACAAAATATATCATGAATCAATAAAGAAATGTATCATGAAAAAAATGTCATTTAATCAATAGTTTGAGAATGAAATGTATCCATGGAAAAAAATTTATAAATTCTAAATAAATTAAATGATTAATATTATACCTCATTATTCAGAAAATAATTATATCTACACAATCAAAGGCTTGTTCCAAGATAGTATCATCGATTGGTAGACAGGAACTGAAAAACATTTTTTATTATTTGACTAATTTAACTCATGAGACTTGTCAATGAATCATGAGGGTTTATAATTATGGTCCCCACCCAAAATTTAAAGTCAAATTATTTCCACATATATTGAATGATAAATTTAATTCGTTGACAATATTTGCTATCAGAAAAATTTCAACATTTAGTACTGAATATTGATTAATCAATTTTTCCATAGTTAATCAAATAACATTCACATTAAAACTAAATTTGTAAAAATGATATAATTTTTAATCAATACACATATACATTATTAAGAATATTTTTATTTAATATAAAATAAATTTCTAATGATCATAAGAATGTGAGTGTTACAAATGAAAGATAATTTCCAAAAATCAATTATGGGATGAGAGATGCCCATCCGAAAAGTAGAATTTGTAGTAAAAATATTTATTTTAAATAATTAATGAAAATGTTACGAAAAAATGTAAATTATTGTTTCATAGAGCTTTTATTTTAAAAAATAATTAATTCCCTTTATAAAAATCTAATGTTTGTAAAAATTTAATGTTGTTAGGAAGTCAATTAATTCCATATATGCTAAAAACATTCCATGTATTTTTATATAGAATATTGATAATATATATTTTAAGAATGTATTATAATGTTTATTTTAAAACAATTAAAACAATTTAATATGAATTATAATGTCCTCAATAAATAATTTTAGTTACTAAAATTACTTTAATAAAACAAATTTATATAATATGGACGTAGAAAAATAATATCAGATCAAAAAGAGAAAAAATATCAAATTTTATGTTAAACATTCCACATGAATAAGTAAAATGTATTGAATCATTAATTATAATTAATAAATATATATTCATGATAAAATAATGATAATGGAATTATATATTCCACAATATATTAAATAGGAGTATAAAATAAAATTAGTGTCAATAGAGTGGAAACTAAGAAAAAAATTCCATTACCCCATGTCCGACTCATTACATTCATTCTTTATTTTACAAAATATTAGAATTATCATAATTACATATCTAATTATTAAAATTTTTAATATTTTTATTTCGTTTATTTTTTATATTCCCATGTTATATTTAATTACTTAATCCATTAATTTCACATAATACATTTTTATGATATTCAGTTCATATGCCAAAAATTACTTTGGTAGGTTGACTATTGTAGAATAAGCCATGGTTCAGTCATCTCCAAAATAGTGAAAATAAACTAATTATCATTTTTATACATTTATTAAACTTTTAAATCCAACCAATAATATTTTTTTTGAAAAATAAACAAAGTTACAATCATGGAGATGATAATTCAGATATATGCTTGGTTAACGCCTTCCATTTTTCAACGACCATAATGGAAAAATAAATGTAATATTTTATATTTAAGAAATTATATTTATATCATAATTTTTAAATTATTTAATTTTATACACTTATATATATCATCCATATGGTTTCGTGATGGAAAACTAATCACATTTCTTTATGAAGGTGGTAGTCCACACGTATAAATGAACTTCGTTATCATTTTTTAATGGATGGTTAGGTAAAAAGTATATGATATATTAATTTTTCATAGTTATAGTTATTTCATTAATATAATACAAATATATAAATACATTAAATCCATAATTATAACCAGCAGTGTGAGGTGTTGATTAAAAAGGTATTACATCGTTTCGTAAGGCGGTAGTTCATTATACACATGGACAACAATTTTGTTTCCTATTTGATCGATGTGAAGATCTATGAATGTTATGATATTAACATAATAAAATATTATTATATGGTATATAAATATATATTTTGATATAGTCTTAGTTGAATAATATTAAGAGGTGGTGGATGAATAAATAAAACAAAAATGCTTAGTTAAGAAGGATACCTCTTATTCGAACTACCCATTTAGGCTTATAACTAAAGCACACCAATATTGAATTTGTGATAATTAAAATGACTCTTAGATGTGGTAAGTGATTACTTGAAGGTATTTGGGATAGTATTTTTCAATCCAAATGGTTTTTTATGTTTTAATAAAAGGGGATAAGATGTTCCCTAGTGACGACATGTAAAATTTTTGAATTTCTTAATGTATTTAATTTTAAAAAATAGATTTAGAATAAAAATGTATCCAAAAAATATTATAACATTAGATAATTTTGGATAAAAAAAATATCACCCAATAAAACATTAACATGTATTGGTAATGTTCATAGCCTTATATTTTAGTTTCAATCCCCCATTAACCCTTTTGTAAATTGTTGTAGTATTAAATTTATCTAACCTTTAAGGGTCAATAATATTACAAAAAAAATAAAAAACACATAAATCTATCATGGTTTATTTTTTATATAGTATAAAATTAATTTGGAATAATATAATATTCTTATTTATTTTAAATCATTTAATATAATATTATTTATTATAAAATATCATTAATATCATTTTTGATGATATTATTTAATTTTACATTAAATACATAAATACAAAGTGGTTATAAAAATATATTAAAAAATACCAATAAATTATTATATATATCTAAATAATTAATGTTACATAGTAAATCCTTCAAGTTAAATTATATTTAGTTTTTTTTAAATCATGTTTAATATTTTTCTATTAATTAAATAAATGATGTGTCAGCATTCCGCATGGATTTAAGTCAATTGTTTCAATAGTATATATTATAAAAAATTCCCTTGATAAATAAAATCATGTATCTTTCAATAAAGTAATTTTAAATAAACATCAACATAATTTGTCCCAATTATAAAATATTATATATTTTAATATAATAAAAGTCAAATTTGTTCCTTCAACATTCAAAAAATTATTTTAGATGTAAAAAATCGAAGAAGAGTGGAAAAAACATAGATTTTATTATTTTGGATGATTATAGATGAAATAAACTCATATAAATAAATTAAGAAACATTTTGGGTTTATTTTCCATGTCTTATCACATTATTTTTACCTTAATTAGCAAAGCATCCCTTACTGTTGTGACAATTATTTACTATGATTACCATTCCTAATGACTAAAAATAAAATGGAGTTATTTAAAATATTTGAAAAAACTAATATTAATTATTTAATCCATATTTGAAGAATAAATTTCAATAATTGAATGAAATTAATTTGAAATTAAAATGAAAAACCTAATAAAAAATAGCTTCTTAGAAAAATTCCATTTAATTATAAAAAATGGTTTTATATTAAAATTAATTATAAAATTTATTCTACTAAACATAAAATAAGTTTTTTTATCAAATATATTTCCTAAATTAAAAAAATGTTTATAATATTATTTGATCAAAAACCCAACAAAAATAATATTTTAACGAAGTCATATTTTTTTGGAATTAAATTACATTACAAAAAAGTGTTAATTTATAATTAAATTTTTATTGAAAATACCCATCATATTTATCTCAAAATGGTGTTAATATTAATCAACCCTACTAACTCAATGATAAGGTAATAATAATAATATTTTAATAATAATCTTCATTAGTTTTCTTAAGCTTGGTGTTGTGTGTTGTATATTCCTTCAAACATAGTGTTCTTTTAGAATTTGTGGATTTTAAAACCAGATAGGAATACCTCATTGTAATTATAAATAAAAAACACTAATGATCATAATAAATCATCTCATTCTTATAGTCGTGTTCATCATATGTGTGAAAGTAACAAAAGGAAGGCCTCTACTATCTTATGAGAACCTTTTTTGATATTAAGAATAATGACTTATTTTATGGTATTCATCTAAGTCTCTTTTTGAAAACCGTTATCCTTAATCATGTTATTCCTTCAAACATAGTAGTTATTCTCTTTTAACAACCCTCATTGCTAATATAAACTAATCATTGTCTATAATCTTAAAAAAATCTCATTACTATGATATATCATTTCATCCGTGCATTATACATTTCCTGTTAGGGACATGGATGAAATCCCATTTTTCATGTTAGCTATCTGAATCTAATTAACCACCAGTATGGATTGTTTCAAATTAATTATAGACATTACAAAAAAATGGAGAACAAGTTTTATCATCTATATGTTGGATCGAATAGTAGATATAAGTCTATTAGATGGAACAATACAAGAGGGGGGGGTGAATTGTAGGTTTAAAAACTTAGTAACAAAGAGATTAGTTTAAATGATCTTATACAAATACAAACACCCACAATTGTATTGAATGTAAAATGTATGATGTATTGTAATACTATTGTAAAGAAAAACAATTGTATTCAAGGTGAACACAATAATCAGAGTAAAACAAATGTGACTGATTCTACCTTAAAGCGTATAGAACCAATCAATACAAAATGTAATAGAAAGATTGTAATTGAAACAATTACAATTGAATATGTAAAGGAGAAAGGAAACAACAAAAATCCCTTTCTAATACAACAGCGGAAATGTAAAAGTAATACAATTCTTTTAACCCAAAGAGAAGGGTTATCCTTTCACCTAGGATAAAAGGTCTGTCTCACCAACACCTTGGTGAGCCCTCGATACGATGATCAGCATGTCTGTCTGCCTATCCCCGGCAGCCCTCGATACGATGATCGGCACGTCTGTCTGCCTATCCCCGGTAGCCCTCGATACGATGATCGGCACGTCTGTCTGCCTATCCCCGGCAGCCCTCGATTTTGCAGGTAATCGGCACCTCTGTCTTTCAATTACTTGAAAGCCCTCGATACGATGATCGGACGCACAAGGCTGATGAGAGAAGTCACAGTGTCTCTCTCTAGAATCTTTGTAGTTCACAGAGTATCTTCATTCGTTCTCTTCGTTCATCGTTGTGTTCTCAGCTTCAAATGACCTCCTATTTATAGGCCTCGGGTTCCAACGGTCATATTGCCTCCAACGGTCATATTGAAACAGAAAGCACGACATCGTTTTGATTAGTTTGTAACTAACTCAACGACATCGTTTTGTTAGGACAAGAGATATATAGAAATGTAAAACATGAGTACGATTCATATGCAGAGAGAGTTTTTGACAAAGTACCAAAACAAATAATGATCATCTGAATAGCAGAGTCAGTACGATACGATTGACAGAGTCAGTACGATACGATTGACAGAGTCAATACGATACGATTGACAGAGTCAGTACGATACGTTTGACAGAGTCAGTACGATACGATTTGGTCGGTACGATCAACATCGTACGATACGATAAACATGATAAAAGACAATTGTAATATACAAACATATGATAGAATACATTTGTGATTTCCAAAACATGATATAGAAGTCAAAAGAAGACTTTTGACTTAACAATCTCCCCCTTTTTGGAAAGCACAAATACACAAAGTAAATGAAACAAGAAATACTTATCTCCCCCTGAGTTTAAAAACTCTTCTGAATAAGAAAATTGAATACAACTAACTCCCCCTTAGGTATTGACTTTCCTAAGGATTGTATTCGTAGATTTTCCTTAAGAGCATTGTAATGCATTCTCCCCCTTTGTAAAACAATCTTTGCTTTGTAAATATTCTCCCCCTTTGTGATTTACAAAAAGAGAGTAATCTCGAATTGTCTGAAAGAGTTAGTGAAGTAATACAAGACAATGGATTAAAGGAGAAAGGATTATAAGAGTTATTACAAAAACAAACAAGTTCCAAAAGAAACAAATACAACAATCATTTGTTTTCCCTTTCCTTCTCTTTTTTTATAAGCTCATGAAGCACAGCTTTCATCTTCTTGATCTCCTTCTTGTCTTCATAAATTGATTCACCCTGAGTTTTGAGAAGCTCTTGTTGATCCGCAAAAATCTGATCTTGATTTCTGATGGTCTCCTCCTGTACTCTGATTACTTCTTCAAGGGTATCAATTCTGTTTTGCAGAGACTTGTTATCCTTGGACAACTCAGAATTTTGATTCTTCAGTAAAACCATTTCTTCTTTGAAAGATGAAACCTTCGAGAATTCAGATTGGAAAGCATTCATCCTATCTTGCAAGTCTTTTACTGAAGGAACATCGGCTCTTTGAGAAGATAAAAGGTTCAGCCTTTCAACCGTTTCTTTATCAAGCTTGTTGAAAGCAATTGCTAGCTCGTTTGATAACCTTCTTATATCTTCAATAGCTATTTCATGATCATTGATTGAGCTCTCTGTTTTGTAGGACCACTTGGTCATCTTATTGCATGCCTTCTTATGAGCAACTGAGCTTTCAGAAAGAACTTTCAGATCGGCTTCTACTGACAAAACTTTCTTTCTCAATTCTTTTACAGAGCCAAACTTTTTCCTTTGATTTTCAGTAATAAAATCAATCTTCCCTTCCAGCCTCGGGAAATAAGGAATTGTTTTCTCCACCCTTCTCAAAACATGAACAATGTAATCACTCTTCTTGAGAGAGATTGTATGCTTTGAATCAGTATCTTCATCGTACGATGCTAGTTCATACAATCTGCTTGAATCAACAACTAGCTGTTTCCCTTTCTCTTTTTCTTTCTGCTTTCTTTCTTCTTCTACTTTGTCACTAATGACAACAACTTTATCAGACTAAGAAGATTGAGCATCTTGCTTTTCTCGAGATGACATCCTGTCCGGAGATCTTTCCTCATCGGCATGAGGAGTTTGTTGAAAACCTTCGCTCAGCTTTTGAAGCGATTCCTCTCTACTTTTCTTTGAACTTTGAAGAAATTCTAACAGAAAATCTCCTTCTTCCACTTCTTCTATCACTTTTTTCCTTTTTCTTTCTCAGGTAGACTCTGTACGATGGGCTCTTGGTGCACTTCCACAGTTAGTTGAGCACTAGCATCTTCAACTGCTTTCAAGACTTTAGAGATATCAAAGTCCTGAGCCTTTCTTTTCAAAAGAGTCTTCTTTTTCTTTTCAGCTTGAAGGGTTTCTTCTACCCTTATTCTTTCTGCAAAGGCCTCAGCAGGGTCAAGACAAAACTTTGGATCACCTTCCTTTCTCTGTTCCTTGTCCTTTCTCCATTTGGCTACAACTTCCTTACTGTACCTCGGCTTCTTCTTTGGTTTTGAACTAGTTTGAGGATCAGACTTTCGAGTAACACCGGTGGATTGATTGTCCTTGGCTGGCATAGGTGCCGATTGATTTTGAGCCAATTCAGCTTCTACATCTCTGACAAAAAGTTTTGAATTTGAATCAAAACAAACATTCAGCTTTTTCATCGTACTCTTATTAATCAAAGATGGCCTCAAATCCATAGGTTCTCCTTTCAAAGGAATGTTACAAAACTTCATACTCTCAAGAATGAATTTCGTAAGGATAGCTGGATACATTATTATCTGGGATTTAATCCCTCCTTTCTTGACATTCTTGATGGTTTCAAAAACATATCCCATGAGATTTACTTTCCTCATATTCACAAGATAGTCGAGCATAAAGACATCAGAAACTTTAAGGGTTTCTCTATCCCCTTTCCTTGGGATAAGAAAACCTTGCATCCATAGAGTGACGAACCGATTGTCCGGTGAAAGATGAGAAACTTTCCTCTTTTCCTCATTAATAACAAACAAAGTTTTTTCAGCACTTTCTCTGTTAAACGTACCAACTTCCTCTGGTAGTTTGTGAGATGGACAGAATGCATCGCCTTCTATAGAAACATTCAGAAAATGTGCCGCTTGTTTCACAGACATAGATAATTTTCTATCGTACACAGCGAAGTTAATAGTCATATCTTTGTCAAAAGAAACGGTTTTGTAAAACTGACAAACTTCATCAAAAAGAACTGGATCTTGAATATCAGGCTTTTCCACACAGAGATGTTCCCAACCTTGAAACAAAATGATCCTCTTGATTGTAGAATCGTACATATCGAAAAAGTCTCGGGATACTAACCTTTCTCTGTGAAAGTCTTTCTCTGTAAAAGTCTTTGAAGACATTTCGGCAGGAGTATTAGCAGAAGATTGAGACATAAAGGTTCTGCTGATGAGAAGATCGTACGATTGTTTATAGCTGGTGGAGCAGAGCTTCGCCTCAATTCCTGAAACTTCAATGTGGGTTTGGGGAGGGGAGGGGGGTATTTATAGGCAATAAAGAGATGACCGTTGATATTCTACGGTCAAGATTAGATAATACCAGATCAATGGTTAGGATTAAAGCAAAAAAAATTTTAAAAAAAATGAAAAGAAACCTGTCGGATAACATAAGGTGATTGATGGTTTTGGTATGAATCAAAAGTAAACACAATCGTAAGGAAAAAAAAATCATGATGCCGATGGAAAACAAAGTCATTACTATGATCGGATCGTACGATGGAAAAACAGTTGTTACCATTAACTGACAGTACGATGGAAAACAATCTCAATACTATCATCGGTCGATACAAAAAAAATTGAAAGATACGATGGAAAAGAATTTCAATACCATCATCGGTCGATTCAAAAACTATTGAATGGTACGATGGAAAAGAATTTCAATACCATCATCGGTCGATTCAAAAACTATTGAATGGTACGATGGAAAAGAATTTCAATACCATCATCGGTCGATTCAAAAACTATTGAATGGTACGATGGAAAAGAATTTCAATACCATCATCGGTCGATTCAAAAACTATTGAACGATACGATGGAAAAGAATTTCAATACCATCATCGGTCGATTCAAAAACTTTTGAACGATACGATGGAAAAGAATTTCAATACGATAAACAGAAAAACTGAAATGGTCAATACGATAAACAGAAAACAAAACAATCCAAAGAGTAAATAGTTAAAGAAAATAAGATAAAATAAGCATAAAGACAGAAAGAAATGTCCTCCCCCTTTTTACGAGGAGTTTCTTACTATTAGGATAGATGTAAACAGGAAGTAGATATGAATTATTATTTTAATGTAATCATTCCTAGCTTCTGTTTTATAAATTCAAATCTATCGGAAGGTAAAGGTTTTGTAAAAATGTCAGCAAGTTGTTCTTGCGTTCCGCTGAATTGTAAAACAATATCTCCTTTTTGTGTGTGATCCCTAAGAAAGTGATGCCTAACATCTATGTGTTTTGCACGAGAGTGATGTGCTGGGTTTTTACTAAGAGCTATGGCACTTGCATTATCACACATAATTTGAGTTTTTGAGAAACTCAAACCATAGTCAGTGAGTGTGTGCTGCATCCACAATACTTGAGCACAGCAACTTCCAGCTGCTACATATTCAGCTTCAGCAGTGGAGAGTGCTACTGAGTGTTGTTTCTTGTAGGACCAAGAAACCAAAGAGTCTCCTAAGAAATGACATGTTCCAGAAGTACTTTTTCTATCCATTCTACAACCACCAAAGTCAGCATCTGAAAAACTTTTTAAAACAAAATCATTTCCAGAAGAGTAGAAAAGTCCTAAATCCATAGTGCCTTTTAAATACCGAAAGATTCTCTTTACGGATTTTAAGTGAGACTCTTTTGGATTAGATTGATATCTTGTACATAAGCATACAGAAAACATCAAGTCGGGTCGACTAGCTGTCAAGTATAGCAAACTCCCTATCATACCTCTAAAAATTGTTTGATCTACTGGTTTTGTCAATTGGGGTGCTAATACTTTTACTACAAAAAGTTTCAAAATCTGAGTTTTGAAATTCACCACCATGATCACTATGAATAGTTATCAATGGTAGGTTTTTCTCATTTTTAACTTGGGCTCTAAAAGTTTTGAAATATGAAAAGGCTTCAGATTTCATTGTGAAAAAGTAGACCCATGTAAATCTAGTAAAGTCATCAACTAAAACAAATACATAGTATTTGCCTCCAATGCTTCCAGATTGTGAAGGACCAAATAGATCCATATGCACAAGCTGTAATGCATTAGAAGTTTAAACTTCATTAATTGGTTTAAATCTAGTTTTATGTTGCTTGCCAAATTGACAAGGATCACAGACTTTTGAAGAATCATATCTAAGATCCGATAGCCCTTTAACAAGTCCTTTCTTTGAGAGTTTTCTTAGGTTTCTCAAATTACAGTGTCCTAGTCTCCTATTCCATAGCCACGATTGGTCTTCTATTACACTTAAGCAAGGTAAGTTTTGGTTCCTAAGGTCTTCTAAGTTAATAGTGTAAACATTCTCTTGCCTATGGGCAGATAGAATGAATTCATCCTTTGAATTGTGAACTAGACACTTATCATTTCTAAAATTCACAAGGTAACCTTCATCACATAATTGACTTATGCTGATGAGATTGTGCCTAAGACCTTTAACAAACAAAACATTTGAAATAATAACTTTTCCAAGAAAAACGATATTACCTATACCAACAATCTTTCCTTGAGCATTATCTCCGAAGGTAACTTTTCCACCTTTTGTTTTGATAACCTTTTCAAAGAAATCTTTGTTTCCAGTCATATGTCGAGAACAACCACTATCCATGTACCAAATGATCTTATTGATACACTTCTCGTTTCCCTGAAAAAGAAACAATTAGATTTTTGGAATCTAAACTTGTTTGGATTCAGAAGGGTTAGATAAAAGAATTTTAGGAATCCACATTTGTTTAGAAAAATGAGCTTTATGAAATCCTAAGGATTGAGTTTTGTTGAGAGAACAATCTCTTCTCCAATGTCCACCACATTGACACTTGGAACAGAAAATGGTTTTTTGAGGAACAAAATAGTTATTACTAAAAACAGGTTTGGAATAAGTATAACCAAGACCAGAACGATTTCTCAATGGTCTAATTTGAGAATACATCCTATCAAAGATTTCTTTTCCATGAGTAAAGTTTGACAAACACTTTTTCAAGGATAAAATCTCTGACTTTAGTTTTAAAACCAAATTCTTGTTTTCTAAAACATTTGAATTTGAACTAGAGTTAGACTCTAAAAAGTTTTTCTTTGAAATTTCAGTTTCAAGATCCTTAGAAAGTTTATCCTTTTCAGATTTGACTTTCTCAAGGGTTTTCAAAATGCTTTCAAAATCAGAAGTTTTCCCATCAAGATCTTTAGAAAGATCTGATACTTCTTTAGTCAAAATAGAAATTCTAGAATTTGCTTTTTCAAATCTCTTTTTGAGTTTAGAATTTTCATTTTCAAGTAACTTAGCAAATCTAGAAACTTCTTCAAAAGAAGGTAATGTATCATCTTCTGATGATGAGGGTTCATCATTTGAAGATTCATAATATCTATTGTCAACATAATTTTCATTTAAAGAGACATTTGTAACAGCTTCAGCATTATGTACCTTAGCCATGAGACAATGATCTTCAATTGGTAGTCTGGCTAGAAGTCCAATATTCCTTTGTCCTGACGTCTCATATTCTGAAGAATCATCTGTGGAATCACTACCACTTGCACTCCACGTATCATTTGCTTTCAAGCCTTTCTTTATCTTATAAAACCTTTTCTTGTTTCTTTCAGAGTGTTTCTCTTTTCTATCTTTCCTCTTCAGTAAAGGACAATCAGGCCTTATATGTCCTGCTTTCTTGCATTCATAACAAGTTACCTCTGAATCTTTCCTATCATTCCTGTCTTTCTTTTTGAATCTATATTGAAAATCTTTCTTTCCCACAATCTTGTTCATCCTCCGAGCAAGATTGGCTAACTCATTATCCGAAAGATTACAATCACTTGAATCAGATACAACAACTTTCTTGGATTTAGACCTTGTAACCCTTTCAGGTGTTTTAGCTTTAGATGCAAAAGCTACACTTCCATTCCCATTCTTCTTCTTATTGAAATCAGCATCTCTTTTCATTCTTGTCTCGTGCTGTAGAAGAGTTCCAAAGAGTTCATCAAGAGTAATCTGGGAAACTTCTCTATTTTCATCAATAGATGTTCTTTTTGACTCCCATTCATTTGGCATAATATCTATAATTTTTTCAACAAGAGCTTCATCATCAAGACCTTTTTCTCCCATAGATTGTAAGCTGTTGACAATTGTCATAAACCTTTGTTGTACTTTACATACTGGCTCTCTATAAGGAAAAACAAATCCATGATACTCTGCTCGAAGCATTGCTCTCCTTGTTTCTATAACCTTGGATGTACCAAAATGAGTGACTTCTAATTTCTTCCAAATACAGTTGGCTGCTTCACATGAAGATATCTGACTATATATATTCCTGGTCATAGAACATAATAAAGTATTGCGTACCTTGTAATTCAATTGATATTCTTGCTTCTCTTGGTTGGTGAAAGTGCTAACTTCTTTGTCAGGAATTTTGTAACCCCCAGTAAGCATAATAAAATTGTCTACACCGGTATTGATGACGAAAGTCTTCATACGATCTCTCCAATACTCATAATCATTCCCATCAAAAATTGGTGGTCTAGAAGGATTCAGATTATCTATTGATCCGATATTCATTCCTGCCATCTAATATAACAAAAACAACTTTTCCACTCCACACGTTAGTGTAGTAAGTATTCAAGATAGTAATAAGAAATAAAGCTAGTAATACAAATCAGTGGAAAACCTCCTTTGATACCAATTGTTGGATCGAATAGTAGATATAAGTCTATTAGATGGAACAATACAAGAGGGGGGGGTGAATTGTAGGTTTAAAAACTTAGTAACAAAGAGATTAGTTTAAATGATCTTATACAAATACAAACACCCACAATTGTATTGAATGTAAAAGGTATGATGTATTGTAATACTATTGTAAAGCAAAAAAATTGTATTCAAGGTGAACACAATAATCAGAGTAATAAAAATGTGACTGATTCTACCTTAAAGCGTATAGAACCAATCAATACAAAATGTAATAGAAAGATTGTAATTGAAACAATTACAATTGAATATGTAAAGGAGAAAGGAAACAACACAAATCCCTTTCTAATACAACAGCGGAAATGTAAAAGTAATACAATTCTTTTAACCCAAAGAGAAGGGTTATCCTTTCACCTAGGATAAAAGGTCTGTCTCACCAACACCTTGGTGAGCCCTCGATACGATGATCGGCACGTCTGTCTGCCTATCCCCGGCAGCCCTCGATACGATGATCGGCACGTCTGTCTGCCTATCCCCGGTAGCCCTCGATACGATGATCGGCACGTCTGTCTGCCTATCCCCGGCAGCCCTCGATTTTGCAGGTAATCGGCACCTCTGTCTTTCAATTACTTGAAATCCCTCGATACGATGATCGGACGCACAAGGCTGATGAGAGAAGTCACAGTGTCTCTCTCTATAATCTTTGTAGTTCACAGAGTCTCTTCATTCGTTCTCTTCGTTCATCGTTGTGTTCTCAGCTTCAAATGACCTCCTATTTATAGGCCTCGGGTTCCAACGGTCATATTGCCTCCAACGGTCATATTGAAACAGAAAGCACGACATCGTTTTGATTAGTTTGTAACTATCTCAACGACATCGTTTTGTTAGGACAAGAGATATATAGAAATGTAAAACATGAGTACGATTCATATGCAGAGAGAGTTTTTGACAAAGTACCAAAACAAATAATGATCATCTGAATAGCAGAGTCAGTACGATACGATTGACAGAGTCAGTACGATACGATTGACAGAGTCAATACGATACGATTGACAGAGTCAGTACGATACGTTTGACAGAGTCAGTACGATACGATTTGGTCGGTACGATCAACATCGTACGATACGATAAACATGATAAAAGACAATTGTAATATACAAACATATGATAGAATACATTAGTGATTTCCAAAACATGATATAGAAGTCAAAAGAAGACTTTTGACTTAACACTATATGTCTGAATGGGTTTCCCATACTAGTCCCTATAGACTATATAGATGAATCCTTAGTTCCTAATTTCTATCTAGTGATACCTTTCTTATCAACCCCTGTAAATTTGCTTTACACCACCGTGTCTGTATCTCCACGACATTGGACATTTGTAACAACATTCCCCAATTGAGTAGAGAATGTCCTCCGAGAGAATAATGAATCCTTTATAAATGTTCAAAAGGTTTACTAACATTCGATAAATTTAGGTCAATAAGGTATTCATGTACATGATGGGAACATGAGAACCAAACCTCTGTACTCTATACATTTGATCATAAAAAGTAAATTAGTTATATGAAAATCTAAACTCCCAATTTTAAAACACCTAAATTAAGAGAATATATACATACCATTTCCATAATCCACCATTGCATTAAAAGTTTTGGAAGAAAAAAATCATATTAAAATAGATTTTACCCATAGAAAACCTCTTTAAAATAGTCTCTGAATTGTTAAAAAATGATCCCCCAAGAATTTCTTGATGATCCTATCAATATAATTCCTAATATAACTGAATAAACGCAAGATAAATTCAAAATAAAACCATTATAACTATAAAAATCTCTAATATGGTTTCATAATATCATCAGTTAGCATATAATCATCCTTTTTTAATCCAATCAAATATTTATTAACAATAAGAATCACTATACAAACATCAAAATATCATGGGAATGACATTTCAAAAAATTATCCCAATTATCTATTATATCTATGTATTTTAGAGTGAAACTACATCACCTTAGATAAAATAATAATAATAATAATAATAATAATAATTATTATTATTATTATTATTATCATTATCATCATCATCATTGATGATCTTTGAGGTTATATGAAAATTAAAAAACCACACTCTCTAGGATAGTAAGGCTTTTCCCTCATCCCTACCCTAAGGATAGTTCCAGAACAATGTTATCCTTTTATTGTTTCTAATGAACTAGAAACCCAGTGGGAATTATGTTCATAGCATAGAATATATTCTTATTTTCTTGCCAAAAGGCTCAGTGCAACATCATACTAGAATCATTATTCTTATTTCACTGGGCATGAATCATGCCTATCACACCACATTCATATGTTATTCATCAAGCTTGAATAAATTCCTTCAGTCATCATAATTTCTTTCACAACATGCATTATTTCCTTAATAGTATAAAAATAGTACCTATTCTCTCCATGGCTTGAACCGAGGACATCCTTGGTGTGGAAGCCAGTAACTGAGTACCACTCAACCCTAACACTATCCACATAATAATGATTTTGTTGATTATGATGATAGTGGTGGTGTTGGTGGTGGTGATTATGAATATGATTTTGATGAAGATGATAATGATGTTGAAGATGATTATAATGATAGAAAGAATCCTTATAAGAATTTTTTTGATTTGTGTGTTGGAAAAGTCAAGTAGAAGACCTCTTAATGAAATTTTATATCATGAAGTCTTATTGATGTATTACCTAGATAAATAATTTTGTTTTAATTTTTTAATGTGATGTTGGATAACTAAAACCATTTCATGGTTAATTATTTTTTTATCATAGTGGTGACAATAGATTAGAGAAAATAGATCCAATATTGAAGAATTTATTTTGGTTATATAATTGGATATTAGAAAGGATAGATAATTTATAATGCCGCATTAAGGATATCATAGTTGAATATAATGTTTTTTTAAATTTAAATGAAAATAATATTCAAATTGACATATTATTATAGTGCCTATTGTGGTTTAGAATATTGAAAAATCTATCATTATTCAAGGTGTTTTTGTGATAATGGTTTTACAAAACATTTATAAGTAATGTTATTTTTCATGGGGAGTCCATAAATAACCATGGGGTGGTTGTGGTCAAGATAAAAATAATATGATTTAAGTAGGACTTTGAGGGTTTCAAATTTATGTGATGTATGTTAAAATTAAAATATGATCTATAGAACCCAATGACATTGTGGATTCAAGATATAAGAGTTTCATATAAGTAAATAATAGTGATAATGATATATAATGTCCGTAATTTATGGGGTCAAAGGTTTTCAAAATCTAGCTAAAAACATATATTTTCATAATTCGATGGTTATTCAATCAGTAATGAAATATTATTTTTGAAAATCCATTCTTTTATGAGATGATATGATATTCAAAAGTTGAAATATTGACATGCATTTTGAAGGTATGTGTAAAATTGTTTTCCGGTAGTCCTTAATGAATATTGAATTCTTTAATGAAAGAAAACATGGATATTCCCTATTTTTATTTGAGAAAAAAAATCTTGAATCGATAAGATACATTAATATAAGAAAAATATTGATTCTAGATATGTGATTTTTTAGAAGTGTTTGAGAGATCCTTCAAATATGAAATTATTGATAGAAATTTATAGAGACGGTCATGCTGCTAAATATAGAATATATTTCTTCACAGATCATGGTGAAATATATATATATATATATATATATATGTTTTCAGAGATCAAAGTGAACACATTATAGAGTAATGAGTTATTATTGTGTGTGGAGTGTAATGTTTTGTCATTATTTTTTGGTAGTGAATTTAGTGATAAAATTAGTCTTCTGTAAAATTTAAGATATAATTGTACCCTTCATAAGAATATTTTTACAAATACACATTTCTGATTTTATTATCATGGGATTCAACCCAGTATAGGTAAAACATGTAAAAATTATGTATTTCACTTTATTCTTAATCCCTTTCATTCACTGAGGGAGTGGGACAGAGTTATGATTTAAATAAAAAAATTGAACCATTGAAAAGGGAAATTTATTTTATCATAACCTAATTAACCCACTATCTTAGGGAATATTTCCTTATGGGAATACGATATTGGTATTAGAGTATAAGAGTTAGTTTGAAGGATTTTTTACACTTTAATTTTTTGAATATAGAGTGATTCATAAGTGAATTTTGGTTATTTTTGGAATGTTTTTTATCTATTTATGAATCAAATTAAATGATAATTCTGATCATTATACCTACATGTGTACATGAATATATTTCATGGAATTAATTTTAATTTAGTTTGTGGAAACCTATCAATAGTAGATCTTAATACTTTTGATTAAAATAATAATGGAATATCTACATTTGGGGGAGCTTTATCTAATGAAATATACTTTATGGTTATTCCTTTTAAATACTCAAATTATATGTTGGAAACTTTTATGAACATATATGATAAAAAATGGTTTAAGAATATATAAATTTCATTGGATATATAAATAATAAGAAAATATGGAAATAAATTAAATGAATATACTTCTTGCTTATTAAATGACTTGGCAACAATATACTAACAAAAATTCAATTATGTGACTTATGGTATGAAATAAAATTCACATATAAGACTTATACAATAAATGAAAATTATTGTGAAATTGTGATGTTGGGGAAGAAAAAAATTGAATAACTACATCAACAGTGGATAAGAATATATTCCCTATTATCGATGATTGATGAAAAATGTTATGTCATAAATTCATACACAACTTGAGCAAAAAATCCATAAGGAATTTTTGAAACATGAGGTTGATGATGATAACATTAATATTACACAGGGTGATACTCATAACCATGATGTAATCTAAATAATAAAGACCATTTGAATGATTTTTAATTTATATGATAAGAATTCAATGAGACGTATATAATTGGTGCTTATTGAACTATGAGGTACCGAGATCCACTATTGAAAATGGTACAATGTATTATTCATTAATGAAAGTATCCAAACAAATTATTTGATGTTTATAACTCACCAATATGACGTTATTAATTATATAAAAATTTATTATAAAGTATAAAATGGGTTCTAGTATAGAAAATATTAATATTCAAGATAGACAATGTCATAGAATTCACTAATTTCCATGTGGTGGACTATCTCAAGAATCATGAGACAAGGATTCAAGTTTTATGGGTTCCTAATCCTTAATAAAATTATGTGATTGAGTAGAGGATAAAGATAATAAATAATATGTCTTTTTTGATACTTGTGAAAAAATTCCTATAAATGGTGTTTGGGAAGAAATATGTATTGGAATTTTTCTACATCACAGGTAGGGATTTTTTATGTTTATGGTAAGAAAAAGACTCCATCAAATATAAAATAAGGGGGACGAAATCCTTAAATTAATTTCAAATAAATTTATTTAAATTATTAACTCAATAAGTAGAATATCCACATTATGTGTTTATCTCTTTGAGAAAAATGATTTTTTCATGGATATTCTTTAAAGAGTAAGGGATACAAGTGATTTAGTAAAATTATGGAAAAAATGATTCAGAATCAAGATATCAGTATTGTTGGGAATGAGTAGATTTTAGAAAGTAGTTAATAAATCCTTGGGGAATGTATTTATGGATTTTGAATCATAGTGGGAGTGCATTCAGATAGTATTGATTCAGTCTAATACACTTTTAACAAATAGTTTAAGAAATGTTCTTTTGTTATAAGAATATTCAGGATGATGTGTTAAATTAATAAAAAGAACATTGTTGACTACCCGAAGAGATAGATAATATTGAAAATAATTAGTGATAAGAAATAGTTTTCTAAAGAGGGTAATAATGTTATTATAATATAGTGGGATATTATAACATTATAACTGAAGAATAAAATGTGATTTGATGAAATGAACAAATTTCCTACAAAGACTCCCGCAAATTTAAAGGAATAACATTGGATAATAAGTTTACTCTAATAGATAAATTAGATATGTTATGCTTATTTTTTTATACAGTGGTATTTTAATCAAAGATTTAAAAATGGATATTGAATCTATATTTTATTGTACTGTTCTTGAATAAGAGGTATACATTATACAATCATATTATTTGTTTATTCATAGAAATGTTAAAATAGAATGTTAGTTGATGAATGATCACTATACAGAGAAGAAAGAGCCGAGTCCATTATATTTTAGGATTGATTAATACTTGATAAAGAACAATTTTCAATATCATGGATTTTATTATGATAAACATGTCAATAAACAGGATAATAAGAATATTTTGTTATAAATTTATATTGGTGACATATTTTTTGGAGGATTGAATAGAGATCAATATAAGGTGTTTGGTAATTATATAATGACTACATTTTAAATTTAATAGATGAGTGAATTGGTATTTTTACATGATTTTTGGTTGATATGATTATGTCTTGGGAAATTTATTTCTTAATCCAAATACAGAATTAGGCATTTAAAATTCTGAAATGGAGATTAGTAAGGCCATTTAAACTCCACCTGCTACCCATATAAGGTTTTCATGAGTTTGAAATTGTAAAATGATTGATTAAATAGGGTATAGGAAAATTGTAATAATATTTTTTAATATAATTGTTTCAATACCTAATAAATTTTTTTGTTACTAATTTAAGTAAAATATATCATTATTTCCCTAAATAATCACTAGTGGAAAAAAATGTTTAACACATCGTCATTTTTCACGTTTGTTCTATATAACCGACGTGAAAAGATTTAATAATCAATATATCACGTTGGTTATAAAATAACAGATGTGATATATTGATACGGATCCTTTTTTTACATCGGTCATTTTATAACCGACGTAAAATATATGAAGATTATCTTTTTTACATCGGTTATTGTATAACCAATGTGAAAATTGAATCTGGCGTTCTTTATCACATCAGTTATTTTATAACCGGCATTATTAAGGAAAGAATTACACATTACCATGTCAGTTATTAAAAAACATACATGATGAATCCAATCTCAGCAATTTATCACGTTGGTATAAAGCGACATATATCACATCGGTTATTTTATAAAAAACATGATAAATTAATTTATACATTAGTTAATAAATAACCAACGTTATAAACATTAAAAAAAATATTTTACCATGTCTTTTATTAAATAACAGGTGTGATAAACCTTTTAAATGATTTATCACACCCCGTATTCAGTCATTCTATTTCCTTCGATCGGGCGACCTACGACTCGTCTCTCTCATGCGGAAAACCTAGAAACAATATGCCAAAGTTGTGCCCTATAACCTCATTTTCCCAAAATCATTCTTCATATTTATTATCATTAGATCTATCAGGTCGAATCGAAACACTCAAGTAAGCCTCACACGGCTCCTTTTTAGTTTTTTTCTGCGATGCCCTAAACTAATTTTTTGTGATGTTATTTTTAATTGTTCTTGCTAACATGGTATGTTTCATAATGTTCATCTATAGCATGCTAAATTTACTTTTCGTAAAATAAACCTATGGAAGTGATATAATGAATGTTAACTATTTTTTGTGTTCTATCTTGTGTGTGTGACCATACAGGGGGTTTCCGAGGGGGTGGGGTGCTATGCAAGTGGTGGGAGTGTCCAGGGGGGTTGGGTGGGATGTCGGGTGGGGTGGGGGTGTCCAGGGGGTGTCAAATGGGGTGGGGTGGTGTCTAGGGGGGTTAGGGGGCTGTCCAATGGGGTTGGGGGTGTACAAGGGTGTATGGGGGATGTCAAAGGGGGTGGGGGTGGAGTCTAGTGGGTTCGAGGGCTATCCAAGGGGGTGGGGCTGTCCAGAGGGTTCGGGGGGTTGTCTATAGGGTTGGGGGTGTCCATAGAGGTGGTGGGGGGGTCTATGTGTGTGTGGTGGTGGTGGGGGGGGGTCCATGGGGGAGGGGTGGTTAGGGGGCTGTCCAAGGGGGTGGGGCATGTCCAGAGGGTTTTGGGGTTGTCCGTGGGGTGTTGTCCAAGGGGTTGAGGGTGTATAGGGGTGTCCAAGGGTGTAGGGGTTGGGGGTGGTGTCCAGGAAGGGTGGGTTTGTCTAGATGGTTGGGGGCTTTATAGGGGGTGGGGGCTGTCCAGAGGGGGTGGTGGTGTCTAGGGGGTGGGGGTGGTGTCCATGGGGGTGGGGTATAAGTGTCAGTTGGGATTGAAAATTGTATCGTGGTCTGTGAGATTATAACATGATGATTTTATTCCTTCATGGATATTAGACTATAATTTATTGGTGTTGTTTAATTAATTGTGTTTCCATAATGGTGGCTAGTGTTGTGCTATAACGTAGCCATGATTTCTTTCAAATTGAATAGGGGTGAATTTTTGGATATTTAAGGAGCTTGAGGTTTCCACTATGTTTTTTAGGAATTCAAGCATTATGAAAAGATAAGGGGTGTTGCAATATGATTATATTTGGTAATATATATTTTGACCAATCATTTAATATGAGAAAATTATGGGTTATGGGGGAGATCATGTCTTGCTTTTCAATGATGTAGTTATCCTGACCCCACTCTTTCATGATGATAAGATTTACACTGTGATTTTCTCCATCCGAGTTTTTATTTTAAATTTGATTTGATTCTCAGGTTTAATCAATTTTCTCTAATTTTCATTCAACCATTGGAGGCCCCATGGTTTTATTGGATTCCATAGAATCCCATCTTCTATGGTGTTTGATTCATTCCTTCTATTGAAATTTGATTTCCTTAAATATGTAACTTATTCTATATTCTTCTTCCATTATTCATTGTTTCCTTTTTTTATTCTTTGTCCACTTCTTCTTCTCCTTCATTCCTTCTATTATTAGGTATGTTTTTTCATTTTTAAATTTATGGTTTTATATTAATCGATGTGTTCTAGGGTTTACTAGGAGGGGTGGGGGTGTCCAGGGGGGCTGTCTAGAGGGGTTGGGGTTGTCTAGGGGTTGGGGGGTTGTCTAGTGGGGTGGGGCGGGGGGGGGGGGGGGGGGCTGTCCAAGGGGGTGGTGGTGTCCAAGGGGAGTCCAAGGGAGTGGGGGTGGTGTCCATGGGGGTGGGGGTGTCCAGGGGTTTGGGGGGTTTTCAGGGGGTGTCTAAGGGTGTAGGGGGTGGGGGTGGTATCCAAGAGGGGTGGGGGTGTCCAAGGGGGTTGTGGGGGGTCTTTCTAGAGGGGTGGGGGTTGTCCAAGGGGTTGGTGGTGTCTAGGGGGTGTCCAAGGGGGTGGGGGGGGGGGCTGTCCAAGTGGGTGGTGGTGTCCAGGGGGTGTCCAAGGGGGTGGGGGGTTGTCTAGAGGGGTGGGGGGCTATCTAGAGGTTTCAAATCGTTAGGATCTATGTAATTTTCAGTAGTGAATGTATACATATTTTAATATTTACACAACATATTTTTTTACGAAAGGGTGAATTTGGTATCTAGTTAGACTAGGATGTATTCTTTGTGAACGTTAAGAATAAATGATCCAAGATGAATTTAAAACTATTATATCTAACTATATTTTCTTTTTAAAATCATTTTCAAGCATATTTTTTTAAATATGAATATTTTTTTTATATTTTAAAATTGTTTTGCATTCAAATTATGATAATTTTCATATAATCATATATTTTTCTTATCTTAAAAAGATATATAATTTTGATATTTGTTATAGGAAATAATTAGTCAAAGTTGGATTATGGCACATCGAATGAGTAATGAATATGAGGAAGGTGTTGATGCCTTTCTGGAATTTTCTAAAAAAAATGTTCCACATAGTTTCGTTTTTTTCTGTCTATTCCTAAAATGATTGAATATGAAGAAGTTGAAAAGTAAAAAGATAAAAGATCATCTGATTTTTCATATTTTTAATCCGAATTAAAACCCTTGGATTTATCATGGTGAAACTGGACGGACAGTCAGATCTTTTAATGATGATGATTCGCAAGATGGTAACTCTGATGAAATTGAAGAAATGATTTTCAATATTACAGCAGAACAAATTTAGAAGGAACCGACAGTTGTGTGTCTATATGGTGATGATGAAAAACCATTATATCCTGGTTGTAAATATTTTATGGTTTTTTTAGCGCTGTAAAGATTGATTAACCTGAATGTAAAACATGGATGGAGTGATATAAGTTTTACAGAGCTACTAAAATTGATGAAATACATTTTTCCAAAAGATAATGATCTTACAGATTCACATTATATGGAAAAGAAAATATTATGCCTTATGGGACTGGGATAAAATAATATAAATTCCTATCTGAATGACTATATGATATATTGGAAGGAATATGAATTTATTTCAGAGTGTCCTAAATGTGGGACATCATGGTATAAGGTGAAAGAGAAATCACAGGCTGGTATAAAGATTACAAAGATCCATTAAAAGTTATTTTTGTATCTTCCTATAATTCATCATTTCTAATGTTAATTTTATAATTCACATGATGCCAAAAGTTTAAGATGGCATGCAGATGAGAAGATATGTAATGGAATAATAAATCATCCAGCTGATTTTATTGGTAATTTAAAACCTATCTCCTGAAGTTTTTATTAAGCGAAAATATATCATCTTGAGTATAATTATCTCTGGTCTGAAGTAACCCGACAATGATACTAATGTTTTCTTGTCACCATTGATTGATGGTTTGAAACTTTTATGGGAGGATGGTATTAGGGTGTATGATTCATATAAAATAGAATATTTTCAACTGCATACAGGGATTATGTTCACTATAAATGACTTCCTAGGATATCGATATTTGTCTTGATACAGTATTAAATGGCGTAAAGTAGGTCCAATTTGTAAACAACAAGCTTCATATTGTTAATTGCGTCATGGGAGGAAAATATTGTACATGGTTCATCAAATTTTGTTGTCTATGGATCACTCTTATAGAAGACTAAAAATGTAATTCAATGGCTCACAAGAATTTTATATTTCTCCAAAACCATTATCCCCTATTTTATATTTTGAGATGGTGGAAAACCTTGATGAGATCGTTGTAAATACACAAGAATCTGGTAATGACAGACATATTTGGAAGAAAAGGTCAATATTTTTTGAGCTACCATGTTAGAGATATCATGAAGCTAAACATAATATTGATGTCATGCATGTGGAGAAGAATATTTTTGATAGTTTGATTGGAACATTGTTAAATAATAAAGGAAATACAAGATGGGTTGAATGTAAGATCAGACTTACTATCAATGGGAATAAGTTTGGAGTTAGCTCCAACTCTTAATGGAAGCTGAACATTTTTTCCCCCAGCTTATCATACATTATCCAAGAGGGAGAAAATTAGCTATTGTCAGTGTCTTCATGATATCAAAATTTCTCAAGGTTTTTCTTCAAATGTAAATTTTTTTGTCTCATTAAAGGACTTGAAGTTGATATTTATAAAATATCAAGATTGTCGTGTCATGATGCAACAACTTTTACCAGTTGAATTTTGTGGAATATTTATCATCTGTGTCAGAAAGACTATAATGAAGTTCTGTTATTTTTTCAATTCAATTTATAATAAGGTGATTGATATGAATTCTTTGAACATTATGGGAAAGGATGCGATTTGTATACATTGTCAATTAAAAATGTATTTTACTCTAAATTTTTTTGATATATTGGAGAAATTAATGATTCATCTAGTTCCAGAAATAATACTTTGTGGACTTGTATATCTTCGTTGGATGTATCATTTTGAAAGGTATATGAAAATATTAAAGGGGTATGTTAGGAATCCATATCGACCTGAAGCCTCCATTATTGAAAATTATATTTTTGAGGAGGTTGTATAGATTTGTACGAGCTACTTGGGATACAAATTAGCACATAGGTTTGCATCCATCTCACCATGAACGAGTTAATAATGAGGGCAAGGGGATTCGTGGCTTGAAAGTCAAATCGTTGTCAGCTGAAAAAATGAAGAAGTTAGAATTATACATCTTGAATAACATAGTTGATTCTCAAATGTATATCACATTTCATATTAATGAGTTGAAAAAATTTCATAAAAATAATAAAGAAATGTGGATTTTGAATGATCACAACAAAAAATTTTCATCATGGTTTGAAAAGACCATGCTTGGTAGATCAGATGTATCAGAGACATTAAAATTGTTTGTGGGTGGTCCAAGTTTAAATGAGATAACATGGTCTGGTTATGACATTATGGGCTATAAATTTTATACGAATGCTCAGGACAACAGAAGTGTAGTTCAGAATAGTGGTGTATTGGTGTTTTTAGAAGCAATGCATTTTTCGATTACTAAAGACAAAAACCTAATTTCTGCATCAAGTGCATATTATGGAGTGATTGACGAAATATGGGAGGTTGATTACATTAAAATTAAAGTTCATTTTTTAATTATAAATGATTTATCAATAAAAATAGTGTTATACACGATGAATTTGGAATGACAGTTGTTAATCCGAATAGATTGAAATACACAGATGATACTTTTATAATGGAAACACTTGCAAAAGAAATTTTTTATGTAGTAGATCAATCAGATATGTAGTGGGATGTTGTTTTACAAGGGAAAAAATATGTTGGTGTGGATGAACATGATGAAGATGATGATTTATGGGAGATTCCTACTTCCATGGAAAAATTAACAGAACATAATGATGAGCATGTTGAAAACATGGTTTGTTCCATAAGGAACGATCACAACAAAGAAATTTAAGAAAACAATATATTTTTACATTCCTAAAATTATAGGTAACATTTTTTTATTTGTTTTTTACATTTATTATTTTCATAAAATATTAGATATTGTAAGTTTTATCTTTATTAAAACATGTATTAAAACAAATAAGTATATCTTTTTGTTTGTTTTAATTTCGTTTAGTTTAATTTATCATGTTTACCATTACATATGTTATATATCTATTATTTTTGTTCAATGACAATTATTTTTCCATGTTTACCATGTTTACCAGGTTTACCATGTTTTCCATGTTTACCATTTTTACCATCATTACCATTGTTTAACATGCTTACCATATTAACCTTGTTTACTACTACGTAACTTAGTATACTTTTTATTTTTTGTTTACATTTGTATTGTAATATTTTAATTTGAATATTTTTGAACTAATGTTTGTTTTTTTATTTGAAGGATAATGATAGATCAATCAGTTGATCAACCACACGATTCTGGAGATGAGGTTATCGGTCATACCTCTATGTAGGAACATTCACATGCTTATCTTGATGTTCCCTAATCTTCCTCATGTTCTACCAATACGAAAAAGAGTTCAATAGTTGGTAAATGTGGGTGAACACGTTTTCCAAAATTATTACTTTCCTGTAAGCATGATCAGAGGATACTCGTTGAGTTTGATGAGGATGATATTACTAGAGGTCCAAATGAAAAAGATTTTACGAGATTTGAATCAACTTAGGGTATGAGAAAAGTATGCATTTTGTATGATGACTTGAGAAGTGTGGAGAACGTGATAATCTCTCAGTTGTGGGAGATGATTTTGGTAATATCATTTGATATTGTTTCCTATTTTTTATATGTTTCTAGTATATTTAATATGTTTAACCTCTTCTTTATCAAATGACATTTGATATTCTTGACACTAGAGGACTCAGGAAGAAATGCTTATCGATGGCTACCTAGAGATGGGGGGATTTCAAATCAACCCTCTCATTTGATTTCATTTTTGATCATATGATTCATGACAATCCATGACGTATATATCCTTTCATAGATGAAGACACATGTAGATAGGTTGTTGAAAGTAGAAGAAAAGATTATTTTTTTAGGGAATGTAAAAATTTATAAGACTTATTATATAAATGATCTTTTTAATGTTTTTTAAATGATTTATTATTCTTAATTTTTAGGAAACATGGAAAAATCATCATGAGATCCAATATAAAAATGAATACCCTCATAGTTTATCTCTGGAGAGTATACATTATTGGTGGACCAAATGATGGTGGAAAAATTACAAAACTAAGAACTGAGTTTTCAAGCTCTGGAGAGGTGGCCACACCATCCCGTCCATCTAGACATGAAAAATGGAAGAGATATCAGATGGGAAAGAAAGGGAAATATCTTTTGGAAGATTCGAGAATCGTAGCTGAGAGTATTGTTAGATATCTATTTTAATTATTTATGTTAATTATTTTCTTTAAATAATTTCAATAATTACAAAAATGTTCAATTAATTAATACAGGGTTCTATTGAGGAGAAAAGCTCACAGGGGGTATTTACAACTGCTGGGAGGCAAGATATTTTATCAGCAACATTGGAAAATCCCAAACATCCTAGTTGTGTATGAGGATATCCAGTAGGTGTATCAGTAAGAAATGTGTTTCCACGGTCTTTAACTTCTTACATTGAAGGTTTTTGTAAAAAAATAGAATCCTCGGTGGCAGAAGATCATAATATTAATGCCACGATGGAGGAAAATATTAGAGCGTCAATACAGTCTATGTTTGCAGACATGAAAAGACAATTTCAGACTACAGCTCCCACTCCTCCACATCCACCTTCAGACCCCATTATTTATCCTCCACCTCCTACAATAGCTCCCACTCCCCCACCTCAGCCCACAGACCCCATTATTTATCCTACTCCTCCTCCACAACATCCTACTTATTGTGAGTTGTATGTTGATGATCCAAAACATCATATAGATTCATAAGGGTTGGTATATTCTATAGGAGATACAATTCATCGTCAACAATCAGAGGTAGAGAATCATCGGGTCACTGTACAAGATATTATATATAGATCAGCTTGAGTACCATTCCCTATAGATGAGGTGAGGGAAATTGGACATAGTATCATCCATTTTTTAATTTTTCCGTCCAGACTTATGTGAATCATTACCATAGAGGTATGTACGTTATATCCTATATTTTTTTAATTAAATTTGTACTATGATTTGAAACCTAATATATTTTTCTATTTATTTTTAACGAAATACTTCAAAGGTAATGAAATAATATATAAAAAACCAAAAATAAAAATGGCTATGGCATCAGATACAGATTCTAGTTGTCTTGAACGATTGTCAAGATATTCAAATTTGTTGGCAGATCATTATGAGTTTCCAATGGAAGCTCATGTTTTTAGACGTGCAATAACTTTGTGGATTGTGAAAACTAATATCATGGAGCTTGTTAATGGAGATCAGTTGGGAATCAACCTGGTGAAATTTTTTTCCATGTGAGTCTTAACACATTTTCTCTGCGTTATACTTATTAAAAATGTATACTGAAGTGTGTTTTGTATTACGTATCTTTATAACATTTGTGAGAATAATGAGTGGAAAGATGTATATGGATTTATGGACTTGAATTTGATTTCCCCTGAAGCACATGCATTGGATGAGGAATAAAGAATGCTTTATATTGCATAAATACTTGAACAGAATATAGTCACACAATGTTGGATGATGCCTTTTTGTGAGATGTATGAAATACATCTCTCTGAAAGAGTTCATTATCTTTTAACATAAAAAACCACTAACCTTAAATTTTTTTTATCAGTGATCACTAGATGTTAGGGGGTTTTTTCCCATGGGGGAAACACTTTATCAGATATGGTCTGTCCATGGTGATGTGTGGGAATGTTTTAAGAAATTTTTGGAAAATTATGTTTCAATTTCTCAATAGATTTATATATTATAATTAATTTTAAATTTAACCCATTCATATTATCGTCTAAGTTGGGATGGGTATACATTCGAAAAAACACAAAGAGAAGGAGTGTGAAGATCAAATATGTAAATGTAAAGGTAAATATCCATTTATAATATGTACGTTTTGATTTATTACATAAAAGTAATATATTGAATTTACACTAATTCAAACAGAATTGTGATGAACAACAAGGCATCAGCGAATGTGGATATTATTTGTTAAGATTTATGTATTAAATAATTACAAATGGAACAATTGTGACCTTTGACCAGGTAAGATTTCCTTTTAAACTTTTCCATCATAGTGATAGAATAAATCCTGTTTACACGGGACGAAAGCATTGGTGAATCATTTTGAGAGCTAAATCTTAACACGTGAGAGTGATGAGTACCTTCTAGCGATGTTCTTCCCCTTGAGGGATGGAAGCACCTCCTATCCCAACACCATCTATCCAGGGGGTTGGGGTAATTCTAAGGGTATGGGGGTGTCCAGGAGTGTGGTGGGGGTTGTCAGGTGGGGTGGGGGGGGGGTTCTAGGGGGCGGGAGGGCTATCCAGGGGAGTGTTGTCCAGTGGGGTGGGGGTGTCTAGAATGGTGGGGGGGTCTAGGGGTGTGGGGTGTGGTGGGGTTATCTAGGGGTGTTGAAGTGTTGTCCAAGGGGATGGGGGTGTTAAGGGGGGTGGGGGTTGTCTAGGGGTGTATGGGGATATCCAGGGGTGGGGGGAATCCAAGGGTGTGGGGGTGTCCCGAGGTGTGGTGGGGGGTATCCAGTGGGGGGGGGGGGGGTTCTGGTCGGGTTTAGGTCTTTTTTTGGTCTGCTGGTGTCCAGTGAGGTGGGGTTGTCCAGGGGTGTGGTGGAGGCTGTCCAGTAGGGTGGGAGGGTGTCCATGTTGGTAGAAGGGATGTTCAGGTGAGTAGGGGGATGTTCAGGGGCGTGGGGGGCAGTCTAGGGTAGAGGTTCTAGGGGTGGGGGGGTGTCCAGTGTTGTGGGGGGGGGGGGTCTAGAGGTTTGGGGGTGTCCAGAGCTGTGGGTGGGGGGGTGACCAGGGGTGTGGTGGGGGCTGTCTAGTGGGGTGGGAGGGAGGGGGGTCTTGGTCGATTTTTGGTCTATTTTTGTTCTGTGGGTGTCCAGTGGGGTTTGTGTCTAGGGGTATGGAGGGGCTATCCAGGGGGTGGGGTGTCAAGGAGGGAGGGGGTTTTTCTAGGGGTGTGGGGGCTGTTCTGAGGGTGCGGGAAATGAAGGGGTGTGGGGGGTGTCCAGGGGTGTGGTGGGGGATATCTATTGGGGGGTTTTAGGGGTGTGCGAGGGTTATCCAGGTGTGTGGGAGTGTTGTCAAGGGGGTGGGGTTGTCCAGGGGGTGGGGGTTGTGCAGGGGTTGTGGGGGGCTGTCCCGGGGGGTGGGGGAAGTCCAGGGGTGTAGGGGGTGTCCAGGAGGGGGGGGTTCCAGGGGTGTGGGGGCTGTCCAGGGGGTGGGGGTAGTCTAGGGGTGTGGAGGGTATCCAGCGGTGTGGTGGGGGAAGTCCAGTGGGGGGGGTTAGGGGTGTGGGAGGGTTGTCCAGGGGTGTGAGAGTGTTGTCTAGAGGGTGGGGTTTTATAGGGGTGTGTGTGGGGGGGGGGGAAGGGCTATCTAGGGGGTGGGGTTGTCCAGGGGTGTGGGGGTGTCCAGAATTGGGGGGTGTCTAGGGTTGTGGGGGGCTGTCCAGGGGGTGGGGGCTGTCTGAGGATATTTGGGGGTGTCTAGGGTTGTGTTGGGGGCTATCCAGTGGGTTGGGGGGGGGGGGTTGGTCGGGTTTTTGGCTTTTTTTGGTCTGGGGGTGTCTAGTGGGGTGGGTGTCCAGGGGTGGGGGGGGGCTATACAGTGGAATGGGGGGTTCTGGTTTGTTTTTGGTTGGGTTTTGGTCTGTTTTCGGTATGTTTTTTATCTGTTTCAGGTCTTTTGGCAGGGCATAGTAGTGGTTTATTGTTGGTGGGGGCTGTCTAGTGGGCTGGGGGGGTCTGTCTATTTTTGGTAACTTTTTGGTTTGTTTCAGGTATTTTATATGGGAATAGTATTGATTGATCTGTTTTATTTAAAAAATGAGTTTTTATGTTGGTTATTTCATAAACGATGTCAAAAATGCATTGGGATTGTTTTAAATGTCGGTTATTTGGAAACCGACGTAATAAATTCATGAGAAATGGTTTTTTCATCGGTTATTTCATAACCAACATTATAAATGGAAATGGATAGTTTTTTCCATTGGTTATAAAATAACCGATGTCATAGATATGTTTTCATGTCGGTTATTATATAACCGACACTGGAAACTGCTTGGTTGACAGATTTATCACGTCGGTTATGAAAATAATCGACGCGATAGACGCTTCATAGGAGTGATTTATGACGTCAGTTATACAATAATCGACGTGAAAGGTTTTATACCATGACGGTTATTAAATAACCGACAAAATAAACCATGACTTTGTAGAGTTTTCTATATCAGGTTTTTATTAAACGTTGTGAAAAATAATTCAGATTTGGGTTTTTTACATCAATTGTAAAATAACTGACATAAAAAACAATGTTTATAATGTCTCCTGTAAAAACATTGTCCAAAAGACGACATAAAAAATAAAAAAAACCGCCGTAAAAGGCTTTTTTCTGTACTATTGAATCGCACATTCTATATGTTAAAAAAACATTGATATATAAATGTAAGACTGGATTTAAGAAATCTTTATAGTAAAACATTGCAACCTGAGTTTTTTATATATGTGAATTGGGATTTTCCAGTGGGATATATGAACACTTCATTTGATAGATTATTTAATTGTATATATTTTAGTATTTATTAGAACGATAAAAATAATGATTTCATTTAATTGATCCTAGTAGTTGTTAAATTCATTATGGCTACTCATCATTTCATATAAATATTATAGAGAAAAAAGAAACATGAAAACAATAGAGTTAATTGAATTATATTATTCAAATTATGCTTTATAAATTGATTTTTATCAATCATACAAAATGTTTTTATTTATTATAGTATAACTAAGAATATAAAAAGAAAATTTCGCATTATTAGGGATAAAGATGAGAATGCCAAGGTGATATTCAAGTATTTTTCTATTCAATGACAAATAATTGATATTTTTTATAATGGATCATTCCATGAAAAGTATTTAGATGTATTGTTTGGAATTTTTAGTTTAATAATATTCATTTGCATAAATATTTAGAGGAGTTTTCCCTACTCCAATATGGTGATTTCATATCATGATTGATATTTAAAATGTTATATTCAATAAATAATTCATTATAATGTATTTTTCCCCTATTAAATTATACGGTTTTGTTAATATTTATGTCTTATAACCTTAAAATAGTTTGTATATGTGTATGTTGACAAAGGGGGAGATACATAAGATTATATAACATAAGGGGTTGGGTATGATAATGTAAGGATAAAGAGTGTCTCTCATATTGGAGACTAAGGGAAAGTATCCCAAACTGTTAACAGAGGGGAAACATTTTTCTGAACAAGATTAGGGTAGATTACCTGAATTCATAATTAGGGGAGTTCAATGAAGTTTGATTATATCATCATTAATAAGTATTATTAGTATGATTTATTTTTCAAGAATTTACTTGTTGTATGACAACAAATAATTAAATGATTATTTCAGTAATGATATTTTTTCCACTGTTGTTTCTCATGAAAGGGCATGATTCATGATGGATTAATGTTAATAACAAGTATATGAGGTAATATATTATTTAAAATTTGATATAGATTTTACAAGGATGGTTTTTTGAGAGTTTTCTAAAAATGAAAGAGTGTCTCTAAGAAGCCCAAAGGGGGACTGAAACCAAACATTGGTCTCTAAAGTTTACATCATGGTGTTCACCACATGTTGGAGAAAATGGATAGTGTATTTGTGACATACTCAAGGAATTTTTATTAGATATGAAAATATGGATATGATTTTCATTATTCATTGTAGTATCGTGTAAATGACTATTGGGTGGTTTGGAGAGTGAAGGAAAATGGGATACTGGATTAAAAAATTTTGTGGTTCATATTGTTCTATTTAAAATTGCATCATGATTTGGATTATGGTTCTTTGATGCTCAAGGTTTGATTAGGAATTTAAAATATATACTTGTGTTCCACAGGAATCCCAAAAATGAAAGGGGTGGTGATTTTGGTAATGAGGATGAAGGTTGAGTTAAGGATTAGCTCATACATTTCAATTTTTATTTCATTTAGAAGTGAATTGTGAGTCCATTATTCAATAGTTAACACAGAAGCATACAATATTGGTTTCAATATATAATGTTTGTAAAAAATTAAAAATTGATATTCATGGGGATAAATTGATATAACATACATTGTTGTGATGTCACAAGTTAAAATAAATGAGGCTACACCATAGTGGATGTTCATTTGACCATGACGAGTCAATCCATGTAGATATAATAGTTCTAAAATTCATCTTTTTTAAATGATTAATAAATATTTAAAAGAGGATATTTGTATGAGATTTTAATTCTTAGTGAGGTCCAATTTTGTAACAATTATTAACAATTATTAAACTGTTTAATTAAAAAAACATATAGATTTTATTTTGTCATTAGAGAAGAAAATTATATCATGGGGAAGGTTGAAAAATAGTGTAAAAACTAAGATTATAAATAATAAATATTTATATAAATTATTAGGGATATAATTTATGGGGGAAGTTATTTCAATAAATAAATTGATATTTTTCTTATCAATGAAGACAAAGAAAACTGATAAAATGATTTTGAAAAAGTATCTTATATATTCATGGATATAGAAGTGTTGTCATTGAAGTGTTATTAGTTCTTATTGCATAAGGAGGTAAATTCATTGTGAATATAAAAGGATAATGAGTCTTTATTAAAATTTAATAATAATTAGTTTGGTTAGAGTAAATTTTAGTATGTCGACACTTTGGTGAGTGTATATTGCATGGACATATTCTAACATGGATAAACCAATTAAAATTAACATGCATAACTTTAGGATATATTAATTTAATAAAAATATATATATATACAAGTATCAAATTTCCACTAAAAAATATCATTGGATAATAATTTATAAATATATCTTTCCTTCATTCAACCCCTCTCATGGTATCATTATATGGGTGTGAAAAAGAAATAATCAGAAAAGTATTTATATTTAATATTATTAATTAACCATATAATATAAAAAAATATAAATTATTTATAAAAAAAAATTTATAATACATAAATAACTATTATAATTATATATTTTGATACTAATTATAAAATATACCTATATAAAATTGTAAAATTTGAAGATAAAATAAAACATTTAAAAGTTACAATGATCTAATTATATAAAATGTAACAAATTTTAAATTTTTTAATGAAATCTATGTCCATCACCCATCATTATTTTTCAGTGAAGCATTATAAAAAGCATCAAGTTATCTAATTTGTTTTTACAAGTAGAGGGTATTTAGACTCTCATTGCATAACATGTAGATGTGGAAACAATAGGTAGATCTCAACAAAAAATGAATAAAGTTAGAAAATATATATACATTGAAATGGTTATTAGTTCCCTCTAGAATCCATATCATGAATTCTCAGCGTAGTTATCATTAAGGTTAATATTTGGTTACCAATTTATCTACGAACCCTAACTGGTTCCATTTTCTGGATGGTTTAAAAGAATAAATATTTCATTTTATAGAATTACCTTAATATTCTATAAGGAGTTTTAAATTATTAATTTTTATAGAAATATAAAATATAATATTTAAATAATTTCTTATGTGAACATTATTTTAGACTAATATTTTTGATACTTAATTGATCAAAAAATATAAAATAGAAGATATTATAACTACTAAAAAAATATTAAATGGAGACATTTACCATTTAAAATATTTCAGGATTTTGTGTATAATATTGTAGGTGTTAAGTATTTTCATTAATTAGATCATCCCAAGTGTCATTTTATCATTCTTATACCTAAAAGTTTTTTCTTCATATAATATTTCATTTCAGGGAATAAATATTTTCTAAAATTTGATCATATCAATTTCATGTTCATATAATAGGAGATGGAGGAGTAATTTCTTACCACCCCCATAAATATTTTTCTAAAATAAGTAACATATTTTACGTAATAAAAAGGTGTGTCCAAAATTGATAATAATGTATTTGGGATTAAATTACACTAATGGATTTATATATAAGGGTTTCATATTATGAATATCCCCAGGTAAAACAATGTGGCCCATATTATTGTCTTTATTAAAGTCTCTCAATAATATAAGATTAGTGATTAAAAATAATTCATTAATTTGATTAGGAATATTTTAATTACATTGTGGTTTTGTAATAATAAATACATATTAAGAATAGAATAATATATAGATTTTTTTTTGATTTTTTAGGTATATTAATTATTTGGATCAAGACAAGTGGTGAATATTTGTTAGCTATAATGGATTTTATTAAATGTTGAAATATTTCTTAAGGGTCACAAATCACATTTACATGCATTGTGATATGAATTAATTTTTTCATGAGTATGTTTTGTATCCTGTCTCATTGAGTGAGAATACTATATGAATACCTATGTACATGAGTGTATGAGGATCCAATATCTCATCTACATTGTAGAAGACATATAATAATAGTGTAACTGATCAGATTTCTCATTAATTTATTGATATAGTGACCACATTTATGGACATTTGAGGAGGTGTATAAAAAATTGTATCATTTTAGTTGAATAGTTTATTTATGACACCATGTATATTTATTATATATTTTACCTTAAATTGATTATATTTCTTTAATTTCAATCTTTACATGCAATAATTATTTTAAACAAACCGTGAGATGAATATTATTATATTAGCGTGACTGTTATAACCTAGACATTTAAATTTGAGGATTGAATAAAAATAAAAACATTCTGAAAAATATTTATAAAGGATTTATATTACACAATTTTATTATTAATGTATAATAAATAAGTTCTCAATTTTATGTAAAGTCATCTTATGCTTAAAAAATACATTTACATAAAAATGGGTTATATTAATTTTTATGAGTGAATATTATAAATAATTTATGACACATATAGAACATTTAGTGGATAAAAACGATAAATACTTTAAAATATTCATTTCAAAATTATCTTAGGATGGAATTTTTGGGATTTTTCAAAAAAGAATGATTTTTAGTGTATATTAAAATTATGTTTTCAATAAAAATGTCATTTTAATTAATTTAAGAACCACCATGATTATTTCATATCCATCATACATTAAATTAAGTATAATTTATTTTCCAATAATATAATTAATTACATTGTAATAATATTTATAATTCATTTTGGATTTTGTTCATTTGTAGGCATTAAAAATTATTATTTCTAAACTCTATTTTTCATTGGGTTTTATGTATTTATATTTAAATTATTTTATTCTAAATATACAAAATAAATCCTATAAAATGGAATCCATATTTTGAATCATCATAATTAATATAATGTTATAGGGTCATCTTATTTTTTGTTCATTGTGAATAGTAACCATGGAAAAGATATGTCACCATGTTAAAAAAGATAAAATTAGGTTGAAACTATGATTTTATGATTTAAAATATTTCTAACACCAAAATTATAAATTTTTACTAGTTTTTAGAAAAAATATATTCTTAATGATTTGAAGAATTTATTTTAAAACATTATTTTAAATTGGGAACTAAAGATTTACTTTTGGAAGGATAAGTTATATTTTATTCATATTTAAAATAATTTTTGGGCATTTTTATTTAATGGAATGGATAAAAGATTCTATTTTGGTTCTCCTTGATCCTAATGATAAAAAAATTCTTATTTTACTATTTAACCAAAAAAAATAATTGAAAAAAATTATTAATTTTTTCAAGGTTAAATGATTTTACTCTTACATTAGGTATTTTACTATAAATAATTTTTCATGAGTTTTGGATCTTATATTAAAATTAATTTCATCCAACTATATAAATTTATTTTAGAAATTGTATTCTAAATTTTAAATAATCATTTATAAATGGGTTTATATGCCCCAATTTCCTTTTTTTCATGTAATTATATTATCATGGGATGAACTAAAGTTACCTATTTTAATGATAAAATATGTTTAAAGTTATTAAACAGGAAGATAAGGCATAAAATATATCCAAAACATGTATAAATGTGATTTTTGAGCCTTTTTAGTCCTCATAATGTCTTATATTAAAATTACGGGTTTCGTGGTGCCACATGAAATGATTTTTATAAAAATATATAGATATTATTTAGACATTTATGCAATTACATGTGTTTTATTTCCCTCAATAATAAAAGAGATCCGCCTCTCTCCCTTTACTAATAAATATGGATCCTTATAGATTCTCTAAGACCTTCCATAATACCTTTATATATTCAAAACCAACATCCAATAACTTTTAGTATTACAAAAACACCCCCCTTTTATATCATAAGGAGTAAGCCAAAAAAGGATTCTCAGTGAAGAGGAGGATCAAACACATATAAAGAAAGATTATAGATGAGTTTTAATGATGGTAAAGAATTGTTTTATTTAATTAATATGACATGAACACAGTTTTATACCATCATAAACACTCAATTGTTTGATTATTGCTACAAATTATTATATTTTTATTTTCTTTAAATAAAATTATTTTGGAAATTTTTTTATTTAAAATATGTGATTTCAAAATAAAAATGATATTTTCTCTATGAAATATTCCAATTATATTTAAAGGCATTTTCATCTATACTATCATCCTTTGATAATACTTATTATTTAATGAGGATATGATCTAATAATCCCACCATTATTCTTTCTATGGATTTTTTATGATTATGAGGATTAGATTTTTTTGAAATATATTTATTTTCCAGAATTTATTATATAATGATAAGATGGATGATTTATGATCTTATTGAAAACATATGAATTTATTATGATAATGTGATGGATGGGGATGAAATTTTATCTACCATAAATTCATTGGGTAATGATAACATACTTGATAAACACATAAGATATGAATTGTTTTTAAATATTAAGAGATAATGTAGTGAACTAGTGGATGTTACTCGTAAGAGAAAATTGGAAATTACGAGTTCAAAATTTCTAGTATAGAAATTTTTACAGAATGATAGTCATGGAAGGAAAACATGTATAATTATGTTATTTCCTATTATTATGTTTAGTACACAAATTTATATAATATTATTATAATATGTTCTCATTACTCATGATTGATTATTGATGATTTCACAAAGTCACTTATTATATATTTTGTTATAAAAAATCCTTATTCCATGATTAATGATTAATGATATTTGACAGAATGTGGTAGATAATTGTAAGTTATTACCATTTTACAATAACCTTATTCTTATCTTTTTCTCACTTATGTTCATTGATAGATATCATTTGTGTTTACACTTACTATGTATCTATGATCACCCATTATTATGATTCATTTCCATAGGTTATAATGAATGATTTTTGGTCAGGTATTTCAAAGAAGGGATATATGTGGTAATATCATATTGGGAGAAGATTAAGATATTTTATTAAATAATATGATTCTGTGTCGAGCCTCCAAATACATAAAACTATTATGATTAAAAGGGATGTATTGTAATGGACCCAAAACATACTATTCCAAATCTAGTCCCTCACATTATTAAATATGAATATGATATAAGAAATTTCATGATAAAGGACTTATTAGTTTAGTAGTCTTATTAGAAAAATATATATTTGAATTCTAATTTCCTTTTAAAAATATAATATAGATGCTATTTAGAACACCATTATTCCCATTAGCGAAACCATTCATATCAACAAAAATATACTTCTTTTCAACCTAGGGATAAATAAAAAATTAGTATTGGGTTATCACAAATCTTAGTAAGGGTGAAGTACAGTGGAAACTCTCTTGAATCAATAAGAATAATCAATATGTATGGGTAAATAACTGAGCACATTATATATTGAGTAAATAAAATGAAAATGGAATGAAAAAATATATTTTTTCATAGTAAGATCCTATGGATAACAATGACTAAATTATGAGAGCATGAAATGACAAATTATTGGATTTAATGTATCTAGGACACAAACCACTACTTTCAAGACCCTTTATAAAATGTTTTAATCTTCTAGTAATAATATGTTTATTGCTAGCTTTCTGGATTCTTACTATGATACTTCCAATGCATCGAGTGGAAATATATAAACAGGCCCCACCCATTTCTTCTAATCCAAATAATTTCTCATATATTGAATAATCAATTTAATTAATAGACAATATGCCTCATCATCAAATATTCATATTGAGTAAACGCTACAAATTTATTAGTATTTCCAAAATTAATCAAATTAATTTCATTATGAACACCATATATAAAAATGAAAAAAATTTTAGCATATAATCATATCCATTATAAAATAATATGTATATTTAAGATAAATTTAATTTAAAATTAATTAATATTATAATATATTTATTTTTTCAACAGAAATATAATGATCACGTAAGAAAGTGATAATATACAATTACTTTTATCACTTGGTAATATTAAATTATAACCCCTTGGATGAAATAAATCAAATAATAATATAAAATAACATGAGTAATTAATAAAAAATTATATTACTTGTCATAGGGATATTATATACACCACATGTAAGTGATTTGGTTCATAATAGAAAATAAGTCTCAATAAAATATAAATTAAGATGAAATCCCTTACTACATTGTAATTAGTAGAATTTTATTCCCCATGAAAGAATAAAATTTATAAAATGATGAAATAAAATTAAACTATTTATATTCATGATATAATATAACAAATTCTGGTATATATTCACAACACAAAACAAATAAGTGGTGAACAAGACATATATCTCACAGAAGTAAAAGTGTGATTAGAAACCCTTACCTGAGGCTTTCATTTATTGATGAGTACATTAACCTAATTTATAATGGTTTAAATAATTAATTATAGAACCATATTCATATTTATAATATCTTATGGGATCCTTTTACTACATGTCATCATTTGTTTGTTAATAATATTTCATTATTGACCTTGTTTTTTGGGTTAAATACTTCATTTTTCTATGCATGTTTTTTCATATTAGTACAAATTATTGAGATTAATATATATTTAAATCACCCTCATATTGATATTGAGGTCTTAGATATCATATTTATTCATTATATACTTTTTTATAATCATTCTTGAATGGGGAACATGGAAAATGAATCTCATTATGTGGTAGAGACAATGGATCGTACGTATACACGAGCAGTGGTATCATTCTTTTAATGGTGAAAGGGTATGTAATTGGATAGTATATAAATTTATCCATAATCAATATCATATTTATCCATTATTTTCATCATTAAACACTTTCATGTAAATTTTTTTTCAAAAAAATTACACCACAATGTGGAGATTGTAAGTCACGTGTATGCACGTATAATGATTTAATTTTTAGAAGGTTGATTAAAAGGTGGAATATGGTTTCACATTATAATAATAACATCTAAAAATATATATTGTACTATATTTATTGTTTTAGGATTGAAAAAACACATAAAAATGATGTAGAATAAGAAAATAACTTAATTGAGTTTTTAAAAACGATTTCCTATTCTAGGACAGGCTTCCTTTAAATCCCTTCACAATGGATCTAGGGTTGATATTTTGAAAGGACCATAAAAATATATCATTAATATAAATATTTATCTAGTAAAGTTTCATTAATTTTTTAATATATATTTTTCGATGTGTTGTAAAGAATTAAAGGAAAGACTATCCTTTATAATTGAGGTAGGGGTTACTTTTGGTAGCTCTCAAAATATTTAATAAATAGAAAATAATTGTCATTTAAAAAGTGCTAAAAATGAGTTATTTAAAAGATAATATGATGATAGGTAGAAATTAACTCATACAATAACTTTTTATTCATGTTTATTTCAAATTATTACCCTTATCATTAGGTTTTAACCCTTTGTAATCCCTTTAACTATTACCGAGACAACACATTATTTTTCTCTTTGAGGGTTAATATAGTTACTATAAAATGATTAAATACCCATAAATGTATAATGGATGAAATTATAAACATTGTATCGATCATTTTTTATAATTTTATGTTGTTTAGTGATTTTATATCATTTAGTAAATGAATATTTATTTACAAATATCATTAATGTCTATATTGACACTATTAAATACTTTGACAATTTAGAATATCTATAAAACAAACTATCATTGAAAAAAATATTTAAATACATATTTAATATGAAAATTTCATCTCAAAAATTTATTTATGACATTAAGTATCTAAAATTATATTTAGTTTAATATTTTTAGTATCATTTATTTGATATTTCTATTAATAAAATAATTAGGACATAACTTTTATTCATGCATTTAATGTAATTATTAATGACCTAAAAATTAAAACTATGTTATTATTATGAATGAATTTTTTTTAATTTATTAATTATATTTATTGTGGAATATACCTTAAGGATTACCACATAATAAAAATGTTATACTAATTAAAAACAATATTGTTATAAGTTTGACTTTTCATAAAGTTAAATACTATTAGATGATTAATGTAAGTAAATTGGATCAAAGAGGTCACAAATTGGGTCTAAGGATGATTTTGGTAGGATCTATATAATTATATAAAATTTTGAAATGTTTTTTTGTTTAATTTTCCAATCCATATCAAAAAAATTTACCCTTAATTAACTGATTTTACATTATCGGTGTAAATAAAAATTATTATATTTACTATGCATATTGTCCAAAAATAAAAGGGTGGTATTTAATAAATTTTTACCACAAAATTAATAATATTATATCCATTTTAAAAAATTAAAATTACATAAGATTAAAAAATTAATTTAAATTTAATCTTGTAAATCAGTTGAGAAATAGGGGTTTTAAAATAAAAATGTTCAAAATATTACTAAGTATTTATATTAAAATTCAACATAAAAATTATTCCAGTGAAATAAAATAGTTGTACATATATAGAATTGATCTAATATTATATTAAAAAAATATATTTAAATTATACTTTAAAAGTATAAATTATTTTGATTAAAATTCATTTATAATTAATATTTTGTATTTTTAACGATTCAAAGAAAACCATACTTTTCAGAAAAATAAAAAAAATCATCCAATTTCAATTTTCATATTATTATTTAAAAAAAATTATGTTTCAAAATAAGTTTAAAAAAGTGTACAAATCTATTTTTTAAACAAATTTTCCATTAAAAGGCAGGGAAATTCCTTTTAAAAATACATCTTTTATACATAAAATTATATTTTTTATATCAAATAATTGTAAAAAATATTTGATGAATGCCAAAATATATGGTTGTATACATAATATATAAATTTCATAATATTATAAATACTATTCATTCCCATGGATTTAATGGCTAGGTTATAATAGTATTTCATTATTCCTTTAAGTCGGGTGTTCTATAAAATATACAATATCAAAGGGACTAAATATAAAAAGATACATATCATAAATCTTTTTGCGTTACATTTTCCCCTTATTCAATAAATTTTGTTCTCATAAATTCTAAATAGAAGTTCAAAAAGAAAATTTTGATAATTGAAAATTCTTTTGTGATAAATCCACATCATAAATATGGTTAATAAAACATTCTCATAATAAGAGGGAATGTGAAATGTGATGGGAACCAAAAAATTTGGATTTGTAATAACATAAAAATAATAATAAGTTAAAAATGGATTTGAATAGAAATATATTTATAATTTTATGATGATGGGTGATAGAAAAAATGGTCATTATAAATTTAACCGTCACAAAAAATAAATAAATATGTGGTTGATTAAAAGACCATTGAATTGTCAGTTTGAAAATTAATTGGATAATAATTCTATTCAAAAATAATTTTCATAGAGTTGAGGGATTTTTTTGATATCTAGATAATCATTTGGGAAAATAAAATTACATTATTTCATTCCACATCACATGTATTATCTCATACTTTGGTTGTGCTTCAATCTATCTCCAATTAATTTCATCAACCAAGAGATGGATATTCAAGAGGAATTTTTATGCCTGAATAAATTTTATCAAAAGATCCACAAGTCATTATTTCAGCCTTTAAATATTTACAAAAATAAAAATGGTTAGCACATGTTATCGAATATAATAAATCATACTTTAACATCTAATAATAAAATCCAAAGTTCAACTTATTCCATTCCATAAGTAGTAAATCCTAAGACTCGTCGAAAATATCTCTTCCCAAATTCATAGATAAAAATTTAAGTATCAAGGTCACTAAATTCAAAAAATTATATCAACAATTTATTATCCAAACAATATAACATTTCCATTATTTCTACATACCAACAATAGTAATACCTTGATCACATTAAAACCTCAATGAAAACAAGAATTCATCCTTATTATATAAATAAGACACAGATTTTTGGATATATTCCACAAATAAAAAAAATTATGAGAACCAAAAAAATAGAATAACCGCTTTGTAAACAGACCACTAATCAGTTACAAGGTAATTAGTACTATCAAATTTAGTTCAACCATATAAATAATATATTCTTATCAATATCATTATCTTAATATTATGAACATATTATGTGTTATCTTTCCATTAATCATGTGTTTTATAAGAATCTCAACTTCCCACTAAAGAATTTTACTTAGTTATCATTATTATTCAATATAATCATTTGACATACTTAATGAAAATATACTATAGTACAATCCGTAAATAAGTATTAATTATTATAAAAATTACATCACATATAAAAAACAGAAATAAGATATTTCATGAATCCAAATACATAAATATTAATAATTTCTCATAATATTTGGTATGAACATAAGCTTTACCAAGATCCTTTAGCCACTTTTGGGGAATATTACTTTTATTATTGAGATATTAATTTTTTTTAGTGCCCTATATCCTTGAATTTGAAGCATTGTAAGTTAGAAACCTTTTTATTTCTCTTATAATTACATTAAAGATTGACACTCTCTAAACACTTGTAGGAAACTCTCATTCCTCATAAGAAAGTAGCAAGGTGTTTCTTTCTCCAATTATCACATGTTTGAAAATACCTATTTCTATTATTCTATTTAATAATCTATTTCCCAAATTTCATATTTTTGTCATGATATCATCCGAATTAATGATACATAAATAATTATTTCTCTATATTATCAGTACATTATACTATGTCCTCGTATGAGGAGAATTTTAAGGAGACTAGTTCCATTCAGAACAATGGCTTAAGACTATAAGAGATATGATCCTTATTAATCATGGGATCATATACATTGAGGAGGTACCCATTATTTTTATTAGGATGGATTTCTAAATGAATTAATACACTATATTTTATCATGTCATTATATATAATCTCAAAAATGGCATAATATATAACACAAATTGAAACTTTCATTTATAAAAATATCATAATCAATTACATGGTTTCTTTGAAATGCTATAATATTCCTGTACAAAAATTATATCTAGGGTTATGTTCTATAATCTATGTTTATCTCAATTTACAGCCCTAGATTTTTACAGAACTAATACTAATACCATCTATTATAGAACCAAACTCTTTCATCCAAGAGTTGGTGACAAATATTATTACATAGGTATAAGATAAATGATATTGTATCATAATGGAATGAATAGCTTAATAGTCTTGGTGATATATACCTATATTTAAATTAAATTACTTTTTAAAAATAAAATAATATATGTATTTTCTTTGAAATCACCATTATTCCCCTTAGAATAACCCTATATATCAATAATACTAAGCTTTTTGGGAACCTAGGGAGAAATAAAACATATGAGAGGGGATAGCTCAAATGATCAATAAGGGTGAATTACATTGTTAAGTAAGTTTAATTAAAAAGAAAAGTCAATATGTCAAGGTAAATAATTGAGCACACATTCCATTTAATCAGTAAACTAAGAATGAAATCCATCCATAGATATTGTTATAGTGAAAATACTTTGGACAATAATAACTGAATGTTGAATTCAGTCAATTCTTAAATTTTAGAAATCATATATCTTTAACAAGAATCAATACTATCAAGATCTTTCATAAGATACATTAATCTGTAGGTAAAACCTATTTAATTATAGCTTAATTTATTTTTCCAATGATAATGTTGATGCATCCAAGGGATATATATGACTAGGGCTCAACCATGAATCTCATTTTAAATAAATCTTCTTATATCTAATAATTAATTAAATTAATAAATATTTTCCGACATCATCAAATATCCGTATTAAATAAAAGATACAAATTCATCCATATTTCCAAAGTTAATGAAATAAAATTCAAAGTAAACACCATATTTAATAAAAGAGTACAATTTGGGATATAATTATATCCATAATAAAAGAATTTATATATTTAAAATGAATTCAATTTCTAGTGAATGAGTATTACAGTAATGTTATTATTTCATGAGAAAGTTAACAATCACAAAATAGTGTGATATTGTAAAATAACATTTATCAATTTGTAATTTTCAAGTACAATCCAAAAGGATGAAATAATTCAAAGTGAAACTTCAGATAAAATTAGGAATGAATAAATCATGATATTTCATTTCAATGGGACAATATATACTCTTGATAAAATTGAATTGCTTCATAATAGCAAAAAAATATCAGTGGAATGTAAATTGAGACTGAACCCCTTTCCACTTTGTAAATTGCTAAATCATATACCCCATGAATGAAAAAAATTTAGAAAAACATTAAATACAATGAAGCTATATATATTCATTATATAATATAATAATAGTCAATATATATGTTCAACACATAAGAAATATGTGGTAAATAAGGCATATTTCTCATATAATTAAAAGTGAGATGAGAAACCCTAACTCACACTTCCTTTTAGTGGTGAAAACATTAACATATTGTGTATAAGTTTAAATAATGTTTTTTATATATTATATAACCATATTAACATTTATAATATCTTATGTGATCTTTTTATAACGTCTTTTCACCCATTGGTAAATAATATTTCATTATTACCCTTGTCTCTGGTGTTAACTGCTTCATTTTTGTATGCATGTTTTTTTTCCTATAAGTGACAGTTATTTTAAATATGAAGTAGTAATAATATATACAGAATCATATTATGGTAATATAAATCATATTTATTCATTATTTACATTTTTATTATCATTCATGAATTTTGACCATGGGAAATAAATCACATCACATCATGATGACTGTAGGATGTTTGTAGGCACGAGCGACGAAATCATTCCCTTAATTGGGAAAGGGTAAGGAATTGGATAGTATAATAATTATTTAATAATAAATATCATTTCATAACTTATATAAATATCAATTATTTCTGTCATTATACCCATCCCTGAAAAGTGGTGATGAAAAAATTACACCACAACATGGAGACGATAAGTCGTAAGTACACATGTACAATGCTTTCATTTGTAATCGGATGGATAAAAGTAATAATATTATTGTAAAAAAATAATTATAACATATAATAATATATATGATATATTATTTTTTATTATTAATACAAAACATGAAAATAATGTAAAATAATTAATAAACTTCAATGTGTTGGTAAAACCAATTACCTCTTTTTCAGTGGACTTCCTTTAGAGCACACCTTAATAGATCTAGGGTTGATATTTTAGAAGGTCCATAACCTATAAAAATTTACAAATTATTTTTATAAGATAAATATTTAGGTTTTAGATTATATATATTATTAAATTCAGCGTAAATAAGTGAAGGAAGGAGTTCCATTTTATATTTGAGGTGAGGGGCACTTTTGGAAACTCTCAATGAATTATATTTTTATAAATTAATTTTTAATTAAATATGCTAAAAAAATTTTATTTAAAAGATAATATTAGTATGTGTCAAAATATTCTCATAAAATAATTTTTTATATAATTTTACGTCACATATTGACCCTTGTGATTTGTTTTTAACCATTATTTGATCCCTTTAACTCTTACCATGATAACATAGAATTTTAATCATTGAGGCTTCATATAATTAAAATGAAATTATAAAATACTAATAAATGAATCAATTATGAAATATTTAACCACATCTGAATCATATTTCAGAATTTAATATTTTTATTACTTTTATATCATTTAATGAATGTTCTTTATATTAAATTACCTTTAATGTCCATTTTGACATATTCATTACCATACCTTTTAAAAAGATCAATAAAATAATATATCTTCAAAAAACACTTTTAATATATCCAAAACATATCATGTTAATCTATAAAAATCCTGTATTACATTAATTATCTCAAATAATATATATTTTAAAATATTTAGTAACATTTATTTTATTTTTCCATTAATAAAATAATTACTCCATCACCATCGTGCAAGCATTTAATGAAATTATTTCCTCAATAAAATTTAAAAATAAATGTCCATGGTTATGATATATATATTTTAGTTTAAAATTTTATTTGTGGCTTAATATATCTCTTTTATGACTAAATATTAAAGTTGTAATACTTATTTAAATCATTAGTGTCAAAAGTTTGACTGTTTAAGAAAAAAATACTTTAAAGGGTTTAAAGTCATTCATGTAAATCAAAGAGCTCATAAATATATGATTTTGGATTTCACAAAATCAAAAAAAAAACTAGGATTTTTTGGGTTGCTTTTCTAGTCCTTAACATTATTATTTTTACCCTTAATTAATTTATTTACCCATAACCGTGGTAATAAAAATTAACATGGTTACTATTAATATTGTCTAAATTAGAAGGGAAATATTTATTAAATTTTTACCTTTTGATTTAAAATATGGAATATATTTCTCAAAATTCAAAACATATAAGTGGCGAAAATTAATTTTAAATGGATCTTGTAATCAAGGTGAGAAAGTGGGGTTTTAGAGTAAAAATTTTCAAATGTTTACTATGTCTTTATATCTAGGTTTAATATAAAAATGATTCTAATGAACTATATTGGATTAATATATGAATAATTTATCCAATTTTTCTTTAAAACCACTTTAAAATATAAGATGTCATTATAAATTATTTAGATGAATATTTTGTTTTTAATTAAAATTTGTTTTTTCACTATTCATCCAAAATTAATCTTCTCTGAAAAAACAAAAAAAAGAAAAAGAAATTTTTTATATTCTTTTGTAAAAATTGTTGTTAATATTATAAACATTTTTATAAAAGATTCAGTATTTATTTTTAAAACAACTACGCCATAAAAAGAGGAAAAACTATCATTTAGAATATTATATCTTTTAGAATAAAATTGGATTCTTTCATAATTTATGCCTATCAAATCTGTTGTATAAATGTGAAAACATTTTACTGAATATATAATTTTTAAATTTCAAATGTGGTTAATACTATTCATTCCCACCAATATAATGGTTGGTTTATAATTATATTTTATTGTTTCTTTTAATATGGGTTTTGTGCGCAATATAATCTATCAATGTGATTAAATTTAAAAAGAGACATACCATAACATCTTGGGATGTTACGTGTATTTTTAGGATATTTTTTTAATATTCACTTAAAATAATGTAATATAAATATATATGATATTATTTTGACTCTTTAAATGGTATCATATATGAATGTAGCTAATATTTGTAGATTAAGGTCATAAATCAATGTAAAAAACCCTAGGGTTATGTCTATGAATAGGATAATATCCTAATTTTTTTATAAGGTAGATATTATGTTTTATTATTAAAAATAAATCACAATATGGATACTAAAAGTTGAAAAGGTTTTCTAATTTTTTAATCTATTGATAATGTCCCCATAAAAATTTATCCATGCTTATCTCAACCATTATTCGAGTGCACAGTCAATGAGACCTAATCATGCACCAGGTTTGACACTCCTAGGGTATATGATTGGATTTATTTTCATTTATATTATAATCTATTATAATGGATTTAAATAAATGATGACCCTGAATTACGTAGGATAAATAAAATTTGTCATGTATTGAAAATAATGTGTCATGATTTAGACATCCAATAAATTATTTCTCATGATTACATGATTACCTGCTATGATTATTTTTGTTCACACTCTTATTTTTAATCTTATTCAATGGATTGACCATTCGGGAATTGTAATGACCTCAAATTCTATTAATGAAAATTTCTATTGATCTAATTAAATTTCATATTATGTACAATTGTTATATAAAACATATGCACTTCATTGATTTTATACCTTTTTATTTTAAAATACCATTATGAATTGTTATTATTTCTAATATAGACGTTGAGGAGTCATCACATGATTAGTATTAATATATGGGTTTAAAAACCAGTTTACTCAGAAAAAGGAAGGGCTGGATTCATCCATTATAATTTCTCTGAACGAAGCTCATTTTTCAGAGCTCAAGAATTAGGTAGTGTCACTGGTCTTTGCTCTAGACCAATCCCAAGCCAAGATTCAATACGTTAATCTGGAACAAAATTTCCTACTGGATAAGTTGACGTTAATAGAGATTACCACCCAAGCGATGTTATTTGAGCCACCTTTAGGGTCTGTTACCATCACACACCTTACAATTAGGTCATATGCTGGTGTTAAAAGGGTTAGGTAACAAGAACCTAGCACTACGATTATGTACGTTATTTTTGTTTGGAACAAAGAATATACATTCATTTTATTATGATTACATTGTAAATAGTTTTTAAAGCACAGATAGTATTTTTAGTTAATATTAAATTAAGAAATAAATTTTGAGGAATTAATGGATTTCTGAATTAAATAATATTTTTTAAAAAAATACTATTATTAAATTAATTTTTATTAAATATAAATGATAATATAATTTTTATACAATTGTAATTTTTATAATGGTTTGATAGCTGTTTTTTTCAAAACCCATAGAATTTTAATATATGACAGTTTCTTTTTAAACATAAAAATTCACATTTTTAGAATATTATTTAGATAAAATGAATATTATTTTTGGATTTGGAATGTCGAAATTATCTAATTCTGATTTGGTCATAATTTTATGTGGCAGTCTAATTTTTGGGAAAAATTAAATACGGATAAATATATAATGTGTTTTATGATATTATAATGACCCAATAGTTATTTAATAAAACAAAATAAAATGGATTTTCGGTCAATATTTTTTTTATCATTAAAATAATGTGATTTTTGATTTTTTTTGATAAATTGTAAAACACATTCATGGACCATCCAAAACGTCAAAACTACTTTTACATTTTAAAATAATTTCTTTGAGAGTGTAACACACCTCCACATAAGAAAGACTAATATTTTAATATGTTCGGTTATTGGACTTATAAAATCATTTTTTCCACTCCCCTTTGGAAAAAAAACATGTGCAAAACCCTGATATGCTTTGTGTTTTTGATTAGTTTAATGGTTAGTATCCAAAACCAAAGTATTAAAAAATTCCTTCTTTTTCCCTATATAAACCCACTTAGCCTCCATTTACTCTTTACTCAAACCATTTATAGCTAGAACAACATTTTCCATACTCTCTCCAGAACCCTCTCATGGTGCCCCACGCTCCCAATATCCTACTATCAATCCTCTCACAATCCTTTCAGATCACACATCCGAGTAAGGGATCCTCACTTTCATTTATTCCTTATTTATGTCCAAGTTTCTTTATACTATTATGCCATTTTATTTTCAATTAAATATTTTGGGGTATTATTTCACACCTCCCTAATAATGACCTCCTTATTTTTGAAGGATCAAAGATCCATTTATCTATTACTAATGCCTCACATATACACTCTTTACCGTGCTGAAATTCTGTAAGGGATTTCTCTCTGCACATTTACATTCAAGCAATTATTTTGTACAATTCATGTAAATTCCATTACATATGTTAGGATATTATTTTCCATGACCCCATTACATTCTATTTCAGGTATAACTGATGAGATACTCATTTCTCTCCCATCAAACCATTTTACGATTTTTATTTGATGTTTTTATGCTTCCGAAGTTACAAAAAAAATTTCCCATGACAAAATCATCATGTAATTAAATACCATACCCGTTTCTCTATCAAGGGTATTCAAAATTATTAACATATAATTTTTTATTCAGGACTTACATTTATATATTCCACATCTCTTATTCATGGAATAAATTATGATGTTTAATGAATTCGTGTTGTGTGATCTATGTGGCACACTTATGCATGAAATGAAATGATTAAGAAAGATGCACCCTCATAGCAATCCAATGCATTGGGTAAATAATAGTATCATGATAAATCATGTTCAATGAGTTTTGACTCATGATAATTAATGTGAAATTTTGGTTTACTCATGCTAATTCATGTGGAATGAGGGTTTACAAATACCCCATGTGCAACAATCCTTGGCTCATGCTAATATCCTGTTAAATGTTGTTTCCACATGTCCATGTTATGATAATCAAGCTATATCATGACTTTATGTTTAGGTTTCTATTATGCTCCATTGATATACCTGTTGCCTAACATGTATTGTATTATTTATGTTAAGCCTTATTTATTCCTTTTCTGGGATTTCTAGCTCACCCTTGTTTTATGTATGTCCTTAAGTTATCGCCTGAAATGTTAAGTATGAAGTAATATTGTGGCCATGTAAAAGAAGTTTTCAATAAATATATTTTATTTTCTGTCTTAAGTATTAATTTAATGTTCCTAATTTCCTAGGACACTATACCTCTATATCCTTTGATTTTTCTTAAGTTCAATTCAATGTAATAAATCATGTTTAAATATGTAAAAAATATAAAGGTTGTTATAGTTGGACTTAGAGGATAGGTATAGTTGTTTTGTGGATTAGTATTAGATTACCTTATTGAAATCCTTAGGGATAAGACTAAGTATAATAAAAACGTCCCTAAATTTTGGTGAGTATAGAGTAAGTGGTTTAACAAAAAAAAAATCCTTGTCTAGATACGAACAAGTAGAGGTGGTTCCGACAAATAAGTTTCTTGGGGTAATCCCTGAAAACACCACTTTGATCTAGACTCGAACATGAACTGATACATGACAATGGGCCTTGATTCACTCTGGGTTGGACCCTCCTAGGGGATATTATTTTTTAAATTCATAAGCATAGTATGAACCATTATTAATGGAATAAAAAATGTGCGTAAGAATATATGATGGGAACTAGATCAAGTATAAAATAGATTGAAGATTATAAATTATTCATTTTAATAAATAAATGTAATTTATAAGATATCCCTTTTTTCATTGTTTTCCCCTAATGTTTTTCCCCAAACATTATTTTTATTCTAGCCAGTGGATAGTAACCGGTGGACTCGGGCTAACAATCGGTGCAAAGATCAATGCGATGACAGTTCTAATGAGATTCCCATTTCTATGGGATATGGAATCCCAAACATTGTCATGGTAGTCTCCCAGTTAACTCAAGATTTGAATATAAACATGGTTCAAAAGGAACATCCAACCCCCCCCCCCAGAAGAACAAGCCTCAATCAATAGAATCATGATATTAAGTCCTCATACTTTTAACTGATCATTTGATCCCACTATCACTGAACAATAGATCGACTCTATTGAGAAGATATTCTCCATAAATCAATGTTTCTAACAATAGATGGTTATTCTGGCTACACATCGTATGGAGGGTGAAGCTGATTAAGGGTTAAAATTGATCAAAAATACAATGCCTGAGTAAGAGATCGAGGCGTTGGAATGGACGGATTTATGGGAAAAAATCGATAAATATATTCCTTGAACCATGTGGCTTAAGATGGAAACATATTTAGTTGCCCTCATGAAAATAAAGTCAATGAATTCATCAGATTGTACAAGTAAAACATCACAAGGCTTGCATGATACGTCTCTTGAAAGGTCACTACCCCCGAATATAAGGTTGACAGCTTCTTTGGTTGGATAAAACCTAGCCTACAGAAATCCCTAGAAATCCATGACATCGATAGCTATGAGGAAGTTTCCTGATGTTCCCCAAAAGGTAAAATGGAGATTGAAAAATCATAGTGGTCTCACAGGAATAAGAAGTGAAAAGTGGACTTTAATTATAGTGGTCTGATTGATAATTTCAATGGTGCTATGAAAATCTAGCACCCCACTTGCCAATGTTGAAGATAGAAACACCCTAAAAATCACAAGAAGTGGAAAAGGAAATTCATTATGTGTAAAAGATAAGGGAACCTGGCCATTAATTTATGACAAGAAAAACCCACTGCTGCGATAGAGGAGAGGAATGCTCTGTTCGACCCTCAATGCATTGTTAATTACATGAACTACAAATAACTAGGTCACTTTGATAAATATTTTCCTAATCCATGTGTTTTTTGAGGAAACCACCAACCTATATGGTAGCAAGGTGATATTTTTTCATCACTACTACTGAAGAAAACCCCAAAAATGAAGTATTTACAAGTACACTAGTTATTAATTAAATAATAGTGAACATACTTTTTGATTATAGTTCTATGCATTCTTTTATATCCTGAAATTTAGTATAACAATCCCACCACTACCACAAATCACGGAAGTAGATATGTTTCTAAGAACAGAAAATGAGGCAATTATTGCATCCCATGAATATAAATCCTCCCCTATCACAATTGTTTTGTATTAAAATTCCTAGAGAACCACTTCATACTCTCTCTACTGTAATCTTATGTAATCCATGTCTTGAATTGGCATTATTTATATTGAGCCAACATAAATTTCCATGAGAAGGAAATCAATCTCCATATGGAGAATCGAACCTCGATTATGTACAACTGCATGGAGGAGGATGAATATTTTTTAGTAGATTTATCTAAATCATGGATATTATAGTCCTACGAGCAGTTTTATATTTCTTAGATGATGGAGTCTAAGGAAGAAACCGTCCATGAATACATGAATATTTTGAGGGAATTTTACTATTGTTTTTCCCTAGTAATTTCATGGCCTTCCTCCTAGAAGGGATGTTTAACTCTTAATTAATCGAATAATTGGGGAATTTCCAATATCCAAGAATCCATATAGAATGGAGGTTGTGGAATTGAGGACCTGAAGAAACAATTAGAATAGAATTAGGATAAAGGGTTTATATACCCAGGTGCTTCACCATGGGGTTCACTAGTCATCTTCATCAAAAAGAATGATGGTTCAATGCGCCTTTGTATTGATTATCATGAGCACAAAAAAATCATGATAAATAAAAAGTTTCCTTTGGTATGAATTGATTACTTGTTTGATAAGATATGTAGAGCACAATACTCTCTCCAAGGTGGATCTGAGGTAGGGATATTACCAAGTAAGGGTGAATAAGGTGGATATCCCTAAGATTACTTTTCGTACAAGGTATGGGCACTATGATTTCATAGTAATGCCTTTCAGTCTCCCTAATGCTCAAAAAATCTTCATAGACTAGATGAATAGATTCTTCAGAGATTAACTAGTAAAATTTTGGGTAGCCTTTATAGATGATATTCTAATATACTCCAAAACCAAGGTGGTGCATGAGGAGTTTCTAATCACTGTACTTGAGACCTTGGGGAAAGAGATTCTCTAAGAAAATTATAAAAATTAGGAGTTATTTTTGAAGTAGGTGTCATTGTTGGGTCATATAATCAAAAGCAATGGGATATATGTGGATCCCTCCAAGAAAAATGCAACTGAGGGATGGTTGAGGCTAACATCTTTAATGGATATTCATAGTTTCCTTGGGTTAGTTGGATATTATCACCAATTTGTAGGAAATTTCTCATGATTTTCAAACCCTCCTACCAAGCTACCTCAGAAGGGAGTCAAGTTTTCATGGATTGATTAATGAGATGAAATCATTAAGTAGTTCAAAAGGATGCTTATCACTACACCCATGCTCACGCTACCCACAAGTGGATAACTATTTGTGGTATTCAATGATTTTTCGAAGAAGGGAATGGGTTGTGTGTCGATGTTAAATGAAAAAGTCATTGCCAATGCTTCAAAGAAATTGAATGTTAATGAGAAAAACTATCTAACACATTATCAAGAGTTGGCTCCAGTAATCTTCAAATTAAGAATTTGGTGACATTACCAATTTGGGGAGAAGTGTGAAATATATACGGATCATGAAATCAAAAAAGTATATATTTGAAAACAATGAGTTGAAAAAGTGCCAATGAAGATGGTCAGAGATGATCAAAGACTATGATTGCTTAATCAATTACCACCCTAAGAAAGTGATTAAGGTGGTATATGCTCTATGTAGAAAGGACCCAAATATTCTATCATTGATAACAATCGAAAAGGATCTAATCTTCTTATATTTGATGAATATGGACATAGGAATCATAAATAAGGGAATAAAATCAATCCTTTCACAAATTATTTATCAACTGTCTATTTTGATAATGTTAAAGGATACTCAATAGATGATGTGGGTATTCAAAAGAAAGTGGAAACTACCAAAAAGTTAAAACCTCAGAGTTCAATGTTAATTAAGATGGAACTATGCGATTAGTGACAATACATTGTGTTCCATCAAATCCTATGTTAAATAATGAAATATTTTATGATGCACATAGTTTGAATTTCTCTACTCACCCAAGAAATCCAAAGATGTAACGAGATCTGTGAGATTGTTATCGGTCGGATAACATAAAGAAAGTTACTACTGAGTATACATCAAAGTGTCTAGTGTGTCAGTAAGTGAAGGCTATGAGAAAGTAGTATAAGGGGATGATGTAACCATTACCCATACCAACATGGAAATGGGAGAATATCTCCATGTACTTTGTCACTGAACATCGTAAGATATCCAATGGAAACAATGATATCTTGGTTTTTGTGGATCGTATTATAAGGAATTCACACTTCATTTCAATTCGAGACGATTTCTCATTGGATCAACTAAAACAGATATACATTAGAGAAGTTGTAAGGTTGTGTGGAGTACTATTAACTATTGTATCCAATAGAGATTAAAGATTCACCTATAGGTTCTAGAGGAGTCTCCAACATGCTCTAAATAGTGATATGAACATTAGTATATCTTATCATCCTCAAAATTATGGCCAACCAGAGTAGACTATCTAAACACATGAGGGAATTTTGTGAGAATTCTCAATGGCCTTCAAAGGAGGATGGGATCAACATCATACTCTCATTGAGTTCTCTTACAATAATAGTTTCCACTCAGTCATCTAAATGGCTCCTTATAAAGCCCATTATGGGAAAATGTTCGGAACATCTGGATGTTGGGATGATGTTGGGGAGAAGAAAATTGTTGATCTAGAAATGGTCGAAGAAATGGTGAAGAAGGTTAGGACTATCTAGTAGCACCTTAAATCTTCTCATATTCAATAAAAGAGAAATGAATATAATCATTGACGAGACCTACATTTTGATGTTGGATACATTATATTCCCCCAAATATCACCGTGGAAGAGAGATATGAGATTTGGGAAGAAGGGAATTCTTATTCCAAGGTACATCGTCCTTATTGAGATCCTTGATCATATTAGAGTAGTGGCCTATCGAATAAACTACCATTGAACATGTCTCACGTACGTGATGTATTCCATGTATCACTCTTGAGGACGTAAATACCTGAACCATTGCATGTACTCAATCTATAGGTGGTACCATTATAGAATTACCACTCTAATAAAGGGAATGCATTGAAGATATTAGATCATAGGGAAAATGTTCTATGAAATATGATAATTCCCTTCATCAATGTGTTGGGGAAAAACCACAAGTTTGAAAAAGCAATGTGGGAATTGTAGGAAGTGATGAAGAAGAGTTACCCTCATCTGTTTTATTATGGGGAAAGGAAATTTTGAGCTAGAAACTTCTTAAAGGGTGAAGATTGTGTCTAACCTTTTTACCTCAAATTCTTAGTGATTATTGGGAATACATATTGATGATGAGATATTATAAGGTGAGAATATTTTTAATTCATGACCTTTATAAACATTTCTCAGACTTGTTTTCAGGATTTATTTTACCATTTTTTATCAAACCTTTATAGGGTCTTTATTTGGGGGTTTTTATGGTGAATCTAGAGACTTTTGAAATAAATTTGGGTTGTGAAATGTTGGTTCATTATTAAAGAAACCATATGTTTTTTCCAGTAAACTATGTGTTTCATTTTGAGCCATAGGAAGGGGGTTCACCATTTGATCAAATCATATGAACACCCTCCCAAAACTAGGCACCCTTAGATAAAGTGGGTTTTATGGTTAGTTCATGATTTTGAACTACATGGTCCCACATAGGAGTAACCGCACACCTCATATAGTAGGGGAATATAGTTAGGAAATACCACTTTTCAAAGCATGTATCTCACCCATAAAACCATGAACACAAGCTTTTTAAACTACTAAAAATTTATTAAAAAATTCATGAACCCCCAATTTATATCACTTATCACCCAAATTGACATAATATGATTCACATCACTTATAATGGAACTAGAGAGGGTTATAAGGATCATAAACCCCATACCTTTTTAAATTGAATAATCTGTGTATGGAATGAACCTCTCTTCTGGTATGTTATCTCTTATTTTTTTTAGGTTCCTATCTCTCTTATCATTATCTTCACTTTGAGCTGGATGAATTCCTTTATTGTTGGTGGATTAGAACTAGGTTTTAATGGATTGAATTTCATTGGATATTGATCCTAGATTTTGATCCTAGAACTTCCTCACCATTTTGATTTCAATCATTCAACATCGAATTAAGGGCAGTGGTTTTGAGAGCGTTCATCAAAGGTCTTGAGGTGGGTGGTATAACTATTATTTCAGATATTATTTATTATTATATTTGGTAATTGGTTGTTCCATTTAATTTTGATGATGTGAAATTTCATCAAAATTGAAATGGATAATTTAATTTCATGAAATTGTCAGACCCTCCAAGGATCCCATTGGATTCATTAGTGTTTATGAAAATAAGCTTGATAGAAACCCATGGGGTTTGTCTTTTACCTTGAAATAATGATATTTTTAATAATTAAGGAGAAATTAGTGGGTCATTAAATTAAACTAAATCCTTATTCTCTATTTGGATAATTTATTAAAAGGGATAAATGGATTAACCTTTGTGGGTTACCGAGGTGTGTAATTATTGATGATAAATTAATTAATATGGGATATCACATGTTGTTACTTATTTTAAATGTAAATAACCATGGTTGTTATTGATAAATGAAATGGTGATCCATGATTTGAATTATTGATATGGATTACAATTATATTTAACAATAATATCTATATATAGTGTTATATGTGAATGATCAATGTTGTTTGGGTTAAAGGATGATGCTCTAAATACCCATGGGGTTCCAAAATACTTCTCTAGATCCCCAAATCATTCATGTTAAAAATGAGTTGTGGGTCAAGGAATGATGCTTCAAATACCCATGGGGTTCCATACTAATTATCTAGCCTAAGAGATATTGGCATTGGACTGATTTTCTAAGGTCCAAAGATAATGTAACCTGGGCTAGAACTCTATTGTAAAGTAGGAAATTCAAATTATATATATATTAAAATCCTATGAATGAATGTGTTCTCATATACCTATCATTTTGGTGTCATTCTATGGAATGGGACAAAAAAGGCATGACTGGTTTGGTTGTGACCAACAACATGAGGGCCTATGTGGTTGATTAATTAATAATAAAATTTAAACATGTTTAATTTTTTCAATTGTTATTAATTATTTATGAAACTGCATAAACATTTATATAATTTTAATTTCTTTAAAAAACATTAATGGAGGCCTATTGGGTTGTACTGACCTCCTACTAAGGCTCCTGGATTGGTAGACAAATTGAATTCATGTTTCTAGGAATGGGTAAGGGAACGGGCCCTATATTAGATGGATCCATTGGGATTCTGGACTGAGCTTGGTGGAGGGAACCAGAAATTATGTTAGGAACCTCTGGTGAGATTTAATTGGGTCTTTATTTAGAGGGTTTCATTGGATGATTAACACATGTATGACATGAAATATTAACTTCTTTGGTTTATGGTCATTTCATATGTTTTGGTGATTATCTTTAGATGTAGTATTTTTTTATGAATGGTATTATCTTGTTTATGTATTATATTTATTTACATTATTTTGATACTTTTATAATGAGGGTATAGTTTACCACATTTCTATAAGTCCCTTGCTGCTAGTCAGTAGCCTCTGGTGTATGGGGAGGCACGCATGAGGTAATGTGGAAAACCAACTTGGGGTATCATCATGTTCCACATAGTTCATGAAATTAAATTTTATTAGGTTGTATAGACACTACTGATTCATTGTGAAGGAATTCCAAGTTTTATATAATCCAATAACCACATTAACTTAGAAGGTAACTATGTTCCTTTGGATGGAGGAATGCGAGGAAAATCTCGAAGAGCTAAAAATAATGTTGGCCAATTCACCAATACTTACACTAACATATAATATAGATGATCTAATGGTCATTAGTGGTTTATTAAAGAATTTATGGGATGTGTTCTCATTGATAATAATATATCTATAGCTTATTCCTTGTGACAATAGACAATTAACAAGAAAAATTACCCAACATATTATTTGGAGTTGGAAACAATAAATTTTGAACTAACAATATGAGGTCATCATATTTGTGGTGAATGATTTCATATATATATATATATTTCTATGTCTGTGTGTATATGTATATATGTATCTATTGATAAAAAATTCATGAATTATATATTAAGAAAATAAATATTTTAATATGTCATAGAAGAGGTGGTTTAAGATTACCAATGATTTTGAATTCTCAATACATTTCTTCCATAGGAATGTAAATAAAGTGGATGGTGCTCTAATTTGGAATGAACATGAAATTTAATCCATGATCAGGGTAAAATTAGATCCAATATTTATTTATATTAATAATAAATATCATGAAATGATGAAAAAATGAGATATATTATATCCGTCGCAAAATAATTTTCCATGATCCCTACATTTAATGATTAATGAGGCACAAAATGATGATGTATAATTCTAGATATAGGTGATAAATTCTCCCTTTCGAAACCACGAATGTGATTTAATTAAAATGTTTTGGAACTGAGTATGTCTGTCATAAATACCAGATCAAAATAAGGAGTTGTTAAAATAAATTCACAGTTCATCATTCTCTTTTATTTATAAAATTATAAATATTTATAATGATTGGAAAGATTATTTCTGGTGGGATAACAAGAAAAAGGATATTGTAGATTATGTATCTCAAATATGGATATGAAAAAGTTATGTATGATAAACAAAAATATAAGGGTATGTTATAAATTTTACCCATACAATAATGGATACGGGGAAACATTACCATGGATTTCATTATCAGACACCCCAAAATCTAGAAAGGTCACAATGCTATTTGGGTTATTATCAATCACCATTAGAAATTATCACTTTTCATAATCATCATTTAATATTTATCTCTTGATCATATTGGATGTATTTATATTAAGTAAGTGGTAAATTTTCATGGAGTACCACATTATTTTTTATCAGATCGTGGACCATGAGTTACCGTAATTTTTTCAAGAAGTCCTGACCATTCTCTGGATACAGAGTTGAGTTTCAGTACACCAAATCATCCCCAAATTTATAGAATGTTTGATAGAAGAATTAATACTCTATAAGACATGTTGATGTCCTTTTAATTGATTTTAAATAGTGGTTGGTATCAATATATCCCATCAGTGGAACTTTATTACATTAATTTCATTGATTTCAGTATACAGATGTCCCCTTATAAATCCATATATGGTAGGAAGTTTCAAAATCTTATTTGATGGGATGATGTTGGAGAAATAAATCTATTAATACATGAAATAGATTTGGAAGGAGTATATAAGATTATAACTATTTAATATTACATAATGGAGTCTTGTATTTTATATAAAAGTTAGGTTTAAATGCATTAGTAAAATCTAGATATTGAAGTGAGTAATAAGAAAATACAATGAATAGTTCCATGGAAGACGATTATGAGATTTACACATAATATAAAGATGATAACTATAGATATTAGACCCTTAAAATTTTTAGATCATTTGAGGATGGTTCTTAATCACTTTTCAGTTCCACCTAATCCCTATTAAGTTCAAGATATACTCTGTGTATCCCCTATAATGAATTGCATAACTATTCATTTACATAGAATGAACACATAGTTCATACCAATTCACCACGACATCTCTTATGAGGAAAAACCCATATAGTTTTTGAATCATAAAGATAATTTTCTTTGAAACAATATAATTTACATGTTTAATGTTCTGTTGTGAATCCATAAATTAGAAAAAGCTAATAAGGAACATGAGGATGAGAGTAGGCAGAAGTATCCTCAGTTTTTAATATCAAATTGATGGAATTTCAATAGGGTAATTATTATAAGGGAAAATAATGTAACACCATTATAATTTATGATATATTTCTCTTTAAATAAATTAGATTTCATTGAAATATTTCATTACACACAACACTAAGTTTAAACAATCTGTGATAAGAATATTATTATTTAGATTGGATTGTTATAACATAGCCATTGAAATTGGAATAATATAAACAAATAACCACCTAAAATATTTTATATAACTAAAATTCATGGACTAATTCATAATAAATAAGTACTCAATTTTTTCTAAAGTCATTTTATGCTTCAAAAATGCATTTTCTTCAAAAAATATTTATATTTATTATTGTGAGTGAATGTTATTATTAATTTAATTAATAGTTATAAATTTAAATTTAGTAAAATAGAATAACTTTTGAAATTATCATATTAAAATTTTCTTTTTATGAAATTGACTAATTTTTATAAAAAGATTGATTCTTTAGTGAATATTAAAAACTATTATTTTTTATAAAACTATAATTTCCTTTAATTATAAAATTTCTATAATAAATTAATTTTGATCCTAAATTAATATAATATTATTATAGTTAGATATGATATAATTAAATACAGTGGAATAATATTTATACTTTATTTTGGTATAATTTTATATATGAGATTAAAAACGTTTTTTTTAAATAGAGTTTGACTGAAGTTTACACATTTGTTTAATATTATTTTTCTACCACATATGGAATTATAATCAATTAAAATTGATCACATATTTGAAATCTAAATATCTTATATAATGTAATAGGGTCAACTTATTTTTTTTCATTGTGAGTTGAAAACATGGTAATGAATTGTTACCATAGAAAAAGAGGTAGAATTTGGTTAGAACTACATTCTAAATGTTTAAAATCTCCCTAAATGTATATTTTATCTGATATTATGAGTTATATAGGACCCATGAATTGATAATAGAGTTAATATTTTATTTTAGAACATTATTTTTAAATTGGGAACCATGATTGATTTACGATCCCATATTTTTCTAGTTATATTCTTATTCTGTGTTCGGCCTTGATAGATTAAATTTAAACATTATAGAATTGTTCTTTGGGTATTTTAGATTATATATATTATTAGAATCATTTTATGGGTTTTTATATGTCTATTGAAAATTTATTCATTAAATATATATCTTGCAATGTAAATAATGAACTTTCACCACAAGTTGTTAATGGAATACCCCGAAAGACCAGTTGACCCTCAAAGAAGGGAATTTATGTTGGTAATGAATATCTTATATTGTAAAATGTAAATTTAAATAATAATTAATATGGCTAGATCCATTAAAAGGCGTATTTATGCTGTAAATATCATATTTAATCTGAAAATACTATAGTTCCATTAAAAATAATGGGTCTTTCCATTTATAACTCTCTATCTTATAACCTTTCTTCCTTCATCTTTTCACACAACCACAATGGAGTAGGAGATCTTTCTTCACCTATCCTCTAGGTTTCTTGGAATCCCTTCAATATAGACTTTGAATTGATGTTGATCAACAAGTTGGAATCCTCTTATTAAGGTTATGAGTCCTCTAGAATCATTTCTTCATTAATGTCTCTATATGGAATGTTAAATATGTGAGAGCTAATATGGATTATATTCTTGGTACTTTTCTATTTATTTTATTTCTCTCATTCATTCCCATGTTAGAGGACACTATTGAAAAATGGAGTCTAATACCTATGTAATTTAGGTTTTATTTCCGTTTTCACTAAAATTCTTGATGATTATATTATACGCTATTATTCCATGCATTTTACTTTTTTTGTGAAACCCTATTAAAGGTTTGATTTAATTAATAACAAGTTATAACCTTGAATGTGTTATCATTTCACCCTAACTAGAATCTGTAGATGTTTTACACCTCTATGTAATCCACCCACAAGGGTATGTTGTTTTAAATGCACTATTTTAAATGTCATAAAATGAAATAGAACCACCCTTTATGGTGGTTTAACATTATTTCATATATATATATATATGAGTTAATTTATTTAAGTAAATTAAAGTTGAATGTAATGGTTATGTATCCTAGACCTATATTTATTATGAACATTTATCTAGGATATTATTTTTATTATATATACTTGATGAATAATTAAATCATAATTCATTATGGTCATAAAAATGATTTATCTTAAAGGCAACACACGCCTTGAGTGAAACACATAATTTCTCTATGGTTTCCATTATAAGGATTCATGTGACACTATAGATTCATTGATGAATCCTCCATGTGAAAAAAAGACAATTTTATTTGATCATTTTATAAGTTGTTGATTCCCTAGTGTAGCACTAAGGGTCCCCAAATATTTTAAATATTAAAGGATATTTAATTCCTAATATCATTCTTCTTGCATTTGGTTTGACGTTACTATCCACCATTGTTCCTAACAAGGTATCTTCTCAGGCATACCACCAAGAATATCTTGGATATGATCATAGGGATCATGTAGCATTTTAACCCCTTAGGAAAAAAAGGGTACACCCAAGTGGACTTCACCCAAGTTATATAATTTTATTTCCATGGAAATTAGAATATTACATGACTCTCACAATTCATGGATGCCTTTGTTGTATACCTAGGGCCTAAAACTTAAACCTAAACCTAAAATGTTAATTTCTCTGAGACATTCTACCTGTGGAAAAAGCAAGTTGTGTGATATGTGCATCCCTCGAGGAACACATACCAACATGGTTTATTTATTAATTAATTTATATTGATTACTATTTATAGATTTCTAATTGTATATGCATAAAGTAAATAACTTTTTATGCTGTTATTGGTTACCAACAGATTTTTAATCCCAACTAGTTTGGTTTGTCGATTTATCCTAGAAAGACTTTTTTGATCCATGTAAGAAAAAAGGGAAGTGTACAACTATGGAAAACATATTTTATATACTAGGATAGACTATTGGAGAATATGATCAAGCTTATAAAGGTCATGTTGTAAGAGAGATATTTTTTATTTTTTTATAGCTTGTTCTATGAATCCGCTACACTGTTTCCTTATATTTTTAGTTTATTGGATACATATGAAATTATTATTCTGTACATTATACTAGATATTATTGTTTTTTGGAATTTATTTAAATGATTTAGTTCTATTTCAATTTACCCAAGTATTTTTTTGTACTTGTATTATCTCAATTCTTTGTATATATCTATTATAATTTATGTGTGTCACTCTAAACATGAGGATATAGTCACCCCAACAAACCATCATAGACTCTCTCTATTATTTGATTGCATTTAATGTACGAGGAGGCACACTTGAGTCCATGTGGCTGACTGGGTTTAGTTAGTTATGGGTGAACCAAGTCTAGGACATCAAAAAATGGTATCAGAGTTCTCTTTTGCATTTGACATATTATTTTCTCTGGATAGTTATGAGACTAGGAATGTGTGATTATTTAGTACTGAGCATGTTCCTTCGAGTAGCTAACCCATTTGTAGAGAAAATGTTTTTCTTCAAGTGACAGTTATTATTGTTTTAGATTGTTTATTATTATCACATTACTAATTTCTCACTTTGGTAAAGAATATTATTTATGGAATTTTTTATCATTACTATTATAGATCCAATTTTACTCTTGTCCTAGTATGGTAAGAATGTATTTGTTCATGGATCATTATAAGAGCATTATAAATCATATTTCATGCACATGTCATGTAATTTTTACTTTATTACATAAATTTCCGGTGTCATGTTCTAGTTCCGTGATTCCTATATTATAATTAGAGTAATATTTCATACAGGAAGAGGATAAAATAATTGGTTTTTAATGTTTCATCCTATACTAAAATATGTTTTTCCACATATCTTGACGGTTTCCCCTTAATTAACCAATTATCACATGTTTGGGATATGTAATCATGGTAACCTAATAAAAAATTTAGTTGATTTTAATTATACAAATACCAACTATAATTTATTAGGAATGTTATTATATAAATTAATAAGTATGATTAATCTAATAAAATCATGTTATACAACATTTTTCATTTAGAGACTAAATATAATATGTATGATTGAAATTATGTGATGTTCCATATTTAAATTATAATGTTTTTAAATATTAACATGGTAATGGTAATGCATATAACTGAACTATAACACATAAACACACACACACTCACACACACACACACACATATATATATGAGTGAAAAATACTAAATTTTAATTCTAAAATTAAATGTTTTTTATTAAATAGGGATGCTAATTAAAACTTAAAGGGTGTTTTCTTCTATATCTTTCAATAGAGCCTCCAAATACCAGAACCTATGATGTGAAATATAGAACATTTATGTTCTTAACCATAGTAGTAGGGGGTTATGTGTATCTCTTATAGGCCATTATGATATTTTACATCACCTAGACGGGGATTTAGGAGTAAGTAGTGGGGTGTGACTACTATGTATGAATATTTGTACCTATCCAATTATTATAAATGAGATATATTCAGTTTAAAATACAATTATGTGTAATTTCATAGGAATTGTAGAGACATGAAACCATGAAATCTTTGAGTTTTACACCAATATTGTGGTGACACACAAGCTTCATAGGTGGGGAACCTGAGATACCTGTTTTACCTTCTATATTGCCACATACAAAACCTAAAATTATTCCTTATCTGGGAACCAATTCTATATATCGGTATGGTGTCATTATGAATATTGAAGTCTCTATAGGTAGATCTGTGACCAGACTCTTATATGGTAGAGTTGGCTAGGGAGTTCCAATAGCATCACCCTTCAACCTTTTAGGGTGAAGGTGGTACCCAGGATACTATGTCTGGGCTAGAAGCCATGTTATATATCTTTGACCATCTTGAGACACCTCTTTAAATGAGATTAATTCTTGAAGAGTATATATTTTAAAGATCATCTAGGAGATGGTGGAATATTTTTTTTCAAGGATTACCAGCATCAAATTATGTTCTGGAGGGATTTCTAGATAGTATTATATGTTAATTTATTTCTTGAGACATTGAGAGCTGACTAAGCAAGAGAGTTTATGCAACTTGAGTAGGGAAATTTATTGATTATGGTTTACTATTCTCATTTTATGATGATTCAAAATTTCATTTATGTTCTCTCTATTGATGATATTTCCATACATAGACATTTTTAGGATGTGTTCACATATTCCATCTAATCATAGTTGATTGTGTTTTATTTTATGAAATTCCCTGAGATTGCGAACTAGGCCATTATAATAATGTATGTCTTTATGGTATCAGAAGGCATGGGCATGGTTGTTCAGAACACTGACCGGGAAGCAATACTTCTAGTAATGAGAAGAGGTGTTTTGAGACTAATTTAAAATCTGAAATTAGTCAGAGTGTATGTCTAGGTAGCCATGTGATATGTGGTAATGGCCCCATTGTGTGATTAGATTACATAAAATGGGGCATCTTTAATTGTTTTAAAGGAATTTTACACCAGTTCCAAGTGATAAAGGTCTGTACTAACTCCAGGTCCTGGAGTGGGATCATTAACTTAATATATGGAATGGAGTTATAACACTAGCAATCAATCAGGGCAATAAGGTGGCCATAGTCAAGGGATATATACACATGATGTATAATTATAGTAGACCTTCCCATCCTAGTGTAGTCAGGTTGTATCTCAAAATTGTGGATTTTGCCTAATATATGTAGCGCAACAAAAAACTAGGGATTTGAGTGCCTATCCATCTATGTTTTGTGGTATGATTTTAGTTTCCTATACTCTACGGTATATTTCGTTTAACGCATTCACTTACCACTCCATTATATTTATTGTAGTTATAGAGAGTAATGGAATCACTATTTCTTATTTCTGTGGTGTGATAAATTTCAATCAACTTTAGGAATTCCCTCAGAGAGTATATAATGCAGTAATGAATAACCCCTTGAGATAGGTAGCTATTATTTATTCTAGAAATTTTTTTCCTTGATATGAAATGATTTGATGTTATTCTTAGTATGAAATGGTTTATTTCTTATCAATTTCATTTTCATTTCAATCATCTAAGGGTATCTTTCACATCAACCGTGGGTAGTAATTATGTTTGAAACGTTGAATAGGATTTCCAGGTGATCAGAGATATACCAAAGAATCATGGGCTTGGTATAGTGAAATACCAGATTTCTGGTCTCTAAATAGATTCTCATGGAACATTCCATGAAGATTTTCATTTGGCAGTTGATCATTTCAGGGACATCTTCTTGGATGTATTATCTAGGCTACCTCCTAAGATATAGGTATTGTAAAATATTGTGTTTGTTCTAGGATAAATAGAAGTACCTATTCCTATAAAGAGGATGCATACATCCGAGTTTCAAGAGATCATGCAGTAGTTGTAGGATCTCAAATCCAGGGGGTCTATACAAACCAATACTTCACTCGGTTGATAACCTATATTTTTCTCCAAAAACACAAATGGAAACCACATGCATTTCATGGATTACTGTAAGTTGAATCATCTTACAATTATAAACCAGTATATAGTATCTTATATATAATATCATTATTAATTTCTATAAGGATCTTGGGTTTTCAACAAATTTTATTTGGGGCAAGGATGTCATCAAGTACAAGTTAAACCATTAGATATACTGAAAAAAAAAATTTATAGTAGATATGTCTTATACAAGAATTTGGTCTTACCATTTGGTCTCATGGACATTCCAATAGTTTTTATGTCTATGATGTATCAGGTTATGCACTCGTACCTGGATTCAGTTATGGTAGTCTTTGTGGATGATATCATGGAGTACTCACATAATCAAAAAAAAAACATGGTAAAAATAATGATACCATTTTCATCACATTGATGGATTATAGGTTGTATTCCATGGTCCCAAAATAGAGTTTATAGATTTATAAATTAAACTTCATGGGATAAAGTATCTCATTGGTTAGAGTATTTACTAACATACATAATGTGAGAGCCATAGTTTATTAGGAATAGACCAAGAAAGTATTTGACATATGATGTTTCATTGGGACAGATGACTATTAAAGTAGTTTTATTCAGTTATTATCATGACTTTAAACACTTCTTATAGGATTGAATAAATATGGTTTTTAGTATATATGGTTTGCAAATTTTGAGAATGAATTTATGGATTTGGAAGGAAGGATGACATTAGAACTGATCGTAAATTAACCTAATCATGGAAGAGGATATATAGTATATTGAGATGTGTATGGAATAAGAATGGGAGTTGTTATGATATATCTAGATTGAGTCATAAAATAAATGTCATTCCAGTTGATACCTGATAAATGTAATTAACTAAAGAATTGTGTTGAGTTATTATCTATGGTTCATGCCAAGTATGTTTGGTGGAATAATTTTCATTGAGTGTGGTTTTTGGTGTATACAGACAAAAGAATAATCAAATATATATTCAATCTACATGGTTTGAATATCATATGATTTAGTTTAGTTGAATATATACAATTTTTTTACAAGGATATTATCTATATTCATAGAAAGTGAAATGTAGTGGGTGATGTTCTAATATGGGAGACTCAAACACAAGCATTTCATGAGTCTAGTAGTAATGGAATGTTGAATGATGTATTTTTTTAGATGAATATTGTGATTTAAGAGATTTATATGAATCTAGTTAATGTGGATTCCGTGTTAAAATATTCACTTATAGATCAAGTGATGTTTTGGAAAATTTATAATACTGATATCATGGTCCTTGGAAAGAGTGTTTCAGGAGAAGACCCAACACATGGTTTGGTTATTGATAAGGATAAGATTATAAATATTCAGTGATGTAAATGAGTCCCTATAGATGACTAATAAGAACTAATGGAAGGATTTCATGCCTCAACCTAGGAAATACCACTCTTACAATGGTGTACAATGAAATACACAATAAATATTTTCGGTTGGATAGTAAAATGGAAATAAAACATTTTGTCACTTGGAGTTCCACATGTTAGTAGGTTAAGGTGGAACCTGAGTGACCTGTAAGGATTTTTCATATATTTTATATTATAGAGTGGAAATTTAATTATGTCACTATGGATTTATTACTTTTTTTACTGAGATTAATTTCATGTAGTAATATAGTATGGGTTTTCATTAATAGACTAACAATGGTTTCCCATATCCTACCTTTTCGAGAGACCTATTCGATGGAGGATCTAGGAAAGCTATTTTATAGGGTGATCATATTCCTTCATGTAGTTCCATGTTCCCACATATTGAAAAAGTATTAATATTTTGAGTCCATGTTCTAGGAGGGGTTGTAGAAGGCTCTTGGATAATAGGTACTAAGAAGGAAAAACTATCACTCTCTGACAGATGGGTACTCTGAGTGAACAATACATGTTTTTGTGGAAATAAACTGAGCATGAATTCTTAATATTGGATGTTCTTGGTAGTAGAATATAAATATTACTAATTTATCTTAAAATTACATATTCAAAGAGTCTATAAAGATGGATCCTTATTAGGCCCACTACGGCATGCCTTGTTGTTCACCCTCGTGCTCAGTAGAGGAAGAAGAGGTAGTTCTACTGGGACCTTGTCTCATTGGGGTGACCACCGAATATGTACAACTTATTAGGTACTATATGGATACTTCTCAGTCTCGAAAATATTTTTATTCTAATAGTATTTAATGAACCATGGTATTCAAGATCTGAGATCGATTTTTCTTTCTTTTTTCACCTATAATGGGCCATTAAAATGTTCGGAGGTAGGTAAATTCATCACATAGAATCATTGGACCTTTTGAATTTCATAAAGGGGAGATTAGTGGGATATCAAATATCACTCCCTCATAGATACTAGGAAATGCACAATTATTTTCACATTTCATAGTTACATCATAATCATTTAGAATAATATAATTTCCTTTATCCAATTACAATTTTTTTGGATGTTGATTCTTCTTTTGATGAGTATCCAATTCATATTTATTGATCATAACATGAAGGATATATGATATTGTATAGTTCTTCTAGTATAGGTGTTTTGGTATCATGGACACGTACAAAAAAACCTATGAGAGAGAGGCATATATATGTGGCCAGTGGCAGAAATTATTCTTAGTTATTGACTAACCACCCCTGAATAGTATCACATGGATGATTTGTTTTAATAAGGGGAGGTTGTAGGATGCTTCCTTTATTCAGGTATGTTCTTATTTAGTTTTCATAATAAATAGTATTAATATAGACCTTATTGAATAATTTTTGGGTCTTTTGGGTTATAATTTTTAGTAAAATAAAGTGGAGTAGTTTTTTACAGATAATATACATTATAAATATATATTATACAGAGTAAAAAAATAATTTAATCATTAGTTCATTTAGTTCATACAAAATAATATAGGTTTACCAAGTAATAGGTTAATTTACATGGTATATATGAATATTATGATATAGAATATAAATTTGTTCCATTATCATTAATGGTGGACCCACTAAAAGGGTGATTTAGGCTTAAATATCCTATTAATCCCATAAATCTCATATATCCATTAAAAATAATGGGTGAATTTCATTTATTTCCCTTCATCCTATAAGATTTCTTACTCCCTCTTTTCACACATCATCGGTAGAGTATAAGATCTCCTTTCCCCTATCCTATAGGTTTCTATATATATCCTCAGTCAGGAACCTAAATCAAATATCATTCACAATGTTGGAATCCACTCAGTAAGAATAAAAGTCCTATTGAATCATTTTTTTCATATCAACAAGGAATGTTTTATCTGGGTGATCTAAGTTTCCCTATTTTTTGTTTATTTGTCTATTACACTGATTTATCTTATCCGATATCGAGTTAGAGGACAATAATATATTATGATTATACAACTAGTATAATTTAGGTGGTATATCCCTTTTTCCATAAATAAAGTAAATTTATATTATACACCATTGTGCCATATGGAATATTTTTCACGTGATACCCTCTTAAAAGATAAATTTTTTTAAGAAATAGTCTGCACCCTTAGTGGGTCGTCTTTGCACCCAATGTAGAACAATGGAGGTTATCTACCATGACTTGAGCCACTCCTATTGGCATGTTGTTAAAAAAGGCCCATTTTATCTATGCCTTGAAAATAATTGAACTATCCTCTAATGTGTGACATCTATCCTTTGTATATATATTTATTTATGAAGTGGATAATTGATGTAAATGAAATGTTAATGGAAGTGTCTTGTTACCCAGCCCTGACATAATTATGAAATGTGGTCCTTGATATTATTTTTATTATATAAAAATAATGTTTAATAAAATCATGATTAACTACGGTCACAAACAGTCAATTATATTAAAGGTGTTGCATTCCCTGAGTGATACATGTACTATCATTGTGGTTTTCCTTTGGTGAGATCATGAGAGGATAATGATTCATTGATACATCATCCAAGTGAAGGACCAAATTTTGATTTTATCCTTTTCATAGGTGTGTATACCCTATAATACCACTATTTTTCCACCTATATTACTAGAAATTAAATAAATGGAATAACTTGGATTATTCTACTTTGATCTAGCTTGATGTTACAAACATCATTTGTTATTAATTTAGTTTAATTTCATGTTTATAACTATGGATACTACAGATATTATCTTAGTGATCTGGTTTAATTTTACCCAACATTTATGAACTACCATGGCTTTATCCTGTAGTCATTTCCCAGGTTATAAAATTTTAATTCCGTGGAAATTGGAAACTTACAGGACTGTCACTATTCATGGATTCATGGTAGTGTCAAAATAGTGTCCCACAAGGAACCCAAACAAACATTATTTATTTATTTACTATTTCACATTTATTATTATCTATACAATGATCATTGTATATACTAAAATTAGATAGATCTAAACACCATTTCTAGTGGCCTATTGAGTTTTACTCACACCTTATCCGGGCTACTAAATGGATCCTAAATAGACTTCATATATTTAATCAGGGACAATCAGAAACATCCATATATGGATTATTGATTTTCTATACTATGATAGAGCATGAGATAAGGGGGTGATCTTATTCATGCAATCCTTTTAGAGATATCTTTTGGTCTTTTTGTTCATTTTATGTATAAAATTTGGTATACGTATGCTACCTTGTTCCATTCTTTCCCCCTTTTTTATAGAGTACATATGAAATTATTTTTTTGTATATGAAAATAGATATTATTTTATATTGGGGTGTATTTTTTTGATTTACTTCTACTTATAATTACACTATTATGTTTCCACTATTATATTATATTTCTTCTACAAATCTATCTATTATCACTGTTGTGGGTCACTCTAACTATGAGGGTATAGTCTCCCTAGAATGCCATCGTAGACCTTTACATCTAGTTAGTATCATTTATAATATAAGAAGGAGAACTCCAGGACAAGTGGTCCACTGGGTTTTAATATATATCAAGGAAGTGTGTCCGAGACATCACAATTAACTTTTTTTTATTAAAAGTAACGTTTTATTCAAATATAAAACTATTTTTTATTAGAATTTAATGTAATTGTTGGATGATTCAATTTAGTTTTGGATATCTTCATAAGACTAAAAACATTCCTTTATTTATTATTCAACAAAAAAATTCACGAAAACCAACTTATTAGATTAGTTTATAGTGAAATTATATTCTTTTAAATTATTATTTCTCCATAAAAGTATTTCCCAATGTTTTTTATTATATTATATTTATCTTCTATTAAATACAAAATATAAATATAATAAAATGGATTCCAAATTTGGAGTTAGTATTTAAAAATTTATTTAGAAGGAAACTTTTATTTTTGTTCATATAATTAGATAATGTGGTAAAAGTAAAGTTATGATGGTTATGGATAAAATAGTTTTAATGTTTTATAACTAGGAGATAATTCCTAGAATGTATCAAAAACATGTCTAAATGTGATTGGTTGAGTTAATTTGGACCATATCACTACATATTATTTAATTAGTTATTCTTTATTGATACATTAAATAATTGGGATATATATTATTTTATATTTTATGTAATTCCTTATGTTTCATTTCCTTCACTTATCAAATGGAATCTCCTCTCATCCCTTATGCACAATTTTTAAGAATTATAGATTAGTGAATCCATAGAATAATAAATTTCCAACATTATTTCCAATTTTGAACAAATTTTGGTCTTTCCAAAAGTCCATCAATTCAATGAATATAGCTTAATCCAAAAGAGATTTCTAAAGGAAGAGGTGGGTTAAGAATGGAAAATGAAATAAGAGGCTTGAGGTAGTGGATTTATATTTCAATCTCATTTTAATAGGCATGGTTCATCATTTAATTTATATTGAGTGGATTTATTTGATCCTTATATGATAAAACCCTTTAATTTTCTTATCCACTTTATATATTTTGAATTTTTATCTGTTATTACCATTTTAATCTCTTTGGAAGTCAAATAGGTTTTGAAAATGATCTTTAAAATGAAATTTTTTATTCACTCTTGATTGGTAATCATTCTACTCTATATCCATTCTCTATATGTTTTTTTGTTATTAATGATTATGGCATGAAAGAATTTCCCATTTTCATTATTATTCAATGATGTGAGGATTCCATTACTGGTTTCCATGGTTATTTTTAAAGAAATTGTTATCTACAACGTTTTATAAATTTTTTTATTTTAAATATGTTATTCGAAAATGAAAAGGGTATTTACCTCAAAAATATTTCGGTCATATTTAAAGTCATTTTACACCTATGATAGAATAATTTGATTTTAATTATTCTTTATGGGGGGTATGATCAAATGATACCAGCCATATTCTTCCTCTGTATGGTTTATGAATTTGTTGATGTGGTATTTAAAAGACCTATTATTTTCCAGGGGTTATAATTTGACAACATGATGAATTATTTATGTTATTTGGAATACAAATGAATGGATTATAATTATATGACGGGTGGTTAAAGAATTATATAGGAGTCCAATTAATTTGGTAATACTGATAGAATTTAGAAACTCATAATAGATTAAAGAAATAATAATCTTCTAAGCGGTGAAAAAGTGAACTTTTTTATAATTAATCTTTAGAGAACGTTAGAAATGACTCGGTATAAATTTCCATTTTAGGAATTTGTCCACAATGGTAGTCCTGGGATGTGACCTTCGAAAATTAAATGAATTTATATTCTTCTGTTTATTCCACTATCTTATGTGTTATTATTAAGATAAATTTTCATGTCTCATGAAAGATTCATATTTTGGATGTTTTCTTTGATTAGAAAAAAAATTTTCTAATAATTTAATTATAAATTATTGCATGAATTTTATTTTTTTATTTTTTCATGTCCCTAAATGTTACACATAATATACACTACATACATTATATTTCAATATTGGGATGGACCAATAAAGGCTATATTCAATGCTATTAATGAAGAATACCTAATTTATGACTCTAGGACCCATTGTGATTCTTTTTTGGACAAATTTATAAAGAAATTGATAGAACACAGGGTGTATTGAGTCTTATAAATAAGAAGCCATGATAGAGGACTCATGATAGGTTCCTGAGGATCTACCATTTCACTACACTTTAGGGATGTCATTTATTTAGATTTTCAATTTCTATTTTATTTTTTTCCCAAGTATTCCATTCATAATTTTTTATTTAAAGAGATTCTCCTTTCTTACTCCATCCCCCTTTTTAATCCAAACCTAATCTCATTCTATTGGTCTTCCATCATTCCATTGTGATCTATTTTCACTTTATAATAGAAAATTACTATCTTGAAGCTATGAATTTTGGTATTTTTCACAGCATTCTAAATTATTACTCTTCAATTCAATATATTTTTTTTCAATTTTTGTTGGATGTGAGAGTATTTCATGAGTGAGTATGTCATCCATCATGATATTATCAATAATTTAATGTTTTTCATTGATTTATTATTGTTCCCTCTATTCTCTTGGGAAAACTATTCTTATATTGGAGTCGTGGTTTCCAAAAGGGATAAAATCGAATATGGTGAAGCCAAGTCTTTTGGGAATTTCATTCTCAGTTTCTATGTTTTCCTATTTTACAATTATAGAGGGTGGGGTTTGATTTGATGAAAGCATTCAAAAATAACACTCAATAATTCCAAGGAATGAAATTTATTAACGAGGTTTTATAAAAAAATTATCAATTTGAATTTAAATGAAAAATAAATAATGATGGTACCCATGTGACCAACCATATGACCAAAACCATTCATCCCTAATTTCATTCTATCTGCATTTTCATCTGAATTGGTGAAATTTTATTTTTGAATCATGTTATTTTCATAGAAAAAAAAGTTTTTCTCAATTAATAATAAAAACCAAAAAGGGAGTTAGATTAAGTGGAATAGAATTAGTTATTTAAATGACTATGACGCTCCTGTAGTGATATAAAACGAGTCAACCTTGGTGTTGAATTAGGGAAATAAAATTTCCCTTTTTTAACACCCTGCAATAGGTGGGGTTCAAAACTAGAACAGTTTCAAGGGAAATCTTTGGATTTCTATCATTATTTATATTTTCATTTTTTTATAAATAATTTTTTTTTATTAAAAAAACATCAAAAACCATTTTCTATGATGTATTACAATTAAAATTATTATGAATGGGTATATTACTCATAGGTGTGGAAAAAACAATAAAAACAAGAGGATTATAGTGGATCCTAGGTGCAAAAACATAAATAAAACAAATAAAAATTGATGAGAAAAGAAGAATGGTCATTAGAATATGTTTATTCATTAATGGAGAAACCTGATCTAGAAGTAGAGAAAACTCTAAAGCAATTGATGGAATAAACTTCGGCTCTCATTTTTAATGTTTAAGAACATGAGGTAGTTAATGAATAGAATGTTAAGATTCATTTTAGAATTATCAACCACTGCTAGAGGAGATTTATAAAGGGGACTTGTTTGTTAATTTATGGAAGGGGGATCTTGTGAAAATAATGAAAATCTAGAGAAATTGGTTTAAATTGAAATTTATTATAATCTACCTATTTATAAAGAAGAAGAATCATTAACATTGTACCACTCTAAATCCTTAGAAGAATAATAAACCACCCAATTTGTGTAATTTTAAGAGAGGATAGAGGTAACCAAAAACCTACCTCTAACTTATACAATTCAACTCCAAGAGAAGATTTCCAATGAATAAGAAATCGAAACTGACCAAGATCATGGAGTGAAAACCTTCTTGAACTATTTCCCATCCAATTTGATTGAAACTAACTAGTGTATCACCCCTAGTATTTCAATTTAATATATTTTTCTGACTCATATTTTTCTATAGAGAATGATGAAGATATTGAAAATATATTTATTGAGGAAAACCCAGAGCTCCGCAAATGAATTAATATTTACTATATGGGATAGATTAATAGATCTCAGTGGCTCTTCCAAATGAAACATAGATGAAATATTCCTATACAGAAAGGTATAATTTTATTATAGCTTATATTGTTCAGGTTTGGTCCTAATGAAATTTCCCAATAACAATCCCTAAGTCTATTATTTTAGTTTATCATACCTGGAAAAGATACTGGATAGTGAATGAGAGGTTTCTAAACTATCAAAAAATAAGGAGTAGGATCCATACTTTATCCTAACCCAACCATGAAATTTGTGCCACATTTTGACGGGGGAAGATTTTATGTACTCTATACATGAAAATATCCTCCATAAAAAATAAGAAGTACAAGATGGGATAAAAAACAAATTGTAACATCCCAGGTAAATAATGAATAAATCATTTTCATATTTATTAATATTTATGAATTAAATATTAAATTTACTTTAATGGGGTTGCTATGTTTGATAGCGTACCCTATATGCAACAAAGAGTTTCATTTAAATCTTACGTTGCACACTAGTAATAAAATAATATTATTTTAAATGGTTGTTAACACATAGCCGTTGTATTGGAAGGAATAGATATAAATAACTAAAATATGATTATATATGTTTTTTAAATGTTTTTACATTTATCCAATAAATGATAAAGGCTTAAAATATAGAAAAAATTCAATTTTAGGCTTATATACCCTAATTTTCACTAAAGGTTCACTTATCACCTGTTGATGGCGAACCGTCATTAAATATAGTTTTGGTCACTCTTATACATTTTATTGGACCAAATAAAACTCTTCTTTAGAATCGGGACATCAAAATTTACTTTGTGTAAATTTTTGGTATATTTCCGATAAAGTTCATTTTTTAATGAATAGTGAAAAATGTTGTATTTTAATTCAAAACATCTTTTTAATCTAATTTATTTATATGATTATATTAACTTTTTATTTGGTTTTAGAGTTGAATTAGAATATATTTTTACCATTTAATACAATAGTGGTCGTTGGAATTAATTTCATTTTGAAATTGGACTTAAACTAGTGTCAATCTTTTGATACTTATTGTCTCATAAAAACACGCTATTTTTCTCTGACAATGGGAATTAATTATTAAATTAATTAATACAACATATATGTTTTGAATTTTTTAAAATAGACATCATTTTTGAATTCGGAATATCAAATATAGCTTAGGGTGAAATTTTGGTATTTTTTTGAAAAACTTCAATTTTTGATGAATAGTGAAACCACTAAGTGGTACTTAAAAAAACTGATTTTCCATTTTAATTAAATTTTACCACCTCTGTGTTTTGAATTTCAAAAATCTGACATACATGGTTCTCATTATTAAGTAAAATGTGGTTCAATGAGATTAAAATATTTTTTGGTGAATAGTAACTTTTAAGTTTTAATCGTGATTAGAGGTATTTAGTGTAATTTAAGGTAAGAATAATGTTTTAATAATATGAAATGAACATGACACATGTCGTAACCTTATTTTATGTGTCATGGCCGACCAAGAAAATCCATGGGTCAACTTGGGGGCCCCATGTAACCACTTTGGAAGGAAAATTACATTAATATCTTTTTATTTAATGTTAAAGTAAAAGTGTCACAAACATGAGTTGTTTTACTAAAACGATTTTTAAATGGGGTTATACAAGTAATATTTTTTACTATAAATATTAATTGGAAATATAAAAATATTTCCTACATCATGATATTTTTTTTTTAATTTTTAGACATTAAATAAATTAAATCATTTATGACATCATGATGATGCAACGATTACCTCATTAATAATGAATTTAAATAAAATGAAAAGATAATGTTAAAACGATAACATACACTTGTCAAATACCTATTGGATGAGTATATTTAGAACCCTTATCACCTTATCCTAGAATTATATCAATGTGGGACCTTTTAAATCCGAAACACATTTTAAAAGAAAGTAACATTTCTTTATTTTCCAAGAGTGCCCCTCCTCTCCTCTTATAAAAGGCCCCCACCTCTACTACCTTAACCACACATCCAAAGCTTTTGTCTCGGCCAACCCCTGCCCATTTTGTCTCTCCACATCCCTCTATTACTCCATGAAGCCTCACTTTGGGTAGAAGTCTTACCAAGGAAGCCTTTGAGCTCAAATCAGAAAGAGTTACCCGATTTAAAGGTAGTGTTTTCTCTTGTGTTCTTTTGTTTTGTTTTGCTTATCCAATCCCATAAACTCTTTTTATTCATTTCTTTTGTAACAAATACAGTATATTAAATATACTAGGATGTTTTTATAAGAACAATTCCAGCTACACTTAAACACACCTACATCTAATGGTTAAAGAACATACTGTTTCTGTGGATGGTGAATTTCTGCCTCACAAAACGATGATTGTTCAATATTCTTCCAACACCTTCAAAGGTGGCCATTTAGATGTGACTATATTTATATATGATATATAATATGTTTATGTCTCCCTTATGATTCTGTATTTTTCATTTAAGGAACACCTTAATGGCTTCCATTATGGGTATACGTGATATCTTCATTTTAGTTAGTGTGGACTACCGCCCCCTCAATGTGATTTGATTCGTTAATGCCATATGTGGGATGATGGATTTAAAGTTAGTATATATGATGTATGTTACATATAAATGATTAATATAATTCTGGAATTAAAATATACATACCTCTCATTTAGTTTTAATTCCATTAATATGACATATATATGAAAGTAGCATTCATGCGTACGTACGACTTATCGTCTCCATTAACGGTGCATTTCATTTATTACATCTAAATGATTATGTAATATTATAAATAAATGTATATGCGGGATATATTTGATATATATGATAACCAAATCATGAATATCATTCTGGATATAATGAACCTTTGACCACACGAACCACATGTAATTGTAAGGAATCCACTTTCGAGTTAAGAACCAAATATCAACAAAACAAACATTATAAGATTAAATGATTACATAATGTTTATAACATTGTAATAAGTGATATAAAATTAATAATGAACTTGAAAAATGTTCTTAATCAAGTAGAAATTAACTCAGGTTTATTATTTAGGACGATAAAGAACGATCGAGTCAAGTCGGACCTGAGGTAAGGGACTTCGTCTCAATCTCCTTTCATAGAGGCATATTCCGTATTATACACAACTTTCTTTTATACGGTGTATAAACCCCTTTGACTTTTACTTTTATACAAAAGGAGTCTTTTTCTATGAAACATTTTACTAAACTACAAAAAGGAATGTTTCTTTTAACGTACGCGGTGACAATGACCTTTTCCGCCACCATGAGTATTATTTGGTCTTTGGCTTCCTCAACAAGCCGTAATGTTTTTTTTCAATTAAATAAATACCATATAGTGTTTTATGTATTTTGGTATTAAAAAGGGTATTTTTATAATGGATTTGTTATGTCAATATATTTAGGTGATATATTGTGATCAAAGTGTGGAAATGTTTTCTTTCTATTATATTTGTTTTATGTCTTATAATTTTATAATGGTACATGGACATTTGACGGGTGGTTACGTGATAAACCATATGACGGGTGGTGCCGTGAATACCCGGATGGGTGGTTACATTATAACCTCCAATGCATTGGGTATGGAAGTTGGCTGTATGGCTATTCCATTAACTGATGTGTGAATGTCGATCGTATGGTTATTCCATTTAAGTATGTTTATGTCCAAAGTTACCTTTATATGTTATGTGTTCTTTATATGGTTTTTATGTTATTATTTTGGTTACAAAAGGGTAAATAATGATCTTTTATTCAGTGAAGAGTTTTTACTACTTCATAAAGGTGAAAAGTATTACTTTGATAAAGTATACAGGGTTTACTTGTTGTTTTGATAAACTAACAGTTTTCATTATTTGTGTATCCCTTACTGAGATTTTTATGCTCACCCCATGTTTTTGAAATGTTTTTCACAGGAATTAATGTGGAATAGGGTCAAGGATGGGATCAAGGGAAATTCATGCTATATAAAACATGTAACCAGAAATCTTTCTTTTTAAGAGTTTTTATTCTATGGAAACTTAGTAGAAGTGTCTAATTTTTAATCTTTTGAGATGTAACAGTTATGTCCTAAATCTATAAAACTCTAAACCTGAAAACATCGTCAATGTGAATTATTAATTTAATTCAATATTAAGTAATGTTTAAGGCCGGTGCCTTATATTTGGTATCAGAGGTCAGTTTAGACAACTTTAGGAGTTAGAAAATTGTTAAATTATAAATTAATTTATTGTATGATTGAAATGATGTAGCATTTAAAGATTACCATGTTGCTTCTCCTAATATATTTTTGTGTTAAGAATGGTTTTTCATAGAGGAAACAGAGAAACTTTTCTGGGAAGGCATACTGAGTAGAATGACTTTCCAAATCAGTACCTTGAGATGGTCAGAATCAGAACTAAATAGTTTGTTGCAGTGATGGCTCAGTTGACTCAGGTGAAAAATGTTGGTTGTGTTTATTGATTATATTTTGGTGTTTTCTAAAACTAAATAGAAGCATGAAATTAATTTAAGGTTTATCTTTCAAACCTCAAATTAAAATAAATTGTATGGGAAATTCAGCAAGTCTGAGTTTTGGTTGTAACAAATTTCTTTCCTTGGTCATATTGTTCCTAAAGATGGGAAAACTGTTGATCCTGTGAAAACAAAGGTTGTGGAAGAATGGACAAGAGCCACAAATTTAACTGAGATTCGTAGCTTCCTTGGTTTGTCAGGCTATTACCGAAGGTTTGAAAGAAATTTTCACGGTTATCTAGTCCAAAGACTAAGCTAACTCAGAAAGGTGTTAAGTTTATCTGGACAAAAAAATGTGATGATTGTTTTCAGGAACTGAAAAGATGATTGGTGAATGCTCCAGTTTTGGCACTACCTTCCAGGAATGGGGAGTTTGTTATCTACATTGATGCTTCATTGAAAGTACTTGGTTGCGTCTTAATGCAGAATGATCAGGTAATTGCTTATGCTTCACGACAGTTGAAAACTCATGAGGTAAATTACCCTACACATGATTTGGAATTAGCTTCTGTTGTTTTTGCTCTAAATATTTGGAGGCATCATTTGTATGGAGTAAATTGTGAAATATATACTGATCACAAAAGTTTAAAGTATTTATTCACTCGGAAAGAATTGAACATGAGACAGGGGAGATGGATGGAATTAATCAAGGATTATGATTGTACAATTCATTACCATCTGGGAAAGAAAATAAAGTGGATGATGCTTTGAGTCGAAAATGTAATGATTCATTAATGATGTTGTGTTTGGAACGTGGTCCTTTGGTTAAGGATTTGATGAAATTTGGCATAGAAGTTGTTGGTTTAGGATGTTCTTCTATTTTGTTTCGGGTATCAGTGAAATATTCTCTATTAGACAGAATTAAGCAAGCACAGAAGCAAGATAGCGAGATGCAGAAAAAGGTAGAGCTGGTTCAGAAGGGTAAGTTGCCTAAATTCAATATTGATAATGATTTTGTTTTGAGATTTGGGAAGAGATTGTGTGTGTCGTGTGATTCACAGTTAAAGAGAGATTTGTTATGTGAAGCTCATAGTTATCCGTTTTCAGTCCATCCTGGCATTACTAAGATGTATAGAGATATTCGGGAGTATTACTGGTGGGAAGAAACGAAAAGGGATATTGCTGATTTTACTGTGAAGTGTTTGACTTTTCAACAGGTTAAAGAAGAGAGACAGTTACCGAAAGGGATGCTTCTCCCTTTACCAATTCTAGAGTGGAAATGGGAAAACATATCCATGGACTTTGTTGTGGGATTACCGAAGACATCTCAAGGTAATACTGCAATCTAGGTTATTATTGATCGCTTGACTAAATCTGCTCATTTCCTTCCTATTCGAGATACTTTCTCTCTAGATCAACTTTCTCGATTATATCTTAATGTGATAGTTAGGTTGCATGGAGTTACCCTCTCCATTGTATCTAATAGTGATCCCAGGTTTACTTTTAACTTTTGGAAAAGCCTTCAGAAGTCGTTGGGTACTCAATTAAATTTTAGTACAGCTTTTCATCCGCAATCAGATGGGTAGTCAGAACGAAAAATTCAGACCTTGGAGAATATGCTACGAGCTTGTTCTATGGATTATCAGGGAATTTGGGACCAACATCTTTCTTTGGTTAAGTTTTCTTATAATAACAGTTTCCATTCCAGTATACTGATAGCACCATTTGAGGAATTATATGGGAAGCGGTGTCGAACTCCAGCTTTTTGGGATAAAGTGGGTGAAAGGAAGCTAATGGGACCAGAATTGGTAGAAGAGATGGCAGAAGAAGCTTAGTTGATTCAGAAACAGATGAGAACAGCTCAAAGTAGGCAGAAAAGTTATGTGGATAACCGGAGGAAGGATCTATCTTTCGAGGTAGGTGATCATGTTTTTCTCAAAGTCTCACCATGGAAAAGTGTGATGCAATTTGGTAAGAAAGGAAAGATGAGTCTAAGGTTAATTGGACCATATGAAATTCTGGAGAGATTTGGATCTGTTGCATACATAGTGGAATTACCTCCTATTTTATCTCAGGTACACAATGTTTTTCATGTTTCGATGTTGAAAAAGTATATTCCAGATCCATCTCATGTTTTGAGCCCGGAGGTAGTTCAGCTGGAAGAGAATCTCTCTTATGAAGAACAACCAGTCCAGATTCTTGACCGAGGAGAGCAGGTGTTGCGAAATAAGGTAATTCACTAGGTAAATGTTTTTTTGAAAAAACCATATGGTTGAAGAGGCAACGTGGGAATCTGAAAATTCTATGAGGGATAAATACCCCCACTTATTTTGATAAGTGAATAAAATTGTGAGGATGCAATTCCCAAAAGGGGGGAAGGATGTAACATTCTAGGTAAATAAAGAATAAAGCATTTTCATATTTATTAATATTTACGAATTAAATATTAATTTTACTTTAAAGGGGTTGCTATGTTCGATATCATACCCGGTACGCAACAAAGAGTTTCATTTAAATCTTCCATTGCACACTAGTAATAAAAAAATATTATTTTAAATGGTAGTTAACACATAGCCATAGTATTGGCAAGAATGGATAGAAATAACTAAAATATTATTATATACGTTTTTTAAATGTTTTTACATTTATCCAATAAAAGATAAAGGCTTAAAATACAAAAAGAATTCAATTTTAGACATATATACCCTAATTTTCACTAAAGGTTCACTTATCACCTTTTGATGGCGAACCGTCATTAAATATAGTTTTGGTCACTATTATACATTCTATTGGACCTAATACAACTCTTCTTTATAATCGGGACATCAAAATTTACTTTGTGTAAATTTTTGGTATTTTTCCGATAAAGTTCATTTGTTAATGAATACTAAAAAATCTTGTATTTTAATTCAAAACCTCTTTTTAATATAATTTAATTATATGATTAGATTATATTTTTATTTGGTTTTAGAGTTGAATTAGAATATATTTTTACCATTTAATCCAATAGTGGTTGTTGGAATTAATTTCACTTTGAAATTGGACTTAAACTAGTGTCAATCTTTTGATACTTATTGTTTCACAAAAACACGCTATTTTCTCTAACAACGGGAATTATTTATTAAATTAATTAATACAACTTATATGTTTTGAATTTTGTAAAATAGACATAATTTTTGAATTCGGAATATCAAATATAGCTTAGGGTGAAGGTTTGGTATTTTTCTGAAAAACATCAATTTTTGATGAATAGTGAAACCACTAAGTGGTACATAAAAAAACTGATTTTTCGTTTAAATGAAATTTTACCACCTCTGTGTTTTGAATTTAAAAAATCCGACATACATGGATGTCATTATGAAGTAAAATGTTGTTCAATGGGATTAATATAATTTTTTGGTGAATAGTAACGTTTAAGTTTTAATCACGATTAGAGGTAATTAGTGTAATTTAAGGTAAGAATAATGTTTTAATAATATGAAATGAACATGACACATGTCCTAACCTTATTGGATGTGTCATGGCTGACCAAGACAATCCATGGGTCAACTTGGGGACCCCATGGAGCCACTTATTAAGGAAAATGACATTAATATCTTTTTATTTAATGTTAAAGTAAAAATGTCACAAACATGAGTTGTTTTACTAAAACAATTTTTAAATGGGGTTATAAAAGTCATATTTTTTACTATAAATATTCATTTGAAATATAAAAATATTTCCTACATCATGATATTATTTTTATAATTTTTAGACAATAAATAAAATAAATAATTTATGACATCATGATGATGCAGCGATTACCTCATTAATAAAGAATTTAAATAAAATGAAACGATAATGTTAAAACTATAACTTAAACTTTTAAAAGACCTATTGGATGAGTATATATAGAACCCTTATCACCTTATCCGCGAATTATACCTATGTGGGACCTTTTAAATCCTAAACTCATTTTAAAATAAAGTAACATTTCTTTACTTTCCAAGAGTGCCCCTCCTCTCCTCTTATAAAATGCCCCCACCTCTACTACCTTACCCACACTTCCAAAGCCTTTGGCTCAGAAAACCCCTGCCCATTTTTTCTCTCCACATCCCTATATTACTCCTAGAAGCCTCACTTTGGGCAGAAGTCTTCCCAAGGATGCCTTTGAGCTCAAATAAAAAAGAGTTACCCGATTTAATGGTAGTATTTTCTCATGTGTTCTTTTGTTTTATTTTGCTTCTCCAACCCCCTAAACTCATTTTATTCATTTATTTTGAAACAAATACAGTATCGTCAATATACTAGGATGTTTTATAGGAATAATTCGAGCTACACATACACACACCTACATCTAATGGTTAAAGAACATTCTATTTCTGTGGATGGCGAATTTCTGCCTCACGAAACGATGATTGTTCAATATTTTTCCAGCACCATCAAAGGTGGCCATTAATATGTCACTATATTTATATATTATATATAATATGTTTATTTCTTCCTTAAGCTTCTGTATTTTTCATTTATGGAACCCCTTTATGGCTTACATTATGGGTATACATTATATCTTCATTTTAGGAAGTACGGACTACCTCCCCCTCAAAGTGATTTGATACGTTAATGCCATATGTGGGACGTATAAAGGATGGATTTAAAGTTATTATATATGATGTATGTTACATATAAATGATAAATATAATTATGGAATTAAAATATACATACCTATAATTTAGTTTTAATTCCATTAATATGACATAGAAATGAAAGCAGCGTTCATGCGTACGTACGGCTTACCGTCTCCATGAACGGTGCATTTCATTTCTTACCTATAAATGATTATGTAATATTATAAACACATGTATATGATGGATATATATGATATATATGATATCCAAATCATGAATATCATTCTGGATATAATGAACCTTTTACCACACAATCAACATGTAATTGTAAGGAGTCTACTTTCGACTTAAGAACCAAATATCAACAAAACAAACATTATTAACATAAATGATTACATAATGTTTATAACATGTTAATAAGTGATATAAAATTAATAATGAACTTGAACAAGGTTCATAAGAAATTATAAATTAACTCACGTTTATTATTCAGGATGATAAAGAACGATCGAGTCAAGTCGGACCCGAGGTAAGGGACTTCATCTCAATCTCTTTTCATAGAGGCATATTTCGTATTATACACAACTTTCTTTTATACGGTGTATAAAACCCTTTGAATTTTACTTTTACACCAAAAGAATATTTCTCTAGGAAGCGTTTTACTAAACTACAAAAAGGAATGTTTCTTTTAACGTACGCGGTGATAATGCCATTTCCGCCGCCACAAGTATTATTTGGTCTTTGGCTTCCTCAACAAGCCTTAATGTTTTTTTTAAATTAAATAAATACTATATACTATTTTATGTATTTTGGTATTGAAAAGGGTTTTTAATGGATTTTTATGTCAATATATTTAAGTGATATATTGTGATCAAAGTGTGGAAATGATTTCTTTCAATTATATTTGTTTTATGTCTTATGATTTTATAATGGTACTTGGACATTTGACGGGTGGTTACGTGATAAACCATATGACGGGTGGTGCCGTGAATACCAGGATGAGTGGTTACGTTATGACCTCCAATGCATTGGGTATGGAAGTCGGCCGTATGGCTATTCCATTAACTGATATGTGTGGAAGTCGACCGTATGGTTATTCCATTTAAGTATGTTTATGTCCCAAGATACCTTTATATGTTATGTGTTCTTTATATGGGTTTTATGGTAATCTTTTGGTCACAAAAGGGTAAGTAATGATCCTTTATTCAGTGAAGAGTTTTTACTACTTCATAAAGTTTAAAAGTATTTCTTTGATAAAGTATACATGGTTTACTAGTTGTTTTGATAAAGTAACAGTTTTCATTCTTTGTGTACCCCTTACTGAAATTTTTATGCTCACCCCAAGTTTTTGAAATTTTTTTCACAGGAATTAATGTGGAATATTGTCAAGGATGGGATCAAGGAAAAGTCATGTTATATAAAACATGGAACGAGACATGTTTCTTTTTAAGAGTTTTTATTCTATGGAAACTTAGTAGAAGTGTCTACTTTGTAATATTTTGAGATGTAACAGTTATGTCGTAATTCTCTAAAACTATAAACCTGAAAAGATCCTCAATGTGAATTATTCAATTAATTCAATATTAAGTAATGTTTAAGGCCAGGGACATATAAAAATGGTGGTTCAAGTCCATGTAAATCCACCCAACATCATATTATGGATGAAATCTGGTACTTCCCATCTGGAGGCAGTCAATGACTCGTGGCCCACATGGGGGATCAACCAAATATTTATGTTTTTAATTTGTTTCAATGTATATATTTGTCAATTTCAATTCAATATTTCAGAATAAATTAGGATGCAACCTTATAAACTTTTATCTTTTATTATCTTAATTTGTATATAACTCATACTTGAGTTTTTTTATTTTTTATGGCCATGATGTCACAAGGTTGGAAGAGATTAATGAAATAAGAATTTATACTGTGAATAAGATTCACGATGTGAACAAATACAGAATACAATACAACCTGTGAAACCCAAATTATGATTCATTCCAAACGGGAGTATTAGTTTCAATTATTAATTTAAATTCTACAATGAATGATTTATTTTTTATGTTCTCTAATGAATATTACATGACCCACCATTAACCCTTTTACTCCAGTGTCTATATAAGAGATATGAGTTTCATTTATTAATCATTATTCCATGTATTTATTTTTCATGGATAATTTGATTAGATTAGTGAAATGGTAAAATGTATTACAAATGTTAAGCATGAAAAGATAAATTTGAAAAATCATTTTTTTTGGGTTTTAGTTGAAGTTTTAACTTATATTATTATCTGATGTGAAATGTTTTGATTTTAAGAATTTGGTATGGATTGGTTTATTGTTTTTGTTAATTTCCATGAATTTTTTTCCAAAACCATATATTCTCATCCTTGAGAAATATTCCAAAATAATTTTATCATTTATTTCTATATTATATTTCATGAGAGACCAATGCATTTTTACTTTTAAAACATTTTTGAATCATATTGAGGTTATCACTGCACTGAATCAATTTTAATATGTTTGAGTCATTCTTATTTATTATCTATTTATAGTTGGTACCACCTTGATATTAATCATACAATTTCTCATAGAATACACGAATGCCCTTTATTAGAAATGATACATTTTACAAGGGGATTATATTCATTTCTACCCTGCTAACAATATATTGCATGATATTTAAAACACTGAGTGTAGGGTGTTGGTTTTCAAGGTAGTTTGTGATGTAAATGATTTTACTAAGGGATTTTATGATATTTTGAAAAGGCTATGTTTTCAATGTAATTTATTATTCACATGTCTTTCTAAAAAAATAATGAAAATATGAATAAATAAAAAATTTGGGTTGTATCATTTAAGGGTAAAAATAACCATTTTTAGACTTCTAATCTTAATATTTTATGTTCTTAGGTGGTTGATGTTATATTTCTATTAAGCATATATTTTAAAAAAATTAATAAAATAAATAATTAGAATAGATAAAAACAAGAAAAAAATAAAAATTTAGACCAAGAGAGGGTGATTCATTCATTGTGTGGATTTTTATCATATGTATAATATGGTCTTTAGGGATTGTGAAATTCCATTTTTCTAGAGTATTTTCATTGGGATTAAATTTTTATATCATAATAATATACTAGATATTGAAACCTTCAATTTGATCCGATTTTTCAATACCTACCAACCAGAAGCCTTAGAGTTTTTTTATCATAAATGAAAAGCTCACATGATTGATTTATATTTTCTTATTTATATGGAAAATATTTTATAGTCATTACAATTTTTTAGTAAGTTACATTTACTTATGGTATCATCAAAATTCTTGTTACATTCATTTCCCAAAGTGATGACTAAAAAAATTAGTTCTGATATTACTTTTAATTTCCATTCCAATTAATTATTAATGAAGAAATAAATTTTAAAGAAAGGTAGAGTACTATTTTTTTAAAATAAAAAAAATAAAATACAAGTTTGACTTTTTTTCATTAATATTATGATTACATGTTTGAGCAATAGAAGGTTATAAGTGTGGGGGAATTTATGGATTAATATTTTCAATTTTTTTATTTTAAAATTTAATTTTTTCTATAATTTAATTGAATAATATTATAGGTATTTAATGGTTTTTATGTTTTGTGGTAGGAAAACATCATTACTCATTGTTTAAGTGACTTACAGGATGTGTATATGAAAGGAATATAATCCATGAATCACGTTGTGATGAAATATATGAAACATTCACAGCCCCACACATTACACATCATTTAACTTGCTTATATAAAATATACCTCTCGAGATGGAATGAGAATGACCATAATCAACACTATTAATGAAGAAGACCACTTTTATGACCCCATTACATAATAGAATGACTTTGTGACCAATTTATAACACTATTAATGACACATAGGGTGGATTTAGGAATGTAAAATATAATACAAGATAGAGGATTTATGATCTATTCTTGAGGATCTGTCATTTTGCTATAGAGATATCACCTATTTTGGATTTTAATATTAATTTTTTACCATGTTATGTATTCATATTTTTTAATTAAAGCTTTTACCATTTCTTCTTAAATCCTTTTTTAGTTCTACCCTATTCATATTCACTATCTCTTCCATTATTCTATCATGATCTCTTTTCACTTTTAAATGGAATGTGACTAACTTGAGGCTTGTTCCTAGGATAGGATTCATGGTGTTCTTAATTACCTCACATCAATTCAACACATTTTTATTCTATTTGTGGCGGATATGAGAGTATTTTATGGGTGAAGTGGTTTTCCACCACAAAATGTTAACTATTCTATTCATTTTCTTTGATTCATTATTGTTCACTACCATCTCTTGAGAAAATCCACCATGCATGGAGTTTTGGTTCTCGTTGGGATGAAATGATATACAGTGGAGCTAGATATTTTAGGAATGTATTTATTGGTTGAGGTGTTTTCCTTTTTTTAAATAGGAGATGGTAGGTTTTCGTATACCAAAGGAATTCTAAAATCACACACTCAATAAATTAAAGGAATGTAAATTTTTAATGAGGATTCATAAAAAGAATTAAAAAATCATATTTAAATAAAAAATAAATATTGAATGAATAAATGAGACCAACCATAGTACCAAGACCTTTCTTCCCTAATTACATTTTATCTAAATTCTTATCTAAATTTAGGAAAATTAATTTAGAAATTTTATTATTTTCTTTAAACATAAAAACCATTCTTTTCAATATATGATAAGAAAAAATAGTAGTTATATTTGGTGTAATTGAATTTGTGATTGAACCAAATATGATGCTCTTCAAGTGAGATGACCCTATTCAGTATTTTTAATGCTTTATGAAAACAAAATTTTCTTTTTGAAAACCCTATGATAGGCATGCATCATATCATGGATGAATATATTTTATTCTAAACACTTATTCATTACATATTTTTGTTCTGAAATCCTTATGACATGTTTTTTAAAAATCATATTTGAATGATTGGGTTTAATTTTCATAAATTATACTCATGTAATCATACCCGTAATCTTATATTATGATCACTAATGATTTTTGATTGATATTTATTATGTTTACCTTTACTAAGAATTCGATCTCATCATTTCTTATATTTTATTTTGCTAAGTCATGAATAAAAGATTTAAGTAGGGTATTTCTAATAAGTGTACTATTTTAGGAAGTGTATTCCAAAAAAAATTGTACTAATTAAATATTTTAATTTTTATGTTTTAAAAAATTTGAAAATTTTAATGTGTTTATTATTATTTAAATATATGTTTTATTAGATAAATGAATATAATATCCTTAGAGTTTAGATTGAGGTCTATCATGGGATTCTTCTTTCTAATTGGGGGGGGGTCCATTGATATAAATTATTCAAATAGATTTCAAATGTATTAAATTAATAAAAATAATATAAACTCTATCTCATTTTAAAAAATAAATTTATGAGAAAATATTTCTTTCATGAGATATTGAATTTGATGGAAAGGTGAGACCAATTTTATTGATTTAGAAATGTGTTACTCTTTAAAAATATTTCTTTTCTCTTATTCTTCTTCTGAATTCAATGATTGTTCAATCCATGATCTTGGGTGATCAAACCACAAATTTAATTTATGGGTTTAAAAACACATGTTTTTTCACCTCTCCAACCTCAAGTGTTTGGCTGAAAAAATATGAACGCTTTATCAACATTTTAAAAGATAAATTTAAGTAATAATTTGGTTACTTTGGGAATTTTTAGTGAATATAGGACATGATTTATTAGATTTATATGTTTCAAGCCCCTTAGTTTTATATATATAAATTAATTACTATTTAAAAATCAATATTTATATGAAAATAAATTTTTTGAAAATTTTATGGATATGAAAAATGTACATTACATTAATTATAAACCATAAATGTTAGATAAAAGAAGGTAGTAGAATTAACATGATTATAAATATATATTATGTATACATAACAAATATATATAGAATTATTTTCCTTATTTTCTATTTTTTGCAATTATTTTTCTAAAAATTTCTATTATTTATTAAATAGATTACATTGGTATAATATTGAACATTTTATTTAATTATTTGAATGTACAATTGAGGTCTAAAGAATTTTATACTCATTTTACTAAATAAATTATAAATTTATGTCTTATTATTATTATTTTATATGGGTTAATTGAAATAAAAAAGAATATTCACCATCACCCCCATCTATCCTTTGAAACGGAAATCCAATGGGGAGGCATGAATTCCATATTATAATCAATTTTACATGGTTATAGAGCTAGATATATAAGGAATGTTTCTATTTCATTTTACTTTTGGTCATCCTTCCCACTATTCTACCATGGTAGTACAAATTTAATTTTTGAAGACATGGGATTTGTTTCTTGTGTTTGATGAAATGTATATTAATGATATTAGTTTAGTTATGAATTGTTTTGGGGATGATAATAGAATATGAACAAATATTTCTAAATCATTCATCATCACTGTAAAAATTTCAAATAAAAAATCATTAACACAAGTTAATTTTTTTATGATATGTAGAAGAGAAAATGATACAATTTCAGAAACAAGTAAGAATAAAAATTATGTAACCAATAAAATCTGAAAAATATAATTTATTACAACACCAAAATTTACATTGTTCAAAAATAATGTCATTATTCAAAGAGATTTGAAGAGATTTTAGTTTTTCTAGGAGTATAAATGACAGAGGTTAGAATAGTATCAAAATCATAGCTCATATGTAAATGATTAATTAACAAATTAATTTATATAGTAACATGTATTGTCCCAAAAATAAAAATAAATTTTTTTTATATGGTTCTATAGTACCACCCACTAATTTATCAAGTAATATATCTCTAGTGGTTATATATTTTATGATAAAAAATTTTGTTATATACATTAATTCCCTAGATTCCCCATACAGAGTAACTACCTCATAAGACCCCCAAAATCTCAATAAGAACATCAAAACCTGAAATATATACAAATTATGTTCATTATGTTATTAGTTAATACCATTATGGAAAATTATATTGCATTATTTTGTGTTATTGGTGTTTATGTATAGTTTGGAGGAGATTCAAAGGTGATAAGAGGAGTTTTTTCATGTTGGGGATTCAAACACCTATTTAAGGATGTGTTATTCTATATTTTATGTTGTATTGGTTTTTGAGGTTTTTTCTCCATAGTATATGTGTGTTTTATATTTTTTATAGTGGATATCAATTTTTTGAGATTTTCTTTATCTGTTTTGGTGACCTATTTCCTGGCGATGGTCATTTTGGAAGGCATGGATACTAGTAATTTATTGTAGAATCCCCATGTAGAATTGAGAAAGAAAAAATTCATGAAGTTTTATGCATGAAGCAACCAAGTATTTTTATTTAGTAATTTTCAACATGATTTACCAAAGAGTGATTTTGAAATCCTGAGGGAAGTTCTCATTATGCCGTAATGATCCATTAATGGGAGTTGATGATAAGGTAAATAAGATTGTTTTGGAGAATGATAATCCATATATATGTTTGATAGTATTTTCAAAATAACCAAATTTATTATGATCTTTTGTGTGATGTGGCCATTTAAAATAGACATAATGAAAGACTTGGACTAGACCGAGGCTATAATGACCATTTTGCAGATTACCACACAATACTAGAGATGTATCAACTTTGGAATATAAATAGGTTTTAGACTCTCCTTTAGCTTGACATAATTTTTTTTTCAAGCCCTAGTCATCTCCAATCCATTCGTCTATGATTTCCAATCATCCCTTGTGGATATAAAGCACCTTGATCCCGTGGTGATTTTTTCTTTAATCTAATATTCCTCTTTATCCGCTAAATCTAGATATTTTGGTTCTTATTCCTTTCTTAGGTTTTTATAAGTGTATTCATACTATCATAGATATTGTTTGGAGAAGTTTTTTCTAATTTTAATCTATTATTTGTTCTTATAGAGGTTTAATTTGGGGTTTTAGGTCCCTATACCTTATATTGTCATCATTCTTACATTGAATTCTTAAAAGATTCAATTTATTTAGGGAAATTAAAAATTTTCCTTATGTCATTGTATGATAATATGTAATTTTAATGTTTATCATTCAGTGTATAGTTGGACTTATCTAATGATGTATAATAGAGATGTTAAAAAATTGATGAGAAGATGGGTTGTTTCACATGTTCTTTACATGTTTCTGTTTCAATGTTTATATATTACCACTTATTTATTTATGTCTTTCTATGAAATCCATTCATTTTGATCTTTATGATGTTATGATCACCTCTCATAATTAGTTAATGAATTAATGTTGGTACACAAATGGGTTTTTAGAAATTTGGAATAGTATTGACATCACTTATTCCGTAAGTGATATTGTACTATATAAGCATGTTCAGTAAGAGACCATCTGATATGTTTTTATATAAAATTTTCAATTATATGTTTTTATAAAGGTATTTTTTCTTTTTTATATTATAATTATATGTTTTGTTTTTTATGGTTAGTTTTCGGGATGAGTTGTGACAATTTTTGTTATAGTGAGTATATGGATGGACGATGGGAGAAGAACTGGAATGTTACCATAGTTATTAGATTAGATTTTTTTCGATGTTCATTTCCTTATAAGAGTAAGTTTGATGAAGTGGTGCTGTGAGGGGTGTCCATGATTTCATTTTATTTTTCTATTAAGATATATTAATATTGAAATAAAAAATAGTGTGAGTGGAATTGATGTGTTGTGATTGTTAGACATTATAATTGAAGTAACGTATGGATGAAATTGAACTGTGGGATGCTATATTGATATATAATTTTTTAGATAATGTATTTATTTTTTATTTAATTATGGGTAATAATTAATGAATTACATGAAATCAAATATAACTAATGAATGACATGATGAATTTAATGTGGCTTGTAATAGTAAATTTGAAATTGATATAATCAGGGGATATGTAAAATAAATATTAAAAATGGTTTTAATAAATTTGGAATATGAATTATTAAATAATTGAGAGTTTTTAATATTTTTATCATTTTATTTAGTGAATAGATGGTGTTTGTTTTTGTATAAAATTTAATTTTATTTTTATAATAGACGGTGAAAGTGTGGAGGTTCTTATAGACTATTGTGGTATAGATTTGAATGTGACCCCTTACGTTTTCAACATGGGTGACTAATATATACATTGTGTTTTCTCGTTGTTTCTTATGAACCATCACTTGATTTGGGCTACCTAACTAACACCCAAAGCAAGACACGGGTTCTAGGTGTCTTCCCAACATCCATGTTATATAGGAAACAAATGACAGACTACCTTCACATCATTTCTCTACCATCAGACATGAAATTTGTTGTTATGGATTGTGGAATTTGGGATATATATATTTATTTATTTCTATTTACTGTTTATAATTAGGAGTGTTTTAGTTTATATATAAACACGATGACATGGTAGTGGTTACGATGTGGTTACATGGTGGGCATCGTGTAGGGTATGTCGTTATGAGGCTGATTCCTTTCATTTACATGATATCCTACCATTGTGAGAATGTGATAAATATTTTTTATGTGGTGAAGTGGTATATGGATGTGGATACATGTTTTCAGTGGTTATTCCTATTATTCATGTTCGGAGTATTGGGTTTTTAGGATTGGGTGAGGATGATTGAAAATTTACATCGAATCAGTAAACATTTGTTATATTAGTTATTCATCAAGGAATTATAATTTCCTCTCTATATTTACATGAGTGTTTTTTTTTGAAGAATCTACTAAATTTACACTTTTGAACACTCTAATGTAAATATAAATATTTTTTTATATTTTTAAAATGGTATTGGTGATTAATCTAGGATATACTAGCTTATGAATATCGTGGTTAGTGTTCTTGTTTCTTACTTGGGAGCATTTTTACTATTCTATATTTTGTATAAATTGGTATTGTAGAAAAATTTCAGAATTATGGATTGAAATTTTTTATTTATATAAATTGATTATTTATTGTCTTATGTTCCTAATATTAGGAAGATAATGACTCCCATTTCCATGTTTTATACCCTTAGAGTTAGTCACCAGCTTATGGACAATTGGGTGTCAGCTTCAGGGGTCACACTATCATTCACTATTTAGATAGTAGGGGTTCCTAGTCGTTGATTTTCAGGTAAGATTGGTATTATATCTATTCTTTAGAGTTAGAAAAGAAATTGGATTTAAGAACTAAAAAGGAATATATAGATTTCATAGAAAAACATTGATGACCAGATTGGCTTATTACGTAGCAAGGAGGACTTTTTAGAAAGCATGATTTTAGATTATTTTAGTATATAATTCCTAGATAGTTATCTTTAAAAATATATTTATAAATATGATTCCAATTATATTGTATAGACCTAGGTTCGGTACACATATATACATTATTTTACTTTTTATTGATATATATTGATTCTACATAAGATATTAAGAGTTTAAATAAAATAATTTATATATATTTTGTGTTACTAGGAATAAAAGAATCCATTTTCACTTATAGTGATGACTAGTGGTGATCTACCAAATGTTTCTGAGATTGGAATGTTTTAACAATATGATATAGGTGATATTATAAGGGTTGAGTTAGTTGAGGGGATGATGCTTAGTGGAATAAAATACACATGTCTCAAGATAATATTTTAGAATAGCATGAGGGGAGAGCCACTAATTGTAATATGGTGTAATTTTTAGATAATATAGGGATTATTTTTAGTTTGATAAATTTCATGAACCTATTTTTCATATCGTTGGATATTAGTTAGTATATCCGAGTAGTGGATTAGTGGTTCTTTAAAATTACATGGGAAGAATAAAGAGTTGGAAGTTTTATGGGATGATTTCTAGAAGTGGTTCTAAATAGAGTTTTTACTTGATGATAGAATCAGAAAAATAGTAATTTTTGTCTCTCACATTAGTGGGTTATCATGATCATTTTGGATCATGAGATTTGATTCAAGGGCCACCACTTTTCCTCTCATATATTTTCATGTGTGGATGTTAGAGAATAATATTTTTAGGAGTCCATGTTTCCTACAATTTTTCATTATTTAACCCCATTTATAGTTCCTATTTATCATGATATTATTTCTATGGAAGTTGATATTTTCATTATAGATTTAGGGTATAGTTCATCTTGATTAGGTAGTCATCCAAGTATCCTAAAGTTATTATCTGAAGTTGGAGGATCTTATATGTATGTGTATTCTAGCTTTGGATTAGAAAAAAGTTGATATATGTAATATTCCTCAAATTTTAACTGATATGGTGTCTCTCTATAATATAATGGGAGATTTGTTCTAATGTTTTTTTTCATATGTAGTCGTGGTCCATCATCAGTTCCACTACCCACCAATTTTTAGGGGCCATAAAGATATAGGTGTACAGTTTTCAGTATAGCCTCAATAGTAGTTCCTTTGAGGACTCATCAGCAGTAGGTTTAATAGTCCTCTATTCCAATGGGGGTAGATGGGGAAGAAATATGATTATTATGTCATGTCCATTATATTCAAGGAAATAGGGTAGAGCATAATCAAAGTGGTGAATGTCAGTAAGGCCAACGAGGTAGGGGAGTGGGGAATGATAAATATTTTTTCTATTGATATTCCAATACCATGTGGGATAAAGATAATCCAAGATATAATAATGTTATATTTTAACATGGATTTGAAATTTTTTATTCATGAGTATAGTATTACAATAATTCATCTACCATATCCCATTATTTGGAAATCATGGTGGATAGAATTTAGTTTCTCCATGTATCCACTGTAATAGTTGGAATTTAGTCTACTTTTCTAGATTTGATCTATTATTGTGACATAATAATAGAGAAATGTCCTTATTTGGGATATTTTTTCTTACTGTAGATACAGTCACATGTTGTCTTTATTAAAAATAAAAACCATAAGGCGGAAATGTTGACACATGAGAGATCCCACTCGGCCTAGGTTTTCCCCAATTCCACTATCCCTCCTGCTCAGTCCTAGGTTCCCAGCACCGCCCTCTCTTCCCTCTTGGTTTCTGCCAGCCTTCTCCCCATGTGCAACCTCAGATCATCCTCTTCTCTACCATCCCACCCTGACATATAACTATCAAAGATTCAACATCACTTTCATGTGTTGTATTGATCATGAGGCTAGTTCGATAGATCGTGGTGGACATCGGTGCATGCGGTTTCATGGTCCCTACCCCATGCTCTTTTGGGTTTAGCTGCAAGAGATGACATGATGTGGGGATGATACTGGCTTATCAGTTTTTGAATCTATATTCAAGAGCTTTAATGGTGAAGTCCCTTATATTTTCCACCTTCCATCAATGGTTCTTCATCATCATTCTGGATCTTCCCCTACCAAAATTTATTTTGAATACATTGTTACCCTATGTTGTGTTTTTAATGTTTCTCAGGTTATCTGGCTGCCTTAGTTTTCCTAGTTCGATCCATGGGCCCCACGATGCTTTTTATTTTATTTTTTGTACCAAGATTGTTCTTGTTTTATTGGTATCCTTTTCTATTACATCATTCTCACTCATGAAAGAACCTATTTATTTGGGGTTAAATTTATTACTTGATGTTAAGGATTGTTTTAGTGTATTAGGTAATGTATAGCTTTTATAGTGTGCGTTTGGTTGGATTAATTGTCCATTGCGGATCAATAGTCTCATGGTTCCTCATTCAACAGATATGTCGATGAATCCCTAACCATCAGTCATCCTCCATCATAGGAAATTTTAAATATCTAGTTTTATATTATTGTGTGTTTCTACTTCTTTCTTTCTATTACTAGTGAGATTTTTTTGATCCTATTTGTTTGGTGAATTTTTGTTTAGCATGGTTTGGCCCGATGCAGTTTGGTTATTATCATCCATAGGCCATTGTTTTGGCATCGAGGGTTTTTTGGATCATGATTGCAATGGTGTATCCCCTTGGGTATGTTTCCTCATTTACTAGTTTTTCTTTTTATGGTTCATAGTAAACCATAATTCTATTTTAAATAGAAAATAAAAAAATAGATTGGGTAAGGTATGTTATCTTTATTAACATGGATTGGTTTTACACTATGTGGATAATAATATATTTCATCCATTAGAGAGTTATATTCTCTAATATAGTTGGATATGATGTGTTATTATTTAATGAAAAAGACCATTAAATAGGTTTTAGGTTCTTGAATATTTTGTATTTTCACCAGACATAGTTGATGTTTTTATTTGTGGGGGTTCAACCATGGGTGTCCTCGTGGGTAATTTAACAATTCATGGATGTTTTCTATAAAGTGGTTGGCACCCTACACCCTTGATGTTAAATCATATTTAAGATAGTGTTCCAACCTTGTGTCTCAAAAATTTTTATGGATTATTATCATAAGAAACCATTTTATTTTTTTAAAATGAGGATTTATATTGGTGAATTAATGCTAGAGGGTTTCGTCCATCCTAGTGTGTCAATACGATGGTTCCCTAATTTTTTCAAAAAAAGGTTGATTTTAGTATAAGGTTTTTCATAGACTATTAGTGGTTGAACTAGGTAATTTTCATGAACATTTTTAACCTTCATAGAAGATAAGAATTATTTAACCAGTTAAGGGGTTCTATCTTGTTTTTAATGATCAGGATCTGGTCTGGGTATCGTCATATTAGGGTAAAAGATGATTATATCATAAATATATCTATCAATTGTCACCTTGGGAATTTCAAGTTCAGATTTATTTCATTTTGTGTCAAAACGTCCTCTTATATTTTCATTAGACTCATGAAATCTGTGAATCATGAGTTCTTTGACCAGTTCATGGATGTTTTCATAGATGAAATTATTGTGTACTCAAATTTAGAAGAGGTTAATTATATGAATATAAGGACTCTATTAGAGCTAATTTAACACCATCTGCTCTACCTAATGCTTTCAATGTGTAGGTTTTGGATGTCAGACATGAATTTTCTCATTCATGTGGTGTCTTGGAAGGGAGTATAAGAAAAACTTTTTAAGATCAAATAATTTATTTCATTAGTGGTACTGAGGTATCCTCTTCTGGAATGAAGTTTCCATGGTCTCACGAGTTATTATCTAAGGGTTGTGTCTGATTTATCTTGAATTGCATACCCTATAAAATCCATAACTAGGAAGTACTAGTGATTCATGTGGACTAATAATTGTCATATGATTTTCAATCCCCTGATGGAGAAGATGATTAATGATATTATTCTTCAATTACTATAAAAATTATTCATGTTATAGGTTTCATACAAATATTTTCATCCTAGTCTAGGGTTTTTTAATGATATAATGGGAAATAATCTTATATATTTCAAAGAAGATCCATCCCCTTTAGTGTCATTATTCTAACCATGATATCCAATTTTTAGAATTTGTGTTTGTGCTAAAACGATGTTGAAATTAATTTATATGTGAACAATTTTTTGTCTTTATTGATACAAAAATATTGAGTTATATATTATCATATTTTTATTTACACCTAAGTTAACATAAGTTGATATAATTATTATATGATTTTAACATTGATATCTCTTACACCCCATGGAAATAGAATGTCGTTTATGATACAAAAAGATTGAAGACAGAAAGAGAATATGTTTAGAAGTTTAAATATTCAATAAGAGTGATATTGGATCTTTCAGTGATGCATCATGATGTATAGAATACTAATGGAAGAGAATTCCAATAATAGATGATGGTGCAGTCATTCTTATATTAGTATATAGTGGAATCCTAGTGGGGAGGCATAGAGGCGTTGGTCTTCCGATATCATTTTTTCCATAGTGAAATTTCAAAGGGATGACCATACAATGATCATTATTTGGTATTGTTTCATGGGATATTGTTCATTATATTGACGATTTAATAGGTGGTACTGTATGAATTTAATTTACCCCCTGAGATTGTTCATATGGGTGTATCTAAGATATATAATTCATTAGAGGGAAGATCTGGTTGTTAGGGATGATTTGGTTCGTGGAAGAGTTTGTGTTATGGTTCTTGGAATGATAGTAAGTGATATTAGACCATCATGTTAAGGGAGGTTTTTATCAGAATTAGATGAACCAAAATGGAGGTGGGGGAAAATATCGATGGATTTAATCACAAATAAAACATGGGATCAAGAGGAATTTTTACTATTTGGGTGATCATTGATTTTTTGATGAAGTCAGCTCATTTATTGGTGATTAATGATTCAATTGATACATAATATTTAATAAGAATATATGGGAATAATGCTATTTATCTTCAAGGGATATCAAAGGAATCCATCTCTAATTGGGATACTAGTCCTTATTAATGATTCCAGGGATGTATAGAAAATTATTTTTCATCTTATATATGAATCATTACTACTTTTCATCCTCAAACTAACATTCTTATTGAGAAGATTACACTACATTAGAGGACATGTTCTGAGTATGTGTTCAAATTATTGTATGTTTATGGGTGAGTAACCATCCTATGGATGAATTTAACTAAAACAACATCTTTCAATCATGAATTGGAATAACTTGATTTGACGTATTTCATAGGAATCCTTGAAGATCATTATTATCCTGAACTATGGATAATGATTTGATGGTCCTGGAACTAAACAAGGTGTAAAGCATGATCGATAAATTAAAGATGATCTAAGGGAGGATGAATGGAAAAAATGACCTTAATAATTGTTTTTTGTAATCAGAGGAGGATAAAAAGGATTTTTAGGTTGAAGACCACGTTTTCAATGATTTTATCCTCATCAAGTGTAGTATAAGTTTTTCTATGGGCATAATATTTCCCTTACGTTAATTTGTACATTTTATAATTTTCTAAGAATATTAGTGTGGTTGATTATCATTTATCACTTCTTATATAGTCCTATTATATCCAAAATATATTGCATTTGAAATTTCATCATCGATATATTCCAAATTATTAGCGTTTTATTGATTGGGGTGAGTTGGAGGTGGTGGATTTTTGACATTTATAGAGCGAATAGTTGAGATTTGAGATAATTGAGAGAATGTTTTTAATTAACAAATTATATATTTTTTTATTTTTATTGTTGACATAAAATGGTTTTTATGAGATTATTCATGATTATGGGATGAAAACGAATTCATAGTATTTGAGGTTTTTTTGAAAATCCCATGTGGATGATTGATGAGTATTGTTGTGTTTTTTTCAATATATAAGAAGGAATCAAATTTCAATGTATAATAAAATCCTCCTCGACCAGTGATTAGTTTCAAAATGAGAAGGCTGTAAATACTGTTATACACTTTAAATAATTCGTGATGATTATTCCAAGATAATAGTTATGGAATCATTGACTGTCATTTGGTTTGGAAATTCTCCACAATTGGTGATAATGCCTGGAGAATAGTTATAGACTCATTGATTGACATTTGGTATGAAACTTCTCCATGATTAATGATGATACTTGGATAAAAATTTATGCATCCATAACAATAGATTTCAAAATTGATAAATTATACATGTTTTCAAATCATAATATTATTGAATTGTTCTTAAGTTCAAAGACATGTTCTCAGTGTACTCAGAGAGTGAACATTATCTTCAACATTTGATTCGGTAAAGACCATGAAGATATTAATTTTCATAATGCATTTATTTATGAAATAATATTTGAAGATTCTTTTTGAAAATATTATATATATTTAATGATATAATGGAGAGTTTTATGAAAAATTATTTTAAGGCCATGAAATTGAATGATTATTGCATGATGTTTTGAAGATGACATTAAAGAATAAGTAAAGAACATTAAATCATAATATTACTACATGAGGATTTTATCAGTAAAATATTAATTTTTATGATAAGAAGATGATCAGAATGGGTTTTCAAGGTCTTGAAATTTTGTATTAGTTTTACATGGATCATGTAAGGTGTTTTATACTCAAAACATAACATTTTGAAATGTGTTTTATATTGGATTCATTAAAAATAAAGGCAAGAAACATTCCATCCCACTCAATTAGGGTAGTTGTGAGACCCAAGGGTCATCCATACTAAAGGTGAATACTAGGACAAGCCATAGATAGAATGGAGGTTTTTTTTTGTAATTCCTAAGCTATCCCAAAGGATTGTGTGTCTTCAGGAGAGGTGGAACCACCCTATAGAGCGGGACATAATTAGGAGAAAACTAGTATGGGGTAGGACCAGGAGGGGGAGCGGAGTTTTCTAAGCTCATGTTGTTGGATATTATTATAGATAAAATTAACAAGAACTATATTGTTACTATTTGGGGAATGTTGATGAAGTTTAATGTTCCCACACTAATAAATGATGGATAGAACTACGGTCATTCGAATGAGTATATCCAGTCTATCTAATCTATCATGTCGTACCAATTTAAATCAGTGTGGTTTGAAGTGATCTTATTATAATTTTTTTTAATATGTTATCATATACATTATTCCATCCATCAATGTAGTATTTTTCTCTAGAACACATACATAACCACCATGATCAATTCTGACCACCTTTTCCTATCTTTCATATAAGTTGAGGGATTCAGATCGAACCAAAATCATGCATGCAATCTAATGTCCCACATTCGTGCATTAAACTCGAATAAGATGATATTTCAACCAAACAGAAAATGGAATTGTTGGTGGTCGATCAAGAATCAGATAACCCTTGATATAATGAAGCTTCGTAAATAGAGGAGCATCAGATTTAAACCACAAAGGATCATCGTGAGTTTATAAACCAAATACTCCCTATTTAATGGTGTACATCATTTAAAAACAGGAATTCAATGATTAAAAAGATAAAAAATTTGGATCTTTATATTATTATTCTACCAATACTAAAAAATAGGATTTTAATAGCACTAAAAATGGCCATTATTAGTGCTATAGACGCACTGACTACTATAGGGAGATTAAAATACCTAGTATTATATCGCCATTGAAAAAGAACTTAAAAAGGGGTTCTTTATAGAAGCAGTGTAAAGGAGTCATTTTTTATCTCTTTTAGAATCAGTTATAAAGGTGTCCATTGTAGATGTCTTGATAAAGGGTTCTTCATTCATCTATTTTAGAAGTATTGATAAAGGGGTCCTCATTCATCGCTTTTAGAAGCACTCATAATGCGGCATATTACAGTATGCTACAAGAGCACACTGCAACATCAGTACAGTGTGCTATTACGAACCACCACAACACAAAAAACAACATGAAATCAGAAAACTCCTTAATGAATATAGAATATAAATGAAATAAAATTTAAAACACAAATAAAATATAAAACACTATATTATAGACATTTAAAACATTGGTTTATACAACTACATATGTAAAAATTATTAAATTCATTCAAAAAAGTGGTTTACCTTTGTCATTGCATCTTAACCCCTGCTTGATAAAGAAATAAATGTATATAATAAAATAATTAATATGTTATTAATAATATAAATAGAAAAATTAACATAAATTTCTAATTTGAATCTAAACATTGAGTGATTCCAAGAACAATGTGGATCAGAAAAAGTTGTGGTTAATTCTTCCATGTCACACCATTTTTTGTCTGTTTTCAAGAACTATCTATATGAAAATTAACTAAAAAATTATAAGATAAAAATGATTAGGAAATTAATTATATAGTAGAGGATATAATTATTAGAAAGCAATATAGGCTCATTTTCTTGTTTTTGGTGATGTGATGTGTGTTTTAAACTAAAATTACACTTATGTATTCGAAATATACCTTTGAGTCATAATGATCACACCGTGTGCCGGATTGAGTTGAAACAGATTATAACACATCTCAAATGACTTATATACCATTTTACTAATGTATCAAAATAATTTGAATGTGTTCGTGATTTTTTGAGTATGTCGCTTATCTTTTTAATTAAAATGTCATTTTAATCAAGAAACACAAACATTTACTCATACTAGTCACATCATTTTTTGTATTGTTGTGACATTGATACCTAAAATTCAAAAATGGCTTTTGACTCTTTTCTTAAATTGTCAAGGCAGTCCAAGAGCATTTTTTCAATTTTCATTGAGTGACATTTTTCAAACTAAAATGTCAATTTAAAACTAATAACAGAACTATTGAGCCATACCAGGAACATCGTGTATCAGATTGTGGTGAAGCTAATTCCTACATAAGAAAAATGACTTATGAATCATTTTCATAAAGTATCAAAACAATACAATTGAATATTCTTCGTTTTGAGTAGGATAATTGTGCTTTTTAATAAAATTGATGTCAGTTTTAAATAAAAAGACACACTTGGAGTCACACTAGCCACATCATGCATCAAATTCAGGTGAGGATGATTTCTACATGAAGAAAGTGATTTAGGGATCATTATTCTATTTTTTAAAAACGAAATAAAATTTTCCTTGGTTTTGAGATGGTTAGTGGTCCTTTTAACTAAAATTGATGTTATTTTTAAATAAAAAGATGAACTTAGAGTCATATCCTTTACACCATGTGTCAGATAAAAGTTAGGCTATTTCATACATGACCTAGATGGATTATGAAACATTTTAATAACATATCAAATTAAACAAATTGTTTTTAATCAGGTTTGAGTATGTAAATTGTCTTTTTTAATAAAATTTCATTTTAAACTAGAAACATTCACTTTGACTCATGCCGAATACATTGTATATAAGTTTGATATGAGACCAATTCCTGCATGTCACAAAAGACATATGAATCAAACAACAAGAAATTGAGGCTATAGTCAATGTTTAAAATCATGTTTATAAGTTCAAACACCATTGATATAGGTTATAACCATGGTTTTATGAATAGTGGCAATTATTAGTGTGGCAATATGGAAAGAACTAAAGCCACAGTTTGAAGCATGGCTAAATACCTAAAGCCAGGGTTTGAAACCATTGGATCATCTAAAGGCATAGAGGGCTATAGCCACAGTTTCAAAACGTGGATATAGGGTTTCCAATTTTATAAAAAACACCCATGCCCTCCCCTACAGCAGCAAACCATACACCACCCTTCCCCGATGCAAAGCCCCCCCCCCCCCCCTCCATTCACTTGAACTGACTGGCCCCCCCTCTTCGATAGACCCTGGACACCTCCTACCCTATACCCTAGAAACCCCCCTGGATAGACCTTGGACACTCCCAAAGACCCTAAAACCCCCCTAAACAGACCCTAGATAGACCCCCCAGAACAGACCCAGACCTCCACTCCCCTAGACAACCCCTCCCCCCCCCCCCTTTAGAGAGACCCTTAACACCCCCCCCCCACAACCTAGACACCCCCCCACAGACCCTGGAACACCCCCCCTAGACCTACCTTGGACAGACCCCTCCCTCCCTAATAATAGACCTTGGACACCCCTGGGTAGACCTAGATAAACCCCCCCCCCCCAGACCATAGAAACCCCCCAGATAAACCATAGACAAAACCCCCAGAACATACCCAGAACTCTACTCCCCATGACATGCCCCCACTCCCACCTAGACAGACCCTAGACAACCCCCCCAAACCCTATACAACCCCTTGGGCACCCCCAGACACTAGACAATCCCCCCGTAGAAAGACCGTAGACACCCCCAAGACATAACCTGGACAGACCCCCCCCCCCCACCCCTTCTAGAGTGACACAATACCCCCCATACCCAGGACACCCCCCAGAAAGACCCCCCAAAAGTCCCTGGACATACCCCCCCCCCCCCAAGATAGACACCAGACACCCCCCTTGACAGACCCCCCCCCATAACCTGCATACCCCAGACCTCGGACACCCCTAGACATCCCCCCTCCTTCTGGAAACCCCCTCCCCCTCCCCCCTCCCCCCTCCCCCTGCACCTTGCCCTCTCCCCCCCTCCCTGGCCCCCTCACCCCTCACCCCCCAACCCTCTCACCCTTCCCCCTTCCCCTCCTCCCTTTCTTCCCCATGCACCCCCTACCCCTCCACCTGCCAGTCCCCCTACCACCCCCACCCCTACCATCCTCCATGGTTAAACCATAAATACTGGCCCCTAATAACAATTTCAAACCCATAGAAAATAGCCCCTTAAAAACATTAAATAACCATGTAAATTGATTCCCACCCAGCTATACTAAATCATCAAATTCATCCACAATAGCTACACTTTATAGTATTACTCACATTCTCTAGATTTGAGGAAAAAAACACCACTTCAAAATAAAACTGAACTTAATCATAATACAATATATATATCATAAGAATTCAAACTATCTTCAATATAACAAATATCAAATTTCAATATCGATATCATCATAATAAAAAGAAGTATTTGATAAAATTAAATGTATAAACCAAGAATAACATTTAAATCTGAGATGTACCTCAATATCAGCATCACCCAAACTTTCATGAACCAAATCATCTTTTATAGAAACAAAAACATCATTATCACCTCCTCTAAGACCACCACCACCACCACCATCATCATTATCATTGAAATATTCATTGGTTTATGCACCGAAATCAGTGGTAGGAGTGAAGAATCTTGATAAACATCATGCATACAAATGAGGACACATTTAATTAATGAAAAGATTCAATGTTTATATAGTGATACATATAATATCATTATGTTACCAATAAAATACGCTGATAAACATTATGCATACAAATTAGAACACATATAATTTATGCAAAAATTGAAATATTCTTATGTATGATGATTCTCTAACATTAAATTGATGAGAAATAAGAAAGATGTTTAAAAATATATAGCAATAGTAAGAGTATTATGGTCTAAAGAGAATAAAATAAGAATGCGAGTTTAATCAAGTTTGAAGATGGTTTAAATTTTAAACGTTATTTATTTAATGATGTTATTATGTTATATGGTCATTCATGTATAGATTTCATGAAAGGGTGAAATTATTATAATTTACAATAATAAATGTAAAATTATTCCATATAGGGGGAAAAATATATGTTATTTGGTGAATATCTAAAGGTTATTCGTGAATGAATTCATCATTAAACTTTGACCCCCCCTTGCACCCCCGCCCCACACCCTCTTCCATTGCACCCCACCTACACCCTCCACACTACCCTGTAGACCTCCCCCCTTCCAACCCACCTGCACCTCCCCAATGCCTTTCATACCCCCCGGGCCCCCTCCCCTTGCCAATTTCCCCTTGCCCCAATGCCCCCCTTTCACCACATGCCCACCCCCTGGCACTCCCCGCCCTACAAACCCCCTATAGAAACCACCCTCTCCACTTTCACACCATCTGCACCCTCCCTCTACACCTACCCCCTACTCCTGCCGTTGAAAAACCCCCTGCACCCCCCTCCCCCATCCGCTGTAAACCCCCATGCACCCTCCCCCCGTGCACCCCACTTTCACCCTCCCCACTACCCGGCAGACCCCCCACACCCCACCTGGAACTCCCCACTACCATGAAGACCCCATGACTTCTCCCCCTACACCCTTCACCATACCAGTCCCCCCCCCCTCTACCCCCTTTCACCCCTATCCCACCCCCTTGCACCCCCTTCCCTGCATACCCCCTGCAGACCACCACCCTCTCCCCCCTTTCACCCCACCTACACCCCCTTCCCCTTCCACACACTGAATCACCTAATAAATATCCTTTTATATATTATAGGGCCCTTATAAAACTATCAATAATCCAAAATTATGGAAATTCAAGAAAATATTGGGCTGAAATATTTTAATATTATTATATTAATTGATTTATTGAAGATTATGTTGTAAAATAATCTCCTTCCAACATTTCATATTAATGTTATCCCCACTATAAAAAAAATAATTTTTTTTAAAATTTTGAAAATTCTCAATTAAATTAGTCATGAAGATATTCCTACAATTTCCCCATTTTTTATAAAAATAAATTATTTTAAAATACACAAATTTGAAATCCAAGAACAATCATGTAGTGATATTATTAATTTACATGTGGAAATGATTGGTTCCAGAATAATTTTTCACCTCATCCCACTTGAATATGGAATTTAGAATCAATATTTGAATGTATTTTTTTATTGACTATTGTTGCTAATTTTTATATTTGAATCTTTATCATATTGTATGAAACTTATCCAATTTAAAATATATCACAAAGCCTAATAAAACATGTCAGGTTTGATTTTTAATCTTACTCAGGTATCTTTCTCGATTGAATTAAATTTTGAATAAATTTTATGATCAAATACACTATTATAAAATTGTTCACACCAACTGGTGGAACTATAATCGTTGAACATACCCTAACATTGGATGTTAATAATTAATCATTTACATTAATTTTCCCTTTATTCCCTTTTATATAACTTCATAAATTTTATGATTTTGATAAAATCTTGGAACGTTCTAGTCCTTAATTCATGATTTAATGTTTCCTATACAAAATTTTCAATACTGTTAAGTTTTTACTCAAAAAAAGAATATATGAAAGTAAATTATAAATAAATAAGTTAAAATAATATATAATAAGATAAGTTTATAATATATTATGTTGATGATAATTCTATTTTCTAATATTCACTGCCAAGGGTATGAACGATTCTAGATTTCAAGAATTATTTTTTGAAAGAAATTATAAAATTGTAAACTTTATATTCATATACATTAAAGTCAAAAATATATATTATGTTGTTTATTATAATGTAAATCCTACATATATAAGAGATCCAAAAATTAATATTTTCATTTAATAATAATAATGATTAGATTAATTTGATTTTGTTTTTAATAAATAAAATAATAAAAATCATTTTTTTAATTTGTAAAAAATAAAAGTATAAAAATAATTATATATTCTAAAACCACTAATTGAATAGATCCAAATATATGTATTAATAAAATATTATTTTTAAAATATATTTTAAATATATCCTTGGTCTTCTAGGGTTCTCTAATTATTAAACCAATATTATCCCGTGATCTAGGATATAAATGAGCATGAAATTTTTTGCAACTCAAAGTTATATTTAAACATAAATAATTTATTTATTTATATAATCTTGAGTATTCTTGAATCATCTATTTTATATGTTAAAAAGTAATTGAAAAATAATAAATAGTATCAATGATTGATAAAAAAGAATGATTTCTAAATAATGTGTGAAAATAAGATGACCAATTTATCACCACTATATGTAATGAAATATAATTTTAAAAAATCACTCCTTCATTATAATTACAATATATGATAATAAGAAATTCATAGTTTTGAATACAAATATAGAAGTAAAAAATATACTATATACTAATTTTGTTGAAGAAGTGTCAATTTTCCAAATATCAAGTCCAACATTCACAATTTAAAATTTTTAATTAATATAAAGTTTTATTTAAATAGTTTTATAATCCATATTAATTATAAAATATGTCCATAGTATACAAAATTAATTACATATATTAGAATATAACTATTATTAAATTCCCTTCTCGGTAAATATTGGTATATAATCAATGTTCTCCAAATACATGTATATATTATTAATGTTTCATGTAATTGCCATGGATATAAGGATATATGGCTATATTTTTTTATTTCCATTATAATGTAAAAAATATTAGTGAATAAATTTAATTTTTTTAATATATTTACACATGTTTTGGAATCTTTGGAAATTAGTTTCCCTAAAAAACGTTTATTTCCTTCCCCCCTTATATTCTAAAAACCATGTGGTCTCTCTTAGAATTACATATATAGTGGCCACAAAAACCACTCTAACATGAAACCTTAAGTCTCTATAATTGAAAATTTTATTCTAATATCATTATCACTAACTCACACATCCACCATTAATTATATCCTACATCCATCATTCATTTATCTTCCTAGACAATATCCCCCTCCTCTTCCAACAACCCCCTCATCCACAATATCCTAAATGGAATTTTACTCCTATATGACACCACGACCTACAATGAAAAAACCCACCATATAGGACACCCTCAACATAATTTTTTCTATTTTTATGTTAGTTGTTTATTTCTTATTTTTTCTAATGCCTATATGTGTTTCCTAGTGAATTTGTTCTTTTTTCCAGTATCGGATTTTTGTGAATACTTAAAGAATCTAAATTTTATATCTTTGATATAAATTATTCAGTTACTAGTATAATTTCATTTATAAAAGATTAAAAAATCACAATATGTTATTATTTTACTGATCATATCTATTATTCACTGATCTCATGAATATTAAAATGTCGATAACCATCTACTAAGAAAATTATTCAATTATATTTTTCCTAAGGCATATAAAATTTTTTTCCATTGGAAAATACTCTATTATGAATAATATTTTATTTGTAATATTAATATATAATCAATAAATTTGGGGTTAAAATATAGTCGATTAGTCAAAGAAAAATTTATTCAAATTATTTATTTGGGAAAATACTTATTTTTATGCTATATACTAAAAAAATAAAAAAATTATTAAATAACTATAAAATATTTAAATGATGATAAAATATTGTACTTTATATTCAGAAAGTGGCTATTATATTTTGTTTCTTTTTATTATATTCATTAAAATATTTCTATTCATAGTTGTGTTAGAAAAATATTCACTAACTGGGAATTCCCATGTTATCTTTTTAATTTTTTAATCGAAAAATGCTATCTATATGATCTTGAATTGGTTCCCAATGAGTTTTAGAATCAACATGATTTGTTTTTAGATTATTCATTCAATAATTCCCTATAGGGAGAACACATTCAATTCCACCGTTATGATTTTATTTTTAGACAATTTTCAACTCTAGAATAAGAAATTTATCATCTCCTAAGATCAAGTTTTATAACAAAATATTTATTATATCATCATAATGAAGAAATAGTTCAACAAGTAGAAAATATAGAAATAAATTTTGGGGTAGATTTGAAAGGAATGATATTGGATTAATTAATTATTATGTATTAACATAGAAATACATTAATAACAAACCCATATTCAATGAGTAATAATTCAATTCCTATAAATCGCTCTAATAGGAGTAATGATAACACTACCAGCTTTAAGAAGGTAATAGTGGATACAAAGTCAATGGAAGAAATTTATTTATATATGATGATTAAAGATGAATATTTTATGTGGAAATATTATATTAAAACCATGTAAGGATTAAATAATATTTGGGGTTCACTATCTGATAGAAATTATGAATTTATTACCTCCTAATGATCCAAAAATTTCAATAAATTCTTATGAAGTGTCAATGTTAATTGATAGGATAATTTTTTTTTCCAAAAAAATATACACAATTTGATTGAAAGATCACCGCTAAATGATATTAAGAAATATAATACTTGTATATTGATACCTGATAAATATGGTAAACTATGTTCTGTTCCATATATAGTAATGTATCACTTTCCTTTGACATTGAGACTACAAAAAATGTTTATGTTGGAAAAAATGAATGTAAATATGAGTTTTCATAATTAGTGAAACAAAAAAGTTGGGAATTAGTTCACTCTAAAAATAGATTAGCATGGATGTATTTTAATATAAATCATATGAATTTCTAAATTGATATTCCTAATATGAAATTGGTTCATTATTTTGGTAGTCTTAATTTAATTATAAAATCTCGCACCACACAAAACATTTGGCCCATCTTCATTCATATATAAAATATTCCATATTGGATATCTATGATAATGAAATTTACTTTCATGAACATACATATTTATAGACTAAAAAACCTTGTAATACTAGATAAATTTCCCTACATCTAATTATATTAGAGTTGAATGACTTATGAAATGTGTTTTTGTCAACATATTATTCTTATAAGATGGAGTCAGTTCATATTTTTTTTCTTCACCTATAAGGATGATAAATGATTTTAATACTTATAAATAATTATATGCTATTGAATTATAAAAAAAATAGTTTTTAATATATATATAAAACATTAAATCGTAGAAAATAAAACATCTATAGTGATTTTGTTTTATGTGGTATTAAATTTTTTTACTGGAGAAAAAACAATACAGAAATGATCAAAAAGAATTTGAAGATATTTTTCATAGAGATAATACAGACAGTATAAGTAGAAACTCATTTTTTTTCCGGTCAGACATTGGAATATTCCTATAAATAATTATAGATCTAGACATGTAGATGGAATGTGATTCCATGGCATGGTGTTCCTGGAATAATTTTAATAAAAATATCAAGTATTTCTATACTATGAACTTGGTGGAAATGGGTTTCCCCCTCTATGCTAGAATGGATCCAAAATATGAGGGCACAATTACATTTAGATCATGTTGTTTACCATATGTGGGGGTATCTGTCGGCACTAGCCAGCTGTGAAAAAATTTATGAAGATAACTTTCATAAAAAAATATCATTAATAAGTTATTTTATTTATGTTACTTTAAAATCTCAAAAAACACTTCAATGGAATCTCATATTGAAATTCTAAGACAATGGTTGAGTTCAGAATGCTATATTTTCCCTATGAATGACATAATTTTAGTTGGCACTGGGTTCGAGGTCTAAGGCATGTTAGTGTGGAGTTAAAATAAAGATTTTTCTTAAAAAAAATATAATTGAAATCCATTATCTCCCTCTACCTCTTGCTGCAAAGGCCAGATCCCCCTCTCCCTCCTTCGATAAACCAAGGCCATTCGGTCCCCCCAGGTGCAGTTGCTGATCATCACATGATCGGGCTTTAGCGCGTCGTAGGCGCCGTTTTTCACCCGAAACTTCAGCATTTCACCAACGAGGTAGGTGGTTTGAGTTTTATATCCCCAATCCCATTTATGGTTCATTTTTATTTGATTATTCATTGTATCATCATAGATTGGGTCCCAAGGGCCTAAAAATATCATTTGAATCAATGTAAGGGACACCATAGAGATCACAACAGTCCGTCGAAGTCCCACCGGTGAGGTACTAGCACATAGGTACCACAGAGAGACGGTGGTCTGGTGGAAGCCAGTAGGGCGCCACATGAAAGAGGGTCGCCGGCCAGGGTGGGCGGTCCAGCCTTTTCGAGCAGGGTTATTTAAACCCTCGTACCTCAGAAACCGGGAGGCCAATTAGCGAGATGTCTATGGAGGTGTGACTCTTACATAGATATCGACCCGTTAAAGCTAGTTTGGGAAATTAAATAACTGAATTTGTGACATAGGGCCACCAAACATCGAAATAATAATATTATTTTATTATTTTTCAAATTTTACTCTCTATATCTTGTTCACGAAGTGTCCGTTTGATGCACCATCAGTGGCATTGGGACCCTGATGGTATGGTAGAAATTTGGAGATAAATTTGGGATTCTTCATCAAAAATTGTGGTGTGTTCCCTACGAGACATTTTTTGTGTGTTTGTTGTGAAATGTGTCATTTTCACATGGTTCCTATTTTGGATGAATGAGTAGACTGTTCCATGTGTTTTTTCAAGAGAATCACATTGTACTGATCCTTTCAATGTGTTCTGGGATCAAGGTGTCATCCCCACTTTATATTTTTATGGTGAAAAGTATCATTTTCATCGAATATCCATTTCAAGAAAGAAAATATCATATCCTACATGTTTTTTCATAGGTAACATTATGGTGGCCTCAGATTGGGAATAAGAAGTGTGAGGTGAAGCAATTTTGTGGGTTTCTTCGTTTAGAATTGTTTGGAATAGTAGGGGTTAAGTGAGCTCCCATGGTTCATTTCTGTGAAGGTTCATGGGGCATTAAAACCCTGTTAAAGGTTTGTAATCCCCTCGGTATGATGATCTTGATAGAGTTTTGTTATCTCTATAGAGTGGTTAGGGTAGGATCCTCTAGCGTGTCGTTTATCCTAGATCATTTTAACAAAATCTCTATGACTAACGCTACCTAGGTGGAGATCCCATGTCTAGAAGTATATCCCTATCAAGTTTGTGGTGTCATATGGTATATGATCCCCTATATATTGGGATGTTTACGTATAGTTGTGGCCATAAGTTATATGATCCGCCACTCAGCAGATGTTAAATTAATTTTTAAGGTATCATCAGGTGTACGATGCCTAACTGCATGTGTTATCCCAGATTAAGCTCACATTATCATTGTGACCAACATTACAAGAGTGAAAATCCTCTATCTGAGTTATATGATCTCCAAGATTTCATATTGGTTTATGGTATCCCCTAGAAAATCCTAGCAGTGATCCTCTATTTGAGAAGTTATGGATAATAGCTTTCAAGGAGGGTTCTGAGTATCCCCTAGGGGATCTTGGGAGGGATCCCCTATCTGAGGATCATGATCTTCTATGTTTTAGCATGTGATTCTTTTTGGGGATATCTGATGAGTTTGTTCCCTGGGTTATGTGTTTTTTTAGTGCCTCATGTAGAACATGTCGCATGCTATGAGGTTAGACCCTCATGAGGATTGGTTCATAAGATTAGTATGTCTACTGTGTTTTCTGGGTTTCCCTTGTGGTGTTTTTACATCTTCAATAACTTGCCTTGTGGTTTTTGCTGACTCGTTGAGTGTTTATAAGGATGGTGTGGAGATGGAGTTTCTCTCTCGTTTGGGTTCCCTCTAGCTGGGATGAGGAGACTGGTTCCTTTGTGTTTCTCCTTTTATTTAAGGGTTTTTAGGGCACCTACTCAGTATCTTTATACTCACACATGCATGGGTTTGGCCCACACATGTATTCTATCTTGTGCCGACAATATTCCTTTAGATGGATTCCTGGGAGGACTTGAAGAAGGAAGAGAATAGTGAGCTTTTCCGACCAGGGTGCTTACTAGAGTTGGGATGAGGATCTTACTGGTGGGAGTTTTTTAGAGATCCCCTTCTCATAGGAAGGTTGGAAACATTAGAAGTTTTCTTTTAGTGAGTACTGTATTTTCCTATTTTCACGGCTATTGTAATATTGGTTGTGGGTTTGATGTATGCTTTCATTTATTTTATGTTTTTATATATTTAGGAATTTATTGATGTAGGTGTATGTGGGTTCGTGTGTATAAGTACCTTAGTCTAAGGCTTCCCATGTTTGTGATTGCCTATACGACGTTGGTCACCATCCCCTACCATACTATAGGCCGGCATGGGGAGTCATAACTCATGTCCCATTGGGTTCAGTCATGACATATTGTTATTAGTGAAGGATACACCTTTGGGGCCTTATAGTGTAGTTGGTATAACAGTGATATTTGTTTGGGTTTCATAACAGCAGTGTTAGGATGTTTCGAGTTTGGATTTCCAGCCGGGGTCCATAGTATTTGTGCACCAACTGACATATCCATTCACCAGGAAACTGATAACGTTCCATTAAACATGGGACATTAGGAATATTTTTGTATGGAAAGAATGGAACATGCATTACATTAGACTTAGTTTTCAGTTTTCCAATCCTTCTTGTGATGGCTCCCCAGATATACTTTTTGATTATGGTTCATCTTTTTTTATTCCAAGATGTACTGCAATGAAAACCAGACAGGGTTCGACAGCGAGATAGTGCAGATCATACTCCCTGATTATAGGCTTTAGATCATGGTATAGATTCTGAGTCTAGACATCGAGGTGGTCTACCAGTTGATCCACTACCTATGGAGCAAATGGTTATTCCAATAGTGTAGGAAGTTGATGCACGATGGATGACTGTGCTGCATGAGTTAATGATATAGCGACCTTTGAGATTTTGGGGTGATCTATACCCCCAAGCAGCTGATAAATAACTTGAACTAGTCACCTGAGTTTTCCACATATTGAGGACAACTCCCGATCATATGGTGGTCCTAGAATTGAGACTTTTTATAAGTTCATCTAGAAACTGGTTGAGTCTGGTGATACAGACCCAAAATGCAAATATTCTCATCTGGGACGAGTTTGAGTGGATCATTTGGGAGGAGGAGTTTTATCCGGCCATGTTTAGGTTGGTGCATATCCATGATCATATACAAATATCGCCGGAGAGAAACACAATGGCAGTGTACTCGAAAAAATTTACACACTGGTCACACTACTGCCTAGATTTGTTTTAGACCCATTCATTAGGGATTCAACCTTCAGGAAGGGTCTACGAGGAGACATAAAAGTAGGTTTGGTTTCTTTATTCCTTTTCACATACACTGAAGTGCTGGAGTGGGCCTCAGTGATAGATAGATTTCTGGATGAGCTAACTCTTTCCGTTAGTATTCAAAATGTGGGATTCGAGACCTTGGTAGATGGTTCTATAATTGGTAGTAAAAAATAGGAATATGGGACTTGATGTGTGTGACATTTTAGGAGGAAACCACTGAATGGAGGTTTTGAGGCTCAATGATCTCAAGCCGATTCTAGTCTTCCTAAAGAGAGGTGGTATAATGCTTGTGACGGTTGGGGGAATCTTCTGAGAGATTGTCAGACCCACTATGCAGTTGATATGAAATTTTTGAGAGACCACCGTGGAAATGATAGAGTTTCGAGGGTGGAGGTCTGTAGGGTGGCCAATTTAGTGGAGGAGTATGCATAGGGAAGAGAGGTGGAAATTGGTATGAGTTTCCACCACCACCACCCGCAGGTAGTCCACAAAAGGGTCATGGAGTTGGAGGATGGGGAGGAGGAAAACAATAGACCATAGAGGCCATTGACCCAGAATATTACTGATGGATAGAGGCACATTCTATGTCCATTTTAATTTCCGAAGTAGTTTTGATAGACACTGGTAGAAGATACTCTTCTGTATTCTTTTTTTCTCGATGTTCTTTTTTTGTTTCACTTTTTCTCTTCGAAAGAACAAGGAAGAGGGATCATTCCCCCACCAAGAAATGTTTTTATGATTTGATGAAAACCATGTGTGAAGGTATATGATTCCCAAATAGGATTGTGTTGAGGATCAGAATTTTAGTCCCTTTTACTTGGGTTCTCGGGAAGGGTTGATGTGTTTGGGGTTTTGTGTGAAGTTCCAGGTAAGACCTAGTGTGTGCTTGGGAATCCCTATTTATTAGTTGTACCCCATGAGTTGAGAATCAAGGGTGTGGTTTGGTTAAACGTATAATCAATCTCTCAAGGATGAGGAATGATTTCCCCACTAAGATGCGTTCCTATGATGTGATGCAAAGACATGTAGGTGAAGGAATTCATCCTAGAGTGGATAGAATTGAGGTATCGTGGATGAGTTACTTTGACTTTTTATGTCCAAAGTGGGGTTTTGTTGGTCTCTGCATTAGGTTGGTGAGAGAAGAGTTCCGCTAGACCCGATGACAATAGATAGTCTCGGTGTTTAGTTTTATACACCTATCGTAGCTAAGGAGACATGATCCAAGTTTCATGATGTCAACCTAGGATGAGCTGGACATGGGTGTGTCCTTGGTTTTGAAAGAATGTATGTTCATTGAAAGCACAAGAACTCTCAATGGCTTTTAGTGTTTTGGTGAACTCTCTAGTGTGGGAGACCTAGCTGAGATTTGAGTTATCTTCCGTTCTGTTTAAAAATTGGCTTCTTAGGGAAGAAATTTCTTAAGGTGGGGAGGATGTAGATACTCAACTTTTTCCCTATCAAACTATGGAATATTCTTATGAATAACTCTAGAGGTAGAAGTGAAGATGGTGTGCGATTCTGAGACTTGGTGTTCTCCGAATAAATTATAGAAAAAAATTATGTATTCTTATACTATGCTTGTGGAAAAAATGGGTTATCCCCTAAAATGTAGCTCAGATTAGAAATCCAGGGTCACTGTTGCATCTAGACTATGTCGTTTACCCTAGGTGGGGTTTAAGTATTTTCATCGTGAGCCTTCTATGGAAAGAAGCTATCGAGGAAGTTTTCATAAATAATTTTTTTTATTAAATTAATATATTTATTTTAACAGTGGATGTCAAATAAATCATGAATGTATTCTTGTATTTAAATTCTAAGACCACAGTTGAGTTTGGAACATCGTGTTTACCCTAGGCATGACATATTTTTAGTCAGCACTGGGTGCTAGGTCGGAGGCATATTTGCAAGGATTTAAAATTAGAATTTTGTTTTTAAAAAATTAAATAAATATCCATCATATCCCCACGTCGTCGTGCTACATATTATGGATACCCCAATCCATCCTTTGACAAAATAAGGCCAAAGTGTGCCTCGAAGTGCCATTTTTATATCCCATCATCGCCAGATCGGGTTTCAGCATGTCACAGGCGTCATTCTGCACATGAAGCTTCAATATTTTTCCAATAAGGTAGGTGTTTTGTGTTTTAAATAATTTATCCAATTTTTTTTGTTTCCCTTCTATTTTTTATTTTACCAATGTAGATATGATCCAAAGGGTTTCAAAATAGCTTCCAAATTGATTTTTGGACCTCTAGGGTGATCCCCGTGGTCCACAGAATTCCTGCGAGTTGGTGGTGGTGCCGTGGGGTGGGGGCGGTCTGATAAAAACCAGCGGGGTACCAGTTTTTCCGGTGGTGTGTGGTGCCACATGGTAGAGGGCTGCCGGCTGGGGTGGGATAGTGGACAGTCCAGCCTAAGCCATTGCGGGGCAGACAGGCTAGTGCGCGACGGTCCATCCTTTTCGAGCTGAGGGTTCTTTAAACCCCCATAACATGCAAACCATGATTCTTATTTGCGAGCCGTCAGTGACAACATAAACCTCACATCAAGGTAGAACCATTAGGGGGTGTTTTGGGAAATTAAATAATTCATTTTTTGGCCCATGGACACCAAATATTGAAATAATAATAATATTTTATTATTATTCAACTTTGACCTGCAATAACATCTGCACGGAGTGTCCAATTGACCCATCGCCAGTGGCGTTCTGACCCTGATGGTAAGGGTGACGTTTTGAGATAAATTTTGAGTTCTTAATAAAAAATTAGGGTGGGAGACCTATGAGACCCATTCAGGGCGTTTATAGTGAAATTTTCCTTTTTCATCGGGTGTCTGTTTTGGATGAATGAGTGGACAATTACGTGTAATTTTTTAGGGGGATCACATTGTTACAATCCATTTGATATGTTCCAAGATTGAGGTATGGACCCCATTCCAGATTCTTATATTCAATAATACCTTTTTCACCTATTTTCTATTTCGAGAGTGTAAATATCCTATCCTATGTGTTTTTACACATAGAATGCGATGGTGGCCACGGTTTGGGCCTAGGATATATGGGATGAGGTGATTTTGCGAGTTTCATAGGTTAGTGACATTTAGACTAGTAGTGATTGAGTGAAATCCCTTGGATAATTCCTATGAGGGTTCATGTGTCATTATAACCTTAGTACATGTTTGTAATCCCAATGGTAGGATGAGCTGAATATAGTTGTGGTATCCCACCAGACTGGCTGGGGTAGGATCCTCTTGAATATCGTTTACCCTAGATCGGGTTCTTAGAATCTTCATTACCAACACTACATGGACGAAGATCCCCTATCTCATAGGATAGCCCTGTAGGGTTTGTAGAATCGTTGGGTATATGATACCCTATGTAGAGATTAGTTTTATTAGGGTTACGAAGTAGTCGGATATACGATCCCCTACTCAGTAGATGTTTTATGTAGTGTTTATGGTATAAAGGGGTGTACGATCCCCTATTACATGATTTATCCCATATGGAGCTTTTGGAATTAGTGTGACCAATATTACACTAGTGAAAAGTCTCTATTTGAGTTAGGTAATATCTGGAATGTGACATTGGGTTTTGGTATCCCCTAGAAGATCTGAGGTGTGATCCCCCATCCGAGGAGTTGTGGTTTACAGTTTTCTAGTATGGTTCGTAGTATCTCGAGTGGATCTTATAAGGGATCCCCTATCTGAGGATCAAGATCCATTGTGTTTAATACTTTCATGATTTGTGGAGATATCTGATAAGCATGTTCTATTAGTTTTGTGTTGCCTTATATCCTTGAGTTGAACCTATCGCTGGCTATGAGTTCAGACCCTGATGAGGTTTGGTGCCTGATATGAGTACGTTATGATGGGGTTTTTTGATTCCATTGCGGTGTTTTCACATATTTCATGACATGCCCTATGTTTTGAGAAAACAAATTCAGTGAATCCAAGGATGGTATCGAGATGGAATTTCTATCTCCTTTGGGTTCCCTCGGGATGGGATGACTGGACTAATGCCTTTTAGTTTTTCCTTTTCTTTTAGGGTTTTTTGGGGGCATACATAGTATATTTACACTCACCCTTTCACAGGCTTTTATCATACATGTATCGTCCCTTGTGCAGACCACAAGACTTATGAAAGAGTCCATGGAGGACCCAGAGTAGGCGGAGTATAGTGATATTGACTGACTGGGGTGTTTACTAGAGCTGGGATGAAAATATTACCTGTGAGAGACTGTCAGTGATCCCCTCCTTCTGAGCAGGTTGGATGCATTTCTAGTTTTCTCTTTGTGGGACCTTTATTTTCACCTTCTTATTATTGTTGTACTATTGTTGTGGGTCAGATTTATGCTTGAATTTATTTTAGGTTTTTATATATCTCTGAACTCTTTCATGGAAGTGTACATGTGTGTGTGTATAGGTACCTTCGGCTAAGGCCTCTCATGTGTGTGATAGCCATCTCGGTAGTGGTTTCCAGCCCCTAGCTCACTGGAGGTGGGACTATGGAGTCGCGCCTCAGGAATTGTTAGGTCGGGTCGTCAATATATATATTTAAAAATGATAGTTTATATGAGTTAGACTGGATAAATTTTCATTCAAAATAAGAATCAAATATTGAAAAAATTAATCAGTTATCATCCATATACATACATCAACTAGAGAAAAAACAGAATATTTTTTTATTTACATTATTGACCACAAATTTTTTTACGGCATTATTTGGATATAATTCCAACTGATATTTTTTTTTAAAATGGTTGTAATTATTATGAATGTTAATGGAAAATGAAATTTAACTTAAGATGACAAAGATATATGATAGTTTTTTTTCTAAGAAAGATGTTTATCCCAAGATAATATTGGGGTTGGTTCCCTAAAACCATGGTATTTATACTTTATGATTATATTTATTCAATTTTTGGTATATTAATAAACATATTATCATATCATGTATGCTCTTATGTGTGATAAAATATTTGTTTAGGTCCTTAGATTAACTATCACACTTAAAGGTTAAATAAGTTCCCTACTATGAATAGAATATAGAATTTCCATGAAATTATTATGAAAATAGATATGTTATCTTTCTAGATGATGTCATTTAAAGGGAGAAAAATTATATAAGCTATCGTGGGTTTAGAATCTTTTTACTCTAAGTCTCTTTCTCATGGTGTATGTATTTATTAATTTTCCGTGTAGGAGGTTATGAGAACATAACCCAATAGTCGGAAATCCAAATTTATATGTTTCTTTGGATGTTCCAATATGATGCAATATGTATTGATCCTTATACATTATAAATATTATTAATATAGATTATTATTTTAGGTTTTTTATGTTTTGGAAAAACAATTGTGAAATATATTCATGAGGAATTAGGATATATTGGGTTAATCATGAGTGATATTGCATTAATGAATACTAAGAAAAATAATTTTTCCCTCTATTATATAACATAATTTCATATCATGGGACCTTTAATGGGAATAAAATAAAATAAATAAATCCATATGAATGGGTTTTCATGGGTATGTTTGTTTCCAGAAATTCAAAAAAAAACACATATAACACATAAATAGATGATACAAAATTTCGAAATGCTTTCTAAAAGATATCACGATAAAAATATAAATTAAAAAATGGGAATTTGATTTAAGTTTTATATCATTTTGAAATTAACTTCTTTCTATTTTGGATCCTTAGCATGTTGAGTGATGCTAACCTTGGTCTTTTGTTGGCTTCACCGAATGCCATTGAAAAAGAGGCCAAGAGGTCCAGATGACAGATGTATTTAAAACCATAGTTAAATATGAAATATTATTTATTTTTTAATATGATTTATAAATATTATTTTCATTCAATGATTAATAATTATTCATTTTTTCTTGATCAAAAATATTCAGTCACTTTTTCTCTAATAGAAAATTTTAGAGAAGAATATTTAATAAATATTTAAATGTTATTTAGTTAATATAATCTAGATTAATCTATTGGTGAATAAGGTTGTGAAATTAATTTATTATATAAATATTCATTATTCATGGCCTGATAAATATTTTGTTAGAATGAAATATCAGTTTTAAATGACTAATGAGAAGTGATATATATTAAATATCGATTGAATAAATCGTAATCAATCTATTCTAGATATCATACTTAATTAATTGTATAGTTTTTCCTATATCATAATATATTATTATTATTTTAATAACAAGGTTCTATGAGGAATAATGAAATAACAAATACACACGTGTAATTATTATTATTTAACCCTAAAACCATTTAAACCAAATTATATTATTTCTATCCTCGAAGCATTCCATTAATTTATTTCATTACAAAAACATTCGATGAATCATATAATTATTCATAAATATACTTTCCTAGAACACTTTTAATAATGGAGGGAGATCCTAATCCACCACCCCTCTCGATTATAGAGAGATCTAAGAGAGTACATTGATGGTATTTTCATGAAAATAATAGAAGAATGATGAATTTGTTAGGATGATTTTCCCCAGCACTGAAATATTCCTACAACATCACCCAGTGGATCCTGGTGAAAATGTGTGTCCATCTATGAAGTTATTATCATATAAATAATTTAATATTAAGACAAGAAAAAGAATTTTCTTTTCCAGTACAAAGATATTCCTATAGTGTCACTCATAGGTATATAGAGAAAGTGTGGATAACTGATGGGGGGAATCAACACATGATTAATGTAAGTAAATAATGATTAGAAATAGAGATGTTATATTCATCAACAAAAAAACAATCCATCAAAAAGTAATTATTTGAATTCTTAAATTATTATAAATAATTATGTGATGACCCTATACTTTTTTTAGTGTCCTCATTACAATTAATCTTAATTATATTCTATTTTTTGACAACGTCCTGCATCATGTACATATCAGATTAATCTTTCATTATGAAAAAACTTCATGTTGGGAAAGCCCTAATGGAACTTCCACTATGCATTAAACAATAAAATGTTTCTTGACTAGTCAAACATAATATAAAATTATTTAAATATATTTTAATAATTTATGAATGTATCTCTAGTTTTTAATTCTGATTACTCATTCATTGGACCGGAATTACATTATATCCTCTTCTTACTATTCATTCTCAAAAAAATTCATAAAAAATGTACTAATTATGAACAATGATCTGTTAAATAACTAAAATGTAGGTTCAAAAGTTTCTAAATGGATAGATATGAATAAGTGGTGAATATAATATATGTATGCACCATGTACCCATGTTTTTGATACACTATGATTCTATGTTAATTAATTCAGAGCATAGTGGATTTATTTCACATGATTTGTAATTAATACAAACCGATTTTTGACTAGTCCATCTTGACACATCATTATCTAGAATATATAGAATGCAACCTTCATAAAAGACATTTATTCTACTAGTCAAAGAATATCCATGTTTTCTTAGATGAAAAGTGTGACAGGTAACATTGTAACACATAGACCACCTGAAGTGTAGCCTAGGTACACACTATGTACTCTATTATTGTTTGTATCATTAAAATACTCCAAATTCCAATGTGTGAATCATTGAGAGATGGTGAATAACAATACACAACCTATAGTCACCTAGTACATGATGTGTTGATTTCCTCGTTACACATAATTTTAAATTAATTTTCAGATCTCTTAACACTTATAAACATCTTACATATGTGTCATTAATTTGACTCAAACATTCAATATGATGTGTTTTATAAATAATAAATATGTAACTAATTTTTAAGAAATATTATTAGTTTTATCATTTATAATGGTTTTAATACATCAATTACTATTGGAAAATTAAAACATAACACACTATATAAATAAATTGTTTCCCTATGTCATTTATTTGATAGTAAACCTCATAAAAAAAATGTCATAATACATATAAGAAACATTTATAATAAATTAAAAGTATATTAATTTTATATCTTCTAGGTATTTTTTTTAGTACATTCCGTGTTTAATCTTAGGTAGAAGTTTTATACTTAATCATTTTTAAATAAAATGTAAAATTTATATAAAATAATGATAGATGAGAGTATAAAATTTTTTTTGTTAAGAAATAAGTCAAATTAATGGATTAATTAAAGAATATAATTAATTGATTTGGGTGATATTTATTCTAAATAAGAGTGATTGAGAATTAATGATAGTTTATTATTTATTCATTTCATTACATGTATGTGGATGATCATGATCATTAACTAGAACTTTTTATGTGACTCATTTCCTTTTAATTTTCTGTTAAATTAAATTTATAGCATTTTCCCCATTCCTCCTCTCTTTATGAAATGGACTACGTTCCCATAGTTTCGTTTTATGTAAACACCCTAAACCAATCCTTTTTGTTCCCCAACCTACATATGAGTAAAATCCTATATAATTTATGTATAACCTGTGTGATTAGAGGGGGTCAATTCTTAGAGTTTAAGAGAATCCAATCTAAGATATTCATAATAGGATATGTGGAAACCTACAATTCAGAAAATGTAATAGTTCATGGTGTTTTCCCCATGGTTGAAAGTTAGTTTAAAATTTAATATATATAATAACCATTGTGAAAAAACATTATCATACCAATGATATTATTTTAATTATATAGTTTTTAATGATTAATTTCATTATATTTGTTTGGCAAACAAATAGATGAATTAATTACTTAACAAGATTTCAATATTTAAAAGAAATAAATATGATTATTCATAAAAATTATCTAATAAATGGTGAATCAATTAAGTAAATCCGCTATAAATGAAAAAGTGAGTCATAAAGATAATATGATAAATTTACCCATACTGATAAAAATCCATCAATTATATATATTCTGAAGGTAAAAAATTTTACTAATTTATTTAAAATAAAAACATAGATTAAAGTGATTTACAATCCAAAGTCAGGGTGCTTTCAATTATTAAGGAATTATAACTTGAGTTTTGAGTCAACTTGAATTCGTTCAAGTCGATGGTTGACTATAAAAGAAGGACATAGTGTAACTAAAAGGAAAGGGTTGATGAAATCCAAATTTAGGATTTAATGGTTGGGGAGTCCACTCAATAGATCATGGAGTTGCGAGTTAATGTAGTTGAAAAAATAATGCCTCCTAAGAACCCTTTAAATAACCTATCAGGAAAATGTTTGTGTTTTGACATAAGGAATATGGGTCTTTTCCACTATAATATCCATGCAATTAGATATTCTAAAACCAATAGTGATGGATATTTGTTTTTAATAAAATATTGGGTGATTAATACCTTTAATATTTATTATATAATATTTTAGATCTAATAAATTACAAAAAAATTGATCTTTTTTATTACCATAAATGAAAATATCATGACTTCAAAATATATCATATCAATCAATACATGTGAATAATATCCTTCTCCCTAATTTTTTTTCTAATATTGGAAAAGGTTCTTTCATGTTATTCTACAAAATGAAGGAAAATTATATGTATCAAAAAACCCTTTTTCCAAATCACATATCTTAGAATCTAGTGATAATTGTATCTAAACATGAAACATTTTGATAATACTACTATTATTCAAGGGTTCATGCTAAAATCAATGTACAAAGTCCTTCAGAAGAACCATGATGATAAGTATTCAAATAGTTTCGTTTCCTACATTCATTATCTATATTAATAATAGGAAAAATGAAGTGAGATATGGTATTTCTATGTAACATTTCAAGTAAAACCATTAAGTTTTGGCACCATCAAGAACCCATGTTGTTTATATGATTGATTACAAAGAGCACTTATACATCATGGTAAATAAGATCCCAGATAAACAATAAAAATATCTCATCCTTTCTTTACTATCCAAATCATTCTCCAGTTTCAATATGAATTACAACATCAGTAGTTGTGAGAGGACCCCTCCAGAACATCTAAATCCCATTTCCAAGTTGACATTGACATGGATAATGGTAACACCTCACTCCTTATAGTGAACATTAATATTGGGGAGTGAGTAAATGGGTACCAAGACTCATACCATGTCTAAATAACTTGAGAAATATCCTTCCAATAAGATGATGATATGTTGGTTTAAAAATGAAACTGAAACATCATGTTTTTTATGTGGAAAGCTCAGACACATGAATAAGATCCACCACTTGATGAAATGGGAAGTTAAAGGTGTGTCAATTATTTAGTGTGATCATTATACACACACACACACACACAGATATATATATATATATAAATTGGTCACAATAAAATACTTTTGATTCCCGCATCAATATTCAAAGGTAGTAATCATGTATATTTAAAACTATTTTCAATGTAGGTTTGGATCTTTAAAAACCAGATGGGAATGAATATCTATTTTGGATATATGAGAATACCACCTTCCATTACCTATTGGATTGATTTTGGTTTTAGATATTTTTTTTATTTAGTGTTAATAAGAACATAATCTTAGTTTCTTTCCTTGACATGGAGGTATTTATTTGAGAATTTGGAAATAAAAAAACAATTTTGCAATGTGATAAATTTTTATAGTGAAGAAAAAATAAATAATTTCCATTATGTGTAAAATTTAAAAAATATTATTAGAAATAAATAAAAAATCATGTTTCCATGACTCATTTATCAACTGGTTAAGACATCAATATTTTTGTCACATTAACAAGTAACATCTAATAATGCTCGATTAATAAGGTTATTTAATATTTTTTGTGCACAAAAAACTAGAAATATGTTATTCTTGTTTAAAAGTAAAAATAACCAGAAAACCATTTGGGGGATAGGGTGTAAGTTCCCCCACCCTTATAGCATTGGTACACCATTATTTTTGTTGAACTTTTCTTATAGAATCTAGAGTTAAAAATTATTATTTCCTAAATTTTACTACTAACATGAGTGGACATGGATATTTTAATTTGATGCGGTATATGATTGAGTCCTCAAAAAAATTATAAGATATCAATAATGAAATAGAAAATAAACCTGGAAATAAGATAAATAAGTTTTAAATAATCTATATGGTGAATATATTTACTAAAATTTTAGCTAAATTTTTGTGAGTTTTATATGTGATATTAACCCTCTTCACCTTATACATAATACTAGAGTGGTGTTAGTGAAAGTAGGAACTATACCTTTGTAGACATGGTAAGGTCAATGATGAATCATAAAAATATTCTATTATGCTTTTGGGTATAATTCATTATAAACCATGATATAAAACCAAAATTGTGTGAAAATTAAAGGATAAAATGGAATTTTCATTGAGTTATAGTTTGGAAAGAGACCAAATTTTCTATATATAAATGTAAGGGGACGTTTGGAAATTTTTAAGGAAACATATGGCAGGAAACATGCTTCCTAAGGAACGAACATTATATTTATTAGAAATTCCCTGGAAATTAGAGGATATTATATATACAATCCCTTAGACAATGAAGTGAATACAAAAAGACGACCTATCATTATTGAGTGAAATAACATCCTAGCGATGGATAATGAGAGCAATATTGACTTCAATGAAGTTGTTGAGGAGGATACTTAAGAGTTTGTATAAGAATAAATTCCACATATCTTTTTTGAAGAAGATTCACTAGAAATAATGTACTATACATGAGTACCCAAGAGGTAAGAGAACAATATTGATAGGGATTTCTAGTAAGAAAAGATAAGGACCCATTATTGTTTGAAAATAATGAACTAAACATCTATATAAAGTTAGTAAATAACTTATAAGATTCCAGATTGAAAGATCCAATGATTTATTATATATATTCCATGTATTATATTCATGTTTGGGTTCCAGTTGATCTATCAGTTATTGAAAATCATGTTTGTTGTGAATGGGTATTTAAGAGAAAACTTGAGATTGATGGTAAACTAATTATCTAAAAAGAAAAAATAGTTTCTAAAGTGTCTACATAGTGTCAAGGCATTTAGTATGATAAATCCCTTTCTCCTTTTTCCTTGTTTAAATATATTATAGTTATACTTCATAATGTAGCTTACTATGACTTTGTAATTTAGAAAATGGATGTTAACATATCTTTCTATATTGGGAACCTTCAAGAAGATGTACATATTGTAAAAACCAAATGGTTTTGAAACTCCAAGTAATGATATAATTGTTTGGATATTATAGAGATACATTTATATTTTAAACAATGAATCCATATAATGTGACATTTGGTTCGATGAAGATATTAAATAATTTTGTTTCATTTGGAATGAATTTATCCGTGTTTTTTCAGGTGATTTAGTGAGACTGTAGTTTTTAACCTATTAGAATATATCAATGACATGTTAATTGTTGATAGAGAAAAAAAACCACATAGTTAGTTAATTAATAGTTAAATAAATTCTTCTCAATGATGAAATATGGTGAAACGAACTACATTCTAAGGATCAAGATCGTTTTTGGTAGATCTAACAGGCTTATTGGACTACGATATGGAAAATACAATGAAAAAAATAAGAGATATTTAATATAAAATAGTCCAAGAAAGGATTGGTTCTCATATCAAAAAGTTTTAATCTGTCTAATAAATTTTATCCTAGGACACTATAGGATAACGATAAAATGAGTATGATCACATATTCTATTTCAACGAGATTATTCAACTTCTCCATGTCATGTACCTAGGTTTATTTTTCCTAGAAATTTTACATGGTACAATAATATAAAGATGATATAGGTGAAAATAATTGACATTTTGTTAAGGTTATCATAATATAATTTAGAGGAACTAACAATATGATTTTGGTGTATAGTGGAGATAAGGGGATAGTCATCGTGTGTTTTACTACTGCAATATTTTAAACAAATAAAAATGATATAATGTCATATTCAGGATATTAATTTGGTTGTAAAAGAGGACTTGTGTGAAGAGTTTAAAGTGGCATGTTTTTTCCAATTATAAAATGGATTCTGACTATATATCACCGTAGGATGTAGCCAATGATCCTATTCCGATACGAAAAATTTCTAAGTGTTTAATGTGGTTCCTATTAGTAAGGAACCTATCAAATTATATTAAAATTATATAGTATTGGTTCCATTATAAAAGTATTCATGGTTAAACTAATGGATAGAACACATACTCTAGATTTATCATTTCTTGAGGTATTCTTATCTTAGTTGTGAAGATGTGGAAATAAAATTTCACATAGGAGAAAACATGATATCCCCCTTATCTAAGAAATTATCTTAATAGAAAAATATGTGTCATGTGAGATCTACCATACTAAAAGTTGTTAGTAGTTGGATCTAATGAAAGTGGATGTCTTTTGGGGTTAGTTCCATAGAACCAACATTTATGTACTTTATAATTACCAATTTCTTTTGTATATTAGTACTAATATTTTAAAAATAAATATATCTAGGAAACTAGGGGTGGAAACTCATATGTCTGGAGGAACTTTCTCATTGTTTATTCCCCTTTTAATTTGTAGGGAACAATATTATGAGAACATGAAAAGATAGTAGGAAATCAACATTTATATGTGTCATTGGATGTTCCTCTACATGTATGTGTGTATGGATCTATATAATTTAAGATTATTAATAATGGATATTATTAGTGGTTTAATTTAATTCATTTATTGAGAAACATAAAGACCAATATTTATGATTAACTATGATAAAATTAGTGTGTCATGATATATATTAAATTAATGAATAATTCAATAATTTATTTGTATATTTTTCCTTAGTTAATATTTATATCTCAAGCTCTTTAATGGTAATAATGAAGTCTAAATATATCGATGATAATTATGTGTTGTGGGTAACTTCATTAATAGAATGTTAATGTAAGATACATATAACATATAGGTTGATAACACCATAATTCAACCTTCTTGATTTGGGATATCATGATAAATAAATAATAATATAGAGTATGAATTTTTATAAAGTTTTATATCATTGAGATATTAACAGATTTACCTAATATTTTCTCATCATGTTACTAAATGCAGACCTCGGAATTTGGGATACTTTACCTAATTCCATTGAGAATTTGGATTATGAGGAAACTCACTAAGTGTATCAAGAACCTATGTTTAAAATTAACTATAATTTATTTTATAACATGTTGAATAAATAATATTTCACTATGCGGTTTAATAATTATTAATGTTTTCATGATCATATATATTCACTCACTAGTTATTTATGAGAATATTTACAAGAATAAAATTTCATAAATTTTTTTCATCTTAAGGAATATAATATGTACTTTTTTTATTGGTAAATAATTATGTGAAATTTATGTGTCAAATAAATGGTAATTATTGTGGTCCTAATAAATATTATTAAGGTTCTGAAAAAAAAACTATATTCAATATGAAACATAATATATATAATATATTAGTTGAATACATTTTAAACATATTATTAATGAAATAATATTTAATTAATTCACTAGTTTTCTATAGGTCAAAAAATAATAATATTGTTAATTTTTACATGGGGATCCATAGGAGTTTAGGGAATAATAATGAAAAACCTCCAATTATTATTTTTTATCCAAATAATTGTTTAAATAAAATATATTATTTCCTACCCTTAATCTAATATTTTTTTAGGATAATTAAATTTTGAAGACTCACCAAATCCATAGAGATATCCTCTCAAAGATCGCTCTCATGAATATGGAGCGATCTGTCTTTACCACCCTCTTGATTCTAAAGAGATCAAGGAGTGTACTCTTTTTAATTTATTCGCATAGTGATCAAATACGTATGAAATAATCATTATGGTTTTCCATTATAGAACATTGTGGTTACTATAGTGTCACGAAGTGGTTCATGGTGCATCTCTATGTTTTTTAAGTGGTTCTTGTGATGTTCATAGAAGACAGAAAAAATTACTAGAATCATCTCTTATTACAATCATAGATTCATATATAATATCTCATATGTTTTTAGTGAACATGTGGATCATAATTGGAGTGAATCCATACTTGATTCGTATGGTGCAATGAATGTATGTTGTAGAGATTTCAGATTCATCAATGAAGAAAGAATTAATCATAGGGTAATTATGTTACTTATTAAATTAATTATAAATAATTTTTTGAAGATTACATTGTTGGTTCTACCATTATAATTTCATTAAATTATTAGTTGGATGAGTTGTCCCCAACATTATTCATTGGGTACATATCATTTTATTCATTGATTATAATAAAAGTGTGAGTTGGGAATTCCCTACTAGTGCTTCCATTGAACCCAGATCCTTTAGAAAATTTGTTTGAATGAATGATATTTTCCACATACATATTACATGATATTTTATTCTATGAGAAAATAGAATCTATATGTTTTATATAGTTTCAAGGTAATATATGTTTTCCCAAGATATATATATTATAGTTATAAAATAATAAAGTAGATAAAATGAAATACATTAAATTATATGACTGCAACATAGTTTTACATGAGTTATTTCAAATAATAATTTATCATTTGGTGAATTGTTAAGTAATGAGAGATAATATTTTTTTATTAAAAATTCTGACATCGATTCTAAAATATTTCAAAACAAAGTTCTTAAGAAAACCTACATTATTCATTGGTCATTGTTTTGGAAATTTTAAAAAATTATTTTCTTCCTCTCCACATGTATAATGTTTTATAATATGCATATTATATAAAAAAATTTCATTATGGCCTAATATATTTTCATTGGATGCATCCCTCCAAAATAAATTTATATTTCCTAAATTATTATATAATAAAAAAACATATCAAAATCGATTCATTATCAATGGTTGTATAGAATAGGAGTTCATGTAATTCCATTATATTTATTTGTGTAGTTTTAAAAAAAATCTATAATTGACCAATGGGAAATAAAGATGGTAAACATGATAATGTAGATCCAATTTTTTCTATAGTCCAAGATCTCCGGAGAGTTCAAAGATCATATACATTGATTATAACAACCCTTATCTTTATTTCACATTAACTCACAATTTATTACATAATGTTACACTTAATACAACCCATAAGATCAATATGTCTATTGTATTTCCGTATTAGGTACATTAAATTACAATTTAAAATAGAAAAAACATAATCTTTACTAAAAACATCATTAACATGCTCTCACTTATAGTTTCATGGGATAACCAGGGGATATACCTAAGAAAGGTGTGAGATATAAAGCCTAGTAATGGAATAAAAAAGGCATAACATGAAGAAAATAATACATGTTAGACATTAGGAATATCAATGGGGAATAACATGAGTGTGAATTATAAACCTTAAGAATGATGCATTATATAGCCTGATAAGATAAAGGCAACATGGTAAATGTGAAAACAACATAAAATATTGAGACATAAACATAGGTCATGTCTAACTACAATGAAATAAAAATGGAAAAATTCGTATAAAGAAATTTAGTTCACTCCCTATCACCACATGATGTCTCATGATACTAAACATTACCTAGTGCATTGGAGCGCTCTATAATCCTAGGTGAACCTGTCACATTCATTACATTCTCTTTCTTATATAAGCATCATAGATCATAAAATATGGATTCATTCACCATAATATTTTATTCCAAGATCACTGAATTTGGAGTTCATACATGTAACTCACATTCAAAATATTTAGAAGTGTGTAAACGTGAACACCCTGGATAGGAAATGCGAATGTTGTTCACTACATAATTGTTTTGGCCTGGAAAATTGCAGAGATATTTCGGCATCACAAGGGATTCAAATAAAAATTCAGAAAATGGGTTGATGAGATAGAAAGGTTTGTCCAACAATTTTTATAGAAAATGGGTAGTAATAGGGACTTATAAATACATTTCACAACATTATTAATTATTAATAGAAGGTATAAGATATCAAAGATACTTGAATAAAAAAATGGAGGTGAGAATCCCTTACTCAAGTGTGTGACTCCAAATTCATGGGAGGGGATTTTTTAGAGAATGGGTATTCCTTGGGGGACAATAGAGGGTTGAGGGATGTGTAAGGATGTGGTTTAAAGACTTTCCTTCAAGATAAATTGGAGCTTTTGTGGGTTTATATATGAAATGAGTGGGGAATTTATTATCATCACTCAAACTTATGTTTTAGATTTTATATAATAAAATAAACAAATCCAAAAACCATAAGGTAGTTTACCCCATTATTTATTCCATATTTGAGTGTTTTTAATTATTTTATAAGTTCAAGGGGAGAAATTAATAAAACAATACTGTTTCTTATGTCGAAGTGAGTCATACTCTCAAAGAAATGATTTTAAAAACAAAAAATATATTAATGGTTTTGGAGGATTCATAATTAATATATATAATTAATCAAATAATGTCAAAATGATATTATATTAAAGGAAAAACGATTTCTTGTTTTTTGGATTACTTTTATCATAACACCTCGCTATTTTATGATATAAATGCCTTTTAATTTCATTGATGTCTTGTTTTGTAGGTTACCACAATATTAGCTTGTGTTATATGCCACACCATATTAGCTTGCAGTATAGTAAACATTATTTGTGTATTTTTCTACCCACAGTTTCATTTTATTTTGATTGAATTCATTTTAAAAAATATCATGTATAACTGATAACTAAATATTATAACCTAGTCATTACAATAGTGAGCATGAATAGTATTAACTTTATTAAAAAAATTATTTGAATGTAAATAAGTGAGTCTATAAAATAATAAAATCACTTCTTATGAATTTTATTAGAGAAATGTATATTTAATTTATATAATTTATTGTTTTAAATTGATCTTAAATGTTGTCTTGATATGATATAAGAATAAATTCAATTTTTTAGACAAATTAATTATATTTCAAAAAAAAATACAGTTTTATCAACTTTTAACTGAGAACTTTTTTAAAATCTAGTTTGGATAATTTAAGATAGTATATTTAAAGTAATAAGATTATTATTTGGAATTGGGACATCAAAATTTACCTTGGTTGAAATTTTTTGTATTTTTCTCATGAAATTCATATTTTATGGAATATTGAAAAATATTGCATTTTGATTCAAAATTTCCCTTTCATCTAATTTATTAATATTGTTAGATTATCTTTTTAATTGGTTTTATAGTTTAATTGGATTATTTTTTAATAATTTAATTTAATATTGGGCATTATATATAATTTTACATTTATGTTGGACATAAACACATGTTAATCTTTTGATATTTTTTACTTCATAACACCACGACTTCTGGTTTTGAAAACAAAATTAATTTTAAATTAATTAATGAAACATTTGTTTTTTGAATTTTGAAAAATTGATTCGATATTTGGAATAATTAGGTCTAATTTTTTAATAGGATACTTTTATTTTTTGTATATTATGAATAATAACTATAGTAATTGTATTTACCACAGTTAAAGGTAAATTAGGTAAATTAGGGTGACAAACAATATGATCAAGATATTAAAATTAAAAAAGCCAAATCCTATTAGATTAATTAAATTTGACCAATATCACTTAAGGGTTGGAATTGATTCATTTAATTTAATTTGTTCAATGAAAGTGATGTGATTATAATTAAAACAAAATAAAGTGACAACATGTCAGTCTCATATATCTTATAAGTATAATAATTTTAATGTATTGATAAACTTGATAAAACATCAAACATAAATTTTCTCCCTTAAAAAATGAAATTATCTATATATTGTGAATTTATTTATAATTTATATATATTAAATAATTACCATTAATTATTATACAATATTGATTTAGAAAATAGTTATTTTAATAAAAATATCAAATTAATGCTATTAAAAATATTAAAAGAAACAAAATATGAACTAATTAATTCTATACACAAATTTTGTAGGTGACAATGGAATGTTTAGAGTGTATTAATTTTTTTTGGAATTTATATTCGGTGTGTATTTTATTTAATGTCAAATAACTGAATAGTGTCAAAATTGACACTATTTATATTTTATAAAAATAAAATATTATTGAATTATTTATAATTCAAAAAAATATTTAAAAATTTCAATGTGATAATTATAAGCTAAAAATTTTAAAACAAATATCCATTATGTTCAATTAACACCATATAAGTAAATATTTATTACTATTAGATATTTATAATATTATTATAAAAATTAAAATTAAATTGATTATATAAGGATAAATCAAAATTATAAGATTTAAAATATAAGAAAAACATGTCTACAGTTTATTGGCTAAAATGAATTGGACCCCTCCTCATATAATCTTATAAATAATCCAATTTGGAGGAATTTTAATATAAAAATTTATTTATAATAATTTAATTGTTTTGGTATTTCAAAAGGTTCTCATCCCCCCTTTTATAAAAGGGAACCTCTCCATCTCTTTTAATCACACCACTAAATAAATTTTTCTCAGTAAACACCATTAAATTGCATCTCCCAACATCCATAAATTCATCCTAGAGGCCACACTTTAAACATAAATCCATCCTAGCTAGTCCTTTTGTGCAAATGAAAAAGAGATACTCGAAAAAGAGGTGATTGTTTTATCACCAATTTCAAAATTTGTTTCTTCTTATACTTACTCTTATTAGGTTTTTCCCATAATAAAGTAATAAATATAGTATCTTATATATTTTAATTTGTTATTATTCTTATGGGATAACCTTATACCTCCTTTTATCAACAATAGAAATAATAATATCACCGTGTGTGTGTTTGTTCAGATTACCATCTGCACGTCGTGGTGTAATTTGTTATTCAACAATAAATAATTTGGAATGGTATAATTATGAGTATAATGGATGTAAATATAGAATATAACATGATAATTATTGAGTATAATTAATATAACATTAAATTCAATACCATTTAACAATTGAGGGAATGATATCGTTGCTCGTGCATTCATACGGCCTACCGTCTCTACGAAGCGATGCGATTCATTCTCCGCGTTAACTATTCAATATCGATTATAATTTATCTATATAATAAATTAGATTTAAATATATTAAATAATAATTATACATGATTTATGTATATATATATATATCATTTTCTTTATTCTGTTCAATTCTATAAGGAAATAGAAATAGTGTTCATGTATACGTATGACCTACCGTCTCCATGAACGGTGAATTCCATTTCATTCATATATCTATTATATATATTTATTTCTTCAGTATTTATGATATATAAATCCCATTTAACATTTTGGAACTATTTATATCATAATATATGTAATTATATCGTGAATAACAAGTCAAAACACAAACGATAAATAAAACGATTATTACCCAAAATGTTTCTTTAACATGAATTAATAAATAAATGGGTAATATAAAGCCGTAAGTGAATAATATATGATATAATAGATATTATTATGGTTCTAAAAACATTTAATATTATTTTTAGATCCACTATATTGGAGTTTCAAATACATACTAATTAAATCAGACCTAAGATAAGGGATAATTTTGCAATCTCATTATTATGCAATATTAGTTATTTGTAATTACTTACAGGGGTATAATTATAATTCATGTACATGTTTTCTAAATATATAATATTATTTATATTTACCTACAATAGTTTAAAATTAATTTTACCAATTGGTAAATTTTTATTAAATGGTATGGAAGGAATCATTCATTCTTTTTACATACGAGTTACTTTTTGACTTTTTCAGAAAGAGTATGAAAAGATTCATTTATTTTATGGAATGAATGAATTTTTAGGTCTTTATAGCACCATATTTCTGTGAATATTCCTTTAAAAGTTTATGATGTTTTTTCAACTAAATTATTTTATTTTAAATTTTTTTGGTATTTTTAGAAAAAAAAACGTTTTGAAGAAGAACAGATATTTTCCTCAATAATTAAGTTATTGTGTTTTATCAAAATTATTTTTCATCTAAGATGACACTATTTAAAAATGTTTATGTTTAAATTCCTATTATTACAATGAATTTATTTTGTTAATGATAGAATGATATTTCATGGATTATGTTATGGTGGAATGATGTTTAAGAAACACAATTTATTTGTTGGGTTGCGGTATGATGAATGATTTTTGTTTTTTTAGAAAGTGTAAGAATGATTTCCTTATGGGTGGGTGGAACCTATATCTCCCTCCAATACATTGGGCAGAGAATTATATATCGTGGGATATACATGAATGGGATGACAGGTATGTCTGATTTAGTAATACAGGGCTGGAATGAAAAGCTTATCTGGTTCCATAATACATATGACAACCCTGCTTTTTATTACAACTTAAACATGCTTTATTACATAAAACTTCACTTGATACAACAAAGAAGATCGAGAGGTTCAGTGTCATTGGGGCTTAGGATCATTACATAAAAACTTTAAACTTGAAATACAACATCCTTATTGAAAACATCCTTTACATGACCACTACATTCCTTCGTACTTAGCATTGCATGGGATAACCTGAGGACATGCATAAGAAAAGGGTGAGCTATAAAGCCCAGTAAGGGAGTACATAATGAATAACATGAGGAGTACAATACATGTTAGGCAGTAGGCATATCAATAGATCATAAGAGAGACATGAACATAAAGGCATGATAAAGCATGATAATCATAACATGGAAATGTGGCAACAACACTTAACATTGAATTAGCATGAGCCAAGGCTCATTGCACATGGAGCATGAGTAAACCCTCATTGCACTTGAAGCACGAGTAAACCCCCGTTGCACTTGAATTAGCATGAGTAAACACTCATTGCACATGACGTATCATGATACTATACTTTACCCAATGCATTGGAGCGCTATCAGGGCGCACCCTTCGTAAACATTTCATTTCATGCATAAGTGTGCCACATGGATCATAAAACATGGATTCATAAAACATAATCATTTATTCCACGATAAAGGAATGTGGAATTCATACATGAAACATTAAAATCAATAAGTAAATGTTCATAAAGGTGAATACCCTTGATGGAGAAATGGGCATGGTATTCACTACACAATGATATTGGCTTAGAAAATTGGTGTGATTTTGGCAGCGTAATGGCGTGACATATGAATTCATAAAAAAAAGGCTGATGAGAGAGAAAGGGGTTCCTCATCATATTTACATGTAATGGACAGTAATATGGTCATATAGATACATGTCCCAACAATTGAAAAGGAATTTAGATTCATGATACAAAAGTATTGCTTGAATATAAAAGAGGAGAAAAAGGTTCCTTTCGGAATTTCGGCATAGTAACGGGTGTACATGGGAGGCATTTAATGAGAGAGAAAGGGGTCTCCCATCATTCAAACAATACGAGGGCAGTATGGGAGAGGTGCGAAACCATACCCCAACATTTATAAATGAAATTAAAAGGGAAATACAACTTAAAGAAAATTGACAAAAATGAGAAAGGAAGAAAAACCCTTACTTGGAAGTGTGCTTCCAAGGGCTAGAGAGAGGCTTGTGAGAGGCTTCTTGGGAGCTTGGGGCACCTTGAGAGGATTATAGAGAGAGTAGGGAAGAGTTTGGACGAACTTCAAGGGCTTTGGGTGTGGAGGAAGTGGGAGCTTGGGTGGGTTTATATAGGAAAGGTGAGAGAATTCTTTATTATTTAGGTTTGGGACCCCTAATATTAAAATAATCCAAACCACAAACCATCCCATGGTATTTGCCCATGGTTTCTGGAAAAGGAAAGAGGAAAACAATATTTTACAAGGCCAAGGTCCGAACTTATTTAAAAATTACGGTTGCTTATGTGGAGGTGAGTCACACTCCCATGGAAATTAATTTAAAAAGGCAAAGTGTTGAATAAGTCTTGAGGGCTCCATTAATGCTTTGAAAAGTGAGTCAAACAAACCCAAAACCTCATTATTTTAATGATAAAACACATATTGGCCGAACATAAGGATTATGGTATTTTATTACATCACCATTGGGTCATTATGATGTCATAAAACACATTATATATTTAAATGGTATTTAATTTTTACCCAAAAAATTGACTGTCTCAGAAAATTATGAAAAATTCACCGTTGGATAATTTCGACGTCCTGATTCCAAAAATAATATTTATTTTATCTATATAATTTTCTAAATATGTGAATTTTCACTTTTAAAATAAAAACCGACATTTATAAAATATTCACGGGTTTCGACAGAAATGGCTTTCAAACCTTAATAAAAATTTTAATTGCATTCATAAAATTATAAGATCATTTATATTTAATAAAAATTAATTTAATATTAATAATAATATTTTATTAAAATATTATTTAATTCAAAAATCCTTTAATTTAATAAAATATAATTCTTAATTAAATAATAACTAAAAACATCATTTGTACTTTAAAAACTAATTACAATGCATCAAAAATGACTAGAAATTATATTCATTATTATATAAAAAAAATAATGTACATGAACATGGTGCTACTTATTTGTTACATAACCCCTTAAAATAGCCGCATAAGACCTAAGGGTAAGGTGTGCGATGGTGACAGACTCTTGGGGTTGCTCGGATAACATTGCTCGAGTGGTAATCTCTATCAACTTCCATTTTTCCCGTAGACGATCACGTTCGAGCTTGACTTGATGAAGCTCAGCTTGGGCTTGGTCAAGGGCAAAGCCCAAAGACGCCACCTCCTTTCCGAGCTCCGACAAATGGGCTTCGTAAGGGGCAATTCTACTGGATGAGGCCATCGCTTCCTTTGTCTGAGTAGAAAATTGGTTCGTTAAAGCCTTATATTTAAACTACCCAGATGATCACTGTTCAACGGCTATAAAAGTAACGGTCACAAATCTTAACGTTAAACTAAAGAAGTTGACATCTTATAAAAACAGAAAGAAACATTTAAATGGATCAAGAGGGATTTTCCATTAATGAAATTTTTGGGTCGTTACAACATTCCCCCCTTAAGAAATTTCTCCCTCGAAATTTTCCTTTTCCCAAACTAAAACAAATGTGGGTAACTTAGCTTCATCATATCCTCCGACTCCCAAGTTGCTTCTTCAAACTTGTGGTTTCTCCACAACACCTTGACGAGGGGCATTGTCTTATTTCGTATAACTTTTTCTCTACGATCTAAGATCTTCACTGGTTGCTCCTCATAAGAAAGATCGTCTTCTAATTGTACCACCTCGGAAGAGAGTAAATGTGAAGGGTCTGGTATGTACTTCCTTAAGAGGGATACATGAAAGACATCATGCACCTTGGCCATAGTAGGTGGAAGTGCTAGTCGATAGGCCACAGCCCCAACACGATCAAGAATCTCGAATGGGCCGATGTACCTTGGACTTAACTTCCCTTTCTTTCCAAACCTCATGACCTTCTTCCACGAAGATATGCGTAAAAACACCATATCTCTGACTTTAAACTCAAGGTCTCGTCGACAATTATCTGCATAACTCTTCTGTCGACTTTGGGCTGCCTTGATATGCTGCTGAATGGTTTTCACCTTCTCCACCATTTCTTCGACCATTTCTGGTCCAAGCAGCTTACGTTCACCGACCTCATCCCAACATGCCGGTGTTCTAAACCTTTTCCCATACAGGGCTTCATATGGTGCCATTTGGATGCTCGAGTGGAAACTATTATTATAAGAGAACTCAACTAGAGGAAGATGTTGATCCCATCCTCCTTTAAAGTCCATTGAGCACGCTCTCAACATATCCTCACGTGTTTGGATAGTCCGCTCGGATTGGCCATCAGTTTGAGGATGATAGGCCATACTGAAGTTCAGTTCAGTATTCAGAGCATGTTGAAGAATCTTCCAAAACTTAGAGGTAAATCTTGGATCTCGGTCAGACACAATAGATAGTGGTACTCCATGAAACCGTACCACTTCCCTGATATATATTCGTGCCAGTTGATCCAAAGAGAAATCCTCTCGAATAGAAATGAAGTGTGCAGTCTTTGTAAGACGATCCACAATAACCCAGATTGCATTGTTGCTTTTGGATGTCCTTGGAAGTCCAGTGACGAAGTCCATGGTGATGTTCTCCCATTTCCATTCTGGTATGGGCAATGGTTGCATCATCCCCTTAGACTTCTGCCTCTCTGCCTTCACTTGCTGACAAACTAGGCACTTTGATGTATATTCGGCGATCTCCTTCTTCATATTATCCCACCAAAAGTTTTCTCGGAGATCTCGATACATCTTTGTGCTCCCTGGGTGAATAGAGAAATTTGAACTATGTGCATCATCCAAAAGTTCCTTCTTCAGCTCCGAACTTGATGGGACACATAGTCTTTTCCCAAACCGCACAATTCCTTCTTCATTAACATTAAACTCTGAGGATTTTCCCTTTTTGATAGCTTCCACTTTGTCTTGGATTCTCGCATCATCCTTTTGAGCATCCTTTAACCTTTCCAAAAGAGATGGTTGAGCAATCATTTGTGAAAGGATTGATGATGTTCCATTCTTTATGATTCCCACATCCATCTTCATCAAGTCTAAGAAGATTGGATCCTTCTCAATTCTCATAATTGATAGAATTGCTGGATCCTTTCTACTTAGGGCATCCGCCACCTTGTTCGCCTTCCCAGGGTGGTAATGTATTGAACAGTAATAATCCTTTATGAGCTCTATCCATCTTCTCTGGCGCATATTAAGCTCTTTCTGTGCGAATATATATTTAAGACTCTTGTGGTCATTATATATCTCACATTTCTCTCCATAGAGATAATGCCGCCAGATTTTCAAGGCAAAGATTACCGCCGCCAACTCCAGATCATGTGTTGGATAGTTTCGCTCATGGATTTTCAACTGTCTTGAGGCATATGTTATCACTTTATCATTCTGCATCAGCACACATCCTAAGCCCTTCTTCGAAGCATCACTGAATACCACAAAAAGCTCCCCACTTGTGGGTAAAGTGAGCACAGGTGCAGTGATAAGCCTCCTTTTCAACTCCTTGAAGCTTTCTTCGCATTCATCACTCCAAGCAAACTTTACTCCCTTTCGAGTTAGCTTGGTAAGAGGGTTGGAAAATCGTGAGAAATTTCTCACAAATCGTCGATAATATCCATCTAACCCCAAGAAGCTACGGATATCAGTTACCGATGTTGGCCTCGGCCATCCCTCAATTGCATCTGTTTTGGAGGGGTCCACAGATATCCCATTGCTTGTGATGATATGGCCCAAGAATGAGACCTCCTTCAACCAGAACTCACACTTGCTGTACTTGGCATAGAGCTTCTCCTTGCGCAAAGTCTCCAGTACAGTTCTTAAATGCTCCTCATGGTCCTCCTTGGTTTTGGAGTATATTAGAATATCATCTATAAAGACTACCACAAATTTATCTAGGTAATCTCTAAAGACTCTATTCATCAATTCCATGAATATTGCTGGAGCATTGGTGAGTCCAAAAGGCATTACTATGAATTCATAGTGCCCGTACCTTGTACGAAAAGCAGTCTTGGGGATATCTTCCTTCTTCACCCTTACTTGATAATATCCCGACCGCAAGTCGACCTTGGAGAAGTATTGTGCTCCACGCAGCTGATCAAACAAGTCATCGATTCTTGGGAGAGGATACTTGTTCTTTATCGTGATTTTTTTAAGTTCACGATAATCGATGCAAAGCCGCATTGACCCATCCTTCTTCTTGACGAAGAGGACTGGTGCACCCCATAGTGATGCACTTGGGCGTATAAACCCTTTATCCAGATTCTCCTGTAGTTGTTTCATCAGTTCTTCAAGCTCAACCACAGCCATTCTATATGGAGTCTTGGATATTGGTAGCGCCCCAGGTATATGTTCAATTGAGAACTCAACATCTCTTCTTGGAGGAAGACCAGGAAGTTCCTCGGGAAATACTTCAGCGAATTCCCTCACAATAGGCATTTCTTCAAGGGTGGTTTCTTCCTTGGACTCAATCATCTGAGCCAGATATGCGTGCTCATAAGGCAGTAATATTCATGCTTGAGATGATGGAGCTAAAGGAGATTCATCTTCCTCCTGACACTTGTAAAGAATCGGTGGTCGATTCTCCATATGGAGTGTGATTTCCCTATCCCGACAATTTATGTTGGCTCTATATAAGGAAAGCCAATCCATGCCAAGAATTGCATCAAATTCCACCAAAGGGAGTATGACGAGGTTTTCCGGGAAATTCAATCCACAGATTATAATAGGGGAGGACTTATACTGATGGGATGCAATGATTTCCCCATTTGCCGTACTCACTGACATCTTTACTTCCATGATTTGTGGTGGTGCAGGGATTATTCTACTAAACTTTTGAGATATAAAAGAATGCGTAGAACCTGAATCAAAAAGTACGTTCGCTATTCTTGAATGAATAACTAGCGTACCTGTCACCACTTCGTTGTCGGGGTTCACTTCGGCAGAAGTGATGGCAAAAGCTCTTCCTTGCTGTCTTGGAGGTTGTTGATTGCCTCCGATAACCCCTGGATTAGGGAATTGATTCGCAAAATGACCCGGTTCTTAGCATTTGAAGAATTGAACAACGCGTTGAGGTTCGAACGGAGCGTTCCTCCCCTCCGTCGCAGTCGCGGGTCCTTCTTGCTGACAGTTAACAGCTAGGTTCCCTTCTCTTCCACACTTGAAGCATTTTCTTGTCCCCCTAAGGCAATTTCCAGGGTGCTTCTTTCCACACATTTGGCAAGTGGGGTGCTGGAATTTCTTAGCGCTGTTGGATTTATCCATCGGACCACCAGCATTGAAGTCCACCTTCCGCTTCTTGTCCCCATGATACCCATGTGATTCTCCGATCTCCATTTCAACCTTGAGGGCACATCGGACAATTTCCTCATAGCTGTCGAAGTCACGGATCGCTAATGCTTTCCGCAAGCTAGGCTTCAGCCCACCAAAGAAGCGGTCAACCTTGCATTCGGGGGTAACGACAAAGCCAGAAGCGTATCATGCAAGCCTTGTGATGTTTTCCTCGTACGCTCCCACAGATTCCTCATCTTTCTTCTTGAGGGAAAGGAAGTCCCTTTCCATCTTAAGACGGAGGGTGCGTGGAAAATATTTATCGAAAAACATCTTCCGGAATACCTTCCATTCCAAAGCCTCGATCTCCTCCTCAGGCTTCGTATTTTTGATCAACATCCACCATTAATCAGCTTTACCCTCCATACGATAAGCCTCCAGGAGAACCTTCTCTTTTTCAGAGCATTGGAGGATGAAGAATATCTTTTCAATGGAGTTGATCCATTGTTCAGCAATCGTGGGATCGGATGATCCACTAAAAGTAGGAGGCCTTTGTCTCATGAAGCTTTCAATAGCGACTTGTTCTTTCTTAGGGGGGGTTGAACGTTCCTCTTGACCAGTGTTTCTATTCAAAACTTGAGTTAGCTGAGAGAGAAGCGTGACAAAGTTCGCGATTCCCGCTCCTATTGGATTGGGCATCTCATAAGTACAATCATCACACTGATCTTCACAACGGTTGTTAGCCCGAGTTCTCCTATTACCGGCCATTGGCTGGAATAAAAGGAAAGTTAGGGGTAACACATAAAGGGTAATCCAAAGACAAAAGTTGATGACTTATAAATAAACTTTAATCTCTTTAACTCATGAGTCTATAGGATTCAATCCAGGCTTTTCATGATCTTCCTTCTAACATATATTCTTAGGGGCATTTTTCCCTTAATAAGGGTTCATACTAAGATTGTGAATTTATCAAAACATATCCCCCGAGAGTGTCGTAACCAAGAGTGCAGCAAGGCCCGTTGTCGTGCACCAGTTCCCGTTCGAGTCTAGCTCAAAGCAGTGTTTTTGGGTTTTACCCCTAGGATACATCTGTGTCAGAGCCGCCTCTACCTGCTTGTATCCAAACAGGGATGTATTTGTTTGATAAAACACTTACTTAGTATTTACCAAAACTTAGGGATGTTTTTATTATTCTTAGTCTTGTATCTAAGGCTTTACTAGGGTTTCCTAATCCCAAAAATGACTAAACCTATCCTCTGATACCAACTATGACAACCCTGCTTTTTATTACAACTTAAACATGCTTTATTACATAAAACTTCACTTGATACAACAAAGAAGATCGAGAGGTTTAGTGTCTTTGGGGCTTAGGATCATTACATAAAAACTTTAAACTTGAAATACAACATCCTTATTGAAAACTTCCTTTACATGACCACTACATTCCTTCGTACTTAGCATTGCATGGGATAACCTGAGGACATGCATAAGAAAAGGGTGAGCTATAAAGCCCAGTAAGGGAGTACATAATGAATAACATGAGGAGTACAATACATGTTAGGCAATAGGCATATCAATAGAGCATAAGAGAGACATGAACATAAAGGCATGATAAAGCATGATAATCATAACATGGAAATGTGGCAACAACACTTAACATTGAATTAGCATGAGCCAAGGCTCATTGCACATGGAGCATGAGTAAACCCTCATTGCACTTGAAGCACGAGTAAACCATCGTTGCACTTGAATTATCATGAGTAAACACTCATTTCACATGACGTATCATGATACTATACTTTACCTAATGCATTGGAGCGCTATCAGGGCGCACCCTTCGTAAACATTTCATTTCATGCATAAGTGTGCCACATGGATCATAAAACATGGATTCATAAAACATAATCATTTATTCCACGATAAAGGAATGTGGAATTCATACATGAAACTTTAAAATCAATAAGTAAATGTGCATAAAGGTGAATACCCTTGATGGAGAAATGGGCATGGTATTCACTACACAATGATATTGGCTTAGAAAATTGGTGTGATTTTGGCAGCGTAATGGCGTGACATAAGAATTCATAAAAAAAGGCTGATGAGAGAGAAAGGGGTTCCTCATCATATTTACATGTAATGGACAGTAATAAGGTAATATAGATACATGTCCCAACAATTGAAAAGGAATTTAGATTCATGATACAAAAGTATTGCTTGAATATAAAAGAGGAGAAAAAGGTTCCTTTCGGAATTTCGGCATAGTAACGGGTGTACATGGGAGGCATTTAATGAGAGAGAAAGGGGTCTCCCATCATTCAAACAATACGAGGGCAGTATGGGAGAGGTGCGAAACCATACCCCAACATTCATAAATGAAATTAAAAGGGAAATAAAAAATTGACAAAAATGAGAAAGGAAGAAAAACCCTTACTTGGAAGTGTGCTTCCAAAGGCTAGAGAGAGGCTTGTGAGAGGCTTCTTGGGAGCTTGGGGCACCTTGAGAGGATTATAGAGAGAGTAGGGCAGAGGTTGGACGAACTTCAAAGGCTTTGGGTGAGGAGGAAGTGGGAGCTTGGGTGGGTTTATATAGGAAAGGTGAGAGAATTCTTTATTATTTAGGTTTGGGACCCCTTATATTAAAATAATCCAAACCACAAACCATCCCATGGTATTTGACCATGGTTTCTGGAAAAGGAAAGAGGAAAACAATATTTTACAAGGCCAAGGTCCGAACTTATTAAAAAATTAGGGTTGCTTATGTGGAGGTGAGTCACACTCCCATGGAAATTAATTTAAAAAGGCAAAGTGTTGAATAAGTCTTGAGGGCTCCATTAATGCTTTGAAAAGTGAGTCAAACAAACCCAAAACCTCATTATTTTAATGATAAAACACATATTGGCCGAACATAAGGATTATGGTTTTTTATTACATCACCATTGGGTCATTATGATGTCATAAAACACATTATATATTTAAATGGTATTTAATTTTTACCCAAAAAATTGACTGTCTCAGAAAATTATGAAAAATTCACCGTTGGATAATTTCGACGTCCTGATTCCAAAAATAATATTTATTTTATCTATATAATTTTCTAAATATGTGAATTTTCACTTTTAAAATAAAAACCGACATTTATAAAATTTTCACGGGTTTTGACAGAAATGGCTTTCAAACCTTAATAAAAATTTTAATTGCATTCATAAAATTATAAGATCATTTATATTTAATAAAAATTAATTTAATATTAATAATAATATTTTATTAAAATATTATTTAATTCAAAAATCCTTTAATTTAATAAAATATAATTCTTAATTAAATAATAACTAAAAACATCATTTGTACTTTAAAAACTAATTACAATGCATCAAAAATGACTAGAAATTATATTCATTATTATATAAAAAAAATAATGTACATGAACATGGTGCTACTTATTTGTTACATAACCCCTTAAAATAGCCGCATAAGACCTAAGGGTAAGGTGTGCGATGGTGACAGACTCTTGGGGTTGCTCGGATAACATTGCTCGAGTGGTAATCTCTATCAACTTCCATTTTTCCCGTAGACGATCACGTTCGAGCTTGACTTGATGAAGCTCAGCTTGGGCTTGGTCAAGGGCAAAGCCCAAAGACGCCACCTCCTTTCCGAGCTCCGACAAATGGGCTTCGTAAGGGGAAATTCTACTGGATGAGGCCATCGCTTCCTTTGTCTGAGTAGAAAATTGGTTCGTTAAAGCCTTATATTTAAACTACCCAGATGATCACTGTTCAACGGCCATAAAAGTAACGGTCACAAATCTTAACGTTAAACTAAAGAAGTTGACATCTTATAAAAACATAAAGAAACATTTAAATGGATCAAGAGGGATTTTCCATTAATGAAATTTTTGGGTCGTTACAATACATGGCTCGGATGACAATTAATCTCAGTTCAGTAATGAATGTTTACCACAATAGTGGTCTTGGAAACAATTCCTTGGTGACTATAGAAATAATATTATGTGCATATTTTTTTTTCACAATTTCATGTTTTATACCAATTATTTTTTCTTATGGTTCATGATTCTATTATGATTTATACCTTATGAACTACCAAGATTTATTTCATGTCTCATGATTTTGGTATATTTTACATGTAGTATGTTTTTTCCAAAGTTATGTTGAAGTTTTTATATTCTTATGTTTATGTTTTGTAAGTTAATTTCCATGCTTTCCCTTACTGAGCATTTGATCTCACCCATTTTCATGTTTCTTTTCCCCTAGGATTTGAATAAGTTTATTAAGTAAGATGTGTAAAAAGAGGGGTTTAGGTTAAGAAGGATAAAGCAGGAGATGATGTAGATGTTTTAGAAACCAATTGTTTATGTTTTCTAGTTTCTAAAGGAACTAACCTAATATTGTCTTTGGGTACATATTTGTGTACTATATTATGTATTCTGAAAAATTAATGTATTGTACATTTTTTTCAAGCTTGGGTCCTTACATTTATATAAATTATTACATCATTTTTGGGTCAGTATGATGTTTTAACATATACCATATATTTAAACGGTATTTAAATTTTACAATAAAATTTATCTATCTTGTAATATTATGAAAAAAATAACCATTGGATAATTTGGAAATTATTATCCCAAATATTATATTAATTTTATAAAAATAATTTTTGAAATATTTATTTCTTCAATTTTAAAATAATAATTGACATTTATTAAGAAATGATGTCATTTTTGGGAATAATTGTTTTCAATCCTTTATAAAAAATATATGATCATTTATATTTAATAAAAAATGTTTAATAATAATATTCTATTAAGATATTATTTATTTAAAAAATCAATTGATTCATTAAATAAATATATTAATTGAAATTGAGTTCTAATTAAATTAAAATTTTGTGTTTTATTGTATCAAAATAAAAATCATTTATAAATAAAAAATAACAGCATGAAAATATATTCATTAATATATAAAAAACAATAAACATACATATATATATTGATAGGGTCTTGATACGAATCGCTTTAATATACCAGTAAATGCCCAATGGGTACAATGTGCGATAGTGATAATTGTATGGGGTGGTTCAATAAACATGGTTTGGGATGTGATTTTTATGAACTAGAAATTCTCTAGTTAATGATTCCTCTCATGATTAATCTATTGGATATCATCTTGGTATTAGTCAAGGGAAAATTCATGTGTTGATATATCCCTTGTATGCTCTGATAAATGGGGTTCATAGGGTATAATCATACTGCTTGTGGCCATCACTCCTTTCTCTATTTAAAATTTGATTTGTTAATACCCAATATTTATACTAATTATGTGATCACTATTCAATGACTATATTTTCAAATTTAATGATTCTTAATGGCCTTTTAAAGACAATATATTTAAACCAAAGGAGTCATGTTTTTTCTATTAAAATAAGTCATTAAATTAAATCAAAAGGTGATTTTTATTTATAACAGTTTGAGTCATTACAATCATCCCCACTTAAAAAGAGTGCACTC